>CM040121.1:122812712-125386134 GCA_022559845.1 Amorphophallus konjac
ACGAAAGATTGTTTGGCAGCTCATAGACATCATCAGATTCCACAGACAGCCTTAAATTGTAGTGTGGGACTTGAATTCTATTTAGGGAGCAGTCACAAGCAGGGAGGCCAAAAATGTAGAAATTATAGCCACTTCAATGACATGTTGAATTTTCAATCATAACAAACTAGACTACTGGAACTACATGACATTGGGCCAGCATTTACTTGGGAGTAATGACAAGAATTTGCAGAACTTAGTGAGTGAGAGATTAGATAAGAGCTCTGGTGGCTGCGGAATTGTTGGCTCTCTTTCCCATGGCCAGGGTATTATTTCCACCTTCCCAAGATTGTTAGGGACCACTGCTGCACAATATTTATTATGCAAAAGAATGGCACTAAGTATCGGAAAAGGAGATTCCAATACGTGACTATGTGGGAAATGCATCCATCTTTCACCCCTATGACTAAGGAGACTTGAACAGTTCTGTCGAGGACGGTAGTTTCAATTTTACTGATAGATTGGCACACTCAGAAAGAGAATATCCACTTGGAGTTCATCTGCATTAGGTTCTACCAGTAGGAAAATCCGATACTTGAAGAAAGAGCACATGGAGCGGGCCAAGGGTCCCAGAGATGAAGATTCAGCTACTAAAGAGAAACAGGTTCAACTACAATTAGAGCAATGTTTGGCTAGAAATGAAGAATATTGGCACAAGCAGATAAAAGCACACTGGTTATTATGTGTGCAGATAGAAATACTAGTTTTTCCATACTTACGCAGCCATTAGAAGAATATCAATTCCATGAACTGGACCAAAAGGACCTAATGGAGACATAACAGCAAAAACTTGATCATCAAGGGTTTTGAAGATGTTTTTCAGAAAGCTATTCACTAACAAAAAGTGATCCTGAAACAGTGGAGTGTGTACAGAGATGCCAATAACCACTTACCTGGGAAGAGAATGTACAGTTATGCAAAGTTCCAACAGCTGATGAGATCAGAAATGTAGTGTTTGGCTTTCATCTTACCAAAGCTCCGGGACCGGATGGGATGCCAGCAGCTTTTCAACATACTCATTGGGACGCTACTGGTGAGGTATTCATACATTTCATCTAGAGCTACTTCATGAAACAAATTAGAGACCACAAATCATCATGCACATATTTTTCTACTCCGAAAACAGAACCCAGCAACACAATCATCAGAGTTCAGTCCAATTGGACTTAGTAATCAGACTTCCAAAGTAATTACCTGGATATTGGTCAACAAACTGCACACTAGTCCTAGCAGATTGATCAGTGAGGCTCAGGGAGCATTTGTTCATGGTCGCATGGCAGTAGACAGCGTTATTATAGACCAAGAAATTTTTCACAGCATGAAGCATAAAGAGGCTAGGAGGGATTGTTCTGCATTAAATTAGATCTGAGTAAAGCATATGATAGAGTAGAATAGAGCTTGTTAGAACACATACTTCCATGGTTTGGCTTCTCAGCAGATGCTATCTATCTTATTTATGTCCTGCATAAAAGCTACTTCTTTCTCCATGCTAATTAATGGAGAGGCCTGTGAACACATTGAGTCCACCAAAGGGCTTAGACAAGGCTGCCCCCTGTCACCATACCTGTTAATTCTATGTTTGGATGTTCTCAGCAGGATGATCTCAGCAGATGTTAATAGTGGCAAGATCAACGGGATTGAAGTCAGAAAGAATGCTCCAGTCATATCATATCTATGCCTTGCAGATGATATAATACTTTTGGGAAAGATAATTATATTGAGGCCCTGATGTTTAAACGATGTTTGAAGGATTTTTGCTTATGGTCTGGACAGCAAGTTAAATTTGATAAATCATCAATTTATTTCAGTGGTAACACCAAGGAACCTTTCAGATTGGTAATTAAGCAACTACTGGGGGTGAAAATTATGGAAAAGAATGATACTTGGGAATCGTGTGTTTTATTAAAGGTCCACGACAACATCATTACAGTTTCTTAAAGAGAAATTCAAGCAAAAACTCCAGGGCTTGAAAGCAAAGATATTAACAAGAGCCAGCAGAACTGTCCTCATCAAATCAGTGTTGTCCTAAATCCCAATTTACATAATGTCATCAATTAGTTTGTCAAAGAAACTATGCAAGGAAATGAATGGGCTAGGGAGAAATTTTTGGTGGGGTTTCAAGGATGGAGCGAAATGCTCATGTCTCATGGGCTAGAACAAAATTCAACAACCTAAGATGCTAGGAGGATGGGGACTCAAGGACATGCATAAGATTAACCAAGCATTGATAATGAAGTTGGGATAGAAATTTCTGCACAATCCTACCATGCTCTGGGCCAAAATTCTTGCCTGCAAGTGCTTAAACCATCATTGCTTCTGGAAGGTTAAAAGTAATGTGGACTAGTATGCTCAAGAATAGGAACCAGCTTGCTAGAGGATGCATGGCGTAGTTGACAAAGGGCAGAATACTAACATTCGGGAATCTCCATGGATACTGGAAAACCAAGCTACAAAAGCCAGATGTGAGAGGGACTCAAAACTCCACAAGGGGTTGCTGAGCTGATGAAAACAGGTGGAAGGGAATGGGACACATCACTGATTCAACAAAGTTTTAATGAAGAAATTTGCACAAGAATATTAGCCATTCCCATAGAAGACACATGTCACAGAGATGGAGATCGACTAATTTGGAACTTTACAGGAGACAGGAGATGAAGAATTCTCAACAAGGTCAGCTTACAAACTCTTAGCCCTTGATGAGGACAAACCCACTGCATCTAACCAGGACCCAATCCGGAAGCTCATTTGGGACAAGAACTAACAGGGATAGGACCTCCTAAAGTTAGTTTGTTTCTATGGAGAAGCATATCAGGGTGGTCTTTACCTACCAATGCTAGAACAGCAAAACACTGCCCTGTAACTGAAGATCTCTGTCCAATGTGTGGTTCACAACCAGAAACAGTTGAGCATCTCCTTGAGTATTGTCAATTTGCACAGGCCGCTTGGATGACATCTCAATTCTGGATGAGGTCAGTAATTTCCTTGGAAACTTGAGAGATTGGCTGCTATGGTGGAAGGACCTGGAGACAGCATACGAATACACTCGCCTATTCGTAAAATGCATCACTATATTATGGATGATATGGACATCCAAATGTGAACTTATACTTCACAATATCCACACTTAACCTAGGGAATCAGCAGTTAAGGCAGAAATTTTGGCATCCCAATGATATAAAACTAATGTAGGGAGCAGCAAACCAGGAATGAAAATAAAGACTGATATTAAAAAGCTAAGTTTAGTTACAGGATATGCTTTTCTACCTCTTTAATGGGCAGCCTAGTATCACAAGATTTTTGTTCTCCTTTTACATTATGTATATATCTTCTTGGCATATCAGTGCACTTGTATAATAAAAGTTATGGTTTCCGCCATGCACCAGAATAGTGCCAATATCAGTAGCATTACATCACAAAAGATGGAAAAATACATAGAACTCCTATTTAGGGGGGAGAGCCACTAGTGTGCACCAGCCTCTGATTTGAACACCTCAACTTGGAAGGTAGCCTTCTCGCTTGGGATTTGAAACTGAAGATGCAGACATCACCAACGTCCAAATTGTTCTCGCGGCAAAAGTTTAGCCAACCACGGCCCAAATCAAACCCTTTATCACGGTTGCGTCTCAATATTTTCACCAGCCACTGTCGAGAATTAGGGTCCACAAGAACAGCTTCTCTCTCCGCAGACAAATCAACTGATGACAAGAATGCCATTGGTATGTTCTGTTTCCATTGCAAAAAGATACACAGTATCTAAATCACAGCATGCAGTGAGATTAAATTTGGATAGACAGGACAGAGAGAAGATAGATTCATAGAATGCAGCCTCATGCAGCTAAGTAAAGCTCTCACCAAGCGACTCCTGCTGATGTTGGAAGGACATATGGTGGACTTGAAGTATGGATCTTGCTCGGAGGTACCCCTTGATGGAGACCCCTTCTTTTGGAGGTTTGCCGGCTGCTTCAACTGAACAGTTGTTCTCCCATGCAAGGGTCTCTTGGTGCTCCTATTGCCATCTAAATCACAAAAACATGCTCATATCAAGAGACATAAAAACATGGGGACTAAGGATATGATATAAGCCTGAGTTTTTCATCAAAGTTCACCCCCTCCAAAATCGACATACTGTTGCCTCTTCTATGTATCTGGACAAGCATCTCATTCTTCATTTTGAGCTCAAAGATGCAGACATCACCATTTTCCAGGTTGTTGCCAACACGGAAGTCTCGCCAACCAGTACTAAGTAGCAAGCGATTTTGAGATGCATGGTGCTTATGCAGAAGCTTTACAGGCCATAAATCCCCTCGTGGGTCTTTGAGGAGCATTTGATGGATGCTTGAAAGATCATTGGACCTGATAATGTTTGATGGAACTTCCTGCACAAAAACCGTGACAGCAAGTATAGTCTGCAGTTATGATATGATGTACTAATACTTTCAGCAGCAGAAATGGGAAGCATCAGCAGCTTCTCTATTCTTTCAGCAGCATATTGCGTCAAATCCCGTGGCTATGATGCTACAGAAAGGCCCCCCCACACACCCTCCCCACCCCCACCCCACCCCCACAAAAAAAAGGAAAAAAGAAAGGAAAAGAAGGCTTTGATGAGGGAATGTATTGAAGGTAAAAAAGTACTCACCATGCAGCTCTTGTGTTTGGGACTCAGTTTTACCAAAAAACATGATGTCCTCTTACACACCTTAGTTGTTTTCTTAGCCATATGAGCTTGTTGTTTCCCCTCTTTTCCTCTTGACCCTTCTGGTTGATGTTCGACTGGAGCAGTCTTTTTGCCACATGGAGGTGTTGTTTGCTCCCTATAACCTAATGAATTGAAGGCAGAAAATGCAAAAATGACATCATTTGCTTCCCATTTATACCTTAATTTAACCAAGAAAAATGGGGTAATCTTTTTGATATTATTAAATGTTGCATGAAGCACTAACATTCGAACTCTTTCTCATAGTTTTCCTCAGAGCCTGGGGCACTCTCACCAGCGATTCCATTTATAATAACACTGTAGTCTCTCTCACATGTACTTCGGTCGAAGATGGTTACATCAAAAACCAAGGCGCCTACATGCTTGAACACCAAGAAGTCTCCCAAACCCAGTTTGTGAGCCACTGCAAATCTTTCCCAACCTTCTTCAAAGTGCATGCTCGTGCTGTCGCCACTTATCTTGACATTCCAAGACTTGCCAAGGGGGCTCAAGATTGTGGCCCATGTCGAGTTCTCTTTGATGAAGTACTTCGTGAATTTCTCTGGAATAGACTACATGCAACAGACATGAAAATCGTTTGGCCCCGTCAAGGTACTAGATCGTTAGATTATAAGAACATAGGCCGAAGCAAAGGCATGTAAGGCTAGCGACATAACATACAAAAAGTCATAAGAATTCTCGAGAGAGGAATTCTAATGGCCAGTAATGAACATTAGCGGAATACTTTTTATTTTGGGAATAACCATTGATAAAAAAAGGCAGCATAAACTACAGAGTATTGGATTTGCAATAGCCCATTGGCCATAAAAATTTATCATATGGACAGACATCATAAACTATATCTCGCAATGAAGAAGATATGTTAGTAGACTATCCATTTAAAAGAAAAAAGGCAGGAAGAACAAAGGACATACCAATTTCCTGGAGAAGCCAGGAAGCAAGACTCTAAAAAATTTGAACTTTCTGAGTAAAATATGTTGATTTCCAGACATGATGTGAGTTGATCTCTTGGTCCGACCTGGTGGAGGAAATCACAGCCAACGAGTGCTATTCTCTTGAGAAAGATGGAATTTGTTCCCAACACCGGAGGACTTGATGCAATCTTCTGCAAAATGTGAATCTCGGCCCCACATAGTCTCATGGGGGTGACTTTTGGCCCTCCTCAAACCCCCCCCCCCAACAGCCAAAATGAATGAGCCCTGATCGAAGTGCCACTTTTTAATGGTCCAAAACAACAGTTTCTTCTGCGCCGTAAACGAAGTCTGAACTGTAAGCTAAAGAAGAAACCTGGGGGGCACAACAAGTTCTGCGTTCGAACAGAGTTACCGCCTACAGACTTCCCACACGTATTGCTAGATGAGCTTCAATATGATATATAATAAATCAGCGGAGCAATGCGATCTTAAGTTCGATTCCCTTTGATGGCAAAGTCAGTTGTGTCTTGGATACTGCTGCCCCACGCGCCCTGGTCGATGCCCCCGTTCAAGTCAATGCTCTCTCTCCTGCTGTCGCTCAGGTCGAAGCACTCCCCGTTTAGGTCGTTGCATCTCACCCTTGTTGCTGCTCTTCCCCAGCCTCGGTTGCTGTGCCACCAGAAGCTCCCACCGCCGTTACGGGGACCGGGACCTATGATGGTGTCTTTTGTTTATTGCTCTTGAGCTGTTTTGGGCTCGGTTGTGTTCACCTTTTGGTTCTATGGGCTTTGCCGCCGTGTTATTTTGACCCTCTTCTCTTTGATAGGATGCTCCTCCTCCGCCGGGCACTGCTTCTCTCTTATATATAATAAATCATAGGAGCAATGCGATCTTAAGTTCGATTCCCTTTGATGGCAAAGTCAGTTGTGTCTTGGATACAGTGTCTGCGTACAAGCAAGGATCGTAATGATGATGAAGCCATTTTCCCGCTCTACCGTGATGCACCCGATCTTTTGAAACTTAAACCGAGTTACGTCGGATAATTATTCGTTTAAAATTTAAATTTAAATTAATACTCATTTAATTAGATAATTATTTAAATAAAATATTTGATAAATAATTTAATCAAATATTTAATATTTAATTATTAATCAGATACGAATTCGAATATTAAGATTTCTATGTTAAATATTATCTGACCGAATATGAATCCTTAGATAAATGTCTAAAAATACATATATTCTATATATAATTAAAGTAAATCTTAATATATTATTTGATTATTTTTTTATTTTTTATCTTAAAATATAATTTAAAAATAAGAACTCTACTTGTACTCATTTGATAAGTTATCTTCTATTTTTTAGGACGAAGTCTAATCTTTTGATAACATCTCTCAAAATAAAAATAATTTTTATTTTTTTTTTGAGAAAATAATTTACGACGCTCCCACACGACTCACACGACTCACCTCTAAGTAGACCTAGTAATTATCTATTTAAATTTTAAATTGAATTCAAATTCATAATTATCAGATAATTATTCAAATAAAATATTTGATGAATAATTTAATTATTAATCAAATAATTCGATTATTAACCAGATATAAATTTAAATATCATAATATCCGGTCTAAATCGCACCCATTCCCCGTTACATTAAACGTCGCTGAAACATGACAAATGCTGGAAGAAGAAGTGACCATTCGGTCTCCTGTGAAGTTACTTCGTCCAGATTTGACAAATTAATGTGGTACAACTCGTATTATATGTATTGAATTGTATCAATCCATCGATATAATCATCGGTACATTATTCATATTCTTATAAATATTATGTGTTTTATTTTATCTTAAAAATATTTTTATAAATAATTTAATTTAAAATATATGACTTCAAGATCGAAACTCACGAGGACAAGTTTTTTTCTTTTTTTCACTATTCTTCGTAAATTAAAGTTAAAAAATATGACAAAAATGAGATTTGAATCAATCATCACGTGCTCAAATCACTAGCACTCTAATCAACTATATTATATATAATATTTTATTATTTTTTAATATATTAAATATTTAGAAAGTAATATTTATTTCTTAACACCTATTGATATGGTGCGGTATAAAATCCTACTGTATCATATAAATAAAATATTAAAAAATATATACGATCGATACGATTGAATCGATAAATTTTAATTTATTCTATAAAATTAATAAATAAAATTTTTACTTTGAACTTCAACCATTGAGTTCCCTTTTTCATAATCTCTTTTAAATATTATCTAAACTCTTGGTTGATTCGTTAGACGACGCTCCCATCCTTCTCCGGATCCCGCTTGCACTCCAAAGTAGAAGAGAGAAAGGAAACTAGAGATGAGGCCCACGTTTAGAGAGAGAATAAAATATTCAATGCAGTGAGAAAAAGGTGAAGATCTTTCTTTCTCAACTCCCCGGGTACAAGCCCCCTTCTCGATACAATGTGTCTCCTTTTTACGAGGAATGCTTTAAGATAAGCACGAGATGATCCCCCCTCAACTAGGATGCCGTTCCTCGCGAACCGGAAACTGGGGCACGTCCGTTGCCTCGTCGTATCCATCGGCAAGCTGAAGATCCGATCATGGCGGTTCCGCATCCAAAGCCACGATCTTCCAGAGCGAACAACCATCGGGTCACTCGACCTTCCTTTTGCGTCTGCCACGGACGTCTATAGGCACACGCAAGCGAAAGAAAGAGAGAAGCAAGATACACGCCCAAGGAGCATGGAGCAAATAAGCAGTAAAAAAAATTGCAAGAGAAGTAATTACTAAACACACTCACTAGCGTGGAGCAATAATAGATATACAGAGATAAAAGGGAAAAGAGAGGAGAGAAGTGATCGTGATCGTCATCGTCATCGAGGATTAGTAACGCAATAGTAGTGAGATGAACCACCGAGAGCACCAGATACCTTGGAAAATAAAGACGTTAGCTAGGAAGATGTTGACCGGTGACGACGACAATCAAGAGGGGGTGAATTGATTGACTAATTAAAATATTCTAATTAACGAGAACACTCAGATTGAATTATAGATCTATGACTAGATTGAGAATAAAAGTCAAATCCTAAAGTTCACTCATGCTCACCGATCACACGTACGTTGAAATAGCATTCAAATCACAATAAAATAATCCACAAGAGATTGATTTTTAGGTAGTTCGGGACCACGACGGGTTCCCTACGTCCACCCCCACCGAACCCGGTGAGACTTCCACTATCTTGCAAAGACTTTTACAAGACAGTACACACATGGAGACGACGCTCCAACACAGACATTGTTAAAACGCAGCTGTGGACATATAAAATTATACGTCCATACATCCTACCCAGTTCCGCATTGGCGTCGGAGCTGAAGAGAGAAGACTTAGAGAAACTGGCTACCCAGGACTCCAGAGAATACTACCGTCCGGCAAATCCTCACATTTGAACGGACGCATTAAATGACAAAGAAAAGGCAGGATACCCTCCTGAATTTATACACTGCTATGAATCCACCTTCGAGTCCCTGGCGGTGAAGAATGTCCCAAGAAGTTCACAGTTCTGAGCTCCTGAAGAAAAGATCAATGCCCTCAGCGGCACACTTCTTAAGTCCTCCAGCGGCACACCTTCTTAAGCCCCCAGCGGCGCACTTCTTAAAGCCCGAGCGGCACACTTTCTTAAGCCCCAGCATCACACTTCTTAAAGCCCCCAGCGACACACTTTCTTAAGCTCCAGCGGCACACCTTCTTAAGCCCTTCAGCGGCACACCTTCTTAAGCTCTCCAGCGGCACACTTCTTAAGCCCTCCAACGGCACACTTCTTAAAGCCCCAGCGGCACACTTTCTTAAGCCCCCAGTGGCACACTTATTAAGCCCCTCCAGCGGCACACCATCAGGCCCCCTCCAACGGTGCACTACATTGTCACCCGGTGAAGCGTCCCACTGTTAGAACCGGTGCAACCGGCGGCAAACACTCCGGACACTCCGGGTGACCCCTGGCGCACAGCATGATCACGTCAAGCTAGTTATGACGCTGTCGAGGTGTCAACGCCCAGGCCAGGCACACAGGTGTCCTCCTTCCTGAGAAGACGAGACTGGGGTCAATCCCCATTAACTCTCACCGTCAGCGGATGTCAACGCATTCGGAGGTATAAAAGCCCTCGCTCCAGGGAAAAAGATAGACACATGCACAGAGAGAAACACAAGCAAAGGAGAAGAGCTGCTTCTGGTCCAGCGTCCGGGAGGCTCAGGGAGCTTCAAGGAAGAAGAAGAAGCTAGTGAAGAGAGAGAGTAATTATATTGATGCGGGACGGACATGCGACCTGGGACTCTAGCTCGCGATCGTCCCTATGCGAGGGAAACGCTGGACCGTGCGTGGTTGAGAAACCGACAGTGAGTCTCGGGTATCGGCCTTTCCGCGTTAACTCGGGTCGAGTCACGGGACGGGTTACACTCACTCTATCGCAACGGTGATACAATTGATATAACGGGCTAATAACCTATCACATGCAGCGGCATATACGAATAAATACGAGTAAAGCAAAGCCTACGAGGAGGGTGGCGAGTGTACCTCCACGCTCCGGGCGTGGGGAAGACGTTCCCGGCCAAGTACGGTAACTCCCGGTAACAACGGTAAAAGTTAATTACAACAGTAACTTTTATTGCCCACTCCACGCAGGGAGGTAAAGGGCTACAAGTGGGGCCCGGGAGGACCGACCCTGGGTTGACGGGCAGCAATCTGGAGATGCGTACGGCACGAACTCGGCCTGCTGGTCCGACTCGGCACTATTCCAACTCGGTGCTGCGCCAACTCGATTGCTGACTCACTGGACAGCAAGCAACGGTTTCCAAAGGAACGCCGCCTTCCTGAGATCTTCGGGAGGCGCCGCTTGGCTGGGACGATGGCGGGATGTCCCTGATCGACTCTCTGAAGAGGCGGTCGCTGAAGTTGAACTTTGATATTTATTTCTGAATTTTCTCCCGGACTGAGTTGTGCTGGCTGAACTCGGATCTGCTCTGCACACCTTCACAAAAAGAATTCCTACGACCAGATCCGATGTCGGATTGATGCACAAGAGGTACCGATGGATAGAGGACTCAGAGATATACAACATATATTTTTGGTGACTCCATCCACAGAACGGATTAAAAATAAAAATGACTACAAACTGCCTTTTTTTCTGACCCGGACTGACAGACACACAGGGCAGAGATGGATCTGCCTGAAACAGACCTTTGACCGAGGGCTAAATGATTTTTTTTGACTCAACGAAAATTATGGTGGAAGGGGGTATACGTGAGGAACACTAGGAATTTTTGTGATTTTCTAAAATTTTCTAAGTGGGTGGGGAAATTACAACAAGGAGACTCTGTCCTGTAGATCTGCAAAAGGGCAGATTACTGAGAGGGTAAACAAAAATATGGGAAAATTATCAAATGGACTCCAAATGACACGAAATTTTAACTGGAGGTTAGGGGAGATGGACAGAACAAACCCTCAAAATTAGGGCTCGATCAGACAACAAGAACAGAGATACAATTTCAGAGAAGAGGTTCTATCCTGATTTGGACAGAACTCCGGCGATGGCGGTGGCGGCGCGATGGCGGCACGAACGGAAGGCGGCGGCCGGAAGTCGCATCCAGCAGAGGTTGGAGATCTTGGAGTCACACCAAGATGAGGGCTTCACACCCTAGAATGGGCAGCAATCACTGCTGCAAGGGGGAGAGGAGAGACACAAGGGGTGCCCTTGGGCTTGCTCTATGTAAAAATGCTTAATTCGTCATTAATTCTTCTAATGACACTATACATAGGCTTATATAGAGAATGGAAAGGGGTGGGGGGATGGGAATTTCGTGGGAGAGAGGCCATTTTCTTCCCCCATGTGGTCAAAAACCTAAAATAAATAAATTACATATGGAGGGGACACTCCTTTGAAAGGAAGGAAGGCATCTTGGACTTTTTAGTCCATTTGTCCCCTTTGAATGTCAAACCATCTAGAAGCCCACCTTGGACCTTTGACTAGCCCCACATGGACCCCTAGGGCTTAGGTGGACCAATGGGAAAGGGTATGGGGGCCCCTTGATGGTCCTACTGGACTTTTGCACAAAAACCCAAAGAATCCTAAGGAATGACAAAGTGGCTTATAAAGCCTTACAATTGCACATGTGTTTTCCCAAGGATATAAAAGTAAACTAAAGGACACAAATACAAAAATAAAAGTTAGTGCCCGGTGTTGATTCCCATCAATTCTCCCCGGGTGGGAAGAACTCGACCCCGTCGAGTAGGGGTGCGGCTGCTCGAGTAGCTCCGGCGGATCCGTCATCGAACCTGGAAGCGCGGAGTACGCTCCACTCCAAGTAATCGACACCTGCTCATCCCGTATAGATTCGATATGCACACGCTGCTGTGGGTATGAGGCTAGAGGTGGACACTGCGGGGTGGGGTCACTCTCAAAAGAGGGGAAGGCGGCTCGAAGACTCACTAGGAATCACCGCTGGGTCCCTTTATGTGACTAGATCCGATATGTGAGGTAGAATCGATCCCAAAGTCCGACAAGTCTCGCACTCGAAAGGGACTGACAACGCGAGCGTACAAAGGACCGACTCGACTCGATGTATGCACAGACACACAATGCACTCGACAAACAAACCAGACGAAACAAAGACTCACACATGACCCTAAACAAACCTAATATTAGTCCGACCTACGCATAGGCGATGGTGGACCAGGACACCCGAATATGTGCCATGCATGCATTTGACGTAACCGGAGGTTAACGCCATGGGGAACTCCTAGACATCCTACGATGCACCACTCATGGACATTGGGCTTGGATGTGGGAAGTCCGGGAGGTTCGGATGGTTTAGGTGGGCCGGGGGAACCAAAGTCTTCATTACCCCCAAATGATGGTTCGGACCTATTGCTATGTGGAGGTTGTTTGGCCCGAGTGGAAAAGGTGTGATAGTGAACTCCGCGGAAAAAGTGGAGTGAAGATGATAGCTCGGGAGATTCACTAGTGAAGGGGTCAAAAGGGTCAAAGAAGGTATGACCCCGAGAGATGGGTTCCAACATGACATGGTCCCAAGTTTGAAATTCATAGTCACCGTCATACATTATGATCGGTGGGACGACGGTCATGTGTAGAAAATAAGATTCCTCCCTCGGGCAAAAGGGTATGAAGTCGGGCTCGGCCGACATGGGGAGGAATAAGAGAATCTCCGTGGTGACACAACCCACGGTGCACACGGAGGTAATGGACCCTAAGGCCGGATGGGTGAAGCTAAGACTAGCGGGTTGGTCGAAGCCTCGGGCCAATGAGTGCGTCAACTTCCATTGCGAGTCTAATCCCACAATAAGGTCATCCAAGGTGTCAACATGGTGACTAGACCGGAATGTGGTATGGAATGAGTTGACCGGCACTAATGGTAGGGTGGGGTCCATTGATGGATAAGGAGGCGGGACCAAGCCATCCTTGAGCCAACTAAGAAGCGGCTCAGCTATGAAAAGTGTACCCGTTAGAAACACGGGTGGCTCGGAATGAAGTGGCTCCAAATGCGATGGTTCCGAATAAAGATCGGAAGTAGATGGTGGTGGCATTGGAGCTCTCGTGGGTGGTGAAGGGGCATGTGTCCTTTCCATCCTATCCAACCAATCTGAAAGCATTTTCTTGATTTCATCTAAGGTGCGGGTTGGAGTAGGGGCCTCGGGGTGGACTCGCTCCTCATCTCTCGGCCTGGGGGTGGGCCTAGGCTCGGCTACTGGTGGTGCTTCTTGCCTCCGACTATATCCCACTTGGTTGGAGGTGAGGGTGTGGGGTCGACTGGAGGTGTGACCCACTTGTTTGGAGATGATTTGGCGGGGTTGGCTGGAGGTGACTGGGTGGGACTGGTTGGAGGGGACCGGTTGGGGAACGTAGACCTTCCTAAGTTCTTTCTTCATGTCCCACCATGATTCGAGGGGCCATTGCCTCTAACCTGTCTTAAGCCTTCGATGGTTCTTCATTTTTCGGTAGCCCGGTCATGAAGCCTATCCTTGGCAAAATAGAATTGTCTGGCCTCGGACATGGGATAGCAAGCGAAGTATTTTTCCATGGCGGCTTCCCAACGTAGGTAATCGCCCGGGTCGTTGGGGCCATAAAAATCCGAGACTTCGGGCCTACAGAAGTGGAGAGGATGGTTGCCCAACCCATGGGTGGGCCAACGGTCAGATCGCCTGGGCGACCGGGAGTCCATTGGAGATTGAGGGGACAACTACATGCTAGACATGCCGACACTTGAGCAAGACACTAGACACGACTATGCAAGGTTGGAATGCACTAACTAATGCACACTAAGGACCCTAGACTTAAACCAAGACTCGGTACGTGGCGGAGTTAATCGATCCGAAGATCACTCGCGCAAGTGTGCGGCCTTCCCGATAGGCGTAACCTAACGTTCAGACAACACCTTTTGATATACTGATTAATGGTATGCAAATGTGACACTTAGACCGACTTAGACTTAGACTCGACTTAAACGACTCTCTTTTTTTTTTGTTTGGAGTTTTAAACACCCTAGACTCAACCTGTCTCTGATACCAAACTGATGCGGGACGGACACGTGACCTGGGACTCTAGCTCGCGATCGTCCCTATGCGAGGGAAACGCTGGACCGTGCGCGGTTGAGAAACCGGCAGTGAGTCTTGGGTATCGGCCTTTCCGCGTTAACTCGGGTCGAGTCACGGGACGGGTTACACTCACTCTCTCGCAACGGTGATACAATTGATATAACGGGCTAATAACCTATCACATGCTGCGGCATATACGAATAAATACGAGTAAAGCAAAGCCTACGAGGAGGGTGGCGAGTGTACCTCCACGCTCCGGGCGTGGGGAAGACGTTCCCGGCCAAGTACGGTAACTCCCGGTAACAACGGTAAAAGTTAATTACAACAGTAACTTTTATTGCCCACTCCACGCAGGGAGGTAAAGGGCTACAAGTGGGGCCCGAGAGGACCGACCCTGGGTTGACGGGCAGCAATCTAGAGGTACGTTCGGCAAGAACTAGCCTGCTGGTCCGACTCGGCACTATTCCAACTCGGTGCTGCGCCAACTCGGTTGCTGACTCACTGGACAGCAAGCAACGGTTTCCAAAGGAACGTCACCTTCCTGAGATCTTCGGGAGCGCCGCTTGGCTGGGACGATGGCGGGATGTCCCTGATCGACTCTCTGAAGGGGCGGTCGCTGAAGTTGACCTTTGATATTTATTTCTGAATTTTCTCCCGGACTGAGTTGTGCTGGCTGAACTCGGATCTACTCTGCACACCTTCACAAAAAGAATTCCTACGACCAGATCTGATGTCGGATTGATGCACAAGAGCTACCGATGGATAGAGACTCAGAGATCTACAACATATATTTTTGGTGGCTCCATCCACAGAACGGATTAAAAATGAAACGACTGCAAACTGCCTTTTTTTCTTACCCGGACTGACAGACACACAGGGCAGAGATGGATCTGCCTGAAACAGACCTTTGACCGAGGACTAAATGATTTTTTTTGACTCAACGAAAATTATGGTGGAAGGGGGTATACGTGAGGAACACTAGGAAATTTTTTTGATTTTCTAAAATTTTCTATGTGGGTGGAGAAATTTCAACAAGGAGACTCTGTCCCGTAGATCTGCAAAAGGGTAGATTACTGAGAGGGTAAACGAAAATATGGGAAAATTATTAAATTGACTTCAAATGACACGAAATGTTAACTGGAAGTTAGGGGAGATGAAAAGAACAAACTCTCAAAATTAGGGCTCGATCAGACAACAAGAACCAGAGATACAATTTAGAGAAGAGGTTATGTCCTGATTTGGACAGAACTCCGGCGATGGCGGTGGCGGCGCGATGGCGTCACGAACAGAAGGCGGCGGCCGGAAGTCGCATCCAGCAGAGGTTGGAGATCTTGGAGTCACACCAAGATGAGGGCTTCACACCCTAGAATGGGCAGCAATCACTGCTGCAAGGGGGAGAGGAGAGACACAAGGGGTGCCCTTGGGCTTGCTCTTGGCAAAAATGCTTAATTCTTCATTAATTCTTCTAATGACACTATACATAGGCTTATATAGAGAATGGAAAGGGGTGGGGGGATGGGAATTTCGTGGGAGAGAGGCCATTTTCTTCCCCCATGTGGTCAAAAACCCAAAATAAATAAATTACATATGGAGGGGACACTCCTTTGAAAGGAAGGAAGGCATCTTGGACTTTTTAGTCCATTTGTCCCCTTTGAATGTCAAACCATCTAGAAGCCCACCTTGGACCTTTGACTAGCCCCACATGGACCCCTAGGGCTTAGGTGGACCAATGGGAAAGGGTATGGGGGCCCCTTGATGGTCCTACTGGACTTTTGCACAAAAACCCAAAGAATCCTAAGGAATGACAAAGTGGCTTATAAAGCCTTACAATTGCACATGTGTTTTCTCAAGGATATAAAAGTAAACTAAAGGACACAAATACAAAAATAAAAGTTAGTGCCCGGTGTTGATTCCCATCACATATAGAGAGAGGGAGAGAGGGAGAGGGATCAAAAATGTAGCAGGAGGGGACGGGGGAGGATAGGCAGCCATGGCCTCCTCCTTCTTGGCCCGTTCCTCTCCTCATATGTCCTCTTGCCCTTGTTTTCTTGTTTCCCCCCCTTTTTATTTTGGGTGTTGCATTGTATTTGGCCCCCCCTTGGCCATGGTCTATGCTACTCTGTCCTCTATGAATGAAAACATCATTTTCTTCTTGTCGTTCTGGTCAGCCTTCATTCCATAGTGCGCTTTGTGGCCTACTTTAGTCTCCCCTGTGGTTTTCTCGTTCCTTGGGTCACCTGCTCTCCAAAACGTTGTAGGGTCTGCCCAACTCAATGGATAGTACCGCTGGCGTGATGGCATGAAGTCGGTCTCCCTCCAATGGTTTCTGTAACAATGCCACCCTCCTAGGATTCTTCTGTGGGTTTCACTCCCAAACTTCCTACTTTGCTTAATAAGGAAAAGTCCCCTTTTGGAGTACCGTCTGCCTCTGGAGTAACTTATCTCGTTGTTTGCGCTCAGCACCCTGGACCTATCCTTTAGCCAACGTGTCCCCCAACCTGCTCCAATGGTACACCTTGCTCTCTCCTTTGCCAGCACACACACCGTGTGCTCCACCAGCACCTTCCCGAAATCCCGTCGTCCGGTACACCACTTTGGCCCTTCCTGGCACACTTTGGACTCGCCTTTACCGACACGCCTCGAGGCCCTCTTGCCCGGCACACACTTGGTCTGTCTCTATCGGTGCACTCCCCTTTAGCTTGTGCCTCGGCCGGCACACCTCCCAGCCTACGTTGCCCGGTGCACCCTCTGGCCTGTGCCTTGGCCGGCACACCTCCCCCAGCCTGCCTTGGCCGGCACACCCTCGGCCTACCTTTACCCGACACACCTGAGCCACTTCCAGTCGGTGCATTCTCAACCTGTTTTAGCCCAGTATCTCTCGTTTACTGCTTTCCCTGGGTTTTCCGAAGCTTTCTTAAAGGTGCTGCTGCCCTGGCACACACCTTGATTTGTTGGGTTACACCACTCCTTGTGGACGTATACCCCTTTTACCCCCCTAGCATCCGAGTCAAGGGGAGATGTTGTCGAATTTTTGCCAGGAATAATAACACATTAAAAGAGAAAAGGAATCAATAAATAAATGGAACAAGCAATAATAAAACACTCCGACCAAGACAAGAGAACCGTGTAAGACTCGAAGAACTGGACTGAACACTGCGGTGGCAGACTGCTGAACATGACTGTGGACTTAATCACATAATGAAGGGAATTAAAGCTAGCCAATTGAAGCCCCCGTCTGAATTTCACAAACAAAAGAAACCTTTCCTATGCGTCTCAGGAACAGAGGGACTCTCCCCGACCTTACCCCACCTGCATAGACCTTGCCACAGCTGCGTTGACCCTAAAACCACCCTACCCCTCCGACCGGTACACTTCAACTCACTTCTACCAGGCACACCCTGCCGATGCCTGGCCTGGCACACTTTAACCCCATGTCTGCCCGGCACACCCTTCCGCCTGTGCCTTGCCCGGCACACTCTCCAGCCCGCCTTCTAACCGGTGCACCTGCACCCTCCCTCGCCGGCACACTCTCTAATGCCCTTACCCGGCACGCTCCTTAACATATCCACCCAGCGCAACCTTCATCAGAAATGTCATATCACAATGAAAAAAAAGGGACATAATAATGATAATAAAATTTTTATATAATAATAATGATATTGAAAAAATAAATAAAATAATAATAATAAAATAAATGAAAGAAGAATTCATAGCTCACATGTAATAAAAGAAGGATCAATAAAAAATAATAATAATAAATAAATAAATGATGATGATAATAAATAATAATAATAATAATGAGTAGAATGATACGGCTTTCGTCTCCCTCAGACCCCAGGTTCGGGAATATTAATGACGCCTTCGTAGGCCGGGCTTCGCCCTCGGGGGTTACCCCCCGTCATGGTTACTGTCCGACCTTAGTTTGGGCCAACATCTCACTGAAGTCACCCCCTTGCCACCAAGATCTGATCCCATCTTCTTATCAAAATTGCCGTCTCCTGGAAGACATTTGCACTGGTTTATTTTCGTTTTCGTCTTGTTCTCAACACGGACCTTTGTCCGGACATGGAATGGTCCGTGAGTGACCGACATAATCTGAATGTTCATACCCCGATGCGGGCTTTTAGCATAGTTCGACCGTCTCTATCTTCTTGCATTAATATGTAATTCTTTCGGCCGTAGGGCCCTTATTTTCAGCAATTAATCAAGGGTGTTCCCCTTTCCGAGGGGATGTAAATGACGTCGTGACCTTTATGGCACGGCGGGTCTTGGTCCCGACTCGAACCATACAATCGTCTGACTGAGTCAGATCGAGCGCACCAAGGGCTTCTATGAAGCCCGAATAAATTGTCACCATGTGACTGGCACGCCCACGCACTAAATAAATGAACAAACCCATCGAACAAACCAATAAACGAATAAACAACAGACCCAATGAAAAGTGCGTACACAAGTCTGGCATGCCTGGTGGGACCAGATCACCCTTCATCTCTTTGCCAGGACTAAGGGCCTCATGGCCCCTTCCTTGTAATACTGATTGTTTGATTGGCAATTGCAGGTTTCATTTCGGACACCAGGGATGGCGCTCACTTTCGGTCAATAGGCCGTCGAGAGTCATGTTCGGAACGGTTACTTGGCTGTCCCCCTCAGCTTCAGGAGCTTCCTTCCCGTGGTAAGCTTCCCCAACTTCCATGGGGTGGCCTTCGCAATCCTGCTGGACTTGGAAGCGTCTGACGGGGCTGAAAGCAACGCTCCCATCCATAGAGCTACCAAAGGTACTACCAGCCGGTCAGTGGCCGAGACTTCCAAGACCGTCCCAACAGGGACGCTGAGCTGCAACGTGCACCATGTGCACCAGACTGCTGGCCCGTCTCACCTGGGGTCGGCCTCTCACCAAAGGAGGCTTTGGAGGAGCCATGCTACAACGTCACCCAGAGGCCGGTTCTCCAGCACCGGCAAATCTGCCATCGTCGGGAGTGTCCGAGTCCACCTTACCGGATGGCGCTCCGAGATGATCCCGGAGCGTATCGTGCCTACTGTACCAGTGCGCAACTCTTTCCAAGCACTGGAGAAGATGAAGGGCAAGATGACGTCCACTACTTCGGCCGCAGTGCCGCACCAGCAGTAAGCCTCCAGGCCTGCCAGAGCCAAGCAGGTTTGCGTTCCCAAGGTAGCCCGGCCTACCT
Source organism: Amorphophallus konjac (assembly GCA_022559845.1). NCBI lineage: Eukaryota > Viridiplantae > Streptophyta > Magnoliopsida > Alismatales > Araceae > Amorphophallus > Amorphophallus konjac. Next base: position 122,832,184 of record CM040121.1, read on the forward strand.
CACCCTCCCAGGCAGGGCCTAGTACCTTCCGTCCCGCAAGGGCACAACAAGGAGACCGGGTCGAGACAGCGACCCTTGTCTATCAGCCGGTACTTACCGCACCGGCCTCACCAGAAAATACCCACCGCCCGCATTATCGACGTCATCATCAGGCTGCCTGTGCAAGGCCTCCAGTTCTCGCGCCCGTTGCTGCTAATATGGTGACATCACCGGCTTCTCCTCCGGATCAAGACTGGGAAGGAGTGGAGCAGGCTATGAGAAACTACTTGTGGGGCTCGAGGAGCACTCCCCTAGGTCGCTAGAGATTACTGGGGGCAGTAGCCTCCGCTTTTGAAGAAGAAGAGACCCGACTGGTGCCTAGTGCCGAGTCAAAAAATTACTCGGAAGAGCGTCACCAATCCCTGTTGAGGGAAGAAAGGAAGCCACGGAGATCGATCTTTGATAGATTGGTCTTCCCGGGTAGGCCGTCGAGAAGAGCGGCAAGAAGAGGCAGAGACCTAAGGGTTTACACCTGCAACATGGCCGGAGTGTTCGGCTGGTACGTGGCTTTACCGACCGAGCCCGAAGAAGTGGCCAGACTTGCCACAAGGCCAGGACCTCTTACCAGAAGAGGGAAAACGGAAAATGAGATGGTGCAAGTCCACACTGAAGAAGCTGGCCATTGGAAGCCTTCAAAGGCTTTGGCCGCCAATGTTATTGCTACCGAAGGCACCACGGGAGGACCATCCACGTCATCCGAGGAGGCGCCAGCCGAAGAGAGGGGGGGCACCCCTAGCCTTTCCATGAATGACCCCGCTGTATTGCATATGATGCAGCAATATCAGTGAGAGATTGAATTGTTAAGGAAACAACTGACTGAAAGAGGTGCTCAGCCTTCGACATCTGGGCAGACTGAGGCATTGCCCGAAACTCCTGGGGGCAACGGTCAAGCCTCGGTGATGTAGGACGGGACGCGAACCTGGGAGTCTAACTCACGGACGTCCCTAAGCAAGGGAAGCGTGTAGATGTTCACGGTTGAGAAACTGGCAGTGAGTCTCGGGTAACGGCTTTTCTGCGTGCTCGGATTGAGTCACGGGACGGGTTCCACTCACTCACTCTCGCAGTGGTGATAAAATTATAACGAGCTAGGACCTATCACATGCAAGCAGGGGCATATAGAAATATATACGAGTAAAGCAAATGCCAAGAGGGGAGCGAAAACGATACCTCCACGCTCCGGGCGTGGGAAAGACGACCCCGGCCGAAACTCGTACTCCTAGTATACAGTAAATAAATAATTACAGCAGTGAATTTAATTGCCCACTCCACAAAGGGAGGTAAAGGGCTACAGTGAGACCTCGGGAGTAGCAAACTCGAGTTGACGGGTAGCAAGCCGGAAGGGCTTTCGGGTCGGAGACGGACTGCTGGTCCGACTCGGTACTATTCCAACTCAGTTCATCCCGCTGGATAGCAAGCGAACTCAGCTACTGGGACGGCGACTTCCGGTCACCTTCTGGTCACAGAGGTTGGCTGGGAGGTCGGTGGAAGTGATGGGGACATCACCTCCCATGCCCACGTTCACAGCTCGTCTCCTCGCCCCGGTTGCATCCGGCATGGTCTAGTTATTTAACTTTGAGTCCTATGTTATTTTTATTTGAGTCATTTGATGTATTTTCCCTTTTATTTGAGTCATGTTCCTAGGTCTTGTGTTTATTTCCCTAAGTTTGAGTGTCATTAGGTTGTCTAGTTAGCTATTGGGCCCAATTCATTGGGCTTGGCCCAAGGGCTCCCCCTACCCCCTCAGTTATTTGTCATTGAGTCAATTGTCAGGGTCTTATTGTAAAATGTGGGTTGCCTATATATAGGGCCACATTCCCCCCATTTCAAGGTAATGAATCAATGAATGAAAAACTTGACATTTTGAGAGTTCAAACTTCTTATCTAGTGGAGAGATTCCATTATTTGGGTGAGAGACCCTAGGGGAGAGATTCCCCACCCATCCCTCTCTTAATTTCTCTCTTTCACTCCCCTTTCTCTCTCCTCCACACCCAATTTCGAAAATTTTCTCTCTCCTCCCCTCCCAACCACCTCCACCCTCCCACCTACCTCCATTAACTCCTCTACAACTTCCCACAAGCCATCATTACTTCCCCCTAGTCCCAATAGACCCTCCACCAATCCACACCCCACCCTCCAACCCCCAACTACCCATCCCCTTCCCCAAGCAGCCCTCCACCTTCCCAAGGCACCTCTTCCCATCCCCAAGACCACCATTGATCACCCCACATTAAAGGAAATTCAAACTCACATTCCCTCCACCCACTTGTGCCCCCCTCACCTTCCCCCTTCTCCCTCCAAGCCCAAATTCGTAGCTCCTCCTCCCACCACCTGTTAGACCCCCTTCCAGACCCTATTCTTCCCCTCCCACACATTGGAACACCCCCTCCTAGACCCCCTCACAGCCAGGGTTCTCCCCACACTCATCCACCTCCATTTCCCCTCCCATATACCCCATTTCCCCCCATCATCTTCAACCTCAAGTTTTCAGTTCGTAGGCAGCAGAAGAGTAGCAGTTTGCAGAGACGACCCCGACCACATCCCAGCGAATCTGAAGGCCCAAGAGGTATCCACGGAAGCGTCTACCAGTCTTCTTTGTAACGGCGGTGGTTTCATCTCCATCTGAGCTCCGTGCTGCCCGGGAGATCCGTTCTCCCACAACTACGCAGAGCTGCCCCAACTGAGCACCTGAACCGGAGTAGAAGCTTTACCACGACGAACCTCGGAAGAATCAGGCCAAGAGTTCTTCTGCAAAGTTGTTCCTCGTCCTATTTAGTTTCAGAATCAAGAAGCGGAACTTCGATCAACGTCCGTGGGCCAGAGTTATCAATTTTCTCCCTCGGGTACGCGGTTCTGCTTCCCATAGTCTGCACCGACCTGTCACCATTGTTCAGAGTCCACTGGTCTTCTCCGGCATCGTTTGGCTTGCCCGCCAGTTCTGCTACGAAGAGGACTCGTCCAAGGTTCCAAAATTTCTGGCGGTTTTTGATTCTGAGTCCAGGAGCTATCGGGGCATCCTCTTCTTCCTGCTGTTGGAAACCTGAAGCTGTCAGTCCGAGAATCTGCCACCCTGTTCCAACCTCCACCCAGACCAGCATCGGTGCTAGAAGAAATCAAAAAAATTCTGAAGTCATCCTGATCCAGTTATGAAGATTTCCCCACTGGTCCCGTCATCATCAAAAATCAGGAGAGGTCACAGAGGTGCGATCTTCGACTGCTGGTCCCTGATTCCAGAACGTGGACAGATTCGGCATCAGCTTCCTTTCATCACTTCTAGCTCGAATTTCCCTCCCCGCTTGGCCGGATGAAGGCCTCTCCCTATGAGGAGGTAGTGTTTGGATGTAATCATTGTCTTCCCTTCCCCACAATTCCCCCCCTTGCATGGGGTGTAGTGTTGTAACAATTTGAGCAGGTCAAGCTACCCCGACGGGGCGTGTGGGGAACCCACGTTTCCCCGCTCACCCACGTCTCCGAACGGGACTGGTTTCTTCAAACCAGTCGAGTAAGTGCTCCACTCTTAGCTCCATTTAGTGCTTGTTCTCCCTAATATTAGTTCATAAACTCCGCTGGCTTTGAGAAGTGAGAGTCTGATCATTAAGCACCATCGCTTTAAGAGATCACCGTGGAGTGAGGAGTGTAACCCGTGCCCTTGGCACTTCGTCGGCTCCCTTGAATTGGGCAGCCATACCCTTGGGGAAATAAACCTTGGCCTTGCTGGCCCTCTACCAGCAAGGGCCCAGCCCACACAACCTCCACTTGGCATTTCCAAGTTACCCCGGGTCTTGGGTGAGTGACGGGTGAGCGGCCGCCATTATCGGTCCGTCTTGATTGCCAAATGTGCTTGCTTGTTAAGTCCTAGTTTGTGTCACATCAATTGGTATCAGAGCAAGTCTTTGACTTGTCTCTACAAGTCAAGTCCTAGGGCATGCTTGCATTCTTGTCCGAACCGTGCATTGTCAAACCCATCATTGTTAACGTTGAGTCTTAGGTCACATGGCCCCTCTCCCAATCATATCCCATGCATGCTTACCTAATGGAGAGCCCGTAGAAATTGATTTCATTGACCTAGAATCTGAAAATTGGGTGTCCCCCGATATCATTACCTCTCTTTGTAGGACCGGACAAATTGTGCACAATGGAGACCAAGTCTTTATTGAATTCCATAAATGGTTCGGGAAGACTAAGTATTTGGATGGGGCTTGGTGTCAAAAGGGAACATTGGCGGGTCCATGTATAATCCTAGGTAAGAAATGGTTAGATGAAAGGAATGCCGACATTGACCCAACACGTCGGACTTGCCTAGTGCATCCGCCACACCTTTCGGGAACCTTTAAATTCAACAACCTTGTATTCTCCCACCCGCGGGAATCCCGCCCTTGTTCACCACCCCGGGTGCACCATACTCCGGCCATCATCACCCCACCATCAAAGAACCTTTCCACTCTATTAGCTTTGGAAGAAGTAGTCCACCCACTTTACCACATGAAGACAAATACCTCTCGGGAACCTATCCCCTCCATGGAGAGCACCCATGTCCCAATTGAAGAGGAAGCCTCGCACGAGGATCTTCACCCTCCACCACCCCCTCTAGATAAGGTCGAATTCATCTTGGAAGAGTCTCTTATTAGTTGGCTAAAGAAGAGCCCAATAAGAGAGATCACGGCCCACGATTGCCTTCCCATAAAGGAAAACCTTCCCATAGTGCACATCTCCTCCTCACACCATAATCCAAATATCCTACCAAGTGGAAACCTTAGAGGACCTTCTCAAGGTCTTGGCTTGGCAATATGAGTTGATCGGCTTGTTGACCCCCATGGCTCACCAATCTAGGAGCCTTGACCTCCTACACCTTTGTGTCGGGTCTATCACCTCGATTTGCTCCATTGGTTGCTACACTAGCGACCTCCTTCTATTCCTCCCCACACCCGATGAGTCCGACCTTCTCCTCAATTTGGAGCTTCTTATATCGGGTGGAAAGTCAAACCCTCCCCTCATGGCCGACCCACTCACAAAGAACTTTGGCCCAATTATCTCATTAGAGGAGGATGACCCACCACCACTTGAGGATCTTGAGGACATAGGGCCCCTCCCCCTCGATAACCCTTTTTATGATCTCTTTGATCCCTTCCAATGGGGGTCAAAGAAACCATGGGACCCAACCACCTTATCCACCACCCACCTTTCCCTATCCCAACTCACCATGTTTGACCCAATCCACCACATCCTAGACCCGAGTTACACCTTGGGAGCCATGACCTTGGACCACATATCCCTAGGTAATAAGGTTGTGCCCCACCCCATGATGACCACCTTCTTAGATCCATTCGATCCTTTTCAATGGGAGTTCAAAGGTTGTCCCACACCTATACACATGGAAGTCACTTTTGGGAAAAGTATGCATGTGTCTAGGCTTTCCACATCCCTTGGCATGAACATTATGTTGGGTCCATTCATTCATATCACCCACATGTCAAGTAGAAAGCATGAGTGGTCCAAATTCGGATGTAGTGGTCCACCTTCACTCATCATGAGTCGTAAGCATGATAGGAGTATTCATGGATGTCCAGGTCCCCCAGCATTTGTCACCCCCATGCATGACCGGATCACCTATGGATGCCCCGGTCCTCCCCATTCCATCAAAGTCTTCCTGGCGTCAAAGCATGATTGGTCTACTTTTGGTTGCCTAGGTCCACCCATCACCCCTAGAATGTCAACATTCACAAAATTGCATGAAAGCCTTTGCAAGCACATAAGCAAGGAAAATGAGATCTATAAGAGGCAGGCTGACTCCCTTCGGCGTCACCAAGAATTCCACGTGGGTGACTTTGTGATGGTGAGGAAGGAGAGGCTCTCCCCGGGAGTCATCTCCAAATTGAGGCTACGTGGGGTTGGTCCCTTCCAGGTCCTGAGGCGCATTGGCGCTAATGCCTGTGAGTTAGATTTCCTCGAGGAGTATGGAGTGAGTCCTACATTCAATGTAGCCGACCTAGTGCCATATAAGGGACCCACGGTGGTACCTAGTGAGGATATTGAGCATATTCCCTCCGTTGAGAGAGCACCCACCCGTGAGGAGAGTCCACCAGCCAAGAGAGCCCAGCGTGAGCGCATTGAACGAATATTGGATGAACATGCCACTACCACCAGGAGCAAGGTATACGAGCGCTATCTCGGCAGGTGGATGGATCGGTCTCATTCGGAAGACTTGAGGGCAGTACCACTTCTACACCCTCCAAGGAGGGAAGGACACTTACTCGACGGAGTCGAGTTCTCCTCACCCCGGGAGTATGATGGGGACATCACCTCCCATGCCCACGTTCACAGCTCGTCTCCTCGCCCCGGTTGCATCCGGCATGGTCTAGTTATTTAACTTTGAGTCCTATGTAATTTTTATTTGACTCATTTGATGTATTTTCTCTTTTATTTGAATCATGTTTCTAGGTCTTGTGTTTATTTCCCTAAGTTTGAGTGTCATTAGGTTGTCTAGTTAGCTATTGGGCCCAATTCATTGGGCTTGGCCCAAGGGCTCCCCCTATCCCCTCGGTTATTTGTCATTGAGTCAATTGTCAGGGTCTTATTGTAAAATGTGGGTTGCCTATATATAGGGCCCCATTCCCCCCATTTCAAGGTAATGAATCAATGAATGAAAAACTTGCCATTTTGAGAGTTCAAACTTCTTATCTAGTGGAGAGATTCCATTATTTGGGTGAGAGACCCTAGGGGAGAGATTCCCCACCCATCCCTCTCTTAATTTCTCTCTTTCACTCCCCTTTCTCTCTCCTCCACACCCAATTTCAAAAATTTTCTCTCTCCTCCCCTCCCAACCACCTCCACCCTCCCACCTACCTCCATTAACTCCTCTACAACTTCCACAAGCCATCATTACTTCCCCCTAGTCCTAATAGACCCTCCACCAATCCACACCCCACCCTCCAACCCCCAACTACCCATCCCCTTCCCCAAGTAACCCTCCACCTTCCCAAGGCACCTCTTCCCATCCCCAAGACCACCATTGATCACCCCACATTAAAGGAAATTCAAACTTACATTCCCTCCACCCACTTGTGCCCCCCTCACCTTCCCCCTTCTCCCTCCAAGCCCAAATTCGTAGCTCCTCCTCCCACCACCTGTTAGACCCCCTTCCAGACCCTATTATTCCCCTCCCACATCTTGGAACACCCCCTCCTAGACCCCCTCACAGCCAGGGTTCTCCCCACACTCATCCACCTCCATTTCCCCTCCCATATATCCCATTTTTCCCCATCATCTTCAACCTCAAGTTTTCAGTTCGCAGGCAGCAGAAGAGTACCAGATTGCAGAGGCGACCTCGACCACATCCCAGCGAATTTGAAGGCCCAAGAGGTATCCACGGAAGCGTCTACCAGTCTTCTTCGTAACGGCGGTAGTTTCATCTCCATCTGAGCTCTGTGCTGCCTGGGAGATCCGTTCTCCCACAACTGCGCAGAGCTGCCCCTGTTGAGCACCTGAACCGGAGTAGAAGCTTTACCACGATGCACCTCGGAAGAATCAGGCCAAGAGTTATTCTACAAAGTTGTTCCTCGTCCTATCTAGTTTCAGAATCAAGAAGCGGAACTTCGATCGACGTCCGTGGGCCAGAGTTATCAATTTTCTCCCTTGGGTACGCGGTTCTGCTTCCCACAGTCTGCACCGACCTATCACCATTGTTCAGAGTCCACTGGTCTTCTCTGGCATTGTTTGGCTTCCCCGCCAGTTCTTCTGCGAAGAGGACTCGTCCACGGTTCCAACATTTCTGGCGGTTTTTGATTCTGAGTCCGGGAGCTGTCTGGGCATCCTCTTCTTCCTGCTGTTAGAAACTTGAAGCTATCAGTCTGAGAATCTGCCACCCTGTTCGAGCCTCCACCCAGACCAGCATCGGCGCCAGAAGAAATCAAAAAAATTCTGAAGTCATCCTGATCCAGTTAAGAAGATTTCCCCACTAGTCCCGTCATCATCAAAAATCAGGAGAGGTCACAGAGGTGCGATCTTCGACTGCTGGTCCCTGATTCCAGAACGTTGACAGATTCGGCATCGGCTTCCTTTCATCACTTCTAGCTCGAATTTCCCTCCCCGCTTGGCCGGCTGAAGGCCCCTCCCTGTGAGGAGGTAGTGTTTGGATGTAATCATCGTCTTCCCTTCCCCACAATTCCCCCCCTTGCATGGGGTGTAGTGTTGTAACAATTTGAGCAGGTCAAGCTACCCCGGCGCGGCGTGTGGGGAATCCACGCTTCCCCGCTCGCCCACGTCTCCGAACGGGACCAGTTTCTTCAAACCGGTCGAGTAAGTGCTACACTCCTAGCTCCATTTAGTGCTTGTTCTCCCTAATATTAGTTCATAAACTCCGCTGGCTTTGAGAAGTGAGAGTCTGATCTTTAAGCACCATCGCTTTAAGAGATCACCGTGGGGTGAGGAGAGTAACCCGTGCCCTTGGCACTTCGTCGGCTCCCTTGAATTGGGCAGCCATACCCTTGGGGAAACAAATCTTGGCCTTGCTTGCCCTCTACCAGCAAGGGCCCAGCCCACACAACCTCCACTTGGCATTTCCAAGTTACCCCGGGTCTTGGGTGAGTGACGGGTGAGCGGCCGCCATTATCGATCCGTCTTGATTGCCAAATGTGCTTGCTTGTTAAGTCCTAGGTTGTGTCACATCAGGAAGACTCCTCTTCGATCCCCGAGATCGGCGGTGACTGAATCGACGCTGAAATACTTTTGCAAGAATTAACTTGTTGCTGCCTTGGCTGGCCTATTCTCAGATCAGAAATGCGGGCCTCCACGAAAAGAATTTTTGCGCCTAGATCCGGTGTTGGATCGAGGTAAAATTGGTACCGATGGATAGAGGACTCAAAGGGCTACAATATATAATTATTTCAGATCCATCTAGTAGACGGATTAGAAATGAAAATGACTGTTCTCAAGATTTTTTTTACTGACTCGGATTACAGACAGTCAGGATAGAACAGGATATGCTTGAGGCTGAATTTTGACTGACCTAAAAATGATGGATCTAGACTCTGAAAAAATTATGGGTGGAAGAGGGGGATGTTAGGAACACGTATGATGTTTTTGGAAATTTTTAGAGAAGACTAAGTGGGCAGGAAAAATATAACAACAGACTCTATCCCGCAGATCTGCTGATTGGCAGGCTGCTGGAGGGGAAAACTTAATTACGGGAAAAATACTAAACTAAGGCGAAATGACACGAAATTTGAACTGGGGATGGGGGATGACTGGAAGAACAAACCCTCAAATTTTGAGGTCGAACAGATCTCCTGATTGGGAGATAAAAATCTGGGTTCAAACTTCTGTCTAGGGATGGATAGAACTCCGACGAGACGGCGGTGGTGGTGCGATGGCGGCGGCGGTGCTGAGCTTCTCACTCAGAGAGGGGGTGGTGGGGAGGCTTCACACCTCTGAAAATTCGAGCTTTCACAGCTCCAAGGGGGAGAGAGGAGAGAGAGGGGCTGCTCCCTATGGCTTCTTCACCAAAAACTGATTTTTCTCTTCATTAATTCTAAGGAATTCACAAAATACATGGGTTATATAGAAATAAAAAAAAGAACTAGACTACCCTCAGATCTAGGGTTAGGGAGGGGCAAATAAGGGATGTGATAATTAATCCCCATGTGGTAAAAAAAAATCACAATAAAAAAACACTAAATGGAAGGGTGCGCCCCCCTCTTTTAAAGAGGTAAAATAGCATTTTTCTTCTTTTGTCTCCTTGGTCCAAGTTCAATCTTGCACTTTGAACCAGCCCCACATGGGCCCTAGAACCTAGGTGGATCAATGGGAAAGAGGGTGGGGGACCTTACTGGACCTACTGGTATTTTACATAGAAATCCAAGATTCCTAAAGACTAACAAATTGGCTTAAAATGCCTTACAACTGCAAACCCAATTAGCCAAGGATATAAATGTAAACAAAAAGGGTACAAATGTAAAAATAAAATGTTAGTGTCCGGTGTTGATTCCCATCAATTCTCTCCGGGTGGGAAGAACTCGACCCCGTCGAGTAAGGGGTGCGGCTGCTCGGGTGGCTCATACGGATCTGACACCATACCAGGTAGCGCGGAGTACGCTCCACTCCAAGTAATTGTCATCTGCTCATTTCGTATATATTCGATATGCACATGCTGCTGTGAGAATGAGGTTAGTGGTGGACACTCCGGGGTGGGGTCACTCTCAAAGGAAGGAGACGGCTCAATGACTCACTAGGAATCACCGCTGGGCCTGTTGGGCATGTGTATAACATGTATAACTATATTGTTTTGATGATGTCTGACTATGTATGTTGGGCTTGTGTATAAAATTCTTTTGTTTCGATGATGTCTGACTATGATTCATTAATATAGTTTGACTTGCATTTGATAGAGACAAACACTCATGCATTTCAGGTCAAGCCCACACCGGCAATAAAGTGTGTCTGCAAAGATAGAAAGAAATCAAGTAAGACACAGAGATTGAGGCATTAGACTGCACAAGAATCAAGGCAGAATCATGGTTTCACAGAAATCCATGCAGTCAAGGCCAATGCAACTGCTGGAGATGATACACACACTGAAGTATCACAAGAGAAGTGTCGACTCCTTCAACAGATGTGTCGACACTGCAGCCATTACTCAGCAGACCAAGAAGGACCAAGGTCGATGCTAGTAGGCCAAGGAAAGTGACTAAGGTCTGTGCATGTCTTTATTGCGGTACAGCCAGTGCAACACCAAGTCTATGCAACTTCTAGCTGGCACGCTTTATGGTCTGTACACATTTGCCTCAAGGTCCGTGCACATCCGCAGCAGGGTCAGTACACACTCAAGCCAGCGACAGACAAGGTCGGTGCACAACTGCTATGAAGTCGGTGCACATTTTCCCCTCATGCCTTATAAGGACTACACACATGCTGCAAATCAAGTCCGTGCACATCTACCATAAGGTCGGTGCACATTTGGCTCGTATACAACAAGGTCGGTGCACATTCAGGGCTAATGCTACACTAGGTCGGTGCAAGTTTCTGTTACAATGAGACAAGGTCTGAGCACATGTGAAAATCAAGGTCCGTGCAACCCCTGGCCAACACAGATCAAGGTCAGTGCATGTATGCTATACAAGGCCGGTGCACATTCTTCCTTCAACACCAGAAGGTTCGTGCACATATGAAGACAAGGTTTGAGCAAGATGATGAAGGTCGGTGCAATGGTTGCTTCAACATATCAGGCATGTGCATGTTTACCTTGTGGCAAGGCAAAGTCAGTGCAAGTTGCTCAAGGTCCAAACATCAAGGTCTGAGCATACTCCAATCAAGGTCCGTGCATACTATTCCTAAGTGCCTTCTATTCAAAGAAAGGTTAAAGGAATGTGTCGACCTGCCCCTCCCAGGAGGTCGACACCTTTGCCACTCCTGAAGGCGTAACATTGGATGTCTCACTAAGTAGTGTCGACACTTACCTCACAGGAGGTCGACACCATTTGTCTTCCAAGAAGTGCTCTATTGACTATTCTACTAAGAAGTGTCGACACTTACCTCACACGAGGTCGACACCATTTGTTTTCCAAGAAGTGCTCTACTGACTATTCTACTAAGAGGTGTCGACTCTTTTCATGCAGGAGGTCGACACCCTTGTTCTTCTAGAAGCCCTCTAGCCAATAATCTGTCAGATCAGTGGGCCATCCATAGAGAGAAAAATGAAATGACAAATCATTAAAATTAAGGATTTTGGGGTCTGGACCATGTCCCGAGGTCTGACCCTTGCTCTACCATCTTATCACTCATTTGTCCACCTTTTGGAGATGGTTTGTCAGAAATCCAGCTGGAAGAGCAACTTCTGTCTGCCACGATGTAAGTCTTCACTATCTGCCTATCCATACTGTCTACTACTGAGAATAGGACACTCTCCAGTCTACCACCATCTTGCTGTCGACCAATGGGCTGTCCAACCAGCCATTGTCACAGAAGAGTACATTTGAGTAGAATGAGAAGACTGCATATCTGAGGGAGAGTTATTGTAAATATCTGATGCTGTCTAAAGGGAGATCTGGTCTGCTCCTTCACACTGTCTGCCATTATACCTATCCTTGTACTTAAAGCTGTGACCAGTCAATAGGGATATCACAGCAAGCAACGCATTAAATGTTATGGGATATGGTCACCTTCCTCCTATTGATTACCACCATCACACTTGGCATTCGCTCTAGAAGACGTTCTAGCTCTCACCTTCTGGCGCACGCTTCAAGGAAGCTTTGGAGGGAATACTTCGTGGATCCACTGGTCCAAAGGAAGACCTTTTGGCGTGCAATATTCCCAGGTTTTCTCAACTGGTCTTCTTATTTATACCAAGCTTCCTCAACTGAAGCTGCTGCGGCTGTCATCCACAAAGTGCCACGCCTTAGACCAATCTACGAAGAACATTCCTAAGTAGCGTGAGAGCAGCCCCAGCACCTATTGGACTTAGTCCAGTGCTGTGGAAGAAGAAGAAGAAGAAGAAGAAGAAGAAGAAGAAGAGAGAGCAGCCTTGAGAGAGAAGAAAAATCTTACAGTCTACCGTTGCTTGAAGAAAAGGATCCTTGGATCCAATCTTGTAGCTGCACTTACCAGCTCCGATGTCTTGATCCATTCTTCAGCTGGTGTCTACATTGTCTCTATTGATTCTCCACTGCACTCGTAGTATTCAGTTTCTATTTGTTACGGTTCGTCTATCACCAATACATCTAGCTTTTCCGATCCCCTGTTTAGGGACCGGGTTCCCTATGTGGTTTCAGAGGAAGAGAGGATCAGATCCTCTGGGTGGTTCAAGTTATTAGTCAGTGGAAAGCAAGCTATGCTGCTCAGCGGATCAAGCTGTGTGTCAGCCGGAAAGCCTCACCGAGTTTGGTGAGGGGTGGACGTAGGTTGTGAGTTAACAACCGAACCACCTTTAAATCCTTGTGTTGTGGGTAGTATACTTTGTGAGCTTGTTCCATATCCTCTATCCCTACTTCATAGGTTCGTGTGTTACTTACGCTGTTTATTTTCTCTGCCACTCAAGCGTTCAGCTTGCACAATAGTCTCATCTCGATCCTCCTGCTATCGTAGCTAATGTGGATCCTCTCAGGTGTCTGCAGCACTCTTTCTTATAGACACTTTGGAGCATCTCCCAAGCAGAGGAAGTTATCACGGTGTGTGAGCAGCTTTCTCCCTTGTGTATCTAACTGCACTTGAGCAAGCTATGCTGCCTGCTACACCCTTGAAAACAGGGACCAAGGTGAAAGCTTTCCCAAGGAACTTCATCTTGCTGAACACTCATTCTTTATAGATGATTATCATAGCTCTCCCACATGGGATAATCATTTAGCTTAGCTTTACTGTTTCAAGATCCCTATGGTGTTTTGGATTACATCACATTCGGATCTGAGCTGCTAGTGAAGGAGTGTCGACCTGCCTGCTAGGAGTGTCGACCTGTTTGAACTGAGCATTGAGAGTTTAACGTCATTACTTTTTCCATTCTTATCTAATCCGCTGCGCTATATGCTTAAGTAATTCATTTACCTTATAAGAGTGCTTTAGGTTTTTATGAGTCAAGATTTAAATAGGCCAAAGTTCTTAATAGGATCTATTCAACCCCCCTTCTAGATCTGATTGCACTCCGTGGGACCCAACAATTGGTATCAGAGCCTAGCTCTGCTATTCCTAGATCCTACGATCTACAGGGAAAGATCCCAGTGCATTTTGAGAAAGGCTTCATCTGCTACACATGCTTCGAAGGTTTCTCCACCTATTTTTGATGGTTCGGATTTTTTAATATGGCTGAGAGGAATGTACGTCTATGTCAAACTCACAGATCCACAATTGTGGAATCTTATATACATTGGTCCAAATGAGCTGCCATCAGATTCAAATGTATGGTCAGCTGAACATAAGACCAAACATAACAATAACCTTGCTGCACTCAACTTAATCAAAGCTGCAGTTGATGACAGATTACTTGATCTTGTGTCTACCTGCAGCACAGCTAAGCAAGTTCTGGAAGTGTTGATGAACGTCCATGAGAAAGAAGATCAAGAGCATCAATGCCTTATGGCTGACCGATCAGAGCAGTCAAGCAATCCATCCTCATCTCAAGTAAGCTCTGATTCTGAAGACTTTACTTTTGAAGAGCTTATGAGTGCATATGATCAGTTGATCGAGCAGTACAAAAAGATGACATCTGAAAACAAAAGATTGAAAAAGGATTTGAAGAAAAATAGTCAAGGTAAGAGTCATACTTGTGAAAATTGTTCCAACCTTGAAGAGCTCAACAATACTCTTGCTTTTGACTTGGATCTAAACAAACAAACCATCGTATGTGATGCGGGATGGACACACGACCTGGGACTCTAGCTCGCGATCGTCCCTACGCGAGGGAAACGTTGGACCGTGCGCGGTTGAGAAACCGGCAGTGAGTCTTGGGTATCGGCCTTTCCGCGTTAACTCGGGTCGAGTCACGGGACGGTTACTCACTCTCGCTCTCGCAGCGGTGATAAAATGATAAAAAGCTAGATAATCTATCACTCATACAGCGACATATACAAAAATATACGAGTAAAGTAATGCCTACGAGGAAGGTAGCGAGTGTACCTCCAAGCTCCGGGCGTGGGGAAGACGTTCCCGGCCAAGTACGGTAACTCCCGGTAACAACGGTAAAAGTTCATTACAACAGTGAAATCTATTGCCCACTCCACATAGGGAGGTAAAGGGCTACAAGTGGGGCCCGGGAGGACCGACCTTGGGTTGACGGGCATCAATTTGGAGGTGCGTACGACACGAACTCGGCCTGCTGGTCCGACTCGGCACTATTCCAACTCGGTGCTGCGCCAACTCGGTTGCTGAATCACTGGACAGCAAGCAACGGTTTCCAAAGGAACGTCGCCTTCCTGAGATCTTATGGAGGCGCCGCTTGGCTGGGACGATGGCAGGGCATCCCTGAACGACTCCCTGAAGGGGCGGCTCCTGAAGTTGATTTTTGATATTTATTTCTGAATATCTTCTGGACTGTAATTTTGGACCTGCATAGGGAATAGATCTGTAGGTCTCGGCGACACGAATTACGACGCTCAGATCCAGAGGCCGATCGAGGAATGGCTGGTACCGTTAAAAAGAGCACTCATAGATCTACAACATATAATTTTGACAGCTCCATCCATCGAACGGATTAAAGATGAGAATGACTGTAACACTATTTTTGTATCTGACTCAGACTGACAGACACACCGGGCAGCAAGGGATCTGCCTAAAACAGACCTTTGACCGAGGGTCAAATGAATTTTCTAGACTCCACGAAAATTATGGTGGAAGGGCACATATGTGTGGAACACTGAGTAATGTTTTGGGATTTTCTGAAAATTTGTAAGGGGGTGGAGAAAATGCGACAAGGTGACTCTGTCCCGTAGATCTGCAAAAGGGCATATTACTAAGAGGATAAACAAAAATATGAGAAAAATACCTAATGACTTCCAAATGACACGAAATTTGAACTGGAGGTTAAGGGAGATGGACAGAACAAACCCTCAAAATTAGGGCTCAATCAGACAACAAAAAAAAGATAAAATTTCAGAGTTGAGGTTCTGTCCTGATTTGGATAGAACTCCAGCGATGGCGGTGGCGGCGCGATGGCGGCACGAACGTAAGGCGGCGTCCGGAAGTCGCCTCCAGCAGAGGTTGGAGATCTTGGAGTCACACCAAGATGAGGGATTCACACCCTAGAATGGACAGCAATCACTGCTGCAAGGGGGAGAGGAGAGACACAAGGGGTGCCCCTTGGGCTTGCTCTTGTCAAAAATGCTTAATTCTTCATTAATTCTTCTAATGACACTATACATAGGCTTATATACAGAATGGAAAGGGTGGGGGGATGGGAATTTCGTGGGAGAGAGGCCATTTTCTTCCCCCATGTGGTCAAAAACTCAAAATAAATAAATTACATATGGAGGGGACACTCCTTTGAAAGGAAGGAAGGCATCTTGGACTTTTTAATCCATTTGTCCCCTTTGAATGTCAAACCATCTAGAAGCCCACCTTGGAGCTTTGACTAGTCCCACATGGACCCCTAAGGCTTAGGTGGACTAATGGGAAAGGGTATGGGGGCCCCTTGATGGTCCTACGGGACTTTTGCACAAAAACCAAAAGAATCCTAAGGAATGACAAAGTGGCTTATAAAGCCTTACAATTGCACATGTGTTTTCCCAAGGATATAAAAGTAAACTAAAGGACACAAATACAAAAATAAAAGTCAGTGCCCAATGTTGATTCCCATCAATTCTCCCCGGGTGGGAAGAACTCGACCCCGTCGAGTAGGGGTGCGGCTGCTCGAGTAGCTCCTGCGGATCCGTCATCGAACCTGGAAGCGCGGAGTATGCTCCACTCTAAGTAATCGACACCTGCTCATCCCGTATAGATTCGATATGCACACGCTGCTGTGGGTATGAGGCTAGAGGTGGACACTCCGGGGTGGGGTCACTCTCAAAAGTGGGGAAGGCGGATCGAAGACTCACTAGGAATCACCGCTGGGTCCCTTTATGTGACTAGATCCGATATGTGAGGTAGAACCGATCCCAAAGTCCGACAAGTCTCGCACTCGAAAGGGGCTGACAACGCTAGCGTACAAAGGACCGACTCGACTCGATGTATGCACAGACACACAATGCACTCAACAAACAAACCAGACGAAACAAAGACTCACACATGACCCTAAACAAACTTAATATTAGTCCGACCTACGCATAGGCGATGGTGGACAAGGACACCCGAATATGTGCCATGCATGCATTTGACGTAACCGGAGGTTAACGCCATGGGGAACTCCTAGACATCCTACGATGCACCACTCATGGACCTTGGGCTTGGATGTGGGAAGTCCGGGAGGTTCGGATGGTTTAGGTGGGCCGGGGGAACCAAAGTCTTCATTACCCCCAAATGATGGTTCCGACCTATTGCTATGTGGAGGTTGTTTGGCCTGAGTGGAAAAGGTGTGATAGTGAACTCCGCGGAAAAAGTGGAGTGAAGATGATAGCTCGGGAGATTCACTAGTGAAGGGGTCAAAAGGGTCAAAGAAGGTATGACCCCGAGAGATGGGTTCCAACATGACACGGTCTCAAGTTTGAAATTCATAGTCACCGTCATACATTATGATTGATGGGACGACGGTCATGTGTAGAAAATAAGATTCCTCCCTCGGGCAAAAGGGTATGAAGTTGGGCTCGGCCGACATGGGGAGGAATAAGAGAATCTCCGTGGTGACACAACCCACGGTGCACACAGAGGTAATGGACCTTAAGGCCGGATGGGTGAAGCTAAGACTAGCGAGTTGGTCGAAGTCTCGGCCCAATGAGTGCGTCAACTTCCATTGCGAGTCTAATCCCACAATAAGGTCATCCATGGTGTCAACATGGTGACTAGACCGGAATGTGATATGGAATGAGTTGACTGGCACTAATGGTAGGGTGGGGTCCATTAATGGATAAGCAGGTGGGACCAAGCCATCCTTGAGCCAACTAAGAAGCGGCTCGGCTATAAAAAGAGTACCCGTTAGAAACACGGGTGGCTCGGAATGAAGTAGCTCCAAATGCGATGGTTCTGAATAAAGATCGGAAGTAGATGGTGGTGGCATTGGAGCTCTCGTGGGTGGTGAAGGAGCACGTGTCCTTTCCATCATATCCAACCAATCTGAAAGCATTTTCTTGATTTCATCTAAGGTGCGGGTTGGAGTAGGGGCCTCGGGGTGGACTCGCTCCTCATCTCTCGTCCTGGGGGTGGGCCTAGGCTCGGCTACCGGTGGGGCTTCTTGCCTCCGACTATATCCCACTTGGTTGGAGGTGAGGGTGTGGGGTCGGCTGGAGGTGTGACCCACTTGTTTGGAGATGATTTGGCGGGGTTGGCTGAAGGTGACCGGGTGGGACTGGTTGGAGGGGACCGGTTGGGGAACGTAGACCTTCTTAAGTTCTCTCTTCATGTCCCACCATGATTTGAGGGGCCATTGCCTCCTAACCTACCTTAAGCCTTCGATGGTTCTCCATTTTTTGACAGCCCGGTCATGACGCCTATCCTTGGCAAAATACAATTGTCCGGCCTCGGACATGGGATAGCAAGCGAAGTATTTTTCCATGGCGGCTTCCCAACGTAGGTAATCGCCTGGGTCATTGGGGCCATAAAATCCGAGGCTTCGGGCCTACAGAAGTGGAGAGGATGGTTGCCCAACCCATGGGTGGGCCAAGGGTCAGATCGCCTGGGCGACCGGGAGTCCATTGGAGATTGAGGGGACAACTACATGCTAGACATGCTGACACTTGGGAAAGACACTAGACATGACTATGCAAGGTTGGAATGCACTAACTAATGCACACTAAGGACCCTAGACTTAAACCAAGACTCGGTATGTGGCGGAGTTAATCGATCCGAAGATCACTCGCGCAAGTGTGCGGCCTTCCCGATAGGCGTAGCCTAACGTTTGGACAACACCTTTTGATATACCGATTAATGGTATGAAAATGTGACACTTAGACTTGGACACTTTTTTTTCTTTTGCAGACTTAGACACAAAGACTACCCTAGACTCAACATTCTCTCTGATACCAAATTGATGCGGGATGGACACGCGACTTGGGCCTCTAGCTTGCGATCGTCCCTATGCGAGGGAAACGTTGGACCATGCGCGGTTGAGAAACTGACAGTGAGTCTCGGGTATCGGCCTTTCCGCGTTAACTCGGGTCGAGTCACGGGACGGTCACTCACTCTCGCTCTCGCAGCGGTGATAAAATGATAACAAGCTAAATAATCTATCACTCATGCAGCGGCATATACAAAAATATATGAGTAAAGCAATGCCTACGAGGAAGGTAGAGAGTGTACCTCCACGCTCCGGGCGTGGGGAAGACGTTCCCGGCCAAGTACGGTAACTCCCGGTAACAACGGTAGAAGTTAATTACAACAGGGAAATCTATTGCCCACTCCACGAAGGGAGGTAAAGGGCTACGAGTGGGGCCCGGGAGGACCGACCCTGGGTTGACGGGCAGCAATTTGGAGGTGCGTACGGCACGAACTCGACCTGTTGGTCCGACTCGGCACTATTCCAACTCAGTGCTGCGCCAACTCGGTTGCTGACTCACTGGACAGCAAGCAACGGTTTCCAAAGGAATGTCACCTTCCTGAGATCTTATGGAGGCGCCGCTTGGCTGGGACGATGGCAGGGCGTCCCTGAACGACTCCCTGAAGGGGCGGCTCCTGAAGTTGATTTTTGATATTTATTTCTGAATATCTTATGGACTACAATTTCGGACCTGCACAGGGAACATATCTGTAGGCCTCGGCGACACGAATTACGACGCTCAGATCCGGAGGCCGATCGAGGCATGGCTAGTACCGTTGAAAGAGCACTCATAGATCTACAACATATAATTTTGACAGCTCCATCCACCGAACGGATTGATGATGAGAATGACTGTAACACTATTTTTGTTTCTGACTCGGACTGACACACACATAGGGCAGTAAGGGATCTGCCTGAAACTGACCTTTGACCGAGAGTCAAATGAATTTTCTAGACTCCACGAAAATTATGGTGGAAGGGGACATATGTGTGGAACACTGAGTAATTTTTTGGGATTTTCTGAAAATTTTTAAGGGGGTGGGGAAAATGCGACAAGGTGACTCTGTCCCGTAGATCTTCAAAAGGGCAGATTACTGAGAGGACACACAAAAATATGAGAAAAATACCTAATGACTTCCAAATGACACGAAATTTGAACTGGATGTTAAGGGAGATGGACAGAACAAATTCTCCAAATTAGGGCTCAATCAGACAACAAAAAAAAATAAAATTTCGGAGTTGAGGTTCTGTCCTGATTTGGACAGAACTCCGGCGATGGCGGTGGCGGCGCGATGGTGGCACGAACGAAAGGCGGCGGCCGGAAGTCGCATCCTGCAGAGGTTGGAGATCTTGGAGTCACACCAAGATGAGGGTTTCACACCCTAGAATGGGCAGCAATCACTGCTGCAAGGGGGAGAGGAGAGACACAAGGGGTGCCCCTTGGGCTTGCTCTTGGCAAAAATGCTTAAGTCTTCATTAATTCTTCTAATGACACTATACATAGGCTTATATAGAGAATGGAAAGGGGTACGGGGATGGGAATTTCGTGGGAGAGATGCCATTTTTTCCCCCATGTGGTCAAAAACCTAAAATAAATAAATTACATATGGAGGGGACACTCCTTTAAAAGGAAGGAAGGCATCTTGGACTTTTTAGTCCATTTGTCCCCTTTGAATGTCAAACCATCTAGAAGCCCACCTTGGACCTTTGACTAGCCCCACATGGACCCCTAGGGCTTAGGTGGACCAATGAGAAAGGGTATGGGGGCCCCTTGATGGTCCTAATGAACTTTTGCACATAAACCCAAAGAATCCTAAGGAATGACAAAGTGGCTTATAAAGCCTTACAATTGCACATGTGTTTTCCCAAGGATATAAAAGTAAACTAAAGGACACAAATACAAAATAAAAAGTTAGTGCCCGGTGTTGATTCCCATCAGTATGTCTAAACAGTGAAATCAGAATCCTTCAAGAAGAAATCATAAGGTTGGAAGAGACTGTTCAAAAACTTAAAATCCAACCAATTCGTCAGAATGAAAGTCCTTTCTGTAACAATTGTTCAACTTTTGAAGAGCTAAATGACACTCTTACCTCTGACTTGGATGTGAATAAGCAAACCATTACATGCTTAACAGATGAAAATGGAATCCTTCAAGCTGAAATCACTAGGTTGGAAGAAATCATAAGACAACTTCAAAACCAACCTAAATCAATCTCTAATGAACAAACCATGTCGGACAAGCTAATCCCTGATACAAGGTTGATTGAAGAAATAAAAATGGTAAAAGAACAAAACAACGTGTTGCTTGAAAAACTGTCCATTTATGAGAAGGGCAAGGGTATTGCCCATGACAGTTCTGAAAAACTGAATGAACTTCAAATGGAGATTAAAAATTACAAGGGGGTTAATGCTATGCTCAATGAGCAATTGGCTGTGTGTGAAGAGGTCCTCGCTGAAACCGAGCTGCACGTCTCCTCATTGGAGAATGAAATCAAAGATATAAATGACTCTCTGTCTAAGTGTATGCAGGATAAGGAAAGCATGAATAGACTCTTGGAAACAAGAGTAAGTCATCATGAGGGAGATTTGGGTTACAAACCTGAAAACCAACAATTCTTCGGAAGCAAGGCCTACATCACTTTTGTCAAGAGTAAGAATGAAGCCAGCACTTCTTACCACCTCCCAATACGGCATGCTGCTCAGAAAAACCAAAAACGCATTGGTAAGCAGAAAGAGAAGGCTCTCATGCAAAAACAGAAACCCCAGTCTGCTAGTCTTGACATATACAACAGGAAAAGCCATGATGACTACCATGCATCTCATAAAGTGAATGTTTACTGCTTTCATTGTGGCATGCTTGGTCACACTGTACATGACTGTCTCACCTTGAAAAATGATGAACCAAGAGCAGGAAAGGATTCAAGAATTACTGCTGAAATCAAGGGCAAAAGACAGGTCAACTCTGGCAGAGGAAGTATGCAGCAGAACTCTGCACAGAACCGCATGGAGAATCAGAAGAGTTGACACTTCCATTCGGACAGGTCGACACTCCCCATGGTCTTCAACAGAAATCACCTTCCTTGCTGCTACCACTGTGGAAAGATTGGCCACACAATCCAGGACTGCTAGCGACTGAGCAGTAGGAGCGACTCTCATAATCAACATAACAGTATACATGCTCACTCGCAATGGAATAATGCACATGTGCACAATAAAATGGTAAACACCCTGTGCATTGCTTCTATTGTGGTGAATATGGACATACATCCAATTATTGTCCCTAGATGAGAGTGGGTGGCCAGAAGGCAACAAAGAAAAGAAGATCAATTGCTAGAACTGCTGCTAACCAACAAAGACCCAAGCAAGCTTGGGTACCTAAAAATTTCAAATGAGAATTTTGAATGTAGGGTGCCTTGGAGCTGAACAATGGATGGTCAAAAGAATAAATGCTCAAGGCACAAGTATGTAAATAATTTTTATGTGTTCAACCTTTGCATGATAGGCTTGCATCGTAGTCATTGCATGTTGATGTGTTGTGGTCCTTTAGCATCAACTTGAAATTTCATGCCACATCATGCATTTCATAATCAAGGGACCCAACTCTGCATGACCTTTTGGTATATAAAATGGTAAGCTGAGAGAAGGACAAATCACTTCTGTCTGGAAACCCACATCATGCGTGAGGTGGTCTTATGACTTCAGTTCTCTGCCATGTACTAAAGGTCAACCCATCATTAGAACAGTTTAGATGTTCATATGAATTATTCATCAAATTCTCTGCATTGATTCCATTGCATGTGATGCACTCAGTATTCAGACACTCTATGCACAAAGTCAGGGGGAGTTCTTGCATTTCATGGTTCACTAACTTGCATGTCTATTCAGAATGCATTTCAGAAAATCCATGATTACATCATATTATGGTCTCATATATTCATGTTAAAAAGGACCCAAAAATGGCATCATTTTTCATGCATCAAGTGCTCACTTAAAACATAGGTGTTGATTTATTTGCTTCCTTCTTTTTGTGGGTTTGTGATGTATGATAGAGATGATAAGCAAAAATCAATGATCTCAATCAACCCAAGGACATGTGAGCCATGAACCTAGGCAATCCGAACAAGCTCTAGCATGGGCATGCTATCTCAACCAAACTAATCTAAAGAAAGTAAAGAAAAACACACGCCGGGGCGTGGAGCAAGTAGCAAATAAAACACACCGCGTGGGTGGAACAAGCAAAAGAAATAAAAGATATGAGAGAGAAATCAATGCCCAATACTAAGGAAAGAACGTGATCGCCACCAAAGTAAACACAAGCCAAGGACTTGAAAATACCTTGGAAAAAGGTGGATGAAGCACCCGCCCACGGGAGAGAGAAACCAGTGAAATCTGCAGATCAGCCTTGAATGTAACGGTCCAGACCCTGTGCGTCACAAGAGTGTGACGGTCGCATTATGAACCGTTATATGAACCTGACGCGTCTTCTCAAGACTGTCAGACAACCTGCAGAAATAGCTTATGAATTCTTTGAACTCCAAATCTTCCAGCCGGCCAAAAGACTTGGGCCTCGTTTGATGAACCTGTAAACCTGCCAAAGAACGTGAAACACAAGAAAACAAACCCAGATCAGCCCTTTAAACAAGCATAGTATCAATTCTGAAAGAAATTAAGATCATTCAAAAGGAAAGGGAAGTACCGGGAAAGTTTTGGTTTTTTAACCCCTCTGGGCGTTTTAAAAGATAGGGAAGATGTTTAGATGATGAAAATAGATGAAGAACGTGGAATAAGGAAGAAGGACAATGCTTTGAGAAGGAGGAAGAACACAAGTATGACAATAATGGAAACTCAAACATAATGAAACGAATACTCCCTTCACCGTGAAGCAGATGGACTTGAGGAACAGTTCTCCTTGGTTGGATGTGGCTCCAGGATGCGGCAACACTTCGACGTAAACTCTAGATCTTCCTCCCTTAGGCCATGAAGTTAAGGGTGCTATTTATAGGCCCTCAAAATCTCTGGTCGAACAGAGGATAATCTAGCAAGAAAAGAGGATAACTCTTAGCAAAATCTCGAAGATAATATCACCAAGAGTCCATAGAAACAAACAGAAGGTTCCGAGGATCAGATTTGGAAGAGAAATCACCAGATCAAACTCTTATCTCGACCACGGAGTAGCAGAGAAAAGGCCTGAACTGCCAGGACTCTCTGTTGGATATAACGGCTGCTCGACAGATCGTCAGAGGGAAATAACGCGTTAGAGGGATACCGTCACATTCAACCTTATCTCAAAAGAGATAAGATCAACGGAAGAAGATCAAAATAATAGGACTCTTGAATGAAAGTAACGGCCAAGGATGAACGTGTTGGAGGAAAAGTAACGGCTGCACGAAAGACCGTTATACTCAATGGATAGGCAAAAGATAAGGATTGGAACAAAGCCCTCAAGTCGTAGGACTCTTCAAGATGTAACGGCCATGGGAACATGCATTATAAGGGAAGTAACGCCCATGGTGCAGACCGTTAGAAACAATGAGGATCCAAATGATAAGATCGTGCTAAGCTTCATCAAACGAGAAATCACGGAACCATACTCAACCAAAGAGAAGACCCATGAAATAAACTTCAAACTGATGAAGGAGACTCAACGAAGGAATAAATCACTTGGAGCATCACATAGAATGAACAAGGAGATGACCCGACTTATCGGTCATAAAACGGGTGTCAAAAGATGCCCCTCCTTAACGTCCTCTTTGCAGAGGAGCGAGCGGAGGTGAAGCGAAAGCGAAATGGAACATGGAGATGATGCGGAAATGAAGCGGAGTGGACCAAAAAGCGGGCGTTAAGGTAAACGACACCCGTTCTTTACCAACAAGCGATAGGAATTTTCTGGAAAACTTCGAACTGATCACAATGAAATAGATAACCAAAGGATGCAAGTCTGGAGAAACTAACAACTAAGGAAAGGAAACACGGCTAGCCGCCGGAGGCAACGGAAAGGAAAGAGAACTGACTAAACTCCAAACAGGAATCTTCAGCCAACCAGATCAAGCGACAGATCGAAGGAAACCTTCGAATTCAGAGTGGAATGTCTCTCCTTATTCAAGATCAAGAACACAACTATTCACCATCATTGAGACACCTTGAACAGATGAAGATCATGAATGCTCAAATATGCGTATGATGCATGCTGGGCTAAAGAAAAAGAAATCGTTAAAATGAATGCAAAGAAAGATAAAATAATAAGATACTCAAGAATAATATTGCTAGATCGGAAAAATTAGGGTCAGGACACCATCTGCAACCACGGCGTGTAAGACAGAACCATCGTCCCCAAATTTTTCCAACCTAACGGCCTATCCAACGATTAAATATGTGAACTTAGATCATCATCATTTTTGTTTAAGGGGAACATCAGATCCCAGAACACATGAATGACCAGTCGGTTCTCGAGATAATATATCATAGATACCATATAGTAATGCATAAAAGGGATAAGGGAGTGACATATAATATCTGACTTACCTTTCTGACGAATGTCAAAACATGATGTTGTTCATAACTTCATTCATGAGGGAAAAGGTTAGCCAACAATAGATATGAGCATAAAATAGGGCATAACCATTTGTTCGCATGAGAAGCATCAATAATATACATCATGGCAAAAAATGTAATCATTCAAGCATTAAATAGACCAATATATTCATCAAGAAACTTGTAAGCTGTAACGGTCTGTGGAGAGGGCATTACATAAAGTAACGGACCAGGGAAGGGCTGTTAGAGACTGGGCGGTTCACATTCTTCAATAAAATAGTTCAAATCCATGTAACGGTCTCAGGAGTACGCGTCAGAGACTGTAACGGTCAGACGACAGACCGTCGCATTTCCTGAGCGTTCAAAAAAAAAAAACAAACAAACCGAACGGTCACAATCTTCATTCAACATTCATTCAAGCCTCAAACGCCAAAGCGCTCCCAAAACAACCCCAACCGAGGAGACCACCGGCGACCACCACCCAGATGGCCAGCGACGAGGGTTCCCAGCCACCGAAGAAGAGGGAGAGAGGGATGAAGAAGAAGGCGATTCGCCGCCTTCACCGCCGGATAGAGCGAGAGACCGTCCCGCCCATGAAGGAAGAAATTAGGGTGAGGAGAGAGCCAAGGGTGGAGGAGGATGTTCCCACAGCCGAGGAGGATCAAGGGGAGGTTCCCCTGGATGAGGTAGAACCCAGGGAACAGGAGAAGAAGAGGAAGAGGGACCAAGACCGAGAGGTAGGCCGCCCATCCCATTTTCCAAAATTTTAATTTTTTTATGTTTTTATGTGCATGCATGTATGAATGGGGGGTAGAAAATGGGTCTATGAACCCATTAGGATCCATTGTAGGCCTTTTGGCCAAAGTGGGAAAGCCATGGAATGCAAGGGAAAAATGCCCTCTAGCAGAGAATGTGACGGTTCTTCCAGGGACCGTCACAATCCTAACGCGCCACCCTTGATGCGTTTGAGACAAGTAACGCCCCATCCCAGGGCCGTTATAACCACCAGAGGCCAGAACTTATTTTTTTGTTTTCAATTATATAATTTTTTGTTTTGTTTTTCATTTATGCAATGATTTTATGATGCAATTGACTAACTTATGCTCTAAATGAAAGCAGGGAAAGAGACAGACGAGGATCTCTTGGCTTCAGATCCGGGCGGTGTACCAGGCACTGCTCGATTACCAGAGAGAGAGATTGGCCGGCATGGGGTTTGCCGAGGTGCTGAGCATCGAGGTGATCCAGATGGATACGCCACTGCTATACGCTTTACACAAGCGGTGGGATCCAGTCAGCAAGGCGTTCATCTTCCCGTGGGGTCACATGATCCCGACGTTGGAAGACATGGCGAGGATTGCCGGACTGCGGGTGCACGGAGCCGCAGTGACAGGATGGACCTACCGAGACTACCGAGAGATGGCCCAGGAGCTGCTGGGGCTGGATTTGATCAGACCAGGGCAGACGTCATCCCATCTCTCAAGATCAGTACTGCAGGAGAGCCTAGGACTGACAGGAGCAGCGATAGCCGTGGGAGAGCTACCAGAGGAGCATCTGGGCAGAGTGATTGACTAGTTGCGCCCACGAGTGGCGGCAGAGGCGGGACCAGAGGGAGATCGAGTCCTGAGGCGCTTCCTGATGCTACTGTTCGGGAATGTAAGACCCCAAATTCTTTAGAAATTTATTTAGAAAGTTATTTGTAATTATTTGGAATTTATTTGAAGTTATTCGAATTAATGAGAATTATCCAAATTAATTAGATTAATTAATTAATTAATAGAATAAGTCATTTTCAACTATTTTATAAAAATCCCCAAAAATCACATCTTGTAGAATTAATTTTTTTTAGCAACTTTGTCTTCTACATTTAAGCCTAAGAAAATCATTTATTACGCCGGAATTAGTGAACTTAGTCTTCCGAACTTAATATTTAATTAATTACGGAATAGTATAAGTAATAATTCGACTACCTCAGAAAAATCTGTAAAAATAGTAAATAGATTAATATTGATGTAGATAACAACTTTTCCTTCTGGCTTTAAGCCATGGTAAATCCGTGGTAAGATCTATTTAGAATTCAAACCCAAATGTGCACACTTTTGACTCATACCTAACCCTTAGATTAAAACGCGAAATTCGACATGATTACTCAACCAAATGATCTGAAATCAGGGGCAAATGAAAGGCCACAATGTAAGGAACATTTACCCTCAATCAATTTGAGGTAAACTTAGCCCCAAAACGTGCTGCCGACATAGTTTGGTCAAGTCTAGGATTTCAGCGCCGTTTCTAAACACGCGGCTTGCAGCAGCGAATAATCCCAATTCCGAAGGCTCCAGAAGCTCTATGAGCTATCAAAATGAAGCCCTACGAGTCTTCTTTCATTTGGCTGCTGTGGGGTTCGCTGAAATTTCAGATCTGAGGAGATCTAGTTCGATTTGTGGAGGTCGGTCAGTAGGCCGTTGGCTTCTCTTCATCCTTCTTTGATCCATCGATTGAGGTAGGAATTCTCAACCAAATCTTGATCATAAATATAGCAAATTGTTCATCTCATCGAGCTCTATCCATTGGTGGCAAAAGCCCCAATTTTCATTAGGTATCCGTGGAGAAATCGAGCTTTTGGTGAGGTGCTGTCCAAGTGTTCTTCATCCTAGGGTTCCGAGTTTTCTCTCTCCGATTTGAGGTAGGATCTAACAACCAAACTTTAATTAGTTCACATGAAGTAATCAGCATGTTATTATCTTTCATTTAACTTAGAAAGACCCAAATTCCATTGAGCATGCATCATGAATTTCGAAGTTTTGTAAAAATATATCTAGAACATGTTTCATATAGAATTCCTTAAGCCAGAGCTTGATTACGGGCTCATTTTGAGTCATATAACTTGATCTTAATGTAGCATATAGTATATGGTTGGGTTCATGATCGAGTTAGCTTTCTTTTGACACCAAAATCCCTAAATTTGGTTTTGTATATCGAGAGTATTTGTCAATTTAGTGGAGGTATGTCCTGAACTAGGTCTACTTGTGTTCTTCATAGAATAGGTTATGATTCTTGTGATTTCTGATAAAATTAGTGTTTCCAAATTGTAGTTTTATGACCCTAGAATGTCCATTAACATTCCTAGATCATATGGTTTTAATTTCAACTCATTTGGACCCCATTTGGGTGAGATTTCACGTTTTCCGGAAGCAACAGCCGTTGCTGTTCTTGCAGGGGTCGTCCCAGGGGTCGACCCATGCACCTGGCTATCCAGGCAGCCCGAGGGTCGACCCTTGGGGTCGACCCATTCGGCCCAGACGCGAGGGTCGACCCCAAGGGTCGACCCATGCAGTTCCAGAACCCCGTTTTACAGGGGTCGACCCCAAGGGTCGACCCGTACACCAGAAAACCCGTTTTCTTCGTTTTTCGAACCGAAAATGGATCCGAATCAATGGGGAATCAACCCATTTAACTTAGACCCATTGAAATTATATGTCTGAAGAACTTTTGATCTATTCATGTACCCCTCTTGATTTCAAATTTGGATTGGTTCCTACATGCAAACTTAGCATAAAAATGCACCGTTTACCATCTTCATTTCAATGCATACAAGATTAAATAGAAACTCACTTAATTAATGATTAATGGTGTAACTAAATCTCTGTTAATGCATTCTTTTTCACTCCTGTGAGAGCTTGTTCTTTACCTTGATAACTTGTTCTAGCTTGTTGGCACTTTGGCTAATACAAATGATAATGGTTAAGCATGATATCTTAACTTGGTGATTAGGATTAATATGTTGATTAACTTGTTTGATTGCTGCTGTTTTACAGTAGCGCAGCATGATTAACTCTTGTTGTGACTTGATTTCAATCTCCTTGATAATTATACTTACCTTGGAATTCTGGAAATGAATCTCTTTCCTACTTGATGTTGTTATTGCTACTTAGCTTAAACCTTGGAATTCTGGCCATAAACTGTGGAAGTCTAGATTCGTGGGATCTTTGATCCAAAAGAAATCAATGCCTGGCAAACAAATAAGGGCTCGGTCTGATCCTGGGAAGAGCGCCCGAACACTACGTGTACCCCCGGGGAGATGAATGACTAGGTGTGGCATTTGGCACCAGTACTTGACATGTGTTAAATCTAGGACTGTCCACTACTCACTACTCTCTCCACTACTCCCTATATTACTCGCTATTACGTTTCACTTTCCACTCTTTACTGTTCTATACTCTACTTCCGGTTACTCTACTTGTTGATTACTTGGACGTGGAAATGAAAATACATGCGTGCTTGACATGACTAGAATTGACTTGATATGGCCAACTTCTTATCGTTATCTCCTGTAGTAAATTCTTGTCTTACCATTCTATTCATTATATTTCTTGACCTTGCAAGATCTTTGAATTTTGTTTCGTGATATCATCGTTATCTTTTTAGTGTTTTATCATTCGTAGCATGACATTTTAAAGTATAATTAAACTGTTAATCACTTATACCTGTCTGTTATTTCCTACTGAGCGTCAGCTCATAGTTATGTTTCCCCCTTCCAGGCTTTTCAGGTGACGCGCTTACCGATGGGGAAGGACAGGAGTGATGTCTTGAGTGTATCAGTTCTAGTTGTGTTTTGGAGAGCATTTAGTTTCAGTTATGTCATTGAGTTTTAGTGGTTGATTATTCCAGTTGTATTAAGTTGAACTTGAGGTTATTGTATCAGTTGTGGTTTGTTAATGATCTTTTAGTATTCCATCTTGTAGCACTTGTGTATCATTTTAGATTTTGTTCCCTCTCTTGCTAGCGTGTCCCTAACTGTACGTCCCGATATTTCCGCCTTGTTCGGGGCGTGACAGTTTAGTTGGTATCAGAGCCCTAGGTTTCACATTCCTAGGTTTCCTAAGTTGTAGGTTTTCTTGCATTGCATCCCAATGACCGGTATATCAAAAGGTGTTGTCCGAACGTTAGGCTACGCCTATCGGGAAGGTCGCACACTTGCGCGAGTGGTCTTCAGACCGATTACCTCCGCCAGGTACTGAGTTTTGGTCGTGTCTAGGTGCATTAGATCCCTAACCTTGTAAAGGTCTAGACCTGACCTGTGAGATTGGGTAGAACTTGGGTTAAGTTCGTTTCTTAATCGTATAACTATTTATCTTGATTAAACCTAAGTAATCTATTTCTCGTGTAGATGGCAGCTGATCGTGCTGAATGGAGGAACCTGCAGCGTACGGTTCAAGGCCTTACTCAGGCCCTTCAGCAAGTAGCTCAGGCAGGAGCGGCACAGCATGGCACCGGTGATCTATACCGGAACTTCCGCGTAATGAATCCGCCTAGATTCGCTGGTTCGACTGACCCTGACCAAGCCGAGCACTGGCTAGATGAGATGGGGAGAATCTTTGAAGTTATGCAATGCACCAACCAGGAACGTGTCCTTTTGTCCACCTTTCAACTGGAACATGATGCACGTACTTGGTGGGATTCTATCAAGGCAACTCTCGGTGATCGGCAAGTTATGTGGGAAGAGTTCGAGGAATTCTTCAACAGCAAGTATTTTTCCGATAGAGTGCAAGAGAAGAAAGCGGCATAGTTCGCGGCCTTGAAACAGCGAGGTTTGTCCGTGGCATAGTATGAGGCTCAATTTGCACGGCTTTCTCGATATGCTACACATCTCATTTCCACCGAGAAGATGAAGGCGAAGCGCTTTCTCAATGGATTGAAGCTTCATTATATCAACCAGTTGGCACCGATGGAGATTTCCACTTATTCCGAGATGGTAAGGAAAGCACAAGTTCTAGAGGATACTCTTGAGATGACGGAGAGAATCCGTGGGAAAGGCACCAAGAAAGAATTACCTACGGGTTCCGGGAGTGTCAAACCCGGGTATACCAAGAAGAGGCCTATTAGTGGACCTGGTTCGTGGAGCGGGTCCGGATCGTGGAAAGGCAAGATGCCGAGGCATGAAGACAAGAAGCCTGGCCCTATTGTTCCATTCAAGGGCGTGTGCAACTATTGTGATCGTCCGGGTCACAAGATAGAGGAGTGCTGGCGCAAGCAAGGCGCATGTTTGTGGTGTGGAAGCAAGGAGCACCGTATCCCCAATTGCCCTCTCATATCGGAGCAAGCTACACCGGCAAAACCTCTAGTCTTCAAGAAACCACAAGGCAAGCTTCAAACTTTACATGCAGATGAAACTGGGATTTCTGATGATGGCGGACTCGTCGAAGGTACCCTTACTATAATCGATAAGCCCGCTTTTGCTCTCTTTGATACTGGTGCAACACATTCTTTTATTTCACGGAGATTTGCTAAGTCATTAGCTGTGGAACCTGTTTTGATGAATACTCCGTTAGAGATTTCAACCCCTATTGGCACTAGATCAACAATCCAGTATTTCTATCCTTCTAGTAAGGTTATGATTGGTGAACAGAACTTTCCAGCAGATTTGGTCTGCATGGATATGAAGGATTATGATGTAATCCTAGGAGCAGATTGGTTGGCCAAGTATGAGGCCAATGTTCACTGTAGTTCTAGCTCAGTGACTTTTACTGGACATTCTGGTTTATCTTTTACGGGAGTCAAGCACCATAACTCCGTACCGCTCATCTCGGCTCTTCGAGCTGATAAGCTTTTGAGGCATGGGTGTGAGGCTTTTCTAGCCTTTGTTTGTGCAACTCCTGAGCAGCAGATGGAGATCAAGGACATTCCTGTTGTCCGAGATTTTCCTGATGTCTTTCCAGAAGAACTACCAGGACTTCCGCCTGAGCGGGAAGTTATCTTTTCCATTGATCTTATTCCTGGCACAGCTCCTATTTCTAAGGCTCCTTATCGTATGTCTCCTGCGGAACTAAGGGAACTGAAGCAGCAACTGATGGAATTACTCGAGAAGGGTTTTATTCATCCTAGTACTTCTCCGTGGGGAGCCCCTGTGTTATTCGTCAGGAAGAAAGATGGTTCGATGAGGTTGTGCATTGATTATCGGCAAATAAACCAGCAGACTGTTAAGAATAAATATCCCTTGCCGAGGATTGACGAGTTATTTGACCAGATAGCGGGAGCTCAATATTTTTCTAAGATCGATCTTCGATCTGGATATCACCAGTTGCGGATTAAGGAAGAGGATATTTATAAAACGGCTTTCCGCAGCAGGTATGGTCATTTTGAATTTGTCGTTATGCCTTTTGGTCTAACGAATGCTCCAGCAGCTTTCATGCAGTTGATGAACGACATATTTCGGCCCTATCTTGATCAATGGGTCGTAGTCTTTATTGATGACATCCTGATTTATTCTAAGAATGAGGAGGAGCATGCTGAGCATCTGAGAATGGCATTGCAACTATTGAAAGATCATCAGCTATATGCTAAGTTCAGTAAGTGTGAGTTCTGACTACAAGAAGTGTCCTTTCTCGGACATATTATCACCAAGGAAGGTATTTCTGTTGATCCTTCGAAGATTGAGGCAGTGAAGAATTGGGAACAGCCTACTAGTGCAACTGAAGTTAGAAGTTTCCTAGGCCTGGCAGGCTATTACCGAAGATTTATTCAAGATTTCTCCAAGATTGCAGTACCTATGACAAGATTAACCCGCAAGGAGAATAAGTTTGATTGGTCAGATGATTGTCAGCGAAGCTTTCAGACTCTGAAGGAGTGTTTGACTACTGCACCTGTTTTGGCTTTACCTTCTGGTGAAGGAGGATTTGTTGTTTATACTGATGCTTCAGGTATTGGCTTAGGCTGTGTACTCATGCAGCATGGGAAGGTGATTGCCTATTCCTCTAGGCAGTTGAGGAAGCACGAAGATAATTATCCTGTTCATGATTTGGAACTTGCTGCAGTCGTGTTTGCTTTGAAGATATGGAGGCATTACTTGTATGGAGAAACCTTTACAGTGTTTTCGGATCATAAGAGTTTGAAGTATTTATTTTCTCAAAAGGAACTCAACATGAGGCAGCGGAGATGGTTGGAGTACTTGAAAGACTTCGACTTCTCGATTGAGTATCATCCTGGCAAAGGTAATGTTGTGGCAGATGCATTAAGCCGGAAGCCGGTAGCTAGACTGTCAAGTCTCATGTTACAAGAATGGAGATTGTTGGAACAATTATCTAGTCTGGATCTCAATATTGACAATGATCAGATCTTGATTGCTCAGATTCAACTTAAACCTGAATTATTGATAAAGATCAAGTCCTTGCAAGATAATGATCCCGAGTTAGTAGAGATCAAGGGAAACTTGAGCAGTAGACCTGACTTCATGTTGGCCGATGATGGTAGATTATTATTTAAAGGCAGAACTTGTGTTCCGGATGAGGCTATAATAAAGAACAAAATTCTTGAGGAAGCTCATAGATCCAGATATACCATTCATCCTGGAGGCACTAAGATGTACCGAGATTTGAAAAGGTTCTTTTGGTGGTCGAATATGAAAAGAGAAGTTGCAGATTTTGTGAGCAGATGTTTGGTATGTCAGCAAGTTAAGGCCGAACATTTCAGACCAGTAGGGAAATTGAAACCACTCGACATATCCCAATGGAAGTGGGAAAGCATTGGCATGGATTTCATTATGGGTCTACCTAGGACTCGTGGTGGATTTGATGCGATATAGGTGATTGTCGATCGTTTGACAAAGTCGGCTCATTTCTTACCAATTAAGTCCAAGTGGACGATTGATGTATTGGCTGCTTTGTATATAAAGGAAGTGGTGAGATTACATGGTATTCCAGTGAATATAGTATCTGATCGAGACCCCAGATTTACTTCACATTTCTGGAAGGGACTGCAAGAGTCTTTGGGTACTCGTCTGAATTTCAGTACTGCTTTTCATCCACAGACAGATGGACAGACCGAAAGAACCAATCAGATAGTGGAAGATATGTTGCGAGCTTGCATGATTGATTTCGGTGATAATTGGAGTGAGCATTTGGCATTAATTGAATTTGCCTACAATAACAGCTATCAGTCTAGTATTCAGATGGCTCCTTTTGAAGCACTATATGGTAGAAGTTGTCGTTCCCCGTTGTGTTGGGACGAGGTAGGTGAGAAACAGTGGCTTGGACCAGATCTTGTTTCGGAATCATCACAGAACATCCGTGTTATCCGAGACCGGTTACAAGTAGCCCAGTCAAGACAGAAGAGTTATGCCGACAACAGAAGGAGAGCATTGGAATTTCAGGTTGGCGAGCATGTGTTCTTAAAGGTCTCTCCGACGAGAGGGATCCGAAGATTTGGCATTCATGGCAAGCTGAGTCCGAGGTACATTGGTCCATTCGAGATTCTAGATAGAGTGGGAGAGGTGGCTTATAGACTGGCTTTACCACCGCATTTGTCTGGCGTACATAATATTTTCCATGTGTCTATGTTACGGAAATATGTGTACGATCCCACTCATATCATTCAGCAAGTGGATTTTGAACTGAAGGAAGATTTGACCTATGAGGAAAGACCTGTCAAGATTCTGGACCGGAAGCAACAGCAACTCCGGAACCGTTCGATACCGATGGTCAAGATTCAGTGGAGTCGGCGTGGGACCGAAGAAGCTACATGGGAATCTGAAGAGACTATGCGAAAGCGGTATCCCGATCTATTCTAGGTGAGCGATCTTTTTCTACTCTCAGTTTTAGTGCAGTGAATTTGGAGGACCAAATTCCTTTAAGTAGGGGAGGGTGTAAGACCCCAAATTCTTTAGAAATTTATTTAGAAAGTTATTTGTAATTATTTGGAATTTATTTGAAGTTATTCGAATTAATGAGAATTATCCAAATTAATTAGATTAATTAATTAATTAATAGAATAAGTCATTTTTCAACTATTTTATAAAAATCCCCAAAAATCACATATTGTAGAATTAATTTTCTTTAGCAACTTTGTCTTCTACATTTAAGCCTAAGAAAATCATTTATTACGCCGGAATTAGTGAACTTAGTCTTCCGAACTTAATATTTAATTAATTACGGAATAGTATAAGTAATTATTCGACTACCTCAGAAAAATCTGTAAAAATAGTAAATAGATTAATATTGATGTAGATAACAACTTTTCCTTCTGGCTTTAAGCCATGGTAAATCCGTGGTAAGATCTATTTAGAATTCAAACCCAAATGTGCACACTTTTGACTCATACCTAACCCTTAGATTAAAACGCGAAATTCGACATGATTACTCAACCAAATGATCTTAAATCAGGGGCAAATGAAAGGCCACAATGTAAGGAACATTTACCCTCAATCAATTTGAGGTAAACTTAGCCTCAAAACGTGCTGCCGACATAGTTTGGTCAAGTCTAGGATTTCGGCGCCGTTTCTAAACACGCGGCTTGCAGCAGCGAATACTCTCAATTCCGAAGGCTCCAGAAGCTCTATGAGCTATCAAAATGAAGCCCTACGAGTCTTCTTTCATTTGGCTGCTGTGGGGTTCGCTGAAATTTCGGATCTGAGGAGATCTAGTTCGATTTGTGGAGGTCGGTCAGTAGGCCGTTGGCTTCTCTTCATCCTTCTTTGATCCATCGATTGAGATAGGAATTCTCAACCAAATCTTGATCATAAGTATAGCAAATTGTTCCTCTCATCGAGCTCTATCCATTGGTGGCAAAAGCCCCAATTTTCATTAGGTATCCGTGGAGAAATCGAGCTTTTGGTGAGGTGTTGTCCAAGTGTTCTTCATCCTAGGGTTCCGAGTTTTCTCTCTCCGATTTGAGGTAGGATCTAACAACCAAACTTTAATTAGTTCACATGAAGTAATCAGCATGTTATTATCTTTCATTTAACTTAGAAAGCCCCAAATTCCATTGAGCATGCATCATGAATTTCGAAGTTTTGTAAAAATATATCTAGAACATGTTTCATAGAGAATTCCTTAAGCCAGAGCTTGATTACGGGCTCATTTTGAGTCATATAACTTGATCTTAATGTAGCATATAGTATATGGTTGGGTTCATGATCGAGTTAGCTTTCTTTTGACACCAAAATCCCTAAATTTGGTTTTGTATATCGAGAGTATTTGTCAATTTAGTGGAGGTATGTCCTGAACTAGGTCTACTTGTGTTCTTCATAGAATAGGTTGTGATTCTTGTGATTTCTGATGAAATTAGTGTTTCCAAATTGTAGTTTTATGACCCTAGAATGTCCATTAACATTCCTAGATCATATGGTTTTAATTTCAACTCATTTGGACCCCATTTGGGTGAGATTTCACGTTTTCCGGAAGCAACAGCCGTTGCTGTTCTTGCAGGGGTCGACCCCAGGGGTCGACCCATGCACCTGGCTATCCAGGCAGCCCGAGGGTCGACCCCTGGGGTCGACCCATTCGGCCCAGACGCGAGGGTCGACCCCAGGGGTCGACCCATGCAGTTCCAGAACCCCGTTTTGCAGGGGTCGACCCCAAGGGTCGACCCGTACACCAGAAAACCCGTTTTCTTCGTTTTTCGAACCGAAAACGGATCCGAATCAATGGGGAATCAACCCATTTAACTTAGACCCATTGAAATTATATGTTTGAAGAACTTTTGATCTATTCATGTACCCCTCTTGATTTCAAATTTGGATTGGTTCCTACATGCAAACTTAGCATAAAAACGCACCGTTTACCATCTTCATTTCAATGCATACAAGATTAAATAGAAACTCACTTAATTAATGATTAATGGTGTAACTAAATCTCTGTTAATGCATTCTTTTTCACTCCTGTGAGAGCTTGTTCTTTACCTTGATAACTTGTTCTAGCTTGTTGACACTTTGGCTAATACAAATGATAATGGTTAAGCATGATATCTTAACTTGGTGATTAGGATTAATATGTTGATTAGCTTGTTTGATTGCTGCTGTTTTACAGTAGCGCAGCATGATTAACTCTTGTTGTGACTTGATTTCAATCTCCTTGATAATTATACTTACCTTGGAATTCTGGAAATGAATCTCTTTCCTACTTGATGTTGTTATTGCTACTTAGCTTAAACCTTGGAATTCTGGCCATAAACTGTGGAAGTCTAGATTCGTGGGATCTTTGATCCAAAAGAAATCAATGCCTGGCAAACAAATAAGGGCTCGGTCTGGTCCTGGGAAGAGCGCCCGAACACTACGTGTACCCCCGGGGAGGTGAATGACTAGGTGTGGCATTTGGCACCAGTACTTGACATGTGTTAAATCTAGGACTGTCCACTACTCACTACTCTCTCCACTACTCCCTATATTACTCGCTATTACGTTTCACTTTCCACTCTTTATTGTTCTATACTCTACTTGTGGTTACTCTACTTGTTGATTACTTGGACGTGAAAATGAAAATACATGCGTGCTTGACATGACTAGAATTGACTTGATATGGCCAACTTCTTATCGTTATCTCCTGTAGTAAATTCTTGTCTTACCATTCTATTCATTATATTTCTTGACCTTGCAAGATCTTTGAATTTTGTTTCGTGATATCATCGTTATCTTTTTAGTGTTTTATCATTCGTAGCATGACATTTTAAAGTATAATTAAACTGTTAATCACTTATACCTGTCTGTTATTTCCTACTGAGCGTCAGCTCATAGTTGTGTTTCCCCCTTCCAGGCTTTTCAGGTGACGCGCTTACCGATGGAGAAGGACAGGAGTGATGTCTTGAGTGTATCAGTTCTAGTTGTGTTTTGGAGAGCATTTAGTTTCAGTTATGTCATTGAGTTTTAGTGGTTGATTATTCCAGTTGTATTAAGTTGAACTTGAGGTTATTGTATCAGTTGTGGTTTGTTAATGATCTTTTAGTATTCCATCTTGTAGCACTTGTGTATCATTTTAGATTTTGTTCCCTCTCTTGCTAGCGTGTCCCTAACTGTACGTCCCGATATTTCCGCCTTGTTCGGGGCGTGACAGGGAAGCTCCTATTCGCGACTCGGGCAGATGTCATCAGCTGCAAACTGCT
Source organism: Amorphophallus konjac (assembly GCA_022559845.1). Lineage (NCBI taxonomy): Eukaryota > Viridiplantae > Streptophyta > Magnoliopsida > Alismatales > Araceae > Amorphophallus > Amorphophallus konjac. The sequence continues at coordinate 122,870,213 of CM040121.1, forward strand.
ACTGATGATCCAGGATTTGGGCAGAGTTGGAAAATATGCCTGGGGAGCGGCAGTCTTAGCCTTCCTGTTCGAGTCCCTCAGCACGACGGACCGACAGACGATGCTGGGTGGCTTCTCGCCTTTCCTACAGGTAAATGTGATTTAAATGCTTTCTATATGATTATGATTATGCTGTGATTATGCAATTGACTGACTTGACTTCTAAATGCAGATCTGGAGCTATATGTACCTCCCGGGTATCGGGAGAGGCACACTACTCCACGCCGGCCGCATCCCGATCACGAGGCGATAGGTGGTTGCGAGGGACCCAGGGTCGATCATCAGATTGACCCGGGCTATCCAGGATGATTTGGATTCCTTCCCGCATACGGCGGTAAGCCCGAAACTTCAAAATGCTTTCTAAATGCTCTATATGCTTTTATATGCTTCTAAATGTTGATTTGATGAATGGACTAATATGCTTTCAGGTGAGATGGACCCCGTACAGAGGTGAGAGTTACGAGGGTCAGCCATGGGTGGAGGTAGCTCTCTCGTACTGGGGACGAGACATATGGTTGCACTGCATCCATATCATCGAGCCACTCCACTACCGGTTGATTCTGAGGACTCGGGGACTACACCAGCCCGAGGTGACCTTTCCACGCCGCAGTGACGAGCGCCCGGGCAAGTCAGCGAAGGGAATTAGCGGCGACATAGATTGGTGCTCCCGGAAGGCGAAGTTCATCCACGATTGGAACAAGCGGGGCAGAGTGGTGAAGGAGCGGGACGAGAGCGACGAGGCGTATTTGAAAGCCTTTGCTCGACTGTACGGGGACCGGGTGTACCGAGGTACCCGACAACCGGTATGCAACTTCTAAACCCTAAACTCTTTCTATATGACACAATGCTATATACTATATGCAATGACTCATGCTTCTAAATGCAGCTAGACCCCGAGGGAAGGATAGCCGAGCTCGAGGGGCTTCTTCACTCCACCGTCCAGCAGCGGGACGAGTACCGGACCGCTTTGGAGCTTCTGGTAAGATTCCCAAAACCTTTAAAATGATTGTGCTTTATGATGCAAATGATGCAAATGTGATTGACTAATCATGATTTCTAAATGCAGCGGGCCGAGGGAGCCCAAAGAGCGGGACCGGATGCTCCGTCGTCATCCTCATAGCCTGCGGGAGGCAGGGCCGAGCGTGACGCTGAGTTTGCCCGAACGATTGCCTGGGCCGAGGAGGCAGAGGCCACCCTCACGGAGCAAGTAAGATACTAAATGTGTTGACTTAAATGCTTTTGTTTATGCAAATGAAAATGCTTATGCAACTAACTATATGAAATGTAATCTATAGGCGAGAGAGCTAGCCACAGCAGCGGCCGAGGCGAAATCAACTCGGACGGAGGCAGAGCGACTCCAGGCAGAGCTTACTCGGTCACAAACCGAGGTGGAGCGACTCCGGATTGGGACCGCGGACTTGGATCGCTACCGGACCGAGGCCCGGGACACGCGGCGTCAGATCTTCGAGCTGAAGATCGAGCTACGGACGATGGAGCGCACAATCAGGATGATGGGCCGGGGACCGGAGCAGAGTGCCTCCCAGAGTGGGGCACGGAGGAGCGTTGCCCAGAGCGGCTCGATAGGGGACTTCCTCGCTAGCTCCTCTGGCCAGCGGAGGAATGAGAGGGCGGAGAGAGGACATCAGGAGGAGAGCGCCTCCATAGCGCCACCCGCGCGGAGACCCGAGGGCGGAGATGATGATGGCGGCCCGGCGGATAAGCCGGCCGAGTGATGCAATTTTTTTTCAGTTTTCTTATTACTTGTACATAACTTATGATGAAAATGGAATAAGAATTTCTTTTTGGTCTTTTGTTTGTTCTTGTGAATGTGCGAACGGATGTGTGTATGTGAATGCAGGAACAAATGTGTGAATATGTGATTGGTAATGTAGGAAATGCATGTGGACATGTATGGATGAAATGTGTGGATGGAATGATGGACATGAGGAATAGAATGGAAAGCATGTAAGACCGACAGGTCTAAAATAGAGGCAGAAAGGAATAGCACAATCTCAGCAGCAGACAATGTAACGGTCGAGGTCCAGACCGTCAGGATCAAGTAACGCATCAGATGGAGGCCGTCACAGAGGACAGAGCCCAAATTTGTAGAACTGAGCAGCAGGAAGAGTAACGGCCCATAGCCGGTGCGTCATATATAAGTAACGGCCAAATGCTAGACCGTTAGAGATGGCAGAGCAGGATTGAACTATGAATGCACTGACTATACTCAAGAGTGTACAGACCTTGCCCAAGTGATGTATAGACTTCGAGTGCAGACGACCAAACAACGTATAGACTTCGTTTTAGCAAAGGGTGCTCAGACTTGAAGAACGTATGGACTTGAGGCTGTGGAGTGTACAGACTTGGAGAATGTATGGACTTGGATCAAGAATGTACAGACTTGGAGAAGGTATGGACTTTGGATCAAGAATGTACAGACTTAGAGAATGTATGGACTTTAACATGATGTTCAGACTTCAAAAATGATGTACAGACTTTAAAAATGATGTACAAACTTCAACATGCTATATAGACTTCAACAATGATGTGTAGACTTCAACATGATGTGTAGACTTCAACATGAAGAATGAATGTGCAGACTTCAAAATGCTGAACAAGCTTCAAAATGATGTATAGACTTGGGTATGCATGGGATGTGTAGGAAATGCGACGGTTCAAGCGCAGTGCGTCAGAGATAGATAACGGTCATGAGCAAGACCGTTGAGAATGATTGACCACGAAGCAGCCAAAACTGATCAGCAGAGAATGTAACGGCTCAGGGAGAACGCGTCATAAGAATATAACGGTCTGATGCTAGACCGTTAAGCTTGACAAAACAAGGTTGGACCAAATTAAACCCACAGGAAATGTGACGGCCCAGAGCTGGCGCGTCATAGGAAAGTGACGGTCCGACGATAGACCGTTAGAGAATGAGTTGTACTCCGAGACGGATTGAGCCGCAAGGGGCAAAATCTGAGATAAGAAGCCTCCAATCCGTTCTAGACTTCTCCCAAACTTAAGATAAAGCCTTCCAATCCGAATCTTATCTCTTTAAAGCCAAAATCAAGACTTTTAAAACTTGGAAACTTAGCCAAAATCGTATCTTTCTGAATTTCTCTGCTAGAAGGGTTGAAAAACCTCTCCTAAAGGGCAGGAAACAAGATGAAGAGAAGTTTCGAGGTGATGGCTATGGAGGAGAAGATCTATACCGGACCCAAAGCTGTAAGAAAGGAGTATGGAGAGCTACAAAGGTTGACCTTATTCCCCAAGCACCTAAGCTCCAATGCTCAAAGAGTGGTAAGCTTCCATGACCTAACCAAGTTCTGAAATTTCCTGCACTTCATCCCTTTCTCATGATCTTCTTCTTCTTCTTAGCCTCTTCCTGGTCCAAGATGCTATTCTAATCTGAAGTGGGTGGCTCCCATGGTAAAGGCACTCCCTTTAGAGGTTACATCAATTCTTAAAGCATGGCACCTTCAACCTCTCTTGGTTTTAGGTAAGAATTTCCAGAAATTGACATTAGATCGGCCTAGTATTTCAGCCCTCATAGAATTGTGGCATCCACAAACACATACCTTCATCTTCCCTTCCTTCGAAGCAACAGTCCTATTAGAGGAGGTAGAAACCTACCTAGCCCTTCCTAAGACTAAGGTGGGGGATGAAGACCTAGTTTGCTACACGGTTGAGCCTATTGACCCGTCCTTGATCTTGAGTGATTTCATCCATAATCCAAAGGACGTGAGGACCATGATCAGTCCACACCACGTTCATTTAATACCCTTGGCACAATGGATAGTGTCTCATTGCAAAAACAAGTGGGAGAGACACGAAGCAATAGCCAAGGCGGTGGCGGTTTGCTTATGCGGAGTCTTCCTTTTCACTACAACCGACCACCTCTTAGATATCCAAAATCTCAGCATCATTAGTGGGTTGTGGCGGGGAATGTCCATCTCTCAAGCGATCCTTTCATACCTCTATGAAGGACTAAGCTCGGCTTGACTAGGAGGACCTTTGTTCGGCTCCATGATACTCCTTGAGTGTTGGATGGGAGTGAGAATCAAATTCCAGCCAAAGAAGGATATTACTTCTTCTAGCCGTATCTTCGGGAGCCACCCTCTCTTCTTCATTGGAGGGGGCATCTGGATTCTCTCCACAGGTTGAATGCATGATGGCGGATAAGAAAACTCGGGATGAATGGCGCCTCTTCTTCAACACCTTGCCAATTGAGAAATTCATCATGCGACCAAGAATCTTTCGGAGCACTCTTCTTAGAATACCGCGGCGTCAAGGCCTGGACCTCCAGCTAGTGGGAAATACTACCATGGCGATCTACAACCCGCACCGGTGCCATCTTCATATCGGACTACCTCGGACTAAAGTTCCTGCACTATCACACTACCCTCCCCTTCTACCTAGGAAGATGGGGACCGAGGAAGATGAAAGAACAGTCCGGAACGCGCTGACCATGTGGGAGATTAGCAAGGTGCGCCCGTGGCAAGAAGAAGTGGGAGAAAACGACGAAGCGCGTCGTGGCTACCTCAAAGAGTTGAGGAAGATCCGCCCTCTTTCGGATAAGAAATTGAATGTAGCTTGATTTTGCTTTTATGAAAGATGTATTTGACAATCAGAGTTGGAATCTTATTAATCTTTTGTTTCATTAAGTTTGATTGAATGAGATGGGATTGCCTTAATTGAATGAGCATGAGTTGTGGCTTGACTTGGCTTAGAACGGCCTGGAAAACAGAGCCTCTGGAGAGTGTAACGGATCTGAGAAGGGCCGTTAGAAGGATATAACGGGTAGGAGATAGGCCGTCGGGGTGAAAGACCTGAGGGTTTGGGTTTCTAGAGGAAGTAACGGTCCAACGATAGACCGTTACGAAGAATAACGGTCGCGTCCCAGGCCGTTAGAGAGAGAGCTGCTGAGAGAATCAAAGCGAAGGCCTGAAGAGATGTAACGGTCTAGCATGGACCGTTATATGAGTGTGACGCCCTGTACCTAGCGTGTCACAGTCTTGAACCTGCATAGTTGTGAGATTTGAGCTTTGGTCTTGATCCTGCATTCCGCACACACTTAAACATGGAACAAGTTAGATCTGTTCTTAGACTCAACCCCTTGTCTTGAAGTAAGTTAGATAACGACCTTTTCTTGATATTTGGTCAAGGGGTGGAGCCTTATTAAATAGGCGGGAAGCATAATAGAAATAATGCGATGCATGCGATGCGTATGATGGTATTTTTTTGGATTTTGGAAAATATATTTGAATTTTTGTGACATTTTGGAAAATAGTTGATGTTTTTGGGTTTTGAAATATGTGATTTTTTTTTGTTTGATTTTGGATTTTTGATGTTTTTGGTGTTTTAAATATGTGTTGTTTTTGGATTTTGAAATATATGATGTTTTTGGATTTTGAAATATATGTTGTTTTTTTTGGATTTTGAAAATATATGTTGTTTTTGGATTTTTGAAATATATGTTGGTTTTTTGGATTTTGAAAATATATGTTGTTTTTTTAGATTTTAAAAATATATGTTGTTTTTTTTTGGATTTTGAAAATCAGTGCTTTCCCCTAGCAACGTGAGCCCTCCGTATCGTATTGAGAGTCCCGAGGTTGGCGTGCAATGAGGTGACAAACCCTGACCAAGGCCCAGATTTTCATGACGGTGTTTCTACCAGGGCCATACCTGGGGTACTAGTTTCAATCCTGAAAAGGAAACTAGAATGCGGGGGGTAAGCTTAGGCCAGATCTAGAAGCTCTTAGGACTTGGGTTCTTCTCCAGACAACCCATTAGAAATTTGATCTGTTGCGTCGGGACTTTGTGTCCGTCATCGAATCTTAGTCCACTCTAGGCATGAGTGCGACCGGGCTCATTCGTCCCGCGAGGAACTGTACTGCCACTCTTGTCATGCCTAGATTCTTTTTCTTGCCTCTCTGGAGCTTTGGAATCATATTCAATAGACCTTTGAGACGATGCTTTTGATTTTGTCCTTTGCTTTCTTTTTTCCTTGTTTCTTTGCTTGTGGCATCAGGTCATAACGGACTGCCCCTATTTGAGACCTCCTCTCGTCAGGGTCCCTAGATTGGTCATCGCCTCCTTATTCACCTCTTGCCCCTGGATTCAGCCGAAGGAAGAAACGAACAGGGACTTCGACTTTCCCTCAAAGCATGGCCAAGGAGAAACGGTGTCTTTTAAAGCGGAAAACTTGACCAGGGACGTCGTGTAGTGTGTGATTGCCTCACTCAGTACTCTTTATCGTAAAAGGGAGGAACATCTTGCTGCCGGGGTGGCACGGATTTAGACTCTAAGGAAGGAAACGCTTAAGATACAACCCATTCCAAGCGTGAGAAAGCTCTTCACCTTCTGCATTCACTAAGCGATAAGCATTCCCTGGATAAGCCTCTTTTACAACAAACGGCCCTTCCCAGTTAGGTTGTAATTTAGACCTAGGACCTGCAGACCGAATGAATTTACGTTTCAAAACCATATCACCTTTTTGAAATTTCCGTTCAATTACCTTCTTTTGAAAATAACGTGAAACTCTCTTTTGATAAACGGATACGTGATCGGCCGCGTTCATCCTCTTCTCATCTAAGAGTTCCAACTGGACGAGCAACGCCTCTCGACGTTCATCAAGATTAAGTTCCTTATCGAGCTGCACTCTAAGGGAAGGGATCAAGATTTCATATGGGAGCACCGCCTCCATCCCATAGGTAAGAGCATAGGGAGTTTGTCCCGTGGGAGTACGGACGGAGGTGCGGTAAGCCCACAGAGCTTCCACTAATCGTTTTGGCCAATCGGAAAACTTATGAGATTCGCATGTTTTCTTGATGATTTTAAAAAGGGTTTTATTAGTGGCCTCTGCTTAACCGTTTCCTTGAGGATAATATGGAGATGAATGATGCAATGTAATATTGAACTTCTTACATAGGTCCTTGAGCTCTTGAGATACAAACTGGGGTCCGTTGTCGATGATGATGCTGCTTGGCACTCCGAACTGCGAGATGATATTCTTCATGATAATGCGGCACACCGTTGAAGCTTTAATCTCTGCGTACGTCTCCGCTTCGGCCCATTTGGTGAAGTACTCAGTGGCGGTAAGGATAAAGGATTTCTGCTTGATCTGAGAATTAGGATCACCGAGCGGGCCGACAATGTCGAAAGCCCACATAGAGAATGGCCAAGGAGCGGAAAGAGGATGGAGAGATGAAGCTGGAGCATGGATTTTGTCGGCATGGAGTTGGCATTTAAGACACCTTCAGACATAGAGGGAGCAATCTTCCTCTAGAGTGGGCCAATAGTAGCCCTGCCTAAGGATTTTCTTCGCTAGTGCCTGGCCATTGACATGACCTCCACACTCACTAGAGTGGGCTGCTTCAGCCACCTTCCAAGCTTCATTATCATTCAAGCATCTCATGAGCATTCTATTGGTAGCGCGCCTGTATAATTCTCCTGCAACAACAGTATACCTTGAGGCGGCTCTCCTTATTGACTTACGTTGCTCAGCATTTGCCCCTTCTGGGAATGATCCTTCTTTGCAAAACAACTCGATTTCGTGATACCAAGGCAATTCTTCTTCGTCCAGAATCCCTTCTAGCTCCATTAGAGATACTTCCTTGAGATCTTCCTTCTCAGCCCTCGCCTCTACAGCTTTCCTAAGGTTGATGAACCAAGGATCCTGAAGAGAGGGTGCGTCCAATCTCTGAACGACGATAGTCTCAGTGCTCCGACTGAGAGGAAAAGATAGAGAGGAAGCAAGTGATGCTAGAGCATCAGCTGGAATGTTCTGAGAGCGGGGGGTATGGATATAAATCAGCTTACGGAATTGCCTCGCCAGGAGCGTGACCAAATCTTGATAAGACTTGAGTTTGGGGTCACGAGTGCGGTAAGTGGACAGAACTTGTCGCAGGACGAGCTGAGAGTCTCCTATGATATTCAAATAGCGCGCACCTAAGAGATAGGCATGCTTCAGTCCAGCTAGGAGAGCTTCATACTCAGTGATGTTGTTGGTAGCAGGGAATCGAAGTTGATAAGCAAAGGGGATAGTCACTCCCTCTGGAGTGAGCAGGACAGCGCCGATCCCTCGGCCTTGAGAATTGAGTGAACCATCGAAGTGCAGAGACCAAAAGGGATGATGAGAGATAGCAGAGAGATGCTCATCAGGGAAATCGTCCTGAATAGAGTCGGTGTGAGGAATAGGAAGATGGGCAAGATGCTCAGCGATGGCGTACCATTTGACCGCCTTCTGAATGACAAACGTGATATCGAATTGGGAGAGGAAGCTCTGCCAGCGAGCTAATCTACTAGAAAGGACAAGTTTTTCTAAGAGATAGCGAATCGGGTCCATTCTAGAGATCAACCTAACTGGGTGGGCAAGGAAGTAATGTTTAAGCTTCTGAGCTACCCACACTAAGGCGGCACAAGTCTTCTCCATAGCGGTGTATCTGGACTCAGCTGGGTTAAACAACCGAGAGAGGTAATAAGCAGCTCGCTCTTTCCCTTCATCGTCTACTTGTGCTAAGACCGCCCCTAGGGAGTCCTCAATAACCGAGATGTATAAGATTAGGGGTTTTCCAGGGACAGGAGGTTGCAAAACCGGGGGGTTGGATAGATATTCCTTTAAGTCCTCGTAGGCCTTCTGACAGTCTTGATTCCATTCAAACTTAACCCTCGCCTTAAGCAATTTATAAAAGGGACGGCACCTTTGAGAATGTTGGGATATGAATCTTCTAATGAATTGCAATCGACCGAACAATCCTCGAAGTTCCGTGATGTTCTTTGGCGGAGGCATGTCCATGACGGCCTGTGCTTTGTTAGGATTAATCTGGATCTCCCGTTTGCTCACTATGAAACCTAACAGCTTCCTCGAAGAGACTCCAAATACACACTTCTTCGGATTCATCTTAAGCTTGTACTCCCTCGCTCTTTGCAGCACCTTAGCCAGAATAGAGGGGTGTTCTTCTTTAGTCCTTGACTTCACCAGAATGTCATCCACGTAGGCTTCCATATAGATATGCATCATGTCGTGGAAGATGGCCATCATCACCCTTTGATAGGTGGCACCCGCGTTCTTCAAACCGAACGGCATAACCACATAATAGTACGTACCCCAGGGCGTGGTGAAGGAGGTTTTCTCTTGATCTTCCGGAGCGAGACGTATCTGATTATAGCCTGAGTAACCATCCATGAACGATAAAGATTTGTACCCGGCGGTGCTATCGACCAGGACGTCTATGTGAGGTAGTGGGAAATCATCTTTTGGACATGCTTTATTGAGATCCCTGAAATCGATGCAGATACACACCTTTCCATCTTTCTTGATAACAGGGACTATATTTGCCACCCACTGAGGATATAGAACAACTCTAATGAATCTGGCCTTGTATAACTTGTCGACTTCTTCCTTAATCCTTAAGGCCATGTGGGGGTGAAATCTTCTTGACCGTTGTTTCACAGGTGTTGCCCCTGGTTTAAGCACAAGTCGATGTTCCACCAAAGAGGGGTCAAGACCTGGCATGTCCTCATAAGACCAGGCAAAAGAATCGCTATACTCCCTCAGAACCTTAATTAACTCTTCTTCTACTTGCGAAGGGAGATTAGAGGCAATAATGATGGGCCTTGGGTCTTCTTTAGTTCCCAAATTAATTTCCTTCGTAGGTTCATCCACTACCGACGATGGCTCGTCGAATTTCTTAAGTCCTTGTGCATACAAATCGGCAGTGTCATCGACGTTGCTGTCCTCATTAATCGGATCTTTCTCATCCAAGATTTCATAGACACCGAGTCCGTCATTGCTCCACACCTCCTCTATTTCCTTTTCATCTTCAATCATGATTGCCGTAGCAACAAATTCTGGACACTTTAAAAGAGCATGACAACGCTGAGCTAGATCTTGCAAGAACCTATCGGGGACGGATTTAGGAGGACACGCAAGCAAGCGCAGCTCAGAGGAGGAAGGGTTGGATGACCTAGAACAAGACCCTACTTCTCTAGACCTACCTGACTCTACTTCCCTAGACTCGATAGACCCTAATCCTAACCTAGGAGAAAGAATACCTAGTGGAAGGGAAGGAGCAGGGGATTCGTGCCCCTGGGAGGAGGATGGAGACAGGGTAGCGTAATCTTCCACTAAAATCTTCGTTTTGAATTTGACATTTTTTTTTGGGGATCAGTGGAGACCACATAACAAGATGGAGGAGGCGGGAGCTGCATGGGGAACAGCTCGGGGAAGATGCAATCAAAGAAGGGATCGGAGGAGGAGAACCACATCTCGTGGAGTTGGGCGTTGGGAGGAGGAGGAGTGAATAGAGTGGAGGAGGAGTGAATAGAGTGGATAGATCAATGGGCGGGCAATGCCCTCAAGCACAAGGAACAAATAAAATTTCAGGCGGATCAATGAAGGATGGATTTATCATGATAGGAGGAAGACGGGGTAAGAATTCCCATTGCTGGAGGAGAGATTGAAAACTGGAGGGAGACCAAGAAAAGACAATCGGTGAACTCCTCTTCTCCTGTAGATGCCGGTCTGGCTGCTTCTTCGGCCTCCACTGAAGAAGCCAAACCTCTTGCTGTTTCTTGTAGTCTTCTTCATGAAATAGCCCCTGAAGGGCTGGACCATAGTCAATCACATCATCAACTGGCCCCCTTAGCACTAGGGGTGGACTGGCAATCGGACAGACTGTATCTTCCCTTGGCGGAGCTGGCTATGGAGTTAATGTGCCGGGCTGGGGAGGCCCTCGAACAAAGTGTTGACGGTAGTCCCAGGTGAGTGGCCCGGAATCACCCATCATGGACAATGCAGTCTCTCGGTAGCCGAGACCTCTTCTGTTCATTTTCCTGCCCTTGGGGATGGGCTTGGTTCTTCCCTGCAATTGAGCATTGAGGCCTCTCCCTGGTTGGTAGCCTAGCTTCAGTATAATGTCCCAGCCCTTGGAATCTCGGATCTGGGGCTTCACCTTGATGTCAACTGCTGCAGTGACGGGCTTGCAAGATGCGTAAGCCCAAGGAAAGCCGAGATCTAGCACTGACATAACAGGCCGACTGCTTGGCCACAATGTGGGAAGAACTTTCTCTGAAATAGCCTTCACTGATTGGACCGTGGATAAGCATTTGACTTTGACGACCCTCCCTTGGAAAGGGAACTTAATGCATTGATGTGCAGTGGAGGCTACGGCGCTGAGGGTATCGATCCACGGACGACCCAAGATAGCCTTGAACATAGGGTCAATATCCAGCACGTAAAACTCAATGGGCATAGTAAGAGGCCCAAGCTCAGCTTGAATGGTGACAATCCCGTGACATGCCCGCCGAGAGTTGTCATAAGCAGCTATGGTAGTGGGAGTTGGGCGTAAAAGTTCTTCTGACAGATTGCAAGTCCTTAGAGTGCTGAGCGGGCAAACGTTGATAGATGCCCCTGTGTCAACCAATGATGTGTCAATGCTGACTTTGTTTAGAATGATGGTAATGCACAGCGGCATTTGCCGAGCTTCTGGTGGTGGTAGCTCGGTTTCAGAGAAAGTAATGGCTGGCCCCTTGGAGATTGTTGCCAGTGCGGTAGGTCAGCTATTAACTGCCATGTCTTCACTAACCACCACCTTTTGAATAAAGTCTCTTAATGCATCTTGGTGAAGGGTAGATCTCTTAATCAGTTCCAGCACAGATATCTTGGCGGGCACCCTATCCAAATGATGTAAAAGATCATATTGGGTCCCGGGTAGTGGCTCGGCCTTTTCTTGTTCGGCCGCCGGTTGGGAGGACTGGGGATTGGAAGTGGAAGGATAGTTTCGATGGAACATGCGCCCGCTCCGCAGGGTGAAATTATAAGCTGCCGCGGCCTCAGATGGGCTCAGGATAAGTGATTTAGTAGGCTCAGTGGGATGGACAAGCGGTGCGGAAGAGGGTGTGGTGGAAAGGATAATAGGCGAGGGGTTAGTGGCAGTGGGCGCGAGCGGAAGTGGGGATATAAAAGTGGGCGGAGGAGTGGTGAGTGGAGGGTTAGATGGAGGTATGGCGATAGTGGGTGCAAGCGCGAGCGGGGAGGGGGTGATGGTTATGGACATAAGTAATAGTGAGTGCGACGGAGGCGTGGGTGATGGTGCGTGTGATAGAATAGGGGTAAATGGGAGGAAGAGTGGAAGAGGGGTTTGGTGTTTAGATATGAGGATGGGGGAAGCGGGAGGATTATGGTAGTTGTGGTGAAGGGCCATGACCTGTGGCGTGGAGTTATCATCGTCGAAGGACCACTCGGGGTTGGGAGCCGGAGGTTGGACGACATTGACCTGAGCTGGTGCCGGCGGCGGAGGCTGTGGAGCAGGAGGATGGTTTGGCATTGGGTTTTGATGAATACCCAGGTCTTGAACTGGCTGCTGTTGCTGCTGCGGCTGCTGCTGTGGCTGCGGTACCTGTTGCTGCTGCACTTGCTGCCTCGGCGGCTGCCTTCTCTTTTCTTTGATTTCTGTGATAGCCCTGTGCATCTCGGCCCAATCAATTCTTTGCCCTTCGTGGAGGTCATAGACTAGGTCCCGGAATTGAAAACACCCTTCAATGGTATGACCCGGCTGCCTGTGGAACATACAATACTTCGTCTGATCAACAGCCGAATTCCAGTTGGGCCGTTCCGGAGGAAGCTGTATGGCATTCACCGACATAAGAGCTGAGAAGATGTCTGTGAGTGTTTCTGGCAAGGGTGGGTACTGAGCCCTTTTAGGAGCCGGGCGCCTGTTGTTAGGGTTATTGTTGTAGCCGTTGGGTGGAGGGACGTTGTGGTATTGCGGAGGTGGTGGTGGTTGTTGCGGTGTGGTGAAGGTGTTTTGTGGAATGGCAAAGGTGGGCGGAGGGTTTTGCGGAGTGGCCTGAAAGTTTTGGGGAGCGGGATTCTATGGAGTGCGGGGATTTTGAGGGAAGCGGAAAGGTGCGGCTTGGAATGGAAAAGCAACGGCTTGAACTTGCTCGTTTGTTTGGACCCCCTCGGTGACCGGCCCTTGAGGTTTCTTGTGGTACTTGGGCTTTTCGTTTTCAAATAGCGAGTGAATGGGGGAGTCCTTGAACTGTGTCTGGATGAACCGCGCCCGGCTGTAGAGTTGGTGCATGTTGGCTATGTCATTCATGGCCAGAATGTTTCAGAAGGTCGGAGTAGCATTGGAAATAAGTAACTTGACCTTCTCTTCCTCCGGGATATGGCCGGGCACTCTAGCGGCCATTTGCCTCCATCTATCTGCATAAGTAGAAAACTCCTCATCTGGTTTCATCTTTTCGGCCACCAAATCTGTAAATGAGTACTCCGGGCCGACCCTGTCTTGAAACCGCTGGATAAACTTATCTTTCACTACCTTGAAGCTTTCGGCGTCTTCCAATGGCAGAGAGTAGAACCATTCCAAAGCAACACCATCCAATGATCGGCGGAATAAGTACGCCATGAGGCGATCATCATATTGGAATTGGGCTGATTCATACAAGAAGTCCCTCACGTGAATAAAGGGATTACCGTTCCCATCGTACTTTCTATAATTGGGGAGCTCAGACTGCGGAGGGAATCAGATGTTCTGAAAGCTAGGAACTGGAACATCTGCCAAGGATTGTGGGCCCACCCGTTTCTGGAGGAAGTCGAGTTGCTGTTGCATGGTGGCCCATTTATCAAGTAATTCCTGCTCTCTAGAGGGAGCAGGGGTAGTGAGAGGTGATGATTGAAGTTGAGAAGCGGAAGGGTGGACTGTGGCAGGAGGTGGGAGCCCATAAGAAGGAGCAGAAGGATAAACGGCCAAGGCAGGGGGCCCATAAGAAGGATATTGGGCCGGAGATTGACCCAGATTAGAGTGGGCTTGGACAACCCCTGGCCGAGGGTGCGAGAAATCTGAAGAGCCTATAAGGACTTGTGGAACCATTGGGCTAGACATATGATGGTCCAACTGAATGAAAGAAGGGATGGCAGACTTCCCTTTGTCAAAAGATTGCTGGGCCGAAGTAGAAGATTGGCCCGTCTCCATGCCAGCAAAGGTGATGGTCCGGGGTTGGACCAGAGTAAGATCGATCGGAGTGGGCTGGATGGAAGGATTAGGTTGACCCTGCATAATCGTGGGAGGGGAGATATTGGATCCTTGCATGGCTTGATAAACAGCTTGGAGTTGGGCTGGATCCAATTGGGCCATCATTTGGAGGATGGAGCCCGCCGAAGGAGAAGAGAAAGAAGGGGTGGCTTGACCACCCTCCATGGGGGTGGAGGACGGAAGAGGGGCTGTCCCCTCTCCAGAAGAGAACTAAGTAACCCTAGCAGGGTTTTCAAGAAGTCCTTGAGGATGGGAATCCTCTTGGGAACGGGGAGGGTTGAAAAAAGCCATGGTGGATTCGAAAAGCGGATTTGAGTAGAACTTGGAGAAGGAATTGACTCTAGGAAGTGTTTCCAACGGACGAAAACAACTCCACATGCAACGAACAACCCTTGACAAGATGCAAACAACACAAACAACCACACAATGAGCAACCAAACTTAGATGATTTCTAACAAAGATGTAAGTGACAAGAGATGAAAACACTCCAAGTCAACCAAGTTGTTTAATATGATGCTTCAAGATTCTTATGATTTCTCATTTGGAACTTTAGTAGATTGATTAGGATGTGCTCTCAACAATAGGTTCCTGATAGGAGAGGGTGTAAGGCTTGGTTTGACTCTAAATGTGATCACTCCTTCACTTATGCAACCCTAGACACGGGGTGGGAAAGGTACAATCGGCCCGACGTCCGTGTGGGAATCCACGGCTCGCGGGGACTTATGGAGGTCCCTGGTGCGATTTCCTAGTCGGCCCCAAGGAATATGGAGATGAGAGGTCTGATAGGTCCAGAGGGGGGTGAATGGACCTTTACCCGTTAAAAATTAAGGATTAAAAATTAAGTTTAGATCTCAAACAGGAGTTTCCGAATTAGAGCACAATGGTCAAACACTAACCGCAGAACGAACTGCTTGGAGGATAGGGAAGGATTGGCCTAAACAAGCATCTACCGAATATCCAAGCCCAGAAGAGAAAAACAAGCACACGGCACGGGAATTTTTAGGTGGTTCGGTCCTCCAGACCTACATCCACCCCACACTCAAACTGAGTGTGGCTTCACTAATAGCTGGGCAACACAGCTTGCCAACAAACGCTGATACACAGCTTACCCAGGGGAACAACCTCCCCTCTTCCTCCTACTCGGAGGGAACCACTAGCAACCCACGGTCACTAGAAACCAGAGACTCACGTCTCTCTTCCTCTATACCAAGAGGGAACCCCACTGGTAGCAGTCCCACTACCAGTGAACCAGCCAGTAGCAACCTACTGCCGGCAACCCACCAGAGGCCTAGCCTCTCTTCCTCCAGACCAGGAGGGAACCCACCAGTGACTCCCCGTCACTAGCAAACCAGAGGTCTAAGACCTCTCTTCCTCCAACCGGAGGGACCCCTTGACTTGCAAGCCACAAGCCAAGGACCGGAGGACAAGCCTCCCTTCCTCTAAACCAGAGGGAATCCTCAAGTGACAACATGCCACTTGTAACCTGGAGATCAGATCTCCCTTCTCCTATACGACCAGGAGAAACCCGATCCCCAACAGGGCAATCGGAAGAACAAGACTAAACAAGGTAGCAAAAGGAAAAATAAGAAAACATGAAAATGACAGCGACAGAAGCAGGAAATAAAACGCAAGATATATAGCTCTCAATGAGTATAGTCGTTCTGGATTTGATCCACGAACAGACTGATCAGATCCTCAGTAAAGCTCTCTCTCCTCTTCTTTTCTTCTTCTTCTTTCTCCTTCAGTTTCTGCTCTCTCTTTTTCTTCTCTTCTTTCTCTCGTTTTTCTGGATCGAAGGACTCTCTGCTTTTCTGCTCTTTCTTCTATATCTTTCTCTCTTTCGATCATCCTCCATCTGAAGACGAAGGTTTCTATTTATATCAGCAGCAGCAGCAGATCCGGTTCAGAATGCGTGTGCCTCCCACGCTTGATCCAGAACCTTCTTGCCACGTGTCCTTATCGGATTGGTTCCTCTAGCATTGGATCACGTGCTACCCAGACACTGAGGAGTAATCTTCCTCGGATCCCTGCAAGCAGATTAATTACATTAATGCTCAGGGTTCGCTATATGTAGCTGAGATAAGTTGGTTGGCCATAAGAACAAAGAACTGCACGAGATAAATGATAACAAAACGAGGTGCACTATACTGTGACTGACACGAGGTACGTTAGATGAGTTTAGCATGAGATAATACGAGAACGACACGAAGTACACGAGAACACAGCTAACACAACAATGAAGACGACACGAAGTCAGATGAAGACAGCATGAGGTGAGAAGAAGATAACACAGAGTGAAGCAATAGAAAGACACGCGATCAGAAGAGACCAGGACGAAAATAGAAGGAAGCAACACGGAGATACAAATACAAAGGACAACACGAAGACACGTAGTGAAACAACACTTGAAAACACAAGTAAAACAACTCGAGCACACAATAGCTCGAATGAACGACTCGAAGACGAGGCGACACGAGTTGAAAATAACATGAAGATGAAAACAGAAACCGACACGAGGTGAGGTCACAAAGCGACAAAGACACGAGGTCTAGGAAACACGACACGAAGACATGAGATAGACACGTCTTCAACAACACGTGATGAAACGGTGGAAGCAGAAGAACAACTCGAGGAACTACAGTAATTGACACGAAGACACAAGAGCAAACATAGAGAACTGACTCGAGATGAGCAACTAAGTGCTAACGACACGAGGTTCATACAGAAGCAACTCGAAGTTCATCAGAACCATTCGAGCTGCTTCAGAAGAATCAGCACGAAGTCAATCAGCACACAACTTAACACAACACGAGGTAGGAAAGGACGACACGGCGTGTTGAAAACACAAACAGTACTAAAACTAAAACGACACGAAGGCAAACAGTACAACACGAGGTGTTATACACAAACATGACTAAGTTCCAACCAACACGAAGACAGTCCCTGAAAATACCTGAAGTGAAATAAAGGTTTATTCTTCACAGAAAAATATTCTTTGTTCACTTTCACAGAAAAATATTTTTGCTAATTTTTCACAGAGAAATATTTTTGAACACCACTAAGACTTATAGTGTTGTCATCATCAAAACATGTAAAGATTCAACAAGACTCAGCAATCTCCCCCTTTTTGATGGATGGCAACACTATGAGCCTTGAGTCTTTGCAGAAAAAAAATTTCAGCCTTTCCAAGGCTAAACAAATATTAGCACCACTATTAAACATTTTTAAAGTGTCAAATAACCATTCTCAATGAATAACAAACATTCTCAACGAGCTAGCAAAGGCCTGATTTCTCCCCCTTTGTCATCATCAAAAAGAAGGAACAATAAGGATGCAACAATGCAAATGATATGAAATTTAATTAATAAGTCCAAGAGTGTGAGAGAGAAAGCCTCAAACTGGGCAACAATAACGACGAGGTTTGCTTCAGATACCAAGGAAATGACGAGGTTTGGTAAGCTTTCAGCTTCACTTGCCCCTTGTCAAGAATGTTACTGGGTTTACCAGTAATAACCGAAAACGCCTCATGCAGACTGTATCTGTACCCTCTCTCCACCTCTCCCTTTTCTGGAATACTTAGAGCTTCATGGAGAGAGTTGCATGTCACTGTTATCTCAACCCCTTTAACAGTCGAAATCAATGCAGACTTATCTCGGCTCAACAACAAGTTGTTGTAAAATTCCATCACCAGGCTAGGGTAGAATACCCTGTGATCTTCCAAAAATTTCCTCCATTCTTGAATCTCGAAGATCTTCAAGAGTTCTGGAAACTTCAGGACCATGGATTCATCACCGAAATCAACTATCCTCGGAGGAATGATTTTACCACTCTCTAAAAATACGGTAGACTGGGAAGGCCTGGTACCTTACTCTGAAGACATTCCCGCAGCAGCTTCTGATTCTAGACAACGTTGCTGCTTGGACGGAGGCTCCTCAGCAGTTTCGTTTCCTTTCCTCTTCCTTTCAACCTGAGCGGCGGATGCTTGCTGATCCATTTGCCAAGACTCCTAGAGTATCAACTCTCTCTTGCCGGTTGCTACTGGAAGTGAAGCTAGACCCAAGAGAGGAAGAGATCTCTGTGGGGAAAGGAAGTGAGCGGGAAGAGATAGAGATGAGTTTGAAGGAACACTCAAGGTGGAGCGGCACGAAGATGAATAGGAAGCGGCAAGGGGAAACGAGGGTTTGTGAATGAAGGCGTGTGAAACAAGGAGGGTTTTGTCGGGTTGCTTTTCACTCTTATCAAACTTTTTCTGGAAATACCCAAACTACCCTCAGTCATGATGTAACACAGCCATTGCCTGTTAAAGTTTGCCCTTCAATATATGGACTAGTTATATTCTTCCAAATTCCATGGTCAGTTACCTCAAGATATTAAATCAACATGATCACAAAATTAACTGTTAAAGTTGCTTAACCTAGAGAGAGTCACGATTAAATTACTCCTTATGTTTGTCAAGCAAAGAAATAACACATCGATGTCAAGCAGATTTCATTTCTTCATTTAATGGACAAGAGAAGGCATACAGGGTCAACCAATTTGTTGAGCACAAGGTAGAATAGTCCCTTTTTACACAAGGAGACATGTTTATCAGACACCAGAAACCCTGGTTACTCAGGACGGACTACCTTTATGCCAATCAAAGCCAGTGAAATTTTTCTTTGTTGACTTTTCTCTATTTTTTTTATTATTTTAACATTTCTATACAGAGATAGCTAGTTGTATCATGACAGAAACTCTGGACTTCTCTGATCTAGAGTGTCTATTTCTCCACAAAAGCCATTGCTCTGCCACAAAGAATGGCGTATTCCCTGGTGGCACTTCTCATGATTTTAGACAAAAGACAGATATCTTACTTAACACAATTTTTATCTCACAGCTCTCTTCACATAAGTTTCAGTTAAATCGAGATCCTCAACAAGTTTTTCTCATTTAACAGGAAGTTTTATAATATGTTGACCAACACTTGAGAGGATAACTTAGAAGGATCAAGGACCAAATATAACCCCCATACATTGAAGTTCTTTATTAACAGGTGTAAGTTGTTACACTAGATATTAGGTGGTTTAAGGTATACAGATCACATCTGATAAGAGCAAGAAGACTGTAAGAAAAAAAATTTCTTTGAGAGAATTTCTGAACCAAAAGTGATAGGAGAGAGATAAGAAGGTGGCAGACCGAATGGAGAGAGATGAGATGAGCAGCACTCCTATCAGCAAGCCAACAAGTGAGAGATCACTCAAGACATTAAGCACCAAGGATGCTTACAAATATAATATTCTTGAAGAAGTTCTGTCTCACATCCAGAGAAGCTCTTGGGCAATAAACTGCAACCTCATGAGATGACAGATCTTAACACCACATTAACTGCATCGGCTGACAAAATTCTTCAGAAACCAAATGGCCTGTCAAACTCCTTTTCAGCCCACTCAAGGACATCTCACACACGACTCTTGGAAGTATTAATTATTTATTGAATGCAGTGTTTGCCATGAAAATTAAACATGTGAGTTTGTGAATCATGCGCATACAGGCTCCCCTGATCAGCAGAATGACCCATGGTACTAGGCGGAGCACTTGGTCTAAAAGACCACCTCACACATAGTAAGCACCTCAGGGCAGATTTCCCTGCCTTTTGATAGCTTACTATTTGATATATCATAGTGGTCAAACATGATAATCAACGGGCATGGCAGACTAGAGAGGTTGTTCTAATCAGAATAATTCTATCTAGTCCAAAATAGGCAGTTTATATGAACAACAACAAACATCATTCTGATGGATTGGAGATTGAATTCAGATTAGGAGGGAAGCAGTAAATTTACCTGGAGCATTCAGACATGGGGTCCTTTTATGTGCCCTGGTTTATTACCCCTTTATTCCATCCAAGGCATACTTGCAAAGCAAAGTTATTTTGCACAAACAGGTAGCCAAGAAGTCTTGGGTCCTGACATGACAGTATTACTTCTAGCAAGTTTTCTCAGCACATTTTTAACTTGATAGCAAGGAGCAGCAGCTTTCAGTACTGATTTATGCATATCATTGTTAGCATGAATCCTATGTGCATAAACATGAGACTCCTTGTTAACAGAATAAACATTCTGTTTACCAAAACCAGTTTGGTTTTGATATCCTGCCAGCCAACAGGTTGCAATCCTGTGACCTGGCTTCCCACATTTGAAGCACTCATTGTGCTTGCCTCTAATGACATTTCTACCAAATGCATTTTTATTCGCAGGGAGATTAACAGTTTTAGAATTGAGTTTTCTACCCTAAGCATGCCAGCAGTCCTTGACTGCATGGCCATGCTTCCCACAATGGGAGCAGAAAGGAGACTCTCTCCTATAAGATCTTGCCCAACATTCAGTGACCTTATGCCCAAGCTTGTTACAATTAAAACATCTGACATGCTGGTTCGGAGAAGCAGTTTTGTTGATATTAAGAGCATGTTGGTTAGCGTAAAATTTAGCATGATGTGGGAGTGGTTTTTTCTTTCCATTAGCAAACCAACATTGAGCAAGGGTGTGGCCTAATCTACCACAATGCGAACATTCCCTTTTCTTTGAATGAACATCAGGATTTCTATCATGATATTTCCTAGCATCCATATCATCCTTTTCCATCAATCTACATTCATGCATCAAATGGCCAATTCTATGGCAGTAGTAACATGACATTTTCTTTTTCTGAACCTCATGATTTCTGTCATGAGTTTTCCTAACATGCATTTTACTAGTATTCATGTCATCTTTTCCTTTCAGTTTGCATTCATGCCTTTGATGACTAGCTTTATGACAATTAAGGCATGACATAGGTTTCTTGTTAGCATGGGATTTAAAGTCAGGATGCATGTATGTAGCAGAATCCACTTTGTTCTTCCCTTTTTGTTCTAAAGTTGTCTTCAGACTTCTTTGAGCAGTGAATTGAAATACAGAAGGACTGGCTAGGCTAGCAGATGCAACATCTGAAACAGTAGAAGTTTGAATCTTATTTTCAAAACTCTTTTTCTTTGTTGAGTTATAGCCCAACCCTTCTTTTTGAAAATTGACTTTAACACCTAACAATCTGTCCAGATTTTCTTGTCCTTCCACAAATTTTGACAAGGATTTCTTCAAGTCTTCTATTTCATTTTCCAGAGAAATAATGTGTATTTCATAACTGGTAATCTCTTGTTCATTGCAGTTTACACATTCACTTAGCACCTTGTTTGCGATTTTATAGTCCTCAATTTCATTTTCCAGATTGCTCAGTTTATCAGAATCTTCAATGCAAATAATTTTTCCTTTTTCTAAGGTTAGAAGTCTCTCAGACATACTATTGTTCAACATTTTCAATTTTTCAATTTCTCCCTTGAGCTTGTCATTCTGGACCAATTCATTTATTAAAATCTGATCTTCACACGGTGGTTCAAATTGTTGATTAGATTCAGATTTTTTAGTTAGCAGTTTGTTTTCTTGTTCAAGGTTTTTAATTTTCTGAATATTTTCTTCAATGATTTTCCTGAGAGAGTCATTTTCAGATTTAAGTTCATTCAGTTCTGAATTAACAGATTCTTGATTCTTTTTCTTTAACAATTTAATTTGACTCTCAAGCTTATGAATCTCAGCTATGGAAGCATTATTTGTTTGTTCCAATTTTAAACAGTTTTGACATGAAGAGGAATTTGCACTGGTTAACCTAGTACCCTTTCTCAGTTTCTTATGTTCTCTTTTTAAATTTTCATATAGCCCCAACAAGTCAGCATAGCTATTTTCCCAATCATCCATAGTATAATGTTGAAAAGGGTTTACCTGATCATCATTGTCCTCTTCATTACTTTGATTGTTGCTGTGATTAGTCCCATTGGCCATCATGCAGGCGTCCTTCTTTGACTCGAAGGCTATTTTCAGTTGGTCCAAAATTTCAGTGGCTGACCTGCAATGATAAAAATATGAATGTAAAGCTTTGTCAGTGGCAGCCTTCAGAATTTCCATAGCCTTCTCGTTTTGATCACACATGTATCTATCATTGTCAGTCTATTTGGACATTTTCTTTGGCAGTTTGTGTGGACCATGTGAAATCAACTTCCACATATCCGGATCACGTTGTTTAACATAGGTACGCAGACTTCTAAGCCACAACTAAAATCCAGAACCACTAAAGATTGGTGGGTGCTTCATTGAAATCAGTTCAGGAGTAAAACCAAGCAGTAAGACCAAAACAGAAATGCACCTATCAGACCAGCAGGATCCCCTACAGATCGTTGAATCTGGAGATATAGGGAACTGCTCTGATACCAATTGATAGGTCCAGAGGGGGGTGAATGGACCTTTACCCGTTAAAAATTAAGGATTAAAAATTAAGTTTAGATCTCAAACAGGAGTTTCCGAATTAGAGCAAAATGGTCAAACACTAACCGCAGAACGAACTGCTTGGAGGATAGGGAAGGATCGGCCTAAACAAGCATCTACCGAATATCCAAGCCCAGAAGAGAAAAATAAGCACACGGCACGGGGATTTTTAGGTGGTTCGGTCCTCCAGACCTACATCCACCCCACACTCAAACTGAGTGTGGCTTCACTAACAGCTGGGCAACACAGCTTACCAACAAACGTTGATACACAGCTTACCCAGGGGAACAACCTCCCCTCTTCCTCCTACTCGGAGGGAACCACTAGCAACCCACGGTCACTAGAAACCAGAGACTCACGTCTCTCTTCCTCTATACCAAGAGGGAACCCCACTGGTAGCAATCCCACTACCAGTGAACCAGCCAGTAGCAACCTACTGCCGGTAACCCACCAGAGGCCTAGCCTCTCTTCCTCCAGACCAGGAGGGAACCCACCAGTGACTCCCCGTCACTAGCAAACCAGAGGTCTAAGACCTCTCTTCCTCCAACCGGAGGGACCCCTTAACTTGCAAGCCACAAGCCAAGGACCGGAGGACAAGCCTCCCTTCCTCTAAACCAGAGGGAATCCTCAAGTGACAACCTGCCACTTGCAACCTGAAGATCAAATCTCCCTTCTCCTGTACCACCAGGAGAAACCCGATCCCCAACAGGGTAATCGGAAGAACAAGACTAAACAAGGTAGCAAAAGGAAAAATAAGAAAACATGAAAATGACAGCGACAGAAGCTGGAAATAAAACGCAAGATATATAGCTCTCAATGAGCATAGTCGTTCTGGATTTGATCCACGAACAGACTGATCAGATCCTCAGTAAGCTCTCTCTCCTCTTCTTTTCTTC
Source organism: Amorphophallus konjac (assembly GCA_022559845.1). Lineage (NCBI taxonomy): Eukaryota > Viridiplantae > Streptophyta > Magnoliopsida > Alismatales > Araceae > Amorphophallus > Amorphophallus konjac. The sequence goes on from CM040121.1 coordinate 122,893,514, forward strand.
TTCTTCTTTCTCCTTCAGTTTCTGCTCTCTCTTTTTCTTCTCTTCTTTCTCTCGTTTTTCTGGATCGAAGGACTCTCTGCTTTTTTGCTCTTTCTTCTATATCTTTCTCTCTTTCGATCATCCTCCATCTGAAGATGAAGGTTTCTATTTATATCAGCAGCAGCAGCAGATCCGGTTCAGAATGCGTGTGCCTCCCACGCTTGATCCAAAACCTTCTTGCCACGTGTCCTTATCGGATTGGTTCCTCTAGCATTGGATCACGTGCTGCCTAGACACTGAGGAGTAATCTTCCTCGGATCCCTGCAAGCAGATTAATTACATTAATGCTCAGGGTTCGCTATATGTAGCTGAGATAAGTTGGTTGGCCATAAGAACAAAGAACTGCACGAGATATATGATAACAAAATGAGGTGCACTATACTGTGACTGACACGAGGTACGTTAGATGAGTTTAGCACGAGATAATACGAGAACGACACGAAGTACACGAGAACACAGCTAACACAACAACGAAGACGACACGAAGTCAGATGAAGACAGCATGAGGTGAGAAGAAGATAACACAGAGTGAAGCAATAGAAAGACACGCGATCAGAAGAGATCAGGACAAAAATAGAAGGAAGCAACACGGAGATACAAATACAAAGGACAACACGAAGACACGTAGTGAAACAACACTTGAAAACACAAGTAAAACAACTCGAGCACACAATAGCTCGAATGAACGACTCGAAGACGAGGCGACACGAGTTGAAAATAACACGAAGACGAAAACAGAAACCGACACGAGGTGAGGTCACAAAGCGACAAAGACACGAGGTCTAGGAAACACGACACGAAGACATGAGATAGACACGTTTTCAACAACACGTGATGAAACGGTGGAAGCAGAAGAACAACTCGAGGAACTACAGTAATTGACACGAAGACACAAGAGTAAACATAGAGAACTGACTCGAGATGAGCAACTAAGTGCTAACGACACGAGGTTCATACATAAGCAACTCGAAGTTCATCAGAACCATTCGAGCTGCTTCAGAAGAATCAGCACGAAGTCAATCAGCACACAACTTAACACAACACGAGGTACGAAAGGACGACACGGCGTGTTGAAAACACAAACAGTACTAAAACTAAAACAACACGAAGGCAAACAATACAACACGAGGTGTTATACACAAACATGACTAAGTTCCAACCAACACGAAGACAATCCCTGAAAATACTTGAAGTGAAATAAAGGTTTATTCTTCACAGAAAAATATTCTTTGTTCACTTTCACAGAAAAATATTTTTGCTAATTTTTCACAGAGAAATATTTTTGAACACCACTAAGACTTATAGTGTTGTCATCATCAAAACATGTAAAGATTCAACAAGACTCAACAAGGTCCGCACACCAAGGTAGGAAAATGTAATCTAATGTATGATAATATGCATGAACCTATGTGCACCGGGGTGCATGCAAATTCTAACCTAGAATCTAGCAAGCAATTATGCACACAATGATGTAGATATGTAAACCAACCGAGGAGGAAGTCAGATAGCACCCAAGCAAGAATATCACAGCAGAAACTGCGGAAAGAAAATGCACCTCGGGATGCGTACCTATCTGGAGTATATAACGGTCTATGAGACCCGCGTCAGAAGTATGTAACGGTCGAAGACTAGACCGCCAGAATCAATGCAACGCAGGGAACCAGGACCGTCAGATGAGCCAGAGAACCAAAAATAGCCATAAAAATAGAAGGGAAATCCGGGGAAAACCAAACAAGGAGATGATGGCAGGTTTAACAAAGATCAAAAAGCACGATTGGCACAAGATGTCCCACCGTGATCGCCAAAAAATTATCTGTTAATTTATTTGCTTCCTTCTTTTTATGGGTTTGTGATGTATGATAGAGATGATAAGCAAAAATTAATGATCTCAATCAACCCAAGGACATGTGAGCCATGAACCTAGGCAATCCGAACAAGCTCTAGCATGGGCATGCTATCTCAACCAAACTAATCTAAAGAAAGTAAAGAAAAACACACGCCGGGGCGTGGAGCAAGTAGCAAATAAAACACACCGCGTGGGTGGAACAAGCAAAAGAAATAAAAGATATGAGAGAGAAATCAATGCCCAATACTAAGGAAAGAACGTGATCGCCACCAAAGTAAACACAAGCCAAGGACTTAAAAATACCTTGGAAATAGGTGGATGAAGCACCCGCCCACATGAGAGAGAAACCAGTGAAATCTGCAGATCAGCCTTGAATGTAACGGTCCAGACCCTGTGCGTCACAAGAGTGTGACGGTCGCACGATGAACCGTTATATGAACCTGACGCGTCTTCTCAAGACCGTCAGACAACCTGCAGAAATAGCTTATGAATTCTTTGAACTCCAAATCTTCCAGCCAGCTAGAAGACTTGGGTCTCGTTTGATGAACCTGTAAACCTGCCAAAGAACGTGAAACACAAGAAAATAAACCCAGATCAGCCCTTTAAACAAGCATAGTATCAATTCTTAAAGAAATTAAGATCATTCAAAAGGAAAGGGAAGTACCGGGAAAGTTTTGGTTTTTTAACCCCTCTGGGCATTTTAAAAGATAGGGAAGATGTTTAGATGATGAAAATAGATTAAGAACGTAGAATAAGGAAGAAGGACAATGCTTTGAGAAGGAGGAAGAACACAAGTATGACAACGATGGAAACTCAAACACAATGAAACGAATACTCCCTTCACCGTGAAGCAGATGGACTTGAGGAACCGTTCTCCTTGGTTGGATGTGGCTCCAGGATGCGGCAGCACTTCGACGTAAACTCCAGATCTTCCTCCCTTATGCCATGAAGTTAAGGGTGCTATTTATAGGCCCTCAAAATCTCTGGTCGAACAGAGGATAATCTAGCAAGAAAAGAGGATAACTCTTAACAAAATCTCGAAGATAATATCACCAAGAGTCCATAGAAACAAACAGAAGGTTCCGAGGATCAGATTTGGAAGAGAAATCACCAGATCAAACTCTTATCTCGACCACAGAGTAGCAGAGAAAAGGCCTGAACTGCCAGGACTCTCTGTTGGATATAACGGCTGCTCGACAGATCGTCAGAGGGAAATAACGCGTTAGAGGGATACCGTCACATTCAACCTTATCTCAAAAGAGATAAGATCAACGGAAGAAGATCAAAATAATAGGACTCTTGAATGAAAGTAACGGCCAAGGATGAACGTGTTGGAGGAAAAGTAACGGCTGCACGAAAGACCGTTATACTCAATGGATAGGCAAAAGATAAGGATTGGAACAAAGCCCTCAAGTCGTAGGACTCTTCAAGATGTAACGGCCATGGGAACATGCATTATAAGGGAAGTAACGCCCATGGTGCAGACCGTTAGAAACAATGAGGATCCAAATGATAAGATCGTGCTAAGCTTCATCAAACGAGAAATCGCAGAACCATACTCAACCAAGGAGAAGACCCATGAAATAAACTTCAAACTGATGAAGGAGACTCAACGAAGGAATAAATAACTTGGAGCATCACATAGAATGAACAAGGAGATGACCCGACTTATCGGTCATAAAACGGGTGTCAACAATAGGTTGCATACTCCATGCACATGCTCAGGGGGAGTTTTATTCTTCTTGAAAATTCATCAAAACTCTGTCATATAGTCAAACAGGTCGACCTCACAAAACTGACAGGTCGACCTCTCAGTTCAGCCTGGCTGAAAAATGCCTCCTACCTGAGCTCAGGTGTCGACACCATCTGGTGCAAGTGTCGACACTTCCTTGCATATGCTGTATATATCACATTCATACCAATCTGAGCTCAATCCATAACCTCAGGGGCAGTGTTCATCATCTATTCTCGCTTTCCAATCATACAACACTCTCTTTGTATACCAAGCCACTACTCCATATTGCTAAAATCATTTTGTGGTTCAACTTGAGATTCAAATGTCCTGAACTTCTCGGAGGATTCTTTATCTGTTATTAAAATTATTTATCAGAGTAAATCTTCAAGAAGAATCTTCTTTTATAGAGATTTATGACTGCCTTGAACATGAATGATTTTGGTTTAACGTTAATGATTTCTTGTGTCTTGAAGTCTAAACATCTTGAAAATGTTTGTGTTCGAGCTTAATAGACTTAAACCAGTTTCTCATGTTATTGACCTGTTATGCCTTTTGAAATCTGAAAGTTTATTTTAAGTACAAAGGCTTTTCTTATTGAGAAACTTATGTCTAAGTATTGTTTTTAAACAATCTGATTTTGTGGGTTTCCTAATGGTAAAAATTGTCAGAGCAATGACGTTGGCTCACTGAGAAATATGTCTTCTCATAAATGAATTGAGATGAGACATGTCATGAAGTGCCCTTGTTAACTCTGCTGTGTTATAAGGTATATCATGAGGCAGAGCAATGGAAAAGTTGCTGAGAAACATGTCCCCTCATCAAGAATATGTGGTACGATATGTCATGAGGTGACAATGCGATCTCTATTCTATTTGAAACATGACAGTCAGTCTTACCAATTACCTAGGGATACTTGCGTCTAAACAACGTGGGTCCTTACGGATATGAGACATGCACTAGACTTAAATGCTCATAAAAACTTCTCCTGTACTCAATGAATATTATGGTTGAGATTGCAAAAGCTAAATACACATCTATTGAAATTCTAAAATTCCATTTAGTCTTCATGCTTGTTTAATTTCAATACTTTTTAAGAGTTTCTCTCAAAGGAGCCAATGGAAATGAATGAGTAAGATAAGAGGAGGTTAATCTGACTTTGATATGAATTTTTGGTTCATCTCTATCAAACTTGAATACAAATGTTTTCATGTGATTCTACTGAGTAGGCCATGATTCATTAACATTAAACCAATCTAAGTGTAAGGGCTAGTTCATTCGGGTTCTATAACTGAAAATTCTAAAAATTCCATAACTCTGATTTATGAACTTGGTCTCAGGTGAAAGAACCTTCATCTTCTATAAAGACAAGCTGTCTTTATATATCCCTTGATCTTTGCCCTCTCTGGACAAATGGTATCAATGCTCTTTGATGACTTCTAACATTAGAAATCATTACATTCCTATCCATTAATGTCAGAGCATGCCATCCCTTCTTGAAATATCATATCTTGATGCTCCTTGGTGTTTGCCTTGCATGAAACATATTTGCATCAGACATTGCTAGCATTGTTGCATGTGTATAACTTTGTAATCATCTCTTGGACATAACAATTGGAATCATCATCTATAGGCATGTGGCATAAGTCATAGCATCATTGGCATTATGGTTACAGCTCAACTAGTTTCAGTTTTTCATGCAATTGGGTGGATTGCATTCTTCAACTTTGTACACACATATCTTGCATTCTGCATTCCCATGCATTGCATAGAAAACCCAAAAAGTCTAAAAAATAGAAAACCACTAAAAATCTTGAAAAATCTGAAATCAAAAATGTGCTCTTTGGCTGCTATATTGCATCATACTGTTGCAACCATACCTTTCAAATTTTAACTATCTTTGCCAAGCCAACGGACAATACCATTTATTCTAATAATTGGCCATGTTCGATAAATCCATATCATTCTTTGGTGTCAGTCCTAAAACTAACTTTCCAAGATTGGTTGTTCACAACGGCTATCTTGTCAACTTTAATAAGTGGACAACCATTGGCATGTGTCTCCACATCATTTTCTGGAATTCTGGAATAATGACTGCACTGCTTGTGATCATACCTGCCCGCAATTTGCCTACGAGAGATATATCTCTTCATCAATTGGCATCCGAAAGGAGAAGAGAATTATGCACTTTCAGAAAGGTATCTTAGGTTGCTGCACTTTAAGTTGCTCCCTCCAGGTATCTAATCTCTTTTACACTGTACATCATGTGCTAATAATTTCCAACAATTGGTGTGCTGCCATTTCCTTCACTCCTACCTTCCTAATTATGCCATATATTCTCTCTAGTATAATATTTTGATGATATCAAAGGGGGAGAGAATTGTATGTGTCATTAACTAGGGAATTCATAGGGGAGAGAGTCTTAAATACTTGCATAAGAATATGTGGGGAGAAAATTATATGTGTCTAAAAGAGAAAATTATATGGAGAGAAAATCATTGAAGGTCATTGTGCTTTTATTCACGTTTACATCCTTTTAATCCTTGACTTTCAATATACTCATAATGACTCAAAGCTGGACATCATAATGACTCATATTTCATAGTTGCCATCATCAAAAAGGGGGAGAATGTTGGGCATGTGTATAACATGTATAAATCTATTATTTTGATGATGTCTGACTATGTATGTCGGGCTTGTGTATAACATTCCTTTATTTCGATGATGTCTGACTATGATTCATTAATATAGTTTGACCTGCATTTGATAGAGACAAACACTCATGCATTTCAGGTCAAGTCCACACAGGCAACAAAGTGTGTCTGTAAAGATAAAAAGAAATCAAGTAAGGCACAGAGATTGAGGCATTAGGCTGCACAAGAATCAAGGCAGAATCATGGTTTCACAGAAATCCATGCAGTCAAGGCCAATGCCACTGCTGGAGATGATACACACACTGAAGTATCACAAGAGAAGTTGATGAGGACATCACCAGCAATTTCATTTGATCAAGGATCCCTATGCTCCCCACCCATGCTACATCTTGTTCACCACTTTATTTCGAGTCATATGATGTAATTTTCATTTTCTTATCATGTACTTTTCCTTTTATTTGAGTCCAATACCTAGGTGAGGTAGCTATTTACCTAAGTCTTAAGTCATTATGTGTGTTATTGGGCCCAATTATATGGGCTAGGCCCAGGGGCGCCCCCTTCCCCTTGGTTTAGTGTTAGTAGTCCAAGAGTCAGGGACTTATGTGTAATTGTGGGATTCCTATAAATAGGACCCTAATCCCTCATTTGTAAGCTAATGAAGTATTGATAAAAGTTTGCCAAAGCATTTGTGCATCTCTCTCTCTCTATCTCTAGCTCTCTCTCTCTCTTCTTCTCTCTCTCACTAAAAGGGGCGAACCCCTCTCTCTCTCCTCCCCTCTCTCTCTCCAAATTTCGAAATTCACTCTCTCTCCTCCCTATTCACATCTAATTAAGACCCCTCCCCCTTCCCCATACCTCTCATTTAATCCCCCTCCAACCCCTAGGTGGAATCCCCTTCTCCTAGGCACCTCTCCCTCCTCCCAAGCAACCTTTCCCCTTCCCCATACAACCTTTCATTTTCCCAAGGGAGAATCCCATCTCCCAAGCACCCATTCACATCCCCAAGACACCCCTTCCCATTCCCTAGACCAGAATTAAACCCTCCATTAACCACACATTCAAACCAAAGGAGAGATCTCTCCTCCCTCTCTCATTCCCAACCCAAATTCGTAGCTCCCCCTTCCTCCACTTGCTAGACCACCTCCCAGCCCCCTTTCTGCCCCTCCCACACCTTGTATCACCCCCTAACAGACCCCCACATAGTCAGGTGCCATCCCCACACCCATCCACCCCATTTCCCACCCCATCTACTCCGTCTCCCATCACCTTTCACCACCCTATCCATCTCAATTCGTAGGCAGCAGTTGGAGCTCAACTTACAGAGGCTGCTCCGGAGTCGTCCGACGTCCTCTGGAGGTACACCATACATTTCCGGAAAGTTCTGCGAGTCTTCTTCACAAGCGAGGTGGAATCGTCTCATTCTGACTTTGCTACAGTTCGTGGTGCCTGTTCTCGTCCAACTGTGCAACAAAGACCAGAACCTGGACCTGAGCTGCAGTGCAGAAGCTCCCACGGCCACATCCTTCAACTTCTGGAGGCGCCACTTGGCCGAAAGCTGCATCCATGAGTCATCCACCACCACCAACAATCGGCATCCCGTTCGGCATCAGGAAGTGTTCTTTCCAATTTTTCTCCCGCGGGTGCGTAGACAGTCCATTTGGGTCCTGCCCCAACACTACCTCACTCAACGGACTCCTCCTCACCACCCCAACATCTTCTAGTGCTTTTCTCGGTTTCTGCTCGAAGAATACTCATCCACGGACGTCCTTGACTTGGTCTCGCCTCATTCAGACTTCGGGAGTGATCGTGGTACCTTCTACAAGCAGCTGTAACAATCTGGGCCAGCCTGAACCGGAACTCTGAGCACCTGTTCCGAGGTCCACTCTGACCAGAGGCGATGCGGGAACCACCCACAAAAATTCACAGGTGTACCTGGGTCTGTCAGCGTCGTTCCAGCATCAGTCTCGTCAAGTTCTGAGTCCGGAGGAGTGCACAGAGGCTGCTACACCGATCCCCTATCCTGCTGCTCAAGACACGGGCAGATTCGGTCGGGTGATCCGTCGGCGCGATTCGAGCGAATCTCCCCTCCCCGCCTGGCTGGCTTAACGCCCCTCCCTGCTTGGAGGTAGTGTTTGCATTGTACTACTGAAATCCCCACCCCAAGTCCACCCTCCTGTGTGAGGCGTAGTGGTTGTATAATTTAAATAGGGATCAAGCTTCATCGGCGCAGTGTGCGGGGAACCCACACTTCCCCGCTCGCCCTCGTCTCTGGCCGGGATCGGCGTCTTCACGCCGATCAGGTGAGCTCCTGGTTGCACTCCTCTTGGTCAGCACTTCTTGCTTAACTAGTATTGCTTCTTAGTGCCGTCGGTCGGTGAGTGAGTGCCCGATCTCAAAATATCATCAATTTGAGTGCCACCGCGGAGCGAGTTGTGAGAGAGCCACTACATCCCACGCCCTTGGCGTGCTGGCCACCCACAGAATTGGGGCATCCCAGGCCTTTAGGGGTTCAATCTCAAGCGAGCCAAACCCTGGAACAGCGAGGTCCCATCCCGAACCCTCTCCACCATCGTCGAGTTGCCTACGGGCACGAGTGTGCGCTACACGGGTGAGTCCGCTTGAATGGGTTCGCCGATCGATTCGATTGCTTGCAAATCTAGGTCCAAGGTGCATTGGTCAAGTGGCTGCCACCCCCAAGGGGTTTGTGTCACATCAGTTGGTATCAGAGCCAAGTTATTGACTTGTCTCTATCAAGTCAAGTCCTAGGGCATGCTTGCATTGGAGTCATCATCAATCCGACCCTTGCATTGATTCCCCCGATCATCTTGGCCACCTACTTAGCCTACTCACCACCCATGGATTTCATTCTAGATGAGGACATTACCTTTGACGGATCACATTCTAGTGATTATCTTATGTGGGAAACTACCATGGAAAGATATTTTGAAAGGACTTGGGTATATGGACCCGCAAGAGTCTGCAAGGCCAAGGGACGATTCCGGGGTCAAGCCAAGAGTAAGTGGGAACACATAGAGGGATTAAGAAGGGTTAGGAGGCAAGAGCCCATTTCTTCATGGGATGATCTGAAGGAGGAACTTAGGAAGATCTACGCTCCCCGACCCTCCCACCCGAGGAGCACTCCCACTCCCCCTTTCCCTCCCAGTCAACCCAAGACCTCCATTAGGACCCAAACCCCACCACCCAAAGGACCCCTAGATTTGTTGGAAGAGATAAGGATTGAGATTAGGAAGATCTTCACTCCCCAACCTTCCCACTCCTACCTTGAGAACCATAACCCGAGGAGCACTCCCACTCCTCCTTTCTCCACCACCCAACCCAAAATTCTCCATCAAACCCACACCCCACAAACTTCCAAAAATCCTCCTTCCACCCCTTTCCAAAAGGAACTTAAGGAGGTGACCGAAGACTATGAGGCTTCACTAGATTGGGAAGAAGAATATGAATCACAATGTCATGGGTTAGGCCGAGAAGTTCCCATCCCAGGTGGAAGAAGCATCATGGCTCACTCCACCCTCACCATTCAAACCCCCGTGGACCCCATGTCCACCCCTCCACCTAGGCCCGTGACAGCCACCACTCCCCAACCCAAAGTTACTCACCCAACCCATCTTCCACTTCCAACTCCTATCCTACCCAAACCTAGCCCCCCGCTACTTCCACTCCCAACCCCAACCCAAGTCCGGCCTCACTCACCACCCTGGGTACACCATACACCAACCGTTTTCATCTCGCCCTCAGTGGACCCGCTCACCTCCTTGGTAGAAAAACCCATACCCGACCCCATAATGGTGAACACTCCGGACCCAACCCCCGCCATGGAGATCACCCATGTCCAGGAAGAAGAAGACACTTCACATAGTGGTCTTCACCTTACACCACTCTCCCTAGTAGGGGCCGAGCTCATCTTAGGAGAACCCCTGTTACGTTGGCTAAAGGAGAACCCATTTAGAGATCTCATGGCCCATGTTTGCCCTCCTATGGAACAAAACCTTCCCATAGTACCCTTATCCACCTATCACACCACAATCCAATCATCCTATCAAGTGGAAACATTAGGGGATCTTCTTAAGGGTATAGTTTGGCAAATGGAGCTAACTGGCATGATGTCTATAATAACCGACCAACCTAGGAGCCTTGACCTCCTACACCTATGTGTCGGATCCATCTCCTCCATTTACACTGTGGGTTGCTACACTAGTGACCTTCTGTTACTCCTCCCTACGCCCGACGAGCCCGATGCTATTCACAAACTAGAGTTACTTGTCTCGGGTAGAACATCTAGTCCTCCATTCATGGCCGACCATCCCACCGAAAACTTTGGCCCGATCACTTTACTAGAGGAGGAGAATCCACCATCAAGGGGTTGTGAGGATCAAAAGGACCTAGAGTTCCTCTCCTTAGGTGACCCTTACCATGACCCCTTCGATCCCTTCCTATACCCACCCACCTTACTCACCACCAACCTGTCCCTACCCCATCCAACCTTATTGGACCAAGCCCACTCCATTTTCCTAGACCCCTTTGACCCCTATGAGTGGAAACTCTCACACCAAGCCATACACATAGAAGGAGCCATTTTGATGGGAATGCATGTGCCACTACATTTTGCATCATTTGGTAGGGCTAGTAAGCCCAGTCATCTCATACATGTCACACACACTTTAGGCCCAATGCAGGACTGGCTCATATTTGGATGTGCTGGTCCTCCATCATTCATCATTGATCATATACATGTTAGGAGCCTCTACGGGTGTCCGGGTCCCCCGGCATTCATCACCACTTTGAGTGATAGGTTTCCCTACAGATACCATGGCCCTCCAACCATTGTTATGCAGCCCATGCATGATAGGGCCACTTGTGGCTACCCCGGTCCACCCAAGTTCATCAGGGTCCACATGGCATCATAGACTGATAGGTCAATTTACGGTTTCCCCGGTCCACCTTTGCATGCTATCCTCTTTCACACCCACTCACCGCATTATGATACATGGCATGAGCATACACGCAAGCAATTCTTGACGAGCGGTGAGGTTCACAAAGAGCGGACAAGAGCTCGCAAGCGCCACTTGGAATTCCAAGTAGGCAATCTGGGGATGATGGCATTGGAGTGGCTCTACGCTAGGGTCACCTCCAATTCGAGGGCACGGGGACTTGGACCTTCCCAAGTTCCGAGTGACTTTGGCAACCCGGCCATCGGGTTAGACTTACTAATAGGTTTTGGGATTCACCCCATTTTCCACGTGGCGGATCCGGCACCCTATATGGGCACCGCGGTGCATCCTAGTGAGTGCCTCGAGCCTTTATCTTCCTTTGAGAGGGACACCCTCGGAGAGCCACCAAAAATCAGCCTGAGAGTCCGACATGTGCACACGGAGGCAATACTAGGCAAGCAGGGTTCCATCGCCAGCAAGCGGGTGCGCCTGAGCCGCCTCGAGAGGATGAAGGACCGTCTCCTGGTTGCGGACGCAGGGTTGAGTTTGGAGGTTGAGGCTCACTCTGAGCTGCTTGAGAGGACCACTTCCCTGGTGGGCCCATACTCGACGAAGTCGAGTTTTCCGCGCCCCGGGGATATGATGAGGACATCACCAGCAATTTCATTTGATCAAGGATCCCTATGCTCCCCACCCATGCTACATCTTGTTCACCACTTTATTTCGAGTCATATGATGTAATTTTCATTTTCTTATCATGTACTTTTCCTTTTATTTGAGTCCAATACCTAGGTGAGGTAGCTATTTACCTAAGTCTTAAGTCATTATGTGTGTTATTGGGCCCAATTATATGGGCTAGGCCCAGGGGCGCCCCCTTCCCCTTGGTTTAGTGTTAGTAGTCCAAGAGTCAGGGACTTATGTGTAATTGTGGGATTCCTATAAATAGGACCCCAATCTCTCATTTGTAAGCTAATGAAGTATTGATAAAAGTTTGCCAAAGCATTTGTGCATCTCTCTCTCTCTATCTCTAGCTCTCTCTCTCTCTTCTTCTCTCTCTCACTAAAAGGGGCGAACCTCTCTCTCTCTCCTCCCCTCTCTCTCCAAATTTTGAAATTCACTCTCTCTCCTCCCTATTCACATCTAATTAAGACCCCTCCCCCTTCCCCATACCTCTCATTTAATCCCCCTCCAACCCCTAGGTGGAATCCCCTTCTCCTAGGCACCTCTCCCTCCTCCCAAGCAACCTTTCCCCTTCCCCATACAACCTTTCATTTTCCCAAGGGAGAATCCCATCTCCCAAGCACCCATTCACATCCCCAAGACACCCCTTCCCATTCCCTAGACCAGAATTAAACCATCCATTAACCACACATTCAAACCAAAGGAGAGATCTCTCCTCCCTCTCTCATTCCCAACCCAAATTCGAAGCTCCCCCTTCCTCCACTTGCTAGACCACCTCCCAGCCCCCTTTCTGCCCCTCCCACACCTTGTATCACCCCCTAACAGACCCCCACATAGTTAGGTGCCATCCCCACACCCATCCACCCCATTTCCCACCCCATCTACTCCGTCTCCCATCACCTTTCACCACCCTATCCATCTCAATTCGCAGGCAGCAGTTGGAGCTCAACTTGCAGAGGCTGCTCCGGAGTCGTCCGACGTCCTCTGGAGGTACACCATATATCGCCGGAAAGTTCTGCGAGTCTTCTTCGCAAGCGAGGTGGAATCGTCTCATTCCGACTTTGCTACAGTTCGTGGTGCCTGTTCTCGTCCAACTGCGCAACAAAGACCAGAACCTAGACCTGAGCTGCAGTGCAGAAGCTCCCACGGCCACATCCTTCAACTTCTGGAGGCGCCACTTGGTCGAGAGCTGCATCCACGAGTCATCCACCCCCACCGACAAGCGGCATCCCGTTCGGCATCAGGAAGTGTTCTTTCCAATTTTTCTCCCACGGGTGCGTAGACAGTCCATTTGGGTCCTGCCCCGACACTGCCTCACTCAACGGACTCCTCCTCAGCACCCCGACATCCTCTGGTGCTGTTCTCAGTTTCTACTCGAAGAATACTCATCCACGAACATCCTTGATTTGGTCTTGCCTCATTCAGACTTCGGGAGTGATCGTGGTACCTTCTACAAGCAGCTGCAACAATCTGGGCCAGCCTGAACCTGAACTCTGAGCACCTGTTCCGGGGTCCACTCTGACCAGAGACGACGCGAGAACTTCCCACAAAAATTCACAGGCGTACCTGGGTCTGTCAGCGTCATTCCAGCGCCAGTCTCGTCAAGTTCTGAGTCCGGAGGAGCGCACAGAGGCTGCTACACCGATCCCCTATCCTGCTGCTCAAGACACGGGCAGATTCGGTCGGGTGATCCGTCGGCGCGATTCGAGCGAATCTTCCCTCCCCGCCTGGCTGGCTTAATGCCTCTCCCTGCGTGGTGGTAGTGTTTGCATTGTACTACTGAAATCCCCACCCCAAGTCCACCCTCCTGTGCGAGGCGTAGTGGTTGTATAATTTAAACAGGGATCAAGCTTCATCGGCGCAGTGTGCGGGGAACCCACACTTCCCCGCTCGCCCTCGTCTCCGGCCGGGATCGGCGTCTTCACGCCGATCAGATGAGCTCTTGGTTGCACTCCTCTTGGTCAGCACTTCTTGCTTAACTAGTATTGCTTCTTAGTGCCGTCGGTCGGTGAGTGAGTGCCCGATCTCAAAATATCATCAATTTGAGTGCCACCGCGGAGCGAGTTGTGAGAGAGCCACTACATCCCACGCCCTTGGCGTGCTGGCCGCCCATAGAATTGGGGCATCCCAGGCCTTTGGGGGTTCAATCTCAAGCGAGCCAAACTCTGGAACAGCGAGGTCCCATCCCGGACCCTCTCCACCATTGTCGAGTTGCCTACGGGCACGAGTGTGCGCTACACGGGTGAGTCCGCTTGAGTGGGTTCGCCGATCGGTTCGATTGCTTGCAAATCTAGGTCCAAGGTGCATTGGTCAAGTGGCTGCCACCCCCAAGGGGTTTGTGTCACATCAGAAGTGTCGACTCCTTCAACAGATGTGTCGACACTGCAGCCATTACTCAGCAGACCAAGAAGGACCAAGGTCGATGCTAGTAGGCCAAGGAAAGTGACTAAGGTCTGTGCATGTCTTTATTGTGGTACAGCCAGTGCAACACCAAGTCTATGCAACTTCTAGCTAGCACGCTCTATGGTATGTGCACGTTTGCCTCAAAGTTCGTGCACATCCGCAGCAGGGTCGGTACACAGTCAAGCCAGCGACAGACAAGGTCGGTGCACAACTGCTATGAAGTCGGTGCACATTTTCCCCTCATGCCTTATAAGAACTACACACATGCTACAAATCAATTCCGTGCACATCTACCATAAGGTCGGTGCACATTTGGCTCGTATACAACAAGGTCGGTGCACATTCAGGGCCAATGCTACACTAGGTTGGTGCAAGTTTCTGTTACAATGAGACAAGGTCTGAGCACATGTGAAAATCAAGGTCCGTGCAACCCCTGGCCAACATAGATCAAGGTCAGTGCATGTATGCTATACAAGGCCGGTGCACATTCTTCCTTCAACACCAGAAGGTTCGTGCACATATGAAGACAAGGTTTGAGCAAGATGATGAAGGTCGGTGCAATGGTTGCTTCAACATATCAAGCATGTGCATGTTTACCTTGTGGCAAGGCAAAGTCAGTGCAAGTTGCTCAAGGTCCAAACATCAAGGTCTGAGCATACTCCAATCAAGGTCCGTGCATACTATTCCTAAGTGCCTTCTATTCAAAGAAAGGTCAAAGGAATGTGTCAACCTGCCCCTCCCAGGAGGTCGACACCTTTGCCACTCCTGAAGGCGTAACATTGGATGTCTCACTAAGTAGTGTCGACACTTACCTCACAGGAGGTCGACACCATTTGTCTTCCAAGAAGCGCTCTATTGACTATTCTACTAAGAAGTGTCGACACTTACCTCACACGAGGTCGACACCGTTTGTTTTCCAAGAAGTGCTCTACTGACTATTCTACTAAGAGGTGTCGACTCTTTTCATGCAGGAGGTCGACACCCTTGTTCTTCTAGAAGCCCTCTAGCCAATAATCTGTCAGATTAGTGGGCCATCCATAGAGAGAAAAATGAAATGACAAATCATTAAAATTAAGGATTTTGGGGTCTGGACCATGTCACGAGGTCTGACCCTTGCTCTACCATCTTATCACTCATTTGTCCACCTTTTGGAGATGGTTTTGTCAGAAATCCAGTTGGAAGAGCCACTTCTGTCTGCCATGATGTAAGTCTTCACTGTCTGCCTATCCATACTGTCTGCTACTGAGAATAGGACACTCCCCAGTCTGCCACCATCTTGTTGTCGACCAATGGGCTGTCCAACCAGCCATTGTCGCAGAAGAGTACATTTGAGCAGAATGAGAAGACTGCATATCTGAGGGAGAGTTATTGTAAATATCTGATGCTATCTAAAGGGAGATCTGGTCTGCTCCTTCACATTGTCTGCCATCGTACCTATCCTTGTACTTAAAGCTGTGACCAGCCAATAGGGAGATCACAGCAAGCAGTGCATTAAATGTTATGGGATCACCTTCCTCCTATTCATTTACCTTATAAGAGTGGTTTATGTTTTTACAAGTCAAGATTTAAATAGGCCAAAGTTCTTAATAGTATCTATTCAACCCCTCCTTCTAGATCCGATTGCACTCCGTGGGACCCAACAGGGTCCCTTTATGCGACTAGATCCGAGACATAGAATGATATAGCCGATCCCAAATTCTGGCAAGTCTACAACGTACGCATTAGACCCAACTTGTCTCACACTCGAAAGAGGCTGACATCGCGAGCGGATATGAGACCGACTATGCAACTCCTATTATGCTCGACACATGCGGATGCACTATGCACTCGATAATCTTGACAAACTAGACAAATAAAGAAAAACACTGAGCAATGGAGGACCAGGACATCCGAATGTGTGCCATGCATACACAAGAGGCAACCAAATGTTGGTGGAATCACGGACTCCTAGATATCCCAAAGTGCACCACTCATGCATGGACGGCCCTTTAGACTTGGGTGTGGGAGGGCCAGGAGAACCGAAATCACTTTCTTCATCACCCCTATAAGTATGTATCTCTCGCCAATGAACGGGCTTGATGGGTGTAGATGGTCTGGCCCGTGGGGAAGGGGTGTGATAGTGGACTCCCTTGAGAAAGTGGAGTAGATGTGGTGGGTCAAGGGGTTCACTAGGGAAGGGGTCGAAGGGATCAAAGAATGTGTGACCCCTCGAGCTAGGTTCTCATAGGTCACGGCCCCACATTTGGAATTCTTGAAGGTATAAATAATCACCTTCATGCATTGTGATCGGTGGGGCGATGGTCATGTGTAGAAGGTATGGTTCCTCCCTCGGGATAAGTGGAATGAAGCTAGGCTCGGCCGGCATGGGGAGGAATAAGAGAACCTCCGTGGTGACATGACCCATGGTGCACACAGAGGTAATGGACCGTAAGGCTGGATGTGAGAAGCTACGACTATTGGGTTGGTCGAAGTCTCGAGCCAATAAGTGCGTCAACTGCAACTGCAACTGCCGGTCTAACCCCTTAAGAAGGTCGTCTAATGTATCAACATGGCGACAATATCGGAAGGTGGTATGGAATGAGTTGACGGGCACTAATGGTAGTGTAGGATCCATGGATGGATAGCAAGGTGGGGCCAAACCTTTCTTGAGCCAACTAAGTAGTGGCTCGTCGATGATTAACTTCCCCGATAGAAGCATGGGTGGCTCTGGCTGAGGTGGCTCTGAATAAAGATCGGAAGGTGAGGGTGGTGGCAATGGAGCTCTCATGGGTGGGGAAGGAATATCCTCCTTGAGGGGAAGAGGTCCTCGGGGTGGCACCGGGTAGAGGTTACCGGCTACGACTTCCCTATACTAAGGTAGGAGTCCGTCAATCTGGGTACACATCCTATCCACCTTATCTGACATGATTTTGAAAATTTTGGCAATGGTGGGGTTTGGAGTAGGGGTATCGTGATGGACTCGCCCATAATCACTCGGCCTAGTATTGGACTTAGGATCGTCTACAAGTGGGGCTCTTTGCCTCCGACTATGACCCACTTGGTTGGAGGTGATTGGGAGGGGTCGGTTGGAGGTGAGTGGGCCGGGTAGGTAGACCCTTCTAAGCTCGCCCTTCATCTCACGCCATGACTCTATAGGCCTTTGTCTCCTAATTTCCCTCAAGTATTCGAAGTCCCTCCATTTTTTGGCGGCTTCGTAAAAAAGTCGCCTTGTGGCAAAGTCGACTTGCATGGCATCGGACATAATGTAACACTCAAAGTATTTATCCATAGTGGCTTCCCACTCTAGGTAGTCGCTCGGGACTTTGGAGCCATAGAAGTCCGGCGCTTCGGGCCTACGGAGGTGGTGGGGTTGGGTTCCCCATCCTTGGGTGTGTCGCCACCATTCATATGATGTGGGCTTTTGGGGATCCATGGGACACGGGGAGCTATAAAATGGCCATGCCAACACTTGGTGACAAGACACTAGACACGACCCTAAACAACAATCCAAAGTTGGAATGCAGACTCGACTACAAACCTAGACTCAACCAGTATCTGGTACGTGGTGGAGGTTTGATCCGAAGATGGCACTCACGCAAGTGCGCTACCTTTCCGATAAGCGTAACCTATCATTCCGGGAACAACTTTTGATATACCGGGTAAAGGGAGGCAATGTGACACCTTGGACCGACTAACCGACTACCCTAGACTCAACCTGTCTCTGATACCAATTTGATGTGGGCCGGGACGTGAACCTGGGACTCTAGCTCGTGGATGTCCCAAAGCGAGGGAAGCGTGCGCATGTGCACGGTTGAGAAACCGGCAATGAGTCTCGGGTAACGGCTTTTTCGCGTGCTTGGATTGAGTCACGGGACGGGTTCCACTCACTCACTCTTGCAGCGATGATAAAATTATAACAAGCTAGGACCTATCACATGCAAGCAGCGGCATATATAAATATATACGAGTAAAGCAAATGCGAAGAGGGGAGCGAAAACGATACCTCCATGCTCCGGGCATGGGGAAGACGACCCTGGTCGAAACACGTACTCCCGGTATACAGTAAATAAATAATTATAGTAGTGAATTTAATTGCCCACTCCATGCAGGGAGGTAAAGGGATACAGTGGGACCTCGGGAGTTGCGAACTCGGGTTGACGGGTAGCAACTCGGAAGGGCTTTTGATGCGGGATGAGCGCGCGCATAGGAATGTCGACGGCGGCTTTTGGAGCAAACTTGTGAGTACAGCCTTATGGCACTACGCTCCACGTAGGGAGGGGATTACGGGGATGGGATTGATCAATGCAAAACTACCCTCACGCCGGAGGGGGGAGCACGGGGTGGGGAAACTCAAGCAAATGCCGCTCTGCGCATAGTCTTGCTGGGCTGAAGCCGCTTGTTTCCCTTGGTACGTCGGGCACAGAAGTCCAAAAATGATGTCGTCAGCGCTCAAACGAATCCTGTGAAGTTTAGTTGTGCTCCTGAAATTTTGGCATCGTTCTGAGCTCGCAGGAGGGTGGGGAAGGTCGGGGAAGACAACCTACGCGAATCTGCCACGCAGGACAGACTGGCGCAGTCACAGTGCCGGAGGAAGAACTCTCACTATGGGCCTTCGAACGAGGCGAGATCAGCGTGGTTGGATGGAGGACAAAGAGATCTACGTACGCTCAAAAGATGAGCACCATCAAATCACCGAGCTGGGCGTGGTCACAAATGTGGTGAGCTTCAGTTTTCTGGGCGAGCAGTCTGATAGGGGTGCCATGGCCGAGGCAGTCCTCTCAGCACGGAAGTCGGAACATGACAAAACAACCTGGGATGGTTTCAGCACACCGAGGGGTACAACACCTATGAATAAATCTCGGCAGGACAGGGAAGGCATGGCATGACCTGCAAGCCTGCTACACACCCTGGGCGGACTGGTTCGCACAGGTTCTGTGCAGTCATACGAGAATGGGTGCCACGACCTAGGCCGAAGTCGAAACAACACGAGACCACCTCTGGAGCGAATAGGACTCGGAGAAGAACAAACCAAGAGAAAGAAGCTCGGGCTGATTCACACTGTAGATGTTGGTTTAGACTCTGCAATTCGGACCTCATAATCTGACTCAGGTTTGCAGGTAGCATAGAGAGGAGATCTTCACTTCCGAGGACGAGGGCGACGACATGGGCTCGTGGTGCCGCCGTGGATGAGTCTAGGTGATGGGGTACGTGGATGGCAGTGGGGAAGGGTGCTGGAAGAGGTTGGGTCATGAGTGGCTGGTGTGGGGGCGAACTAGGGTTAGGGTTGGGGGCAGGGGCGCGCACTTGGGCTGGTTGAGAGGAAGAGGGGCGGCTGCTTGGAAAGGGGAGAGATTTTAGGAGATTTTCCTTATCTTGGGTCTGAGGTGGAAGTAATTTTAGGAAAGAAGGAATTAATTTGATGGAGGGAGGGAGGAAAAATAGGGAGAGAATTTGAATTTTAGTCAAGATAGGAAAGGGGATGAGGAGGGGGCTGCGCAAGATACCCAGGGAGGGGGAGTGAAAATAGGAAGGAGGAGATTATCTAGGAGGAGTAGGAGGGAAGGTGGCTGATATGGCAAGAAGGCCGGGAGGGGGGATGAGGGCTGTGACCTAGGTAGGTGGAGAGAGAGGGTAGTTCGACCATGAGAGGGAGAGAGGAAGAATGAGGGAGAGAGGTGCGCCTAGGAGAGAGAGAGAGGGAGAGAGACCAATAAAATTTATCACAAACCTAATTTTCTTCTTCAATAATTCACTAACTCAAATGAGGCCCTTTGGTCTTCTATTTATAGGAGAGGCCAGGGTTTACAAATGACCAAACTTGTCCCTAACAACGGAAAAAAGACCCCACTGTCCCCGGGGGTGAATTTAAGCTACCAGTGACCCATAACCGAGCTAGTCTCAACAATTGGCCCTTTGGGCCTTATTTAGCTCGCCTATTAAGGCATACATGACTCAAATGGACTCAATTTAGACTTAACTAAATACTAGTAAAGGGAAAATCATAATAAAAGAGAAGAAAGTCCTAGCGTTGTTGGGCCTGACCCAATGGGACATGGGACGGGAGTGATCTCCCCATCAAATGGGTTGAGGCCATAAAGCCCCCATCTAGATGTCCCCATCACACACCCCCAGTTGGAAAAGATTCGACCCCGAATCTTGAAGTGGGGAAGCACGACCGTGATGATCGCTGGAGGGTATGACCAAGTGGCAGATACTAGGGTGGCACTTCTCATAGGCCATGCAAAACATATGCCACACAACGTCACTATGGGACTGATCTAGAGGTTGGTGAAGAGCGTCAGGATGGACCGATGGAGCTGCAATAGCAACCAAGTCGGCGTTGGGGCCGTCTTGCTCTTGAGTGGGCGATTCTTGCAAGTTGATGGTCGGCTCTAGCTCGGAGTGGATCGGAGTGGGATCCGTGGCGCCTTGTAGCAATGCCCACTCATGTTCTTGATCTTCATATCGGGCTATGAACTTCGGGTCCGGCTTGTAGATCTCCTCCGGAATAGGCTCCGGTTCCGGCGGTGACTCAATCACCGCGACTCCTAACTCCATTGGAGGGGGAGTTGGGGGGGGGGGGAAGGGGAGCACATGCCAACCGGGGACGCTGAAGGGTAGTGTAAGGTGGCTCATTTTGGACCTCCGATTGGGGAAACCGGCCGGGGGAAACAGGCTATCGGTGAGAAAATAGTCGATCGACGCGGGCTATTTTTCGATCGATGCTGGCCTCGAGGGAGTCCAACGCTGCTGACATCTCCCCAAACTTGGCCATGACAATGGCAAATGAGGCGGGATCCATCGACGTAGTCGCACACGTCCTAGGACCCGACTTGGCTAGAACAAGTCAGTGAACCTGGCTCTGATACCAAATCTGACGCGGGACGAGCGCGCGTATAGGAATGTCGACGGCGGCTTCTGGAGCGAACCTGTGAGTACAGCCTTATGGCACTACGCTCCACGTAGGGAGGGGATCACGGGGATGGGATTGATCAATACAAAATGACCCTCATGCAGGAGGGGGGAGCACGGGGTGGGGAAACTCAAGCAAATGTCGCTCTGCGCACAGTCCTGCAGGGCTGAAGCCGCTTGTTTCTCTTGGTACGTCACGCACAGAAGTCCGAAAAGGATGCCGTCAGTGCTTAGACAAAGCCTGTGAAGTGTAGTTGTGCACTTGAAATTTTGGCGTCATTCTGAGCTTGCAGGAGGGCGGGGCTGGTCGGGGAAGGCAACCTGCGCGAATCTGCCACGTTGGACAAACTGGCGCAGTCACCGTGCCGGAAGAAGAAATCTCACTATGGGCCTCCGAACCAGATGGGATGAGCGTGGTTGGATGGAGGACTGGGAGATATACGTATGCTCAAAAGATACGAACCTTCGGATCACCGATCTGGGCGTGGTCGCAAATGTGGTGAGATTCAGTTTTCTGGGCGAGCAGTCAGACATGGGTGCAATGGCTGGGGCAGTCCTCTCAGCACAAATGTCGAAGATGACAAAACCACCTGGGATTGTTTCAGGACGCCGAGGGGTACAACTCCTATGAATAAAGCTCGGACAGAAGACCGACAGGGAAGGCATGGGACAACCTACAAGCCTGCTGCACACCCTGGGCAGACTGGTTCGCACAGGTTCTATGCAGTTGTACAAGAATGGGGTGCAACGACCTAGGCCGAAGTCAAAACGACGCGACACTACCTCTGGAGCGAAGAGGACTCGAAGAATAATGAACCCACAGAAGGGGGCTCTGGCTGATTTGCACTGTAGATGTCGGTGTAGACTATGCAATTCGGACCTAAGAATCTAACTCAGGTTTGCAGGCAGCATAGGGAGGAGATCTTCACTTCCGGGGACGAGGGTGACGACGTGGGCTCGTGGTGCCGCCGTGGACAATTCTTGGTGATGGGGTGTGTGGATGGCAGTGGGGAAGGGTGATGGAGGAGGTTGGGTCGTGATTGGCTAGGGTGGGGGCGAACTAGGGCTAGGGTTGGGGGCGGGGGCACGCACTTGGGCTGGTGGAGTGGAAGAGGGGCGGCTGCATGAAAAGGGGAGAGATTTTAGGAGATTTTCCCTATCTTGGGGCTGAGGTGGCAGTAATTTTAGGAAAGAAGGAATTAATTTGGTGGAGGGAGGGAGGAAAAATAGGGAGAGGATTTGAATTTTGGTCAAGATAGGAAAGGGATGAGGAGGGGGTTGCGCAAGATACCTAGGGAGGGGGAGTGAAAATAGGAAGGAGGAGATTATCTAGGAGGAGTAGGAGGGAAGGTGGCTGATATGGCAAGGAGGCTGGGAGGGGGGATGAGGGCTGCGACCTAGGGAGGTAGAGAGAGAGGGTAGTTCGACCACGAGAGGGAGAGAGGAAGAATGAGAGAGCGAGAGGTGCTCCTAGGAGAGAGAGAGAGAGGGAGAGAGACCAATAAAATTTCTCACAAAACTGATTTTCTTCTTCAATAATTCACTAACTCAAAAGAGGCCCTTTGGTCTCCTATTTATAGGGAGGCCAGGGTTTACAAATGACCAAACTTGTCCCTAACAACTGAAAAAAGACCCCGCTATCCCCGGGGGTGAATTTAAGCTACCAGTGACCCATAACCGAGCTAGTCTCAACAATTGGCCTTTTGGGCCTTATTTAGCTGGCCCATTAAGGCTTACATGACTCAAATGGACTCAATTTGGACTACACTAAATACTAGTAAAGGGAAAATCATAATAAAAGAGAAAAATGTCCTAGCGTCGTTGGGCCTGACCCAATGGGCCATGGGACGGGAGTGATCTCCCAATCAAATGGGTTGATGCCACTAAGCCCCCATCGAGATGTCCCCATCAGTCCCCCCCGGTTGGAAAAGATTCGACCCTGAATGTTGAAGTGGGGAAGCACGACCGTGATGATCGCCGAAGGGTCTGACCAAGGGTTGGGGCACATAATCATGTGGCGGATACTAGGGTGGCAGTTCTCATAGGCCATGCAAAATGTATGCCACACAACGTCACTATGGGACTGATCCAGAGGTTGGTGAAGAGCGTCAGGATGGACCGATGGAGCCATAATAGCAACCAAGTCGGCGTTGGGGCCGTCTTGCCCTTGAGTGGCCGATTCTTGCAAGTTGATGGTCGGCTCTAGCTCGGAGTGGATTGGAGTGGGATCCGTGGTGCCTTGTAGCAATGCCCACTCACGTTCTTGATCTTCATATCGGGCTATCAACTTCGGGTCCGGCTTGTAGATCTCCTCCGGAATATGCTCCGGTTCTGGCGGTGACTCAATCACCGCGACTCCTAACTCCAGTGGAGGGGGAGTTGGGGGTGGAAGGGGAACACATGCCAACCGGGGACGCTGAAGGGTAGTGTAAGGTGGCTCATTGTGGACCTCCGATTGGGGAAACCGGCTGGGGTAAACAGGCTACTGGTGAGAAAATAGTCGATCGACGCGGGCTATTTTTCGATCGATGCGGGCGTCGAGGGAGTCCAACGCTGCTGACATCTCCCCAAACATGGCCATGACAATGGAAAATGAGGCGGGATCCATCCACCATTGAGGGCGTAGTCACACACGTCCTAGGACCCGACTTGGCTAGAACAAGTCAGTGAACCTGGCTCTGATACCAAATCTGACGCGGGACGAGCGCGCGCATAGGAATGTCGACGGCGGCTTCTGGAGCGAACCTGTGAGTACAGCCTTATGGCACTACGCTCCACGTAGGGAGGGGATCACGGGGATGGGATTGATCAATACAAAACTACCCTCACGCAGGAGGGGGGAGCACGGGGTGGGGAAACTCAAGCAAATGTCGCTCTGCGCATAGTCCTGCTGGGCTGAAGGCGCTTGTTTCTCTTGGTACGTCGCGCACAGAAGTCCGAAAAGGATGCCGTCAGTGCTCAGATGAAGCCTGTGAAGTGTAGTTGTGCACCTGAAATTTTGGCATCGTTCTGAGCTTGCAGGAGGGCGGGGCTGGTCGGGTAAGACAACCTGCGCGAATCTGCCACGTTGGACAGACTGGCACAGTCACCGTGCCGGAGGAAGAACTCTCACTATGGGCCTCCGAACCAGACAGGATCAGCGTGGTTGGATGGAGGACTGGGAGATCTACGTATGCTCAAAAGGTGCGAACCATCGGATCACCGATCTGGGCGTGGTCGCAAATGTGGTGAGCTTCCGTTTTCTGGGCGAGCAGTCAGATAGGGGTGCGATGGTCGGGGAAGTACTCTCATCACAGAGGTCAGAACGTGAAAAAACTACCTGGCATGGTTTCAGGACACCGAGTGGTACAACTCCTATGAAGAAAGCTCATCCAGAAGACGGACAGAAAAGGCATGGCATGACCTGCAAGCCTGCTGCACGCCCTGGGCAGACAGGTTCGCACAAGTTCTATGCAGTCGTACGAGAATGGGTGCAACGACCTAGGCCGAAGTCAAAACGATGTGACACTACCTCTGGAGCGAAGAGGACTCGGAGAAGAATGAACCCACAGAAGGGGGCTCTGGCTGATTCGCACTGTAGATGTCGGTGTAGACTCTGCAATTCGGACCTCAGAATCTGACTCAGGTTTGCAGGCAGCATAGAGAGGAGATCTTCACTTCCGAGGACGAGGGTGGCGACGTGGGCTCGTGGTGCCGCCGTGGACGAGTCTAGGTGATGGGGTGCGTGGATGGCAGTGGGGAAGGGTGCTGGAGGAGGTTGGGTCATGAGTGGCTGGGGTGGGGGCGAACTAGGGTTAGGGTTGGGGGCGGGGGCGCGCACTTTGGCTAGTTGATAGGAAGAGGGGCGGCTGCTTGGAAAGGGGAGAGATTTTAGGAGATTTTCCTTATCTTGGGGCAGTGGTGGCAGTAATTTTAGGAAAGAAGGAATTAATTTGGTGGAGGGAGGGAGGAAAAATAGGGAGAGGATTTGAATTTTGGTCAAGATAGGAAAGGGGATGAGGAGGGGGCTGCGCAAGATACCCAGGGAGGGGGAGTGAAAATAGGAAGGAGGAGATTATCTAGGAGGAGTAGGAGGGAAGGTGGCTGATATGGCAAGGATGCTGGGAGGGGGGATGAGGGCTGCGACCTAGGGAGGTGGAGAGAGAGAGAGGAAGAATGAGAGAGAGAGAGGTGCGCCTAGGAGAGAGAGAGAGAGAGAGGTGAGAGAGAGAGGGAGAGAGACCAATAAAATTTCTCACAAAATTGATTTTCTTCTTCAATAATTCACTAACTCAAATGAGGCCCTTTGGTCTCCTATTTATAGGAGAGGCCAGGGTTTACAAATGACCAAACTTGTCCCTAACAACTGAAAAAAGACCCCGCTATCCCCAGGGGTGAATTTAAGCTACCAGTGACCCATAACCGAGCTAGTCTCAACAATTGGCCCTTATTTAGCTGGCCCATTAAGGCTTACATGACTGAAATGGACTCAATTTAGATTTAACTAAATACTAGTAAAGGGAAAATCATAATAAAAAGAGAAAAAAGTCCTGGCGTTGTTGGGCCTGACCTAATGGGCCATGGGACGGGACTGATCTCCCCATCAAATGGGTTGAGGCCACTAAGCCCCCATCTAGATGTCCCCATCAAACCCCCCCGGTTGGAAAAGATTCGACCCCGAATCTTGAAGTGGGGAACCACGACCGTGATGATCGCCAGAGGGTATGACCAAGGGTTGGGGCACATAATCATGTGGCGGATACTAGGGTGGCACTTCTCATAGGCCATGCAAAACGTATGCCACACAACGTCACTATGGGACTGATCCAGAGGTTGGTGAAGAGCGTCAGGATGGACCGTTGGAGCCGCAATAGCAACCAAGTCGGCGTTGGGGCCGTCTTGCTCTTGAGTGGCCGATTCTTGCAAGTTGATGGTCGGCTCTAGCTCGGAGTGGATCGGAGTGGGATCCATGGCGCCGTATAGCAATGCCCACTCACGTTCTTGATCTTCATATCGGGCTATCAACTTCGGGTCCGGCTTGTAGATCTCCTTCGGGATAGGCTCCGGTTCCGGCGGTGACTCAATCACCGCGACTCCTAACTCCATTGGAGGGGGAGTTGTGGGTGGAAGGGGAACACATGCCAACCGGGGATGCTGAAGGGTAGTGTAAGGTGGCTTATTGTGGATCTCCGGTTTGGGAAACCGGCTGGGGTAAACAGGCTACCAGTGAGAAAATAGTCGATCGATGCGGGCTATTTTTCGATCGATGCGGGCCTCGAGGGGGTCCAACGCTACTGACATCTCCCCAAACTTGGCCATGACAATGGCAAATGAGGCGGGATGCATCCAGCATTGAGGGCGTAGTCGCACACGTCCTAGGACCTGACTTGGCTAGAACAAGTCAGTGAACCTGGCTCTGATACCAAATCTGACGCGGGACGAGCGCACGCATAGGAATGTTGACGGCGGCTTCTGGAGCGAACCTGTGAGTACAGCCTTATGGCACTACGCTCCACGTAGGGAGGGTATCACGGGGATGGGATTGATCAATACAAAACTACCCTCACGCAGGAGGGGGGAGCACGGGGTGGGGAAACTCAAGCAAATGCGGCTCTACGCACAGTCCTGCTGGGCTGAAGCCGCTTGTTTCTCTTGGTATGTCGCGCACAGAAGTACGAAAAGGATGCCGTCAGCGCTCAGACGAAGCCTGTGAAGTGTAGTTGTGCACCTGAAATTTTGGCGTCATTCTGAGCTTGCAGGAGGGCGGGGCAGGTCAGGGAAGACAACCTATGTGAATCTGCCACGCTGGACAGACTGGCGCAGTCATCGTGCCGGAAGAAGAACTCTCGCTATGGGCCTCCGAACCAGACGGGATCAGCGTGGTTGGATGGAGGACTGGGAGATATACATATGCTCAAAATATGCGAAGCATCGGATCACCGAGCTGGGCGTGGTCGAAAATGTGGTGAGCTTCAGTTTTCTGGGTGAGTAGTCAGATAGGGGTGCGATGGCCGGGGCAGCACTCTCATCACGGAGGTTGGAACGTGACGAAACCACATGGGATGGTTTCAGGACGCCGAGTGGTACAACTCCTATGAAGAAAGCTCGGCCAGAAGACCGACAGGGAAGGCATGGCATGACCTGCAAGACTGCTGCACGCCCTGGGCGGACTGATTCGCACAGGTTCTGTGCAGTCGTACGAGAATGGGTGCCACAACCTAGGCCGATGTCAAAACAACACGACACTACCTCAGGAGCAAAGAGGACTCGGAGAAGAATGAACCCACAGAAGGTGGCTCTGGCTGATTCGCACTGTAGATGTCGGTGTAGACTCTGCAATTCGGACCTCAGAGTCTAACTCAGGTTTGCAGGCAGCATAGATAGGAGATCTTCACTTCCGAGGACGAAGGTGACGACGTGGGCTCGTGGTGCCGTCGTGGACGAGTCTAGGTGATGGGGTGCATGGATGGCAGTGGGGAAGGGTGATGGAGGAGGTTGGGTCGTGAGTGGCTGGGGTGGGGGCGAACTAGGGTTAGGGTTGGGGGCGGGCACTTGGGCTGGTTGAGAGGAAGAGGGGCGGCTGCTTGGAAAGGGGAGAGATTTTAGGAGATTTTCCCTATCTTGGGGCTGAGGTGGCAGTAATTTTAGGAAAGAAGGACTTAATTTGGTGGAGGGAGGGAGGAAAAATAGGGAGAGGATTTGAATTTTGGTCAAGATAGGAAAGGGGATGAGGAGGGGGCTACGTAAGATACCCAGGGAGGGGGAGTGAAAATAGGAAGGAGGAGATTATCTAGGAGGAGTAGGAGGGAAGGTGGCTGATATGGCAAGGAGGCTAGGAGGGGGATGAGGGCTACGACCTGGGGAGGTTGAGAGAGACGGTAGTTCGACCAAGAGAGGGAGAGAGAAAGAATGAGAGAGAGAGGTGCGCCTAGGAGAGAGAGAGAGAGACCAATAAAATTTCTCACAAAACTGATTTTCTTCTTCAATAATTCACTAACTCAAATGAGGCCCTTTGGTCTCCTATTTATAGGAGAGGCGAGGGTTTACAAATGACCAAACTTGTCCCTAACAACTGAAAAAAGACCCCGCTATCCCCGGGGATGAATTTAAGCTACCAGTGACCCATAACCGAGCTAGTCTCAACAATTGGCCCTCTGGGCCTTATTTAGGTAGCCCATTAAGGCTTACATGACTCAAATGGACTCAATTTAGACTTAACTAAATACTAGTGTTGTTAGGCCTGACCCAATGGGCCATGGGACTGGAGTGATCTCCCCATCAAATGGGTTGAGGTCACTAAGCCCCATCTAGATGCCCCCATCATACCCCCCCCCCCCCCCACGGTTGGAAAAGATTCGACCCCGAATCTTGAAGTGGGGAAGCACGACTGTGATGATCGCCAGAGGGTATGACCAAAGGTTGGGGCACATAATCATGTGGCGGATACTAGGGTGGCACTTCTCATAGGCCATGCAAAACGTATACCACACAACGTCACTATGGTACTGATCCAGAGGTTGGTGAAGAGCGTCAGGATGGACCGATGTAGCTGTAATAGCAACCAAGTCGGCGTTGGGGCCGCCTTGCTCTTGAGTGGCCGATTCTTGCAAGTTGATGGTCGGCTCTAGCTCAGAGTGGATCGGAGTGGGATCCGTGGCGCCTTGTAGAAATGCCCACTCACGTTCTTGATCTTCATATCGGGCTATCAACTTTGTGTCCGACTTGTAGATCTCCTCCGGAATAGGCTCCAGTTCCGGCGGTGACTCAATCACCGCGACTCCTAACTCCATTGGAGGGGGAGTTGTGGGTGGAAGGGGAACACATGCCAACAGGGGACGCAGAAGGGTAGTGTAAGGTGGCTCATTGTGGACCTTCGGTTGGGGAAACCGGCCGGGGTAAACAGGCTACCGGTGAGAAAATAGTCGATCGACGCGGGCTATTTTTTGATCGATGCGGGCCTCGAGGGAGTCCAACACTGCTGACATCTCCCCAAACTTGGACATGACAATGGAAAATGAGGCGGGATCCATCCAGCATTGAGGGCGTAGTCGCACACGTCCTAGGACCCGACTTGGCTAGAACAAGTCAGTGAACCTGGCTCTGATACCAAATCTGACGTGGGACGAGCGCGCGCATAGGAATGTCGACGGCGGCTTCTGGAGCGAACCTGTGAGTACAGCCTTATGGCACTACGCTCCACGTAGGGAGGGGATCACGGGGATGGGATTGATCAATACAAAACTACCCTCACGCAGGAGGGGGGAGCACGGGGTGGGGAAACTCAAGCAAATGCCGCTCTGCGCACAGTCCTGCTGGGATGAAGCCGCTTGTTTCTCTTGGTACGTCGCGCACAGAAGTACGAAAAGGATGCCGTCAGCGCTCAAACGAAGCCTGTGAAGTGTAGTTGTGCACCTGAAATTTTGGCATCGTTCTGAGTTCGCAGGAGGGTGGGGAAGGTCAGGGAAGACAACCTACGCGAATCTGCCACACAGGACAGACTGGCGCAGTCACCGTGCCGGAGGAAGAACTCTCACTATGGGCCTTCGAATGAGGCGGGATCAGCGTGGTTGGATGGAGGACTAAGAGATCTACGTACGCTCAAAAGATGAGCACCATCAAATCACCGAGCTGGGTGTGGTCGCAAATGTGGTGAGCTTCAGTTTTCTGGGAGAGTAGTCTGATAGGGTGCCATGGCCGAGGCAGTCCTCTCAGCACAGAGGTCGGAACATGACAAAACCACCTGGAATGGTTTCAGCACGCCGAGGGGTACAACTCCTACGAATAAATCTCAACCAGAAGACCGACAAGGAAGGCTTGGCATGACCTGCAAGCCTGCTACACACCCTGGGTGGACTGGTTCGCACAGGTTCTGTGCAGTCATACGAGAACGGGTGCCACGACCTAGGCCGAAGTGAAAACAACACGAGACCACCTCTGGAGCGAATAGGACTCGGAGAAGAACAAACCAACAGAAAGGGGCTTGGGCTGATTCGCACTGTAGATGTTGGTGTAGACTCTGCAAGTCGGACCTTAGAATCTGACTCAGGTTTGTTGACAACAGAAGGAGGAGATCTTCACTTCCGTGGATGAGGGCGACGACGTGGGCTCGTGGTGTTGCCATGGACGAGTCTAGGTGATGGGGTGCGTGGATGGCAGTGGGGAAGGGTGCTGGAGTAGTCTGGGTCATGAGTGGCTGGGGTGGGGGTGAACTAGGGTTGGGGGCGGGGGCGCGCACTTGGGCTGGTTGAGAGGAAGAGGGGCGGCTGCTTGGAAAGGGAAGAGATTTTAGGAGATTTTCCTTATCTTGGGGCTGAGGTGGCAGTAATTTTAGGAAAGAAGGAATTAATTTGGTGGAGGGAGGGAGGAAAAATAGGGAGAGGATTTGAATTTTGGTGAAGATAGGAAAGGGGTTGAGGAGGGGGCTGCGCAAGATACCCAGGGAGGGAGAGTGAAAATAGGAAGGAGGAAATTATCTAGGAGGAGTAGGAGGGAAGGTGGCTGATGTGGCAAGGAGGCTGGGAGGGGGGATGAGGGCTGCGACCTAGGGAGGTGGAGAGAGAGGGTAGTTCGACCAAGAGAGAGAGAGAAAGAATGAGAGTGAGAGGTACGCCTAGGAGAGAGAGAGGGAGAGAGACCAATAAAATTTCTCACAAAACTGATTTTCTTCTTCAATAATTCACTAACTCAAATGAGGCCCTTTGGTCTCCTATTTATAGGAGAGGCGAGGGTTTACAAATGACCAAACTTGTCCCTAACAACTGAAAAAAGACCCTGCTATCCCCGGGGGTGAATTTAAGCTACCAATGACCCATAACTGAGCTAGTCTCAACAATTGGCCCTTTGGGCCTTATTTAGCTGGCCCATTAAGGCTTACATGACTCAAATGGACTCAATTTAGATTTAACTAAATACTAGTAAAGGGAAAATCACAATAAAAAGAGAAAAAAATCCTAGCGTTGTTGGGCTTGACCCAATGGGCCATGGGACGGGAGTGATCTCCTCATCAAATGGGTTGAGGCCACTAAGCCCCCATCTAGATGTCCCCATCAGCTTTCGGGCTGGAGACGGGCTGCTGCTCCGACTCGATACTATTCCAACTCGGTTCAGCAACTCAGTTCAGCCCGCTGGACAGGAAGTGAACTCGGCTACTGGGACGGTGGCTTCCGGTCACCTTCTGGTCACGACAGCTGGCTGGGACGTCGGTGGAAGTGATGCGGGACGGATGACACGACCGGGCTAAGACGTACGATAGACTCGGATTGCGACCAACACTAACACGCTAAAGGCAAGCTGGACGGCTAACCACCGTAGCATTCTCTGGGTGGAGACGTCTTTCAACAGCAACTCTAGGTAGCCCGACGATCGTCCCTTGCAAGGGAAACGCCGGATCGCTGCGGTTAAGGAACCACTGTCACCTAGGGTGGTGCAGTCCGAGCTCGGTGCTCAACTGGAGCTAAGGAACGGCTCTCATTCACACACAATCACGGTATTTGCAACTAACTAACGGCCCTAATCTCACAAACGCAGCATAATAGACCATATACTAAACCAGCAATGTGAGAGAGGAACGAGCACGTACCTCCACGACTAGGCGTGAGGAAGAATTCCCGGCGAATTCAAACAACCCCAATACACACAATCGTTAAAATTACAATTTCAGAAATATTCGCCCACTCCACGCAGGGAGGTATATGGCTACAAAGACCACTTTTGGGGTTGCTGGAACCCAGGTTGATGGGCCACACTCACAGGAGGCGAGGGAAGCGAGTCGGAGCTGATCGGGTGAGCCGATTAGAAGTTGACCAGGTTCTGCCCTCGCTGGTCACCCTGCGCAGCGAACTTGCAAAGGCCGGTGCGGCAAGATCCGATGCCCGATCGGAGTTCCGTTTGTTGGAGAACGTCGATGATGGGACGTAGTTCGTCTACTCCAAAGGGCGCGATCAGATCTTTTCAGATCTGGGCACAGCAGTGATTGAACTCGGCTTCTAGTTTTGTGCACTCAGAACTGCACAGGAAGATAATTAATTATGGGAAAATTGGTTGCTGATGTCGGATCAAGGCGCCGTTTGTACGAGCTCGTTGGAGACGTCCAGAGGAAGACGCAGACCAAAGCGCTTGCATAGATCTACACGGGATGAGGCAGGGCAGACTCTGGAATTTGGCTCTAGTGCGGAGTTGGGTCTGCACAGATCAGCTCGTGCGATCCCACGAGAATTATCGCCACGATCAGCACAGATCTCGGATCGAGACGAGATTGGTGGCAGTGCGAAGAGGACTCAAAATACAACAATCACTTCGAAAGGCAGCTCCTGATGGCTTGAGAGGAGATATGGGGAAATTTGGAATCAGTAAACTTCAGATCTGGACAGCAGGCTCGGGCAGATCTGCGCGTCGTCACAAGAAGAATTGTTGCCGGCGATCCAGAGCTCCGATCGACGTGAAACTAATGCCAAACTCTTCTTGACTCGAAGGGCCTTCTCTGAGAATTTTGGTGGGACCAGATATGAAGGGGATGAGGAGGATATAGGGGCGAGTCACACGCCCAGATTCAATCCCGTCACAGGATTGGGCAGGGCATCACATCCATGGGGGGAAAAGAGAATCACTCTCTTAACTCAAAATTCTTTCACAAAAACTTCATTAGCTTCAGAAATGACACTACACATGTGTTTAAATAGAGGTTTGGCAAGGGGAGGGGGCTGGGGAGTGCGTGGGATCAAGGGGAGGGATAGGGGGAGACAAAGGGGGAACAAGGGGCATCTTCCCTTTGACAAATGAAGGGAGGGGGTAGGTGGCTGCCCCCCTTGGACCAAGGAAGCTTCCTCCCCCTTGAAATGTCAAAGATTGGTAGGTGGCTGTCTCCTTGGACCAAGAAAAGGGGGCCCCTTTCTAGAAGCCCACAAATCTCCAAGCCCCTTTCACACTAGCCCATGGGCTTGGCCCATTTAAAGGCACATTAGTCAAGCCCAATACTATTCTAACCCATTACAAGACCATAGGCCCATTAGCCTTTACACACGATTACAACTCATTAATTGTCCACAAGTTCCAAATAGGGCCCAACAAGGCCAAACAAATGGGAAATGAAGGTGAAGGCTCGGCCGATGGGTCCACGTCCTCCGTGAGCTATCCAGGTCCCGCCATGTCCTCGTCCACCGGCATATACAGTGGCACGTGTCCGCACCAGAAAGATTGCTCTTCGATCCCCGAGATCGGCGGCGGCTGAATCGACGCTGAAGTAATTTTGCAAGAATTAACTTGTTGCTGCCTTGGCTGGCCTGTTCTCAAATCAGAAATGCGCGCCTCCACAAAAAGAATTTTTGTGCCCAGATCCGGTGTCGGATCGAGGCAATATTGGTACCTATGGATAGAAGACTCAAATGGATACAACATATAATTATTTCAGATCCATCCAGTAGACAAATTAGAAATGAAAAATGACTATTCCTAAGGTTTTTTTACTGACTTTGATTACAGACAGTCAGGATAGAACAGGATCTGCCTGAGGCTAAATTTTGACCGACCTAAAAATGATGGATCTAGACTCTGAGAAAATTATGGGTGGAAGAGGGGGATGTGAGGAACATGTATGATTTTTTTGGGAATTTTTAGAGAAGACTAAGTGGGTAGGAAAAATATAACAACAGACTCTATCACGCAGATCTGCTGATTGGCAGGTTGCTGGAGGGGAAAACTTAATTACGGGAAAAATACTAAAAAAAGGCGAAATGACACGAAATTTGAGCTGGGGATGGGGGATGAATGGAAGAACAAACCCTCAAATTTTGAGGTTGAACAGATCTTCGGATTGAGAGATACGAATTCAACTTCAAGCCTCTGTCCAGGGATGGACAGAACTCTGACGACACGGCGGTGGTGGTGCGATGGCGGCGGCGGCGGCGGCGGTGCTGAGCTTCTCACTCAGAGAGGGGGTGGTGGGGAGGCTTCACACCTCTGAAAATTCGAGCTTTCACAGCTCCAAGGGGGAGAGAGGTGAGAGAGGGGCTGCGCCCTATGGCTTCTTCACCAAAAACTGAATTTTCTCTTCATTAATTCTAAGGAATTCACAAAATACATGGGTTATATAGAAATGAAAAAAAAGACTTTGACTACCCTCAGATCTAGGGTTAGGGAGGGGCAAATAAGGGATGGGATAGTTAATCCCCATGTGGTAAAAAAAACCACAATAAAAAAACACTAAATGGAAGGGTGCGCCCACCTCTTTTAAAGAGGTAAATAGCATTTTTCTTCTTTTGTCTCCTTGGTCCAAGTCCAATCTTGGACTTTGAACCAGCCCCACATGGGCCCTAGAACCTAGGTGGACCAATGGGAAAGAGGGTGGGAGACCCTGCTGGACCTACTGGTATTTTACATAGAAACCCAAGATTCCTAACAAATTGGCTTATAATGCCTTACAATTGCAAACCCAATTAGCCAAGGATATAAATGTAAATAAAAAGGGTACAAATGTAAAAATAAAATGTTAGTGCCCAGTGTTGATTCACATCACTTGGAAGCTTCTCCGCAGGCGATGGTGTCTCCATCTATACCCAGCTACACTGGGGGCATACCCCTGCATCAGCCGCAACATATCACACCGGCCCCGCCACCGAACTTGCCGTTCCAGGAGTCTACTATTGCACCACAGGCCACAATGGTAACAACGCTATTGGCACAACCGGCTCACTTCTATCCAAGCCCGATCGACCCAGCAACAGTGAGCAGACTGATGCTCGAACAGATGATAGACATGAAGTTGGCAGAGAGGGGCGATGGTGATCACACGCCATTTGATGTGTACCGGGTACCTTACCCAGCGCTCTATGCTGCCAGGAGGCTGCCGGCCGGCATCACCAAGCTGCCGAAATTTGAGAAATTTAATGGGCAAGGGTCTCCTAGGGAGCACATTGCCTACTATGTGAATGTTAAGGGAGATCTAGCGACGGATGACGCCTATCTCCTCAAATTCTTTGGCTCAACACTTACCGGGCTTACTTTTGAGTGGTACTCAAGCTTGCCTGCCGGGTCCATCATAGACTAGCCCGACATGCAGAAGAAGTTCAAGAAGATGTTTTACATAGCCGAACAGGAGGTCACTATGGCAGAGCTTTATGCCACAAGGTAAAGAGTCAGCATTCGACTATATAAAAAGATGGAGGAACCTTAGTATGAGGTGCAGACGTCCCCCGTATCAGGAGGACGCAGTGCAGATTTGCAAATAGAATCTGAAGAAGAAAATCCTGGAGAGAATGATCGGTGCTGAGGTCAAGTCATTTGACCAATTGAACAATATAGTGGCAGAGATCGAGGCATTCCTTGCTCGATACTCTTCTGCTCCAGCTGCTTCGAGCCAGAGGGCCAAGCAGGCTGAGAAAAGACGGACACCGCCAGAAGTTCACACGCTGGACTTCAAGACTTTCGAGAAGCAGAAAGAGAAAGCCAAAGAGACGGCCAACCCTCCTCCGCCCAGATCCACTGAACGGTGGGAAGGTCCCTCCCTGCGGGAGAAAATGAGGAATAAGTAGTATTTGAACCAAAGTCCTTGGCGGGTTGGTTGGCCATGAATGGAGGGCTTGGCATCCTACCCGAAATAAGCAACTCTAATTTGTGGAGAGCATCGGGCTCCTCGGGTGTAGGGAGGAATAACAGAAGGTCACTAGTGTAGCAACCCATAGTGTAAGTGGAGGAGATGGATCCGACACATAGGTGTAGGAGGTCAAGGCTCCTAGGTTGGTCGGCTACAGTGGTCAACAGGTCAGTTAGCTCCATTTGCCAAGCTATACCCTTAAGAAAGTCCCCTAATGTCTCCACCTGATAGGATGATTGGATTGTGGTGTGGTAGGTGGGTAAGGGTACTATAGGGAGGTTTTGTTCCATAGGAGGGCAGACATGGGCCATGAGATCTCTAAATGGGTTCTCCTTTAGCCAACGTGAAAGGGGTTCTCCTAAGATGAGCTCGGCCCCTACTAGGGAGGGTGGTGCAAGGTGAAGTCCACCATGTGAAGTTTCTTCTTTTTCCTGGACATGGGTGATCTCCATGGCGGGGGTTGGGTCCGGAGTATTCACCACTATGGGGTCGGGTATGGGGATCATGGTTTCCTCTACCAAGGAGGTGAGTAAGTCCATTGTTTGTGGGGTGATGATGACTGGCATATGGCTCTTTTGGGGTGGTGGGTAATGGGGGACTTGGGATAGGATGGGGAGGGGTAGAAGTGGAGGCCTAGGTTGGGCATCTTGTAACTCATGGGGGAGGGTGCACCCCATTTGGCTCAATGGGTCTTCTTTGGGTAGGAATGAGTTCTCTTGACCTATTTGGGCCTCATATTCTTCTTCCCAATCTAGGGGAGCCTCATAGTCTTTGGTCACCTCCGTAAGTTCCTTTTGGAAATGGGTGGGATGAGGATTTGTGGAAGCTTGTGGGGTGTGGGTTTGATGGGGAATGTTGGGTTGGGTGGTGGCCAATTTGGTTTTAATGGTGGTGGTGATCGGGATTGGAATCATTTGGGGTGGTGGAGATTGGACCCTAAGGGAGGTCTTGGGTTGATTGGGTGGGAAAGGGGGATGGGAGTGCTCCTCGGGTTATGGTTCTCAAGGTAATGGGAAGGTCGGGGAGCGTAGTTCTTCCTAAGCACAAGGTAGGAGTGGGAGGGTCGGGGAGCGTAGATCTTCCTAAGTTCAATCTTCATCTCTTCCCATGATCCTATGGGTTCTTGCCTCCAAATCCTTCTTAAGCTCACTATGCGTTCCCACTCCTTCTTGGCTTGTCCCCGAAGCCACCCTGTGGCCCTGCGGACCCTAGCATGTCCATAGACCCTAGTCCTATCAAAGTGTTTATCCATGGTAGCCTCCCACTTTAGGTAGGCATTAGGATTGGATCCGTCAAAACTAAGGTCTCCTTCTAGGATGATGTCCATGAGGAGGGGGTCAATCGGACTCTTGTGGACGGCCGTGTTGAGGGGACTTAACCAATGTGGAGTGTACATGATGATGCACTGGGTGGCCCGAAAATGACTTTAAATTTCCAATGCGCCCTAGGACCAACTTGTAGAGAGATAAGTTATGAACTTGCTCTGATACCATTTGATGTGAAACAACCCCTCGGACCTAGAATTGCAAGTAACACAACGATTTTGGCAACGTGACACAAGCGGATTCACTCGCGTTGGCACACTCGGGTCCGTAGGAGGGCCAGCGATGACGGTGAGGGTCCGAGGTTGGACCTCAATGTTCCAAGGGTATGGCCAGCTAAGGATGGACCCCAATGGGCCAGGGATGCCCCAATTCCGTGGGCGGCCAGCATGCCAAGGGCGTGGGATGTAGTGGTTCTCTCTCAACTCGCTCCGCGGTGGCACTCAAATCGATGATATTTTGAGATCGGGCGCTCACTCACCGACCGACGGCACTAAGCAGCAATACTAAACAAGCAAAGCAATTCCAGTAGAGTAGGGCAACCCGAGGCTCACCTGATCGGTGTGAAGACACCGATCCCGGTCGGAGACGAGGGCGAGCGGGGAAGTGTGGATTCCCCGCACAC
This sequence comes from Amorphophallus konjac, assembly GCA_022559845.1. Lineage (NCBI taxonomy): Eukaryota > Viridiplantae > Streptophyta > Magnoliopsida > Alismatales > Araceae > Amorphophallus > Amorphophallus konjac. The sequence goes on from CM040121.1 coordinate 122,931,225, forward strand.
TGCGCCGATGAAGCTTGACCTGTTTAAAGATTACAATCACTACACCTCACACAGGAGGGTGGACTTGGGGTGGGGATTTTTGTATTACAAGTCAAACACTACCTCCGCACAGGGAGGGGCGCTAAGCCGGCCAGGCGGGGAGGGGAGATAAGCTCGACCGCGCCGACGGAGCACCCGGCCGAATCTGCCCGGGTCTGGGACAGCAAGACAGGGGGTCGATGTAGTCGCCGCTGTGAGCTCCCCTGGACTCAGAACTTGATGAGACTTGCGCCAAAATGTCGCTGACGTACCCAGGTACGACTGTGATTTTTAGTGGGCGGTCCTGAGGTCGTCGCCGGCGGGGACGGGCTCTGGAACAGGTCCCTTGCGTGCAGAAGCAGACTGTTCCCAGGGACAGCAGCGGATGGCCGAAGTCACTACGGCAGCTCCCGAAGTCCGAATGAGGCAGGACCAAGTCAAGGACGTCCGTGATGAGTCTACTTCGCAGCAAAATCGACGGGGAAGCCGGATGAGGTCGGTGGAGACCGGGGGACCCAAAAAGGTACTGACAGGTCGTAGCAGACTTGGGGAAGCAGCGGGGAGCAGTCGGAGGATAAATTTGATAACTCTGTCCCACGGAACCCAAATGCAGTTCTGTTTCCTGATCCTGGAAGAGGACAGGACGTTGAAGAACTTTGATGAAGAAACCTTGGCTTGGTTCTGCTAGGGTCCGCCGTGGCACAGCTTCCTTTCAGGTTCAAGTACTCGGTGGCAGTAACTCGGCAGCAGCTATCTGATAGGAACAGTGACTTGCAGAAAATACCCTGGCCGCTCCCGAACTCTGAATCACAAGCCGTCAGAGTTTCTGGAATCGTGGTCGAGTCTACTTCGCAGAAAAATTGACGAGGAAGCTGGATGAGGTCGGTGGAGACCGGGGGACCCAAGAAGGTGCTGACAGGTCGAAGCAGACTTGGGGAAGCAGCTTGGAGCAGTCGGAGGAGAAACTCTATAACTCTGTCTCACGGAACCCGAACGCAGTTCTGCTTCCTGATCCTGGAAGAGGACAGGACGTGGAAGAACTTTGATGAAGAGGCCTCGGCTTGGTTCTGCTAGGGTTGGCCGTGGCACAGCTTCAAAACCGGTTCTGGTACTCTGCAGGGGGAGCCCAGCGCAGTCAGGGGAGAATGGCTCTCCCGAACAGCCCCAAACACGGAATGGGATGAGATCACCTCGCTTGCGAAGAAGACTCATAGACCTTTCCGTCGATGTAGGCCACGCCCCAAGGAGCTTCGGGAAGAGGTCGTGGGCAGCACTGCAACTGGCGGCTGTTCTGCAGGTCTTCAGCTGTATGCAAATGAGAAGGGGGAAAAGGGTGGAGGGGTGGTTCCTTTGGTGGAAGGAGAGGGGAAATGGTTGCTTTGGTGATGGGGAATGGTTGGGAGGTGGCAAGGGGAGGTGAGGGAGGAAGGAGGGGCGGAGCTAGCAGGGGAGGGGGGGTGATTGCGCAAATGGTCAAGGGGGGGTGGAGGTGGGGAGATGGGGGCGCAAGTGGCTTGGGGAAATGGGGAGGGTTCCCTTCGATTTGGGTGGAGGGTTAATGGAGGTGCTAATGGGGGCCTAGGGAAGGGGAAGAGTTGCTTTGGGAAGGGGAAAGGGTGTCTAGGAGAATGGATTCTCCCTTGGGAATGTGAAGGGGTTGTATGGGGAAGGGGAAAGGTTGCTTGGGAAGAGGGAGAGGTGCCTAGGAGAAAGGGGTTCCACCTAGGGGTTGGAGGGGGAGTAAATGGAAGGTATGGGGAAGGGGGAGGGGTCTTAAATAGAGGTGAATAGGGAGGAGAGAGAGTGAATTTCGAATTTGGAGTGGGGAGGAGAGAGAATGGGGTTCGCCCCCTTTAGTGAGAGAGAGAAGAAGAGAGAGAGAGAGCTAGAGAGAGAGAGAGATGCACAAATGCCTTGGCAATTTTTTACTCAAATATTCATTAGCTTACAACTGAGGGATTGGGGTCCTATTTATAGGAAACCCACTTTTACATATAAGACCCTGACTTTTAACATACTAACAGATAACCAAGGAAGGGGGGGTGCGGCCATGGGCCTAGCCCAAAGAAATAGGCCCAATAGCAAGCACCATAGCCTAATGAGACTCGAACTTAGGGAAATGACTTAATAACCTAGGTACAAGACTCAAATAAAAGGCAAATTACATGAGTAGAAAATGAAAATTACATCATAGGACTCGAAATAACGTGGTGAACAAGATGTAGCTTAGGCGGCGAGTATCGGGATCCTCGATCATATGAAATTGCTGGTGATGTCCTCATCATACCCTCGGGGTGCGGAAAACTCGACTCTGTCGAGTATGGGCCCACCGGGGAAGTGGTCCTCTCCAGAAACTCAGAGTGAGCCTCAACTTCCAAACTCAACCCTGCGTCCGCAACCAGGGGACGGTCCCTCATCCTCTCGAGGTGGCTCAGGCGCACCCTCTTGCTGGTGATGGGACCCTGCTTGCCTAGTATTACCTTCGTGTGCACACGTCGGACTCTCAGGCCTTTTTTTGGTGGCTCTCCGAGGGTGTCCCTCTCAAAGGAAGATAAAGGCTCGAGGCACTCACTAGGATCCACCGCGGTGCCCATATAGGATGCCGGATCCGCCATGTGGATAATGGGGTGAATCCCAAAACCCATTAGTAAGTCCAACCCGATGACCGGGTTGCCAAAATCACTTGGAACTTGGGAAGGTCCAAGTCCACGTGCCCTCGAATTGGAGGTGACCCTAGGGTAGAGCCCCTCCAATGCCATCATCACCAGATTGCCTACTTGGAATTCCAAGTGGCGCTCGCAAGCTTTTGCCCGCTCTTTGTGAACCTCACCGCTCGTTGTTAGATGCTTGCATGAATGTGTATGCCATGCACTATGATGCAGTGAGTGGGTGTGGAAGAGGATAGTATGCAAAGGTGGACCGGGGCAACCGTACATAGACCTATCATGCATAGATGTGATGAAGACTTTCATGGACTCTGGGGGGCCGGGGCAACCATAGGTGGACATATCGTGCATGGTGGCGTTAGTTACCGGAGGACCCGGACATCCATGTATGCTCCATTCATGCGTAATGGTTATGACGAATGTGGGTGGGCCAGCACATCCAAATGTGGGCCAGTCATGCATTGGGCCTAGACTGTGTGTGACGTGTATGGGAGGGCTGGACTTGTGACCCTTGTCGAATGATGTGATATGCCAAGATGGGTGCATTCCTATCCTATGGGTGACGACCATGTGTGTGAGTATGGGGTGGTCTTTGAGCTCCCACTTATAAGGGTCGAAGGGGTCAAAGAAGGTATGCATCATGGGGTGGGCTTGGTCCGATAAGGTTGGATGGGATAGGGATAGGTTGGTTGTGAGTAAGGTGGGTGGGTATAGGAAGGGATCGAAGAAGTCATGGAATGTGTTTCCAAGGAAGGGGTATTCTATCTCCTCAAGGGTTTCAAATGATGGTAAGTCCTCCTCCTCAAATGTAGTATTTGAAACAAAGTCCTTGGCGGGTTGGTTGGCCATGAATGGAGGGCTTGGCATCCTACCCGAAATAAGCAACTCTAATTTGTGGAGAGCATCGGGCTCCTCGGGTGTAGGGAGGAATAACAGAAGGTCACTAGTGTAGCAACCCATAGTGTAAGTGGAGGAGATGGATCCGACACATAGGTGTAGGAGGTCAAGGCTCCTAGGTTGGTCGGCTACAGTGGTCAACAGGTCAGTTAGCTCCATTTGCCAAGCTATACCCTTAAGAAAGTCCCCTAATGTCTCCACCTGATAGGATGATTGGATTGTGGTGTGGTAGGTGGGTAAGGGTACTATAGGGAGGTTTTGTTCCATAGGAGGGCAGACATGGGCCATGAGATCTCTAAATGGGTTCTCCTTTAGCCAACGTGAAAGGGGTTCTCCTAAGATGAGCTCGGCCCCTACTAGGGAGGGTGGTGTAAGGTGAAGTCCACCATGTGAAGTTTCTTCTTCTTCCTGGACATGGGTGATCTCCATGGCGGGGGTTGGGTCCGGAGTATTCACCACTATGGGGTCGGGTATGGGGATCATGGTTTCCTCTACCAAGGAGGTGAGTAAGTCCATTGTTTGTGGGGTGATGATGACTGGCATATGGCTCTTTTGGGGTGGTGGGTAATGGGGGACTTGGGATAGGATGGGGAGGGGTAGAAGTGGAGGCCTAGGTTGGGCATCTTGTAACTCATGGGGGAGGGTGCACCCCATTTGGCTCAATGGGTCTTCTTTGGGTAGGAATGAGTTCTCTTGACCTATTTGGGCCTCATATTCTTCTTCCCAATCTAGGGGAGCCTCATAGTCTTTGGTCACCTCCGTAAGTTCCTTTTGGAAATGGGTGGGATGAGGATTTGTGGAAGCTTGTGGGGTGTGGGTTTGATGGGGAATGTTGGGTTGGGTGGTGGCCAATTTGGTTTTAATGGTGGTGGTGATCGGGATTGGAATCATTTGGGGTGGTGGAGATTGGACCCTAAGGGAGGTCTTGGGTTGATTGGGAGGGAAAGGGGGAGTGGGAGTGCTCCTCGGGTTATGGTTCTCAAGGTAGATGGGAAGGTCGGGGAGCGTAGTTCTTCCTAAGCTCAAGGTAGGAGTGGGAGGGTCGGGGAGCGTAGATCTTCCTAAGTTCAATCTTCATCTCTTCCCATGATCCTATGGGTTCTTGCCTCCAAATCCTTCTTAAGCTCACTATGCGTTCCCACTCCTTCTTGGCTTGTCCCCGAAGCCACCCTGTGGCCCTGCGGACCCTAGCATGTCCATAGACCCTAGTCCTATCAAAGTGTTTATCCATGGTAGCCTCCCACTTTAGGTAGGCATTAGGATTGGATCCGTCAAAACTAAGGTCTCCTTCTAGGATGATGTCCATGAGGAGGGGGTCAATCGGACTCTTGTGGACGGCCGTGTTGAGGGGACTTAACCAATGTGGAGTGTACATGATGATGCACTGGGTGGCCCGAAAATGACTCTAAATGCGAATGCGCCCTAGGACCAACTTGTAGAGAGACAAGTTGTGAACTTGCTCTGATACCATTTGATGTGAAACAACCCCTCGGACCTAGAATTGCAAGCAACACAACGATTTTGGCAACGTGACACAAGCGGATTCACTCGCGTTGGCACACTCGGGTCCGTAGGAGGGCCAGCGATGACGGTGAGGGTCCGAGGTTGGACCTCAATGTTCCAAGGGTATGGCCAGCTAAGGATGGACCCCAATGGGCCAGGGATGCCCCAATTCCGTGGGCGGCCAGCACGCCAAGGGCGTGGGATGTAGTGGTTCTCTCTCAACTCGCTCCGCGGTGACACTCAAATCGATGATATTTTGAGATCGGGCGCTCACTCACCGACCGACGGCACTAAGCAGCAATAATAAACAAGCAAAGCAATTCCAGTAGAGTAGGGCAACCCGAGGCTCACCTGATCGGTGTGAAGACACCGATCCCGGTCGGAGACGAGGGCGAGCGGGGAAGTGTGGATTCCCCGCACACTGCGCCGATGAAGCTTGACCTGTTTAAAGATTACAATCACTACACCTCACACAGGAGGGTGGACTTGGGGTGGGGATTTTTGTATTACAAGTCAAACACTACCTCCGCACAGGGAGGGGCGCTAAGCCGGCCAGGCGGGGAGGGGAGATAAGCTCGACCGCGCCGACGGAGCACCCGGCCGAATCTGCCCGGGTCTGGGACAGCAAGACAGGGGGTCGATGTAGTCGCCGCTGTGAGCTCCCCTGGACTCAGAACTTGATGAGACTTGCGCCAAAATGTCGCTGACGTACCCAGGTATGACTGTGATTTTTAGTGGGCGGTCCTGAGGTCGTCGCCGGCGGGGACGGGCTCTGGAACAGGTCCCTTGCGTGCAGAAGCAGACTATTCCCAGGGACAGCAGCGGATGGCCGAAGTCACCACGGCAGCTCCCGAAGTCCGAATGAGGCGGGACCAAGTCAAGGACGTCCATGAATGAGTCTACTTCGCAGCAAAATCGACGGGGAAGCTGGATGAGGTCGGTGGAGACCGGGGGACCCAAAAAGGTGCTGACAGGTCGTAGCAGACTTGGGGAAGCAGCGGGGAGCAGTCGGAGGATAAATTTGATAACTCTGTCCCACGGAACCCAAATGCAGTTCCGTTTCCTGATCCTGGAAGAGGACAGGACGTTGAAGAACTTTGATGAAGAAACCTCGGCTTGGTTCTGCTAGGGTCCGCCGTGGCACAGCTTCCTTTCAGGTTCAGGTACTCGGTGGCAGTAACTCGGCAGCAGCTATCTGATACGAACAGTGACTTGCAGAAAATACCCCGGCCGCTCCCGAACTCTGAATCACAAGACGTCAGAGTTTCTGGAATCGTGGTCGAGTCTACTTCGAAGAAAAATTGACGGGGAAGCTGGATGAGGTCGGTGGAGACCGGGGGACCCAAGAAGGTGCTGACAGGTCGAAGCAGACTTGGGGAAGCAGCTTGGAGCAGTCGGAGGAGAAACTCTATAACTCTGTCTCACGGAACCCAAATGCAGTTCCGTTTCCTGATCCTGGAAGAGGACAGGACGTGGAAGAACTTTGATGAAGAGGCCTCGGCTTGGTTCTGCCAGGGTTGGCCGTGGCACAGCTTCAAAACTGGTTCTGGTACTCTGCAGGGGGAGCCCAGAGCAGTCAGGGGAGAATGGCTCTCCCGGACAGCCCTGAACTCGGAATGGGATGAGATCACCTCGCTTGAAAAGAAGACTCGTAGACCTTTCCGTCGATGTAGGCCACGCCCCCAGGAGCTTCGGGAAGAGGTCGTGGGCAGCACTGCAACTGGCGGCTGTTCTGCAGGTCTTCAGCTGTATGCAAATGAGAAGGGGGAAAAGGGTGGAGGGGTGGTTCCTTTGGTGGAAGGAGAGGGGAAATGGTTGCTTTGGTGATGGGGAATGGTTGGGAGGTGGCAAGGGGAGGTGAGGGAGGAAGGAGGGGCGGAGCTAGCAGGGGAGGGGGGGGTGATTGCGCAAATGGTCAAGGGGGGGTGGAGGTGGGGAGATGGGGGCGCAAGTGGCTTGGGGAAATGGGAAGGGTTCCCTTCGATTTGGGTGGAGGGTTAATGGAGGTGCTAATGGGGGCCTAGGGAAGGGGAAGAGTTGCTTTGGGAAGGGGAAAGGGTGTCTAGGAGAATGGATTCTCCCTTGGGAATGTGAAGGGGTTGTATGGGGAAGGGGAAAGGTTGCTTGGGAAGAGGGAGAGGTGCCTAGGAGAAAGGGGTTCCACCTAGGGGTTGGAGGGGGAGTAAATGGAAGGTATGGGGAAGGGGGAGGGGTCTTAAATAGAGGTGAATAGGGAGGAGAGAGAGTGAATTTTGAATTTGGAGTGGGGAGGAGAGAGAATGGGGTTCGCCCCCTTTAGTGAGAGAGAGAAGAAGAGAGAGAGAGAGCTAGAGAGAGAGAGAGATGCACAAATGCCTTGGCAAATTTTTACTCAAATATTCATTAGCTTACAACTGAGGGATTGGGGTCCTATTTATAGGAAACCCACTTTTACATATAAGACCCTGACTTTTAACATACTAACAGATAACCAAGGAAGGGGGGGTGCGGCCATGGGCCTAGCCCAAAGAAATAGGCCCAATAGCAAGCACCATAGCCTAATGAGACTCGAACTTAGGGAAATGACTTAATAACCTAGGTACAAGACTCAAATAAAAGGCAAATTACATGAGTAGAAAATGAAAATTACATCATAGGACTCGAAATAACGTGGTGAACAAGATGTAGCTTAGGCGGCGAGTATCGGGATCCTCGATCATATGAAATTGCTGGTGATGTCCTCATCACACGGCCCCCCGGCTTGTCATGAGGCGGCCTACTTATAACAAGAAGAAGCACATCTCGATGCAGATGCATAAAGAAATCAGCCCTACAGTCGAAAGACACCATGCCTTTATTGATGGGCTTGAAGATTATGAGCAGCCTGAGATCCAGCTCGTGGAGCTGAAAGAGTATGTCCCCTGGGAGGAGTTCGAGTCCCTTGATCTGGATCCAGAAGCAGAAGCCGGGACGGAGGAAGAACCTCTCTTGTGGGGTTAACTCCCCTAAGAGCGGCTACCAGCTGGCGAGGAAAAGAAGAAAAAGAAGAAGAGGAGGCCCCAAAAAAAAAGAAGAGTGGGGTCGTCCTCTCCTACGACACCCTCTCAGCATTATTTGACACGGCCCTCTCCCTGGGAGAGGAAGAGCAAGAGGTACCCCTTGAGTCATCAGAGCTGAGCCAAGCTGAAGCAACTACTTCCCAACATGCCACCAGGTCGGGACGGAAGTGGGGACGCCCTCCTCAAGCTAACCACAACATCCTTCTCAGGGGATAACAACCGTATCATATCCCCGAACCCATGATCCAAGGCATAAAGATTCCCCCTCCATCGGGCCTCTACCCTAAGGAACCAAGTGGCCAGAGCGCCCCATCATTCGTTAAATTTCTTGCAGCTCAGAGGGGAAGACAGTCATGCCCCCGCGAGTCCTAGCTGACCAAAGGAGCAGGCGGCCCTTCGGCTCCGTCTGCAGTGATTCCTCCTCGGCCAAGAGAAGAGCCCGATAACATCCCGAACCTTGTCGAGTTTATGCAAGAAAGAGAGGTGACCCAGCAGCCCCACAAGCTCAAGCGGCATCCGACCCAGTGGAGGAGGCACCCGCCGATCTGGCCCCCCAGGCCCAAGGCGGGGGCAGGCATAACAGAGCCGAAGAAATGAAGTTGCTCGAAGTCTGAGTCGATAACAGAATAGTCAAACAAAACATCCCAGCCAAGTTTACCATCTGGGAGATTCTATCTTTAGATGAAGAGACACGGCAAGCTGTGATGAGGACATCTCACGCCACTCTCTCTGGCTCGGGTCACCTGCTCTACTGTGAGGTGGATCAACTATGATTCTCACGTGTTATCTCTATTGTTGGGTCTTATATTATGTAATTTTGCTTTAATTGAGTCATGTGTGTATCCTCTTTCTTTATTTGAGTCAGTCCATTAGGGAATTGGGCCATTATGTTAGCTAATTGGGCCCAACTAGTGGGCTAGGCCCATGGGCACCCATGGAATGGTCTTGGTCTTTTGTCTATTTGTCAAGGGCCTTTTGGTCATTGGGAAAAAAGTGGGAGCCTATAAATAGGGCTCATCCCACCTCATTTGTAACACTTTTGATGAAATTTTGAAAGAAGCATCCCTTGGCTATCTCTCCACTTGTGTCTCTCTCCCTCTCTCTCCTCTCTCTCTCTCTCTTCCCCTCTCCCTCCAAAAAAGGGCGCACCTCCCTCTCTCTCCTCCCCTCCCATCCACCTCATTTCCTCCCCCCTCTCTCTCTCCTCCACCTCATCAGGAATATTCTTCCCTCCCCTTTATTCAAACCTTCCAAAGGAGACTTTCTAGCCCCCAAGTTGGACTTCTCCACCCTCCCATCACCCTCCAACCACCCAACTTAGACTTCTACACCCTCCCCATCACATCCCACCTACACTTAAAGACTTTTCTTCCCACCCCATCAAATCCCACCTACACATATAGACTTGTCTTCCCTCCCATCACATCCCTCCACCAAAATTTCCTAGATTCCTTAGCTACCCCCCTCTAGGACCCAAGAATTCAAACTACACCACTACCCCTTTTGGACTTACCTCCCCACCACCAAAATTCGTAGCTCCCTCCCACCCCTTGGTAGAACAAACCCCAGCACCCCATTTTCGCCTTCCCACAGCTGGGAAAGCCCCCCTCCCGGACCCCCTCACAGCTATGGTTGCCCCCACCCCTATCCACCCCATTTTTGATCCGTTCTACCCCCATTTCCCATTACCTATCACCACCCTACTCATCCCAATTCATAGGTAGCAGTCAAGGTTTCAGTTGCAGAGCCTGCCCTGGAGTCATCACGCATTTTCAGGTGGCGTGCTCTACATTTCTGGAAATCTCGTCGAGGGAGCTTTGCAGGAGAGGTGGGTTCGCATCCATCCGACATCTGTGCTGCCCGGGAGAACCATTCTCCCTCGACTGCGCAACACAGATCCGGTAAGGAACCTGAGCCTGAGTAGAAGCATGACCACGGCCGCTCCTATGTGAGTTTGGACGTGATTCTTAAGCTAAAATCTTTTCCTCCAAGTCCTCTGTCAGCACGAAGAAGAAGGACGCCATATGGACCCCGGAGCACCAAGTTCCAATTTTTCTCCCCGGAGTGCGCATGTCAGTTCCCCCTGAGTCAGAACTGACCCCTCCCACCATTCTGGTTCTCGTGCCCTGCTCCAGCCTCGTCTGGTAGCCTTGTCGGTCTCGGATTGAAGAAGGCTTGCCCACGATTGAAATGGTTCTAGTCCCACCTTTAACGGACCCCGAGAGTGTTCGTGGCGCCCTCGTCTTCCAACAGTAGTAGTATGGGCACAGTCCGAACCAGAGATGGTCAACCCTCGTCCATATTCTGCCCCGGCCACCGACGTCATTAGAAAATTCTTGAAGAATTTGGGCATCCTCCTGGGTCACCCAAGAAGTTTTGGCACCGGTTTCATCCTCATCAGAATTCGGCAGAGTCCATGGCGGCGCCGTCTTCGAACCCCTGTCAGGCTGTTCCAAAGTAGGCAGAATCGGCGGAGTTCATCACTTCGGCTTCTAACTTAGTTCTCCCCCACCCCGCCTGGTCGGTTGAAGGCCCCTCCCTATGTGGAGGTAGTTTTGTGCTGTAACTATTTAACCCCCACCCCAAGAACCCCCCTCTGCGCGATGCGTAGTGCTGTAACAATCTTATTTTCAGGTCAAGCGCCACCGACGTAGTCTGCGGGCACGTGCCCACGCTTCCCCGCTCGCCCACGTCTCCGATCGGGATCGGTGTTTTCACATCGGTCAGGTGAGCGTCTAGTCCTACCTTCGCTGGTTGATTTCCTTGCTAGCTTAGTATTGCCTTGGAGGCTCGTTGGACGGAGAGACGAGAGCCCGGACTCACACACCACTCTTAGTGTGCCCACTGCGGAGCGTGAGGAGAGCCACCCCAAACCCACGCCCGACTTGCCGGCCGCCGATGAAGTTGGGAGTCGCAGACCCTTAGGGGTCAGCCTAAGCCATCCAAGTCCCTTAGAATGTTTGGGTCCCACCTCGGACCCTCGTCGTCATCCCCCGGTCACCATCTGGAGATCGTACGCGCCGTGCGAGTGAGGTGCTAGCATTAGTCCGTAGGTCCCAGGCTCATCAAGTCATCCAACTTCATCCCAGGGCTATGCCACATCAAGTGGTATCAGAGCAGTTATAGACTTGTTCTCACAAGTCTAGTCTTGGGGCGTCTTCACACTAGGTCGCTCTTAGGTGCACCCGCACGCCCGTGCATAGCCCACCCAACATTGCATGACCACCCGAAGCGGAATCCCTTATCAATCCATTCCATCATCCTCCAATTCCCTAATGAATCCCAATCCCAAGGGAACCCCGCCCCCAACGAGCATGAGCTCCCCGATCACATTAGGTTCCTTGTGGAGGGTATGACCAATGTCTTAGGGCGGCTTGATGACATAACGTCCCGACTTGAACAACTTGAGGAAAATAGGCCGGCCCCAAGGGTGGATGATAGAAGGGCACCTCCTCCACGTGAGGGACCAGCCATAGAAGAGCTCAACCTTGAACACCCACCCAAGTCAGAAAGGGACCCACCCCCAAGGATAGATGATAGACCCCCCCGGGATAATCCGGATGATCACCTTGTAAGGCTTGTGAAAGTTGATGCCCCCACCTTTGATGGGTCCCATCATCCGAGCATCTACTTAGATTGGGAGGCGGCTATGGACCAATATTTCGATTGGTACCCCATGACTGAGGATAGGAAAGTCCGGCTTGCCAAAATGCAACTTACTAAGTTAGCCAAGACCCATTGGTTGAACGTTGAGGGATTGAGGATAGTTAGGAGGGAACCTCCCATCACCACATGGGGGGCCATGAAAGAACAACTCAAACTCAAATATGTCCCCCCTTGTACCATCAAAACCTCCTAGATGAGTGGCAAGCCCTAACCCAAGAAGGGAAGACCGTGATGGAGTACATTGAAAAATTTGATTACTACCTTCTTAAGTGTGGAGTCCAAGAGGATCCCGCGGTCACACTGTCCCGCTTTAGGAATGAGCTTCAATTACACATAAAGAAGGAGCTATTCATACATCAAGTGACCACCCTAGAGCAAGCCTACCAAATAGCCTGGGATGCCGAGAAATTCTCTTGATATACCCGAATGGTTCCCCCTCGGGGGATGGACCCTAAATTCTTGGCACCTCGGACCAACACCCCACCTCCTTAATGAGGTCTCCTTCCCACCCCCATGGGAGCTCCTCCCACCTGGGCAGCCCCTCCTAGTGGCACCTTCCCCCTCGCCCCACAAGTGGTCCTCCCAACCTCACTCCCAATAGACCCAATCCGGGACCCACCCCCCCTCACACTAGGGCCACCCCCACCCACCAAAGCGGGCAACAATGCTTTAGTTGCTTTGGGTATGGACACTTCGCCAATCAATGTCCCACCAAGGGAGCATCTAGTTTGCTCATTGGGGAGGCTAATCTCCTACCTCAAGTTGGGATTGAAGAAGAGGTTGAGGTTTTTGAGGCCTCTCCCGATTGGGCGGAGGAGTATGAAACCCACTACAATGAGACCAATCAAGAACAACCCCCTCCATCCATCGACCCTCATCTTGGAGTGGTTAGGTGCACCCTCACTCAAGCCCAGGAACATGATTGGAGAATAAGCACCATCTTCCATACCTACATCCGGATAGGGGGCCATGCTAGGAAAGTCATCTTGGATAATGGGAGTAGTGTGAATGTGGTGTCCCCCGACACCGTCAAACTTCTAGGTCTTACCATTTCCCCACACCCGAAACCTTATCGGGTAGCGTGGATCGATGCCACATCCGTACCCGTCAGCACTCGTTGCCATGTCCCTATCACTTTTCAATCCTACCAGGGCCAAGTTTGGTGTGACATTCTATCAATGGAAGTAGGGAGCATCCTCCAGGGTGGCCTTGGATCTATGATGTAGATGTCACCTTCCTTGGAAGGATGAACACATGCATTTTCACCCATGAGGGGAAAAGGATCCAACTCAACCCTTCACCACCCCGCTCCCTCCCCAAGAAGACACCTCCTTTCCTAGAGGGATCCCCTACCCCTCCCTGTATTCTAAGTACCACCCCATCAAGCCCTAGCCCTAGTTTGACCATTGGAACTACTAGGAGCATTTACCTCATCACTAGGCAAGAACTTGAGGAAGAAGTCTACCAAGGAGAACAAGTGTGTGCCATTGTCATTTGCCTTGGGGAATCCACCCCAACCGACCCACACCCAATAGAAATCTAACAACTCCTTGAGGACTTCCATGATGTGTTCCCCGATGAGCTCCCGGATAAGCTACCACCCATGCGTGATGTGCAACATGCCATCGACTTTGTGCCTGGAGCTACCTTACCCAACCTCTCCCACTATCGCCTCAACCCCACCGAGCATACTGAACTTAGGAGGAAAATCGAGGGGCTCATCAAGAAGGGCTTCCTCCGCATTAGCAAGAGCCCATGTGCCATCCCGGCCATTCTCACACCCCAAAAGGACGGAACTTGGCACATGTGTGTGGATAGTCGGGCCATCAACAAGATCACGGTCAAGTATAGGTTTTCCATCCCTCAGCTAGATGACATGCTAGACATGCTTGCTGGAGCCACCACCTTCTCCAAGATCGATCTCAAAAGTGGCTATCATCAAGTTCGCATTAGGCCCAGGGATGAGTGGAAGACCGCCTTCAAAACAAAGGACAGTCTCTAGGAATGGCTTGTCATGCCCTTTGGCCTTTCCAATGCACCAAGCACTTTCATGCGCCTCATGACCGAGGTCCTCTGGCCCTTCATTGGCATCTTCCTTGTCGTCTACTTCGACGACATTCTCATGTATGGCCAGTCCAAGGAAGCCCACCTCGATCACCTCAAGCAAGTGTGCACCATTCTTAGGAAGGAGAGCCTCTTTGCCAACCCCGAGAAGTGTCACTTCTTGACCAATCAACTAGCCTTCCTAGGAAATATTGTCTCAGCCCAAGGGGTGTCCATGGACCCCGAGAAGGTCCAAGCCATTCTTGAGTGGCCCGAGCCCAAGACCCTCCATGAGGCCCGAAGCTTTCACGGGCTAGCCACCTTCTATAGGAGATTCATCCGTAGGTTTAGCACTATCACCGCTCCTATCACGGATTGCCTCAATAAGGGCACATTTGTATGGACTAGGGCGGCCTCCAAGTGATTCCTAAAACTCAAGGAAAAGATGACCCAAGCCCCGGTCTTTTGCCTACCCGACTTCTCTAAAGTCTTCGAGGTCACTTGTGATGCATCCGGGATAGGGATTGGAGGCATTCTTAGCCAAGAGGGTCACCCAGTAGCCTATTTTAGTGAGAAACTTTGTGAGGCTAGGACTAGATACTCCACATATGACAAAGAGCTTTATGTCATGGTTCAATCCCTTCGGCATTGGAGGCACTATCTCCTACCCAAGGAGTTTCTGATCTTCTCGGACCACGAGGCCTTGAAGTACCTCAACACCCAACAAAAGCTCAATGCCCATCATGCCCGTTGGGTAGAATACATTCAGGCCTATACCTTTGTCCCCAAGTACAAGATGGGTAGTGAGAATCGCGCCGTCGATGCGCTAAATAGGCGGATAGCCTTGCTTTCCACTCTCTAGGTGGAAGTCATAGGGTTTGAGAGAATCGAAGGGGAATATCCAAATTGCCCCGACTTTGGGACTCACTATAGCACCCTCTCCACTCAACCCCACAGGGAACATGAGGGATTCATACTCCAAGAGGGGTATCTTTTTAAGGAAGCTAGGCTATGCATACCTCGGACTTCACTTCGGGACTTCTTAGTTTGGGAGTTACACAGTGGTGGCCTAGCTGGTCACTTTGAGGTCCAAAAGACCATAGAGCTAGTTGAGAGGCAATTCGATTGGCCCACACTCAATAAGGATGTGGCCAACATTGTGGGACAGTGTCGCATTTGTGCGTTGGCCAAGCAAGTGAGGCAAAACACTGGGCTTTACACACCCCTTCCCATCCCGGACCGACCTTGGGAGGATTTGAGCATAGATTTTATCCTTGGCCTACCTTCGACCTTGCGTAAACATGATTCCATCTTTGTAATTGTTGACAGGTTCTCTAAGATGGCCCACTTTATTCCATGTTCCAAAACTTCGGATGCTTCTAGGGTCGCCCGTTTATTCTTTGATGAGGTGGTTCGACTCCGTGGACTACCTAAGACCATTGTATTCGGCTGGGATGTGAAATTCACCAGTTACTTTTGGAAAACTCTCTGGCATCTAATGGAAACCCTCCTCAAATTCTCCACTACTTATCACCCTCAAATCGATGGCCAAACTGAGGTCATCAACCGAAGTCTTGGGAACTTGCTCTGTTGCCTTGTCGGGGACCACCCCTGGAATTGGGATCTCCTCTTACCTAAGGCCGAGTTTGCCTACAATGATTCCGTCAATAGGTCCACATGCAAAAGTCCATTTGAGGTCGTGCATGGTTATAGGCCTAAAAAACCTTTGGATCTCATTCCCCTCCTCCCACATGCTCGAGTGTCAGTCTCAACTGAGTCCTTTGCACAACATATCAAAGAGTTGCATGATGACATCCGCAAGCATATAGGGAAAAGCAATGAGGCCTACAAAAGGTAGCCAAATGCTCGACGGCGCCACTGCAAGTTCCAAGTGGTAGACTCTGTGATGGTGAGGACGGAGCGTCTCCTTCCGAGGCCAGCCTCCAAGTTGAGGGCACGGGGTTCGGGACCCTTTCGAGTTCTAAGACGACTAGGTAGTAACGCTTATGAGCTAGACCTACCTGAGGATTTTGGGGTACACCCAACCTTCAACGTTGCAGACCTGGTACCCTACAATGGCCCTGCGGTGGGACCTAGTGAGGAGCTTGAGCCTTTACGCACCCTTAAGAGAGACACCCATGGTGGGACTCTACCTACTAGCTTGAGAGGCCGACATGAGCAGGTGGAGGCAATATTGGACGAGCAAAGTACCATTGCCATGAACATGGTATACCAGTGCTACCTGGTGAGGTGGAAGAATCGTTCCCCGACAGAGGATACTTGGGTGAGTCGGGAGGACCTGCTGCGCCTTGACCCAGACATTTTGGAGCACTACCACCGCCAGGCGGACCCATACTCAACGGGGTCGAGTTCTCCCCACCCCGGGGGATTTGATGAGGACATCTCACGCCACTCTCTCTGGCTCGGGTTGCCTGCTCCACTGTGAGGTGGATCAACTATGATTCTCACATGTTATCTCTATTATTGGGTCTTATATCATGTAATTTTGCTTTAATTGAGTCATGTGTGTATCCTTTTTCTTTATTTGAGTCAGTCCAATAGGGAATTGGGCCATTATGTTAGCTAATTGGGCCCAACTAGTGGGCTAGGCCCATGGGCAGCCATGGGATGGTCTTGGTCTTTTGTCTATTTGTCAAGGGCCTTTTGGTCATTGGGAAAAAAGTGGGAGCCTATAAATAAGGCTCATCCCACCTCATTTGTAACACTTTTGATGAAATTTTGAAAGAAGCATCCCTTGGCTATCTCTCCACTCTTGTCTCTCTCCCTCTCTCCCCTCTCTCTCTCTTCCCCTCTCCCTCCAAAAAAGGGCGCACCTCCCTCTCTCTCCTCCCCTCCCATCCACCTCATTTCCTCCCCCCTCTCTCTCTCCTCCACCTCATCATGAATATTCTTCCCACCCCTTTATTCAAACCTTCCAAAGGAGACTTTCTAGCCCCCCAAGTTGGACTTCTCCACCCCTCCCATCACCCTCCAACCACCCAACTTAGACTTCTACACGCTCCCCATCACATCCCACCTACACTTAAAGACTTTTCTTCCAACCCCATCAAATCCCACCTACACATATAGACTTTTCTTCCCTCCCATCACATCCCTCCACCAAAATTTCCTAGATTCCCTTAGCTAGCCCCCCTCTAGGACCCAATAATTCAAACTACACCACTACCCCTTTTGGACTTACCTCCCCACCACCAAAATTCGTAGCTCCCTCCCACCCCTTGGTAGAATAAACCCCAGCACCCCATTTTCGCCTTCCTACAGCTGGGAAAGCCCCCCTCCCAGACCCCCTCACAGCTATGGTTGCCCCCACCCCTATCCACCCCATTTTTGATCCGTTCTACCCCCATTTCCCATTACCTATCACCACCCTGCTCATCCCAATTCACAGGTAGCAGTCAAGGTTTCAGTTGCAGAGCCTACCTCGGAGTCATCACGCATTTTCAGGTGGCGTGCTCTACATTTCTGGAAATCTCATCGAGGGAGCTTTGCAGGAGAGGTGGGTTCGCATCCATCCGACATCTGTGCTGCCCGGGAGAACCATTCTCCCTCGACTGCGCAACACAGATCCGGTAAGGAACCTGAGCCTGAGTAGAAGCACGACCACGGCCGCTCCTATGTGAGTTTGGACGTGATTCTTTATCTGGGATCTTCTCCTCTAAGTCTTCTGTCAGCACGAAGAAGAAGGATGCCATTTGGACCCCGGAGCACCAAGTTCCAATTTTTCTCCCCGGAGTGCGCAGGTCAGTTCCCCGTGAGTCATAACTGATCCCTCCCACCATTCTGGTTCTCGTGCCCTACACCAGCCTCTTATGGTGGCCCCGTTGGTCTCGGATCGAAGAAGGCTTGCCCACGATTGCAACGGTTCTAGTCTGGCCTTAAACAGACCCCGGGAGTGTTCGTGGCGCCCTCGTCTTTCAGCAGCAGCAGTCCAGGCACAGTTAGAACCAAAGCGGGTCGGCCCTGGTCCAGATTCTTCCCCAGCCACCAACGTCATTAGAAAATTCTCAAAGAATTTGGGCATCCTCCTGGGACACCGAGGAAGTTTTGGCACCGGTTTCATCCTCATCAGAATTCGGCAGAGTCCATGGCGGTGCCGTCTTCGACCCCCTATCAGGCTGTTCCAAAGTAGGCAGAATCGGCGAAGTTCGTCACTTCAGCTTCTTACTTTGTTCTCCCCCACCCCGCCTGGCCAATTGAAGGCCCGTCCCTGCGTGGAGGTAGTTTTGGCTGTAACTATTTAACCCCCACCTCAAGAACCCCCCTCCTACGTGAGGCGTAGTGCTGTAACAATCTTATTTTCAGGTCAAGCGCCACCGACGCAGCGTGCGGGCGCGTGCCCACACTTCCCGGCTCGCCCACGTCTCAGATCGGGATCGATGTTTTCACACCGGTCAGGTGAGCGTCCGATCCTACATTGGTTGGTTGATTTCCTTGCTAGCTTAGTATTGCCTTGGAGGCCCATCGGATGGAGAGACGAGAGCCCGGACTCGTACACCACTCTTAGTGTGCCCACCGCAGACCGTAAGGAGAGCCACCCCAAACCCACGCCCTGGCATGCCGACCGCCCATGAATTTGGGAGTCGTAGACCCTTAGAGGTCAGCCTAAGCCATCCAAGTCCCTTAGAATGTTTGTGTCCCACCTCGGACCCTCGCCGTCATCCCCCGGTCACCATCGGGAGATCGTACGCGCCGTGCGAGTGAGCCGCTAGCGTTAGTCTGTGAATGTCCTTGTATGCTTGCGGGTCTAGGTCCCAGGCTCATCAAGTCATTCAACTTCATCCCAGGGCTATGCCACATCAAGTTGTCATCACTGCACTCCAGACGCTAGCATATGTTGAAGCTTGCCTTGCAGAAATGTCATCTGAAGTGGCTATTTTTTTTATCCAAAAAACCTTGCCTAGTGTTGGATGGGAGAGTGCACCCTTTACCAGAGGTAAAGAGAAAGCCACTCCACCATTCAGACATTAGGAGGTAAATTTTATTAATGACCAAAGGGAATACAATTACATCAAACGAATACTGGGCATACCCAGTTTATCAAGGCGAGCTGCTCCCTTTATAGAAGTAGGAAGATCATCATAAGAAAAGAAAGCATTGCAATTGGTGGTGCAAGCCAATGAAGCTAGGGAGTCAGCAACTTTGTTTCCTTCTCTGTAGACATGAGCAATAGAATCTTTCGTAGAAAGAAGACTCCAAATCTCTCTTGCATAAGAAAGAATAGACCATGGGCAATGGATTTCCTTTGTGATAATTCAAACTAAGGTTTTGGAATCACATTCAATTTGGACTGGCTTGTCATCAATAGTACGGAGGTATTTGATGCCATCAGGCAAGGCTCGAGCTTCAGCAATAAGACTGTTAGCGCTGCCATAGAAGTGCGAAAAGGCAAGAATAGTATTTCCTTTGTTGTCCCTAATAACACCACCTCCACCTGAGTCACCATTACTCTTGCATGCTCCATCACAGAAGAGGATATGCTTCTACCCACCTGCAGCCACAACAGGCCACTCTACATGAAGGGGCAGCTGAATGGGCAACCTATCAATAGAGTCTTGGTCGACCCTGGGGCAGCAGTGAATATACTTCCCTACCGGGTGTACCAGAAACATTACTTTGATGTACACCTGATCAAGGTCAGGAATGTCAAGATCACTGGCTTCAACCAGAAGTGCGAGGTCCCTATGGGGGTCGCGGAGTTCAACCTCTCCCTCGGCAACTTCACAACCAAGGTCCAGCTCCATGTGATCAACTCCAACACCTCTTACAAGGCATTGCTCAGTCGACCTTGGCTGCACCAGAACTGGGTGGTGCCATCCACTCTGCACCAATGTATCAAATACCCTTGCAACGGGAAAGAGGAAAGAATTTTGCTGATCTCCACCCTTTTGAAGTGTTCGAATGCCACTTGTCAGACGCCACTTTATATTTAGAAAGGCCAAAGCAAGCTCCCCAAGTCACCCAGGACAAAGGAAAGAAGAAGGTGGAGCCCGACAGCTGGTTTCCTCCACCACTGCCAGGCTACATGGCTCCCCCTTAGGTGTCATTTATTTCTGAAGCAGAAGGGGTATTCAAGGCCACTCCCCTGCCCATCTACCCTACACCGGGGATGCCGTACCTCGAAGACATGCTGGAGGATGTCAGAGTCCTGCCCGAGAACATCAAGCCTCTCACAGAAGCTGACTGTCTGGTGGTTGAACCATTGAAGACTTTCGAGGTGCCCAACTACAGCGGCCCATCCACTATCTTCTATGTGGCTTAAGAGCACCCGATCAGAGGGGATGATGATTGTGAACTTTCCGATGAGCTGCACGATCTCCTCATCCCGATCATGGGACTTCCTGACATAACCGGCCGCGTAGTCAAAATGACTAGGAAACAAGCTATCCCCTTTTGCCAGCTCTCCAGTCGGAAAGATATGTTCAAAAGAATGTGGAACCCGCCGAACATGGATCGAAGATAGTTGCAAATCACCAGACATCCGGGTTTGGGTTTCTCAGTAGAAGACTCTTATGAGGCCGACGTGATATCAGTCTCGGCCCCGTCCGACGATGACCCTGTGGAAACTACATACCCGCAAGAAGCCCATAGCCACAAGCATCACATGCCTCCAGCTAAGGAAGTTCAGGATAAAGAAGTGTTCCTATGGAATCTACCTCCCTGCAGGGATACGGGGAAGGTCCCGCCCTCCCCTGAGGGATCGACCCCGAATGGCCACAGTAACAGGGCACCCTTGCCCTCGCCTAACATTGATGCAAAGGACGGTGATGCGAGTTGCACTCCAGGTCCCCCTTGATGCGACCCCGTTATGCTTGCTCTGTATCATCGGCAACAACGGGAGATCGAGATGCTAAAAGCGCGGCTAGCTGAAATAAGCACACTTGTGTCTGGATTGATCAAGGGCGTTTTCTACCAGTAAGATAGATACACGCATCAGTTCTCGAACACTACTCCAAATGTGTAATACTCTGGATTCTTATCGGATCTTTCGGATCCTTATCGGAGAGTTTCAGATTGCTTTTGTGGGTCCTGAGTTGTGTTTTACGATCCACGTAGATTGTTCTCTCGTACTAGTTACGGAATCACGCGGTGAGTTTAATGTTCAATTCATCGACTCACGGATGATACAATTGCGTTGCATTCTTTCCGAGGATCGTTTCGGCTATTTTTATGTATTTTTCTGAATTAGTGGATTTTCGACACAAAAATTAGAATTTATGAAAATTAGGAAAATTCCTATTTTCCTTTCCTTTTTCTTTTCTTTTCCTCTCTCCTTTCTCTCATTCACGCAAGCGTCTCTCTCTCTCTCTCTCTCCCATTCTCTCCCTTCTCGCCCTCTCTGCTCTGGCTGCAGACGGAGGAGGTCCGTGGGTGAGGTGGCGACGGCGTGGAGCTACTGTGGCACGTGATGGTGCGAGGAATAGAGCGTGGTTGGCGCGATCTTGATCGGTGAATTCAAAGCCGGCGTGGTTTGATCGTCGTGGCTATTTCAACGTGGTTTAGTCACTTCAGTGAACGGAATCTTCGGTGGAGGTAGGGAGATGGAAGCCCTGCTTCTCTTCTGTGTTTCCTTGCAATTTCGTGTCAATCGGTGCGAGTTTGAGCGGGTTTTGGGTAAAGCATGCTTCCGGGGTGTGCGACGGGTTTGCTAGCAAACGGTGACAATTTCGCGTCAAATTAGTTTCACTTTAACCCCTGGCAAGTTAGCATCCCATTCCCGCAAGTTTCGTCGCAATCGGTGGTCATTTGGGACCGGTAGAGGCCCGAGAACCCATGTGACTCGATTTGGGTCGATTCGATAGAATTGCCCGTTTCTTGCATTTTTGGTGTCAGTTTGGACCCCTTCCAGTCTGTGGAAGGTTTATTTGGTCATTAGGGTTGTTTCCCCTTCGTTTAGACGTGAATGAGACGTGGAATGGCCGAGATCGGCCGATCCACTGTTTTACCCGCCGTGACGCCTAAACGATTTAACAGTAACCGTTTTCATGCTTTGGCGGTCCAGTTGTGACCGTTTTACATCTTGAGCGGTCCATCAGGAGACCGTTTCCATGTCCTAAGCGGTTCCATGTCAACCATTCATTCGTTTGGAACAGTAGGTTGGTTCAGGTGTAAGCGGTCGGTTGATAGACCATTTGGGGTTGGTGAGCGGCCATTGGGAGACCGCTCAGCCCAATGAACGGCCCATTAAGGACCGTTCCGTTTATGTCGGTTCGCTGGCCGAGCGGCCAAGCAATGGACCGCCCTGTGGCCTAAGTGGCCCTTGGCAGACCATGTATATTCGATCGAGTCTTGGCCAACGTTTTATGTCGGTTCGATTGAGCGGCTTAGCTCAGATCGTTCAATGTATAGGACGGCCCTTTTGGTGACCGTCCATGCTTCTACACGGCTTGAGCTAAACTGTGCATTAGATTTAAGCGGTCCGATTCATGACCACTCTAGTCATTACGCGGCCCTAAAGGAGACCGTCCTATGAATGGAGCGGCCTCCTGATAGACCGCGTACCCCTATCTTTCTTGGTTTTATTTGCTTGAGTCTTATGGGTGTAAACGGCCATGCCCCCGATCGTTTACTCCGTGGAGCGGCCTAGGTATGGACCGTGTATCACTTTATATGGCCCGTTCTATGACCGTTCAGTACCTGTAGTCTCTATGTGAGTAGTGGCCCTTTGGCTGACCGTTTGGTTCACCTAGCGGTCATGCTGGTGACTATTCTCCTCAGAGATCCACCTTTCTATTATTTTGGCCTCCGTTTGCCTTGGCCTTGCCGTGTGAGTTGCCCGTAGTCCCGCGAACATCTTGAATGACCTATGAGGGTGATGATCATGTTGTGGGGCGGCCGAGGGGTGCTGTTATTGAGCAGTGTTCCATACTATTTCTGAGTCATTATTGGTGTCTAGTCAACCCAGTGATCCAGGGGTTGACGTATGACATTGTGATTGTCTCGATGGTCCTGCATGGATCAAGAGATGCTGTTGGATGCCTTGAGATGCTGTCTTACCTCAGTTTACGTGTCCGTGTGCTTTGAGAGTCTTGGTGATCCCTCTGGTCTCCGTGATTCGTGTTAAGCAGAAGCATGGATTGGGTGATCCTATGTTGTTTCTTATCGATGTTTTATTGTGCTGTGCATTAGGATTAGATCGATTGGCGGCTTGTACCGCTATGTACGACGATCTTGACCCCAAGTCTTCTAACTCAAAGATCGTTGTGTTTGCAGGTCAAGTTGACTGTCCTGAGTCCGGTGGTAGTCTGGTATGCCACCTTGTGTCTGGTGCTTCGTAGTACGGGTGACAGTGCGTGCTTAGCCTGTCTGTACTTCAGCACTCGTGTTTCGGAGTCTCTGTGTCTAGTGAGCCTCCACTAGTCGTAGCCTGACGACCTCGAGTGTCGGCCCACCCGGGAGTGGTGGTGAGAGCAGTTCCCAACAGATGGTTTGTAAGCTAGTTTCCGTGGGCTCCCTTGCCTTGCAGTAGCATCCTGCTGGGGGAGAAAACTAGCTAGAGGCCTGGCTTAAGGCATTAAGCTTGTGTGTGCAGACGTGGTTTGGGGTAGTTTGGACGAATGCCGACGGGCGTGACCCTGACTAGTCACTCGTTACTGTTGTTCCTTGTACTTGGTACGGTGTCCCAGTGTCCGTGGTCGACACGACTGAGATACCTGAGGCACAATGTAAGACATCAGTG
Source organism: Amorphophallus konjac (assembly GCA_022559845.1). Classification (NCBI taxonomy): domain Eukaryota; kingdom Viridiplantae; phylum Streptophyta; class Magnoliopsida; order Alismatales; family Araceae; genus Amorphophallus; species Amorphophallus konjac. The sequence continues at coordinate 122,954,753 of CM040121.1, forward strand.
GACGTATCTGGCTGTTCTTCTAGTGAGGAGGTGCTTCCGTCACTTGACATGTGACTCTCATGGTTCTCGGAGTCTATGTTCCCCTTCCGAGTTAGTCTGTCCTTGGCTTTGTCCAAGATCAGCTTCCCCCTCTGAGATTGGTCTGCTCTTCGTCCAAGATTAGTTTACCGATGCGTGCATGACGATCTAGTCATGTATGTGTTAGTGTTTGTGTCTGTCCAGGTCTTTTCTAGAGTTTTTGCCTAGTCTTGTAGGACCTTCGCTTTGGGCTTTGTGCCTACCGGCAGATCGATAACTCCTGACTTTGTGAGATCAGGGTTTCCCTTTCTGTCGCTATTTGGAGTAGCTTAGGGAGCCGAGCTTCGCTCGGTGGCCGTGTTCCGGTCTTTGCGGCTTTCCTTTTCCCTTTTCTTTTAGCTATTCTACTCCCACCGTTACGCCTTTCTTTTACAGTTTTTTTCTAGTTGTAGTTTATCTTTTCCTGCTTTACTACTACTACTGTTTTAGTTGTTATCCCGTGTTACTGCATTATTTTTCAGTGGGGATCCGCGTGACCCCTACTGAGCCAGTGACACGAGGCTCACCCCTACTTTTCAGGTGTGGCGCTCTGCTTCCTTGCGGTTCCTGGTGTGGCTAGTTCGTAGTTGCCAGTGGTACCTGCGTCGGGCTTCCCCCGACCTCAGTGTATGTTTTTCTTCCTGTTAGACTGTACTTGTCTTTCCTTTGGACTGGACTCTGGTATAATTGTTAATTTAAACTGCTAATTAAAAAGTAATTTTATTTCTGCTACTTTAGCAAACCGATCTAATGAAATTTAATTGCTTACTATTATATCTATGACTTCAATGTACTACACGACAATCCTTCTATCCCTTCGGCGCTTTACAGCTCTTGGGAGGCTTCACGGGTTCTAAGTGATATCGGGTCTACTCGGTAGTCCTATCGGGTATATCCGGTATCTGGACTCTGGGTCGACTGAGCCAGTGACACGAGGCTCACCCCTACTTTTCAGGTGTGGCGCTCTGCTTCCTTGGGGTTCCTCTTGTGGCGAGTTCGTAGTTGCTAGCGGTACCTGCGTCGGGCTTCCCTCGACCTCAGTGTATGTTTTTCTTCCTGTTTGACTATACTTGTCTTTCCTTTGGACTAGACTCTGGTATAATTGTTAATTTAAACTGCTAATTAAAAAATAATTTTATTTCTGCTACTTCAGCAAACCGATCTAATGAAATTTAATTACTTACTGTTATATCTACGACTTCAATGTACTACATGACAATCCTTGTATCCCTTCAGAGCTTTACAGCTCTTGGGAGGCTTCACGGGTTCCAAGTGGTATCGGGTCTACTCGATAGTCCTATCGGGTATATCCGATATCCGGAGTCCGGGTCGTCACAGGTGGTATCAGAGCGTTGTTGTGTGAAGTACATGAGAATCTGAGATATACAGTGTCCAGAGTCTTGAAAGTCCAGTACAGTCTTTCGCTGGCTTAGGTTTTGCGATTATTTGTCATTTTGTTTCCGTGTGTGATCTTGTGCATGCTGTGTTGGCACTACGTGAGTTGTTTTTGCTCTCGTCAGGATACGATGTGATGCTTCTTTCTGTCGTGGTGTTTGTCTCAATCATACTGTACTTGGCAGAGTTCGTTGGTAGGCTTGAATCTGGAGTACACTATTCGAGATCTTTTCCGTGATATATTCAGGTGGCTGGTGACTTTTCTGGTTGGTGTGATGGCCATGCACATTCTTACGTTGTTTTGGTCATCCCAGTTTAAGTCTGTACTGCTCCTGAGGTGTCTCACTTCTGTTGAAGTGGTCGATTAGATTCCTTGTTTGAGAAGATGCTCAAGCGAACCTAGGATTTTCCTTCCTGGTGAGATACTGTTAGTGAGCTTGATGCTTCTCATCCTAGTTGGTGGAATCTTTTCGAGGTAAGCCTTAGAAGTACTATCTTACTGAGGCCTTTGTCCTGTGTCTGCTTAAGTGTGGACTGTGTTTATTCTGAGCCTGATCTGATCCTTGTTCGACGGTTGCTTGGCTTTGGATGCAATTCTGTGTTAAGAGCCGTTGTACATCGTGTTCGTCATGCCGTGTCTAGCGGCTGATGTGTTATGAAGGCTCAATAATTATTTTCAGGACGTGAGGATAAGCTGAGATTAGCCTTTCTTTGTGCTTTGTGCTGAAGCTGGTGCTCTTCTTGGTTTGCACTTAGGCTACTTGTGATCGGTTGCTCGTGAGATCAGTACTCGTGGCGTGTTATATTGCGATTTTCATGAATTGCGATGGCGCCGAGTGTGTGCTGAGATGCAGATACCGGGATATTTCTGACGCCTGTGTGCGTTGTTTGAGTGCGGAGAGGAAGCGTGTGGGCTGATAACCCACGGGTCGAGGATCCTTGGCTGTAAGATTTTGACCGGTCGAGAGAAGTATTTTTCTCGATGAAACTTCATCTTGGCTTCCTGTGCCTTGATGTTGTCTTTGCCGTGCCATCGTTATTGGAGGCATTATGGTGTTGGCACCGGCATTTTTGAGTATTAGGGAATCCGTCGGCATTTTTGCTGGTTGAGTACCCTCTGCTCTGTAATTCTTTCTTGGGTGTTGTGCTCTCGGGACGTGATCGTGGTCCTTGAGATGTGTTTCCCAAGATTATTATTCTTGATGTCATGGGTCTTTCTTGGTAAGCTGCTCGATGCATGACTAGTACCTTGTAGTCGTGTATTCAACTGTTAATATGCCTTGATGTGACCCAGCTTGCAACCGTGTTCTGTGGTTCTGTGTTCAGTACGGAGCCGGGATCCTGCAAGTGTTGTTGTTGTCATTGTCGTTTTGTCATTGTTTCCTTGTGAATCTGTCTTGGCACTGTGTGGACCGAAGTCTTGTCAGTTAGTTGTGATGTACTCTTCTTCCCTGATAGAGTTGGCATGCGACTCGTATCAGATGTAATATCTGAGTGAGGACTGACTTGATTGTGCTTGTGGTCCGGTGCTGTCATTGGCGTCCTGTCTGCCAGGTTTTGTGGTTGCCTTTGGCACTGGAGCCGATGATGTCAAGTTATCAGCTGAGGACTATGCTTCCTTGTTTAAGCTGATGCTTGCCGTGTCTGTCATTTTTATTTTCCCGATAGCTGTTGTCGTGGCTTGAGTCGTGTCTCCTTTCCTGTGAGATGTAAGCGATGTTGCCTTGTTCGGAGGTGTCAGACTAGTGTTCACTCATGTATTGTGCTCGTCCTTTGGATCGATTTGCCTTGAGATCCAGGGCGTGTGCTTGTGGTGGTAGTCTGGCAGTATTCCTCTAAATTGTGTTTTTCGAGATTCGTGCTGTTTCAAGTTGTCTTGGGGTTTGTTCTTCTCTGCTTCTTCTTGTTCGTATCTTAAATTTCTAGGATGAAATTTCTTGAAGGAGGGGAGGCTATAATACCCTGGATTCTTATCGGATCTTTTGGATCCTTATCGGAGAGTTTCAGATTACTTTTGTGGGTCCTGAGTTGTGTTTTACGATCCGCGTGGATTTTTCTCTCGTACTAGTTACGGAACCTCGCGGTGAGTTTAGTGTTTAATTCATCGACTCACGGACGATACAGTTGCGTTGCATTCTTTCCGAGGATCGTTTCGGCTATTTTTGCTTATTTTTATAAATTAGTGGATTTTCGGCACAAAAATTGGAATTTACGGAAATGAGGAAAATTCCTATTTTCTTTTCCTTTTTCTATTCTTTTCCTCTCTCCTTTCCCTCATTCGCGTGCTCATCCCTCTCTCTCTCCCGTTCTCTCCCGTTCTCGCCCTCTCTGCTACGACTGCAGACGGAGGAGGTCCGTGGGTGAGGTGGCGACGGTGTGGAGCTGCTGTGGCGCGTGATGGTGCGAGGAATGGAGCGTGGTTGGCGCGATCCCGATCGGTGGATTCAAAGCCGGCGTGGTTTGATCGTCGTGGCTATTTCAGCATGGTTTAGTCACTTCGGTGCACGGAATCTTTGGTAGAGGTAGGGAGATGGAAGCCCTGCTTCTCTTCTGTGTTTCCTTGCAATTTCGTGTCGATCGGTGCGAGTTTGAGCGGGTTTTGTTGAGTTTTGGGTAAAGCATGCTTCGGGGGTGTGCGACGGGTTCGCCAAGAAACGGTGACGGTTTCACGTCAAATTAGTTTCACTTTAACCCCTGGCATGTTAGCATCCCATTCCTGCAAGTTTCGTCACAATCGATGGTCATTTGGGACCAGTAGAGGCCCGGGAACCCATGTGACTCGATTTGGGTCGATTCGGTAGAATCGCCCGTTTCTTACGTTTTTGGTGTCTGTTTGGACCCCTTTCGGTATGTGGAAGGTTTATTTGGTCATTTGGGTTGTTTCCCCTTCGTTTAGACGCGAATGGGGCTCGGAATGGCCGAGATCGGTTGATCCCCTGTTTTACCTGCCGTGACACCTAAACGGTTTAACAATAACCATTTTCATGCTTTGGCGGTCCAGTTGTGACCGTTTTACATCTTGAGCGGTCCATCAGGAGACCGTTTCCATGTCCTGAGCAGTTCCACGTCAACCGTTCATTCATTTGGAACAGTAGGTCGGTTCAGGTGTAAGCGGTCGGTCGATAGACCGTTTGGGGTTGGTGAGCGGCCATTGGGAGACCGCTCAGCCCAGTGAACGGCCCATTGAGGACCGTTCCGTTTATGTCAGTTCGCTGGTTGAACGGCCAAGCGACGGACCGCCCTATGGCCTAAGTGGCCCATGGCAGACCATGTATATTTGATCGAGTCTTGGTCAAAGTTTTATGTCGGTTCGATTGAGCGGCTTAGCTCAGACCGTTCAGTGTATAGGACGGCCCTTTTGGTGACCGTCCATACTTCTACACAGCTTGAGCTAAACTGTGCATTGGATTTAAGCGGTCCGGTCCATGACCGCTCTAGTCATTACACGCCCTAAAGGAGACCGTCCCATGAATGGAGCGGCCTCCTGATAGACCCTGTACCCCTATATTTCTTGGTTTTATTTGCTTGAGTCTTCTGGGTGTAAACGGCCATGCCCCCGACCGTTTACTCCATGGAGCGGCCTAGGTATGGACCGTGTATCACTTTATACGGCCCGTTCTATGACCGTTCAGTACCTGTAGTCTCTGTGTGAGTAGTGGCCCTTTGGCTGACAGTTTGGTTCACCTAGCGGTCAGGCTGGTGACTGTTCTCCTCATGATGTGACACCACCTTGGGGTGATAGTCACAAGACCGAATGCCCTTGGACCTACAATTGCAAGCAAGTATCTTTGAGCGGCGGACTTAATCTAGCGAACTCACTTGCGTGGCGCACACTAGTGCCCGTAGGCGACTAGGCGATGATGGAGATCCGAGGCGGGACCTTGATGCTCCAATGGTTGGCTAGCTTGGGGAGAACCCCAAATGGGCTAGGGATGCCCAACTCACGGGCGGCCAGCACACCAAGGGTGTGGGATGTAGGGGATCACCCACAACTCGCCCGTGGTGATCACTCACATCAATGGCAATTATGGGCCGAGCTCTCACTCTCCGTCCGACGAAGTAATAATGGTAATACTATGCTAAGCAAGGAATTTAAAGCAGCCAAGAGGGGGACCGAGGCTCACCTAGTCAACGTGAAGACGCCGACCCCGGCCGGAGAAGGGGGCGAACGGGGAGGCAAGGGTATGCACCCGCACGCCGCGTCGATGAAGCTTCAAACCTGCGACTTGAATTATTACATGAACTACACCCCTTGCAAGCGGGGATCTCGGGGTGGGGGTAAGTTATTACAGCCAAAACTACCTCCACGCAGGGAGGAGCCTTCAGCCGGCCAAGCTAGGGAAGGGGAGAACCGACCTAGGAACTAATCGATAGAACGTCGACGGTTCTATCCGACCTCTGGAACAGGGGATAGGTAGTCGAAGATGATGCCGCTGCCCCGAACTTTGTTGATGACGAGACCAGTGGCAAAATCTTCAGGATTGGATCAGGAAGACGTCCAATTTTTGTGGAATTTGCTGGTTGGCGGTGCTGGTCGGGAAAGAGCCACGAACAGGGACTCAGATCTCTGGTTCTGACTGTCTCAGCACCACTTCAGCAGAAATCCGGAGTCGTCACGATTGCTCGCGAGCTCCGAATCGAGCGTGGCCAGAGTCGTTGGAAAGGTTGTCAAGTCCTTTTCGAAACGAGACCCACGGGGAAGCCATAGGATGCCTGAGCAGATTGGAAGATCCCGAACAGTGGACATGGGTCGATTCTGTCCCAGGAAGAGCAGAACTGCACACCTGGAGGAGAAAATTGATAAATCTTATCTCCGGATGCCGAACGGGGTTCCGCTTCTTGTCCCTCAAAGTAGGCTCATTGTAGAATATTCCAGACAAGTCCTGCCTCCAGATCCTCAAGAGGGTGGCCGTAGCAGACTCTGTAAATGGCTTCAGGTTACTGACCGGGCCTATCCTGCGCAGTCAGAGAAGAATAGCTCTCCTTGGCAGTCACGAACTCAGATGGGGACGAAACCACCACCATTGCGAAGCTGCTTTGACGATGATTCCAACAATATATGGTACGCCTCCTGAAGCCTCACGATGATGCCATGGCCACTGCTGCAATTTTCTAGTGCTCTGCTGCGTTTGAATTGAGAACTGCAGGTTGAAGATGATAGGGGGAATGGGGTATATGGGAGGGGTAATGGGGTGGATGGGTGTGGGAGTGACCCCTAACTGTGAGGGGGTCTGGGAGGGGGTGTTCTAGGGTGTGGGAAGGGGAGAATGGGGGATGGAATGGGGTGTTTGCAGTGGGTAAGAGAGAAGCTACGAATTTGGGATGGGTGGGGGAGAGGGAAGGAGAGTTCTCTCTCCAAGGTTTGAAAATTGACTAATGGGGTGGTTAATGGGGCTTTGGGGATGGGAATGGTTGTGTTGGAGAAGGGAAGGGGTGCTTGAAGAGTGGGAAATTCTCCCTTGGGAGATGAGAGGGTGCTTAGGGAAGGGGATTGGGTAGTTGGTGGTTGGGTGGTGGAGTATGGATTGGTGGAGGGTCTCTTGGGACTAGGGGTGGAGTAATGAGGGTTGGGGTAGTTGGGATGATGAGTAATGAGGGAAGAGGAAGGGTTGATGATGTGGAGGAGAGAGAGGGAGGGGAGGAGAGAGAATGGGGCACCCCCTCCTCTTGGAGAGAGAGAGAGAAGAGAGAGAGAAAGAGAGAGGGGAATCCACCCCTTAGAGAGAGAGAGAGAGATTTGGAGAATCCACTCCAATAAGACACTAAAACTCACTTGATTTAAATTAATCATCAAAGGTTGTTACATATGAGAGGAGTGGGGGCCTATTTATAGGCTCACACAATTTCATGGACTAAAATGACCTTGAACAAACTAACTAATGACTAGCCTATCCCGGTGGGGGGCGCCCATGGACCAAGCCCATCTTTTGGGCCCATTTGGCTACTCAAACCAACCTAATGACTCATGGACTTAAGTATAACCCACTAACCTAGGTACATGACTCAAATAAAGGGAATTACATAGTTTATGACTCAAAGAAAATAAGAAAATTACATGGATAGACTCAGAAAAATGTGAAGAACATAATGACGCATGCCGTCGATCCATTTGAGCTTCGAAAAAAAGTGGAGGGGCAAGGGATGGCCCCATCACCTCAGAGATCCACCTTTCTATTATTTTGGCCTACATTTGCCTTGGCCTTGCCGTGTGAGTTGCCCGTAGTCCCGTGGACATCTTGGATGTCCTATGGGGGTGATGATCATGTTGTGGGGCGGCCGAGGGGTGCTGTTATTGAGCAGTGTTCCGTACTATTTCTGAGTCATTATTGGTGTTTGGTTAACCCGATGATCCAGTGGTTGACGTATGACATTGTGATTGTCTCGATGGTCCTGCATGGATCGAGAGATGCTGTTGGACACCTTGAGGTGCTGTCTTACCTCGGTTTGCATGTCCGTGTGCTTTGAGGGTCTTGGTGATCCCTCTGGTCTCCATGATTCGTGTTAAGCGGAAGCATGGAGTGGGTGATCCTATGTCGTTTCTTATCGATGTTTTATCGTGTTGTGCCTTAGGATTAGACCGATTGGCGGCTTGTACTGCTATGTACGATGATCTTGACCCATAGTCTTCTGACTCAAGGATCATTGTGTTTATAGGTCTAGTTGACTATCCTGAGTCCAGTGGCAGTCTGGTATGCCACCTTGTGTCTGGTGCTTCGTAGTACGGGTGATATTGCGTGCTTAGCCTGTATGTACTTCAGCACTCATGTTTCGGAGTCGCTGTGTCTAGTGAGCCTCCACTAGTCGTAGCCTAACGACCTCGAGTGTCGGCCCACCCGGGAGTGGTGGTGAGGGTAGTTCCCGACGGACGGTTTGTAAGCTAGTTTCTGTGGGCTCCCTTGCCTTGCAGTAGCGTCCTGCTGGGGGAGAAAACTAACTAAAGGCTTGGCTCAAGATATTGAGCTTGTGTGTGCACACGTGGTTTGGGGCAGTTTGGACGAACGCTGACGGGCGTGACCCTGACTAGTAACTCGTTACTGTTGTTCCTTGTACTTGGTATGGTGTCCCAGTGTCCGAGGTCGACACGACTGAGATACCTGAGGCGCAGTGTAAGACATCAGTGGACGCATCTGGCTGTTCTTCTAGTGAGAAGGTGCTTCCGTCACTTGACATGTGACTCTCGTGGTTCTCGGAGTCTGTGTTCCCCTTCCGAGTTAGTCTGTCCTTGGCTTTGTCCAAGATCAGCTTCCCCCTCTGAGATTGGTTTGCACTTCATCCAATATTAGTTTACTGATGCGTGCATGATGATCTAGTCACGTATGTGTTAGTGTCTGTGTCTCTCCTGGTCTTTTCTAGGGTTTTTACCTAGTCTTGTAGGACCTTCGCTTTGGGCTTTGTGCCTACCAATAGATCGATAACTCCCGACTTTGTGAGATCAGGGTTCACCTTTCTGTCGCTGTTTGGAGTAGCTTAGGGAGCCGAGCTTCGCTTGGTGGCAGTGTTCTGGTCTTTGCGGCTTTCCTTTTCCCTTTTCTTTTAGCTGTTCTACTCCCTCCGTTACGGCTTTCTTTTACCGCTTTTTTCTAGTTGCAGTTTAGCTTTTCCTGCTTTACTACTACTGCTGTTTTAGTTGTTGTTCCATGTTACTGTGTTATTTTTCAGTGGGGATCCACGTGACCCCTACTTAGCCAGTGACATGAGGCTCACCCTTATTTTTCAGGTGTGGCGCTCTGCTTCCTTGCGGTTCCTGGTGTGGCGAGTTTGTAGTTGCAAGCGGTACCTGCGTCGGGCTTCCCCCGACCTTAGTGTACATTTTTCTTCCTGTTAGACTGTACTTGTCTTTCCTTTGGACTGGTGATGGGGACATCGCTTACCCCTTCACATGCCTCCGAGGGTCCTGCTGCTCGCCATTTTGCTCGCCATGATTTTTGGAGTCTAGTTATATAATTTCCACAATTTTCTTGAGTCATAATCATGTAATTTTGCCTTTTATTGAGTCTTTTACCTAAGTTAGTTAGTCATTTACCTAAGTCCAAGTTTCATTAACTAGCTTAGTAGGTTATTGGGCCTGGCCCATGGGTGCCCCCTTCCCCAACCTTTGGTCTTTTGTCATTAGTCCTTTTCACAGGGACTTTTTGTAAAATGGGGATTTCCTATATATAGGACCCCAACCCCCCTCTTTTGAAGCTAATGAAGTAGTGAATATTTGAGCATAAGTGCACCCCTCTCTCTCTCTCTAGCTCTCTCATTCTCTCTCTCTCTCTCTAAATTTCGAAATTCACTCTCTCTCCTCCCTATTCACCTCTATTTAAGACCCCTCCCCCTTCCCCATACCTCCCATTTACTCCCCCTCCAACCCCTAGGTGGAACCCCTTTCTCCTAGGCACCTCTCCCTCTTCCCAAGCAACCTTTCCCCTTCCCCATACAACCTTTCATTTTCCCAAGGGAGAATCCCTTCTCCCAAGCACCCCTTCCTCTCCCCAACACAACCCTTCCCCTTCCCAAAGCAACATTAAACCCCATTAACCTCTCATTCAAACCAAAGGAGAGAGATCTCCCTCTCTCTCTCTATCCCAACCCAAATTCGCAGCTCCCCCTTCCTCCACCTGCTAGACCATCTTCCACCCCACATTCTGCCCCTCCCACACCTTAGATCACCCTATACCAGACCCCCACACAGCCCGGGGTCACCCCCCACACACATCCACCCCATCTCCCACCCCATCTACCCCATTTTCTATACACTAGTGAGCAGCTGCAGTTCTGCAGAACCGCCCCCCCTGTTGCAGCATCATCCACGACCTCATCCCGGAGCTCCTGGGGGCGTGGCCTACATCGACGGAAAGATCCGCAAGTCTACTTCGCAAGCGAGGTGGAATCGTCCAGTTCCAAGTTCGTGGCCGTCCGGGAGAGCTGTTCTTCCACAACTGCGCCAGACATCCTCTACAGAGAACCAGAGCCCGGTTGGAAGCAACGTCACGACCAACGGCGGAGGAATCAGACTGAAGTTTCTTCTTCAAGTTTCTTCCTCCATCTGTCCACGACCAGAAGCATGAGGCGGAACTTAATTCGGCATCCGAGAGCCAGAGTTACAAAAGTTCTCCCTCGGTCACGCGGGTCTGCCTCCTGCAGTCTGCAGCGACCAGTGCCTACTCTTCAGGGCACACCAACCGTCCACGGCCTCGGATTGCAGCCCTGTTAACTCCTGCTGAAAGCCACCTCAACCACGGAGACGACGCCACCAGTTTCGTGCCATTTGGAGTTCGGGAGTGCCCGGGACAGCGTCTGCAACCTGCTGCTACAGAACCAGGACCACGCGGTGCAGCCTCTGCAGAGAATCAGAACCAGAAAGAGCAACGTGCCACGATCAACCAAGGCCGAACCAGACTCGGGTTTCTTCATCAAAGTTCTGCTCCTCTCTGCCCTCTTTCAGGATCAGAAGACAGATCGACGTTTGGACACTGTGGGACAGAGTTACGAATTTTATCCCTCGCACTGTCCAGGTTTGTTTCTTCAGACTGCAACGACCAGAGTTCACTCTTCCCAGGACCCAATTCACCACCGACCTGGGATCGTCGTCCCGCCACTTCCTGCTGAAAGCTACTCCAACCACGAAGACAGCGCCGCTAGTTTCGTGCCATTCGGAGTTCGGGAGAGTTCACCACAGTGTCTGCAACCTACTGCTACAGAACAGGTCCGGCCAAAAACCACATTCGCTGCCTTGGTTCAGTCGCTGGTGTCACCAGTCCCTGGCTCCAGAGGCCGCCCAAAAATTCAGACATCACCAGCATCAAGTCAGGGAACTCCAGGAGTTGGAATCTTCGAAATCGGAGTTCGGACTAGCTCGGAACGGCGGCAACAGCGGCTTCCCATCCAGAATTCCAGCCAGCTGCACCAACTTCCTTAGTTCTTTTCTACCCGTTTTGGCCCATCCTCCCCTTCCCGCCTGGCCGGCTTACCGCCCCACCCTGCGTGGTGGTAGTGTTTACTGTAATTAATCAATTCCCACCCCCGAGACCACCCTCCTGTGCGAGGTGTAGTGCATGTACTCTTGAACAGGTTGTGAAGCTACATCGGCGCAGTGTGCGGGGACCACACTTCCCCGCTCGCCCTCGTCTCCGCCCGGGATCGGCGTCTTCACGCCGATCAGGTGAGCTCCTGGCCACTCTCCCTTGCTGGTTTTTACTGTTGCTTAGCTTAGTATCGCTCTTAGTTGTCCGTCGGAGGTGAGGCGAGTGTCCGATCCGCAATTCAATCCAATCGAGTGTTCACCGCGGGGCGAGTTGAGAGAGAGCCATTACATCCCACGCCCTCGGCGTGCCGGCTACCCGTGAAATCGGGCATCCCTGGCCCATTGGGATCTATCCCTACCCGGCCGACCTTTGGAATCGCAAGGTCCAAACTCGGACCCTCACCCCCCCATCGCCGGTCCTCCTACGGATCCAAGCGTGCTTCCGCGAGCGAAACCGCATGTGCGACGTTGCCGACTCATAGTGCTGCTTGCTATTCTAGGTCCAAGGGAGTCGTATCTCAACCAAATTGGTATCATTGTCCTCCGCTGCATACTGTGTCACATCAAATTGGTATCAGAGCAAGTTCTAGACTTGTCTCTACTAAGTCTTGTCCTAGGGCGCATAAGCTTTTAGAGTCTTCATTGGGCCACCCCGTGCATCATCATGTATACTCCCCATTGGTCAAGTCCCCCCAACATGGCCTTCCACAAGGATCCGATTGACCCTCTCCTCATGGACATCATCCTAGAAGGGGACCTTAGTTTTGATGGATCTAATCCCAATGCCTACCTAAAATGGGAGACTACCATGGATAAACACTTTGATAGGACTTGGATCTATGGACATGCTAGAGTCCGCAGGGCCACAGGGTGTCTTCGGGGACAAGCCAAGAAGATGTGGGAACACAAAGAGAGGTTCAGAAGAGTTTGGGGGCAAGAGCCCATTCACTCATGGGATGACATGAAAAAGGAACTTAGGAAGACCTACGCTCCCCGACCCGACCACTCCTACCATGAGGACTACAACCCGAAGAACACTCCCACTACCCCGTTTCCGCCCAGTCTATCTAGAACCTCCACTAGACCAACACTCCACCACCCAAAAGACCCCAAGATTCGCTAGAAGAACTAAGGATTGAGTTTAAGGAGATCTTCACCTCCCTCAGGGATCAAACTCCACCACCCCAAATAAGTCCAACTTACACCACCCCATCGCCAAAAGGCCTTCCCATTTCCTTAGAGAGCAAGACCCCTACACCACAAAGGGATGAGATTGAGGTTGAGGAATATGAGGCCTCCCCCGAATGGGAAGAAGAATATGAATCCCAAAACCAGGGGTTAGGCCAAGAAGTTCCCATCCCAAGAGGAGAAAGCATCATGGCTCACTCCACCCACACCATTCCAACCCATGTGGACCCCATGTCCACTTCCCCTAGGCCCATGATGGCCACCACCCTCCCACCCAAAACTGATCAACCCAGTCCGTCTCAACCCATCCATCTTCCACTACCAACCCCTACCCAACCCCAACCGAGGCCTCCACTTCTCCCCTTACCGATCCCAAACCAAGTTCCCCTTTACCTCCCACCCCGGGGGTACCACACACCTACCCTCACCACCCCACCCTCAAGGGACCATCTCACCTCCTTGATAGAGGAACCCATGATTCCCATACCCGACCCCATAGAGGTGAACACACCAACCCCCGCCATAGAGATCGCCCATGTCCAGGAAGAAGAAGGAACTTCACATGGTGGTCTTCACCTTACACCACCCTCCTCAATAAGGACCGAGCTTATCATCGGAGAACCCCTTTCACATTGGCTAAAGGAGAACCCATTGGGAGATCTCGTAGTCCATGCTTACCCACCCATGGAGCAAAATCTTCCTATAGTACCCGTATCGACCTATCACACCACAATCCAATCATCCTATCAGGTGGAAACATTAGGGGATTTTCTTGAGGGTCTAACTTGGCAAATGAAGCTAACTGGCATGTTGACCACGGTAGCCGACCAACCTAGGAGTCTTAACCTCCTACATCTATGTGTCAGGTCCATCTCTTCCATTTACACTGTGGGTTGCTACACTAGCGACCTTCTTTTATCCCTCCCCATACCCGAAGAGCCCGATGCTATCCGCGAATTGGGGTTACTTTTTTCGGGTAGGATGCCAAGCCCTCCAAACATGACCAACCAACCCTCCTCGAACTTCGGTTCAATTACTACATTTGAGGAGGAGGACTCACCCTCATTTGGAGACCTTGAGGTGAAAGAATACCTCACCCTTGGTAACACATTCCACGACCCCTTTGATCCCACCCCGTGGAAGACAATGAATCCATGGGACCTGGCCGCCCTACCCACCACCCACTCCCTCCTACCCTTACCAACCATGCTTGAACCAACACACCTCGTCCTAGACCCAGTCCATACCAAGGGAACCATAACCATGGGCAGTATACACCTAGGGAACAAGGTAGTGCCCCACCCCATGATGCATACCGACTATGATCCCTTTGACCCTTACAAATGGGAGCTTAAAAGCCACCCCAAACCCACACACATGGTCATCATCTCTAGGAGAAGAAAGCACCCACCTTGGTATGTCACATCATTCGACAAGGGTCACGAGTCCAGCCCTCCCATGCATGTCACGCACAGTTTAGGGTCAATGCATAACTGGCCTACATTTGGTTGTACTGGTCCACCCACATTCTTCATAGCCCTTGCACTTAAATGGAGCACACGTGGATGTCCGGGTCCCCCGGTAACTCTCACAGCCATACACAATAGATCCGCCTATGGTTTCCCAGGCCCCCCTGAGTCCACAAGATGCCTCATCACATCCATGAATGATAGGTCTATGTATGGTTGCCCCGGTCCCCCTTTGCATACCACATACTTCCCACCCACACCGCACCATCACTCAAAGCATACTCATTCAAGCAAGCATCCAAATATGGGTAGTGACGATCATAATGAGCGGGTTATAACTCACGGGTGGCACTTTGAAATCCAAGGAGGAAACCTCGCGATGGTGGCATTGGAACGACTCTATCTTATGGCCACCTCCAAATCAAGGGCTCGAGGACTTGGACCTTTCATGTTCCAAGTGGCTTTGGCAAAACTGGCTTATGGATTAGATTTACTAATGGGCTATGGGATATACCCCAATTATCATGCGGCTGATCCGGCACCCTACATGGGCACCGCGGTGAATCCCAGTGAGTACTTTGAGCCTATAACTTCCTTTAAGAGAGACACCCCGGAGTGCTTCCACCAAACAGCCTTGAGAGCCCGACGTGTACACAGAGGGGCAATACTATGCAAGCAGGGTTCCAACGCCAGCATGAGGGTGTGCCCGGGCCGCCTTGAGAGGATGAAGAGCCGTCCCCTGGTCGCAGGTGCAGGTTAGTTTTGGAGATTGCAGGTCGCCCTGAGCTGCTCCCCCGGTGGGCCCTTACTCGACGGAGTCGAGTTCTCCGCACCCCGGGAATATGATGGGGACATCGCTTACCCCTTCACATGCCTCCGAGGGTCCTGCTGCTCGCCATTTTGCTCGCCATGATTTTTGGAGTCTAGTTATATAATTTTCACAATTTTCTTGAGTCATAATCATGTAATTTTGCCTTTTATTGAGTCTATTACCTAAGTTAGTTAGTCATTTACCTAAGTCCAAGTTTCATTAACTAGCTTAGTAGGTTATTGGGCCTGGCCCATGGGTGCCCCCTTCCCCAACCTTTGGTCTTTTGTCATTAGTCCTTTTCACAGGGACTTTTTGTAAAATGGGGATTTCCTATATATAGGACCCCAACCCCCCTCTTTTGAAGCTAATGAAGTAGTGAATATTTGAGCATAAGTGCACCCCTCTCTCTCTCTCTAGCTCTCTCATTCTCTCTCTCTCTCTCTAAATTTCGAAATTCACTCTCTCTCCTCCCTATTCACCTCTATTTAAGACCCCTCCCCCTTCCCCATACCTCCCATTTACTCCCCCTCCAACCCCTAGGTGGAACCCCTTTCTCCTAGGCACCTCTCCCTCTTCCCAAGCAACCTTTCCCCTTCCCCATACAACCTTTCATTTTCCCAAGGGAGAATCCCTTCTCCCAAGCACCCCTTCCTCTCCCCAACACAACCCTTCCCCTTCCCAAAGCAACATTAAACCCCATTAACCTCTCATTCAAACCAAAGGAGAGAGATCTCCCTCTCTCTCTCTATCCCAACCCAAATTCGCAGCTCCCCCTTCCTCCACCTGCTAGACTATCTTCCACCCCACATTCTGCCCCTCCCACACCTTAGATCACCCTATACCAGACCCCCACACAGCCCGGGGTCACCCCCCACACACATCCACCCCATCTCCCACCCCATCTACCCCATTTTCTATACACTAGTGAGCAGCTGCAGTTCTGCAGAACCGCCCCCCCTGTTGCAGCATCATCCACGACCTCATCCCGGAGCTCCTGGGGGCGTGGCCTACATCGACGGAAAGATCCGCAAGTCTACTTCGCAAGCGAGGTGGAATCGTCCAGTTCCAAGTTCGTGGCCGTCCGGGAGAGCTGTTCTTCCACAACTGCGCCAGACATCCTCTACAGAGAACCAGAGCCCGGTTGGAAGCAACGTCACGACCAACGGCGGAGGAATCAGACTGAAGTTTCTTCTTCAAGTTTCTTCCTCCATCTGTCCACGACCAGAAGCATAAGGTGGAACTTAATTCGGCATCCGAGAGCCAGAGTTACAAAAGTTCTCCCTCGGTCACGCGGGTCTGCCTCCTGCAGTCTGCAGCGACCAGTGCCTACTCTTCAGGGCACACCAACCGTCCACGGCCTCGGATTGCAGCCCTGTTAACTCCTGCTGAAAGCCACCTCAACCACGGAGACGACGCCACCAGTTTTGTGCCATTTGGAGTTCGGGAGTGCCCGGGACAGCGTCTGCAACCTGCTGCTACAGAACCAGGACCACGCGGTGCAGCCTCTACAGAGAATCAGAACCAGAAAGAGAAACGTGCCACGATCAACCAAGGCCGAACCAGACTCGGGTTTCTTCATCAAAGTTCTGCTCCTCTCTGCCCTCTTTCAGGATCAGAAGACGGATCGACGTTTGGACACTGTGGGACAGAGTTACGAATTTTATCCCTCGCACTGTCCAGGTTTGTTTCTTCAGACTGCAACGACCAGAGTTCACTCTTCCCAGGACCCAATTCACCACCGACCTGGGATCGTCACCCCGCCACTTCCTGCTGAAAGCTACTCCAACCACGAAGACAGCGCCGCTAGTTTCGTGCCATTCGGAGTTCGGGAGAGTTCACCACAGTGTCTGCAACCTACTGCTACAGAACAGGTCCGGCCAGAAACCACATTCGCTGCCTTGGTTCAGTCGCTGGTGTCACCAGTCCCTGGCTCCAGAGGCCGCCCAAAAATTCAGACATCACCAGCATCAAGTCAGGGAACTCCAGGAGTTGGAATCTTCGAAATCGGAGTTCGGACTAGCTCGGAACGGCGGCAACAGCGGCTTCCCATCCAGAATTCCAGCCAGCTGCACCAACTTCCTTAGTTCTTTTCTACCCGTTTTGGCCCATCCTCCCCTTCCCGCCTGGCCGGCTTACCGCCCCACCCTGCGTGGTGGTAGTGTTTACTGTAATTAATCAATTCCCACCCCCGAGACCACCCTCCTGTGCGAGGTGTAGTGCATGTACTCTTGAACAGGTTGTGAAGCTACATCGGCGCAGTGTGCGGGGACCACACTTCCCCGCTCGCCCTCGTCTCCGCCCGGGATCGGCGTCTTCACGCCGATCAGGTGAGCTCCTGGCCACTCTCCCTTGCTGGTTTTTATTGTTGCTTAGCTTAGTATCGCTCTTAGTTGTCCGTCGGAGGTGAGGCGAGTGTCCGATCCGCAATTCAATCCAATCGAGTGTTCACCGCGGGGCGAGTTGAGAGAGAGCCATTACATTCCACGCCCTCGGCGTGCCGGCTACCCGTGAAATCGGGCATCCCTGGCCCATTGGGATCTATCCCTACCCGGCCGACCTTTGGAATCGCAAGGTCCAAACTCGGACCCTCACCCCCCCATCGCCGGTCCTCCTACGGATCCAAGCGTGCTTCCGCGAGCGAAACCGCATGTGCGACGTTGCCGACTCATAGTGCTGCTTGCTATTCTAGGTCCAAGGGAGTCGTATCTCAACCAAATTGGTATCATTGTCCTCCGCTGCATACTGTGTCACATCAAATGGACTCTGGTATAATTATTAATTTAAACTGCTAATTAAAAAGTAATTTTATTTCTGCTACTTTAGCAAACCGATCAAATGAAATTTAATTACTTACTGTTATATCTGCAACTTTAATATACTGCATGACAATCCTTTTATCCCTTCGGAGCTTTACAGCTCTTGGGAGGCTTCACGGGTTCCAAGTGGTATCGGGTCTACTCGGTAGTCCTATCGGGTATATCTGGTATACGGAGTCCGGGTCGTCATAAAATGTCTCCATGCACTTGAAGAGGGGAGCGAGGGATGCAGCCGGTTCTGTAGCCAGACAATCGGCTAGGCGAAGCCCTACACTACAAGAAAGGATGCAAAAGCCTTACTCTTTCCCAAAGAACAAGACCCGAGGGATCTTTGACTAGGCCTGCCACTATGGCAAGGTCTTCCTCCCAAAGTCTAAAAGGCCGCAAGACGCCCGAAGTAGTGGTGACCCCTTGTTTTGCCCTTATCACCAAATAATGGGTCACCCTATTGAAGACTGCTACATCTTCAAGGATGTTGCTCAAAACTTGATTGAGAAAGATGAGCTCAGAATAGGAGATTATGTGGTGGCTCCGTCGTGCCCCCATGAGATTACATGGTGTCAGTTCAGCATCAGGCCTTTGAAGATGCAGCTGAGAATGAACAACCCCGGCCGCTAGCAGTGGAGCAGTCCAAAGCATGGCAAGTAATCACCTCGGCTCCTACAAAAGTCGTCTACGATGACTACCAAGAAGATCGTGGAAAAGTCCTATACTTCTCCGCGCAGGGGAACCCCTCGAAGCCGCAGACAACAAGCCCAGAAGGGGGGGGGGGACAAGCAAAACCTCATTGCCCAACGAGGCGGAGCAAGAACATGCATATGGTGTCCTTGAAGCAGAAGATGGTGAAGACCAAGATTTCATCGACCTACTACCAGCGTCGCCGAAAATTGAAGATGGCGGCCAGGCCACAGTAGATGAGCTCATTGAAATCGACCTCGGCACGGAGGGGGACCCTAGGCCGACCTTTCTGAGTGCCCTTCTGCCTCCAGAGGAGAGGGAGCAATATGTGAAGTTGCTGCAAGAGTTCCGGGACTGCTTTGCTTGGAACTACAAAGAGATTCCCGGCCTCTGCCCCGACGTGACTCAACATATTCTGGCTATTGATCCCAAGGTGGCGCCAGTGAAGCAGTCGCCCCAGCGCATGAGGCCGGAGCTGATAAACCAGATTTGCAAAGAAGTCGACAAGCTTATAGATGTTGATTTTGTAGCTGAGAACCAATACACCACATGGTTGGCCAATATCGTGTCGGTGAAGAAGAAGAATGGACAGATCAGGATCTGCGTGGACTTCCGCGACCTGAATAAAGCCTGCCCGAAAGATGACTTCCCGGTGCCTATCACCGAAGTGATGATCGATGCAACTATTGGCCATGAGGCCTTGTCCTTTATGGACGGATCGTCTGGCTATAATCAAATCTGGATTGCTGAGCACGACTGAATTCATACGGCCTTCCGGTCACCTAAAGGGATATTCCACTATAAAAGAATGCCCTTCGGCCTCAAGAACGCTGGCGCCACATACCAACGGGCAATGACCAAGATATTCGATGAGCTGCTGTACAGCAAAGTCGAATGCTACATTGATGACTTGGTCGTCAAGACAAAGAAAAGGTGGGACCACCTGAGCGACCTCAGAGTTATCTTCGAGAGACTCCGGTAGTATGAGCTGAAAATGAACCCAATTAAGTGTGCCTTCGGCGTCTCCAGTGGGAAGTTCCTCGGCTTCATTGTCCGATATAGGGAGATCAAGATCAATCCTCTTAAAATAAAAGTTATTCAGGAGCTACCTCCTTCGAAGAATCTGGGAGAGTTAAGGTCTCTGCAAGGCCGGCTGGCTTACATCTGTAGATTTATCTCCAATTTGTCAGGATGGTGCCAGCCGTTCCGCAAATTGATGATGAAGAATGCATCTTTTAGCTGGAATCAGGAGTGCCAGAGGGCCTTAGACCGATTGAAGGATTATTTGAAGACCCTGCCCATGCTGGGGGCACCTGTCAAGGGAAGGCCACTTATTCTATATATAGCTGCCACCAAATGTTCGCTGGGGGCAATGCTTGCCCAGAACAATGATGAGGGAAAGGAGCAAGCTATCTATTACCTCAGCCGAAGACTAGTAGGGGCGGAAGCAAAATACACCCCGATTGAGAAAGTTTGCCTCGCCTTGGTCTTCGTAGTCAAGAAACTGAGGCATTACATGCTGTCGTATGAAGTAAGCCTGATATCTAAGGCTAACCCAGTCAAGCACATTCTCTCCCAGCCAATCCTAAAGGGACGTCTTGGCAAGTGGGCCATATTGCTAATGGAGTTTGACATCACCTACGTGCCGTAGAAGGTCGTTAAAGGTCAAGCCGTTGCAGACTTCTTCGCAGTGCACCCCGTACCTGAAGACTCTCCATTGGTCATGGAGCTACCTGAAGATGAAACACTGGAGGTGGACCAAGTCCAACAGACCGCCTGGCGGCTGTACTTCGACGGGTGTCGAGAATAGAAACAACCCCATCCGGGCATACAAAAGTATGGGCCGGGGCCGGCATAGTCCTCAAGTCTCCGGAGGGAGAGGTGTTACACACCTCTTGTTCCATCAGCAAGCCCTGCACGAATAATGAAGCAGAGTATGAAGCTCTAATCATTGGCCACCAAGTCGCTTTGCAAATGGAGATCAGAATGCTACAAGTATTTGGCAATTCACTGTTGATCGTCAAGCAGGTCCAAGGACAGTTTGACATCCAAAAGCCTGAGCTACTCCCTTACCACGCTAAGGCGAAACAGGTCATGGAGCAGTTCTACCTCATTGAGATAGGCCACATCGCCAGAGGAGAAAATGCACAAGCTGTTGCACTTGCGAAGTTGGCAAGTTCATTGGCGGTGCCGCCAGATGGATCCCTCAGCATCCGGGTGGTAAATCAACGCCAAGTGCCTAGCATGATAGAAGAGCAAGAAGAAGAAGAACTTGAGGTTGCCACAGCGGAGGCCATCAGCCTACCCGACTGGAGGGACCCACTTATGCAGTGGTTTAAATACTAGCAACTGTCCAGGCAAAGGGGAGAGAAGATCAATTTAATCAGAACAAAGGACTCTTATGAGGTTCGGAATAGGATCTTATTCCGAATCATGGCAGATGCCAAGCGAAATTTACTCCTCCGATGCCTATCCACCGGAGAAGCTTGGAAGGTCATAAAGGAGGTTCACGCCGGAACAGCAGGTGCACACCAGACAGGACCGAAAATGAAGATTGAGATAAAGAAGCTTGGCTACTACTGGCCGACAATGTTTAACGACTACTGTAGGTACGCTAAGTCTTGTCAAAAATGCCAAGAGCACGCAACGGTGCCCAGGAGACTACCCTAGCCACTGCATCCAACAGTGCCCAGCTGGCCTTTTGCCCAATGGGGAACATACATCATGGGTCCACTACCCGCATCATCCGCTGGATGCAAGTACATTCTGGCGGCAACTGACTACTTTTCCCGCTGGGCGGAAGCTATTGCTCTGAAAGAAGTAGCTGGGGAGATCATCGTCATATTTGTCCGTCACAACATCATATTCTGGTTTGGCACCCCCAACCGAATTATCTCAGACAATGGTAGCCACTTCCGCAACCAGAAGGTCTACCGGCTGGCAGAAAAATACAAGATTGATTGGAGGATGTCAACCCCTTATAAACCGTAGGCCAATGGCTTGGCTAAAGCTTTTAATAAAACTATTTGTACTCTCCTAGCCAAAATTGTTAATTCCAATAAAAGAGACTTGAAAGAGAAGATGTACGAAGGTCTGTGGGCATATCGAATTGTATACAAAACCCCAATGGATTGTTCACCATTTTCCTTGGTGTATGGATCAGAAGCAATTGCCCCCATCGAGTTGGAAATACCCTCCCTAAGGGTCGCAATCCAACACGGGCTGGTCCGGGAAGAGCAAACAAATGTCGAGCGAAGGCTCGAAGAGCTCTCCAACTTGGAGGGGATACGACTCCAAACCCAGCAGAACATCCATGTCTATCAGGCCCGAATAGCACGTGCCTTTGACAAGCTCGTCGAGGAATGCGAATTCAAAAAGGGTGACCTCATTTTGGTCAAAAGAAGAGAAGTTATGACTGCCAACCCCAAGGGCAAGCTAAATGAGAATTGGTTTGGACCCTATGTAATCCAGAAAGTCTACAAGGGTGAAGCGTATGTAATCGTCAATCATCAAGGGGAGGTTCAGTTTCCACCCCTTAATGCTAGGCATTTGAGGTTATACCACGCTCCGATTCCTCCATTCAATGAATAATATATTTCTCCGCCCTGCCGCGGGCGAATTTGCGTTACTATTGTCCAGATGGTTTGGCCACTATTTACCCTATGTTTTTTTTAAAAAAGAAAGGGAGAAAGAAAAAGAAAAAAAGAAAGAAAGAAAGAGAAGAAAAGAAGGAAAGAAAAAAAAAGAGAAAGAAAGAGAAGAAAAAAAAAGAGAAAAGAAAAGAGAAAAGAAAAAAAAGAAGAGAGAAAGGGGGAAGAGGAACCAGTCCCCCATGATTAATGCTCACTCCTGTCATCAAGAGCACATCAACAGACAAACAAACCATGTCAGCCCTTGACATCTTGTCGGCACTGACAAAAAATACCTCACCCGAACCTTCTGTTTGGGATTGGGGAATCAATCTTCTTCCTTGCGTTGGCACCAGCCCCATACCGACGAAGACATCAAGAGACAAACAAACCATGTCAGCCCTTGACATCTTGTCGGCACTGACGAAAAACACCTCACCCGAACCTTCTGTTTGGGATTGGGGAATCAATCTTCTTCCTTGCATTAGCACCAACCTCGTACCAACGAAGACATCAAGAGACAAACAAACCATGTCAGTCCTTGACATCTCGTCGACACTGACGAAAAAACACCTCACCCGAACCTTCTGTTTGGGATTGGAGAATCAACCTTCTTCCTTGCATTGGCACCAGCCCCGTACCAACGAAGACATCAAGAGATAAACAAACCATGTCAGCCCTTGACATCTTGTCGGCACTGACGAAAAAACACCTCACCCAAACCTTCCATTCGGGAGTGGGGAATCAACCTTCTTCTTTACGTTGACACCAGCCCCGTACCAACGAATACTTCAAGAGACAAACAAACCACGTCCGCCCTCGGCACCCCATTGGCATGGACGAACAACCTATTTTTAACCGAGACCTCCCGTCTAGGTCATTAAATGAACAAACTCTTATCTCCATCCCTTCGGGTGACGAATGCCCCCTTTTGACCAAGATCCCGTCTAGGTCATTGAATGAACAAACTCTTCTCTCCATCCCTTCGGGTGACGAGCAACACATTTTTGACCGAGACCTTCCGTCTAGGTCATTGAATGAACAAACTCTTCTCTTTGTCCCTCTAAGGTCAAATCGACCTACTCCGATCGAGCGGCCCGGTGGCACCATTTGGTCAATCACACGACAGACGTGGTGGAGTGATCCCCTCGTCCCTCCTTTGGAAGGGCGAGCACTCTCCTACGCTCCCACGCGAACCCCACCGGGCTTTCCCCGAATGAACTGCTAGTGCGAACCCGCACTTCGTCAAGAGGCAAGAAAGAAAGGAGAAGATTTTTGGATACCATACATACATAAGAGGCATATGAAACAATTGTATTCTATTCCTTTTTAGAAAACAAGCTACATGGGCTCCGGGGGATGCCTCGGTATTACACAAAAAAGGGAAGAAAAAAGGGGAGGTAGAAGATTAAAAGGAGGATTGGCGGCTAGTCTATTCCCTGAAAGATTTCCTCAAGAGGAAGGATCCCGACGCAAGGAAACTTTAACATTTCGCGCAGTCGATTTTCCTGTGCCTCGAGGTGCTCTAGCTCTATCGTCATGGAAGCCACTTCAACCTCAGCGACACATAACTCCTCAGTTTCTCTGACCATGGTCGCCTCAGCCTCGACAAGATCAAACTCGGCCTTAGCAAGCCAACCCTTGAGCTTCTCTATTCTGCTCTCCAAAGCATGAATGCTATCACGACATTCATCTAGGACTCTCCGATGCTACTCCCTGTTGTCTCTTCGGATTTCTAGGGCCTGCAGATATTCGTCTCTCTAGGCACCGATAGCCATGAGTTCAGTCGGGGCTTGCGTCTCAAGGAACTCACGACGGTAGACATATTTTAATAACAGCATAACACATCGCGACCACTCCTCTAGCGAGCAGCCCATCATTTGCAGGGCCCCGGTCAACTGCATGACCACGGTATGCACCCCCCGGTACGTGAGGGAGGGGTCAGCAAACATCGTGGCCCGCAACGTCAACAAGGTCTGACGGACCGGCAAGTCTGAAGCAGCATGGCCTATCGAGGGTATGGCCGACGAGTTGAACTCGACGACGCTGTCCACGGCTGCCCATAGCTCGGTGTCCACCACTGTTGATGAAGATGGGAGGACCAAGGACAACTGGCGAGATCCTTCGGGTTCATAGGAAACTTCCTGACTGGCCACCGCCAAAGGTGAAAGTGAGACCACAGTAGGAGCACTCAACACCGCCACTGTGAGAGGCCGCTCCACCTCCACCGGCTGAGTAAGGCCCGTGTCCGATGATGGCATCTGCACCACCGGGACCGGAGCCACGGTTTCGACCAAAGAGTAAATGGCCGCAGGGACCGAGTCGGACACCATGGCGGGCGAACTCGCTTCTACCTCCCCCTCCTCAGTAAGGCTCAGACTCGCTGACGCTTCACAAGTCGGGAGCACGAGAGCCGCTGTCTCGATTGTAGGGAGAGCATCAACTAGAGCTGGGCCTGATACCGCTCCTGAGGGACCAACACCCCTTTCTACCTGGGACTCCCTCGGAGGTATAGTAATGCCTGCCGATATCTTCCCCAGGAGTTGGGCTTCCTCTGGTGCAACTGGCTTCTGGAGAGGCGGAAGCGGAACCACAAGCTACGGGCTGGCTCCCAATTGTAGAAGAGACGTCAAGGATTCCACGTCCGGTCCCAGAAGTGACTTCAATCTTTGTGCCGCTTGCAGACCAAAAGATGACCTCCATTTGGGAATGGCTTTACGAGCTCGGGCAGCAGGCGCTCCCCCGGGCGTTGTCATTGTCTGGCCATGCAGGGCAAGGTTAGCCGCTCACTATGTGTGATGAACTGTTGAATTTTCAAAGGAGCTGAAAGGTCCCCATGCTTACCTCAGCCACCGGCACTATGCGGCTCTCCGGCATTATTTCTCCCTCTTCCCAGGTTTCAATTGCCGGAGCATGAGTCCCCACGACCCCTTGGGGGGCATGATCTTGTCCGGCTTCGAATAAATCAACAGTCCTGAGGGAAACTCAAGAAAAAAAGGGGTCTATACTTACAACCATCACCGCCTCTTCTTGCTGCAGCACCTCGATTGCCGGGGTGGGGGTGTCTGAACTTGTTGCGGCCTCCTCCTGTCGCAAGGCCTCAACTATGGATGCCAGCTTGTCCAAAGCCACAGTGGCCTTCTCCTGTCGGGTGACCTCCGAGCCTAGAACATGGGTCTCCATGCCGTCCGGCGGGGTTTGTTCCTGTCAAGTTCAAAGATGATAGCAGCAAAAGAAATCAGTTGGCGACCTCGAAGGAAGCCCGAATAAATAGGTCCACACTTACAAGTGCCTGTTCCACCAAGCTCAAGGAAGCGGATAACATTGGGGCTTTCCAAGCAGGTGCAAGAAGTCCAGGCTCCTCGGATGTGCCCTCATTTGAGAGTACCTCGTCAGAAGAATAACCAGAATCTACCTTTTCGCCCGATGAAGACTTGGTCCGGGTGGGCACTTCTTTCACTGCTAGGGGAGCCCCCGCGTCGGGATCTATGGCTGGCGCATCGTCACGTGGGCTCAGCAATGGTGACCTCCCGGGCCTTCGCCCCCTCCTCACATAGATTTGCTTAAACGAGGGAACCACGAGTGTGAGGACTCGGACTCCAGATACCGGATATACCCGATAGGATTACCGAGTAGACCAGATACCACTTGGAACCCGTGAAGCCTCCCAAGAGCTGTAAAGCTCCGAAGGGAAAAAGGATTGTCGTGTAGTACATTGAAGCCCCCAGATATAACAGTAAGCAATAATATTTCATTAATCAGGTTAGCTAAAGTAGCAAAAATAAAATTACTTTTTAATTAACAGTTAAAAATAACAATTATACCAGAGTCCAGTCCAAAGGGAAGATGAGTACAGTCTAATAGGAAGAAAAATGTACACTGAGGTTGGGGGAAGCCCGACACAGGTACCGCTGGCAACTACGAACACGCCACGCTAGGAATCGCGAAGGAAGAAGAGCACCACACCTAAAAAGGAGGGGTGAGCCTCGTGTCACTGGCTCAGTAGGGGTTACACGGATCCCCACTAAAAAATAGTGCAGTAACACGGAACAACAACTAAAATAGCAGTAGTAGTAAAGCAGGAAAAGCTAAACTACAACTAAAAATAGCTATAAAAGAAAGCCGTAACGGAGGGAGTAGAACAGCTAAAAGAAAAGGGAAAGGGAAAGCCGCAAAGATCGGAACACGGCCACCAAGTGAAGCTCGGCTCCCTAAGCTACTCCAAACAGCGATAGAAAGGCGAACCCTGATCTCACAAAGTCAGAAGTTACCGATCCATCGGTAGGCACAAAGCCCAAAGCGAAGGTCCTACAAGACTAGGCAAAAACCCTAGAAAAGACCTGGACAAACACAGACACTAACGCATACATGACTAGATCGTCATGTACGCATCAGTAAACTGATCTTGGACGAAGAGCAGACCAATCTCAGAGGGGGAAGCTGATCTTAGACAAAGCCAAGGACAGACTAACTCGGAAGGGGAACACAGACTCCGAGAACCACGAGAGTCACATGTCAAGTGACGGAAGCACCTCTTCACTAGAAGAACAGCCAGATGCGTCCACTGACGTCTTACACTGCGTCTCAAGTATCTTAGTCATGTCGACCACGGACACTGGGACACCGTACCAAGTACAAGGAACAACAGTAACGAGTGACTAGTCAGGGTCACGCCCGTCGGCGTTCGTCCAAACTGCCCCTAATCACGTGTACACACAGAAGCTCAATACCTTGAGCCAGGCGTCTAGCTAATTTTCTCCCCCAACAGGACGCTACTGCAAGGCAAGGGAGCCGACGAAAAAGCTTACAAACCGTCTGTCGGGAACTGCCCTCACCACCACTCCCGGGTGGGACGACACTCGAGGTCGTTAGGCTACGACTAGTGAAGGCTCACTAGACATAGAGACTCCGAAGCATGAGTGCTGAAGTACAGACAGGCTAAGCACGCACTGTCACCCGTACTACGAAGCAGACACAAGGTGGCATACTAGATTGCCACCGGACTCAGGACAGTCAACTAGACCTGTAAACACAATGATCCTTGAGTCAGAAGACTCGAGGTCAAGATCATCGTACATAGCGGTACAAGCCGCCAATTGGTCTAATCCTAAGGCATAACATGATAAAACATCGATAAGAAACGACATAGGATCACCCGATCCATGCTTCCGCTTAACACGAATCACAGAGACTAGAGGGATCACCAAGACCCTCAAAGCACACGGACATGCAAACTGAGGTAAGACAGAACCTCAAGGCGTCCAACAGCATCTCTCGATCCATGCAGGACCATCGAGACAATCACAATGTCATACGTCAACGACTGGATCACACCGGGTTGACCAGACACCAATAATGACTCAGGAACAGTACGGAACACTGCTCGATAATAGCACCCCTCGGTCGTCCCACAACATGATCATTGCCCTCATAGGACATCCAAGATGTCCACGAAACTACGGGCAACTCACACGGCAAGGCCAAGGCAAACGGAAGCCTAAACAATAGAAAGGTGGATCTCTGAGGAGAACGGTCACCAACCTGACCACTAGGTGAACCAAACGGTCAGCCAAAGGGCCACTACTCACACAGAGACTACAGGTACTTAACGGTCATAGAACAGACCGTATAAAGTGATACACGGTCCATACCTAGGCCGCTCCATGGAGTAAACGGTCGGGGGCATGGCCATTTACACCCAGAATACTCAAGCATATAAAACCAAGAAATATAGGGGTACACGGATTATCAGGAGGCCGCTCCATTCATAGGACGGTCTCCTTTAGGGTCGCGTAATGACTAGAGCTGTCATTGACCGGAACGCTTAAATACAATGCACGGTTTAGCTCAAGCCGTGTAGAAGTATGGACGGTCACCAAAAGGGCCGCCCTATACACTGAACGGTCTGAGCAAAGCCGCTCAATCGAACCGACATAAAACATTGACCAAGACTCGATCGAATATACACGGTCTACCAAGGGACACTTAAGCCATAGGGTGGTCCGTCACTTGGCCGCTCGGCCAACGAACCGACATAAACGGAACGGTCCTCAATGGGCCGTTCACTGGGTTGAGCAGTCCCCCAATGGCCGCTCACGAACCCCAAACGGTCTATCGACTGACCTCTTACACCTGAACCGACCTACTGTTCCAAACGAATGAACGGTTGACATGGAACAGCTCTGGACATGGAAACGGTCTCCTGATGGACCGCTCAAGACGTAAAACGGTCACAACTGGACCGCCAAAGCATGAAAATGGTTAATGTTAAACCGTTTAGGTGTCACGGCGGGTAAAACAGGGGATTGGCTGATCTCAGCCATTCCAAGCCCCATTCACGTTTAAATGAAGGGGAAACAACCCTAATGACCAAATAAACCTTCCACAGACTGGAAGGGGTCCAAACCGACACCAAAAATGCAAGAAATGGGCGATTCTACCGAATCGACCCAAATCGGGTCACATGGTATCCCGGGCTTCCACCGATCCCAAATGACCACCGATCGCGACGAAACTTGCGGGAATGGGATGCTAACATGCCAGAGGTTAAAATGAAACTAATTTGACCCGAAACCGTCGCCGTTTCCCGGCGAACCCGTTGCACACCCCCGAAGCATGCTTTGCCCGAAACTCAAGAAAACCCGCTTAAACTCGCACCGATCAACACGGAATTACAAGGAAACACAGAAGAGACGCAGGGCTTTCATCTCCCTACCTCCACTGAAGATTTCATGCACCGAAGTGACTAAACCACGCCGAAATAGCCACGACGATCAAACCACGCCGGCTTTGAATCCACCGATCGGGATCGCACCAACCACGCTCCATCCCTCGCACCATCACGCGCCACAACAGCTGCACGTCGTCGCCACCTCACCCACGGACCTCCTCCGTCTGCAGTCGGAGCAGAGAGGGAGAGAAGGGAGAGAACGGGAGAGAGAGAGAGGGACGCGCGCGCGAATGAGGGAAATGAGAGAGGAAAAGAAAAGAAAAAGGAAAGGAAAATAGTAATTTTCCTAATTTTCGTAAATTCTGATTTTTGTGTCGAAAATCTACTAATTCAGAAAAATACGCAAAAATAGCCGAAACGATCCTCGGAAAGAATGCAACGCAACTGTATCATCCGTGAGTTGATAAATTGAATAGTAAACTCACCACGGAACACGGCTGCAAGCTGGGTCACATCAAGGCATATTAACAACTGAACACACGACTACAAGGTACTAGTCATGCATCGAGCAGCTTACCAAGAAAGACCCACGACATCGAGAACAACAATCTCGGGGAACGCATCTCAAGGACCACGATCACGTCCCGAGAATGCAACACCCAAGAAAGAATTACAATGCAGAGGGTACTCAGCCAGCAGAAATGCCGACAGATTCCCCAACACTCACAAATGCCAGCGCTAAACCATAATGCCTCCAAGAACAATGGCACGGCAACAACAATGTCAAGGCACATGAAGCCAAGACAAAGTTACATCGATAAAAACAATTCTCTCGACCGGTCAGAATCTTACAACCAACGATCCTCGACCAGTGGGTGACCAGCCCACACGCTTCCGCTGCGCACTCAAACAACGCACACAGGCATCAGTAAGTACCTCAGCATCTGCATCTCAGCACACACTCGGCGCCATCATAATTCATGAAAATCGTAATATAACACGCCACAAGTACTGATCTCACGAGCAACCGATCACAAGTAGCCTAAGTGCAAACCAAGAAGAGCACCAGCTTCAGCATAAAGCACAAAGAAAGGCTAATCTCAGCTTATCCTCATATCCTGAAAATAATTATTGAGCCTTCATAACACATCAACCGCTAGACACGGCATGACAAACACGGTGTACCACGGCTCTTAACACAGAATTGCATCCAAATCCAAGCAACCGTCGAACAAGGACCAGATCAGGCTCAGAATAAACACAGTCCACACTTAAGTAGACACAGGACAAAGGCCTCACTATGACAGCACTTCTAAGGCTTACCTCGAAAAGATTCCACCAACCAAGATGAGAAGCATTAAGCTCACTAACAATAGCTTACCAGGAAGGAAAATCCTAGGTTCGCTCGAGCATCTTCTGAAACAAGGAATCTAATCGACCACTTCAACAGAAGTGAGACACTTTAGGAGCTGTACAGACTTAAGCTGGGACGACCAAAACAACGTAAGAATGTGCATGGCCATCACACCAACCAGAAAAGTCACCAGCCACCTGAACAAATCACGGAAAAGATCTCGAATAGTGTACTGCACATTCAAGCCTACCGGCGAACTCTGCCAAGTACAGCATGATCGAGACAAACACCACGATTGAAAGAAGCATCCCATCGCATCCTGATGAGAGCAAAAACATCTCGCGCAGTGCCAACAGAGCACGCACAAGACCACACACAGAAACAAAATGATAAATAATCGTAAAACCTAAGCCAGCGAAAGACTGTACTGTACTTTCAGGACTTTGGACACCGTATATCTCAGATTCCCATGTACTTCACACAACAATGCTCTGATACCACCTGTGACGACCCGAACTCCGGATACTGGATATACCCGATAGGATTACCGAGTAGACCCGATACCACTTGGAACCCGTGAAGCCTCCCAAGAGCTGTAAAGCTCCGAAGGGAAAAAGGATTGTCGTATAGTACATTGAAGTCGCCAAATATAACAGTAAGCAATAATATTTCATTAATCAGGTTTGCTAAAGTAGCAGAAATAAAATTACTTTTTAATTAACAGTTAAAATTAACAATTATACTAGAGTCCAGTCCAAAGGAAAGACGAGTACAGTCTAACAGGAAAAAAAACGTGCACTGAGGTCGGGGGAAGCCCGACGCAGGTACCGCTGGCAACTACGAACACGCCACGCTAGGAACCGCGATGGAAG
Source organism: Amorphophallus konjac (assembly GCA_022559845.1). Classification (NCBI taxonomy): domain Eukaryota; kingdom Viridiplantae; phylum Streptophyta; class Magnoliopsida; order Alismatales; family Araceae; genus Amorphophallus; species Amorphophallus konjac. The sequence goes on from CM040121.1 coordinate 122,985,701, forward strand.
AAGAGCACCACACCTAAAAAGTAGGGGTGAGTCTCGTGTCACGGGCTCAGTAGGGGTCACGTGGATCCCCACTAAAAAATAATACAGTAACATGGAACAACAAATAAAACAGTAGTAGTAGTAAAGCAGGAAAAGCTAAACTACAACTGAAAATAGCTGTAAAAGAAAGCCGTAACGGGGGGAGTAGAACAGCTAAAAGAAAAGGGAAAAGGAAAGCCGCAAAGACTGGAACACGGCCACCAAGCGAAGCTCAGCTCCCTAAGCTACTCCAAACAGCGACAGAAAGGTGAACCCTGATCTCAAAAAGTCAGGAGTTACCAATCCGTCGGTAGGCACAAAGCCCAAAGCGAAGGTCCTACAAGACTAGGCAAAAACCCTAGAAAAGACCTGGACAGACACAGACACTAACGCATACGTGACTAGATCGTCATGGATGCATCAGTAAACTGATCTTGGACGAAGAGCAGACCAATCTCAGAGGGGGAAGTTGATCTTAGACAAAGCCAAGGACAGACTAACTCGGAAGGGGAACACAGACTCCGAGAACCACGAGAGTCACATGTCAAGTGACGGAAGCACCTCCTCACTAGAAGAACAGCCAGATGCGTCCACTGACGTCTTACACTACATCTCAGGTATCTTAGTCGTGTCGACCACGGACACTGGGACACCATACCAAGTACAAGGAACAACAGTAAATAGTGACTAGTCAGGGTCATGCCCGTCGGCGTTCATCCAAACTGCCCCTAACCACGTGTGCACACAGAAGCTCAATGCCTAGAGCCAGGCCTCTAGCTAATTTTCTCCCCCAGCAGGACGCTACTACAAGGCAAGGGAGCCCACGGAAACTAGCTTACAAACCGTCTGTCAGGAACTGCCCTCACCACCACTCCCGGGTGAGCCGACACTCGAGGTCGTCAGGCTACGACTAGTGGAGGCTCACTAGACATAGAGACTCCGAAGCACGAGTGCTGAAGTACAGACAGGCTAAGCACGCACTGTCACCCGTACTACGAAGCACCAGACACAAGGTGGCATCTAGATTGTCACCGGACTCAGAACAATCAACTAGACCTGTAAACACAACGATCCTTGAGTCAGAAGACTCGAGGTCAAGATCATCGTACATAGCGGTACAAGCCACCAATTAGTCTAATCCTAAGGCACAGCATGATAAAACATCGATAAGAAACGACATAGGATCACCCGATCCATGCTTCCGCTTAACACGAATCACGGAGACTAGAGGGATCACAAAGACCCTCAAAGCACACGGACATGCAAACTGAGGTAAGATAGCTCCTCAAGACGTCCAACAACATCTCTCGATCCATGCAGGACCATCGAGACAATCACAATGTCATACATCAACCACTGGATCACACCGGGTTGACCAGACACCAATAATGACTCAGGAACAGTACAGAACACTGCTCGATAACATCACCCCTCGGCCGTCCCACAACATGATCATCGCCCTCATAGGACATCCAAGATGTCCACGAAACTACGGGCTCACACGGCAAGGCCAAGGCAAACGGAGGCCAAAACAATAGAAAGGTGGATCTCTGAGGAGAACGGTCACCAGCCTGACCGCTAGGTGAACCAAACGGTCAGCCAAAGGGCCACTACTCATACAGAGACTACAGGTACTTAACGGTCATAGAACGGGCCGTATAAAGTGATACACGGTCCATACCTAGGCCGCTCCACGGAGTAAACGGTCGGGGGCATGGCCGTTTACACCCAGAAGACTCAAGCAAATAAAACCAAGAAATATAGGGGTACACGGTCTATCAAGAGGCCGCTCCATTCATAGGACAGTCTCTTTTAGGGCAGCGTAATGACTAGAGCGGTCATGGACCGGACCGCTTAAATCCAATGCATGGTTTAGCTCAAGTCGTGTAGAAGTATGGACGGTCACCGAAAGGGCCGTCCTATACACTGAACGGTCTGAGCTAAGCCGATCAATCGAACCGACATAAAACGTTGACCAAGACTCGATCGAATATACACGGTCTGCCAAGGGCCACTTAGGCCACAGGGCGGTCCGTCGCTTGGCCGCTCGGCCAGCGAACTGACATAAATGGAACGGTCCTCAATGGGCCATTCACTAGGCTGAGTGGTACCCCAATGGCCGCTCACCAACCCCAAACGGTCTATCGACCGACCGCTTACTCCTGAACCAACCTACTGTTCCAAACAAGTGAACGGTTGACATGGAACCCCTCTGGACATGGAAACGATCTCCTGATGGACCGCTAAAGACGTAAAGTGGTCACAACTAGACCGCCAAAGCATGAAAATGGTTATTGTTAAACCGTTTAGGCGTCACGACGGGTAAAATAGGGGATCGCCCGATCTCGGCCATTCCACACTCCATTCGCATCTAAACGAAGGGGAAACAACCCTAATGACAAAATAAACCTTCCACAGACCGGAAGGGGTCCAAACCGACACCAAAAATGCAAGAAACGGGCGATTCTACCGAATCGACCCAAATCGAGTCACATGGGTTCCCGGGCTTCCACCGATCCCAAATGGCCACCGACCGTGATGAAACTTGCGGGAATGGGATGCTAACATGCCAGGGGTTAAACTGAAACTAATTTGACGCAAAACCGTCACCGTTTCCCGGCGAACCCGTCGCACACCCCCGAAGCATGCTTTGCCTGAAACTCAACAAAACCCGCTCAAACTCGCACCAATCGACATGAAATTGCAAGGAAACACAGAAGAGAAGCAAGGCTTCCATCTCCCTACCTCCATCGAAGATTCCGTACACCGAAGTGACTAAACCACGTCGAAATAGCCATGACGATCAAACCACGCCGGCTTTGAATCCACCGATCGGGATCGCGCCAACCACGCTCCATTCCTCGCACCATCACGCGCCATAGTAGCTCCACGCCATCGCCACCTCAACCACGGACCTCCTCCGTATGCAGTCGGAGCAGAGAGGGCGAGAAGGGAGAGAATGGGAGAGGGAGAGGGACGCGCACGCGAATGAGGGAAATGAGAGAGGAAAAGAAAATAAAAAAGAAAGGAAAATAGGAATTTTCTTAATTTTCGTAAATTCTGATTTTTGTGCCAAAAATCCACTAATTCAGAAAAATACGCAAAAATAGCCGAAACGATCCTCGAAAAGAATGCAACGCAACTGTATCGTCTGTGAGTCGATGAATTGAGCAGTAAACTCACAACGAGGTTCCATAACTAGTACGAGAGAAAAACTCACGCGGATCGTAAAACACAACTCAGGACCCACAAAAGCAATCTGAAACTCTCCGATAAGGATCCGAAAGATTTACAGATCGTCTCTCTCTAGATTTTCTAGTGAGAGAATCTCTGGTCTTGTTCAGAGTGAGCTTTCCCGCCGGAAATGGAGGTGGCGGTGGGGGAACCCCCACCGCCTACAACCCCGATATCTTCCACCTCGGCGGCTCCAGTTACTCTTCCGATCCACCCCCCGCCTGGCTCCCGTAGTTCTTTTGCCCAAGTTCTTGTTGAGTCCTTTAGGAAGGAGAAGGTGGCCATTCCGGTGAAGGTTCCGGGGTTCACAGATCGGGGTGAACCTGCTATTTTCTTCTCGAAAGATGATGTGCAAGTTTCCTTGCAATCCCTCTCCTTCGCCATTGTTGCAAAGTGCTCGTATGGGAGGCCGACGATTCTGGACATTAAGAGCTATCTGATGCAGAGGTTGTCGCTCCATTCAGACTTTATTGTTAGCAGTTTAAACCAATGGCATCTTCTCTTACGTTTTGATTTTGAGGCAGATTTCTTGAAGCTGTTGATGCAAAAGAATTTATATATTAAAGGTTTTTTGTTCCGATTCTTTCGATGGACTCAGGATTTTGATTTCGACACGGATCCCCCTATGGTTCCAGTTTGGATCAGCTTCCCTGCTCTCCCAGTTAATCTTTACCATGAAGATTGTATGCGTTCGATTACTGGAAATTTTGGGAAGGTTCTTCGCATTCATGAGCAAACCCTTGCCATGACAGACACGACTGAAGCTTTGGCATGTGTAGAAATGGATTTAGCTTCCCAGCGTAGAGAATGACTGTGGATCGATCTGGATGGTCAAGGATTCAGGTAGGCAGTTAGTTATCACTAGGTGCCTCATCTTTGTTCTAACTGTCACAAGATTGGTCATGATGTTAGCAGCTGTAGGAGGACTAAAGGCAGGGTTAATCGTTCTCCTACTTTGCCAAAGACTCTTAATAGGAGCTCTAAGGAATCCTATCGGCCGCGCCATGTGGACCCTCAACCTGTTCGACAAGTGTCATCTCAGGAGAATAGATTTTTAGCTCTTCAATTGGTGGATGAAGGGGTCGACTTTGATTCTCTAGTCCCAAGTCAGGTGAGAAGTATTGATACCAGGGATCAGCCTAGTACCAGTAAGCCATCTTCTGAATTTATGGAATTCAATAATCCTAATTCAGAGTCTACTCAGCCCCGAGTCTTGGATGGTAGCACTTATAAGCCTTGTCCTCACCAGTGTGCTGGTGTGGAGATCCATTCAAGCCAAATTGTGACTCCAGATGATGATGGTGGACAACCTGGTAGTTCTCCTCAGAATGACAACTGTGAAGTTCAGGGTAACTGTGGTGAGAATAGGCCAACAGCTAATCTTGTTTCAAAGGGTGCTGAGGATGAGTTAGCTGGAGGTCTACACTTCCAATCAGCAGGGGTAGAGAAGCTTTTGGTTTCACAAAAGTTATTAGAAGTGGGCATCTCTATTGCTGAAAAGCCCAAACAAGAAAATTCGCTTATGCAAGTTATTGTTAGTGGTAGGGGTGAACATGTTGGGCGTATTCTAAAAGATGGGGGGATGATAACTAGATCTAGAGCTAGATCGATGGATGTCTATAGACAAGGTACCTAATGATAAGTCCCATTCTAATTTGGAATATTAGAGGAGTGGGTAACTCTAGTTCCCATAGATGTCTTAAGAGAATGGTACATAGTAATAAGGTTTCTTTGGTGGCTATTAGTGAACCAATGCTGGATGCTGGAAAAGCTTTTTAGCTGGGCAGGTTCATCAAATTACAGAGGTTTGCTGTCAACTCTTTTAATGATTTTAAAATTTGGGTGTTTTGGCATGATAGTTGTACTTTGGAGGTCATATCTTCATCTACTTAGCAAATCACATTGGGCCTCAAGAAGGGTGATGTTACAACATTTTTTTTCTCCTTTATGTATGCGTCATGCAATCATGTCCATATACTGGACCTTTTTAATGAATTACTCACCTTTGATACTTCTGTTTCAGTTCCCTGGATGGTTGGAGGAGATTTTAATTGTGTAATGCGGCCTTCGGAGAAGGTGGGTGGATCCACTCCTTCTTTGGCTACCATGGCAGATTTTAATGCTTTTGCTTGCTCAGCTGGGTTGTTTGATGATGGTTATTAAGGGGGGGCTTTGACTTGGAACAATAATCGAACATGATCAGCTAACATCCGAGCTCGGCTGGACAGAGTTCTACTCAATGGCCACTGTCAGTCAGAAGTGCCCCAATTATTAGTGAAGCATCTCCCTAGAGGTCCTTCAGATCATGCTCCGATCTTGCTGTCTGTTGATAGTCACTCTTCAGGCCCATCCAGATTTATTTTTCAAAAGATGTGGTGTTCCCACAATTCTTTTATTCAAGTTGTTTCAGATGCATGGAATCAATGCCAGGTAGATCACCCCAATGCCATGGTCAGATTATTTTCTAAGTTGAAGGCTGTCAAGACATCTCTATGCAAGTGGAATAAGGAAGTCTTTGGTGATGTTACTACAAATGTCAGGTTAGTAGAATCTGAAGTGGAGCAGAAACAAATAGCTTATGATCTGGTTCCATCCACTGACAATAGAAGCAATTTAAATGCTGCCAATGCAACTCTGCGTCAGGCTTTACTCAGGGAAGAAATTTTTTGGAATAAAAAATCTCGCATTGATTGGATTGAGAGTGAAGATAGGAATACATCTTTTTATCACTCAGTTGCTCAATGTAATCGTAGGAGGGGTCTTATCAGAAGATTGGAACTAGGGGACTCGGACCAATGGTGTGAAGACCAGGTCACTCTTCGAAACCAAGCTGAAATGTATTTCAAGAATCTTTTCTCGTCGGAGGAACACTCCATTGATATGTCCATGCTGGATTGCATTCCACATTCAATCTATGAGGAGCAGAATAGCTTGTTATGCTCAGTTCCAGATGTAGAAGAAGTCCGTGCAGCGGTTTGGGCTCTCAAAGGCTCCAGCTCGCCTGGTCTAGATGGTTTCTCAGGTGATTTTTATATAGCAGCATGGGAAATCATTGGAGGTGATGTAATTGCAGCGGCTCAATGTTTCTTTAAGGGATTCCCTATTCCCAGAGGCATGGCTTCATCTATCATTGCTCTGGTTCCAAAGGTGTAAGAGCCGAGGTCTTTTAATGACTTTCGCCCCATCAGTTTGTGTAACTTTTCTTATAAGATAATCTCTTCTATCATCTCTAAGCGTTTAGCCCCAATCTTGCCCAATCTTATATCTATGGAGCAAGGGGCTTTTGTCAAAGGCCGTAACATTCTTGATAATGTAGTGCTTGCCAGGCAATTAGTGATGGATATTGACATGAAAGTAAGGGGGCACAATGCCATTTTTAAACTAGATATGGCTAAGGCATATGATAGAATGGAGTGGGATTTTCTGTTGGCTGTTCTGTGAAAGTTTGGTTTTAGCACTAGATTTACCTCACTTATTGGCATGATCTTGGTCAACTGCTGGTTTTCAGTAAACTTTAATGGTGTTATGGCAGGGTTCTTCAAGTCTAGTAGAGGAATTCGACAGGGAGATCCCCTTGCTCCCTATCTTTTCATATTAGCTTCTGAAGTGCTCAGCCGAGGTTTAGCAACTTTATTTCAGTCAGGAACTTTGAGGGGATATAAAGGTCCAAGGAATTTAGTCCATGTCTCTCATCTTTTGTATGCGGATGATACCCTTATTTTCATGAATGCAAGCAAGCAGAATCTGATTATACTCCAACAGTTTATTACAAGATATGAAACTAGCTCTAGTCAGAAGGTTAATGCTGGTAAAAGTAATATCATTGTATCTGAAAAAGCACCCCTTTCACTCAAGCAATCCATTCATATGCTAACTGGGTATAAGGTTCAATCTGCTGGGTTCAGCTACCTGGGAATTCCAATTAAGAAAGGGAGATATAAGTGCGTAGATTTCAAGTTCATAGTGGATAAAGTGCAACAGAAGTTAGAGGGGTGGCAGTCTAAACTCCTCTCCCAGGCTGGGCGAGCAATACTTATTAACTCAGTCCTCCGGAGTATCCCTATATATTTAGCTTCTGCCTGTTTCATACCTGTAGATGTGGAAAATGTGGAGCGTGGTGTCACAAGTCACATAGGCAAGCATATGTGCATAAGTGATAACATAATGTGCATATCAAGTGAACATCATGAATATGTGACTATGTAAACATGGTAGCATGATCATACAATAAGACAAAAGCGATAAAAGATGTAAAAGAATGCCGTGATCGCCACCAAGGAATGACAACGCCAAAAGAATATAAAATACTAAGTGCGTTGTGTACCTTGGAAAAAGAGGATGATCGCGCTCAATATCAAGATGCGGGGACTACGTGGATTACCTCTCCTTGCCTTCCAGCCGGCTAGAAGGTAAGGGCCTCACTTTCCATGCTTTCCTGCGAAACAAACACAAAACAAGAGGCAAAACCTATTAGAAAATGCTAAGTGTAGAAATCTGCCCAAGTGCATAAAGTAGCATGAAAGATTGAGGGCAAACTTACCGGGGGAGGGTTTTTAACCCCTATAGAAGGGTGCAAACAATAGGTGTGTATATTGTGATGAGATTAACATGAAGAAATTGATTTAATATGCCATGATGAACATAGATAAACAAGATGCAAAAGTGCATGCCACAAGAAAAACTGTGCAAACAGTGTAAAGTGGGTGCAAAGACTGATGCAAACAGTAGGGCAAACGATGTCCAAATGAAAAGAAATTTGAGATGACAGAAGACTTGAGTGTTGTAAAGAAGTAGGAACAAGAATCACTCAAAAAGGAAGTCGGGACAGAAAGTTATGACACCGGAGATTTGGGAAAAAATATGGACTTTGCAGAAAATTCAGAACAGTGCATAAAATGGACTCAAAGAATGATGAATATCTCACAAGATAGAACACCAAAAGAGAAATAGTGGATGCTATGGAAAGGTGGGAATGTTGTGGTGAAACTAGGGCCAAAATTAAGATTTAAAACGGGGAAGAGACCAGTGAAAAATGGGGTGAAAAACTCAAGAAAATAGAAGGGTGCAGAACATGGGAGAAAAATGACTAAGTGTAAAAATAGAATGAACAAGCAAAACTCATGGACAAAATATGAAGGAAGATGATGAGGTAATGAGCCCAAAACTAAGGAACACAAAGATTATACTTCCGTCTAGAGCCTGTAGTTGAAAGGATGGATCAAGAGTGCCCCACGGCCTCGCACCGGCGACGCAAATATGCCCCCGTCGCAAGAAATCTGAGTTTCAGCAAAGTGCAGAACAGTGTGGTGAAACCACAAAAGTAGGGGCTTGGAAAAGGGGGAAAAGATATGAGAAATAAGGCAAACATATAATCAACGTGAAGCTAATACTCCCCTCTTCAAGATGGAGTTGAGGGAGGATAAAAAGGATGAAGCATGACTCCGCACCGGCTTGATGAACAGGCCCCCGTCGTGGACTTTGTAGCAGAAATCAGCAAACTGTGATGATTTGCCAAAAGTAGGGGCAAAGTTGAGAGGGCAAACGTTGATGAAATTGAGCAAACAAGGAACCAAAATGAAGCTTATACTTCCCTCTTCAGGATAGGGTCAAAGGAGGATAAAGAAAATTCGGCATGGCTTCGCCGTCGCCTTGAAAACACACCCCCGTCGCACAGGAAATCTGGGCAGGTTTATATAGAAAAAGTGGTGAAACCCCCAACTTTCTCCCACGATTCCAGAAGATAGAGTCCACCAAATCTCGAGATCTCTGGATCATTCTCGAGATAATAGTCAAGATAAGGCGTAGGAACAAACATGACTCTTTTTGGTTGAAGATTGTGGAAGTTATGGCTCTTGGAAGAAGCCTCTGGAACCTAATCTGCAGGGTTTTTTGGTTGCACGAAAAGTAGAAAAACCTGATAATGCGGCCACGATTCCAGGAGATACAGCCCATCAAATTTTGATTTCTATGAACCAAAGTAAAGATAATACAAAGGGCTAGAAGTAGGAAAAAACGGGGATCAATTTGGATAAGTATTCTAGAAGTTATGGCCGCCGCAAGATAGCCACATCGCGCAGGTTCGTGGAGAGTCCAGAGCAGGCTGGACTCTTATTGGATAAACGGTCGGACGACTGACCGTTAAGGGTTAAACGGTCGTCAACCGACCGTTTACAACAATGAACGGCCATTAACACGACCGTTTAAGGTAGACTTTGCGCGACTTTGGAAATTAGATCATATCTTCCAAACGGTGCAGAATTAGCAAAAGTGGTAGAAGACAAAATTATAGATAACTTAAAAATGAACAACTTTTATGAAGAAAGTAAGATGAGAAAATGATTGGAAGAGAGAGAAAGTGGGGCTAGAACAGAGAGAGAAAATACTGGGACATAGGTGAACAGTGCAGTCTGCCGAAAAAATGTAAATAACTTGAAATCGGTGCAGAACTGGCCCATGACGTAGAAGAAGGAATTGTAGGGATTTAAAAGATGAACAACTTTGGTGAATGACACATTTTGAAAAGAGGAAAGGAAGGGGGTGAAAAAGGACCATTTTAAAGACTACGCAACGAAAGGGGGCTGAATGCTTGAGGGAAGCCGGCCTAAATGGGCCGTAAGGTGACTTTGAAGGCCAGAAGGTGACAAGATAGGCTCCAGGGCTCTATGAAATAATGATCTCCAAGATTCAAAAGGAATGGAATAATGAAATGGGCTCGAAATCCATCCAAGAAAGGCTCCAAAATAATGGGTAATTCGGGGCATCAAAATGATGAATAAGAGAAATGACTCAACTTGCAGGCTAAAAACGGGTGTCAACAGATGCCCCTCCTTGATGTCCGCTTTGCAAGGGAGCAAGCGAAAGCGAGGCGGAGGTGAAATAGAAAGGAGATGGAGCAAAAGTGACAGCGACGTGAAATGGAGATGAAGCGGAGATGAAGCGGAGAGAACTGATAAGCGGGCATCAAGGCAAAAGGCACCCGTCACAACCAACAAGCGACATGAATTCTCCTGAAAACGCCGAACTACCCACCCGGAATGGCTGACGCGGATGAAACATGTCTAGAGAACTAAACTAACAAAAAGAAATGGAAACACGACCAACCTCATCGGGGACACAATCCACAGGCAATGAGGGGGTCGAAAAGAGCACAACGCAAAAAGCAGGAGAAATATCACTGAGATAAAATCCAGACATGAATCACGCTGGCCAACCCGACCAAGCGGCAAGATCAGAGAAATCGTTCAAATTCAGAGTGGAATGAGAATCTCTTATCCAAGTGAATTGAAGTGCAATTAACCATTACTGAGGAACAACCTTGAACGGATCACGAGGCATGCGTGCTCAAAATGACATGATGCATGCTGGGCTAAAATAAAGAAATCATCAAAACGAATGCAAAGAAAGTTAAAATAGAAAGTACTCGAGAATAGTATTGCTAGACTGGAACAATCAGGGTCAAGACACTATCCGCAACCACGGCGTGCGTGATAGAATCATCGTTCCCTAATTTTCTCAACCTAACGGCCTATCCGATGATTAAACATGTGCACCTAGATCATCATCATTTTTGTTAGAGGGGAACGTCAGATCCTGGAACACATGAATGACCAGCCGGTTCTCGAGATAATATAACAATATAGATACCATATAGTAATGCAACAATGAGTAGGGATAGAAGGCCATACCTGACTTACCTGTGCAGGCAAAATGACATTTTTTTGAGTTTTATTTTCTGATTTTTTTTATTTTTTCATATATAAGACAAATATGATAAACAAGCGAGTGTAAACATAGACAAAATAACATAACTATCAACTGAACGACAAACAACACGACATAACATAACGGTCAAATGAAATGGGAGACAATGCAACATAACATAACAAAGGCACACGAGCACATATGCAATGGCATGAACGAACAACATGCATGCATGAACACGGTGTGACAAGACAACAACGCGGTGGGACAACACACGGTTGGGACAAGAACATGGGACATAAAAGGGTGACTAACAACATGTGCAAGACAACTAACAACACTTGGTGAGAGATAAAACAACATGTGTGGGACAACACGGTGGGACATAAACATGTGACAAGCACACGGCGGGACAAAAGACATAACAAATACGCCCTTCAATCAAAACCCAAGATCAGAATGAAGCAGAACCGCCAGGTTCATAATCGTGAGGCAAAGCCCTCTCATAAAGATATGATCATTGCAAACAAAAACTGAGAAGGACATGAGCTTCAGAATAGATCGAGAGATAAGATTGAAGGAGAGAACAGATCAAAGATGTGGACAGGAGGCAGAGCCCAAAGATATAGCAAGGAATGCCTGAGTACTTGCAACCTGCACACTTAGCAAACAGATTACGTATCTGTCCTTAAAATAAATACAAATGTATGAAAAAGACACATTTTTTTGATTTTTGTAATCTTTTTTATTTTATTTTTTTGAAATTTTCAATAGTATTTCATTTTTCTGGATTTTTTGAAGTATTTGATTTTTTAGGTTTTTGAAATATTTGATTTTTTTTGAAATTTTGAAGTATTTGATTTTTTTAGATTTTTGACAATATTTAATTTTTTAGATTTTTTTGAAATATTTAATTTTTTTAGACTTTTGGTAATATTTGATTTTTTTTAGATTTTGACATAGCAATCCGCAGCACCTAAAGACGGGCTCAAACTACTAGCCAGGGATCGACGTTCCTACCCCTTTCACTAAAGGCTTCCCTTAAGGAGGGTGTGCATGCGAGGGTGGCTTACCACAACCAACTGCTTCTAAAGAACGGTGCCCCTACTAAGGCCATACCCGAGATACAACCCAGCCTAAGAGGGAGAAGCAGAAGATAAATTGGAGACAAGCTTCGTGCAGGATGGGAGATATCAAGGCTCGAATTCCTTCCAGGGCACTACGCCTCAAAGAGATAACCTGTTGCACCGGGGCTTTGTGTCTTTGATTTTTAGACCCATATTTATTAGGCACGCATGCGACCGGGCTCATGACGTCCCGCGGGGAACTGTACTGCCACTCTTGCCATGCCTTTGATTCATAATTTTGCATTGATTCATTTTCTCATTTTGGTAGCCCTTATTGGCCAGATATAGTATGAAAGCTCACTTTTGAGGGTCAAGACTGCCCCTATTTGAGACCTCTCTCATATTGGGGAGTGTCTAGGTTGGTCATCTTATCCATCCATCTCTTGCCCATGCACTTGGCCGAGCAGAGAAAAGAAAAGACCTTTGTGCATACCCAAAGTATGGCCAAAGCAGCAACGGTGCGCCTCAGAGAGATCGGCTATGGCTTGCCGTGTAGTGTGTGAAAAACCCATGCCTAAAGGTCACCCTCAACAATCGGGGAAAGAAACTAGACTCCCAGCGCGGAGCTATTACCAGCCTAATGATGCTGCAGAAAATAACCTTTTTTATTTGACACAAAGTTAAGATCTAATTAAACAAAGACTCCTAAAGCCACTCAATCATGTTAAGAAATTATGTGCATAAATAATAGAAATAATGGAAATGAAAGCACGTTTCTTGCCCAAAATAAAGATACCTTTGCAAATCCATGGCGTGGAAACCAGCATCCTGAAGCGATCTCGATCATCGAGCTTTGAGGAGCGCGAACTTTGTTTTCCTTGCTTGTCAGGATAAAGGATGAAAGGATAGTAAAGGATTGGATTCCTCGACATAGAGGAGTGGCAGACATCATACTGGACGAAGAAGGGATAAAAAGGAAGAGAGACGAGGGCTAGAACTCCCTCGTTAAGGCACTGAGGCCCTCATAACAAGGAACCAGATACATAATAAACAAGGATTAACTGAGATCAAGGCGGGCTAAAGCCTCGAAAATAGCAAGAAAAAGGGTGGTGACCCTGAAAGGGTGAAGAGGAGTGAGAAGAAAGAGGAGGAGAAGAATCATCCAACATGGTCGGAGAAGGAGAGTAGCGATCACCCGCCAAAGGCGGGGAAGAAGAAGCATAAACACCCGACCAGGTTGGGGAGAAGAAATGAAAACCACCTGACAAAGTTGGGGAAGGATCAGAAAAACCACCCGACAAGGTCGGGGAACGAGCGCAAGGAATCCCCAATAGGGTCGGGGGAAAAGGATGAGAAGCAGAATCCCGATGTATCCGGGGAGAAAAACTAGAAGATGCCCCCTGATCAGGGGAAGAGGAGGACATAGGCAGAGACCTAGAATGGTGAGGACAAGAGAAGATGGTAGAAATATAGTCAGGTGGTGGAAGGTACACCACCCAAGGATAAGAACTGAGCAAAAGAAAAGATGAATGGACGGAGGAAGGAGAGGAGGAAGTGGACCCTCGAATGCACAACTGACGGCCTTTATACTTATGTCGCCACCTCTTCTTGGCAGAAATCTTCTTGAAACAACTCCGCCTGGCGCCGACTCGGGCATTCGGGCTTCTTGTCTTGCAATACTTTCTTAAATAACGGGCCCACCTGGCAGACGGCCTAGCCCGGTTATGAATATGCAGCTTCATCGGGGCGGTTGCCCCTAGACTCACGGTGCTAACATGCTGTGGACATTCTTGAGCAACTGACTCCTTAGGATGATGAGTATCATGGAACCATGGAGTCTTATCTCTTGACACTAGAACATGGAGATTCGGCAACTTTACTCGGCAACTGGGCACGAAGCATAACTCCCTTACCAGAAAAGTAGGACAGAATTGAGGGGGAGTAATGTGCGGCGTTGACGTGGCCGACATACCAATAAACCGAGGGAGATTGCATAACAGATGCAGAATGTCCTTAGAGAATGTAGAAAACACAGCCAACTGCCCCTTGCATATAGAATTCATCAGGCTCTTGGCGGCCGCATGAGTGAGCACCATCTGGGTAGAGAACCCCTCTTGGCCAGTGAACTGAATAGCCATGGAGCGAGGAGAAATAACAACATCGATAGTGAATCCTCCGGTGAGCAGTGAGATTGCCACCGGCCTTGCTTGTGAAGAAACTGGCACTAGTGCAAGGGAACTCTTCTTTGTAAACATTTCTGAAAATGCAGGCTCTTTATCCCCAAAATAACCAGGGACTAGGACCCAGATTGGCATGCGGCAAATGACATCTTGAATCTTGAAAAGCATAATCGAAACCTGGCTCGGCTCATTATCTCCCTGGGGACCAGACCCAAGGGGCACCAAAGATAACGCACACCCGCTCCGTGGGGTGGAAGGGGATGGAGAAGTGGAGGTAATAGGCTTGGAAGGTGTGGGTAAAGGCTCGAAAGGTGTAAGTTGGGGTAAAGGCAAAGGTGGAGGCGTAGGAGGGGGTAAAGGCGAAGGTGGAGGTGTAGGTATAGCTTGCTCAGGCTCAGGCAACAATGGCGAAGGGGATGGCAAAAGTGGTGAAGATGGTGGAAGTGATGGAATAGGGGTCGCTAGGAGAGGAGGTAGTGAGGGCGGTGGTGATGGCTGTAGGGGTAGTGGAGATGATGGAGAGGGCGATGCGGGCAATGTAGGTAGTGGAGGTGGTGGAAATGGAGAGGGTGAGGAAGGAGATGAAGGGGAAATGGAAGGTTATGGGACCCAACGTCGGCGTATTGATACGACACACCGAGCGGCGTTGGGGGTAGGAGTAGTGGCGGTGGAAGTGGAGGCACCAGCCTGAGGAAGAGATTGGGTAGGCATAGGCTGTGGAGATGGGGTAGGAGATGGCGAAGGTGATGAGGTAGGTGGAGATGGAGGTGGTAACGGGGTAGGCGATGGCATAGGCAGGGAAGTGGATAAGGGGGTAGATAACGGAGCGGGCGCTATGGTAAACGCAAAATCACAGGGGTGCCCCTGGCCTTGAGATGGAGACGGCTGCTTAGGCGATGCTTCCTGTTGTTGCTGCTTACTGCGGAGATATAGAATGACCTCATGAATAGCAGTCCAATCAATCCTCTTCTTCGCTTCTAGATCATAAAGATAATCCTGGAACTCGGGGTAATCCTCAACTAAATGCCCCTGCTGGCGGTGAAATTCACAGAACTGAAGTATATTCCCAACCGCTGGTCGACAAGGCACAACCGGAGGGAGCGACAACGCGTGAGTGGCCATTAAAGCCCTGAAAATGTCGGTAAAACACTCTGGCAATGGAGAGCGAGGAGGAGCCTGCTTCGGGCTAGGGGGATGCCGAGGGATATGGGAAGGTGATAGACAAGGTTGCGGGGATGGAAGCAGAGGTTGCGTAGGCAATGGCGCATGGCTAAGGGAAGGATTTGGTGAAGGCATATGTGGAGCATGATGAGGGGGTATATAGACGACATCCACCTGCTCGGGGTGTGGTGTTTCCTTGACCAGAGGTGGGGGTTCATGCGGGTATGAAGAGGCAGAAGGCTGACTCATGGAGGGTTGATATGTGGAGGTATATGGGTGTGGGGGAGCGGAAGGCCGACTCATGGAAGGATATGTGGTGGAGGGCTGACTCAGGGAAGGTGATGGATAGGAGGCGTATGTGGGCGTAGAAGGTGGAGAGGACTCGGGGTCAAGGGAACCTAAAAGTTGTTGGTGGATGAAGCGGGCTCGGCTATAAAGCTGTTGCCAGGAGGTGATGTCATTCAAGGCTAAGATGAACCGATACTCGGGCGTTGCATTAGAAATGATCATTTTGATTTGCTCTCCCTCCGAAATATGCCCCGTGACTTGCGCAGCTAGGCGACGCCAGCGGTCGGCGAAGGTAGAGAACTCCTCGTCAGGCTTCATCTTCTCATGGGCCAGATCAACTATAGAATACTTGGGCCCAACCTGGTCTTGATACTGCTGAACAAATTTCTGTTGAACGGCTTGAAAATTCACCACTTGGTCTTGCGGCAATGTAAAGAACCAATCCTGAGCCGAGCCCTCTAGAGATAGACCAAACAAATAAGCCATCAAGCGTTGGTCATGTCGGAATTGGACCGACTCACAAAGAAACTCCTTCAAGTGCACATAAGGGTCACCGGCTCCACCATAGCAGCGATAAGTAGGAATTTGTGAATGCGGTTGAAGTTGAAGACCTTGGAATGCGAATGGGACACTCAAAGAAGTTTGGGGATCAATTCGATGCTGAAGTTCATCAAGCCTGTGCTGAGTTTGAGCAATCATTTCCTCGATGGGGAGAGACTGAGAAGGATGCAAGCTAGCCTGAGCAAGGAGTGTGAATTTGGACCAGAATTATGGTATTGGGCTAGATAAAGGGATCTGGATTGAGAAGAGGGGAAGTCCATTCCAGGAGTGGCATGATACATGGGCCTAGAAAAATCATGAACACGAGAATAAGGACCGATTGGGCCAGCAGCAACATGGGGCCCATTAAGAGAATAAGAGGGCCCGTTAAAGGAAGGGGCCCCACTAAGAGTAGAAGAGGGAGGCCCGTTATCAGAATAAGGCCCATTAAGATTAGCAATGAACTTTTGGGCCTGGACTGGGGCCGTTTGGCAGGCGATAAATGATAAGTGGGTCACATGATTTGCTTGCGGGTCGGAAGGGCCACGAGGAGATGGGCCCACGTGGGAAGAGGAATCTACACGGGAATAAGAAGATGGGGAAGAAGAAGGGTAATATACAGGAGAAAAATGGCACTCCATGAGGGCAAATGGAGACTTTATACAGGAAAATCAGGGAAATACAATGAGGGAAGTAAGGGCTCAAAGGAGGGGGACTGACTCAATAATGCAAAGAAAAAGAAAAGAAAAAGAAAAAGAAACCTAGGACAATGAGACTAGACAAATGGACACACAAAATGGACTACCCTAAATGGGCCTAACAATAAAACCTATATGGATGATGGGGGATGCAACACAAAATAACACAAGTGGGCTTGGACAAGCCCACACAACACAAACAATATGAAGGATTTCACCCAAGTCAAACAAGTTAATATGATGGGAAGTATTTTATTGTCAAAGTTTTGAGTGGGCCTTTAAATATTTTCAAATTAAGATTAATTCCCTCAAGATAGGTATCCTATAGAGAATAAGGTCCAAACTTTAGGTTGACTAGGGTTAACTCCTTCACAAAGTATGTAAATACAAGCCTATGGGGTGGAAAGGTACAATCGGCCCGGTGTCCGTGTGGGAATCCACGGCTCGCGGGGACTTATGGAGGTCCCGGATAAGATCACCTAGTCTAGGCCAAGGAATATGGGAGCGAGAGGATCACTTACTGAGAGGGAATGCAACTACAATATGGCAATATGTATGACCCTATGTGCACTGGAGTGCATGCAATTTCTAGCCTAAATCTAACAAATCAAGATATAATGAACATATGTGAACATAACAATATGGATGCAAACAAAGTGAACAATATGCACATGAAACGCTATCTAAACATGGACATACACACCAAAATCGCAGCAAAGCATGAGACAAGTGATTGGCACTAGAGGTCCCACCGTGATCGCCAAAAAGGGGTGTAGATATAGAAAATGTGGAGCGTGGTGTCACAAGTCACATAGGCAAGCATATGTGCATAAGTGATAACATAATGTGCATATCAAGTGAACATCATGAACATGTGACTATGTAAACATGGTAGCATGATCATACAACAAGACAAAAGCGATAAAAGATGTAAAAGAATGCCGTGATCGCCACCAAGGAATGACAACGCTAAAAGAATATAAAATACTAAGTGCGTTGTGTACCTTGGAAAAAGAGGATGATCGCGCTCAATATCAAGATGCGGGGACTATGTGGATTACCTCTCCTTGCCTTCCAGCCGGCTAGAAGGTAAGGGCCTCACTTTCCATGCTTTCCTACGAAACAAACACAAAACAAGAGGCAAAACCTATTAGAAAATGCTAAGTGTAGAAATCTGCCCAAGTGCATAAAGTAGCATGAAAGATTGAGGGCAAACTTACCGGGGGAGGGTTTTTAACCCCTATAGAAGGGTGCAAACAATAGGTGTGTATATTGTGATGAGATTAACATGAAGAAATTGATTTAATATGCCATGATGAACATAGATAAACAAGATGCAAAAGTGCATGCCACAAGAAAAACTGTGCAAACAGTGTAAAGTGGGTGCAAAGACTGATGCAAACAGTAGGGCAAACGATGTCCAAATGAAAAGAAATTTACGATGACAGAAGACTTGAGTGTTGTAAAGAAGTAGGAACAAGAATCACTCAAAAAGGAGGTCGGGACAGAAAGTTATGACACCGGAGATTTGGGAAAAAATATGGACTGTGCAGAAAATTCAGAACAGTGCACAAAATGGACTCAAAGAATGATGAATATCTCATAAGATAGAACACCAAAAGAGAAAACAATGGATGCTATGGAAAGGTGGGAATGTTGTGGTGAAACTAGGGCCAAAATTAGGATTTAAAACAGGGAAGAGACCAGTGAAAAACGGGGTGGAAAACTCAAGAAAACAGAAGGGTGCAGAACATGGGAGAAAAATGACTAAGTGTAAAAATAGAATGAACAAGCAAAACTCATGGACAAAATATGAAGGAAGATGATGAGGTAATGAGCCCAAAACCAAGGAACACAAAGATTATACTTCCCTCTAGAGCCTGTAGTTGAAAGGATGGATCAAGAGTGCCCCACGGCCTCGCACCGGCGACGCAAATATGACCCCGTCGCAAGAAATCTGAGTTTCAGCAAAGTGCAGAACAGTGTGGTGAAACCACAAAAGTAGGGGCTTGGAAAAGGGGGAAAAGATATGATAAATAAGGCAAACATATAATCAACGTGAAGCTAATACTCCCCTCTTCAAGATGGAGTTGAGGGAGGACAAAAAGGATGAAGCATGACTCCGCACCGGCTTGATGAACAGGCCCCCGTCGTGGACTTTGTAGCAGAAATCAGCAAACTGTGATGGTTTGCCAAAAGTAGGGGCAAAGTTGAGAGGGTAAACTTTGATGAAATTAAGCAAACAAGGAACCAAAATGAAGCTTATACTTCCCTCTTCAGGATAGGGTCAAAGGAGGATGAAGAAAATTTGGCATGGCTTCGCCGTCGCCTTGAAAACACACCCCCGTCGCACAGGAAATCTAGGCAGGTTTATATAGAAAAAGTGGTGAAACCCCCAACTTTCTCCCACGATTTCAGAAGATAGAGTCCACCAAATCTCGAGATCTCTAGATCATTCTCGAGATAATAGTCAAGATAAGACGTTGGAACAAACAAGACTCTTTTTGGTTGAAGATTGTGGAAGTTATGGCTCTTGGAAGAAGCCTCTGGAACCTAATCTGCAGGGTTTTTTGGTTGCACGAAAAGTAGAAAAACTTGATATTGAGGCCACGATTCCAGGAGATATAGCCCATCAAATTTTGATTTATATGCACCAAAGTAAAGATAATACAAAGGGCTAGAAGTAGGAAAAAATGGGGATCAATTTGGATAAGTATTCTAGAAGTTATGGCCGCCGCAAGATAGCCACATCGCACAGGTTCGTGGAGAGTCCAGAGCAGGCTGGACTCTTATTGGATAAACAGTCGGACGACTGACCGTTAAGGGTTAAACGGTCGTCAACCGACCGTTTACAATAATGAACGGCCATTAACACGACCGTTTAAGGTAGACTTTGCGCGACTTTGGAAATTAGATCATATCTTCCAAACGGTGCAAAATTAGCAAAAGTGGTAGAAGACAAAATTATAGATAACTTAAAAATGAACAACTTTTATGAAGAAAGTAAGATGAGAAAATGATTGGAAGAGAGAGAAAGTGGGGCTAGAACAGAGAGAGAAAATACCGGGACATAGGTGAACAGTGCAGTCTGCCGAAAAAATGTAAATAACTTGAAATCGGTGTAGAACTGGCCCATGATGTAGAAGAAGGAATTGTAGGAATTTGAAAGATGAACAACTTTGGTGAAGGACACATTTTGAAAAGAGGAAAGGAAGGGGGCGAAAAAGGACCATTTTCAAGACTACGCAACCAAAGGGGGCTGAATGCTTGAGGGAAGCCGGCCTAAATGGGCCGTAAGGTGACAAGATAGGCTCCAGGGCTCTATGAAATAATGATCTCCAAGATTCAAAAGGAATGGAATAATGAAATGTGCTCGAAATCCATCCAGAAAGGCTCCAAAATAATGGGTAATTCGGGGCATCAAAATGATGAATAAGAGAAATGACTCAACTTGCAGGCTAAAAACGGGTGTCAACAATATCCAAAGCTATCATTAATACAATTGATAGATTATGTGCTAATTTCTTCTGGCAGGGTTCTGAAGGTTTGAGACGTCGCCATTGGGTTTCTTGGTAGTGCATTCAGAAGCCACAGTTGGAAGGGGGCATAGGCATAACGGACCTGAACCAGGTTCAGGTTTCTTTGGCTTCTAAAAGTTTGTGGTCAATCATCCATGGCTCTTCTCTTTGGTCATTATATGCTCGACAGAGGTTCATCAAAACCAGCTTGTATGACTTCTCTAGGCCCTTCCCAGCTAGCATGCCTCTTGGCATTTTTCAGCAGGCTAAGGAGCTCATCATCAATAATTCAAGATGGCTGATCAGTGATGGAAATGGTATAGACTTTTGGAAAGATATTTGGACAGGGAAGGGGCCTCTCATCTGCACTGTTCAGCAGGGTGTTGTTAGCAGAATTCAGGCTCTGCCCAGGATATCTATTAGGGAGGTTCTACAAGACCCCCACCATGTAGAAAGGTCTTTCCTCAGCAATGCTTATTATCTTCCCAATATCCACTTGAGAAGTGAGCAGATCTTTGTATTTGGACTGGTACTGCTGGAGGAGAATTCACGGTTAAGTATTCCTGCAATTTATTGAGGCCGACAGGTATGGTCAGGCGACCGTGGGCCAATCTCTGGCATTCAAGCATTGCCCCGAGGGCTGCAAATTTCTTTTGGAAACTCCTTCATCATGCGGTACCAGTAGATAGCAGGGTGGCTGAGTGTGGTATTCCCTTGGTTTCTAAATGTGTTTGTTGTAAATATCCAGCTCAAGAAGATTTGAATCATGTGTTTATAAAGAGTGAGATGGCAGCAGACTTATGGAACTGAATTTCCCCTCTGTTAAGTGCTAAGATATACTTGAGTGACCAATTAACAATCCGTTGCTGGAACATCTTGGCAGGTACAATCTTGCGTTCAGCATTCAGTTTTACTGGTATGTATGCAGTCATCTTGCTTCTTTGGGAGATATGGAAGTTCAGATGTGCATTAAAATTTGAAGGTGTAGCTTCAAGTGAGAACAACATTAAAAGGAATGTTATTGCTACTATATCTTATGCTCTGGATAAAATGTCTTTCTCATCTTCTATTTCAGCTGAGCAAATGAATATCTTGGCCCATTTCCAACTATTTCCCAAGGTCACTCTTAAGCGGTCTACTGCAGTGATATGCAGGTTGGCTCCCTCCTGTTTCACCTTGCATGTAGATGGGGCTTCCAAGGGTAATCCGGGGAGATGTGGAGGTGGTGGCTGTGTTCGAGACCACTTTGGCAATATGATGGTATGTTTTGCTTTCAACTATGGTGAAGGCGGCAGCCTCTTAACAGAAGCAAGGGCACTTTATGATGGGTTGTCTTTAGTCATAAATGGAGGCCTCCAGGTGGAAGCAATTTTCTCTGATTGTGCCCTATTAGTAGATTCTATCTGAAGGAAAGTGGCTCCAATTTGGGTCATTCTTCCTTGGTGGAAGGACATTCTAAACCTAATAACCAAAAGTGGCTGTTTGGTGCAACATGTTTATAGGGAGGGCAACCAAGTTGTCGATGCCTTGGCCTCCCATGCATGCTCCGTCCACACTAACAGTATTTTTACTCATGTTAGTGATCTCCCTAGATTGGTTAGGGGAGCTTTGAGGATGGATAAGGGCAGATTGCCCACTCTTCGTAATTGTAATTAGTCTTTTGGTTCTATAGTTTTCTGATTTTGGTTGTTGATATGGACAGGGGTATGCCCCGAAAAAAATGTATTCTTTCATATAATCAATAAAATTTGTGGTCACAGTGTCGGTCTGGGGGAGTGAGAACATGTTCCCCTTCTGGGGGAATGTGCACTCGACTAGACTCATGACTCTGATTGGCTGGTGTTGAGTAAAAAAAAAAAGATCCGATAAGAATCCAGGGTATTACAACGGGAGCCACCATCAGCCGAGTGGCTGCTACATCGGCTCCTACCAAGTGAAGTATGATTTTAATTAAGCCGGGCCTGTAGGGTCAGGAGAAATGAAGAAGA
This sequence comes from Amorphophallus konjac, assembly GCA_022559845.1. Taxonomy (NCBI): domain Eukaryota; kingdom Viridiplantae; phylum Streptophyta; class Magnoliopsida; order Alismatales; family Araceae; genus Amorphophallus; species Amorphophallus konjac. Next base: position 123,008,094 of record CM040121.1, read on the forward strand.
TCGACCAAGATAATGAAGAAAAGTACCCTCCTCGACTTCTGCAGTAGGGGTTGGTTCGAAAATAGTCTCTTCAATAGTTTCTTCTGCAGATAGCACTGCCTCGTGAACCCTGGCCTTACCCACACAAGGAATAGAGATAGAAGCAGGTTCCTCCGCGGTGGCTGAAACAAAGACACATGTATAAAGGCCTCGTTTTGAGGTGCAAATAAGTATTGAAGAGCTACAAGAGCTAAAGGACCTAACCTACAGGCCGGCTCGGTTCGACCCGAGCGGCGATGAACTCTTCGAAGGATGGGGGTGGAGGAACTGGAGGGACAACCACCGAGGCAGAGGTAGCTTCCGTTTTCCTCCGCTTCACCTTTTGTCGTTCAGCCGCCCTAGTAACAGCCAACGCCTGCTTCACCGGTGACTTTGCTCGGGACCGCTTCCCAGCCTTTGGCAGGGGCGTAGTAGTGGGAGCCGGCTCCGCCTCTTCAAAGTGAGGGGGTTTCTGCACTAGCCGGAGAAGGTTCCTATACTGAGCCTACTGGATGTCGGAGAGATGCTCTATCAAAAAAATCAATCAATTAACACTATGAAGGAGCATAATAATGGAAGGCAGAGATGAAGAAGCATTATACCAGGGGGGTGGTGTATAATCGTAGCGTCAGCGGTCAGTAAGTCGGAGATGACTCCTTGTCCCGACGGGCTGCCTCTTGGACCAACCAATAAACGTCCCCGATCTTCGTGCAATGGTCTGCAAGATGAGCCAGCTGCGCATGTTGCTTGAAGGCGAGATGACAATAAAGACTGAAATGGTCCATGCCCCACCCATCGGCATAATGAAAGGAAACCTACAAGCGCTTATCCAGAATGGCAGTTGTCGGGTCCTCCACCTTCAACCCGTGTGCTCGGAGAAGAACATATAGACATGTAGAGTCCTTGTAATTCTCGGGCCTTGTTGACATAAAAAAAAATTGCACAAGCAGAATGTGTCAAAGAGAACCTTCAACCAAGCATCTAGAGCCTTGAAGAGCAATCAAGGATGTGGCTCCGATGTCATCCCGGGAAGTTCAGTAAGCCATGATAGATAAAGGGTCCATCACCTTCGACACTCTGTCCGGCTGAAGCCCTTCCGGTCAAGCTACTGCTCAGCACGACTGTCATTTCAGATGGTCGAGTTGATTAAACTTTGTCAAGCTCCGGGCAATCATTTGCCTGCTGCAAAGGATCTTCAAAATATTGTGAAACTTATAAAATGGGACCCACATCACCTACCATGCAGTGGGGACACAGGACATCAAAGACTACAAGAGCAAATGCTATTATTTGACAAAATGAACAGCTAATATGAATTCGGCCAAGCCCACGCGTAGTGCCGAATGGGTATTGGGCCGAAATGGACCAAAGCCCAGCACCACGCGCCGATGATCAATGGCGTCGATGCCCACGTCCCAAGGCGCACAGAGTCCATCCCGCATCGACCGAAGGTTATTCCTGCCTTTCCACGCGCTGACTGGATGGGCTGAAGCCCCTATAAAATCCCATGTCTTCGAAGAAGAGAGTGGTGGAGAGAAAAAGAAGGAGCACACAGTAAGAAAAAGAGGGGTTCCATCCTTTTCTATCTGACGGCCGACTGAGTGACTGAGAGCATCCAGGGTGCTGAGAGAGAGAGTTTATTGAGCCAGAAGGTAGAAGTTACTGAGAGAATAGTTACAAAGGGATCACATGCGCGGTCCTGCTTCAGGTGGGAGTTCGCTGGTCGGATGCCCCTCAGGGCTATATTCATCTCTCCCCCTTTCTCTGTTCTATTCAGTTCTACCGTTTCTTTTTCTGTCACCCCTGTTCGGTATGCTGTGATGATATGAGAATGAGTTTCGAAGTGGAAGCTCCACTCAATGGATGTAATAAAAAATGTGTAGTTTACATTTGATTCCATGAAACATAATGATATGCTTCTCATTTTGATGCTTTCTCTCTCTGTGTCTTCCTGGGAACTGTTATATTCGATAGCTCTTATATACATATTTTGATTATGCTGTGCATACACATCTCTCAGATTGTGTGGAACCATTTCTATTGCCTCGTCATTGTTTTCCCAACCTCACAGTCGCGGTGAGAGCCTAAGATAGTCCATCTCATGGCCTCACATTTGTGAAGTGGTGAGGGACATAATCAAGTCATAGTTTATGTGATTCCACAAATAACTGGCTCCCGGTGATACTCATGGGTGAAGCTTCTCGTTCCCTGGGATGATCTGCCTAAAACCAGTTAGCGTCATTTTCTTTTTCTCTCTATCTCTGCCAAACCCCCCCCTGAATAAAGCCTCAAAGCCCCCAAATCCTCAAATCTTCCCCATTGGTGGCTCGATTAATCTCCCGGCGCAGTGCTCCCTCAGCACTGGTCCTACGCCGATTGTCAGGCGCACCGAGAACCAATGAATCCCTTCCCCACGTCGATTTGCTTCCGCGCCGACCACCTCTCTCCGCCAGCCGATGCCTCGTTGCACCGAGTCCCTACTGCGCCGATTCCGTGCGCGCCGATTCCCTCAAGGCCGATTCCTATGCCTGTCAATCCCTTAAGCTAGAGACATTCGATCATCTAGCAACCTCTGATGAACCCTAAAGCCCAACACTCGGAGCCTTATCATCCTTCGTTTAGAACCTGTACTATCTCGGGGAAGAATAATGGTCTTTCACTCATATCCACGGGAGCTAAATTAATGGGGTTTACCCCTACATTCAGCCAATTATGATGCTTCTTTTCTAACCCCACTGGCCCATGGAGTTCTGCCACTGCATGTTCTCCTATGGTCCCTTTAAGGGAATCTCAAAAAATACCATGATAAGCGGACATTGTCCCGTCGCATCCCGATCCTTTTGGATCACGGGCTATGCCCATCTCTCACTTTGGCTTCCATCTCGGCACTCTGTGGATGGATGTCCTATACTCCCCCGAGCATGATCCGAAATAAGGGGAGATGCTGTCCAAATGAATTCCAACCTTCGCTATGTTAAATCATCTCCAAACCCCTTGGGGCTCAAGAGGTCTGCCTCTGCATGTCCTCTACTGACTCCCTCTCAAGAATAATAACATTAAATGCCGTGATGGACGAATACTGTTTCAGTTCAGTCCCACCTTCTGATACCCGGGCATTGGCATGCTCCGGTCTTTTGTGGATTCCGTCCCGGCTCTGCGTGGATGGTTTCCTATTCCCTCTTGGCATAGTTCAAGATGAGGGGATATTGTTGTGGGAGTCTGTGTGGTACAATACAATTCATGTCATGTCTCCTCTGTCTTAAATCACTGAAGTTAATTTCTATTTTGTTTTGATGATTGGCATCTCTACATTTCATTTGGAAACTATACATTTTATTTTGTTTTGATAACACTGATTAGCAGTTTATAGCTTCATGAACTTACATTGCATACTTAAGTCGGTGCATGATAGGCTGTGGGCATAATAAAGGTCGATGCAAGTACATGGTAAGCTGGTGCCAAGTCGGTGCATGTTTGCGCCATCTGCATATGAGGTCGATGCACCCTTCTTGCTTCATTCAAAGAAGGCCAGTGCACATTTTGTTCTTCTGCATTTAAGGTCAGTGCATGTCTTGTATGGCTCCATACAAGATCAGTGCATGTTTTCATGAAAGGACGTATAAGGTCAGTGTAGACTGTAACATGCGTATCTAAGGTCGGTGCATATCGGCCTCGGTCATTAATAGGGTCGATGCATGTTTTGCATTGGCATATAGTTGGTGCATGTTTTGCATTGTGCATATAGTCGGTGAAGGTTTTGTAGTGTGCACATATAGTCGGTGCATGTTTTGCATTGGCATATAGTAGGTGCATGTTTTGCATTGGCATGTAGTCGGTGCATCTTTTGCATTGTGCATATAGTCGATGCAGGTTTTGTAGTGTGCATATATGGTCGGTGCAGTCTTTTGTCCTGTGCCAAGCAAAGTCAGTGCACATCCTTTATAGGGCAGAATAAAGTCGATGCATATTGATATATGCATGGACTTAGGTCTGTGCACATTTGTATCGTGCATAACCATAGTCAGTGCATGCATTGTCTTACGCATGTAAGAAATAAGTGCATTGTTTGCCTTATGACTATAAAGATCAGTGCATCTTTCTACTGTGATATACAAAGTCAGTGCATCCTTGTTTTTCTATGCATAGCAGGTCCGTGCATATTCGGATCAGCCAGCACATTGGTCCAAACATTTTTCTGCTCCTTCATAAAAGGTCGATGCATACTTATATGGTATGCTGCTAAGGGTCGGTGCACACTTAGTTGTTCTACATGTAACGTCAGTGCACATTACTGTGCTACATATATAGAGTCAATGCTAACAACACTCTCTTGAATTAAAAGCTAATATTGTCGTCTGTTTGCCAGGTCAGTTATATGGTCGAACACTTGATGGGTACACTGGCAACCTGCGAACTTGACTTACGAGGAAGTTGAAGTACCAGGTTATTAGCACGTGATCCAAGGCAAGGTTCGAAAGGAGATTCAACCATGTGGAACTGTGAGCCTTCAAATCTTTACACGTGGACCACCAGTAAAGCGCTCGTCTCAAGATTCCCTGGGCGGGAAACGAGGTTTCCACGTGCCCTCTCCTCGCAAAGGCTATAAATGGGACATGATCCCTCAGATCTACTGATATCGAAAATTGAAGAGAAGAAGATTGAGAGAGCGAGTAAGTGAGAGCCTGAAGCTAAGAAAAGAAGTCTGAAGGAGAACATAGTATCATAAGTCTGAGTTTGAGAGAGCTTGAGAGTATTGGAAATTATAATTGACTCGTTGATCAAATCCAGAGTCAATCTGCTGCTAGAGAGCTACATTGTTGTCTTGTTTCCATTCTTTCGTTTTAACTTTTCTAAACTCTATCAAGATGTGAGTCAGCAGGTGAGGTTGAGACCTCGGACAGCAACGCTGTAAAGCTCAGCAGTAGCAAGCTGTGAGGCTCAGCAGTCTGGGATCATTTTCCTGAAGCTATGGATCAGTGGTGTGTAGGGATCTAATCCCCGACGCTGTGGATCAGCGGATTGAAGCTGTGAATCAGCAGTAAGCCACACTTAGTTTATGTGTGGGGTAGATGTAGGTGAAAACCGAACCACCTAAAATCGATTGTGTTCTGTGTGATTGGATTGTGCTTCTATGTCTTTATAGCTTCTATCTGCTTGGTGTTCAGATGAATGCTTAAGAGTGTTTAAGTGTTACATGCCTTCACTTGCTATAATTGCTATCTGAGATTATCGCTAAAGCTTTTCATCTAGTAGGTATATCAAAAGGTGCGGTGGAAAGGATAAGCAAAGTTTATCTGGAATTCCACCTCTTGTATGAGGATTATCCTCCGCCATTGTACTGTACCTGGATGGTTGGCTAACTGCTAGGTTATGTCATCTGATCTATTTTAATATTACTGATATTTTCATCTCTAAATTGAGTTACAGTAGTTTGTTTCTTTATTCCGCATTGAGTTTTAACTGCTGTAGATTTCTAAGGGGTAGATCTATTCACCCCCCCTCTAGATCGTAACGTCCATCCATCCCAACAGGTGGTATCAGAGCCTAACTCTCTCGTAGGGCCTCACATCCTAGAGAGATTAGATATGGATGCTAAAGGTGTAGTCGTTGAGGGTCACTCAACTAGCAAGCCACCATTCTTTAATGGTAGCAATTATGGTTACTGGAAGAATAGGATGCAGGTTTTTCACCGAGCTAAGGACTATGAGATCTGGAAGGTTGTTAGTTAGGGTCCATTTGATTTACCTCCAGATGAGGAATTCTGGACTAAGGAGCATATCTGAAAGTCCACTCTGAATTGGGGAGCCATTAATGCTATATAATGTGCACTCCATCCAACTGAATTCTCTAGAGTTTCCTCCTGTACCACTGCTAAGGAGATGTGGGATAAGTTAGAGGTCATTTACGAAGGGACATCTCAGGTTAGAGAAATTAAAGCCAATATGTTAGTCTCTGAGTATGAGGCTTTCAAAATGAAGCCTGAAGAGTCCATATCTGAGATGTATGCTCGCTTGAATGTGATTACTAATAGCTTGAGAAGTCTAGGAAAGACCTATAGTGAGTATGAAATTGTCAGAGAAATTCTAAGATCCCTGACACCCATCTGGCATACCAAGGCCACTGTAGTGGAGGAGTCTAGGAACCTAGCTACGACCACTGTAGATGAGCTTATCGGTTCTCTCATGACATATGAGTTGAACCTCAAGAAAACTGATGAGACTGAGAAGAGAAGAAAACCTTTAGCTCTTAAGGTTAACTCTAGCAATGGGTCATCCAGTGAGTGCAGCTGTACTAGTTCTGAGGAAGATCAGGATGAGTTTGCTATGATTACTAGGAAGTTCAAGAAATTCTTGAGGAAAGAAGGGAAAGGGCTAAGGAAAAAGTAGTTCTTAAGAAAGAGACAGTCCAAACACAAACCTGAACCTGTCAAGAAAATTGATGCCATTGTTTGCTACAATTGCAGGAAAGTAGGACATCTCAAAGTGGACTGTCCAGAGCTCAAGGACAAGCAGCCAGGTGGAAGAATAAAAAGGGAAAAGCTATGGTTAGCACCTGGAGCGATGAAGAAGAAGGAAGTCAGAGCAGCTCATCTGACAGTGAGATAGAAGACAGGATTTACCTGATGGCAAAAGGTGATGATAAGGTAATTTCTCCCTTTGACAATTTTACTCAGAATGAATGGGAGGATGCTTATGCTAAAATTTTAGAGAAATATGAAGACATGCGTAGGGAGAACATACATTTAAAAAGGAAAATGATTTCATTAGATAATGATACTTCTTTGTCTGATAAAATTACTTGTTTGCAAGCTAAAAAATCAGAACTGAAAAACACCCTAAATGAAGCTGAAAGTAGTAAAAGCATGTTAGATGACTTGAAAAAGGAAAATGAGAACTTGCAGAACTCCATTGATGAACTTAAAATGAGAATACATGAATTTAAGGAAGAAACCAGAACATCAATTGAAAAATATGAAGCTATCAATGGTGTAAATGCTGAACTTAAAAAGCTAATTGAAAATCTTGAAAAGGAAAACAAAGACAAACAAAACTCCCTTGAAGGCATGACACAAGGTGCAGAAAATCTGAACGCCATCTTGGGAACAAAAGGAAATTTCAGAAAGGAAGGCTTGGGTTTCAACTTAACTAATAAGGAGAGGTTTGACATGAGAACTATCTCTTTTGTGGCAGAAAAGGGGACATTCCAACCCTGATAAAAATGACTTGTAGAGAAAGTCAGAATAATAACAAAATGAAATATGTTGAGAAAACTAAACCCAGTGCCAAGGACAAGGGCAAAGGGAAGGTGTCTAGGGAATCATGCTCATACACTCCCATGCCTCAGACCAAGGGACAGGCTAGGGGTCAGACTTCTAGAGCTAGAGTCCAAGAAAGCCCCAAAATGAAAATAGACAAATCTCCACAGAATGGTCGAGGCACCTATCAATTTCCATCTACCTCAACTTCATCTTGGTAGAAGTCCCCTAGGAATCAAGGGCCGAGTAGAAGAACCTCAGGTCAAGGCTACCATAATACTATTCCTACCTACCCTACATTTCACAGCACTTACTATCATAGCTTTGGAAAGGGAGGTCTAGGTAGCTTCTACATGAGACCAATGCAGAATCACTTTCAGAACTCATACTCTACTCAAAGGCATCAGCCTTATCTTGGGATTCCTATATGACTAGGGTTATCAATTTCAGAAGTCAAAACTCTTATAGTTTTATCAACTCCAAGCCAAGTATGTCCAGGATATATAGGGCACCTACTGCTCCCAATACCTATTGGACTGATCACTAGCAAAGGAACTTTAAGAATGACTTCAAAAGCAAGAAACAAGCCACACCTAAGAAACAAGTCTCAAAGAATAAAAGTGGCAAGAAGAGGTAGACAAAACTGAATGATAAGAAATCCACAACTGCAATAAAGAAACCAAATCAAATGTGGATACCAAAACATTTTATTTCTGGCCTACATGAAATAAATGCGTTTATGGGACCCAAGAAGTTATGGGTTCCAAATCATTCTACTTGATTCCCTTGCAGGTATGCCTGCCAGCCAATCACAACAAGTGGTATCTTGATAGTGGCTGTTCCAGGCACATGACCGGAGATAAAGAGAAATTCTGCATGTTGGTGAAGAAAGATGCTGGTCATGTTACTTTTGGAGGTAATACTAAGGGAAGAATCATCGGTTTGGGAAAGGTTGGTAAGTGCTCTTCTTGTCAAATTGAAGAAGTTTTGTTAGTTGAAGGATTAGTATATAATCTACTGAGCATCAGTCAACTCTGTGTCAGAGGCCATAAAGTTGTCTTTGACTCTCATGCATGCACCATCTATGAACCCAATTTTGATTCTGTAAAATTTGTTGCAAGAGAGTCAATAACATCTATATGGTAGACTTTGATGATGTAGCACATTCTAATCTTTGTCTTAATGTTAATAAGGATGACCTAGCTTATCCATGGCATTGTAGATTAGGTCATGCTAGCTATAGTGTGCTACATAAACTGAATAAACATAGCATGATAAAAGGACTTCCTGAAATTTCTTTCAAAAATGAAAATAAAGTCTGTGAGGCATGTACTCAATATAAATAGACCAGAAAATCATTTAAATCTAGAACCGAAAACCTATCTTCTAAACCATATGAGCTAATTCACATGGACTTATTTGGACACACCAGATCAGTTAGCTTATCTGGAAAAAGATATGGTTTTGTGCTTGTTGATGACTTGTCTAGATTTACTTGGGTCTTTTACTTGTCTCATAAAAATGAAGCTTTTGAAGAATTTCAAGAGTTCTTTTACAAAATAAAACATACTAATAAGCATGCTATTTTGAATATCTTGTCTGATCATGGTGGTGAGTTTGTCAACTCACATTTTGATGATTTTTGCAAGAAAAATGGCATAACTCACATGTTCTCCTCACCAAGAACTCAAGAGCAGAATGGAGTGGTGGAAAGGAGAAATCAAACATTAGTAGAAATGGCTAGGACTATGCTGGTAGAAGGGAACCTACCAAGGAAGTTTTAGGCAGAGACCATTAACACTTCATGCTACATCATTAATAGAGCCCTGGTAAGACCCACAACTCAAATGACTCTTTATGAAATTATCAAAGGTAAGAAATCATCTCTAGCTCACTTCAAGGTTTTCGGTTATAAATGTTTTGTTCATATAAATTCTAAACGAGACCTTGATAAGTTTGAACCCAAAAGTGAACCTGGAATATTTTTAGGTTATTCTGATCAGTCTAGAGCCTACAGAATTTTTAATCTTAACTCTAAAACTATAGAAGAGTCTCCTCATGTTGTCTTTGATGAGTCTGCAATTAGAACTGAAACTGATTTATGCAGGGACAAGATTGATGGAGCAATTCTGAAGACCAAAGAAGGCCAAAATAAAGAATCTGGTGAAGAAGCTGAGGAATCTGAAACTGAGGGGGAGGTAAGTGAGAATTCAGGTAATCAGGTCACTAACCTTAAATTTCTTAGAGACCATCCCCTTGAGAACATAATTGGTAGTTTAAATGACCCACCGATAACTAGAGCACAGTTAAGAATTGAAAATGAATTGAACTCATTTGCTTTAGTATCTCAGGTAGAACCTAAAAACATAGATAGTACCATTCAGGATGAGCATTGGATTAATGCCATGCATGAAGAACTTAATCAATTTGATAAGAACAAGGTTTGGCATCTAGTTCCTAAACCCTCTCATGGCAACATAATAGGCACTAAATGGGTCTTTCACAATAAAACTAATGAGCAAAGTAATATTGTTAGAAATAAGGCTAGGCTAGTTGCTCAGGGGTACAACCAAGTATTTGGTATTGACTTTGAAGAGTCTTTTACCCCTATAGCTAGGCTAGAAGCCATTAGAATTCTTTTGGCTACTGCATGCAGTCTAGGAATAACCCTACAGCAGATGGATATCAAATCTACTTTTCTAAATGGTGAAATAAAGGAGGATGTATATGTTAAGCAACCCCCAAGTTTTGAGTGTTTTGAATTTCCTGACTATGTGTACAAACTTGATAAGGCACTTTATGGATTGAAGCAAGCTCCCCGAGCTTCGTATGATAGACTGGGTAAGTTCCTCACAGAAAGAGGTGTTGAACCCCCTCCTTAAGTGAATGTCTAATTTGATAGCTTTTGATGATGACCAAACACTATATGTATATATATATTGTCTTTGAAGTGTTCTAGCATATAGAGTCTTAAAAAGCTCAAACATTCTATTAAGATCTTGGAGCTAAGGAGGTTAAAAAACAACCTCAACGGGTAAGCTTTTTCAACTCAAATTGCAAGGCTACATCTAATTCACAAGTTATGTCTTGACAGGGCAAGGAACGTGTATAAGTGCTCAAGGACGGTTGGTGAGATCCACTTTTAACTTATTGGCCCTTGATCTTGTGTTTTGATGTTCATCTTCTTTGATCTCAAGGGTCTAATTGGTTTGGGTCTTATCTAAGTTTAATTATATTGGGTTTCTCTTATTCATGTCCTAGCACATTCCCTTTGATGGCTTAAAACCAACCTTGGAACCCCTTGGCTTGTTCTTAGACTTAGTGGCCTTTTAATCAACCTTTTGGAAGCTCTGGAACATGGGTTGACCCATTGGGTCGACCCCTTTACTCTGTAATCCTGAAACAGAATCTGTTACTGAAAGGGTCGACCCATTGGGTCGACCCCCAGCCACAAGGGTCGACCCCTACTAGCATGTTTCTTACACCCGGCGGGTTCTTTCATCACATCTGCAAGGGTCGACCCCAAGGGTCGACCCATTCACGCGAGGGTCGACCCCAAGGGTCGACCCATTGACCCAGAGCCCTTTTAAACCCTCAAATCCCTCACGAGGGTCGACCCCAAGGGTTGACCCTTTCAGTCTCGACCTCCAGCCGTGAATTTTGACTTCCGTTTCTTTCTACCAAAAGTCTTCCTATCCTAGTCCAACCTCTACAAATCGTTCCAAGAATTGTGGATCTGGTCTCTAGGGTGTCTTTGAACGTTCCAAACTCTATATATACATCTTATTGGGGTATGAAACCCTAAGGAGAGAGAGGCATCTAAAGCTGTGTTACTTTTCTAACCCTTGTGAGTGCAGGTTCGCAGCAGTAGCTCTAGGGGCTTCTTCCGCCTTGTTCTAAGCCTGAAAGTGAAGGGAAGAAGCTTGAATCAAGCCTCCATATCATCCCCAACAACAAGCTGCGTGGGTTGTCAAAGCTGCAAGCTCATTTGTACTACAAAGCTTCATTCTTGCTCAAGGATTGATCTTCCTCCTGTAGAAGCATTCAATTACATTCAAGGAAGTGAAAGGGGGAGCTTCAACCAGGATAAATCATTCTTCACTCCTACTCTCAGATTTACTTTGTGTCTACTTGAGCATTTGATGTAAAACTTGATTCAGTTCTGTGTGTGGATTGTTCGTGTTCGGAAACACGAACGTGTGTGTGTGTGTGTGTGTTTGTTTGTGGTAGCCCAGATCGGGTGCCGCGTATGTGTGTTTGCTGTTCTACACAGCGTGTGTGTGTGACTTACATAATCGTGAAGTCTTGATCCTCACAAGTGAGGGGTGGACGTAGGGGACACGACAGTGTACCCGAACCACCTAAAAATTCCATGTGTCACTTGTGGTTTGTTCTTCCGCATCTCTAGTCGAGTGTGCTTCATGGTGATTTGAGCGTACACCAATTCCTTTGTCAAACACCTACCATAATCCACACGCATTCACAAGTGTATCCATGTTCGGGTGAGATCTAGTGCTTGTATGTTTGGAAGAAATTTTAATTGGCCAATCAATTCACCCCTCCCCTCTTGATTGTCGTCTTTCGGGACTCAACAAGAGGATTCTTCTGAGGTAAGGTTGACCAAACATTATTCACAAAGGTATGTGAAAAGGAAATTTTGATTATTCAAATTTATGTAGATGATATAGTATTTGGATCAACCAATTTATCCATGTGTGAGGAATTCTCAGCTTTAATGACCAGTGAATTTGAGATGAGCTCAATGGGAGAGTTAAACTTTTCCTTGGGTTGCAGGTATGCCAGAGTAAACAAGAAACATTTATAACTCAAGAGAAATATATCAAGGATCTTCTGAAGAAATTCAAGATGGAGAACCTCAAGGCAATAACCGCACCAATGGGAACATCTACTAGTCTTGATTCTGACCCTGAAGGTAAAACGGTAGACCCCAAATTATACAGAGGTATGATAGGATCCTTACTATACCCTACTGCTTCTCGATCTGACATTCAATTCTTAGTATGTTTGTGTGCTAGATTTCAAGCATGTCCTAAGGATTCACACTTGATAGTTGTGAAAAGAATTTTTAGACATCTGTCTCGCACCCTAGACTTAGGCTTATGGTATCCTGCTAAGTGTGAGCTAGATCTAATAGCTTACACAGATGCAGACTATTCCGGGTGTAGGATAGATAGGAAAAGTACTTATGGATACTGTCAATTTCTAGGTGGGTGTCTAGTGTCTTGGGTATTTAAGAAACAGCACGCTGTCGCCCTATCCACTACTGAGGCAGAGTATATGGCTACATGCAACTGTGCTACCCAAGTCCTCTGGATTAAACACCAATTAATTGACTATCTTATCAATCTTGGTTGCATTACAATCTTTTGTGATAACACTAGTGTCATTTCCTTAACTAAAAATCATGTTCACCACTCTAGGATAAAACACATTGAAATCAAACATCACTTTCTTAGAGATGAGGTTAATAAAAAGGAGATTGAGCTCGAATTCATTGAATCTGAAAGATAAATTGCCGACATTTTTACAAAACCACTGGGAAATGAAAGATTTAAGTTTTTAAGAAGAGAACTTGGTATTTGTAAATTCTCTGCATGAATGCTTATTCAGATTTATTATATCTCCTGAATGCTTCTGATATAACATTAGTCACTGAATGTCTGTTTACTGCATTTCATGGTTGGCCCATATGTATATAAAATGGAAGATGGGGGAAGGACAAATATCTTCTATCTGAAAACCCACTCTATGCGTAGAGACTAGTCCTTCGCCTAGTACCATGGGTCAATTCTCACTTGTCTAGAATAGGTGAGTGCCTTTCTCATACTCATCTGAAATCTCATGTACACAGTCAGGGGGAGTTTGTGCATTGTCATATCATCCATATAATTCCAAATTCATGCATTTTAATTTCATCTCATACATAATGATAAGGGGAATTCTGAATAATTCTTTAGTGATTGAACAAATTATTGCTCAATAATGTCATCTTTCAATTTTCCACTACTGATCACTGCTCTGAAATGTTGACGTTCAGTGCTGAATCTTTTAAAAACTCACTTTGTCTCTGTTGAATCTGTCATGATCTATCCTTATCCTTGGCCTCAGTATCTTAACATTTCTTGGAATCCTTTTTGAATCTGATCAAATGACAAACTGATAGACATGTTCATTAATCTAAGCTGCTGAAATCAGAAATCTTCTCTTATAAGAAACATTAATGAACCCTGAATGAATTGTTGGTTTAAACTTATTGATCTTTAGAGACTAAAAACCAAACTTAATGAAGAAAGTCTGTGGAATACTTTCTAATAGTTCTTAACGATTTCGTGCATGTCATGTCTAAATGAGTCTTGCAAAATCTGAATTTATCTAGACTCATGCTAAATTGGTTGAGAGAACCTGAAAACATGTATTGTTCTTAAACAACACTTTCTGAAAATCAAATGGACAGATGTGTCAAAATGATAAATCATATACTATAAAGGCAGCGCACTGATTGAATGCACTGAGAAACTGGGTACTTCATCAATGAAATGGAGAAAAACCCATGTCATGAAGTGCCTCAATTTATCTCTATTCAGAAAATAAAAGGTTAGCTCTACTGAGTAACTAGGGGTACTGGTGTCTGATAAACGTGTACCCTTACGCAAAAAGGTGGAAACTATGCCTGAGATAAAATAGTGGATCTTGCCGAGTAACTAGGGGTACTGGCGTCTGATAAACATGTACTCTTATGTAAAAAGGCTAGATCATACTTGACTATTCTAAAGAAATAAAGAAAAGAAATATATGAAACTATCTCTGCTCCTCTAAAGTTTAATTCAGAACTGTGAAGGTTGTTTAATCTCAATACAAGTTCTGGTCATTCCCGATGATGCCTTGAGGCTCAGATAAACAAGATAATCTAAGACAAAAGCTGACATGTCCCATGTGCTCCTGGTTCATTACTATTAAGGGCTTGTACAAATTGGTCCGCACAGAGTGGTGTGGCTAGTCTCTCACTTTCATACTCTTTAAACCACATAAGTTCAAGAATGAACTATCTACACTCTTATAATAGAAGAATCTGTGCTTTACTTGCTATATTACTGAAACTCTTGCACAGTTTGTCACATCAGATTTCTTCTTCCATATGACACTCATCATGAGATCTTCTTGTTTATCCTTTCTGCTAATGGCAAAGGGGGAAAGATAATTTTGATGTTGTTGGAGAGAATTTGATGGGGGTAGTTTTGGATTGCATTTGCATCTTGCTAAGAGCACAATTCTTGATTCTTAATAAAATCATTGTTGACATCAAATGTAAATGTATTGCCATCATCAAAAAGGGGGAGAATGTTGTGGGAGTCTATGTGGTACAATACAATTCATGCCATGTCTCCACTGTCTTAATTCACTGAAGTTAATTTCCTATTTTGTATTGATGATTGACATCTATACATTTCATTTGGCAACTATACATTTTATTTTTTTTGATAACACTGATTAGCAGTTTATAGCTTCATGAACTTGCATTGCATACTTAGGTCGGTGCATGATAGGTTGTGGGCATAATAAAGGTCGATGCAAGTACATGGTAAGCTGGTGCCAGGTCGGTGCATGTTTGCGCCATCTGCATATGAGGTCGATGCACCCTTCTTGCTTCATTCAACGAAGGTCAGTGCACATTTTGTTCTTCTGCATTTAAGGTTAGTGCATGTCTTGTATGACTCCATACAAGATCGGTGCATGTTTTCATGAAAGGACGTATAAGGTCAGTGTAGACTATAACATGCGTATCTAAGGTCGGTGTATATCGGCCTCGGTCATTGATAGGGTCGATGCATGTTTTGCATTGGCATATAGTCGGTTCATGTTTTGCATTGTGCATATAGTCGGTGCAGGTTTTGCAGCGTGCACATATAGTCAGTGCATGTTTTGCATTGGCATATAGTCAGTGCATGTTTTGCATTGGTATATAGTCGGTGCATGTTTTGCATTGTGCATATAGTCGGTGCAGGTTTTGCAGTGTGCATATATGGTCGGTGCAGTCTTTTGTCCTGTGCCAAGCAAAGTCATTGCACATCCTTTATAGGGTAGAATAAAATCGATGCATATTGATATATGCATGGACTTAGGTCTGTGCACATTTGCATCATGCATAACCATAGTCAGTGCATGCATTGTTTTACGCATGTAAGAAATAAGTGCATTGTTTGCCTTACGACTATAGAGGTCAGTGCATCTTTCTACTGTGATATACAAAGTCAGTGCACCCTTCTTTTTCTATGCATAGCAGGTCTGTGCATATTCTGATCGGCCAGCACATTGGTCCAAACATATTTCTGCTCCTTCATAAAAGGTCGATGCATACTTATATGGTCTGCTGCTAAGGGTCGGTGCACACTTAGTTGTTCTGCATGTAATGTTAGTGCAGATTACTGTGCTGCATATATAGAGTCAATGCTAACAGTACTCTCTTGAATTAAAAGCTAATACTGTCGTCTGTTTGCCAGATAAGTTATATGGTCGAACACTTGATGGGTACACTGACAACCTGCGAACTTGACTTATGAGGAAGTTAAAGTACCATGTTATTAGCACGTGGTCCAAGGCAAGGTTCGAAAGGAGATTTAGCCACGTGGAACTGTGAGCCTTCAGATCTTTACACGTGGACCACTAGTAAAGCGCTCGTCTCAAGATTCCCTGGGCGGGAAATGTGGTTTCCACGCGCCCTCTCCTCGTAAAGGCTATAAAAGGGACATGATCCCTCAGATCTACTGATATCAAAGATTGAAGAGAAGAAGATTGAGAGAGCGAGTAAGCGAGAGCCTGAAGCTGAGAAAAGAAGTCTGAAGGAGAACAGAGTATCGTAAGTCTGAGTTTGAGAGAGCTTGAGAGTATTGAAAATTATAATTGACTCGTGGATCAAATCAAGAGTCAATCTGCTCCTAGAGAGCTACATTGTTGTCTTGTTTCCTTTCTTTCGTTTTAAGTTTTCTGAACTCTATCAAGCTGTGAGTCAGCGGTCGAGGTTGAGACCTCGTTACAGCGAAGGTGTAAAGCTCAGCAGTAGCAAGCTGTGAGGCTCAGCGGTCTGGGATCATTTCCCCAAAGCTGTGGATCAGCGGTGTGTAGGGATCTAATCCCCAAAGCTATGGATCAATAGATTGAAGCTGTGAATCAGCAGTAAGCCACACTTAGTTTAAGTGTGGGGTGGATGTAGGTGAAAATCAAACCACCTAAAATGGCTTCTGTTCTGTGTGATTGGATTATGCTTCTGTGTCTTTATAGCTTCTGTCTGCTTGGTGTTCGGATGAATGCTTAAGAGTGTTTAAGTGTTACATGCCTTCACTTGCTATAATTACTATCTGAGATTGTCGCTAAAGCTTTTCATCTAGTAGGTATATCAAAAGGCGTGGTTGAAAGGATAAGCAAAGCTTATCTGGAATTCCACCTTTTACGTGAGGATTATCCTCCGCCATCGTACTGTACCTGGATGGTTGGCTAACTGTAAGGTTCTGTCATCTGATCTACTTTAATATTGCTGATATTTCCATCTCTGAATTGAGTTACAGTAGTTTGTTTTTTTTATTCCGCATTGATTTTTAATTGATGTTGATTTCTAAGGGATAGATCTATTCACCCCCCCTCTAGATCATAGCGTCCATCCGTCCCAACAGATAAGCTGCCGAATTTGTTCTATGTACTCTCATATAGTAATGACCGATTGAGCTGATAAAGTAGCTAAATGAGCATGTTGCGCATCCATAAAATTAAGGCTGTGGTTTGGAGTCTATTCATACCTGTCTGATTCTACAAATGAAATTTGTTTCGCATTCTTTGCAATCATTTACATGATAATTAATGAAGAATTCCATGTCCACCATCCTGTTCTCCCGGTATATCAAATAGTGTGTGGTTGAAGGTCGAATTGTGCCTGACCGGAAGTCATCAATCTGTGTGAGGATGGTCCTCGGACCTAGGTTCTCTGCCTCGTACTGGGAATCAGATAGATAAATCATAATAAACTACAAATCCATGAACATCTGCATGCATCTTCTACCCTGCAAATAAAATGAGCACGCCGGTCTTATCTTGTTTTGCTCTCCGGGTCCCTTCTACTTTGGTGATTAATGAAGGGTTTTCCTTCCCCTGGAAGGATGTAATTAACATCATAGCCTTTGTGGTATGACGAACTTCTGGTCCCGACTCGAATCCCAAAATCGACTTACTAAGTCAGATCGAGCGCATAATGAAATTGTCACCTCGGTGACTGGCACGCCTAAATAAAATACTAATAAATAAATAAACAAATAAAAATAAAAAAAATAAAAAAATAAATAAGATGAAGATCCGAAAATATAATCGAGTCCACAAAGCTGGCACGCCCGGTGGGACCAAGTTTCCCTTCATCTCTTCGCTAAAGTAGGAGGCCTGGCGGCCTCCCCAAAAGTTCTGACTGTGTGCTGATCTTATTTGCAGAAGTTCAAATGGAGACTGGACTGGTTTCTCTCAAGTTCGGCCAACAAGTCATCGACAAACATGTTTGTGATGGGTACCTGGCGGTGCTGATGGTGTTCGGGTCCATGCCACCGGTGGTGGGCTTCTCGAACTGCTTGGGGTTGCATTCGTCGACCTGGTCCAGGTCGATGGTAAAGCTGAGAAGACTGTTGCGGTAGAAGCCGCGAATGGACCAGAAAAGAAGAAGTCACGGAAGATGGTTGTCTCATGCACCGTTGTTCCATGCTATGTCCATCATATAGATAGGAGGACCTCTGTTCCGACTGCTGTTGGCAAAAGAAAGAAGAGTTACCAGAGAAACCAGACTGTTGCACCCCGAGGACGTCTGTCAACTTTAGGAAAGTCTATGCTGGTCGGTGGAATGCGGCTGTACTTCAATGGCCGCCCAACTGAGGCATTGCCCAACCGCATCATTCCGGCAGTCCCCACCTATAACCAGTTTCAAGTGCTAGCCAACGCAGAAAGAGACAAGAAGAAGTCACTGGCTCCTATGCCAAGGAAGTTCAAACAGATATTGATGCCCAAGAAAGTCCGAGGCCCAGCACCAGCCCCTGAGAGACGAGAAGCTGCCACTGTGCACCCCAGGAGAAGGGGGAAGGAAGGTTATATTGAAGACAAAGAAGTGGAGGAGGTCATCCTAATGGTTGCTCCCCACATGCCAAAGGCATGCGCCAGGCAAGCGGATGTGTTCTGGTATCCTCAAAAAATGTATCAAACTGCCCAAATGATAAGACTAGCTTATCAGCCAAAGACACAAGAGTGACTGATGCCTCAAGCTGATCCCAGAGGCACGGTCGAGAAGAGATGAACAAGGTAGTCCAAGACTATTTCCATTGCCTAGGAAACTCCTCCCTAGGGCAACAAAGATTGCTCAGCGCCATGGGCGCTGAAGAAGAAGAGAAGGATAATAAGGAAGAGATGATGTCAGGAATCTCATGCTCGGGCTCCAACGAGTATGAAGATGGCCGAAGGGCCGAATATTTAGAGGATGACCTACAAGAGAAAAAGAAGGAAAGAAGAGTCTCTATATTCGACCGGTTGACCCTCCCTGGTCACGCTTCGAAGAAGAGTTTGGAGGCGAAGAGGAAAATTGCAGATCTTCGCCTGCAACATGACAGGAATAGTTGGCGGGTATGATGCTCTGCCCGACCAATCTGAAGATGTAATCAGATTAGCTCAAAGGCCCGGACCCATAACAAGGCGAGGTCAGGCAGCAAAAGAGAACTTGCAACAATTGATGATTTCTCAGAGATCACTACTTTGACTGCAAATGTGGTGACTTCAGGAGAAGAAGATGTGCCGCTAAGAGTCCCTACTGAAGAGACATCTAGTCAAATGACATAAGAGATGCCTATGGATGCGGCTCTGGACCCAACTATCTTAATGATGTTCAGAAGATACCAGCAAGAGATTGAATCTCTTAAAAGGCAATTGAATGAGAGGAATGAACAAACTCATATTTCCAAGCATGATGAACCAGCAAAGAAGATCTCCAGTTCTGCGGAGGTTGTAATACCTGCCGTCTCCCACCAAGCAAGTCACGGGAAAGCTCCATGCCAGCACTTCCCAGAACAGCTGACAGTGCAGCCTTCAGCGCTTCAAGTGTAACCCTCTCCGCCAAGAGTGCATCCAGGTTTACATGCCACCTTCATGACAACTCCCTTTACACAATAACATGCGCACTTCTACCCAGAGCCTATTGATCCTACTATAGTGAATAAGCTGATGGTCGAAAGGATGATAGAAATGAAGTTGTCCGAGAGGGCTGATGGTGATTGCGGAGCTTTTGATGTCTACCAGGTGATGTACCCTCCACAATATGCTGCGAGGAGACTACCCCCAGGCATCAGCAAGCCGCCAAAGTTCGAGAAATTTAATGGGCAAGGCTCTCCAAAGGAGCATGTTGCTTATTATACAACAATCATGGGAGACTTGGCTACTACTGAAGCTTATATGCTGAGTTCTTCAGCTCGTCCCTCACGGCCTTGGCCTTTAAATGGTATTCCAGCCTCCCAGCCAGGTTTGTAGCTGATTGGCCCGATATGTAGCGAAAGTTCCGAGAGAGGTTCCATGTCACAGAAAGGGAAATTACAGTGGCAGAATTATACTCTACCAGACAGAGATAGGATGAAACAACCCTGGATTATATTAAAAGATGGAGGAATCTGGCCATGAGATGTAGGCGGCCTTCGCATCAAGAAGATGCTATTCAAATATGCAAGCAAAACCTCAAGAGGGAAGTGCTTGAAAAGATGATTAGAACAGATATTAGGACATTCGATCGTTTGAATAGTGTGGTGGCAGAGGTCAAAACCTTCCTGTCCAAATGTCCTACAATCAACATTCTTGCTATTCAGAAAGGGAAAGTTGTTGAACAGTGATCAGCGCCAACGGAAGTAAACACTATTGATTTCAATACCTTTGACCAGCAAACAGAAAAGGCCAAAGTAGCAGCTGCGCCTCCGCCAGTAGGGGCAATGGAAAAGGAAGAAGGTGTCTCTTTGAGGAACAAAATGAAGAAATTATACTCGTTTCCCAAAGAAAAGACACGGGCATTATTTGACTGGGCATATAATTACAATAAGATAACACTGCCTGAGCCAAAGAGACCCGATGATGCAACAAAGAAAGATGACCCTCTATTCACTCCATATCACCGGGCACTGGGACATGTCATTGAGAACTGTTATGTCTTCAAGGATGTCATGGAAAGCATGATCAAGAAGGGTTAGTTACAAATGGGAGAACACCAGGTGGATCCCCCGTGCCCTCATGAGCCCCCAATAATGAGGCAAGCTGTCAATATGATTTCCTTATACCAGCAATTGCCTAGATAGGCTGCTGAAACTTGCACACAACATACATATGAAGCATGCTTTCTTACCCCCATCAAGGATCAGGTGGGATGGCAGACAATACCAGCTAAGACTAAAAGAAGGCCATCAGTCTCCGAAGTGTCGGGGGCCTCTATCCGGGGTGTCACTCTGAAGCAAGTCCCGCCAGCAATAAACATGTGTGGCACACTACGGAGTCACCACCAGTTATCTGAATATTTACTCACAATCGGAGGAAGCAGACTTCGCTGCCAGCTCAAGAGAAGATAAGCCCCGAGATGAGGCGCTTGCAGCGATACATTAACCAGCTTGATGAATATGAACAGCCCGAGCTAAAGCTGATATTGGTAAAAGACCATGTCCTTTGGGAACAGCTAGACGAATTAACCATCAAAGAGCAACCAGAAAAAGAGCAAGAAGAAGCTGGAGCCGACCTCTTCTGGGGGCACAAGTCGGCCGAGTCAAGGCGTCGGAAGTAGAATAAACCAAGAAATAAGAAGAAAATAGCCACATTGCAATGTAATACTCTATTAGCACTGTTCACCCTGCCAGGGGAAGAGGATGAAGGGGAGCCTTCCGCCCCATCACTGGAAGCGAATCAAGCTGAGGCTTCAACCTCAATGCATGCTACCCGCTCTGGGAGAAGGTGAGGGTGTCTATCTCCAGCCAACCGTAATATTATCTTCAAGGGTGAGCAATCCTACCAGATACCAGAGCCAGAAGTCTGGGGCATTGAAATTCCTCCCCCGTTAGGCCTCTATGCAAAAGTAAAAGGGGGTGATGAAACTATGTTATTCCTTGAATTTCAGTCCATTCGGGAGGGCAAACAACTGGCTCAAAATGCTACTGTTGAAGACAAAAATCCCCGACAACCATCTGCCATGATGCTCAAAGAGAAAGATAAAGCGAACATTGACCTTCCCCTAACACCAGAGATAACTTCCCTGGCGGAGACTCCCCAACAGTTCCCTCAGAAGAAAGAAGTAAGAGACAGGGAAGCCATGCCGCAAGCACCCCATGAGCCTCCAAGACCCTGCTGGGTGGAGGAGATGCGACTGTCCAACGTCTGAGTGGACAGCTAAATTATGAAGATGCTGAAGAAGCTCCCCACAAGGTTTTATATATGGGAAATCCTTTCCTTGAGCGAAGAAGCTCACCAAGCTATTATTGATGCTCTACAATCGCCGGCTGAGTATGAAGCACTCTTGACAGAGATTAACTCTGGGCCAGCTGTTACATTCACGAAGGATGACATGTTAATTCCTGACCCCAATCATAACAGGCCTCTGTATATGAGGGGGCATCTCAACTGCCAGCCATTGAGCCGAATTCTGATAGATCCAGGAGCTGCTGTAAACATCCTACCCTACTGCATCTATCAAAAGTATTATTTTGATCTGCACCTCACCAAAGTGAAGGATATGAGGATTGTTGGCTTCAATCAGAAATGTGAAACTCCACTCAGAGTTGCAGAATTCAACCTTACATTGGGTGATTTCACCACCTCGGTGCAGTTCTATGTCATAAATTCTAATACTACATACAAAACCTTACTGGGACGGCCCTGGCTACATAGATACTAAATAGTGCCCTCCACACTGCACTAGTGTATCAAGTACTGTCACAATGGTAAAGAAGAGAGGGTGTTTGCAGACTTGCATCCTTTGAAGTATACGAGTGTCACATGCTCGATGTACCATTCTACACGGAAGCCTCCCAAGGGGCGAAGAAGAAAGAACTTTCTGCAAGTCAGAAGAAAGCAATGTCAAGAGTAGATGGATGGTCCCCTCCACCACCCCCGGGTTACGTGGAACGGCAGGAGGTCTCCCACGTCTCTCAGACTGGGGACTTTGCCAGAATTGCACCACCAGCTACTTACCCTGGCAAAGTAGAATATGATGTGAAAGAAAAACTTGAACAGGTTGAGATCTCCCCTGGACTGTTCAAACCTATTCTGAGCTTGGAATGCCAGACGGTGCGACCACTAAAGACTATGGAGGTTCCCCATTTCGACGAACCCCCTGTGATATTCTACCCCGGAGAACCTATCAATGAAGATGATGAAGACTGTGTAAGCCTGGAGGAGGCAACCAGCAAGATGGTACCGATATCGAGTCTGGATTACACTACCCAACGGGTCTCCCGGATGTTTACCAAAATGCAAATGCCCTTGATGCAGCCTCTCGGCCAGAAGAAGGCATTCTAGAAACTATGGGATCCGCCCAACAACAACAAAGAATTGCTGAGGATCACTCGGTACCCGGGGCTGGGCTACACCCTATAAGAGTATTATGAGACAGAGGTAGATGTCATCTCCAGCTACTTCATCCATGAAGACCCTTTCGAGGCGGATTATGATGATTACCCACCATATGGCGATGAAGCAACACACCGCCTTGAAGGTGGTGCTGAAACCTACGACAGTTGTGAGAGCTCAGGGGGACAAGATGAAGTCGCTCTATGCCAATACTGGAAGGAGCTCCTCCCCAAGAAGGATATGCCCCAAACTGAAGCAAGATTTGAGAGGGGGGCACCTGATGAAGATCAAGCTTTTGAGGAAGAAAAGAAGCACCTGAAATTTGAGCACATACTGGAGGAGATCCGAGCCATGCAAGACCTGACAGACTCGCCAGAAGAGCTTTTACCTATGGACCCTTAGGGGGTAGAAGGTTATATGTCAGAACCACAAGATAAGACATCAAGACAGCAAAGCAAAGTTGAACGAAACCCGATGGAGGGTCCGATGATTCAACACTTGATGTAGGACAGGACGTGACTCGACGCCAATTGATATACAAACCTTGGACTCTAGGCAAACTCGCTATCGTCCCTAACGAAGGAAGTGTACGGATGTGCGCGGTTGAGAAACCGGCAAAGAGCTAGGGTGGTCAACTCACACTTTCATGTCCAGTTCGGGTCACGGGACGATCTTGCTCTCTCTCGCAGCAGTGATTGATATGATATAACGAGCTAGATTTGCCTAACACTCATGCAGCGACATATAGAAATATATGAAATAGGCAACAATGCCGAGTGGGGAGCGAATACGATATCTCCATGCTACCGAGTGTGGGGATGACGTTCTCGGCCAAACTTCGTACTCCCGGTACAGTAATTAAATTAATTACAAAAGTGAATTTTCTTGCCCACTCCACGCAGGGAGGTAAAGGGATACGCAAAATATGCCGGGAGCACCAAATTTGGGTTGACGGGCAGCAAGGCCGCAGGTTCCGGGCGGCGGCGGGCATCAGTTCCGGTTCTGCGAATTGCTGGCCGGCAGGACAACAAGCACGGGCCTCCAAAGGGACTCCGATCTCCGGGACTCTTCTAAAGGCGGTGGTTCTCCGAGACGCTGGTAGAGGACCCTTGGTTGACCACTGGGAGTGGCGGTCACTGAAGCTTCCCCGATATATTTCTTCTAGAATTAACTTGTGACCCCTTTTTACAGGCCTGTCTCAGGACAGGATTGCACGACCCGGCAAAAAGAATTTTAGTAGCTAGATCCGGAGGCGGATCGAGGCGAGACTGGCTCCGTTGGAAAGAGGACTCATAGAACTACAACATAAATTATTTCTAGATCCATCCAGTAGACGGATTAGAAATAAAAATGACTATGGCACTGTAAGTTTTCTGATTCAAAATCCAGATCTGGTAGGACAGAAAGGGATCTGCCTGAAGATGAGTTTTGACCCAAACGAAAATGGTGGATTTAGACTCTGTGAATTTTATAGGTGGAAAGGGGTAGTGGCAATTACGCAGGCATTTTTGGGGATTTTTTGGAGATGACTAAGAGGGCAAGAAAAATATAAGAATATACTGCTATCCTGCTTATCTGCTGACTGGCAGACTGTCAAGGGTGGAACTAAAATACTGAAAAAATATCAAACAGGATTGGAATGGGACAAAATTTATATGGATAAAAAGCTAACTCAAAGAGGAACAATCTCTCAAAATCTCAGTTTGATCAGAGCTGGGAGCTGGGAGAACCGACCTTTTCTTTAGCTTGCTGTTCTGGAACTCGTAGTTCAGGACAGCATGGTGGATGGAGGCTTATGGCGGCTTGTTGGCGGCACGAATGGCAGTGGTGGAGCTTCACACTCCAGAGAGGAGATACAAATTGTATTCACTCCAATGTTGAGGGCTTCACACCCTGGATCAAGAGGAGAGAAGATGAAGAACAAGAAGAGCTAGAGAGAGAGGGGGTGCGCCCTTGGCAAATATTCCAATAAATTTTCTCATTAAAAGTGATTAAAATGTAACAAGAGACATTAAATACTAAACCCTAGACCTAGGACAAATGACCACTAATGCCCTTGGTCAAGGGGCATAAAGGGAAAGGAGAAAATAAAAATACTAAACAACTCCCCCATATGGGACAAACAAGGGGGAGTCCCTTTGAAAAAAAGGTAGAAAAAATTGTATTTTCTTCATTTTGTCCCCCCTTGGTCCAAGTGTAATCTTGAACTTTGAACCAGCCCCACATGGGCCCTAGGACCTAGGTGGATCAATGGGAAACAAGGTGGGGGACCCTGCTGGACCCACTGGCACATTACATAGAAATCCAAAGGCCTTTTTGCAAAGAAACCCAAAGATTCCTAATGACTAACCCTTTGGCTTATAATGCCTTACAATTGCAAACCCAATTAGCCAAGGGTATAAATGCAAACAAAAGGATACAAATATAAAAATAAAATGTCAGTGTCTGGTGTTGATTTCTGTCAATTCTCCCCAGGTGGGAAGAACTCGACCCCGTCGAGTAAGGGGTGAGACTGCTTGAGTAGCTCTGGCGGATCCGTCACCGTGCCAGGTAGCGTGGGTACGCTCCACTCCAAGTAATCATCACCTGGTCATCCTGTATATATTCGATATGCACACGCTGCTGTGGGAATGAGGCTAGTGGTGGACACTCCGGGGTGGGGTCACTCTCAAGGGGGAGGAGACGGCTCGAAGACTCACTAGGAATCACCGCTGGGTCCCTGTGGGTGACTAGATCCGGGACAATGATGTGGAGCTGATCCCATATTCTGACAAGTTACAACGTATGCACGAAATTCGACTTGCCACACTCTCGTACGAGACTGACATCTATGAGCTTGCATAAGACTGACTCGACTGACATATGTTGACTCACCAAGCACTTGACAAATGCATGCATAGACTCCTAACAAACCACACAAACAAACCACACAAAGAACAAAAATAGACTCATGCAGGACCCTAGACTTAATGTAGTGACACTACCCCCTAGGTGGTCATCATCCAAGTGCTGCATCTTGGGTGTCGATAGGTTCTTCCGGATCTTCTTCATAGAATTCATCAGCTAATTCTGGCTTGGCCTCATAGCTGATAGATACAAACCCAGAAGGTGAGGCTTCTCCAACCCTTTTATCCCCTAGGGCTAGTGATGTACGAGAGGGACATTGGCCGGCAAAGTGGCCAAACCCCTGACAGTGATAACATTGTAGTTGTGACCTACTAGTCTCTCCGATAAGTGGTCCCTTACCCTTATCCTCCCGATGGACAGGGGGTGTAGGCAACAAGGGAGGAGGTGTGGATGCCGGAGGATGAGCAATAGGTCTCGGGGGGCGGGCAATGGGTGTCGGTGGTTGGGGTGGAGGTAGATCCCTTCGCGGGGGAGGGCGAGGCCTTGGAGTGAATTCCTCCTGACGGGCGGGCTCCTGAGGTCGAGCCATGGGGGCCCTCTGGTATGGGCCTAAAGAGCTATGGGGCTCGGCACTACGGAGAGGGACGAGGCCCAACCGTTGGGTAGACTCGAACTCTCCCTCAAACTGCTCCATCTCGAGAGCAACCTGATACGCGTCTTCCAACTTGGTCATACTGTGGCGAAAAAGCTCATACTGATAGTGGGGCCGCAGACCACGACGGAAGTGAGAAATGGGCATGGTGCTCTCCTCCGAGACGCCACATCACAAAAAATACTCATCAAATTCAGCGATATACTCGGAGATAGACCGATCTCCCTGACTGAGACTCTGCCACCTATCGATGAGTCACTGACGGTATGTGGCAGGAAGGTACTTTTACCGAAGCTTGACCTTCATCTCACCCCATGTCTCAACCTGGGGCTCTGCCAATGAAACAACAGGCTTTCTATGTTCTTCCAATAGGTCTGTGCCTGTCCCATCAGCTTCATGGTCGTGAATCTGACCCTTCGACGGTCCGTCATATCGAACCAATCAAAGTACCGATCCATCCTGAACTCCCAATCTAGTTAGACCTTCGGGTCCAAGGACCCGTCAAAAGTGGGAGGGTCCGCACGAACGGTCCTAAGGGTCCGCTCATCCTCCTCTAAATCATGGAACTATCGTTGAACATGACGGTCATGACCATATCCCCCATTTTCATTCTCAGACTCATAATCAACTACCTCGGGGACTCGACGCCTCCTATCATCTACCCCTTGAGCCCTAGGAGCAGCAGGTGGCTGAACCGGCTCCTGTTGACCATTTGTCGACGTGGGGTGCACCTCAACTGGGGGTCTCTCTAGGATGGCTACTCTCCGTACCAGACCGTGAACAGTCTGGTCTGACTCTTCGGCCCTATCCTCTAAGGCCTTCATCATCTCTTCCAAACGTGTGCCTAGGCCATCCACTTGCGTACTCAATCCTTCCATCCTATCCACTCGAGCACTCAAACATGCATTTTTATCATAATAGCTCGAAACAAGTCGACCACCGATGACGCATCGGGACTAGGGACTCGGGGATCTGCTATAGATGGTGGTGGTGGTGAGTATTGGGTACCCCTACGAGTGGTCATGCAAATGACACGGGGTTGGAATGCACCGACCAAGGTGAAGTGAAGAACCTAAACTCCAATAGTTGGTACGTGGAGGAGGTTTGATCCAAAGATCGCCCTCACGCAAGTGTGCTACCTTCCCAATAGGCGTAGACTATCGTTCCGGGAACACCTTTTGATATACAGATATAGAGATGCAATGTGACACCTTGGATAGACTTAGACCATGCTGCGATAGACTACCATAGACTAGACTCGCTCTGATACGAATTTGATGCGGGACGGGACGCGACTCGACGCCAATTGATATGCAAACCTTGGACTCTAGGCAAACTCATGATCGTCCCCAACGAGGGAAGTATACGGACGTGCACGGTTGAGAAACCAGCAAAGAGCTAGGGTGGTCAACTCACACTTTCGTGCCTGGATTGGGTCACGAGAAGGTCTTGTTCTCTCTCGCAGTAGTGATTAATATGATATAACGAGCTAGATTTGCCTAACACTCATGCAGCGACATATAGAAACATATGAAATAGGCAACAATGCCGAGTGGGGAGCGAATACGATACCTCCACGCTACCGGGTGTGGGGATGACGTTCTCAGCCGAACTTCGTACTCCCGGTACAGTAATTAAATTAATTATAGAGGTGAATTTTCTTGCCCACTCCACGCAGGGAGGTAAAGGGCTACACAAAATATGCCGGGAGCACCGAATTTGGGTTGACGGGCAGCAAGGCGGCAGGTTCCAGGCAGCGGCGGGCAGCGGCTCCGGTTCTGCGAATTGCTGGCCGGCAGGACAGCAAGCACAGGCCTCCAAGGGGACGCCGACCTCCGGGACTCTTCTGAAGGCGGTAGTTCACCGGGACGCTGGCAGAGGACCCCTGGTCGACCACTGTGAGCGGTGGTTTCTAAGGCTTCCCCGATATATTTCTTCTGAAATTAACTTGTGACCCCCTTTTCTAGGCCTATCTTAGGACAGGATTGCGCGACCCGACAACAAGAATTTTAGTGCCCAGATCCGGAGGCAGATCAAGGCGAGATCGGTGCCGTTGGAAAGAGGACTCATAGAACTACAACATAAATTATTTCCAGATCTGATGGAGGCATCACCCATGACTCCCTATGGCTCGGTTCGTCACTGTACCTGGGCGATGTATAGGCTCGGCTATCACTTCAGTTGGGTCCACCTCTATTGTCTGAGTCTTTTATTTGAGACTTTTTGATGTATTTTCCCTTTTATTTGAGTCTTGCCCCTAGGTCTTGGAGTCATTTCCCTAAGTTCTATGTCATTTCCCCCTCGGTCTGCTTCTTGGATCATTTTGGTCATTATATGTAAAGCAAGGGGCAGTTCAGTCATGTAAAAGGTTGGGTCACTATAAATAGGACCCCAACCCCCCTTGTGAGAACTAATGAGAATTTGCATATTTTGAATCTCCACAAAATTGAGTGTCTTAGGTGTGAAGCCTAAGGTTAGGGTGAGAAGCCCTCTCCTCCCTCCCTTCTCTCTCTAAAGGGGGCGAACCCCTTCTCTCTCCTCCCTCCCCTCTCTCTCTAGTTCACACCCCTCTCTCACCTCTCCCCTCACTACACCTCAACCCTACCCTGCCACCTTACTTGCCACATCAGCTGCCACCTAGGACCACCCCTTCACCTTCCCAAGAACATTCAATTTCACCATTACACCCACCACTCCCCAAGCACCCCTTCCTTTTCCCCAAACACCCCTTCCTCTTCTCCAAGCCCCCTTTCCTCTTCCCCAAGCAACTCTCCCTCTTCCCCAAGCACCCCTCCACCTCCCAAGGGAGATTTGAATCTCCCTCCCTTGTTGGCTGCACACCCACCATCCCCTTCCACTTTCCCCCTTAGCCTTGGCCGACCACCACTCCTCCCCTCCCTCTCCTCTCTTCTCTTGGTCGCCCACCATCAGCCCCCCAATTCCCAACACTTCCAAGCCCTGCTCCGCCCCTCCCTTGCCCTCCACTCACCACCATCGACCCCCACACCCTCCATTCCCCCTTCCCACAGTCACCAACAGCCACCCCTTGCAAGTTTCTTTCCCTTCCCCACCCCCACATACACCATATTCCAACATTCTGTTTTCAGCTCGCTGGGAGCTGAAGACCCGCTCGTTTCAGAGTATGCTCCGTCACCACCTAAAAGTTCCTAGAAGCACGCCATATATTTCTGGAAAGCCCTTCAAGTCAGCTTCGCAGGCGAGGTGAATCCACCTCAATCCAAGTTTGGAGCTGTCCAGAAGGGTCGTTCTCGTAAGACTGCGCTACTGGCATCCGGGTGGAGATCAGAACCATAATGTAGAAGCTCCTGCGGCCACTTCCATGTTCCCGTTGGTGCGCCAGTTGGCTAGGGCAAGATACTAGCAGTTCTCTGTCCAGCATGTTCAAAAGGCCACATGCAACTTCAAATGTTACAAAAAAAAGAAGAAGAAAAAATGGGGCTTAAAATAGAGGTGGCCCGCCGGACTTGTTCAGACATCCTGGACAAGGGCAAAAAGGGTTATAACCTAGCTGTGGTGAAATCGGGTACCCAGCCACGTGAAAACCCAAAAGGGCGCGTGGGCAAAGCAAGAGGGGGCTGGCTCCAGTGAAAACCTAAAAGGGTGCTTGGGTCAGTAATGTGGTTACAATAATATGAAAATACATGCTATACCTCTTGGCGACACTTCCATCTCGTGTCCCAACGATGATGAAACCTTCTGTCGATCCTAAGGCATCATCACCTAGATCGATGCTAAAACCTATCCAGAATAGACCTTCCATCTAATCTGATGAAACTTATCTATTTTCTTCCATCGACATAAACCCAATGCTGATGATGAAACCTTCCGTCGATCCTAAGGCATCATCGCCTAGATCGATGCTAAAACCTATTTGGAATAGACCTTCCGTCTATTCTGATGAAACTTATCTATTTTCTTGCATCGGCATAAACCCAATGCTAATGATGAAACTGTCCGTCGATCCTAAGGCATCATAGCCTAGATCGATGCTAAAACCTATCCGAACAGACCTTTCGTCTATTCTGATGAAACTTATCCATTTTTTCTTGGGATTTTTACATATTAGTCCTTATAAACTTAGTGAATTATCGATTAGTCCTTCAAATCTGACTATTATTTTAATAGTCCCTATAATCTTTAATATTTTACAAATGAATCCCCGTGGTTTGTTGCCATTCTAAAACAAGAATATTCCATAGAATATTCCATCAAATATATGAGAAAAGATCAAAATAACCTCGTTGACCGTGGACACACACACACACACACACACACTCTCTCTCTCTCTCTCTCTCTCTCTCTCTCTCTCTCTCTCTCTCTCTCTCTCTCTCTCTCTCTCTCGACTGAGGGTAGGAGCTAGAGCGAATCGGAGGTGGAGGGGATCGGAGGGGGAGGACTCTCTCCGGTGAGCAGACTCTAGGGGAAGAGGAAGTCGACATCAAGGATGTCGTTACCAAGAGGCCGACCCAGCAGGCAGCACCATCGCTCCCCACCCCTTCCCTCTCTACCTTCCTCTGCAACGCGCTCAACGCCATCATCAACAATTTCATCTACCCTACCGCGCACCGGCCCTCCGTCGACCCCCGCCGCGTCCTCGCTGGCAATTTCGCCCCAGTGCCAGCACCCGCATCTGCACCTTAGCGCGCGGCAACCTGACTGATGACTAGCCCACCTACGTGGCATGCCAGAACTCCGTGATCGTCGCCACGTTCGGCCGGCTCGATGCCACCCAGAGTAAGGAGATCGTTGCCTGCGGAATGGCCGTCACCATGGGCATCTGGTCGGTGTCCCCGCCAGAGGTCAGCCGGTTCAGCTCCTACTCCCTTTGCATGCTCCAGATCCTGGACAACGTTGGCAACCTCGGCACCGGTAGCATCCTCCCTTCCCTGCCGCCTTCTCTCGGTCGGGTGTCACCGGCCTCCTCCCACCGATCTTCCCCCGTCTCTCGCCCCACGAAGATTGCTGCTGGGTCGGTTGCCGCCTCGTTTATACTCATCAGAGCCGTCTCGTGCCTTGTGCTTGTGTGGATCCGCTGGCGGAGGAGGTCCCAGCTCGCTGCCATCACCACGGATCGGGAGCTCACGGGGACCATCGAGTCGCCGCTCCTGACAGAGGGCCTCTACATCTTCACCAAGAGCAAACTGCGGCAGGCAACCAACGGCTTCCATGTCAAGCACTTGCTGGGCGAGGGCGACGCTGGGAAGGTCTACCTGGGGAAGATCCCCAGCGGGCAGCGCGTGGCCATCAAGCCGGTGCAGAAGAAGAAGAAGGTGGGTGAGTTCTACCGGGATGTAGAGGTGCTGGCCAAGCTCTGCCACCTGCACCTGACGACGCTGGTGGGCTACTGCCTCCACTCCCAGGAGCACGCCCTTGTGTACGAATACATGCCCGTGGGCAACCTCTCCGGCGCTCTCCATCACGGGGACCTTACCTGGCGCTAGCGCATCCGCATCACCGTCAATGTCGCCGAGGGCCTGGCCTATCTGCACGACCTCCCCGACGGCGCCGTGGTACACCGCGACGTGAAGCCCACCAACGTGTTGCTGAGGAATGACCTCCGAGCAAAGCTCTCGACTTCAGGATTTCCAAGGTGGTGCCGTCGGAGATCAGTCACGTCTCCACGGAGGTGAAGGGCACCCGCTGCTACGTCGACCCTGACTACTTCTCGGCGGGGCAGGTCTACGAGTTCGCCGACGTCTACAGCTTCGGCGTGGTGCTCTTACAGCTGATCACCGGCCTCAAGGCCGTCATCCCCACCCCCTCCGGCAGCCTGGAGTCCATCGTCCAGACAGCGCACGGCATCATGGCGGCCGCCGCGGTTGACGGCGGGGCCGCCGACGTCGCCGGCATCGTGGAACCCCGGCTGGGGCTGGAGTACTGGGACAACGAGGACGCGGCGGGGGTCGACGGAGGGGGAGTGGGGAGAAAGGTCGTGGGGGTGGGGGAGGTTGCAGGGTAGGGGGAGGGAGGCCGGAGGGAGAGGGGGAGGGGGAGGAAGAGGTCGGAGGGGAGGGGGAGGGAGGCCGGAGGAGAGGGGGAGGGGGAGGTAAATCCGAGGAGGTTGCGGTAGTGCTCCCTCTCTATATCTCTCTCTCTTACACACTCACATTTAACCCGGGGTAAGTTGGTATTTTCCTTTTCTTGAGTATAAAGTAACTATAGTTTAGTTGACTGAATGAACGTCAGGGACTTAAACGTGTAATGACTAAGATTATAGGGACTATTAAAATAATAGTTAGATTTGAGGGACTAATCGATAATTCACTAAGTTTATAGGGACTAATATGTAAAAATCCATTTTTTCTTACATTGGCATGAACCCAATGCTGATGATGAAACTCTTCATCGATCATAGGGCATCATCGCCTAGATCGATGCTAAAACCTATCCAGAATAGACCTTCCGTCTACTCTGATGAAACCTCTAAATCTTTTTCCTTGCGTCGACATAAACCCAATGCTGATGATGAAACTTTCTGTCGATTCTAAGGCATCATCGCTTGGATCGATATTGAAACCTATCCAAAATAGGCCTTTCGTCTACTCTGATGAAACCTTTAAAACTATTTCCTTGCATCGGCATAAACCCAATGCCGATGATGAAACCTTCCGTCGATCTTAAGGCATCATCGCCTAGGTTGATGCTAAAATCTACCCGGAATAGACCTTCTGTCTATTCTGATGAAACCTGTCCATTTTCTTGCGTCGGCATAAACCCAATGCCGATGATGAAACCTTCCGTCGATCCTAAGATATATCGCCTGGGTCGATGCTAAAATCTATCCGGAATAGACCTTCTGTCTAGTCTGATGAAACTTGTCCATTTTCTTGCATCGGCATAAACCCAATGTCGATGTTGAAACCTTCCGTCGATCCTAAGACATCATCGCCTGGATCGATAATGAAACCTATCCGGAATAGAACTTCATCTTCTCTGATGAAACCTTTAAAACTATTTCCTTGCGTCGGCATAAACCAAATGCCGATGATGAAACCTTCCGTCGATCCTTAGACATCATCGCCTAGGTCGATGCTAAAATCTATCCAGAATAGACCTTCCTTCTATTCTGATGAAACTTATCCATTTTTTCTTGCATCGGCATAAACCCAATGTTGGTGATGAAACTTTCAGTCGATCTTAAGACATCATCGCCAAGATCAATGCTAAAACCTATCCAGAATAGGCCTTCCGTCTATTCTGATGAAACTTATCTATTTTCTTGCATCGGCATAAACTCAATACCGATGATGAAACTTTCATCGATCGTATGGCATATTGAAGTCCCGCGATCAATGACACCCAAGAGGGGGGGGGGTGAATTGGGTGATTATAACTTTTAGTAAACTTTTAAATGAATATGATGAAGCATCAACTAGGACAATCAAATCTGTTTATAATTACAAATTAGATTTATCAAAATCTATCACCACGATAGTTCTTCGGTACTAGACGGAGGTATAAATCCAAGGATTCTGCTCACGCAAGGTGCTATCGTCTTGACAAGACTGGCCTTGTCAATTCAAAAGACACTTTTCAATATACCAAAGATCTACTTAAAGAACAAATCGATTTATGCTAGATCTGAAGAGACAAATGCAGAAGAAATAATATGCAATATAAATCACACAGAATGGG
The DNA here is from genome assembly GCA_022559845.1 of Amorphophallus konjac. NCBI lineage: Eukaryota > Viridiplantae > Streptophyta > Magnoliopsida > Alismatales > Araceae > Amorphophallus > Amorphophallus konjac. The sequence continues at coordinate 123,042,140 of CM040121.1, forward strand.
GGTAGAATTTAAACCACATTGCACGACGATTTTTAAGGTGGTTCAGATGCAACGACGGTAACCTACGTCCACCCCTCACCAAAATTCGGTGAGGCTTCACTGCTGTAAACCAGCATGGGGATGAATCCCCAACACGGAGACACACTCCAACCACACACACAGGGCGACGCCTGCACACACACACACGGGGACGCGCCCTAACACACATACACACACGGAGATGAAGTCTCCAACACGATCCGACAACCGAATCAATAACACACACATACGTTGCGACAAATGCAACACTCTACACACTAGAATAGCCGGATCTGGATAGATCCATACACACACATGCAGATCTACGAAGATCTACACATACACAAGGATCTGAACTAGACAACCTCACACTACCACGGATCTGAATCAATCCACACACACACAAATGTTTGCAGATTACAAGGAACAAGACTTGAAGCTCAAAACACATAGACAAATGAAACACAGTTGAGAAAACTCCTAATTTAGGCTCCCCTTGAGTGTATGATGCAGATCTTGAGCAGGACTTCCTTCTTCACTTGAATGAGATTAAATGGCTTCAGATAGAGCTTGAAGAGCTTGAGGATGAATGAAGAAATCTTCCACGAATTGATGTTCACGGAGCTACAGTAGTTCTTCCTTCCCTTGGCAGCCTCTCCTTTAATCCTTCTTGTGATCCCCTTTGAGCCATTAGGGTTTCTTGGCCCAAGAGTTGTTTTTATAAGACCTAGGATGGTCAAGGGATAAGCAAGGAACCAAATCCACGATTTTAGGCAAGTTGAAAGACTTTAAGATCAAAAAGTCCAAGAGAGATGGTAGCCCACGTTGTGGAAATGAAAGTTAACAATTGCTGCCTCGAAGGGTTCGGTCGACCGAAAATTTTGATCGGTCGACCGAACTCTGAAAATTCTCAGAATTTTCATTGCTGGAAAGTTAGGTCGACCGAACTCTGAAAAACCTGTAGAAACAGATTGTTAGCCCAATGAAACATATCCATATCACAAGAGCTTTATGTCATCATTTAATCCATTCATTTTTGGGTTTGATTTAGCTTAGTTTATGCATTTGGAAGGCTCAAAACATTTGAGCATTTGTCATTACACAAAAAAGGCCTTAAACACGTTCAATGCTCACTCTTGAAGATTATGCATGGAATGCATTCAACACTATGCAAAAGACCCATGAAATCTCATTTCAAAATGGCTCTTGGTGGAAATGCAAGGAACAAGTTCAACCCATTAAGAGCACATGAAAAGATATGCATGAGAAACCTTTGAGAGCCAGAGTATCATAGCTTCCAAACTATTGATCAAGGTTAAGTCAATACATCCACCAACAAACAAATCCATATGTTCAATCATAGGAGAACATTTTCACATTAGACCAAATCAACTTCTCATGGAGGCAAGTCGACTTTGCTTGCTTTACCAGATTTGAGAATTCCATAGCCTTACCAAGGGTTCTTGAAGAGTAGAGACATGGTTGACCACATGTTTTAGATTGTAGATAGCAAGGTGCTTGTCCACACGTTTGTTTTACCTTCCAAGCGACTGCCATGAGATTTGATCCTACAATTCAAAATAGTCAAAGTTAATACATCATGAGTTGCACAAAGACTTTGTTCATTCAGAGTGGGCTTTGAACCCTCTTGTAAAACCAACAATTTAAACCAAGGATCAAGACCATATAGCCATGCATTTAACCAACATGTTTGAGTCTCCAAAGTCATTTGCCATCTCAACCTTATTTGAACAACAACATGAGTGCACACTGACATCAAGAACATGTGGAAGCAACAATAGAGTTTAGTTATCATCAAGAACATATGCAAGGCATATACAACACATATCGCCTAGATCGATGCCAAGAACCTATTCGAGATAGACCTTATGTCTATTTCGATGAGACCTATGAACCCTTCATCCACACATCAACAAACATTCCTATATTCGGCACCTCTAGCCAATAAAACATATACTTATGCTAATGTTCCAGTATGGGGACTCTCAAAATCTCATCACGCGGCGCTCTACTGCGGTACAGATACAGGTGTATTTCCATGAGAGTTACCAGATTGCTACAAACTATTATAGAATAAAGATGTGGAGATATGCACCGAAGATATTAAAGGAAAGATAATTTTTCATTACAAAAAAGGGGATAAAAACAATTGGGGCCCTTCAAGGGGGATGGACTACAAAAGGAGGATCGGCTAAGATCGCCGGAAGATATCTTCAAAGTCAAGAAGCCCGACATGTGGAGCCGCTCCCAGTTCATAAAATTGAACTTCCTCCTCCTGAATATGAGTCATCTCGATCTGCAACGATGCCACTCAACCTTCCAGTAATGCGGTCTCCTCAATACCCTGGGCCTCTATCGACTCCAACAATGGTATCTCAGCATCAACGACATTCAATTCTGCTCGAAGCTCCTCCCGTCGGCTATGCAAGCATTGTGCGCGAGCGGCTGACGCTTCGACTTGGGCTCTATGCCTTTGGAGATCAGAGTTCAATGACTCCAGCTCTGTCTGACAATCGGCCTTCTGCAATTTAAGGGCCGTCAGCCGATCGTTCATTGTCCGCTCGAGAAAGTCTCGACGATTCATAAAATTCAGCAAAAATAGCACCCGCTGGGTCCATATCTCTAAAGGATAGCCTAGTGCCTACAGACCAACTGTCAGCCGCTTAGCCACTTCCTTCAATTGAAGATAAGACAGTGTCGGCTGAGATTCTACTACCCAGCGCAGCATCTTTAAATGCTGCCAGACAAAATCCTCTGATGATGAGAAGCCAAGGGAGGCTGCTAGCGCCACATCAAAAGTGACTTCACTATCTATGGATGACCATAAGCCAGTGTCTGGCTCAGAATAAGAAGATGGAATGGTCGCCAAAGCTAATGCAGAAGGCACCTCGACAATCTGTTCATGTTCCACTGCGCTCTTTAAAGATCTCTCTTCCATAAGTGCTGGAGGCGACAGAGGCTCCGACTCTATTACTTGCACAGATGGAGTTGTAAGCTCAGGTGCAATGGTCAGTACGGCCACTGGAATGAAGGCAGAACCTCTTGACGGATCCACTTCGGTCCTCAACTCTGTAGTAGGCACCAGAGCAGAACTCTCTCCCAGCGAGCTTAACTCTAGTGATGATACCTCAGCTTCAGTTGTATCCTTACTGGCACAGGACAGAGTACAGTAACCGCCTCCGGAGAAGCTACAGTGATGAGAGGCAATATATCTAAAGCCTCTAATGAAATGATGAGATCTGAAGACGGTACCGAAAAGTGATCGGTTGCGCCAGGCTCCTGGAACAAAGTTTCAATAAGCACCAAAGTGACAAAATAAATGGAAAAGCTATGCAGCTCGGCAAAAGGGCGGTTTGAATTTACCATGGTCGCAGAGTCCATCTCCTCAAATGCCTGTATAGAGGACACTAATTCCCCAGATGAAGCAACAAAAGGAGGGGTTATCTCCACTTCCATGTCAATTCCGGTGAATTCCTCTTGCAGTATTCCCTCGGATGATGGTGCTAGCAATCTTGGAGGACTGAATATTGAAGGACCACTCAGTAGCGTAGAGGACATCACTGTCCCTTCCCTGACTGTCTCATATGCTCTCTCATCGCCCTCTGAAGAACCATAGTCAACTTATTCGTCAGAAAGGGTAGTAGAGCTGTTGGAAGAGATATCTACACTAGGCTCGAGTTGGCCCACCACTTCTGTTGCCTTACGAGTTGCTGAGTGGGTGATCACACGCCGCAATGGGATAGCACCCTTCTTCAACACAGTTTTATGCCCTTCTGATGCAAAGGGACGTCCACAACAGATGTCCTAGCCTCAGTACTGAGTACTTCAGCCACTACAGCACAAAGATATGCATAGGTAGGGTCAGAAGGTCATCAAGAAAAGAAGATTCAGAAAGATCTGAGTCACTTGGCTCACCCTCGGCTTCACTAGCTGGCGTGGGAGAAGGAAGTCTGACATCCTTCTGAGCATTAGGGAAGTTCTTTCCTATGGCTTCGGCTGTCTCAGTTGCCTCCACCATGGCCACGGCAGGGGGTTCCACATCCTCCGTCACCTTGGCGATCTCCTCGGTTTTCACAGCAGCTGCATCTGCTTGTTGAGCTATTACCCAATAGAGAAAATGTCAAAGAATGAAGGTGCCGTGAAAGGAATAATCTTATATTCCGCAAGGAAAAGTAGCATCACCTTCGGTTGCTTGCTGGGTAGTCTCCTGCTGAGCGACAAACTGTTCATATGATGGCACGAGATGCAAGGGAATCTCAATTACATCAACTGCGGAGGATGGCTGCTTCAATGAGGCTTTCTGAGCTTTCTTCACCCGTCCTAAGGCAACTTTCAGCAAAGAAGCCGCCCTCTTTCTGCCAGGAGGTAGTGAAGTAGTGGTTGGCACTGGTGCAGAAATGTGAAAATATTCAGGCTTCTGGGCCTGGGAAATAATTTTTCTTCAAAGCCCCTGTTGTTTTATGTCTGGTCTATCTACTGAAGAGAACGTGTATCGTTATAAAAAAGGGTCAAGGAATGAGACAAGCAACATGTCAACCGGAGAAAATCTTACCTGCCGGGCCATTATAAAAAGATGAGAGGGGCCAATATTGATAAGCCACCTCCTTGCTTTGGGATGCCGCCTCCTGAACAAGCCAGCAAATGTCACCAATTTTCTTGCACTTTTCGGCCAGATCAGCCAGGTCTATATGGCCACGGGAAGCAAGACAATGATACAAGTCGAGGTGGTCGATACCCCAGCCGTCAGCATAATGGAAAGATACGAATAAGGGCTTGTCCAGAATACTTTCTATAGGGTTGTCAAGGGTCAGCCCATGGATATTCATCAGAATGAACAACCAAGATGTATGTTGATAATACGTCGGGGTTCTGTCTTCCTTCCTAATGAACGCCCTATATGGGCAGAAGCGGTCGACCTCGCATTTCCATGAGACTGCTTTGGGGAGCGACTACTCGATTGGAAAAGGATATTGTTGAAGTTTCAGGCGGGCGTCACCAATTTGGCATAAATGTTCTGGATTCTTCATAAAAAAATCTTCATTTATGTCAGTAAGCACATGCATCAACTGTTTGGCTACATCTTCTTTCAGGGCTTTCTTGCATACTATGTATGCGTCCGCCTCCTTTGGGTGCTGAGAAAATAGCCTCTTCAGATGGGCTTCATCAATGTCAAATACTGGCCCAGGCTGTTGACTTAGAAAAGTACGCTTGGCCACATCCCAGCATGTTGTTCTGGCATTGCGATAGAAGCTTGTTTGGGCATTCCACCATTTTATATACTCTAGAGCGACCCGGGGAACACGGTTCGGCACTGGCACTCTGAAGGTATTGGCCTCCCGGCGATGGAAGTAGTCCCACCAGGTGCGACCTTCGCTAGCAACAACCGAGCCATGCTTTGACCTGCTATCCAACGAAAACTGAGTAGCTGAAGGAGGAATGTGCTGATCATAGCCTAAATTTTGGCCGAATCTGAACGGGTAATAAGGTCCTAGATGAACCACGCCCCCCCTTTTAAACACTAAAACACTTGGGCGGATTGACAAAGCCCATTCAATGAGATCAGGCTCCAAGACAGGATGGGTCACTGTGGCACCTGAAACATGATGGGCAAAGGTCTCCACCGCCTCCATTTCACACTCACGCTGATAATTTACTAGTGGAGCGGAATGTGCTACCAAATTCCAGAAATGAATAGTTCCTTCTGAATCCACTAGAACCCTTGTTAACTGGCCTCTGATAAAGTAGAGTTGCTGTGACATTGGGCCAGGTTCGGCACTTGCAAAATCCAGCATCCGGGGGTATAATGTCATTGTCTGCAAAGTCCTAGGAGCAAGCTCGAGAAACAAGCTACATACCCAAGCATTGAAGAAATGGAACGGGCCCACTATTCTGAAGGATCGAGGGACCCGATGCTTATATAGATCTTCCAGAGATTTTTAAACAAGGCAGAGCGTAGCTGGACATAAAGCAAGCCGCATGCCCTAAGCCATCTGACATGTCGGGTATATTGCCTCCGGTCTGATAACTGTATCATCTCCCTACGGGAGAGCAAAAGTGCATAGCCATAATGTAAGATAAGCAGCACGGTGAGTAAGAGGATCCACTCCAGCAGGATTCGGCCCTTCTCGGTGGACCCGTCGAATAGACGAAGGCAACTCTGACTTGAACTTAGGAGGCCTACTTTGCTTACCCGCAACTGGAGCTACTGAAGGAAACTCATTGTATTTCAAAGGGCCGCCGAAGAAATATTGGATCCAATGTCCTACTCGGACTTTCATCCTACTGCTCTTCTCCCGGGTATGATAGCCCTTAGATGATCCCCTATGATGTGCTAGGCAAAGGGAGCGATATGCTTTCATCAAGTACTGGTATGAAAAGCCGAAGAAATATTGGCCCTCTCCATCGGTCTCATCCTTGACAATGTTAAACAGGTAGACTTCTTCATATGGTTCTCGTCAATCGGTAAACCTGAAAGCTGTGACAAACTCCAGAGGTCCTGATGGGAATCAACTCCGAGCACATACATTTTATTTTTGTATTTGTGTCCATTTATTTGTATTTATACCATTGGCTGATTGGGTTTACAATTGTAAGGCATTATAAGTCAAAGGGTTAGTCTTTAAAGTCTTTGGGTTTCTATGTAATATGCCAATGGGTCCAGCAGGGTCTCCCACCCTCTTTCCCATTGGTCCACCTAGGTCCTAGGGCCCATGTGGGGCTGATTCAAAGTCCAAGTTTGGACTCGGACCAAGGGGGGGGGGGGGAATGAAGAAAATTCAATATTTTCTACCACATTTTTCAAAGGGGCGCCCCCTTCTTTGTCCTATGTGGGAATTGTTTAATCTTTTTTATTTCCTCCTTTCCTTTTATGCCCCTTTGACCAAGGGCATTAGTGGTCATTTGTCCTAGGTCTAGGGTTTAGTATTTAAGGTCTCTTATTGTATTTTGATCACTTTTAATGAGAAAAAAATACAAAAAATTGTGTAAAAATCAGCCTTGGGCGCACCCCCTCTCTCCTCCTTGTTCTTGTTCTTGCTTGTTCTTCATCTTCTTCCTCTTGATCTAGGGTGTTAAGCCCGCAATATTGGAGTGAATCTAATTTCTATCTCCTCTCTAGAGTGTGAAGCTCCACCACCGTCGTTCGTGCCGCAATTGGAGCCGCCAACAAGCCGCAACAAGCCGCCATCCCCCCTGTTGTCCTGAACTCTGAGTTCCAGAATAGCAAGCTAAAGAAAAGGTCGGTCCTCCCAAGTACCAGCTTTGATCATGCTGAGATTTTGAGAGAGTGTTTCTCTTTGAGTTAGCTTTCCAGCAATATAGATTTTGCCCCATTCAGATACCGTTTAATATTTTTCTCACTATTTTAATGCCACCCCTGACAGTCTGCCAGTCAGCAGATCTGCAGGATAGCAGTCTGTTCTTATATTTTTCTCATCCTCTTAGTCATCTCCAAAAACTCCCCAAAAATTCATGTGTGATCCCCACATACCCCCCTTCCACCCATAATTTTTATGGAGTCTAGATCTATTATTTTCTTGTCGATAAAAGTTCATTTTCAGACAGATCTCAGTCTGTCCAGTATGTCTGTAAGTCTGAGCCAGCAGAAACCTTTGAGGAATAGTCATTTTCATTTTAAATCCATTCACTTGATGTATATGAAATAATTATATGTTGTAGCCCTTCGAGTCCTCTATCTATCGGTACCAGTTTTGCCTCAATCCAACATCGGATATGGGCGCAAGAATTCTTTTCGTGAATGCGCGCAGATCAGATCGGAGCCCAGCCAGCAGAAGTAGTCCGGGAATTAATTCCTCGGAAAATATGCCGGCACACCTTCGGTCTTCGACGATCCCGGGGGTCGATCAGCAACCCCCCAGCAGCGCCCCAGCAGGTCTCTAGTAGCAAGGAGACGCCCGGGCATCGTTGTCCCAGCAACTGGACCCACCTGCCATCCCGCGGGCCCCGCAGAACCGTGCCGATCAGCAGCCCGTCTTCGGCCCGAGAACCGTCCAAATTACTGCCCGTCAACCCGAGTTCGCTACTCTCGGGTCCCACATTGTAGCCCTATACCTCCCAACGTGGAGTGGGCCTTAAAATCATTTCTGTAATTATTGTTAATATTTGTACACCGGGAGTACGAGCTTCGGCCGGGGTAGTCTTCCCCACGTCCAGAGCGTGGAGGTAAACTCGCCTCCCTCTTTATCGCATTTGCTCAATTCATATATTTTCATATGCCGCTGCTAGAGTGATAGGAAAATTAGCTCATTATATCTTATCAATCACTGCTGCGAGAGAGAGCGAGACCGTCCCGTGACCCAATCCAGACACGAAAGTGTGAGTTGACCACCCTAGCTCTTTGTCGGTTTCTCAACCGCGCACGTCCGTACGCTTCCCTCGTTAGGGACGATTGCAAGTTTGCCTAGAGTCCAAGGATTGCATATCACTTGGCGTCGAGTCGCGTCGCGTCCCGCATCAAGTCCAAAGAAGTTTCACCCTCTGCTGTATAAAAGGTATTAAACTATGGGCAGGAGACTTCAAACATGCCGCAACATAGGCCTTTATAAATGGGATACCGGAAGCGGGATGCATATACACTATGATATACTCTGGCTCTTGTCAGTAAAGGAGCATATTCTTTCAACACAAACTCTGTAAATTCTACAGCTCCCACGCGAAAGAGAAGAGCATCGGTCACTTTAGTGTCCGCAAACCAACCGACAGCCAGCTGAAATTTGAACTGGATAGCCAAGCAGTTTAGAACGAACGGCTCATCTCTATAGCCCCACTTTATGGGCGCAAGAAACAATCCGTAGTCAGGTTTCTCTCTGTTAACCCGACCCGCAGTAGTATCCTACTGGCCGGGGTAAACTCAGGAGCTCGTGTCAGCATCTTCTGTTCCAACTCCAACTCAATCACTCCCAAGATGGCATCGCACTTGCGCTGCTCTCTGGGAAGATAAATGGCCTCGCCACGATATACGAAACCTTTCAGGCTATCCCTCTCCAGCAGCATGGCCCGTTCTACCATCCGGGCTAACATAATATCTCTCTTCCTGGCTACATTGAAGGTGCAGATGAACGGCACTAGATGACGGTCCTTCGAAAAATCTGGACGATAGCTGTCGTCGCGATTAAAGTTCAACCCGTCCTCATTAGGCAGGACACGGGATGCAGATACTGTGTCCATCTCCGAGTCAGAGGACTCGTCAACTACGGCAACCTTCCTGAGGCCTCGATCAAGCTGGCCGACATTTAGCCAAGTTACAGAAGGGCCGGGCACCCTACCCTGAGCCAAAGCACCGGCATCAGCAAATCTAGAAGCAGCACGGCTAGAAGTAGCAGCCATTTCAGCAACTACAATTAAGAAAATTGAAGAGGATGAGACAAGGCTGAGATAGCAATAGAAGAAAAAATTTTGAAAAAATTTCGGCAGCATCTCCCCTTGTTTGGGTATGCCCGAAAGAATAATAGGAAGAACGTCCACCAAGAGGGGATGCCTCCTCAATAAAAAGGGCCACAGTCCTGTGGGGAGCAACAACAAAATCTCACGAAGGAGAAATCTCTTCTCGAAGACCCTCACGCCGAGCGCTGCCACGGGATGAAGATGGCGCCAAAGAGAAGAGAGAGGAGGTGCGAGTGAGAATGAACCCCTCGCTCGCCCTCGGGGCTTAAAAGGGTAAAAAAACCCAAATACGTGCTGAGAAGGTCACGCGCTGAGTAAGAAAAGGCACGCCAATGCCTTCGCGCGTCGAGACCATATTGCGCCGAGGCCCCTCTCCAAGGGCACGTCGATGCCGTGCCACGCCGCCATGATGAGCGCACCGAGATGAGTATGCTGAGGTGTTACTCGCACCGATTAAGGCACGTCGAGGGAAGCTTTTGATGCCAGTCATCAAGACCCAGCAAGCTCACATTGATCAAAAACGTTTACTTCAAGAGTAGATGATGAGAATGGACACAAAGATAATGAACATATCAAGCTATAAGTATGCACGATGAACATGATAAGCCTGAAGAAATGCACAAAGGATATTAAAGGATGCACTAGCAGGCCCCATGCCACTCATCCTTTGCTTACGCCACCTGCGAGTGGGGGGCATTTGTTGACATCAAAAAAAATTGCACAAGCAGAAGGTGTCAAAGAGAACCTTCAACCAAGCATCAAGAGCCTTGAAGAGCAATCAAGGATGCGGCTCTGATGTCATCCTGGGAAGTTTGGTAAACCAGGATAGATAAAGGGTCCATCACCTTCGATAGTCTATCCGGCTGAAGCCCTTCCGGTCAAGCTGCTGCACAGCACGACTGTCATTTCAGATGGTCGAGCTGATTAAACTTTGTCAAGCTCCGGGCAATCATCTGCCTTCTACAAAGGATCTTCAAAATATCATGATACTTATAAAATGGGACCCACATCACCTGCCATGCAGTGGGGACAAAGGACATCAAAGACTACTAGAGCAAATGCTATTTTTTGACAAAATGAACAGCTAATATGAATTGGGCCAAGCCCACGCGTAGCTTCGAATGGCTATTAGGCCGAAATGGACCAAAGCCCAGCACCATGCGCCGATGCCCAAGGCCCAAGGCGCATAGAGTCCATCCCGCACCGACCGAAGGCTATTCCCGCCTTTCCACGCGTTGACTGGATGGGCTGAAGCCCCTATAAAATCCCATGTCTTCGAAGAAGAGAGTGGTGGAGAGAAAAAGAAGGAGCACACAGTAAGAAAAAGAGGGGTTCCATCCTTTTCTATCCAACGGCCGACTGAGTGACTGAGAGCATCCAGGGTGCTGAGAGAGAGAGTTTATTGAGCCAGAAGGTAGAAGTTACTGAGAGAATAGTTACAGAGGGATCACATGCGCTGTCCTGCTTCAGGTGGGAGTTCGCTGGTCGGATGCCCCTCGGGGATATATTCATCTCTCCCCCTTTCTCTATTCTATTCAGTTCTACCATTTCTTTTTCTGTAACCCTTGTTCGGTGTGCTGTGATGATATGAGAATGAGTTTCGAAGTGGAAGCTCCGCCCAATGGATGTAATCAAAATGTGTAGTTTACATTTGATTCCATGAAACATAATGAGATGCTTCTCATTTTGATGCTTTCTCCCTGTCTGTCTTCCTGGGAACTGTTATATTCGATAGCTCTTATATACATATTTTGATTATGATGTGCATACACATCTCTCAGATTGTGTGGAACCGTTTCTATTGCCTCGTCATTGTTTTCCCAACCTCACAGTCGCGGTGAAAGCCTAAGATAGTCCATCTCATGGCCTCACATTTGTGAAGTGGTGAGGGACATAATCAAGTCGCAGTTTATGTGATTCCACAAATAACTGGCTCCCGGTGATACTCATGGGTGTACTCATGGGTGAAGCTTCTCATTCACTGGGATGATCTGCCTAAAACCAGTTAGCGTCATTTTCTTTTTCAGGCGCACTGGTCCTGCGCCGATTATCAGGCGCACCGATAACCAATGAATCCCTTCCCCGCGCCGACCACCTCTCTCCGCCAACCGATGCCCCTTCGCACGGATTCTGTGCGTGCTGATTCCCTCCAAGGCTGATTCCTATGCCTGTCAATCCCCTTAAGCTAGAGACGTTTGATCATCTAGCAACCTCTGATGAACCCTAAAGCCCAGCACTCGGAGCCTTATAATCCTTCGTTTAGAACCCGTACTATCTCGGGGAGGAATAATGGTCTTTCACTCAAATCCATGGGAGCTAAATTAATAGGGTTTACCCCTACATTTTGCCAATTATGATGCTTCTTTTCTAACCCCACTGGCCCATGGAGTTCTGCCACTGCATGTTCTCCTATGGTCCCTTTAAGGGAATATCAATAAATACCATGATAAGCGGACATTGTCCCGTCGCATCCCAATCCTTTGGGATCTCGGGCTATGTCGTCTCTCACTTTGACTTCCATCTCAACACTCCGTGGATGGATGTCTTATACTCCCTCGGGCATGATCCGAAATAAGGCGAGATGCTGTCCGAATGAATTCCAACCTTCGCTATGTTAAATCATCTCCAAACCCCTTGGGGCTGAAGAGGTATGCCTCTGCATGTCCTCTACTGACTCCCTCTCAAAAATAATAACATTAAATGCCGTGATGGATGAATACTGTCTCGGTTCAGTCCCACCTCGTGATACCCGGGCATTCGCATGCTCCGGTCTTTTGTGGATTTCGTCCCAGCTCTACGTGGACGGTTTCCTATTCCCTCTTGGCATAGTTCAAGATGAGGGGATATGCTGTCGGATTTGTTCTGTGTACTCTCATATAGTGATGACCGATTGAGCAGATAAAGTAGCTAAATGAGCATGTAACGTATCCATCAGATTAAGGCTATGGTTTGGAGTCTATTCATACCTGCCTGATTCTGCGAAGAATAATGTTTCGCTTTCTTTGCAATCATTTACATGAAAATTAATGAAGAATTCCATGTCCACCATCCTGTTCTCCCGGTGTATCAAATAGTGTGAGGTTGAAGGTCAAATTATGCCTGACCGAAAGTCATCACTATGCGTGAGGATGGTCCTCGGACCTAGGTTCTCCGCCTCATACTTGGAATCAGGCAGATAAATCATAATAAACTAAAAATTGCATGAACATCCGCAAGCATCTTCTACCCCGCAAATAAAATGAGCACGGCAGTCTTATCTTGTTTTGCCCTCCGGGTCCCTTCTACTTTGGCGATTAATCAAGGGTTTTCCTCCCCTAGAAGGATGTAATTAATGTCATAGCCTTTATGGTATGACAGACTTCTAGTCCTGACTCGAATCCAACAATTGACTGACTAAGTCAGATCGAGCGCATAATGAAATTGTCACCTCGGAGACAGGCACGCCTAAATAAAACACTAATAAATAAATAAACAAACAAACAAAATAAAAAAATAAAAAAATAAAAAAGATGAAGATCTGAAAATATAATCGAGTCCACAGGACTCTGCTCTTCTCTCCTCATGAACGTGCGATAAGGACATGCCGGGTCTATCTCAGGACGCCAGCTTCTTGTAAGGGTGCCTTCTTCTTCTATCGGGAAGGGATAATTGATGAGGTCCAGATGGTCCATCCCAACCCGACACAGATGCACAAGAGTTTTCTTAAAGTCATCCTTGGCAATAGGCGGCATCTTGATCTGTGGTGATGGCCGGGCTTCCCGAGCTTCCCTGCGCACAACCACGTAGGCTGCTACCTCTTTGTCTTTACCATGCTCCAATCGGAGCAGATGCTCCGGGTCAATATCCAATACGGCCGCCGATTGTTTACTCAAAAATTTCCGCTCGGCGCCGTCCCAGTAGTCTATTTTGCATAACCGATAAAACCCCGTCCGGACATTCCATCACTTTATATAGTCCACAGTTACTCGTGGAACTCGCCCGGGCATCAGCACCCTGAATGCAGAACTGACCGCCCTATGAAAATAATCCCACCAAGTCCGGGCGTGCTCAATAGTTGGGCTGCCCCGAAGACTCTATATAGGCAGAGCAAATTGTGCACTATACATGGGGATATGCTAGTCATAGCCGAAGTTCCGCCCAAAGTAGAAAGGGTAATACGGCTCCAGCAACAAGGTGTCCCCTTTACTGAAGACAAGCACACTTGGGCGAATAGACAACGCCGAATCACGCAACTCCGGCTCTAACAATGGACGGACCACCGTCTACTGGCTTATCGGGTGGGCATACTTTTCCACTTAGTCGTCTCGGCACTCCAGTGTGCTGTTCACCAAGGGACTAGAATGGGCAGCCAGGGTCCAGAAATGAATAGTGCCCGACGAGTCATGGGGAATGGTTGTAAGCCTGCCATATATATTGTACAGCTACTGATGGGAATCAACACCGGGCACTAACATTTTATTTTTGTATTTGTGTCCTTTTATTTATATTTATATCCTTGGCTAATTGGGTTTACAATTGTAAGGCATTACAAGTCAAAGGGTTAGTCATTAGAAATCTTTGAGTTTCTTTGCAAAAAGGCCTTTGGGTTTCTATGTAAAATGTCAGTAGGTCCAGCAGGGCCCCACCCTCTTTCCCATTGGTCCACCTAGGATCTAGGGCCCATGTGGGGCTAATTCAAAGTCCAAGATTGGACTTGGACCAAGTGGGGACAAGGTGGAAGAAAATTCAAACTTGGACCAAGCAAAGTCCAAGATGCTCCCCCATTCATTATTATTTATTCATGTTTGTATTTTTATTTAATGTGGCCATTTGACCACATGGGGGAAGAAAATGCTATCCCTTATTTACCCCTCCCTATTCCTAGATCTTGGGGTAGTTCTGGTCTTGTATACATTTCTATAAATCCCTTGTATTTCCATTTATGATAGAATTAATGAGAAGAATTTTGGAAAATTACCAAGAGCCCAAGGGCGCCCCTCTCTCTCCCTCTCCCCTTGCAGATGGATTTCTGCCAATTCTTGAGGTGTGAAGTCTCCCCATCTCCCCCTCTCTGAGTGAGAAGCTCAGCACCTCCGCCGCTGCCGCCATCGAGCCACCGTCGCACCGCCACCGCCAACCCGTCGGAGTTCTATCCACCCCTAGATAGAAGCCTAGTGCGCGATTTTTAGCTCTCAATAAGGAGCTCAGATCATGTTGAAATTTGCAGGGTGAGTTCCCCACGTCCACCCCATCCTCCACCAAAAAATTCAAGTTATTCCCCTCTCGTTTACTATTTTTCCCAATCTGTTCTTCCCATCCCTAGTAATCTGCCTCCTGTGCAGATCCACCAGCCAGCAAGTTACCTCTTTGCCCCTTTCACCCCCTTTCCCATTTCAGAATGAGCTGAAATTTTAATTGGGAGTTCTGTCCACCAAAGCCATTGTCCCCAATGTTTTTTATGATTTTAGGAATTTTCTTTCCCATCCAAAAAATCACTGCATTTTTCCAAAATCTGTTCTATCCTATGCATTCCACATCCGACCACTGCCACCAAAAAATCCATTTCCCCATTCAAATCTTCTCCAAAAATTACACAAAAATAATCCACATGTTTCTTACCTTCCCATCTACCATCCATAAAAATTTTAGATCCAAACTCCACCGTTTGATCTTCGGTCAACCCATGTTCTCAGGCAGATCCCTCTCTGCCCGGTATTTCCTGAGTCTATCAGGCTGCCTGTTCTAAATTCCACCACGGTAAATACAGCAAAAGGAAAATTTCTATAACAACAGGTGGTCATAGATCTCCAAGTTAGCTTTGCAACGGCGCTAGTTTCGCGTCGATCCAACATATGTGCTGATCACATGAATTTTTCCCACCGAGTCGCGCCATGTTGACAACAGTAGAACCAGTTCAGGACAGCAAGATGTCGCCTGAGTAGTAGTGTGCCAAGACCGACAGAGCTGTCTAACACACTACCCGTCAACCCAAGATTGGTCCTCCCAGGCTCCACTTGTAGCGCTTTACCTCCCTGCATGGAGTGGGCAGTAGAATTCATTTATGTAATTATTGTAATTGTTTGTACCGGGAGTACGAATCTTGGCCGGGAACGTCTTCCCCACGCCCGATAGCGTAGAGGTACACTCGCCACCCTCCTTATTCAGCATTGTGCTTCTCTCGTATATTTTTGAATGCCGCTGCATGAGCGATTGTTAGGTTATTAGTTCATTCAAATTTCATCGCCGCTGCGAGTGAGTGAGTGAAACCCGTCCCGTGACTCAATCCGAGCACGGAAGAGCTGACTACCCAACTCATTGCCGGTTTCTCAATCGCGTAGATCCCACGTCTCCCTCGCATAGGGACGTCCCCGAGCTAGAGTCCCAGGTTCACTGTCTGTCCCTCATCAGCTATAAAGTCGTCAAGCTTGGCTCCGCATTGGCAAATTCTAGCATACGCGGGAACAGTCCCCAAGACTGAATAGTGCGTGGAGCATACTCGGGAAACAGGGAGCAGACCCAGGCATTGAAGAAATGCATCGTGTGACCCCATCCCGGAGTGTCCACCATTAGCCTCATTCCCACAGCAGCATGTGCATATCGAATATATACGGCATGAGAAGGTGACAATTATTTAGAGTGGAGCATACTCCATGTTACCTGGTTGGTGACAGATCCGCAGGAGCCACACGAGCATCCGCACCCCTTACTCGACAGGGTCGAGTTCTTCCCACCCGGAGAGAATTGCTGGGAATCAACACCGGACACTAACATTTTATTTTTACATTTGTGTCCTTTTGTTTACATTTATATCCTTGGCTGATTGGGTTTGCAATTGTAAGGCATTATAAGCCAAAGGGTTAGTCATTAGAAATCTTTGGGTTTCATTGCAAAAAGGCATTTGGGTTTCTATGTAAAATGTTAGTAGGTCTTCCAGGGCCCCCACCCTCTTTTCCATTGGTCCATCTAGGATCTAGGGCCCATGTGGGGCTAGTTCAAAGTCCAAGATTAGACTTGGACCAAGGGGGGACAATGGGGAAGAAAATTTAAACTTGGACCAAGCAAAGTCCAAGATGCTCCCCCATTTATTATTGTTTATTCATGTTTATATTTTTATTTAATGTGACCATTTGACCACATGGGGGAAGAAAATGTTATCCCTTATTTACCCCTCCCTAACCCTAGATCTAGGGGTAGTTCTAGTCTTTTATACATTTTTATAAATCCCTTGTATTTCCATTTATGATAGAATTAATGAGAAGAATTTTGGAAAATTGCCAAGAGCCCAAGGGCGCCCCTCTCTCTCCCTCTCCCCTTGCAGATGGATTTCTGTCAATTCTTGAGGTGTGAAGTCTCCCCATCTCCCCCTCTCTGAGTGAGAAGCTCAGCACCTCCGCCGCTGCCGCCATCGAGCCACCGTCGCACCGCCACCGCCAACCCGTCGGAGTTCTATCCACCCCTAGATAGAAGCCTAGTGCGCGATTTTTAGCTCTCAATAAGGAGCTCAGATCATGTTGAAATTTGCAGGGTGAGTTCCCCACGTCCACCCCATCCTCCACCAAAAAATTCAAGTTATTCCCCTCTCGTTTACTATTTTTCCCAATCTGTTCTTCCCATCCCTAGTAATTTGCCTCCTGTGCAAATCCACCAGCCAGCAAGTTACTTCTTTGCCCCTTTCACCCCCTTTCCCATTTCAGAATGAGCTGAAATTTTAATTGGGAGTTCTGTCCACCAAAGCCATTGTCCCCAATGTTTTTTATGATTTTAGGAATTTTCTTTCCCATCCAAAAAATCACTGCATTTTCCCAAAATCTGTTATGTCCTGTGCATTCCAGATCCAACCACTGCCACCAAAAAATCCATTTCCCCATTCAAATCTCCTCCAAAAATTACACAAAAATTATCCACGTGTTCCTTACCTTCCCATCTACCATCCATAAAAATTTCAGATCCAAACTCCACCTTTGGTCTTCGGTCAACCCATGTTCTCAGGCAGATCCCTCTCTGCCCGGTATTTCTTGAGTCTGTCAGGCTGCCTGTTCTAAATTCCGGCACGGCAAATACAGCGAAAGGAAAATTTCTATAACAACAGGTGGTCGTAGGTCTCCAAGTTAGCTTCGCAACGGCGCTAGTTTCGCGTCGATCCAACATATGTGCTGATCACATGAATTTTTCCCGCCGAGTCGCGCCGTGTTGACAGCAGTAGAACCAGTTCAGGACAGCAAGCTGCCGCCCGAGTAGTAGTGCGCCGGGACCGACGGAGCTGTCCAACACGCTGCCCGTCAACCCAAGATCGGTCCTCCCGGGCTCCACTTGTAGCGCTTTATCTCCTTGCGTGGAGTGGGCAGTAGAATTCATTTCTGTAATTATTGTAATTGTTTGTATCGGGAGTATGAATCTTGGCCGGGAACGTCTTCCCCACGCCTGGTAGTGTGGAGGTACACTCGCCACCCTCCTTATGCAGCATTGTGCTTCTCTCGTATATTTTTTAATGCCGCTGCATGAGCGATTGTTAGGTTATTAGTTCGTTCAAATTTCATCACCACTGCGAGTGAGTGAGTGAAACCCGTCCCGTGACTCAATCCGAGCACGGAAGAGCCGACTACCCAACTCATTGCCGGTTTCTCAACCGCGCAGATCCCGCGTTTCCCTCGCATAAGGACGTCTGCAAGCTAGAGTCCCAGGTTCACTGTCCGTCCCTCATCAGCTACAAAGTCGTCGAGCTTTGCTCCACATTGGCAAATTCTAGCATACGCGGGAACAGTCCCCAAGACTAAATAGTGCGTGGAGCATACTCGGGAAACAGGGAGCAGCTACAAGAAAAAGTGGCAATAGCGACCGAATTAGAGACCGAATAAATCGGTCGCTAGTCGGTCCCAAATAGCGACCATATAGCGACCGATATAATCGGTCGAACGTCTGAGACCCATTCTGCGACCGAAATTATTTCGGTCTCTAATCGGTCGCTGATCTTGCGACCAAATTTATTTAGGTCGCGAAGCGGTCGCTGATCACTCATCTCCCCCCCCCCCCCCCGCCACCAGCTCCCCCCCCTCCCCCCCCTCCCCCCTGCGGCCCCCTCCTGCCCGAGCCCCCCTCCGCCCGAGCCCCCCCTCCCCCTGCGGCTCCCTCCCGCCCGATCCCCCCTCCGTCCGAGCCCCCCCCTCCCGCCCGATCCCCCCCCCGCCCGAGCCCCCCCCCCCCCCTGCGGCCCCCTCCCGCCCGAGCCCCTCTCCGCCCTAGCCCCCCCTCCCCTCCCGTCCGAGCCCCTCTCCGCCCTAGCCCCCCCTCCCCCTGCTGCCCCCTCCCGCCCGAGCCCCTCTCCGCCCGAGCCCCCCCTCCCCCTGCGGCCCCCTCCCGCCGGAGCCCCCCTCCGCCCGAGCCCCCCCTCCCCTTGCGGCTCCTCTCCGCCCGAGCCCCCCCTCCCCCTGCGGCGCCCTCCCGTCCGAGCCCCTCTCCGCCCTAGCCCCCCCTCCCCCTGCTGCCCCCTCCCGCCCGAGCCCCCCTCCGCCCGAGCCCCCCCTCCCTCTGCGGCCCCCCCGCGACCAGCTCCCATCGGCGGTGGACGGACGACTGCGAGCGGCGTGGCGAGCGGCGGTGGACGGACGACCGGCGTGGCGAGCGGCGGTGGACGGACGACCGGCGTGGCGAGCGGCGGTGGACGGACGACCGGCGTGGCGAGCGGCGGTGGACGGACGACTGCGAGCGGCGGCGGGGCCCGGCCATCGGAGGTAAGTGAGGCGGACCCCCGCCGGAGCCCCCCTCCGCCCGAGCCCCCCCTCCCCCTGCGGCCCCCTCCCGCCCGAACCCCCCCTCCCCCTCCGGCGCTGCTCTCCCCTCCCCATCTGGTTTCCCCCTCCGGCGCGGCTCTCCCCTCCCCATCCGGTCCCCCCTCCGGCTCCGATCCCCCCTCCGCAGGGCCCCCCCTCCGGCTCCGCCCCCCCCTCCGCAGGGCCACCCCTCCGGCTCCGGTTCCCCCTCCGCAGGGCCCCCCCTCCGGCTCCGGGCCCCCCTCCGGCTCCAGTCCCCCCTCCGCAGGGCCCCCCTCCGGCTCCGGTCCCCCCACCGGCTCCGGTTCCCCCTCCGCAGGGCCCCCCCTTCTGGTAAATCATAATTAGTTTTCGTCAAATTTATATTTTTTAAAGTGGATTATTTATTCAAGTATTTACAAATATTTTTAAATGAAACGAGTTTATGTCCAAACAACATCGATTTATCTCTTTTAATTAAAAAGACATGATTCCATACAAGGGCGATTTGTCAATGCTTATTGGGATAACATTATCAGATATCAGATTTTCACTAAAACAACCAATCACAAGGATCTCACAATCCTTTGAAAAGGGAATAGTTTCTGTCAGACATACATAGTTACCATGATGGATCCACTGTTTGGTAGAATCATTCCTCTCATGTGATATTTTTTTTCTTTTTCTACTTCTTGTGGGGTTTGGTAGAGTGGGAAAGAAGGAATGAGGATTAGGTGCTGTTGATGACTTTTTCTTTCCCTTCTTCTTGTTTGTTTTCTTTTGCACCTTTTGAGTTCCAAGCACACATGGTGGTGGGTCATGAGAGTAGGGATTGCATGTGCATGTGGTTTGGGGCTCAGGGGATGCTGATCATGTACTTGCTTTCACAATTAGACAAGCTAGTCACATTGGGGTTCCTTAATTTCCATTTGTGTACATGCTCCCAATTTTAACCATTTTTGAGCCTTCTTCTGAGCCTTAATTGGCTACATTATGTTGATACTGGGCGGTTTGATGCTGGGCGGTTTGATCACGTAACCTTATTTAGATGCTGGGCGGTTTGATCACGTATCTTGCAATATATCCATGCTCTGTCTAATCAGAATACTGTGTCTGAAGACCACTGTTCCGTTGTTTATTTTTTCTTTTTTGTTATTTAGACTTGTAGCATTTCTAAAATAGTAATTATATATGAAGCTAGAGATAGTTGGGTGTTACTTGCAGCATTTCCAGCACATTCATAAGAGCATGAATTTTATTTTAACATGTTACTGCTATGTTTTTAGAATGTGTTATTATCTTGTCAATATTTAATTAGTTGGGTGTTGTATGTGAGCTGAGATGCGTGGGTGCAACCTAACATTGCACGCATCTTAGGAGAGCGTGTTAAACCCGTGTCAATCAATCTACCCGTTCAAGACTTTGGGATTGATGTGCACGTTCTCATTTTGAATGATGAGAATGTGTATATCTAACTCAAAGTCTTGAATTGTCCCGTTTGGACAGTCTGTGAATGTTTGATCGCACTTAGGTGGTTAATTACTATATGTGTTTGTGTTGTTTGTTAAAAATTTTGGCTGGATGCGTCATCTCACTCCTCTCTGATATACCTTTATTGATTTTGATTAATTTCTTAACCATTTATTAGTAAGTGTTTAAGAAAATTTCTTAATCAATAAATATTTTGTGGTATATCGGAGAGGTGTGGGGAGATGCTGCCGAAATTTTTAGCAAATAACACAACACATATAGTAATTAATCGTGCGATCAAACCTTCACAGATGGGTTAAAAAGTGAAAATCTAAATGATATTTCCGTCCTATTTAAAATGGCAGAGATGGAGGATGTGAGGAAAGGGTTGGACTTTTTATTTTGTTAAACATGTTAAAGTTTTGTGTGTTTACATTTCATTCGCATAGGGAAAATGTCTGAAGATCGTTCATGGATGTACCGTAGACTAGTTGATCAGGTGGTGTCTATGGAATTTAAAAATGGAGTTGAGAGATTCATTCAGTTTGCTTTGAGAAATCCTATTGAAGCTGTAGATTGTGAGGGTCGTATCCGATGTCCTTGTGTAGTCTGTAAGAATTTGAAGTGGCTGACAACATGGGATGTACAACGTCATTTATACAGAAAGGGGTTTGTTAAAGATTATACAAACTGGATATGTCATGGTGAAACATTGTGGTCCTACGAGCCTGCCAATAGAGGAAGTGGAAGTTCATATGTTGATATGGTCATAGATGCTGCTGGTCCAGAATTCAATGTTCATGAGGAGCATGTACACAATGAAGAACCGCCAAACAAGACAGCTGAAAGATTTTATCAGCTACTTAAAGATGCTGATGAGCCATTGTGGAATGGATGTCAAAATCACTCTCGACTGTCTGCGGTGTCACAATTATTGAACTTGAAATCTGAATTTCACATCAGTGAGATTTGTTTTGATCGTTTGTTACTGATTATCAAAAGTATGTTGCCACAAGATGAGAAATTACCTGAAAATTTTTATCGTGCAAAGAAGATGGTCACTGACTTAGGGCTTGGATATGAGAAAATAGATGCATGTCCTAATCATTGCATGCTATATTATAATGAGGATAAAAGTAAGGTATCATGTTCCATATGTGGTCATGATAGATTCAAGCCTAAGAAAGGGGACAATTCAAAGCAAAAAGATATACCATATATGTCATTGCGGTATTTTCCTATTGCACCGAGATTGCAGAGAATGTATATGTCACCAAAGATAGCTCAACATATGAGATGGCATGCGGAAAGAGTACGTCGACAACATAATGTAATCAGTCATCCTGCAGATGCCGAAGCTTGGAGTCACTTTAACCGTGCTCACCCTACTTTCTCAAAAGAGTCGCGTAATGTAAGGCTGGGTTTATGTACTGATGGATTCAATCCATTTGGAGGTTCAGTGACTTCCTACTCTTGCTGGCCAGTTTTCGTGACACCATATAATCTTCCGCCAAATATGTGCATGAAACGAGAGCATTTATTTCTATCATTATTGATCCCTGGTCCAAAAAATCATGGGAAAAAACTAGACATATATCTCAGGCCGTTGATTGATGAGTTGAAATTGTTATGGACTGATGGGGTTACTACCTATGATGCATCCAGAAAACAAAATTTCACTATGAAGGCTGCATTGATGTGGACAATAAGCGACTTTCCTGCATATGGAATGTTATCTAGCTGGAGCACTCATGGAAAACTAGCATGTCCTTACTGTATGGACAGTTCCAAATCATTTGTACTTAAGCATGGTGGCAAGTCATGCTGGTTTGATTGTCATCGACGATTTCTACCAAGGGACCATCCGTTTAGAAGGCAAAAAGATGCATTCTTAAAGAACAGAATTGAATTGGAAGAAGCTGATTTTGAACGGTTGTCTGGTCCACATTTAGCAGCAAGTGTACAGAACTTACCAGATATAGCACAATTGTCGAGCAGCACAAGACAGCTCCCTGGATTTGGGAAGGATCACAACTGGGTCAAAAAAAGTATCTTCTGGGAATTGCCTTATTGGTCAACTCTTCTTATACGACATAACCTCGACGTCATGCATGTTGAGAAGAATGTCTTTGATAATGTGTTCAACACTATTATGGACATAAAAGGCAAAACAAAGGATAATGTGAATGCTCGTTTAGACGTGAAAATACATTGTAAACGTCCAGAACTGGAACTTATTGATAGAAATGGTAAAACAGTTAAACCGAAAGCAATTTACGCCCTTGGAGCTGCACAGATTAAAGAAGTATGCTTTTGGCTAAAACAATTGAGATTTCCAGATGGTTATGTGTCTAACATTGCTCGTTGCGTGAATACAAATGAGGGGAAAATATATGGAATGAAAAGTCATGACTGTCATGTGTTCATGCAGAGGTTGTTACCTATTGTATTTCGTGATATGATGCCGAAGCCGATATGGGGAGCAGTGACTGAGTTAAGTCAGTTTTTCAAAATTTTATGTGCATCAGAGCTCAGGTATGAAGATGTGGAAACTATTGAACAGAATGTGATCACGACAGTTTGTAGATTGGAAAAGATATTTCCACCCTCATTCTTTGATTCAATGGAGCACCTGCTTATACACTTACCATATGAGGCTAAAGTAGGAGGGCCAGTACAATTTAGATGGATGTATCCATTTGAGAGGTAATATATATATATTTTCTCCTCATAATTCAATTAGATGTTGATGTGTTTTTCATTATCTTATGAACATTCTGGTAGGTGCATGCATGAATTGAAAATGAAAGTTCGCAACAAGGCAAAAGTAGAGGGTTCCATTGCGGAGGCGTACATTATGGAAGAAATATCAAATTTCTGTTCAATGTACTTTGAACCTGAGGTACAAACTCGTCGTACTCGGCCACCACGTAATGATGATGGGGGAGACTCCGTTCACTCTGAGCGGCTGTCTATATTTAAGTATCCTGGACGTGCGTATGGACGTTCTTCGAGTCGGATGCTAAATGATAGAGAATTGCACTGTGCAGAAATGTACATCCTTTTAAATTGTATGGAGGTTGAACCTTATGTTGCGTAAGTTCTCTACTCACATTACATTGTGTCTATAACTTATTATTTTTCATTCCATCTATAATGCTCCAATGGTCGTAATACAGACAATTTGACTCAGAATTAATCCAAAGATGTCCATATCTCACTGACATGGAGGTTGAAAAAGAACGAGAAAAATCATTTGCTTCTTGGCTGAAATATCGTGTAAGTATTATTACTACTCTTTCTCCTTGTTAGGCCAATGACAAATTCTGACTAGTGTGCTCTCCATATGTAGGTTGAAAATGGTTTTATTACTGATCAAAGAATTCGAGAGAGTAGTTATGGCCCATCGAAAGTTGCACGTACATATCCAGCATTTATTGTGAATGGGTATAGATTTCACACTAGACAATATGGGCAGAATAAGTCAACAATGAACAGCGGGGTATGTGTGAAAGGAAGTACATATAATGAAAACGAACGTGATTATTATGGTATTATTGAGGAGATCTTAGAATTGCAATATCTCGGAGATGACAACCATATATTTCTGTTCAAGTGTCATTGGTTTGATCCCAATTCTGTTCGAAATGACACAACATATGGGATTGTCGATATCAGACATAAGTCTAAATTGAATACTTATGATCCATTCATTTTGGCCGCACAAGCCCAGCAGGTCTATTATACAAAGTATCCATCGTCTAGAAATAAAGAAAGAAATGATTGGTGGGCAGTTTGCAAGGTTAAGACAAGGCTTTTCCCGGATTATGAGTTGGATTTGACTGAAACAGTAGAGTTGGATGTGAATGCCGAATTCTTTCAATCAGACTTGGGTGATGATGTAGAGTTGCCTGCTTCTAGTGATGAATCTGTGGAGGCACTGTCTTTATCTAAAGAGAATGAAGTGGAAGAAGTCGATCCAGAACAACCTGAAATACAGTTGGGGGACTCCGAAGAGGAGGAATATATTAGTGATCAAAATGAATCTGATAATGAAGATGTGAATGTTGAATTTGATATATCTCCAACATCTGAAGATGAAATGGAGAATGTTTGATTAATGGTATACAATTTTACCTAAAATTTTAATACTCTGTAACTTTCTTTCTTTCACTATTTGATGAATATGCATGTATTTTATTACCAGTTGAAGATATGGTTCGAGGACGGCGTGGGACTTCTTCAGGTGGGAGGGGAGAGGGTAGCGGGAGGAGATTTACTTCCATTTCTACACCGGTAGTAGGTATGTATACTTTCATGTATAATGCATTGTAGTATTTGTTTAAAATAATTCTTTATGTTTTTGTGGTATCTGATTCTTATCCTTACAGGACCCACGACTTCTGCACCGTTACCACCGACCTCTGCACCGCTACCACCGGTAGTAGGTATGTATACTTTCATGTATAATGCATTGTAGTATTTGTTTAAAATAATTCTTTATGTTTTTGTGGTATCTTATTCTTATTTTCACAGGACCCACGACCTCTGCACCGTTACCACCGACCTCTGCACCGCTACCACCGGTAGTAGGTATGTATACTTTCATGTATAATGCATTGTAGTATTTGTTTAAAATAATTCTTTATATTTTTGTGGTATCTTATTCTTATTTTCACAGGACCCACGACCTCTGCACCGTTACCACCGACCTCTGCACCGCTACCACCGGTAGTAGGTATGTATACTTTCATGTATAATGCATTGTAGTATTTGTTTAAAATAATTCTTTATGTTTTTGTGCTATCTGATTCTTATCCTTACAGGACCCACGACCTCTGCACCGTTACCACCGACCTCTGCACCGCTACCACCGGTAGTAGGTATGTATACTTTCATGTATAATGCATTGTAGTATTTGTTTAAAATAATTCTTTATGTTTTTGTGCTATCTGATTCTTATCCTTACAGGACCCACGACCTCTGCACCGTTACCACTGACAACAGGTAGATTGACGGCCTCTGCACCGCCATCACACATGGCGAGTGGATCTACACCTCCTCCAGCTGAGTCAGGTATGTTCATTTACATTTCTATATTTTTTTGATAGTTTGTTTTATTTATTTTTGTCCATTTCGTATAGTACGTGCTGATGACGAGACGAGTCATCACGAGGGGGAGGGCAGTTATAATGAGACGATGCGGGCAGTGTGGATAAATGAAGGGTATGTAATGCATTATTTTTGTTATCTATTCATCATTGTGGTATTAATATTTTCAATTTCAGGAATAAAATAGAGCCAGCCCAAGCATCACAATTTATTACAAAGTCAATTGAAGCACATTTTCCAGGCCCCATCCGTCGCTTTTCTGATTTTCCGATGGATGTTCGGGATTTATTGTTCACTATGTTCTTGGTATTTATCTTATTTTATCATATTAAGTCATTTTCCTGCTATATTTTAACACACTTATTGTTATGTAACATATAATTTATTTTTTGTTAATATGTAGAGGAATCATCGATTCACAGAGCATTCAGATGAGTTACGTGCTAGATCTGCATGGACAACTACTGCAAGAGCAAATTTCAAACATCTTATGCACAATATCCGAAAAAATGCAGAAAGAGCATGTACAAGTACAGATAAGAACCAATGGAAGGAGCATGGGCCTGTGTGGATGAGAAAGGAGTATTGGACGGAGCTGTGCAACATTTGGGGAACGGAGAAATGGAATGACAATTCAAACAAAGCAAAGCAAAACAGAGCAGCGCATCCTGAAGCGAATGTACACACGGGTGGCTCTGTCTCCTTTGCAACGCATAAAGCGAGATTGGTAAGTACACTTCTACATTTGTATTTTTTTTTAATCTAATAATAAACTGTGATTTATTTGAATAACAGGAAGTACAGTTAAAGCGGCCACCTCAATTTCAAGAACTTTTTGATCATACTCATAAGAAGAAAGGGACAAATGCTTACATTAGTGAGAAAGCTCGGGAGGTAGCGGTAAGTGTATACATTAATAGTTTTCATTTAAGATTAAACTGTAGAATAATTTTGTTTTGTTTTTTTGTTTTTTGCAGGACTCATATAGTAGAGGAATGGATGAGAGGTACGGGGATGACAGTCAGCGTCCAGAGTTGGATCCTGACATTTGGGTTGCAGCATCTGGGGCACCCAAGAAAGGCCATGTTTATGGTTTTGGACATAGCTTGGGCACGACTAGGGTGTTATCATCATGCTCGAGTTCGGTCTCACATGCGACCTCTCCATTTACCACACCAGCAGCCCCAGATACCACACCAGCAGCCCCAGATGGTTCTTCCAGTGCCGCCCCGACCATGACTCCAGATATGTTTAGGGCGATCGTCAACGAGACCGTCTCTCAGAATATCTCAACCATCGTCTCTCAGACCGTCTCCCAGATGCTCACAGAATTGGGACTTGCTAGTAATAGAGCACCTCCTGCACCTCCTGCACCTCGTGCACAGCAGCCTCCGGTAAGTATTTTATTTGATTGATTTTCTATTTGTTAACTCTAAATATCATCTTACAAAATATAAGAATTTAGATTGAGGAGGGGAAAATATCATTTTCTTAACTCTATGAACTTGGGTTTGAGGGTCCAAAATTGAAAAGAGAGGTCCAATCAATCCATCGATTGTTCCAACACGACATGGGGGGTGAAAGTAACCTGTAGAAACTGACGGAGTTCAAATTGGACTCCAAATTTGAGCTCGATGCTCAAATTTACATTTCCTAAATAGAACCAAGTTAATCGAGTGTAAGAGGGTCAAAAATAAAGAAATATATGTCCAATTAATTTGTCAATGACTCCAACACGACCGGGAAGGTGAGAGTGACTTGTAGAAATTGACGGAGTCCAAATTGGACTACCGATTTGAGCAAAACGTTTAAAATTGTCATTCGTCAATTTCACTTAAATGAAAAACATCTTGCTTTTAATTTTCAAGAAAAATTGATTTCTTTATTAAGGATTTGATTTTAATTTTTTTAAATGATATACAGGATCATCCGTCGCGAGATGTTAGACGAGACGACGACCAGGATGACACATATGCGGAGGATTTGTGATTTCATTTTAGTTATTTGCATGTTGTCATTTTATTATGGATGTATGATTAATTTGTGTGTTTGTATGTGATGAATTTGAAGTTCGTGGAGATTGTGATTTGTGTAGTTGATTTATATATTTTTATGAAATTGTTATTTATCAGGTTATTTATTTTATTAAATTATTATTTATCAGGTGATTTATAGTCGATTATATAAATTTATAAAAAAAAAATACTGCAAAATTAGCGACCGAATAGCGACCGAATAGCGACTGTCTTCATTCTTTATTTTATTAAAGTATTAAAATTAGCGACTGTATATATTAGCGACGGATAATGCGACCGATTTATATCGGTCGCTATCCGCGACTGATATTGCGACCGATAATTATCGGTCGCTATCTGCGACCGATTCTGCGACCGATAATTATCGGTCGCTAACGGCGACCTATTCTGCGACCGATAATTATCGGTCGCTAACGGCGACCTATTCTGCGACCGATTTATATCGGCCGCCATTTAGCGACTATTATATAGCGACCGACATGTTCGGTCGCTAATAGGTGTCTGTTCGGTCGCTACATGATCTTTGCGACCGATCTGCGACCGAATAGCGACCGAGAGGTCGGTCGCTACTCGCGGTTTTTCTTGTAGTGGACCCAAGCATTGAAGAAATGCATCGGTCCGATGAACCAGGCTTGGCGTGGGAGCTGGTGTGCACTGACGTCCCCGATCGTCTTGTTTATCAAACACAATGCCGCTGAGCACAAGGATAGCTTGATGCCCCACGCCATCTGGCAGGGAGGATAGATCGCATCTGGCCGGACGACAGTCTCGTCCCCATATGGAAAGGTGAAGGAACAAAGCCAATAGGTTAAGAAGGCCGCACAATGAGTCATCAGGTTGACCCCTGCTGTGTTAGCACCGCTCCGGCGTTCCTTTGATGCTGGGATTTTCACCTCCGCCCTTCTCTTGCTACGTTTCTTTTGGGCTACAGCGGCGCCGATGCAGGGGAATTCTTCATATTTAGTCGGCCCGTCAAAGAAATATTTTACCTATAAGCTCAGACGGACCTTCTTGCGGTCACCGCGGGGAGGCTGCTTCCAACCGTGTGATGATTGGTACAGCTCCCGGTATGCCTTCATGAGATACCGGTAAGAATAGTCGAGCCCATAAATGCCATCCCCATCGTTC
Source organism: Amorphophallus konjac (assembly GCA_022559845.1). NCBI lineage: Eukaryota > Viridiplantae > Streptophyta > Magnoliopsida > Alismatales > Araceae > Amorphophallus > Amorphophallus konjac. The sequence continues at coordinate 123,071,052 of CM040121.1, forward strand.
TCATCTTTGATCAGATCAGGGAGGCACACTTCCCCGTACAGCTCCCCGTCAATAGGCACGCTACTCAGCTGGTGAAGACTCCATAGGTCCAATGAAGTTTCACCCTCCGCGGTGTAGAAGGTGTTCAACTCTGCATTGAAGACCTCGATCATCCCGCAGCACAGGCCTTTGGAGATTGGATAGCTATAGCGGGAGGCATAAACGCTGTGATAAACACCGGCCCGAATGAGTAGAGGACCGTAGTTGAAAATCACATACTCGGTAAATTCCACTACTCCCTCCCGGAAGACATGGCCGTCTTGAACCTTGAGTTTAGCAAACCATCCCAAGCCCAGCTCATGCTTGAAGCGGACCGCCAGGCAGTCCAGAAGGTAGGGCTCCTCCCGATACCCCCACTTCAACAGTGCTAGAAATAAACCGAAGCGGGGTTGCTCCTTGTGCACCCGGCCCGCCGCATTGTCCCAACGGGCGGGAGTAAATTCTGGTGCCCGTACCAATTTGTCCTCCGCTGGCGTCAGTGCTTCCAGCCCCAACACGGGCTTCCATTCTCTCGGCTCCCCCACCAGATATATCGGAACACTCCGGCGAACGCTGTACATCAGGCTATCTAGAGGCTATAAGATGGCGCGCTCAGCGCCCCGCACAGCTCCGAAGTCCCTCCTGTCCCGGTAGCGGAGGTGCTTCTAAAAGATAAGAAGGTGCTTATCCTTGGGATGGTCCCTCCGATAGTCGCCATCCCGATCAAATGTAAAACTGCTATCAATCAGGGCAACACGGCCGAACTCTATAGTGTTGGTTTCAGAGTCGGATGACTCGGACAATGAAGCCACCTCAGCATGTTCGCGGTCAAGGTCCTCAACGTTGAGCCATGTGATAGCAGGAATGGCCAATGACGGAGTAGGCATGGCGCTGGCGGCAGCTGAGGCAGAAGAATCACTCGGGGCAGCCATCTATCTGCGAGGTGCAAAAGATTCAAAATCAGAATAAACCACAAGCAAAAGAAAAAGGGAAGAAGACTAGGAGGGGCCAAAATAAAATAAAATGAATAGAACATCGATAAATTTTTGACAAAATTTCAGCAGAGTCTCCCCTAGGCCAGGGGCATAAAGGGAAGACACGGGTGCTCGTCCACAAGGAGTGACGGCCCCAACAAAAATCACGGCGTGCATAGAAGGCAACACCTGATGCTCCTTCAGTCCGTTCAGGTTGGCCTCTACTTCACCAGCACGTTTTTGGTGCCCTTACCTGGCACGCCCCTGTGCGGTTCACCCGGCACGCTCGTGACAGCCCTCAACAGGCACGCTCGTGACAGCCCTCAACAGGCACGCTCGCTACAGCCCTCACCCGGCGCGCCCTAGCAACCCTCTACCCAGCATGACCCTATGCCCCTCTCTCCGGCACACCCTGTGCCCTTCGCCCCGGCACGACCCTGTGCCCCCATCTCTAGCATACCCTGTGCCGTTTGCCACCGGCACACCTCGTGCCTCCCGTCTCCTGCACACCCCGTGCCTCCCATCTCCGGCACACCCCGTGCCCCCGTTTCCGGCATGCCCCGTGCCCCCGTCTCCGGCACGCTCGGTGCCTTCCTCACCGGCACCCTTGTGCCTTCACCCGACGGCACCGGCGGTGCCCGACGTCGTTCCACCGCGCCAGAGGGAAGAAGAAGAGAAGAAGAAGAAGAAGAAGAGAAGAAGAACCAGAGGAGAAGAAGAAGAAGAGAATATGAAGGGAGAGGAAAGAGAGGATCCTAGGGCTCTGTCGTCCTCCGAGCAAAAGGAAGGGGAAGAGGAAGAACGGGAGGGAGAATGGGAAGAAGAGGAAGAGGAAGAAGAAAGAGAAGAGGAAGAGAAGGAAGGGGGGGCTCCCCCACGGTTGCCTCCTCACCCTAACAATGCCGACGACAACGACGACATTCATAAGTGTGCATTTTTAGAAGATAATTTATGATATACATATTTTTTATGAGCCTTAATATTAATAAATATGCACCTATCACACTTAATTTCAATATAGATCAAAATATTCAGTTTTTTAGAATTAAATAATATTAATAAATAAATTTACTTATTTTGCAAGAACAAAGAAGAAGCTGAAGTCCATTAAGGTTGAAAAGAAAAAAAAGAGAAAAAAGAAAATAAAAGTACAAATGGGCCAAAGGCCCAAGGGCTTGTTAAAAAGAAAAGAAAAGAAAAGAAAATAAATATATAATAGTTGGCATTATATATATATATATATATATGCACTGGCCAAGGCAGCAGGAAGTTAAGGCGGATTGCACAGGCTCCACGCAAAGGGGTCTTCGCACGAAGGCTTCACATGGCGGGTCAACGTGCGAAGTGGCACGGACGTGGTGGGCTTGGGCGGCTTCTTCGGCCAAGGCGAGAAGGACGTTCAACGCCCTTGGACAACAGCAGGCACAACGCATGCATGCGGGCGCATGCATTTTCATGCGACTGAGGTGGTCAACGAGGGAGGCCAGCGGTCTTCTTCGCGTCGGCAACACTAGGTCAACAACGCATGAAGCTTCTCGCGGGCGCAGCCTCCTTCACACGCGGGCAGAGCGGCTTTGGGTGGCTCAAGCGACAGGTCAGCAGAAGCATGGTTCACGCTGGGAGAGAAATAGAGAAAGGCCAGGATTGCGGCTGCCGATGGTGGAGAAAGTAAAAAGAGAAGAAAATATTGTATGGTGGGCTTTGGTTTTCAATGAAAGTGGAGAGAAAATAAAAAAGGTGTTCACAAGAGAAATGAGGGTGATTTTGGCCCTATAAAATGGGGTCCTATTGTACATGGAGGGAGAGGCTCTCTTGGCCAGGGATGGGTTACGTAGGTTTCAGTTTGCAACATTTGGTTTGTAGGTTTTGAGTTGTTATTAGTGTGTTATTATTAATGTTCTGTGAAATTTTAGTTATTTTAGCCCTTGTTTAACCTTTTACATGCTTTTCTGATCTTCATTTCAATTTCTAATCTTCTACAAATTTGTTCATCTTTAAGTGCTCTACATTTTCTATTTCTACCATTCCCTCTAATTCCTCTCCATGTTCAAGTTATTGTATGTTTTTCTAAGTTCTATCCTGACATGTTACTGTTCATCCGAGATGCTAGTCTCTGCTATTCCTCCATTTTGAAGCCCTTCTGATCTTATTTTCTCTCTGAGTTCTTCATGAACGTTCTTCCACTCTTGTAGATCTAGATTTTGTTATTGTACCACTTCCTATAATTCTTTTTCGATGTGAAGTTATAATCAATTTCCCACAGTTCTATTTTCTGCTCAGTCACTGTTCATCCGCGTCTATAGATCCTAGTCTTTCATGTTTTTCACCTTCTTCCTCTCGTTTTCTACCTCTGCACTCTTCATGAAACTTCTCCCTAACCCTCCTATATTCAACTTTCTCGTTTCTCACTTCTTCTAATTCTCTTTGGTTTAAAATTTATTTCTCTCTTTAACTCACCCTATTTTTAGTATAATTTTTCCTGTGTTCTTCTTCCATCCACCTTTCTATTTTCATCTAAATCTCTCCAAGGCGGAGTTACTTCTTTCGGTCCACTCACGGCGGCGTTCTACACCACAGCAGGGCGACGATCAAAGGCTCGGCACGGCGTGGACGGCGTCAATCTTCCAATTCCTCGACTCATTTCTTCCCTTATTCTTTTAATTTCAAGTTATGCTTTTGATTTTTGTAGTTGTAATTCTTATTTCCACAAAAATAAAAATTCATGTTGGCAATCTATCTCTTCCAAATTTCTCTTCTCAACCCCTCTCAATTTCTTTAGTTAAATTTATTTTCCGTTCATGTTAATTTTCTATTTTTGTACAAATGCACTCCAAATAAATGATTCGATTTTAAATACATGAATTTTCCAACTAAGTTTAATTGAAAACATTTCCTCCTCACGGGATCGACCCGTTCTTATCACTTTACTCGTGTTTTCAAAGCCATTTAAGTGAGTGAGTGCGATTTTATAAATTTTAAAATTGTGTGGCACGACATTTTTAAACGACGGGTGTCGAGCAGCATCAATTTTTGGCACCATTATCGGAAGAGAAAATAATTTTTTATAGTTGAATATTCTTGTATTTGATGTGTATATTTGTATATTAATTTTTCTATTTTTATTTTACAAGAAAAAAAATCAGAAAATCAAAGAAAGAGGAAAATCAGATATGAAATTCTCAGAAAATGAAGTGTCGCTGAAAGTTTGGAACTATAGCAGTCAAGTGTCGCTAAAGGTCTGAAACGTAAGTACAGGTTCTGTTTTTTCAATTTGTGAAAAATCTTCAAAAATTCAGACAAAATTATTGAAAAATCTATAAAAATCAGAAAAAATTAGAACACACAAAAATATCATTTTAGACTTCATTTTTTAAATAAACGTGTATGTCTTTGTTATTTTATTAGTTATAACTTCTTACATTCATCTCTTATTGAAAAATTTAAAAATATATAAAAAATATTTTAAAAAAATAGAAAACAGAAAATCACAGAAACTTTTTATTCTCATGCTATCATGTTTGTAGATGCATATTGTTCATGTATTTTAGTTGATTCTCTATTTATTTGCATCAATTAATAATTTTAAAAAAATAATCTCTGAAAAAAATCAAAAAAAATATATAATAGAATTTGTTTCTTTTTCATCATGATATCATGTTTCATGACTAATTACATCTATTTCATGAATTATTTTTAGATAATGTGAAAAAAGAAAAAAATGAAGCATGTCTCCCTTTTTACATCTCCTCAAAAAATAGAAAAACATTAACAAAAATAAAAAAAATAAAGGATGAGGGATCGTGATCCAAGTAAGTATCTCAATCTTCTTTCTTGTGATTTAATTTACTTTCTGTATTTTTTTAACTTTTATATTTAGAAAATTCTTAAAAAAATTATGTTAGCTAGATAGTTTCATTAACTAAAAAAGAAAACTCACTTGCACCAAAAATAAAAGATTTCATTCAAGAGTAGAAACCACATCATCCATGTTCTAGGTCATGCATCATTTAGCATATGATTTTTTTTCTTATTGTTTAATTTTTGGCATTGTATTTTAGAGATTGCAAGGGGTAAGGTACGTTCTACTTATCCTATTCTAATATGCATATTGCATAAGAATCCCTTATTTGAAATTGTGATGTGCATTTCATTTCAAAATACTCTAAGGGCAATACCCCTAAATAACATAAGGTGGAGATTTTATCACCATTCCTTAGCCTACAAATCACATTTCCCTTGCATCTTTATATAACTTAAGGCTTTAATAAAAGTCAGTAGACATTGGCCTTAGGATCACACTGTGATTTTAGTACGATTTGAGTTCACCCTCTTGTGGAAATCGGTGTCTAAGGTAAGACGGTCGGATGGTAAACGCCTTAAGCGGGCTAGTGATTTGAAATAATTAGGTCCCTACGAAAGTAGGGGGAGCCTCCTACTACCCCACCCCTTACCTGGCCGGTGAAAATATTGATGGTGAACTTAAGTTACACTTTAGTCATTTTGTGAAACCCCATTTGTAGGTCTAGGTCACATCTAGGTCGTTAGGTAATTTATGTGTTAACTTATTTTTGTATGTAAAAAAACTAATAATAATAAACAAAAAAATCATCCTCTTCTCTCTCTTCATCTCAGTTAGTGTTAACCAATAATAATAATAAAAAAAATAAAAAATAAAAAAATTATGGTGATTTTTAAATCTTTTATAAAAAAGAGAAAAATGCAAACATAAAAAAACAAAAATAAGATTATAATAATAAATGGTGGATTTCAAATTAAAAAAAAACTAAATCTAAAATAAAAAAATAAAAAAACACATAAAATATAAAAAGAAAACATAAAAGGAGATTAATAATGGGAGAATAAAATTTTAAAAAATAAAAAATTTAAAAAAATTTAAAAAAATAATTAAAATTAAAAAAATTAAAAAAATCTTTCAGTGATCCGACCTATTTTTAATGGCCATCTATCTTAGAGGGAAACCCAAGCCCACGAAGGAACAATACATTCCTTCTACTTATAAACCCTCCACTTGTATTAAACTACTTGACATTCTGGTAGATCATTATGAGATTAGTCCCGGTATCATCCAGATGCTCTCATCTTTTTATGGGAAATCCAATGAAAATCCTTATGAGCATCTAAATGATTTTCAAGAAATTTTCTCGCTGGTCAAAATCTGACATTTTTGTGATGATACCCTTAAGTTGATCTTATTTCCATTCTCATTGAAGGATAAAGCAAAATGTTGGTTAAGAAGTTTTGAGAAAATTGTTAGGACTTGGGAGGATATGTAGTTAGAATTTCTAAAATAATTTTACCTCATACTCCGATCCAACATTTTGAGAAGGGCGATTTTGAGATTTACTCAGTTTTCAGGCGAGCAAATTTATGAATCTTGGGAAAGGCTGAAGGATTTGTTACGTCAATATCCACATCATGGGTTACCCAAATGACAAATTATGTTTACATTTTATGAGGGATTATCTGATTATGATAGACAAATAGTGGATACATGCTGTGGAGGGGCATTCATGAACAAGAATGAAGATGAGGCGTATGATATGTTTAAATTTTGAGTGAAAATTCGATGAATCATGCCTCACTCTCATCTCTTCAACAATCTGTAGGATCTTTCAAACATGATAAAATTTCAATCCCAACTTTCACGGAAACCTGTGAGTTTTGTGCTAGTCTCACTCACCATGTGAGTGCATGTCCTACTGTAGCCTAACTCCCACTGGTCATCCAAGCTCAAGTCCAAAATGCCTTAGGGTTCTCTCAGCCCAAGTGTGATTTCATTTCGGATGATTATAATCTTGGCTGGAGTCATCACCTAAATCTACCTTGGACAGACCAACCAATTCAAGCCCATTTGTCTAAACCTTCGCCCCAAGAAACTCACGAGCAGCCCATGTTCAATCAACTTCTGCCTATCTCATTTCACCCTAACTTCGAGAGCAATATCAATACTTGGGGTGATTCACCGGGCCACTACTCCGAATCTCAAATTATGAACTCTCAGTCTACTTACCATGACCCTCCTTCAATGTTACATCAAACTCCTCAACATGTGAATGATGATGATGATGATCTTATGCCTGCCATTCTAGCTCAAGATATCAATAGTGAAAATGAGGGGAAGTGCACTAGTAATACCATGACGAAGGAAGGAAAGGAATTAGGGGATGAATTGAAGGAAAAAGATGATCATATTGATATCACCACCCCATTCTATGAATGTTTTGAGATTGAGAATATCGCTATGAAGATTAGTGGCCCAAATAACTCAATTGAGAATATACATAAAGGGGAGGATTGCTTTGTGATTAATAATCATGTTGATTCAGTGAAAATAAGTTCTGAATATACTCCCCCCTTGGAAGAACATGATGATGGGGCATTGTTGAAAAAATTTACATTTCATCTACCCACCCCATTATTGAAAAAATTGATTGATAATCTTCAATTGAATGATGAGTGTGATGAATGGATCCTAATAGAGAAATTCACATTTGATTCGACCTATGATGAAAGGGCCGGGCTAGAAACATTTACATTTGATCTTCCCACCTCATTATTGGAAAGTTTGATTGATAATGTTCATTCGAGCGATGAATGTGATAAAGGGTCCTTATTAGAAAATTTTGAATTTGATCTGACCATTGAGCCCTATCTCATCATGTTTGAATCATCGGATCAATTAGATTCTGGGCTCCCGCTTCCTTCCAATTTGATTCCTCTAACAGTATAGTCTCTCCACTCTGACATTCTAGGACTTGAGGGGGATATGCCAATTACATTCACCTTTAATTTGACTCCCCATCAGGAAGACAAGTGACGAGATCGTCGGTTCGAGATTCAAGATTCATGGTTGAACGGATCGGCAAGCGGCTTCAACAAAATTATCAAATAAATATTTATGTTAATTGGGCCACATGTATAGGCCTAATATGTGTGTTTCTTTTTATAGGATTTAAGCTATATCCATGAAAGAGTCTTTTTTTTAATAGTGTCTTTTAATCTTCCAATTAGAGGTATAATGAGTGTTAGGTATTAGTTGAAGTTTTAATGAGTTGTCTTTTGGTCTTCTTGTGGAGTCTATAAAAAGAGTCCTGTAACCTTTATTTTAAGCAATGAAGTGACTTTAATTTTTGGAAAATGTAGGCCCTTGCCCCCCCAACTTTCTATCCCTCTCTTTCCCCTCCCTTCCCTCCTACGTCTCCACCTCTCCCTCCCCATCTTAGCCTCATCCTTCCCCAGGCTGCTCTCCCTCTCCCCCTAACCATTTTCCTCTGCTCTCGTCGACCCTCCTCCCCTTGTCTTTCCTGCACCGGCCACTCCCCCTGCGGGCCTTCTCTCCCTCTCCCTCCCCCTTCCTCATGCGGCCTCTTCTCTTCCCTGCACCTCCCCCTCTCTCACTCTCTTCTCTCCACCGCACCAACTTGCACCGTCACCTCCCTGCTAACCCCCCTAACAGCCGGCTTCCTCATCCTCTCCCCCCTCAGTTTGGTATTTCATTCTCCCTCCCTCAGATCCACAGTATGGCCAAGCTACCCAACCCCCCCCTTCCTCCAGCCCTCATCCCCCTCTCTCTCCCTGCAATGGCAGTCACCCTTCTCCCCTCCCCTCACCCTCCAACTTCTTCCGGATGGCCATACTCATATTCTCTCATCCCTCTCTTTCTCTCTCTAGCTCTAATTCTCTCTTTCTCTCTCTACCTGCACATGCCCTTCGTGGCCTCAACCTGCCTTCACCCCTCGGTGCTCCCCCTCTCTTGCTACTCACACACGCCCCCCCCCTCCCTCACATTCTCTTAGCCTCCACCCCCCGTATTCTCGCTACTCCTCTCTCTCCCTTCCCTCGTCCTGCAAACGCCCTGTAGCACCAGGCCAAACCCGGCCCTCCGCCCACACAGCCCCATGCGTGGGCCTCCCTTCCCGCCACACCCACAGTGCAAGTGACCCCTCCACCTCCCTCTCACCAGTTCCCACCCCTCACCTCTCCCTGCTACTCCACCGCCATGCAGAGCTAGATTCCATCACCGACAACCCAAGCTGCCGTCGCCATCGCCGTCTCCATGTCCATACACGCAGACTCACCACCAAGCAGTCCGGGGAACCATCTACCACTGCCTCCAACACCCTACAACCCCTACACCATACTCCAGCCTCACCGGAGGCCCAACCTTCCACCCCCCCTCCTCTCCTCCCGCCATGGCCTCAGCATGCGGCACCGTCGGGAGCCATCTCTACCGCCGTGGCCTCTTCCGGCCAACCTCCCACTCCATCTTCACGTCACAACCCCACCACCTGTTCCCTTCTCATCCGAGAGCACACACACGCATGTCTTCGCAACCCCCTTGGCACCATAAATCCTCCCCCCCATGTGCTGGCCTTCTCCCTACTCACCCTCTCTAACCCGCGGCCTGCTCCCCTGTTCAGAACAGGGGCACCGCTGGTGCCCCATCTCCCTCCCCTCTTCCCCCATGGCAGCCATCCACCCCCCCTTTTTCTTACTCCCCCACTCCTCCCATCGTCTGCTCCATCTGAGAACCCAACTTTCGATTGCCATCCACCTGCCTTGCCCCTCACCACGCTGGCTTCCAGAGACGGCCAATTCCTGCCAGCCAGCAGTGAAGCGTGGGCCTACTCCCCTCGCCACGGTCCTTTCATGCCGTGTGGACGGGGTGAACTCCTTTGTCTCTCGCTGTAGTCCCTGCAGGCTACGGAACAATGGAGTGGTGAACACGTCAAACGAGCCCGGCCATCTCCGAGTCCGGCCACGGTGCTCGCCCTACCACGACAACAGCCTCGTTCAAGCACGGCGAGCACATAAGGCTTCGCATCGTGCTGCCTTCCTGCCATACAGATCAATAAGCTTCCCCATGCCGCCCAGAGCACCCCTCGCAGAGTTGGACGCCGTCCAAGTGTGACGGCAGTCGTCTCCTCTGAGCAGACCCCTCGCCGCTCCCCGCTTCCATCACCACAAGCCACCACCACCCATCCGTCTTGGGAAGCCAGAGTGTGAAGCCGGCACGCCTATGCAGTCACATGATAACCCTATTTGCGGCACCTCGTCCGAGCACGGCACCCAGCACCGTCAACCGCTGCGAGGTCCCCTGTCGGTCACCGTTCCGAGCACCCCCCAACATGGCGGGCACGGCAACTAGCCACGCACCCCTCCATGTCTGAGCAAGGTGAACATGATCCCCTCCGAGCATGGCAAGCATCCCCGCGTCCGAGCATGGCATGCATGGCAACCGGCCTTCCTTGCTCCCCTCTCGAACCAGTACGACTACCGTCGAGTCCCCATGCACCACCCTCGCAGCTCCACAGGGCCATCCGCATCAGCCTACCCCATCACCCTCCCACCGGCAGTGGTTCCCCAAGGCCATTGCCTCATGTCGCTGGTCTCTCTCTCTCTTGCTTTCTTACGTGTTTCTGTTGAAAAAAAAAAAGAGCAATAGGGTGAACAGAAGTAACACGCCCCTCTCTTCTATCTCATTCTCATTCTCTCCTCACTATCTCTTTCTTCGTTTCTCTCTTCCCACCCCCGTGTTTTCTCTCTCCCTCTCTCTCTCTCTCTCTCTCTCTCTCTCTCTCTCTCTCTCTCTCTCTCTCTCTCTCTCTCTCTCTCTCTCTCTCTCTCTCTCTCTCTCTCTCGTGAAGTCTTTGAAAAGAAAAAGGGGTGATGATTCTTGTTTTAAAAAAAATGAAAAGGGAAGTTCATGGAAGAAAATGAAATAGAAAAAAGAAAGAAAGAAAAGGGGAATAAAAAAAAGGAGAGAAAGTGACAAAAAAAATATATGGAAAAAATAATATTTTTAGAAAAAAAAATGAGAATGAGAAAAGGAAAGGAAAGAAGAATTTCTTACTCGGATGCTCGTTTCACATCAAGTGGTATCAGAGCCAGTCGTCCGGTTTGTCCCCACAAGCCGGGGTCCTGCAGTTCGCGGTTCGAGAATCAAGGTTCGAGGTCGAACCTTCTCCAAGTGGAGGGGTTTGACGAGATCGTCGGTTCGAGATTCAAGATTCATGGTTGAACGGATCGGCAAGCGGCTTCAACAAAATTATCAGATAAATATTTATGTTAATTGGGCCACATGTATAGGCCTAATATGTGTGTTTCTTTTTATAGGATTTAAGCTATATCCATGAAAGAGTCTTTTTTTTAATAGTGTCTTTTAATCTTCCAATTAGAGGTATAATGAGTGTTAGGTATTAGTTGAAGTTTTAATGAGTTGTCTTTTGGTCTTCTTGTGGAGTCTATAAAAAGAGTCCTGTAACCTTTATTTTAAGCAATGAAGTGACTTTAATTTTTGGAAAATGTAGGCCCTTGCCCCCCCAACTTTCTATCCCTCTCTTTCCCCTCCCTTCCCTCCTACGTCTCCACCTCTCCCTCCCCATCTTAGCCTCATCCTTCCCCAGGCTGCTCTCCCTCTCCCCCTAACCATTTTCCTCTGCTCTCGTCGACCCTCCTCCCCTTGTCTTTCCTGCACCGGCCACTCCCCCTGCGGGCCTTCTCTCCCTCTCCCTCCCCCTTCCTCATGCGGCCTCTTCTCTTCCCTGCACCTCCCCCTCTCTCACTCTCTTCTCTCCATCGCACCAACTTGCACCGTCACCTCCCTGCTAACCCCCCTAATAGCCGGCTTCCTCATCCTCTCCCCCCTCAGTTTGGTATTTCATTCTCCCTCCTTCAGATCCACAGTATGGCCAAGCTACCCAACCCCCCCTTCCTCCGGCCCTCATCCCCCTCTCTCTCCCTGCAATGGCAGTCACCCTTCTCCCCTCCCCTCACCCTCCAACTTCTTCCGGATGGCCATACTCATATTCTCTCATCCCTCTCTTTCTCTCTCTAGCTCTAATTCTCTCTTTCTCTCTCTACCTGCACATGCCCTTCGTGGCCTCAACCTGCCTTCACCCCTCGGTGCTCCCCCTCTCTTGCTACTCACACACGTCCCCCCCTCCCTCACATTCTCTTAGCCTCCACCCCCCGTATTCTCGCTACTCCTCTCTCTCCCTTCCCTCGTCCTGCAAACGCCCTGTAGCACCAGGCCAAGCCCGGCCCTCCGCCCACACAGCCCCATGCGTGGGCCTCCCTTCCCGCCACACCCACAGTGCAAGTGACCCCTCCACCTCCCTCTCACCAGTTCCCACCCCTCACCTCTCCCTGCTACTCCACCGCCATGCAGAGCTAGATTCCATCACCGACAACCCAAGCTGCCGTCGCCATCGCCGTCTCCATGTCCATACACGCAGACTCACCACCAAGCAGTCCGGGGAACCATCTACCACTGCCTCCAACACCCTACAACCCCTACACCATACTCCAGCCTCACCGGAGGCCCAACCTTCCACCCCCCCTCCTCTCCTCCCGCCATGGCCTCAGCATGCGGCACCGTCGGGAGCCATCTCTACCGCCGTGGCCTCTTCCGGCCAACCTCCCACTCCATCTTCACGTCACAACCCCACCACCTGTTCCCTTCTCATCCGAGAGCACACACACGCATGTCTTCGCAACCCCCTTGGCACCATAAATCCTCCCCCCCCCCATGTGCTGGCCTTCTCCTTACTCACCCTCTCTAACCCGCGGCCTGCTCCCCTGTTCAGAACAGGGGCACCGCTGGTGCCCCATCTCCCTCCCCTCTTCCCCCATGGCAGCCATCCACCCCCCCTTTTTCTTACTCCCCCACTCCTCCCATCGTCTGCTCCATCTGAGAACCCAACTTTCGATTGCCATCCACCTGCCTTGCCCCTCACCACGCTGGCTTCCAGAGACGGCCAATTCCCGCCAGCCAGCAGTGAAGCGTGGGCCTACTCCCCTCGCCACGGTCCTTTCATGCCGTGTGGACGGGGTGAACTCCTTTGTCTCTCGCTGTAGTCCCTGCAGGCTACGGAACAATGGAGTGGTGAACACGTCAAACGAGCCCGGCCATCTCCGAGTCCGGCCACGGTGCTCGCCCTACCACGACAACAGCCTCGTTCAAGCACGGCGAGCACATAAGGCTTCGCATCGTGCTGCCTTCCTGCCATACAGATCAATAAGCTTCCCCACACCGCCCAGAGCACCCCTCGCAGAGTTGGAAGCCGTCCAAGTGTGACGGCAGTCGTCTCCTCTGAGCAGACCCCTCGCCGCTCCCCGCTTCCATCACCACAAGCCACCACCACCCAGCCGTCTTGGGAAGCCGGAGTGTGAAGCCGGCACGCCTATGCAGTCACATGATAACCCTATTTGCGGCACCTCGTCCGAGCACGGCACCCAGCACCGTCAACCGCTGCGAGGTCCCCTGTCGGTCACCGTTCCGAGCACCCCCCAACATGGCGGGCACGGCAACTAGCCACGCACCCCTCCATGTCTGAGCAAGGTGAACATGATCCCCTCCGAGCATGGCAAGCATCCCCGCGTCCGAGCATGGCATGCATGGCAACCGGCCTTCCTTGCTCCCCTCTCGAACCAGTACGACTGCCGTCGAGTCCCCATGCACCACCCTCGCAGCTCCACAGGGCCATCCGCATCAGCCTACCCCAATCACCCTCCCACCGGCAGCGGTTCCCCAAGGCCATTGCCTCTTGTCGCTGGTCTCTCTCTCTCTCTTGCTTTCTTACGTGTTTCTGTTGAAAAAAAAAAAGAGCAATAGGGTGAACAGAAGTAACACGCCCCTCTCTTCTATCTCATTCTCATTCTCTCCTCACTATCTCTTTCTTCGTTTCTCTCTTCCCACCCCCGTGTTTTCTCTCTCCCTCTCTCATTTGTTATTCTACTCATCACCCTTTCATCTCTCTCTCTCTCTCTCTCTCGTGAAGTCTTTGAAAAGAAAAAGGGGTGATGATTCTTGTTTTAAAAAAAATGAAAAGGGAAGTTCATGGAAGAAAATGAAATAGAAAAAAGAAAGAAAGAAAAGGGGAATAAAAAAAAGAGAGAGAAAGTGACAAAAAAAATATATGGAAAAAATAATATTTTTAGAAAAAAAAATGAGAATGAGAAAAGGAAAGGAAAGAAGAATTTCTTACTCGGATGCTCGTTTCACATCAACAAGTTGATTAGTGGCCTTAATGCTCATGAGGCTGTTACTGAGAGGAATGTGGCTAATAATGACAATCTAATTCATAAGCCATCGGTGCCTGACCAAGATACCGTGGAGGAAGTAGTCACTAAAGGGATAGTCAGGCGGGAAGATACATGACAAGGGGACCACTGGGTACATGTTGTGCAAAGATTCCACCTCAATCTTGAAAGTGTACTGGCCATTGATCCTTTCATGATCCCAAAAGATGAAAATTGGCTCACACATATGGTCAAAGTGAAAATCAATAATGTGCGAGTCCAACATTGAAGAGGGGCGATCTCGCGCTGGTCCTGAGCTGGAGAAGATGATCACCGAACAGTGAACTACAAGGAAAGGAAGCGGATCAGGGGGCCTAGGGATGGTTCCCTGGGGAAAACCCTCCGATGCCTAAGTTAGTAGAGCAGTGGTGGAAGCTATGAAGGGAGGAGGAAGGAGATGCACGAGATCCCTCTCCACCATGTTGGTGAAGTGGTTCCTGCTCAGGGAGTTTTAGGCATGTGTTGGCCTTACCTTTCGTTGGAGGGAGTCCCGGGTTTAAATAGTGCACCGGCCTCATGAGTCCCGTAAGTTGAGGAGTTTCAGACGGGAGTTACGTCCTTGACGTGGGCTCTTTACGTCCTCATCGTGGGATCTTTATAGCCTTGTAAACTCCTGCTCATAAAGGGCTCTCAACGGCAGCGTGGATAAGCAATCGTCGGTCGACCCAAGCATGAAGAGTGCCAGCCCTGTTTGGGCGAGGGGCATAGCTCGGGTGAGGCTCGGTCGTAGTGGGCGCGGGGCGCCAGCCCTTATCCCGGCGAGGGGGATGAGTCGGGCGTGGTTCTTCCTCCGATCGGACCGATGCTCAGGCCTTCCGAGCCTAATGGCCGCCGAGGAAGTGCTTGATCCCGAGTGAACTTATTGGGCTTTTATGCTAAGTGGGCCCTGCGGAGTGGTCACTTAGATGAGCTGGGCCTCGTTTGGTCTTGTTGGACCTGGTTCGGCCGCTCTTAGATGGGCTACAGAAATCCCCCTCTCCAAACATATTTCTAGCCCTTGTACGTACATGCTTACTCTTGTCTTCCAATGGCATAAGGGCTGGAATTTGAAGGAGGACAAGATCACATGGTGGCTCATTCTGAATGTCACCCATTGGTTAGTGAGCTACATTGCGTCTGGCTGAAGACGTAAAACTTAGCGCTTCTTGGGAGGCAACCCAACATTTTAGTGATTTCCGTGTGCTAATAAATGGCTTCTTGGGAGGTAACCCAAGTTTTTATTGTGGTTTTCTTTTCTTTTGCAGGTGTGAATAAAGGATAAGTTGGGGGGAGAGATAGATGATTGATTGCACCTTTGCCCCGGTCAATACTGCCTTTTATTCAAAAGCCGAGCCCGTCGAAGTTCAATTCCATCAGGCTGTCCCGTTCCTTCACAAGTTTCATGTCTACATTGTTCTATTATTCCATATTGTTCATGCCATTGAGGATAATGTCATTTAAGTTGGGGGGACGAAATCATGCCATTACACATGTTGCATTCATCTACAGAAATTATGCCATTGCACATGTTGTATTCATATACAACCTCATTTTCTTCAAATAAAAAAATCTAAAAAATAAATAAAACTCATTTTGAGTTTCATGATTCATGCTTCCATTGAAAGTAATTCTGGAATAGAAAAGATTAGGAGAAGGATGATGTAAAATTTATTTAATGTAGCCATGGAAAATTGATCTAAGAATCTCTTTAAAGTTCATGTGCACTTTGGAAAAATGAAAACTCACTTTGTACGCCAATGAAACAAGCAGGACAAGACTTCTGTTATTTTAGATATGTTGCCTGATATTCAGCACTTTTTGAAGAAGAGATCTTTTATAAGCTTTCTGCCAAGTTATCTATCAAAATTAGTGCAAAAGCACAATTGAAAAAAAATTGAGAAAAAGGCACTATGAAAAATACCCCAAATCTGAGTAACCGGGCCTACTTCACCTAAGACGTGTTGAGGTTCACGTCAAAAGGAAAATGGAACCTTAATCTGTGAAACTGGACCTGCTTCGAGGTTCACATTAAATAGTGAAGGGTAGTGCATCATCATGTGTGTAGAAAAAAAATCTCAAAAGGGACAAAACAATAAGACAGATAAAAAGCTAATATGTTTAATGCTCTGATTAAGAGGTGCAGGGTTGAAAGACACTTACTTAGAATAGCAAATGGGGAACGTAATTGTCTACGTTGTGAATTTAGTATTACACATGCACGAGTGCTATTGAACTTTGAGTTGAATTCTTGATCATATAGCTGAATTTCCAAATCGAGGGATAGTGTGCGTTAATGCTTCCAGATTCCTAATCTTTAGTTGCTTCTATGAAAAATGATCTGGAAATGAAGGCATGGATATTTCAAACTCTTGTTGGTCCTAAAGTTTTAACTTATTTGCATTGCTAAGGGACTAGCAATGAGTAAGTTGGGGGGTGTGATAAGTGTGCATTTTTAGAAGATAATTTATGGTATACATATTTTTTATGAGCCTTAATATTAATAAATATGCACTTATAACACTTAATTTCAATATAAATCAAAATATTCAGTTTGTTGGAATTAAATAATTTTAATAAATAAATTTGTATATTTTACGGGCACACAGAAGAAGCTAAGTCCATTAAGGTTGAAAAGAAAAAAAAGAGAAAAAAGAAAACAAAAGTACAAATGGGCCAAAGGCCCATGGGCTTGTTAAAAATAAAAAATAAAATAAAAAAAGAAAAAATATATAACAGTTGGCATTAGATATATATATAAGATATATATATGATAGATGTTATATATATATATATATATAACACATGCATGCGCTGGCCAAGGTAGCAGGAAGTTAAGGCGGATGGCACAGGCTCCACGCAAAGGGGTCTTCGCACGAAGGCTTCACATGGCGGGTCAACGTGCGAAGTGGCACAGACGTGGTGGGCTAGGGCGGCTTCTTCGGCCAAGGCGAGAAGGGCCTTCAACGCCCTTGGACAACGGCAGGCGCAACGCATGCATGCGGGCGCGTGCGTTTTCATGCGACTGAGATGGTCAACGAGGGAGGCAAGCGGTCTTCTTCGCGTCGGCAGCACTTGGTCAACAGACGCATGAATCTTCTCGCGGGCGCAGCCTCCTTCACACGCGGGCGGAGCGGCTTCGGGTGGCTGGAGCGGCAGGTCGACAGAAGCATGGTTCACGCTGGGAGAGAAATAGAGAAAGGCCAGGATTGCGGCTACCGACAGTGGAGAAAGTAAAAAGAGAAGAAAATATTGTATGGTGGGCTTTGGTTTTCAATGAAAGTGGAGAGAAAATAAAAAAGGTGTTCACATGAGGAATGGGGGTGATTTTGACCCTATAAAATGGGGTCCTATTGTGTATGGAGGCAGATGCTCTCTTGGCCAGGGATGGGTTACATAGGTTTCAGTTTGCAAGATTTGGTTTGTAGGTTTTAAGTTGTTATTAATGTGTTATTATTAATGTTATGTGAAATTTTAGTTATTTTAGCCCTTGCTTAGCCTTTTATATGCTTTTATGATCTTCATTTTAATTTCTTATCTTCTGAAAATTTGTTCATCTTTAAGTGCTCTACATTATCTATTTATACCATTCCTCTAATTTCTCTCTATTTTTCAAGGTATTGTACGTTTTTCTAAGTTCTATCCTAGCATCTTACTGTTCATCGAGATGCTAGTCCCTGCTATTCCTCCGTTTTGAAGCTCTTCTGATCTTATTATTTCTCTGAGTTCTTCATGAAATTTCTTCCTCTCTTGAAGATATATATTTTCTTATTCTACCACTTCCTCTAATTCTTCTTCGTTTCAAATTTATAATTAATTTCCCACAGTTCTATTTTTTGCTCAATCACTGTTCATCCGCGCCTATAGATCCTAGTCTTTCAAGTTTTGCACCTTCTTCCTCTTGTTTTCTGTCTCTACACTCTTCATGAAACTTCTCCCTAACACTCCGACCATCAAATTTCTCTTCTGTCACTTCTTCTAATTCTCTTTGGAGTTAAAGTTATTTCTCTCTTTAACTCGCCCTATTTTTAGTATAATTCTTCCTGTGTTCTTCTTCCATCCACCCTTCTATTTTCATCTAAATATCCCCAAGGCGGAGTTGCTTCTTTCGGTCCTCTCACGGTGGTGTTCTACACCACAGCGGGGTGGCGATCAAAGGCTCGACACGGCGTGGACGGCATCAATCTTCCAATTCCTCGGCTCATTTCTTCCCTTATTCTTTTAATTTCAAGTTGTGCTTTTGATTTTTATAGTTGTAATTCTTATTTCCACAAAAATAAAAGTTCATGTTGGCAATCTATCTCTTCCAAATTTCTCTTCTCAACCCCTCTCAATTTCTTTAGTTAATTTTATTTCCCATTCATGTTAATTTCCTATTTTTGTACAAATGCACTCCAAATAAATGATTCGATTTTAAATACATAGATTTTTCAACTAAGCTTAATTGAAAATATTTTCTCCTCGTAGGATCGACCCGTTCTTACCACTTTACTCGTGTTTTAAAAGCCATTTAAGTGAGTGAGTGCGGTTTTATAAATTTTAAAATTATGTGGCACGGCATTTTTAAACAACAGGTGCCGAGCAGTATCACTCATCCTTCGCCCGCGCTGCCCATGGGTGGTGGGCATTTGTGACATATAAAATTATATGTCCATACATCCTACCCATTTCCGCATTGGCGTCGGAGCCGAAGAGAGAAGACTCGGAGAAACTGGCTACCCAGGGCTCCGGAGAATACTACCGTCCGACAAATCCTCACATTTGCACGTGCGCATTAAATGACAAAGAAAGGGCAGGATACCCTCCTGAATTTATACAATGCCATGAATCCACCTTCGGGTCCCTGGCGGTGAAGAATGTCCCAAGAAGTTCATAGTTTTGAGCTCCTAAAGAAAAGATCAACGTCCTCAGCGGCACACTTCTTAAGCCCTCTAGCGGCACACCTTCTTAAGCCTCTAGCGGCACACTTCTTAAAGCCGCAGCGGCACACTTTCTTAAGCCCCAACGGCACACTTCTTAAATCCCCCAGCGGCACACTTTCTTAAGCCCCAGTGACGCACCTTCTTAAGCCCACTAGCGGCACACTTCTTAAGCCCTCCAGCGGCACACTTCTTAGGCCCTCCAGCGGCACACCTTCTTGATTCCCCAGCGGCACACTTCTTAAAGTCCCAGTGGCACACTTTCTTAAGCCCCCAGCGGCACACTTATTAAGCCCCTCTAGGGGCACACCATCAGGCCCCCTCCAGCGGTGCACTCCATTTGTCACCCGGTGAAGCGTCCCACTGTTCCAACCGGTGCAACCGGTGGCAAACACTCTGGACACTCCGGGTGACCCTTGGCGCGCCGCATGATCACGTCAAGCCAGTTACGATGTTGCTGAGGTGTCAACTCCCAGGCCAAGCACGCAGGTGTGCTCCTTCCTGGAAGATGAGACTGGGGTTAATCCCCATTAACTCTCAGCGTCAGCGGATGTCAACGCATTCGGAGGTATAAAAGCCCTCGCTCCAGGGAAAAAGACAGAGACTTGCACAGAGAGAAATACAAGCAAAGAAGAAGAGCTGCTTCTGGTCCTGCGTCCGAGAGGCTTAGCTTCAAGGAAGAAGAAGAAGCTAGTGAAGAGAGAGAGTAAGCATATAGAGAGAGGGAGAGGGATAAAAAATGTAGCAAGAGGGGATGAGGGAGGACAGGCAGCCATGGCCTCCTCCTTCTTGGCCCGTTCCTCTCCTCTGATATCCTCTTCCCCTTGTTTTCTTGTTTCTCCCCCTTTTTATTTTGGGTGTTGCATTGTATTTGGCCCCCCCTTGGCCATGGTCTACGCTACTCTGTCCTCTATGAATGAAAACATCATTTTCTTCTTATCGTTCTGGTTAGCCTTAATTCCATAGTGCGCTTTGTGGCCTATTTTAGTCTCCCCTGTGGTTTTCTCGTTCCTTGGATCACCTGATCTCCAAAACGTTGCAGGGTCTGCCCAACTCAATGGATAGTACCGCTGGGGTGATGGCATGAAGCCGGTCTCCCTCTAATGGTTTCTGTAACAATGCCACCCTCCCAGGTTTCTTCTGTGGGTTTCACTCCCAAACTTCCTAGTTTGCTTAATAAGGAAAAGTCCCCTTTTGGAGCACTGTCTGCCTCTGGAGTAGCTTATCCCGTTGTTTGCACTTAGCACCCTGGACCTATCCTTTAGCCAACGTGTCTCCCAGCCCGCTCCAACGGTACACCTTGCCCTCTCTGTAGGCTCCGAGATTTTGGAGTGGGTTTATTTGGAGACGTGCCCTGCGTGGTTGTCTCCTCAACCTTCCTGGGCCTTGAGTACCTATAGAGGAACAAATTAAAGATTAAGTAATCATGATCGCCGGAGGTGTTTACCTGAACCTCACAGGAATGATGATCGTGGGGAGATGTTAAAACAGGGAGAAGGTAGGGTCCCTCTTCCTCGTCCTCGGCCAGCCAAGGGCAAGGAGCCCTACGTAGTTCCTTGAAGCTGAAGTCATGTAAGTAGTGAAGCTCAAAGAAGAAAACAGAAAAAGACCATTAGTAACGGGAAGTACATTATCTACTCTAATGAAAATTAATATAACGGGAATAGTGGCGGCGTAATTACCTGGGGGTGGTGGGAAGGAGGGATGGCTGAGGCTTTCGACCACCCACCTTTCCATTTGTTTTGGGGGAAAAACCTATTAAGTGTAGGAGCTAGGAAGATTATGATATGCAGAATGTACTTACCAGAAGCCATGATGCAAGAAGCAGAGGACAGGGGGTTCTGGAGATCAAACCAGGATCGAGGATGAAGGAGGAAGGAGACTAGGCGCAACTCCATCCTCACCATATGTGAGAAGCAACGCAGGCAAACTCCCCCTTTCCAAATCTCTCAACTCCCCGAGTTCCCCAAAATGCCAAAATCCCCCCCTCTCTCTCTGGAGATTGGTGGTTTTGTCATTGAGGTCGAAGTGCATGAAATCGTGGGGAAATCGTGCAAAATAGGGGGGGGGGAGAACGTGCTCACGAACTGAGCCACGTTCCCTGACCAAGTAAAAACAGGAGGGAAGCCATCTACTTGGACGTCTTGAAGGGGAGGGTAGCCAGACTGATGGCCACCCAGTAGAGGAGGGCGGCCATCAACCCAGCCGCCCAGGATCAAGGGCGGCTAGCTCTGTTGCCGCCCAGACCGTGGTCTTTGGGCCCCCTAAATGGACGAGGCCTAATAGCTCTATTGCTACGGGCTCGACTTTAAAGCTTGGAACAATGATAAACTAGGTACAACAATTGTGTGTCATTCACACGAAGGTCCACTGGGGATCTATGGGATGTCCAAAATTAGGCGTCTACAAATGCCCCTCTGGAATAGTCGTTTTGTAAGGGAGCCCGGCGGACTGATAAATGGGTGTTTTGGAAAATAAACAAGCCTAATGATGGCAACACGCTCAAGAAGATTCTTGAGCGGAAAATAGGCTTCACGTAGGGTCGCATGAGCATTAAGTAATCAAGTAAGTCATTGGCAAAGGAGAGGAAGGACAATTAATCTAAGTGGACTTGTATCTGCAATCGCATGGGACCCCCTAGCATGGCATTGTGGGACTTGAGGGGATGAACGCAATCCAGTGCTCAAGGAGATACAAGACCTAAAATAAGGGTAAATAAAAAGATCAGGATATGAGAATTCAATGACTCATTGAATCACGAAATACTCAAAACGGTCTTGCATAAAACACATCTTCTGCTGGTCAAATCGGAGTGGAATCACGTAGACTCATTCGTGCAAACTTAGCAAAATCGAGGGACTTGAAAAATCGAATGCGGGGGCCAAAGGTCCACGGTTTGGGCAAAGCAACGCGGCTTCCTTACTTCTGCGTCATGGCTCCCAAGATGATATGCATGCATTTTTTTATCTTTTCATGCACATATATAAATATATATATTTGTTTTTCAAATGGGGCTAAAGGGCCTATATGATGCATGCTGGGTTTAAAGTAAAAAAAGACCTATCTAACGCAAAGTCGGAGGGTTTATTTGCCTGCCTCCGAGCCAATCGGTCAAGAGTTCAAGAAGTCTATCATCCCATGCTTGACGACAGATGTGGTCTGGATCCTGGTGGGGGTCCATCGTTCCACATTGTACTTAAGCATAGTCGAGAATTCGGAAGTCCGTCATCTCGAGTTTAGGTAGTAGGCGGCCATCGAATAGCTTAAGGAGTATAAACTCTTCATGGTTTTTATTAAAGGGTAACTTAGAGTTTATACGCCCGAAGCTATTAGCCTTCGGCGTTCTACCTATAATGCAAAGGTAGTGGGGCCACATCGCCCTCTAGTCTCATAGCTGTGGAGACCTGCAGCTGCATGAAGACACGTTAGCAAAGTTCACAAATGATAATAATAATGGAATAATAAGCATATTTCATTTAATGAACCTTTGGACCATACATAGCAAGGATGCATCGTTCACAAGTGGGGGATGAGGGAGGCCAGATCACTGGCCTTCCTATGGTCTGGGCGGCCAGACTTGTGGTGGCCCAGATCTGGGATGCACCTACTCTTATCCTAAACCAGGATGGGAGTCTGAGCCAGATGGGAGTCTTAGCCTACAAAAGGCCATGCCGGGGTGTTCCTACTCCATTATTAAACACCAACTTGAAGCCAGAGGAGCAGTTCTAAGGAGGCGATTGGGCATGGCGTCTTCTTCCACTCCGTCAGGAGGCCATGAACTTAGTGTTCTTTCCGATGTGCCCGGCCACTTGAGCAACCTTGTGAAGCATGGCAAGGTATGGTTTGTGTGACATAAAATGCAATTATTTTTGTTTTTTTGTTTGTGTTTCTTTTTCTTTCTTTTGTATTTGGCAGGATTTTGCCCGTTTATTAATTTTTGTTTTACTTCTCTCTTCTTCCTGTAAACGGTGCAGTCTGTGCCTGCTTTTCCTGGGGCAAGACACGCCCACCGCTATGGTTGGCTCCATGATTTGATGGTGGCAATCATGCCTGCCACGAGGGTATTCATGCACCAATGGCATCTGATCTGACTGGTCATCATGGTGAAGCGCTTCAGTAGCATGAGGTGGAACTGGGAATCATTAGCAGCACTGATTGAGTTGTGGCATCTAGATACCCACACTTTTGTCTTCCCCGAGTTCGAGGCCTCAATGCTGGTAGAAGAGCTGGATTTCATCTTCCAGTGGAGTGATTTGGAGGTGGGCGAGCTGATCGAGATTCCTCCCTGGGATGAGATCTTAGAAGAGATCATGAGAGATAAGCGCGAAGTTCACCGGATTATAGACCAGCGAGGGATCCTAGTCGACCACCTAGCAGGTTAGCTCTTGGGTCATGTGAAAGACAAGACAGTGGAGGCAGATCGACTGATGCGTGGTGTAACGTTGTGCTTGGGCGGAGCATTGCTCTTCCCTATGTCAGGCGATGTGCTGAGACGAGAGTACGTGGGACCATTGACTCTCCTATGGATAGGACACTCTCTCTCCTGAGCGACGCTGGCTCATATGTACTGCGGACTCACTCAGATGAGCCTGGGTGGCAGCATCATGGGGAGTCTCTACCTTCTGCAGATGTGGATGGAGATCCACTTGAGTTTTGACTTTGACGACGAGGTGACTACTACTTCCAGGATCTTTGAGAAGAGCGCGATCTACCCAGCGAGGGCTCTCTTTGGTCCTGGGGATCATGTGATATGCAAGACAGCACTACTGAAGACCAAATATGATTAGCGTGACTATCTAAACTTCTGCCCAAGGATGAGTTCATGTTCGTGCCGATGATGTATCGACATGAAGAATTCAGGGTGCGTGGATAGCCAGAGCAGGAGTTATGGGTTGTGGGGACTGAGGACTTAGTGTTGTACTAGGCACACCGCTGCCATCACCAGGTGGGGCTGCCCAGACGGATCCCATGGGCTAGTTCCAAGAGAGCATTCATTACAAAGCACCTTCTGGGAACCGACGCGGATCGACAACGACTTCAGAGGATCTGGAAGACGTGGAGACACCATGCCACTGTGGCGAAAGCCAAAGTTGACATTGAGGAGGACAAAGATGATCTAAGGTGTTATGTAGGCTACCTACAGAGTTTCATACCGACTGTGAACGAGTTCTTTATGAGGCGACGTACCTAGTTGATGTTTGTTCAGCATTTTTCTATAGTTAGTGAATGGGTGAAATAAATGGACTATTTTTGTTTGTTTTGTTTTTTTAACTAGTGGATGGTTGATGGTCATGAGAATGAGTGGATGGAATGAAATAGCATGAATGGATTTTCTGTGAATGGAATTGAATTAGTTTTTTTGTTGTTTTTACCATTTTCTTACATTTTTTTTTATGAACAAGGGGAGGGCGGCCAGGGTTCTGGCCGCCTCCACTTGGGGCTGGGCGGCCAGGGTTCTGGCTGCCCTCTGCCTTGAGGGCTCTTTAAAGAGGTGACCGCCCTCCTCATTTGGGCGGCCTTCGTCTTGGACGTCTGTAGGAGTCAAAGTTGAGGGAGTTGATCCTTCTTCCTGTGAGTGAGGCTCTAGCCACCAATTCTTTAGATTTGGGCAATGGGGTGAAGGAGAGCTCGGCTTGGCATCGCACGCGATCCTTCATCCTCAAGTGAGAGTGAAGAGCAAGAGGAGGAGCAAGCTCTGACAAGCTCATCCTCTTCGGCGACGGCTTCTGTCGACTTGGAGGAGAGCGGAGAAGATGGAGGCGAGGGAGGTGCGGCTACCCCCGATGAGGGGCCAGCCGACCGCGGCGATGGAGATGAAGGTGAGGAAGAAGATGGTCCGGATGAGGGCGAAGCTGACCAAGAGAAGGGAGGACGACGTGAAAGGGTAAGTCCCATGGCCCTGCTCTTCCATTCATTAGACTTGGTGTGTGTATAGGCTTGATAGAAAGATGGAGCACTGGAGTGTGGGTTTGTGGGAGAGAAGCCAGTGGGCGGCCAGGTTAGTGGCCGTCCATAGGCCTGGGCGGCTAGGGCGCTGGCCATCCGCTGATGGACTTGGGCAGCCAGTGTTCTGGCCGCCCCTGGAGGTGGGCGGCCAGAACTTTGGCCGCCCTCTTCTAAGGGTTGTAAAATTTGAAAAAAAATGAAATGAGGGTGGATTGATTGGAAGATCTAACGAATTCCTGTGTTTTTTTCTCTGTTGTGTGCAGGGTCTGAGAAGGATTAGAGCCCAAGTTTCATGGGACTTGGTGTGGGCTTGGTACCACTCCTTACCTCCTGGGCAGCGGGGGAGGGTGGATCAAATGGGTTTTGGCTCGTTCTTCAGGATCCGACCTTTCCCTGTCGATGCTACCTTTCTGGCGACGCTACGGGAGAGATGGATGTACAGTTGTAGAGCTTTCGTGATGCCGTGGGGACATATGATCCCCACCCTCGAGGATGTGGCCTTCTTGATGGGACTGCCAATAGCAGGGAACCCGGTGCTTGGCCGAGATCTCAGGAATTATCGGGAGGAGGTGGAGAGCCTGCTCAGGCCACAGTTGGCTCGAACCGAGAGACCGGTGACTACTCTTCCCCTCGAAAAGATCAGCGCTGCAATAGGGCTTGCGAGAGTGGTACTGGGACCACTAGAGGACTTGGATGCATTCTTAGAATGGGTGAGACAGAGGCTCCTAGCCTGAGGGAGGAGTGACCAGTAGGAACTGAGGCTTTTCCTTCTATACTTCTTCGGGAGGCTACTATTCACTACGGCCTCGAACAAGGTGAATCTCAAGTATCTCTTGTTGGTACGGGATCTCGAGCGGGGACCCCAACTCGCGTGGGGGAGAGTGATGCTGGCGCACCTCTTCGCCCACTTGGATCCTGTGCACCCAGGTTCGGGTAACTTGGGTGGTTTCACACCCTTCTTACAGGTACGAGTCTACCCCTTTACACATGTTGATTCAAAATCTAATTGACTGACTGATGGTTCTTTTCTTGTGTTTCCAGATTTGGGGGTACACTCGGTTCCCTCTAAGTCACGGTACGATCCCGCGAGCCCTGATGCAGGCAGTCCCTCTCATGGCTAGATGGGAGATGGTCCGGGATCGACGCCTGGTGGCCACTAAACTCTCTGATCTTAGGACGGCCCTGGATGAGTTTCCTCCCCACTGGGTGAGTGTTTTGGCTAAAGAGTTGTGTGATTTTTTTCAGCTATTGTTATATGTACACAAATTAGCAAAACATTCAATTTTTATGTGGCAAGTGATCTAGACTCCCTATGCGACAGAGGACACCACTCCCCAGCCGTGGGTGAGGGAGGGGTGAGCTTGGTTCCACAGAGATACAGTGTTGTTTTGCGTGAACCTGAGGGAGCCGCTCTTCCTTCGCCTAGTGCAGAGGACGCTGGGGTGGTATCAACCGCCCGTGGTGGTTCCAGCCGAGCACGAGTCAGACCGGGGATGCAGACATACTTTGGCGAGCGATCAGGACTGGGCCTCCTGCTATCGCGCCGAGGCAGAGGCACTACAGAGAGGACCCTCACTAGAGCATGACTGGATCGTGAGGAGTAGTGAGACTTACTTGGTGGATTATTAGGACCGGTATGCCGGACGGCTTCATCTCGACACCCGAGCGGTGAGTTACTCTTTAGCTTTCAAATGTGATGCTTTCATTTAAGCACTGGAGCTAAGTGAGTTTGTGGATTTGATGTGCAGATGTTTGAGACTGAGTCCATGAGGCTTCTCAAGGATTGGATGGTCATCCTTAACCAGACGATCGTGAACTTGCGACACAAGATCGGAGAGTTGGTAAGCCAAAATTAACTTGATTGATTTTGAATTTTGGGATTTGTTGCATTTGACTAACCGATTGCCCCTTGTCTTGATGAGAGGGGAGTTGGCCTATGTTCGGGTGAGGGCAGGAGTAGGTGGAGAGGCCGGCCCTTCATCCCAAGCTGATGTTGTGAATGAGATGGAGGACCGCCTAGCCAGGGCTATTGAGCGGGCTAAGGAGTGAGAGGCCGAGCTGGCCGAGGCGGTGAAAACCTAACACTCAGGTTGAAAGCAATTCCCCCCTTTTTTCCTGTCTTACATGATGGTTCATTTGTGCAGAGGAAGGAGTTGGCGGCTAGCCTGGCTATTCGACGGGAGCAGGATGTCCGTATAGAGGAGCTGACACACCGCCTAGGAGAGACGAGCACCGTCGAGAGGCTCGAGGGTCACCTTGCCGAGGCGAAGGAGAGGGAGGCCGAGGCACGGCCCGAGAGATGGCGATGGCAGTGCGGGAGCACTGAGCTCTCGATCAGCTAGAGGCCTTACAACGATGGATGTTGCGGAGGTACCAGGGCAGAGGTGCCCCAGAGAGGGAGCCAGACCTGCGACTCCTTCCGAGTTGCTGCAGACCATAGGAGACGTGCATTTTACGATGGAGGAGCTTATGGGCATTACACAGTCTCCTGCAGAGTAGGGGGTGATCCAGCCAACTGCATCTGGTTCGAGGGCTTTGCGGCCATCGAGGCTGCGAGATAGAGGGAGCGGAGATGGAGACGAGGCTGATAGTCGGCGTAGCCGACCTCGGACCGACGGGGATTAGGGAGGGGGATAGAGAGAGAGAGACGTAGCTGGGTAGCAACTGCCCCTTTTGTATACTGGGGGTATGCCCCTAGAATGTTGTTTCACTGAAATGTAATGTACATGTCTGGAAATGGAATGAGCTATCTTCAGTGTACTTGACTTGGTTTGGCTTGACGCTGTATTCCCTTTTACATGTTTCAACCACACTAACAAGGAAAAGGTTAGTGTAGTATGATTTTAGCCCCCTGCCGAAAGCAAATAGTACCTTTCTCGATGTAGGGTCAGAGGGCTAAACCTTATTAACAAGGTTAAGAAAAAGAAAAGTAAACGTGATATGCGCATGTAAGCAAACAGAATGCAAACAAAAGGGAAATATGATCATGCGAATGCACATGCAGATGCAAGACATATTTTTGGCTTTTGGGCTTTTATACATTTTTTGGTGTTTTGCAATTTTATGCATTTTTTAGTTGTTTTTGTTTGGAGATATATATTTGAATTTTTTGTTGATTTTGAGTATATAGATTTTTTTTGTTTTTGTGCTTTTCTATAATTTTTTTGGGCTTTTTCACACGCCTGTTGACCACCCAAGGGGCACCTAACCTGTATGGAGATAGGGTTTTCTACATTACCTCCCAGGTATCATGAGCGCACATCTAGGTTGATTTGGGCCTCTAGACTCCTCGAATGATAGTCCCACCGGTTAAGTCTTACCCTGATGATAATACCGTCATGTGACGCTTAGGCTCCCAGTTGCTTCCAACCATAGGGATACACCCAAAAAGCGTTCGAGGTAAATGATTTGCCCGACCCGGGTATATTTCCTCACAACTCTAGATAATATATAATGGAACACCTTTGAACCCTAACGGTCAACCGCGCGACGTTGACCCGGAATCAGACGCCATCGTACCTATAGGTGACGCGCTTGCATTGACCTAAGCCCAAGGTAATATGAGAAAGTATTAAGGGTGGTAAATAGGGGTCTTGACTGGCCAGAAACACAAAGACCCTTTCGCAGCAATGGCTTTTACTTCTTGAAGTGGACAACCATATGTATGTTTTTGCTAAGCAAGGTTGCAACCTTGACAGGGTTCACCCTTTAGGTACTCCATTGAGCTTTAGTCTTTTGGTGGGAGAAGGAAGAACGTAAGAGATAAACCTCATGAAAGGACCGGCAAAATCGTTAACCCGGCGAGCTGGTTTAGGGCCTACTCAACTTTCCCCTTTCAGGTAATTTCGGACCACTCCCCGAGCATTGTGACGTTTTAATGCCCCTTCTGCAGAGAAATTTTGGCTTTTGTTAAAGAGAAGAGTTTCATTTACTGAGGTCAGGCACGGTTACGACCAGGCTTTTCATGTGACTTTGCCACATACATGCATACATAATTTTTCTTTTCTTTTCTTTTTTCCTTGGGGAAAGAATATCACCATTTTGCTTTTAGATTCCCTTTTTCGTTCCTGCGGGGACACTGCCCTCTTCTCGTGCTCTGACCAGGGCTCGAGGGTATGGATCCTACTCTTGCCTTAAGGATCTTATGCTTCGACCCTCAGATGCTCAGTGTTTTAAGGGCACCGACTGTCTCATTCGGTCGAAGAGAAGAAGAACAAAAGAGTGCTAGCTTTCCTGGAAACCTTTGGGGTGAGGCCTTATCGAAGGTGATGCCGCCCGTTTTGGATAAAAGACGTGAGTGTGCGCATGTTGTCTTCCTTCTAAAACATAGACCGACGTGGCCGGACAGGGGTCTCCACGGCTCTGGCAGACCAAGACCCGATACTTACCACATCTTGATGGTCCCTTTCTAGCACAAAGGGTTGATGCAATAACTTTTGGACTACATGATGGTCACCAGGCGTTTGCAATTTTTATGTACAAAAAATAAAAGGACACTTTTTTTTAGTTATGTACAAGGTCTCATGAATAGAATTTCTTAAGGTATACCCCATTCCATGGATATGTGAGTTCTGATCCCTAGGAGTCCACTAACTTGTAAGCGTTACCTGAGTAGACTTCTTTGATGACAAAAGGGCCTTCCTAATTTTCTTGGAATTTTGCTTTAAGACTAGTGGTTTTAGTAATTTTCCTCTTTAACACCAGTTCACCTACCCTGAATTTTCTCTCCAGAACTTTCTTGGCGTAATAACGTGCAATTCTCTTGCGATATACTTGAGCATGATAAGCTACGATCATTCATTTCTCATCTAATAGTTCCAGCTGGGCCAAAAGGTTTTCTTGACGTTGCTCGGGATCGAGCTCGGGATCCAGCTGCACTCTTAGTGAGAGAACGAATATTTCTTATGGGAGACTGCTTCTGTCCTAAAGGTAAGTGCATACGGGGTTTGTCCCGTGGGAGTACGGACAAAAGTGCGGTAAGCCCAGAGAGCCTCAACGAGGCAGCCTGGCCAATCAAAATAAAGATGAGACTTACAAGTCTTCTTAATGATTCTGATGAGAGTTTTATTTGTAGCTTCAGTTTGTCCATTTCCTTGTGGGTAGTATGGAGATGAATGATGCAAATTGATACCATATTTACCACACATGTCGCGGAGTTCCTGGGATGTGATCTGTGGTCTGTTGTCAGTGACGATGTCACGAGGAACGCCTGAACCTAGCGAGGATGTTGCGCTTGATGAACTTCACCACCGTTGATGCCTTGACTTCTGTGAACGCCTCAGCTTCTGCCCATTTCGTGAAGTATTCCGTAGCGGTGAGAATGAAGGATTTTCTCTGGACTTCTCCGGTTCTGTCCTCCAGGGGACCGACTACGTCAAATGCCCACATGGCGAAAGGCCAAGGAGATATAAGAGGGTGGAGTGAGGATGAAGAAGCGCGGACCTTGTCCGCATGGAGTTGGCATTTGGCACAATGGCGGACATAACGGGCACAATCCTTGTTCATGGTGGGCCAATACTATTGCCGAAGGAGTTTTTGAGCAAGCATGCGACCATTTACATGGCCACCACATTCGCTGGAGTGCACGGCTTCGACAACTGCACGAGATTTGGTCTCATAGAGGCAACAGAGGTAAACCCCGCTAAGGGACTTGCGGTGTTGGAGACCCCCTACGATGGCAAAGCGCTCCGCGTCTCGGCGAATGGCCCGCTGATCTGGGGTGGTAGCATAATCAGGAAAGGAGCCATCCTGGAGATAATTCTCGATATCGAAGAACCTGGGATTGCCATCTTCGAGGTCGATTTCAGGCTCAAGAGAGATGACCTAGACTTGAAGAGAAGACTCAGAGAACTGGTGGAACCAAGGATCTGAATGTGAAGGAATGTGCATACTCTGCACAATGACGGTGGCTGACGGCCTTTCGCTAGGAATTGGAAGAAAGGATGCCAAAGATGCCAAAGCGTCGGCTAGAATGTTCTGAGCCCTAGGGATGTGTACAAGGGTGAGCTTCCTAAACCGCCAGACTACCCTGTCGACTAGGTCTTGATAGGGTTTCAACTTCGGGTCCCGGATTTGATACTTGCTGAGGGATTGCCGGAGTATAAGTTGGGAATCTCCGATAATCCAGAGCTCCTTAACTCCGAGTGTCAATGCCAATTTTAAGCCCATGAGGAGCGCCTCGTATTCTGCCATGTTGTTTGTGGAGGGAAGGTTAACTGACAAGCGCGAGGAATGATAACACCTTCCGGGGATTGGAGAATGGCTCCAACTCCACAACCCTTGGAATTGAATGCACCATCGAAGTAGAGGATCCATGAAGGTTCACCATTCATGATGGCTCCTAACTCTTCATCCGGGAAACTCTCATCGACAGGGGAAAACATCAGAAGTAGATGATGGGCAAGGTGCTCGGCGATGGCGTGCCCCTTGACCGTCTTCTGACTGACGTAGGTGATGTCGAATTGGTTGAGAAAACTTTGCCATCTCACCAAACGATCAGTTAGTGTGGGCTTTTCCAACAAGTATTTAATTGGGTCCATTCGCGCCAAGAGTTTCACTTCATGTGCGAGAAAGTAGTGTTTCAACTTTTGGGTGATCCAAACGACGGACGTGCAAGTCCTTTCCATGGCAGTATATCTTTGTTCAGCTTCATTGAACAATTTGGACAGGTAATAGACAGCGTGTTCCCTCTTGGCATCGTCGTATTGAGCCAACACTGCTCTGACGGATTCCTTCGTGGTGGAGACATAGAGCAACAAAGGCTGACCCGAGACCGGGGGTGCGAGAAAAGGAGGAATTAGGAGATAGTTCTTCAGGTCATCAAAGGCCTTTTGACATGTCGTAAAAGGTCTTGCATCGTTGGGAATGGTGAGATATAAATCTTCTGATAAACTACAAATGCCCGATTTGACCACGGACTTCCTTGAAATTCTTGGGAGGAGGCATCTCGGCAATGGTCTTAGCTTTGTTAGGGTCGACCTCGATCCCTCTCTTGCTGACTATGAACCCTAAAAGCTTACCTGAAGAGACCCCGAATACAGATTTCTTGGGGTTCATTTTGAGCTGGCGCTCCCGAGACCATTGGAGAACTGCCCGGAGGATTTCTACATGGCCACTCCTGGTCTTGGATTTGGCCAGAATGTCATCCACGTATACCTTCATATAAACGTGCATCATGTCGTGGAAGATGGCCATCATCGCCCTTTGATATGTTGCCCCTGTGTTCTTGAGTCCGAAGGGCATGATGATGTAGCAGTAGGTCCCCCACTGAGTGGTGAAAGAAGTTTTCTCCTGGTCTTCCTCCGCTAAGCAAATCTGGTTGTACCCTGAGAAACCATCCATGAAAGAGAGCATCTTGTAGCCGGCGGTGTTGTCCACCAGGACATCTATGTGTGGGAGAGGGAAATCATCCTTTATGCAAGCACGATTGAGGTCACAGAAATCTATGCAGATGCGGACCCTACCATCCTTCTTCATAATAGGGATGATGTTGGCTACCCATTGCGGATATAAAACTACCCTGATAAACTTGGCCTTATGAACCTTGTCCACTTCTTCTTTGACTTTAAGTGCGAGCTTGGGGTGAAGTCGCCTTAATTCCTGTTTGACAGCTCGAGCATCAGATTTCAGGACCAAATGATGTTCAACCAAAGACGGGTCCAGACCCGACATGTCCTCGTAGGACCAAGCGAAAGCATCAAGAAATTATCTGAGAATCGCCACAAGGGAAGCTTCCTCTTCAATAGTCAAATTGGCCCTTATCAATATGACTTTGGGATCATCCTTGGTGCCGAGATTGATTTCCTTGGTAGATTCATCAACGGAAACATTAGGCTCGTCAAATTTCTTGGTTCCATTGACGAAGGAAGCTATGGGATCACTACCATCTTCTAACGGCTCTTCTTCTTCTTCTTCAGCATTGTCATCTTCTTCTAAGATATATACCCCTAGAATGTCATCTACTGAAGATCCTTCTAGTTCAACTGCCCCTAGGGGAATGGGAGTGGATGTGAATTCAGAGACCTGACAGAGCTGTGCGCATTTATCGACCAGCTGGCTAATGAAACGCGCGGGAACCTGACGGACACTAGATTTTCTGGAAGGAAGAGTGATGGGAATCAACACCGGGCACTAACATTTTATTTTACATTTGTGTCCTTTCTATTTGTATTTATACCCTTGTGTAATTGGGTACGTAATTGTATGGCAAGTATAAGCCAAAATGTGAGTCTTTAGGTTTTAGTGGTTTTATGTGCAAAAGTTCAGTAGAGGCCCCCACCTTCTTCCCCATTGGTCCACCTAGGCTCTAGGGCCCATGTGGGGCTGGTCAAATGTCCAAGGTGGGCTTCTAGAATATTTGACCATTCAAGGGGACAAAGGGTATAAAAATTCAAAATTCTCTCCCCTTAAAGTCAAGGGCCCCCCCCATTTAATATAGAATATTAAGTGTTGTATTTTAATTTAATGTGGCCATTTGACCACATGGGGGAATAATGTCTAATACCCCATTTGCCCTCCCCAAATCCTAGATCTAGGGATAGTTTAGGTCATTTTGTATTTCATATAAATACCTTGTATTTCTCATTTTGATGGAATTAATGATGAAAATTACAAGAATTTGTGCCATGGGCGCCCCCCTCTCTCTCTCTAGCTCTCTCTTGTTCTTCATCTTCTTACTCTAGATCCAGGGTGTGAAGCCCTCAATATTGGAGTGATTCCAATTTCTATCTTCCCTATGGAGTGTGAAGCTCCCCCACCGCCGTTCGTGCCGCCGCCGGAGCCGCCATCAAGCCGCCACAAGCCGCCATTCCCCCTGCTGTCTAGAACTCTAAGTTCCAGAGCAGCAAGCTGAAGAAGAGGTTGGTTCTGCCAGATCCCAGCTCTGATCGAGTGAAGATTTTGAGATCTTGTTCCCTTCTCTGTTAGCTTTCCAACAATATAGATTTTGCCCTATTTAGATCCCGTTTGGTAGTTTTCCCACTATTTTCATCGCACCCCTGACAGTCTGCCAATCAGCAGATCTACAGGATAGAGTCTGGTTGTCGTATTTTTTTCCACCCTTATACATCTCTAAAAAATCCCCAAAAATTCATGTGTGTTCCTTCCTTCCCCACCTTCCACCCGTAATTTTTATAGAGTCTAGATCTATTATTTTCTTTTGGATCAAAATTCATTTTCAGGGACAACTCAGTCTATCCTGTGTTTCTGTCAGTCCGAGCCAGCAAAAATCTCTGTGGAACAGTCGTTTAAATTTTCAATCCATTCACTTGATGGATCTGTAAAAATTATATGTTGTAGCCCTCTGAGTCCTCTATCCATCGACACCTCTTTTGCATCAATCCGACTTCGGATCTGGCCGCAGAAATTCTTTTCGTGAAGGCGCGCAGAGTAGATCCGAGGACATGCTAGCAACTCAGTCCGAGATTTAATTCCTTAGAAAATACGCCGGCTCACCTTCGGTGACCGCCGCTCTCGGAGGTCGATCGGAAACCCATCGAAAGCATCCCAGCCAGTCGCCGCAGCAAGGAGTCGATCGGAAGCCGCCATCCTAGTTGCTGAGTTCCCGTGCTGTACCGAGTTGGAACAGTACCGAGTCAGAACCGAGTCGGACTAGCAGCCCGTCTCCAGCCCAAATTGCTGCCCGTCAACCCAAGATCGATCCTCTCGGGCCCCACTTGTAGCCCTTTACCTCCCTGCGTGGAGTGGGCAGTAAATTCATTTCTGTAATTATTGTACTATTTTTACCGGGAGTTGCCGTACTTGGCCGGGGTCGTCTTCCCCACGCCCAGAGCGTGGAGGTACACTCGCCACCCTCTTATAGGCATTTACTTTACTCGTATAAATTTTATATGCCGCTACTAGAGTGATAGGTACGTAGCTCGATATATACTTTTATCACCGCTGCGAGAGTGAGTGAGTGACCCGTCCCCTGACTCAATCCGAGTACACGCGGAAGAGCCGACTACCCGAGACTCACTGCCGGTTCCTTAACCGCGCACGGTCCCATGTTTCCCTCGCTAGGGACGAGTTGCGAGCTAGAGTCCCAGGTTCGCTGGTTCATCCCGCATCAAATTGGTATCAGAGCGGAAGGTTGAGTCTAGGGTAGTGAGTAGTCATTGCTTAACAAAAACAAAAAAAAGAGTCATTTACGTCGATCCAAGGTTGCATTGCATACCTTTATTCGGTATATCAAAAGGTGTTACCCGAACGTTAGGTTACGCCTATCGGGAAGGTCACATATTTGCAAGAGAGGATCTTCGGATCCCATAACTCCGCCAAGTACCATCTATTGGTTGAGTCTACGTGTGTAGTCGAGTCAGCATTCCAAACTTTGCATTGTTTTCTTATGGTCGTGTCTAGTCCAATAAGAGTCAGTCGGTCTTGTCCCGTGTCTGCATGTCAACTACCCGCCACCCCCATGGCCGTCCCCCGTCACCATGCGTCGGATTGGTCATCCCTGGTGGCCGAATTCAACGCTTTAATGGCCCGACACCCGACCCCTAAGCCAACAACCGAGTCGTTCCAGCGACCTATAGTGTCCACTGCCATCCTACCTAATGGGTTGCATACGGAGATCGACTTCATCAATAGGGTGTCGTCTTACTGTGTCTCACAAGACATAGTTGAGTCGCTCTCTAAGACTGGAGAGATTGTCCTCAATGGTGGCCTAACATTCATAGAGTTCAAATGGAGGTTTGGCCACGTTCTTTATGATGATGGAGCATGGTGCAAGGTCGACACACTTGCTAGCCCATGCATCATTTTTGGGCAGAATTGGTTGGAAGAAAGGAGAGCGACCTTTGACCGGGATAGGAGGACCTGCACCTTATACCCACCTCACCTACCCGGCGAGTTCATCTTCCACGATGACATTTAGTCGACCCCCTCCGTGTCACCAACCACCCAGTCCTAGCGGCCCGTTCCGCCTCCGGACTCATGTCCACCACCTCTCCCGGAGCCCACCCATGTGGCCCCTATAGTGGGATTAGCCATTTCTCCAACCCGTGTCCTTCACATTCCCCTACCTTAGAGGACAACCATTCGGAGGATGCCTCACCCGGGCCTATTCTAGTGAGTTATGAGGCTGACCAAGAGTTGATCGAGGAGTACATCGCTGATGTTTTGGAGTTAAAGAGTGATCCAATAGAGGGCCAGGGACTGTTAGTCACCCCAATTCCACCGGTCATCCCAGACCTATCTGTCCCACCCACTCTGTCCTCGGAGGACCCCACCATTCCACTCCTACCCGTCTCTCCTACGATAGTGCAGCCGCTAGTGACTACTGTACCATTGTCGACACCTTTTGTTGACACGGTATGGTTTGATTTCTTCCATGCATACGAGAGACAACATCCGGACTTCCTTCTTGTAGTACTTCACATCAAATGTCTGGATTGCATTCCCGTCACCCTATGGACGTCAAAAAAGAAGAGAAGAAAAGGAACGTTCCTGCGGCACAGACGTCTCGACACCCTGAGAGCAAGTCGAAGACGGAAAGGCCGAACAGACCCCGTACCTCCTCCAAGCAGGACGAATATATATACCCAGCGCTTCTCCACCCAACGAGAAGCCCTTCAGGCAGAAGAGGTGGCCCCCGCTCTCCAGTCGGCACTGCCAAAGGCCGAATCAAAAGAAGCTCGGGAAGGCAGACACATGGCCGGCACACGCCGAAAATCACTCGAAGTCCTAAACCGAGGCTCGAAGGGTTCGAATTAAGCATATGGGAGGAGACGCATTACAGCTAAAGTACTACCAAGGGGCAGGCGTCCGTCCGAATCACTGCTAAGCCAGAAAGATACCCCATTGGACACCAAAATCGG
Organism: Amorphophallus konjac; assembly: GCA_022559845.1. Classification (NCBI taxonomy): domain Eukaryota; kingdom Viridiplantae; phylum Streptophyta; class Magnoliopsida; order Alismatales; family Araceae; genus Amorphophallus; species Amorphophallus konjac. Next base: position 123,107,808 of record CM040121.1, read on the forward strand.
CGCGCCCCCCATTGACCATCAAAATCAGCGCGCCCCCTATTGACCACCAAAACTGGCGCGCCCCCCATTAGCCACCAAAACCGGCGCGCCCCCTATTGGCCACCAAAACCAGCGCGCCCCTCCAATACTACTAAAGCCGGCGCGCCCCTCTTCCTGGTGCTAATCCGGTGCGCTCACCCCCCGTGCCGTTTTAACCAAGGGTGTCGTCCCATCTTCAGTCTGATCCCCTATTTTTGGGTGCGAACAAATAGAACTTACCTAAAATGGCCGAACATCCTGCACCTGACCAGCGTGCAACCGCCTGAGTCCTTCTTGCTTCTAGGAATGGAAGGCTTCGAGCTCCGCACCAGCCATCGCATCTCCACTGGTCGCCGTCGACCAATCCTGGGACTGCACCATCCCTACTCTATCAGCGGCTCTCTCGGTAGGCCACTCAACGACTTCGGACACGAAGAAAGAGGCAACAGAGGTGAGCCGGAGGGGATGGAGCTTGTGCTCTCTTCCTTCCCCACCTCCCACTGATATATATAATGAGACGAAGAGCTGAAGAGAGGGGAGTTCGGTGAGAGGAAGGGCTATCTCCGGCATCCGAAGAGAAGAAGAAGCTCGACCCCCCTACGCCTGCAAGGTGAAGAAAAGAGAGAGTAGGTGAGAGAAGAAAGGTAAGTTCGGAGGGGGAGGAGCTTGTGCTCCGTTCCCTCTCCCCCACCGGTGTATCTCCTTCTTCCCCTTTCAATGTATTTCCCTTCTTCCCCTTTCAATGTATTTTGCCTTCCCTTTGGGATGAACTTCCCTATATTTAAATCTTCCCCTTTTGGTGGATGAATAAACAGGGAATAGTTGAAAAAAACACAGTGATTTACTTTTGTTAGCCTTCGCTCCCTCTTCTCCATGTCTTCTACTCACCTAAGGTGATTCAAAGCCTGCTCCTCCATAGCATGGTCTTTGAAGTAACCGTATGAGGGCGAACATTCATGGCCTCCCATGGCGAACATCTGCCCCATCGGAGCTCTCACACAGCTACAACCCATGAACTGTTAGAACCCCTTGAAGGCTGGTCCTCGGGGCTTCTGCATTCAACTATGGGACACCGGACTGCCGTTAGGCCACTCCGAGTTTTTCGGATCGTCCCGAAGTATTCCATTTGACAATCCCTTATTTTGCCACAGCAAACCTCAGTCCGGGGGAGGTGCTGTCCAATTTTTGTCAGGAGCAAGAGCACACAGAGCAAACGAATGAACCACTCTCTGGGGACGAAAGCAGCATGTGTTTGAAGCCTCTGAATCAAGCTGAACCTCCAAGCTCCTGCACAATGAACTCCTCTGAACAAAACACTGAATCTTCATGCTAAGTCACCCTAACAAATGGTTAAAATATCTAAACTTCCTCTCTACAAATTTAATCCACCAATTGGGTGAACAAACTAATCAACTTGTAGGTGAAAGAAAGAAGAAAAAGAAGCAAGAAGAATCAAAGAGAACCTCCCGAGAGCTATTCCGGCGGGCTCCTAATCCGGCGCGGGCTAATCCGGCACGGTATCCCTCGTGCCGTTTTAGCCCTACACTCAAAACCATTCTATCCCCTTGGGTCCTAAACCGGCGCGGCCTGGGTGGGCCGGATTAACCTAATATATGCGCGCCGGATTAACCTTCCTTGGGGCGCGCCGTTTTAGCCACTTCTTTCACCCTCGTGCACCGTTTTAGCCATTTCTTTCACCTTCGCGCACCGTTTTAGCCTTCTATTTCACCTTCGCGCGCCATATAGCCCCTGTTATAATCAAATTTTTGTTCCGGGGGCTCCGCCCCCGGAAACCCCCACAAGGGGCGCTGCCCCCTTGACCCCCGCGACCTGACAGCGTAGGTCGAACCCCGCGACCTGACCCCGCAGGTCGATCCGCGTGCGAGGGCGTATGTTGGCGAGTTTGGGCTTCACACTTAACAATTCGCTCCCCCGGACTATGCGTGAAGAGGAAAGCAATGATGCCCCGTGGTATCAGACATGGACCTCGGAATCCCTGACACAGTTACGATCCGGGCACATCCTGGGCCGATAGTTCATTAGCTTGACCCACTTCTACTGGGATCCGATCCCACGTCCACATTAAACTTGCCGTACCTACGGCAGACATCCGTACGGTTTTATCGTCGTCTTCGACGCTATTAATGCGGACTTCCGTATGGACACTAAATGGTCCGTGAGTGACCAATATATACGTATCTATGAACATTTTACGCCCCAACGCGGGTTTGTTTAAGGGCGATCCGAGATCTTTGTTCTCACTTTATTACCATGAATTTCAGGCCGTAGGGCCCTTATTCCCAACAATCAATCAAGGGTGTTCCCCCATATGGGGGATGTAAATAACACCGTCGCCTTTACGGCACGGCGGGTTTTGGTCCGGACTCGAACTACACAATTATCTAATTAGTCAGATCGCGCGCACCATGGGCTTCCATGAAGCCCGAATAAATCGTCACCTTGTGACTGGCACGCCCTCGCACTAAATAAACGAATTAACCCCGATCAACAAACGAACCGATTCTTTCCGAATCTTAGTGCGTCCACACACCCGCCTCCTCATCCTCCCGCACTTCCATACCTGCGGGCGAGTCTTCTCAAACCGGCGACGGTTGACAAGGGATGAAACTCACGGCATCAAGTTGTGGGTCAGTTTATCTTTACACCTAGTGTATGTAGACGGTGCCCAACATTCCCACCGAGTCTTCCTTAGTAAGTCCTTGCGTGTGTCGTCAGTCGTAGGAAGTTATTAGTTGGTGTCTCTCCATCTGTCCGCATACCATAGTCTATGAGTCGATTCTGTTTCTTTGTACAGTTTGTTTGTCAAGTGCATAGTGAGTCTATATGCATCAAGTTGAGTCGGTCCTATGTACGCTCACGATGTTAGTCCCTTTCTAGTGTGAGGCAAGTCGGGTCTAATGCGTACGTTGTAGACTTGTCGGTATTTGGGATCGGCTCTACCTCAACATATCGGATCTAGTCACATAGGGGGACCAGTGGTGATTCCTAGTGAGTCTTCGAGCCGCCTCCTCCCCTTTGAGAGTGACCCCACCCGGAGTGTCCATCTCTACCTCATTCTCACAACAGCGTGAGCATATCAAATATATACGGGATGAGCAGGTGACGATTACTTGGAGTGGGGCATACTCCGCGCTTCTTGGTCGATGACGGATCTGTTGAAGCCACACGAGCAGCCGCACCCCTTACTCGACGGGGTCGAGTTCTTCCCACCCGGGGAGAATTGATGGGAATCAACACTGGGCACTTAAATTTTATTTTGCATTTGTGTCCTTTTTATTTATATTTATACCCTTGTGTAATTGGGTACGTAATTGTATGGCAAGTATAAGCCAAAATGTGAGTCTTTAGGTTTTAGTGGGTTTATGTGCAAAAGTCCAATAGGGGCCCCCACCTTCTTACCCATTGGTCCACCTAGGCTCTAGGGCCCATGTGGGGCTGGTCAAATGTCCAAGGTGGGCTTCTAGAAGACTTGACCATTCAAGGGGACAAAGGGTATAAAAATTCAAAATTCTCTCCCCTTAAAGTCAAGGGGGCGCCCCCCATTTAATATAGAATATTAAGTGTTGTATTTTAATTTAATGTGGCCATTTGACCACATGGGGGAATAATGTCTAATACCACATTTGCCCTCCCCAAATCCTAGATCTAGGGATAGTTTAGGTCATTTTGTATTTCATATAAATACCTTATATTTCTCTTTTTGATGGAATTAATGATGAAAATTACAAGAATTTGTGCCATGGGCGTCCCTCTCTCTCTCTCGCTCTCTCTTGTTCTTCATCTTCTTCCTCTAGATCCAGGGTGTGAAGCCCTTAATATTGGAGTGATTCCAATTTCTATCTTCCCTCTGGAGTGTGAAGCTCCCCCACCGCCGTTCGTGCCGCCGCTGGAGCCGCCATCAAGCCGCCACAAGCCGCCATTCCCACTGCTATCTAGAACTCTGAGTTCCAGAATAGCAAGCTGAAAAAGAGGTCGGTTATCCCAGATCTCAGCTCTGATCAAGCGGAGATTTTGAGATCTTGTTCCTCTCTCTGTTAGCTTTCCAACAATATAGATTTTGCCTTATTTAGATCCCGTTTGGTAGTTTTCCCGCTATTTTCATCGCACCCCTGACAGTCTGCCAATCAGCAGATCTGCTGGATAGAGTCTGGTTGTCGTATTTTTTCCACCCTTATACATCTCCACAAAATCCTCAAAAATTCATGTGTGCTCCTCCCTTCCCCACCTTCCACCCATAATTTTTATAGAGTCTAGATCTATTGTTTTCTTTTGGTTCAAAATTCATTTTCAGGGACAACTCAGTATGTCCTGTGTCTCTGTCAGTCCGAGCCAGCAAAAATCTTTATGGAATAGTCATTTTAATATTCAATCCATTCACTTGATGGATCTGTAAAAATTATATATTGTAGCCCTCTAAGTCCTCTATCCATCGGTACCTCTTTTGCATCCATCCGACATCGGATCTGGCCACAGCAATTCTTTTCGTGAAGGCGCGTAGAGCAGATCCGAGGACATGCTAGCAACTCAGTCCGAGATTTAATGCCTCGGAAAATACGTCGGCTCACCTTCGGCGACCGCCGCTCCTGAAGGTCGATCGGCAACCCATCAGAAGCATCCCAGCCAGCCGTCGAAGCAAGGAGTCGAGCGAAAGCCGCCGTCCTAGTTGCTGAGTTCTCGTGCTGTACCGAGTTGGAATAGTACCGAGTCGGACCAGCAGCCCGTCTCCGGCCCAAATTGCTGTCCATCAACCCAAGATCGGTCCTCCCGAGCCCCACTTGTAGCCCTTTACCTCTCTGCGTGGAGTGGGCAGTAAATTCATTTCTGTAATTATTGTAATATTTTTACCGGGAGTTATCGTACTTGGCCGGGGTCGTCTTCCCCACGCCCGGAGCGTGGAGGTACACTCGTCACCCTCCTCGTAGGTATTCGCTTTACTCGTATAATTTTTATATGCCGCTACTAGAGTGATAGGTACGTAGCTCGATATATACTTTTATCACCGTTGCGAAAGTGAGTGAGTGACCCATCCTGTGACTCAATCCGAGTACACGCGGAAGAGCCGAATACCCGAGACTCACTGCCGGTTCCTCAACCGCGCACGGTCCCACGTTTCCCTCGCTAGGGACGAGCTGCGAGCTAGAGTCCCAGGTTCGCTGGTCCATCCCGCATCAAAGGGACGCTATATACAGACCCTGACTCGATCTGGACTCTACCCTACTATGTATAAGGGGAGTTTGTGGAAAGGAGTTTAAGGTGGAAAGTGGCAGCCCTTGGCTAAGGGATCCATTTTCCAAGGAGGCCATTTCTTCAATAGTGAGTTCGCAAGCCCATGTTTGAGAATCGGTGTTTTTTTCGGTGGTCATGGGTGAATGTGCAAACCCTATGGGCGGGTTGCCCCATGGCCAGATAAGTGAGGAGCGGAGGGAAGGGTGGGTGGAATAGGAAGGGAATGAAAAAGATAGGAGTGGGCCTGTTTAAAGCAAGGAAGATACCCAAGGGGAAAACCTCATCGGGGGGTTTATCAAGATGGAACAAAGAGAGGAGGCCAAAGTCTTCCTCGAGTGATGAATCGAGTGGGATTTTCTTTCTTTGAGAGACTTCAAACTCTTCTCTCGACTCTGGCCGAGTTCCAAGTTGTATTGGCCCTATAACAAAGCGACCGTAAATCAAACTCTTACCTCGAGTGGCCTAAGATGGCTCTTCTGGAGAGTAACCCAATCCTACATGACCTTTAGCAATCTTAAGCCTTCTTCTATGCGTGGGACCTTGCTCAAACTGACATAAACCCTTACCCATGGTAAAGCCCATTCTGGCCATGATCTCCCATCCTTTACCGAGAGGGATATTGGAATGTGTGATTGTCCGGGAAGGAAAGGTGAATCGGGTAGACTTAAGGCGGAGGGCCCTACGACACCTTCTATGGAGAGGACGGGCTTCTTGCCCTTATCTGGAATGGTCATGAATGGGATCTGCGTGAAAGTGATAGCATTGAAAGTTTCCACCAGTGGGATACTCTTGATTTTGATCACCCTACAATTGTAAGGAAACTTGAAGCATTGATGGGCCGTTGATGAGATTCTGAGGGTTTGCTCAATCCATGGCCGTCCTAAGATGGCCTTGTATGCAGGGTCGACATAAAGGACAAAGTAGTCAGATGTCATGACCATTGGACCTAAGCTGAGTTGCAGGGTCACCTTTCCTTTTGCACACCTCTTCGAATTGTCATAAGCTGAGATTATGGTGCACACCTCTTCTAGGTTCTCTTCCTAGAGGCCAATTTTTCAAATGGTCTTCATGGGACACACATTAATTGAAGCTCCCGTGTCAATGAGGGCAGAGTCGACCTTAACTCCATTGAGGGAGATTGTGAGGCACGAGTGACCTGCTTTCGGGCAAAGCGAGGTCCTTATCAGAGAATGAGATGGATGGTCCACATGTAAGGGCATGATGGCCTCGGTCACACCACTTGCCAGAAGGTCTTCGTTGACTATGATCTTTTGGAGGAATTGCAACAGAGTGGCTTGGTGTGATGGAGACTTCCTAATGAGCTCCATGATGGAAACCTTGGCAGGGGTCCTGTCTAGATGTTGGAGAATGCCATACTCCGTGGGAGGGCCTTGAGAATTGACCCCTTCCTCCGACTGGGACGGCCTTTGGGACGGGGGAATGATGCGGTTACGGAGAGTGACATTCACCGAAGCTTCTTTCGTGTCATCTTGCTCCAAAGGTTTTGGGCGGATTAGTTGCAAGGGAGCTGGAGATCCGAAGATGCATGAGAGGGAGGCTGAATCATCTTCGGAATCGACTGAAGAAGGAGAAGGGACTGATTTTGGCTGAGGTGGCTTAAGGAGGACCAAAGGGCGCTCTTGCATTGACTGAGCTTTTGAAAAGACATGAGGTTCTTGACATGGTATCTGAGGAGGGTTGATCAAGGTGGGTGGTTTTTGAGTAGCATTTGAAAACTGACTGGGAGGTGAGATCAGACTTCGGGATTGGGTGAACATGTTGATGTCCGCCCATGGTTCATTAGCTTCCACCTCTAACATCCCGTACCAACCCGGAAATCCTTCGATGCCCCACATCTGGGTCCTTTTGAGCACCCATGGTTCCATTCCTATTACGGTGTTCACCTGCTCATTTTGCCTCGAGCTCGAGGGATCTTTGGTTGATTGATGAGTTGGCAGTGGGTTACACACGATACCAAGTTCCCGGTTGGGCTTCTTGAGGTTGGCAATGGCTAGCTTCACATCCGCCCAGTTGATTCTCCCCTCGTCATTCATGTCATACACCCAATCCTGGAATTGGAAGTAGTTGAATATATCATGCCCGAAAGTTCGGTGATAAGGATAGTACCTGGAGGTATCGGCATTAGGAAGGACCTAATCCCGCTGAGGGGGAAGCTGAATGGATTCGGAGGACATAAGGGCAAAGAATATGTCGCCCAAAGTTTCAGGCAACGGAGGTTAAGAAACCCTTTTTGGTCCAGTGCGGTTGTAGTTATGAGGTGGAGGGACGTTTGCATAAGGCTTTGCCTTGCCCCTGGTTTGCACTAGCCTGAGCAGGATGGGAGACCTGGCGATTGTTAGACTTGAAGGGCGAGCCAACTGCATTAACCTCTCATTCACCATGACACCTTCAGTGGTGGGGACAGCCGGGGTCTTCCTACTCTTTGTACGAGGCTCAAAGAAAGGAGGCAAGGTGGAATCCCTTACCTAGGCCTGAACTATCCGAGCTCAATTATAGAGTTGGTGAAAGGTGTGGAACTCACTGAGCATTAAGATGGCCCTAAGCTGAGGGGTGGCATTGTTCACCAACATGGTGATGGCTTGAGACTCGGGGATGGGGACCTCTGTCCTAGAAGCCATGATTCTCCATTAGTTTGCAAAGTTAATGAAATCCTCGTCAGGCTTCATTTTCTCCATGACCAGGTCAAACAATCTAGGAGAAATAGAAGACATATGACCAAACTGAGCGAGGAATCGCTCGGAGACTATATCGAAATTGATGAGATCAATAGCTGGTAGGGAGGAAAACTAACTAGGGCCTCATCCTCGAGAGATTTTTGAAATAGATGGACCAATAGGACCTGATCGTAGAGCCATTGATGGGAATCCATAAGGAAACCCGAAAGGTGATGATGGGGGTCAGTGGTACCATCATACCTCCTATACTTAGGAGCCTTGAACCCAGGCGGAAAATGAGCGTTGGGGAGCTTGCAATACTGGACTAGCGAGTGGGGACGTGAGTTTGGCATACTCTCGGCCACTGCCTAATGAATGTAGCTTTGGATTTCCTGCTGGAATGACAGGTCCATCCCCTTCAACGGGACACCCATGGTTGATGGAATCGGGGGTGAAGGGACCCTTTGCGGAGCAATTGGATAGCTGAATTGGAGTGGATTCTCAAAAATGGGTCGGCTCATGGACCCCTGAAAGGGGGTTTGACAGCGGGGAGGTGTGATATGGGGAGACATGTGTAGGATGGCCGGAGCCTTCCCACGGGAAGCCATCATGGCCAAGTCCGCGAGAGTGTAGCGGGATAGCACGCTGATCAACTCTTGATCCTCGTGCGGTGAGAGTGTAGGAGCCCTCGGGCTACTACGGTCATGATCACTCGGTGAAGAAACCGAATCGGCGTGGACGGCCTCATTTGACGCGGCCGAGAACATGCCTATAAAGGCATCCGGATAATCGTCCTCTATTTGAAATAGAGGACTGCCCCTAATCCCGGATTCATATTGGGGAGGGAATTCCTCCTCATAACCCGGATATATGAGAACCCACTCCATCCTAAACCAATTTTAATCAGTTTAGAAGTGAGATAAATGAAACTTAGGGGGAGGGGTAAGTATTTCCAAGCACACCAAAGGGGGTGACCACAAGCAATGTCCTAGAATTTTCTTTTCCTTCTCTCTTTTTGTTCTCTTTTCTTTTGTTCACTCGGAGGAGAGAAGAGAACTAAGTGGGTGAAGGGTGAACTACCGGGGACTTAGCAGAAACCTCACTCAAAGCCCAGGGTTACTATAGGTTCTTCTGGTGGTACAACCTGTTTGGCGACCGTGTGGGAACCCAAGGTTCGCGAGGACTCACGGAGGTTCCCGTTGGACAAACCAATTACACCCGAGTGGGAATTCTCAGGTGAAGGATTTAATTCCAACGGGAGGGGTTCCTAACAAGGGGTGATGTCGGCTCTGCCTAAACCCAACCACGATCCAACCCTATAGAGAGAGATTACACAATGCACAAGCAAAACAACAAAGAAAACAACTAGTTACGGAGGAGCACAGGAAGAGAGTAGAGGGCGGCCAAGTCACTGACCGCTCAAAGACCTGGCCGGCCAGGTCGAGGGATGCTAAGGGGAGAAGGTGGCCAGAGTGCTGGCCACCTGGAAAGGGGGAGAGGGCGACCAGGTCGAGGGCCATCCAGGGTTCTGGGCATCCAGAATCCTGGTCCCCCAGGAGATGGCCTAGGCGGCCACTGGGTGGGAGGCCCAGGGGCCTAGGTGGCCAGGGGGTTGGCCTCCTTCTGTCTGACTTTCAGAAAACACAAAAAGAGAGCTATGTAAATTAATCTAATGTAAACACATGCTTCATTTATCTTGGACTTCAAGCATTAGAAACTCACAGTAGGCGATAGAAGGTCCCACCGTGATCGCCACTTCCGCTTGTAGGCTCCGAGATTTTGGAGTGGGTTGATTTGGAGACGTGCCCTGCGTGGTTGTCTCCTCAACCTTCCTGGGCCTTGAGTACCTACAGAGGAACAAATTAAAGATTAAGTAATCATGATCGCCAAAGGTGTTTACCTAAACCTCACAGAAATGATGATCGCGGGGAGTTGTTAAAACAGGGAGAAGGTAGGGTCCCTCTTCCTCGTCCTTGGCCGGCCAAGGGCAAGGAGTCCTGCGTAGTTCCTTGAAGCTGAAGTCCTGTAAGCAGTGAAGCTTAAAGAAGAAAATAGAAAAAGACCATTAGTAATGGGAAGTGCAGTATCTACTCTAATGAAAATTAATATAACGGTAATAGTGGCGACGTAATTACCTGGGGGTGGTGGGAAGGAGGGATGGCTGAGACTTTCGACCACCCACCTTCCCATTTATTTTGGGGAAAAAACCTTTTAAGTGTAGGAGCTAGGAAGATTATGATATGCAGAATGTACTTACCAGGAAGCCATGATGCAAGAAGCAGAGGATGGGGGGTTCCGGAGTTCAAACCAGGATTGAGGATGAAGGAGGAAAGTGACTAGGCGCAACTCCCTCCTCACCGTCCGAGAGAAGCTTCGCAGGCATACTCCCCCTTTCCAAATCTCTTGACTCCCCGAGTTCCCCAAAATGCCAAAATCCCCCCTCTCTCTTTGGAGATTGGTGGTTTTGTCATTGAGGTTGCAGTGCATGAAATCGTGGGGAAAATCATGCAAAATGGGGGGGGGGAGGGAGAACGTGCTCATGAAGTGAGCCACGTTCTCTGACCAAGTAAAAATTGGAGGGTGGCCATCTACTTGGCCTTCTTGAAGGGGAGGGCGGCCAGACTGATGGCCACCAAGCAGAAGAGGGCAGCCATCGACCTGGCCGCCCAGGATCAAGGGTGGCCAGCTCTCTGGCCAGCCACACCATGGTCTTTGGGCCCCCTAAATGGACGAGGCCCAATATTTCTATTACTACGGGCTGGGCTTTAAAGCTTGGAACAATGATAAACTAGGCACAACAATTGTGTGTCATTCATTTGAAGGTCCACTGGGGATCTGCGGGATGTCCGAAATTAGGCGTCTACACTCTCCTTTGCCGGCACACACACCGTGTGCTCCACCGGCACACTCCTGAAATCCCGTCGTCTGGTACACCCCTTTGGCCCTGCCCGACACACTTTGGACTCACCTTTACCGGCACGCCATGAGGCCCTCTTGCCCGTCACACACTTGGTCTGTCTCTGCCAGTGCACTCCCCTTTAGCATGTGCCTTGGCTGGTACACCTCCCAGCTTGCGTTGCCCGGTGCACCCTTTGGCTTGTGCCTTGGCCGGCACACCCCCCCAGCCTGCCTTGGCCGGCACACCCTCGGCCTGCCTTTACCCGGTGCACCTGAGCCACTTTCAGTTGGTGCATTCTTAGCCTGTTTTAGCCCAGTGTCTCTTGTTCACTATTTTCCCTAGGTTTTCCGAAGCTTTCTTAAAGGTGCTACTGCCCCGGCACACACCTTGATTTGTTGGGTTACACCACTCCTTGTGGGCGTATACCCCTTTTACCCCCTAGCATCCGAGTCATGGGCAGATGCTACCGAATTTTTGTTAGGAATAATAACACATTAAAAGTCAAAAGGAAGGAACAAACAAATGGAACAAGCAATAATAAAACACTCCGACCAAGACGAGAACAGTGCAAGACTTGAAGAACTGGACTGAACACTACGGTGGTAGATTACTGAACATGACTGTGGACTTAATCATATAATGAAGGGCATTGAAGCTCCCCATCTGAATTCCACAAACAAAAGAAACCCCTACTATGCGTCTCAAGAACAGAGGGACTCTCCCTGACCTTACCCCACCTACATAGACTTTGCCACAGCTGCGTTGACCCTAGAACCAGCCTGCCCCTCCGACCGGTACACTTCAACTCACTCCTACCTGACACACCCTATCGGTGCCTGGCCCAGCACACTTCAACCCCCTGTCTGCCCGGCACAACCTTCTGCTTGTGCCTTGCCCGGCACACTCTCCAACCCGCCTTCTAACCGATGCACCTGCACCCTCCCTCGCCGGCACACTCTCTAATGCCCTTACCCTACACGCGCCTCAACATATCCACCCGGCGCAACCTTCATATGAAATGCCATATCACAATGAAAAAAGGGACATAATAATGATAATAAAAATTATATAATAATAATGATATTAAAAAATAAAATAATAATAATAAAATAAATGAAAGTAGAATTCATAGCTCACAGGTAATAAAAGAAGGATCAATAAAATAATAATAATAAATAAATAAATGATGATGATAATAAATAATAATAATAATAATGAGTAGAATGATACGACTTTCATCTCCCTCGGACCCCAAGTTCGGGAATATTAATGACACCTTCGTAGGCCGAGCTTCGCCCTTGGGGGTTACCCCCGGTCATGGTTACTGCCCAACCTTACTTTGGGCCAACATCTCACCGAAGTCACCCCCTTGCCACCGAGATCTGATCCTATCTTCTTATCAAAATTGACGTCTCCTGGCAAACATTTGCACGGGTTTATTTCCGTTTCCGTCTTGTCCTCAACACGGACCTTTTTCCAGATATGGAATGGTCCGTGAGTGACCGACATAATTTGAATGTTCATACCCCGATGCGAGCTTTTGGCATAGTTCGACCATCCCTATCTTCTTGCATTAATATGTAATTCTTTCGGCCGTAGGGCCCTTATTCCTGACAATTAATCAAGGGTGTTCCCCTTTTCGAGGGGATATAAATGACGCCATGACCTTTATGGCACGGCGGGTCTTGGTCCCGACCCAAACCACACAATTGTCAGACTGAGTCAGATCTAGCGCACCAAGGGCTTCCAAGAAGCCCGAATAAATCGTCACCTTGTGACTGGCATGCCCACACACTAAATAAACGAACAAACCCATCAAATAAACCAATAAACAAATAAACAATAGACCCAACGAAAAGTGCGTCCACAGCAGCACACACACACACAAAGACGATGCTCCAATGCACACGCACACATGGTCCAGACTAAACCAGACCATGGGGACGAACCCCGAACAGAAACACAGGCAACACCTACACATACGGGGTACAACCCCAACCAAGGATGCAGGCTAACTCCTGCACACACTGGGAATAACTTCCCAACACTATCAGAACACGCAAAGATCTAAACTCCGCACACACACAGAGTATGTATGTTCAGAAAAACACAGATATGTTCAGATGATTACATTCAATCCCAAGATATGCTAGAAAGACCAAAAACAAGAAAATCCATCATGTATAGAATCTCCCTTTCTAGATGCTCCGGATCTTCTAGTTGATGTAGACGGATGATCGCGATTTCAGCATCTTCTTGTTCCTCTCTTCAATCCGCTTCACTCTTTCTTCTTCCACGAACTCCAGAAATGCCTTGGAGTAGATCAAATCCCTTTCTCCTTCTTCTTATCCTCTCCTTCTTCCCTTCTTCTCCTGTAAGATAGAAAATGTTAGCTCATTAGAGTTCTATTCTCCAAAATTCGCAACAAGAGTATATATAATCCTTAGAGGGGCCAAACGACCAGAAAACCCATACTAAAACCCTTTAAGAACCCCTCTTAGACATGTATATTAAACCTAGGGGCAAAGTGGTCAAAATAGGGTTCATTCGGATTGGGTTTAATGGGTTTCAAGTGAGGTTTGTAAACCTCGTTCTAGAATCTCCTGAAGGGGTGTCAACACCCAGTGTTGATTGTAGATATGTTCTTTCCCTCCCTAACTTAAACTATGAAATGTGCTAAAGGGGGAAAAGAGTGACTGTGTGTGTGAGTGAATATCATGAAAAAGATAAACGATGCAAGCAATGAATCACTCACATGCATGGACAAGTTGTGATTGCCACCAAGATATTAAGTGCAAGGAGAGGGCACCACATACCTTGGAAATGGGAGACGGATGAGGACACTCACCTAATGATGCAACGATGGAGCGGGATGAAGACGGTCCTATGAAGACTGCTGAACGACAGACCGCCTCCAACGTTGAAGTAGAAACACAGGAAAAAGGCTTGGCTAGGGACTAAACGGTCTGAATCGGGCCGCACACGGGAGCAAGATGGTCTGAGGAGGCCGCACGCCCCGGTAGACGATCGGAGATGAACCACGTAGAAACCCCAGATCCCAAGCCGTAGGACTTACTCATCTACCCCTTCCGGCCGGCCAGAGGGGATGGGCCTCGCGCTAAAACTCCTGTTGACCTACAAAACACAGCAAATTACTAGAAAAATGCAACCCAAGTGAGTTTATGAAGTGCAATATCTATGCAAACGAATGGAAAACTAAACACATAAATGGAATGGGGGATACCTAGGGGTTGGGTTTTTAAACCCCTATGGGGCGTGAAAACAATAGGAAGGTGATGAATGTGAAAATGATAGTGAAAAACGTGGGAGAAAGTGAAAGGAAATGATGATGCGATGATGAACGAACAATGAAAAATGACTAAATGAAGACACTAAACACAAAAGACTCGGACTACTCCTTGAACCGGAGGCTTGACAGACGTGGAAAGCCTTCCTCCTTGGCTAGAACTCGCTAAAGAAAGCGACAACACTTCGACGCGAATTCCAGAATCTCCCCCTTCGCGAGCTTGGACTAAGGGTGCTACTTATAGACCCTTGAAAGTCAGCCCCAAATTAAGGATTGTCCAGCAAGAATTAGGTCAAGATTCTTTAGGATAAAATGAAGATAATATTCCCATCTTTTACTAGGATCAAACATGACCCAATTTGGTTAAGAATCCACGGAGAAAAAGGTTGAACAACCAATAGGTTTCACCACGGGTGGAGAGAGAAAAGCCAACCAAATCTAGGATTTCGGTCATAAAAACGTTCGAATGATGGGCCGCCTTCCCATATAAAATGTCCAATGCTAGACCGCTTACATGGTGTCAGTGGAAAACAAATAATAGGATAAATAAACCCTTTATCCAAAGAACAGACCGACTGTTCTGACATTGGACTCTGGATTGGAAAGCGGTCCATCGATAGACCGCCCAACGAGTCAAACGGCCCATTGCCAGACCGTTTAGACAGTGTCGGTGGTAAATCAATAAAAATAGATATTTATCTAGAAAACTGACCCATTTAGGACTCTAGCCCCTAAACGGTCGTTCGATGGACAGCCCAACTTGAATAAACGGCCTAATGGAAGACCGTTTATTAGGTTGTCGGTGGAAATTAAGAAAAATAAGATAAATAACCATTTATCAAGAATTCAAGCCGTTGGGCTACAAAACGGTCTTACTAAAGACCACCGATCCTACTAAACGGTCTATCTTTAGACCGCATTTAAGCTAGACGGTGGAAAATAATAAAATGGGATAAATAGGCTCATTTACCCCAAAGACCATGTTAAATCAAAGCCCATTAAGCCCAAACTTAAGAAAATTGAGAGCAAGCCCAGCCTGAGAGGAAATACCTATAAAATCAGCCTAAAGACATGCCTGAGCATGGCCCAATGAATAATGGATAACTCGAGGCATCAAAAATGAAGGTAGGAAGGATGACCCAACTCAGAGGCAAAAAATGGGTGTCAACGGATGCCCCTCCTTAACGTCCTCTTTGCAGGGGAACGAGCGAGGTGAAGTGAAAGTAAAATGGAACATGGAGATGAAGCGGAAACGAAGCAGAGCGGACTGAAAAGCGCGCGTTAAGGTAAAAGATACCCGTTTTCTCGCCAACGAGCGATAGGAATTTTCTGGAAAACTCCAAACCAAACACAAGGAATGATCAGACGAAAATGACACCAGTCTGGAGAAACTACCTAAACAAGCAGAAGAAGAAACAAGCGACCTCATCAGGGGACACAATCCACAACCAACGAGGGAATCGGGACAAGCAGTAAAAAGTAAAGAAGCAGACTAAAACCTCCAGACTGGGACCCTTAGTCAATCAATCCAGGTGTACAGACTAGAGAAAACCTTCCAACTCTGAGTGGAATAGTTTCTCTTACCCAAAACCATTAACGAACAATCATCCATCACAGATGGGACACTTTCAGACAGACCATGGGTCGTGAATGCTCAAAAGATGCGTATGATGCATGCTGGGCTAAAATAAAATAAATCATTAAAACGAATGCAAAGAAAGCCATAAAATAGAAAATACTCGAGAATAGAATTGCTAGATCGAGCTAATAAGGGTCAGGACACTATCTGCAACCACGGCGTGGAAGATAGAACTATCATCCCCTAATTTTCTCAACCTAACGGCCTATCCGATGATTAAACACGTGTACCAAGATCATCATCATTTTTGTTATAGGGGAACATCAGATCCTGGAACACGTGAATGACCAGCCAGTTCTCAAGATAATATAATATAGATACCATATAGTAATGCATTAGGGAATACAGGGTATGGAATACTTACCTGACTTACCTGACCGGTCGGAGCAATGTAGTCATGCTGCAAAAGATCATGAACAAGGTTTTGCAATCATATATATCATGAAAACAAGTCGATTGAGCCCAAAAGGTTGTTAATTAAGCACATAATGCAGCAAAAGTAAGACTAAAAGTTCATTCATCACTTCAGCGTATAAATGGTCTACTTTAGACCGCCACAAGTAATAAAACGGTCCAAATGGGACCGTTCAAAAAAGCAGAACTTTGAATTTTAAACGTGCATAAAATGGCCCAGGGACAGACCGCCAAAGAGATAAACGGTCGTTGACGAACCGTTCAAAGATAGACGATTCGTCACTCCAAAAAAGGGTCATGTCCAAACCGTCTAGATTCCAAACGGTCCAGCGATAGACCGCAATCTGATCGTCAATTTCAAAAAAGAAAATTGACGCCCCAAAGTCTTCTCCCTCAATCAACCTCCACTACCTTCACCACCGAACACCGAAACCCATTCCGCCCTTCATCCTCTCATTCCCCATTCTCAAGCTTCCCTTCCCTCTTCTCTAGCCTCTTCTGGCCTTTGCATACCCCATATGAGATTTAAGAAACAAGCCTTGACTCGTCGGATGGCCAGAGAGGAAGCCGCACCGCCGTTAAACCCGTCGGAGGGGGGAGCGCCGCCGCCATCCATGGCCGAAGGAGAGGCACCGCCACCACCCGCGGTTGAGGGCGACGTCACGGCGATCGTCACCTGAGCCACTGAGGGTGTTGGAGCGCCGCCGGAGGTGGCAGCTGCGGCGGTGGAACGGCCGGTGAGGACCTCCGAGGTAGGCCCCTAAGAACCCTCATTTCCCATTTTTAATGCGTGCATGTAGGCCTGTCAACGGAGCGGATACGAAGCGAATATATGACTATCCGTATCCGCTCCGTTTTAAAATTCGAATTATCCGATTTTGATCCGCTCCGATTTGAATTCGGATACGAAGCGAATATATGACTATCCGTATCCGCTCCGTTTTGAAATTCGAATTATCCGATTCAAATTCAAAAGTATATAAATACAATTATAAAATGTTAAAAGTATATAAAATATAACTATAAAATGTCAAAAATATATAAAATAAACTCTAAATTAAAATACAACTATAAAATGTCTAAATTTCTCTACAATATTATTTATTTTATAATAAATTATTTAAAAATATGTATTATATGATATATAATATTACGAACGGATATTTTTCGAAGCGGATATTATAATATCCGTATCCGCTCCGATTCGAATTCGATATTATCTGTATCCGAAAAAACGAATACGAATTCGAATATTATTCGTTAATACGGATTCGGATTTGAAGCGAATTCGGATAATATCTGAATCCGTTGACAGACCTACGTGCATGTAGCCCTAGGCGAAGGAGGAGGGGCACACGACCCCTCAGGACAAGTTGTAGGGTCCTTAAGGCGATTGCCACCGGTGGGAAGGGGGTTGACCGTGTAGGTTAAGATCAACGGGAGGGCTTATGGGGAATGGAAAACGGTCCTGTGGGGACAACTGGGGATGCAAACGATGAATCAACGACCGCTGGAGTTATTCAAAACGGTCCTGAGGGGGCCGCTTACTTGACAAACTACATTTTTTATTTTTTATTTTTATTTATTGCAATGCATGACTTATTATGAATTAAATGAATGATGAAGATTGTTTAAATGTATGCAGGGAAAGCATCGGACCCAGATTTCATGGCTCCAGGTCCATGTAGTGTACCTGACACTGTCGGACTTCCAGCGGGAGCGGCTGGCTGCCATGGGATTCGGGGAGTTCCTAATCATGGAGGTTGCTTGTCTCGACACCGCCCTCCTGTACGCGCTGCACGACAGGTGGGACCCAGTCAGCCGCACATTCCTCTTCCCATGGGGCCACATGGTCCCGACACTCGAGGACGTGGCGCGCATCACAGGCCTATGGGTGCACGAGACACCGGTGAGCGGGAGGACCTTCACCGACTACAGAGAGCTGGCCCAGAGGCTGTTGGGTATAGACCTGTAGAGGTCGGAGCTCCAGTCGATGACCCTGCAGAGAGCGAAGCTGTAGGAGAGCCTAGGCCTGCTGGGAGCGGGGATCGTGGTGGGAGATCTCCCGAAGCAGCACCTGGGGAGGCTCGTGGACCGAGCGCGGGAGTTGGTAGCAGCCGCTTCGGGACCCAAGGTGGACGTCGTCCTCCGGAGGTTCCTGATGCTTCTCTTCAGGAAGCTACTGTTTGCCACCCTGGGTGAATAGTGTGAGCTGTCGGCTGCTGCCTTTGCTAGAGGAGGTGGACCGCATCGGAGAGTATGCATGGCGTGCGGCAGTCCTCACCTTCCCCTTCGACACCCTCAGCTCCATGAGCCGGCGCATGATGCTCGGTGGGTTCTCCCTGCTACTTTAGGTACGACTCGATCCCTAAAATGCTTATGCAATTGCTACATGAATTCTATAAATGCTTATATGCTGACATTTTGATGCAATGTAGGTGTGGGCCTACGTGTATCTCCCCGGGTTGGGGAGAGGAGAGGAGAAATACCCTGACTGATTGCCCATCGCAATACGGTGGATAGCACCTCGGGAGGTTGGCTCCCTGCGTCGTCAGGTCTGGACAATTCAAGATGACCTCGACGCCCTACCCTACGCCTCGGTAAGATCTAAACTTGAGCTTTGTGTAAATGCAGCTATATGCTTGTATGCTGACGCAACTGCCTATTGGACAGGTCCGGTGGACGCCCTACCAGGGAGAGGGGCACGAGGGCTAGCCGTGGGTGGTGGCGGCCTTAGCGTACGCGGGGCGAGACATCTAGCTCCACTACATAAATGTGATGGAGCCACTCCATTACCGGCTGGTCATGAGGACCATCGGCGTCCACCAGGCGGAGGTCGAGTTCCCACCTCGGGAGAAGCCGGAGGAGCGCGTCGGACGCAATGAGCGCGGGCTGACGGCAGAGATTGATTGGGTCACTTGAGCGGCAGAGCAGATCAAGGATTGGGCAGGACTTGGGTGAGCGGTGCGCGCCCGACCCGAGAGCGACGAGGCCTACCTGACAGCCTACGCCTGCCGCTACGGAGAACAGGTCTTCCGTGGTGCACGACGATCGGTACAACTCTAGACTGATGATTTCTAATATGTTTATGATTACATTGCATTGACACCTGACTTCCTACATGTAGCTCGACCCCCAGGAAGGATCGCCGAGCTCCAGGGGCTACTCCATTCTACCATCTAGCAGGGGGATGACCTCCGACTTTCTCTTGACCTCCTGGTAAGTTCTACTCAGCCTCAGCCTTAAAGTGTTTATACTATGCTTATGAAACTGACATGCCCCTATTTTGCAGCGTGCTGAGGGAGCCCAGCGCCAGGGAGCCGACGTGCCATCTTCCTCCCAGCCTCCCGCAGATCGGGCCGAGCGGGATGCTGAGTTTGCCCAGGCAGTGGCACGGGCTGAGGAGGCCGAGGCCGCACTCGCTGAGAGGGTAAGTAAATAGTTGTACTTTCCCTTTTGTTGATTATGATAATGAATGCAACTAGCTGATTATGATGTATGTGCGCAGACGACCGAGCTGGCAGTGGCGCTGAGTGAGGTCACTCGGTTGAGAGGGGAGCTGGAGCACAGCCGCCCGGCAGATGTGACGGAGCTGGCACTCCTTTGTGCCGAGCTGGAGTGACTCCGAGCTAGGGCTGTGGAGATGGAGCGCATCCGAGCAGAGTGGGACTGGTCCCAACTCCAGGTGGCTAAGCTGGAGGGTGCTGAAGAGGCATATGAGCGGATGTGTGGGAGGCCGGAGCACAGCGGAGCCTCGAGTGGCACGCACGGTACACACTGCTCCTACAGAGGGTACTTCACGAGTTCCTCTGGTCGTCGGGGGAATGAGGAGGAGGAGCGGCGTCGACGGCGCCGAGAGGAGGTGAGCTAAGCGATGGCCCCTCCATCGAAGAGGCACGAGGGCATGGGTAATAGTGGGGGTCCGGGAGAGAGACCGGCTTGAGATATGATATGTGACTCATGTACCTATTGTTATGAATGTTATGGGATGGTATGTTTTGATTTTGCAAATAAATGTGGGTATGCTTGATGCTAACTAACTAACAACGAACACGGAAGAGTGAGCATGAGAGAGATGGAGAGACTTGAGAGAAGTGAACCAACAAAAGAAGTAAGGTAGCAGAGAGAGAGAGACGGTCATCCATAAGGCCGCTCCAAGGACTTGACGGTATAGAGGTAGACCGCTGAGGGTCATCTTGCCACGAGCTCAAAGAAGGCCCTAAACGGTCCCCATTGGACCGCATATCTTATAAAACGGCTCTCCTTTGACTGTTGGAATTTAGAGACGGTCTTCCAAAGACCGTTTAGGCTGCCAGAGAGATGAGGTGCGTAGAAGGTATAGAAATAGTCTTTTGAGGACCGCTACTAGCCTCCAGCGGCCGCACGATAGACCGCAAGTTGGGAAACCCTGGTAGCTCTGATCGGGACTCTCGTGGAGAGTCCCAAACCGTGGGCAAGGAGTCCTAATCCGTTCTAAGGCCTATCCTAACCCATTTTGGTGCTATCCTACCTCAATCCTGATGGGATTAGGCCAAGTGTTTGGGCTCTATAAGTAGGGGGACACCTTAAACTCATTTCTCACACAACATCCCTCTTCTAGGTCTTGAAAACCTTGTAAACCTCCCCAAATCATCATGAAGAGGGCTCTTGAGGGAAGCTCCATGGGTAAGGCTGCTTACCATGGGCGAGAGTCGGCCAAAAAAGAGTATGGGGCACTGCAAAGGTTGACCGCCATCCCAGGGCATCTGAGCTCCAACCCTTTAAGGGAGGTAAACCAAAGCAACTTCTTTTATTTCATTCAATTTCATTCAAAAATACTTATTATTCTTTCTCTTTTCCTCTCTTTGTTTTCTTTTCCTTCTTATTACCTCAGATCCTTCTGGCCTAAGGCGCTATTACACCCTGAAGTGGATGTCTCCCATGATCCGTGAGCTCCCTATAGCAGTGATATCCATCTTAAGGGCTGGCACTTGCACCCTCTTTTAATTATAGCCAAAAACTACCCCAAGCTTTCATTGGATTGGCACAGCATCACAGCCCTAGTAGAACTATGGCATCCCCAGACGCATACCTTCATCTTCCCCTCTTTTGAGGCCACCATTCTATTAGAGAGGTAGAGACTTATCTATCCCTCCCTAGATCTAAAGTTGGTGAGGAAGACTTAGTTTGCCATATTGTTGCCCCTGTAGATCCTACCCTCATTCTAGGGGAGTTCCTACCTAGTGCTAAGGACATCCGCACCATAGTTGGCCTACACCACATCCATTTGCTACCCCTGAGCCAGTGGGTCATAGCCCATTGTAAGAACAAGTGTGGGTGGGATGAAGCCATAGCCAAAGCTGTTTCTATCTGCATGTGCGGTGCCATGCTCTTCCCTTCTGCTGATCATGTTCTGGACATTCCTAACCTTAGCACCATTAGTGGACTATGGCGGGGTCTTTCCATTTTCCAAGCCATCCTTGCCTATCTGTACGAGGGTCTTACCTCAGCAGCCTTAGGGGGCCCACTCTTTGGCTCTATGATCCTTCTTGAGTGCTGGATGGGGGTCAGGCTGAAGTTCATACCTAAGGAAGATATCACTTCTGTCAGCCATATCTTTGGGAGCCATCCACTTTTCTTTATCGGCGGCACCTTCAGGTTTTCTTAGTAGGTGGAGTGTCGGACCGCGGACAAGAAGATCAGGGATGAATGGCGGCTCTACATCAACACTCTACCCCTGGACCGATTCATGATGCGCCCATCCTTTCTACATGGCACCACCCTTAGGCTTCCTAAGAGGCATGGGCTCGACTTGAGGCTTGTGGGAGACACCACCTTGGCAATGTACAGCCCCCACAGGTGCTATCTACAGGTTGGACTCTCCCTCATGACAGTTCCCACCTTCCTGCACTCCAGGCGAGGAGACTCGAGATAGAGGAGGATGAGGAGGTGGTCAAGAGTGCCCTGATCATGTGGGAGGTCAGTAGGGTACGCACCCTACCAGTAGAGGTGACAGAGCTTTAAGAGGAGTACCAGGCCTATGTGAGAGAGTTACGTGAGATTCGACCTCGCGGGGATGCCCGGTTGAGGATCGAGTGATTTTTCTTTTATGATGTACAGAGACTCATGGATTGATCTTGATTTGCTTGACTTTGAATAAAGGAATGGAATGCTTTGATTGAATGAGATTGGCCTTCTATTTTCATGCATTTGTGTGGATTGAGGTGATTCTTTGGAAGAAACCGGCCTACAAAAAGACCGCTGAAATGAGTTAGACGGTCATCATTTGACCGCCGATTTATGTAAGACGGTCTCAGCTAGACCGCTCAATAGACGGATGGGAGGTGTTCAGAGCCAAGGGCCTGAGCGGTCTATCGAGGGACCGTTTAAGCACATAGAACGGTTGGTGAAGGACCATTTTAAGAAATAACGGTCATACTCAGACCGCATCACCCTTGGCGCAAAGAAGAGCTAGTGGGCTCGTGAAATATGATTCTGGGAAATGAAGGCAGCCTTCTAGAGACCGTCTAGAAGAATGAAATGGTCACATTGTTACCGCTTGAGAGATTGAGACGGTCGTCGAGAGACTACTTACCTGTAGATGCCAGAATCACCCGTACACCTGTCCCTACACACATACTTAAACACGAAACAAATTAGATCTGTTTTAGGCTTAACCCCTTGCCTGCGACAAGTTAGGGAATGACCAATCCTTGATTATGAGTCAAGGGGTGAAGCCTTATTAAACATGCGAAAATAACACATGAGAATGCGATGCATGCAATGAAATGGTGGGGAACTATGTGACAATTTTGAAAATATATTTTTTGAAGATATTTGATTTTTTTGAACTTTTAGAAATGTATAATTTTTTGATTTTTAAAATATCTGATTTTTAGATTTTTGAGATATCTGATTTTTTTGGATTTTTAAAATATATAATTTTTTAGATTTTTGATATATCTGATTTTTTTATTTTTGAAATATCTAATTTTTTTAGATTTTAGAAACATTTGATTTATTTTTAGATTTTTGAACCAGTTCAGACCCGACGACGGGAGACCCACATATCTCGTTAGGGGCTTCCCAAGCACAACGTGCATTATGGGTGACCATCCATAGCGAAGGTCCAATTTCACTTAACAGTGTCTCTGCTAAGGCCATACCCGGGGTACGATCCAGTCCTTGGAAATCAAAAGAGAATTTGAAAGGAAAGCCGGAGATAGGTATAGAGGTTTTTAGGACTTGAGTTCTTCTCGTGACAACCCCTTTTCAAGAGATTCGGTCTGTTGCGCCGGGGCTTTATGTCTATCATCGAACCTTCGTCCGCTCTAGGAATGCGTACGACCGGGCTCATGACGTCCCGTGGGGAAACTATACTGCCACTCTTGCCATGCCTAACTTCATTCTTCGGAGCAGTTAGATTTTTATGCTTCGATCTTTTTAAGTGAGCTTTTAGCTTTTGCCTTGATTTTTGCCCCTTTTCTTTTCCTTTCTTTCTTTCTTTTCTTTTGTTAATGCGGAATTAGGTCATAACGGACTGCCCCTATTGGAGACCTCTTTTGTATCGGGCTATCTAGATTGGTCCTCGCCCCCGTATTCACCACTTGCCCCTATACTCGGCCGAAGAGGGGAAAAAATAAGGACTTTTACTTTCCCCCAAGTATGGCCAAAGGAGAAACGGTGTCGCGTAAAAAGAGGAAAGCCCAACCTCGGAGGTCGTGTAGTGTGTGAGTGTTGTGCTAGGAATCTCCCTTCATGATCAAAGAGAGGAACACCCCGCCACCGGGCCGTTGCTAGCTCGACTCTAAGGATAAAAGCGTTTGAGGTACAACCCATTCCACGCATGAGATAATTCTTCGCCCTCCACGTTGATTAAATGGTATGCATTCCCATGATAAACTTCTTTGATTACAAACGGACCCTCCCAGTTGGGTTGCAGCTTAGACCTAGGACGTCCTGATCTAATGAATTTACGTTTCAAAATCATGTTACCCACTTGGAATTTTCTTTCAATGACCTTCTTTTGAAAATGACGCGAGACACGCTTTTGGTAAACGGAGACGTGATTGGCCGCATTAAGCCTCTTCTCGTCCAAGAGTTCCAGCTGGACTAGCAACGCCTCTCAACGTTCATCGAGATTAAGTTCTTTATCAAGCTGCACTCTTAGGGAAGAGATCAAAATCTCATACGGGAGTACCGCCTCCATCCCATAAGTGAGAGCAAAAGGAGTTTCCCCGTGGGAGTACGGACGGAGGTGCGATAAGCCCATAGAGCTTCTATTAATTTATCGGCACAGTCAGCAAATTTCTGTGACTCGCATGTTTTATTGATGATTTTAAGAAGAGTCTTGTTGGTGGCCTTGGCTTGGCTGTTGCCTTGGGGATAGTATGGTGATGAATGATGCAATGAAATGTTGAATTTCTTACCGATGTCCTGGAGTTCTTGTGACACGAATTGAGGTCCATTGTCAGTGACGATGTCGCTTGGCACTCCAAACCGCGAAATGATGTTCTTGAGGATGAAGCGGCAAACTGTGGTAGTCTTGATTTCTGCATATGCTTTGACTTCGGCCCACTTGGTGAAATACTCCGTAGCAGTGAGGATGAAATATTTCTATTTGGTTTGGGAGTTTGGATCACCTAGTGGGCCTACAATATCAAAAGCCCACATGGAGAATGGACAAGGAGCAGAAAGAGGATGGAGAGATGAAGCAGAAGCATGAATCTTGTCGGCATGGAGTTGGCATTAAAGACACCTACAGACATAGGTGGAACACTCTTCTCTAGGGTTGGCCAGTAATAGCCCTGCCTAAGAATCTTCTTCGCCAAGGCCTGACCATTGACATGCCCTCCATACTCACTCAAGTGAGCTGCTTCAACAACTTTCCAAGCCTCATCATCATCTATACACCTCATAAGAACCCCATTAAGAGCACGCCTATATAATTCTCCCACAATGATTATGTATCTGGAGGAGACTCTTCTAATGGCCTTGGGCTGCTCGGCGTTAGCTGATTCTAGGAATGACCCATCACTGCAATATTGCTCGATTTCGTGATACCAAGGCAATTCCTCTTCTTCTAATATCTCCTCGAGCTCTGTTAACGATATTTCTTTCAAATCCTCCTTCTCAGCCTTCTTCTCTACAGATTTCCTAAGGTTGTCAAACCAGGGGTCCTGAAGGGAAGGAGTATCTAACCACTAGACCACAATGGTCTCAGTGGAGCGACTGGGGGGGAAGGAGAGGGAAGAAGCGAGCGATGCGAGTGCATCGGCAAGAATATTCTGTGATCGAGGTGTATGAATGTAAATCAACTTGCGGAATTACTTAGCCAAGAGCGTGACCAAATCTTGATAAGGCTTGTGCTTAGGGTCACAGGTGCGATAGGTAGAGAGAACCTGGCGCAGCACCAATTGAGAATCTCCTATAACGTTCAAGTATCGCGTGCCTAGGATATACGCGTGCTTTAATCCAGCAAGGAGAGCCTCATACTCGGCAATATTATTGGTAGCAGGAAAAGAGAGTTGGTACGTAATGGGAATAATCACTCCCTCTGGAGTGAGGAGAACAGCGCCGATCCCTCAGCCTTGAGAATTGAGTGCACCATCAAAGTGCAACGACCAGAAAGGGTGATGAGTGAACACGGCCAGGTGTTCATCGGGGAACACATCCTGGATAGAATCTGTACAAGGGATAGATAAGTGAGCAAGATGTTCAGCGATAGCATATTCCTTGATTGCTTTCTGAATGACGAAGGTAATATCGAATTGAGAGAGAAAGCTCTGCCAGCGAGCTAACTTGCTAGAAAGGATGAGTTTCTCTAAGAGATAGCGGATTGGGTCCATTCTAGATATCAGCTTAACCTCACGGGCAAGAAAATAGTGTTTCAATTTCTGGGCTATCCAAACTAAGGCTGCGCAGGTCTTCTCCATGGT
The DNA here is from genome assembly GCA_022559845.1 of Amorphophallus konjac. Classification (NCBI taxonomy): domain Eukaryota; kingdom Viridiplantae; phylum Streptophyta; class Magnoliopsida; order Alismatales; family Araceae; genus Amorphophallus; species Amorphophallus konjac. The sequence goes on from CM040121.1 coordinate 123,133,924, forward strand.
GGTATACTTAGCTTCTGTAGGATTGAACAACCTAGAGAGGTAGTAGGCTGCCCTTTCTTTCCCTTTATCGTCCACTTGTGCCAGGACAGCTGCTAGGGAGTCCTCAATAATAGAAATGTATAAAATAAGAGATTTTCTGGGAACATGGGGTTGCAAAATTGGGGGATTGGGCAAATAAACTTTCAAATCCTCATAGGCCTTTTGACATTGTTCATTCCATTCAAATTTGGCACCCGCCTTCAACAGTTCGTAGAATGGACAGTATGATGGGGGCATCCCTTGCCCCTCCACTTTTTTGAGGCTCGGATCGTCGGCGACTTATGCCATTATGTTCGTCATGTGTTTGTGAGTCTAGTCATGTAATTTTTATATTTTATTTGAGTCTTAAACCATGTAATTTTTCTATTAATTGAGTCATGTACCTAGGTTAGAAAGTCATTTTCTTAAGTATTGTGTCATTAGGTTGGTTTGTTAGGCTATTGGGCCCAATTCATTGGGCTTGGCCCAAGGGCACCCTTACTCCTTCGGTTATTTGTCATTGAGTCAAATGTCAGGGACTTTTGTAAAATGTGGGTTTCCTATATATAGGACCCCATTCCCCTCATTTTGAACTAATGAACAATTGAATGAAAATTGAAATCCACTTCCAAATCCCACTAGATCTCCTTCTCTCTCACTCTCTCTCTCTAAGGGGTCCCCCCTCCCTCTCTCTCTCCTCCCCACCCCAATTTCGAAATTCATTCTCTCTCCTCCCCATTCACCCCTCATTAAGGCCCCTTCCCCTTCCCCATGCACTCATTCAATTCCCCCTCCAACCCCTAGGTGGAAACCCCTTCTCCTAGGCACCTTTCCACTTTCCAAAGCACCCCACCACCTTCCCAAGGCTGAATTAACCCCTCCCAAAGCCCAAATTCGAATTTCCCTCTCCCTAGGGCTGTGCCCTTCCATCTCCCCACCTCCTTAATCACCCTAGGTCGAAATTCCCTTCCTCCCTACAGCCAAATTCGCCCCCCACCTCCTCTCTCACTCATCCTCTCTCTAGTGCACATCCACCCCCCATCTCCACCTCTAGCTGCTCCAGCCCCCCTCTCCATCTATCCCTGCCACTCCAGACCCACCAGAAGCCCTAGCCACGTCCTTCCCATATCCACAAACCATCAGCCATCACCCCAAGCTGTGCTACTCTCCCTCCCACTCCCTTTGGTCTTGCAAGATTGGAGTTTCAGGTTGCAGGGCGCAGGCAGCAGAGTGGGGTCCTGAAGTTGCATCGTCTCCGGCTGCTCCCTGATACTCCTGGTGGCAAGGCCTATATCACTGGAAAGGTCGTCCAGAGAGCTTCCAAGGTGAGGTGGTTTCGTCAGCATCCGAGCTCCGATCAGTCCACAGCAGCCATTCTCCCGCGACCTCGCATAAGCTCTCAGGCAGGGAACCATAGCTGCAGTCACAGTCTGACCACAGCTTCCTCCGTGAAGATCTGAGCGCCATTTTCGGAGGGCTGAAACTACTACCAGTTAGCTGTCATCTCCAAGAAGAAGGACTTCATTCGGCCTCCGGAGCTTCTAGTTACCATTTTCTTCGTCAGGGTGTGTCGTCTGCCCCCTGTGGGTCCAGGTTTGAACTGTCCCTGCTTATCCGGCTACCTTGCTCTTCCCCGACATCCGATTGGGCCCCGTCAATTCCTGCTCGAAGCTACTCCGACCACGATCACGTCACCGCCAGGCTCACCTCATTTGGAGTTCAGGAGCGTCCGTGGTGTCATCTACAACTCGCTGTACCTGTTCTGCACCAGCCAGAGGAAGAAGTTGCTGACCTGTTCTAGTCGCCGGCCCGACCAGCCCTGAGTTCCAGAGCTCCTGCCAAAATTCAGACACCATCCCCGTTCTGTTGGGGAACTTTTGGCGCAGGTTTCATCAAGATCCACGCTCTGTGGAATTTTTGGTAACATCAACACCGCCCCACTGTCCGGAAAATTTGCAGATTGGCAGAACCGGCGGGATTCGACAAGTCAGGTTCCTTAGCTTAATTCCCCACCCCGCTTGGCCGGCTGAAGGCCCCTCCCTGCGTGGAGGTAGTTTTGAATGTAATAAGCCTAATCCCCACCCCAAGATCACCCCTCCTACGTGAGGCGTAGTGTTGTATACCTTTGCATTTTCAGGTCAAGCTACATCCCCGCGGCGATCGGGTGTATACCCTCGCCTCCCGGCGCACCCTCGTCTCCGAGCGGGATCGGTGTCTTCACACCGATCATGTGAGCCACTGATACTAACCTTGATAGCCTTACTTCTGCAAGTTTAGTATTGCTTTGATTGCTCATCGGACGGTGAGAAGAGGGTCCATTCTTGTATGTTCATTTGTTGGTGCCCACCGCGGGCCATGAGAGAGTGCCACCCAAACCCCGCCTTGCGGGCCAGCCGCCCACTAAGTTGGGAATCCTAGACTCTTTGGGGTCAACCTAAGCCAACTAAGTCCATTAGACTCATTGGGTCTCACCTCGGACCCTTGCCATCATCCCCCGGCCCCGTCGGGTGATCGCGTGTGCCGTGTAAGTAAGACGCTATTGTGAGAATCATTGAGTGCTTCTATGCTTGTGGATCTAGGTCCTAGGTTGTTCATTACATATTTAGTCATCCTTGGGCTGTGCCACATCAAGTGGTATCAGAGCGGTCATAGGCTTGTCCTCACAAGTCTAGTCTTGGGTCATCATACTAGGTCAAAGGTGCATCCGCACACCCGTGCATAGCCCACCCAACCTTGCATGACCACTCGTAGTGGTACTCACTATCAACCCAATACTTCATCTTCCAATCCCACTATGAATCCAAAACCCCAAGGGATACCTACCACTAACACCCTTGACTTCCCTGGCCACGTCAGTTACCTCATGAAAACCTTGACCCATGCCAATGGCAAGCTTGATAACCTATCTAGACGACTTGACCAACTAGAAGAAAATTGGCCCGCCCCAAGGATGAATGATAGTAGGGCTCCTCCATCACCTCTCACCTTTGATGGGACTCATCATAATGAGTATTTAGAATGGGAGGCTTCCATGGACCATTATTTCACTTGGTATCCAATGACCGAAGAAGAGAAGGCCCAATTTGCCAAAATGCAACTTTCCAAACGTGCCCAAACTCAATGGTCGCAAATTGTCGGGATAAGGGTGCTTAGAAGGGAACCTTCCATCACCACTTGGGGGGACATGAAAGAACAACTTCGGGCTAGATATGTTTCCCCCTCCTACTCAAAACACCAAAGCCTAAGGAGCACTTCAACTCCTTCACCCCCTCCTGGCCAACCCAAGACCCTAGTCCCCCATTCCCCACCACTTCCCACCTATCCTATCCCGACCACCACATCTACACCCTACCTACAAGTCCACACCACAACCATAGGTCCCCATACCCAATTGGGCCCCATGGCCAACTCTCCAACTAGGTCCGTGGAAACCCCCACCACTACCTCTCCATCACCCCCAAAAGGGGACACTCCTCCCAAAACCAATCAACCCAAACCCCTTCAACCCACCCATCTTCCTCTCCCTACCCCAATCCAACTCCCACCAAAGTCTCCACTACTACCCTTACCTATCCTAACCCAAGTTTCCCACTACCTACCACCCCGGATACACTATGCCCCAATCATCACCACACCCTCAAAAGCCCCTCTCACCTCCTTGGAAGAAGAACCCATACCCCACCCCATAGTGGTGAACACTCCAAACCCACTCTCCACCTTGGAGGAAACCCAAGTCCAAGTTGAAGAAGAAACAACATACGAGGGTCTTCACCTTACATCACCATCTTTAGTTGGAGTCAATCTCATCTTAGGGGAACCCCTTGTTAGTTGGCTAAAGGAGAGCCCAATAAGAGAGATCACGGCCCACGATTTCCCACCCATGAAGGGAAATCATCCCATAGTGCCCATCTTCTCTTATCACACCACGATCCAAGCATCTTATCAAGTAGAGACCTTAGAGGATTTTCTTAGAGGCTTAGCTTGGCAAATTGAGTTCACTAGCATGTTGACCCCTATGACCGAACAACCTAGGAGCCTTGGCCTCCTACACCATTGCATCGGGTGAATCACCTCGGTCTATATCATTGGTTGCTACACTAGCGACCTCCTTTTCCTTCTTTCCTATGGTAGAAGAACCCATCTCGATCCACTCCCCTACCATTGAGATCCCAAATACTTTGATCGGCCAACCCACTAGAAACCTTGGCCCAATTACATTGGAGGAGGATGACTCACAATTTGGGAACCTTGAAGACATAGAGTTCCTCCCTCTAGGAAGACCTTTCCACGACCCCTTTGATCCCTTCCTATGGGAGTCTAGTTCCCTATGTGACCCACCCACCCTACTCACCACCCACCTTTCCCTATCCCAACCCACCATGTTTGACCCAATCCACCCCATCCTAGACCCGAGTGACACCTTGGGAGTCATGACCTTAGACCACATATCCCTTGGTAATAAGGTTGTGCCCCACCCCATGATGACCACCTTCTTAGATCCATTCGATCCTTTCCAATGGGAGTTCAAAGGTTGTCCCACACCTATACACATGGAAGTCACTTTTGGGAAAAGTATGTATGTGTCTAGGCTTTCCACACCCCTTGGCATGAACACTATGTTGGGTCCATTCATTCATATCACCCACATGTCAAGTAGAAAGCATGAGTGGTCCAAATTCAGATGTAGTGGTCCACCTTCACTCATCAAGAGTCGTAGGCATGGTAGGAGTATTCATGGATGTCCGGGTCCCCCAGCATTTGTCACCCCCATGCATGACCGGATCACCTATGGATGCCCCGGTCCTCCCCATTCCATCAAAGTCTTCTTGGCATCAAAGTGTGATCGGTCTACATTTGGCTGCCCAGGTCCACCTTTGCACACCATACTCTTCACACCAACATCACATCATAGTGCATGGCATACGCATTCTCGCAAGCATATAGGAAAGAGCAATGAGACTTACAAAAGGCGGGCAGATGCTCATCGGTGCCACTGCGAGTTCCAAGTGGGAGATTCGGTGATGGTGAGGACGGAGCAGCTCCTTCCAGGGCCTGCCTCCAAGTTGAGGGCACGGGGTTCGGGACCCTTTCGAGTTCTGAGACAACTTGACAGTAATACTTATGAGCTAGACCTACCTGAGGGTTTTGGGGTACACCCTACTTTCAATATGGCGGACCTGGTACCCTACAAGGGCCCCGCGGTGGAACCCAGTGAGGAGCTCGAGCCTTTACCCCCCCTTGAGAGAGACACTCCCAGTGGGACTCCACTTCATAGCTTGAGAGACCGACGAGAGCTGGTAGAGGCAATACTGGATGAGCAGTATATCATTACTAGGCACAAGGTGTATCAGCGCTACCTGGTTAGGTGGAAGAACCGTCGCCCGATTGAGGATACTTGGGCGAGTCGGGAGGACTTGTTGCGACTTGACCTCGACATTCTGGAGCTGGTACTATCGCCAGGCGGACCCATACTCGACGGGGTCGAGTTCTCCCCACCCCGGGGGTATGATGGGGGCATCCCTTGCCCCTCCACTTTTTTGAGGCTCGGATCGTCGTCGACTTATGCCATTATGTTCGTCATGTGTTTGTGAGTCTAGTCATGTAATTTTTATATTTTATTTGAGTCTTAAACCATGTAATTTTCCTATTATTTGAGTCATGTACCTAGGTTAGAAAGTCATTTTCCTAAGTATTGTGTCATTAGGTTGGTTTGTTAGGCTATTGGGCCCAATTCATTGGGCTTGGCCCAAGGGCGCCCCTACTCCTTCGGTTATTTGTCATTGAGTCAAATGTCAGGAACTTTTGTAAAATGTGGGTTTCCTATATATAGGACCCCATTCCCCTCATTTTGAACAAATGAACAATTGAATGAAAATTGAAATCCACTTCCAAATCCCACTAGATCTCCCTCTCTCTCACTCTCTCTCTCTAAGGGGTCCCCCCTCCCTCTCTCTCTCCTCCCCACCCCAATTTCGAAATTCATTCTCTCTCCTCCCCATTCACCCCTCATTAAGGCCCCTTCCCCTTCCCCATGCACTCATTCAATTCCCCCTCCAACCCCTAGGTGGAAACCCCTTCTCCTAGGCACCTTTCCACTTTCCAAAGCACCCCACCACCTTCCCAAGGCTGAATTAACCCCTCCCAAAGCCCAAATTTGAATTTCCCTCTCCCTAGGGCTGTGCCCTTCCATCTCCCCACCACCTTAATCACCCTAGGTCGAAGTTCCCTTCCTCCCTACAGCCAAATTCGCCCCCCACCTCCTCTCTCACTCATCCTCTCTCTAGTGCACATCCACCCCCCATCTCCACCTCTAGCTGCTCCAGCCCCCCTCTCCATCTATCCCTACCACTCCAGACCCTCCAGAAGCCCTAGCCACGTCCTTCCCATATCCACAAACCATCAGCCATCACCCCAAGCTGTGCTACTCTCTCTCCCACTCCCTTTGGTCTTGCAAGATTGGAGTTTCAGGTTGCAGGGCGTAGGCAGCAGAGTGGGGTCCTGAAGTTGCATCGTCTCCGGCTGCTCCCTGATACTACTGGTGGCAAGGCCTACATCTCTGGAAAGGTCTTCCAGAGAGCTTCCAAGGCGAGGTGGTTTCGTCGGCATCCGAGCTCCCCGAGCAGTCCACAGCAGCCATTCTCCCGTGACCTCGTAGAAGCTCTCAGGCAGGGAACCATAGCTGCAGTCACAGTCCGACCACGGCTTCCTCCCTGAAGATATGAGCGCAATTTTCGGAGGGCTGAAACTAATACCAGTTAGCTGTCATCTCCAAGAAGAAGGACTTCATTCAGCCTCCGGAGCTTCCAGTTAACATTTTCTTCGTCGGGGTGTGTCGTCTGCCCCCTGTGGGTCCAGGTTTGAACTGTCCCTGCTTATCCGGCTACCTCGCTCTTCCCCGACCTCCGATTGGGGCCCCGTCAATTCTTGCTCGAAGCTACTCTGACCATGATCACGTCACCGCCAGGCTCGCCTCATTTGGAGTTCAGGAACGTCCGTGGTGTCATCTGTAACTCGCTGTACCTGTTCTGCACCAGCCAGAGGAAGAAGTTGCTGACCTGTTCCAGTCGCCGGCCCGACCAGCCCTGAGTTCCAGAGCTCCTGCCAAAATTCAGACACTATCCCCGTCCTGTTGGGGAACTTTTGGCGCAGGTTTCATCAAGATCCACGCTCTGTGGAATTTTTGGCAACATCAACACCGCCCCACTGTCTGGCAAAATTTGCAGATTGGCAGAACCGGCGGGATTCGACAAGTCGGGTTCCTTAGCTTAATTCCCCACCCCGCTTGGCCGGCTGAAGGCCCCTCCCTGCGTGGAGGTAGTTTTGAATGTAATAAGCCTAATCCCCACCCCAAGATCACCCCTCCTGCGTGAGGTGTAGTGTTGTATACCTTTGCATTTTCAGGTCAAGCTACATCCCCGCGGCGATCGGGTGTATACCCTCGCCTCCCGGCGCGCCCTCGTCTCCGAGCGGGATCGGTGTCTTCACACCGATCAGGTGAGCCACTGATACTAACCTTGATAGCCTTACTTCTGCAAGTTTAGTATTGCTTTGATTGCTCGTCGGACGGTGAGAAGAGGGTCCGTTCTTGTATGTTCATTTGTTGGTGCCCACCGCGGGCCGTGAGAGAGTGCCACCCAAACCCCGCCTTGCGGGCCAGCCGCCCACTAAGTTGGAATCCTAGACTCTTTGGGGTCAGCCTAAGCCAACTAAGTCCATTAGACTCATTGGGTCTCGCCTCGGACCCTTGCCATCATCCCCCGGCCCCGCCGGGTGATCGCGTGTGCCGTGTAAGTAAGATGCTATTGTGAGAATCATTGAGTGCTTGTATGCTTGTGGATCTAGGTCCTAGGTTGTTCATTACATATTTAGTCATCCTTGGGCTGTGCCACATCACAGTACCTCTGAGAATGCTGAGATATAAACCTTCGAATGAACTGTAAACGTCCAATTAAACCTCGAAGTTCGGTGATGTTCTTAGGCGGTGGCATATCCATAACGGCCTTTGCCTTGTTCGGATCAATTTGAATCCCCCACTTGCTAACTATAAAACCTAGTAACTTCCCTGATGATACTCCAAATACACATTTCTTTGGATTCATTTTCAATTTATACTCCCTAGCCCTTTGTAGCACTTTAGCCAGGATAGTAGGGTGCTCTTCCTTCAACCTCAATTTCACTAGGATATCATCCACATAGGCCTTCATATAGACGTGCATCATATGATGGAAGATTGCCATCATTGCCCATTGGTATGTGGCACCCGCGTTCTTCAGTCCAAATGGCATGACTACGTAGTAGTAGGTGCCCCAGGGCATGGTGAATGAGGTCTTTTCTTGATCTTCCGGAGCTAGACGGATTTGGTTATACTCTGAATATCCATCCATAAATGAGAGGGCTTCGTACTCAGTCGTGTTTTCGACCAACACGTCGATATGAGGAAGCGAAAAAGTATCTTTAGGACATGCTTTATTCAAGTCCCTGAAATCGATGCAAATTTGTACTTTTTCATCCTTTTTCATCACTGGTACTATATTTGCCACCCATTGAGGATACAAAACAACTCTAATGAACTTGGCCTTATGCAATTTATCCACTTCTTCTTTTATCCTTACGGCCGTATGGGGGTGGAATCTTCTTGATTTTTGCTTAACGGGCGTTGCCCCTGGTTTAAGTACAAGTCTGTGTTCCACCAGGGCAGGGTCAAGGCCCGGCATGTCCTCGTAGGACCAGGCAAATGAATCGTTGTACTCCCTCAGAACCTGGACTAGCTTCTCTTCAACCTAAGGAGGGAGGTTAGCGGAGATGATTATGAGCATGGTATCCTCTTCTATGCCAAGATTAATTTCTTTCGTGGGTTCATCCACTACTAATGATTATTCATCAAATCTCTTCAAACCCTGCGCGTACAAATCGGCAGTGTCATCCACGTTGCTATCCTCATAATCGATCGGGTCTTTCTCATCTATGATCTCATAAACACCAAATCCATCATCGCTCCATACCCCGTCTAGCTCCTCATCATCCTCCAGGACGATGGCTATTTCTACAAACTGAAGACATCTAAGGAGGGCGTGGCAACGCTGAGCAAAGATCATGGAGGAACCTATCATGAATGGCTTTAGCATAACACGTCACTGAGCGCGTAGCAAGCGGGGAAGGGTTGGAGACACTGGAACAAGACCCTACTTCATTAGACCCAGTCGACTCTACTTCCCTAGACTCAACAGGCCCTACATCTAACTTAGAAGATAGAAAATCTATAGGAATGGAAACATGGGCCTCGTGCCCCTGAGAAAAGGACTGAAAAAACATAGCATAATCCTCTACTAAAATCTCCGTTTTAAAATTGGCATTTTTTTTGGAGATTGGTGGAGACTATGCAACAAGATAGGTTAGAGGGGGAAGGAGGAGGAGGAAGCGTGAGCGGAAAGGGAGACGGAAAAAGAACATCAAAGAAGGGACCGGAGCAGGAAAACAACATGGTTGACAGATCGATAGGTGGGCAGCGCCCACATGCACATGGCACAATCAACACCTCAATTGGCATTTCCGTCAAAAATGGATCGATCATGATAGGAGGTGAGCGGGGTATGGACTCCAGCTCTTGGAAAAGGGATGCAAGGTAGGATGGTGACCAAAAAAGGTAACAAGGGAGCTCCCCTCTTCCCGCGGCCTACAGTAAGCTGGCCCTACTTGCGTGTACTTCACAAGCTGCATCTCCAATTTTCTCAAATCTTCTTCTTCATGGAACATCTCGACAAAGGCTTTAGAACAATCCATGGCATCATCAACCGGCCCCTTTTGCAGCAACGGCGGCTCGGTCACTATGCAAGCATCATTTTCTTTCTCTTTCTGGCAAGGCGACGTCTTCAGAGTGCCGGGCTGTAATGGTCCCTTCACAAAGTGCTAACGGTAGTCCCATGTCAGCGGTCCTGAATCTCCCAGAATTGACAATGCGAACTCCCGATACCCGAGGCCTCTTCTATTCATTTTTCTGCCCCTTGGGACGAGCTTAGTCCACCCCTGCAATTGAGCGCCGAGACCCATGCCCGGCTGGTAGCCTAACTTTAGTATCATACTCCAGCCCTTGGAGTCTCTTATCTTGGATTTCGCCTTGACATTAACTGGTATAGTGGCGGGCTTGCGTGGCACATATGCCCATGGAAAACCAAGGTCGAGCACTAAATAACCGGCTTGTTACTCGGCCAGAGAGTTGGCAGTATTTTGTCAGAAATAGCTTTAATAGATTGGACTGTGGATATACTCTTGACCTTAACCACCCGCCCCTGAAATGGAAATTTGAGGCATTGGTGAGCGGTCAATGGCACAGCGCAGAGACTGTCAATCCACAGATGACCCAGAATGACTTTGAACATTAGGTCAATGTCCAAGACATAAAACTCTATAGGCATTGTCAACGGCCTGAGCTCGGCTTGAACAGTCACTACCCCATGACATGCCCTTCTTGAGTTGTCGTAAGTGGCAATAGTGGTTAGGGTAGGCCTTAGCATATCTTCAGAAATGTTATAGGCACGCAGAGTGCTCAGGGGACAAACATTTATCGAAGCTCCTGTGTCCACGAGAGCTGCATCAACAGCCACTTTGTTTAATGTGATTAAAATGCAGAGTGGCATCTAGCGTGTCTAAGGCGGTGCTAATTCCGACTCTTAAAAGGAGATGGCGGGTCCTTTTGTAACTGTGGCCAAAGCTGATGGTAAACTGTCTACTGCCATGTCCTCGCTGACCATGACCCTATGAAGAAAAGCCTTTAAAGCATCTTGGTGCATCGTGGATCGCTTAATCAACTCTAAGACTAAATCTTGGCCGGCATCCGGTCCAAGTGCTGTAATAAATCATAACGTGTGCTGGGCAAGGGGTCCACTTCTTCTTGTTCAACTACTACTAATGGAAATTGAGGGTTGGGTGCAGAGGCACCGGTAGAGGGATAACTTCTTTGGAATAAACGACCGCTCCGGAGGGCAAGGTTTTGTGCCAGCACGACATTAGACGGACTCACGATGGGTGACTTGATAGGCCCAGTGGGGTAAGTAGGGGGAGTATAGGTGGCGGTGGTGACGGTGGGTAGGCCTAATGGGCCCTGGCGGAAGGATAATGGGTGACGGGCTAGGTGAGGGGGTAACGATGGGGGATGCGACGGGCGCGGGTGCTAGGATTGGTGAAGATGCGGTAGGAATAATAAGGGGTCTAGAAGGGATGGCGGGTGTGGTGGAGGTTATGATGGTGGGCCGAATGATAGTGGGGGTAAAAGGCGAAGGGGGGTTGTTGCAGGTATGGTGGAGGGCCAAAAGGTGAGCTGGAGTCTCATCATCATAGGACCACCCAGCGTTGGGAGCTGGTCGGTGGACAAGGTTTACTTGAGCCGGTGCCGGTGACTGTGGTTGTGGAGCAGGCGGGTGGTTTGGCATTAGATTTTGATGAATCCCTAATTCTGGTACAGGCTACTGCTGTTGCTGGGGTTGGGGTTGCTGTGGTTGCTGCTGCTGCGGTGCCGGCTGCCGCAGCCTTGGCACCTGTCTTCTTCTTTCTTTGATCTCTACAATCAGCTTGTGCATTTCTGCCCAGTCGATCCGCTGTCCTTCGTCCAAATCATAAACCAAATCGCAGAACTGGTAGCACCTCTTAATCATGTGCCTGGGCTGTCGATGAAATATGCAAACTCTGGACGGGTCGGCGGCGGGGTTCCAGTACGGGCGTTCCGGGGGAAGCTGGAGATCACCGGTGTGCATAAGGGCTGAAAAGATATCTGGCAAAGTTTAAGGTAGGGGAGGGTAATGAGGTCTCTTGGGACCCGGTCAAGCAGGTGCGTAGCCGTTTGGTGGCGGGACATTGTGGTACTGTGGCGGCTGTTGTGGCTGTGGCGGCTGAGGTTGTTGGGGAAATGATGGTTGGGTAGTTGGTGGAGCGGTGAACTGGGGGTTGCGGGGAGGTTGCTGGAAGCGAGGTGGAGCGGATTGGTTGGGGAAGTGGACAGCCTGCACCTACTCATTCGTATGGACTCCCTCAGTGTAGTGCACTAGAATTTATGTAATAATTTCTGAGTTATTTATAGAACTTTCTGGAATTTATAAGGGCTAAATAGACTAATAAAATGATTATTGGATTAATAAGTCATTATAAGGCCCAATTATGTTAAATAATTAACCTAGCCTATTTAAATAAAATTCAAAAGGTTTAAGGACCAAGCCCATTAAGTTTGGCCCATATTCTAAAAGGTTATTTAGCCTATTTACGTATTTTAAGGATAAAATACCATTTTTATGATAATAACATAGATAATTAACAAAAGAGTTTGATTGATGTTGAACTCTGTGCAACTTGGATGTAGCGGTCTATCGTGCGACCGCCACAGCCATGTAACGCACCAGTCTTGATGCATTGCATTCTGTCAGTTCCGTGAAAGAAAGAACGAGCAAAAAGATTATAACTTTGGGATCTTATCTACAAAAGATCGACTTGGGAGAGTTTATAACATTACTAATGACTCTTAGGGATTAGGTTCTGGCAAATTAAGGACTCTAGAATCGATCTAATCTTCAAAACCCTATAAATAGGACCTAGTTCTGAACTGAGCAACCCTTACTTTTGGCTCGTGAAGAATCAAGGTAAGGAGATATAATTTTGGGTAAGTTCTTTAGAAGATTTTTTTTAGAATACTTTAAACTAATAGTTCTCCAAATTTCATGTTAGGAGATCAAGCAACCAAGGAGATTGAAGCTTCCAAAGTTGCTGGTTCGACCATAGTAACCCAGGATTCAGAGCAAAGGACCCCTGAAGATCAAGAGATTAGGACATCTAAACGAGGTAATTAGAATTCAATTCTTAAGAACTTTTTGTTCACCTTAGTTTTATCTTCTTACCCTCAAAATTTCACATCCTTAGGTCAAGAGGCTGAGGAGCTAGAGTAGCGTGAAGTTGTTGGAAACTCACTGAAAGGGAGAACTAGGGCGCATCTTTCAGACTCAAATTAGAAGTTTAAAGCTCAGATAAAATGGTAGGTTATCTCATGATTGGCAAAAATATCTTGTTAGGGATAAAAGCCCTCTGATTGTACTTGATTTCATGCATTATAGACTATAAATTCCATGTTTTAGTGGGTTCATGCATACATACATATTCTTAACCCTAATCAAAGATCAAAGATATTATCTTATCAATTCACTGCAACTTATGCATCTAGATGACCTTTACTTCATTTTGTGATGATTGGGGTAGTTAAATCTTTTCAAAACATGACATGGTTTCAAATCACAGTCTTTTAATTTCTTTATACTGTTAGCAGGGACTCTGACGCATCAAGGTAAGACTGTCACAGTGATCTAACGGCCTTACGATAAGCCGTCACACCCTCTACTGCATCTTAATTACTCTGTTGTCTCTGACGCACCTTAACCGGAGCGTTACATTACTGTAACGGCCTCACGATAAACCGTCACAGTTACTGTGACGCACCCATCCTAGACCGTCAGGGTAAATATAGACAGAATAGGAAACTAGTTAATTTAACTTATAAATAAGCCTAGTTATCTAAGTTTTGACCTGATTTCATGTCTTTAAGATTATCTACTGATTCATGATAGAAATTGCATTATTAAGGTATCTTAAGTTATTTTAAGTTATGTTAATTTCGTGTGCTCATTACTTATTTCCATTCTTTTTCAGGAAATGGAAGTGAGTCGGGTTCGGATTTAGAATGTTCAAGTAGCGGATCCGAGAGTGAATAAAGAATGAGCGAAGACTTAGGAAGTTTACATTGTTTAGATCGAGTCTATGTAATTTCTTATTTCTTGAGTCTAGCATGTTGGAAGTTGAATTAGTTGTTGTATTCAAATAGTGGATTTGATTATTAATGAAAGTTGAAGTTGAGTAAATATTGTGCGATTGCATTCTTATATGTGATTGCCTTGCGCTCTGATCATTCTTGCTTGCAAGAGGCTTACCATGCCGGCTGTTCGCGTTCCTCAAGCGAGTCTTCCGTTGTAATAAAGGCTCGGGATGTGACAGTAAAATTGGTATCAGAGCCTAAGTCTCAGGACTTAGGAAGAAGAGTCATGTCATAGGATAAGTCCAAGGTTTAAGGACCCCTACCTATGAACTAAGGAAGAAATTTCCACACCCATGTGAGAATTGGGTAGAACTCGGGATAAGATAGTTAATTAGTTTTAAGATAGATTTTTCCTTCCTTGGCATTAAGTACAAGAAGCATCCTACTATTATATCTTCTCTTCACGCTTACAAACTTATCTCGCAAGGATGTGAAGCTTTTCTTGCTTCTGTCATTATTACCGAATCCAAGGAGATTATCTTAGCGGAAAATCCTATTGTAAATGAGTTCTCAGACGTGTTTCCATCCGAATTACCTAGTTTACCACCCGAGAGGGAAGTAAACTTCACTATTGAACTCATCCCAGGAGCAGCACCTGTTTCTATAGCCCCTTGCAGGATGTCCCCCACATAACTCAAGGAATTAAAAAGGCAGTTGCAGGAATTACTAGACAAAGGCTTCATCAGACCTAGCACATCCCCTTGGGGTGCACCGGTTCTATTTGTCAAGAAAAAGGATGGTTCTCTCAGGCTATGCATCGATTACCGGTGACTGAATCAACTTACAATTAAAAATAACTATCCGTTGCCGCGTATTGATGAGCTCTTCGATCAGCTTTCAGGAGCAGAATATTTCTCTAAGATAGACCTAAAATCAGGTTATCATCAGCTTAGAATTAAAGAAGAAGATATTTATAAAACGGCTTTTCGAAGTCGTTATGGCCACTATGAATTCATGGTAATGCCATTCGGATTAACTAATATCCTGATAGTATTCATGCAACTTATGAACAGTGTCTTCCAGCCATATCTGGACCAGTTTATCGTCGTCTTCATTGATGATATCTTGATATACTCCAAGACAAAGGAGGAACATGAAGAACATTTGAAAATAACTTTGCAAACACTTAGAGAACATAAACTCTATGCCAAGCTAAATAAATGCGAATTCTGGCTCAAGGAAGTTTCATTCCTAGGCCACATTATTTCAAAAGAAGGTATTGCGGTGGATCCTTCTAAGGTAGAAGCTGTCAAGAATTGGAGCCGGCCAACGACCGTATCAGAAGTACGAAGTTTTCTGGGTCTAGCTGGTTATTATAGAATATTCATTAAAGATTTTTCAAAGATTGCAGTTCCTTTAACTAGACTGACGAGAAAAGAAAATCATTTTGTCTGGTCAGAGGAATGTGAGGAGGGTTTCCAAACTCTTAAAAATCATCTTACTACAGCTCCTATTCTAACACTACCGATGGAAGGTGGTGGATTCGAAGTATACACGGATGCATCAGGTATTAGCTTAGGATGTGTCGTCATGTAAAATGGAAGAGTAATCTGTTATTCTTCAAGATAATTGAAGCATCACGAGGAAAATTATCCTGTACATGATTTAGAATTAGCAGCTGTCATTTTCGCCTTGAAAATTTGGCGTCATTATCTCTATGGAGAAAAGTTTACGGTCTACTCGGACCACAAAAGTTTGAAATACTTATTTTCTCAAAAAGAGCTAAATATGAGACAGAGAAGATGGTTGGAATATCTCAAAGATTTTAATTTTTCTATTCAATATCGTCCTGGCAAGGCTAATGCTGTTGTAGATGCATTCAGCAAAAAACTAATGGGTATGCTATCAAGTCTTATGATTAGTATGACTAATCTTATTCCTCAATTTGCTCAGCTGAACTTAGATATTGACAGGAAGGAAGAAGATTGCTTCATGGCTAATATCCGAGCTCAACCTACCTTAATAGAGGATCTAGTCAAGTTGCAAAAAGATGATCTCGTGTTACTAGAAATTAAGGCTAATATTGAACAACGGCCGGATTTCTCTATTACGGAGGATGGAAGATTGCTATTCAAGGGCCGAGTGTGTGTACCGAATCATGAGGATACGAAGAAATTGATTCTAGAAGAAGCACATAAATCTAGGTATACCATTCACCCAGATAGTACAAAAATGTATCAGGATCTCAAAAGAAATTTCTGGTGGCCCAACATGAAGAGAGAAATAGTTGATTTCGTGTCTCGCTGTCTCACTTGTCAACAAGTAAAGACAGAGCATTTTAGACCCGTAGGTAAACTGTATCCCTTGAATATTCCCGAATGGAAATGGGAGAGTATAGGGATGGATTTCATTATGGGGTTACCTAAGAAAAGAGGTGGACACGATGGTATATGGGTAATCATAGACCGATTAACTAAATCTGCACATTTCATACCAATCCAAAGTCGATGGTCTGTGGATATCCTGGCAGCATTATACATAAGGGAAATTGTTAAATTATAAGGTGTCCCAGTCACTATTATATCTGATAGAGATCCTCGATTTACATCATAATTTTGGAAGGGTTTACAATAGTCACTAGGGACTAGATTGAATTTCAGCACAGCCTTTCATCCACAAACTGATGGTCAGACAGAAAGAACGAATCAGGTGGTAGAAGACATGCTCAGGGCCTGTGATATTGATTTTGGAGGTAGTTGGCATAATCACTTGTCTCTGGTAGAATTTACATATAACAACAGTTACCAGGCCAGCATACAAATGGCACCTTTTGAAGCTCTATATGAAAAAAGTTGTCGATCACCAATATGTTAGAGTGAAATAGGGAAAATACAATTCCTAGGCCCCGATATTATCAGAGATTCTACAGAGAAGATCAAGCTTATTCAAGAGAGAATAAAGATGGCACAAGATAGGTAAAAGTCTTATGCTGATAATCGTAGACGCGACTTGGAATTTCAAGTAGGAGACCATGTGTATCTCAAGGTTTCTCCAGGTCGTGGTATTCGGAGATTTGGCATTAAGGGCAAACTAACTCCAAGGTTCATTGGTCCGTTTAAAATTCTCGAAAGAGTCGGTGAAGTGGCTTATAGACCGGCTTTACCTCCACAATTAGCAGGAGTTCATGACGTAATTTACGTCTCTATGCTAAAGAAATATGTATATGATCTTGACCATATTATCACTTATGACAATCTAGAGATTCAGAAGGATATGATGTACGAGCAAACACCAATAAAGATACTGGAACGAGAATTACGTCAACTAAGAAATAAAGTTATTCCTATGGTCAAGATTCAATGAAAGAAAGCATGGCCATATGAAGCAACATGGGAAACTGAAGAAGCCATGCGAAAAAAGATTTCCAAAAATATTCAACTGTAAGTACACTCTCCATAACCCATGTATTGAATTTGGGGACAAAATTCTTCTAAGTGGGGGAGGGTGTAGTCCCCCAGAATTTATGTAATAATTTTTGAGTTATTTATAGAACTTTCTGGAATTTATAAGGGCTAAATAGACTAATAAAATGATTATTGGATTAATAAGTCATTATAAGGCCCAATTATGTTAAATAATTAACCTAGCCAATTTAAATAAAATCCAAAAGGTTTAAGGACCAAGCCCATTAAGTTTGGCCCATATTCTAGAAAGTTATTTAGCCTATTTACGTATTTTAAGGATAAAATACCATTTTTATAGATAATAATATGGATAATTAACAAAAGAGTTTGATTGATGTTGAACTCTGTGCACGTTGGATGTAGCGGTCTATCGTGCGACCGCCACAGCCATGTAACACACCAGTCTTGATGTGTTACATTCTGTCAGTTCCGTGAAAGAAAGAACGAGTAAAAAGATTAGAACTTTGGGATCTTATCTACAAGAGATCGACTTGGGAGAGTTTATAACATTACTAAGGACTCTTAGAGATTAGGTTCTGGCAAATTAAGGACTCTAGAATCGATCTAATCTTCAAAACCCTATAAATAGGACCTAGTTCTGAACTGAGCAACCCTTACTTTTGGCTCGTGAAGAATCAAGGTAAGGAGATATAATTTCGGGTAAGTTCTTTAGAAGATTTTTTTTAGAATACTTTAGACTAATAGTTTTCTAAATTTTATGTTAGGAGATCAAGCAACCAAGAAGATTGAAGCTTCCAAAGTTACTGGTTCGACCATAGTAACCCAGGATTCAGAGCAAAGGACCCCTGAAGATCAAGAGATTAGGACATCTAAACGAGGTAATTAGAATTCCTCAAGAACTTTTTGTTCACCTTAGTTTCATCTTCTTACCCTCAAAATTTCACATCCTTAGGTCAAGAGGCTGAGGAGCTAGAGCAGCGTGAAGTTGCTGGAAACTCACTGGAAAGGGAGAACTAGGGCACGTCTTTCAGACTCAAATTAGAAGTTTAACGCTCAGATAAAAAAGTAGGTTATCTCATGATTGGCAAAAAATATCTTGTTAGGGATAAAAGCCCTCTGATTGTACTTGATTTCATGCATTATAGACTATGAATTCCATGTTTTAGTGGGTTCATGCATACATACATATTCTTAGCCCTAATCAAAGATCAAAGATATTATCTTATCAATTCACTGCAACCTATGCATCTAGATGACCTTTACTTCATTTTGTCATGATTGGGGTAGTTAAATCTTTTCAAAATATGACATGGTTTTAAATCATAGTCTTTTAATTTTTTTATACTGTTAGCAAGGACTCTGACGCATCAAGGTAAGACCGTCACAGTGATCTAACGGCCTTACGATAAGCCGTCACACCCTCTACTGCATCTTAATTACTCTGTTGTCTCTGACGCACCTTAACCGGAGCGTTACATTACTGTAACGGCCTCACGATAAACCGTCACAGTTACTGAGATGCACCCATCCTAGACCGTCAGGGTAACTGTAGACAGAATAGGAAACTAGTTAATTTTACTTATAAATAAGCCTATTTATCTAAGTTTTGACCTGATTTCATGTCTTTAAGATTATCTACTGATTCATGATACAAATTGCATTATTAAGGTATCTTAAGTTATTTTAAGTTGTGTTAATTTCATGTGCCAAAATTCTATAGTTTTGTCTCTAAATCATGATCTTCCAAAGATGTATTGACGGAGTTTTATCATGATTTCCTATTGTTACACATCCTCTCTATCAATAGAGTCATTTCTCTAAGTACATGACATATATTCAGGTATATGTCCATTAGTTCACTTTGCACTATAAGAACATTATTCTTGGACATGAGGATCTCTCTATTGGATATTTCTTCTAATGGACTAGGAAATCTTCTTTCAAGACCTCCGTAATTCTCTGCGAGCCTGGGATTCCCACTAGGACGCCGAATTGGTTGTACCATTAAAACCAATTGATTAGATTACACTATCGATGTTTCTGGTTATCAGTAGTGTAACGAATCTATATTGGACCGTCAGACACATGTAACGGCCCAATATACGACCGTCACATTCAACTAAGTTCGATTTCTTGGTTTGAGATTCAGACTAATGTAACGGCCCAATACTGGAGCGTCACATCATGTAACGGTTCAGTACACGACCATCACACTGCTTGAGTATTTTAACCTAAGGTATGACCAAGGGTTGATATTCCAAGATTTCTAGATGGACTCTTGATGATCTAGAACTTATCATATTGATCAAGAAACCTAATATAATGAATGGAAGATAAAGAACGTACCGTTATGCTGTCGATTTATTTCCATAAGTATAGCATAGTATAAGTCATTCTTGATTTCTCATTATTCTTATTAAAGCATTCATTCATTGAATTATTGTTATCAAGAGCTTGTTGGAATTGTACATTCTTGGCCATACTTTATTGTTACATGCGTGGAAAAAGTTTGATTTATACTTGAAGATGCGACCGTGCACTGACTGTGTTCAAGGGCTCTATGCTGGTCCCCTCGGCTGATTGTCGGAAACATACTATTATAAACCATGGGGTATGATGCTACTGGCATCGCATTGCGCTGGGAGTACTTTCTTTATAAATAAGTGAAAATCCACAATACAATACAGCATGATTGATACTTGACTTTCTTGATATTCCACAGAAATTCACGAAGTACTTGCTCATAAGCAAAAGATACTGGAGTGATGATTATGTGGCTTGCTAGTACATTCTTGTTACATTCTTGTTCATGAAAGGCCATATCATGTTCTTATAACATTCTTGCTAGTTCTTACTTTCTCTCATTCTGTCTTACATACTTTGGTTTAATCGTATGATTGATCGCATTCGCATGATTTTACCTTATTCCTCTAGAGAAAAAACATTAATTACTTTAATGATGCCTTCATGTTGATGCGAAGATACCTACTGGACAAGTGTGCTCATTACCTATTTCCATTCTTTTTCAGGAAATGGAAGTGAGTCGAGTTCGGATTCGGAATGTTCAATTAGCGGATCTGAGAGTGAATAAAGAATGAGCGATGACTTAGGAAGTTTACAATGTTTAGATCGAGTCTATGTAATTTCTTATTTCTTGAGTCTAGCATGTTGGAAGTTGAATTAGTGGTTGTATTTGAATAGTGGATTTGATTATCAATGAAAGTTGAAGTTGAGTAAATATTGTGCGATTGCATTCTTATGTGTGATTGCCTTGCGCTCTGATCGTTCTTGCTTGCAAGAGGCTTACCATGCCGGCTATTCGCGTTCCTCGAGCGAGTCTTCCGCTGTAATAAAGGCTCGGGGCATGACACTCAGTAACTAGGCCCTATGGTTTTCTGGCGGGTTTGGGTTTCTGGGCCTCGAACAGGGAGTGAATGGGGGAGTCTTTAAATTGGGTCTGGATAAACCAGGCCCTACTGTACAACTGGTGCATATTGGAAATGTCATTCATAGCTAAGATGTTCCGGAATGTGGGGGTGGCATTGGAAATCAACAGCATAACTTTCTGTTCCTCGGGAATCTGCTCGGGCACACGGGAGGCCATCTGCCTCCATCTATCAGCATAGGTGGCTAAGTCTTCGTTGGCCTTCATCTTCTCGGCCACCATATCAATAAAAGAATACTTCGGGCCCACCCAGTCTTGGAATCTTTGTATAAACTTTTCTTTAACAACTTTGAAACTCTCTGCCTCCTCTAGTGGCAGAGCATAGAACCACTCCAAAGCTATCCCGTCCAATGAGTGGCAGAAGAGATACACCATGAGGTGATCATCGTATTGAAACTGTGCCGACTCATACAAGAATTCCCTTATATGAATGAAGTGGTTGCCATTCCCATCGTACTTCGGATATGTGGGGAGCTCCAACTAAGGAGGGAAACAGATGTCACAGAAATTGGGAATCGGGATATCAGCAAGGGATTGTGGGCTGACCCGTTTGTGAAGGAGGTCAAGTTGCTGCTGCATGGCAGCCCACTTATCAAGAAGTTCCCATTCCCGAGATGGAGGAGACAGAACTGGGAGGGCGGACCCGGTATAAGGAGCCAAAGGATAGGTAGACAGAGGGGGTAGCCCATAAGAGGGATAATGGGCTGAGGATGGGCCCATATCTGCGTGAGCTAATTGGGCATCCCTCGCTTGGGATCGTAAGAAGTCGGCCGGGCCTACAAGAACCTGCAGTGCTGGAGGGGTGGTCCCATAAGGATCTGCATAAGAAGACGAGAAAATCGGGGTCTTCCCCTTATCGAGCATCTGATGGGCCGAGCTAGAAGCTTGGCCCACCTCTAGATTGGTGAAGCGGGGGACCTTGGGCTGGACAGGGGTAAGATCGATGGGAGCAGTGGACGAGGCCCCTAGCCCACTAACCAAAGATAGAGAAGTGGCGACAGTAGACATGCCATGAGGAGGAACTGAAGACGGGGCATCCGGCCCCTACAAAGCCTGGCGAAGAATATGGAGCTGGGTCGGATCCAGTTGGGCCATCATATGGAGAATTTGGTTGGCCGAATTATGAGTAGAAGAATCGGATGGGGAGGGTTGGCTACCCTCAATTGAAATAGATGGAAGAGGAGGGGCGGACCCCTCTCTCCCCTACACGGTCATGACCCTAGGCGAGTCCTCCAAGAGTCCCTAAGGAAGGGAGTCCTCGCGGGAGTGAGAGAAATCGTAGGAAGACATGGTGGAGAGGGAATCGAACAGAGGGTTGAAATAGGAAATGAACGATGAATTTCCCCTAGGAGAAGATCCTATGGGTGTGAAGTAACTCCACATGCAACGAGCACCTTGAAATAAGAGAAACAACACCTAATAAGCACCTAAATGGAGATGAATAAAAAAAGCACAAACAAAGAGGAAAGAAGAGGCAACCAATAATCAACCAAGTTGCAATGATGCGACAAATTTTTAGATGTTCCCCTTTAAGAACCTTAATGAATTGAATTAAATGAACGTTCACTCAACAATAGGATTCTTAATAAGGGTAGGATAAGAGACTTGGTTGACTCTAAGTTTACTCTCTCTCACGGATGCAACCTAGACTCGGGGTGGTACGGTAGAACCTGCCCGGCGTTCGTGTTGGAATCCACAGCTCACGGGGAATTACGGAGGTCCCGGATAGGGTCACCTAGTTGGCTCTAAGGAATATGGAGACGAGAGGATCCCCTACTAAGGTAGGAATGCAACTAGTATGATAAATAATGTATGAACCTATGCGCATCGACGTGCATGCAAATTCTAGCCTAAGACTAACAAGCAATGATCAAACAATGGCAATACTAGTGCAAGCAAGAATGATAGCCAGAGGAAACAAATAACACCCAAAATAATTACCGAAATGATGGAAAATACAAGACAAGTGTAAATCTCGGGGTGCACTGTAGCATAAAAAATGGTCTGATGGGAGACCACTCAGGGAGTATAAACGGCCCAGAGTAGGACCGCAAAGTGACAGGGAGTAGCAAAATGAAAACAATCGTGAATTGAAATAAACTAAAATGGTATAGACAGCGGCGTATCTGAGTGAATTGGGAGCTCTGACGAATGACCGCGAACCCTTAGAAATGGCCCTTACAGGACCGCAGAAAGTAACAAATCCTTAGAGATGTAATTAACAGAAACGTACTTGATACCAAAGTCCACGGTCTATCGTCAGACTGCTAGATGCTAGAAATGGCCCACACAGGACCAAAAATAACCCCGGGACAGAAATTGACAGAAAATAAACCGACAAACCCGAGGCAACTAAAAACTCACCCAAACAAAGACAGAAGAGCAGGTCAACACAGTCAGAAGCACGATGGGCACTAGGTGTCTCACTGTGATCGCCAAAAAAGGGGATGTAGATATGTCCTTTTCCTCCCTAACTCAAAATATGAAATGTGCTAAAGGGGGGAAGAGTGAATGTGTGTGTGAGTGAATAGCATGAAAAAGACAAACGATGCAAGCAATGAATCACTCACAGGCATGGACAAGTTGTGATCGCCACCAAGATATTAAGTGCAAGGAGAGGGCACCACATACCTTGGAAAGGGGAGACGGATGAGGACACTCGCCCAATGATGCAGCGCTGGATCGGGATGAAGACGGTCCCATGAAGACCGCTGAAGGATGTAGAGGGCCGAACGACAGACCACCTCCAACGCTAAGGTAGAAACATGAGAAAAGGCTTGGCTGGGGACTAAACGGTCTGAATCGGGCCGCACACGGGAGCAAGACGGTCTGAGGAAGGCCGCATGCCCCGGTAGACGGTCGGAGATGAACTGCGTAGAAACTCCAGATCCCAAGCCATAGGACTTACTCCTCCACCCCTTCCGGCCGGCCATAGGTGATGGGCCTCGCGCTAAAACTCCTGTTGCCCTGCAAAACACAGCAAATGACCAGAAAAATGCAACCCAAGTGAGTTTATGAAGTGCAATATCTATGAAAATGAATGGAAAACTAAACACATAAATGGAATGGGGGATACCTGGGGGTTGGGTTTTTAAACCCCTATGGGGCGTGGAAAACAATAGGAAGGTGACGAATGTGAGGATGATAGTGAAAAACGTGGGAGAAAGTGAAAGAAAATGGCGCTGCGATGATGAACGAACAACGAAAAATGACTAAATGAAGACAGTAAACACAAAAGACTCGGACTACTCCCTGAATCGAAGGCTTGTCGGGCGTGGAAAGCCTTCCTCCCTGGCTAGAACTCGCTCAAGAAAGTGGCAGCACTTTGACGCGAATTCATGAATCTCCCCCTTCGCGAGCTTGGACTAAGGGTGCTACTTATAGACCCTTGAAAGTCAGCCTCGAATTAAGGATTTTCCAGTGAGAATTAGGCCAAGATTCTTTAGGATAAAATGAAGATAATATTCCCATCTTTTACCAGGATCAAACGGGACCCAATTTGGTTAAGAATCCACGGAGAAAATGGTTGAACAACTAAGAGGTTTCACCACGGGCGGAGAGAGAAAAGCCAACCAAATCCAGGATTTTGACCATAAAAATGGTCGAACGATGGGCCGCCTACCCATATAAACGGTCCAATGCTAGACCGCTTACATGGTGTCAATGGAAAATAAATAATAGGATAAATAAACCCTTTATCCAAAGAACAGACCGACTATTCCGACATTGGACTCTGGATTGGAAAGCAGTCCATCGATAGACCGCCCAACGAGTCAAATGGCCCATTGCCAAACCGTTTAGACGTGTCAGTGGTAAATCAATAAAAATATATATTTATCCAGAAAATTGACCCATTTAGGACTCTGGCCCCTAAACGGTCGTTCGATGGACCACCCAACTTGAATAAACGGCCTAATGGAAGACCGTTTATTAGGTTGTCGGTGAAAATTAAGAAAAACAAGATAAACAACCATTTATCCTGAATTCAAGCTGTTGGGTGACAAAACGGTGTTACTAAAGACCGCCAATCCTGCAAAACGGTCTATCTCTAGACCGCATTTAAGCTGGATGGTGGAAAATTATAAAATGAGATAAATAGGCTCATTTACCCAAAAGACCAAGTTAAATCAATGCCCATTAAGCGCAAACTTAAGAAATTTGAGAGCAAGCCCAGCCAGGGAGGAAATACCTATAAAATCAGCCCAAAGACATGCCTGAACATGGCCCAATGAATAATGGATAACCCGAGGCATCAAAAATGATGGTAAGAAGGATGACCCAACTCAGAGGCAAAAAACGGGTGTCAACATCGACACCTATTTCTCTGAGTTCTGCCAAAGCCCAAAAAATAGAATAGTTCCTCACAAGAGTCGACTCTTGTTGGGAGCTGTTCTGGACAAACTCAAGCCACAGCAGGAGTCGACTCATAGAGTCAACTTTTGCTGGCCTATCTGCCCAAGCCAGACCCAAGCAAGATAGGGGTGTCTACTCCAAGAGTTGACCCCTTCACTGCAATGATATAAACAACCTTCAAACCCATTTGAAAACTCAATTTTCCTCAACCAAAAATTAAGATCAAATAGCCATGCATTTAACCAAAGTATGAGCATCATCTAACCAATTTCTACCAAGGTTTATATGAATAGTTTAAACATATTACAAGCTCAAAGGCCCCATGTAAAAAATGTATTAAAACACATTCAAGGCTTTAACAACCCATGAAGAATATGCATGAAAACACAAAATGGCTCAACCAAAAATCAACTTCATATGCCCATGCATTTAAACAACATGTATGACCCTCAAAAACCCATGCACAAAGTGCATGAAACACACATAACAAAGGGTGGGTCGACTCACTCTAAAGAGTGGGTCGACTCCACTATAAAAAATGCATTAACACACAAGGTCTTACCACTGATTCTTGAAGAGCAAAAATGACATTTAACACCTGTTTTGAGATTTAGGCAACAAGGTACTCATCCAAGCATTCTTTTGTCTTCCAAATGATGTCCACCATGAATTTTGATCCTACAAAGCAAGGTGGCCCAAGCGGTTGAATGAGTGTTAAGAATTCTTCAATCAACATTCTCAATAAGAACTCTTTCATAAATATCCAAACGAGCTTTCTTCATAGAAACTCACCTTGAAGCAATACTTCCATTCGTGAAACAAAGTTACTCAATGTCATATGCATATAAGCACACTCGATTTGTTATCATTAAAATCAAACCATCAAAATCAACTAGGGGCTCCAACAATCTCTCCCTTTTTGATGATGACAAAACGATGTGTGCATGAATTTCAAATGATAGAATATAAGCTATTTCAAATGACAAAACGTGTGTATGAACTATATGATTGAGTATGTGCAACTAACAAAATGTATATGTCAGTTAAGAGCAATGAATATTCACAGTTGCAATGTGCTTGAAAACTATGATATATCCATAGATGAAAACTATGAAGTATCAAGTGTATATGACTGAAACGTGTTGAGTAGTGGATGGCGGATCTAGAGGGGAGGGGTGAATAGATCTGCCCCTCTATTCGAAGAACTCCCTCTTTAAAGCTAGATAAAAAGAATTGCAGCGGAATATAACTAGCTTAGCGTGGCACACAACGATTCGCTTAGCAAGATGAATAAGTAATATAGATATTGAACCTAAGCATGCATCTATCACGAAGCAATCGCACAAGCAAACCATAACACAAAGGATTTTAAGGTGGTTCGGACTGAATCCTCAGTCCTACGTCCACCCCTCACCAAATCTAGTAAGGCTCCACTAGTGCAACGCACTGAACCGCAAATCAGAAAGACCTCCGATTGCCTTCCTACTAACCACCGGTAGGGACGTCAACACTGCAGATCAGAGAACTTCCGATTGCCTTCCTACTAACCACCGGTAGGGACATCAACACTGCAGATCGGACAGCTTACGATTGCCTTCCTACTAACCACCGGTAGGGACGTCAACACCGCAGATCGGACAGCTTCCGATTGCCTTCCTACTAACCACCGGTAGGGACGATCTTCAGTTTTAAATGTTTGAATGAAATGGAAAAAGAACAAACATGAAAACACTCAAACAAGATATAGAATATGCTCAAGGAGAAAAGATCTTTTCTGAGATTGCTGGAGCTTGAATCTGATTCTTCAATGGTATCTTCTTCCTTATGAAATGATCTTCCTTGGATCACTTTGAGTTGATGAAGAAGATAAAGGATGCAGATTTGATCTCCCTTGAAAACCTTGTGAAATCAACTTCCTTGGATCACCTTGATAGCCTTGCTTGCCTCTGCACTTCCTTGGAGATTGCTTGCTTTGATATGAGCTTGGAACACCTTGGAATGGATGAAGAACTTCTTCCCGGAGTACTATTCACAACTACAGTACTCGAACTCCTCTCCCTTGAACACACCCTTGCAGCCTCCTTTGATCTTCCCTCTTAGCCTTGCTTGCTTCTACTCTTCCTTGGAGGTTGCTGGATTGAGATATGAGCTTGAATCACCTTGAGTTGATGGAGAGAGTGTTGGATGTAGCTTTGATCTTTCTTTTGATCCTCTTGAGTTGATGAAGAGGTTTAAGGATGCAGCTTTGATCACCTTTGAGAGTCTTGATTGCTTCTAGCTTCCTTGGAGGTTGCTTGCTGCAGATCTATGCATGAATCACCTTAGAATAGATGAAGAACTTCTGCACAGAGTACTGTTCACGGCTATAGTACCTCTTCTTCCAACCTCCTTCTCTAGCCTCTCTTGATCTCTCTTTGATTCCTCTTGAAGTATTAGGGTTTCTAACCCTCTTGTATGTGTTTTATAGACTTTGGATGGTCAATAGAAACCCCCCAGACAAGATCCACGTTTTGTGGGTGATTGGGTGACTTTAGGATTAAAGAAATCCATGGAGAATGGCCCTTCACGAAGTGGAAAAGAAAGTCAACATTGGTTGGCTCGGGGCTGGTAGTCGACCGGACGCTTCTGGCAGTCGACCGCTACTGAGAATCACTGTAGAAATTTAGTCCCTGGAATTTTCGATCAACCTGGGGCGGTCGACCGCTGCTGCCGGTCGACCTGGGGCGGTCGACCGCCAGTTCTGCAGTATGAGACTTTTCGCGTTTGGCTATTCTGGTTAACCGGAATGACCTAGTCCTACAAAGTTGAAGTGTTAGCCCAATGAAATACTTCCAAATAAAAATGACTTTAAGTAGATGTTTATTTCATACATTTGGGGGTTAGATTTCACTTGGTTTTTGCATTAGAAATATCAAGACCATTTGAGCATGTTACCATGATTGGAATGAGAAACTAATGCATTTGAAGAGTGAACTTGTAAGTTATCAAACCAAGTTATCATTGTGAACCTCCATTATCATGAATGAAGTTTAGAGATGAGAGGTATATGGAATACCCATGATGAGATTGATGGCTATGACAAGGTAAGAATCTTACCAATGGTGCTTGACAGTAAATGACATATACCACCTGTATTGAATGGTAGAGAGGCAAGATGCTTATCCACACATTTAGTTTGCCAGGCGACTGCCATGAGTTTGATCGTTTGATTGATCATGACTTGAAAGGATTTCCATCCTTGCTTGGATACGATCATTAGGATTTCACATTTGTCATCTCCACTCCATTCCTTGTCCATTCATGGGCTTATCTATCATGAACAAAACATTATGTATATCAGTCATATGAGAGTGGAGAACAACAATGACTTATAGTGTTTAGCCATTATCAAAACTAAGCCATTATCAAAACCAAGAATGTCCAATAGCTCAAATGACCACAGGATGATGTCGAATGACTCAAATGACCACAGTATGACTTAATTGACCATAGGGGCACAACATTCTCCCCCTTTTTGATGATGGCAACACTGTGAGTCATTATGTGGCAGTGATATTCAAGATGGCAAATTTTATAACATATGCAGCTCAAGATCCATGATGATGAATGTCACGCCCCGAGCGCGGAAGATACCCGGAGATGCGCGACGTGTCTATATCAATCATGTCAATCAGAGTGGTCGTGTATTCGACACAAAGACAGAGATGCACAAAATAGCAAGATAACCCAATCCTTTATTTCATAATGGATAGACTATTACAAATCTAATACTCTGTTTAATAAAAAGGAAAAGAATACATATTTGACTCAAGAAATTATAGAAAAGACTAGACGACACTTGTAGAAGCTCTATCACTTTCACTCTTGACCATTCCCATCCGATTGACTTCCATCGTCGTCGGACTTACCTGAAAAGTAAAAAGGGACAAACGGAATGAGCGAACACTCAGTAGGAAATTATATCTCAAGTACTAGCAAGGGGTTTAAGTAATTACATCTTTCATGAATGCAATAAAGCTATGCATGCTCGCATAAAACGACAAGATAGAGAGAAGGTAATATCAAAGAAATAAGATGAACTTAATCATGAACTTCCAACAAGATAACAAGTGGTTCAAGATATTCAAGCAAGTACAATTAACAAGTCATGTCAAGAACTTTGGCTATCATGTATCAAGCAAGCAAGTAAATTACCCTTTTTCGGGCCACGCATTTCATTTCATGTCAAGTACGAGTCAAGTACAAGATGTGTGTGGAATGTCCAATCAAGCAAGTCAAGTACTCAGTATAATGCCAGATACCTTATCATTTTAACTCCCATGGGCACAAGTACTTTCGGGTGCTCCTCCCAAGACCAGATCGGGCCCTATATGCGCAGGCATTTATCATGTGTTTTGACATCCACTCTTGTTTATAGCCAACATAGAATTTCAATAATCAAGCTTGTAGACACGTATGACAACTTTGATAGAATAGAGTCCAAAATATGACAAAGGACATAGAATGGCGATAATAACAGTATAATCACGATATTGATAAAACTAGGTAGAACATGATTCCCTTAACTTGGGTACCATGACAAATCAGTATGGACATTCTTTATATAGAATTGAGGTCCACATGAACAGTATATCAAAGGTAAGATACCCTTATTCTTATCATAGAATTGAGGTTTACAAGAATGGCATGATATGGCATAATGTCATCATCCCATTAAGAATTTCTTATGATATACTCTTTGTATAATCATAAGGGCCGGTATCCCATGTTTCTTTAGAGTGACATGGCATCAATGGTGTAATGGGTTTTTAGGGTACAACCAGCTCAGTCGACCTTGAGGGAATCCAAGGCTACGAGGAGTCTTACGGAGGTCTCTATGACTAACTCGCTAGTCCAAAGGAACGGAATGTCCAATGGAGACCTTGTATGTCAATGAGAGTTGAGTGTGATCGATAAATCAACGTGAAAAGTGGGACTATACTCACGGAGTGGAGAATAGTGCCGATATATGTATATAAATATATATTGAAACAATCGTTTAACAGTAACGGGTTAAAAACAGTTTTCAGTAAAATAACGACTTAGGTCAAGTCGTTTCTCAAGTAATTAACGCCTAACAGAAGGGCGTTTCCATATGTTTCTATTTTGCAGAATTTTCATTAGTTCAGTAATTTATCTAAAACACGCCTTGGTCAAGGTCGTTTCTTCAAGATCTGACGACTACACCAGAAGGCGTCTTATTGTTTACATATTTGACAGAATATAATTAATTTTCAGGAATTATCAAAA
This sequence comes from Amorphophallus konjac, assembly GCA_022559845.1. NCBI lineage: Eukaryota > Viridiplantae > Streptophyta > Magnoliopsida > Alismatales > Araceae > Amorphophallus > Amorphophallus konjac. Next base: position 123,164,237 of record CM040121.1, read on the forward strand.
ACGCGCCCTGGGCAGGGGCGTTACTATTTAATTCTATTTTTCAGAATATATAAATTTCAGGATTTTAACCGATACACGCCCTAGGAAGGGGCGTTACCTTTCAGATTCACGCCCTATGAGGGGGCGTTAATATGTGGAAAACGACTTTGTCCAAGTCGTTAATTCAAGTTCCTTCAGAAACTTTAAGGACAGTAACAATTTCAGGATAACAGAGGAACGAATGTAATATCATGATAGTAAAGTTAGCAGGTTGAAGACAGAGGATCATGCATTATTTTATAATCATGATTTCATAGATAATCAATTCTTAAGATGGGTGATTAACGGTTTAAAGAAATTAACGCCTGAGTACGGGGCGTTAAACATGAAATTAACGACCTGGGAAGAGTCGTTTCATGTGAATTAGCGCCCTTGACAGGGGCGTCTCTTTCAAAATATTGCAGAAAACGCATGGAAACTATAATAACCGTATGCATGACATGCTTATATATATATATCTTGCATTAATTTCATTTGGGCTACAATAACTTGAGAAAACCTACCTTTAAGAGTTGTTTTGGAGATGACCGTGAGGGGTTTTTGGCTAGCAGAAGATGATGGCTTTGATGAAGAGGCTTCTACAACAGCTTTCCTATGAGAGAAGAAACTGTATCAGTTTCTTTGAAATCTGATCATCACGTCAAAAGTGAAGAAAATATCTTTACCAGCTCTCAACGTACGGCCACCGAGCTCCCTTAACCTGTATAGAGAAGAAGATGAAGAATTGTTAATTCTTCATGCAACTGAAGCAGAGAACAAAAAGGGAAATTAAGAAGAACGGTTTGTTCTTCACGTACCTCTGCAGTCGGAGGTATCAAATAGGTTTAGGGTTGTTCGATCAAGGCTTATTTATAAGATTTTGGAAATCCTATTAGGGTTAGTGATTGTGTGGAAGTAATGCTTCCCTAATAGAGTCCTTACCCTAGTAGACACTTACTGGATCAGGTTGATCCTTCCCCTGATAAGCTCTGGGTCGAACGGGTCCGAATGGAATTAACGCCTTAGGTAAGGGCGTCGATTCTTTAATTAACGACCTAGTTCAGGTCGTTTCTTAAGAAACGTCTTGGATAAGGGCGTTCCTTGTTTTTGAAACACGCCCCATATGTGGGCGTTTCTTTTACTTGCCTATTTGGTCGTGAGAGTTGACGACCGCACGTGTGGGCGTCCTTTCTTTAGTCACGCCTTTGATAGAGGCGTTTCTTTTTGAATTAACGCCCTAATAAGAGGCGTTATTTTAATTTTGTTTTACTTCGTCCAATTAACCCTATTCCTTTTATATATATTACTTCTGTAATATATATGTTTTAATTCATTTCAATTATTCATTTATTAGGGTTGCTACACCCTCCCCCACTTAAAAAGAATTTGGTCCCCAAATTCAATATATATATAATTATACACGTGGAGAGTGTAGGACATATACCTCTTAGAATAACTCGGGAAATCGTTTCTTCATAGATTCCTCGGTCTCCCATGTCGCTTCGTGTTCAGGATTCTTATTCCATTGCACCTTAAGCATGGGAATAACCTTATTCCTTAGAGCTCGTATTTCTCGATCTAATATCTTTAAAGGCCTCTGTTCATATGTGAGATCTTTCTGGATCACCAGATCTCCATGCTCAATAATATGTGACGGATCGTGCACATACTTCTTCAACATAGATATGTGAAATACATTGTGTACCTCAGACAACTGAGGAGGCAACGCGATGCGATAAGCAACCTCGCCAACTCTTTCTAGTACCTCAAATGGTCCGATGAATCTTGGCGTAAGCTTGCCCTTAACACCAAATCTTCGTATGCCACGTCCAGAGGATATTTTAAGAAATACATGATCTCCAACCTGGAATTCAAGATCTCTTCTCCTGGTATCAGCATAAGCCTTTTGCCTTGTCTGAGCAACTTGTAATCTTTCTCTGATTACCTGTATCTTCTCAGTTGTATTCCTTACCATGTCTGGACCTAATAGTTGTTTCTCTCCAACTTCGTTCCAACATATGGGAGATCGGCAACTCCTTCCGTATAAGGCTTCGAAAGGTGCCATTTGGATACTAGCTTGGTAGCTATTATTATATGCAAATTCAACTAAAGGTAAGTGGTCATGCCAGCTTCCTCCAAAGTAAATAATGCATGCTCTCAGCATATCTTCAACAACTTGATTAGTTCGCTCGGTCTGACCATCCGTTTGTGGGTGGAAAGCAGTACTAAAGTTGAGCCTTGTTCCCAACGAATGATGTAATCCCTTCCAAAAATGAGAAGTAAAACGGGGATCTCTATCAGACACGATTGAGACAGGAATTCCATGTATCCTGACTATTTCTTTGATGTATAGTGCAGCTAGCACATCAATTGACCATCGGCTTTTGATTGGCAAGAAATGTGCCGATTTAGTCAATCGGTCAATGATAACCCAGATTCCATCATGTCCTCCTTTAGATTTAGACAAACCCATGATGAAGTCCATACCAATATCCTCCCATTTCCACTTAGGAATATCTAGAGGATGTAGTTTTCCCGCAGGCTTTTGGTGTTCCGCCTTGACCTGTTGGCATGTGAGACAGCGTGATACATAGTCCGCTATTTCTCTTTTCATATTAGGCCACCAAAAGTTCCTCTTTACATCTTGGTACATTTTGGTTGATCCTGGATGAATAGTGTACCTTGATCGGTGAGCTTCATCTAAGATCTTCTTCTTTAATTCCGGACAATCGGGTATACAAGTTCTATCTTTGAACGATAATCTTCCATCAGAAGTTAGTTGAAAATCAGATTGTCCTTCTAATCTGCCTTTGATTCCTACTAATATAGGATCATCATCCTGAAGTGTTTGTATCTCAGATAACAAATCTGACTGTATGCTTACATGAGATAGTGTGACAAATTTGGATTCCGTGTCCAAGCTTATATTGAGCTCGGAGAATTGTTCAAGTAACCTCCATTCTTGCATCATACAATTTGCTATCATTTCTCTCGGCTTTCGACTAAGGGCGTCATCAACATAATTACCCTTTCCGGGATGGTATTGTATATTGAAGTCGAAGTCCTTGAGATATTCTAGCCAGCGTCTTTGTCTCATGTTTAGCTCTTTTTGTGAAAATAGATATTTGAGACTTTTGTGATCGGAGTATACAGTAAACTGTGCTCCATATAAGTAGTGTCTCCATATCTTTAGGGCAAATACTACCGCGGCCAGTTCTAAGTCATGGACGGGGTAATTCTCCTCATGCTTCTTCAGTTGACGTGAAGAGTATGCTATGACCTTTCCTTGTTGCATTAGGACACATCCGAGGCCAATGCCAGAAGCATCAGTGTAGACCTCGAATTTCTCTCCTTCTATTGGTAGAGCTAACACTGGAGCTGTAGTGAGATGATCTTTGAGAGTTTGGAAACTTCTTTCACATTCCTCACTCCATTCGTATCGGATCTCCTTGCGAGTTAACCTTGTAAGGGGCACGGCGATCTTAGAGAAATCTTTGATGAATCGCCGATAATAGCCTGCAAGACCTAAGAAACTTCTGATCTCGCTTGCATTAGTGGGTCTTTCCCAGTTTCTTACAGCTTCAACCTTTGACGGATCTACAGATAAACCGTCCTTGGATATGACATGTCCGAGAAAAGCCACTTCTTCAAGCCAGAACTCGCATTTGCTGAGTTTAGCATATAATTGATTTGTCCTCAAGACTTGCAATGCAATCCTCAAATGCTCTTCATGTTCTTCCTTAGTCTTAGAATATATCAATATATCATCAATGAAGACTACTATGAATTGATCCAAGTAAGGCCTGAATATGCTATTCATTAACTGCATAAAGGCAGCAGGGGCATTTGTTAGTCCAAAAGGCATAACAACAAATTCGTAATGGCCATACCTGCTTCTGAATGCGGTCTTGTGAATGTCATCATCCTTGATTCTTAATTGATGATATCCCGACCTGAGATCAATCTTGGAAAAATATTTGGATCCTGAAATCTGATCAAATAACTCATCGATTCTCGGCAGTGGATACTTGTTCTTGATAGTAAGATGATTCAACTGTCGATAGTCGATACACAATCTCATGGATCCATCCTTCTTCTTTACAAATAAGACTGGTGCTCCCCACGGGGAAGTACTGGGTCTAATAAACCCTTTTCGGATTAGTTCCATCAACTGCTCCTTCAACTCCTTGAGTTCAGCAGGGGACATTCTATATGGTGCCTTTGAAACAGGACCAGCACCAGGGACTAAGTCAATGGTGAAGGCCACATCTCTTTGCGGGGGTAATCCCGGCAATTCTTCGGGAAATACGTCTGGAAATTCTCGCACTACCTGAATGTCTTCTATCTTGGTTTCTTTAGCTTCTTTAATAGTGACAAAAGCAAGGAAGGATACACATCCTTTCTTGACGAGCTTGCTTGCTCGAAGAGCCGAAATAAGAGGGGATTTGCTTCGACTCTTAGGACTAGTATAAGTCAGTTTCGGAAATTCCTTGAAAACAATCTTGCTATCACGGCAATCAACCGTTGCCTGGTATTTGGATAACCAATCTGCTCCTAGTATAACATCATACTTTTTTAGATCTAAGCAGATAAGATCAATAGGAAAATTCTTTCCTCGAACCAATACCTCACAGTTTTGGTAATGATGTGTGATATCCGTCTCGTTTCCGAGAGGAGTAGACAATATTAACTTCATCCATTCTGGTTCTAGAGGTAATGGGTCAGCAAACTTCTTGGAAATAATGGAATGCGATGCACCCGTATCAAATAAGACATGTGCATATTTGGAACAAATTTTTAATGTACCTTCCACCAATCCGCCTTCTTCTTCTGGTTCGGTCTCTTGGATTGCATGAAGACGCGCGTTCCTTGTCACTGGGCGTTTACCCTCACCGTCTTGGTCATTCATTAATGGACAATCGGGAATCCGATGTTCACGACTCCCACAATGGAGACATGCTCCTAATTTCCTCCAGTATTCTTCTGTTTTGTGACCAGCCTTGTCACAATGCTTGCATACTACGTTTGAAGGTGTAGTGGTGATAGAGAAAGGCTTGGTCTTCTTGAATTTCTGATCTTGAAAGGAAGAACCTTCATTATTGGGCCTCTTCTTAAAGTTGGGTTTGAAAGAACCCGAACCCGTGACTTGTTCCTTCTTGTCTTTTCCACGGATCCTATCAGATAGTTCCGTGGCATCTTCAAGTAATTGAGCTCAGCGTACTATTTCAGAATAAATTTGGATGTCCATAGGCGCTAATTGAGTAATATAGTGGGGCCTAAGCCCATTAAGAAATCTACGGGCTTTCATCTTTTCCGTGCTAATTAAATGCTTAGCATATCTAGACAGTCTAGAGAACTGTGCTTCATAATCAGCCACCGATAAAGATCTTTGCTTTAATGCGGCAAATTCGGCGGCCTTCTTTTCCTGGACCCTATCAGAGAAATATTTGGCGTTGAAATATTCAACGAATTCTCCCCATGTAACTTGAGTTGGGTCTATAGTAGCTTCAATCGACTCCCACCAGCATCTAGCATCCTTTTCTAACTGGAAAGTAGCTAATAAGACCTTGTTCTGATCCGTGCATTGCATGACACGGAATATACGTTCAATCTCCCGAACCCAATGCTCGGCATCGTCTGGATCGGTCGATCCCATGAACTTCGGGGGATTCATATTCTTGAATGCTTGGTGTAAGCTTCCAGCTCGTGGAGCACCACCTTGTGCTACCTGTTGTAGCACTTGGGTCATCCCTTGAAGGGTACGCTGCATGTTGCGCCATTGAGCACGTTCGGCAGCCATTATCCTACAATTACAATAGCTATGTTAGGATTATATCACTATGATCTTATAAAGGACTCATTGATCATTTAACCCTTGGTTCTACCCACTCTCACTTGGTTAAAGGTTTTGAAACCTATCCTTGGACTTTGGTTTCCTAGGAATTGAATACCTTAGGCTCTGATACCACAAAGACTGTCACGCCCCGAGCGCGGAAGATACCCGGAGATGCGCAACGTGTCTATATCAATCATGTCAATCAGAGTGGTCGTGTATTCGACACAAAGACAGAGATGCGCAAAATAGCAAGATAACCCAATCCTTTATTTCATAATGGATAGACTATTACAAATCCAATACTCTGTTTAATAAAAAGGAAAAGAATACATATTTGACTCAAGAAACTATAGAAAAGACTAGACGACACTTGTAGAAGCTCTATCACTTTCACTCTTGACCATTCCCATCCGATTGACTTCCATCGTCGTCGGACTTACCTGAAAAGTAAAAAGGGACAAACGGAATGAGCGAACACTCAGTAGGAAATTATATCTCAAGTACTAGCAAGGGGTTTAAGTAATTACATCTTTCATGAATGCAATAAAGCTATGCATGCTCGCATAAAACGACAAGATAGAGAGAAGGTAATATCAAAGAAATAAGATGAACTTAATCATGAACTTCCAACAAGATAACAAGTGGTTCAAGATATTCAAGCAAGTACAATTAACAAGTCATGTCAAGAACTTTGGCTATCATGTATCAAGCAAGCAAGTAAATTACCCTTTTTCGGGCCACGCATTTCATTTCATGTCAAGTACGAGTCAAGTACAAGATGTGTGTGGAATGTCCAATCAAGCAAGTCAAGTACTCGGTATAATGCCAGATACCTTATCATTTTAACTCCCATGGGCACAAGTACTTTCGGGTGCTCCTCCCAGGACCAGATCGGGCCCTATATGCGCAGGCATTTATCATGTGTTTTGACATCCACTCTTGTTTATAGCCAACATAGAATTTTAATAATCAAGCTTGTAGACACGTATGACAACTTTGATAGAATAGAGTCCAAAATATGACAAAGGACATAGAATGGCGATAATAACGGTATAATCACGATATCGATAAAACTAGGTAGAACATGATTCCCTTAACTTGGGTACCATGACAAATCAGTATGGACATTCTTTATATAGAATTGAGGTCCACATGAACAGTATATCAAAGGTAAGATACCCTCATTCTTATCATAGAATTGAGGTTTACAAGAATGGCATGATATGGCATAATGTCATCATCCCATTAAGAATTTCTTATGATATACTCTTTGTATAATCATAAGGGCCGGTATCCCATGTTTCTTTAGAGTGACATGGCATCAATGGTGTAATGGGTTTTTAGGGTACAACCAGCTCAGTCGGCCTTGAGGGAATCCAAGGCTACGAGGAGTCTTACGGAGGTCTCTATGACTAACTCGCTAGTCCAAAGGAACGGAATGTCCAATGGAGAGCTTGTATGTCAATGAGAGTTGAGTGTGATCGATAAATCAACGTGAAAAGTGGGACTATACTCACGGAGTGGAGAATAGTGTCGATATATGTATATAAATATATATTGAAACAATCGTTTAACAGTAACGGGTTAAAAACAGTTTTCAGTAAAATAACGACTTAGGTCAAGTCGTTTCTCAAGTAATTAACGCCTAACAGAAGGGCGTTTACATATGTTTCTATTTTGCAGAATTTTCATTAGTTCAGTAATTTATCTAAAACACGCCTTGGTCAAGGTCGTTTCTTCAAGATCTGACGACTACACCAGAAGGCGTCTTATTGTTTACATATTTGACAGAATACAATTAATTTTCAGGAATTATCAAAAACGCGCCCTGGGCAGGGGCGTTACTATTTAATTCTATTTTTCAGAATATATAAATTTCAGGATTTTAACCGATACACGCCCTAGGAAGGGGCGTTACCTTTCAGATTCACGCCCTATGAGGGGGCGTTAATATGTGGAAAACGACTTTGTCCAAGTCGTTAATTCAAGTTCCTTCAGAAACTTTAAGGACAGTAACAATTTCAGGATAACAGAGGAACGAATGTAATATCATGACAGTAAAGTTAGCAGGTTGAAGACAGAGGATCATGCATTATTTTATAATCATGATTTCATAGATAATCAATTCTTAAGATGGGTGATTAACGGTTTAAAGAAATTAACGCCTGAGTACGGGGCGTTAAACATGAAATTAACGACCTGGGAAGAGTCGTTTCATGTGAATTAGCACCCTTGACAGGGGCGTCTCTTTCAAAATATTGCAGAAAACGCATGGAAACTATAATAACCGTATGCATGACATGCTTATATATATATATCTTGCATTAATTTCATTTGGGCTAAAATAACTTGAGAAAACCTACCTTTAAGAGTTGTTTTGGAGATGACCGTGGGGGGTTTTTGGCTAGCAGAAGATGATGGCTTTGATGAAGAGGCTTCTACAACAGCTTTCCTATGAGAGAAGAAACTGTATCAGTTTCTTTGAAATCTGATCATCACGTCAAAAGTGAAGAAAAGATCTTTACCAGCTCTCAACGTACGGCCACCGAGCTCCCTTAACCTGTATAGAGAAGAAGATGAAGAATTGTTAATTCTTCATGCAACTGAAGCAGAGAACAAAAAGGAAAATTAAGAAGAACGGTTTGTTCTTCACGTACCTCTGCAGTCGGAGGTATCAAATAGGTTTAGGGTTGTTCGATCAAGGCTTATTTATAAGATTTTGGAAATCCTATTAGGGTTAGTGATTGTGTGGAAGTAATGCTTCCCTAATAGAGTCCTTACCCTAGTAGACACTTACTGGATCAGGTTGATCCTTCCCCTGATAAGCTCTGGGTCGAACGGGTCCGAATGGAATTAACGCCTTAGGTAAGGGCGTCGATTCTTTAATTAACGACCTAGTTCAGGTCGTTTCTTAAGAAACGTCTTGGATAAGGGCGTTCCTTGTTTTTGAAACACGCCCCATATGTGGGCGTTTCTTTTACTTGCCTATTTGGTCGTGAGAGTTGACGACCGCACGTGTGGGCGTCCTTTCTTTAGTCACGCCTTTGATAGAGGCGTTTCTTTTTGAATTAACGCCCTAATAAGAGGCGTTATTTTAATTTTGTTTTACTTCGTCCAATTAACCCTATTCCTTTTATATATATTACTTCTGTAATATATATGTTTTAATTCATTTCAATTATTCATTTATTAGGGTTGCTACAATGAAAGTATGTGAATGTGGATATGTATGCATGGATGCCCTTTGACTCTCCCCCATTCACAATTCTCTCCCCCTTTGACAAGTTACAAAGGTCGCACAAAGGACGGACTCACAACGAGACATTTTCTCCCCCTTTGATAGCAGCAAAAAGGAGGGATAAGGTAGAGAAGGTGACAAATGTCGGTGAGACCAGAGCGGAATTGGAGTTGAGAGCAAGCCATTATAGGCAAACCGAAAACATGCCGTGAGCAAAGTACATAGTTCAAAGCTAATGAAATCTGAGATCAAGAATAGAGTTCCAAAACCATCTATATGCATGTTTTAATAGAAATGAACCAGAAGGGCATATCATGGCAGTGGTGAACTTTCTTTTGTCTTAAACATTCATATTCAATAACTTCATCGGGAATAGCACCAACTAGTATTGAGGTGAAACAAGCATGACTAAAGCATGGAATTTTATGATTTCAGCACTATTTTGCATGATCTTTTACAGTTTTATGCACATGACTCATATTTTACGAGCAATCGAGCCATTATCCGTAAAAATACACGTTGTTTAGACGCCAGTATTCTTAGGTATTTGGTAAGACTGACTGTTATGCTTTAGAATGAACAGAGATAGCAAAGTCACGTCATGACATATCCGATCTCATTTCTTTGATGAGAAGATACATTTCTCAGCAAGTATGCCATTGCTCTGTCTAGAGTCCAAATGAATTATAGTAGAGATAACATGGGCACATCATGACATATCATTCGTCACTTGTTTTGAGGACGTGACATATTTCTCCATGCAACAATATCATTACTCTATCAAATTGATTTTCAGGAATTACAGCTCATCAAGGTGTTTAACAACAATACTAAGCTTTAGCATCTTCAACCAACGTTGCAATGACGTTTGAATTTTTAGATTTCAGGATAGTCATTCAAGGCACAATATGCAATCTCTAGTTAAGGTCTATTAAAACCACAGAACATAGATGATTTCAGAATAAATGTTTCAGAACTTCAAAGAAATCATTAAATCTAAACCGTTTTTATTGTTTGGACAATCATCATGGCATATAATAGAAGCTCTTACGCCGTAGTTCTGTCGGTCTCATGAACTCGAATCAGACTGTAAGCCAGTGAAGTGTAGATTGCAAGAGGTTAAGAGAATCAACAAAACTCTCCCTAAGGATATGCAATGGATGCACGAAGGAGTTATGTTTGCAAGTAAGTTGAATGACAAATGAGGTTGACCTAGTCACTCATGAAGGTGGTAGAAATGAAATGTATGACCCAGCACATGGTTGTACACTTATGAAATGTAATAAATAAATGAATGAAGATGAAACAAATGCATGAATGCTGCAAAGAGATAACTCCCCCTTACTATATGGCCTATATGCGACAGTGACGCATGGTACTTGGTAGAGGTGAAACCTCACGCATATTGAATGCTACTAGGCAAGCATAACCTGCCCTTCCATACATCAACATTTGATATACCATGGCCATGTAAGAATGATGCTACACCAACCATGCAATGCATCGTGAACATGAATTCAATCTTTATTATGCATCATGACTACATGTATTGCTACACCATATGCAAAAAGACATATTTACATATAAACAATACATGGAAACTAATCTGCAAAAACACACAACTAAATTGAATAAGAGCATCATATCAAGTTTTATTGGCCTGAGGTCGGCAAAGACCAAGCTCCATTCTGAGTGTTGTAAACTTGTCATTACATAAGGGCCTGGTGAAGATATCATCAATTTGATTTAGAGTATCAACAAAATATAGTTCAAAATTTTTCTTAACGACCTCATCTCTAACGAAGTGATGCCTAATCTTAATATGCTTGGTCCTACTCTAGGACTAGCATGAAATCTAGCACAGAGACAAACACTAAACTTGATATGTGGTCGGGATGCATTCAAATAAAGCAAGGATTTGATCATACCTCTATAGATTTTTGCATCCACTAATTTACCATTTTCATCCGAATCCAGTGATGTTGTGGTGCTCATAGGAGTTGTAATTATTTTGCTGTTTGTCATGTCAAATCTTTTCAGCAGCTCCTTGATGTATTTGGCTTGACTTATGAAGCACATATCTTCTCCTTGGTTGACCTGCAAACCGAGAAAAAATTAGAGTTCTCCCATTAGTCTCATCTCAAATTCACTAGTCATGAGGTTAGCAAATTCCTCACATATTTCAGATTTAGTAAAACCAAACACAATATCATCAACATAAATTTGAACAATAAAAATGTTCGTACCTTGCTTCTTGGTGAAAAGTGTTTGATCTATCTTACCTCGTGTGTACCCTTTCTCAATGAGGACCAAGCTCAGTCTCTCATACCAAGCTCTTAGTTCTTGCTTCAAGCCATAAAGTGCCCTGTCTAGCTTGTATATAAAATCTACATGGTTAGAGTTCTCAAAGCCAGGGGGCTGCTCCACACAGACTTCTTCCTTGATCAAACCATTCAAGAAAGTACTTTTTACATCCATTTGATACAACTTTATTCTAAGAGAGCATGCAGCTTGGTTTTAGATGTTGACTCCTACTGAAAGCATGCATGGGTTGGCAATGAACTATGCAGCCTAAGACTTATGTGAATGCACAATACAATGAAGATGCTACATGATGATTGCACATTTTTTGTGTTTTCCTAAACATGATTTGCATAGAAGTACATGAGATCACACGATGATGCAAACACAAATCATTCACAATTGATTTTGAACTGAATGCAACATTATGATGCCAAATGCTAGACTCCCCCTTTGAACAATGCTAACATGAATAACGAGTTAAAAATGCAGCCATGATATGCATCATCAAAACCAAAATCTAAGAATTTCATGTGGCTGATATCAGGTACCAAACAACTCATCATCACATCAACTTCATCAGCATAACAAGTTTCTCATGAATTAAATAGCTGAAATAATTGATCTCTAGTACACGACGGAGGTTTTGATCTTAGATCATTCTCACGCATAGTAAGAGTTCTGGGCAAGCATGACTTGCCTTTCAACTCTAGACCATTTAAAATACCAGAGGTCAAGCAGGGTGTGAGCAATTAATCTAGCTCATGTGTTCATCTTCACACCACGGGGGATAAATCATCATTCCAAACAAGCAATTCAGTTTGCAGAAGTTTATTGAACAAAATGGGCAAACTTATGATGCAGTATCTACATGTCAAGACTAAACATGCAAAATGAAAATATATATATATATATATTTACATACCTGTGCCTTGAGCTTTTATTTACCTGACCATTCATTTCTGAGCTCCAAGGCATCCTACACTTAAAATTCTCATTTGGAATTTTTAGGTACCCAAGCTTGCTTGGGTCCTTGTGGGTTAGCAACATGTTTAGCATCTTGGCCCATCTTTTTCAGGGCAATCACATCACCCTCCCTCATTATGAGGTAATCATATATCTCATGCCCATTTTTCCCACAATAGAAATAACACACAAAAGATTGATTTTTCTTTTTATGTTCATGTGCGTGTGCATGTGGACTATGCTTTTGTGGGCAAGCATGATTTTTACCTTTCATGGTATGAGGGTGATATCTTTCTTTAAGATGCCAGCATTCCTGGTCAGTGTGACCAATCTTACCATAATGAAAGCAGCAAAGAGAAGCATTTCTTTTGAAGGCCATGGGGAGTGTCGACCTGTTTGGATGGGAATGTCGACACTTCTGATTCTCCATGCGATTTTGTGCAGAGTTCTGCTGAGCAGGCCCTCTGCCAGTGTTGACCTGTTTCTTTCCTTGCCCTTTCACTTGTTGTCCTGTTCTAAGCTCATCATTTCTCGGGATGAAACAATCATGCACAGTGTGACCATGTCTACCACAATAATAACAATGGATATTCATTTTGTGGAAAGCATGGTATTTAGCATTAGACTTGTTATGGTGCATGTTTGGATGAGCATGCTGAATTTTGCTTTTCTTTCGAGCTGTATGCCCTTTTTGGTGACCACAGGAAGTGGTGGCTTCTGATGAGCCAGAATCGTGGTCTTGGACAAATATTGACAGGAAATCATTCAAACCTTGAATTTCATTTTCAAGTGAGGAAATATGCTATTTAGATTCATCAAGACCTTCTTTGCATGCGGCCAATTGCTCATTGAGCATGGCATTTACCGCTTTAAGATTTTGATTTTCTTGTTCTAAAGTATGCAATGTTTCAGAGCAATCATCAATGACAGTCTTGCCTTTTCCAAATGCAACCAATTTTTCATTCACTTATTCTTCATCTTGTTCAAGTTCAATTTTCTTTTCCAACAATTCTCTATTTTCTTCTTTCAGAGAATCAATCAGATTTTGTTGCCATTCAAGATCATAATGGAGACCCATATTTATCTTTTTCATGAACGAGCATTCTTTGCATGTAAAATTAGCAGAACATGAAACTTCAGTTTCTTTTAGGACCTTTTCACTTTGAGTTTCAGAATTTTTACTTTCTCCAATCAACCTCTCATCATGAATTAGCCCATCGGCCACAGTTTGATCATTAGAGATTGATTTAGGTTCGTTTTGAAGTTTTATTACAATTTCTTCCAACCTAGTGATTTCATCATGAAGATTTTCATTTTCATCCCTTAGACATGTAATGCTTTGTTTATGCGTATCTAGATCAAAAAAAAGAGTGTCGTTAAGCTCTTCAAAAGCAGAACAATTTTTACAAAAAGAGCTTTCATTTTGGTTACTTTTCTTGAGATCCTTTTTTAAATTTTTATTTTCTGATTTTACCTTTTTGTATTGAGTAATCAACTCATCATAGGCTTCCATAAGCTCTTCAAAAGTGAATTCCTCGGAGTCAGAGTTTACCTGTGATGAGGATGTATTACTGGACTGTTCTGCACGGTCGGCCATGAAGCATTCTTGTTCATGTTCCTTCCCTTCATGGATTTTCACCAACCTGTCCAGTACTTGCTTGGCTGTGCTGCAGGAGGACACAAGATGAGTTAGTCTGAGATCAATTGCAGCTATAATTAAGTTATATGCAGCAAGATTATCATTGTGTTTGGTCTCATGTTCAGCTGACCAATCAATTGAATTTGATGGCAGCTCATGAGGACCATCGTATATAAGAGTCAACAATTGTGGATCTATGGAGCTAACATAGATGAACATTCTCCATACCCATGTAGAAAAATCTGAACCATCATAAATGGGCGGAGAAACCATCGAAGCATGTGTAGCATATGAAGCCATCTAAATAAAATACACTGGGATCTTTCCCTGCAGATCGTAGGATCTGGGAATGGCAGAGCCAGGCTCTGATACCACTTGTTAAGTAGTGGATGGCGGATCTAGAGGGGAGGGGTGAATAGATATGCCCCTCTTTTCGAGGAACTCCCTCTTTAAAGCTAGATAAAAAGAATTACAGCGGAATATAACTAACTTAGCGTGGCACACAACGATTCGCTTAGCAAGATGAATAAGTAATATAGATATTGAACCTAAGCATGCATCTATCACGAAGCAATCGCACAAGCAAACAATAACACAAAGGATTTTAAGGTGGTTCGGACTGAATCCTCAGTCCTACGTCCACCCCTCACCAAATCCGGTGAGGCTCCACTAGTGCAACGCACTGAACCGCGAATCGGAAAGACCTCCGATTGCCTTCCTACTAACCACCCGTAGGGACGTCAACACCGCAGATCGGAGAACTTCCGATTACCTTCCTACTAACCACCGGTAGGGACGTCAACACCGCAGATCGGACAGCTTCTGAATGCCTTCCTACTAACCACCGGTAGGGACGTCAACATTGCAGATCGGACAACTTCCGATTGCCTTCCTACTAACCACCGGTAGGGACGACCTTCAGTTTCAAATGTTTGAATGAAATGGAAAAAGAACAAACATTAAAACACTCAAACAAGATATAGAATATGCTCAAGGAGAAAAGATCTTGTCTGAGATTGCTGGAGCTCGAATCTGATTCTTCAATGGTATCTTCTTCCTTGTGAAATGATCTTCCTTGGATCACTTTGAGTTGATGAAGAAGATAAGGGATGCAGATTTGATATCCCTTGAAAACCTTGTGAAATCAACTTCCTTGGATCACCTTGATAGCCTTGCTTGCCTCTGCACTTCCTTGGAGATTGCTTGTTTTGATATAATAAGCTTGAAACACCTTGGAATGGATGAAGAATGTCTTCCCAGAGTACTGTTCACATCTACAGTACTCGAACTCCTCTCCCTTGAACACACCCTTGCAGCCTCCTTCGATCTTCCCTCTTAGCCTTGCTTTCTTCTACTCTTCCTTGGAGGTTGCTGGATTGAGATATGAGCTTGAATCTGTTGTATATCTATCTCAGTGTTTTTGATGATAACAAAACCAAGGACCTTTGGTGGCTCTCCTGTTTGGAATCCTTGACCCAAGTATTTTTCACACGTTTTCAAGGACGGATTATTTCATGCTTTTGCTTAAGTTTTTAGCCTTCTGAATGGGATTTCTCAGATCTCAAATGAACTTGACATTTCCCATAAACATGCATCCAATTCATGTCTCGATCTTGTGGATATGGTTCTCTGGGCTAAACTCTTATTTTTCAGGATTTTTGATAGTCCGGTCGACCTCCAGCATGACCCCGGTCGACCTGAAATAACAGAATGCAATTCTCTACAGTCTGTCACAGTGGCGGTCGACCGCCCCTCAAATCTCGGTCGGCCGGATTTCCCAGGGACCGGCCACTTGCAGGTTTCTCAGTGGCGGTCGACCGCCAGCCCCTGCAGGTCGACCGCCAGCCCCTGCAGGTCGACCGCCAGCCCCGAGCTGCCAACAATTGTTGACTTTTTCACCTTTCGAGATAAGCCACTCTCATGGGAATTGTTTAATCCCTAAGCTACCAAAGTCTCCAGATATTGTGGATCTGGTCTGGGGGAGGCCTTGGACCATTCAAGAACCTATATAACTTATACAAGAGGGTTTGGAAAACCCTAATGCTCAAGGAAGATCAAAGGGAGGCTGCCAAGAGGAAGAGAAGGGATTTGGCACTGTAGACGTGAACAGTGCTCCGAGAGAAGTTCTTCATCCTTCTTCATCAAGTCAAGTGAAGATCAGCCCAAGGATTCAAGCTGCATCCAAAGCATCCAACCATCCATTAAGGGGGAGCAAATCAAGATTCTTCTATTGTGTTCTAAATTCTTTTTGCCTTCTTAAGCTTCATATGTGGATCTTGTAGCTGTTAAAATATTTTGGTGTGTGTGGATCTTCCTAGATCCGTGTGTGTGTGTTTGTGTGTGTCCTCCCGTGTAGCTGTGTGTGTATTAAGGTGTTCTTACATCTTCGCGGGAACTCCTCTTCCCAGTGTGTAAGTGTTGTGTGTGGTTGATCTTGTAACTTTTTACAAGATAGTGTGTGGATCCTCACAGTCCGTGAGGGGTGGACGTAGGTTGCCTTTGTGGCATCCGAACCACCTAAAAATCGTTGTCGCCGTGTGGTTTGTTCCTTTTCTTCTATCCCCATTCTGAGCTAATTGCATGTGTGATTTCCAGTTCAGTTTTATTCTCGTTTATCCTGAATAATCCATTTATCACCTTTTAGATCTTGCCTTGTTTTTTTGGTCTCTGTTAACCTTGTCTCTCATATAGCATTCTATCACATATTTTATACAAAAAGAAAATAATCTTCATTAATTTTTTAACACCCAATTCACCCCCCTCTTGGGTGCCATTTAAACTCGGGACTTCAATTGGTATCAGAGCTAGGGCTCTTTCCTTCACAGATCTAACGATCTAGAGCAAGATCCGATTAAATGGCAAACAAGGGTATGATACCCGAGGGTCACTCCATCAACCGTCCTCCATTTTTTGACGGCTCAAACTACTCTTACTGGAAAAATAGAATGCATGTTTTTCTGAGGGCGCAAGAGTACGAAGTTTGGAGAGTTGTGGACAAGGGTCCTCATAAACTCGGGGCTGATGAAGAAAAATGGACGCTCGAGGAAATTAAGAAATGCACTGCTAATTTTAATGCCATGAATATTATGCAATGTGCAATACACCCTAGTGAATTCTCTCGTGTCTCTATGTGCAGTTCAGCCAAAGAAATGTGGGACAAGCTGCGACTCATATACGAGGGAACTTCAGAGGTCAAAGAAACCAAGGCAAATCTCCTAGTCACTGACTATGAGCTATTCAAAATGAAACCTGAAGAAACCATCTCTGAGATGTTTGCAAGGTTAACAGAGATCACAAATGGTCTCAAAGGTCTCGGGAAGGAATACTCAAATTCTGAGCTTGTGAGGAAGGTGTTAAGGTCCCTACCGTCAGCTTGGCACACAAAGGCCACGGTAATTGAAGACTCAAAGAACTTGTCAACTCTCACCTTGGATGAACTCATAGGATCACTCATGACATATGAGATAAATATAAAGAGAACAGCTGACGAAGACATCAAAAAGAAAAAGGTCATTGGACTGAAAGCTCACCAATCCGATGACGAATCTCAAGAAGGTGAATCAAGTGACGGAAGCAATGAAGAGGAAGAATTGGCGATGATAACTCGCCAAGTGAGGAAATTTCTAAGGAAGAAGAGAAACTTTCAGGGAAGCTTTAGAAAGGGGCCAAGAAGGCCCATGCAAGCCAAAGGCGAATCGAGCAAGCCAAGTAGCATCATATGCTACGAATGCAAGAAGCCTGGGCATATGAGAGGTGAATGTCCAGATCTAAAAAGGAAATTCAAGAAGGATAATTTCAAGAAACCCAAAGCCATGGTCGCCACTTGGAGCGACGAAGAAGATGAACCATCTGATGAAGAGATTCAAGAACTTGTGAAAAGCTTGTGTCTCATGGCACATGAAGATGAATCCACGGAGGTAAATTCTGACCATGAATTCATTTCCAATGAACAATGGGAATCTGAATATGAAAAGTTGTACACTAAGTACAAGAAAACAAGATCTGAAAATAAAACTCTCAAAAAGAAACTTGATGACTTGTCACGCGAAGATATCTTTGCTAAATTTGAGAAACTGGAACAGGAATGGTTTGAGGCTACGGAAGAAAAGGAAAATCTACTGCAAACAATTATAGAATGTGATAAGACCAAAAAGGAACTATCATGCAAGATAACTGAAATGGAGGAAGCATGTGAAAGGATCAAAATTCAAGAACAAATTTTGAAATCCACCAATTCAGAACTCGAAAGGAGAAATGGGTCTTTGACTGAAAAAGTTGCTGAACTTCAGCTCACCTTGACTAGGTTTGTTAAGGGGAAACAAAACCTGGATAACCTACTGGGAGTTAAAGTCAACTTCCAAAAGGAAGGCTTGGGGTACACACCTCAAAACAAAAAATCTTTTGAGCATAAGATCACCACATCCTTCATTCATGAAAAGGACTATAATCATGCTTCATGTTCTGATTCTCAATCCCAACATGTTCAGCCTAAACCACACAAAAATCAAAGAACCTTCTCACATGCAAATTGCTTTCATTGTGGTAGATTTGGTCACGTGATGTCCAACTGCTGGTTCAGACAAAGCACACCTAAATATCATGTTCCATGGACCAAGAAAACATCCACAAGAAGTTGGACTAACTCCTATGGACCCAAACTTGTTTGGGTACCAAAAATAATTGCATGAGAAGTTTTTTTCTTGCAGATATGTCTTGAAGCCAGGGGGAGCAAATGGTACTTGGATAGCGGCTGTTCAAGGCATATGACAGGGGACAAGGAATTGTTCTCTACACTGCAAGATAAGGATGGAGGGTCAGTTGTCTTTGGAGGTCAAGATAAAGGTAAAATCATTGGAACTGGCAACATTGGCAAGAATTCTGAAATCCTTATTGAAGATGTGCTTTTGGTGAAAGGTTTAAATCATAACTTGCTAAGCATTAGCCAATTGTGCGATAAGGGTTTTAAAGTTATTTTTGATGAAACTCACTGCATTGTCTTAAACAAAAATTCAAATGAGATCAAATTTCTTGGAAAAAGGAATAACAATGTCTACACTGTTGATATTGATAATGTTTCATGCGATAACTTCTGTTTGGTTGCGAACAATCATGAAAATGCATGGTTATGGCACCGAAGATTAGGTCATGCTAGTTTTGGAGTAATCTCCAAGCTGTCTAGACATGACTTGGTGAATGGACTGCCAAAATTAAAATTTGAAAGTGATAGGATATGTGAAGCTTGTACTAAAGGCAAGCAAACACGAACCTCTTTCAAAAATAAAAACATTGTTTCATCTGCTAGGCCTTTGGAACTGTTGCATCTTGATCTTTTTGGTCCCACTAGAACATCTAGCCTAGGAGGAAAATCCTACGGCTTTGTGATTGTTGATGACTTCTCCAGATTCACATGGGTGTTATTTTTAGCTAATAAAAGTGATGCTCTGATGGAGTTTCAAGTGTTTTGCAGAAAAATTCAAAATGAAAAAGGTTACCTCATCACCACCATCCAGAGTGATCATGGTGGTGAATTTGAAAATCATGATTTCAGCATCTTCTGTGAAGAGCAGGGGTATACACATAATTTTTCATCACCAAGGACGCCCCAGCAAAATGGAGTAGTGGAAAGGAAGAACAGAACATTAATAGACATGGCCCGGACCATGCTAAGTGAGAATTCCCTGCCTAAGTATTTTTGGGCAGAGGCGGTGAGTACAGCTTGCTACATCATCAACAGGGCAATGGTAAGGCCCATTCTGATGAAAACTCCTTATGAGCTCTACAAGGGTAAGAAACCCAACATCTCTTATCTTAAACATTTTGGATGCTCCTGCTATATTTTGAACAATTGTAAGTCCAACCTGTGTAAGTTTGATGAAAAGAGTGATAAAGGAATCTTCCTAGGTTATGCACTCAATTCTAAAGCTTACCGTCTATTTAATAAAAGGACTTTGGTTGTTGAAGAAAGTCCTCATGTCATCTTTGATGAATCCGAATCAAAACTGATAGACCAAACTTCTTCTACCTTGGATGCAGATGAAGATCCTAAGAACTCAATAAGTGTCAAGGCTAAGGATGAATCGTTGGAAGCAACCTCAAGCAATAGTGAAAAAGATGAAGATCCTATACTCGAGACACTACAAGAACCACAAGTGCAGCATCCTGATCTACCCAGCTCCTTCACCCGTCTAAAGGATCATCCAGCTGTGAACATCATAGGCAATTTGGAGGATGGGGTAAGAACTAGGTCCTCTCTAAGGCAAGTTGAAGAGGAAGACTTGATAGCCTTGCTATCACAAGAAGAACCCAAGGACTTTCGTGAAGCTCTTCAAAATGAATCCTGGATTCAGGCTATGCATGAAGAACTGCACCAGTTTGAAAGAAACGAGGTGTGGACTCTCATGCTGCGTCCTAAGAACCATCCCACTATTGGAACTCGTTGGGTCTTCAGAAACAAGTTAAATGATGCGGGATTGGTGGTTAGGAATAAGGCCCGGCTTGTGGCCAAGGGGTATAGCCAGGAGATGGGCATTGATTTTGATGAGTCTTTTGCACCAGTTGCCAGACTTGAAGCTGTTCGAATCTTATTGTCCTATGCTTGTTCTTTGAACTTTAAGTTATTTCAAATGGATGTTAAATCTGCATTTCTTAACGGCTATATCAAGGAGGATGTCTTTGTAGAACAGCCTCCAGGTTTTGAAGATTCCAAACATCCACAACATGTGTACAAACTCCAAAAGGCCCTATATGGACTAAAGCAAGCACCAAGGGCGTGGTATGAACGGCTTACCTCATTTTTGGTTGAAAATGGTTTCAAGAGAGGTAAGGTTGACCAAACACTTTTCACCAAGAGATCAGGTAAAGACATTTTGGTGGTTCAAGTGTATGTAGATGACATCATCTTTGGGGCCACTAACAATGTCTTATGCAATGAATTTGCAAAAACCATGCAGGGAGAATTCAAGATGAGTTTAATGGGGGAGCTAACCTTCTTTCTTGGATTACAGGTGAAACAAACTTTAGAAGGAATCTTCATCAATCAAACCAAATATACTATTGAACTGTTGAAGAAATATGAGATGGCGGAAGCAAAACCCATATCAACTCCCATGGCTACCACCACAAAGCTGGATAAAGATGAAAATGGTAAAACAGTAGATCCTACACGGTTTCGAGGTATGATCGGATCGCTACTGTACCTTACAGCATGTAGCCATGACATTCAATTCAGTGTATGTCTCTGTGCCCGTTTTCAGTCATGCCCCAAGGAATCTCATTTATCAGCCGTGAAACGCATTTTTCAGATATCTCATTGGATCCTTAAACCTTGGCTTGTGGTTTCCTATCGGTGGTTCCTTTGATTTAATTGCTTATACCGATGCGGATTATGCTGGGTGCATTGTAGATCGTAAAAGTACAAGTGGATACTGTCAGTTTCTTGGTGGATGCCTAGTCTCATGGGCCTCCAAGAAACAACATTCAGTAGCTCTCTCAACGGCCGAGGCTGAATATGTAGCCGTCGGAAGTTGCGGAGCCCAAGTACTTTGGATCAAAAATCAACTGCTTGATTTAGATGTTGAAATGAAAACTGTTCCAATTCTGTGTGACAATACCAGTGCGATAAATTTGTCTAAAAACCCTGTTCAGCACTCCAGGACCAAACATATAGATATTCGTCATCATTTTCTGAGGGATCATGTAGGAAAAGGGGTCTTTGAATTGAACTTCATTGACACACATAATCAGCTAGCTGACATTTTCACCAAACCTCTAAACCAGGATCAGTTTAATAAGATAAGAAGAGAACTTGGGATGTGCAAGGGTGAGAGCATACATACATAGGTTTGCATCTAAGGTATAGGGTTGCATTTGTAGAAAAATCATGTGCACCGAGGGTAGAAACCATGCATTTTGCCTCTTCTCTTTCTTATGTGTTGTTTCTCACGTTGTTACTCACCTTGCATGCCTGTTTGTTCTACTTATATCCAACCCTTCTTGAATATTTCTTCTATGGCTTAATATTCCTTGCTCAAACATCTGTGGACTCAGTGTGCTGGTACTAAAGGTACTTACTAGGGAAAATCAGAACTTCTTCTCAGTTATGCATCTTGCTCTTTTCACTTCCCTTGTCCTGATTAGTGGCCCCTCTCAGGCAGTCCGTTGCCTATCCCCCAATAGAAAAAGAAAAAAAAAGGAAAATCAAAAAGGAAAAAGAAAGAAACAAAAAAAAAGAAGGAAATATCTAGTTTTTGGGATTTTGGTCCTGGCGGTCGACCGCCAGGCCCGCGCCGATCGAACGCCGGCGGCGGACCGGCCCGACTTAGGGGTCCACCGACCCTTCATATATGGGTCTTTTTTCTTCCTTTCTCTCTCTCCTTCACTTCCACTCACTCTCTACCACCAAACCCTAACCCCAACACTCCTCATCTCCACCATCCAAGCCTCCACAACCCTTCTTCCTCCATCCGCACATTGATTCGGTCGTCCCGGCATCACTTCGGGACCTCTCCCATATTGTCGAGTGTGCGTTCGTGGAGATCTCTCTCAACTTCTTCTCTGTGGCAAAGTTCCTCCAAGCCGTAGAAGTGTCCCTTGTGCTTCATCCACGTTCCCGGGGTTGAGATCGATTCCTCAAGAGTTTCCCGGTGGGTTTTTCAAGTTCGGAATGCCGCCAAGACGGAGTTCTCGGCGTTCTACCCAAGGTGAAGCTAGCTGTCAACGGCAAGCGGCCCCGGCTCCTCCATCTCAGCAAGCTCCTCCTCTGCCTCGAGCACCCTTACCTCCACGTCCTATTATCGACCCTCGCTTGGTTGACTTTGATGAGGTGAATGAGCTCTTCCCGAATTTGTGCGCTCTTTTTGAGGTTCAGGACGGTTGGATGGATTTTGTTACCCGGTACAATCGGTATTATCCTCGGTTGGTGCAGCAGTTCTATGGCTTTTTAGCTGTGAGAAATGACCAGTTATACACCACGGTTGAGGGTGTGGAGCTTCATATCACTCCGGAGTTATTTCAGCAGGCCCTAGGAGTATCCGCCATGGGTGCAGATAGGGCATATGGTTTTGGTGAAGTTCCAGCAACATTTACTGCTATGACCAGCTGTGAGTATGTACACGGTGTGAGCAATTTGATCAAGCTAAATGCCAATCATTTTCCTTCACTACAGCGAGTCCTGCACCACATGTTTACATCATTGATTTATCCCAAAGTGGGCGGTCGGGATGAGGTTACAGAGGTTCAGCGTTTTCTATTCTATCATGTTATGAACGGTATTCAAATCAATATGGGTCGGCTCATGACTGATCTGATTGGAACCTGTCGTACCTACCTCCGGCGGTCTCTTCCCTATGCTTCGCAGTTGACCGGAGTCTTTATTCATGCCGGGATTAATGTGGCAAATGAGTAGTTCATCTATGTTCGGCCGGATGATGTGTACAATAAGCATAAAATTTTCACAGATTTTGGCTACTACTTTGGTCCCGACGGCGAGCTTGTGCGGGACATTCCAGTTTATGGGGAAGATGAGCTCTGTGAGGAAGATGATGCGCCAGCGCAGCAGCAAGGCGACGGGGATGTCCCCCCTCCAGTTCCCGCTGAGGAGTAGCCTCCTCCCTCATCCCCGTTTCACCCGGATCTTGAGATGCCTCCTCCACCCCAGTTTCACCATGGGGAATCTTCCACTCAGGGGGCCGGACAGCGCCCTTCGGTGGACTACGAGGCTCTTGACGGGCGGCTTACCGGCTTGGAGACTCGTGTGGATAACCTTGGGGATCGTCTCTCTACCCTTGGAGACAATATGGGCACTGCGTTTGACACCCTATCAGGGCGTTTGGACACCTTCTCTACTGCTTTTGAGACTCTCTCTACTCAGATGGCCACTCTCACCACCCACATGACTTCTCTCCGCGCAGATTTCGCTGAGTCTGGCCGATCCTTTACCCTCTTGTAGCTCTCCCTTATTGGCATGCGGCGCCAGGATGCGGCTTGTGATGTATCCATTGGTCATGTTCTTGATCTTCTTCACAGTCATGGCCACCAACTTAGCGCCATTCGTCAGCACCTTGGCCTTCCACCTACACCTCCCGCCGATCAGACCCCTCCTGCAGATGCTCCATGAGGCCTTTTTTTGCTTTCACCTCTAGCATGTTCTCTTTTGATCCAGTGCAGCTTGAGTCCCTCCTTCGTCTATCCCATCCCTTTTTGCTGTTGACAAAGGGGGAGAAGTAGTAGGGCAGGCTTATTATTTACTTATGTATGTCGTTGTGTGGTTGGGTTGCTTTCTTGCATGTCATGTGAGGGCTGTCTGTAGTGTTAGTCTTTTGCTTAGACTTTGGTTTTAGAGTCGTGCATCCACTCGCACTAATGTATCTTGTAATGAAACTATGATGAATTGAAAGCATTGGTGTTTGCATTCATTTGTTGGCTCTGGTGTCTCATTTCATATTCTTATTGCCTATCTAGTGATCTGTGCTACATCGTGTTGATTGGTTTGTTTTGGTGAATGACATTTCTAGCACAACGTTCAATCTGAATTTTTACAACATAAACCTTGGTGTGTAAGCCTAGCATTTTGTCATCATCAAAAAGGGGGAGATTGTTGTATATCTATCTCAGTGTTTTTGATGATAACAAAACCAAGGACCTTTGGTGGCTCTCCTGTTTGGAATCCTTGACCCAAGTGTTTTTCACACGTTTTCAAGGCCGGATTATTTCATGCTTTTGCTTAAGTTTTTAGCCTTCCGAATGGGCTTTCTCAGATCTCAAATGAACTTGACATTTCCCATAAACATGCATCCAATTCATGTCTCAATCTTGTGGATATGGTTCTCTGGGCTAAACTCTTATTTTTCAGGATTTTTGATAGTCCGGTCGACCTCCAGCATGACCCCGGTCGACCTGAAATAACAGAATGCAATTCTCTACAGTCTGTCACAGTGGCGGTCGACCGCCCCTCAAATCCCGGTCGACCAGATTTCCTAGGGACCGGCCACTTACAGGTTTCTCAGTGGCGGTCGACCGCCAGCCCCTGCAGGTCGACCGCCAGCCCCGAGCTGCCAACAATTGTTGACTTTTTCACCTTTCGAGATAAGCCACTCTCATGGGAATTGTTTAATCCCTAAGCTACCAAACTCTCCAGATATTGTGGATCTGGTCTGGGGGAGGCCTTGGACCATTCAAGAACCTATATAACTTATACAAGAGGGTTTGGAAAACTCTAATGCTCAAGGAAGATCAAAGGGAGGCTGCCAAGAGGAAGAGAAGGGATTTGGCACTGTAGACGTGAACAGTGCTCCGAGAGAAGTTCTTCATCCTTCTTCATCAAGTCAAGTGAAGATCAGCCCAAGGATTCAAGCTGCATCCAAAGCATCCAACCATCCATTAAGGGGGAGCAAATCAAGATTCTTCTATTGTGTTCTAAATTCTTTTTGCCTTCTTAAGCTTCATATGTGGATCTTGTAGTTGTTAAAATATTTCGGTGTGTGTGGATCTTCCTAGATCCGTGTGTGTGTGTTTGTGTGTGTCCTCCCGTGTAGCTGTGTGTGTATTAAGGTGTTCTTACATCTTCGCGGGAACTCCTCTTCCCAGTGTGTAAGTGTTGTGTGTGGTTGATCTTGTAACTTTTTACAAGATAGTGTGTGGATCCTCACAGTCCGTGAGGGGTGGACGTAGGTTGCCTTTGTGGCATCCGAACCACCTAAAAATCGTTGTCGCCGTGTGGTTTGTTCCTTTTCTTCTATCCCCATTATGAGCTAATTGCATGTGTGATTTCCAGTTCAGTTTTATTCTCGTTTATCCTGAATAATCCATTTATCACCTTTTAGACCTTGCCTTGTTTTTTTGGTCTCTGTTAACCTTGTCTCTAATATAGCATTCTATCACATATTTTATACAAAAAGAAAATAATCTTCATTAATTTTTTAACACCCAATTCATCCCCCTCTTGGGTGCCATTTAAACTCGAGACTTCAGAATCACCTTGAGTTGATGGAGAGAGTGTTGGATGTACCTTTGATCTTTCTTTTGATCCTCTTGAGTTGATGAAGAGGTTTAAGGATGCAGCTTTGATCACCTTTGAGAGTCTTGATTGCTCTAGCTTCCTTGGAGGTTGCTTGCTTCAGATCTATGCTTGAATCACCTTGGAATAGATGAAGAACTTCTGCATGGAGTACTGTTCACGGTTACAGTACCTCTTCTTCCAACCTCCTTCTCTAGCCTCTCTTGATCTCTCTTTGATTCCTCTTGAAGCATTAGGGTTTCTAACCCTCTTGTATGTGTTTTATAGACTTTGGATGGTCAATAGAAACCCCCCAGACCAGATCCACGTTTTGTGGGTGATTGGGTGACTTTAGGATTAAAGAAATCCATGGAGAATGGCTCTTCTCGAAGTGGAAAACAAAGTCAACATTGGTTGGCTCGGTGCTAGCGGTCGACCGAACGCTTCTGGCGGTCGACCGCCACTGAGAATCACTGTAGAAATTTAGTCCTGGAATTTTCGGTCGACCTGGGGCGGCCGACCGCCAGTTCTGCAGTATGAGACTTTTCGCATTTGGCTATTCTGGTTGACCGGAATGACCTAGTCCTGCAAAGTTGAAGTGTTGGCCCAATGAAATACTTCCAAATAACAATGACTTTAAGTAGATGTTTATTTCATACATTTGGGGGTTGGATTTCACTTGGTTTATGCATTAGAAACATCAAGACCATTTGAGCATTTTACCATGATTGGAATGAGAAACCAATACATTTGAAGAGTGAACTTGTAAGTTATCAAACCAAGTTATCATTGTGAACCTCTATTATCATGAATGAAGTTTAGAGATGAGAGGTATATGGAATACCCATGATGAGATTGATGGCTATGACAAGGTAAGAATCTTACCAATGGTGCTTGACAGTAAATGACATATACCACCTGTATTGAATGGTAGAGAGGCAAGATGCTTATCTACACGTTTAGTTTGCCAGGCGACTGCCATGAGTTTGATCATTTGATTGATCATCATTTGAAAGGATTTCCATCCTTGCTTGGGTGCGATCATTAGGATTTCACATTTGTCATCTCCACTCCATTCCTTGTCCATTCATGGGCTTATCTGTCATGAACAAAACATTATGTATGTCAGTCATATGAGAGTGGAAAACAACAATGACTTATAGTGTTTAGCCATTATCAAAACCAAGCCATTATCAAAATCAAGAATGTCCAATAGCTCAAATGACCACAGGATGATGTTGAATGACTCAAATGACCACAGTATGACTTAATTGACCACAGGGGCACAACAAAATGCACATTATTCTCCCCCTTTTTGTCATCAACAAAAACTGACTGACAATGGGGTTATTAAGAGAGTGATATGTACAGGTTATGCAGAAATGAAAACCATTTTAGGGACATATCAATTTGGAGAATGATACCACTTGTTGCACTAAAGAACGCCTAGATGCATATGAAGGCGATTGAATGATTTTATGATGAGATATGCCTCAATGCCTAATGCCAATCATGCAGAATAATGGATCATGAATCATGCAAGCATTCTACCAGAATCACACAGTACATATATGTATATATGTGATACCATCAAAAGAATTCTGATCGGCGCCCCGGAATTCACTCCCGCTCGCTGGGATAACGCAACCGGGCAGGTGCATAAAGAACATCCCCACTTTGGTCTATTTTTCGCCCCTTTAAAATGGGGATACCGATAGGAGCCCTTCATAATGGACTGCTTGGCCATCCACTTCAAACACGAGCTGGCTGTAGGATGGTGTGGACACGTAAAATTATACATCCTACCCAGTCCCGCGCCAACGTCAGAGCTAAAGAGAGAAAACCCGGAGAAACACGCTGCCCAAGACTTCGGGGAATGCTACCGCCCGATAGGTTCTCATCTTTGCACGGCTCATTAAATGACAAGGAACAGGTAGGATACCCTTTTGAATTTATACACTGCGATGAGCCCACCTTCGGGTCCCTGGCGGTGAAGAATGTCCTAGGAAGCTCACAATTTCTGAGTTCTTGAAGAAAAAAAAGCTTAACGCCCTCCAGCGGCACACCCCTGGCATCCTCCAGCGGCACACCCCCAGGCGCCCTCCAACGACACACACCGTGGCGCCCTCCAGTGACACACTGATGGCGGCCCCCAAATGGCACACCCCTGGTGCCCTCTCAATGGCACACTCATTGTGCCCTCCAACGGCATGCTCATTGTGCCCTCCAACGGCACACCCCTAGTGCCCTCTCAACGGCACGCTCATTGTGCCCTCCAATGGCACACCCCTGGTGCCCTTTCAACGGCACACCCATTGTGCCCTCCAATGGCACACCCCAGTGCCCTTTCAACGGCACACCCATTGTGCCCTCCAATGGCGCACCCCTGGTGCCCTTTCAACGGCACACTCATTGTACCCTCCAACAGTACACCCCTGGTGCCCTTTCAACGGCACACTCATTGTGCCCTTTCAACGGCGCACCTGTTAGGCCCCTTCAGCGGCACACATGACCAGTTCCTCTCAACGGCACACCTCGCCAAGCCCTCCAACCGGTGCAGCGCCCTTTCCTCCACACCCGGTGACACGTTCCAGCCTTTGGACCAATGCCAACCGACGGCAAACACGGCGGTCACTGCATGTGACCCTTGGCGCGCAGCGGGATCACGTCCAGCCAGCTAGGAGCTTACTCAGTTGTCGCCCTCTGGTGCAAGCACGTAGGCATTCCCTGCCAGGGGACAAGACTGGGGGTCAACCTCGAACTAACTCCTGTCGTCAGCGGATGTCAACGCGGCCGGAGACGTATAAAAATCCTCACGACGGATAGAAGAAAAGAGGAACACATAGAGACAGACGTATAGGAGGAGAGCTGTAGCTGCTGGTTCAACACCGGAGAAGCTCACGGAGCTCGGTGGAGAAGAAGCCAGTGAAAGAGAGAGAGAGTAAGCAGTAGGGAGAGAGAGGGAGAGAGAGAGAGTCCCGAATGTAGCAAGAAGGGGACGGGAAAGAGAAGGGAGCCTTCGCCCCTCTTTAACCCGGCCCTCTCTATAGATCTTTCTTACTTCTTTCGTTTCTTATTCCCTGTTTTCTCCTCCCCTTCTATTTGGACTGCATTGTACCATATTTGGCCCCTTGTTTATGGTCTGTGCCACTCTGTTCTCTATGAATGAAAATATCATTTTCTTCTTTTTATTCTGGTCAGCCATCACTCTATGTAGCATTTCATGGCTTGTTTTCTTCTCCCATGCGGTTTTCTCGTTACTTGGATTGCTTACTCTCTAAAACACTGCAAAGCCTATCTAATTCAATGGATAGCGTCACTGGCTTAATGCGTGAAGATGGCCTCCTTCTAACAGCCTCTATAATAATGTCACTCCCCAGGGGTTTCTCTCCCAGGCTCACTGCCTGATCTCTTGTGACAAGAGAACCCTCCCCATCTGAACCCTGCTTGCCTCTTCCCTTGAATAGCTCGAACCCGTTGTCTCCACTCAACACCCAGAGCTCATCCATCAGCCAAAATGTTTCCCCCCACCTCGTTGCCCGGTGCACCCTCTACGCCTTGGCCGACACACCTCCCGTCTTGCCTTGGTCGGCACTCCACCCAGGCCTCCCACCGACACACCCACACCTGCCTTTGCCCGGCGCACAGCCGACCTGACCACACCCGGTGCACACCGCCCAGGCTTCCACCGGTTTACCCTCGCCTGTTCTCGCCCGACACACATGTATCTCGTTTAGCTCTGTGTTTTACAGCTTCTGGGTTTTTCGAAGTTTTCTTAAAGGTGTTGCTGCTTATGCGCATACCTTGACTTGTTGGGTCACGCCACTCCTTGTGGGCGTGCACCCCTTTACACCCCCCCAGCTCTTGGGTCCGGGGAGATGCTGCCGAATTTTCACCAGAATAAACATAAGAACAATAATAATAAAAGAAAAGTAATAATGCAAAAGGAAACAACAAATAAATGAAACAAACAACAATGAAGCGGCTTTGCTGAAATAACAAGGGAACCACAGAGAGCCTAAATAACTGGACACACACATCATTATGACGGACTGTCGAACATAACCATGAACATGACCTACATGAGTAAAAGAAAACCAAATAAAAATCCTACGCTTGCATTTCATGAATAAAAGAAAACTCCTTGTTTACGCCTCATGAACAGAGGGACCCTCCCCTACCCAGCCACACCTGCATCGGCCCCCGGACCAGCCTGTCCCTCTACCCGACACACCCTCAGTCCACCTCCAACCGGTGCCCCCGTTCGTCCCTCTCCACCGGTGCACCATGCCCCTTCAATCGATGCACCTGCAAGCCCTCCAACCGGTGCACCCCCAAGTCAACTTCCCTCGGTGCACTCCCACTGCACCCCGTCCGGCATGCTTCCAGCTCCCCTAACCTGGCACGCTTGTGGTGTCCTTGTGTTTTGATGATAGCAATCACCATGAGTCAATGTGCGTTTGCTGTATATGTGCACATCTACATGTTGTCATGACTGATAGCCACCATGTACTTGATCATGTCATTGTTCATTACTTAAAACGAAAAGTCAACACTTTGTGAACATAAAGGCAATGCATCAGGCAGATGCAAGTCGGGACACATTATGTGTCCGTCTTATCTTGCGTCTCATTAGGCCTAGGTCGGTGTATGTATCTGTCTTACTTTGCATCTCTCATGGCTTAGACTCATGTTGGCACTCAAAATGTAATGAATGATGATCGAGCCACAAAGATGAATGATACAGCCCACTGAAGCACAGAAGCCGATGAAGAACAACCTGCTAAAGACTTCCCAAGCTGCCAGAGCCTCGAGTCACCTGGAATGAACACCAAGGACTTCGCCTTGGAAGAGTCGAGACGAATCCACAACCAACCGACAGTGCGACCAAGCCTGCCTAATGATTCGGCATCGACTCCGTCGTGCCGCTACCCTACACCCATCACCCGACCAAGGACGACGGTCTACGTGGTGGCTCGCCACCTGAATGAAGACTCTCCTAAGGAGGAAGAACGCCATCGGCACTTCATCACAAGGAATCGGAGGCTCTGGCAGTAGAAGGTCCCGATCACCCCACACGGGTTCGACTTCTCCCTATATTGGGTCCGTTAGCGACCGAATGATCGCCCAGTCGAGGCGGAATCATCCCGGGTGTCGTACCACCCTACAAGGGAGCTTCGAGCACCTGCCAGGCAGAGCCAGAAGCACGGGTCGAAGTGTCGAACGCCGTGTCAGTGGAAAACCCACATGCTCAAGTCGAACACATACGAAGTTCTGATTAAGGCCATTCATCATGCCGAGAGCTTCGTCAATGCCCCGTCAAGGTTTTCCAAGGACTGTGGCGAGAGGGAGAGTCAACGGGAGCTTCCAGAACCATCCCCGGACCCATCGGCTAGCCCGCGTCGAGCGAACAAGCTAAACCGGCGCATAAAAGGTCACCGGTGCCCCGTAACCCGGCGCCACTGAACCCGGCGCGCCAAAATGTTTTGGGGACACTTGTCCCCGGCGCCACTGAATCTGGAGCGCCCTCCATGGCGTCGGATCAACTTGGTGTTATAAAAACACTGCTTGTTCGACCAACTAAAGGGAGAGAATTAACAAGAAGAGGACGGAGAGAGAGATCGAGCCGAAGAGCCTCCACCAATCAGAGCTTCGAAGCGGAGGGTTTCTTGAGAGAAAAGCTTCCTCTGAGGGTTCTCTTGCCGCGGCTGTCCTCCGCTTTGCACAAACCTCCC
Source organism: Amorphophallus konjac (assembly GCA_022559845.1). Classification (NCBI taxonomy): domain Eukaryota; kingdom Viridiplantae; phylum Streptophyta; class Magnoliopsida; order Alismatales; family Araceae; genus Amorphophallus; species Amorphophallus konjac. The sequence continues at coordinate 123,195,962 of CM040121.1, forward strand.
GGTGCCAGAGAAGAAGATTGTTTGCTTCCATGTTTATTTAGGTGGGTCATCATGATTTCTCCGTCGATCCCCCTCCATTTCATTCTCTTCTCCGATATAATGTAAGTAAGAAGGGGGGGAGGGCGATGATATGAGCCATCCCCCCCCCTCACCATCTCTGTGATCCTCTATCTCTCCCTCTATAACTTCTTTCCTCTTTATTAATGGAAACGGTGACCGCGCAACAACGCCGGCACTGGAATGATGATCTGTACATCTTCTTTTCTCTCGTTCACGGAATAAATGGATATATCAACGAGCTGAGGGGTTTCATGTTCTTATCCTTCCTCTGTATCGTCCTATTTTTTCCCCATTGTGTTTTCTCCTTATGGCCGGTGAGACGGCGCCGTGCAATAGTGCCGGCACCGTGGTAGGATGTTATGCGCACGTGCATCCCTATCCACCCTACTCAGGGTGATGAATGAAGTGTGTTTGAGCGTGGCGCCGTATTCATCTCCCCCATCGGTCCGTCTCACCTTTATTTGTGTGCTTACGCCGCACGAACGATTTTCATCGTTTGTCTCCTCCGATGCCGGCATGCCTCGCTACGTCATGGGCTACAGCAATTACCCCTTCTTCCCCGGGGTTCTCCTCTTAATGATATACACCATGCTATCCTCTTCTTCTGTTCTGTGGGCTTGGTGATTGGGGGCGCACTTGTGTGCATACCCTTGATCATCTCTGTCCGAAGTCCATGCTCCATTCCTCTCTTCACACTATTCAATTATTTATGAGGGAATGGTGGTGGTCGCTTCCAGAGTACATGAGCCCACCTCATGAGTTTCATCCTTTCTGTTCACAAATCGACATTCGGGGACTCGACCACGGACATTGATCGCGTCCCAGTGCCCAAGGAAAGGGGAAACATCCCCAGTATTTCATTCTAATCTCCCTGTCTACAGGAGCTCACCTATTGATGATGAGTCTCCTGAAGACTCATGAGTGAACAGTAACATGGATTAACTCTAATGGATTGAAATCCACGGTCCTTGATGGGCTTCGTGGTGGCCGTGAATTGGGTGTCCTTTGTAGGCTGGCCCTCGGGGTTTTCCCTCTCTCTCGGTCGTCCCGACTTAGACGTGGTAATGACTCGGGTCACATGCCCCTCGTAGGCTAGCCCTCAGGGTCTTCGCTCCCACTATTAGTCGCGCTACCCGTCTACTCTCCACCCACGGACTTGGTGCCCTAGTAGGCTAGCCCTCGGGGTTTTCCTATCCGTTCGGGTTTGCCGGCTGCCGTTGTGCCACCCGGCCCTTAGGGGTTTACTCCGCCACGTGAGTACTTACCTGCTTCTCCCTGACAATCCTCCGGGATGGGGAGATGCTACCGAATTTTCAGCGCGAATAAGTTAATAAACCATTTAATAATCCTAAACTTAATAAATCGGCTTGATTTGGAACAATCGTCGCGCTCGAGTATGAACCTCACGCGAGCCTATGACTTGACTTCCGGACGGCCCGGGATCGATCCGATGAATGAATGACTCAATAAACTTCCAAAATTTTCCAAAACGTTTCAATAAACCCAAAAATAAACCAATAAAACCTCGATTTCCATGAAACGGAGCAAAACCGACACCGTCGGCACCCAGCGTGCCCTAATACGGCGAGCCCTAAAATGGCGCGCCCTATTCCAGCGCGCCAGCAAGAGGGCGCGCCGTTTTAAGGCCATCCACTATACCTATGCTAGGCGGCGCCGTTTTAGGCCTTTACCCACGCTTGTTGCGCCGTTATAAACCCTATACCTACGCGTACTGCGCCGGTTTCATTCCGAATCGCGTCGTTGGGCCGTTTCAACCCTCTCTTCGCCTCCGAGGTGATTTCTAATGCTAATAATAGAATTAAATAAACCCTATAATCAGTAAACTGAATGAATTGGTTTGTCTAAACCTGAATTAGCTAATTCCACAGCTTCATCATCATGTTTTAGTCTAAGCATTCATGTCGCATTAATGCATGCTTGACTGCACGGGCCCTTGGTATATCAAATGGCATTAGTGGAAAGCCGGGTCATGCCCGACGAGAAGCATTTGCTATGCGTGATGGTGGTCTTCGGACTTAAGTCCCCCGCCACGTATTGAGGGTTCCGCCCCAATAAACCGTGCATGGTAGATTAGAATATCTTGCATGATCATTCACATCCTTTGCGTTCTCTATCCCAGCCTCGACAACCCATTATCTCGGCAATTAATCAAAGGTTGTCCCTCCTCGCGGGGGATGTAATTAACGCCATAGCCTTTATGGTATGGCGGACTGCTGGTCCCGACCGAATCTCACTCTCGCCTGACACGGGTCAGAATGAGCGCATAATGAACTCGTCACGTACGTGACTGGCACGCCCGCGCAGTCAATCAGTCAGTTAATTACTGGTTAATTAATTGGTTGATCGACGCGTAAATAAACCAAATAAACCCAAATAAATAATATTCCCAAACAGTCTGGCACGCCCGGCGGGACCAGTGTCACCTTTCATCTCTTTATTGAGATACTTGGGCTTCGAGGCCCTCTCAAAGGTTGCTGATCGTCGGTTTGTTTATCTTTCCAGGTGAACGATTATGATAATTGGGCTGACTGGCATCGGTTTCGGCCCTTCGATCGTTTCCGGCCATGCGCAAGGGTACCTGGCGGTGCCCATGGTGTTCGGCAACTTCCCTGCTGCTGTTGGCTTCCCCCAACTTCTTGGGGTTAGCCTTTGTGGATATGCTGGAAGTGGAACCCTCGGAGCCCATCGAGGGAGCTACGAAGAAGATGGAGCCGCTGAAGGCTCGATGCTGTCACGACTCGCTCAAGAGTCCAACCGTGGTCGCCAGCTGCCTGGTGCACCATGCCATCCCTGGGGCCCGCCCCAATGCTGCTAACAAGTCCGGAGGTCGCCAGTGCAAGCAACTCCGGCGGAGTACTACTGTGGTTACCGGATCTCTGTCGTAATCTGGTAAATCCATGATGGTTGACGGTGTGCGCGTCTTCCTCAATGGACGCGTCGCACGAACAGTCCCGACCGGGTCGTCCCCGCCGTCCCTGTCCACAACTCATACCAAGCCCTCGCTGGAAGGAGGGCGGAAAGAGAAGAAGCCGGCCGCTATGGCCAAGAGAAGTCGGCCCTAAGGCCAAGAAAGTTCAAGCATGTGTGGGTCCCCAAGAGGGTCCAACCTGTTCAGCAAGCTGCACCAGTTTGCCGCCGTCCTGCACGCGACGAAGTTGAAGTGAGGAAGGAAAGGGGCCTGGCCCCGAAAGAAGAAGAGGTGGTTATGGACCCTCCGCGCCATGGAAGTTTCAGGACATGTGCCCGCCAAGCCAACGTCCATACTGTGGGATGAAGATTTCAGCAACCTGCCGACCGGGCTCGGCTGGCTTATATTCCCCCTGCAGGAGGTCAACAACTGTCCCCCGTGCTGCATCAAGAACGGGGTCAAGAAGAGATGGCCAATCTGGTCAAGAATTATTTTCGAGGGCTAGGCAACCCCTCGCTTGGATAGCAGCGGCTGATGCAAGCAGCCGCAGCCAATGAAGATTACTACCCATCAATGGTAGTTGAAGAAGATGCAGGAGAAAGGATGATGGTGTTGTCAGTTGATGACAATGGCTATGATGACAACTTTGAGATCAAAGCTGATGAAACTGCCCCTAGGCGGGAAGAAGAAAGAAGAATTTCTGTGTTCGAGAGGTTGACCTTTCTGGATCAGCTAAAAGGAGGGTCCATCGACAGAGAAGAATGATGTAGGTCTTCACCTGCAATATGGCTGGCACATTCAATCGATATGGGGGACTTCCCGAAGACCCTCGCGAGTTGGCTCAATTGGCCGCGAGGCCGGGGCCGAATACTCGAAGAACAGAAGCCGCAAGGGAGCTCCTGGCGGCAGCTAAAGGAAAACAGCCCCTGGTCTACCACCAGCGGAATGATGAAGCTGCTATTTTAACCGTCAATGTAGTGACGGCGGAAGAAGAAGATGACGTCCCCCTCGACATCCTGCCTGAGGGTACGTCCGGGGAAGCAACAGACGCCATCCCCAGTACTGAAACCATGGACCCGTCGGTCCTAATGCTACTTCAAAGGTACCGATAAGAGACAGACTTGCTGAAGAAACAGCTGACGGAGAAGACAGAGCAGTCATCAACTTGTAAGCTGCCCGAAGTCAGGGCGAATCATCCTGGGGAGCGGTCCATCATGTCGACCCTCCGCCACTCTATACCATGCCTCAGCCATCAGAGCCGAGCATGGCGACAACTCAGCAACGGCCACCACAGCCGCAGCCACTGATGTCGCCGGTGCTCCCCTAGGTGCACCAGACACCCCCACTGCTGCGTCCTCCACAGGCGACCACTCTGGTCACCCCGTACCTGCAGCCGGCACACTTCTATCCGGAGCCAGTTGACCCCACGGTCATGAACCGGATGATGGTAGAGAGGATGATCGAGCTGAAGCTCGCAGAAAGAAGTGAAGGTGACTATGTCGCATTTAATGCCTATTGGGTGCCATACCCGCAACACCATGCTGCCAAGCGGCTTCCCCCAGGGATCAACAAGCCGCCAAAGTTCGACAAGTTCAACAGGAAGGGGTCCCCGAAAGAGCATGTCGCTTATTACATGACCATCATGGGCGACCTGGCCACGGACGAGTCATACCTGTTAAAATTTTTCGGGTCCTTGCTGACGAGGCTCACATTTGAATGGTACTCCAGCCTCCCGGCCGGGTCAATCAGCGACTGGTCGAAATATGCAGAGGAAGTTTAGGGAAAGATTCCATGTTACAGAGAGGAGGTCACAGTGGCCGAACTCTACTCAACAAAGCAGAGGGCAGATGCGACAGCCCTCGACTATATTAAGAGGTGGAGGAACCTCGGAATGAGGTGCAAGCAGCCCCCGCATCAGGAGGACGTTGTACAAATATGCAAACAGAACCTTAGGAGGGAGGTTCTGGAAAAGATGATTGGAATGAAAATACGGTCGTTTGACCGATTGAACAATGTCGTGGCCGAAGTGGAAGCCTTTCTGGCTAGACCTGCCCTTACATCAGCTGCCAGCACAACCCAGAAGGGCAAGGCAGTGGAGCGACGCCAGGCGCCTAAAGAAGCAAACGCTCTTGACATCAAGGCGTTTGAGCAACAGAAAGGTAAAGGCAAGGAGGCGGCCGCCCCATAGCCTGCAAGAGCTACAGACGGCAAAGAAGGTCCCTCGTTGAGGGATAAAATGAAGAAAGCCTACTCCTTTCCGAAGAGCAAAACCAGGATTCTGTTCGACTGGGTAACGGAGTATGGCGTGGTCACCCTGCCAGAGCCAAAGAGGCCGGAGGACCTGAAGAGAAAAGACAGTCCAAGATTCTGCCCCTATCACCAGATGCTGGGGCATCCAATCGAAGACTGCTATATTTTCAAGGACATCATCGAAGGGATGGTGAAGAAAAATGAAATCAAATTGGGAGAGTACAAAGTGGACCCTCCTCAACCACATGAGGCCCCTCTGAGGAGGGCAGGAGTCAACATGATCTCCCTATACCAGGCATTGCCCGAGGAGATCTCTGAAGCAAGCACGCGGCACACCTATGAAATTCATTTCTTGGAGCCCATGAAAGAACAACAGGGATGGCAGCAGGTCCATGTGAAGCATAAAAAGAAGAGGGCACCCCGCCCGAAAGTGGGGACACATGTCCGTGGCGTCACACCGCGACTCGCTTCGCCGGTGGCAGCACCTGTGTGGACCACTCCACCTGCAGTCATCAGGATACATACACGCAATTGGAAGAGACAGACTCTGCTGCCGGTGGTCGAGGAAACTAATCCTGGGATCCGCCGACTACAAAACCTTATTGAAGGGCTAGATGAGTATGTGCAGCCCGAATTAAAGCCCTTGCTGGTGCGGGACCATGTCCCATGGCAAGAACTAGAGCAGCTCTCACTCGAGCAAGAGGAGGGGGCTGATGCAGCATCCGATAAGGAGGGCGGTATGTTCTGGGGGCAGGCGCCTGCTGAAGCAAAAAAGAAGAAGAAACAAAAGAAGAAGAAAAGAAGGGCCGCTAAGGCCGATAAGGTGCAGGTTGTCTCTTGCAATACCCTCTTAGCACTCTTCAACCTGCCCGGTGAGGAGGAGGAAGAGGAAATTTGCTTCACACCCCCTGTTAAGGGAGACAAGGTCGAAGCCGCGACTGCTGCACATGCAACCCGGTCAGGCCGAAAATGGGGGCGCCAGCCGCCGCCCAATCACAACATTATATTCAGGGGAGAGCAGCCCTACAAAACACGTCCCTCGGAGGTCAAGGGGATCTAGATCCCTCCTCTGTCAGGCCTATACAACAAGAGTGGGGGCAAGACAGTCCCTTCATTCCTTGAATTTATGAAGATGTCCAAGGGAAAGCAGCCGTGCCAGGAGGCTAACCCAGCACCCGGGAATGTTCACCCGCAACCGGCATAGTCTGCCAAAGCTCCGAATGCAGATGAAGCTTGCCCTGCAGCGGCTGATGAAGAACAGCAAGGATCCGGTGCTAACCAGAGAGGTGCTGAGTCCGAGGCAGATGAAGCGGGTCCATCTAGGGCCGCAACTCAGGACTCTCCCAAGCCCAGGTGGGCGGAAGAGATGAAGCTTTCCAATGTCTGAGCTGGGAGCCCAATAATGAAGCTACTCAAGAAGCTCCCTGCTAGATTTACAATCTGGGAGATCCTCTCTTTGAGTGAAGAGACCCGGCAAGCGATCATCACTGCTCTACAGACGCCTGCTCATTTTGAGACCTGCTTGGCTGAAGCGATGCTAGAAGCCAGCATGACCTTCACTCAAGAGGACATGCTTCTTCCCACCATCAGCCACAACAGGCCGTTGTACATGAAGGGGCACCTGAACGGAAGGGAGCTAAACAGAATTCTGGTCGATCCTGGTGTAGCTGTCAATATTCTGCCCTACAGAATCTACGAGAGGCACCACTTCGACGTGCGTCTCAAAAGGTCGGAGATATGCGTATCACCGGCTTTAATCAGAAATGTGAAGTGCCAATGGGGGTGGCAGAGTTCACGCTCACCTTGGCATATTTCACTACGAAGGTGCAGTTTCATGTCATCGACTCCCGCACCTCGTACAAGGCGCTGCTTGGCCGTCCGTGGCTACATGAAAACATGGTGGTGCCCTCCACGCTCCACCAATGCATCAAGTACAGCCTCGAAGGAAGGGAGGAAAGGATCTTTGCTGATCCCCACCCATTCGAAGTATTTGAATGTCACTTGGCGGATGCCAACCTATATGCGGGGCCCTCTCAGAAGACCCCTGAATCCAAAACCCCAGCGGGGGCATGAAAAAATGCATCCGGCGACACTTGGTATCCACCACCGCCGTGCGGATATGTTAAGCCCAAGGCGGTCTCTCATATTACCGTATCCGGGGACGTGGGCAGAATAGCGTCTCCAGCTTTGTACCCCGAAGCTAATGAAGTTCAGGTCGATCGACAGCACAACCACATTGGAGTCCCTGACGGCCTCACCAAGCAGATTCCCGACCTTGATAACCCCACTGTCGAGCCTTTCAAAGCTTAGGAGGTGGCACAGATAGATGGGCCCAACAGCTTGTTCTATACAGCTGAAGAACACCCTACTCGGGAAGACACAGATTGATGCCTGCCCAAAGACATAGAAAATCCGTCAGTTCCCATTCGAGGTCTGGAGTTCACAACCGACCGGATGGCCAGGATGTTCCAAAAGCAACACATCTCCTCCGATCAATCTCATAAAAACAAAGAAGCTTTCCAGAAAATGTGGCATCCCGCAAGTCTGGACAAGGAACTGAGGCGCATCTCTCAACACCCAGGGTTGGGCTTCACCCTTGAAGAATACTACTATAGTGGGCGATATGAGGTGGACACCATCTCTGCCTTCTACCCTGCTGAAGACAGCCCACTGGGGGCAACTTTTGATGAATACCCAGCAGAAGCTGAATACGCTGAGCCAGTTTGGCCCAAAAATCAAGAAGCGGAGACCGTAATTCCTTGCCGATGCTGGGAGCAGGTCTATCTCGAAGAAGCGGCCCTTCAAGCCAAATTTGATACTGATAGCAGCAGCGAGGCCGAAGATGTTGAAGAAGCAGGGACCTATCCCTCCAGTAGAGTCCTACTGATGATGACCTCAGCACCTCTCCTGCCAATCGGGGAATCCTTAGCCGACTCCGATCAAGAGGCACATGCCGCCGGGAAAGAAAAGACCACTTCTACGAAAGATACAACTGCCCCAGAAGGCGAGACCCCCTCCACTTCTGCTGCAAGACTGGGATGCTGTTCCAGCCTAGCAATAAGCAACCACCAGCCTGTCATGGCTGCAACTTTATCTACGGGGGCTGAAGCTGCTCTCTCGCCCTCGAAAGCTGCAACGGCGGTGGATTTGCTGATAGAACGATCCACGCGGCTGCTATTAAATGAAGCAGAGGATCCTCCGGAAGCTCTGATGATGTCAAATGAGGAAATCAAGGTCCTCGACCCCGAAGACGGCATTCCAGATTTTGTCGACCTCCAACCGGCACCTCCGGAGATAGAAGACGGAGGCCAAGCTATAGTCGACGAGCTGATAGAAGTCAACCTGGGAAGCGAGGAAGACCCTAGGCCTACCTTCCCCAGCGCCCAACTATCCCCAGAAGAACGGGAGTTGTACATCCAGCTGTTGCAAGAGTACCGGGACTGCTTTGCCTGGACTTACAGAGAAATGCCAGGTCTGAGCCCTGTAGTTTTGCAACATGAGCTAGCGATCAGCCCTGAAGCCGAACCGGTGAAGCAACCACCGCGGTGCATGAGGCCGGAGCTCATCACTCAAATTTGTAAGGAAGTAGACAAGCTCATTGACATGGGATTTTTTGAAGAAAATCAATATACCACGTGGCTGGCGAATATCATCCCCGTGAAAAAGAAGAATGGACAGATCCGGATATGTGTCGACTTCCGAGATCTGAATAAAGCTTGTCCCAAGGATGACTTTCCGGTGCCGATAACGGAAGTCATGATTGATGCTACAACCGGCCATGAGGCCCTGTCATGCATGGATGGGTCATCCGGCTACAACCAGATATGGATTGCGGAGCATGACCAGGTCCACACTACCTTCCGAGCCCCCAAAGGCATTTATCACTACAAGAGAATGCCGTTCGGACTGAAGAATGCGGTGCAACTTATCAGTGCGCAATGACCAAAATATTTGATGAGTTGCTCTACCACAAGGTCGAGTGCTACATAGATGATCTGGTGGTCAAGACTAGAAGAAAAGAAGACCATCTATAGGACCTCCGAATCATTTTTCAGAGGCTGAGGCAGTATGAATTGAAGATGAACCCTATGAAATGTGCGTTCGGAGTATCGAGCAGAAGATTATTTGGTTTCATTGTCAGATACCGGGGAATCGAGATAGACCCCGCGAAGATCAAAGCAATTCAGGAGCTACCTGCACCAAGGAACCTCTCTGAGCTGAGATCACTGCAGGGCCGCTTGGCTTATATCCGGCGGTTCATTTCTAATTTGTCAGGGCGATGCCAGCCTTTCCACAAATTGATGATGAAGGAAGTTCCCTTTTACTGGGATGAAGATTGCTAGACAGCCTTTGACAAGCTAAAAGACTATCTGAAGACTCCTCCAGTGCTGGGCACATCGGTGAAAGGACGGCCGTTGATATTATATATAGCAGCCACACATAACTCCCTGGGAGCAATGCTGGCCCAGAATAATGAAGAAGGGAAAGAACAAGCCCTCTACTACCTCAGTCGGAGACTGGTCAGGACTGAGGAGAAATATCCTTACATTGAGAAGATCTGTCTGGCACTGGTCTTCGCAGTCAAGAAGCTTCGACACTATATGTTGTCGCATGAAATCGGCCTGGCATCCAAAGAGGACCCGCTGAAATACATCATGTCCCAGTCGGCACTCAAGGGTCGCCTGGGCAAATGGGCGATGATCCTTATGGAGTTTGATATCTCCTATCTGCCGCGGAAGGCTGTCAAGGGCCAAGCTATTGCAGACTTCTTCGCCGAGCACCCAATACCGGGAGACTACCCGCTGGAACCGGAGCTTCCTGAAGATGAAACCATGGAAGCCGCTCAAGTGCAGCCCTCCTTATGGCAGCTATATTTTGATGGCGCTTCCAGAATTGACACCTCGGCCACTGGATCAGCCAGGGTCAGAGCAGGAGCAGGCATAGTCCTGAAATCTCCAGAGGGGGAAGTTGTGCACACATCTTGCTCAATAAACAAGCCGTGCACGAACAATGAAGCAGAGTATGAAGCCCTTGTAATCGGGTTGTAGATTGCTCTATCCATGGGAATTCAGATGCTGTAAGCATTCGGGGACTCCATGCTGGTTATAAAGCAGCTGCAAGGAGAGTTCGATGTGCGAAAGCAAGAGCTCCTCCCCTACCATCAACTGGCAACCCGCCTAATGTCAAGATTCTACTTCATCAGCATCAAGCATGTCAACCGAGGACAGAACGCTCAGGCGATGCCCTCGCTAAGCTGGCCAATTTTTTGGCAATCCCACTAGACACGAGCCTGAACATAACAGTGATCAACCGCCGGTAGGTCCCCAGTGTGATAGAGGTCTTGGCCGACGAACAAGAGAGTGAGGTTGCAGCCGTCGAAGAGGTTCAATAGCCCGATTGGCGAGAACATCTCCTACGATGGTTCCAGTACCAGCAGCTCCAAAAGGATAAAGAATAGAGAATGAAACTCCTGATGGTCAAAGACTCTTATGAGATGAGAACGGAACCCTATTTCGAATAATGGTAGACGTCTGAAGGAAAGTTCTACTCTATTGCTTGTTTTCAGCATAAGCTGGGCAGGTGATGCAAGAAGTCCATGCGGGTTCAGCTAGAGCGCACCAGGCCGGCCAGAAAATGAAAATTGAGATAAAGAAATTGGGTTACTATTGACCCACTATGTTTGACGACTGCTGCAAGTTCGCCAAGGCTTGTCAGAAATGTCAAGAGCACGCCAATGTGTCAAGAAGACCGCCAGTGCCGCTACACCCCACCATACCGAGCTGGCCGTTTGCTCAATGGGGCACGGATGTGGTAGGGCCACTGCCAGCATCTTCATCAAGGTGCAAATACATCTTAGCAGCTACATATTATTTCTCCAGATGGGCAGAGGCAGTAGCACTAAGAGAAGTAATGGGAGAATTGGTTGCAAGGTTCTTCCGGCAGAACATAATATTCCGGTTCGGGGTTCCCAGCCAAATTATCTCAGACAATGGCAGCCATTTCAGAAACCAGAAGGTTTATCGGCTAGCTGATAAATATAAGATTGACTGGAGGACATCGTCCCCCTACAACCCTCAAGCCAATGGACTTGCAGAAGCTTTCAACAAAACGTTGTGCACATTACTGGCAAAGATCGTCAAGTCCAATAAGAAGGACTGGAAAGAAAAGATGTACGAAGCGCTTTGGGCTTATCGTACCGTCTATAAAACCCCAACCAGCTGTTCGCCATTCTCCCTCATATACGGGTCAGAGGTTGTGGTGCCGATTGAATTAGAAGTCTCCTTGCTGCGAGTCGCCATCCAACATGGACTAGTCAGCAGTGAACAAACTATTGCAGAAAGAAGATTGGAAGTGCTTGCTGAGCTCGAAGGAAGGAGTCTCCATGCGCAACAGAATATCCAACTCTACCAAGCCCGCATGGCCCGTGCTTTCGATAAGCTGGTCAAAGGACGGGAATTCAAGAAAGGTGACCTGGTGATGGTTAAAAGAAGAGAAGTGATGGCCTCCAACCCCAAAGGGAAGTTGGTTGAAAATTGGGTCGGACCATATGCCATCCAGCGAGTAAATGAAGGAGGGGCGTACGTCCTTGTAGATCACAAAGGAGTCGTCCAGTTCTCCCCCCTTAATGAAAAACACTTGAAGCTGTATCATGCAGCTCAACCAACATTCTCAGAATGACCCTTACCTTGGTCTAGTGGCACTCTGCCCTGGCCGAGCTACCTTCATCTTGGTCTAGTGGCACTCCGCCCTGATCGAGCTACCTTCACCTTGGTCTAGTGGCGCTCCGCCCTGGCCGAGCTACCTTCATCTTGGTCTAGTGACACTCCGCCCTGGCCGAGCTACCCTTATCTTGGTCTAGTGGCACTCCGCCCTGATTGAGCTACCTTCACCTTGGTCTAGTGGCACTCTGCCCTGGCCGAGCTACCTTCATCTTGGTCTAGTGGCACTCCACCCTGACCGAGATACCCTTATCTTGGTCTAGTGGCACTCCGCCCTGATCGAGCTACCTTCACTTTGGTCTAGTGGCACTCCGCCCTGGCCGAGCTACCTTCATCTTGGTCTAGTGGCACTCCGCCCTGGCCGAGCTACCCTTATCTTGGTCTAGTGGCACTCCGTCCTGATCGAGCTACCTTCACCTTGGTCTAATGGCACTCTGCCCTGGCCGAGCTACCCTTATCTTGGTCTGGTGGCACTCTGCCCTGGCTGAGCTACTTATATCTTGGTTTGGTGGCACTCCGCCCTGGCCGAGCTACTTATATCTTGGTCTGGTGGCACTCCGCCCTGATCGAGCTACCCACACCTCAGTCTAGTGGCACTCTGCCCTAACTGAGCTCGCATAAAATAAACAACATCACCAATGCGGACCTTACGTCCGAATCGGCGAAAAGCTCCTCCTTTGCATTAGTATTGCCTTCTTGCTAATGAATAAACTCATCCTCGGCACAAGACTTCGTGTCCTAGCCGACCCTTCTACAACATTATCGTTACGGACCTTACGCCCGAATCGGCACAAATCTATCCCTTGCGTCAACATTGTTTCCTTGCTGACGAATAAACCCTCTTCCTCGGCACAAGACTTCGTGTCCTAGCCAACCCCTATATAGCATTGCCATTGCGGGCCTTACACCCGAATCGGCACAAATCTGTCCCTTGCGTCAGCATTGTCTCCTTGTTGACGAATAAACCCTTTGCCTCGGCGCAAGACCCCGTGTTCCAGCCGACTCTCAAACAATATCGCCACGTCGGGTCTTACGTTCGACTCGGTAGGAAGCTCTCTCCTTGCATTGGCATTCTCCCCTTGCCAACGAATAAACCTCTCCTCAATTGGCGCAAGGCCCCGTGCCCCAGCCAACAGCTGTTTACTGTCGCCAAGGGTCAGATACCACGTCTGGACCTACCGACTATCCTCTCCCACATGTTTCAAAAAAAATGGGGTTAAAAATAGAGATACTCGACCGGACTTGTTCCTATATTTTGAGCAAGGGCAAAAATGGCTATCACCCGGCTGCGACGAAAACCCGAGAGGGCGCCGCAGGCAAAATCGGGTACCCCGCCATGTGAAAACCCGATAGGGCGCGTGGGCAAGAGCAAGAGGGGGCTGGCTTCGGTGAAAATCCGATAGGGCGCTTAAGCCAGTAAAGTGGTAATCTAAAGGTTCCTCTTCTTTTTTTTCCTAATGATGCTCCGAAAAGGACAACCATCAAAAGTCCCATCGGAGATCCCCTACCAAACCTATGTTCGACCCTCGTCATCATCGGCGAGATCGGTCGATCTCTACCTTTAACTCAGACCTTCCATCCCTGTTAATGAATATACCTTTACTTTGACATGTAACCCATGTCGATGAACAAACCCTACTTCGACCCTCGTCATCATCGGCGAGATCGGTCGATCTCTACCTTTAACTCGAACCTTTCATCCCTGTTAATGAACATACCTTTGCTTCGACATATAACCCATGTCGATGAACAAACCCTACTTTGACCCTCGTCATCATGGGCGAGATCGGTCGATCTCTACCTTTAACTCGGACCTTTCGTCCCTGATAATGAACATACCTTTGCTTCGACATGTAACCCATGTCGATGAATAAACCCTACTTCGACCCTTGTCATCATCGGTGAGATCGGTCAATCTCTACCTTTAACTAGGACCTTTCATCCCTGTTAATGAACATACCTTTGCTTCGACATGTAACCCATGTCGATGAACAAACCCGTGTTCGACCCTCGTCATCATCGGCGAGATCGATCGATCTCCACCTTTAACTCGGACCTTTCATCCTTGTTAATGAACATACCTTTGCTTCGACATGTAACCCATGTCGATGAACAAACCCTACTTCAACCCTCGTCATCATCGGTGAGATCGGTCGATCTCTACCTTTAACTCGGACCTTTCATCCCTGTTAATGAACATACCTTTGCTCCGACATGTAACCCATGTCGATGAACAAACCCTACTTCGACCCTCGTCATCATTGGCGAGATCGGTCGATCTCTACCTTTAACTCGAACCTTTCATCCCTGTTAATGAACATACCTTTGCTTCGACATGTAACCCATGTCGATGAACAAACCCGTGTTCGACCCTCGTCATCATCGGCGAGATCGGTCAATCTCTACCTTTAACTCGGACCCTTCGTCCCTGTTAATGAACATACCTTTGCTTCGACATGTAACCCATGTCGATGAACAAACCCATGTTTGACCCTCGTCATCATCGGTGAGATAGGTAGACCTCTATCCCTTAACTTGGACCTTTCGTCCCTGTTAAGAACTATATGGCCTTTGCGTCGGCATTTAATCAGTGTCAACAAACTAAACTAGGGTCCGACCCTTGTCATCATCAACAAGGCCGGTCGGCATTCCAGCAGGCAAGCTCTCCCGTGTTCCGGATTCTCCACGGAGTACAAAAAAAAAATGAAAAATGGGGTTAAAAATAGAGATACACCGCCGGCCTTGTTCCTAAACTAGGACAAGGGCAAAAAAGGCTATAACCCGGCTGTGGCGAAAACCCAAAAGGGCATTGCAGGTAAAATTGGGTATCCCGCCACGTGAAAACCTGAAAGGGCGCGTTGGCAAAAGCAAGAGGGGGCTGACTTCGGCGAAAACCCGAAAGGGCGCTTGAGTCAATAATGTGATAAAAAATGAATGATAAAAAAAAGAAATGAAATGAAATGATGATGTAGTAACGAGGTTACCCTCGTTCGTCATTCCGCTTCCACCTAACCTTTCGACCCTTGTCACCATCGGCAAGATCGGTCGCTACCTTTCGGCCCTTGTCACCATCGGCAAGATCGGCCACCCTTTCGACCCTTGTCACCATCAGTAAGATCGGTCTCTACCCTTTCGACCCTTGTCACCATCGGCAAGATCGGTCGCTACCCTTTCGGCCCTTGTCACCATCGACAAGATCGGTCGTTACCTTTTGGCCCTTGTCACCATCGACAAGACCGGCCATCATTTCGGCCCTTGTCACCATCGACAAGATCGGTCGCTACCTTTCGGTCCTTGTCACCATCGGCAAGACCAGCTATCCTTTCGGCCCTTGTCACCATTGGCAAGACCGGCCACCCTTTCGACCCTTGTCACCATCGACAAGATCGGTCGCTACCTTTCGGCCCTTGTCACCATCGGCAAGATCGGCCACCCTTTCGGCCCTTGTCACCATCGGTAAGACCGGCCATCCTTTCGACCCTTGTCACCATCGGCAAGATCAGTCGCTACCCTTTCGGCCCTTGTCACCGTCGACAAGACCGGCCATCCTTTCGACCCTTGTAACCATCGGCAAGATCGGTCGCTACCCTTTCGGTCCTTGTCACCATCGGCAAGACCGCCTACCTCTCGGCCCTTGTCACCATCGGTAAGATCGGTCGCTACCTTTCGACCCTCGTCACCATCGGCGAGCCCGGTCAACTATCCTTTAACTTGGACCTTTCGTCCTCATTAATAGACAAACTACCATTGCTTCGACATTTAGACCATGTCGATGAATAAACCGCACTCTCAGCTTTCGTCACCATCGGTGAAATTAATAGGGCGCATTCGCCTACTCTACCTATGCCCCGCCTTGGCCAAAGCTCGATTTCGGGAATAGTTAATCCGTGGTGGAGTGAACACCTCACCCCTTCGCTGAAGGTGTGAGCGCTCTCCTACGCTAGTAGCTCATATCCCTGGACTGAGCTAATTGGCTAGAGAGAGAAAGAAAAGAAAAGAAAAGAAAGAAGTTGTGATGGAAGCGACAAACAAAGATATTTCATTGATATGAAGTGTCGAGGTACATCATTGCTCGTGGCATTCCCCGAGGAACATAAGCTCCGAAGACAAAAAGGAGCGAAATTGGATACAAAAAAGAGGAGAAAAAGTAAAGCTACTGCAGAGGGCGCCGAAAAATGTCTTCCAATTACAAGAGGCCTAAGGAAGGATATTGAGTCAGCTCTTGCAACCGAGACTCGGTAGCTGCCAGTTGCTATAATTTTTCATCTAGAGAGGCAAGTTGCCCTTCAGATAGGCCAGCTTCCTCTCTGGTCTGAAGCTCCAGGCGCTCAGTCTCCTGTAATTCGGTTTCGGCCTTGGCAAGTTCTGCACGCAGCTCCACTATCCGCGCTGTGAGGGAGGACCGGCGTTCTTAAGTAGTGCTAGCAACATCTCTCAGTTGCCCCACGGTCCCTCTCAACGAACTGGCAGCAGCTCGGCAATTAGCCTTCTCCAATTTTACAGCCGCCAGCTGATCGGATACCTCCCGGCAAAGGTACTCCCGCCTGTTGGCATGCTTCAGCAACATGGTAACCCGCGGGGTCCAATCATCCATTGGGCACCCGAACGCCAATAGTGAGCAGGAGAGGTGTTCTATCAGACTCTTCAGCTGCACATAAGTCAAGCCCGGGGAAGCCGACATGGCTCGCTGAAGATTATCCAGAGAGTGCCACACCATGTCACTAGAAAATTGTAAACCTAGTGGCGAAGTCTCAGGGAGCTTAAAGTCCACCCTGCTGTCCACCTCAGCCTAGATATCATCACTCGCCCCGAACGACGTCGATGGCATGATTTGCAAGGCACCAGTGCTGGACTCGACAACGACAGCTGATACAATTGGAGAAGTCTTAACTACAACAACCTCTTTGCCTGCCCCCTGAGGTGAAGCCGTGCCGGCCATCTCGATAGCCAAGGATACCCGCTCCTCGTGTACAGTCCCGCCGGCTTCTACGGGAGAAGATTCCTCAACGAAGGACAAGGCCTTAGAAGCATTGGCCTCTTCTTCAACAATTTCTCCCGCTTCTATCTCCGGGAGGCTACTCTGCTCTAGCAGCAATTCTTTACTGCGGCCGGGGCTTGAGATTCCGTGACTTCCGTCGGGCCACCAATTTCAACAATTGCTTCGGGCCCCTCTGAAGCTGCTGCTGCCGCATAAGTCTGTGGAAGTCGTAAGGCGACGGGCCACAAAACTGGTGGAAAGGTTGGTTGGCCCATGCCTAAATCCGAAAGAGGTATGCAAACCGTCACAGTTGACGGTGCCACCTCAGCCTGCATCACATATATGTATGTCAGCCAGCTGATTTGGAAATAATAAGAAGGGTTGCAAGCGGGTGTCGGAACACTTCCTACCTCGACCGGCACTATATTTAGGACTCCAAGAGTGGCCTCTGACGGTTCTGACCCTCCTCCTACAATCGGGTATGATGGCCCGTGCTCGATTCCAGGTAGCCTCGGAGGGCTGAATGTCAAAAAGTCACTTTTGTAAGCTGAAGAAGCCCCAGCATCTTCAGTTTCTGTATCAGCCGGTGGAAGCTCGTCGTCACTAGAGCCACCACCGTAGTCAACCTGTTCGGAGGAGGAAGAGTCTTCGGCCTGCTCCCGAATCTCCAGCACCCGAGCAGGTGCCGTGCTGCTAAGAGTGACTCCCTTAGCCGGGGCCTTCTCAACGGTTTCTGTCTCGGGAGCATCAGCTTGATGAATATCTTGGGGTTCTTCCCTTGAAGCCACCTACTCTCCAGCAGCAGCTTCTCCCACGACCTCGACTTTGGGGAGCATCGTAGGTTGAACGTTGACTGGAAGCAAAAGTAATAAACAATCAAGACCTGACTAGAAACACGGTGGGCCACCGAGCTCTATGGAAAAACTGCAAGTTACCTTCCACCTCCTAATGGGGTGTTGGTGAAGGTAAATCTCTTTCAACGAAAGATGGAGGGGCTTCCTCCTCCCTCTCTCTGGCCACGGCGCCCGTCACCGCCTCCAGCCCAACAACGGTGGAAACAGTGCCAGCAGCTGCAAAAAGATGATCAGCCAAAGTGGCAGAAACAAGTGAACAAGTCATGGAGGAACGAGAGGTTACCTTCATCTTCGGGCCCTTGTGTCTGAGCAGACTCAAACTCGGCAAACGAAGGGACTCGGGGAGGAGCGACAACTGGTTTCTCTCCAGCAGCCCTCCTCCGGCGCGCTCGTGTAGCACGGGTGTCCGCCTTCTTGGCCTTGCTAATGGCCTCCCCGACCTGGGACCTGGTTCGCTTCCGTGAATCGCCAGGAGGCAGTGGCGTCGTGGTCAGAGCCGGCTCTGGGATGTCAAAATAAGAAGGCTTCTGCGCCTTAGAAATCAGCTCCCTGTAATGCCGAGTCACCTCCACAGAGAGGTGAGCTACAAAGGTGCATGGGTAAGCAAGATGCATGCTGAGTATGAAAGAAACAGCTTGAAGCTGAAACGAAAGACAAGCATACCTGGAGGCCCTATGTACCGGGGAGTAAGCGACCAATAAAATAGTGGGGGCACCTTGTCTTGGGAAGTCGCCTCACGAACAAGCCAGCAAACATCACCTATCTTCTCGCTCTTCTCGACCAGCTATGCCAAATCTTCATGGCTGCGAGAAGATAAGTGATAATATAGGCCGAAATGGTCCAACCACCAGCCGTCAGCATACTTAAAAGATATTAAGAGCCGGTGGTCCAAAATGGCTTCTAATGAGCCGGTAATTGAAATCCCTTGAGAATGAAGTAGGGCAAATATCCAAGGGGTGTTGGAATACAGGCCTTCCCACCTATCCTCCCTCCTAATGAAAGTCCTATATGGATGAAGATGATCAACTTCTAGACGCCAACCCACCACTACCGGAAGGGGTTCCTCCGTCGGGATGGGAATCATCTGAAGAACTGTCCGCTCGCTACTAACCCGGCATAACCCCCAAAGTGTCTTGACATAGTCATCCTTCTGAATTTCTGGCATCTTCGGGTCAGCCTTGGACGACCGACACTTCACAGCCTTCCTGGCTTCCAAATATGCCATTATCTTATTATTGGACCAGGATTTTAGCTTCTTTAAGTAAGTCGGATCAATGTCCAAGGCAGGTTCTGGCTGAGAATCTAGAAAACGACGCTCAGCAACATGCCAGCAGTCTTTGCGGGAATTCCAGTAGAAGCCCGTCCGCGCATTCCACCACTTGACAAAGTCCAGAGTCACTCTGGGCAAACGAGCAGGGGATGGCACCCTGAAAGACACATCTTCCCGGCGGTGGAAGTAATCCCACCATGTACGAGCTTCATCCGTGGTCGTCTGGAAAGCACGATGTCTACTCAGAAGATTAAACCGTGCCGAGAAGGAGGGGATGGTCTGGTCATACCCAAAATTTCGGCTGAAGCGGAAGGCGTAGTACGGCTCCAGCCACAGCAAGCAGCTCTTTCTAAAGACAAGGACACTGTGACAGATGGCCAGTGCCCAATCAACCAGCTCTGACTCCAAGATTGGCCATGTGCGCTTGGTGTCGGCTAGCGGAAGAATGAACTCCTCTGTCTTGAACAGGCGGCATTGCCGCATCTTATTGACAAGGGGGCTGGAGCTAGCTGCCAAGCTCCAGAAATGCAGAACTCCTAGCGAATCTGTCGGGACTGTGGTCAACTTCCCCCGAATAACCAAAGCAAACGAAACTCACCCTCTCAAGCTAACCCTCTTGCTCAGCACTGTAGGATGGGGAGAAAGAGAGGAGAGAGAAATGTTTTTCTCAAATGAATAATTGTGAAGAAAAATTGAAGAAGAAGTTTTTATATAAGGGGGATCCCCCCTCTGTTAATCTGGCGCGCAAATTAGCGCGCCGTTTTAACCCCTTCAAGCAAAAGGCGCGCCGTTTTAGTGGCACCATTTTAACACCCAAATCACAAGGGCGTGCCATTTTTGGCGGCGCCATTTTAACCCCCGATGGTGCCAGATTAGCATCCGCGCCGGTATCGAGGCCATTCTGAGCTTCTGTCAGCAAAGGAGATCAATCCAGACAAAGTTCATCTGTCGGTCCTGCTGCACTTGTGCCTTGCTTGCAACACCCACGTCTGGGGGGTATTTGTTGGCACTCAAAATGTAATGAACGGTGATCGAGCCGCAAATGCGAATGATATGGCCCACTGAAGCACAGAAGCTGATGAAGAACAACCTACTGAAGACTTCTCAAGTTGCCAGAGCCTCGAGTCTCCTGGAATGAACACCGAGGACTTCACCTCGGGAGAGTAAAGACGAATCCACAACCAACCGCAGTGCGACCAAGCCTGCCTAATGATCCGGCATCGACTCCGTCGTGCCGCTACCCTACACCCATCGCCCGACCAAGGACGACGGTCTACGTGGTGGCTCGCCACCTGAATGAAGACTCTCCTAAGGAGGAAGAATGTCATCGGCCCTTCATAACAAGGAACCGAAGGCTCTGGCAGCAGAAGGTCCCGATCACCCCACACGGGTTCGACTTCTCGCTATATTGGGTCCGTTAGCGACCGAATGATGGCCCAGTCGAGGCGGAATCATCCCGGGTGATGTACCACCCTGCAAGGGAGCTTCGAGCACTAGCCAGGCCGAGCCGGAAGCACGGGTCGTAGTGCCGAAGGCCGTGTCAGCGGAAAACCCACGTGCTCAAGCCGAACACATACGAAGTTCTAATTAAGGCCATTCATCATGCCAAGAGCTTCATCAACGCCCCGTCAAGGTTTTCCAAGGACCATGGTGAGAGGGAGAGTCAACGGGAGCTTCCGAAACCATCCCCAGACCCATCGACTAGCCCGCGTCGAGCGAACAAGCTAAACCGGCGCACAAAAGGTCACCGGCGCCCCGTAACCCTGCGCCACTGAAGCCGGCGCACCAAAATGTTTTGAGGACACTTGTCCCCAGTGCCACTGAATCCGGAGTGCCCTCCATGGCGTCGGATCAACTTGGTGTTATAAAAACACCGCTTGTTCGACCAACTAAAGGGAGAGAATTAACAAGAAGAGGACAGAGAGAGAGATCGAGCCGAAGAGCCTCCACCAATCAGAGGGGAGGGTTTCTTGAGAAAAAAGCTTCCTCTGAGGGTTTTCTTGCCGCGGCCGTCCTCCGCTTTGCATGAACCTCCCGGTGCCGGAGAAGAAGATTGTATGCTTCCTTGTTTATTTAGGTGGGTCATCGTGATTTCTCCGTCGATCCCCCTCCATTTCAGTTTCTTCTCCGATACAATGTAAGTGAGAAGGGGGGGAGGGCGATGATATGAGCCATTCCCCCCCCCCTCACCATCTCTGTGATCCTTTATCTCTCCCTCTGTAACTTCTTTCCTCTTTATTAATGGAAACGGTGACCGCACGACAACGCCGGCACCGGAATGATAATCTGTACATCTTCTTTTCTCTCGTTCACGGAATGAATGGATATATCAATGAGCTGAGGGGTTTAATGTTCTTATCCTTCCTATGTATCGTCCTCTTTTTTCCCCATTGTGTTTTCTCCTTATGGCCGGTGAGACGGCACCGTGCAATAGTGCCGGCGCCGTGGTAGGATGTTATGCGCACGTGCATCCCTATACACCCTACTCAGGGTGATGAATGAAGTGTGTTTGAGCGTGGCACCATATTCATCTCCCCCATAAGTCCATCTCGCCTTTATTTGTATACTTACGCCGCACGAACGATTTTCATCATTTGTCTCCTCCGATGCCGGCATGCCCCGCTACGTCATGGGCTACAGCAATTACCCCTTCTTCCCCGGGGTTCTCCTCTTAATGATATATGCCATGCTATCCTCTTCTTCTATTCTGTGGGCTTGGTGATTGGGGGCACACTTGTGTGCATACCCTTGATCATCTCTGTCCGAAGTCCATGCTCCATTCCTCTCTTCGCACTGTTCGATTGTTTAAGAGGGAATGGTGGTGGTCGCTTCTAGAGTACATGAGCCCACCTCATGAGTTTCATCCTTTCTGTTCACAAATCGACATTCAGGGACTCGACCAGGGACATTGATTGCGTCCCAGTGCCCGGGGAAAGGGGAAACATCCCCAGTATCTCATTCTAATCTCCCTGTCTACAGGAGCTCACCTATTGATGATGAGTCACCTGAAGACTCATGAGTGAACAGTAACATGGATTAACTCCAACGGATTGAAATCCACGGTCCTTGATGGGCTTCGTGGTGGCCGTGAAATGGGTGCCCCTCGTAGGCTGGCCCTCGAGATTTTCCCTCTCTATCGGTCGTCCCGACTTGGACGTGGTAACGACTCGGGTAGCGTGCCCCTCGTAGGCTAGCCCTCGGGGTCTTCGCTCCCGCTATGAGTCGCGCTACCCATCTACTCTCCACCCACGGACTTGGTGCCCCTAGTAGGCTAGCCCTTGGGGTTTTCCTATCCGTTCGGGTTTGCCGACCGCCGTTGTGCCACCTGGCCCTTAAGGGTTTACTCCGCCACCTGAGTACTTCCTCGCTTCTCCCTGACAATCCTCCGGAATGGGGAGATGCTTCCGGATTTTTAGCGCGAATAAGTTAATAAACCATTTAATAATCCTAAACTTAATAAACTAGCTTGATTCGGAACAATCGCCGCGCTCGAGTATTAACCTCGCGTGAGCCTATGACTTGACTTCTGGATGGCCCGGGATCGATCCGATGAATGACTGACTCAACAAACTTCCAAAATGTTCCAAAACATTTCAATAAACCTAAAAATAAACCAATAAAACCTCGGTTTCCATGAAACGGAGCTAAACCGACACCGTCGGCACCTGGCGCGCCCTAATACGGCGTGCCCTATTCCGGCACGCCAGCAAGAGGGGGCGCCGTTTTAAGGCCATCCACTATACCTACGCTAGGTGGCGCCATTTTAGGCCTTTACCCACGCTTGCTGCGCCGTTTGAAACCCTATACCTACGCATACTGCGCCAGTTTCGTTCCTAATCGTGTCGTTGGGCCGTTTCAACCCTCTCTTCACCTCCGAGGTGATTTCTAATGCTAATAATAGAATTAAATAAACCATGTAATCAGTAAAATGAATGAACTGGTTTGTCTAAACCTGAATTAGCTAATTCCATAGCTTCTTCATCATGTTTTAGTCTAAGCATTCATGTCGCATTAATGCATGCTTGACTGCACGGGCCCTTGGTATATCAAATGGCATTAGTGGAAAGCCGGGTCATGCCCGACGAGAAGCTCTTGCTATGCGTGATGGTGGTCTTCGAACTTAAGTCCCCCGCCACATACTGAGGGTTCCACCCCAATAAACCGTGCATGGTCGATTAGAATATCTTACATGATCATTCACATCCTTTGCATTCTCTATCCCGGCCTCGACAGCCCATTATCTCGGCAATTAATCAAAGGTTTTCCCTCCTCGCGGGGGATGTAATTAATGCCATAGCCTTTATGGTATGGCGGACTGCTGGTCCCGACCGAATCTCACTCTCGCCCGACACGGGTTAGAATGAGCGCATAATAAACTCATCACGTACGTGACTGGCATGCCCGCGTAGTCAATCAGTCAGTTAATTACCGGCTAATTAATTGGTTGATCGACGCGTAAATAAACCAAATAAACCCAAATAAATAATATGCCCAAACAACTCGGTGCATAATTAGCGTCTCATATTGCGTCTTATGCTCAATTGTGTCTCACACTGCATCTCACGTTTCAAGTGAAGTCCCGCAATCAATGGCACCCAAGAGGAGGGTGAATTAGGTGATAACAAAATTTTAACCGAACTATACTCAATTTTACGATTATGTCAGGACATAATGAACCAAGGGCAGGATAAACTAGATCTATCAAAATTAATCACTACAATAACCCTTGGTACTAGGCGGAGTTAACAAATCCGTAGATTCACTTACGCAAACTGTTATCTTTTCGGCAAGAATAACCTTGTCAGTCTGAGTCTAGCTTTTGATATACCGAAGGATCTATTTGAAAGAAATCACATAATCTAGATCTACAAGCATGCAAGAAGGGGCATAGGAGATAAGGAACAAAACCACAAAGAGACAGCGATTTTAAGGTGGTTCGGATGCCACAACGGCAACCTACATCCACCCTTTGTAGACATGCCAAAATTGATGATATGTTGAGTAAATCTCATGTCACCATGTGACGCCCCAAAGTGGACTTCAATATTGGCTTAATATGAAGTTTTTCTAATTATTTGATAATTTATCCATATTAATTGTAATTTCTTTGCATTTTTCTTTAAATAATTAAAATTAACGCCTTAAGGGAGGGCGTCATTTAATTGACGACCTGAAGAAGGTCGTGATTCCATAAATAAACGGCTGTTCAGACAGGCGTTCTTTCCTGGATTTTATGAATCCTAATGAAAATAAAACTCAAAGAATTGACGTCCTCTCTAGGGGCGTTGATTATTTAACGCCCATTCAAGCATGCGTCATTTCTCAATTTTAAATAAGGAAAGTCATTTATTTCTATAATTAAATCCAAGAATTAACGACTATGTGAATGTCATCATTTGAATTGACGCCCCTAGTCAGGTCGTCATTTGCACTTCCGTCTCCCTTTCGCCTTCTTCTTTCCTGTAGTGATCCTTTCCCCATTTTACACCTTATGTTCGATTGGGAAGAGGGTTCCTTGTTAGAGGATTCATTGCCTTGTTTTAATTTTATTAATGCAAGGATTTTTGGCCTATAAATACATTCACATGTGCTCCTCGCGCGAGAGTGAAGAAGAAGAGGAAGAAGAAGAACAAAAAGGCTAACAGAGAGAGAGCTAAGAAGAACGCTGTGAGAGTTTTTTTACACAGAGAGGGGAGAGTTTTGTTTTTTTGCAGGTACTTCACGGTGTTGATCTTCTTCCAAAGCCCCTTCTTCTGGTGTTCTTTCTCCCACGAGCGGTGTCTTCATCCGACGTTTCTTCATCCTGCTGCAGCTACTGCAACCTTGTTTTTCTCCCTTTACTGCTGCACACACAGCAGAAAGGACACTTCTTCTTTAGTTTTTTTTATTTTTATCATATCACTCATCACTCTCTAGAGATCTTCTCAGCATGTTAAAATTGCTTTGCATGTCATTCATAATTCCAACCTTGTTGCTCCTTCTTAGGGGTTTAAAACCAAAAACACACAAGGTGTGTTCATACCCAATCTGTTTGATTTCATATTTTTAGAGCATCGATACTACACACTTGGCTAATCTATATCTTTGTTTATTTTGTGTGTTTGCAAGGGTAATCAAGCTATAAACCCCCTTCATCGGCCGGCCGATAGAAGGAGGAAGGAAGAACTCCCAATCCCACCCGCTCAATACAAGGTACATGCGATCATCCTTCTTTTGAGGTAACCCCTCTGGCGATCACCCTCCATAGAGCATCTCATGCTCATCCTCTTTTCCTTCTTGTCCCACTTATTTTAGCATAATTATTCATCCTTAATCATTGTTATTCCTCTTTAAAAATGTCTATGTGACACGTTCACAAATTGGCGATCACAGTGGGACCCCTTTTGTTTTAGTTTGATTACCCATCCCTTTGGCGCCCTCGCGTGCCCCTCCCCTTGGCACCCTCGCATGCCTCTCTCTTTGGCGCCCTCGCGTGCCCCTCCTTTGGCGCCCTCGCATGCCCCTCCCTTTGGCGCCCTCGCATGCCGCTCCTTTGGCACCCTCGCGTGCCCCTCCTTCGTGCTCCACGTAGCACACTCCTCTAGTGCACCACGTGCACGCCTCCCACTGGATTAGCCAATTTTGAAGTATCCATAGCATTTTTATTAGAAAAACTGAATAGCGCCCTCCACTCTGCCGTCATTTCTACATACAGCGACTGTTCAAACAGCCACCGTTTCCATTTATTTTCCGCATTTTTTATCATTTTCATAATCCACGCCCCTCACAGAGGCGTCATTTTCATATTTAACGCCTCACATCCAGGCGTCAGTTACTCTGATTGTTATTGGTTTTGGTATTTCCCTGGTACTATTCACAGTGTTTTAACGCCCCTTTACAGAGGCGTCATTACTTCATACAACGCCTCATTCCAAAGCGCCATTTCTTTCGGGTCGTTTTCAGATTTCACTGTTCACCGTGAATAGCGACTGGAACACAGTCGCTGATTGCTGATATAGTGACCCCCTCCAGGTCGTCATTTTTGTTCTATGCCCACAGAACCCTGCTTACTACTGTTCATTCACCAGTTGATTGCTATTACTGTCTATTCGATCATTATCTGCTTGATTTGCCTACATTAGACTGCATTTAGGGCATTTGGCATGGGAGACCTCCTCTCCCCACACTCTGTAGGATCTCACACCCCCTCTTGGTAAAGGAAAGACCCTCCTTTGAGCATTCCGTCTCATTGGACCAAAAATTCCTAAACCAAGCCTCCGTAAGTCCCCGCACCCGTGGATTCCCTCACGGACGCCGGGCAGGTTGTACCATTGAAGCACCCGGAGTATAGTTGACCCATACGTTGGTGAGAAGAGAGAAAGAACCAAGATACCCGGATATTATACCCAAACTTTCAACCAGGACCCACATTCAAAGGAGAGAACTTATTATAGAACTCACCTTTTTTTTTGATAAAAAGCCCTACCTAGTGGTGATTAAGAAAGTGCATCCCAATCGAACTACACTTTCTAGCTCACACCTAGGGGGTATCTTATTGATCATTGAAGAAAAATCATATTACATCAAACGAAGGCTAGGCATGCCTAGCTTATCTAACCTAGCAGCACCTTTAACCAAAGTGGGAAGATCATGCTGCGAATTAAAGAAACAATTACAATGTGAAAGACAAGCCAAGTTGGCTAAGGAATCAGCTACAGTATTAGCCTCTCTGAAAATGTGGGAAATGTTCATAGGGTGAGGGATGCTGCTCCAGATTTCTCTAGCAAAGGGAAGAATCTCCCAAGGACATGCGGCCTTCTTGTTGATTACTTGTACCAGGAGAAGAGAGTCACATTCCACCACAACCGGCTGCGAAGAGATAGTGTGTAGGTATTTAATACCATCCATCAAGGCTCGGGCTTTAGCTACTAGGCTGCTGCAATGCACATAGTAATGGGAGAATGCTTGTAGGATGTTCCCCTTGTAATCTCTGATGACACCACCCCCGCCAGATGATCTGGAGGATTTACTTGCCCCATCAGTGTTTAGTTTTAACTGAGGCCAAGGGGGGCAAGACCATCTTATAATTTTCACCCAAGGGGGGCTGTGGGTTGCAACCTTAATACCAATTCCAGCCAGTATGATTCGATTGCATAATTTGTGCTCCTTGAGTTTAGCAGTAATAAGAATTTCCTTAACCAGAGAAAGAACCTTGTGGTATATGCTATGAGATGCTGTGGATTTGCCCTCATACAAAGTTGAATTCCTAGCAAGCCATAATTCCCACAAGCCATATGCAAGAACAGCAAGCTGGAATAAACCATATAGAGATTTGACATTAATCTCTTTAACTGTATTATGAATTAAGGATCTTACTGAAGAGCCCCATATATGACAGCCAATTCTGTGGAATGAAGACCAAAGTGAATATGCCCACTCACTTTTAACAAATAGATGATTTGTATCCTCCTCTTGAGGGTTTTTGCAGCAAAGGCATTTGGATGGGAGAGGGATTCCTATAGATTTCACTCTATTATCAGTCGGGATACAATTGTTCCAGACTTTCCAGATGTGGACAGAGAGTTTATGAGGAATCCATTTAGTCCAAATCTGTTCACCTAGGATAGAATCCTGATCTGGAGCATATCTGCAGGAGTCTTTATAAATTGACGAAATCAGACACTCACCCGATGATGAAAGACTCCACACTGCCTTGTCCGAATCATGACTGAGGGAAGTGAGCCATATAGCAGATCTGGTCATATGTGGAAGCTGACTGTCAATGATAGCAATGTCTTCCTTAGATGGGTGTAATAAAACATCTCTGACAGTAGCTTTCAAATTAGGACTGGAGGTGCTCGGGATGTAAGATATCAGAGGCTGGCTACCAAACCAGGTATCCAGCCAGAAGTTAGTAGTACAACCATTTCCAATTACCATTCTTTTATGTTTCAATATAGCAATCTTTGCATGAGACCAACTCCTTCTAGCATGCCCTTTCATCTCCTTGAAATCAACCTCAAAGATGTCTTCCTCTAATATATTTGGCTCTAAAAAACTCAGCCCATCTAGAGTCAGAGTGAATGGCCTTCCACAACATCTTGATCCTGAATGCCTCTTCCATCTGCCTGAGAGATAAAATACCAAGACCTCCACAGTTTGAAAAAAAAAAAAAGACCTCCACAGTTAACAGGTTTACATATGTTTTTCCAGCCTTTCCAGTGCCTTTTGTTCCCTTGATGAGAGGTGCCCCAAAAAAAAATTGGTAAATGAACGGTCTAGCATTTGATGAACTCCAGCATGCAATGGAGATGAGGCTAGAGTATACAATGGAATGGATGAAAGGATATGTTTCAGCAGAGTAAGTCTGGCTCCTTGAGATAAGTAGTTGGCATGCCAACCATCAATGCGCTTCTGAATAGAGGAGATAATGCCAGCAAAATGGATTTTCTTTGACCTACCACAGACCAAGGGGAAACCCAAATATTTGTGAGGAAAAGAGTGATGAGTGAAGCCTGTGATGTCCTGTATCTTCTTGATAGTGGTTGCCTTGGTATTAGGGTGGGTAAAAAAACCACTCTTTCCAACATTGATTAATTGACCTAAGGCTCTTTCATATGTTCTCAGAATACCCATCAGATTTCTAATAGAAGCAGCATTGACCTTACTTAAAACCATGGTATCATCAGCAAATAGAAGATGAGAAATATTTGGGCATCTCCGGGACTAGCAAACCAGTCCACTTGACCCTCAGAGTGGGCTTTATGAATAGATCTGCTAAGAGCTTCCTCTGCAATTCTGAATAGGGCTGGAGCCATGGGGTCACCTTAGCGAACTCCCCTGGAGGACTTGAAAAACCCTGCTGAATCACCATTAAGGAGGACAGAAAACTAGCAATTTCCAATCATGGATTGAATAAGTGCAATAAAGATATCACTGAAACCAAACTTAGATAATACTGCATAGAGAAAATCCCACTCTAAACGATCATAGGCCTTAGCCATGTCCAGTTTGAAAGCCACATTTCCTCCTCTGGTTTTCCTACCCAGTTCATGGATCATTTCCTGAGCCAGTGCTATATTCTCCACAATAAGTCTTCCTTTCACAAATGCTGATTACTCCAAGGAAATGATATTAGGAAGGATTGAGGCTAGTCTGTTACTAATAAGTTTTGACATAACCTTGTAAATGAAATTACACAAACTAATAGGCCGGTAATCAGAGATATCAGTGGCATTGCTCACATTGGGAATAAGAGCTATAAGAGTAGCTGACAAAAACCTGGGCAACAAAATCCGAGTAGTGAAGACTTCCTGGATAGCTTGAACAATAACATGTGCAGTGATTTTCCATGTTTTCTGGAAGAAAGCCCCCGTAAAGCCATCCGGGCCTGGAGCACTGTCGGGAGACATTTGGAACACCACATCTTGAACTTCAGACTCTGTCGGGATGGCACACAGTATTTCATTATCAGAAGGGGAAACCAATGAGGAATATTATTAAGAATAGATTCTTCAATGTGATGGTAATGAGAAGAAAAAGCTTTCTGGAAGTGGCCTGCAGCAATGCTCTTCATCTCCTCATGGTCAGATGTGAGTAACCCAGCAGAGTTCCTGAGGTGAGGGATCACATTCCTTTTCCTGTTAGCAATAGTCTTCATGTAAAAAAATTTTGTATTCCGATCTCCTTCTGCAAGCCATGTGACTCTAGATTTTTTTCTCCAGAATGATTCTTGTTGAATCAATCTGTTAGCCAAATCTAACTTAGCAGACTCAAGCATCTCAAAATTAATCTGGTTTGGGTAAGCATCATATTGGTACTCTGCCTTCAAGACAGAATCTTCAGCTGCCATAAGATTAGTGTGGATATTTCCAAAAACCTGCTTGTTCCAAACTTGGAGCATTTTCCTCATGGATTTGAGTTTCAGATAAAGAGTAGATATATCAGAATTAGCCAGAGGACTATTGCGCCAATTAGACTCCACATCCCTCAGAAAGCTTTCATGTGTAGACCACATTTGTTGATAGCAAAACCTGCTTCTGAATTTTGAAATATTAGAAAGTTTAATAAGGAGAGGGGCATGGTCCGAGGCCTCCCTAGATAAATGCTCAATAGTAATTGGTAAAGTCAATTGCCAAGGACCATTTGTGAGAACCCTGTCCAATCTTGCCCAGATGCCCTTATCTCCATTCTGGTTGTTATGCCAGGTGTATTTAGAGCCCTGAAATCCAGAGTCTGAAAGAGCACAATCATTCATACATACTTTAAAATCAGACATTGAAATGAGAGATGGTGGATTTCCTCCAAGTTTTTCTTCAGGATCTAGAATGCAGTTGAAATCCCCTGCCACCAGCCAAGGACCAGAAATCTGTAGATGTATATTAATTAAAGAAGACCAGAGAGACCGCCATTCGATAATGGAACATTTGGCATAAATGATAGTAGCATGAAATGTAGGAATTGAATCATCATTCTGCTTAAGTGTGATTTGTTGTTCATCCTGGTATACAACTGACAAATCCAAAGGATTTTTCCACATAACCCAGATATGAGCATTATTATCTCCATTAGCAATGGCCTTGTCTATACCCAATTTTCTACATGTCTTGTCCATGGAGCTAACTTGGATCTTAGGCTCCAATAAAGCAATACATTTAATATTGTATGTTTTGATAAGTAGCCTAACTCGACCCAGGGAAAGATCATTCCCAATGCCTCTAACATTCCATATAATAAAAGTCATGAGAATTTAGGAAAGTTTGGAAGGGTACCCACAGAACCAGTCCTTTTCATTGATCTGGTAATGATACCCGGTTGCCTTTCCAGCAAAAACCGAGCATTGGTAATATCAGCAGAAGAAGCTATTTCCTGTCTCCGATGCTGACTCTCATCCACTTGAGAATCATCTTCTATATGGATCTTGTCATCTTGAACTTTTCTTTTACCCTTGGCATCTAGTAAAGCACCCACAATATGCAATTCAGGGACAAGAGCAATAGTTCCAGCTGATCCATATGTTTAGAATGAAGAGAGCTCTCGATGAAAAAATGGAACATCAATGCCAGGGTCCAATTCAGATGTGTGTATGGTCACACTCACAGGATCAAGCTCTGGAGCCAGTGGAGAGGCTCCCAATATAGAAACCTCCTCAATATGCTGAGGTGCTGGATGAGAAGACACCAGTTTCACTGCTGACGAAGAAGACAAATTTTCCATTGCAGGGAGATTCCTTATCTCAATAGTGGGTTCCTTTGAGTTGGGATTCATATTTAGAGAGGTATCCTTCTGAACATTTCCAGCATTAGACGGGGCAGAAATTTCCTCCTGACTTGTGATAGCATCAGTCCCTTTCACCACAACCGGTTGCCAACATTGTTTTGGTTCAATGCGTGAAGTAGTAATAGACGAAATAGGTTGTCGTTCCAGAAATTTGCAATCAGAAACAGAGTGACCAATCTGTGCACAGGAAGAACAAAAGGCCGGCATCTCCGGATAGTAGACATCCTGCCAAGCCCCGCCTCCAGGAAATCCAATCCAGACCCGTGGAGGATGAGGTTTGGAAATATCCAATTCAACGCAGACCCTCGCCGCAGTAGTATTCGAAAGATTGAGAGTTGAAGGATCAATCTCATTACTGGGTCAATGTTGCCGGCAATAGAGCGAAGCAAGGGCTCCAAAAAGAAATTAACTAGTAGACCGAGGAAAGCAATCCAAATGGGAAGAATCGACGAATCAGCATTCGGAGAAAAATCCATCGTCCACTTACAAAATCAGAAAAGCCTGCCTTGAACATATAAAGAATCTCGGAGAAGAAGCTGCAAATAATCTTCATAGTTGTAAAACCTTAGAAGAAGATGACGAGGGTCAAGGGCACTGATTAAGAAATCCTCTTTAAATTTGCATATGTTGGATAGGTGGCTTCTAATCTCTGGAAAAGGAGGTCTTCCACGAGGGGTCCGTGCAACAATCGCAAAGGAAAATGGGAGCAAGCTTTGGGAGATCTCCTCCTTCGAGAAGAACACCGCAGGCTCACCGCTATCTGTGGAGGCGGGAGTATGGACCGATCCAGACACAAACGGCCGAGACATAGATGAAGCCAAAACCTCTGCAAAAGTGCGTTCCATAGTGACTAGCTTATCCGAGGAAAGAGTTTGGGCAGGGATTGCAGAAACCTTAAAACTTTGGGCTCATTACAACTTGAGTGTGTACCTTGTTTATTCTCTTGGTTATACTTGCTTGTTGGAAATCTATTGTTTTTTTCTCTTAAGCATGAAACTTTGCTCAGGTAAAATCATTAATATGGCCATCTATGGGTATGCTTATGATGGTTATGAGGAGGGTCAATCTGACCCGTTTTACGAGATTCCCTCTCATGATTCTATCTACCACGAGGGAAACTATGTTCCCTCTCCCACTCAGGTCCACATGATGGACACCACTTCTCTGGAGGTCGAGCCTTCCTCCCAAGCTCAACCCACCACTCAAAATACTTCTGGGGGCGCCTCCCCTTCTTTCAACTTCAACGATGTTCTCAAAGTTCTTACTCAACTGGATGATTCCCAATGCCAGGCGGCCCAAGCCGCCTTAAAAGGAAAATCCATCCCGTCATCTTCTAACCCTCCCCAGGCCATGGGTGGCCATTCTGTCAGTTCCCCCAACGACCAGGCAGCAGCACCTAGGGTGCTCTCTGTTGTGCCCCTATGGTCATTTGAGTCATCTTGCGGTCACTTGGGTCATTCGACATCATCATGTGGTCATTTGAGTTATTTGACATTCTTGGTTTTGATAATGGCTATACACTATTAGTCATTGTTATTTTTCACTCTTATATGACTGACATACGGGATGTGTTGTTCATGACAGATATGCAAATGAATGGACAAGGAATGGAGTGGAGTTGGCAAAAGTGAAAGCTCAATGACAGTTAAGGTCGATGCACAAAGAAGCATAACCAAGAGAACCCAAAGTCAAAGACTCAGTTGACACCTTCTAGACTGTCAAGGGTGATGCTACAGACATGAATGGGGTGCTAAAGGAGTCAAGCGATGGAGCAAAAGCAGTTAACAGACCGACCTGGGAAAGCCCGGGGTCTGCCCAGCCGGGGGTCGACCGCTAGCACAGGGGCGGTCGACCGCCCCAGCCAGCAGCCCACCGTCTGCAACTCTTTCAGTAGCGGTCGACCGCCAGCCCAGTAGCAGTCGACCGGAATTTCCAAGAACCGCCCGTTTGCAGGTTTCTCAGTAGCGGTCGACCGCCAAAAGCTGCAGGTCGACTGCCGGCCTCGAGCCTTCAATGTTGACTTTGTTTTCCACTTCGAGAAGAGCCCCTTTCCTTGTATTTGTTTAACCCCAAAGTCACCCAATCTTCCATAGATTGTGGATCTGGTCTGGGGGATGTCTAAGGACCATTCAGAGGTTATAAAACACATGCAAGAGGGTTAGAAACCCTAGTTGATCATTTATGAATCCAAGGGAGATCAAAGGAGGCTACAAGGGTGAGAGGAGTTTGAGTACTGTAGCCGTGAACAATACTCCGAGAAGAATATCTTCATCCATTCCAAGGGATTCAAGCCTAGATCTGAAGCTATCTCAACCTCCAAGGAAGCAAGAAGCAATCAAGGCTCTCAAGGGTGATCTAAACTGCATCAAACTCTTCATCAACTCAAGGAGATCAAAAGGAAGATCAAAGCTACATCCATAGTCTTCTTCATCAACTCAAGGAAGATCATCTCTCAAGGAAGAAGACACCATTGAAGCATCCAACTCAAGCTCCATCAATCTCAGACAAGATTTTTCTGCTTGAGCATATTCTATATCTTGTTTGATGATTGAGTGTTTTCATATTTGTTCTTTTTCATTTCATACAAACGATTGAAACTTAAGATCGTCCCTATCGGTGGTTAGTAGGAAGGCAATCGGAAGTTGTCGATCTGCGGTGTTGACGTCCCTACCTGTGGTTAGTAGGAAGGCAATCAGAGGCCTTTCCGATTTACGGTTCAGTGCGTGGCACTAGTGGAGCCTCACCGGATTTGGTGAGGGGTGGACGTAGGACTGGGGATTCAGTCCGAACCACCTTATAATCCTTTGTGTTGTGGTTTGATTGTGTGATTGATTTATTTTAGATGCATGCTTAGGTTCAATATCCATATTGTGAAATCATATTTCTAAGCAAATCATTTTATACGTCGCTAAGTTGGTTGTATCCTGTTGTAATTATTTTTAACTAACTATATAGAGGGTTGCATTGCGAAAAGAGGGGCAGATCTATTCACCCCTCCCCTCTAGATCCGCTGTCCACTACTCAACAAGTGGTATCAAAGCCTAATCTTTCATTATGGGGTCCAACGACCTTGAGGGAAATGGTGGATTAGCATCCAAAGGTTTCTTACCTGAAGGACATTCTATTAATAGACCTCCTTACTTTACTGGAACTAATTATCCTTATTGGAAACATCACATGCAGGTGTTCATTCGCGCTCAAGACTATGAACTTTGGCGAGTGATCAGCAAAGGTCCGTATGAGCTTACGGATAATGAGGACTTGTGGACCAAAGAACAAATAATACAATCCACTGTCAACTGGAGTGCTAAACACATCATGCAATGCTCACTCCATCCAGTTGAATTCTCAAGAGTGGCTACCTGCGCTTCTGCAAAACTAATGTGGGATAAGTTAGAGGTAATCTACGAAGGAACCTCTCAGGTACGAGAAACAAAAGCTAACATTTTAGTTTCTGAATATGAAATGTTCCGCATGAAGCCCGATGAGTCAATTCAGAATACGTATGCTCGGTTAACTGTGCTTACTAATAGTCTAACTGATTTGGGAAAGAAATACTCAGAATAAAAAATTATGAGAAAGATTCTCAGATCATTGACTCCCGCATGGCACACAAAGGCTACCGTGGTTGAAGAATCGAGAGATCTCGCAACTACCAAGGTAGATGAACTCATTGGGTCATTAATGACTTATGAGATCAACCTTAAGAACAAAGAGGCTGAGGTGCCTAAGAAAAAGCCTCTAGCTCTTAAAGCAGGACCCAGCGGTCAAGGCTCTTCTGATGAAGGTGAGGATTCGGCAAGTGAGCGAGATGAGGATGACGTAGCCATGCTCACACGTAAGTTCAAAAAATTCATGAGAAAGGAAGGTAAGAGCTTCATGAGAGGAAGGTCAAAGGTAAGAAATGGTTTCAAATCTAATTCTGAAAACTCTAAGAAATCTGATAAAATCATTTACTATTCTTGCAATAAACCAGGACATTTCAAGAATGATTGTCCCGACAGATTCAGAAAAGCCGACAAATGGAAGGGCAAGAAGAAGAACAAGGCCATGGTGTCCACATGGAGCGATGAAGAGAAAGTGATGACGGAACTAGCTCCTCGGACAAAAAAAAATAAGATCTCTGCCTCATGGCCAAAGGTGACGAAGAAACTGAGGAGTGTCTTGCAGCCATGCATAATAGGTGGTACCTTGATAGCGACTGTTCAAGACACATGACTGGAGACAAAACAAAAGTTTATCTCTTGGAGGAAAAGGAAGGAGGATACGTCACATTTGGAGGGAACAACAAAGGAAAAATCATTGGAACAGGTAATGTAGGTAAGAACCTCTCCAACTTCATCTGTAACGTGCTGCTAGTTGAAGGCTTGAAATACAACTTGCTTAGCATAAGTCAACTCTGTGATAAGGGTCACAAAGTGTTGTTTGACTCTCATGAATGTAGAATCCTTGAACCAAAATCTGACAAGGTAAAATTTTCTGGTAAGAGAGTCAACAATATTTACATGATTGACTTAGATAATCCTGCTCATTTAAATCTTTGTCTTGCTGCACCAAAATCTGAACTTGCATGGTTATGGCATCGTAGACTATGTCATGCTAGCTACAATGTCTTACATAAACTGTTAAAGCATTCAATGGTGAATGGGTTGCCTGAACTTTCTTTAAAACAAGAAAATAAATTGTGTGATGCATGTGCCCTAGGTAAACTAACAAGAAAATCCTTCAAGGCTAGATCTGCAAACATGTCA
Organism: Amorphophallus konjac; assembly: GCA_022559845.1. Taxonomy (NCBI): domain Eukaryota; kingdom Viridiplantae; phylum Streptophyta; class Magnoliopsida; order Alismatales; family Araceae; genus Amorphophallus; species Amorphophallus konjac. Next base: position 123,232,031 of record CM040121.1, read on the forward strand.
TCTAAACCACTTGAGCTGATTCATATGGATTTGTTTGGTCCAACCAGAACTGCTAGTTTAAGTGGTAGAAAATATGGATATGTCTTGGTGGATGATTACTCTACGTTCACATGGATTTTCTTTCTCACACATAAAAATGATGCTTTTGATGAGTTTCAGGCACTCTATAAAAAGATTAAGCAAGACGGTGAGTTCAAAATCTCCAACATTCAATCTGATCATGGTGGTGAATTTGAAAATGCTGACTTCTATAATCTTTGCAGGGCTGAAGGCATTTCACACCGGTTTTCTTCACCAAGAACCTCAGAGCAAAACGGTGTAGTTGAAAGAAGAAACCGAACTCTCATAGAGATGGCAAGAACCATGCTTGACGAACGGCAACTTCCAAGAAAATTTTGGGCTGAAGCGGTAAACTCAGCATGTTATATTATCAACCGCTCTATGGTAAGGCCACACACCAAAAAGACTCCTTATGAGTTGCTGAAAGGTAAAAAGCCTTCTCTCACACACATGAAAGTGTTTAGGTCAAAATGCTTCATCCACAACAATGACAAAAGAGACTTAGATAAATTCGAGCCCAAGAGCGATGAAGGTATATTCATTGGATATTCTGATAGATCTAGGGCTTATAGAATTTATAACATTAAGAATCAAACTGTGGAAGAATCACCCCATGTTTCCTTTGATGAATATCATAATGATTCGAAAATTGATAACTCTTACAGAAAAAATGATGAAGATGGGGAATTCCTAAGTATGAAGGAAAAGAATGATCCTCCACAAGAAGAAACAAGAGAAAATGGTGACCTAGCTGAATCAAGTAATGCAAGGGATCAAGCTCCAGGAGAATGTAATGATTCTACAAATATTAGAATTCTTAAGGATCATCCTTTAGAAAATGTCATTGGTAGCTTGAATGACCCACCTAGAACAAGGTCACATTTTAGAATTGTGGAAGAATTAGATCAACTTGCTCTTGTCTCCCAGATTGAACCCAAGAATATTAATGAGGCATTAAAAGATGAAAACTGGATAAACTCAATGCAAGATGAGTTAAACCAGTTTGAAAGAAATAAAGTTTGGCATCTTGTTCCTAGACCTTCATCACAATCTATCATAGGCACTAAATGGGTTTTTAGGAACAAACTAAGTGAGGATGGCAAGATAATAAGAAACAAGGCTAGATTGGTGGCTCAAGGGTATAATCAAGAGTTTGAGGTAGACTTTGATGAATCTTATGTCCCAGTTGCTAGACTCGAAGCCATTAGAATTTTACTTGCCTTTGCATGCTCCCTTAGAATAAAACTGTATCAAATGGATGTAAAAAGTGCTTTCTTGAATGGCTTGATCAAAGAAGAAGTCTATGTTGAGCAGCCCCCTGGCTTTGAGAATTCTAACCATGCAGATTTTGTATACAAGCTAGATATGAAACTTTATGGACTTAAGCAAGCACCCAAAGCTTGGTATGAGATACTAAGCTCGTTCCTCATTGAAAAAGGGTACACACTAGGTAAGGTAGATCAAACACTTTTCACCAAGAAGCAAGGTAAGAACATCTTGATTGTTCAAATTTATGTTGATGATATTGTGTTTGGTTCTACTAAATCTGAAATGTGTGAGGAATTTACTAACCTCATGACTAGCGAATTTGAGATGAGCCTAATGGGAGAACTCTAATTCTTTCTCGGTTTGCAGGTCAACCAAGGACAAGATGGTTGCTTCATAAGTCAAGCCAAATATATCAAGGAGATGCTGAAAAGATTTGACATGACGAACAGTAAAATCATTGTAACTCCTATGAGCACCACAACATCACTGGATTCGGATGAAAATGGTAAATTAGTGGATGCAAAGATCTATAGAGGTATGATCGGCTCTTTGCTTTACTTGACTGTATCCCGACCAGATATCTAGTTTAGTGTATGCCATTGTGCTAGATTTCAAGCCAGTCCTAGAGAATCCCACTTGACTGCCGTCAAACGTATCCTTAGATATCTTGCCGGCACTCAAGATTTGGGATTGTGGTATCCGTCATCATGTGACTTATCTCGTATATCTTATTCTGATGCAGACTACGCTAGATGCAAGCTGGATCGTAAGAGTACTAGTGACTATTGCCAGTTTCTAGGTGGGTGTTTAGTTTCTTGGGCCTCTAAGAAACAACACTCGATTGCCCTCTCAACCGCAGAGGCAGAATATGTTGCTGCGGGGAGTTGTGGCACCCAAGTGTTGTGGATTAAACACCAACTCCAAGACTACCTAGTGCATCTTGGTTGTGTCCCGATTCTGTGTGATAACACTAGTGCTATAAACCTTTCAAAAAATCCAGTCCAGCACTCTAGGACTAAGCATATTGAGATTAGGCATCACTTCATTAGAGATGAGGTCGTTAAGAAAAACTTTGAGCTGCATTTTGTTGATACTCTAAATCAAATTGCTGACATCTTCACCAAGCCCTTGTGTAATGACAGGTTTTCAACACTCAGAAGGGAGCTTGGTCTCTGCAGACCTCAGGCCACTAAAAATTGAAATGACGATCATGTTCAATTTAGTTGTGTGTTTGTGCAGATTGGTGTGTTCATGCTTTGTTTATATGTCAAATATGTCATTTTGCATATGGTGTAGCATTGCATGTCATGATGCATAATAAAATTGAATTCATGTTCATAATGTATTGCATGGTTTGTGTAGCATCCTTCTTGCATGGCCATGGTATATTAAATGTTGATGTATGGAAAGGCAGGTTATACTTGCCTAGAAGCACTCAATATGCGTGAGGTTTCACCTCCGCCAAGTACCATGCGTCACTGTCGCATATAGGCCATATAGTAAGGGGGAGTTGTCTCTTTGCAGCATTCATGCATATGTTTCATCTTCATTCTGTTGTATTTAATAAGTGTACAACCATGTGTAGGGTCATACATTTCATTTCTGCCACCTTCATGAGTGACTAGATCAACCTCACTTGTCATTCAACTTGCTTGCAAACATAACTTCTTCGTGCATCTATTGCATATCCTTAGGGGGAGTTTTGTTGATTCTCTTAACCTCTTGCAATCTGAACTTCATGGCTTATAGTATGAATATGAGATCATGAGACCGACAGAACTACGGTGTAAGAGCTTTCTATTATATGCCCTGATGATTGTCCATCCAATTAAAGTGGTTCAGATTTAATGATTTCCTTGAAGTTCAAAAATATTTATTCTGAAATCATCTAAGTTCTGTGGTTTTAATAGACCTTAACTAGAGATTGCATATTGTGCTTTGCAAGACTATCCTGAAATCTGAAAATCCAAATGTCATGATAATTTTGGTGATACTCTAGAGCTTAGTATTGTTTCTAAACATCTTGATGAGCTGGAATTCTTGGAAATCAATTTGACAGAGCAATGATATTTTTGCATGGAGAAATATGTCACGTCATCAAATCAAGTGACGAATGATATGTCATGATGTGCCCCTGTTATCTCTGTCTTAATTATATTTGGACTCTAGGCAGAGCACTGGCATAATTGCTGAGAAATATATCTTCTCATCACAAAAATGAGATTTGATATGTCATGACGTGACTTTGCTAGCTCTGTTCATTCTGTAGCATAACTGTCAGTCTTTCCAAATACCTAGGGATACTGGCGTCTAAACAACGTGTATTCTTACGGCTAGGAGGCATGTACTAGACTTGATTGCTCGTAAAATATGAGTCATGTGCCGTCAAATTCAAAAGATATTGCAAATCAAATTTGTTAAACTCATCAAATTCCATGCTTTAGTCATGATTGTTTAGCCTCAATACTAGTTTTTGTGTTATTCCCTTTGTAGTTATTGAATATGGATATATAAGACAAGGGAAGGTTAAACACTGCCATGATATGCACTTTTAGTTCATTTCTATTACAACATGGATGTAGATGCCTTTCGAACTCTGTTGATGATCTCGGATTTCATTAGCTTTGAACCATATATGTTGCTCGCAGTATGTTTCAGGCTTGCATATAATGGCTTGCTCTCCACTCTCATTCACCTCTGGTCTCTTAGACATTAGTCACCTTCTCTATCTAATCCCTCCTTTTTGCTGCTATCAAAGGGGAAGAATATTTTGTTATGAGTCGCCTTTGCTTTGTGAGTTGTCATTGGGGGATGAGTGAATTGTGTACGAGGGAGAGTCAAAGGGGGAGAATCCTTTGTGCGCTTTGTATATCTCTTATGTGTATGTGATGGGGTTTTCATAATTGCATAGCACTCATATCTGCATTCACAATTGCATTCACATGCTATTGCTATCATGGATCTTGAGCTGCACTTGTTGCATATGTCATAAACTTTGCCATCTTGAATATTACTGCCACATAATGATTCACAGTGTTGCCATCATCAAAAAGGGGGAGAATGTTGTGCCCCTATAGTCATTTGAGTCATCTTGTGGTCACTTGGGTCATTCGACATCATCATGTGGTCATTTGAGTTATTTGACATTCTTGGTTTTGATAATGGCCAAACACTATTTGTCATTATTATTTTTCACTCTTATATGACTGACATACATGATGTTTTATTCATGACAGATATGCAAATGAATGGACAAGGAATGGAGTGGAGTTGGCAAAAGTGAAAGCTCAATGACAGTTAAGGTCGATGCACAAAGAAGCATAACCAAGAGAACCCAAAGTCAAAGACTCAGTTGACACCTTCTAGACTGTCAAGGGTGATGCTACAGACTTGAATGGGATGCTAAAGGAGTCAAGCGATGGAGCTAAAGCAGTTAACGGACCGACCTGGGAAAGCCCAGGGTCTGCCCAGCTGGCGATCTACCACCAGCACAGGGGCGGTCGACCGCCCCAGCCAGCAGCCCACCGTCTGCAACTCTTTCAGTAGCGATCGATCGCCAGCCCAGCAGCGGTCGACCGGAATTTCCAGGAACCGCCCATTTGCAGGTTTCTCAGTAGCGGTCGACCGCCAGCCCCGAGCCTTCAATGTTGACTTTGTTTTCCACTTCGAGAAGAGCCCCTTTCCTTGTATTTGTTTAACCCCAAAGTCACCCAATCTTCCATAGATTGTGGATCTGGTCTGGGGGATGTCTAAGGACCATTCAAAGGTTATAAAACACATGCAAGAGGGTTAGAAACCCTAGTTGATTATTTATGAATCCAAGGGAGATCAAAGGAGGCTACAAGGGTGAGAGGAGTTTGAGTACTGTAGCCGTGAACAGTACTCCGAGAAGAATATCTTCATCCATTCCAAGGGATTCAAGCCTAGATCTGAAGCTATCTCAACCTTCAAGGAATCAAGAAGCAATCAAGGCTCTCAAGGGTGATCTAAACTGCATCAAACTCTTCATCAACTCAAGGAGGTCAAAAGGAAGATCAAAGCTACATCCATAGTCTTCTTCATCAACTCAAGGAAGATCATCTCTCAAGGAAGAAGACACCATTGAAGCATCCAACTCAAGCTCCAGCAATCTCAGACAAGATTTTACTTCTTGAGCATATTCTATATCTTGTTTGATGATTGAGTGTTTTCATATTTGTTCTTTTTCATTTCATACAAACGATTGAAACTGAAGATCGTCCCTACCGGTGGTTAGTAGGAAGGCAATCGGAAGTTGTCTGATCTGTGGTGTTGACGTCCCTACCTGTGGTTAGTAGGAAGGCAATCGGAGGCCTTTCCGATTTATGGTTCAGTGCGTGGCACTAGTGGAGCCTCACCGGATTTGGTGAGGGGTGGACGTAGGACTGGGGATTCAGTCCGAACCACCTTAAAATCCTTTGTGTTGTGGTTTGATTGTGTGATTGATTTATTTTAGATGCATGCTTAGGTTCAATATCAATATTGTGAAATCATATTTCTAAGCAAATCGTTTTATACGTCGCTAAGCTAATTGTATTCCGCTGTAATTATTTTTAACTAGCTATATAGAGGGTTGCATTTCGAAAAGAGGGGCAAATCTATTCACCTCTCCCCTCTAGATCCGATGTCCACTACTTAACACTCTCGCGCCCACCAACTCTTGTTATGACTACGCTGGCCCAACCGGCAAGTCACTCTATTGCTAGGCCTCAACAACCTCATGTTCCTCAAATCTTGAGGAGGCCTATGCCGAACCAATACTCTTCTCGTCCGGCCCCAGCCGAGTCCGATAACCACACTATACTCCTCCAAAGGATGGCTAGTATGGAGGAGCAGCTCAAGAAGGTCACTGCACCCAAGGCCGCTCCCGAAGTTATGCTTCCCACTCTGCCAGTTTTTCATCTACCCCCATCTAAAATGCCGAATTTCTGGCGGTACAATGGAATGGGTAATCCGTACATCCACTTGAAAGACTTCTTATATGAGGCATCATTCTGGCAGGATAACAAGACTTCTCTGGCTTATCTCTTTAGGCGGTCTTTAGATGGCCCGACATTAGAATGGTTTTACTCCTTGGAGCCAGCCGATGCCGGTGACTTTGATGCTGTTCAATGAAAGTTTCTGCAGAAGTACAAGGACCGTGTGGGTCCCTCTTTATCTGTTACTGATCTGGTTGCCGAAAAGATGAAGCCTGAGGAGGACTTCATTTTATTTGCTGATAGGTGGAGAGCTATGGCCGAAAAATTGAAAGACACACTGTCAGAAACGGAGCAAGTGAAGATGATTATATCAAACTCCACTCCGCAATTCCGTCATATTTTAACCATGAACAAGTTGAGCACTATGGAAGAGCTCTATGAAAGAGCTAGATACATACAAACATAGATGAAAGATTCACCCATTATGGGCATGTTTGAGCCAAGACCAAAGGTAATGAGGAAGAACGTTAATGTCGGCAATACTGGTGCGACCACTGAAGGCATTGTTACTAATGAGCAGGTGAGCGCGTTTGGCAATTCCAGACCCTTCCGCCACCCTCCAAACCAAAGGACGCCACCACAGCAGCCCACCTTCCAAAACCAAGTCCACCAGCCAAATAATAACCCTCCTCAGACCTTACGGCCTCTTCCACCTCCTCAACAACAACAACCCCACTTTACTCCACAGAATCAACTCACATAGTACCACCAAATGCCCCCGCCAGCCAATTATGCACAACAACAACTGTAACAACCAAGAAGACCATTGTGTCCCCGTAGAGCACAATACCCTCCCTTACCTGAAAGTCTACCAGATATTTTCAATGCCCTCATGGCCGCCAACACACTCACCTTGCCTAAAGAAAGAACGATATGGCCGCAACATGTAGACACCACTCGGTATTGCGTCTTCCACCGACAGCCGGGGCACACTATTGATAATTATTTTCACTTCAAAGATTATATATATGATATGAATGTTCAAGGTGATATTGATTGGGATGAGATGAGGAGGTTCATTGCTACTTTGAAGGCTCGAAGGCCTCCTCGGCAACCACCGGCTCAGCAGCCTCCGCAGCAATGTTAGTAGCAACAACAAGTTCCACCGCAACAGCAGGCTCTTGCACCCCAGCCAAATATGGGGATTGTTAACAATCCGCTACCGGAGCACCCGGTTCAAAATCAACAAGTAAACCCTGTCACCTCAATCCATGAAGTAGAGAGAGGGTAGGGCTGGCATGAAGAAAGCGCCTCTGTCGGGGCCATTAACCAAAACTCTAGTCAACCACAACCACCACAATTGTTAAGAAGACTTCAACCCGCACCTTCCTCCCAACAGCCACGTCTCCTCATACATTCCACCACCACTCCAGGGCCACTTAACCCTAACCCTACTCCTTCACGGCCTCTTCTTTTGCGCCAACCCACAAATTCTTCTTCACCTCAAAACCCCCCATTAAGTAGACCCCTCCTTATCCGCCCCCCGTCGGCATCCGTCTCCCCTCCTGTTTCGCCACAACCTACCCCGTCTACCACCATCATGCTTCCAAGACCCCTCCTTGTCACCCGACCCCCGCCGCCATTTTCCGATGACCCCCAGCCGGCGAGGCCTCTTATAAGAACCCCTCCTTCTACCAATCCTGCACCAGCACCCAACACGCCCTCCACCATTCCCTCTACTTCCTCTACCCCTTTACCCACTCTAGGCCCGATAGAGGCTTTGAAAATAATGGTGCTTCGTAGTGGACGGATGTTCCACCGAGTGTTTCCCCAACGGGAACAGGAGCCGGTACAAGAACAAGGAGAATAGGAACATGAGTCTTCACCGGGCACGGAGTATGACCTATTAAAGCATTTGGACAGAACACCGGCCCGAATTTCTATTCTGGAATTAATCAAAAGATCTACTACACACCAGCTATCCCTGAAGCAATATTTGCAGAAAGTAATGGTAAATGAAGACATCCCAGTTGAACAGGTCACTACTGTTTTAAATTCGGCCATCACTTTTATGAACATGAATTGGCTCCGCAGCCGGCCAGGAAATATGCACTGTGCATTACTATTGACATTAACAAGGTGGCAGTGAAACAATGTTTGGTGGATACTGGGGCATCCATTAATGTTTTGCCACCAAGTACCTTGAAAATGTGTGGCATCCTAAAAAGTCAAATCCGGCCATCTACAATCACCGTCACAGCTTATGACAACACCAAGAAGCCGCCTCTAGAAATGATCACTTTAAAAGTTGGTTTGGGACCGGTTTCAGTCACAGCGGACTTCCATATTCTAGACATGGACCCGACATTCAATGACATCTTGGGTCGCCCTTACATTCAAGAGATTGATGCTGTGCCCTCCACCAACCATCAATGCATAAGATTTCCGCACAAAGGGCGCATTATCAAAGTCACTAGTATGCCCATTTTGCCGGCAGAAGATATACATTCCGCAACATCGGTGCCTTCTATTTGGCCTTCCAATAGGCCTTTGCTCTCAGTTTTGGATGTTGCCGATCTGCGGCAAGACTTGGCAAGGCCGTCTCTTTCAACCCCTCTTACCACCCAAATGTCACCACAGCCACCCAAAGCCAATAAGAAAAAGGGTCTGATGAACACCCCGGGATGGAATATCTTGATGAAAATGGGGTACAGAACTGGCAAAGGCCTGGGTATTAATCTCCAGGGGAGAGTCAAGCCCGTCAGGCATCAAAAGATGATTCCCTGGGGTGGCCTAGGGTATAAAGGGCCGAGCAAAGGCAAAGATGAAGAAGGACCATGGGCCGTCATGATTTCAACTCTTAAAACAGATCGACAGCCTCTTACATGGACCCTACAAACACACTTTGTGAAAGGGGGTACTCATAATGATGAGCAAACTGATAGGTTCGGTGCGGCGGATTCAGAGGGGGGGTGAATGAATCCCACCCTTAAAAAATTTTGCTCAAAAAATATTACGGAATTAAAAACTCAGATGGCTTAATCAATTGAGCAAATATGTAGCGCGCCGAAAACATTCATCTAGCGGAAGCAAAGGAAAGCAATTAACCCACTGCACAGATGATTTTTTAGGTGGTTCGGTCCACAGACCTACGTCCACCCCTCACTCCAAACCGGAGTGAGGCTTCCACTAGCAACAGCTAGAACCGCAGACTCAGTCTGCAAACAAATGCTGCCTAACAGCTTGACCAGGGCAACAACCTCCCCTCTTCCTCCAGACCGGAGGGAAACCACTAGTGACTACCCGTCACTAGCAACCAGAGACCAAGGTCTCTCTTCCTCCACCCAGGAGAGAACTGATGCGGGACGGACACGGGGACCGACTCTACGTGGTATGGACCTCGGACTCTAGATGCGGACATGACCAGCAACACATGATGGGAGAGATATTAGGCCCGACACGGAGAGCTCCTATGGGCTATACGTCGCTAACAGAACGTAAGCTCACTCATCGTCCCAAGCGAGGGAAACACGGATCGTGCGCGGTTGAAGAACCGACAGAGTTCAAGGTAGTCAGACTCACTTCCGAACTCGGATCGAGTCGCAGGACGGGTCACTCTCACACTCACAGCGGTGACATGAACACACGGGCTAGTACCTATCACTCTCGACAGCGGCAAAGACCATATACTAGCTAAGCAAATGAACGCCAAGAAGTTCGGACCATTACCTCCACGCACCCGGCGTGGCGAAGACAACCCCGGCCGAATTACGGACTCCCGGTTAACAATGATTACAGCAATACACTAAGTCGACCCACTCCACGCAGGGAGGTAAAAGGCCACATGTGGGGTCCGAGAATCTCGCAAATCGGGTTGACGGGCAGCATCTTGATGTCGCCCGGTGATGCCGAACTCCGCGTTTTCGTGCTTTCCGAGTGGCGGGTTTTACGGACCCGTGGGGCCCGAGGACGGCGCTGTCCTCCGGATCTGTGGGGGTGGGACCCACTGTGATGGGGACCCCTGGTGGCGCGCCTCCACGGACGGCGGTCGGCTGGGAACACCGATCGGGGGTCGATCGGCCCCGATTCCCAATTCTGGACCTAACTTCCCACGGATTTTGGTTGCTGTCTTCCGGCACGCGCTCCGGTGAAAATGGCCGCTGCGATCAATCTCGATGTCGGATCGGGACGCATGAGCTATGGTTAGAAAGCTCTCTTCAAATGCTTCAATCTAGAGCTAGAAAGATCTGCTGGATCTGGTCGGATCAGAACTTTATTGAATTTACAAGTCCCTGTTGTACAGTAACCGAAATCTCAGATCTACAGGTGAGTTGTCTGAAGACTGCCTTTGACCGTGAGGAAGATGGCCGATTCAGCTCCTGAGCTCTTCATCAAACTTGTGGGATTTTGAACAAGGATAATGGGGATATTTTGTGTGGACTGATTGGAGGTGGTTGTGATTTGTTATGATTTGTTTACTGGAGGGTGTTCGATCTGGGAACTGGTGGACAGCACTGTAGCTATCTCTGAGATCAATTTTTGAAAAATATGGGATGGCCTCACAAAAATTCAAGAAACTTTTGGGACGGTGGGGTTAATGGACAGAACTCCCAGTAAAATTGGCAGCGCTAACAAAAATCGGAAAGTGGTCCGAACAGGGGAAACACAGGGCGGGTGGAAATTGAAACAGCAAGCAGACAGATCTGGAAATTAAGGTTTGACGAAAATAAAAAAAATATCAAATGGGATCTTTATGACCAACCAAACTTTTTGGGACGTGCTTGACACCTCTGGAGCATCCCCTAAAATCCCCAGGTCGATCTGAGCTCGTGGCTGACACAGAGAATTCGTGGAAGCGGTTGTGATCGGATGAAGGCAGAACTCCGGCGATCTCGACGGTGATGCGATGGCGGCTCATGGCGGCGGCGACCGGAATGATAAGGGGAGGAGTCACACCTCCAGAGGGAAGCCTTCACAGCTTCAAGGGGGAGAGAGGGGCGGCCTAGGCCTTTGCTCAAGCAATTTCCAAGTTCAAATGGCATTAATTCCTCAAAATGGGAAATTACAAGTATTTATGTGTTACATCTCACATCCATTGTACACCGTTGGATCTAGAGGGATGGGAATGGGTGGCCTGGATTGAGTGTGACACACACACACAAAATACAATAAAAAAATTAAGGGGGGGGCGGCCCATTGACTAGGGTGGGTCAAGGGGACATGGTAGGTGGGAATGGGTGGATTTTGTTGACATTTGTATTCCAATGTCCCCCCACTTGGCCCACCCTTCTAGAAGCCTCCATGTGGAAGGTTGACTGACCCCACATGGGACCCTAGGCTGAGGTGGCTCAATGGGATGGGGCCTGGGGGGCCCGTGGGGCCCACAGGGTCCAAATTGCACATAAGCCCCTATTACAATCAAAATAGCAAACCGAATACAATGAAATAAACACAAATTACACACAAATAAAGTCTAACTAATATGATAAATGGGGAGGCTCAAGGCGGAGTCTCCATGCTATCTCCGAGCCAGATGGACGCTGAGGTGGCTCGAGTCGTGCTCCGTGTGCGGTACCGGTGGCTCTACGTGTCGCGCCGCTCAACTGCTCGGGTGTCCGCACCAATTCTCCCCGGGTGGGAGAAACTCGACCCTATCGAGTAAGGGTCTGCATCGCTCCTGTATCGCTCCAGAAGGTCCGGATCGATCCACTGCAACTCGCCATGCGTGATCCATGTGTCCTCGATAGCGGGTCGTCCTCTCCATCGCACTAGGTAGCGTGGGAAGGATCCACTCCTGGTAACTGTCACCTGCTCATCTAGTATATGATCTATATGCTCACGCTACCGTGACAACGGGGCGGGAGGTGGACACTCAGGTGTGGGGTCACTCACAAGGAGAGGAGACTGCTCGAAAGGCTCACTAGGGATCACCGCTGTGTCCCTATATGCAACTAGATCCGATACATTGAAAGTAGAGCTTATACCGTATTCCTCGGGCAAGTCCACAACGTACGCATTGGATCCAACGCGTTTCAACACTCTGAATGGACCGACTCCGCGAGCTTGCAACTTCTTAACGGTTCCAGAGGGAAACCGTTCAGGTCTTACCCTGATCATGACATATTCGCCCTCTTGGAACTCTCGGTGGTGTCGGTGGGCATCGGCTAACTCCTTGTAACGTGCATTGCTGGTCTCAATGTGACGACGGATGTCATCATGCAAACTCCTAACTTGCCTAGCAAACGACTCGGCCGACTCTGACACTCTAGCATGGATAGGCATGGGGACAAGGTCAACGGGTTTCCTAGGCCTACGACCTGTGACAATCTCAAATGGACTCATGCCGGTAGACCTATTCACCGAATCATTATATGCAAACTCGACCATGGGTAGAATGAGATCCCAATCCCCAATGCAGTCCCTAACAAGACACCTCAAAAGGTCTCCCAGACTCCTATTGACCACCTCGGTCTGACCATCTGTCTGGGGATGATATGCAGTGGAAAACTTGAGGTGCGTACCCATCATATGCCATAGTGTCTTCCAAAAGTAGGAAGTGAATCTAACATCACGGTCAGACACTATAGTGCGAGGCAACCCGAACTTGCACACCACATGCGTAAGGAAAAGGCGGGCTACCCTCGAAGCATCCGAAGTCTTCGAACAAGGAATAAAGAGGGCCATCTTCGAGAAACGGTCAACCACCACATAGACCGAATCATGCTTCCTGGAGGTACGTGGCAATCCCAAAACAAAGTCCATGCTAACATCCTGCCACTGGGCATCAGGCACGGGAAGAGGCGTATAAAGGCCGGAGCTTTGCTTCTTCATCTTGGCCGTAGCACAGGTACGGCACTGAGCCACGATGTTAGCAACATCGCGCTTCAAGCTCGGCCAATAAAATCGATGCTTGTTGACACCTTGAAAATGAGCAAGGGCAGAAACAGAATTGAAAGGAAGATCAGACCAACAGTGAAAGATCAATGACGAAGTTCGTCAACCGTCCACCCGGCTGAAGTCCTTTCGGGCCAAGCTGATGTCCGATGCCATTGTCAGTCAGACGACGGCACTGATGAAATAGCAGTCACCTAGCTGAAGTCTTTCCAGGATAAAGCTGATGTCCGGTCTTGTCACCGTTCCAGTGACGATGCCAATAAAATGATGTCCAGTTTTGTCATCATTTAGACGGCAACGCCGATGAAACCCCGGTCTACCGACTGATGAAAAACCTATGAATGATCTCAATAGAAACTATGTGACCAATGGAGGGCCCTTTTGGGTGTTGATGCACTTGAAGGACCAACAAGAAGCCTAGTCTAAAAGGCCTAAATGGGCCTATAAAGTGGCGCCGGGACCCTCTTGTCGAAGCCCAAAAGCCGCGCCGAGAAGCGGAAGTCCTGCGCGCCGGGAAGCCCCTCATTAAGGCGCGCCGTGACAGGCCTGCCGAGAAGACACAAGATACAGTTATAAAACCCATTGCTTCACCCACGAGCAAGGGGGGAGAGACAGATAGAAAAAAATTCATTCCCGAAGGGGGGACAAAAAAAGAAGAAGCTCAGAAAATCCTCACCATCACCACCGCCAGAAGAGAGAAGAGAGAACCTCCTCCACTGAAAGAAGGAGAGAAGAGACTAATCCCGAGAGAAGAAGAAGAAGAAGAAGCTCCAGGTGGGCGGCTGGGGAGGGAGAGGAGTCAATGCTCCGCCCTCCCCCATGTTTTCTTTTATTCTTCCTGTAATCTTATGAGTTTTCTCTCGATTCATCGTATGTAGCCGGATATCCCGGCCTCTGTTTCATCTCCCTTTCCCCATTCTCCCCTCGTGATCGGTGTGAGTCTTGGAATGATTTGATGAAATGAAATGCTACCATGGCCCGTTTGGGTGCTGGGTAATCGAGATATCGGCCGTCTATCTTTCCATCTGCTGCTACGTCTTTCCCTCATGCGTTTTATTTCTGAGCTTAATTGAAGCGCACCTGATTCTCCGACGGGTCTTCGGGCTCAGTTGTCGTCAATGGAATAAGTGTGGCTCTAGATATACCGATGTCCCTCGCCGTTCGTCGTTGTCTGCATAAAGCCTCCTAGGCTTGCCCCAGGGCCAGAGACAGACCATCTCTTGGCTTCTGGGGCAGTCTGCTACTTATATTGGCCATAACCTCAACGGCCTGCTCGAGATCCCCTTCCCACAGGAATAAGTAAGATTTTTCGATGGATTGATACCGAGGGTTTCCAATCTGAATCCAGTATAAACAGTTCCATCAGGGTCGTCCCTGGGGCCAGAGATGGCCATCTCTTGGCTCCCCGGGCGACCAAAGATGCCAGCAAATGAGCTCCTAAGGGTCAATAACATATGACGACTCAAAAAAACCCCCTAGTAATTGGCTTCTCCGATTCCCGTTGAGCCCAGCCTATCTTTGGCAAATTAAACCCATGCCCAAGTAACCCAACCGGAATCCCAGCCTAAAACCCCCAAAATTCCTCTAATCAGGACTGAAATCCAAGAGAACCTCAGAACAGAGTATCGTCGAACCTCCTCAAGCCTTGCCGGCGCCATAGCTCCCGGCGCGGCCCGCGCCGGGAACCTCACGCCGAGAGCCCCTCCTCCTTCCTTAAAACCGCGCCGAGAAGCCCCTCGCGCCGGGAACCCCCTTTGCCTCCCAACTGCGTCGATACCCAAGTTTCTACCCTTTGTTTTCCCCTTCATCGCTTCATCCATGTACCCCGAGACATTCTTGAGTCGTCATATACACCCTCGGAGATAAATTAATAGGGGATTGACCTCCCCTACATTCCTATGTCCTGAATTGGATTCGCATGTAACCCCGTGGGTCCGATCGACCTTGTCTTTACAGGGGTTTCGTCGGTCTCCGAGAAGGGGAATAGTGACCGATGCAAGAGACATGTACAGTCTCCTTGAGCCTTAGTGCTCCCTCACTTTCCGGCTTTCATCCCGGCACTCCGTGGATGTCAGCCTATACCACTCCCTGGCAAATGCTCGGTCCGGGGGAGGAGCTGCCAAAATTCTCCCGGGAGCTGGCTATAAAAGACGCATGACTCATGAAACCTAGTGCACATTTGGGTGCACTGATGCATTCATATACTCCGTGCATATTTTATGCATTGACATTTCCATGAGTCCCGTGCCTATTTCTTGCATTGATGCTTCCGCATCCATACACATCTTTGCCTCTACGTGATCCATCAGTGCATATTTTTCTCACATATAGACGTGTTTCATACGTGATTCTTCTTGCATTCACATATACCATGCATACAGAATGAAATGAAAAGAATAATAAAACATAATAAAACACAATAAGCCACGCACCTAGGGGAGTTCACGGACTTCCCATCTCTCTCGTACCCTGTGAAGGGGATATATTTATTAAGTCCCTGTAGCTGTGTCTGGATTACAGGGGATCATCCCTATCATGGCCATGGCTAAGTTTACCTGTGACTAATAAATTTTTCCTTCCCCCTTAAGCCCGGTCTGTGAACCGCTGACCTAACGGTATCGTCTGTTTTGATAGTTAGTGTTATTATCTTGCCCATCTTCCTGGCTCTAGTATGAAATTCAAACTACGGACACAAGTATCTGTTTGCCTCTTGCGGCCTCCTATTTCGGCGTTTAATCAAGGGTTGTCCTTCTTAGGAAGGGCGTAATTAACGTCATAGCCTTTATGGTATGACGGACTTCGGGTCCCGACTCGGACTTCACAATCGACTGATTAAAAGTCAGATCGAGCGCATAATAAAATTATCACCCCGGTGACTGGCATGCCAATAAATCAATAAATAACAAATCCATATAAAAAACAAAAACTAAAAGCGCGTTCCACAAGTCTGGCACGCCCGGTGGGACTGAGTCTCCCTTCATCTCTACGCCAAAAATAGGAGGCCCAGCGGGCCCCCCTCAAATTTCTGATTCTGTGCGCTTTCCTTATTTTCAGGAAGCTACAATGACTACTGGAATCATGTCCGTATGCTTCGACCAACAACAGATCGATGTGCATGTCCGAGAGGGTTACCTGGCGGTACCGCTGTCATTCGGGTCGATGCCCCCTGCTGTCGGGCTGCCCAACTGCCTGGGCCTCGTCTTCACCGACCTTCTACAGGTCGACAACAACGAGCAAGGCACTGCTGCAAGTGCCCCGATGAAGACTGCTGATAACAAGGGTAGCTTACCAGAGAGGACGACCTCGACAGCCGTCGCCTGCTATGTTCATCATGTTCAAAGGAGGGACACGGTCCCCGCTGCTGCCCAAATGAAGAAAAGAACTAACCGGAGGAGCCGGTATGCTGCTGCCGACCGTCGTCTTTCAAATTCGGGGAAGACGATGATGATGGGTGACGTTAGGGTGAACCTCAACGGTCCCCCGAGAGAAGTCCGGCCGGACAGGATTGTCCCGACCGTCCAGATCGACAACAAGTTCCAAGTTCTGGCCACCAGGAGGGCCAACTGGGAAACTGATGAGAGGAAGCCGCTGGCACCCAAGCCAGCAAGATATAAACAGGTCTGGCGACCAAAGAAGATTCAGAGCTGGGCCCCAACTCGAGATGAGGGGAAAGCTACCGAGGATGCTGTTGCCCGCTGTTGACACCCGAAATATAATCAAGAACAAAGATGAGACCGAAGAGAAGATTGAGTCAAAGATGAAGATCCCAGGAATTCCTGCAAAGCTAAAACTACGGAAGAGTCGTCACCGAAGCTATCACCCAGCCGAAGCCCTTCCCGGCCAAGCCGATGTCCGGTGTTGTCATCACTCAGATGGCAATACTGATGAAACCCCTGTCTACGGACTGATGAAAACATATCAATGGAAGCGATGTCACCAATAGAGGGCCCTTTCGGGTGATGAAGCATTTGAAAAGACCCAAGTGGGCCTGTGAAAGCAGCTGAAAGACCCAAATGGGCCTGTGAGGAGGTGGCGTCGAGAGGCTGAATGTCCAAGGCGCGCCGGGAAGCTCAAGCCGAGGCCGCCGAGATGAGGCCTGCCGAGAGGGAGAAAAGGGTTATAAAAACCCCCTCCCTTTGAACAGATAGGAGGATCGATTGAAAAGGGGATCAATCGGAAAAGAAAAAAAGGAAAAGATAGAGCAATAGAAAGATAGAGAGGGAGTCCTGTTCAGAGAGCGAGAGCCCCCCCTCAACCAAAAGAGAAGAGAAGAAATAGAAGAGAAGAAGAAGGAAGGTTCCAGGTGGGCACTGGGGAGGGAGAGGAGTCAATGCTCCGCCCTCCCCCATGCTTTCTTTTCTCTTTTCCTTCATGTAATCTTTAGAGTTTCATCTCGATTGATAGAGTGTAGCCGGACAATCCCGGCCTCGATTTGTATCTCCCTGTTCCTCATTTCCTCCCTATGAGCAATGTAAGTCTGGGAAAACGCATCGAAATAGAATATTACAGTGGCCTATTTGGGTACTGATGGATTGAAATTGCTGTTATCTTCCTCCGTTATTTCTTTTGCATCCGCTTGTCCATTACTTAGATGCTTTTGGTTTTCGTCCGGTGCTTCATATCTCGGAGTCGGTTCTCCTGTGAAGAATGAAGGCGGAACCCCAACCCTCGTTCAATGGGTTATTGGGCTCCGTCCCTCTCCTTTCTTCCATGGTACGATAGACCCTTTGGAGCATCGTGGATTTCTGTCGAGTTCACATCTAGTTCAGGGTCAGAGACATCAATCTCTTGACCGGTTGAACATCAGATGATCAGAGAAAGTCTTCTGCATAACCCTATGAGGCGATGGAGCTATGCCACTGCATAAGCTTCGTTGACCTCCAAAGGAACATCAAAATGGTGCTGCAGGCACGAACATGGCCAGGGGTCCAGTACCCCTCTGTTTGGCTTTTACCCCGGCACTCCGTGGGTGATTGTCTATCATCTCCTGGCAAATGCTAAGTCCAGGGGAGGTGCTGCCAAAATTCTCATAGTTCATTGAAACCCCATGTTTGATCTCCCCCCAGACGGCCGGCAGCAGGAAGAAGTGCATCCTTCAGAAGGCTATACGACGGTCTCATTTCCCCATCAATTCCACCCTCCAGATTCCTTTGTCATCCTTCTAACAGAAGTACCCATGAAACCCCCCTTTATACACCCCTGATTCGGTCTCAATCTGAGCCATAAAACCCAGAAATCCCAGAAACAGAGCATCGTTATTGAGCTCTGAAACCCTGAAATCCTTCCGCATTCCACCTTCTCGGCGTGCAAGTTTCCCCGCCGAGAACCGTAAGGCCGAGAGGCCTTCCCCTCCTTTCAGCTAAACGACAAGCCCCTTTTTGTGCAAAAACCCTATAGCCCACAGCCTCCCGGCGCTAGGCTCCCGGCGCGGCCATGAGCGCGCCGGGAAGCCCCGTGCCGAGAGCTCCTTCCAGCCAAAGGCTCCACGCCAAGAAGCCACTTCCACATGAACCCCTACACCCCAGGGCTTCCCGGCGCCACCTTCCCGGCGCGGTAATGGGCGCGCCGAGAAGACCCCTGGCCGAAAGCCCCCCCCTATGCAACCTTTTCTGGCGGAGGCTTCCCGGCGTGGGGATGAGCGCGCCGAGAACCCCATCCCTTGGCGCGCCGAGAAGCCCCCTTGCCCATTTTTGCCAAGCCGAGAACCCGTGCGCCGAGAACCCCATCCCTTAGCGCGCCGAGAACCCTCCTTCCTGCGCCGGGAACCCTGGCCATTCTGCCTTCGCGCCGGGAACCTATGCACGCTTGAACTGCATTGACCGCGCAGGTCGATCCGCGTGCGAGGGCGCAACATTAAGCGTTCGCTTACATTCTGTCGTCCCGCATCGGGTTCACGAATAACCCCTTTAGCTCGGGAGGGCTCTGCCACTGCATGAGTCCCACCGGCTTCTACAGGGAATACCAAACATTGCCCCATGGCAAATATGCGATTCGGGAAGTTCAACACTTCTCTCTCTCTCTTGGCTTTCATCCCGGCACTCCGTGGGTGATAGCCTATTTCCCCCTGGGCATAACCCAGATAAAGGGAAGATGCTGTCGAAATACTGATCGATGTTTTAAACCTCATCACGGTCGCGGCTCAGGCTACCTGTGATTGAGATCCTCCTTCCCCCTTAACCCCGGGCTTTGAACCGCTGACTTAGCGATATCATCTGTTTCTACGGTTGGTGTCATTATCTTGCCCGCCTTTCTGGCTTCGGTATGAAGTTCCGTTTCCGCACATGAATATACGTTTGCCTCTCGAGGCCTCCTACTTTTAGCGTTTAATCAAGGGTTGTCCTTCCTTGGAAGGACGTAATTAACGTCATAGCGTTCATGGTATGACAGACTTCGGGTCCTGACTCGGACTTCACAATCGACTGACCATGTCAGATCGAGCGCACAATAAAATTGTCACTTTGATGACTGGCACGCCAATAAATAAACAAAATAAATATAAAGAAGAATAAAAATCCGCGTCCACACCCGCTTCAGGGCAGGAAGCAGAAGAAGAGAAGGAAAAGACATAAGCGATGATGCTGTTGTTTACCCCAGGGCTTGGGGTAAGAAAGATGAGAAAGAAAATGAAGAAAGAAATCTGACCACTGTTCGCCCCAGGATGAGGGGCAGAAAATATGAGCAGAAGCAAGACCTCTCGGTCCCCCATCCCAGGGCTGGGGGCAGAAGATGGCAAAGGAAGAACTATGACGCTGCTGCCAACTGCTGCCAGGATGGCGACAGAAGATTTGAGAAAGAAGAAAGAATGAGAACAAGCGAACCAGTCACTGCTGCCATTCCAAGAAGACCAAGAGCCTGTGCCAGACAGGCTGATATATTTAGATATTCCAAAGCCGAGCATCTGAATGCTCAGGTGGCAAGACTGGCTCATCAGCAAAGAGGCCAGGAAAGGCTGATGCTCCAACCAGAGCCACAAAGGCACAACCCAGAGGAGATGAAACAAGTAGTCCAAGACTACTTCCACTACCTGGGGAACTCTACCCTCGGTCAGCAAAGATTATCCCGTGCCCTGGGCACCGTGGATGAAGAAGAGGAAGAAACCCTTCAAGAAGTGATGCTCGGAGTCTCCTCCTCCGTTTCCAATGATTATGGGGAAGGCCGCAGGGCCGGATATGGGAAAGAAGACCTGTGTGGGGAAGAAGCCAGAGAAAGAATATCAGTCTTCGACCGGCTCAAATACCCCGATCAGATGAGAAGGAAAGTCTACAGGCAGAGGGAAAAGATGCAGATCTTTGCCTGCAATATGGCCGGGCTTGTCAAAGGGCAGGATATGTTACCGACACAGCTAGAGGAACTGCTCAGACTAGCAACCAGACCAGGCCCCGTCACAAGGAGAGGCCAGGCGGCAAAGGATAATATGAAGACTAATGATGAAGTCTGCAAGATCACCACTAGACAGTTAATGTTGTAATAACGGAAGAGGAAGACAATCCCTTCGTTGATGATGCTGAAGGGACTTCAGAAGATGTACAGATCACGTCCACCCTGGATCCCATGATCCAGATGATGTTCAGAAGATACCAGCAGGAGATCAATGCTCTCAGAAGACAGCTCAATGAGAGACATGAAGCTACATCGGTCTCCAAGCAAGCCGAGCCTGTGGGGCATACTTCCAGCTCAACAGAGACGGCTATCCCAGCTAATCCTCTCCTGGCTGATAAGGGCAAAGCACCAAGCCAACCTGTTCCACAGCAAACAGTAGCTCAGCCCTCTGCGTCTCAGACACAGCCTACTGCGCCCACCTTGCGCGCCACTGTGATGACAACTCCTCATAGTCAGCAACAAGCTCACTTCTTCCCAGAAGACATAGATCCAGCCGTAGCCCACAAGCTGATGATTGAAAGAATTATGGAGATGAAGCTGTCTGAGAAGACTGGCGATGATGTTAGTACCTATGATGTGTACAAGGTGCCATATCCTCCCCAATATGCTGCTAAGAGACTACCTCCATGCGTCAGTAAGCCGCCTAAGTTCGAAAAATTTAATGGCCAGGGCTCCCCCAGAGAGCACATAGCTTACTACACCACAATCATGGGTGACTTGGCAGCTGATGAAGCTTATCTGCTTAAGTTCTTTGGCTCATCCCTCACTGGGATAGCCTTTGAATGGTATTCAAGCCTGCCGGCTGGGTCAGTGACCGATTGGCCTGATATGCAAAGAAAGTTTCGCGACAGATTTCACATCACGGAAAGAGAAATTACAATAGCCGAACTATATGCAACCAGGCAAAAGCAAGATGAAACAGCACTGGACTACATCAAAAGGTGGAGGAACTTAGCTATGAGATGCAGAAGACCTCCTCATCAAGAAGATGCAGTGCAAACATGTAAGCAGAGCCTCAGGAGAGAGGTACTGGAAAAGATGATTGGTGCAGATATCAGAACATTTGACCGATTGAACAATATAGTAGCGGAGGTCGAGACGTTCCTGTCTAAGCGTCCGATCGCCAATGCTCCAACTGTGCCGAAAGGGAAATCTAATTATCGACGACCAATGCACTCTGAGGCCAACACCGTTGATTTCAGAACCTTCGAGCAACAGAAAGGGAAGAAGGGGGCAGATGAAGCTCCCCCACCAGCAGACACAGCAGAAAGAAAAGATAAGGTCTCTCTGAGAAACAAAATGAGAAAGCCGTACTCTTTCCCGAAAGATAAGACTGCCACACTATTCAACTGGGCATACAAGTTCAACAAGGTAACATTGCCTGAGCCAAAGAGACCCGATGACGCGGTGAAGAAAGGTGATCCACTGTTCTGTCCATATCACCGTGCGCTGGGGCACGTAATTGAAGATTGCTACGTCTTCAAAGATATTATGGAAGGCATGGTCAAAAAGGGCGAGCTACAGCTGGGAGATTACCAGGTAGAGCCACCTCGTCCACATGAGCCTCCGGCATTAAAAATGGCCGCCAATATGATTTCAATCTACCAACAGCTCCCTAAAGAGGCCGTTGAAGAATGTACTAGGCATACTTATGAAGCTTGCTTCCTCACCCCACTGAAGGATCAGGAAGGATGGCAGATGAAACCCATAAAGAACAGAAAGAAGACTCCCGCAGCCAAAACCAATGGAGTAGTTATCCGCGGTGTCACACCAAGGCCCGAACCACCTCCACTAAAGCCAGTATGGCACACAGCTGAGACAGGGCCAGTCATCCGGATCCCCACTCATAACCGGAGAAGACAAGTCCCCCTACCTACACATAAGGAAGTAAGTCCTGCAGCCAGGCGTTTACAGCAGTATATTAATGGGCTTGATGAATATGAACAGAAAAAGCCCAGGCACCTGTTGGTGAAAGACTATATACTCTGGGAACAGCTCGAAGAATTGAAAATTAAAGAGCAGTCAGAGGCAGAACAAGAAAAAGCTGAGACTGAACCCTTCTGGGGGCAGGGGCCAATAAAGCCAAATTCCCAGAAAAAGAAGAGACGGCCCAAGTCCAAGAAGGGAAAGAGGGTCGTGACAGTACAATGCAACACCCTGTCAGCACTCTTTACCTCGCCCGGGGAGGATGATGACGATGGAACATCAAATGCCTCGCTAGAAGCCAACCATGCCGAGGCCTCAACCTCGGCACATGCAACATGCTCCGGAAGAAGGTGGGGGCGCCCACCACCAGCTAATCATAACATTATGTTCAGAGGGGAACAGCCCTACCAGATTCCCGAACCGGAGGTACGAGGTGTCCAGGTTCCTCCCCCTACCGGCTTGTACCAAGAGAAGAAGAAAGGAGGTCAAACTCCAACATTTCTGGAATTTCTGTCTAGTCTAGAAGATGGGCAATCGATACAGGCTGGGCCAGATAAAGGCAAGGGACCCCAGCAATCGGCGTCTGTAGCCTACAAGCAGAATGAGAAAGAAGGGGATAACCCTCTGACGGCACCAGGGGCCATTGCCATAGAAGAATCCCCCCAAGAAACCAGTCCAGAGGTTGAGGCCAGCACCGGGCAGCAAAGGCCACGGGCACCACATGAACCTCCAAATCCCCGATGGGTAGAGGAAATGAGACTGTCTAATGTCAGGGTGGGCAGCTGGATCATGAAAATGCTAAAGAAGCTCCCTACCAGATTCTCCATCTGGGAGATTCTCTCTCTGAGTGAAGAGGCTCGCCAGGCAATTGTTGATGCCTTGCAGTCACCGGCACAATATGAAGCACTCTTGACAGAAGTGAATTCTGGGCCGTCGGTTACATTCACAGAAGATGACATGCTGATTCCGAATTCCGGCCATAACAGACCGTTGTATATGAGGGGCTCCCTGAACTGTCAGCCACTGAACATGATATTGATAGGTCCCGGGGCTGCCGTGAACATTCTTCCATACCGCATCTACCAAAAATATTACTTTGATCTGCAGCTTACCAAGGTCAGAGACATAAAAATTGCAGGATTCAACCAGAAATGTGAGACGCCCCTCGGGGTGGCTGATTTTAACCTCACATTGGGGGATCTCACTACCGTGGTACGATTCTATGTAATCGACTCCAACACCACATATAAGGCCCTGCTGGGGAGACCGTGGCTGCATGAATATCAGATAGTGCCGTCCACGCTGCATCAGTGCATTAAATACTGCCATGAAGGAAGAGAAGAGAGGGTGTTTGCGGATCTGCATCCCTTCGAAGTATTCGAGTGCCATATGCTCGATGCATCCTACTACACGGAGGTGTCGCAAAAGGATGAAGAGAAAGAGGCTGTGGTCAGCCAGAAAAAGCCGGCGACGAAGGCAAGAAATTGGTCTCCACCGCCACCAAAGGGCTATATTAAAAAGCATGAGGTATCGCACATCTCTTATGCCGGTGACTTTGCTCGGATCACTCCTCCTAGCATTCACCCGGATGATATCAATGAAGAAATGAAAGAAAAGTACACACAAGTGGAGGTGCCGCAGGGTTTATTTAAACCCATTGTCAGCCTTGAGTACCAGACGGTGCTACCACTAAAGACTATGGAAGTCCCTCGCTTATGCGAACCTCCTACCATATTCTACACTGGGGAATCAGTCGAGGAAGATGATCAAGACTGCATAGTCCCTGAAGAGGTTGCAAACCAGATGGTGCCAATT
Source organism: Amorphophallus konjac (assembly GCA_022559845.1). Lineage (NCBI taxonomy): Eukaryota > Viridiplantae > Streptophyta > Magnoliopsida > Alismatales > Araceae > Amorphophallus > Amorphophallus konjac. Next base: position 123,256,312 of record CM040121.1, read on the forward strand.
ACAGGCTTAGATTATACTATCCGACGGGTTTCGCAGATGTTCTCTAAGATGCAGATGCCATCACTACAACCTGCTGCCCAAAAAAAGGCGTTCCAGGAGCTATGGGATCCGCCTCAGGATAATAAAGAACTGAGGAAGATCACTCAGCACCCAGGATTGGGTTATACCCTTCAAGAATACTATGAAGCTGAGGTGGATGTCATATCTGTCTCCTACCAGCATGAAGACCCTCTCGAGGTGGGATATGACAAGTACCCCTCGGAAGATGAAGAAATCATTTATCAATCCATAATGAACAATGAAGCCCCAGACAGTCAGCCGGAGACGGGGACGTCTGATGAAGCAAAGAAAGATTGGTGCTGGGAAGACCTACCTTGCAAAGAAGATCTGTTCCATGCTGAAGCAAAGTTCGACACGGGAATCCCGAATGAGGATCAAGTAGCCAAAGAGCTGAGGGAATGCCTGGAGTTTGAGCGCATCCTAGAAGAAGTCCGGGCTCTACAGAATGATGATCTCTCAAGGGAGTCTGCATCAGAAGAGCCTCTAAGGGCGGAAGACTCCGTCTTCGAGTTTCCTGCTGATCCAGTTACGTCCTCGGGGCGTACTGAACAGAATACAGTAATATTGGCCGTATATGATGAGCCAGCAACCGCTCATGACCAGTATGATGAAACAGAAAATCATGAAACTGAAGAAGATTATATCCCGGGAGGCTTCATTGACTTGCAAGAAGCCCCGCCCGAGGTCGAAGATGGAGGTCAGGCCACCGTCGATGAGCTTGTGGAAATAAATCTGGGAACCGCAGATGAGCCAAGGCCGACATTCCTCAGTGCACTGCTGGAGCCAGCTACCAGGGAACAGTATATACAGTTTTTGAAGGAATTCTGAGACTGCTTTGCATGGACATATGATGAAATGTCGGGACTGAGTTCTGATGTGGCGCAGCACCGATTGGCAATAAACCCAGAGGCTAGCCCTGTAAAGCAACCTTCCAGGAGAATGCGCCCTGAATTAATAAATCAGATTAACAAAGAGGTTGACAAGCTGATTGATGTAGGCTTTGTTGAAGAAAATCAATACACTACAATGCTGGCCAATATAGTGCCCGTAAAGAAGAAGAATGGGTAGATTAGAATATGTGTTGATTTCCGGGACCTTAATAAGGCTTGCCCGAAAGATGACTTCCCAGTACCAATCACTGAAGTGATGATCGATGCGACTACTGGTCATGAGGCCCTATCATTTATGGATGGGTCGTCCGGATACAACCAAATCTGGATTGCTGAGGAAGACAGAGTGCACACTGCATTCCGTACCCCGAAGGGGATATTCCACTACAAAAGGATGCCGTTTGGCCTCAAGAATGCCGGCGCTACCTACCAAAGAGCTATGACCAAGATCTTTGATGATTTGCTCTTCAAGAAAGTAGAGTGCTACATTGATGATTTGGTAGTAAAAACTAAAAGAAGAGAAGACCATTTGCAAGACCTGAGGCTAGTATTCCAGTAGCTGCGCAAATATGAACTCAAGATGAATCCCATGAAGTGCGCCTTCGGAGTGTCCAGTGGAAAATTCCTCGGGTTTATTGTCCGCCATAGGGGCATTGAAATTGACCCATCCAAGATTAAGGCTATCCAGGAGCTCCCTCCGCCAAGGAATCTGTCCGAGCTGAGATCTCTGCAAGGGCATCTGGCCTATATCCGACGATTTATATCAAATCTATCGGGAAGATGCCACCCCTTTCATAAGCTCATGATGAAAGATGTGCCGTTCCTCTGGGACGATGGCTGTCAGGAAGCCTTTGAGAAGCTGAAAGAATACCTCAAGACCCCTCCGGTGCTGGGGGCACCAATTAAGGGCAGGCCCTTGATACTGTATATCGCAGCCACATACTGTTCCCTGGGGGCAATGCTGGCACAGATAAATGAAGAAGGCAAAGAACAAGCCTTGTACTACCTAAGTAGGAGGCTGATTAGAACTGAAGAAAGCTACAGCTACATAGAGAAGACCTGCTTGGCACTAGTCTTTGCTGTCAAAAAGCTCCGACACTATATGTTGTCACATGAAGTCAGATTGATATCTGCAGCAGACCCGCTCAAATACATATTGACTCAGCCAGTACTGAAAGGCCGGTTGGGCAAGTGGGCAGTGATCCTGATGGAATTCGATATTACCTATACACCCCAGAGGGCGATAAAAGGACAGGCCGTGGCTGATTTCTTCGCAGAGCATCCTGTGCCGGAAAATGATATGCTAGGGACTGAGTTACCCGATGATGAGACACTCGAGGCCTGCCAGACCCAGTCAGTTATGTGGCAACTATTCTTTGATGGAGCATCTAGAACAGAGACAGACTCCGATGGAAAGACCAGAATACTGGGCTGGAGCCGGTATTGTGCTGAAATCACCAGAAGGGGAGGTCGTGCATACTTCTTGTTCTATAATCAAGCCATGCACCAATAATGAGGCCGAGTATGAAGCTCTAATAATCGGGCTATATATAAGCCTCAACATGGGTATCCAAATGCTCCAGGTATTCGGCGATTCGATGTTGATAATAAAACAGATCCAAGGGGAGTTCGAAGTGCGGAAGCCAGAACTGAGTCCCTACCACCAAAAAGTTGTGCGCCTCATGGTGAAATTCTACCATATTGAGCTCAAGCATGTGGGCCGTGGACACAATGCCCAGGCTGATGCACTGGCCAAGCTGGCCAGCTCACTAGCAGTTCTGCCAAATAAGACACTGAACATTATCGTTATGAACCGGCGGCAAGTCCCCAGTATGCTAGAAGGGTGCCCCGAAGAAAATGAAGTTGCCACCATCAGCACAGAACAAGCACCTGATTGGAGACAGCACCTGCTGCAGTGGTTTCTACACCAACAACTGCCGCAGATAAGAGAAGAAAAGATGAAACTCATAAGAATCAAAGATTCTTATGAACTCAGGAATGGAATTCTGTTCCGAATAATGGCAGATGCACGCAAGAAGATTCTACTCCGCTGTCTGTCCACTGAGGAAGCCTGGCAAGCGATGAAAGAAACACATGCTGGGACAGCAGGTGCCCACCAGGCTGGTCCCAAGATGAAGATAGAAATCAAGAAGCTGGGCTACTATTGGCCCACCATGTTTGAAGACTGCTGTAAATTTGTAAAATCATGCCAGAAATGCCAGGAGCATGCTACTGTGCCTAGAAGGCCTCCTACAACTCTGCACCCTACAGTTCCCAGCTGGCCATTCGCACAATGGGGAACTGATGTAGTCGGGCCACTGCCGACTTCCTCGGCCGGACATAAGTACATACTGGCCATAACAGATTACTTCTCCAGATGGGCGGAGGCTATAGCATTAAGAGAAGTGACTGGTGAACTGGTCGCCAGATTCATCAAGCAGAACATTATCTTCCGGTTCGGGATCCCCAGCCGAATAATATCTGACAATGGAAGTCATTTCAGAAATCAGAAGGTCTATCGGCTTGCTGAGAAGTATAAGATCGAATGGAGAACCTCCACTCCTTACAATCCACAGGCAAACGGATTGGCAGAAGCTTTTAACAAGACTCTGCACCTTGCTAGCCAAGGTCGTCGGTTCCAATAAGAAGGACTGGGAAGAGAAAATGTATGAAGCTCTGTGGGCATACCGCACCGTCTTCAAAACAGCTACAGGGTGCTCACCATACTCGCTGGTATACGGCTCAGAGGCAGTGGTTCCGCTAGAGCTGGAAGTCCCGTCACTCAGAGTGGCAGTCCAATATGGCCTGGCCCATGGCGAACAGACCAATGCAGAAAGAAGACTAGAAGAACTGGCTGAATTGGAAGGGAAGTGCCTCCAAGCCCAGAAGAGTATCCAAATGTATCAGGCCCGCATGGCCGCTGCATTCAACAAACTCGTAAGAGCACGAGAATTCAAGAAAGGTGACCTCGTCATGGTCAAGAAAAAAGAAGTCATGGCGTCCAACCCAAAAGGAAAGCTGAATGCTAATTGGGAAGGTCCTTATGTGATACAGAGGGTCTACGAAGGAGGGGCCTACGTGGTTGTTAACCATCGAGGGGAAATCTAATTCTCCCCACTCAACGGAAGACATCTAAAGCTATATCATGCGGCACAACCGGCATTCCCCGAGTGATCAGACAAAGCTACACCCCTTTCCTTGGTCTAGCGGCACTCCGCCCTAACCAAGCTACCCTTTCCTTGGTCTAGTGGCACTCCGCCCTAGCCGAGCTACCCATCTCTTGGTATAGCGGCACTCCGCCCTAACTAAGCTACCCATTTCTTGGTATAGCGACACTCTGCCCTAGCCGAGCTACCCATTTCTTCATCTAGCGGCACTCCGCCCTAGCAAAGCTACCCCTTCCTTGGTCTAGCGACACTCCGCCCTAGCAAAGCTACCGCTTCCTTGGTCTAGTGACACTCCGCCCTAGCCAAGCTACACCCTTTCTTCGTCTAGCGGCACTCCGCCCTAGCCGAGCTACCCATTTCCTTGGTCTAGCGGCACTCTGCCCTAGCCGAGCTACCCTTTTCTTGGTCTAGTGGCACTCCGCCCTAACCAAGCTACCCTCATCTTAAGCTGGTGGCATTCCCACCTGTCACCCTCTAAAAAGGAAGGAAGAAGAAAGAACAAAAAAAAAAGTAAAAGTAAAAAAAAAATGGGGTTAAAAATAGAGATACCCCGCCAGACTTGTTCCTATATTAGGGACAAGTGCAAAAATGGCCCAAAACCCAGCTGTGGTGAAAACCCGAAAGGGCACTGCAGGCAAAATCGGGTACCCCGCCACGTGAAAACCCGAAAGGGCGCGTGAGCAAAAGCAAGAGGGGGCCGGCTCCGGTGAAAACCCGAAAGGGCGCTTGAATCGATAATGTGGTGATTCCAAAGAAAGCCTCACCTCCCACCATAAAACTCCTCGTCGATCGACCGGCGCCTTGCCCGATCAATGATTAAACCCATCTGGAATGGACCTTACGTCTATTCTGTTGAAGCCTTCATGCATTATTCAAGAAAAATTCCCTCGATAATAAGCCCACCACGGGATAGACCTTCCGTCTGTTCTGATAAAACACTTCCACTTGCTTCTGTCTAAGACCCACAACAATGAAACCCCGTCTAGTTTAGACCTTACGTCTATCCCAATGAAACCTATCCTACGTCTCACCGCGATGAAACCTGCTGTTGACCGATTGGCACACTGCCCGATCAACAATGAAACCCTGTCCGGTTTAGACCTTACGTCTATCCCGATGAAACCTATGAAATCTTTGCATTGGTATAAACTCAATATTAATGATGAAACCTGATGCTGATCGGCCGGCACTTTGCCCGATCAGCGATGAAACCCTGTCCGATTTAGACCTTGCGTCTATTCCGACTAGATCTACAGGTCTCTTTACGTCCCGCCATGATGAAACCTGCTGCTGGTCGATTGGCACACTGCCCGATCGGCGATGAAACCTGTCCGGGCTAGACCCTACGTCTATCCCGATGAAACCTATGAAATCCTTGCATTGGTACAAACCCAATACCGATGATGAAACTCGCTGCCGATCGACTGGCACACTGCCCGATCAGCGATGAAACCTGTCCGAGATAGACCCTACGTCTATCCCGATGAAACCTATGAAATCCTTGCATTGATATGAACCCAATACCAATGATGAAACCGGCTATCGGTCGGCTGGCGCGCTGCCTGATTGACGCTAAAATCCATCCAGGGTGGACCTTCCGTCCGCTCTGACATAGCACAACACTGCTCTTTGAATCTATTCAGACCCTCCGTCTGGATAGATCATGAAACTACATTCCTTTGCGTTAATGTTAAACCCCACATTAACGATGAAACTCATATTCTCGGCAAACGGCCTCGTGCCCGAGCTGCTATTCATATCCTCTGAATCAATTCGGACCTTTTCATCTGGATAGATCATGAAACCCTACTTCCCTTTGAATTGATGTTGGCACCCACATCAATGATCGTGTGTCCACAATAAGCATATGGCGCAATGGTCCATAGGATGAAAGTTCTGGTCCCAGAAAAGATAATGAAAAAAAGGAAAAGAGAAAGAAAATGACAAAAAAAAGAGAGTAGAAAAAAATGGGGTTGAAAATAGAGATACCCCGCCAGACTTGTTCAGGCATTCTGGACAAGGGCAAAAAGGGCTAAAACCCAGCTGTGGTGAAAACCCGAAAGGGCACTGCAGGCAAAATCGGGTACCCTGCCACGTGAAAATCCGAAAGGACACGTGGGCAAAAGCAAGAGGGGGCCGGCTCCGGCGAAAACCTGAAAGGACGCTTGGGTCGGTAATGTGGTAATTCAGAAGTTCCATGCCAACCGGCACGTTACCTTCACCCACCCTTCACTGACAAAGCCTTCTGTCAGTCATCTGGCTCTATGCCCCACCGATGATAAAGCCTTTCTGGGGTAGATCTTACGTCTACCCTGGTGAAATCTACATACCCTCTTTTCACATGTCCCACCGACAATAAAACCGGTCACCAGTCTGATAAAGCCTGGCCAGTTCAGACCTTACGTCTGTCCTGATCAAACTCCTAAACCATCTCTTCACCGATCGGCTCCTTGCCCGGTCAACGATAAAACCCTACCAGGATAGACCCTACGCCTATCCCGATGAAACCTACGTATTTCTTGGCAAAGTCCCACCCGCAATAGAACCTGTTGGAATAGACCTTACGTCTATCCTGATAAAACTTATGAGATTCCTTCGCATCGATATAAACCCAATATCGATGATGAAACCAGCTATTGATCGACCGGCACCTTGCCCGATCAATGATGAAACCCTGTCCAGTTTAGACCTTACGTCTATCCTGATGAAATTTATGAAATTCCTTTGCATCGATATAAATCCAATATCGATGATGAAACCAGCTATTGATCGACCGGCACTTTGCCCGATCAATGATGAAACCTTATCCAGTTTAGATCTTACGTCTATCCTGATGAAACTTATGAGATTCCTTCGCGTCGATATAAACCCAATATCGATGACGAAACCAGCTATTGATCGACCGGCACCTTGCCCGATCAATGATGAAACCCTGTCCAGTTTAGACCTTACGTCTATCCTGATGAAACTTATGAAATCTCTTTCCATCAATATAAACCCCATATCGATGATGAAACCAACCATTGGTCGATCGGTGCATTGCCCGATCAATGATGAAAACTTGTCCGGTTCAGATTTTGTGTCTGTCCTGATGAAAACCACATACCCTTTTCACGTCCCACCTGTGATCAAGTCTACCCAGTTTAGACCTTACGTCTATCCTGATGAAACTTATGAAATTCCTTTGCGTCGATATAAACCCAATATCGACGATAAAATCCATCACTGGTCGTTTGATACATTGCCCCGACCAGCTTTGAGACCTGTCCGAGGTGAACCATCCGTTTGTTCCAAACGATGTTCTAAACCTCTTTTATTCAGCTACCCCCAGGATTGGGTTTAGGCACCCGTCGGATACCGTCGCGCGGTGGAGCGAGTTCCCCATCCTTTCTCTGAAAGGGTGGACGCTCTCTTGCTAGGTACGCGCTATTCCCATAGGGACCGCTGAAACCGCTGCCAAATCGTCGTATATTGACGGTGCGATAAGTTAAGAACAAACCACATATGAGACTGGTATAAGATTCCTTTTCATTGAATATAAAAAAGGGAATACAAGAAGAGCCCCTGAGGGGGAATTGTATTACAAAAAGGGGGAAACAGATATTCACGGGCGCCGGAATATGTCTTCGATCCCCAGCTCATGAAGTCGAGCCTCCTCTGCCTGCAACCGAGCAGACTCGTCCTGAAAGGACGCCACCTGCCCCTCCAACAGGGCTACCTCCTTCGCAAGCTGCGGCCGAGAAGTTGTTATCTGCGGCAGTTCAGCCCGGAGGTCAAACAGTTCAGCCTCCAGGATGGTTATCCGGCTGCGCACGAACTGCTCCCGCTGCGCCAGAGACTGCAGTTGGCATTGGCGCTCCTGAAGAACAGAGTCCGTCTTCTCCAGCTCAGATTTGCACTCCTTCCTTTGCAACTTCAAAGCTGTCAGTCTGTCAGACATAATATGCGCCAAGAAGTCCCGGCGATGTATAAACTTTAACAACAATATAAGCCGCTGGGTCCATATTTCCATGGGACAGCCCATCGCCTGTAGACCAGCGGTGAAACGCTCGGCTATCTCCTTCAGCCGCAGATAAGTTAGTCCAGGCTGGGACTCCACCAACTGGCGCAGCATGTCAAGATTTTGCCAGACAAAACTCTCAGAGGAAGCGAAGCCAGGAGAAGGAACTGGAGCTACTTCAAAAGTCACCTCGCTGTCAATGTCCGCCCATGGCGTAACATCAGGTTGGGAAGAGGAAGACGGGAGGTCTGCGGAAGGTGCCAGCTGAGCTCTCTCTGCAACCCCTGACGAGACCAAGAGACCTTCCACCTCCTTCTCCTCGGGAGTTGCTATTTGAATGCTTGTAGGGGCAACTTTAATAAGTGCTGGAGCGGCTGCTTCCTGGGTCCCCAATATGATACCCGCATCTTCAGCATCCTCTTCTCGGGGCACCTCCTCCTCAGATTCCGAGAGCAAGGAGATTGATTCTGGGTCAGTTATGGAAAATACTCCGGTCTTTGTGGCAACTACCTCCCCTTCTTCCATCTCTGCTTCAGCAGCCATTTCCTTCAATGACAAGGTGGCAGGGGCTACGGACTGTAAAGGCAAAAGTTCAGTTTCCATAATTACTGTTACGAGAATTGCTAACTCCGGCGCAATGGTCATCACTGCGGCCGGTATAAAGGCAGAACCCCTAACGGGGTCCGTCTCAGCTCTGAAATCCAAGACCCGGATGAGGGCCGAACTCTCCCCCGAAGTCCTCAAGTCCAGCAATGCTAAGTCTGTAGAAGACTGCACCCTCACCGGCACAGGGCGGATTATCTCAGGAACGCCTGCCCAGGCTACTGTCGAAGCAGGAACAACGGCCAAGGCGTCAGACAGAGTGGCTTCAAAGGCTGCAGTCATCACCGGGCTAGCAACAGGGGATTCCTGTGAACAGATCAATACAGCATCAAGCAGCAGATAAAAAGGGAAAACAATGAGGAGAAGAAAAGAGACTCACTTCTAATGTAATGTCAATGTCCTCAAAGGAGTGCAGAGGAGAAGAAAGTCCCGCTGCTGAAGCAACAAAAGGAGGAGTTATATCTGCCTCGGTATCCAAGCCGGCGAACTCTTCTTGTAATTCCTCCTCAGGAGATAGCACCAGCAACTTGGAGGGGGTGAATAATGGAACAATGGCGGTGCATGTGGATGGGGCCTCTGATTTGGAAACACCCTCCGTCTCGCTCTCGCTGAAACCTGCTTCTTCTCCATCTGCCTCAGAAGCGGTCGCGGAGCTACTAGAAGAGATTTCTACACTATCCACGGGCGGGACCGCCATTTCTAACGTCTGCCTGGAAGAAGACCAGGGTAACTATACGCCTCACAGGGACGAGGCCCCATTTCGTCTGGGTCTTATGACCCTCCTGTGGCTGAGTGATATCGCCAGCCTCTCCCGTAATTTCAGTCTCCTCCCCGATCGTCACTATAGGGAAAAGCTTGTGAGAGGGACAATGAAAAGTAATTGAAATATGCAGGAAAAGATGAAAAGGCATGCTTACCCTCCGCCTCACTAGCCGGCGTGGGAGAAGGCAGCCTGGTCTCCACCACAGAAGATGCCACAACTGGCTCTTGGGCTGTACAAAAGGGAGGGGTCAGATTCAAGGACTTCGTTGAAATCCAGCAAAAGAGGATGAAGAATGCAACTGCAGGCTATTGATGTTACCCTGAACCGATGTCTGAGCAGCCTCCCTTTGAGATTCGAACTCATCAAATGAGGGAATATCAGGGAGAGGGGTCCCAGTGTCCATCGCTCCCGAAGCCGACTGCTGAGCATGAGCCTTCTTGGCCTTCCTGGCCTTCCCGACTGCAGCCTTGACTGCAGAAACCTTTCTCTTCTTGCCAGGAGGCAGGGGAGTGGTAGTCGGTGCTGCTGCAGGGACTTCAAAATAAGTAGGCTTCTTAGCCTGCGCAATGATCTTTCTGTATAGCCCCTGTCGCTTTATATCCGGCCTGTCTGTTGAAGACGGCAGAGAAGCAATGAGGTCAGTGAATGCAGAGTTTAAATATTTAGTAGAAAGCACTACAGTCAGAAAAGAAAAGATCATACCTGTGAGGCCATCATAAAAGACAGAGAGCGGCCAGTACAGATAAGCTACCTCCTTGGAGCGGGAAGCAGCCTCCTTGATAAGCCAACAAACATCACCAAATGTCTGGCATTTCTCCACTAAAGCTGCTAGATCACTATGACCACGCGAGTCAAGGCATCGAAATAAGTCGAGGTGGTCCATGCCCCAACCGTCGACATAATGAAAGGAGATGAACAGTGGCTTATTCAAGATGCCGGCTAGCGGGCTTTCCGCAGACAACCCATGTAAATTCAACAGAATGAACAGCCAAGACGTTTGCTTGTAGTACGTCTGAGTCCTGTCCTCCCTACGCACAAACGTCCTATATGGATGAAATCTATCTGTCGGACCCCTCCAAGGGACTACTGACGGGAGCGGCTCTTCGACAGGAAATGGGTATTGTCGCGCCTCCAAACGAGCGCCCCCTACACGGCACAGATGTTTCAAGCTCTGCATGAAAGTGTCCTCGTTGATAGCAGCAAAGACAGGAGCAGGCGGGTCGGAATTTTTTTCCTTCAAAGCCCGACGCTGGGCCAGATAGTTCTCCGCCTCCCTCTAGTGCTGTGAATAAAGCCTTTTCAGGTGGGTCTCGGGGATGTCAAACACTGGCCCGGGCTGTTGTTTCAGAAAGGAACGCTCGGCCACGTCCCAGAATGCACCTCTACTATCCCTGTAAAAGCTGGTTCGAATGTTCCACCATTTGATGTATTCTGATGTTACCCGGGGGACACGGTTGGAAACAGTGGGAACTCTGAAAACTGCGCCATCCTGGCGATGATAGAAATCCCACCACAACCGGCCATCGCCGACAATGGTGGACCCATGCTTAGCCCGGCTATCCAGGGGAAATTGAGCAACTGATGTAGGGATATGCTGGTCGTAACCAAAGTTCCGCCCAAAGCGGAATGGATAGTATGGTTCTAGAAGAAGCAGGCCACCCTTTCTGAAAACTAAGACACTAGGCCGAATGGCCATGGCCCATCTGACCAGCTCCGGCTCCAGGATAGACCGAGCAGTATTAACCCTTGAGACAGGATGGACATAGGTCTCTACCTCTTCCAGCTTGCACTCTCTCTGAGAATGAATCAAAGGAGCTGAACCTGTCGCCAAGCTCCAGAAATGAATGCTGCCAGGGGCATCCACCGGCACCTTTATCAGTCGGCCCCTTATTTTGAACAGCTGATCATAGAAAGGACCAGGTTCAGCACTGGCAAACTCAATCATTCTGGGCAACACTGTATCTGCCTGCAGAGTTCTAGGGGCCAATTCAGGAAATAGACTACAGACCCAGGCATTGAAGAAATGAAAAGGACCCACAGTCCTCAAAGAACGGGGAGTCCGATGCTTGTACAAATCTTCCAAAGATTTGTAGATTAAATACAAGGCCACTGGGCAAAGCGACAGTCTCATTCCCCAGGCCATCTGACAGGTCGGGTATATAGCTTCTGGCCGGATGATTGTCTCGTCCCCTTGAGGGAGAGGGAAAGTGCACAACCAGAATGTGAAGTAAGCCGCACAATGTGTGATGGGGTCTACACCTGCTGGGTTGGGACCACCTCTGCCTGCATGGCGCAATGAAGATGGCAGCGCTGACTTATAGCGAGGAGCCCTTATCTGCTTGCTAGCAGCCGGTCCCAGGGAAGGAAAGTCTGAATGTCTTAAGGGACCGTGAGAAATGAAGGCAAATGGGTCTCTCGGAGGGTTAAATAGGCCCCGCCGAAGAAGGGTTCTCGGCGCGGCCTTTAGCGAGCCGAGAACCCCCTTAATTTGAAAAAACCCGCCAAAAAAAGGGGGGCAGGCTGAGAGCCCCCCATATGCCAAAAGGCGCGCCGAGAACCCCTGGGACCGGGCGCGTCGATAAGCCCTGCCGAAAGCCGTGCGCCGAGAGCAACGCGTCGAGAAGGCTGTGCCTAAAGGCCGTGCGCCGAGAAGCTCGCGCCAAGGGCGTTCAAGGCAAAGAAATTGAGAGAGATCAAAAGAAATGCCAAAGTAATAATGCTTCCAAGCTGCAAAATGAAATATGACTAGCAATGCCAAGCAGATAAATGGGTTCAGATGCTGAATCATACATGCACCTGCAGGCACCGTGTCGCTTATTCTGCGCTTACGCCGCCCGCAGGTGGGGGGCATTTGTTGACACCTTGAAAATGAGCAAGGGCAGAAACAGAATTGAAAGGAAGATAAGACCAACAGTGAAAGATCAATGACGAAGTTCGTCAACCGTCCACCTGGCTGAAGTCCTTTCCGGGACAAGCTGATGTCCGATGCCATTGTCAGTCAGACGACGGCACTGATGAAATAGCATTCACCTGGCTGAAGTCTTTCCAGGCTAAAGCTGATGTCCGGTCTTGTCACCGTTCCGATGACGATGCCAATAAAATGATGTCCAGTTTTGTCATCATTTAGATGGCAACACCGATGAAACCCCGGTCTACCGACTGATGAAAAACCTATGAATGATCTCAATAGAAACTATGTGACCAATGGAGGGCCCTTTTGGGTGTTGATGCACTTGAAGGACCAACAAGATGCCTAGTCTAAAAGGCCTAAATGGGCCTATAAAGTGGCGCCGGGACCCTCTTGTCGAAGCCCAAAAGCCGCGCCGAGAAGCGGAAGTCTTGCGCGCCGGGAAGCCCCTCATTGAGGCGCGCCGTGACAGGCCTGCCGAGAAGACACAAGATACAGTTATAAAATCCATTGCTTCGTCCACGAGCAAGGGGGGAGAGACAGATAGAAAAAAATTCATTCCCGAAGGGGGGACAAAAAAAGAAGAAGCTCAGAAAATCCTCACCATCACCACCGCCAGAAGAGAGAAGAGAGAACCTCCTCCACTGAAAGAAGGAGAGAAGAGACTAATCCCGAGAGAAGAAGAAGAAGAAGAAGCTCCAGGTGGGCGGCTGGGGAGGGAGAGGAGTCAATGCTCCGCCCTCCCCCATGCTTTCTTTTATTCTTCATGTAATCTTATGAGTTTTCTCTCGATTCATCGTATGTAGCCGGGATATCCCGGCCTCTATTTCATCTCCCTTTCCCCATTCTCCCCTCGTGATCGGTGTGAGTCTTGGAATGATTTGATGAAATGAAATGCTACCATGGCCCATTTGGGTGCTGGGTAATCGAGATATCGGCCGTCTATCTTTCCATCTGCTGCTATGTCTTTCCCTCATGCGTTTTCTTTCTGAGCTTAATTGAAGCGCACCTGATTCTCCGACGGGTCTTCGGGCTCAGTTGTCGTCAATGGAATAAGTGTGGCTCTAGATATACCGATGTCCCTCGCCGTTCGTCGTTGTCTGCATAAAGCCTCCCAGGCTTGCCCCAGGGCCAGAGACAGACCATCTCTTGGCTTCTGGGGTAGTCTGCTACTGATATTGGCCATAACCCCAATGGCCTGCTCGAGATCCCCTTCCCACAGGAATAAGTAAGATATTTCGATGGATTGATATCGAGGGTTTCCAATCTAAATCCAGTATAAACAGTTCCATCAGGGTCATCCCTGGGGCCAGAGATGGCCATCTCTTGGCTCCCCGGGCGACCAAAGATGCCAGCAAATGAGCTCCTAAGGGTCAATAACATATGACGACTCAAAAAACCCCCCCAGTAATTGGCTTCTCCAATTCCCATTGAGCCCAGCCTATCTTTGGCAAATTAAACCCATGCCCAAGTAACCCAACCGGAATCCCAGCCTAAAACCCCCAAAATTCCCTCTAATCAGGACTGAAATCCAAGAGCACCTCAGAACAGAGTATTGTCGAACCTCCTCAAACCTTGTCGGCGCCATAGCTCCCAGCGCGGCCCGCGCCGGGAACCTCACGCCGAGAGCCTCTCCTCCTTCCTTAAAACCGCGCCGAGAAGCCCCTCGCGCCGGGAACCCCCTTTGCCTCCCAACTGCACCGATACCCAAGTTTCTACCCTTTGTTTTCCCCTTCATCGCTTCATCCACGTACCCCGAGACATTCTTGAGTCGTCATATACACCCTCGGAGATAAATTAACAGGGGATTGACCTCCCCTACATTCCTATGTCCTGAATTGGATTCGCATGTAACCCCGTTGGTCCGATCGACCTTGTCTTTACAAGGGTTTCGTCGGTCTCCGAGAAGGGGAATAGTGACCGATGCTAGAGACATGTACAGTCTCCTTGAGCTTTAGTGCTCCCTCACTTTCCGGCTTTCATCCCGGCACTCCGTGGATGTCAGCCTATACCACTCCCTGGCAAATGCTCGGTCCGGGGGAGGTGCTGCCAAAATTCTCCCGGGAGCTGGCTATAAAAGACGCATGACTCATGAAACCTAGTGCACATTTGGGTGCACTGATGCATTCATATACTCCGTGCATATTTTATGCATTGACATTTCCATGAGTCCCGTGCCTATTTCCTGCATTGATGCTTCCGCATCCATACACATCTTTGCCTCTACGTGATCCATCAGTGCATATTTTTCTCACATATAGACGTGTTTCATACGTGATTCTTCTTGCATTCACATATACCATGCATACAGAATGAAATGAAAAGAATAATAAAACATAATAAAAAACAATAAGCCACGCACCTTGGGGAGTTCACAGACTTCCCATCTCTCTCGTACCCTGCGAAGGGGATATATTTATTAAGTCCCTGTAGATGTGTCTGGATTCCAGGGGATCATCCCTATCATGGCCATGGCTCAGTTTACCTATGACTAATAAATTTTTCCTTCCCCCTTAAGCCCGGTCTGTGAACCGCTGACCTAACGGTATCATCTGTTTCGATAGTTAGTGTTATTATCTTGCCCATCTTCCTGGCTCTGGTATGAAATTCAAACTACGGACACGAGTATCTGTTTGCCTCTTGCGGCCTCCTATTTCGGCGTTTAATCAAGGGTTGTCCTTCTTAGGAAGGGCGTAATTAACGTCATAGCCTTTATGGTATGACGGACTTCGGGTCCCGACTCGGACTTCACAATCGACTGATTAAAAGTCAGATCGAGTGCATAATAAAATTGTCACCCCGGTGACTGGCACGCCAATAAATCAATAAATAATAAATCCATATAAAAAACAAAAACTAAAAGCTCGTTCCACAATGCTCCACTGCCTCAATAGTCTTGTTCCGACCAAAGTGGCCGGCTAGACCTCCCGCATGTAGTTCCCACACTAAGAAATCTCGAACCGAAGTTCGGGGAACACATAGCCTGCTACCTCGAAAGAGGTAACCCTCCTGAAGCACATACTCATCAAGGTCTCTTGAGGGTCCGGCCTGGAGAGTGGTAAAAATCTGACCGAAGTCAGGACAATCAACATAGGCCTCCCTCATCTTCTCTAACCCTATGACCTCGGTACTCATGGTGGTAAGCAAACATGCTCGCCGACTCAAGGCATCAGCCACCTTGTTCTCCACTCCAGCCTTTTGTTTAAGCACAAAGGTGAACTGCTGGAGATACTCGACCCAACGACTGTGACGCGAGTTAAGCTTCTTTTGGGAATGGAGGTACCTCAATGCCTTGTGATCGGAGTATAGGACAAACTCCTGATGTAAAAGATAGTGCCTCCAATGCCTAAGAGCCTGAACAACGGCGTAGAATTCTTTATCATATGTGGAATATCGCAGTTTCGCGTCATTCGGCTTCTCGCTGAAATATGCGATCAGGTGGGACTCCTGACTCAAAACTCCTCCTATCCCAACACCCGACGCATCACAAGAGACCTCAAACACCTTCGAGAAGTTAGGCAATCAAAGGATAGGCATCTGGGTCATGCGCTCCTTGATGTCCTTGAAGGCGGCAGATGCGGCCTTCGTCCATACAAATGTTCCCTTTCAGATACAATCCGTGATCGGGGCGGTGACGGAGCTAAATCCGTGGATGAAGCGACGATAGAACGTCGCAAGACCATGAAAGCTGCGGACATCATGAACGGTACGGGGTTCCGACCACTCAACAATGGCCCGGACCTTCTCCGGATCGGCTGAGACCCCCGTACTAGACACAATGAAACCCAAGAAGGTAAGCTGAGGTGTCATGAAGGCACACTTCTGTGGGTTCGCAAACAGCTGCTCTCGCCGAAGAAGTAGACAGACCTGCCGAAGGTGGTCTAAGTGGTCCCCTGTGGTGCGGCTATAGATAAGGATATCATCAAAATACACCACTACAAAGACTCCAATGAAAGGTCGAAGGACCTGAGTCATGAGCCGCATGAAAGTGCTAGGGGCATTGGTCAACCCAAAAGGCATAACCAACCACTCATATAGACCGTCCTTGGTCTTAGATGCGGTCTTCCACTCATCACCTGGCCTAATCCTCACCTGATGGTAGCCACTCTTAAGATCGATCTTCGAAAAGATAGTGGCACCTGCCATCATGTCCAGCATGTCATCAAGGCGGGGAATAGGGAACCTGTACTTCACAGTGATTTTGTTGATGGCACGACTATCAATGCACATTCTTCACGTGCCATCCTTCTTCGGGGCGAGTAACGCGGGTATAGCACATAGACTCATGCTGTCCCGAACAGACCCTCTCTGCACTAACTCTTCGACCTGCCGTTTAAGCTCGGCATGCTCCGTGGGACTCATGTGATAATGTGGAAGGTTGGGCAAAGAAGAGCCCGGAACAAGGTCGATGGCATGCTGAATATCCCGCATAGGTGGGAGTCCCTCGGAAGCTCATCGGGAAAGATATCAGCATACTCCTGCGGAATGGGAACAACCTCAGGTGGGAGCTCACCCTCGGAGTCCCACTCCACCTCTCGGACCGTAATGGCAAACACCGGACAGCCCTGACTAAGCTCCTGCTCCATTTCCCGGGAGCTAATCATCATCAATCTCCTCGTCGAGGGCTCTCCTGGGTCAGAGGTAACGGTCATAGCCCGAGCTGGGGATGGGGTACTAGGCCCGGGAACGGAAGGCTTCGGAGTACTAGGGCCAGTAGGACCCCTGACTGATGGGCTCCTAGGCCGAACGGGTTGGAGGGTGACCCGCTGGCTAGCGTGGTCGAAGGTATAGGTGTTCGACTGGCCATGGAGCGTGGCATCCCGGTCAAATAACCACGGCCTACCAAGAATGATACTGCCCACTTCCATGGGGAGAACATCACACCAGATCTCGTCACGGTAGGAGTGGAGCTGCAGCGGGACCAAGCACCGCAGCCTGACAGAAATGGAAGTGGTATCCACCCATGATACCTGATAGGGACAAGGATGGTCTACGGGTGTGAGACCAAGATGGGCGACAACGTTCATGGAGATTGCATTAATACAACTCCCTCTATTGATGACCACCTTGCAAATTTGCTTTCCCAGCCTACAGAATACATGAAGGATAGTAGTCCGACGCCAGTCATCACTGACCTGCGGCTGGGTGAGGATACATCTGACGACCCCCACGTGGGTATCGTCCGAATGCTGGGCATTCTGGGCCTCACCTCCCATCTCATAGTACTCGTCAGCTAGCTCTTCATCTGCCTCATAGCTGACTAACTCGAGGCACGTAGGGGTGGTATCCTCGGCCTGTGTGTCCCCAATGTGAAGAGATGGGCGGGTGGGACACTGGTTGGCGAAATGGCCAAACCCATTGCAGTGATAACACTGCTGCCGTGATCCACTAGGCTCCCCAATCATAGGTCCTTTACCTTTATCCTCCCGACGGATAGGAGGTGTAGGCAACAAAGGATGTGCAGGAGGGGCGGGTGTCGGTGGACGGGCTGTGGGTGGGGCCGTAAGATGCTGGGGATGAGGAAGGTCCCTCGGGGGTGGAGGACGAGGCCTAGGAGCAAAGGGCTCAGGGCGAGCGGGCTCCTGAGGTCGAGTCATGGGGGCCCTCGGATACGTGCCAGATGAGCCACGGGGCTCGACACTACGAAGGGGAAAGGAGCCCAACAGATGGGGTGACTCAAACTCGGCCTCGAACTGCTCCAATTCGAGAGCGATCTGATATGCCTGCTCCAAAGTGGTTACATTGCGGCGAAAGAGTTCATATTGATAATTGGGCCGCAAACCTCTTCGATAGCGGGATATAGTCATGGTGCTCTCTTCCGTGACCCCACACCGTAAGTAATACTCATCGAACTCGGCGGTGTACTCGGTCACGGATCGGTTCCCTTGGGAGATGCTTTGCCACTTGTCTATAAGACGTTGGCGATATGAGGCGGGAAGGTATTTCTCCCTCAATTTGATTTTCATATCATCCCAAGTACCGATTTGGGGTTGACGTCGCTGATTGAGCAGGCTCTCCACATTGATCCAATAAGTTTGGGACTGCCCTTGCAGCTTCATCTTCGCGTATCGGACTCTTCGGTGGTCCGTCATCTCAAACCACTCGAAGTACTGGTCCATGCCGGCCTCCCAATCTAAATACACCCTAGGGTCCAAGGACCCGCTAAAGGTGGGAGGGTCCGCACGCACACCCCTAAGGATGCAGTCGTCATCATCATCATCACGATTCCGTCGTTGATTCCGATGACCATTCCCCCCTGATCATTGTCGGAGTCATAATCATCCACTATAGGCGCCTGTTGCCTCCCGACATCCTCCACTTGAGCCCTTGGCACGGCGGGTGGCTGTGCCGGCTCTTGTTGGCCGTTCGTCGGCGCTGGTTGCGCCGCTACTGGGCCCCTCTCTAGAACGGCGATCCTCCCTACAAGGCCTTGAATGGACTGATCCGAACTCTCGGCCCGATCCTCGAGGGCTTTCATCCGCCCTTCTAGATGAGTTCCTATGCCATCCATACGCGTACTAAGACCATCCATACGCGTGTCAAGATGTTCCATAATGGCTCAGAACATCTCGGCCGTCGAGGACTCATCGGAGCTATGGGCTCGGGAGTCCGCCATAGGTGGTGGTGGCGAGTATTGGGTACCTTGACAGGTGGGCATGCAAAGACACACGACCTAGAAGACACCGACTAATGTAAACACTCACTAGATGATGCACTTAGACCTAACCAATATCCGGTACGAGGCGGAGACAAGCGATCCGAAGATCACTCGCGCAAGTATGCTACCCTCCCGATAGGCATAACCTAATGTTCGGGCAACGCCTTTTAATATACCGAGCAATTGGGTGAAATGCAATTTGAAAACACTTTTTTTTGTTGTTTTGAAATGATGATCCTCGACTCGACTTATACTATGCAAGACATATGCAACGACTACCCTAGACTCGACTCGCTCTGATACCAAACTGATGCGGGACGGACACGGGGACCGACTCTACGTGGTATGGACCTCGGACTCTAGATGTGGACACGACCAGCAACACATGATGGGAGAGACATTAGGCCCGACACGGAGAGCTCCTATGGGCTATACGTCGCTAACAGAACGCAAGCTCACTCGTCGTCCCAAGCGAGGGAAACGCGGATCGTGAGCGGTTGAAGAACCGGCAGAGTTCAAGGTAGTCAGACTCACTTCCGGACTGGGATCAAGTCGCGGGACGGGTCACTCTCACACTCACAGCGGTGACATGAACACACGGGCTAGTACCTATCGCTCTCGATAGTGGCAAAGACCATATACTAGCTAAGCAAATGAACGCCAAGAAGTTTGGACCATTACCTCCACGCACCCGGCGTGGCGAAGACAACCCCGGCCGAATTACGGACTCCCGGTTAACAATGATTATAGCAATACACTAAGTCGACTCACTCCACGTAGGGAGGTAAAAGGTCACATGTGGGGTCCGAGAATCGCGTAAATCGGGTTGACGGGCAGCATCTTGATGTCGCCCGACGATGCCGAACTCCGCGTTTTCGTGCTTTCTGAGTGGTGGGTTTTACGGACCCGTGGGGCCCGCGGACGGCGATGTCCTCCGGATCTGTGGGGGTGGGACCCACTGTGATGGGGACCCATGGTGGCGCGCCTCCACGGACGGCGGTCGGTCGGGAACACCGGTCGGGGGTCGATCGGCCCGATTCCCAATTCTGGAACTAACTTCCCACGGATTTTGGTTGCTGTCTTCCGGCGCGCGCTCCGGCAAAAATGGCCGCTGCGATCAATCCCGACGTCGGATCGGGACGCATGAGCTATCGTTGGAAAGCTCTATTCAAATGCTTATATCTAGAGCTAGAAAGATCTGCTAGATCTGGTCGGATCATAACTTTATTGAATTTACAAGTCCCTGTTGTACAGTAACCGAAATCTCAGATCTACAGGTGAGTTGTCTGAAGACTGCCTTTGACCGCAAGGAAGATGGCCGATTCAGCTCCTACGCTCTTCATCAAACTTGTGGGATTTTGAACAAGGATAACGGGGATATTTGTTGTGGACTGATTGGAGGTGGCTGTGATTTGTTATGATTTGTTTACTGGAGGGTGTTCGGATCTGGGAACTGGTGGACAGCACTGTAGCTATCTCTGAGATCGATTTTTGAAAAATATGGGATGGCCTCACAAAAATTCAAGAAAATTGGGGAAGGTGGGGTTGATGGACAGAACTCCCAGTAAAATTGGTAACTCTAACAAAAATCGGAAAGAGGTCCGAACAGGGGAAACACAGGACGGGTGGAAATTGAAACAGCAAGCAGACAGATCTGGAAATTAAGGTTGGACGAAAATAAAAAAATATCAAATAGGATCTTTATGACCAACCAAACTTTTTGGGACGTTCTTGACACCTTTGGAGCATCCCCTAAAATCCCCAGGTCGATCTGAGCTCGTGGCTGACACAGAGAATTCGTGGAAGCGGCTGTGGTCGGATGAAGGCAGAACTCCGGCGATCTCGGCGGTGATGCGATGGCGGCTCGTGGCGGCGGCGGCGGTGACCGGAATGATAAGGGGAGGAGTCACACCTCCAGAGGGAAGCCTTCACAGCTTCAAAGGGGAGAGAGGGGCGGCCTAGGCCTTTGCTCAAGCAATTTTCCAAGTTCAAATGGCATTAATTCCTCAAAATGGGAAATTATAAGTATTTATGTGTTACATCTCACATCCATTGTCCACCGTTGGATCTAGGGGATGGGAATGGGTGGCCTGGATTGAGTGTGACACACACACACAAAATACAATAAAAAAATTAAGGGGGGGGGGGCGGCCCATTGACTAGGGTGGGTCAAGGGGACATGGTAGGTGGGAATGGGTGGATTTTGTTGACATTTGTATTCCAATGTCCCCCCACTTGGCCCACCCTTCTAGAAGCCTCCATGTGGAAGGTTGACTGACCCCACATGGGATCCTAGGCTGAGGTGGCTCAATGGGATGGGGCCTGGGGGGCCCGTGGGGCCCACGGGGTCCAAATTGCACATAAGCCCCTATTACAATCAAAATAGCAAACCGAATACAATGAAATAAACACAAATTACACACAAATAAAGTCTAACTAATATGATAAATGGGGAGGCTCAAGGCGGAGTCTCCAGGCTGTCTCCGAGCCAGATGGACGCTGAGGTGGCTCGAGTCGTGCTCCGTGTGCGGTACCGGTGGCTCGGCGTGTCGCGCCGCTCAACGACTCGGGTGTCCGCACTAGGAACCCACAAGCGACACCAGTCACTTGCAACCAGAGACACAAGTCTCCCTTCTCCTGAGTCCACAGGAGGAACCCGACCTCCAACCAGAGGATCGGAAGAACAAGGTGATCAGTTAAAAGGAAAATAAGAAATGATAAAAAAACACAGCGACTACAAGCTGTAAACAATGAAGCACAAAGGTGGCTCTCAACGGAGCTGACTGGCCTGGATTTGATCCACGGTCCAGCAGGAACAGATCTTCAAGCAGCTTCCCTTCTTCTCCTCTAACTCTCTATCTCTCTCTCTATCTCTCTTCTTCTCTGCTGCACTTCTCTTCTTCTCACGCTGTTCTCTCTTTTCTTCTCTCAATCTCTTTCTCTGTTCTTTCTCTTCTTCGGCTGGCTAACCTTCTCTTTTTCTTCTGGGGACCTTTCCTCTAGTACCAGCATCAGCCATCTAAGGGGTAAAGAGGCTCTTTATAGGAACAGGGCCTTCGTGTGGATCAAGCAGCAGTAGTCTACTGAAATTCCACTGGTCCACGTGTCAGGGAATAGATGTTTCTTTTCCTAGGATCACGTGCTAATCGTTTGCCCCTTTATCCACGAGCCATTCACCTGTCAAATAGTCAGAAGGAATTATCAACTTAAGACTGAAAACTTGTACAGACTTCACTATGCAACTTTATACAGACTGCAACGAAGCACTTAAGAACCAATGCGATGAATGTATAGAGTTGCTTAACTAACACATGAAACAAGTCTGTATAGACTTGCTTGGCTGACCCACTGACAACACAGCACATGCATGAACAAGCCACACAAGTTTTACAGACTTATGTATGCATGAGACAATGTATAGACTAGTGTTCGTGCAACATAAAGGTTGTACAGACTTTGATAGCGTGTATAGACTTTGATGCCCAAATGTAATGTATGGACTTGTGTGTGCAGGGCAGACAATGTATAGACTTGCAATGCGTGCAGGGCAGACAGTGTATAGACTAGGTAAGATGATGCATTAACAAGCCACACATCGAGTGTACATACTTTGTGTGCGATGAACAAATGATGCGATGTATAGACTTTGTATGCTTGAAATGCAGACAACAAGTGTACAGACTTTGAACTGATGTAATGTGCAAATGTTGTACAGACTTGCTGATGTGTAATGCAGTGTGCACAAGGTGAAGTATGCACAACAGAAATGAATGCACTGACATGCCATTAACAATTGTATTGACTTCGTGCATGCGACATCAATGTACAAACTTGCTGGTTTGTTATGCAGAATGCACTTAAACAAAGTATGCACAATGACGATGTATAGACTTTGATTTATGCATGCACAGACTTGTATGAAGAACAGGCTGTATATACTTCAGACTCAGCTGCGAACTGAGATAAAGAATGTATATACTTGCTCAGCTATCAGCTAATGGATGTATAGACTTAATGAGATGATGCATGAACACGGGATGTACAGACTTGGTCGTATGAACCACAAGCTGCGATGTGTAGATTTGAAAAATGATGCACACAATGTACAGACTTGATCGATGCACAAACAAGCGGTGATGTATAGACATGCCAGCAACGAGTGTATGGACTTAGTGTGCACGCGAGAACGATGTACAGACTTGCTTTGAAGGATTGCACAGCCATTGATGAATGTATAGACTTTGAACATATGTGCGAGACAATGTATAGACTTAGTGTTCTGAACGTAGGTAAAGATAAGGAATGTATAGACTTTGCGTGGATGACATGTTAGCAAACAATGTGCTGACTATGCCATGAATGTTACACTGTATATGCATGAACTCTGTACAGACGAGTGTACAGACTATGTTTTGAGTATATGAAGCATGAAGTGATGTGCAGACTTGACCGATGCAATGGACTTTGTGTGCATGCTAAGGACATTGTACAGACTTGCCACCAGAAGTTGTATAGACTTGAATGCATTGACATGCTATTGAAGAATGTATACACTTGAGTGCGTGCATGCCATAAGGCAATGTATAGACTTGAGATGGATGCATGGACTATGCCTGTGTAGGATGTACAGACATGAAATGAATGCATGGACTATGGTTATGCTTTGTACAAGTCCTGCACTGACTTTGTGATGCAGCAATGCACAGACTGCAATGAACCCTGCTCAGACTCCATTTATGCAAGCGAAGCAGTGCATGGCTGTACAGACTTTGTGTATCACTGACATGCCATTAGTGTGCAGACTCGATGAGCATGCAGCAACCAATGTATAGACTTGCTAGTGTATGGACTTGTGCAAAGACAATGTACAGACTTTGACAGATATGTAGACTTGATAGACAAGCGGCGAATGTATGGACTTTGAATGCATGATAACGAGTGTATAGACTTCATTTGTGAGGTTGCACAAATGCATATAGGGAAGTCTACACATTGAATCATGGATGCTCGGACATGCAGTCAACCACTGTACAGACTTGTGTTGCAATGTACAAGACGATGTATAGACATAACCTGAGCATGGGCTATACAGACTTTAAATGCATGAAACACATGATGCAACAAGACTCTGTACAGACTTAATAACATGCAGATAGGACCTCATATGCAATGAGCATGCAACAGTGTATAGACATCATATGCAGTGAATCAAGCATCGACTATATGGCATGCAACTGATGAATGCACTGATGCAGTGTATGCATATGGCAGATATTGAACATATGCAATGTGCAGGACTTCCACAAACAGGGAAATGCATAGACCTTAAACCATGACTCATAGTATGACAAGAAAATGCATAAACCTTACAGATGTATATATATGAATGCTTTATGATGTGGCAAAATGACTGAACATCGCATGGTGACTCACAGTGATTGACTCACATCAAAACCAATCATCAAAACCACATGGGCACAACACAAACCACGCTAGTCACTTCCATGCTGGACTGTCAAGATGTACATGCACGGCAGTTTGCTCGCCACATAGCCCCACTAGTTACATACAAGGCCCTGGAGTCCTTACGGCCAGGTAAAAGAAGAAAGATGGATGACATCGAATGTGAGTGGTACAGATGGTTCGACATGAACGATATCACCATTGCTCTGAGCCGACTGTTTATGCCAACTGATCTGGAATGGTCGCCATTAATTCATGAACTGATTGAAAAGCCAGCAGTGATCACGGACAAGAGGCAGCTTCTAAGCAATTACACAGATACCGGGGAGCCGGATGTGCCGTATGAAGAAGGCTTTAATGTGGATAGGCAGTGGGCCGGCCTTTTCTCTCTTAAATGCATCCATCCAACAATTGTTGTCCATTTGCTTGATAAAATGTTTTGCTCAGATATCCCTAGACCGCCCGCGGTCTTGATAACCTTTTCTCCAGATTCGCTTCAAGCTTCTCCTCTAATTCCTCCCTTGCTCCTGGAGCAATTTTCTAAACTCTCCATCACACCCCCGCGTGGGCCATCATTTATGCAATCTTTCGTCAGTCTCTCAATCTCAGCACCACCTCTTGTTCCTTCCTCGCATTGCCTTATTATTGAAAATGAAAAAAAAATGCCAATATTCCAATTTTCCAATCTTCCATCTCCATTGAGGAGACCTCTTATCTTCTTTCTGAGTGTGTCCAGACCCAGGGGCCGCTCTTACAGGATTCATTAGTAGACTTTCTCTACCCCTCCGGTGAGGGGTCTTCACCTGTATCCCCTTCTGTACCCACCTTTTCCTCTCCTCCTTCATCTTCGTCAATTTCTAGTGATCAGGCTAGTTGCTCCTACTCCTCTAGCTCTAAGAGTCAAGGGGTAGCTACTAGAAGATCCAAGGGTAAGCAGATCCCCCGTAGATTCCTGCTAGATTTAGCTAGGAGGTGCCGAGCATGCTTAGCTCTTCCTAATTTATAGAGAATCCAATTATCCTGCCAGAAATAGAATATGAAGACACATCTACTTGTGTTCTTAATGAGGGTTTTGGTGTTTATGAGATCATGAATGATGAAGACCCTATTGAAGAGGGGGATGAAGGTTACAAAGAATAAGAGGACGAGGCTGATGCTTTTGCCAGTGGCATGAGAAGATTCGATGAGCCATCAGTCTCAGTAGAAGAGCCTACCAAAGAAATAAATCTGGGTACTGAAAAAGACCCTAGGATTGTCCTCATTAGTAAGAACTTGCCGCCCTCCGAAGAGGAGACGCTTATTTTGGTTCTTCAAGAATATAAGGACACGTTTGCATGGAGTTACGAAGACATGCCGGGACTAGACCCTGCGCTTGTTGAACATCGACTTACACTCATGCCAGGGTCCATTTCGGTCAAACAGCGGTTGAGACGTTTCCACCCTAATATGGCATTAAAAATGAAAGAAGAGGTCGATAAGCTTCATAAGGCTAGATTCGTTAGAGTTGTCCTCTATCTCAATTGGGTGGCTAACATCGTCCCAGTCATGAAGAAAGATGGAAAGGTTCAGATTTGCATAGACTTTCGGGACCTCAACCGCGCGTGTCCTAAAGACGACTTCCCCCTCCCTCATATTGATGTTTTAATCGACAATACGGTAGGATATGAGACTCTTTCTTTCATGGATGGCTTTTCAGGCTATAATCAGATTCGCCTGGCTGAGGAAGATCAAGAGAAGACATCGTTCACTACACCATGGGGAACCTATTGCTATGTGGTCATGCCCTTCGGGCTTAAGAATGCTGGGGCCACCTACCAGAGGGCTATGATGGCAATCTTTCATGATATGATCCACGTTTATATAGAGGTGTACGTTGACGACCTAGTAGTGAAATCAAGGACAATGATTGAGCATCCCGGGGTTCTAGCCAAAGTTTTGCAAAGAGCACGGAAGTACCAATTGAAAATAAACCCCAAGAAGTGCGTGTTTGGTGTTTCATCAGGGAAATTGCTTGGATTCATCGTAAGTAAGAGGGGTATCGAGATTGATCCCAACAAGGTGAAGGCCATAAGAGAAATGCCTCCTCCCAGGAATTTGAAAGAAGTTTGAGGATTGATCGGGAGGTTGCAATTTATTCGTCGATTTGTTTCCCAGTATTCACAAAGATGTAGGCCGTTCTACGAGCTTACTAAGCCGGGAGTCAAGTTTAATTGGGATGACAAGTGTCAGGCAACTTTTGACGGATTGAATGATTATATCTCAAATCCTCCTGTCCTAAGGCCCCCAGTTCCAGGCAAATAGTTTGTTCTCTACATTTCCATCCTGGATGACTCTGTAGGCGCTGTCCTAGCCCAAGTTGACGAAGAAGGAAAGGAAAGGGTAGCCTACTACTTGTCAAAGCTTCTTAACCCCTATGAGCAGAGGTACTCAGCCATAGAGAAGACTTGTGCTGCTTTAGTCTGGGTAGTTCAGAAACTTAAGCATTATTTCTTAGCTCACGAAGTTCATCTCATTGCCCGTATGAATCCAATCAAGTTCCTTCTTGAAAAATACATTCTCACTGATCGATTAGCACGATGGCAAAGCTTCCTTTCTCAATTCAACATCATCTACATTCAGCAAAAAGTGATTAAAGGCTATGCCATAGCAGAACACCTCGCTCATCACCCTCTCCCTAGATTCGACCCTGTTCGCTCAGAGTTTCCAGATGAGGAACTAGTGTCTGTCAATCAACACGATTCGATGTGGACGTTACAATTTGATGGAGCTTTGAATTCAAAAGGGAAGGGGATTGGCATTGTTTTTCTAGCACCTGAGGGTATCACTATTCCACTCGCCTCTCAGCTTACATTTCCAGTAACAAATAACATAGCTGAGTATGAGGCTCTTTTGGCCGGACTAGAGAACGCTCATCAATTCGGTGTTACCCAATTGCGGATTGTAGGTGATAGTCAGCTTATTCTTTGCCAAGTGCCCACCAAGTGCCGTACGCTCAATTCTAAACTCAAACCCTATCAAGAATTGACTTCTGCTTATGCCAAGATTTTCACCAAATTAATCTTTATCCATGTTCCTCGTGATCAGAACATTTTAGCTGATGCTCTTGCTTCTCTTGCATCTTCTTTGGTTTTCCTTCCCGAAAGGGATTTCCATTCTATCATTGTTCACAAGCGGCTCACTCCCGCTATTAAGGATCCAGCTTTCCTTAGTATTAAGGAGGAGGTGCTCAAGAAGGTTAAGCAAGGCGGAATCATTGAAAATAAGGAGATCATGCTGTTGGATTTAGAGGAAGAATTGGATGATGAAGAGAAACCGTGGTATTACAAGATTGCTAAGTATTGCCAGGATCAATCCTATCCTGAGGAGGCCACGGTGGAAGAGAAGAAAGCCATTCGAAGAGTTGCTCAACGATACACTTTAGTTGGAGGTGTGCTCTACAGAAGAGGTCTCACCGGTGTTTTGTTAAGGTGCCTAGATGATGATTAATCTTGGAAGGTCGTGGAAGAGGCACATTCAGGAGTATGTGGTGGTCATGTGAATAGCCAGATGCTTGCTAAGAAGATCCTTAGACTAGGTTTCTATTGGCCCACTCTAGAAGAGGACTGTTCCATCTACGTTCGGAGGTGTGTTAAGTGCCAACTGCACGCCGACAAAATTCATTCCCCTGCTTCTTCACTCCATCCTATGTCCTCCCCGTGACCTTTCTCCATGTGGGCTTTCGATATCATTGGACCTCTTGGTGATTCGAACCTCCTCACAAAACCAAAGTCATTTATACTCACGGCCACGGAGTACTTCACCAAGTGGGCGGAAGCGGAAGCATACGCGGAGATAAAAGCATCGACCGTCTGCAAATTTATAATGAAGAACATCATTGCAAGATTCGGCATCCCAAGTACCATCGTCACCGACAATGGACCGCAATTCATCTCTCAGGAGCTTCAGGACCTCTGCAATAGGTATAATATTGCATTGCATCATTCATCTCCTTATTATCCACAGGGCAATGGTCAAGCAGAGGCAACCAACAAAACTTTGATCAAGATTATCAAGAAAACGTGTGAGGCAAATAAATTTTCGGATTGGCCAGAAAATCTGGTTGAAGCTCTTTGGGCCTATCGCACTTCCATTCGTACCCCTACTGGGCAAACCCCTTTCGCCCTCACTTATGGAATGGAGGCGGTAGTCTCTTATGAGATTCTTATCCCTTCTCTACGGGTACAATTGGACAAGGAGCTCCCTATTGATGAGCGTCACAAATCTCTCCTTGCTCAGTTGGAACTCCTAGATGAGAAGCGTTTGGCCGCCGCCGAACATGCGCATATTTACCAAAACAGGCTTTCACGTTTTTACCAAAAGAAAGTAATTGAGAGAAAATTCAAAATCGGTGAGATAGTAATTAAAAGAATCTTTGTAAAACCCAGTGGACCTCGTTCGAAACTTCAACCTAACTGGGAAGGGCCCTATGTAATAAGAGATGTTTACCCTGGCAATGCTTACAAACTAATTAATGCTGAAGGAGAAGAACTGGCTCACCCTTGGAATGGTCTTTACTTGAAGAAATACTACCCCTAAGTCTTTGAAGAAAAAAAAAGAAAAAAAAGAAAAAAATCAGAAAACATAAACAAATGAAGAAACAGAAAACAAGAAAGTAAACAAAATTAAAAAAAATGCAGGCTGGTATAGTGCGTAGGCCGCAAGACCCGATAAATCAAGATCCTTAATTCATTCTTCAGTCTTGATGGTTTAACCTTGGGGTCAATTCACACACACACTACACGCTTTACTTTTAAACTCGAGCGGCTCGGAATTCGAGGAAAGTCAGACCCAAACTAAGAGTGTAAAAGCTTTACCAATTCTCTTCTCTTCGGCTCACAAGAGGGAGTATGAGTTAGGGAATACTAACCAAGCCTGCCCGCCGTCCTAGTAGGTGGAAGTCAAGGCCCAAAAGGGAACAAAATGCTTAAAGCCCAAGTACAATTAGGTCTTTGTTGAGAAATTTGAAGAAAAGAAGAAAAAGAAAGTTACAAATAAAAGAAAAGTATGTCAAGAGGGCAAAGTCCCCACAGGGAAAATCCTGGTCGTAAGCATGCAGAAATGAGGGCAAAAAGAGCAACAAAATTTTTCTAAGCCGAAGACCGAATCCCAACAGGCATTAGGGTAGGGGAGGAAAGTTTTCCCATTCTCGGAAACCTCCCGTGAGCTTCCTCAACTTATTCTTCACTTCCCCCTCCATAGTAGGTTATAAGATCAAAGCATGGCGAAGACCGACTAAGAAGGATGGGCCGCGAGAGAACATGAGTAAAAGCATAAGTCTGTAAGCACATTGACCCGATGTTAAATCATTCAAGAAGGATTAATGAATTTAAGATAGTGATTGTGTAAGGTTTAAGACACTGTGCTCTACTCAGTCTCAAACAAAAGAAAAAAAATATTTTTATAATTAACGCCCCTTTTTCGGGCGTCATTTAAGAAAGTAGCGACAGTCTATAAGTCGTCATTTTCAAATAAAACAATCAAAAAAAATGTTTTTTTAATTCACGCCCATGAAGGGGTGTCTTTCATTGGATTCACGACCTAGGAAATGTCGTCATTTTTAATAAATAAAAAATACTAAATAAAAAAAGAAATTATTAAAAATGATTTTTTAATAAACGCCCCCCGCATCGCGTCAATTTCACAATCAGCGCCCGTTTGCGAGGGCGTCATTTTTAAAGTATAATAAAAAATGAAAAAAAAATAACAAAAAAATTAAGCCGGCTGCTTCCCATCTCATATGCTTGATTGCATCTTTGTGTGGACATCTTTTTATTTTAAGTTGACATCTACTTGCTTGCATGCTGCATTTCCTTATATATATTTTTTTATTATCCACCTTTATTAATTAGAGGCTTGGCCCCTTGACCCGTCAACAAGGTCAAAGAAGAGGCAACCCCTTGCTTATTGAGCAAGGGGCCAAGCCGGACAGATGGATTAATCTGTTTGTTTAAGTGTGAACTACAGGCACAGGGCAAGAACGAACAAGAACGAAAAGTAACAAAAGAAAGTGAAAGCAAAGGCAAGTACGCAAGTCCACAAGTGCTCAAAGTAACCCAGGTAACAAAAATTTTAAATTATATATATGTATCAATGAATATCTGAGTACAAGTGTGAGGGTGGAGAGGTACAAGTAAGTCTCTCTCAACTCTCGCCTCCACCCTCCTCTCTCCTACTCTCTACCTCACCATCGTCGTCCCGACGAGGCGCTCGTGGAGGGGGCATGGACCCCCAGGAAGTAGCTGGAGCTCGAGCTAGCTCCTCTGCCTCGCTCTTCTGCTGAAGAGAGGAACCCGCTACAAAGGTAGAACTGGTAAACGCGTACCCCGCAGCTCTCACTTGGTCCCGGCCTCGCTGTAACTGCTCCTCGTTCGACCGTAGCCGCTCCTGAGTGACGGCTAGCTGGGTCCTCAAGTCTGCAAGCTCCCGCTCGCATGCTGCCTCCTGCTCCCGGTCACGGGTCCGCTCTGCCATGCGCTCCTCTCGCTCCCGGGCACGCTCCCTGCGCTCCATCTCGAGGGCGACTCTCAGCTCTGCCACGTCCAGAGGTAGCTCCTCTCGCCGCCTCAAGGCCCTCTCGAGCTCCGCAACGCGCTGCTCACTGATGGCCAGCTCCGTCCCAGCTAGTGCAGTCTGGGTAAGCGGTGCCTGTAACTCTGAGGTCTGCAACCAGTTAAACAAATCATCAGTTTCACATTTAATTCATTAATTCAATTTCATAAACAACTGAAATAAAATCTTTGCTAACTTACCTAGGTAGTCATCGCGTGCTGTCCTGCCTCGATGCAGGTGAGCGAGGCTCGGAGCTCCTCAGTCTGTAAAAACACAAAATTTTCATGAACACATATAATAATATATAATCAAATGCATTTCTGAGTTTGAGTTTAAGCTTACCCGTGTGGCGAGATCGCGCTCTGCCGCCTCGGCCCGTGCAACCGCCCCAACCAGCTGCTCTGCTAGTGCAGCCGTCTCTGCACTAGGCCCCCTCGAGCTGGAGGCTCCTCCCGTCTCTCTCACCGCTGCTCCCTGTTGGGCACGCTGCATTCATTCAGATTGTCAGTGGCTAATCATCAATAATTCAAGAAATCAATTGCATATAGATAATTTAAACACTCACCAGTGTCTGTAGGTCTGCTCGCGTAGTAGCCAACTGGGCCTCCAAGCTGTGGAGGTGGGCCTGCATGTCCATCGCCGCTATGTCTCGTGCATCCTACATTCATCACACATATCAATCGCATAATAGGCATATAATTTTGCAGAAAAGAAATTAAAAATAAGTGCATGCATACATACCCCTAAGACCTTCATCTGGGGTCGGCCGGCGTAAAACTCCCAGTAGCGTCGGAGGTACTCGGAGCTGTCTGCCACCTGTGAGGTGACTCGTGTCCCGCCACGCTGCCAGTCGGCGTACTGGTCAGGGTACCGAACTCTCCAGTCGGTCACCTTCGTGCGACCGCGCGTCTTCTTGCCTATCCCCCGGGGCTCTCCTACCTCGACCCACTCCTGGTGTAGGCCGAGGGCCCTCATCACCAGCCTAAGCCGTAGTGGCTCGATCTCGTTTAGGCAATGAACCCAAAGCTCATGTCCAAAGCGAGGTCGGCCCGCTACGACCCAGGGCTGGTCCTCGTCGTCATCCCCTCATAGGGTCTCCACACCACCTGCATTCACAAACATGCATATCATCATACCTCACATGCATCATCATATCATTTCATCATATTTTCATAAGGTAGGAATTGTATCATATTAAACATGCATACCAATGAGGCAGGGTAGTCGCGGAACTCTCGTCGTAAAACTCGTAACTCGTAGGCGAGTGGCGCTCCTGTCACGACCGGTAGCCAACGCTGTGCTAGAGGGAAGGATCCCTCATCTCTGGGTCGAGGGTCGGCACGCCCCATCGGCATGTATAGGTGGCTCAACACCTGCATCCATCCATCGCATTAGTAAAACATTCATATGCATTTAAAAATAAAAAGTAAGAAGAAAGAAAAGAAAAAAAAAGAAAAAGAAAAAGAAAATGCATACCTGAAGAAAAGGTGAGAAGTCGCTGATAGTCGTCTCTCGACCTGTCCCCATAGATAGATAAGCCATCAAGTGCACCAGAAGTGCGGCACCCCAAGCGTATCTGCCGACGCTCTCCAAGTCCTCGAGGATCCCTAAGAATCGGCAGTTGATGATGTCGCCCTTCGTGCCGAGCAGCAACCTCCCGAGCATTAAGAATAAGAATCTCCTCAAATCTTGATCTGCTCTCTCTCTCTCAGCTGGGTCCTGGCAGTAGAAGGCCCTAGCTCCCCCAATCAGCCTCTGCGAGAACTCCTCTAGAGACTCCCTCGACCTCTGCCTAGAATCACCCAACCCCATAGCAATGGTAAGGTCGGTGCGGTAGATGGTCCTACACTCGCTCGGCGTCTCGTAGACTGTCTCTAACCCTAGCAGCCTCTGTGTCAGCTCGCTATAGTCAGGTAGGGTGATCCCGCTCACTGCCTCGCCGTCCACCCTCAGCCAGTGATCCTAGCGACGTCCTCCAAACTGGGAACCATGTGACCTCATGGCATCAAGAATGCCCAGCTAGTCCTATCCCATCTCTCCCTAAGCACCTGGATCAAGGGTAGGTCGGGTCTTATAGGCTCTATGCTAAGGAAGGGTCCGAACCCCATGGCATCTACCCTAGCCCTCTGAAAATCTGGGAGCCCGTAGTAGGCAGCTCGAACCTAGACCCAGGAGATCCGAGTCCTCATCAACCCCTATAACAACAAAAGAACATTTTGATATAAGTTTTTTTACGTGGATATTCATCTGCTGTTTCGATTTGCCTTCTGTTTGAATTGACGACCAACCCTGGGTCGTTATTTGTTTAAGTGACGCCCCTGTGGGGGGCGCTGTTTTGGAGGTGATTTTCTGTCCTAACACCATAATTGTGAAAAAGTTTAATTGACGACCACCCCTTGGTCGTTGTTTAATGAATTAACGCCCCGGTGGGGGGCGTTGTTTTCTGGGGTGTTTAAAAATATAACAGCATGCAAAATAAAAATAAAGCAGAGGCATATATCAAAAATAAAAAGAAATGCATGGAAATTAGCAGCAAATAATAAATAAACAAGACATTTTAAAATGACGACATGCGAAGAGCGTGGTTTCATGATTCATCATTTTCAAAAATTAAAAACATTTTAAATTGATGACCCAGGGTGGGTCGTTGTTTCAATTGACGGCACCCACCGGGGCGTCATTTTACTGTGTCACTGGTTCGACATTTCTCCCTTCACCGAGGGCTATGGAAATTGATAAAAAATTTAAAATTAAATGAAATGAAGGGTTGGGGCACCTACCTTGCTCCGTTCGGGTGTTAGTAACCCTCCACGGAGGGGTTGCCGTGGCTGCCGTGGTGGCCGGGGCTACCGGATGTGGCGAAGCCGAGGGGTCGCCGCCGCCGGTCTTTCTTCTTCACCTCCTTCTTCTTCTTCTTCTTCGTCACCGTCTTCATCTCCTTCGTCATCTTCTTCATCCTCACCATCATCTTCATCTTCTTCTCCCTCGCTCCCGTCATCATCTTCCCCTTCCTCTTCGTTGGCCGCTTCTTCTCCTCCACCGTGCTCCACCGCCGGAGCTTCTTCGGCCGCTGCCGGGATTTCCTCATCAACCACCGCGGGAGCCTCCTCTCCGACGTGCTCATCGTCGCCAAGGTCCACCACGTCGGGGGCGGTCACCCTCTGTCATTTGTGTGCACCGCCCGCCATGGGTTCGAGCAGAGAGAGAATGGAGAGAGAGAAATGGGAGATGGAGAGTGGGGCTCGGTTAGGGTTTGGTTGCAGAAAGAGAGAGAAGAGAGAAAGTAGACGAAGGGAGGAGAAGAGACGAGGGAAATAGGGGTTAACGTTCGAAAAGAATTGACGCCCGGATGGATGTCGTCACTCTATTAATTGACGGTCTTTGTCAAGGCGTGGTCTTATGATTTGACGACCCGAATATAGGCGTCATTTTACTTTGCATGGGAACTCATAACTGTCGTCAGACGTATTAATGGGAGATTGATTGATGTGATTGTCATCATGATTATCGTTTGGAATTGACGACAGTCTACGCAGGCGTCGCATGTTTAAGGGACGACATGGATGAAGGTGTTATTGAGGAATTATTTTGAAAATAATTGAAGGAATTTAAAGAGATTAACGCCTTACCTTGGGGCGCCAATTAATAGACGCCTGTTTGGATGAGCGTCAATCATGGTTTTATTTATAAGAAAATTGATTAAGGGAAATTGACGACATGCTCTAAGGCGCCGGTTAGGGAATTGACGCCATGCCTAGAGGCGCGTCTCAGATCAGAGAACCCGAGGCTCAATTTTATCAGACATAATCACATTAAATTGGAAGACAAAAATCATATAACTCGTTGCTTTGGCTCAAATAAGGAAAGATTCTTTTATTTCATTCAGAAAATCATTGTTACATTTAATGAGCCATCATGGGCCTTATCTTTCTAAGTGCTATTACATAAGATTTGCATTTGTTCTCTTCTTCTTCAACATGTTGCTTGGACCTATGAAGTAGTCCAACCTTCCATTGTGCCATGATTGTCTTGACTTCTCTTGATCCCCACTTGAGCCTAGTTCCCTCCTCTTGAGTGGTGGAAGGTGAGAAGGTTCTTCAAATGTATGCCGAGGTAGTCCAAGTTGTGGAAGGCATCGGTGAGCGTTGTAGAGGACGAAGTCGGTCCCGTCGATTAGTTGTAGCTCGATGCCGGAGGAGAGTCTTGAGCGAAGCTCTTGGGTCTTGAGAAATCCCTGGGTGCAAGTGAAGCCACTCTTTGGCATGGTCTTGAGGTAGTTCCTCCAATCACTTCTTTTATTGAGTTTTTGCACCCGATTAGCTACCCTCTCACATAGGCCTAAGGAATCCGTCATGTACCAGAGGGGGCTTTTAGAGAAGATTTTTGAGGCCGGTTGAGTTTCTTGGCATGGATCAAATTTTAGGTGGAGGTCCACCCAACAAGAGAAGAGTAACATGGACCCATAGAGGGGCCGTCCCAAGGAAGCCGAAGTGAGTCCATTATAGAGGTTAGCTAGCACCGCCGGACCTATCCTTTTTCCTTCCCATATGCTAGCTATGGTGCTTAGGTGGCACTCCTCTAGGTGATCTTCCAATGAAGG
Organism: Amorphophallus konjac; assembly: GCA_022559845.1. Classification (NCBI taxonomy): domain Eukaryota; kingdom Viridiplantae; phylum Streptophyta; class Magnoliopsida; order Alismatales; family Araceae; genus Amorphophallus; species Amorphophallus konjac. The sequence goes on from CM040121.1 coordinate 123,292,012, forward strand.
GAAGAGGAGAGCTCCTACCATGCATACAACAAATCCCTTCATCACCCTCTCAAACAAATCTTCATTCTCTTGGGCCTTGTCTATGTTCTTGTATACCCATGAGGCTAGTTTTAAAAGATTGATTCCTTTGTGGGCCTTGATTTGGTTCACTAAGTTTGGGCTTTGTACAAGACTAGTAAGTATATCATGGGCACTTAGTGGCTTAGTCAAGTTAGCCATCTTTGATTCTTCCCCTTGTTTGATCCTTCTTAAGCCAAGGAGCATCTCTACTTCCTCTAAGAGTATGGTGGCTTCAAAAGTGGGAAAGAGGAAAGTATGAGTGTTTGGATGTCATAATTCTATTAGTGCTCCTATGGAGGCCCAATCTAAGTGGATGTCATCATAATGGGTAGCATGGGTAACAAGGTCTAATAAGTGCCACCTTGAAAGGAAGGACCTCATATCTAAGGATAATTTGGAGAGGAGTAAGGGGAGCCACTTGATTTTTAAGAACCTCCTTGGTCCCGGTACATTTGGGTAGTCCTGAATAAAATGGAAAAGAAAAAAAGAGAGAAGAAAGAATGCAATCAGAATTTTGAAGAAAAGAGGAAGAATAAAATACAAGTTTTTCAACTTACTTGGCTCGTATTGATTCTTCCGCTGATATGGCCAGCAACTTCAGATATTCTAAGAAATCCCATCCTAGGTTTCTTAGTGAACCTTTGCATCATAGCTTTCTCCATCTTCTTCTTCAGTTGAAAGACCCTGTGTTTCTAATATGTGGTTCTCTGTTGAGTCTTGGCTGCAATGACTCTCAGTTGTTTGATATGTTTAGCAGACGACCAGATGTATCCTTTTATAATGTTCAACGCTTTGGCTAGCCGTTCAGGGCAATCACGATTTGAGTATAATTCAAACGAGCCACTGGAGTTCTATTTCCGAGCAGGAAACAGAGCACAGTTATTTATGGTTAATTGACGGCGTTAACAATGGCGTCATTTCATTGAATAGCGACATTTTCAGTGTCGTCTTTTATTTAACGTCTCTATGCCAGACATCATTTTTATCCGATTCCAAGTTGAATAGTGATCATGATTAATGCCCCAATAACCGTCGTCATTTATGCTTTTGACGCCGCTGCATAGGGTCATCATTTCCTGGGTTTACGTCTTTTGAATTGCTTTACAGCATGATGATTGTTGATGAACTTAAGTGCTTTATGCTTTAATGAAATTGCTTATATCACGCACTTATGATCATATTCTGAGCTAATAATTTTTGAGCATAGAGAAGCGCAGGTTATGCAGGTCTTGAGATGATTGGATTTCTTACACTGGTAACATCATTCCATCCGTTGTATTTTCTTCTATAAGCATTCTTACTATATGGTATCTACGCTATTATAGCATATCAAGGACCTTGTGGTTCTGATGAACCTGGAATTTGAGTTCCCCTTCATCAAAAACAGTGATAATTCTAGGGGAGTCTTGATCACACGGATAGGCCGTTGGGTCATTTAAGATTTGGGACGACAGTTCCACTTTCTGAGTTGATGCGTGGATAAACGGGCTTCGGCTTAGTGTCAGCTTAGAGATCTGGATTCTTGACCAAGTCTGGATGGTTTAACAATATAATCCTTGATTATTTTCTATTTTTAGTTTGTTTTGATTTTTTTTCTTTTAGCCCAGCATGCATCATGTAGGACTTTGAGCTTTAATGATGAAAATCCTCACATTACGTCAATAATGAGGGCCACTTGCTCTTAATTGAGTTGATATGAGATATTCCATTCCAAATCGAGTACTATATTCTCCTTGAAGCCGCTCAGGCTGGTTCCTTGAAAGCATTCATTTGCTGGGCCTTTATCTCAATTCACTTTATTTTTCTACAAACCCACCTTGGTTGTAGCACGTCCACATTGGCTGGTAACCGCTCTCCAATGGTGTCTTTCCTTCCGTGCCCTCGCGCACATTTTTCGTTTATTAGATTAGTTCCTTCAATCCAGCTGATCATTGCTTTCTCGTAATCATCCAAGGTTGTTTCATTCAGAATCCTGGAAAGATTTTCAATGCTTAGAGTCGGAGGCGTGTCACATCAGACATTGGCATCTACTTATCAGTTCGCTCCTTTCATTCCGCCCGTTGCACTTTCGCTTCATTCCGTCTCACTCCCTTGCAAAGCAGACGCCAAGGCGGGACAGCTGTAGACACGTCAAAATCGATGATATGTTGAGTAAATCTCATGTCACCATGTGACGTCCCAAAGTGGACTTCAATATTGGCTTAATATGAAGTTTTTCAAATTATTTGATAATTTATCCATATTAATTGTAATTTCTTTGCATTTTTCTTTAAATAATTGAAATTAACGCCTTAAGGGAGGGCGTCATTTAATTGACGACCTGAAGAAGGTCATGATTCCATAAATAAACGACTGTTCAGACATGCGTTGTTTCCTGGATTTTATGAATCCTAAAGAAAATAAAACTCAAAGAATTGACGTCCTATTTAGGGGCGTTGATTATTTAACGCCCATTCAAGCAGGCGTCATTTCTCAATTTTAAATAAGGAAAATCATTTATTTCTATAATTAAATCCAAGAATTAACGATTGTGTGAATGTCGTCATTTGAATTGACGCCCCTAGTCAGGTCGACATTTGCACTTCCATCTCCCTTTCGCCTTCTTCTTTCCTGTAGTGATCCTTTCCCCATTTTACACCTTATGTTCGATTAGGAAGAGGGTTCCTTGTTAGAGGATTCATTGCCTTGTTTTAATCCTATTAATGCAAGGATTTTTGGCCTATAAATACCTTCACATGTGCTCCTCGTGCGAGAGTGAAGAAGAAGAAGAAGAACAAAAAGGCTAACAGAGAGAGAGCTAAGAAGAACGCTGTGAGAGTTTTTTTACACAGAGAGGGGAGATTTTTATTTTTTTGCAGGTACTTCACGGTGTTGATCTTCTTCCAAAGTCCCTTCCTCTGGTGTTCTTTCTCCCATGAGCGGTGTCTTCATCCGACGTTTCTTCATCCTGCTGCAGCTACTGCAACCTTGTTTTTCTCCCTTTACTGCTGCACACACAGTAGAGAGGACACTTCTTCTTTAGTTTTTTTTATTTTTATCATATCACTCATCACTCTCTAGAGATCTTCTCAGCACGTTAAAATTGCTTTGCACCATACTATATCTTGCTTTGCATGTCATTCATAATTCCAACCTTGTTGCTCCTTCTTAGGGGTTTAAAACCAAAAACACACAAGGTGTGTTCATGCCCAATCTGTTTGATTTCATATTTTTAGAGCATCGATACTACACACTTGGCTAATCTATATCTTTGTTTATTTTGTGTGTTTGTAAGGGTAATCAAGCTATAAACCCCCTTCATCGGCCGGCCGATAGAAGGAGGAAGGAAGAACTCCTAATCCCACCCGCTCAATACAAGGTACATGCGATCATCCTTCTTCTTTTGAGGTAACCCCTTTGACGATCACCCTCCATAGAGCATCTCATGCTCATCCTCTTTTCCTTCTTGTCCCACTTATTTTAGCATAATTATTCATCCTTAATCATTATTATTCCTCTTTAAAAATGTCTATGTGACACGTTCACACCCCTCACCGACAGTGAGGATCCACACACTATCTTGTAAAGTGTTACAAGATCAGACACACACACGCATACACTAGGAAAGAGAGCTCCCGCGAAGGTGTAAGAACACCTTAAAACACACAAAACTACAACGGATTAAACACACACACACACACAGATCTAGGAAGATCCACACACACTGAAATGTTTAATGATTACAAGAACCACAAATGAAGCTCAAGAGAAAATATGAAATTAGAACACAAGAGAGGAATCTTGATTTGCTTCCTCTTAGTGGATGACGAATGCTTTGGATGCAGGTTGATCCCTTGGATTGATCTTCACTTGAATGGATGAAGAAGGATGAAGAACTCTTCTCAGAGCACTGTTCACGTCTACAGTGCTAGCTCCCTTCTCTTCCTCTTTGGTAGCCTCCTTGATCCACCTTGAGCATTAGGGTTTTCTTAACCCTCTTGTATATGTTTTATAGACTTTGAATGGTCCATGGACTCCCCCCAGACCAGATCCACAATTTCTAGAGGGTTTGGTTGCTTAGGGATTAAACAATACCAAGAGGGATGACTTTTCTCGAAGTGACAAAAAGTCAACAATTATGGGCAGCTCGGGGCTGGCGGTCGACCTGCAGAGGCCAGCAGTCGACCGCTAGGAGCATTCTTGTAGCTATTTGGCTGCTGGAAAAATAGGTCGACCGCTAGGGTCCTGGCGGTTGACCGCCAGTTTTACAGGTTGCTTATTTTCAATGCTGTGATTTTAGGTCGACCGCCAAGGGTCCACAGGTCGACTGCCAATCTCCAAACCTGCAAAAATCAAGTGTTAGCCCACTTGAAACTGTCCATAGGTTCGATGCTTGAAAGGGGCTTGTGTTATAGTTGATTACAAGTTCGTTTAGGCTCGATTTAACACATGGAAGGATTCATGAACACTAAGTTGAAATGGGGTGAAACTTGATGGTTTAAAGCATGAAACTTCGTTCTAATACAAGGTACGTAGGAGATAAATGTCCTGGGTTTTGTTATCATCAAAATCACTCGGATATGTTCAACAATCTCCTCCTTTTTGATGATGACAAAAACTAGGCATTAAATTCACATGTTCAAACCATTGTGCCTTTGAGCGAGTTTTTAAAATGAAGTCAATCACATTTGAAATTCAGTTGAAATCCATCAAGTTGAAACATTGAGCTCAAGATTTGAAGGCATTCAACACGTCCATTTCAGCACGACATATCACTTCCAACACAAACACTTCAACATATCCATACCAGCCATTCAATACTTATTTGCCACATTGAAAAGAAGTGAGAGAGGAGAGAGCCAATCTTATAAATTCAAGGAGTGCATTCTTCCATTCATTCTCATTAGATTCATACAGGGCAAGAGGTGAAAAGGGACTCGACACACGAGGGAATGCAACCACTAAATGCAAACCACTAATGCAATACAACCAAAATGCAACCAACATGCTCAAACTACAATGCAAGAGACAGACATGCATGCAAGCAGGCAAACACACATAGCATATATATAAGCCTAATAGCCTACTTCTCCCCCTTTGACATCAGCAAAAAGGAGTGGGGAGGGATACAAAAGGTGGACAAAAGTGACACTAGTGACTCGAGAACAGCTACACAGCAGGGTGATCTCAACTTCCTCACCATGAACACCATCTGAGGCACCATCAACATGGGGGGAGCCAGCAGGAGCAGGAGCAGGAGCACGAGGGAGACAGTCCGCAATGTCATGTAGAGTTTCATCATGATGAAGAAGCTGGCGACAGATGACAAGAAGGGATTGGTTAGTCAGCCGGAAGGCTTCACGGTTATCTTCATGGCTGGCATAGAGAGTGGCCATGTGGGTAGAAAGATCATCCAGAGCATGGGTGAGGGATTCCATTCGTCCAGTCATGGTATCCATAAAAGTGTCCAAACGCCCAAGGGAGGAGTCAATGCGGGTTTCCATGCCTAAAAGACGCCTATCTAGAGTCTCATAGTCTCCCCAAGTGGGATGCCCAGCACCCTAAGTGGAAGACTCCCCATGAAAGTACTGTGGTGGTGGAGGAAGATCCGCTGGAGGAGGCACATCCTCGGGCTGTACTGGTGCAGGTGCATCTTGGTGACCCTGTTGTGGTTCCGGTTCTTGCTCTTCTTCACTATCATTCTCTTCCCCATAAACTGGCACATTACGACGAAGCTCACCATTTGCAGCACGGTAATAGCCCATGTCGGAGGAAATCTTGTGCTCATTATAAATGTCATCCTGTCGGACCAGAACAAACTGCTCATCCGCTAAGGGGACCTTAGCAAAGGTGAAAACCCCAGTGAGTTGGGAAGTATAAGGCAGGGACCTCCGTAAGTGAGTACGGCATCATCCTATCAATTGAGTCATAAGCCATCCCATATTAACTAATTCGCCATTCATAACATGATAGAACAGAAATCGGTGCACTTCAGTCACTTCATCTCGGCTGCCACTCTTGGGATAAAGAAGTGTAGTAAACATGTGATGGAGGACCCGCTGGAGTGGGGGAAAGTGGTTGGCATTGAGCTCAAGCAGGTCACTTACACCTCGCACAAAATCACAGCTCGTCATGGCAATAAAACTTGCCTCAACCTCACCATGCCCAAAACTCATGTCTGCACCATAGGAAGAAACACCTAGGGCACGATTGAATAAGTCTGGAGTAATACGGATCTCAATGCCCTGAACCGTGGTGTACAATCTCCCATTTCTATCAACCAAATTACCATAGAACTATTGCACTAGATATGGATAGTAGCGGTTGTATCTAGTGACAAAATCAATCCATCCTGGTTGCATTGAGAAAACGGTATAAATGTCGGGCAAGATTTCATTCATCTCCTCAAAATCGATAAGACGGGGATCGATGAAAGTTCTTGGCGGTAACCTGGGTGCCGGAGCCTGTGGGGGTGGTGCGGTCCGAGCTTCACGTCTCCGAGCACTAGGTTCCCCTTGGAGAAGACATCGAGCAGTCCTTCTAGGGGCCATTTTAGACTAAGAAACCCGCTGAAGATATGATCCTCTTGAGAGGTAGAACCCTTACCTTGGGATAGAGAGAGAGACACCGGGGAGGACTGTGAACACCTTCTTCACACTCTGGAACTCAGGGAAGGGTGACACGAGAGCACGAACACCGGCGAGGAGTTGTTCCGAAATGGAGAACAATAGGCCGGATTGTGTTCGGAGAGAGGAGATGTGGGGTTTTTAGGGCTTAGAAGAGGGGAGTGAGGTGTGCTAGGGTTAGAATAGAGTAAGGGAGAGAGAAGAAAATGCAATAGAATGTGGGAAGGAGGGAGAGAACCCCCTTAAAATGGGGTTCGGACGCGGCTGAACTGGGCCGGTTCGCCGCTGGCGGTCGACCGGCACGAAGCTAGCGGTCGACCGCTGGGGCATAGAAACCCCATTTTTGACCCCGAGAGGGAAGGTGTCTAGCCAGCGACCTCCAGAGATAAAAGTGGGCTCCATGACCCTGTGGACTCCCCCATTTTCACAAAATCACATTTTCTTTTTTTTATATATCTTTTTTTTCTTTTTCTTTTGCTAACCCAAGAATGATGTCAAGCATGAGTCGACTATAGAATCCCATGTTTAGAGACTGCTTAGACCACTAGATCACTAGTCCACATTTATTTGTCAAGGAATATTCAGTCTTAGGAATATGTCAAGGAAGAAGTGTGTAAATATATATATAAGTACAAGCACACATGCTAGGTATTGTCATACACAATAGAAATAAAACACACACAATGCATGCATCTCACATAATCTACCCAAAAGAAATCAACCTAGTGCAGACCTAAGTATGTATGCCCTCACCCTTGCACATGCCAAGTTCTCTCCTAATTTTATTGAATTGATCCTGATTTAGGGGTTTTGTGAAGATGTCAGCCAGTTGGTTAACTGTATCAATGAACTTGAACTCAAAGACCCCTTTGCCTACATGATCTCTCAGAAAATGATGCCGAATGTCAATATGTTTGGTTCTGGAGTGTTGAATAAGATTTTTAGATATATTAATTACACTTGTATTATCACATAAGATCAACACACAATCCACTTCAACATTCAAATCAAGCAATTGATTTTTGATCCAAAGTACTTGGGCTCCACAACTTCCGGCGGCTACATATTCAGCCTCGGCCGTTGAGAGTGCTACTGAATGTTGTTTCTTGGAGGCCCATGAAACGAGGCACCCGCCAAGAAATTGACAGTACCCACTTGTACTTTTATGATCTACAATGCACCCGGCATAATCCGCATCGGTATAAGCAATTAAATCAAAAGAACCACCGATGGGAAACCACAAGCCAAAATCTATTGTGCCAATAAGGTATCTAAAAATGCATTTAACTGCTGATAAGTGAGATTCTTTAGGGCATGACTTGAAACGGGCACAAAGACATACACTGAATTGAATGTCAGGGCGGCAAGCTGTAAGGTACAGTAGTGATCCGATCATACCTCGAAACAGTGTAAAATCTACTATTTTACCATTTTCATCCTTATCGAGCTTTGCGGTGGTGGCCATGGGAGTTGATATGGGTTTTGCTTCCGCCATCCCATATTTCTTCAGAAGTTCCATAGTATATTTGGCTTGATTGATGAAGATTCCTTCTGAAGTTTGTTTCACCTGCAATCCAAGGAAAAAGGTCAGCTCCCCCATTAAGCTCATCTTGAATTCTCCTTGCATAATCTTTGTAAATTCATCGCATAAGACATTATTAGTAGCTCCAAAAATAATGTCATCCACATATACTTGAACTACTAAAATGTCCTTATCTGATTTCCTTGTGAAAAGTGTTTGATCAACCTTACCTCTCTTGAACCTATTTTCAACCAGAAATGAGGTAAGCTGTTCATACCATGCCCGTGGTGCTTGTTTTAGTCCGTACAAGGCCTTTTGGAGCTTGTACACATGTCGTGGATGTTTGGAATCTTCAAAACCTAGAGGCTGCTCTACAAAAATATCCTCCTTTATATAACCGTTAAGAAATGTAGATTTAACATCCATTTGAAACAATTTAAAGTTAAAAGAGCAAGCGTAGGATAGTAAGATCCGGACTGCTTCAAGTCTAGCAACCGGTGCAAAGGACTCATCAAAATCAATGCCCATCTCCTGGTTGTACCCCTTGGCTACAAGCCGGGCCTTATTCCTAACAACAAATCCCGCATCATTTAGCTTGTTTCTGAACACCCAACGGGTTCCAATAGTGGGATGGTTCTTAAGATGCGGCACAAGAGTCCACACTGTTATGTTAGATGGACGCAGTCTATCTCCACAAAGTGTGGATCTAGAGGGGGGTGAATAGATCTACTGCCTAATTTAAAACCAGTATAAGGCTCTAAAGCGAATATAGGCAAATCTACTGAATCACTATCTCGAGTACTAGATTTGAACAGAGGCGAATCAAACTGTGAAGATGAATAGGAAATCCAATCGCACACAGTTCATAAACAAACAAGCAAACACAAGGCACACAAGATTTTTAGGTGGTTCGGTCAGGAGACCTACGTCCACCCCACACTCAACCGAGTATGGCTTACTGCTGCGCAGTACAGCTTGCGTCTGCTGGGCAATACAGCTTGGCCTACAAACCGCTGAGCAACACAGCTTGCTGTCCGAGACAAGTCTCGCCTGCTGAGGATTACAGCTTCACCTATCCAGAGGAAACCTCCACTGCAACTGCTGGGGTTTACAGCTTACCCGACCAGAGGCAGCACCTCTGCTAACAGCTGACTCACAGCTTAAAGAAATAATTTCAGAAACAAAAGATAGAAGAAAATGAAAATAAGAAAACCCAACTGGGAATGTAGCTCGGAATGAGAAAAGCTCAGCTCTGGTATCTGAACCAAGAGTCTGAGATACAATCAGAAAAGCTCTCAAACAAAACTCTCTCAATCTCACTCTCTCAACACATCTCTCTCAATCTTCTCTTCTCTCTTTTTCTTCTTCTCTGTTTTTCTTCTCTCTGTGGATCGGTGGCTCTCTGCTGCTTCAGACTTTTACTCTCTCTGTATATACTTTGCCACTGTTCGATCAGCCTTCATCCGAAGAAGAAGACTCATATATATACCAGCAGCAGATTGGATAAGGGCGTGTGGCTTCCACATTTCCCGCCCAAAGAATTCTCCAGATCCGAGGAAATTTCATCCACATGGCAGCATCCTGGATGGGCTGCTTCCACGTGTCACCATCTGGGCACCTCGTCCTTCCTTGGATCATGAGCCAAGTCATCAATCTCAGCCAGGAGTGCCTGTCAGACAGTCGAATTAGAATTATCAGTTTAAGTATAAACCTTTGTACTGACTTTGTAGGATGTAATACATTGTATAGACTCTGCACTGTATAGACTCTGTGAATGCGAATGCAATGCAATGTTCAGACTTTATGAATGTGTGGCTATGGCATTGTATAGACTTGGTGAATGCAGAACAATGTCATGTACAGACTACATATATGTAGTGCTTTGGCCTTGTACATGCTTCACGCATGCAGGACTGTGGCATTGTAAGGCGTGTATAGACTTCGTGTATGCGAGACTGAAGCGTGTACAGACTTTGTGAATGAACCCAACCGATGTCTAGACTTTGTTAAGACGTTGAATGAGACGCTAACCCAATGCATGCAATCAGTGATGTACAGACTTGGAGATGCAATGTGCAATGCAGTGAAGTGTGTACATTGAATACGAATGCATAGACATGCTGACAACAGATGTGTGGACTTTGAAGAACATTCAGCAGCCAATGTATAGACTTAGGCAATGGAAAGGCTTGCCAGTGTATGGACTTGATGAGCGTGCAGCAATGTGCAGACTTCAATGCATGAAGAAGCAATGTGTAGACTTTGACAGACACAACGTGCAACAATGTATAGACTTGAAACACTAGATGCACGATGTACATACTTCAACTAAAATGATGCACAATGTACAGACTTGAATGCTGTGCGATGTACAGACTTCATGTTATGCATGAGACTCTAAGAAGACAGACGATGTATAGACTTAGCCAGCCTTCAGCTCGATGTACAGACTTCATGAATGATGCATGCAATGCACTGGACGATGTTTGGACTTAGCCGATGCAGACTAGTCCGATGTACATACTTGCTCGTTGTTCAGACATCATGAGCGATGTACAGACTTGCCAAGAGAAAGACTGTACAGACTTGAGCAAAGCAAAGCAGTTGAATGTATAGAATTCACGATGTGTAGACTTGCCAAAGATAACTGGACGATGTACAGACTTGAGCGAAGCAAAGTCTGTACAGACTTGAAGGTTCACAATGTAAAGACTTTGGCAAAGCAGCAATGTACAGACTTGCACAGTTCTGGGATGTATAGACTTTATCTGAAAGCCCAATGTACAGACTTGCAAAACTGAACGTAGGTAAAGATCCCAATGTATAGACTTCGAAGTTCAACTGGTGAATGTACAGACTTTGAAGGTTCAACTGGTGAATGTACAGTCTTCACCTCGAGCAAGCTACAGTGCAGTGTATGGACTTTGAATGACAGTGCAAGCACTGTATAGACTTTGAGCACAAACACCACAATGCAATGTATAGACTTACTGAGCTGACGCTGCATGAGACACTAAGTAGCTCACATGCATTAGTGTATAGACTGTATGCCTAATGGATGCACTAATGCAGTATATGCACAGAGGAAGCACTGCACCGATGCAATGCATGCACATAGCAGGTATTGAACTGAAGCAATGGATGTATAGACTTACGTTCTCAACGATGCACAAACACAACACAAACACAACACGATGTATAGACTATGCTGAGTGTGAAGACTTGTGTGTGTGTGCAGTGTGTAGACTTGTGAAAATACATAGAACACACAGACAATCTGATAAAACAATTTCATCAAAACATAAACAGTTGCTAATCAATCAAAACAAGGTGTTGCCAATGAAATAAAGCAATTGTCAACATCATCAACACAAAGGAGTCACAACAATCTCCCCCTTTTTGATGATGGCAACCCCCTATCATATAGAAGAGCAACATCCTGTCATTCAGATGAATTTTTGATGAAAGACATGATTTGTTATTCAGATTGTCATGCAGATGCTATGAATGCATGCTACGAAATAAAAACTAACTCCCTGCTTATAAGATCTCCCCCTTTGCCATAACATGATTCATACACTCCCCCTAGAATGAATTCAAAATTCATCAAACAGACAATATTCTCTGCCTTTGCCATCAACAAAGAGGAAGGAAAGTGATTACAAGGGAAAGAACAAGTGAGATCATCTGACTGGCATTCTGAACAAGTAGTTCAGGAATAAGCATTCTAAAGCACAGAGTCTTCAGTCATATGAATTTAGAAACTACTTTCAGATAGAATTCTGGTTTAAAGACTATAAAATGTTGAGTTCATGCACTACAATCAATGGATAAGTTTTCTGTGCATGATAAAATAATAAACTAGAATCACATTTGCATGAGAGATTCAATTTCAAAATATCTTACTTTCATAGACTCAAAAAAAATGTTAAGAGTTACCAGGTCATGTATTGAAATTAAACAAGTTGACATCCATGAAATTTTTTTTGAAGGAACAGCATTTTCAATATTAGTTCATTAAGGGCATTCAGGTGCCATTTGTCTTTTTGCGTAAGGGTATACGTTTATCAGACGTCAATACCCCTAGATACTCAACATGATGGACCATTCTGCCATGATCAAATTCAATAGAACTGATTTACACCTTTTTGTGTGAGGGTACACATTTATCAGACGCCAGTTACCCCCAGGTACTCAGTGAAACCACCTTACTATTTTGATCATTTTATGCAAAGATAACTGATACACCTCATGACTTAAGTATTGTCCATTTCTTTGATGGATCACTTAGTTTCTCAGTGATTTACCAATCATTGCTCTGCCAACATTATTTTTCAAGGATTTTCAATATTTTTCAATATCTTTCCTAGCTGTCCTTTATATGTTTCAGAATGATTTGATTAAGGACAATACACATACTTAGCTTCTCTAACATGATTTCAGATGAGTTTTTCAGATTTCAGATATGATTAGCTTTGTCTGACATGAAATAAGATAAGGGTTGAGAGCTTTATCAATTTTCAGCTTTCTTATATACTGATTGTAATCTTTAAACTCACAAAATTATAAAATTCAAACCATTAAGTCAGTCTATAAGCAATTAAAATTCTTATAAGAGAAGAAGTTTGTTTTCTATTGCTTAGGAATCAAAACTGACTAACAGATTGCCATATTGTCAGACTCAATCATTCAGAGTCAAAGGATGAATGAACGGGGTCGACGCTGGGAGTTCAAGGCGTCCACGCATCAGTTGAAGAGGCAACAATATAAAACACTGAGATAATATCAGTGCGTCGACTCCATGCTATTGCAGCGTCAACTCATCAGAATAAGGAGCAGAGGCATTTACAGATCTAGTTCACTACGTTAACGCCACAGTAGAGTAGCGTCGACGCAGCAATTAAAAAGGCAGAGTTAATGGTTCACTGGAATACCCCAGTGCGTCACCGCTACAGCGTGATAGCGTCGACGCAGCAGTTCACCCTGAATTTCTGACAAGACTCCCCCTGTCTATATGCATGCAGTTTTGCAAATGAATGGCGAGAATTAAATGAGAGAGAGCTTCGACATAGGTCATGGATGAATGATATGCAATGAAAACTATGTCAAAAAAAAAATTATGAATGATATGCATGTGGTTTTAGACACATTCATGACTAAATGATATGCAGTGATGATCATGAGTGTAAAAAAAATATGAGTGACATGCATGATCATGCGTCTGTTGCTACATTCAACATTCACATATTTTATTCAAGCCATCAGAGAATTTATTCATTATGCTGAAATTTACACAAGCCAAGTTCTCTTCTAAGAAATTTAAACCTTTCATTCCTAAGAGGCTTAGTAAAGATATCAGTAATTTATTTTTCAGTTTCAATGAAGTTCATTTCAATTTCCTTTTTATTTACAACATCTCTAAGAAAATGGTGTTTTATCTCTATATGCTTAGTCCTAGAATGATGAACAGGATTTTTAGCAAGGCATATAGCACTAGTATTATCACACAAGATTGGAATACATTCCAATTTTATATGATAATCATCTAGTTGGTGCTTGATCCAAAGTACTTGGGCAGCACAATTACCTGCTGCAACATATTCAGCCTCAGCTGTAGATAAGGCTATAGTGTGTTGCTTCTTAGATGCCCAAGATACTAGACAGCCACCAAGAAATTGACAATAGCCACTAGTGCTTTTTCTATCTACTCGACACCCAGCATAGTCTGCATCAGTGTAGGCTAGAAGTTCTAACTCACACTTAGCAGGATACCATAGACCTAGCTCTTGGGTGCCTAGTAAATACCTAAAAATCCTTTTCACAGCCTTAAGATGTGTTTCTTTAGGACTAGCCTGAAATCTAGAGCATAAACACACTGAAAATTGAATGTCATGCCTAGATGCTGTAAGATATAGAAGGGATCTGATCATACCTCAATATAGCCTTTGGTCCACTGGTTTACCTTGAGAATCTTCATCCAAACTGGTTGAGGTACCCATTGGAGTAGCTATTTCATCGAGGTTGTCCATTTTGTACTTCTTCAATAGATCCCTTATGTACTTGGACTGAGAGATGAAGGTACCATCCTTTGATTGTGTAACCTGCAGTCAAAGAAATAGTTTGAACTCACCCATTGAGCTCATTTCAAACTCATTAGTCATAATTTGAGAGAATTCCTCACACAATCTGGGGTTAGTTGACCCAAACACAATGTCATCCACATAAATTTGAATGATAAGAATATCTGAATGACTCACCTTGGTGAACAATGTTTGATCAACTACACCTCTTGTGAAGTTCTTTTCAGTGAGGAATTTGCTCAACCTGTCATACCAAGCTCTAGGAGCTTGCTTTAAACCATAGAGAGCCTTTTTGAGTTTATAGACATGATTAGGGAAATCTAAGCATTCAAATCCAGGAGGCTGTCTCACATAGACATCCTCACTGATTTCCCCATTCAGAAATGTAGATTTTACATCCATCTGCTGAAGATTTATTCCTAGGGAACATGCATAAGCCAATAATATTCTGATTGCTTCTAACTTGGCTACAGGGGCAAAAGACTCTTCAAAGTCTATTCCAAATTCCTGATTATACCCCTGAGCTACAAGTCTGGCCTTATTTTTAATGACATTCCCTGATTCATCAGTTTTATTTCTGAACACCCATTTAGTCCCTATGACTGTTTCATGATCAGGAGGTGGAACCAAATGCCACACCTTATTCCTGTCAAATTGATTGAGCTCCTCATGCATGGCATTAATCCAATGCACATCTTTGAGAGCACAGTCAATGGACTTGGGTTCTACATTTGAAACAAACGCATATGCATTCAATTCATTTTGAATTCTTAAGTGACCTCTAGTCCTAGGGGGGTCATGCAGATTGCCAATTACATTATCTACAGGATGATCTTTTAGATATCTAATGTTGACAATTTCATCACCATGAGTTTCATTTACCTCCCCCTGAACTGTAGGCTCTTCTTCATTAAGCTCTTCATTTCCTTCCTCATCCTCGGATTTGTCTGCAGGATTTCCTTCCTTCAAAATATCACCATTGTCTTCATTCCTGCATTGACCAATATTAGTCTTTAATAATGATTCATCAAAAACTATATGTGGAGATTCTTCAACAGTTTTGGAATTCAGATTATACACTCTATATGCTCGGGTGTTTTCAGAATAACCAAGAAAAATTCCTGGTTCACCTTTAGGTTCAAATTTATCAAGGTCTCTTTTATCATTTATATGAATGAAGTATTTACAACCAAAAACCTTGAAATGAGCAATAGAAGGTTTCTTACCCTTTAAGATCTCATAGGGCATTTTCTGGGTAGAAGGTCTTACCATGGCTTTGTTAATTACATAACAGGTAGTATTTACTGCTTCAGCCCAGAACTTCCTTTGTAGACCACCTTCAACCAAGAGTGTACGACCCATCTCCACTAGGGTTCTGTTCCTTCTCTCCACAACTCCATTCTAATCAGGTGTCCTTGGTGAGGAGAACCTATGGTTAATTCCATTTGACCTACAGAATTCATCAAACTGTGAGTTTTCAAACTCACCTCCATGATCAGTCAAAATATTTTCAATTTTTTGGTTTTTCTTAAGACAGAACTCCTGCAATTCTGAGAATGCATCACTTTTATGTGATAAGAAATATACCCAAGTATACCTAGAGAAGTCATCTACCATGACAAACCCATACTTCCTCCCTGATAAGCTGACAAACCTGGTTGGCCCAAAAAGGTCCATGTGTATCAGCTCATAGGGTTTAGAAGATAGATTTTCTGTTCTAGATTTAAATGACTTTCTAGTTAACTTTGATTGAGTGCATGCATCACAAATTTTATTTTATTTCTTAAAGGAAACTTTAGGAAGTCCTCTAACCATGCTATGCTTATTCAGTTTATGCAAAACAGTGTAACTAGCATGGCCTAACCTACGATGCCATAAAAATGCTAAGTCCTCTCTACTAGCAGTAAGGCATAGGTTAGAATGTTGAATATCATCTAAATCTATCATGTAAGTGTTATTTAACCTCTTACCAGAAAATTTAACAGTTTCAGAATCAGGTTCAAAAACTTTGCAACATTGAGAATCAAAGAGCACTTTGCATCCTTTATCACATAGTTGGCTGATGCTAAGTAAGTTATAAGCTAATCCTTCAACCAGCATGACATCTTCAATGCAGCAGGTGGTACACTTACCTACCTTACTTGATCCGATAATTCTACCTTTTGTGTTGCTACCAAAGGTGACAAGGCCTCCAAGCTTCTCTGTCAGCATGCAGAACATGGCCTTATCTCCTGTCATATGCCTGGAACAGTCGCTATCCAAGTACCACAAGTTGTTCTTGGCTACCAGGCATACCTGCATACACAATTAGGTAGAGAAGTTTGGAACCCAAGACTGATTGGGCTCCAGAACAGATGAAGTAGAAGCAAAGCAAGAAAGCAGACTTTTTGGAATCCACATTTGTTTAAATGAATTCTGTTCAGTGGATTTTTCAAATTTCTTTCTGTTATTGTTCCTTTTCTTCTTGTTGTTTGCACCAGCATGATTGTTGACAGTGTTGTTACTTCTGTGCCAGTGCCTTGGCCAAGGTGCATTCATGAAATTGTGGCCATAGTAGTTCCTGGGTTGGCTGAAAAAATTCAGATTCCTAGGTGTCAAATTGCCATACCCATCAATCCAATTTCTAGTGTAAGGTCTATAAGACTGTGTACCCTGATATGCAAGACCTGTAAACCTTCCTTGAGTCCTAGTCCATCCTGACCTATTTGGATAGGTTGACTGTGCAAAAAAGTGGGACTGGGCTCTAGGTTGGTAGAAATGTTTGGGTTGAGCTCTAACAGCATTCTGCCTCCCCTGCACCTTGGACCCTGCTGACCTATTCATAGGTGTGTATTGGGTCTTCTTCAGAGGTGGTGGTGATGGTGGAGACTTGGTGACCTTAACATGGGGTTTATAAGACTATTTAGGTTGACCCCTAACCTGAGACTGAGCTTTGGGATTTTGCATGGATGTGCTAGCTCTACTAGGCTCACTCAGTTTTTGTTTGCCCTTCTCCTCAGCACTGGGCTTTTTCAGATTAGCAGTTTTGTTCATTGACATGTTTGAATTCATGCTAATTAGAGGTCCTTTTTCTTTTTGTGCAACAAATGAAATAATTTTCATTCCAAAGGTTTTTGTTGCACTAGTATTAAATCTAAGGCCCTCTTTTCTGAAGTTGACCTTTGACCCTAACAAAGCATTTAGATTATCTGTACCTTGTGTCATTTTCTCAATGGTTTTAAGCTTGTCCTCATTATCCTTTTGAATGTCTTCAATGGATTTTTTCAGTTCTGTATTCACACTTAGGACAGCTTGATATTTTTCATTCACAATTTTTATCTCACTTTCATATTTCTGAATTTTCAATTTCAGTTCATCAGTTTCTTTTTCTAACCTCTCATTTTCTTCTTTAGAGGCTTTTGACTCATTCTTGATTTCTTCTAATTCAGAACATGTGAGTTTCAATTTTTCATTCTCAGATTCTAGACATGCAATTTTATCAGTTAGAGTTGTTTCATTTTGCATGGAGTTAATCTTTCTTCTTAGATGTCTATTTTTTTTTCTAATATCATCAGCTCTATCAGCTATGTCATGGTAGGCATCTACCCAATCAGCAATAGTGAAATTTTCAAATCTAGTGATTACCTCATCTGAGTCCTCCTCTCTGTCTTCAGAGCTTGTTGCCATAAGACAAATGGGCTTCTCAGATTCGGCTTCACTGTCAGAAGTATTGCTCAGGGAGCCTTCATCTTCATAACTCCAGGTGCTAACCATAGCTCTCCCTTTCGTGTTCTTCTTCTTTGACCTGTCCTTGTATTTCTGATTCTCTGGACAGTCAGCTTTCATATGGCCTGCCTTCCTGCATTGATAACAAGTATTAGATTCAATTTTCTTTGCAGGGTTATGTTTATACCTTTTATCCCTTCGGCCGCCACTGTACTTCTTTTGGCTGAATCGTCCTGCTCCTTTCCTGAGGAACCGCCTGAACTCTCTGGTCATCATTGCCATCTCAGTACGAGTTATATCTTCTTCATTCAGGCTCTCCTTGGATGATGAACTGCTAGAGCTTGATCTGCTGGACTTGCTGGATTTGCTGGCACCAGCTTTCAGAGCGATTGGCTTCTTCTTCCTCTCAGCTTCTTCTATCCTTGTCATATTAATCTCATATGCCATCAGCGAGCCAATTAGCTCATCAGCCCTCGTATTTCGCAAATCCCTTGACTCCTCCATCACTGTAGCTTTAGTATGCCAAGCATGAGTCAGGGAGCGCAATATCTTCCTCACTACATCATATTCTGTCTGAGCCTTCCTGAGACCTCTAAGACCATTAGTAATGGTTGTCAATCGAGCATACATTTCCTTGATGGTCTCGTTGGGCTTTATCTTGAAGGCTTCATATTCGGACACAAGGAAATTGTCCTTCGTCTCTCTATCTTGAGAAGTCCCTTCATGAATGACTTTCAGTGCATCTCACATCTCCTTAGCTGAACTGCAGGCTGATACGCGGGAGAATTCTGTAGGGTGCAGAGAGCATTGAATGGCGTTTATTGCACTCCAATTTAGTGTAGACCTCCTGATCTCCTCCTTGGTCCAGACTTCCTCATTAGGGGACAGCTCATAAGGTCCCTTGCTGACTACCTTCCAGATCTCGTAATCCTTAGCCCTCAAAAATACTTGCATACGATTCTTCCAGTATGCATAGTTAGATCCATCGAAGAATGGGGGCTTTGTGGTTGAGTGTCCTTCAGCTATCATCCCTCGAGCATCCATCTTTGCCTTTCCTCTTCGGGCGATGAGTCCCTGTAGAAGAGTATGGCTCTGATACCAAGTGTTATGTTAGATGAACGTAGTCTATCTCCACGAAGTGTGGATCTAGATGGGGGTGAATAGATCTACTGCCTAATTTAAAACCAGTATAAGGCTCTAAAGCGGAATATAGGCAAATCTACTGAATCACTATCTCGAGTACTAGATTTGAACAGAGGCGAATCAAACTGTGAGGATGAATAGGAAATCCAATCGCACACAGTTCATAGACAAACAAGCAAACACAAGGCACACAAGATTTTTAGGTGGTTCGGTCAGGAGACCTACATCCACCCCACACTCAACCGAGTATGGCTTACTGCTGCGCAGTACAGCTTGCGTCCGCTGGGCAATACAGCTTGGCCTACAAACCGCTGAGCAACACAACTTGCTATCCAAGATAAGTCCCGCCTGCTGAGGATTACAGCTTCACCTGTCGAGTGGAAACCTCCACTGTAACTGCTGGGGTTTACAGCTTACCCGACCAGAGGCAGCACCGCTGCTAACAGCTGACTCACAGCTTGAAGAAACAATTTCAGAAACAAAAGATAGAAGCAAACGAAAATAAGAAAACCCAACTGGGAATGTAGCTTGGAATGAGCAAAGCTCAGCTCTGGTATCTGAACCAAGAGTCTGAGATACAATCATAAAAGCTCTCAAACAAAACTCTCTCAATCTCACTCTCTCAACACATCTCTCTCAATCTTCTCTTCTCTCTTTTTCTTCTTCTCTGTTTTTCTTCTCTCTGTGGATCGGTGGCTCTCTGCTGCTTCAGACTTTTACTCTCTCTGTATATACTTTGCCACTGTTCGATCAGCCTTCATCCGAAGAAGAAGACTCATATATATACCAGCAGCAGATTGGATAAGGGCGTGTGGCTTCCACATTTCCCGCCCAAAGAATTCTCCAGATCCGAGGAAATTTCATCCACATGGCAGCATCCTGGATGGGCTGCTTCCACGTGTCACCATCTGGGCACCTCATCCTTCCTTGGATCATGAGCCAAGTCATCAATCTCAGCCAGGAGTGCCTGTCAGACAGTCGAATTAGAATTATCAGTTTAAGTATAAACCCTGTACTGACTTTGTAGGATGTAATACATTGTATAGACTCTGCACTGTATAGACTCTGTGAATGCGAATGCAATGCAATGTTCAGACTTTATGAATGCGTGGCTATGGCATTGTATAGACTTGGTGAATGCATAACAATGCCATGTACAGACTACATATATGTAGTGCTTTGGCCTTGTACATGCTTCACGCATGCAGGACTGTGGCATTGTAAGGCGTGTACAGACTTCGTGTATGCGAGACTGAAGCGTGTACAGACTTAGTGAATGAACCCAACCGATGTCTAGACTTTGTTAAGACGCTGAATGAGACGCTAACCCAATGCATGCAATCAGTGATGTACAGACTTGGAGATGCAATGTGCAATGCAGTGAAGTGTGTACATTGAATACGAATGCATAGACATGCTGACAACAGATGTGTGGACTTTGAAGAACATTCAGCAGCCAATGTATAGACTTAGGCAATGGAAAGGCTTGCCAGTGTATGGACTTGATGAGCGTGCAGCAATGTGCAGACTTCAATGCATGAAGAAGCAATGTGTAGACTTTGACAAACACAACGTGCAACAATGTATAGACTTGAAACACTAGATGCACGATGTACATACTTCAACTCAAATGATGCACAATGTATAGACTTGAATGTTGTGCGATGTACAGACTTCATGTTATGCATGAGACTCTAAGAAGACAGACGATGTATAGACTTAGCCAGCCTTTAGCTCGATGTACAGACTTCATGAATGATGCATGCAATGCACTGGACGATGTTTGGACTTAGCTGATGCTGACTAGTCCGATGTACATACTTGCTCGTTGTTCAGACATCATGAGCGATGTACAGACTTGCCAAGAGAAAGACTGTACAGACTTGAGCAAAGCAAAGCAGTTGAATGTATAGACTTCACGATGTGTAGACTTGCCAAAGATAACTGGACGATGTACAGACTTGAGCGAAGCAAAGTCTGTACAGAATTAAAGGTTCACAATGTAAAGACTTTGGCAAAGCAGCAATGTACAGACTTGCACAGTTCTGGGATGTATAGACTTTATCTGAAAGCCCAATGTACAGACTTGCAAAACTGAACGTAGGTAAAGATCCCAATGTATAGACTTCGAAGTTCAACTGGTGAATGTACAGACTTTGAAGGTTCAACTGGTGAATGTACAGTCTTCACCTCGAGCAAGCTACAGTGCAGTGTATGGACTTTGAATGACAGTGCAAGCACTGTATAGACTTTGAGCACAAACACCACAATGTAATGTATAGACTTACTGAGCTGACGCTGCATGAGACACTAAGTAATGTATAGACATTATCGTGCAGACAGTAGCTCACATGCATTAGTGTATAGACTGTATGCCTAATGGATGCACTGATGCAGTATATGCACAGAGGAAGCACTGCACCGATGCAATGCATGCACATAGCATGTATTGAACTGAAGCAATGGATGTATAGACTTACGTTCTCAACGATGCACAAACACAACACAAACACAACACGATGTATAGACTATGCTGAGTGTGAAGACTTGTGTGTGTGTGCAGTGTGTAGACTTGTGAAAATGCATAGAACACACAGATAATCTGATAAAACAATTTCATCAAAACATAAACAGTTGCCAATCAATCAAAACAAGGTGTTGCCAATGAAATAAAGCAATTGTCAACATCATCAACACAAAGGAGTCACAACACACACCTCGTTTCTTTCAAACTTGTTCAGCTCTTCATGCATAGCCTGAATCAAGGATTCATTTTGAAGAGCTTCATGAATGTCCTTGGGCTCTTCTTGTGAAAGTAAAGCCATCAAATCTTCCTCTTCTACTTGCCTTAGAGAGGACCTAGTTCTTACCCCATCCTCCAAATTACCTATGATGTTCACAGCTGGATGATCCTTGAGAAATGTGGAAGAACTGGGTAAGTCAGGATGCCGCACTTATGGTTCTTGCAGTGTCTCGAGTGTAGGATCTTCATCTTCTTCACTCTTGCTTGAGGTTGCTTTCAATGGCTCATTCTTAGCTCCGTTATTAGTTGAATTCCTAGGAGCTTCATCTGCATTCATGGTAGAAGAAATTTGATTTGTCAGTTTTGATTCCGATTCATCAAAAATAACATGAGGACTTTCTTCAACGACCAAAGTCCTTTTATTGAATAATCGGTAAGCTCTAGAATTAAGTGCATAACCTAGAAAGATTCCTTTGTCATTCTTTTCATCAAACTTACCCAGGTTGGACTTACCGTTATTAAGAATGTAACAAGAGCATCCAAAGGGTTTAAGATATGAGATGTTTGGTTTCTTACCCTTGTAGAGCTCATATGGAGTTTTCTTCAGAATGGGCCTTACCATTGCCCTGTTGATGATGTGGCATGCTGTACTTACCGCCTCAGCCCAAAAGTACTTAGGTAGTGAGTTCTCACTGAGCATGGTCTGGGCCATGTCTATCAACGTTCTATTTTTCCTCTCCACTACTCCATTTTGCTGGGGCGTCCTTGGTGACAAAAAAATTATGTGTGTACCCCTGCTCTTCACAGAAGATGCTGAATTCATGATTTTCAAATTCACCACCATGATCACTCTGGATGGTGGTGATGAGGTAACCTCTTTCATTTTAGATTTTCCTGCAAAACACTTGAAACTCCGTCAAGGCATCACTTTTATTGGCTAAAAATAACACCCAAGTGAATCTGGAGTAATCATCAACAATTATAAATCCAAACGATTTACCCCCTAGGCTGGATATCCTAGTGGGACCAAATAAATCAATATGCAGCAGTTCTAGAGGCCGAGAGGTAGAGACAATGTTTTTATTTTTGAAAGAAGTATGTGTTTTCTTATCTTTTGTGCAAGCCTCACAGATTTTATCGCTTTCAAATTTTAATTTTGACAAACCATTTACCAGGTCATGTCTAGACAACTTGGAGATTACTCCAAAACTAGCATGACCTAGTCTTCGGTGCCATAGCCATGCATTCTCATGATTGTTAGCCACCAAAAACACATCATCACATGAAACATCATCAAGATCAATAGTGTACACATTGTTATTCCTTTTACCAATAAAACTGATTTCATTTGAAATTTTATTCATGACAAGGCAGTGGGTTTCATCAAAAACTATCTTAAATCCCTTGTCACACAACTGACTTATCCTTAGCAAATTATGATTCAATCCTTTCACCAAAAGAACATTTTCAATCAAAGTTTCAGAATTCTTACCGATGTTTCCAATTCTGATTATTTTACCTTTGTCCTTTCCACGAAAAGCAACTTAGCCTCCTTCCTTTTCTTGCAGCTTGGAGAACACCTTCTTGTCCCCTGTCATATGCCTTGAGCAACCGCTGTCCAAATACCATTTGCTCCCCCTGGCTTCAAGACATAGCTGTAAGAAACAAATTTCTCATGCAATTGTTTTTGGTACCCAAACAAGTTTGGGTCCATAGGAGTTAGTCCAACTTCTTGCGGGTGTTCTCTTCATCCATGGAACATGATATTTAGGTGTGCTTTGTCTAAACCAGCAGTTAGAAATCACATGACCAAATCTACCACAATGAAAGCAATTGGCATGTGAGAAAGTTCTTTGATATCTGTGTGGTTTAAGCTGCACATGTTGGGGTTTAGAATTAGAACATGAAGCATGATTATAGTGTTTTTCATGAACAAAGGATGTGGTGATCTTATGCTCAAAAGATTTTTTGTTTTAAGGTGTGTACCCCAAGCCTTCCTTTTGGAAGTTGACTTTAACCCCCAATAAGTTATCCAGGTTTTGTTTCCCTTTAACAAACCTAGTCAAGGTGGACCGGAGTTCAGCAACTTCTTCACCCAAAATTCCATTTCTCCTTTCGACTTCTGAATTTGTGGATTTCAGAATTTCTTCTTCCTTTTTCAGATTTTCACACACTTTTTCAACTTCAGTCATTTTGCATGAAATCTCTTCTTTGGTTCTTTCAATATCTGAAATAGTTTGCAGCAAGCTTTCTCTTTCTTCAGTTACTTCAAACCATTCTTGTTCCAATTTTTCAAACTTGACAAAGATATCTTCATGTGATAGTTCATCAATTTTCTTTTTAAGAGTTTTATTTTCAGATCTGATTTTCTTGTATTTGGCATATAGTTTTTCATAATCAGATTCCCATTATTCATTTGAAATAAAATCAGGGTCCGAATTTATCTCGGTTGAGTCATCCTCATGAGCCATGAGAGACAAGCTCTCCACGAGCTCTTGTATCTCCTCCTCTGACGGTTCGTCCTCTTCATCGCTCCACATAGCAACCATGGCTTTGGGCTTTCTAAAATTGTCCTTTTTAAATTTCTGCTTCAGGTCTGGGCACTCTCCCCTCATGTGCCTGGGCTTTTTGCATTCGTAGCATATGATGTTACTCAGCTTGCTCGACTCACCCTTGGTTTGAGTGGGCTTCCTTTGCCCTTTTCTGAAGTTGCCTTGGTAATTTCTTTTCTTCCTCAGAAATCTTTTTACTTGACGAGTGATCATAGCCAATTCTTCTTCTTCGTTGCTTCCGTCACTGGACTCTTCTTCTGGAGAGTCATCATCGGATTGATAAGCTCTCAATCCAATTACTTTCTTCATCTTGATATCTTCCTCAGCTGTCCTCTTCACATTTATCTCATAAGTCATGAGTGACCCTATGAGTTCATCGAGGGTAAGTGTGGACAGATTCTTGGAGTCTTCAATAACGGTGGCTTTGGTGTGCCACGCAGGAGAGAGGGATCTTAGCACGTTTCTTACGAGCTCAGAATTTGCGTAATCTTTCCCAAGACTTTTGAGACCATTCATGATCTCAGTTAACCTTGCGAACATCTCTGAAATTGTCTCTTCAGGCTTCATCTTGAAAAGCTCATAGTCTTGAACCAGAAGGTTGGCCTTGGTCTCCTTGACCTCGGATGTCCCTTCATATATGAGCCGCAGTTTGTCCCACATTTCTTTAGCTGAGTTGCACATGGAGACACGAGAGAATTTGTTAGGGTGTATTGCACATTGCATAATATTCAAAGCATTGAAATTAACAGTGCATTTTTAATTTCCTTGGGTGTCCATTTTTCTTCATCATTCCCAAGTTTATAAGGACCCTTGTCCACAACTCTCCAAACTCCGTACTCTTGAGCCCTCAAGAAAACATGCATTCTATTTTTCCAGTATGAGTAGTTTGAGTCGTCAAAGAATAGAGGACGGTTGATGGAGTGACCCTCGGGCATCATACCCTTGTTTGCCATTGATCCGAATCTCACTCTAGATCGTTAGATATATGAAAGATAGAGCCTTAGCTCTGATACCAATTGAAGTCCCGCAATCAATGGCACCCAAGAGGGGGGTGAATTGGGTGATAACAAAATTTTAACCGAACTATACTCAATTTTACGATTATGTGAGGACACAATGAACCAAGAGCAGGATAAACTAGATCTATCAAAATTAATCACTACAATAACCCTTGGTACTAGGCGGAGTTAACAAATCCGTAGATTCACTCACATAAACTGTTATCTTTCCGGCAAGAATAACCTTGTCAGTCCGAGTCCAGCTTTTGATATACCGAAGAATCTATTTGAAAGAAATCACATAATCTAGATCTACAAGCATGCAAGAAGGGGGATAGGAGATAAGGAACAAAACTATAAAGAGACGGCGATTTTAAGGTGGTTCGGATGCCACAACGGCAACCTACGTCCACCCCTCACCGACAGTGAGGATCCACACACTATCTTGTAAAGTGTTACAAGATCAGACACACACACACATACACTGGGAAAGAGAGCTCCCGCGAAGGTGTAAGAACACCATAACACACACAAAACTACAACGGATTAAACACACACACGGATCTAGGAAGATCCACACACACTGAAATGTTTAACGATTACAATAACCACAAATGAAGCTCAAGAGAAAATATGAAATTAGAACACAAGAGAGGAATCTTGATTTGCTCCCCCTTAGTGGATGACGAATGCTTTGGATGCAGCTTGATCCCTTGGATTGATTTTCACTTGAATGGATGAAGAAGGATGAAGAACTCTTCTCGGAGCACTGTTCACGTCTACAGTGCTAGCTCCCTTCTCTTCCTCTTTGGTAGCCTCCTTGATCCACCTTGAGCATTAGGGTTTTATTAACCCTCTTGTATATGTTTTATATACTTTGAATGGTCCATGGACTCCCCCCAGACCAGATCCACAATTTCTGGAGGGTTTGGTTGCTTAGGGATTAAACAATGCCAAGAGAGATGGCTTTTCTCGAAGTGACAAAAAGTCAACAATTATGGGCAGCTCGGGGCTGGCGGTCGACCTGCAGAGGCCAGCGGTTGACCGCTAGGAGCATTCCTGTAGCCATTTGGCTGCTGGAAAAATAGGCCGACTGCTAGGGTCCTGGCGGTTGACCGCCAATTTTACAGGTTGCTTATTTTCAATGCTGTGATTTCAGGTCGACCGCCAAGGGTCCACAGGTCGATCGCCAATCTCCAAACCTGCAAAAATCAAGTGTTAGCCCACTTGAAACTGTCCATAGGTTCGATGCTTGAAAGGGGCTTGGGTTATAGTTGATTACAAGTTCGTTTAGGCTCTATTTAACACATGGAAGAATTCATGAACACTAAGTTGAAATTGGGTGAAACTTGATGGTTTAAAGCATGAAACTTCGTTCTAATACAAGGTACGTTGGAGATAAATGTCTTGGGTTTTGTTATCATCAAAATCACTCGGATATGTTCAACATCAAGCCCTAGAACATACTAGGCCGGTGCACTTCACTGTCAAGGTCGGTGTAGTTTACGTCTCATGTACACATCTGCGTCTCATGCATGGCATGGGTCTACACTTGCGTCTCATGTTGAGTCTAAGCATATACCAGGTCTGAGTGGGTCTCATTTTGCATCTCACGCACATAATAGGTTGCATGCATTCAAAGTCAGTGCATATGCGACACAAGTCAGTGCACATTCTGTGTCATGTGTATATAGGTCTGTGCATCGTTGTATAATGTTCGTGCATAGTCAAGCATAATGTCAATCTAAGTCGGTGCTAATTTTGTCTTAAGCATATTCACAGTCGGTGCAATGTTTGCTGTGGGCTGGCATAAAGTCTGTGCATATTTGTCTTGATGACAGTTAGAGTCCGTGCATATTTGGTCATATGCTATTAAGGTCCGTGCATATGCTAGGTCAGTGCATGTTTCACTCCATGCACAAGCACACATAGTCGATGATATGTTCTGTTGCACACTAGTTAAGGTTAGTACAAATCTACTCATATGCTGTCAAGGTCCATGCATATAGACTTACATGGTCTGTACTCAATACCTCATACGCATTATAAGTCTGTGCATGTTTGCACATTGCGATATGAAGTCTGTGCTTATCTATTTCCAGCACGTCTCAAGGTTCGTGCACATGTTATAACATGTCCAACTAGTCCGTGCAAAAGTGAAGTATGGTTGACAACAAAGTGTTTGATCAAATGTTTCTTATCTTTCTATCAGGGACTTAAGTGAGCAGAAGGTCGAGTTATGTGGCTCGTGTCTCAACTTAAAAAGACACGTGATCCAAGGTAGCTATGGGCACATGATCCGAGGTGGATGGTGGTCAGAAAGGATCTGCCACGTGGACCTGATTCTATCTAGAGTCTAACACGTGGACTTCCTATGGCGCTCACTTCTTGGCGGGAATGTTCCCTCCACATGCCCTAGCGAATCACAAGAAGATCATGAACCTGAGTGCCATGATTCTGCCACGTGGAGTCATCTGTCTGAGGTAGCATCATCACCTTCATAAAATTACCTCCGACGCCTCTGTTCTAGATAAAGATCTCATCATCCTTTGATGAGAGTAGCGGATGCGGAGAAGTGCTGAAGCCTGAGTGCCGCCATAGAGAAAGAAGAAGAAGAAGAAGAAGAACGAAGAGAAGAGAAAGAAGCAGAATCAGAGAGTGAGTAGCAGAGAAAAGAAGAGTGAGCCAGAATCTAATAAGAAGATAGAAGAAAAGCAGAAGAGCAGAACTAGAGAGAAAAAGAGAGAGATCAGAAGAAGTCTGTGAGAGAAAATGCAGTAGTGAGAAGTAAAAGAAGAGATTGAGAGTTTGAAAGAAAGAGTGAGAGGAAGAGAGAGCTCGAGGAGAGGAAATTGAAGCCTTCGTTGAAGATCTATCCTTCTGGCATTTTGATCAGATTCAAGCCAGACCTGCTCCTGCGAGAGCTACATTTTGTGTTTCATTTCCAGCTTTCCGGTGCTATGATTTTCTATCTTTTTTTTTCTTTTAAACCTTTGTTTCAAGCTGTGAGTCAGCAGAGCAAGCTGTGTTGCTCAACGTTGCAGAGGAGGATTCCTCTGGTTGGCTAAGCTGTATTGCCCAGCGGGTCAAGCTGTTAGGCAGCGGATGGCTAAGCCATATTGCCCAGCGGAAGTAAGCTGTGATGTTCAGCAGTTGTAGGCAAGCTGTGATGCCCAGCGAGTTAAGTTGTGTATCAGCAGGAATCCACACTCGGGTTGAGTGTGAGGTGGATGTAGGTCTGGAGGACCGAACAACCTAAAAATCCTTTGTGGGCTGTGGTTTAATTGTCTACTTTGATTCCGCTAGATGCATGCTTAGGATCGTTCATATAAGTATGATCTTTCTGTCTAGTGAGAATTTTGCCTAGACGCCTTTCATTGATTACTGGCCTTGAGAGAGTTATTTTGAATACGTGAACTGAGTCATCTCTCCAACTTTCATAGAGTTGATCAGTAGCAAGGTCTATCTGATCTTCTATTTGTTTCTGGGGAGCAATTTATTCACTTAATCCATCTGAGTTTAAGTTCCGCAACTATTCTCCAGTTATAGTTTTAATTGGTAATTTTTATAGGAGAGCTTCATTCACCCCCCCCCCACTGAATCCGGACCTTTCACCCTAACAATTGGTATCAGAGCAGGTCTCTGACTTCCAGATCTAACGATCTACAGAAGGTCCTGCTTATTTATGATTAGGCGCTTTGTTGTGTTGATTTGGTGTCTTACTGCTTTTAGTTCAGTGCATTTTTTTTTGCTTTCTAGTGGATAAAATTGAATTAGTTCAATTGTTCTCAATGGCATCTCCTACTATCTTCAATGGTTCCAATCTTAATTCATGGCTTGGTGACCTTTGTACATACATGAACTCCATTGATCCAAAATTATGGAGTCTCATATCAAAAGGCCCACATAAATTACCTCAAAATCAGACCAAATGGTCTAAAGAGGATAGGATAAAAGACAGTGAGAATGGCATAGTCTTTAACACTCTGAGAGATTCAGTGAACATTGATATGTTTCCCTTGTATTATAGGATGTACATCTGGAAAAGAGATCATGGACAGAATCATATCTATTCATGAGGGGCAAAAAGAAGAGTGCCTGATGGCCAATCGAAGGGATCAAAATGAAGAAACAGTATCCCAGGTAAGCGCTGAATCAGATGATATTTCATTTGATGAACTGGTAGAGATGTATGATGAACTGCTAGAGAAATCTAGGAAAATGCAATCTGAAAAAAAAAGCTGAAGAAAAAGATTGATCAAAACTGCTCTAACCTACCCTGTGAAAATTGTTCAAAACTGAAAAAGTCTCATGATGATTGCTTGACTGGTATTCAGAATTGTAAGAAACAATTGGAAGGTTTTGAAAATATTGTTTCAGAAATGAATGAACTGAAGTCTGAAAATGAAATCTATAAAAGACAGGTTGTAGAGAAAAATGAAAAGGTTAAAAGACTTCAAAAGAAAATCAAGCTGAACTTGTCAAGCAAGAGGAACATATGGTTATGATGAAAAATGCGAATGATGAATTATATTCAAAAATTTCTGAATTGGAGGATAAATTGAACTCATCTGATAATCATCATATTTTGAATTCTGTGGATAATGAGAAATTGATAAAAGAGCTCGATCATGTTAATTTGAAACTGAGTGAACTGAAATCTGACAATAATAAACTTGCTGTCAAGAATTCTGAGTTAGAAAACAAGCTGAAATCATTAGGAGGTGATCATGTCCTAATTAATGAACTAGTTCAGAATGAGCAATTGATAAAAGAAAATGAAGGACTGAAGCTGTTGAACTCTACTATGACTGAAAGATTGCTTACCTTAGAAAAAGGGAAAACTGTCTGTAATGCAGAATCTAAACAACTGAGCAATTTGGAACAAAAAATTGAGAAATATGAGACTGCTAACAAAGTGCTAAGTGAATGTATTAATTACAGTGAACAGGAGATTGCCAGTTATGAATTACACATTGCATCTCTAGAAAAGGAAATTTGTGATTTGAAAAACTCTCTATCAAAAACTCTCAAAGGTAAAGAGAAATCAAAAGATTCTATGAAAGATGAAGTAAGCAATCAAAGTAAGGAGACCGACAACTTTTCTAAAACAAAAAGGGTCATGAGGAACCAGCTTTACACCACATTTGTCCTAAGCACTGATGTAGCTGGAACCGCTAGGACATCTCCAAGGAAATTTGCTACAGTTAAAACTCAAAAACATAATAAAAATTTGAAAAAGGAGAAGAATAAATTGCATGCTGAAAAATCTCAGACCAATATATTTTCTGATAAAAGAAAAAATGATAAGTGTTTTTATTGTGGTAAATTTGGTCATGAGATGGATGATTGTTTTATCATGAAGAGGGATGAATTAAAATCTTATAGAATTCATGTTAGGAATTCTAATACGAAGAAACCTTCTCATGTTCAAAACAAGAGATTCAAATGCTTTTACTGTCTTAGAGTAGGTCATCTCATGCATGAATGTAAATTAATGGAACATGATGACCTCAATGCTAGAAAATTACATGATATGAATGTTCATGCTAAAAATCATGCAAACTATAAGAAAAACATTCAATATTTTCATTGCAGCAAATTGGGCCACATTGCTGCTGAATGTTGGCATAATCAGGGAAAGAAATTTTAGTCTAGATTTGTTAATTTCCCTGTTAACAAAAATATTTTTGAAAGAAATAACTTTGCTTCTAAGGGAAAGCACATTAGGTGCTTTGAATGTGGAAAGCATAGCCATATAGTCAAGGACTGCTAGCATGCTCAGGGAAATAGATTGAACTTTAAATCTGTAAATTCCCTATTCTCTATGCTACTGCTAGAAATAATTTGATTGATAAAAGAAAAAATCTTTCATGCTTTGAATGTGGGAAATCAGGTCACAGGGCTGCTGACTGTTGGCTAGTTAATCAAAAAAGATCAAACTTGCATGTGAAAAATAGAAGCAATCATGTTCATGCACATAAATTCAATTCTTATGTGAACATGAAAAATAGTCAGAATTCTTGTAATCACTGTGGTCAGTTTGGACATTCTATGTCTAACTGTTTTATGATGAAATTCGATGACTCTTATGCTCAAAAACTGTGGAGAGCACCACTCAGAGGTGCTACTGACAAAGGAGGACCCAAGAATTCTTGGGTACCTCAACTTGCAAAATGAGGTTATGTGTTTGCAGGAGTGCCTTGAAGCTGAAAAATAAAAGGGGTAAATAAACCAAGGCACCCAAAATGGTAAAACCTCATTCTTACATTATTCAGGTAACATTTGCATCTTTCATGTTGTTCAGTTGAAACTGCATATCATGTTAAATCTGATTAGTCAAAGGTTTCATGCATACATGTTCTTTCATTTGTTTTGACATTTGATTGTGTACATAGAGAAGACTATAAACTCATAAGCATAATCTACAATTTTGTGCATATATGTGAATTGCATATGTTAATTGATTGCTTACACATTCGTGTGACATTCAGTTATTGAAAATCTGATGCATTGCATTACAGTGTCTTGCATAGTCACTAAAATCTGATAGGACTACATATGCCCTTCATTGCCATGCATGACCATAATGGTATATCAAATGGTAAGTTACTAAAGGGTAGATGCAATCTATATGGAAGTTCTTACTATATGTGAGATGGTTGTAAGACCAAGTTCCCCGCCAGGCAACATGGGTCATATTGCATATATATATATATATATATATATATATATATATATATATATATATATATAGCAGCCCATGCATCCATAAGCATAGTTCATGACTTCCCGCACATAAAGTCCCATGCATTATCTTAATGACATATATGATGATTCAATGCATTTAGTTAGGGGGAGTCAATGCATTGCATACATGTTGTCAAATGCATACACTTATTTCAGAATTCATTGCACATCACTCATATTGAAAATAATAAAAAAAAAGATTAAGTGCATTCATTAAGGGGGAGTATATAATAAGATTGTGTACTGCTGGTTACTCATCTAGCTTCTTGTTATTTCAGTCAGTCAACTGAAGCTCCCATCCTTATCTTGAGATCATCCATTTCACGTATCTGAACTTGACTCTGATTTGATTTTGAATCTATTGAGGGGGAGCTGGTCTTTCTTGAACAAATATGTCTGATGGACCTCTGGATATCTCTGATTCTCTTTGATAAATTCGTTGGTGCACCTATTAATTGTTCTGATTGGAAGTGTCGACACAGTGAGCCGACATCATCTTGGAAATGCTTTGTCAAATGTCGACACCTTCATTGTTGTGCTCATCTTTGTTACATGCTTGAAACTCTTGTGCAGTTCACAACTTGACTGCTGTTGAATCTCATTGAAAATTTAAAAATTGAGAAGATTTCAATTCGTATACCTTGATCATAAATCTGAAGATCAATTCATTAAAGAATCTTCTATTATACAGATTTATGAATGTCTAAAAGATCAGATTGGTTTAAGTCTAATGTATTCATTGAGCTTGGCTATGAATATCTTGAAAATATCTGAGTCAACTTTAATAAACTTTAACCAACTATTTCATGTTGAACCTTGTAAAATCTTCTGAAATCTGAAAATGTTAAAATCATGGCTTTATTTGGTTGAATTATATGAAATCAGTATTATTTTTAAACATCTGATGAATCTGAAATGTTCCTAAGGGTAAATTCTTTCAGAGCAATGATTTTGGTCACTGAGAAATCATGTCCATTGACCATAAAGTCGAGAGGACTATGTCATGAAGTGCCATAATTAACTCTGCTAAATAAAATTCATTGAAAATCCAGACAGAGCAATGGCTTGAATACTGAGAAATATACCTCACTTATCAATGAAATAAGGTGAAGTATGTCATGAGGTGTCAATACTATCTCTGAAGCATGACAGTTAGTCATACTAAGTGCTTAGGGATACTGGCGTCCAAACAACGTGTATCCTCTAGTTACAAGGTGTGTACTGAACTTAATTGCACTTGGTAAACTTGCTATGAAAACTTGTACTGTGCAAAAAGAAAAACCTGAAATTATTTAAAGAAGTATGGCTGATCCTCAGGAACCAAATCTGAATTCCTTCATGTTGTTTAACCTCAATACTAATGATTGTAATTTCTAAAGAAGTCATTAAAATTGACTGAGTAAGATGAAGGGAGGTTAATCAAGATATAAATATGAGGGCTTGGTTCACTTTTATTAAACATTGATGTTCAGATATGAGTACAGAACTTTATTGACAAATTGTGTATACATCATATTTAAACCATGATGTTCAAATAAAAATTCATAAGCCTCTATAATGGAAGAGTCTGAACCATCCGTTTATTCAGATTTATGAAATAAGTATCTTATTGAAAATCTTCTATTCTTTGAAAATCCAGCCTAAATTTCTGTGCTTAATGCTCTTTGGTCATGACATGAACTGATTCTTGATTGCACATGTGACCTATTTCACCTGACTTTCTTAATCTGAATTGTCTAAACGTTTACTTCACTTTGAATGTCCCTGTGGTTCGCTACTCATTTTTATCATTCCACTTCTTCTGCTTACTCAAAGGGGAGACTCTATTCAGGGGGAGTATAATACACAGTAAATCATTTTGCATAATTGACTATCCATTCAGGGGGAGATCTTTGTGTCTTTCAACAGTTTAGTGTTCCTTCCTTTTTGATGTTCTCAAAGGGGGAGAATAATGTTGTTGCCTAGATGACTATTTGTGAGTCATAGCTATCCTGTTATTGCCTAGCTCTCTAGTGTTGCTTAGTGTTGCATATGACTCATAGTGTTACCATCATCAAAAAGGGGAAGATTATTGTGTCCATATGTTTTGATGATAGCAATCACCATGAGTCAATGTGCGTTTGCTATATATGTGCACATCTGCATGTTGTCCTGACTGATAGCCACCATGTACTTGATCATGTCATGTTCATTACTTAAAACGAAAAGTCAACACTTTGTGAACATAAAGGCAATGCATCAGGTAGACGCAAGTCAGTGCACATTATGTGTCCGTCTTATCTTGCGCCTCATTAGGCCTAGGTCGGTGTATGTATTCATCTTACTTTGCGTCTCTCATGGCTTAGACTCGGTGCATAGTTAGCGTCTCATATTGCATCTTATGCTCAGTTGTGTCTCACACTGCATCTCACGTTTCAAGCCCTAGCACATACTAGGCCGGTGCACTTCACTGTCAAGGTCGATGTAGTTTACGTCTCATGTACACATCTGCGTCTCATGCATGGCATGCGTCTGCACTTGCGTCTCATGTTGAGTCTAAGCATATACCACGTCTGAGTGCGTCTCATTTTGCATCTCACGCACATAACAGGTTGCATGCATTCAAAGTCAGTGCATATGCGACACAAGTCGGTGCACATTCTGGGCCATGTGCATATAGGTCTGTGCATCGTTGTATAATGTCCGTGCATAGTCGAGCATAATGTCAATCTAAGTCGGTGCTAATTTTGTCTTAAGCATATTCACGGTCGGTGCAATGTTTGTTGTGGGCTGGCATAAAGTCTGTGCATATTTGTCTTGATGACAGTTAGAGTCCGTGCATATTTAGTCATATGCTATTAAGGTCCGTGCATATGCTAGGTCAGTGCACGTTTCACTCCATGCACAAGCACACATAGTCGATGCTATGTTATGTTGCACACTAGTTAAGGTTAGTGCAAATCTGCTCATAGGTTGTCAAGGTCCGTGCATATAGACTTACATGGTCTGTACTCAATACCTCATACGCATTATAAGTCTGTGCATGTTTGCACATTGCGATATGAAGTCTGTGCTTATCTATTTCCAGCACGTCTCAAGGTTCGTGCACATGTTATAACCTGTCCAGCTAGTCCGTGCAAAAGTGAAATATGGCTAACAACAAAGTGTTTGATCAAATGTTTCTTATCTTTCTGTTAGGGACTTAAGTGAGCAGAAGGTCGAGTTATGTGGCTCGTGTCTCAACTTAAAAAGACACGTGATCCAAGGTAGCTATGGGCACATGATCCGAGGTGGATGGTGGTCAGAAAGGATCTGCCACGTGGACCTGATTCTATCTAGAGTCCAACACGTGGACTTCCTATGGCGCTCACTTCTTGGCTGGAATGTTCCCTCCACACGCCCTGGTGAATCACGAGAAGATCATGAACTTGAGTGCCATGATTTTGCCATGTGGAGTCATATGTTTGAGGCAGCATCATCACCTTCATCAAATTACCTTCGGCGCCTCTATTCTATATAAAGATCTCATCATCCTTTGATAAGAGTAGCGGATGCGGAGAAGTGCTAAAGCCTGAGTGCCACCATAGAGAAAGAAGAAGAAGAAGAAGAAGAAGAACAATGAAGAGAAGAGAAAGAAGCAGAATCAAAGAGTGAGCAGCAGAGAAAAGAAGAGTGAGCCAGAATCTGATAAGAAGAGAGAAGAAAAGCAGAAGAGCAGAACTAGAGAGAAAAAGAGAGAGATCAGAAGAAGCTGTGAGAGAAAATGTAGCAGTGAGAAGTAAAAGAAGAGATTGAGAGTTCGAAAGAAAAGAGTGAGAGGAAGAGAGAGCTCGAGAAGAGGAAATTGAAGCCTTCATTGAAGATCTATCCTCCTGGCATTTGGATCAGATTCAAGACAGACCTGCTCCTGTGAGAGCTACATTTTGTGTTTCATTTCCAACTTTCTGGTGCTTTGATTTTCTATCTTTTGTTTTTCTTTTAAACCTTTGCTTCAAGCTGTGAGTTAGCGGAGCAAGCTGTGTTGCTCAGCGTTGCAGAGGAGGATTCCTCTTGTTGGCTAAGTTGTATTGCCCAGTGGGTCAAGCTGTTAGGCAGTGGATGGCTAAGCCGTATTGTCCAGCGGAAGCAAGCTGTGATGCTCAGCGGTTGAAGGCAAGTTGTGATGCCCAGCGAGTTAAGCTGTGTATCAGCAGGAATCCACACTCGGGTTGAGTGTGGGGCGAATGTAGGTCTGGAGGATCGAACCACCTAAAAATCCTTTGTGTGCTGTGGTTTAATTGTCTACTTTGATTCCGCTAGATGCATGCTTAGGATCGTTCATATAAGTCTGATCTTTCTATCTAGTGAGAATTTTGCCTAGACGCCTTTCATTGATTGCTGGCCTTGAGAGAGTTATTTTGAATACGTGAACTGAGTCATCTCTCCAGATTTCATAGAGTTGATCAGGAGCAAGGTCTATCTGATCTTCTATTTATTTCTAGAGAGTAATTTATTCACTTAATCCATCTGAGCTTAAGTTCTGCAACTATTCTCCAGTTATAGTTTTAATTGGCAATTTTTATAGGGGAGATTCATTCACCCCCCCTCTGAATCCGGACCATGCACCCTAACAACGCTGCCTTGTGTTCTCTACCTGGCACACTCCCAGTGCCCCTTTGCACCTACACCCCTCGCCCGGTGCACTCCCTGGCCTTCATATGCATTGACCTCATCCCAAGCTTGCACCGACCCTGCCCCATGTGCATAGACCCTAAACCCTCATGTGCATCAACCTTGGCATTCAGCTTCCAAACATGCACAGACTTCATCCCAAGCTTGCACAGACACTGCCCCATGTGCATAGACCCTAAACCCTCATGTGCATCGACCTTGGCATGCAGCTTCCAAACATGCACAGACTTCATCCCAAGCTTGCACAGATCCTGCCCTATGTGCACTGACCTTAAACCCTCATGTGCACCGACCTTCCTTCACCCCTTTGCCCACGTGCACCGATCTTTAATTAGCCTTGGCAGACCTGCACCGACCTTAGGGCATACCTGCACCGACCTTTCCTTAGCCTGGGCAGACCTGCACCAACCTTAGGGCAGACCTGCACCGACCTTAGGGCAAACATGCACTGACATTCCCTTAGTCTAGCCAAACCTGCACCGACGTTAGGGCAAACCTGCACCGACCTTTCCTTAACCCAGCTGCAACCTACACCGACCTTAGGGTAAACTTGCACCGACCTAACTTACGCCTGGCCGCTCATTTGCACCGACCTCAGCATGCCTGACCGCCCATGTGCACCGACCTCACCCACGCCTGGCTGCCCATGTGCACCGACCTCAGCATGCATGGCTGCCCATGTGCACTGACCTCATCCCTGCATGGCTGCAGGCTACTCTGACCTGCAACCCCACATGCTCGGGCCTTTGCCTAGCATGCCCTGACTTCAGCCCAAACCTGCTCAGACCCTTGCCTAGCATGCACAGACCTTTCTTCAGCCCCTTTTGGGCTCATCCTTCCACACGCGCTCCAAATGTAAATAATAATAATAATAATAATAATAATAATAATAATAATAATAATAATAATAATAATAATAATAATAGTAATAATAATAATAATAATAAATTCATAAAAAGAATAAATAATAATAATAATAAACTCACCATCAAAAAATATAAAAAATAATAATAACCAAATAATAATAATAACATGATGAAATCTGCTCTGCAGCCTCGTTTCTTTCCGAGACCCGGCGTAAAGGGAATATCAATGTTGCCCTCTCTAAGTCGGGTTCGGACCTCAGGAACTATCCCGATATGGCCGTAATCCGACATTGCTCTGGGCCGATAGTTCGTTAAACCAGGCTCGTTCCCATTAGGATTCGTTTCCGCTCTTTTTATTGAAATTACCGTAAACTCGGCATACATTCGTATGGGTTTATTTCCGTTTACGTTGTACCTTCAATACGGACCTTTGTCCGAACATAAAGTGGTCAACGAGTGATCGACAAAATCTGAATGTTCGTATCCCGATCCGGACTTTTAGCATAGTTCGACCTTCCCTATCCTCCTACATTATTGGTATTTTCTTTAGGCCGTAGGGCCCTTATTCCTGGCGATTAATCAAGGGTGTTCCTCTCTCCGAGGGGATGTAATTAACGCCATGACCTTTATGGCGCGACGGATTTTGGTCCCAACCCGAACCACACAATTGTCTGACTGAGTCAGATCGAGCACACTAAGGGCTTCTATGAAGCCCGAATAAACTGTCACTTTGTGACTGGCACGCCCTCGCACTAAATAAACGAATTAACCCGATCAATAAACGAACAGATAATTATTGAATTTTAGTGCATCCACAAGTCTGGCACGCCTGGTGGGACCAGATCATACTTCATCTCTTTGTCAAGACTAAGGGCCTTACGTCCCCTTTCTTGTAATACTAATTGCTCGATTTGCAAATGTAGGAGTCTCACTTCGAACGTCAAGAATAGCGCTCACTTTCAGCCGAAAAGCCATCGAAAGTCACGTCCAGAACGGATACTTGGCCGTTCCCCTTTGCTTCGGGAGCTTCCCTCCCGTGGTGGGCTTCCCCAACTTCCTCGGGGTGGCCTTCGCAAAACTGCTGGACGTGGAGGCATCCGAAGTCACTGAAATCAATGCTCCCATCCAGGGAGCCGCCAAAGCTGCTGCCGGCCAGTCATTGGCCAAGACTTCCAAGACCATCCCAACAGGGACACTGAGCTACAACGTACACCACGTGCACTAGACTGCCAGCCCATCTTGCCAAGGGTCGGTGATGGGGGACGGGACACGAACCTGGGACTCTAGCTCGCGGACGTCCCTAAGTAAGGGAAACGTGCGAACGTGCACGGTTGAGGAACTGGCAATGAGTCGAGGGTGTCGACTTTTCCGCGTGCTCGGATCGAGTCACGGGACGGGTTCCACTCACTCACTCTCGTAGCGGTGATAAAATTGATATAACTAGCTACGTTCCTATCACTCTAGCAGCGGCATATAAAAATATATACTAGTAAAGCAAGTGCCAAAGAGGGGAGCGGAAACGATACCTCCACGCTCCGGCCGTGGGAAGACGACCCCAGCCAAAACTCATACTCCCGGTGTATAGTAAATAAATAATTACAGCAGTGAATTTATTTGCCCGCTCCACGTAGGGAGGTGAAGGGCTACAATTGCGACCCGGGAGTAGCGACTCGGGTTGACGGGCAGCAAGCCGGAAGGGCTTTCGGGCCGGAGATGGGCTGTTGGTCCGACTCGGTACTATTCCAACTCGGTTCAGCAACTCAGTTCAGCCCGCTGGATAGCAAGCAAACTCGACTGCTGGGACGGTGGCTTCCGGTCACCTTATGGTCACGGCGGCTGGCTGGGACGTCGGTGGAAGACTCCTCTTTGATCCCCGAGATCGGCGGCGGCTGAATCGACGGCCAAGTAATTTTGCAAGAATTATCTTGTTGCTGCCTTTGCTGGCCTGTTCTCGGATCAAAAGTGCGCGCCTCCATGAAAATAATTTCTACGCCCAGATCTGCAAACTGTATGATTTTTTTAGGAATTTTTAGAGATGGAAAAGGGTGGGGGAAAAATACAACAACAGGACACTATCCCGCAGATCTGCAAACTGGCAGATTACTGAAGGGGAAAACTTAATTACAGGAAAAATACTAAATGATTGCGAAATGACACGAAATTTGAACTGGAAATGGGGGATGACTGGAAGAACAAACCCTCAAATTTTGAGGTTGAACATATCTCCTGATTGGGAGATAAAAATCTTGTTTCAAGCTTCTGTCCAGGGATGGACAGAACTCCGACGAGGCGGCGGTGGTGGTGCGATGGCGGCTCGATGGCGGCGTCGATAGCGGTGCAGAGCTTCTCACTCAAAGATGGGGAGATAAGGAGGCTTCACACCTCTAAAATTTCAAACTTTTACAGCTCCAAGGGGGAGAGAGGAGAGAGAGGGGCTACACCCTTGGGTTTGAGCAACAAATTGGTATTTTCTTCATTAAATTGCTAAGGAATTCACAAAAAACCATGGGTTATATAGAAATAGAAAAAAGACATAAACTACCCTCAAATCTAGGGTTTGGGAGGGGCAAATAAGGGATGTGATAATTATTCCCCCATGTGGTCAAAACCCAAAATAAAAAATACATAAGGAAGGGGGGGCACCCCTTGGACCAAGTTGGTAAACTTGGAATTTTCTTCTTGGTCCTACTTTGACAAGTCATGGTGTAAGCCCTCCTTGCACTTTGAACCAACCCCACATGGCCCATGATCCTGGGTGGACCAATGGGAAAGAGGGTGGGGCACCCTGCTGGACCTACTGGCATTTTACATAGAAACCCAAATATTCCTAAAGACTAACAAATTGGCTTATAATGCCTTACAATTACAAACCCAATTAACCAAAGATATAAATGCAAACAAAAGGACACAAATACAAAAATAAAATGTTAGTGCCCGGTGTTGATTCCCATCAGTCGGCTTCTCACCAAAGGAGGCTCCGGAGGAGC
Organism: Amorphophallus konjac; assembly: GCA_022559845.1. Lineage (NCBI taxonomy): Eukaryota > Viridiplantae > Streptophyta > Magnoliopsida > Alismatales > Araceae > Amorphophallus > Amorphophallus konjac. The sequence goes on from CM040121.1 coordinate 123,332,673, forward strand.
CATGCTACAACTGCACCTAGAGGCCGGTTCTCCGGCACCGGCAAGTCTACCATTATCGGGAGCGTCCTAGTCCACCTTACCATACAACGCTCCGAAATGGTCCCAGAGCGTATCATGCCTACTGTACTGGTGCGTAACTTTTTCCAAGCACTAGAGAAGATGAAGGGCAGGATTGCGCCCGCTACTCCGGCCGCAGTGCCGCACCAGTAGTCAACCTCCAGGCCTGCCAAAGCCAAGCAAGTTTGGGTTCCCAAGGCAGCCAGGCCTACCTCACCCACCCAGGTGGGGCCCAATACCTTCCGTCCCGCAAGGGCACGACAAGGAGATTGGGTCGAGGTAGCGACCCCTGTCTATCAGCCGATACTTACCACACCGACCCCACCAGAAAACACTTGCCGTCGGCACCATCAGCGTCACCATCAGGCTGCCCGCGCGGAGCCTCCAATCCACATGCCCGTTGATGCTAACGGAGCGATGTCGCCGACTTCTCCTCCGGATCAAGACTGGGAAGGAGTGGAGCAGGTTATGAGAAACTACTTGCGGGGCACAGGAAGCACTCCCCAAGGTCGCCTGATGGGGGACGGACACGGGGACCGACTCTAAGTGATGCGGACCTCGGACTCTAAATACGGACGCGACCAGCAACATACAACAATGGAGACTCTTCGGCCCGACACTAAGAGTTCCTATGGGCTATACGTCGCTAACAGAAATGCAAGCTCACTCGTCGTCCCAAGCGAGGGGAAACGCGGATCCGCGCGGTTGAGAAACCGATAGAGTCAAGGGTGGTCAACTCACTTCCGTGCTCAGATCGAGCCATGGGACGGGTCACTCTCTCACTCACAGCGGTGACATGAACTCACGGGCTAGAATCCTAACGCACTCACAGCGGCATATGACCATATACTAAACTAGCAAATGAACGCCAAGAAGTAAGACTGTTACCTCCACGCTCCCAGCGTGGGGAAGATAACCCTGGCCAATTCTGTACTCCTGGTTAACAAATATTACAGCGGTACAAATGATTCGACCCACTCCACGCAGGGAGGTAACAGGTCACATGTGGTGTGACACCCCGACTCGCAAACCCGGTCCAGTCGTAAAGACTCGCGTCGGATCCCGATCGGAACGGCACAGTGGGAACAACCCAAGCGGTACAATTACAATTGAGAATTACACATAAACACTGAGATATCATTGCAGCGGAAATGAAAATACTCAATTCATCAGCTTACAGTCAAATGACTACATCCACATAGATAGAAATAACGATAACAATTTCACACGTCTTTTATTACATAACCAAATTTCACACACTTTTTCTTTTTTTTTTACATAAGACATAACTCATAACATAACTACCTAAGATAAAGACTGGTAGTAAAATCCGAGCCGCGGTCAAACACTGCGAGATCACTCCTCGCTTCCTTCTACCGCTTCTCCTGAAATTATTCAACGGGATGAGTCTACGAATAGACCCAGTAAGAGACTAAGCATAGTCCCCAGTCAAAACATGTATCAACATATCCAAAGTGATTTGCGGTAATTTGTTTCATAAAGCCATTCTATTTTCATTTGACAAAGAAAGTATGTACATTAAAACTTTATTCTACCAATGACAAAGTAAATAAAAATTCATCATTTGTAAATATTAATGAATGATTCCAATAATGAATCAATGAACAGTAATAACAGTTTCAATATCAATTCAGTGAGTAGTAATAGTCGTATTAATAACGACTCAGTGAATAATAATAGTAGTTCAGTGTCAATTCAGTCGACAATAACAGTTGTTCAATTTCAGTTCAATAAACAGTAACAGTGGTATAAATAGCCAGACACAGTGCCCAAACCACCACTAGAAGGACAGTCAGTCGGTACTCGATCACCTAGGTAAATAGTGATGAGTCTTGGTTACTGCGCAGAACCGGGAGAAGTCCTCTCCACCTTAACCAGTGGTACTTGTCCACCTCCAGGATTTCATCCACGTTACCCTCGGGGCCAGTACAATGTGAACCTCCCCATAGGGGCATTTCTATAGTTTGGATCCAGTCTCCCCCTATGGTGGCAGTGTCCATTTGGCATTACTAACGGTACGGTAAAAATATAAATATGACTTATATGAAATGGACACATGCCACTCAAAATTCATGCTGTGAATATTAATATACCAATACTGAAAATCATTTTTCTTTTTCTAAAATTTTCAAGTTATTCAAATACAATGACATATCTATATATCAAAATTTACTAAATCTATTTACAGGCATCAGAATGCCTTGAAATTTCAAGGAATCAATATATTTATAAAAAGGATCAAAACAGTAAATTTCCATCAATTTTCAGACCGAAATTATAATTTTTTCAGAATTACTTGTGTTTCAACATGTATCATAAAGTGACTAAATTTAACTACCATGTTCTGGAAATCACTTAACTTTTTCTACATATCACATTTATATGTAATATTATACAGAAAAGTGTTCATAAATTTTCATGCAGTAATTTAAATTTTCCTAGAATCACATGTATTTAAACATATATCATAAATTGACTAAATTTAGTTACTATGTTCTGAAATTAATCAAATTTTTACTGCAAATCACATTTACATGTAACATTATATTAAAAAATTTTAGAAATTTTCATGCAGGAATTTGAATTTTTCCAGAATTGTATAAATTTTCCTATACATGGAAAATTAACTAAATTTACTCACAACACTCTAAAAGTCACCATAATTTGTCAAACCATCATTAATAACAGAAATATTATTTTTAAAACTTTTTATTATTTTTCACACTGTATTAATATTTTTAACACTATATTACTATTTTTCATACTAAGTAAGAAAAAGATATCCTGAATAATAAATCAACGAAATATATCCAAAATGATCAGATAATTTTTAAAAATTTATAGAATGTTGTGTCAGATAGAAGTATCATATGTAAAAAAAATTATCATTTTTTATTCAGTATGTCTATTTTCTAATTTCTTTATATCAATTTCTAAAATTTACAATAATTTACAATAATAACTTTTAAATGGAGACAATTATCCAGAATACTTACAATGGCTAAAATATACTGAAAATTAACTTACAGATATCAAAACATCAGTTCTGTGATTTTTTAGATTTTTCACAGAAAATTAGTATTTATTCAAATTTTCTAATTATTTGTTTAAACATTGATAAATATACCAGTGATGATTCTGATATCCTAATGCGATGATATTTTCATAAATTAGTTCTAACAAACATTTAAGTCTTCTGGTAAAGTTTCAAGATTTTTCATATATTATTTCTATTTGTTTTCAAAATTTTATACTTCTATTAAAATATCAAAAATTATCTAATATTACTTGCAGATATCAATAATTATTGATATTTTCAGAATACAACACACTCAATGTCTGGACCTTACTGTAAAATTATAAGACTTTTGTGAACATGGTTTCTAATTTTCATAATTTCTATACGATTATTTATATATTTTATCATGTATGAAAATTCATTAAAATAAATATCATGATCCAGAAACTATGAAAATTGTTCTGCACATGGATCTCACAGTAAGGTATCTTCTTACAATTTATTATAATTTTATATCATTTTTGGTATTTTAATACACTTTAAACACCTTTAGGATAATATTAAAATATCTTTATACGTGAAAATAAATTAAATCAGACAAAAAAAATTTTACAGAAAGTTCGTAACATCAGGTTTCAGGATTCTGGAAACTCTCTCAATTTATCATACACCGTTGCTAATTTTACGACATTAATCACTTAATTACACCATTAATCACATACTTTAACTTAATGATTTAATACTAATCCGACCAAGATAAGATTACAGATTATGAAACTACGATCTATGGACTTAACTACCTATATATATGCTAATTACACACTATAAATCATTCTAAATACGCTAATACATGCTAATCTAGGGGATAAAGTGTTAATCCCTTACCTTAAAAATACTTAAACAATCCTTAATGACCTTCACACCTCCCCCTGCTGCACTCCACGAACTCAGCTTCCAAGAGGAGTAAATGAGTCCCCTATACCCCTCTATTTATAGGGATTTTTGACTTAATCAATTCTAACCATCCACTTAATCTAATGGTTGAGATTAAATCATTTAATTTAATATTATTTTATTAAAATTGGTTATTCAAACTTCACCAACCCCTCACCTAACATCTTTTGACTATCCTACATTTTTTTCTTTTTTTATATTTATAGCATGTGTGCTTTTGACTAAATGAAGAAAGATGATTAAACTAAGTAAGTTTAAGGAAAAAAATAAATTTTTTTTTTAATATAATAATGTCGCAAAGCGGCCACGGGAGGGGGGCGGGGCGGCGCCCGCCCTCGCGAGCACGCGGACGCGGGCGACCGTGTGGGGCGACGCCCCCTCTTTTTTTTTTTATTTTTTATTTTTTTTTCGATTTTGACCTTCATTTGTTATTTTTTTATGTTTATGACCGTTTTTGTTTTAACTCATTTCTTATTCTATTCTAAACACTTTAACCCTCAAATATTTTTTTAAAATTTTTATTTATTATTTTTTTCTTCTTTACTTTCTTTTAACTTTTAAATTCTTCTTTTTTTTTCAATGTCTAAAATAAATATAATAAAATAAGTAGTTTAAACATCCAGACATACACAATTTTTTTTAAACAACCAAATAAAACGCTATAAAATAGTAGGGTATTACACTCTCTCCCCCTTAAAGAAAACTTCATCCTTGAAGTTTGGGGTTAGATCACATACCGAACAGATGAGGGTACTTCTTCTTCATCGCTTCTTCTGGTTCCCACGTGGCCTCCTCATGTGAGAAGTTCCTCCATAGTACCTTCACCAGTGGGATGACTTTAGTTCTTAGCACTTGCTCCTTGCGGTCAAGAATTCGAACATGTTGCTCCTCGTAGGATGGGTTCTGCTGGAACTGCATCTGCTCAATACTGATCACGTGCGCCGGATCATGCACGTACCTCCTCAACATGGACACGTGGAACACCGGATGTACTCCCTCTAGAGACGGAGGTAAAGTCAACCGATATGTCACATTTCCCAATCTCTCTAGAATTTTGAATGGTCCGACGAATCGTGGATTTAACTTTCCACGCTTGCCGAACCGAACGATTCCTTTTGACGGAGACACCATGAGAAAAACGTGATCACCAATTTTGAATGACAGCTCCTTCCTTCGGTTATCAGCATAGCTCTTCTGTCTATCTTGTGATGTTGTCAATCTCTGCTTGATCAACCTGATCTTTTCCGTAGTTTCTTGAACAACTTCGGGACCCACATAGTGCCTGTCTCCTGTTTCCTCCCAGTACAACGGAGACCTACAAGGTCTACCATATAGTACCTCGAATGGAGCCATGCCTATACTCGCGTGGAAGCTATTATTATAAGAAAATTCCACGAGAGGTAGATGTCGCTCCCAATCACCCTTCCAATCAAGAACACAAGCCCGAAGCATGTCCTCTAGTGTCTGAATCATCCTTTCAGACTGACCGTCAGTTTGCGGGTGAAAAGCTGAACTGAGCTTGAGCCGCGAACCGAAAGTTTCTTGCAACCCTTGCCACAGTCTGGAAGTGAACCGAGGGTCCCTGTCGGAGATGATCGACTTCGGAATCCCGTGAAGTCGGATGTTGTTATCAACATATAGTCTTGTCAAGCTTTCCACCGATTGCTTTACCTTCATAGGAAGGAAATGTGCAGACTTTGAAAATCGGTCCACGATCACCCATATAGAGTCATTGCCTTTTACCGATCTGGGTAACCCGGTCACAAAGTCCAAAGTGATTGCTTCCCATTTCCACTGAGGAATTTCCATTTTTGGCATTAGCCCGGATGGCCTTTGGTGCTCTGCTTTTACCTGCTGACAAACCAAGCATCTAGCCACAAAGTCAACTACGTCCTTCTTCATTCCCTGCCACCAGAAAGACCGTTTCAAGTCTTGGTACATTTTACCACCTCCTGGATCAATAGAGAACATTGATCGGTGTGCTTCCTCCAGAATCTGCCTTCTCAAATCGGCTGTATCAGGTACACAGATCCGGTGCTGAAACTGAATCACTCCATCTTCATCACGAGCAAAGCCGGTCTTCTCGATCAATCCTTGTAGCTGGGGATCATCTTTTTGCACCTCTATTATCTTGTCAAGCACTGTTGACCTAATGGTCAGTTGAGACACAAATGCTTGACATTGTAACACACGAAAATTTTAAAATAGAAATATACAAAAAAAAAATTTATTATTGAACTCATATTCTAATTTTATTAGATTAACCATTTAAACATTTAAATTACCAATAGATACTTTAGAAGATGCCAAATTATATTTTTGGAAATGCCAATTTATATTTTTAATCACTTAGGAAATTAATATTACACTAATCCAAAGAAATAGGAAATAGGTTATATAGATAGTGTTTTAAAGGTTAAACATCACTTTTATAAGATGCCAATTCATATTTTCATAATTTAGAAATTTTCATATTTCAACTTTTACATGATATCATTATTTTGAAGAAATAAGAGTATATAGATGAAGTGTTAAAGGATAAACATAATTTACAAAGTGAGAAAGGGTATATAGACAATTTTAGTTAGTGTAGAGTGAATACAAAAATCTCCGTTCAAAATAACGACATATGGTAAGTCGTTATTTCCTAAATGTGAATAGTGATGTGAATAGTGCAACTTTTTATTTAAATAAAAATTTTCAAACCAATTTATATGTAAAAGTAGAGAAAAATGTAAGGGTCCCACCCCTGAAATTTAACAAACAAATTCCCTCAATTTTTAAAGATAAAAATCTTTGAAGTTAACTTGGAAATATTAACTTATGAAATACACGACCCTCTGTGGGGAGTCATTTCATTCCGACAACTATCTCGATCATTCTATCCCTCCAGCCTGTGTAGGCTGTCAACCCACTAAATACCCTATAATTTTGGATCTGGTCTCCCATCCTGTCGACCCTAAGGTTATAAAATACACTCTATTTTCTCCATATTTGGTTAGTTCGGAGGCTAGATACGGGAACAAGTTCTGAAGAGTTGCAGAGGAAGGGAAGGGCTGCTTCTTCCTCTCCTGTCAACTCCTGTCACTTCACAGAGGTAGGTGTTCTCAAATTCTTGCCTAACTAGTAGTTAAATAGGTTAATTGATGCATGTTTAGAGTTAGATCAACTAGTCAACCATGCTATATATATGTAAATATAAACTACTTTACCATGACCAAGAATAATACCATGCTATATATCTGTTAATAGCTTGTTACATACTGTTATCATGATTTTTTTATGAGTTTTAACTTAATTTATTAGCATGATTTCTTGAGCTTTTTAACGTATTTTTATCACATTAGTTTTCAGTCTTAATATTCCTATTTTAAATCCCCTGTTAACGGCTTAACACCGAGCACAATTGAAATTGGCGCCCTTGACAAGGGCGCCAATTAGCAAATTGAAGACTTCATCGAAGTCTTCAATTAAATGAAGACATGCAACATGTCGTCAATTCGATTTCTGAAATTTTGTGTAATTAATAATTCAACATATTCAAAAATCCATAACTATAAAACTAAAGCACGGAATTTTTGCTTGAACATGTTTCTGGAATCCTGACATTTTTCACAACATATTCATGCCATTACTTTCTGATTTGGAGAAATTTTTTTGAAATGAATAGTAATCACTGAATTGAAGACGGCCCTTAAGTCTTCAATTTCAGAATTGAAGACGGCCCTTAAGTCTTCAATTACTGAATTGAAGACGCCCCTTAAGTCTTCAATTTCAGAATTGAAGACGGCCCTTAAGTCTTCAATTACTGAATTGAAGACGGCCCTTAAGTCTTCAATTTCAGAATTGAAGACTGCCCGAGAGGGCGTCAATTAATTAAAGACATGCACCATGTCGTCAATTCCATTTTCTGGAATTTTCAGGAACCATTAAATCAAAGCATTCAAAAATCTATAACTAATAAACTGGACCTTGAAAATTTTGACAGAATATACTTCTGTGACCCTGAGATTTTTCTCCATCTGACCATGTCTTAGGATTCTGATTTGGAGAAATTTTTTCGAAATGAACAGTAATCACTGAATTGAAGACGGCCCTTAAGTCTTCAATTACTGAATTGAAGATGCCCCTTAAGTCTTCAATTTCAGAATTGAAGACGGCCCTTAAGTCTTCAATTACTGAATTGAAGACGGCCCTTAAGTCTTCAATTTCAGAATTGAAGACTACCCGAGAGGGCGTCAATTAATTGAAGACATGCACCATGTCGTCAATTCCATTTTATGGAATTTTCAGAAATCATTAAATCAACGCATTCAAAAATCTATAACTAATAAACTGGACCTTGAAAATTTTGACAGAATATACTTCTGTGACCCTGAGATTTTTATCCATCTGACCATGTCTTAGGATTCTTATTTGGAGAAACTTTTTCGAAATGACTAGTAATCACTGAATTGAAGACGGCCCTTAAGTCTTCAATTTCAGAATTGAAGACGGCCCTTAAGTCTTCAATTAATTGAAGACTGCTCAAAGAGTCGTCAATTCCGTTTCTTGAGGAATTAAAGTTATAACATTAAAAAAATTCATATCTGTGAAACCAAAACTCAGTAATTATATCTGAGCATGTTTCTGGACTCCCGAGTAATTATACTAAGTATTCATATTCTTATTTTCGAATTTCGAGAATTTTTTTTGAAATGAATAGTACTTTGAGTCACAAAACGTGTCTGCTAGGTGAAAATCACAGAATTGAAGACGGCCCTTAAGTCTTCAATTTCAGAATTGAAGACGGCCCTCAAGTCTTCAATTCAGAAATTGAAGAATGGGCAAAGGGGCACCAATTTCATATAGATATATATATATATGTTTTTGAAAAATCAAAAATTTTGAAAGATTGGGCAACCCCCAGGCGCCAATTACTGAATTGAAGAAGGCCCTTAAGTCTTCAATTTTAGAATTGAAGACGGCCCTCAAGTCTTCAATTTCTAATTGAAGACGGCCCTTAAGTCTTCAATTTCTGAATTGAAGACGGCCCTCAAGTTTTCAATTAATTGAAGACTGGGTAAAGGGGCGCCAATTTGATATCCATATATATAAATTTTTAAAAAATTGAAAATTTGAAGGATTAGCAAACCCTCAGATGCCAACTCAGTAATTACAACTTCTAATCTTGATCTGTCTCGAAAATTGTGCAAACACAACCCTAATCCATACTCCTGCATATGATGAGTTCTTGAAATTCCATTCCATGAAAAATTTACTTGTGTATACCCTACATCGTCAAACCTTGAATCTCTTAAACTACCATTTGGGAGTGTAGGAGCTAAGTGCCATGCAGGGCAAAGTGCTACGTTTTGGGAGCCACCTCTTGAGGCCGTACGGCGTAAAGTGCTACACGACGGGAGTCACCACTTGAGCCTGTAGGGGCCACCTCTAGAATCTTCCATAACCAAATGACTAGTTAATCTCGTCTGAAATACTACGCTTCTAAATTCTTGAATTTCCATATTGGCTATAAATGAGAGTGGATGTCAAAGGTAATACATGAAATGCTGTGCATATAGGGCCAGGTCTAGTCCTGGGAGGAGCACCTGAAGGTACTTGTGTCTATGGGAGTTTATTGACCATGGTGTTTAGCATTGCACCGGAGTACTTGCTTGACTTGAGACACTCCACCCCTACTCTCTCTCTCCTTACTTACTTGACTTGCGTGACCCGGAACGGGCGATACTTGACTTATGGCCCGAGAAAGGGCAAAATACTTACATGATAATAGCCAATTCTACTGATGCGTACTTGACAATACTTGCTTGAATTGAATCTTTACTTGATATACTTGTACATGAGTTCCTTCTCATACCTGCGTTCATACTTGTACACGAATCCCTGCTTGCCCGAAGTGGCATTTACATCAGTAAATTCTTGAAATATTGTTTGTCAAATGCTTGAAATCTTGTTATACTCTCTTTATACAGTTCTTGATCTCTTATTGTTCATCATGCCTAGATTTACCTGTATACTTGATTTTTATTTATACGTACATCATGCATAGCCATACTGATAATACATGCAAATTATAATTCACGTAAAGATTACTCGTATTTGAGATGTAATTCCTACTGAGCGATTCGCTCATCCAGTTGCTTCCTAACATTTTCAGGTGATTCGGATAGCGACAAGAATGGGTTTGAGGCCGAGTGAAGAGTGCTAGAACGCCGTCCATTTATCATTAGCTAGTCGAGTCTTTGAATTTATTTGAGTCTACCTTGTATTCCCAGTTATGTCAGTTAGTGGTATAAACTTTGTGTTAAGTCGTGTAGCCTAATGTTGGCTTTCTAAATTTAAAATTTTGTCATGGACTGTCTTTATTTCCTTTGATTAATCAAATAAACATCACTTGGACTATTGAAATTTATTAGATTTTTAGTCATTTGCGCACTCTGAAATTTTGCATATTAAAATTCTTATTGCTCTAATGACACGATCTATATAGAGGCGTCACGCATCCGAGTATCTTCCGCGCTCGGGACGTGACAGTCTTCGTGGTATCAGAGCCTAGGTTTTTAAACCCAGGGAACTAGAAGAAATAAAAGGTTAGAAATTGAAATCTAAGTAAAAACCCGAGTCCAAGGATAGATATACCTTACCCGGTGAGATGGATAGAGCCATGGGTTAAGTTCTATAATGACTTTTGACCTTACAAGTAAACCTGATCTTTATCATACTTAACTCTTTTGTAGGATCATGGCTGCGGAAAGAGCACAATGGCGCGAGCTATAGCGCACCGTGCAAGGCCTCACACAGGCACTACAACAAGTGGCCCAAGGCGGAACAAACCGTGGAGCGGGAGATCTCCACCGAAGTTTCCATAACATGAACCCACCGAGGTTCACGGGTTCATCCGACCCCGAGGATGTCGAGAATTGGCTAAAGGAGATGGAACGAATCTTCCGTGTGATGCAATGTGCGGACGAAGAAAAGGTTTTACTGGTCGTATTCCAACTAGAGCGGGACGCTCGATGCTAGTGGGAATCTATAGAAGCAACACTGCCAGAATACCATGTCACATGGGATGAATTCACGGAGCATTTCAACAACAAGTACTTCTCTGATCATATCCAGGAAAAGAAGGCCACGGAATTCACCGTTCTAAAACAACGGGGCTTGAAAGTGGTCGAGTATGAGGCCTAATTCTCCATATTATCTAGGTATGCACCCCACTTGGTGTGTACGGAAAAGATGAAGGCGAGAAGATTCCTCAATGGGCTTCGGCCCCATTATATCACACAACTTGTCCCGATGGACATCCAAGTCTATTCAGAGATGGTTCGGCGTGCTCAACTGCTGGAAGACGCCACCGAATTATCTGAGAAAATCCGAGGAAGAGACAAGAAGGAACCCGTCACAAGCCCAGGAAAATTTAAACAATCCTTCAACAAGAAGCGGTTCTTCATGGGAGGGGAGCCCTCCAAGACAAAGAAATTCCAGAAGAATGACAGGCCATTCTCCACCTCTACACCCTCAAAGGAGATTTGCAAGTATTGTGATAAAGTTGGTCATAAGACCGAGGAATGCTGGAGGAAGTTAGGAGCTTGTCTTTGATGCGGGAGCCGAGAGCATCAAATCCCAGACTGCCCACTGATGAAGGAACAAGACACCAAAGATGAGAAGCGTCCGGTAAAGAAACAAGGCCGTCTACAAGCTCTCCGAGAGACGGAAACCACTGAAGGCGGAATTGTGGAAGGTACTCTCACTATTTGTTCAAAAACTGCTCAAGTTTTATTCGATATCGGAGCAACTCATTCATTCGTTTCCAAGAACTTTGCTGCTTCATTTTCTAAGAAACATGAACTGTTAGATTTGGTCATATCTACACCTCTTGGGAATGAGTCTGATATCACTTATCACTATCCAAACTGTGAAGTGATGATTAAGGGAAGCAATTTACCTGCTGACCTGATATGCCTAGATATGAAGGGTTATGACGTCATACTAGGTGCCGACTGGCTATCCACATACCAAGCAACTGTAGATTGTCGGCATGGCAAGGTAACTTTTGTAGATTTTCCAGAGCTAGTTTACAATAGCCCTCGGAGTAAATCACTTCTTATATCAGCACTCCGAGCTAGTAAACTTATGAATAAGGGATGCATGGTTTTCATAGCATTCGTGACTACCACGGAAGTCGAGAAAGCTAAACTTGAAGACATCCGTGTAATTCGGGATTTTCCTGATGTTTTTCCAGAAGATTTAACCGGCTTACCGCCAGAAAGGGAAGTGTCGTTCACAATCGACCTTGTCCCTAGTGCTGGTCCTGTTTCCAGGGCACCATACAGAATGTCCCCTACTGAGCTGAAGGAACTAAAAGAGCAGCTAATGGAGTTATTGAAAAAGGGTTTCATCAGGCCGAGTACTTCCCCATGGGGAGCACCCGTGCTATTCGTCAAAAAGAAGGACGGATCGATGAGATTATGCATAGATTATCGACAGCTAAATCACCTTACAATCAAGAACAAGTATCCACTACCGAGGATTGATGAGATATTCGATCAACTATCTGGAGCTTTATATTTCTCCAAGATTGATCTTCGTTCTGGTTACCACCAATTGAAGATCAAAGAAGAAGACATTCATAAAACTGCATTCTGAAGCAGGTATGGACATTACGAATTTACTGTTATGCCTTTCGGACTAACAATTGCCCCCGCAGCTTTTATGCAGTTAATGAACAGCATATTCAGGCCCTACTTAGACCAATTCATTGTGGTCTTTATTGATGATATTTTGATCTATTCCAAGACCGAAGAGGGTCATGAAGAACATCCCAAGAAGGCACTGCAGATATTACGGGAAAATAAGCTTTATGCCAAATTCAGCAAATGCGAGTTCTGGCTCGAGGAAGTTTCTTTCTTAGGCCATATCATTTCGAAGAACGGAATTGCTATTGACCCGTCAAAGGTCGAAGCCGTGAAGAACTGGGAACGACCAATAAATGCAATAGAAATTCGAAGCTTCTTGGGTCTAGCTGGTTACTACCGATGTTTTATCAAGGACTTCTCCAAGATTGCCGTTCCATTAACCAGGTTAACGCGCAAGGAAGTGCCTCATGAGTGGAATGAAGACTGTGAAAAGAGTTTCCAAACTTTGAAGGATCTCTTGACCACTGCCCCAGTCTTATCATTACCAATTGAAGGAGAAAAATACGAGATATATACCGATGCTTCGGGTATTGGCCTTGGATGTGTATTGATGCAGAATGGAAGAGTCATTGCATATTCTTCCCGACAATTGAAGAAACATGAAGAGAACTACCCAGTTCACAACTTAGAACTGGCCGCGGTAGTATTCGCTTTGAAGATCTGGAGGCACTATCTCTACGGAGAACAATTCACTGTGTACTCCGATCATAAAAGCATCAAGTACTTGTTCTCCCAAAAGGAGCTGAACATGCGACAAAGGCGTTGGCTCGAGTATCTCAAGGATTTCGACTTCACTATACAGTACCATCCTGGTAAGGGTAATTCCGTAGCTGATGCCCTTAGTCGAAAGCCGAGAACAATATTGGCCAACTGCATGATACAAGAATGGAAGTTGTTGGTGAATTTCTCTGAGCTTGATATCAGTACAGATGAGAAGAACATGTGTATTATTCTATCTCATATGAGCCTACATCCAGATTTGCTACCTGAAATCAAGAAGCTACAGGAAGAAGATCCCTCACTAGTGGAGATAAAGAGTAAGCTGGACGACAGACTGGATTTCAAACTGGCACATGATGGCAGATTGTTATTTCATGAACAGACATGTGTACCCGACTGTCCTGAATTGAAGAAGAAGATTCTTGAAGAAGCTCATCGATCGAGGTACACGATCCACCCTAGAGCCACTAAGATGTACCAAGACTTGAAAAGAACTTTCTGGTGGCCTAACATGAAAAGGGAGGTAGCAGACTTTGTGTCTCGTTGCCTCACATGCCAACAAGTGAAGGCGGAACATCAAAAACCCGCTAGAAAGCTACATCCGCTGGATATTCCTAAGTGGAAGTGGGAAGACATTGGCATGGACTTTATCATGGGTTTGCCCAAGTCTAGGGGCGGATATGATAGAATTTGGGTAATTATCGACCGACTAACTAAATCGACCCATTTCTTACCCATCAAAAGCCGATGGTCAGTCGACGTACTTGCTGCCTTGTATATTAAGGAGATGGTTAGATTGCATGGAGTTCCCGTCTCGATCGTATCTGACCGAGACCCGTGCTTCACCTCTCATTTTTGGAAGGGTCTACAATACTCTCTGGGGATGAAACTTAATTTCAGCACTGCTTTCCATCCCCAGACAGATGGTCAGACTGAAAGGACAAATCAGGTTGTTGAAGATATGTTAAGGGCATGTATTACAGATTTCGGCAGAAGCTGGCACGACCACTTATCCCTAGCTGAATTTGCCTATAATAACAGCTATCAAGTTAGTATTCAAATGGCACCTTTTGAGGCGCTATATGGCAGGAGTTGTCGTTCTCTAATATGTTGGGAAGAAGTCGGTGAAAGACAAATTCTAGGCCCAGATATGGTTAGAGATTCGATTGAGAAGATACACCTTATCAGAGAGAGACTCAAGGTAGCTCAGTGCAGGCAAAAATCTTATGCTGACAATAGAAGGAGAGATTTGGAGTTCCAAGTTGGTGACCATGTATTTCTCAAGGTATCTCACGGCCGAGGTATTAGAAGATTCGGTGTTAAGTGCAAGCTTGCACCGAGGTTTATCGGTCTATTCGAAGTATTGGAAAGAGTGGACGAGGTGGCCTACCGTATTGCTTTACCTCCTCAACTCTCAGAAGTGCATGATGTATTTCATATATCTATGCTGAAGAAATATGTGCACGACCCTTCTCACGTCATCGACCATGCTGATTTGGTGATTCAAAGAGATCTTACTTATGAGCAAAGGCCGATGCGGATCCTCGACCGCGAAGTCCGAGTTCTAAGGAGCAAGACGATCCCTATGGTGAAAATCTAATGTAATCGATGCACAGAACAAGAAGCAACTTGGGAGACCGAAGAATCTATGAAAAGAAGATACCCAGAATTATTCTAAATTGTAAGTATTTTATACTTTCAACAATATCCTTATATAGTTGAATTTGGGGACCAAATTCTTTTAAGTAGGGGAGGGTGTAACACCCAAAAATTTTAAAATAGAAATATACAAAAAAAAATTATTATTGAACTCATATTCTAATTTTATTAGATTAACCATTTAAACATTTAAATTACCAATAGATACTTTAGAAGATGCCAAATTATATTTTTGGAAATGCCAATTTATATTTTTAATCACTTAGGAAATTAATATTACACTATTCCAAAGAAATAGGAAATAGGTTATATAGATAGTGTTTTAAAGGTTAAACATCACTTTTACAAGATGCCAATTCATATTTTCATAATTTAGAAAATTTCATATTTCAACTTTTACATGATATCATTATTTTGAAGAAATAAGGGTATATAGATGAAGTGTTAAAAGATAAACATAATTTACAAAGTGAGAAAGGGTATATAGACAATTTTAGTTAGTGTAGAGTGAATACAAAAATCTCCGTTCAAAATAACGACATATGTTAAGTCGTTATTTCCTAAATGTGAATAGTGCCACTTTTTATTTAAATAGAATTTTCCAAACTAATTTATATGTAAAAATAGAGAAAAATGTAAGGGTCTCACCTCTGAAATTTCACAAACAAATTCCCTCAATTTTTAAAGATAAAAATCTTTGAAGTTAACTTGGAAATATTAACTTATGAAATACACGACCCTCTGTGGGGCGTCATTTCATTCCGACAACTATCTCGATCATTCTATCCCTCCAGCCTATGTAGGCTGTCAACCCACTAAATACCCTATAATTTTGGATCTGGTCTCCCATCCTGTCGACCCTAAGGTTATAAAATACACTCTATTTTCTCCATATTTGGTTAGTTCGAAGGCTAGATACGGGAACAAGTTCTGAAGAGTTGCAGAGGAAGGGAAGGGCTGCTTCTTCCTCTCCTGTCAACTCCTGTCACTTCACAGAGGTAGGTGTTCTCAAATTCTTGCCTAACTAGTAGTTAAATACGTTAATTGATGTATGTTTAGAGTTAGATCAACTAGTCAACCATGCTATATATATGTAAATATAAACTGCTTTACCATGACCAAGAATAATACCATGTTATATATCTGTTAATAGCTTGTTACATACTGTTATCATGATTTTTTTATGAGTTTTAACCTAATTTATTAGCATGATTTCTTGAGCTTTTTAACATATTTTTATCACATTAGTTTTCAGTCTTAATATTCCTATTTTAAATCCCCTGTTAACAGCTTAACACCCAGCACAACTGAAATTGGCGCCCCTGACAAGGGTGCCAATTAGCAAATTGAAGACTTCATCGAAGTCTTCAATTAAATGAAGGCATGCAACATGTCGTCAATTCGATTTCTGAAATTTTGTGTAATTGATAATTCAACACATTCAAAAATCCATAACTATAAAACTAAAGCACGGAATTTTTGCTTGAACATGTTTCTGGAATCCTGACATTTTTCTCAACATATTCATGCCATTACTTTTTGATTTGGAGAAATTTTTTTGAAATGAATAGTAATCACTGAATTGAAGACGGCCCTTAAGTCTTCAATTTCAGAATTGAAGACGGCCTTTAAGTCTTCAATTACTGAATGGAAGACGCCCCTTAAGTCTTCAATTACTGAATTGAAGATGACCCTTAAGTCTTCAATTTCAGAATTGAAGACTGCCCGAGAGGGTGTCAATTAATTGAAGACATGCACCATGTCGTCAATTCCATTTTCTGGAATTTTTAGGAACCATTAAATCAAAGCATTCAAAAATCTATAACTAATAAACTGGACCTTGAAAATTTTGACAGAATATACTTCTGTGACCCTGAGATTTTTCTCCATCTGACTATGTCTTAGGATTCTGATTTGGAGAAACTTTTTCGAAATGAACAGTAATCACTGAATTGAAGACGGCCCTTAAGTCTTCAATTTCAGAATTGAAGACGGCCCTTAAGTCTTCATTTACTGAATTGAAGACGCCCCTTAAGTCTTCAATTTCAGAATTGAAGACGGCCCTTAAGTCTTCAATTTCAGAATTGAAGACTGCCCAAGAGGGCGTCAATTAATTGAAGACATGCACCATGTCGTCAATTCCATTTTGTGGAATTTTCAGAAATCATTAAATCAACGCATTCAAAAATCTATAACTAATAAACTGGACCTTGAAAATTTTGACAGAATATACTTCTGTGACCCTGAGATTTTTCTCCATCTGACCATGTCTTAGGATTCTGATTTGGAGAAACTTTTTCGAAATGAATAGTAATCACTGAATTGAAGACGGCCCTTAAGTCTTCAATTTCAGAATTGAAGACGGCCCTTAAGTCTTCAATTAATTGAAGACTGCTCAAAGAGTCGTCGATTCCGTTTCTTGAGGAATTAAAGTTATAACATTAAAAAAATTCATATCTGTGAAACCAAAACTCAGTAATTATATCTGAGCATGTTTCTGGACTCCCGAGTAATTATACTAAGTATTCATATCCTTATTTTTGAATTTCAAGATTTTTTTTTCAAATGAATAGTGCTTTGAGTCACAAAACGTATCTGCTAGGTGAAAATCACAGAATTGAAGACGGCCCTCAAGTCTTCAATTTCAGAATTGAAGATGGCCCTCAAGTCTTCAATTCAGAAATTGAAGACTGGGCAAAGGGGCGCCAATTTCATATAGATAAATATATATATTTTTGAAAAATCAAAAATTTTGAAAGATTGGGCAACCCACAGACGCCAATTACTGAATTGAAGACGGCGCCCTTAAGTCTTCAATTTTAGAATTGAAGACGGCCCTCAAGTCTTCAATTTCTGAATTGAAGACGGCCCTTAAATCTTCAATTTCTGAATTGAAGACGGCCCTCAAGTCTTCAATTAATTGAAGACTGGGTAAAGGGGTGCCAATTTGATATCCATATATATATATTTTTAAAAAATTGAAAATATGAAGGATTAGCAAACCCTCAGATGTCAACTCAGTAATTACAACTTCTAATCTTGATCTGTCTCGAAAATTGTGCAAACACAACCCTAATCCATACTCCTGCATATGATGAGTTCTTGAAATTCCATTCCATGAAAGATCTACTTGTGTATACCCTACATCGTCAAACCTTGAATCTCTTAAACTACCATTTGGGAGTGTAGGAGCTAAGTGCCATGCAGGGCAAAGTGCTACGTTGTGGGAGCCACCTCTTGAGGCCGTACGGCGTAAAGTGCTACACGACGGGAGTCACCACTTGAGCCTGTAGGGGCCACCTCTAGAATCCTCCATAACCAAATGACTAGTTAATCTCGTCTGAAATACTACGTTTCTAAATTCTTGAATTTCCATATTGGCTATAAATGAGATTGAATGTCAAAGGTAATACATGAAATGCTGTGCATATAGGGCCCGGTCTGGTCCTAGGAGGAGCACCCGAAGGTACTTGTGCCCATGGGAGTTTATTGACCACGGTGTTTAGCATTGCACCAGAGTACTTGCTTGACTTGAGACACTCCACCCCTACTCTCTCTCTCTCCTTACTTACTTGACTTGCGTGGCCCGGAACGGGCGATACTTGACTTATGGTCCGAGAAAGGGCAAAATACTTACATGATAATAGCCAATTCTACTGATGCGTACTTGACAATACTTGCTTGAATTGAATCTTTACTTGATATACTTGTACGTGAGTTCCTTCTCATACCTGCGTTCATACTTGTACACGAATCCATGCTTGCCCGAAGTGGCATTTACATCAGGAAATTCTTGAAATACTGTTTGTCAAATACTTGAAATCTTGTTATACTCTCTTTATACAGTTCTTGATCTCTTATTGTTCATCATGCCTAGATTTGCCTGTATACCTGATTTTTATTTATACGTACATCATGCATAGCCATATTGATAATGCATGCAAATTGTAATTCACGTAAAGATTGCTCGTATTTGAGATGTAATTCCTACTGAGCGATTCGCTCATCCAGTTGCTTCCTAACATTTTTAGGTGATTCGGATAGCGACAAGAATGGGTTTGAGGCCGAGTGAAGAGTACTAGAACGCCATGCATTTATCATTAGCTAGTCGAGTCTTTGAATTTATTTGAGTCTACCTTGTATTCCCAGTTATGTCAGTTAGTGGTATAAACTTTGTGTTAAGTCGTGTAGCCTAATGTTGGCTTTCTAAATTTGAAAATTTGTCATGGACTGTCTTTATTTCCTTTGATTAATCAAATAAACATCACTTGGACTATTGAAATTTATTAGATTTTTAGTCATTTGCGCACTCCAAAATTTTGTATATTCAAATTCTTATCGCTCTAATGACACTATCTATATAGACGCGTCACGCATCCGAGTATCTTCCGCGCTCGGGACGTGACAGACACAGTTGAGGCTCAATCACAGCCATACATTGCGCTGCATCTTCGATCATCTTCCAATCTTGCTGCATCATAACTCTTTTCTTGCTGAGAGCATCGGCTACTACATTTGCCTTTCCTGGATGGTATCGCAATTCGAAGTCATAATCTTTTAAGAATTCGACCCATCTTCTTTGTCTTAGATTCAACTCCTTCTGAGAGAATAGGTACTTCAGACTCTTGTGATCAGTGAACACTTTGAACTTGACGCCGTAAAGATAATGACACCAGATCTTCAATTCATGAACCACTGCAGTCAATTCCAAATCATGAGTCAGGTAATTTCGCTCATGCTCCTTTAGTTGGCGAGAAGCATAAGCGACCACCCTTCCATTTTACATCAATACACTACCTAGCCCAACCTTCGATGCATCAGAATAGATAGCAAAGTCATCCTCATTGTTAGGCAAAACAAGAATTGGTGCCGATGTCAGCCTTGCCTTCAGCTCTTGGAAACTCTTCTCACAGCTCTCATACCATATATATTTGACTCCCTTTCGGGTCAACTTGGTTAGTGGCGCCGCTAGAGATGCAAATTCCTCAATAAAGCGACGGTAGTAACCAGCTAACCCTAAGAAACTCCGAATCTCTGTGGAAGATTTAGGATTCTCCCATTCCAGAACCGTCTGGACCTTTGCGGGGTCAACAGCAACACCATTGTCTGAGATTGCATGCCCGAGGAAATGAACCTCCGTCAGCCAAAAGTCACATTTGCTGAACTTAGCATACAGCTCATGCGCTCTTAACGTCTCGAGGACGATTCTCAAGTGTTCCCGGTATGAAGTTTCATTAGGAGAATATATCAGCACATTATCAATAAAGACAACCACAAAGGTGTCAAGATACGGTCTAAACACCCGATTCATCAAGTCCATAAAAGCAGCAGGGGCATTTGTCAGACCAAAAGGTAGCACCAAGAATTCATAATGACCATATCTCGTTCGGAATGCTGTCTTGGATGTGTCTTCTTTCTTTATTCTCAACTGATGGTATCCCGAACGCAGATCAATCTTTGAGAACACCGTGGCTCCTTGCAACTGGTCAAACAGGTCATCAATGCGGGGTAAATGATATTTATTTTTAATGGTCACCTCATTAAGTTTGCGATAGTCAACGCATAACCTAAGAGAACCATCCTTCTTCTTCACAAATAGAACTGGAGCTCCCCATGATAGCACACTTGGACGGATAAACCCCTTGTCTAACAAGTCTTGAAGTTGCTTTTTCAACTCTACCAATTCTGCTGGGGCCATTATGTAGGGTGCCTTAGAGACCGGTGCTGTGCCAGGTAACAAGTCAATGGCAAACTCCAACTCCCTTGCAGGTGGTAACCCGGGCAAATCCTCTGGAAACACATCAAGGAATTCCCGAACAACCTCAATCTCTGCTATGGTCGGTGATTGGTCAACATCCGACTTTGTGACTACGCTTGCCAAGAATGTATTGTAGCCCTTTCTCAACATTCGCACAGTCTTCATTGCTGAAACTACTAACTTCTTCCCAGTCATATGCTTCAGTAAGGGATGAGAAAACTCTTTCTCCTTAGAAATGCGAAAAATTACTATCTTCCTTCGGCAATCTATTAGAGCGTAATGCTCTTCTAACCAATCTAGTCCTAGGATAGCATCAAAGCTTTGCATAGGTAAACAACAAAAATAACCAGGCAGAGTTCTTCCTTCTATATTAACTGATAGTGAGGGGATGTGCCTCTTGGTAGACACTGCTCCTACAGGTGTGTGTACCAACAAGGGCACGTCTAGTTCTACTGATTCAATTTCAAATTCTTCATTCAATTGACTAGCAAACTTCTCAGAGATGAAAGTATGTGTGACACCGGTGGCAAACAATACTCTAGCATGAATACCATCGATAGAAATAGTACCTTCTGTGAGGTCCTCCGCCTGCTCGGCATCCTCTCTCTCAAGTGCAAATACCCGAGCTGGCGCTCGGGGTCTCCCCGCGGGTCTCGCTGCTACTATTGCTGGTCTGGCTGCTGTGAGCGACGTCACGCGGTTCGGGGTGCGAAGAGGACGCGGAGCGCGCGGGCTCCTTCTTTTTGTTTGCTGCAATACAGAAATAAGAGAAAAGAGAAGAGGCCACCACCGGAGATTGCTCCGGCGGGGCGAGCGGGACAAATGTAATATAGCAAGATATGGGGGTTAAACGGCCATAGCGGGAAGTGACTCGCCGCGACCTCGGGGGGACGGGAATGGTGCAGAAATTAAATAGCAAGAATTGAAACGGCCATTGGGGAAGTGACTCGCCGCGGCCTCGAGAATATGAGCAGATAAGAATATAACAACATATAAGGAGAATATAAAGAGCGGGAATTTAAACGGCCATTGGGGAAGTGACTCGCCGCGGCCTCGAGAACATGAATAGATAAGAATGTAATATATAAGAACGGGAATTTAAACGGCCATTGGGGAAGTGACTCGCCGCGGCCTCGAGAATATGAATAGATAAGAATATAACATATAAGAACGGGAATTTAAACGGCCATTGGGGAAGTGACTCGCCGCGGCCTCGAGAATATGAGCAGAATACAACAGAATATAAAGAGAATATAAGAACGGGAATTTAAACGGCCATTGGGGAAGTGACTCGCCGCGGCCTCGAGAACAAGATGTGATCGCCAGGGGCCGAAAGACCCCAAAATAAAGAAAGTGATCGCGCCTACCTCAAGAGCGGGAGATGGCGGGTTGCTTCTTCCTCCCCCTTCGGCCGGCCGACGGAGAGGGCTTTCCTTGGGTACCCTTGCAAAACAACGACAAACAAGTAACGAGTGGATTAGAAAGATGAAGGTGTAGTATTCAAATCCTTGCGATAAAAATAACGAAATGATGGCAAGACACACACCTGGTTGGTGTTGTCTTTTAAACCCCTCTCGGACTCGAGTAGGAGGAAAATGAGATGATGGATGCAAGAAGTATATAAGAAGAGGCGCCCTTATGAAGGGGGATAGATGATGCGAGATGATGAATGCAAAAGAACTAAGAAGAAAAGGAAAGGATTGGCTTATTGGATGTGCCGATGGTGAAATCCGGCGGAGCTCCGGCAGCGTAGGGATGGCGTGGAAGCGCGGTGGATGAAGACGACCTTCCTCTCGCGAGCGTGGGCACCCGAGAAGCCGGCAGAACCTCCACCTACAAAAGACCCCACGGGTTAGAAAATGACTCCGGTAGCCTCTGGGCTCCGGCAGCCTATCGGATCTCTTCGAAGCTCTCCCAGAACTGAGGGGGTGGGCCTCTATTTATAGGGCTCCGGAGGGTGGAGGCGTCCAGGACCCTGGACACCTCCATCAGGGCCGAACTAATATTTTATTCTATTTTTATTATTTTTTCTGAATATTTTTGTGGAGGCGTCCAGGGCCCCGGACGCCCCTAACAGGTCCACCGAACACCACCGACGGCCGCACGCGGTTTGACACAACGCGTGGTTTTGTGAGCGGCGCCTCGTGATTTTGAAATGGGCGCGTCCAGCGGGCTGGACGTCTCCATAATTTGGATTTTTTCACACACGACAAACCGTCGTTCGGTGGGCGGCGCCCGTGAGGGAGTTGATGGAGGCGTCCAGGGGCCTGGACGCCTCCATAAATATATTATTTTTTATTATTTTGTTTTGTTTTTATGCCAAAGCTGGCATTTTAATTTTTATACTTTTTTTTATGGAGGCGTCCAGGGGCCTGGACGCCTCCATTAATATATATTTTTTATTTATGTTTTGTCTTTTATGCCAACTGGCATTTTACATATTTTTTTATATTAGTTTTTATGGAGGCGTCCAGGGTCCTGGACGCCTCCATTAATATATATTTTTTATTTATTTTTGGGCTCTGAAAAACAAATAAAATAAATTAAAAGAATGGGGGCGTCCAGGGGCCTGGACGCCCCCATTAAGACCCACCCGGGTCCTCAGTTCAGGCGTTGGCGGCCGCCTGGCAGACACCCTTCTTGATTCCGGAACCTCCTGATGCGTCTGACTTGTGTTGATGCCGTCCGAATGCCGTGACGAGACGATTCCGGATGCCGGAAAAGGCAGAAGAAGACCCAAGAAAAGGAAGTATTTAAGAGATTCGAAATGCGTAAGCCGTCGCGGGGCGTTGTATAGTAATATGAGACTTTCTCAGGAGACGTCAAGAATGGCGTGTCTACAGCTGCCCCGCCTTGGCGTCTGCTTTGCAAGGGAGCGACACGTAGTGGAATGGTATCGAAGTGGAGTGAAATGAAGTGGGAGCGGACTGATAAGTTGATGCCAAGGTGTGATGAGACACGCTTTTGACGTTACTGTCTGGAATCTTTCTTGAAGTTTCAATGAGGCGACCTTGAAGAAGGTCTTTCAAATATTGACGATTGCTTGGACGGAGGTCAAATAAGGGAGGGTGAGATGTGCGCTCAGGCATGAAAAAAAAGAGACCAACTTCTCGGTGTGGAAGTACCTGGGTCATAAACCTGCAGGTTTCACCTTTGGGGAGCGGTTACCAGCCAACGTGGAAGTGCTGCGGCCAAGGTGGGTCAAACAAGGTAAAAGTAAGGAATATCTGAGGGTCTGTCCAAACAAGGGTCTCCTTTTGGAAGAGCAGCGTAGGGCCGTTTCAAGGAAACTCAGTATTTCATTCGGAGTGGAATATCTCATATTTGTAGGAATTGAAGCACAACGGCCTTCGCAATCGAATCACTTGAATGATCTTCCGCAATAAATCAAAGTCCTATATGAATGCATGCTGGGTTAAAATAAAAATTTAAAACAAACTAAAATAGAAAATAGCCAAGGATAATATTGTCAACTTGTTAAGAACGGGTCAGGATACCGATCCGGTGAGCCGACACTGGGCTGGGGCCCGTTTATCCGCGCACCAACTCACTGAATGGAACCGTCGTCCCCATGCTACCACAAGTTAACGGCCTATCCGTACAACCCAAATTCTTCCGGGATCATCACTGTTTTTGTTGAAGGGGAACTCAAATCCCAGATTTGTTCGGGCCGCAAGGTCCTTGACATGTTCTAGTAGCGTAGGTATCGTATACTATGATGCATGACATGGTGGGACCAACCATTGAAAGGTGGGACAGGAGACAGGACAAAGACGTCCGTTAGTAAAACCTGCACAGACTAGCAAAGGTTAGCAACATCAGAAAGTAGCAGAATCACAGCAGAATCGCACCACAGTACAAAGGAGATCCAGACAAAATCTTGACAATGACCACCGATGTGACATGTTCCGTCCTGTAGCGATCTTCCCTTCCTATAAGAACTCCCCTTAGGCTAGTTCATTCAAAAGCACCAAGGTGGGTTTTGGAAGCTCAGGAGAGGAAAGAGAGGAGAATCTAGAGATTTTCAGGATGGAAGGAGAGTCTTCCCGCGTTATGAAGAGGAGCAGGCCTAGCAGCGAGATCAGGCGACTCTCCGACCTCGAGGGTCATTTGAGTGGGACGATCATGTCGCATATGGTAAGCTGATTCATTTCAAATTTCTCCACGTGAACCTTCTTCTTACTTCCTTCCTTTCTTCTTCTTTCTTTTCTCTTCCAGCCATATCCACTCTTCCCAGGCCCGAGGAAGTTTTCCAAACTGCCATGGCTTTCAAAGCTAACTTCCAACATCTCCATCGGCATGAGGGCCATACTCTCGAAGTGGCATCTGCAGGGGCTCCTTATTCACGCCAAACACTATGAGAAGATTCGTATGGACTGGGCGGCTATGGGCGCACTAGTGGAGATCTGGCATCCCCAGACCCACACTTTTATCTTCCCGACCTTCGAGGTGACCATCCTCCTCGAGGAGGTGGAACTTCTGCTCGGATTGAAGAAATTCAAGAGTGACGGGAAGGTGAAGGCTATGCGGATGCTGACACGGGGGACTTCCGAAAGCGTCCTTGGAAGCTTCATGCCGCCCGACGCAGCCAGAAAGGTCCGTACTCAAAAGGGGATCGATCTCCAAAAGCTTGCGGAGTGGGTCATGGACGCCCTGAGAGGGTCACCAGACGATGACTATTTGGAGGGAATCATGAAGGGGTTCACCATTTGTCTGGCGGGTGCTCTCTTGTTTCCTTATACCGACAACATGGTGGAGGAAGACCAACTGAGTGCTATCTGCGGGATCTGGCGTGGAAAGAGGGTGGGACCCGCTGTCCTCGCCTACCTGTATAGTGGCCTTACTGCCTCGAGCATGGGTAAGCCTCCTTTTGGTTGCGCACTTGTCCTGAGTTGCTGGCTGGATTTGCATTTCAAGTTTGATCACCGTGAGGGAATGCCAACCGCTTCGAAGCTCTTCCAACAAAGCCCTCTTCATCACATAGCCGACGTGTTAGGGTTCGGTGGTACTGTAGTGAACCGCGTTCCGTGGCTGAAGAAACGTGAAGACTGGCGGTCTCACTTCCGCACCGTGACACAAGGCTTCTTTACTTGCGCACCGGCATGTTTGCTTTCGCTTGATCTCCTCATGAGGCCTTCCCCCGAAGTTGATCTTCAACTGATCGGCGCGACCGAGTTTGTCCTTTATAACGCGCATCAATGCTGCCTCCAGGTCGGCATTCCACGCCATTCGTTCCCACTATCGACTGGCATCGTTCCTTTGAAGAAGAGAGAGTTGGGTACTGAAGCGGATGCGAAGGAAGCGAAGGCCGTCAAAGCACCCTGGAAGACAAGTGTTGCGGGAAAGGCCTTAGCGCACGTGGGGGAAGAATGTGAGCTGTGGAGGGCTTATGTAACCGAACTGGGGAAGTAAAGGCCTAAGGCACCTAAGCCCCTGATGTAGTTCACTCTGCTTTTCTGATGGAATAAAATCTGGCATTTTGGATGTTTTGGACCCTTGTCCCCTTAATTATTATTATCCTTTTTTGTGGTTTTTCTTTTTCTTTTACTTTTGTTTGGATTATATACATACGCTTATCTCTTTTTTTTTCTTGTATTATATATTTTTTTTGAAATTTTTATTATGGGGGCGTCCAGGGGCCTGGACGCCCTAATTTTTTATTTAAAATTTTTTTAGTTTTTGTTTTGGGGGCGTCCAGGGCCCTGGACGCCCCTAATTTTTTATTTATTATTTTATTGGTTTTTTTGTTTTGGGGGCGTCCAGGCTCCTGGACGCCTCTAAGTTTTTGAATTTTGAAAAAAAAATGAAAAATTGTGGGGGCCGTCCAGGCGCCTCGACGCCCCGAAGAAGGTAGATTCTATATATAAGGGCTGCCCCCCCCTTTGCTCATTTACTGTTCATTCAGACGACCCAGTCAAACCAGACGACCCATTCTTAGTCCCAATGGAGCAAGGAGGCCCGAGCCGGGGTGGAGAGAAGCGCAAACGATGGGCTCGTTGTCCAAGAGGCTGAGGGATGATGCCGAGGAGGCTGCAACAGAGGAGATTGCTGCAGAGGAGGAGATGGAGGTGCCTCTTCTGGCCGCGGAGGCCGCTGCGGGCGCTGGCGACGTGGGAGAGGACGATCACGACCCGGTAAGCCCTTCGAAACTCTCACTCTGTGGTTCAATAGGCTAAACGGACGGGCGAGAGGCTGTGAGAGAAGGCCGGGGAGTGAGGGAAAGGAGGCGTCCAGGGCCCTGGACGCCTCCACATTTTCTTTTTCTTTTTGTTTATTTGTTTATTTACGTAAATAATAAAATAGGATTTTAAAAATAAGGAGGCGTCCAGGACCTGGGACGCCTCCATAATAATATATATATTATTAATATATTTTTTTGTTTTGGGTTTTTCTATAAAGAAAAAAAGGAAAATAGAGAGGAAGCGTCCAACGTTGTGGACGCCTCCATAAAAATCCTAAAATTTTTTAAAGATAAGATAACATAAAATAAATAAGTAGAATATGTAGTGTTATTGCTTAATATTATTCATGATGCTGATGTGTTCTTTGTTGGTTTTGTGGTGTGCAGGGCGTGATGAAGGGCCGGATCAGCTGGTCCCTAGTGGTGGCAGCATACCGTGGGCTGCCAGACTTTCAGAGGGCGCGTGTGGACGCCATGGGCTTTGGAGCCTTCCTCAGGATCGAGCCCTTTCGGCTCGACCTTCCTCTTATCCAGGCATTGAGAGAGCGGTGGCACGCACCGAGCCGGGCGTTTCTGATGCCCTGGGGGCACATGGTGCCGACACTAGAGGACGTGGCTCGGATCACCGGGCTACGGGTGGACGGAGAGGCGGTGAGTGGTGTCACCTACCCCGACTACCGAGAGAGTGCCCTGGACCTGCTGTGGTTAGAGACGAGCGTGACTGATAGAGACAGCAGGGTAGTTGGCCGAGTGGAGATTATGGAGGCGCTCGGATTCGTCGACCCGCGCCAGCGGGTTAGCGAGACTGGAGCGGAGTTTCTGGCACGACTGGAGGGAGATGCCCGTGCAGCTTTCACCCAGGACCCGAGCGAGCGGGAGCTGGTGGATCTAGACCTCCGGAGGTTTCTTTTCTTCTTCTTGGGCCGCCTTCTGCTGGGGACGAAGGGGGATGGCATCCACTGCCGCTTCCTCGGGATCCTGGCGGACCTTGACAGAGTGGGGCACTACGCGTGGGGGGCGGCTCTGCTTGCCCATTTGATTGCCGATCTCTCCCAGACTTCAGAGAGGGAGACGACAGTCAGTGGCTTCGCACCTTTTCTCCAGGTACATAATTTATTTATGCATTTTACCGTAGTTAAATATGCAATTACTCGTGCTAATGATGTATGATGGATGCAGGTGTGGAGTTATTACTACTTCCCGATGGGGAGGGCCAGGCAGGGGAACAGGAGAGCCGTTCCTCTAGCGCGACAGTGGAGGCCGGTCGTGGTAGCGGCACCACACAGCTACCAGCTGGCGTCACTTCGTCGGGAGCTGAGCGAGTATCCCGAGGCCATGGTATGATGCGTATGATTTTTTTGTGTTTTTATGCATGTGACTGAATGGTAACTATCATGATGTATGTATGGTGATGCAGGTGGTGTGGAGACCCTACCTGGGCATGGGCGACGCTGGCCAGCCTTGGGTTGTAGCGGGTCTTCCTCGTTTCAGGCGGGACGTGTGGGTCCATTGCCTGAACGAGATCGAGCCGCTTCGGCTGAGGCTGGTTATGAGGACGTTGGGGCTAGCCCAGGAGTGGGTTGATGTAGATGAGCCGGCCCGCATCGGGCGGAAGACCAAGGGGAAGGCAAAGATTGTGGACTGGCGCACGCGCTTCCCAGCACAGTACCAGGACTGGCAGCAGGGCGGGGTCCCAGTGGTGTCCCATGTACAGGACAGCACAGACTACATGAGACGGTACCGAGCTACGTACGGGGACCGCCTCTCCTTGGGTGGTATGGCAGGGGTAAGTGAAATGAAACTGCTTCACCCTTCTATATGTATATGCATGTGGCACTAACTTATGTGCAATGCAGGATGCTCGTGACAACATGATTGCCGACCTGCGGGCCCAGCTGGCAGACGCCAGGCGGCAGTTAGTGGCCATCCGACAGGAGTTGGAGATCCTGGTGAGTCTATGCAATGCATTTTTTTTGTGACCTAGATTTTTGATGCTTAGCCTTTGACTGACGTTTGCCCCGTGTTTCAGCGGGCCCACCAGACAGCGGCAGCCGGGACGGCTGGTGGAGCGGGTTCCAGTTCGCGGGGCCCTCCTCCGGAGGTTTCTGCCCTCCAGGAGCAGCTGGCGTATGCGGTGGCTCGGGCTGAGGAGGCCGAGCGTGACCGCGAGGCTCGAGTGAGTGCTTGCTTGGCCCTGACCCTCTTCTAGCTGCTTTCCTTCTATCACTGTTCTCTTACGGTGCATGCGTGCTTTGACAGGTGGCCGAGATTCGGGAGGCCCTGGCCCGTGCTGTTCGTGCTGAGCAGGAGCGCGATGCCTGGGTGGCAGAGCGTGACGCCCGGATTGCGGAGCTAGAGGAGGAGCGGCGACGGGAGGCTGAGGAGCTTCCTCGCGACGTAGTGGATCTGCGGATCGCCCTCGAGCTGTCGAGGAGAGAGGCGATGAGGGAGAGAGAGGAGAGGGAGAGGGATAGGGAGACCGTGGAGAGAGAGAGGGAGAGGGATAGGGAGACCATAGAGAAAGAAAGGGAGTACAGGATGGCAGAGCGATATCGAGATTGGGACGAGAGGAGAGCTCTGGTGGCCCAGGTGTCGGAGCTCCGGCTGAGTCTTGGCACGGCGGAGGGGAGACTTCGGGAGAGTGAGGAGCGGTATCAGAGGGCGAAGGAGCGCGGGGCGCGACTTCGTCAGTCCGGTTCCTTTTCTGTGGGCAGCTTTCTAGTTTCTTCGGCCGAGCAGCGTCGCCGCACCTTGGAGGCTGGCATGGTGCCACCTGGAGAGGCGAGCACGGCTTCTCAGGGTTCGCAGAGGTCGCAGAGGCCCCCTAGGGATCCCCGTCAGAGGAGGGAGGAGAGAGATGACCAGGAGGGTGGTGGTGAGAGTTAGAGAGTTGTTTGTACACCCCACCGTCCTCACTGTATGATGTACTTTTGACTGTTTGTATGAAATGGATTTCGTGTGGTTCCTTTTGTCGTGTGCCCTTTTCCTTCCTGCACTTTCTTTCACACCACGTTGTTCACGCTTCACGGGACTTTGCCCTGGACAGGAGGGAACTACTTTGCATGGAGGGTTTTTTGTTCCCCTTTTTTTTTTCGCTTTCTTTTGGGCGCGTCCAAGCGCGAGGACGCGTCTTAATCCTCGAATTCAAATTTAAAGCGACGGGTGGCCTTTCTTCTCCGTGCCTTACCCGCAAACGAGCCCGCCTTCCGCCGAAACTTGCTCGCCCGTCTTTGTCTTCTTCCCCTCGATCGATGGAGTTCGGCGGTCTGGACCACGGCGAAGGTGGAGAGGGACGCGGGACCCCTCGCCCAAGGAGGGACGCGCCAGAGCACGGAACGGCGTCTATGGAGGAGGAAGGGCCGCTTCGGGCCCCCGAGGGACCCGAGGGGCCCGATGTCGCGGAGGGAGGTGAACACGGTCTGGTAGGTGCTTGGTTTTCCCCCTCTTTGATCCATTTTGAGTTTTGAAGCAAGCCGTGCGAGGGGGGAAAGGGTTCGGCGAGTGTTGCACTTAAATGATGGACGCGTCCTAGACAGGGGACGCGTTCTTTTTGACTGATGTGGGACCCCTTTCTTGGTGCAGGACATGGCGAGGACCCCGGGCCTGGCCGATGAGTGGGCGAGTGCGGACGAGCCGAGCCGCGTCAGGAGGGAGAGTCGCGGCAAGGCGAGGCTCGAGGACTGGCACGTACGTCTCCCTGGACAGCAAGGGAGTGTATTGGTGCAGGACAGCGCCGACTTCCTGCGGCGGCAGAGAGAGAGTTATGCGGGGCTTCCCCAAGCTGGGGACACGCGTGGCATCGGCGGCTCGCGCGCCCAACTGTCAGAGGCTAGGCGGCAGCTGGCCGTCGCTCAACATGAGCTGTCGCTCCTGGTAAGTTACGTGCCGCACTTTTATCTTCAGATTTTGGAGTTTCACTGACGGCCGTTGTTTATTTTGTTCCAGCATGCCCAGCAGACAGCGATGGCGGGGATGATTGGTGGCGCATCTTCCAGTTCCTCGGCCCCTTTTCTCGAGATTGCCTCCCTCCGGGAACAGCTTGCCGGTGTGGTGGCCCGCGCGACCCGGGCGTAAGAGGAGAGTGATGCCTGGGTGGCGACTGTAGCAAAGCTGCGACATCGCGGTGAGGAGAGACCTTCTCCAGACATCCTGGAGTTAAGGGTTCTTGTGCAGATGATGAGGAGAGAGGCAGAGAGAGAGAAAACAGAGAGAAGGTCCGAGGGACAGCGGGATCAGACCGAGAGGAGGGCCTTGGAGGCCCATGTGAGGGAGCTCCAACTGGGCCTTCAGGCCGTCGTGCAGAGGCTAGGAGGGATGGAGACGCGCTACGAGAGAGCGCGAGAGTTCGGGGAGCGACAGCGCCAGTCTGGTCTCTTTGCCGCTAGTGGCTTCTTTGCCACGCCAGGGGAGGAGCAGCGAGTCACTGCTGCGGAGCAGGCGCCAAGAGGCGAGGCAGGTGCTGCTGCACGAGGATCCCAGAGGCTTCTGAGGGACCCGCACCTCAGGGGAGAGGAGGGGAGCGCCCAGAGAGATGAGTGATGGTGAGGATCGGCGAGCTGGTGGACTCGCCTCCTCCTTATGTTTATGATGTTTTTGACAGCTCATGTAGAATTATGAAGGGAGTGATTTGATTTTCTGCTGCTCGTTTGTTCTCTTGTGCGTTCCTTCTTCCCTACACTTCTTCTCCTTTGCACTGTTCCCATGTGATGGGTCTGCCGATACTCCACCCTAAACAGAGAATCGCGTCTTGTTGTGACCATTTTCTACGGGAATCTGCCGTCGAAGTCAATAATGACGGCCCTAGTTCCTTCTCCCGGATGTTGCGTCAAATTTTGCGGACGTCCTCCAAAACATGATAGGGTATCCCTAGACAACATAGAGTGCTAGTCGTCATATTCTTCGTCCAATCAATCACCATGTGCGAGCGGTGAAGTGATTCATGGGACCGCATGGCAGGTGCCTCATCGTGAGGGCTATCATTAACAGGTGATGGAGGCAATCTTGGCCTGCACTCCTTCCATTTCTATAAATTCGTGTCCCTCTTATCCTCCCAGGTATATCAAGAGCTAACTCGAGGAGCACAAGTTCTCACGGGAGAGGAGGAGTTCAAAATTCGAGAGT
Organism: Amorphophallus konjac; assembly: GCA_022559845.1. NCBI lineage: Eukaryota > Viridiplantae > Streptophyta > Magnoliopsida > Alismatales > Araceae > Amorphophallus > Amorphophallus konjac. Next base: position 123,364,862 of record CM040121.1, read on the forward strand.
TGGATGGAGGGCGAATCTTCCCACTCCTCGAAGAGAAGCAGATCCAGTGGTAGTAGTTCCAGGAGGCTTTCGGACCTCGAAGGGCACTTCAGCGAAAGGGCCCAATCACAACTCGTAAGCCAAGTTTTCTGCCCTTTTCTCATTCTTTTTTCTTCCTTTCTTTCTGACCAAACCTCCTCTCCATTCCCTGCATGCGTAGAGTGTGATGAAATCACACATTTCATGGGAGTTAGCAGTGGCCGCATACAGGGGTCTCCCGGATTTTCAGAAGGCCAGGCTAGACGTGATGGGTTTTGGCACCTTTCTTCGGATCGAGCCGATCCAGCTCGACCTAGTCCTGATCCAAGCCTTGTGTGAGAGATGGGACCCAGTGAGTCGGGCATTCCTGATGCCCTGGGGGCACATGGTGCCCAGCTTGGAGGATGTGGTCCGGATCACAAGCCTGAAGGTGGAGGGCGAGGCAGTGACCGGGGTCACTTATGCGGATTACCGAGAAGGTGCCCAGAAGCTACTGGGTTTGGACCTAGATGGTCGGAAAAATAGGTCGGTAGCCAGGGCGTCCCTCATGGATGCATTAGGGCTCACCGACACTCGTCGGCGGGACGATGAATCCTCAGAAGAGTTCATGGAAAGGATGGAGATAGGATGCCGTGCCGTGTACTGCACAGATTTCGGCAACTGGGAAAGATGCAACATAGATTTGAGGAGATTTCTCCTCTTCCTTTTGGGGAGATTGGTACTGAGCTCGAAAGGGGACGGTATCCAATGTCGCTTCCTGGAGCTGCTATCAGACCTTGAAAGAGTAGGGTACTATGCCTGGGGAGCCGCCATGCTGGCACACTTGTTTGCAGGCCTGTTCCAAGAAGCGGATCGTGAGATGACTGTGAGTGGTTTCACACCATTCATCCAGGTATTTTTGGTTTTGCTTGTTTTGTATTTTTTTTGTGTTTTTGCAAGGTACTGATGACCTGTGCCGAGCAGCTGTGGAGCTATTATTACCTCCCTATGGGGAGAGCTCGGCATTGGCGACCCGTGATGGTGCCGCTAGCCAGGCGGTGGGAACCCATCATGAGTGCGGCACCCCTAACCTACCAACTGATGGTGCTAAGGCGGGAGCTACAGGAGTTCCCTGCAGCGATGGTAAACTGGAGACCCTACTCAGACATGGTCGATGCCGACCAGCCGTGGGTTCTAGCAAGTCGTGCCCGGTTCAGACGGGAACTGTGGATGCACTGCCTGAATGAAATCGAGCCGCTTCGGCTACGATTAGTTATGAGGATTTTAGGACTGGCTCAAGAATGGGTGGATTCAGCTGCGCCACCTCGTGTCGGGAGAAAGACGCGGGGACCGGCGACCTGCATTGACTGGCGCGTGCGGTTCCCTGAACAGTATGAAGACTGGCAACGGGGTGGCACGATTGTAGAATCACAGGCACGGGATAGCGAGGACTACTTGCGTCTATATAAGACAAAGTACGCAGAGCGGCTCCAACCCCGGGGACTTGTGGAGGTAGGTTTCCCCTTTTCTCTTTTCTTCTTTCTCCTTTTCTTGGTTTTCTGGTGAAAATGCTGACTCGTAAGGCTGCAGGATGTCCGGGATGCCATGATAGCGAATTTACGAACTCACTTGGCAGAGATGGAACAACAGTTGGGCGATGCCCGCGGAGCTACGAGCGCCTTGGTAGGTGTACAGTACGTTCCTAATTAAAACCCCAGATTCCAGATGTTGGCTGCTAATTCACGCGGTCGTAGCATGCCCAGATTGGCGCGGCTTCCCCAGCGATGGGAGTAGGTGGTGCCTCTTCCAGCTTGTGGATTCCCACCTCAGAACTTGACTTGCTTCATGAGCAACTTGCTCACGCCACGCAGCGTGCTGCGGAGGCAGAAGGGATGCTCTCTATACAGGTAAGAGTCTCAGTGTTGAGTTCTCCTTGTTTATGCCTTATCGTGTATCTGAGATGGTACACTCGGCAGGAAAAGGAGACGGAAGAAGCGCTTGCCCAAGCTGCGTAGAAGGAGGCTAGGATAGCAGAACTGGAGAGGGAACTGCGGCGTCATCCTGATGACGACTCCTCTAGGGATGCTGTGGAACTGAGGATCACTCTCCAGTTGGAGAGAGAGAGAACGTGCAGAGAAAGAAAGAGACGCAGAGAGAGAAAGAGCCAACAGATTGACTGAAAGGGAGGAACGAAGGGCCATGGAGGCCCAACTATTCGAACTCCGAATCAGCCTTGGTCTTGCTGAACAGTGGCTGAGAGATGGTGAGGAGCGCTACCGAAGAGCACGAGAGCGTGGCTTTCGTGTTGGTAGCTTCTCTGCTGCTTCCGTAGATCAACGCCGGGATGTGGGAATAGGAAGAGGAGTACAGAGCGGTAGGAGTACCGCTTTTCGTAGTTGGGTAGCACCTTTGAGAGCGTTTTGCCCGGAGAGTAGTGGGACGAGAGAGAGAGGGCGGAACTTGATGTAATTTTTTTTGGTTTTTGGAATAAAATACAAGGTTCGGTTTGTTTGTTTTTCACCTTTGCTTCTGTTGCCTGAATCCCTGCACACATCACTGAAACAAACAAATCAGAATTTCTGTTCTGACTTGGCCCCTTGCTCAATAAGCAAATGGTCACTGTGACTGTCCTTGATAACTGGTCAAGGGGCCAAGCCTTTATTAACGAAGGCAATGGAAAAGTGTGGTGACGATAAATGCGACAGGCAAGCACACGAATGCAAGCGGTATTAAAGTGAGATGCTGTACGCAAATGCGATCATGCAAAATTGATTTGTTTTCTTTTTATATTTGGCATTTTTTGTTTTATCATAAAAAGATTTTTTTTGTTTGCAAATATGTACATTTTCTCTTTTCCATTTTTTTGTTGTTTTTATCATTTCAAATTTTTTTGTTGCTAACGCCCGGCAAGCACCCAAATGGCACCTAACCTATGTGAGAACAGGGGTTTCTTACTAACCTCCCAGGTATCCTAAGTGCACATCTAGGTTGATTTGGGCCTCTAGACCCCTCGAATGATGATCCCGCCGGCTAAGACTTACCCTGATGACAATACCGTCATGCCATGCTTAGGCTCCCAGTCGCTTCCGACCACAGGGATTCACCCAAAAGGTGTTCGAGGTAAATGATTTGCCCGACCCGGGTCTATTTCCTCACAACTCTAGATGGTATATGATGGAACACCCTGGAACCCTAACGACCAACCGCGCGACGCTGACCCGGAATCAGACGCCGTCGCACCCATAGGTGACGCGCTTGCATTGGCCTAAGCCCGAGGTTAAACAAGAAGACATCAAGGTGGTAAACAGGGGTCTTGACCAGCCAGAAACACGGAGACTCCTTCGCAGCGATAGCTTTTGCTTTTCAAAGTAGGCAACCAAAGGTGTATATTAAAATAAGGTCGCAGACCCTGGGCAGTTTTCACCTTTCAGAAACTCCATCGAACCTTCATCTTTAGAGGAAGAAGGAAGAGCGTGGGGGGATAAACCTCCTGAGAGGATCGGCAAAATCATTAACCCGGTGAGCGAATAAGGGCCCATTAACTCTTTCCTTTCGGACAACTTCGGACCAATTCTCGAGCATTTACATTCCACGGCCCCTTTTGTGGATTCAGACTTTTGCTTTGAGGGGTTCCGTTTATTGCAACAGGCACGGTCACGACCAGGCTTTTCTCTTGATTTTGATTTTGTATTTCTTTTTATGAGGGAGATATAGTCGTTTGACGTTTGTGGGCTCCCTTTTCGTATGCCTGCGGGGACACTGCCCTCTTCTCGTGCTCTGATCGATGCTCGAGGAAATGGATCCTACTCTTGCCTTTGGGGTTTGAGTTTCGGTTTCTCATGCTCAGCGTTTTAAGGGCGCCGACTGTCTCATTTGGTCGAAGAGAAAAGAATAAAGATTACAGCTTCCGGAGATCTTCTGGGTGACGCTCCACCGTAGGTGATGCTACCGACTTTTTTGAATAAAATACATAAGTGAGCATATGTTAGCTTCCTTCGAGCGAGCATAGGCCGACGTGGCCGGACAGGGATCTCCACGGTTCTGGCAAACCAAGACCCGGTGCCTACCAAGCCTTAATGGGCCCTATCCTAACATGAAGGTTAGATGCAGGAACTTAACTACATGGTGACTGTCAGGCATCGGCATTTTGAATTTTCCATATTTTTAGTGGTTTTCAATATTTCTTTATTTTTGATATTTTTATCTTTTCATCATTTTTTTTGTTTTGTGCTAAGGGTAGTATTTCTTAAGATAAAGCCCATTCCAAGGGTGGGATAACTCGGTCCCTTCGGCGTTGATTAGCTTGTAGGCGTTGCCAGGGTACACGGCTTGAATTACAAATGGTCCTTCCCAATTGGGTTGGAGCTTAGAACGCGGCCCTCCAGGTTTGACAAAAATTCTTTTTACGACCATCTCACCGACTTTGAATTTTCTCTCAACGACTTTCTTTTGGTAAAAGCGAGCGAGTCTATTTTGATACACACGCGCGTGTTCGGCAGCGGCCAGCCGCTTCTCATCCAAGAGTTCCAACTGGGCGAGGAGTGAATTACGACGATCGTCGAGGGGAAATTCCTCGTCCAATTGTACCCTGAGAGAAGGGATCAGAGTCTCGTACGGGACTATCGCTTCCATACCATAAGTAAGGGCAAATGGAGTCTGCCCGGTGGGGGTACGGATTGAAGTGCGATAGGCCCATAGGGCTTCGATAAGTTTTTCTGGCCAGTCTGAAAACTTACTAGACTCGCAGGTTTTTTTGATGATTTTGAGCAATGTTTTATTGGTGGCCTCCGCTTGGCCGTTACCTTGTGGGTAATAAGGCGATGAATGATGCAATGCAATTGCGTACCTTTTGCAGAGGTCCTGTAGGTCCTGAGAAATGAACTGTGGCCCATTGTCGGTGACGATTGTGCTTGGGACGCCGAATCTGGCGAGGATGTTTTTTATGATGAACTTGCAGACTGTTGACGCCTTGATTTCCGCGTAAGCTTCAGCTTCGGCCCATTTGGTGAAGTATTCCGTCGCAGTAAGGATGAAAGATTTCTGCTTGGTGAGGGAATTGGGATCACCTAGGGGACCAATGATGTCGAATGCCCACATGGAGAAAGGCCACGGGGAAGATATTGGATGAAGTGAGGAAGATGGTGAATGGATTTTATCGGCGTGAAGTTGACACTTGACACACCTACGGACATAGACAGCACAATCTTCTTCCATAGTGGGCCAATAAAAGCCTTGGCGAATGATCTTCTTGGCGAGCATCTGACTATTCACGTGGCCACCGCATACGCCCGAGTGCGTCTTCTCTACACATTTCCAAACCTCATCGTCACCAAGACATCTTAACAGAATACCAGTAAGGCTTCTCCTATAGAGTAGACCTCCAACCAATGTATATTTCTGAGCCACCCTTCTTATGGCTTTCTTGTCCTCTGTGGTGGCCCCTTCAGGATAAGACTGATCTTGGCAGTATTTGACAATTTCATAGAACCATGGTTTCTCTTCATCAGCCAGTTCTTCTTCGGCCTCTGCCAACATGATCTCCCTCTTCTCAAGGATATCTTCCTGCAGGATCTTTCTTGCTATCCTGTCTTTGATGTTTATGTAGGAAGTATCGTCGATTGTAGGGGCGTGAAGTTTGTAGATGGAAATGGACTTAAACCATCTTCCTAGAGAGAACCTTATGGATGATGCCAGCGAGGCGTGGGCATCGGCGAGAATATTCTGATGACGAGGGACATGAACAAAGATCAGTTTTGTGAACAGTTTGGCAAAGGCAGCAGTGAGTTCTTGGTATGGCTTGAGTTTGGGATCGCGAGTGCGATATTTAGTGAGCACCTGGCGAAGGATGAGTTGACTATCACCTACGACTCGCAACTCAGTGATACGAAAAGAATGAGCGAGTTCTAGGCCAGCTAGAAGAGCTTCATATTCGGCTATATTGTTGGTGACTGGAAATTTGAGCTGGTATGCCAATGGGAATGTGAGGCCTTCAGGTGACAGGAGGGCGACGTCGATTCCTCTCCCTTGAGAATTCAGAGCTCCATCAAAATATAGCGTCCACATTGGCTCATCTGATTGGTTGACGGACATTAGTTCCTCATCTGGAAACTCTGATTGGACGGGATCGAACTTGGGAAGAGGATGATGAGCGAGATGCTCGGCTATGACATAGCCTTTAATCGCCTTTTGCTGGATGTAGGTGATGTCGAACTGAGAGAGAAAACTTTGCCAGCGTGCTAGCCTATCCGTAAGGACGGCTTTCTCCAGAAGGAATTTGATAGGATTCATTCGAGCAATCAAGTGGACCTCATGAGCCATGAAGTAGTGCTTCAATTTCTGCACTACCCAAACGAGGGCAGCACAGGTTTTCTCCATGACGGTGTACTTCTACTCACAGGGATTGAGAAGTTTGGACAAGTAATAGGTTGCCCGTTCCTTGCCTTCTTCATCAGCTTGTGCGAGGACGGCTCCCACGGAGTCATCCAAGACTGAGACGTAAAGGATCAGAGGTTTTTCTGTTTGGGTGGAATGAGAACGGGTGGACTAGCCAGATATTCCTTCAACCCTTCAAAAGCTTTCTGACATTTAGAATTCCAGTGGAATTCTACTCCTGGCTTGGTCAACTCGTAGAGAGGTCTACACCTTTGTGAATGTTGGGACACAAACCGACGAATAAACTGCAACCTCCCGATTAAACCTCGGACTTCCCTCAAATTCTTGGGAGGGGGCATATCCCTGATGGCCTTGGCTTTGTCAGGATCTATCTCGATCCCTCTTTTACTCACAATGAACCCCAGCAATTTACCCGACGACACACCAAACACACACTTTTTCGGGTTCATTTTCAATTGGAACTCCCTTGACCTCTGCAAGACCTTAGCCAAAACTTCTGGATGTTCCATCCTGGTCCTTGATTTTACCAATAAGTCATCCACATACACTTCCAGATATATGTGCATCATGTCATGAAATATGGCCATCATAGCTCTTTGGTAAGTAGCTCCAGCATTCTTTAACCCAAACGGCATGACCACGTAACAGTATGTTCCCCAAGGAGTAGTGAATGACGTCTTTTCTGATCTCTTCTGCCAAACGAATTTGATTGTATCCTGAAAATCCATCCATGAATGAGAGGGTTTCGTAGCCTGCCGTGTTATCGATCAATACATCAATGTGAGGCAAGGGAAAATCGTCCTTTGGACATGCGCGGTTAAGGTCCCGGAAGTCGATGCAAATCCTGACTTTCCCATCTTTCTTCATAACCGGGACAATGTTCGCCACCCATTGAGGATAAAGGACGACTCTAATGAACCTGGCTTTGTAGAGCTTATCGACCTCTTCTTTCATTTTCAAAGCCATCTGAGGGTGGAAACGCCTTAACCTTTGTTTTACCGAGACGGACCCTGGTTTTAGGGTTAAACGGTGTTCGACCAAGGTTGAATCCAGACCCGGCATATCCTCGTAGCTCCATGCAAACGTGTCCTTATATTCCTTGAGAACCTCAATTAATGCCTCTTCTTCAGAGGGTGATAGGTTGTCACTTATGAGGATGATCCTAGGGTCTTCCTCAGTTCCCAAGTTGACTTCTTTGGTGGATTCTTCTACGGCGGTTGACGGCTCGTCGAATCTCCTCATTCCACTAGCGTATGCGCCCGCCGCATCCTCATATTCTTCACCCTCATCTTCAGTGGGGCATTCTTCATCCGTGATCTCGTAGACTCCATACCCTTCATCAAATGCACAGTCGCCCTCACATTCTATTTCCGGTAGCCGGATGGGATTTTCTAGCAACTGGGGAATGGCAAGGAGGGCTTGACACCTGGCGGCTAAATCCAGAAGGAATCGACGAGGGATCTGCCTACCCTTGAATTTCTTCCTAGGTACTACCCTTGGCCTATCATTCCTAGATTGACTGACAATATTTACAGAAGAAGAGGAAGACGAAGAGGATGGTGTAGAATGTATAGGAGAAGACCCCTCAGAGGAGGGGTAGAAAAGGTCGCTCATCGGACCTTGGACGGGTGGTCCGCAAGGCGGTACGCACCCGTGGGAGATGTAGGAGGTTTCCTCAACGAAGATGTGTTGTTGGGGAGTTTGAAAATTGACGTTTTTTTTTCGTTTTCATTTTTAATGACAAAGCAGTGAAAAGAGATTGGAGGAGAGAGAAAAGTGGTTATGGCTAGAGGATTGTGAGGCTCATAGAGCAGATCATGGTTGAAGACCTGGCGCGGGTTGAAAAGCCCGCGTAGGTATGTAAACAGAGAAGGGGATCTGGGAAGATCATCAGACAATTGTCTGGCCCAGGAAGAAGATATCAGCAAAGGCTGAGACGAGTGGATGGAGAAGATGGCGACTAATGAGCCGTCGACGGCAATGTTGAGGACGGATGAAGATCCATCGATGACAGAGTCCTTCTGGCGAGGATGAGGATAGTTTGGAACCTTGGCAAGAGTGGTAATATTCTCTGGTATTCCGGAGATCAATGGTGGTCCTTCAGGCTGCGGAGACGAGAACATCCTTTCCAGTGCAACGGAAATGTCCCGTATGTCGAACCATTTGTTCCACTCGCATTCCGGATCTTTGATCTTGCCTCTTTGGTGATCCTCGGACATTTTTCAGCCAAATATACAGCATGTGATCCCCCATATGCTTCTCGTGGGTGATCTCCCATCTGAACAACGGGCCCTCTGTTGAAGTGGTTTGATAGAGTCCATGTGAGGGGCTTCCAATCCGCCTTGAACAGTCCTTTGAAGCCTAGGCCAAACCTGCGGTTCGGCCTAATTTTTTTTGGCGGTTTGAGCCTACCCTGTAACTGTGCGCCCAGACCTTTACCCTGTTGGTAGCCGATGTTCCTCATAATCTCCCAACCTTTGGAGTGAAAAGGGAGACATGATGTTGCGGTTGTCCTGACCGGCTCCTTTGGTGCTAGTGGAACGTGAGATAGATCACGCACGTCCAGCAATGACAATATGGGCCGATGAGAGGGCCACACAGAGGGCAGAGAGGTGTTGATAGCATCCACTGTGTGAAGGACAGGTGTACTGACCACTTTAATAATTCTCCCATTGTAAGGAAACTTCAGGCACTGATGGTTGGTGGAAGGCACAGCGTCCATGGCTTCGATGTAAGGGCGACCCAGTATAGCCTTGAATGTGGGGTCCATGTCGAGGACATGGAATTCTGTGGGAATTGACATGGGGCTTAGTTCTACCTTCAGAATAATCATCCCCTGCGGTGGCCTTTTGCTATTGTCATAAGCCGTGACCGTGATCGAGGAAGGTCTTATTTGTTCCTCGTCGACCCCACACAACTGAAGAGTGCTCATGGAGATCACATTTATGGACGCACCCGTGTCCACAAGACACGGGTTTATGAATACCCCATTAATTTTTATTGAAATGCACAGTGCATATTTTCGAGTCTCCTTGGGAGCGAGCTCGTAGTTGTGGAACATGATGGCCGGTTGTGTGTCCGTTGGGGTTAGGACGGTCGAAATCTTCTCCACGGGGAGGTCTTCATTAACCATGACTCTTTGAAGGTACTCCATTAAGGCTGCCTGGTGGGATGTGGATCTTTGAAGAAGCTCCAGGATGGAGATCCGAGCAGGCGTCTTGTCCAAATGTTTTAATAGATCATACTGTGTTCCAGGGATAGCTCTTTCTGGTTGTTCTCCATCATCCTTCTCTGGCTGAGATTGCTCAAGATTCTGACTGTTGTGGGGGAAAACCCTGTGGAAAATCCTTCCACTCCGGAGCACCATTGCCTGCGGCTTTTGTACCTCTGTGGGGGTAGCAGTGGGTTTTAACAGAGGTTTGAGGGGTAGTGGTGGAGGAATGGTCGATGAAGCAGGGGTGATGATGGGAGCAGGGATTCTGATGAGGGGTTTGTTAGGTGGAGGCATGGTGGAGGTAGAGGGGATATCGCGCGGATTATGAAGGATAAGGGGTCTGGAAGGTGGAGGTGGAGACGAAGTAGAAGTGGGTAGGGCTTGAAGTGGGCAATGATTTTGAGGTGGGCTATGAGTAATGAGTGGTTTTGAAGGCATTAGTGGTGATACGGTGGAGAAAGACGGGGTTATGTATGGTTGACGGATGATAAGGGGTTTAGAAGGCGTAGGGGTAAATGTGGTAGAGGTGGATGGTAAAGTGGGGGAGTGAGAGAAGATGAGAGGGTGTGAAGGCGTAGTGGAGAGTGTCGGTTGATAGGAGATCGGGGTACGGATGAGAGGGCGTAATGGTAGTGGAAATGGTGAAGGCGATACTGACGCGGGTTGATGAGAGAGAGGTGCTACCCGGGCAAGGCGAGGGGGTTGCATGACGATGGGGTTGGAGGAAGAAAGAATAAAGGTACTTTCCTGGTGCCACACCTGCTCTCTCCCGACTTCCGGGAAGGAGGAGATGGGGTTAACCTGATGATTGGGCTGTTGGTGCTCCGGTAATGGATTCTGGATTATGCCCATGTCGGGCTGTTGTTGTGGGGCCTGCTGAGGCTGTTGTTGTTGTTGTGGTTGCTGCTGCTGCTGCTGTTGTAACTGCTGCTGTGGCCTATGAGGAGGTCTCCTAGCCTTAAGAGCGGCGACGTATCGTCTCATTTCATCCCAATCTATTTGATGTTCATCATTCATATCGTGGATGTAATCTTTGAAATGGAAGCAGTAATCTACTGTGTGTCCTGGCTGCCTGTGGTAGACGCAGTATTTAGAGGTATCAACATTCGGGGGCCACACGGGCCTTTCTCTGGGTAGGGCGAGTTAGTTTGATGCCATGAGGGCATTAAAAATGTCTGCTAAGGTTTCTGGCAATGGTGGATAGTAGGCTCTCTTGGGACCGAGCGGCCTCCTTTGTTGCTGTTGGGGACCATAGTTCCCCGGGGGTGGAACTTGGTTGTACTGAAGCGGTGGTTGTTGTTGCTGAGGTTGTGGTTGTTGTTGCTGGGGTTGGCGTAATGGAGGCATATTATCCTGGGGTGGATTATTTTGGGGTGGAGGACGAAGAGGGAAAGGACCTGGTTGGAGGGGAAGTCGGGGCATTTGTGGAGGCCTTGGGTTGACCGCATAGTTGGCATTGTTGACCGCACCCACTTGCTCATTTGTCACGACCCCTTCTGTGGCTCCGCCCGGGACACCAGCGCCTGTCTTTCTGACCACTTTGGGCTTCGACGACTCAAACATGTTCATAATGGGGGAGTCTTTTAACTGGGTTTAGATGTATCGGGCCCTTTCATAGAGTTCCTCCATTGTAGTAAGTTTATTCATGGCCAGGACGTGTCTGAACTGTGGGGTTGCATTAGACACAATCATCTTCACTTGTTCGGGCTCAGAGAGGGTATCCCTTATTCTTTCCGCCATAGACCTCCATCTATCAGCATAGCGGACAAAATCTTCGCCGGGCTTCATCTTTTCGGCCACTAGGTCGGTAATGGAGAGTGAGGGACCGACCCTATCCCTATATTTCTGCAAGAACCTTCTCTGGACTATTTCAAAATTCTCGGCCTCGCGGGGCTCCAAAGAATAGAACCACTCTAGCGCGGGACCATCCAATGATCTCCGAAAGAGGTATGCCAGGGACCTCTGATCGTTTTGCCAATAGGAGGACTCATACATGAAATCCTTGAGGTGAATGAAGGGGTTGCCGGTACCATTGTATCTGCGGTACGTGGGCATTTCGGAGGGAGGAAGATGAATGACGGGAAGGATTGGCAAAGCAACCTCCGGGGTGGCTTTCACGTCCACCATCCTTCTCAGATTTTGAAACTGCTCGTCCATGCGATTGAACCTATTGAGGAGCGATTGGGCGAGCTCCTCTGGAGGTGAAGGTGGCACTTGCCACTGGGGGAGAAACTGTCTCCCGGAGACTTGAGGGGGGAACCCGGAATGAGAGGGAGCTGTCGGACCGCCGACAGTTGGCCCTGGCTGAAGCGGTGTGTGGGGAACAACGGGAGTTTGAGATTGTGACGGGAACTGGAATGAGGGTGGTTGTTGGCTCGCTTATCCTTGAAGCGAGAGAGACTGGATGGCTTGCGCCAATGAAGGAGATGGAATGGCCTGCACAGACTCTTGGAGAGGTGCGATGGCCGGAGTTGATTCCTGGGGCGTGGGGGAAACAGAGTTCCCCTTTAGAATGGCCTGGAAGGCCCGGAGCTGTTCAGAGGTAAGCTCCGTGTTGGCGAGGACGCCCAGTAAGGAAGAGATATCCTGTGGTGGGGACGTGTCCCCGGCAATAACCTGCACCTCATGCGAGGGCTCATGAGAAGGACCCGAGTCCATAGCATAGACTCGCGGGTCGGCTGACAAACCACGACTAGGGTGGTTCTCCTCAAAAGACTCGTGAGCCATGCTCACAGTTTTCCCAGAACGTAAAAACATACACTAGCAAGCAGGTAGCAGAGATTATCAAACAAGTGGATGCCTTTACGCCTTTTTTTGTGTTTTGATTTTGATGATTTTTTTGTGTTTTTAGCGAGATCCGAAGTTCACACAAAATAGGGACCCTAGTTTATTTTTGTTTCACCGCCGTGTCAGCTAGGGTCTCTCGTCTCACCACGAATGAAATGACTAACTCCGGGGAACTTCAATGGTACAACCAGCCCAGTGAACGAAGAGGAGATTCTTCGATGTCGGGGACTTACGGAGGTCCCAGTGGAGGAGATTCTAGTCCGTTGAGAGGAATTCTCAAACGGAGAGTCCTTCCTTCACCGGGAAAGGGTGATCCTCAAAAAAATGAAAAAAGGATAGAAAAGAGGGATAGATGCATGCAATGAAATGCTGACAGAGATATGGAGTGGGAAAACAATAGAAATAACAGACATATAATAAACAAACAACCAATCACAACTGACAGTGCTGCCGTGAGCACAACGGGGGCGCGCGCGGGCGCCAAGGTGGAGAGGCACGGATGGTGCCAAACTTGCAAGGGTAGCCGAAAGGAAGCAGTAGAGGTCCCACCGTGATCGCCAATCTGTGAGCGACGTCACGCGGTTCGGGGTGCGAAGAGGACGCGGAGCGCGCGGGCTCCTTCTTTTTGTTTGCTGCAATACAGAAATAAGAGAAAAGAGAAGGGGCCACCATGGGAGATTGCTCCGGCGGGGCGAGCGGGACAAATGTAATATAGCAAGATATGGGGGTTAAACGGCCATAGCGGGAAGTGACTCGCCGCGACCTCGGGGAGACGGGAATGGTGCAGAAATTAAATAGCAAGAATTGAAACGGCCATTGGGGAAGTGACTCGCCGCGGCCTCGAGAATATGAGCAGATAAGAATATAACAACATATAAGGAGAATATAAAGAGCGGGAATTTAAACGGCCATTGGGGAAGTGACTCGCCGCGGCCTCGAGAACATGAATAGATAGGAATATAATATATAAGAACGGGAATTTAAACGGCCATTGGGGAAGTGACTCGCCGCGGCCTCGAGAACATGAATAGATAAGAATATAATATATAAGAACGGGAATTTAAACGGCCATTGGGGAAGTGACTCGCCGCGGCCTCGAGAATATGAATAGATAAGAATATAACATATAAGAACGGGAATTTAAACGGCCATTGGGGAAGTGACTCGCCGCGGCCTCGAGAATATGAGCAGAATACAACAGAATATAAAGAGAATATAAGAACGGGAATTTAAACGGCCATTGGGAAGTGACTCGCCGCGGCCTCGATGACAAGATGTGATCGCCAGGGGCCAAAAGACCCCAAAATAAAGAAAGTGATCGCGCCTACCTCAAGAGCGGGAGATGGCGGGTTGCTTCTTCCTCCCCCTTCGGCCGGCCGACGGAGAGGGCTTTCCTTGGTTACCCTTGCAAAATAATAGACAATAAACGAACGGAATTATAAAATGGCAGTGTAGTAACAATTCCTTGTAATACAAGTAATGAGATCGTGACCTGACACACACCTGGTTGGTGTGGTTTTAAACCCCTCTCAGACTCGAGTAGGAGGAAAATGCGATGATGAATGCAAGAAATATGCAAGAGACGGCGCCCTTATATAGGGAGATAGAGGATGCAGTATGATGAATGTAAAGGACTATGGAGAAAAAGGGGAAGAAAAGGCTTATTGGAGGAGCCGAGGGTGAGATCCGGCGGAGCTCCGGCAGCGTAGGGACGACGTGAAAGCGCGGTGGATGAAGACGACCTTCCTCTCGCTAGCGTGGGCACCCGAGAAGCCGGTAGAACCTCCACCTACAAAAGACCCCACGGGTTAGAAAGTGACTCTGGTAGCCTCTGTGCTCCGGCAGCCTATCGGATCTCTTCGAAGCTCTCCCAGAACTGAGGGGGTGGGCCTCTATTTATAGGGCTCCGGAGGGTGGAGGCGTCCAGGACCCTGGACACCTCCATCAGGGCCGAACTAATATTTTATTCTATTTTTATTTATTTTTTAGGAATAATTTTGTGGAGGCGTCCAGGGACCCGGACGCCTCCAACAGGTCCACCGAACACCGCCAACGGCCGCACGCGGTTTGGCACAACGCGTGGTTTTGTGAGCGGCGCCTCGTGATTTTGAAATGGGCGCGTCCAGCGGGCTGGACGTCTCCATAATTTGGATTTTTTCACACACGACAAACCGTCGTTCGGTGATCGGCGCCCGTGAGGGAGTTGATGGAGGCGTCCAGGGGCCTGGACGCCTCCATAAATATATTATTTTTTATTATTATGTTTTGTTTTTATGCCAAAGCTGGCATTTTAATTTTTATACTTGTTTTTTATGGAGGCGTCCAGGGTCCTGGACGCCTCCATTAATATATATTTTTTATTTATGTTTTATCTTTTATGCCAACTGGCATTTTACATATTTTTTTTATATTAGTTTTTATGGAGGCGTCCAAGGTCCTGGACGCCTCCATTAATATATATTTTTTATTTATTTTTGGGCTCTGAAAAACAAATAAAATAAATTAAAAGAATGGGGGCGTCCAGGGGCCTGGACGCCCCCATTAAGACCCACCCGGGTCCTCAGTTCAGGCGTTGGCGGCCGCCTGGCAGACACCCTTCTTGATTCCGGAACCTCCTGATGCGTCTGACTTGTGTTGATGCCGTCCGAATGCCGTGACGAGACGATTCCGGATGCCGAAAAAGGCAGAAGAAGACCCAAGAAAAGGAAGTATTTAAGAGATTCGAAATGCGTAAGCCGTCGCGGGGCGTTGTATAGTAATATGAGACTTTCTCAAGAGACGTCAAGAATGGCGTGTCTACAGCTGCCAATGGAGCTGCTGTTGCTACTACTGGCCGAGCTGCAATAGGTTGCATCAACCTCGGACAATCTCGAATCATGTGACTCTTCTCGCCACAACGGAGACATCTGCCGGTGGCGATCCAGCATACTTCCCCGCCATGGCGCTTGCCACATTGCTTGCATTCCGGTTTGTTGCTGCCCCAAATTGGTGGCGTGGTCTTCCTTGCCACGAACGGTCGTGACGGATTGCTCATCACCTTCTTACCCTTGTCATTCTGGTGAAATGGTGCTGATGGTCTTTTTGTTGACGTCCTCTTCTCCTCCTGATATAACTCCATGTCGCTCTCTTGACGACATGCCGCGCCAAGAGTCGCCTCCATAGTTGCCAGATCTAGTGCAACTAGGTGGGTCCGAAGCGACGGTCGTAGACCCGCCACAAATTTCTTCACATTCCTCCTTTCATCTGTAGAAATATGTGGTGCATATTTTGACAATTCCGCGAACTTTGCTTCATACTTGAGCACGGTCTTCGACCCCTGAGTTAGGGCCAGAAAGTCTTGCTCCAGTTTGTCTTGTATATGTTCTGGTATGTACTTTGCTGTAAACAGCTCCGTGAATTCTTCCCAGGTAATTTCATGCTCCAATCTGTCTGGCTGATGCCTTAGAACAGACGCCCACCAAACGTCCGCTCTCTCTTGTAGCATGTACGCCGCCAAGCTTGTCTTGTCTTCATCTGCACACCGGATGACCCGGAAGATCTTCTCAATCTCGCAGAGCCAGTTTTCAGCCATGATTGGCTGACACTCCCCCTTAAAAGAGGGTGGTGCCATCCGCCGAAACCTCTCCATCATAGTCACCCCTCCTAAAGCCTTCTCTTGGGGTGATGCTACTTGAGTCTGGAGTTGCACCTATAGTGCTGCCTGCGTCTGCGCCTGGGTCTGCATAGCCTGAACCAGGCCTTGCATGAACATCCCATAGTCCACCAAAGGTGGTGGGGGCAGAGCTGGGGGTCCTCTCGGCTCCCCCTGAGTATCGTCATTCTGAGCTCCACGACGACCTCCTCTCGCCATGGTCTGACAATACAAATATTCGGTTAAGTTTTCATCATAACTCCCTACCAACTAAGGATTTTTAGAATGTGGATTAAGCTGATGACCATTTATGTAAATTCTCAATCTTGGGCTCTGATACCACTCTCTGTGACGCCCCGACTAGCAAACCCGGTCCAGTCGTAAAGACTCGCGTCGGATCCCGATCGGAATGTCACAGTGGGAACAACCCAAGCGGTACAATTACAATTGAGAATTACACATAAACACTGAGATATCATTGCAACAGAAATGAAAATACTCAATTCATTAACTTACAGTCAAATGACTACATCCACATAGATAGAAATAACGATAACAATTTCACACGTCTTTTATTACATAACCAAATTTCACACACTTTTTCTTTTTTTTTACATAAGACATAACTCATAACATAACTATCTAAGATAAAGACTGGTAGTAAAATCCGAGCCGCGGTCAAACACTGCGAGATCACTCCTCGCTTCCTTCTACCGCTTCTCCTGAAATTGTTCAACGGGATGAGTCTACGAATAGACCCAGTAAGAGACTAAGCATAGTCCCCAGTCAAAACATGTATCAACATATCCAAAGTGATTTGTGGTAATTTATTTCATAAAGTCATTCTATTTTCATTTGACAAAGAAAGCATGTACATTAAAACTTTAGTCTACCAATGACAAAGTAAATAAAAATTCATCATTTGTAAACATTAATGAATGATTCGAATAATGAATCAATGAACAATAATAACAGTTTCAGTATCAATTCAGTGAGTAGTAATAGTCGTATTAATAACGACTCAGTGAACAGTAATAGTAGTTCAGTGTCAATTCAGTCGGCAATAATAGTTGTTCAATTTCAGTTCAATAAACAGTAACAGTGGTATAAATAGCCAGACACAGTGCCCAAACCACCACTAGAAGGACAGTCAGTCGGTACTCAATCACCTAGGTAAATAGTGATGAGTCTTGGTTACTGCGCAGAACCGGGAGAAGTCCTCTCCACCTTAACCAGTGGTACTTGTCCACCTCCAGGATTTCATCCACATTACCCTCGGGGCCAGTACAGTGTGAACCTCCCCATAGGGACATTTCTATAGTTTGGATCCAGTCTCCCCCTATGGTGACAGTGTCCATTTGACATTACTAACGGTACGGTAAAAATATAAATATGACTTATATGAAATGGACACATGCCACTCGAAATTCATGCTGTGAATATTAATATACGAATACTGAAAATCATTTTTCTTTTTCTGAAATTTTCAAGTTATTCAAATATAATGACATATTTATATATCAAAATTTACTAAATCTGTTTACAGGTATCAGAATACCTTGAAATTTCAGGGAATCAATATATTTACAGAAAGGATCAAAACAGTAAATTTTCATCAATTTTCAGACCGAAATTATAATTTTTCCAGAATTACTTGTATTTCAACATGTATCATAAAGTGACTAAATTTAACTATCATGTTCTGAAAATCACTTAACTTTTTCTGCATATCACATTTATATGTAATATTATACAAAAAAGTGTTCATAAATTTTCATACAGTAATTTGAATTTTCTTAGAATCCATGTATTTCAACATATATCATAAATTGACTAAATTTAGTTACTATGTTTTGAAATTAATCAAATTTTTACTGCAAATCAAATTTACATGTAACATTATACAGAAAATTTTCCATAAATGTTCATGTAGGAATTTGAATTTTTCCAGAATTGTATAAATTTTCCTATACATGGAAAATTAACTAAATTTACTCACAACACTCTAAAAGTCACCATAATTTGTCAAACTATCATTCATAGTAGAAATATTATTTTTAAAACTTTTTATTATTTTTCACACTGCATTAATATTTTAACACTATATTACTATTTTTCATACTAAGTAAGAAAAAGATATCCTAAATAATAAATCAACGAAATATATCCAAAATGATCAGATAATTTCTAAAAATTTACAGAATGTTGTGTCAGACAGAAGTATCATATGTAAAAAAATTTATCATTTTTCATTCAGTATGTCTATTTTTTAATTTCTTTATATCCATTTCTAAAAATTACAATAATTTACAATAATAACTTTTAAATGGAGACAATTATTCAGAATACTTACAATGGCCAAAATATACTGAAAATTAACTTACAGATATCAAAACATCAGTTCTGTGATTTGTTTAGATTTTTCACAAAATATTAGTATTTATTCAAATTTTCTAATTATTTGTTTAAACATTGATAATTATACTAGTGATGATTCTGATATCCTAATGCGATGATATTTTCATAAATTAGTTCTAATAAACATTTAAGTCTTCGGGTAAAGTTTCAAGATTTTTCATATATTTTTTCTATTTTTTTCATAATTTTATACTTCTATTACAATATCAAAAATTATCTAATATTACTTGCAGATATCAATAATTATTGATATTTTCAGAATACAACACACTCAATGTCTGGACCTTACTGTAAAATTATAAGACTTTTGTGAATATGGTTTCTAATTTTCATAATTTCTATATGATTATTTATATATTTTATCATGTATGAAAATTCATTAAAATAAATATCATGATCCAGAAACTATGAAAATTTTTCTACACATGGATCTCATAGTAAGGTATCTTCTTAAAATTTATTGTAATTTTATATCATCCTTTGATATTTTAATATAATTTAAACACCTTTAGAATAATATTAAAATATCTTTAAACGTGAAAATAAAATAAACCAGACAAAGAAATTTTTACAGAAAGTTTATAACATCAGGTTTCAGGATTCTAGAAACTCTCTCAATTTATCAAACACTGTTGCTAATTTTAAGACATTAATCACTTAATTATACCATTAATCACATGCTTTAACTTAATGATTTAATACTAATCCGATCAAGATAAGATTACAGATTATGAAATTACGATTTATGGACTTAACTACCTATATAGATGCTAATTACACACTATAAATCATTCTAAATACGCTAATACATACTAATCTAGGGGATAAAGTGCTAATCCCTTACCTTAAAAATACTTAAACAATCCTTAATGACCTTCACACCTCCCCCTGCTGCACTCCACAAACTCAACTTCCAAGAGGAGCAAATGAGCCCCGTATACCCCTCTAGTTATAGGGATTTTTGACTTAATCAATCCTAACCATCCACTTAATCTAATGGTTAAGATTAAATCATTTAATTTAATGTTATTTTATTAAAATTAGTCATTCAAACTTCACCAACCCCTCGCCTAACATCTTTTGACTATCCTACATTTTTTTTTTGTATATTTATAACATGTGTGCTTTTGACTAAATGAAGAAAGATGATTAAACTAAGTAAGTTTAAGGAAAAAAAACAAACTTTTTTTTAATATAATAATGTCGCAAAGCGGTCACGGGAGGGGGGCGGGGCGGCGCCCGCCCTTGCGCCCGCCCGCCCGCGGGCACGCGCGTGCACACGGGCGGCCGAGTGGGGCTGTGCCCCCCTCTTTTTTTTATTTTTTTTTATTATTCTTTCGATTTTGACCTTCATTTTTTATTTTTTTATGTTTATGACCTTTTTTGTTTTAACTCCTTTCTTATTCTATTCTAAAAACTTTAACCCTCAAATATTTTTTTAAAATTTTTGTTTATTATTTTTCTTCTTCTTTACTTTCTTTTAACTTTTAAATTCTTCTTTTTTTCAATGTCTAAAATAAATATAATAAAATAAGTAGTTTAAACGTCCAGGCATACACAATTTTTTTTAAACAACCAAATAAAATGCTATAAATTAGTAGGGTATTACATGTGGGGCCTGGGAGTGTCGGGAAGTGGGTTGACCGTCAGCATCTTGATGTCGCTCCGATGGTGTCGAAACTCACGTTTTTGTGCTGTCCGGACGGCGCAATCTGCGGGCTTGTGGGGCCCACATGTTGCTTAGTCCTCCGGATCTGACGGGGTGGGTCTCGCTGGGATGGTGACCCCTGGTGACGCGCTCCCCTAGACGGCGGTCGGGCTGGAGCACCGATCGGAGGTCGGGTGGCTCCGATCTGCACTTGTCGGAGTTGCTGTCCACGGATCTGAAACTCAGTTTCAGATCTGCGCGCTCCAACGACAGAAGCTGCTGCGATGAGCACCGACGTCGGATCGACTCACAAGAGGTATCGTTGGAAAGCTCTCTCGAAATCCTTTGACGCTCTGGGACTCCAGAAAATTCGTTGAGACCGTACTTCTGATGGAGGATTTTAGAACCAGACTGATCACTGATTCAGATATGGCTGGGCAGAAATGAACTTTCCTGAGAGTTGGCGTTGACCGTGATATAGACCTCTGAATCAGAAGATGAGGTCTTCATGAAAGTTGTAGCGGGGAGAGAGAGAAAACAGTGATAATTTTTATGAAGGGTTTGGTGGAGGGTTGGATGGGGAAAGGTATTTTATACTGCTGGGTGGTCGGATTTGTGCAGTGGCAGGCAGAGCTGAGCTGGGATCCGAAGTTAATTTTTAGAAAATATGAACGGGATTCTAAATTCACACGAACATTTGTGGATGGTGTACTAAGTGGACAGAACCTCCAATAAAAATATCAAGTCATTTGAGCCACGAGAAGGTGGGTTCATGAACGACCTATTAGGGTTCTAGAGATCTGGGCAGACTGCTGGCAGATCTGAGAGGAGGTGGAGAACGAAAATGGAAAATGGAAAATAAAAACTGGAAGCTCCACCAATTTTTCTAGGACGTGGTGATGACCCTTGGAACTCACCCTGAAAGTTTGGGCTCTAGATGAACTTGTGGCTGAGAAAAAAAAATCCGAGATCAAGGGGCTATCCTAAGTGGACAGAACTCCGACGACGATGGCGGTGGTGCGACGGTGGCACGAAGGCGACGGCGGCGGCGGGGACGACCTACACACCTGATAGATGAGGCTTCACACCTCTGATTCACAGCCTTCCCATCTGTATAATGGGGAGAGAGGAGAGAGATAGGGGGCCGCCCTTGCTCATTTGGAGGAAATTCCAATATTTTCTTTCATTAATTCCACTCAAAATAGAAATACAAGGCTTTTATAGGAAATACAAAAAGACTAGTTCTATCCCTAGATCTAGGGTTGGGGAGGGGTAAAAGAGGGAGTCCACAATTTATTTCTTCCATGTGATTTGGAACTAAATAAAATAAACTACAAATCCTAATAAACTATAATAGAATGGGGCGCCCCCTTGACTTATAGGTTTCCAAATTTGAAATTTTGTACCCTTTATCCCCCCCTTGGTCCAACCCTTCTAGAAGCCCACATTGGAAGGTTGACTGACCCCACATGGGCACTAGAGATGAGGTGGATCAATGGGAGAAGGGATGGGGGGCCCGCGGGACCCAGGTGGTCCTAAATTACAAATAAACCCCTCTTACAATCTGAATTACAATCCGAATAGAACCAAATAAACACACATTACACACAAATACAACCCCATAAATATGATAAATGCTAAGACTCAAGGGGGAGTCTCCAGACTGTCTCCGAGCCAGATGGACGCCGATGTAGCTCGAGTGGTGCTCCATGTACGGTACCGACAGCTCGCCGGTTCGTGTCTCTCGATCGCTCTGGTGTCTGCACCAATTCTCCCCGGGTGGGAGAAACTCGGCCATGTCGAGTAAGGGTCAGTATCGCTCTGGTAGCGCTCCAGTAGGTCTAGATCTATCCGCTGCAACTCTCCACGGGTGATCCAAGTATCCTCGGTGGCGGGTCGCCCTCTCCAACGCACTAGGTAGCGCGGGTAGGATCCACTCCTGGTAACTGTCACATGCTCATCCAGTATATGATCTATATGCTCTCGCTGTCGTGGAAATGTGGCTGGTGGTGGACACTCAGGTGTGGGATCACTCTCAATGGGGGGAGATGGCTCGAAAGGCTCACTAGGGATCACCGCTGGGTCCCTATATGCAACTGGATCCGACACATTGAAAGTTGAGCATATACCATATTCCTCGGGCAGGTCCACAACATACGCATTGGATCCAACGCGTTTCAGCACTCTAAATGGACCGGCTCCGCGAGCTTGCAATTTCTTTATGGTTCCAGAGAGAAATCGTTCAGGTCTTACCCTGATCATGACATATTCACCCTCTTGGAACTCACGGTGGTGTCGATGGGCATCGGGTAACTCCTTATACCATGCATTGCTGGCCTCAATGTGACGACGGATGTCGTCATGCAAACTTCTAACATGCCTAGCAAAAGACTCGACAGACTCAGACGCTCGTGCATGAATGGGCATGGGAACAAGATCCACTGGCTTCCTAGGCCTACTACCTGTGACAATCTTGAATGGACTCATACCGATAGACCCGTTAACTGAATCATTATATGTAAATTCTGCCAGTGGTAATATGAGATCCCAATCCCCTACACGTTCCTTGACAAGACACCTCAAAAGGTCACCCAGACTCCTATTGACCACCTCAGTCTGACCATCTGTCTGGGGATGATATGCAGTGGAAAACTTGAGGTGAGTACCTAACATATGCCACACTGTCTTCCAAAAATAACTGGTGAACCTAACATCACGGTCAGACACTATGGTACGAGGCAACCCGAACTTGCACACCACATGAGTAAGAAATAGGCGGGCTACCCTCGAAGCATCCGAAGTCTTCGAGCAGGGAATGAAAAGGGCCATCTTCGAGAACCGGTCAACTACCACATAGACCGAGTCATGCTTCCTAGAGGTACGTGGCAATCCCAAGACAAAATCCATGCTAACATCATCCACATAATCATCAAGGTTCCTCGAGGGTCCGGCTTGGAGAGTGGTATAAATCTGACCGAAGTCAGGACAGTCAACATAGGTCTCTATCATCTTCTCTAACCCTATGACCTCGGCACTCATGGTGGTCAGCAGACAAGCACGCCGACTTAAGGCATCAGACACCTTGGTCTCCACTCTAGTCTTATGTTTAAGCATAAATGTGTACTGCTGGAGAAACTCAACCCATCGGCTGTGACGCGCATTAAGCTTCTTTTGGGAATGGAGGAACCTCAAAGCTTCATGATCGGAGTACAAGATAAACTCCTGATGTAAAAGATAGTGCCTCCAATGCCTAAGATCCTGAACAAATGCGTAGAATTCTTTATCATAAGTGAAGTATCGCAGTTTCGCGTCATTCAGCTTTTCAGTGAAATATGCGACCGGGTGGGCCTCCTGACTCAACACTCCTCCAATCCCAACACCTGATGCATCACAAGAGACCTCAAACACCTTCGAGAAATCTAGCAATCGAAGGATCGGTGTCTGAGTCATGCGCTCCATAATGTCCTTGAAGGCAGCAGCAACGGCCTTCATCCATACAAACATGCCCTTCCGAATACAGTCCGTGATCGGGGCAATGACGGAGCTAAATCCGTGGATGAAACGACGATAGAACGTCACGAGGCCATGGAAGCTGCGGACATCATGGACCGTACGGGGTTCCGGCCACTCAATAATGGCCCGGACCTTCTCCGGATCAGCGGAGACCCCAGTACTAGACACAATAAAACCCAAGAAGGTAAGCTGAGGTGTCATGAAGGCACACTTCTATGGGTTCGCAAACAACTGCTCTCGCCTCAAAAGTAGACAGACCTGCCGTAGATGGTCCAAGTGGTCCCCCTTAGTGCGACTATATATAAGGATATCATCGAAATACACTACCACAAAGACTCCAATGAAAGGTCGAAGGACCTGAGTCATGAGTCGCATGAAGGTGCTAGAGGCATTGGTCAACCCAAAGGGCATAACCAACCACTCATATAGACCATCCTTGGTCTTAAATGCAGTCTTCACTCATCACCTAGCCTAATCCTCACCTGGTGGTAGCCACTCTTAAGATCGATCTTCGAGAAGATAGTGGCACCGACCATGGTGTCTAGCATACATCTAGGCGGGGAATAGGGAACCTGTACTTCACGGTAATTTTATTGATGGCATGACTATCAATGCACATTCTCCATGTGCCATCCTTCTTTGGGGCGAGTAATGAGGGAACAGCACACGGACTCATGTTGTCCCGAACAGACCCTCTCTGCATCAACTCATCGACCTGCCATTTTAGCTCGGCATGTTCCGTGGGACTCATGCGATAATGAGGAAGATTGGGCAATGAGGAGCCCAGAATCAGGTCGATAGGATGCTGAATATCTCGCATGGGTGGGAGTCCCTCGGAAAAATATCAGCGAACTCCTACAGAATAGGAATGACATCGGGTGGGAGTTCACCCTCAGACTTCGGCTCCACCTCTCTGACCATAATAGCAAACACAGGGCAGCCCCTACTAGCCTCCCGCTCCATTTCTCGGGAGCTAATCATCATCAACCTCCTGGTCGAGGGCTCGCCCGTGCCAGAGGTAACTGTCATAGCCCGGGCTGGGGATGGGGTACTGGGCCCGAGGACGGAAGGCTCCGGAGTACTAGGGCCAGTAGGACCCCTAACTGATGGGCTCTTGGGCTGAGTGGGGTGGAGGGTAATCCGTCGGCCATCATGGTCGAAGGTACAGGTGTTCGACCGGCCATGGAGTGTGGCATCCCGATCAAATAGCCACGGCCTACCAATAATGATATTGCCCACCTCCATGGGGATGACATCACACCAGATCTCGTCACGGTAGGCATGGATATGCAGTGGGACCAAACACCGCAGCCTAATCGGAATGGAGGTGGAATCCACTCATGATACTCGAGAGGGGCAAATATGGTCCACGGGAGTAAGGCCAAGACGTGAGACTGCGCCCGTGGAGATTGCATTGATGCAAATCCCACTATGGATAATCACTTTACACACATGCCCTTTCAGCCTACAGTATGTATGAAAGATGGTGGTCCGATGCTAGTCATCACTAGCCTGTGGCTGGGTGAGAATACACCTGACGACCGTCAAGTGGGTATCGTCCGAATGCTGGGCATCCTGGCCATCACCTTCAATCTCATAGTATTCGTCAGCTTGCTCCTGATCTGCTTCATAGCTGACTAACACAAGATCTGAAGAGGTGGCGTCCCCGGCCTGTGTGTCACCAATGACAAGAGACTGGCGAGTGGGACACTGGTTGGCAAAATGGCCAAACCCATTGCAGCGATAACACTACTGCCGTGATCCACTAGGCTCCCCGATCAAAGGTCCTTTCCCCTTATCCTCCCGACGGATAGGAGGTGTAGGCAACAAAGCACGAGCAACGGGTGCGGGTGCGGGTGCCGGTGGACGGACCGTGGGTGTCGTGGGTTGTGGACGTGGAGGGATATCCCTCGGAGGTGGAGGGTGAGGCCTCGGAGCGAATGGCTCGGAACGAGTGGGCTCCTGAGGTTGAGCCATGGGGGCCCTCGGATATGTGCTTGAAGAGCCACGGGGCTCGACACTACGAATGGGAAAGGGGCCCAATCGATGGGTAGGCTCAAACTCGGCCTCGAATTGCTCCAATTCGAGAGCAACCTGATACGCCTGTTCCAAAGTGGTCACATTACGGCGGAAAAGTTCGTATTGGTAGTTCGGCCGTAGACCTCTTCGAAAGCGCGACATGGTCATGGTGCTCTCTTCCGTAACTCCACACCGCAAATAATACTCATCAAACTCGGTGGTGTACTCAGTCACGGACCGGTTCCCTTGGGAGAGACTTTGCCATTTGTCTATGAGACGCTGGTGATACGTGGCAGGAAGGTATTTCTACCTCAACTTCATTTTCATGTCATCCTAAGTACCGATCGGGGGTTGATGTCGCTGCACTAACAGGCTCTCCACATTGATCCAATAAGTTTGGGCCTGCCCATGCAACTTTATCTAAGCATACCGAGCTCTTCGGTGGTCCGTCATCTCAAACCACTCGAAGTACCGGTCCATGCTGGCCTCCCAATCTAAATAGACCTTCGGGTCCAGAGACCCGTCAAATAGGGGAGGGTCCGCACACACGCTCCTAAGAACATGGTCATCGTCATCATCGCGATTCCGTCCTTGATTTCGATGATCAACCATAACCCCCTTATTCATTATCAGAGGCATAATCATCCACCTCATGCACTTGCTTCCTCCTATCATCTGCCCCTTGAGCCCTTGGAGCAATAGGTTGCTGAACCGGCTCTTGTTGGCCATTTATCGGCGCGGGTTGCGCCGCCACTGGGGCCCTCTCAAGGATAACAATCCTCCCTACAAGACCCTGGATGGACTAGTCCGATGCTTCGACCCGATCTTCTAGGGCTTTCATCCTCCCTTCTAGACGCGTTCCTACACCATCTAGACGTGTATTGAGGCCATCCATACGCGTATCGAGACGATCCATGAGGGCTCGGAACATCTCGACCGTCGAGGGTTCATCGGAACCACGGGCTCGGGAATCCGCCATAGGTGGTGGTGGCGAGTATTGGGTGCCTCGACGGGTGGGCATACAAAGACACACGGACTAGGAGACACAGACTAATGCAAAGATGATGCACCTAGACTTAGCCAATATCCGGTACGTGGCGGAGGGTCGACCCGAAGATCTCCTCTACGTGAGTGTGCGGCCTTCCTGATAGGCGTAGCCTAACGTTCGGGCGACACCTTTTGATATACCGGGTTATTGGGATGAATGCAATTTTAAAAAACTTTTTTTGTTTTGAAAATAATGATGATCTTAGACTCGACTTAGACCGTGCAAGACTTATGCAACGATTACCCTAGACTCAACTCGCTCTGATACCAAACTGATGCAGGACGGACACGGGGACCGACTCTAAGTGATGCGAACCTCGGACTCTAAATGCGGACGCGACCAGCAACATACAACAATGGAGACTTTTCGGCCCGACACTAAGAGTTCCTATGGGCTATACGTCGCTAACAAAAACGCAAGCTCACTCGTCATCCCAAGCGAGGGGAAACGCGGATCCGCGCGGTTGAGAAACCGGCAGAATCAAGGGTGGTCAACTCACTTCCATGCTCGGATCGAGCCACGGGATGGGTCACTCTCTCACTCACAGCGGTGACATGAGCTCACGGGATAGAATTCTAACGCACTCACAGCGGCATATGACCATATACTAAACTAGCAAATGAACGCCAAGAAGTAAGACCGTTACGTCCACGCTCCCGGCGTGGGGAAGACAACCCCGGCCAATTCCGTACTCCCGGTTAACAAATATTACAACGGTACAAATGTTTTGACCCACTCCACGTAGGGAGGTAACAGGTCACATGTGGGGCCCGGGAGTGTCAGGAAGTGGGTTGACGGGCAGCATCTTGATGTCGCTCCGACGGTGCCGAAACTCACGTTTTTGTGCTGTCCGGACGGCGCGATCTGTGGGCTTGTGGGGCCCACGTGTTGCTTAGTCCTCCGGATCTGACGGGGTGGGTCCCGCTGGGATGGTGACCCCTGGTGGCATGCTCCCCTGGATGGCGGTCGGGCTAGAGCACAGGTCGGAGGCCGGGTGGCTCCGATCTGCACTTGTCGGAGTTGCTGCCCACGGATCTGAAACTCAGTTTCAGATCTGCGCGCTCCAGCGACAGAAGCTACTGCGATGAGCACCGATGTCGGATCGATGCACAAGAGATACCGTTGGAAAGCTCTCTTGAAATCCTTTGACGCTCTGGGACTTCAGAAAATTCGTTGGGACCGTACTTCTGATGGGGGATTTTAGAACCGGACTGATCTCTGTTTCAGATCTGGCAGGGCAGAAATGAACTTTCCTGAGAGTTGGCGTTGACCGCAATGTAGACCTCTGAATCAGAAGATAAGCTCTTCATAAAAGTTGTAGAGGGGAGAGAGAGAAAAACGGTGATAATTTTTATGAAGGGTGTGCTAGAGGTTTGGATGGGGAAATGTATTTTATACTGCTGGGTGGTCGGATCTGGACAGTGGCAGGTAGAGCTGAGCTGGCATCTAAAGTGAATTTTTAGAAAATATGAACGAGATTATAAATGCACAGGAAAATTTTTGGATGGTTTACTAGGTGGACAGAACCTCCAATAAAAATATCAAGTCATTTGGGTCACGAGAAGGTGGGTTCATGAACGACCTATTAGGGTTCTAGAGATCTGGGCAGACTGCTGGCAGATCTGAGAGGAGGTGGAGAACGAAAATGGAAAAATAGAAAATAAAAACTGGAAGCTCACCAATTTTTCTAGGATGTGGTGATGACCCCTGGAACTCACCCTGAAAGTTTGTGCTCCAGATGAACTTGTGGCTGAGAGCAAGAAATCCGAGATCAAGGGGCTGTCCTGAGTGGACAGAACTCCGACGACGATGGCGGTGGTGCGACGGCGGCACGAAGGCAGCGGCGGCGACGACTTACACACCTGATAGATGAGGCTTCACACCTTTTGATTCACAGCCTTCCCAGCTGCAGAAGGGGGAGAGAGGAGAGAGATAGGGGGTGGCCCTTGCTCCTTTGGAGGAAATTCTAATATTTTCTTTCATTAATTCCACTCAAAATAGAAATACAAGACTTTTATAGGAAATGCAAAAAGACTAGTTCTATCCCTACATCTAGGGTTGGGGAGGGGTAAAAGAGGGAGTCCATAATTTATTTCTCCCATGTGATTTAGAACTAAATAAAATAAACTACAAATCCTAATAAACTATAATAGAATGGGGCGCCCCCTTGACTTATAGGTTTCCAAATTTGAAATTTTGTACCCCTTGTCCCCCCCTTGGTCCAACCCTTCTAGAAGCCCACATTAGAAGGTTGACTGACCCCACATGGACCCTAGAGATGAGGTGGATCAATGGGAGAAGGGATGGGGGGCCCGCGGGACCCAGGTGGTCCGAAATTACAAATAAACCCCTCTTACAATCCGAATTACAATCCGAATAGAACCAAATAAACACACATTACACACAAATAAAACCCCATAAATATGATAAATGCTAAGACTCAAGGGGGAGTCTCTAGACTGTCTCCGAGCCAGATGGACGCCGATGTAGCTCGAGTGGTGCTTCGTGTACGGTACCGACGGCTTGCCGGTTCGTGCCTCTCGATCGCTCTGGTGTCTGCACCATCGCCAGAGATTACTGGGGGCAGTGGCCTTCACCTTTGAAGAAGAGGAGACCCGACCGGTGCCCAGTGCCGAGTCAAGAAATTGCTTAGAGGAGCGTTATCAATCCCCGTTGAGGGAAGAAATGAAGCCACGGAGATCGGTCTTTGACAGATTGGTCTTCCTGGGTAGGCTGTCGAGAAGGGCTGCAAGAAGAGGCAGAGACCTGAGGGTTTACACCTGCAACATGGCCGGAGTGTTTGGCCGGTACAGGGCTTTACCGACCGAGCCCGAAGAGGTGGCCAGACTTGCCACATGGCTAGGACCTCTTACCAGAAGAGGGAAAGCGGCAAATGAGATGGTGCAAGTCCACACTGAAGAAGCTGGCCATGGGGAGCCTTCAATGGCTTTGGTCGCCAATGTTATTGCTACCGAAGGCACCACGAGAGGACCATCCACGTCATCCGAGGTGGCGCCGACTGAAGAGAGGGGGGG
Organism: Amorphophallus konjac; assembly: GCA_022559845.1. NCBI lineage: Eukaryota > Viridiplantae > Streptophyta > Magnoliopsida > Alismatales > Araceae > Amorphophallus > Amorphophallus konjac. The sequence continues at coordinate 123,394,565 of CM040121.1, forward strand.
CACCCCTAGCCTTTCCATGAATGACCCCGTTGTATTACATATGATGTAGCAATATCAGCGAGAGATTGAATCGTTAAGTAAACAACTGACTGAAAGAGGTGCTCAGCCTTCGACATCCGGGCAGACCGAGGCATTGCCCGAAACTCCTGGGGGCAACGATCAAGCTTCGGAAGCTTCTCCGCAGGCGACGGTGTCTCCACCGATACCCAGCTACACTGGGGGCATACCCCTGCATCAGTTGCAGCATATCACACCGGCCCCGTCATCGAACTTGCCATTCCAGGGGTCCGCTATTGCACCATAGGCAATAGTAATAACAATGCCACTAGCACAACTGGCCCACTTCTATCCAAGTCCGGTCAACCCAGCAATAGTGAGCAGACTGATGCTCGAACAGATGATAGACATGAAGTTGGCAGAGAGGGGTGATGGTGATCACACGCCATTCGATGTGTACCGGGTACCTTACCCGGTGCACTATGCTGCCAAGAGGCTGCCGGCCGGCATCACCAAGCCACCAAAATTTGAGAAGTTTAACGGGCAAGGGTCCCCCAGGGAGCACATTGCCGGCCTACTATATGAATGTTATGGGGGATCTAGAGGCGGATGAAGCCTATCTCCTCAAATTCTTTGGCTCAACACTTACCGGGCTCGCTTTCGAGTGGTACTCGAGCTTGCCCGTCGGGTCCATCATAGACTGGCCTGATGAAGCGGGACGGACACGGGAGACGACACTATTAGGTACCACCCTCGGACTCTAGATGAAGACGCGACCAGCAATACACACCAGGGAGACACTAAGCCCGACACTACGAGCTCCTAGTGGTAAAACGTCGCTAACAGAAGTGGAAGCTCACTCGTCGTCCCAAGCGAGGGAAAGCGCGGACCGTGCGCGGTTAAGGAACCGGCTGAGGTCAAGGGTAGTCCGACTCAACTTCCGGACTCGGATCGAGTCACGGGACGGGTCACACTCACTCTCACAGCGGTGACATGGACACACGGGCTAGTACCTACGCTCTCGGCAGCGGCAAAAGACCGTATACTAGCTAAGCAAATGAACGCCAAGAGGTTCGGACCATTACCTCCACGCACCCGGCGTGGCGAAGACAACCCCGGCCAATCACGGACTCCCGGTTAACACAATTTTACAGAAATACAATAATTTGACCCACTCCACGCAGGGAGGTAAAAGGTCACATGTAAGGCCCGAGAATCACGCTAATTGGGTTGACGGGCAGCATCTTGATGTCGCCCGGCGGTGCCGAACTCCGCGTTTTCGTGCCTTTCGAACGGCGGGTTCTGCGGGCCCGTGGGGCCCACGGGTGGCGCTGGCCTCCGGATCTGCAGGAGTGGGACCCACTGTGATGGGGACCCCTGGCGGCGCGCCTCCACGGACGGCGGTCGGCCGGGAACACCGATCGGGGGTCGATCGGCCCCGATTCCCAATTGTTGAACTAGCTGCCCACGGATTTTGATTTCTGTTTTCCGGCGCGCGCTCCGGCGAAAACGGCCGCTGCGGTCGATCCCGACGTCGGATCGGGACGCATGAGCTATCGTTGGAAAGCTCTCTTCAAATGCTTCAATCTAGACTCAGAGAGATCTGATGGATCTAGCCGGATCTAGACTTTAATGAATTTACAAATCCCTGTTGTACAGTAACCGAAACATCAGATTTACAGGGTACTTGTCTGAGAACCACCGTTGACCGCCTAGTAAACCTCCGATTCAGCTCTTGAGTTCTTCTTCAAAATTGTAGGAGATCAAACCACGGAACTGGGGCTATTTTTGGAATTGGATTTGGAGGTGGTGGCGATTTGATATGATTTTTGGAGTGGCTGGTGGTCGGATCTGGGAACTGGGGAACAGAACTGTAGCTAGGACTGAGAACGAATTTTAGAAAATATGAAATGGACGAAGCAAAAATTAAAAAAAATGGTGGATGAAGGGATGGATGCAAGGAACACCCATTTAAATTGGGCGAACCAAAGAAAATCAAAAAAAGGACCTAAGACTTGAAACTCATGGCGGATGGGAACCTAGACAGAATTTTGGCAGAACCAAAGTGGAAGGGTGGACGAAAATCAAAAATTGTGAAACGGGATCTGAATGACAAACCAAATTTTATGGGGTATCCTTGACACCTATGGGACCTCCAGTAAAATTCCTAGGTCGATATGAGCTCGTGGTTGATGGCTAAATTTCGTGGAGGCTGCTGTGATACTGCGCGGGCAGAACTCCGATGAAGGCGATGGCGGTGCAGTGGCGGCTCGTGGCGGCGGCGGCGGCAACCGGAACTGATAGGGTGGAGTCTCACCACCAGAAGGAAGCCTTCACAGCTTCAAGAGGGATGGGGAGAGGAGAAGGGGGCGGCCTAGGCCTGCTCAAGAGATTTTTTTCCAACTTTCAAATGGCATTAATTCACTAAAAGGAGAAAATACAACTTATATATGTTACATATCACATCTCTTATCCACCATTGGATCTAGGGGAAGGGGATGGAGGGTGGGGATGAGATGTGAACATCACACAAAAAAATAAAAGGGGGGGGGGCCCTTGGACCAAGGAGAGAGGGTTGAATGGTGGGTGGGGGTAGGTGGCCTCCCATTTGGACTTTTCAAGTCCATTGTCTCCCATGTGTCCAATTACAAGTCAATGTTCTAGATGCCCCCATGTGGCATGTTGACTGGCCCCACGTGGGACCCTAGGCTGAGGTGGCCCAATGGGGTGGGGCCCGGGGGGCCCGCGGGGCCCGCGGGGTCCGAATTGCACATAAGCCCCTATTACACTCAAAATGGCAAACCGGATGCAACGAAATAAACGCAAATTAAACACACATAAAGTCTAACTAAATATGATAAATGCTGGGACTCAGGGGGGCGTCTCCAGGCTGTCTCCAAGCCAAATAGATGCTGAGGTGGCTCGAGTCGTGCTCCGTGTGCGGTACCGGTGGCTCGGCGTATCGTGCCGATCAACTGCTCGGGTGTCCGCACCAATTCTCCCCGGGTGGGAGAAACTCGACCCTGTCGAGTAAGGGTCTGCATCGCTCCTGTATCGCTCCAAAAGGTCCGGATCAATCTGCTGCAACTCACCATGTGTGATCCATGTGTCCTCAGTAGCGGGCCGTCCTCTCCATCGCACTAGGTAGCGCGGGTAAGATCCACTCCTGGTAACTGTCACTTGCTCATCCAGTATACGATCTATATGCTCACGCTGCCGTGAAAAAGGGGCTGGAGGTGGAAGTGGACACTCAGGTGTGGGATCACTCTCAAGGGGAGGAGATGGCTCAAAAGGCTCACTAGGGATCACCGCTGGGTCCCTATATGCAACAAGATCCGATACATTGAAGGTAGAGCTTATACCATATTCCTCGGGCAGGTCCACAACATACGCATTGGATCCAACGCGTTTCAACACTCTAAAGGGACCGGCTCCGCGAGCTTGCAACTTCTTAACGGTTCCAGAGGGAAACCGTTCAGGTCTTACCCTGATCATGACGTACTCACCCTCATGGAACTCTCGGTGGTGTCGGTGGGCATCGGCTAACTCCTTGTACCGTGCATTGCTGGCCTCAATGTGACGACGGATGTCGTCATGCAAACTCCTAACATGCCTAGCAAACGACTCGGCCGACTCCGACACTCTAGCATGGATAGGCATGGGGACAAGGTCAACGGGCTTCCTAGGCCTACGACCTGTGACAATCTCAAATGGACTCATGCCGGTAGACCTATTCACCGAATCATTGTATGCAAACTCAGCCATGGGTAAAATGAGATCCCAATCCCCAATGCGGTCCTTAACTAGACACCTCAAAAGATCTCCCAGACTCCTATTGACCACCTCGGTCTGACCGTCTGTCTGGGGATGATATGCAGTGGAAAACTTGAGGTGCGTACCCATCATATGCCATAGTGTCTTCCAAAAATAGGAAGTGAATCTAACATCACGGTCAGACACTATAGTGCGAGGCAACCCGAACTTGCACACCACATGAGTAAGGAATAGGCGGGCTACCCTAGAAGCATCCGAAGTCTTCGAGCAGGGGATAAAGAGGGCCATCTTCGAGAAACGGTCAACCACCACATAGACCGAGTCATGCTTCCTAGAGGTACGTGGCAATCCCAAAACAAAATCCATACTAACATCCTGCCACGGGGCATCAGGCACGGGGAGAGGCGTATAAAGACCCGAGCTTTGCTTCTTCATCTTGGCCGTAGCACAAGTACGGCACTGAGCCACGATGTTAGCAACATCGCGCTTCAAGCTCGGCCAATAAAAATGATGCTCCACTGCCTCAATAGTCTTGTTCCGACCAAAGTGGCCGGCTAGACCTCCCGCATGTAGTTCCCACACTAAGAAATCTCGAACCGAAGTTCGGGGAACACATAGCCTGCTACCTCGAAAGAGGTAACCCTCCTGAAGCACATACTCATCAAGGTCTCTCGAGGGTCCGGCCTGGAGGGTGGTAAAAATCTGACCGAAGTCAGGACAATCAACATAGGCCTCCTTCATCTTCTCTAACCCTATGACCTCGGCACTCATGGTGGTAAGCAAACATGCTCGCCGACTTAAGGCATCAGCCACCTTGTTCTCCACTCCAGCCTTATGTTTAAGCACAAAGGTGAACTGCTGGAGATACTCGACCCAACGACTATGACGCGAATTAAGCTTCTTTTGCGAATGGAGGTACCTCAATGCCTCGTGGTCGGAGTATAGGACAAACTCCTGATGTAAAAGATAGTGCCTCCAATGCCTAAGAGCCTGAACAACTGCGTAGAATTCTTTATCATACGTGGAATATCGCAGTTTCGCGTCATTCAGCTTCTCGCTGAAATATGCGATCGGGTGGGACTCCTGACTCAAAACTCCTCCAATCCCAACACCCGACGCATCACAACAGACCTCAAACACCTTCGAGAAATCAGGCAGTCGAAGGATAGGTGTCTGGGTCATACGCTCCTTGATGTCCCTGAAGGCAGCAGATGCGGCCTTCGTCCATACAAATGTGCCCTTCCGGATGCAATCCGTGATCGGGGCAGTGACGGAGCTAAATCCGCGGATGAAGCGACGATAGAACGTCGCAAGGCCATGAAAGCTGCGGACATCATGAACCGTACGGGGTTCCGGCCACTCAACAATGGCCCGGACCTTCTCCGGATCGGCGGAGACCCCAGTACTAGACACAATGAAACCCAAGAAGGTAAGCTGAGATGTCATGAAAGCACACTTCTGTGGGTTCGCAAATAACTGCTCTCGCCGAAGAAGTAGACAGACCTGCCGAAGGTGGTCTAAGTGGTCCCCTGTGGTGCGGCTATAGATAAGGATATCATCAAAATATACCACTACAAAGACTCCAATGAAAGGTCGAAGGACCTGAGTCATGAGCCGCATGAAAGTGCTAGGGGCATTGGTCAACCCAAAAGGCATGACCAACCACTCATATAGACCGTCCTTGGTCTTAAATGCGGTCTTCCACTCATCACCTGGCCTAATCCTCACCTGATGGTAGCCACTCTTAAGATCGATCTTCGAAAAGATAGTGGCACCTACCATCATGTCTAGCATGTCATCAAGGCGGGGAATAGGGAACCTGTACTTCACGGTGATTTTGTTGATGGCACGACTATCAATACACATTCTCCACGTGCCATCCTTCTTCGGGGCGAGTAATGCGGGTACAACACATGGACTCATGCTGTCCCGGACAGATCCTCTCTGCACAAGCTCATCGACCTGCCGTTTAAGCTCGGCATGCTCCGTGGGGCTCATTCGATAATGAGGAAGGTTGGGCAAAGAAGAGCCCGGAACAAGGTCGATGGCATGCTGAATATCCCGCATGGGTGGGAGTCCCTCGGGAAGCTCATCGGGAAAAATATCAGCAAACTCCTGCAGAATAGGAATAACCTCGGGTGGGAGCTCACCCTCGGAGTCCCGCTCCACCTCTCGGACCGTAATGGCAAACACCGGACAACCCTGACTAAGCTCCTGCTCCATCTCGCGGGAGCTAATCATCATCAATCTCCTCGTCGAGGGCTCTCCTGGGCCAGAGGTAACGGTCATAGTCCGAGCTGGGGATGGAGTACTGGGCCTGGGTACGGAAGGCTTCGGAGTGCTAGGGCCAGTAGGACCCCTGACTGATGGGCTCCTGGGCCGAACGGGTTGGAGAGTGACCCGCTGGCCATCGTGGTCGAAGGTACAGGTGTTCGACCGACCATGGAGTGTGGCATCTCGGTCGAATAACCACGGCCTACCAAGAATGATACTTCCCACTTCCATGGGGAGAACATCACACCAGATCTCGTCATGGTAGGAGTGGAGCTGCAGCGGGACCAAGCACCGCAGCCTGACCGAAATGGAAGTGGTATCCACCCATGATACCTGATAGGGACAAGGATGGTCTACGGGTGTGAGACCAAGACGAGCGACAGCGTTCGTGGAGATTGCATTGATACAACTCCCGCTATCGATGACCACCTTGCAAACTTGCTTTCCCAGCCTACAGAATACCTGAAGGATAGTGGTCCGACGCCAGTCATCACTGACCTGTGGCTGGGTGAGGATACATCTGACGACCCCCACGCGGGTATCGTCCGACTGCTGGACATCCTGGGCCTCACCTCCCATCTCATAGTACTCGTCAGCTAGCTCTTCATCTGCCTCATAGCTGACTAACTCGAGGCCCGTAGGGGTGGTATCCTCGGCCTGTGTGTCCCCAATGTGAAGAGATGGGCGGGTGGGACACTGGTTGGCGAAATGGCCAAACCCATTGCAGCGATAACACTGCTGCCGTGATCCACTAGGCTCCCCAATCATAGGTCCTTTACCTTTATCCTCCCGACGGATAGGAGGCGTAGGCAACAAAGGACGTGCAGGAGGTGCGGGTGCCGGTGGACGGGCTATGGGTGGGGCCGTAAGATGCTGGGGACGAGGAAGGTCCCTCGGGGGTGGAGGACGAGGCCTAGGAGCAAAGGGCTCGGGGTGAGCGGGCTCCTGAGGTCGTGCCATGGGGGCCCTCGGATACGTGCCAGATGAGCCACGGGACTCGACACTACGAAGGGGAAAGGAGCCCAACCGATGGGGTGACTCAAACTCGGCCTCGAACTGCTCCAATTCGAGAGCAATCTGATATGCCTGCTCCAAAGTGGTGGCATTGCGGCGAAAGAGTTCATATTGATAATTGGGCCGCAAACCTCTCCGAAAGCGGGATATCGTCATGGTGCTCTCTTCCGTGACCCCGCACCGCAAATAATACTCATCGAACTCGGCGGTGTACTCGGTCACGGATCGGTTCCCTTGGGAGATGCTTTGCCACTTGTCTATGAGACGTTGGCGATATGAGGCGGGAAGGTACTTCTCCCTCAACTTGGTTTTCATGTCATCCCAAGTACCGATCTGGGGTTGACGTCGCTGGTTGAGCAGGCTCTCCACATTGATCCAATAAGTTTGGGCCTGCCCTTGCAACTTCATCTTTGCGTATCGGACTCTTCGGTGGTCCGTCATCTCAAACCACTCGAAGTACCGGTCCATGCCGGCCTCCCAATCTAAATACACCCTAGGGTCCAAGGACCCGCTAAAAGTGGGAGGGTCCGCACGCACACCCCTAAGAATGCGGTCGTCATCCTCGTCATCACGATTCCGTCGTTGATGACGACGACCGTTACCCCCGTGATCATTGTCGGAGGCATAATCATCCACTATAGGCGCCTGTTGCCTCCCGACATCCTCGACATGAGCCCTTGGCACAGCGGGTTGCTGCACCGGCTCTTGTTGGCCGTTCGTCGGCGCGGGTTGCGCCGCTACTGGGCCCCTCTCTAGGACGGCAATCCTCCCAACAAGGCCTTGAATGGACTGCTCCGAAACCCCGGCCCGATCCTCGAGGACCTTCATCCGCCCTTCTAGACGCGTCCCTATGCCATCCATACGCGTACTAAGACCATCCATACGCGTGTCTAAACGATCCATGATGGCCCGAAACATCTCGGCCGTGGAAGACTCATCGGAACTACGGGCTCGGGACTCCGCCATAGGTGGTGGTGGCGAGTACTGGGTACCTCGACGGGTGGGCATGCAACTGACACACGACCTAGAAGACACCGACCAATGCAAACACACACTAAATGATGCACTTAGACCTAAACCAATATCCGGTACGGGGCGGAGTTAATCGATCCGAAGATCACTCCCGCAAGTGTGCGACCTCCCGATAGGCGTAGCCTAACGTTCGGACAACACCTTTTAAGATACCGAATAAAGGGTGCAAATGCAATTTAAAACACACTTTTTTTTGTTGTTTTGAAAATAAGGATGATCCTAGACTTGACTTAGACCATGATGCATGCAAGACTTATGCAATGACTACCCTAGACTCGACTTGCTCTGATACCAAACTGATGCGGGACGGACACGGGAGACGACACTATTAGGTGCCACCCTCGGACTCTAGATGAAGACGCGACCAGCAATACACACCAGGGAGACACTAAGCCCGACACTACGAGCTCCTAGTGGCAAAACGTCGCTAACAGAAGTGGAAGCTCACTCGTCGTCCCAAGCGAGGGAAAGCGCGGACCGTGCGCGGTTAAGGAACCGGCTGAGGTCAAGGGTAGTCCGACTCAACTTCCGGACTCGGATCGAGTCACGGGACGGGTCACACTCACTCTCACAGCGGTGACATGGACACACGGGCTAGTACCTACGCTCTCGGCAGTGGCAAAAGACCGTATACTAGCTAAGCAAATGAACGCCAAGAGGTTCGGACCATTACCTCCACGCACCCGGCGTGGCGAAGACAACCCCGGCCAATCACGGACTCCCGGTTAACACAATTTTACAGAAATACAATAATTTGACCCACTCCACGCAGGGAGGTAAAAGGTCACATGTAAGGCCCGGGAATCACGCTAATTGGGTTGACGGGCAGCATCTTGATGTCGCCCGGCGGTGCCGAACTCCGCATTTTCGTGCCTTTCGAACGGCGGGTTCTGCGGGCCCGTGGGGCCCACGGGTGGCGCTGGCCTCCGGATCTGCAGGAGTGGGACCCACTGTGATGGGGACCCCTGGCGGCGCGCCTCCACGGACGGCGGTCGGCCGGGAACACCGATCGGGGGTCGATCGGCCCCGATTCCCAATTGTTGAACTAGCTGCCCACGGATTTTGATTTCTATTTTCCGGCGCGCGCTCCGGCGAAAACGGCCGCTGCGGTCGATCCCGACGTCGGATCGGGACGTATGAGCTATCGTTGGAAAGCTCTCTTCAAATGCTTCAATCTAGACTCAGAGAGATCTGATGGATCTAGCCGGATCTAGACTTTAATGAATTTACAAATCCCTGTTGTACAGTAACCGAAACATCAGATTTACAGGGTACTTGTCTGAGAACCACCGTTGACCGCCTAGTAAACCTCCGATTCAGCTCTTGAGTTCTTCTTCAAAATTGTAGGAGATCAAACCACGGAACTGGGGATATTTTGGGAATTGGATTTGGAGGTGGTGGCGATTTGATATGATTTTTGGAGTGGCTGGTGGTCGGATCTGGGAACTGGGGAACAGAACTGTAGCTAGGACTGAGAACGAATTTTAGAAAATATGAAATGGACGAAACAAAAATTAAAAAAAATGGTGGATGAAGGGATGGATGCAAGGAACACCCATTTAAATTGGGCAAACCAACGAAAATAAAAAAAAGGACCTAAGACTTGAAACTCATGGCGGATGGGAACCTAGACAGAATTTTGGCAGAACCAAATTGGAAGGGTGGACGAAAATCAAAAATTGTGAAACGGGATCTGAATGACAAACCAGATTTTATGGGGTATCCTTGACACCTATGGGACCTCCAGTAAAATTCCTAGGTCGATATGAGCTCGTGGTTGATGGCTGAATTTCGTGGAGGCTGCTGTGGTACTGCGCGGGCAGAACTCCGATGAAGGCGATGGCGGTGCGGTGGCGGCGGCGGCGGCAACCGGAACTGATAGGGTGGAGTCTCACCACCAGAAGGAAGCCTTCACAGCTTCAAGAGGGATGGGGAGAGGAGAAGGGGGCGGCCTAGGCCTGCTCAAGAGATTTTTTTCCAACTTTCAAATGGCATTAATTCACTAAAAGGAGAAAATACAACTTATATATGTTACATATCACATCTCTTATCCACCATTGGATCTAGGGGAAGGGGATGGAGGGTGGGGATGAGATGTGAACATCACACAAAAAAAATACATAAAAAAATAAAAGGGGGGGGGGGGGCGGCCCTTGGACCAAGGAGAGAGGGTTGAATGGTGGGTGGGGGTAGGTGGCCTCCCATTTGGACTTTTCAAGTCCATTGTCTCCCATGTGTCCAATTACAAGTCAATGTTCTAGATGCCCCCATGTGGCATGTTGACTGGCCCCACGTGGGACCCTAGGCTGAGGTGGCCCAATGGGGTGGGGCCCGGGGGGCCCGCGGGGTCCGAATTGCACATAAGCCCCTATTACACTCAAAATGGCAAACCGGATGCAACGAAATAAACGCAAATTAAACACACATAAAGTCTAACTAAATATGATAAATGCTGAGACTCAGGGGGGCGTCTCCAGGCTGTCTCCAAGCCAAATAGATGCTGAGGTGGCTCGAGTCGTGCTCCGTGTGCGGTACCGGTGGCTCGGCGTATCGTGCCGATCAACTGCTCGGGTGTCCGCACCACCTGACATGCGGAAGAAGTTCAAGGAGAGGTTCTACATAGCCAAAAGGGAGGTAACTATGGCAGAGCTTTATGCCACAAGATAAATAAATGATCAGTCAGCACTCGACTATATAAAGAGATGGAGGAACCTCAGCATGCGGTGCAGACGTCCCCAGCATCAGGAGGATGCAGTGCAGATTTGCAAATAGAATCTGAAGAAGGAAATCCTTGAGAGGATGATCGGTGCTGAGATCAAGTCATTTGACCGTTTGAACAAATATAGTGGTAGAGATCGAGGCATTCCTTGCTATATACTCTTCTGCTCTAGCTGCATCGAGTAAGAGGGCTAGGTAGGTTGAGAAAAGACTGACACTGCCAGAAGTTTACGCGTTGGACTTCGAGACTTTTGAGAAGTAGAAAGAGAAAGCCAAAGAGACAGCCAACCCTCCTCCGCCCAGGTCTACTGAACGGCGGGAAGGCCCCACCATGTAGGAGAAAATGAGGAATAAGTTGTATTCGTTTCCTTGAGATAAGACATAGGTCCTATTTGAATGGGCCATAAAGTACAACAAAATCACATTACCAGAACCAAGAGGCCTGGTGACTTGAAGAAGAAGGATGATCCTCGCTTTTGCCCATACCACCAGATGCTTGGGCACACTATTGAGGAGTGTTACATCTTCAAGCATGTCATTGAGTCCTTGATTAAGAAGGGGAAGCTGGACATGGGGGAGCACAAGGTAGATCCCCCGCAGCTGCACGAGATGCCGAACTTGGGTACCACCGTCAACATGGTGTCATTATACCAGCAGCTGCCTGAAGAATGGTCGGAGGCTAGTACACGCGCCACTTATGAGGCCTTCGTCATGTGCCGGCCCAGGGCCAAGGAGGTTGGCAGGCCCCGCCAATGAAGAATAGAAGAAGAAGACAAGCTCCCCGGCCCACTCTGGAAATTCACATAAGGGGTGTTACACCCCGACTAGCACCGCCACCGGTAACACCTGTCTAGCACGACACAGCCCCCCGGATAGTTATGAGGCGGCCCACTTATAACAATAAGAAGCACATCCCGATGCGGATGCATAAAGAAACTAACCCTGCAGTCGAAAGACTCCAGGCCATTATTGATGGGCTTGAAAATTTTGAGTATCTTGAGATCCATCCCGTGGAGCTGAAGGAATATGTCCCCTGGGAGAAGTTCGAGTCCTTCAAACTGGCTCCAGAAGCAAAAGCTGGGACGGAGGAAGAACCTCTTTTGTGGGGTGAACTCTCCCAAGAGCGGCTACCAGCCACCGAGGAAAAGAAGAAAAAGAAGAAGAGAAGGCCCAGAAATAAAAAGAAGAGCGGGGTCATCGCTTCATGCAACACCCTCTCAGCATTATTTGACACGGCCCTCTCCCTGGGAGAGGAAAAGCATGAGGTACCCCTCGAGTCATTAGAGGTGAGCCAGGTCGAAGCATTCACTTCCCAACATGCCACCAGGTCGAGGAGGAAGTGGGGACGCCCTCCTTAGGCCAACCACAACATTCTGTTTAGGGGAGAACAACCATATCATGTTCCCGAACCCAGAGTCCAAGGTATGGAGATTCCCCCTCCATCAGGCCCCTACCTCGAAGAACCAAGTGGCCAGAGCGCCCCTTCATTTACTGAATTTCTGTCCACCCAAAGGGGAAGATAATCATGCCCCCGGGAGTCTCGGTCGACCAAAGGAGCGGGCAGCCCTTTGCCTCCGCCCGTGGTACCCCCACCCCGGACAAGAGAAGAGTTTGACAACATCCCGAACCTTGCCGAGTTTATGCAAAAAAAATGGGTGACCCAACAAGCCCTGCAAGTTCAAGCGACATCCGACCTAGTGGAGGAGGCACCCGCTGATCCGGCTCCCCAGGCCCAAGGCGGAGGCAGGTGTAGCAGAGTCGAAGAAATGAAGTTGCTTGAAGTCTGGGCCGACAGCAGAATAGTTAAACATCTAAGAAGATCCCAGCCAGGTTTACCGTCTAGGAGAGCCTATCTTAGATGAAGAGACACGGCAAGTTTTTATCGCTGCACTCCAGACTCTAGCATACTTTGAAGCCTTCCTTGCAGATATGTCACCTGAAGTAGTTGTGGCCTTCACAAAAGAGGATATGCTTCTACCCACCTACAGCCACAATAGGCCACTCTACATGAATGGGCAGCCTATCAACAGAGTCTTGGTCGACCCGGGGCCGGCAGTGTATATACTTCTCTATCGGGTATATCAGAAACATTATTTTGACGTACACCTGATTGAGGTCACAAACGTCAAGATTGCTGGCTTCAACCAAAAGTGTGAGGTCCCTATGGGGGTCGCTGAATTCAACCTCTCCCTCGACAACTTCACAACCAAGGTCCAGTTCCATGTGATCAACTCCAACACCTCTTACAAGGCGTTGCTCGGCCGACCTTGGCTGCACCAGAACAGGGTGGTGCCATCCACTCTGCACCAATGCATCAAATACCCTTGCAACGGGAAAGAGGAAAGAATTTTCACCGATCTCCACCCTTTTGAAGTGTTTGAATGCCACTTGTCGGATGCCACTTTGTATCTAGAAAGGCCAAAGCAAGCTCTCCAAGTTACCCAGGACAAAGGAAAGAAAAAGGTGGATCCTGACAGCTAGTTTCCTCCACCGCCGCCAGGCTACGTGGCTCCCCCTTAGGTGTCATTTATTTCTGAAGCAGAAGAGGTATTCAAGGCCACTCCCCTTCCCATCTACCCTACACTGGGGACGCCATACCTTGAAGACCTGCTGGAGGACGTCAGAGTCCCACCCGGGATCATCAAGCCTCTTACAGAAGTTGACTATCAGGTTGTCTAACCATTGAATACCTTTAAGGTGCCCAACTCCAGAGGCCCATCCACTATCTTCTATGTGGCCGAAGAGTACCCGGTTAGAGGGGATGATGATTGTAAACTCCCTGATGAGCTGCACGATCCCCACATCCCGATCATGGGACTTCCTGACATAACCGGCCGTGTAGTCAAAATGACCAGGAAACAAGGGATCCCCTTTTGCCAGCTCTCCAGCCGGAAAGAAATGTTCAAGAGAATGTGGAACCCGCCAAACATGGATCGGAGATTGTTGCAAATCACCAGACATCTGGGTTTGGGTTTCTCAGTAGAAGACTCTTACGAAGCCGACATGATATCAATCTCGATTCCGTCCGGCGATGACCTTGCGAAAGCTACAGACCTGTAGGAAGCCCACGGCCACAAGCATCACATGCCTCCAGCTGAGGAAGTTCAAGATGAAGAAGTATTCTATGGAATCCACCTCCTTGCAAGGATACGAGGAAGGTCCCGCCCTCCTCTGAGGGATCGACCCCGAATGACTACAGTAACGGGGTGCCCTTGCCCTCGCCTAGCATTGAAGCGAAGGACGGTGATGCGAGTCGCACTCTCGGTCCCCCTCGATGCGACCCCGTCATGCTTGCTCTTTGTCACCGGCAACAACGGGAGATCGAGATGCTAAAGGCGCAGCTAGCCGAAATAACTGCACTTGTGTCTGGTTTGATCAAGGGCGCTCTCTGCTAGCAAGACTGATGCACGCATCGGTTCCCGAACACTACCCCAAATGCCTCCATGCACTTGAAGAGAGGAGCGAGGGATGCAGCCAGTTCTCCAGTCGGACGATCGGATAGGCGAAGCCCTACACTACAAGAGAGGATGCAAAAGCCTTACTCCATCCCAAAGAACAAGACCCGAGGGATCTTTGATTAGGCCTGCCACTATGGCAAGGTCTCCCTCCCAAAGTCTAAAAGGCTGCAAGATGCCCGAAGAAGTGGTGACCCCTTGTTTTGCCCTTATCACCAAATACTGGGTCACCCTATCGAAGACTGCTACATCTTCAAGGATGTTGCTCAGAACCTGATTGAGAAAGATGAGCTCAGAATGAGAGATTATGTGGTGGCTCCACCGCGCCCCCATGTGATAGGCAGCCATGAAAGAGTATCTACATGGTGTCAGTTCAGCACTAGACCTTTGAAGATGCATCTGAGAATGAACAATCCCCGCCGCCAGTAGTGTAGCAGTCCCAAGCGTGCCAAGCAATCACCTCGGCTCCTGCAGAAGCCGTCTACGATAACTACCAAGAAGACCCCGGAGAAGTCTCGTACATCTCCGCGTAGGGGAACCCCTCGAAGCCGCAGACAACAAGCCTAAAAGGGGGAAAACAAGCAAAGCCTCATTGCCCAACGAGGCGGAACAAGAAGATGCCTATGGTGTTCTTGAAGTAAAAGATGGTGAATATCAATATTTCATTGATCTGCTACTGGCGCCACCGAAAATTGAAGATGGCGGTCAGGCCACAGTAGACGAGCTCATTGAGATCGACCTCGGCATGAAAGGGGACCCCAGGCCGACCTTTCTAAGTGCCCTTCTACCTCCGCAGGAGAGGGGGGAAATATGTAAAGTTGTTGCAAGAGTTCTGAGACTGCTTTGCATGGAACTACAAAGTGATGCCCGGCCTCAGCCCCGGCGTGACTCAACACATTCTGGCTATTGATCCCAAGGTGGAGCCAGTGAAGCAGTCGCCCCGGCGTATGAGGCCGGAGCTGATAAACTAGATTTGCAAAGAAGTTGACAAGCTCATAGATGTCGATTTTGTAGCCGAAAACTAATACACCACTTGGTTGGCCAATATTGTGCCAGTGAAGAAGAAGAATGGACAGATCAGGATCTGCGTGGACTTCCGCGACCTGAATAAAGCTTACCCGAAAGATGACTTCCCGGTGCCCATCATCGAAGTGATGATTGATGCAACTACTGGCCATGAGGCCTTGTCCTTCATGGACGGATCGTCCGGCTATAATCAAATCTGGATAGCTAAGCACGACCAAATTCATACGGCCTTCTGGTCGCCTAAAGGCATATTCCACTACAAAAGAATGCCCTTCGGCCTCAAGAATGTTGGCACCACATACGAGCAGGCGATGACCAATATATTTGATGAGCTACTGTATAGCAAAGTCGAATGCTATATTGATCACTTGGTCGTCAAGACAAAGAAAAGGGGGGACCACCTGAACGACCTCAGAGTTATCTTAGGGAGACTCCGATAGTATAAGCTGAAAATGAACCAAATGAAGTGTGCCTTTGGCGTCTCCAGTGGGAAGTTCCTCGGCTTCATTGTCCGATATAGGGGGATCGAGCTCGACCCTTTTAAAATAAAAGCTATCCAGGAGCTACCTCCTCCGAAGAATCTGGGGGAGTTATGGTCCCTACAAGGCCGGCTGGCTTACATCCGCAGATTTATCTCCAATTTGTCAAGACGCTGCCAGCCATTCCACAAATTGATGATGAAGAATGAAACTTTCAGCTAGAACCAGGAATGCCAGAGGGCCCTCGACTGGTTAAAGGATTACTTGAAGACCCCGCCCGTGTTGGGGGCACCCGTCAAGGGTAGGCTGTTTATTCTATATATAGTTGCCACCGAATGCTCGCTAGGAGCAATGCTCGCTCAGAAAAATGATGAGGGAAAGGATCAAGCTCTCTATTTTCTCAGTCGAAGACTAGTAGGGGCGGAAGAAAAATACACCCCGATTGAGAAAGTTTGCCTCGCCTTGGTCTTCACAGTCAAGAAGCTGAGTCATTACATGCTGTCGCATGAAATAAGCCTAATATCTAAGGCTGACCCAGTCAAACACATTCTCTCCCAGCCAGTCCTGAAGGGACGTCTTGGCAAGTGGGCCGTTCTGCTAAAGGAGTTTGACATCACCTACGTGCCGCATAAGGCCGTTAAAGGTCAAGCCGTTGTGGACTTCTTTGCAACGCATCCCATTCCTGAAGACTCCCCATTGGTCACGAAGCTGTCTGAAGATGAAACACTGGAGGTAGACCAAGTCCAATAGACCGCCTAGCAGCTGTACTTCGACGGGGCTTCGAGAACAGAAACAACCCTGTCCGGGCATACAAAAGTACGAGTCGGGGATGGCATCGTCCTTAAGTCTCCGGAGGGAGAGGTGTTACACACCTCCTGTTCCATCAGCAAGCCCTGCACGAATAATGAAGCAGAGTATGAAGCTCTGATCATTGGCCTCCAAGTCGCTTTGCAAATGGAGATCAGAATGCTACAAGTATTTGATGATTCACTGTTGATCGTCAAGCAGGTCCAAGGACAGTTTGACGTCTGAAAGCCTGAGCTACTCCCTTACCACGCTAAGGCGAAACGGCTCATGGAGCAGTTCTACCTCATTGAGATAGGCCACGTCGCCAGAGAGAAAATGCACAAGTCGATGCACTGGCGAAGTTGGCAAGTTCATTGGCAGTGCCGCCAGATCGATCCCTTAGCATTCGGGTGGTAAATCAGCGCCAAGTGCCTAGCATGATAGAAGAGCTAGAAGAGGAAGAACTTGAGGTCGCCACAGCGGAGGCCATCAGCTTACCCGACTGGAGGGACCCTCTTATGCAGTGGTTTAAATACCAGCAACTGCCTAGGCAGAGGGAAGAGAAAGTCAAGGTGATCAGAACAAAGGACTCTTATGAGGTTTGGAATGAGATCTTATCCTGAATCATGGTGGATGCCAAGTGAAAGGTACTCCTCCGATGCCTATCCATCAGAGAATCTTGGAAGGTCATGAAGGAGAATCACCCCGGAATAGCAGGTGCACACCAGGCAGGACCGAGATGAAGATTGAGATAAAGCTTGGTTGGCCAATATTGTGCCAGTGAAGAAGAAGAATGGACAGATTAGGATCTGCGTGGACTTCCGCGACCTGAATAAAGCTTACCCGAAAGATGACTTCCCGGTGCCCATCATCGAAGTGATGATTGATGCAACTACTAGCCAAGAGGCCTTGTCCTTCATGGACGGATCATCCGGCTATAATCAAATCTGGATAGCTGAGCACGACCGAATTCATACGGCCTTCTGGTCACCTAAAGGGATATTCCACTACAAAAGAATGGCCTTCAGCCTCAAGAACGTTGGCACCACATACCAGCAGGCGATGACCAATATATTCGATGAGCTACTGTATAGCAAAGTCGAATGCTATATTGATCACTTGGTCGTCAAGACAAAGAAAAGGGGGGACCACCTGAACGACCTCAGAGTTATCTTCGAGAGACTCCGACAGTATAAGCTGAAAATGAACCAAATGAAGTGTGCCTTTGGCGTCTCCAGTGGGAAGTTCCTCGGCTTCATTGTCCGATATAAGGGGATAGAGCTCGACCCTTTTAAAATAAAATCTATCCAGAGCTACCTCCTCCGAAGAATCTGGGGGAGTTATGGTCCCTACAAGGCCGGCTGGCTTACATCCGTAGATTTATCTCCAATTTGTCAAGACGCTGCCAGCCATTCCACAAATTGATGATGAAGAATGAAACTTTCAGCTGGAACCAGGAATGCCAGAGGGCCCTCGACTGGTTAAAGGATTACTTGAAGACCCCGCCTGTGTTGGGGGCACCCATCAAGGGTAGGCTGTTTATTCTATATATAGCTGCCACCGAATGCTCGCTGGGAGCAATGCTCGCTCAGAACAATGATGAGGGAAAGGATCAAGCTATCTATTTTCTCAGTCGAAGACTAGTAGGGGCGGAAGCAAAATACATCCCGATTGAGAAAGTTTGCCTCGCCTTGGTCTTCACAGTCAAGAAGCTGAGTCATTACATACTGTCGCATGAAGTAAGCCTAATATCTAAGGCTGACCCAGTCAAACACATTCTCTCCCAGCCAGTCCTGAAGGGACGTCTTCGCAAGTGGGCCGTACTGCTAAAGGAGTTTGACATCACCTACGTGCCGCAGAAGGCCGTTAAAGGTCAAGCCGTTGTGGACTTCTTTGCAACGCACCCCGTTCTTGAAGACTCCCCATTGGTCACGAAGCTGTCTGAAGATGAAACACTGGAGGTAGACCAAGTCCAATAGACCGCCTAGGAGCTGTACTTCGACGGGGCTTCGAGAACAGAAACAACCCTGTCCGGGCATACAAAAGTACGAGTCGGGGATGGCATCGTCCTTAAGTCTCCGGAGGGAGAGGTGTTACATACCTCATGTTCCATCAGCAAGCCCTGCACGAATAATGAAGCAGAGTATGAAGCTCTGATCATTGGCCTCCAAGTCGCTTTGCAAATGGAGATCAGAATGCTACAAGTATTTGATGATTCACTGTTGATCGTCAAGTAGGTCCAAGGATAGTTTGACGTCTGAAAGCCTGAGCTACTCCCTTACCACGCTAAGGCGAAACGGCTCATGGAGCAGTTCTACCTCATTGAGATAGGCCACGTCGCCAGAGGAGAAAATGCACAAGTCGATGCACTGGCGAAGTTGGCAAGTTCATTGGCAGTGCCGCCAGATGGATCCCTTAGCATTCGGGTGGTAAATCAGCGCCAAGTGCCTAGCATGATAGAAGAGCCAGAAGAGGAAGAACTTGAGGTCGCCACAGCGGAGGCCATCAGCTTACCCGACTGGAGGGACCCTCTTATGCAGTGGTTTAAATACCAGCAATTGCCTAGGCAGAGGGAAGAGAAAGTCAAGGTGATCAGAACAAAGGACTCTTATGAGGTTCGGAACGGGATCTTATCCTGAATCATGGCGGATGCCAAGTGAAAGGTACTCCTCCGATGCCTATCCATCGGAGAAGCTTGGAAGGTCATGAAGGAGAATCACCCCGGAATAGTAGGTGCACACCAGGCAGGACCGAAGATGAAGATTTAGATAAAGAAGCTTGGCTACTACTGGCCGACAATGTTTGACAACTGTTGCAAGTACGCTAAGTCTTGTCAAAAATGCTAGAGCACGCGACGGTGCCCAGGAGACCGCCCGTGCCGCTGCATCCAACAATGCCCAGCTGGCCTTTTGCCCAATGGGAAACAGACGTCGTGGGTCCACTACATGCATCATCTGCTGGGTGCAAGTACATTTTGATGGTAACTGACTACTTCTCCCACTGGGCGGAAGCTGTTGCTCTGAAAGAAGTGACTAGGGAAATCGTCGTCAGATTTATTTGTCGCAACATCATATTCCGGTTTGGCACCCCCAACCAAATTATCTCAGACAGTGGTAGCCACTTCCACAACCAGAAGGTCTACTGGCTAGCAGAAAAATACAAGATTGACTGGAGGATGTCAACCCCTTATAACCCGCAAGCCAATGGCTTGGCTAAAGCTTTTAATAAAGCTTTTTGTACCCTCCTGGCCAAAATTGTTAACTCCAACAAAAGGGATTGGGAAGAGAAGATGTACGAAGCTCTGTGGACATATCGAATTGTATACAAAACTCCAACGGGTTGTTTACCCTTCTCCTTGGTGTATGGCTCAGAAGCAATTGTCCCCATCAGGTTGAAATACCCTCCCTTCGGGTTGCGATCCAACACGGGCTGGTCCGGGAAGAGCAAACAAATGTCAAGCGAAGGCTCGAAGAGCTCTCCAACTTGGAGGGGAAACGGCTCTAAGCCCAGCAGAACATCCAGGTCTATCAGGCCCGAATAGCGCATGCCTTTGACAAGCTCGTCAAGGAGCGCGAATTCAAAAAGGGTGACCTCGTTATGGTCAAAAGAAGAGAAGTCATGGCTGCCAACCCCAAGGGCAAGCTAAATGAGAATTGACTTGGACCCTATGTAATCTAGAAAGTCTACGAGGGCGGAGCGTATGTAATTGTCAATCATTGAGGGAAGGATCAGTTTCCACCCCTTAATGGTAAGCATTTGAGGTTATACCACGCTCCGATTCCTCCATTCAATGAATAATATATTTCTCTGCCCCGCCGCAGACGAATTTGTGTTACTATTGTCCAGATGGTTTGGCCACTGTTTACCCTGCGTTAAAAAAAGAAAATAAAAAAAGAGAAAGAATGAAAAAAAAAGAGAAAGAAGAAGGAAAGAAGAAGAAGAAAATAAAAAAAGAGAAAAAAATAAAAAAAGGAGAGAAAAAGGAGAGAAAAAAATAAAAAAAGAGAGAGAGAAAAGAAGGAAAGAAGAAGAAGAAAAGAAAGAAAGAGAAGAAAAGGAGAGAAAAAGAAAAGAAAAAAGAAAGAGAAGAAAAAGAGAGAAAGAAAAAAGAAGAAAGAAGAAAAAGGGAGGGAGAGGAACCAGTCCCCCGTGATTAATGCTTACTCGTGTCATCAAGAGCATATTAAGAGATAAACAAACCATGTCAGCCTTTGACATCTTGTCGGCACTGACGAAAAAACACCCCACCCGAATCTTCTGTTTGGGATTGGAGAATCAACCTTCTTCCTTGCGTTGGCACCGGCGTTGTACCAACGAAGACATCAAGAGACAAACAAACCATGTTAGCCCTTGACATCCTATCGGCACTGATGAAAGGACACCTCACCCGAGCCTTCGGTTTGGGATTGGGGAATCAACCTACTTCTTTGCGTTGGCACCAGCCCCGTACCAACGAAGACTTCAAGATACAAATAAACCACGTCAGCCCCCAGCGCCCCGTTGGCATGGACGAACAACCCATTTTGACCAAGACCTCCCATCTAGGTCATTGAATGAAAAAACTCTTCTCTCCGTCCCTTCGGGTGACGAACAACCCATTTTGACCGAGACCTCCCGTCTAGGTCATTGAATGAACAAACTCTTCTCTCCGTCCCTTCGGGTGACGAACAACTCATTTTGACCGAGACCTCCCGTCTAGGTCATTGAATGAACAAACTCTTCTCTCCGTCTCTATTGGCATGGACGAGCAACCCATTTTGACCAAGACCTCCAGCCTAGGTCATTGAATGAATAAACTCTTCTCTCCATCCCTTCGGGTGACGAACAACCCATTTTGACCGAGACCTCCCATCTAGCTCATTGAATGAACAAACTCTTCTCTTCGTCCCTTCGGGTGACGAACAACCCATTTTGACCGAGACCTCCCATCTAGGTCATTGAATGAATAAACTCTTCTCTCCGTCCCCATTGGCATGGACGAACAACCCATTCTGACTAAGGCCTCCCGTCTAGGTTATTGAATGAACAAACTCTTCTCTCCGTCCTTTCGGGTGACGAACAACCCATTTTGACCGAGACCTCCCATCTAAGTCATTGAATGAACAAACTCTTCTCTCCGTCCTTTCGGGTGATGAACAACCCATTTTGACCAAGACCTCCCGTCTAGGTCATCAAATGAACAAACTCTTCTCTTCATCCCTCTAAGGTCGAATCAACCTACTCGGGTCGAGCGCCCCGGTGGCACCATTTGGTAAATCGCACGACGGACATGGTGGAGTGATTCCCTCATCCCTCCTCTGGAAGGGGTGAGCACTCTCCTATTCTCCCACGCGAACCCCACTGGACTCTCCCTGAACGAAATAATGGAGGGAACCTGCACTTCACTAGGATGCAGGGAAGAAAGAAAAGATCCTTTGGACACCATGCACACAGAAGAGACATATGAAGTAGTAGTATTCTATTCCTCATAGAAAGCATGCTACATATGCTCTGGGGCATACCCCTATGTTACATGTCAAAAAAAAGGAGAAAAAAATGAGAGAGAATAACAAAGCAGGGGGGCACTCAGTCCACTCCCCGGAAGATATCTCTAAGAGGAAGGATCCCGACGCAGGGAACGTTCATCATGTCACGAAGTTGACCCTCTTGACCTTGAAGATGCTCCAGCTCACTCCTCGCAGAGGCCACCTTGACATCGGCCTCTACCAGGTCTTCGGTCGCCTTGGCCTTCTTTGCTTCGGCCGCCTCGAGGTCAGACTTGGCTGAGGCGAGCCAAGCCTCAAAACGCTCTATCTAGATTACCAGAGCTTGGGACTCCACAGTGTAGCCCTCTACAGCTTGTCGTCACTGATCCCTCTTGCCTTCTCGAGCTACCAGGGCCTGCCTATATTCTTCCCTCTGGAGGCGAATGGCAGTGAGTTGATTAGGGGCGTGGGTCACAAGGAAGTCGTGACGGTTTACGTACTTCAGTAGCAACAGTACCCGTCGCAGCCACTCATCCAAGGGACATCCCATCATCTGCAATGCCCCAGTCAATTGCTCCACTATAGCACGTACGCCCTTGTATGTGAGGGTAGGGTCGGCAAATACCATGGCTCGCAGCGTCAGCAAAGTTTGGCGAATCGGCAGGTCTGAAGTGGCACAACCTATCTGAGGGATTGCTGGCGGGCTAAATTCAACATTACTGTCCACATCTGCCCATATCTCCACGTCCACCATGGCCGACGAAGAGGGAATCTCTAAGCTAGCTGGGCCGATGCCTGTAATTCAGAGCTAACTCCCGGCCGACTATAGCTGAAGGTGCAAGCGAGATCTCTACTGAATCTTCCAAACCCCCCGCTGTGGTTTGTTGGTCTGCCTTTGTTGTCTCTGCGGAGTTTACATCCATCACGACATCCCCCACGGAAGAAATTGACATCGGCATATCCACCAAAGGAGGAATGGACCCAGAAGCATGGATCGACGCATCGAGCTCCGGGGCTTGCCCCTAACCAGCTACAGTCATCGACTCGGGGGATGCTTCGGAAGGTTTGCCCGATCCTTCCATGATAGAAGTCCCTCCGCCGTCTCTCCGAGGCCCTGATCGGCCGTTGTGCTAAACCCGGGGAAAGTTACCGTTGATTCATCGGCCGAGGAAGGGACAACCGTAGCGGTTTCCATCGGGGGTCGATCCTCCTCTACTGTCACGGCAAGCCTTAATTTAGCCACCACGGTGGGCCCGGGTGAAATAACGGCCGCCGCATCGGCCGAAGAGGAAGCAGTTGTGACGGCTAGACCCAATGCTACTTCTGGGGTACCCGCTTCTTGCTCTGCCTCGATCGCCCCCCCGAAAGCCCTTGAGCCTTTCCATAGGGTCAGATGTGTGCAGCACGGCAAAGTTTGGCGAATCCATAAAATATCAAAAGGCCACTATTTCATACCTCGACTACTAACACCAGACTTTCCTCCAACACCGCCTCCCTCAAGGTGCCCTCTGGAGAGAGTGGTTCTACGGCCGAAGCAGGAGTTTCTGAAGCCACCGTAGCCCCTCTCTCGTGCACCGCCTCGAGTCCTACGGTAGAAGTCTCTGGGTCCGTCGTGGTCTCTGATTGGCAGACCGCCTGGACTGCTGGGGCAAGGGCCTCTGAGGCCACTACCGCCCCTTCTTGCTGTGGTGACTCGATTTTCAACGCGAGAGCATCTGGACCTACTGCGGTCTCCTCTTGCCGCAAGATTTTGACTACCGATGCAAGTTGGTCCAAGGCTGCCGTATCCTTCTCCTGTTGAGCAACCTCCACGCCCGGGACGTAGATCTCCGTAGCCTTCGGTGGGGCCTATCCCTGTCGAATTTAAAAAAATCATCATCAGTTAATAGCCTTAGGGGGAGCCCGAATAAAAAAATCTACACTTACAAATGCCTCCTTCACCAAGCTCAGAGAGGCGGACAATATTGGGGCTTTCAAGACCAATGCGGGAGGTACGGCTTCCCCGGGTATGCCCTCGTCTCGGAGCGCGTCGTCAGAAGAATAGTCATAGTCTACCTTCTCGCCCGACGAAGACTTTTTCGGAGTAGGCACTCCTCTTGTCGGCAAGAGAGTTTCGGGCTCGGGGTCCGTGGCCGGCGTTGCTTCACGTGGGCTCAGCAATGGAGATCTCTCGGACTTTTCCCCTTTCCTCACATATATTTGCCCCAGCGGGCGAATTGCAGGAGCCACCTTTGGCTGGGTAGCTGTTGCATCAACTACTTCCGAGCAAGAGATGGTTTGAGTCAGAGAGGGCCCGTAGCTCATGGGAAACAAAAAGGAAGTTAACCAAGATAACGAAGAAAAGTACCCTTCTTGACTTTTGCCGTGGGAGTTGACTTGAAGGCAGTTGCTTCGATGGGTTGCATGGCCCCATGAACCGTGGCCTTACCTGTGCCGGGAATGGAAATGGGAACTGATTCCTCCGCGGCGATTGAAGAAAAGAGAATAAATGCACGTGTTAGAAGAGGATCCCTCTTGATATACAAACAAGCCTTGAACGGCTTCAAAGGCTAGAAGACCTAACTTGCAGGCTGGTTCGGTTCGCCCGAGCGGCGGCGAACTCTTCAAAGGATGGGGGTGGAGGAACTGGATGGATGACTATTGAGGCAGGAGTAGCCTCCATCTTCCTCCGCTTCGCCTTTTGTTGCTCAGTCGCCTTAACAACGGTCAATGCCTCCTTTACTGGTGACTTCACACGGGTCCGCTTTCCAGCCTTGGGCAGAGGTGTAGTGGTGGGTCCGGATCCACCGCCTCGAAGTGAGGAGGCTTCGGTATGAATCGGAGAAGATTCCTATAATGGGACAACAGGACGCCGGACGGGTGCTCTACAAAAAAATCATCATCAATTAGCACCATGAACACCATGAAGAGGCATAACTACAAAATCAGAAATAGGGAAACACTATACCAGGGGGCCCGGTGTACAACCGCAGTGACAATGGCCAGTAGGTCAGAGACGACTTCTTGTCCTGGCGAGCCGCTTCCCGAACCAGCCAGCAGACATCCCCGACCTTCATGCAGCGATCCACCAGATGAGCCAGGTCCGCATGTTGCTTGAAGGCGAGGTGGCAGTAAAGGTTGAAGTGGTCCATGCCCCACCCATCAGCATAATGAAAAGAGACGTGCAGACGCTTATCAAGAATGGCAACCATCGGGTCCTCCACCTTCAATCCATGCGTTCGAAGAAGAACATACTTCTGGGGTCTCAACCGAAGGGACATGACCTATACCTTTCATCTAAGTCAGAGAAGCCCAAAATCCTTGCGTCGATGTGATCCCAACATCGATGAACCACCTTAGCTCGGCGCCTAAGGCCTTCCGGGGTCTCAGCTGAAGGATTCGACCTAGACCTTTTGTCTAAGTCGGAGAAGTCCAAAATTCTTGCATCGGTGTGGTCCCAGTATCGGTGAACCACTTAACTCGGCGCCTAAGGCCTCTCGGGGTCTCAGCTAAAGGATTCAACCTAGACCCTCCGTCTAAGTCGAAGAAACCCAAATTCCTTACGTTAATGCGACCCTAGCATTGACGAACAATTTTAACCTGGTGTCTATGGCCTCTCGAGGTCTTAGCCAAAGACCATGGACTAGACCTTTCGTCTAAGCCAGATAAACCAAAATCTTTGCGCCAGCATGAACCCAGTGTTGGTGACACCACTCGGGTTGGCACTTGTCCCTTGGACGAGACCAATCCATCCGTCCCACCATAACGAAAAGAACACAACCAAATGGCTTAGACCGTCTATCTACGACTAGATAAACCGAATTCCTTGTGTCGATATAGACCCAATATCGACGAATGTCATCTCGAGGGGCGCCTGATCCTCTATTAGGACCTATCGATACGGCTCGCAGTCGAATGCATCGTCACGAAGCCGAAGACTCTCATAGGGAAAGAAGCTGCACCCGTAGATCCCGCTCGCTCATCTCTTGCTCGCGGCACCTGCGAGTGTGGGGCATTTGTTCGCATCAAATAAATAAATAAATAAAAATAAAAAAATATGGCGCCATGGCAGTCGTCGCCAATTCTTCGATTAGTGCCTCCTAGATGGACGCCAATTCCCTCAGGTCGACTCGGCCCTCGGACAGGTCGATTTACGCAATGGGTGTCCCTTTGAAGAGACGCTAGTTCTTGGATGGAAACCCCCGAAAGAAATGGTGACTTTTCCAAAGACGCAGATTTAAGGGTAAAAAATAGCGCCTAAGGGTGAAAAATGGCTGATAAGGCTGAAAAATAGCGCCACAGAGGTGATAAAAGAATTAGCGACAGCTGTCTGGACGTGAATTCATCAATGAGCACCATTTTAGGTGGTCGCCAATTACTGTCGACATTCTAAATTGGTGAAATTATGTAAACCAAAGGATAGGTGGTCTTCTATTCGGGCGCCAATTCAAGAATCCACGGCCTACCCTATGGGGGCCATTTTCACGTGTTCGGGTACTGTAGCATTTACGATCCCCTATTTTCACGCGAGCATAGCGGCGATCCCATGCCGCCGAACCTCCGCCCCCCATGCGTGGTTGGCGGAGAGGGTGCCACCAGAGGGGCCTCCATGCCCCAGCCCCCCGTATCACACCGTAGTAGTGGCGGAAGCGACGTCAAAGTAGCGGCAGCGAGACGACAGCAGCGACCACAGAAGAAAAGAACAAAAAAAAGAGAAAACACGGCAGGGGGGCTTTCCCTCCGAACGCAAGGGATCTTGCCCCCTATGAAAGGTGCCCCTATGGAGCCAAAAGGTCTGGTTGGGCAATCTGGGATCTCTTCGATAACCTTGGGAATTTAGAAGCCCAAAGCTCGAAGAAGCCCATCCAACCTCTGTGCGAAGAGAAGAGAAGAGAGACAGTGAGAGAGAGTGTGGGGTAAAGAGAGCCGGTTGTAAAGGGCTAGGGTTCGTTTCCCTTCTTCTTCTTCTTCTTCTGGGTCTTTTCTTCTATTTCCTTCTTTTCACCTCTGCGGTGTATGGGCTCCGATGCCCGATTTGTAATCCCTCCCCTTTCTTTTTTGAGAGGAATGAATGAAACCAGCAGTGGAGTTTTTGTCCCTGATATCTTCTCTTTCCTGCATGAGCCCATGTCTTCCCGTTAGTGTATATGTCTATGTGCAAAGCAATAAAAGGCCTTCACCCTGATGTTCTCCCTTTTCCTTTTCTTTCTACGAAGCCCGATATACTATCTATATAGTGATGTATATATGCATGCTTTGATTCCGGTGGCCACCGGCCCGGGGCTTATCCGAACTCATGGATATGGCTCCAAGGTTACCAACCACCGGCGATGTGCGACGGTTCCCCTCTCCTCTCACTTTTTTTTGAAATGATTTTCTTCTCTTCTGAAAACCCCATTTTAGAACTTGGACCGACCCGATGGTCATGGTTCTAAGGGGGTGAGGAACATGGGATCCAATCCCAAAACAACCGATTGTTCTTGCAAATTCTGTATTTTAGGTTCTTGATCATTCATGGACCCCCGGGGGCTCGTTACTTCTTAACGTGGACCCGGGGTGGCTTCCCTTTGAGGAGTGAACATCGATAGCCGTCTATGGCGATAGCTCAAAGTCCACATCTCGATAACGAGTTCGTGGCGACCCATGGGTCGGCGGGGTCCTTTGTAGGCTAGCCCTCGAGATCTTTGTGCCCAACATGGGTGACGGGATGTTGCCGCTTCCGTGCGCCTCCCTATTTGTTTAGGGGCCATAATCGGAGTTTCTCCATAGGTGAGTCCCCTATTCATACCCCTCCGACGCGCCGGGTCTATGGGAGGTGCTGCCGAATTTTTGCCATGAAGATGATGACACAAAGAATGAATTGGACCAAACTTAAGAACATTATGAACAAAAAGAAATTGACTAATGCATAATATGCATGAAAATAAACACTTTCATCACATGCTTGCATGGCGCCTTGGGTATATCAAATAGTGTGTGGAAGAAGCTCAGATTATGTCAAGGTGGAAACTCACACCATGCGCGAGTCTTAAACTCGCCACGTACCGGGGTCACCCTCCATGAAATACAATGAAAACCTTGCATGAATAACTTAATTTCATCGGTTTGCCTGCATGAACATGAACCCAAAAATGCCCTTGTGCGCATGAACAAACAAGAATAGACGATAACCTATGTTAATAAACAAGAAATCCCCAAGAATCGAGCTTCTATTTACCCTTTCTGTGAGGGGTAGGTCGACCCACCCCCAAGGGTAGGTCGACACACCGTTCACAGACAGAACAAACACAGTTCTGTTAAGCTTAAAGAAGTTACGCCCGTACCAGGTGCCGCTAATTAACTAAATTAACGTCTGTTTAAACAACCGCTATTTAATTAACGGCCACCAACACAGACGCTAATCCCCTGATAAGAAAAAGGAAGAAAATAAAAAAGTAAGAAATAAAGCAATCTACGCCTGGGTCAAGGGCAGTAATTTAGATAAACGCCTGTTCACACAGGCGCTAATTATCTGAACAAATAAAGGATTTTGCACCCAGGCCCCAGGCGCTAATTGAATTAAACGGCTGCTTAACAGTCGTCAATTCGCTAAATAGGTTAAAATAAATAAATAAAAAAACCTAAGAATCTGTGCCCGTGAGCCGGACGCTACTTCTTTAATGTGCGGCCACTTCATGGTCGCTAATTCTTAAAACAATATATATAGAAAATCCAGAATCTACGGCCACAGAGTGGACGCCAATTATTAAAACCCCAAAAAATGATAAAAAGATACGTAAAATGAATGGCGGTAGTAAGGCATCGATCTGACAAATAAAAGAAAAAGAGAGAGAGAATAAAAGAGGAGAAATAACAAGATAATAAAAGAAAGCTACTAAAACAATACAATAAAGGAAATGAACTTAAAACCAATGGCGATTTGTCCAAGAACTCTTCCCCTTTGACCCCGCACGCGGGGAAATATCAAAGTTGCCCTCGCAAGATAAGCTCGGCCATCCTCTCATGGTCATGGCTTAACTTGGCACCAGGCCGATATTCTACGATGTTCCAACCGTTTAATTGGGATCTAACTGTAATCCCTCATTTCTTAAGATATTGAATTCACCACACCCCGACATACATCTGTCTCGGTATTACACATATATACCTGGGATATTTCTCGATCTGGACCATCGTCTGAACATGAAATGGTCAACAGGTGACCGATATGATCTTGAATACCATCTTGCACCCTGATGTAGGGGATTTCAATCATTTCAACCCAACTTGCATTCTTTAATGAAAACTGATCTTTAGGCCATTTAGCCCCTTTTCTTGGCGATTAATCAGATATTTTCCCCTCCCCAAGGGGATGTAATTAACGTCATGACCTTTATGGCACGGCGGGTCTTCAGTCCCTACCCGATACCCATAATCGTCTGGTCAGTCAGACGGAGTGCACCTTAGACTTCGGACCACTGTAGTCTCGAAGCCCAAATATTTTGTCACACATGTGACTGGCACGTCATCGCACTTGATAAAAATGATAAACCGATAAATGATATCCTGATAACCACCACATTAGAGTGTGTCCAACAGAGACCGAGCGGGAAGAGCTTGGGGGCTACTTCTGACAGTGGAGTGAAGAGAGGAGGAGGATGAGGCGAAACTTAGCAGAAGTCGAGGCGGAGCTCGAGGAAAGGGAGGCAGAGGTCGAGGCGCAGGCAGTCGAGCGATATCTTGGCTCGGAGGAATACCAAGAGGGCTTTCACCTATAATGAGCCGGGTTATAGGTGCGGACTAGGGAAGGGCCTCGCGCATGGGTTCAAATGAACAGTGTGCACGGCTCATGACCAAGTCTTTGATGAGCTCATCTTCAGCCCCGGGCAACGATACGATTCCAAAGAAGTCAGCCCGACTCCCCTGTCTATGCCCAAACCTGATGCTTCTGATAAGGGGAGCGAAGATCTCCCCGGCCTCGCAAAGAAGGCCGCAAACTCGGACATCTCAGAAGAACACTCGGTCGAGGCAGTTCCCACACAAGTGGGGTCACTGCCCGAGCCAGCGGCTTCCGAGGGAACTGGGGATACTCCTCTTTCTTCTTCGTCGCTTGTGACTTTTCCTGTTTTCTCTTGCCCGCACTATCTTTCCAGATGGTAAGGATGGATAGGGCAACTCTTTTTTCCTGGGGCTATCATGTTTTTCCTTTTGTCTTGTCGTGCTCTCGGTCAATAGTGACGCATCTCGGCATGGTCTGGCCCGCAGTCTCATCGAGCCAGTTTTCACGCAGAGTTAGTGGCTCGGTCTGATGCTGCTAAACCTCTACCGAGCTATCACTTTCTTGTTGCAAGGGATACTACCCCCGACGTATAATTTTGCATGAAAATAAAACATCATTCCTTCTTCTTGCATATTGTGCATAAATGGTATCGAGAGTACAAGATCAATCATAACCTCAAAAAATAAAGTCTGCGTAGTGCCACAGCATTCCACGTCCGTGGGATCGGGGTTCCATCCTTGGTTGCTAATTGGTAGGCTTCTTCCTCGAGCACCTTGTCCACTCGGTAGGGGCCAGCTTCCCCGCCGCCTCTAAAGGTCAAAAGGCTTGCTCGGAGGAACGATTCCTCTCCCCCTCCTTCCTTTGGCTGGGAGGGTCTCGGCAAGCGGTGAGGACTTCCTCATACTCTGCATGATGTAGAGCCAAGACTACCAGGTCAACGAGGGTGGAGAGGGGATGGAGCACCAGTTCTCACTAGAGTCCTTCGTCACGGGTACCCCCGGTCAGCGCGGTAATGGCGGGAGTGATATCAAGACGAGGGATGCGCAGGGCCTCCGCTCAGAAGTGGTTGATATAGGCCCGCTGCTTTTTCCCCGGGGCTTGCTTGAGCGCTAATATCCCCACGATCGACCTTGGGGGGCCATTCCCGGCGAAGCTTTCCATGAAGAGTCTCCCAAACTGTCAGAAGCTAATGATGCTTCCGGGGGCGATGGCTCGGAACCATGCTCGAGCACCCTGCACCAGAGTCGTAACAAAGGCTCGACACTTAATGGCATCTGATGTCCCCTAAAGCGTCATGAGGGCATCAAAGCTATCAAAATGATCGGCCGGGTCACCCTGGCCATCGTAGGATTTGAAGGTTGGGAGGGAAATCCCTGAGGGTAACCCGGCCTCCAAAATCTCGGAGGGGATCGGGGATTGCTCCTCGTCCTCCTTAACAACGGAGCTTTGCTGTAGGGCTCGGAGTGCCCGTTCCTGCTCGGGAAATCGTTTCTCGAAGTCCCGGAGTTGGAAGGACAACTCTGGGCGGGCACGAGATGGCCCTGGAAGACTCCTAGTGCGCCCATGATCTCCTTCTCGTCGCCACGCGGGGTGATAGCATCCGCTGGCAGAGTTGGCAAGTGCATCTCGCTCCTCCCACGAGGATTGGAAGGGGCTTCTTGTTCAGCAGTGTGGGGCGGAGGGTGAGAAGAGTCACGTGCTGCGTTGCGGATGATATGGCCCATCGGTAGACTAAAACGGCCCCCAACAGATTGTCGGGGGGCTTCAGGACGGGGGGGTTTAACCATGAACACTGTGGGCATTCCTCCCTGGCCACCTGGGCCCTCATCAAATTGATGAGGGTATCTAATTTGGTGTTAAGGGACTGAAAGGCCACTGAATTCACTACGAAAGGTTGTCCCCCGGGGGCGGCAGAGGGGTAGGGTACTGGCCCGAGCATTAGGAGGGAGGCCAGTCAACGAATATGACGGCACCCGCCCTTCATTCACCGCTGTCAACGCCTTCCCCCTGCCGCTGGTTGCCCTCCTACTGCTGCTCCTTCGCATCATATTGGCTCTTTGCTCATTTCCCATAAATGGCGCCAGATGCAGAGGCATAATCTCGTGCTGAAGCATGAGCCGATCAACGCTTGATGCTGAATGTTGCCACGAAAGACTATATCTCTGCAAGGTAGGAAACCGATCAGAGGAGCCTAGGGTTATATCCCGGGGGAAAATCCTCCGATGTCTAAGTCAGCAAGATAGTAGAGCTTTGTGCGGAGAAGAGGAAGGAGGTAAAGAGTGTGCACGTGATCGCTCTCCACCAACAAGAGTGACGAATAGTGCTCAGACTGGCTTACCTTTCTGGAGGATTTCTCTTAGTTTATATAGTGGTTCGTTGTCTTTCGAGAGTGGGGGGAGATAGAGTGATCGGGGTCGTTACCCCCTTTAATGCGGGCTTTCTCCCTTCCCAGGGCGCTTACCCTTTTTACCTCTCGACCCCTGAACTTCCCTTGACCGATTATGCTCGGCTGCCGTTTAGGCTTATCCCCGAGCGACCGTTACTCGGACATCTCGGGCACGGAGGCCTGCCTAGGGCATATCAGTGCGATCGAATTGGGCTTCTGGCAAGTGGGCCCATTAATGGGGCTAGCACATGTTGGACTTTGTGGGTCCAGTTAGGCCGCATTGGGCTACACATCTTTTGGGCCGCTAATTTACCCCCCTCTAGAAGGAATATTGATAGATAAGGCTTTAAAAAGGATAAGGATTAAAGGGCAAAAGGATATAAAGTGTATCAATGGTTCGACAGGGTTGACATGTTAATACGAAATTAAATTTATGTATATTAATTAAAATCGATGAACACTGCCACTTTAAATCCTTAGTTCTCGACGTATACACGTCGGAACCGCAAAATCTATATACCAAAATGAGGAGTCCGAAAAACTCTACCTAACATGATGTTCAAAAAAAAATTACTTGAGAGGATGTTTATTTTAGGATGGGAAAAAGGAGATACCATCCTCACAACCTCGCTTACTGCCCCAACAACGTCACAAAATTTCATGGCCAAAGGACACTCCAGCGCTCACGAACAAATCGTCAAAGCAAAAAGATACGACTAAAGTGCTATAGTGCTTTTAGGTGATTCGCCGAGTAACTTAACAAAACT
Organism: Amorphophallus konjac; assembly: GCA_022559845.1. Taxonomy (NCBI): domain Eukaryota; kingdom Viridiplantae; phylum Streptophyta; class Magnoliopsida; order Alismatales; family Araceae; genus Amorphophallus; species Amorphophallus konjac. Next base: position 123,427,476 of record CM040121.1, read on the forward strand.
TCTTAAAATACTAACTAGTTAATGTTACTAGTTAATACCCCATATAAAGACATGAAAATTTAGAGAAAATCACGGGGATTCCAGTGATATACATTGTATGATTTTTAGACATATGATTTCATGGATAAAAAAATTTAAGCATGTTGTACGTATTAATTTATTAAGGCAAATATGCAAATCACGATTAAACATAAATCATGCAGAGGATCGTAGACGTGAAGATGAGACTAATTGTCTAATATATGCTATTAAGGGTTTACATCTGGGGAGAGAAAATCTACCTCCTAGTTTGGTGAAGAATAGATCTAAACGGGAGGAAGACGAGGATGCAGGAAACGGAGGAAGCCGAAGAAGAACACTATTCTTCTTACGGCAGCAACAACAACTGTGCAACAGTCGCAGGGAGGAAGACGTAGCAGCCTTCACGTAGCAACAGAGGAAGAAGAATCCCACGACAGCACAGTAACCCACCTTCGAACATAGCAGCACCAAGGGCTTTGCACATTCGAAGGGGATTTATTTATAGGATTCCTTGACTTCTAGAGTCCTATGGGAGATTAGAATCCCGGTGGGCTTTAAATTTCCCATATATTAACCTTACTGGGTCTAAAGTTTCCATGCAAAACCTCTCCCTGCCACAACCGTCGCCTCTTTCCCCTTTTGTTTTTCCAAAACTCTAAAGCCTCTCACATCTCCTGTTCGAACATGTTAAGGGTCGAAGAAAAACCCATATGTATTAAAAGCCTTTGGTAAATTTTCCTTAAGCTCCCATGCAGGTTCGAACGTGCTAAGGGTTTTTTATTTCTTAGATATCTTATTATATATTTATATATATATATCGTGTACACGTATATACCTTCATTATGTCGTGAACGTAACCGTCGAGGCCCCAAAAGCTTTTAAACTTCTTCAAAGCCCATTCTTCACGGGAAGCCCATTTTATGTGTTAACAGGAAACCAAACTCAGAGGCAAAGGGAAATCTTCTTTAACGTAAAGCCCTCAAGGCCCATTAGCTTTGAGTTTGTAGCCATTTTATTATTGGGGTTTTCTACTATTTTTCCCATCTGTATTAAGCCCATTAACCCTTAATCCAGTTAATCGAGTTAATTAAGACCCACACTAGTCCCTTAATATTTTCAACGTAATTCTTTGTATATAAAGGTTCCTCCAAATATTATACAATCATTATTTGTTATTAGGACCCAAGCCCATTAACTATTATTTGTTCTAGGTTAACCCATTCTAGCTAGTCTTTTAGCCCATTTATAAATTTCAGATTTAATTCATATTTTAAATATATTTATATATTATTATTGTTAATCTCATTTATTTATTTATCTTATTAATTTTATCGTTGTCTTAGTATCAGAGATATGTTTCGATACTGTGAAAGTTTCATTTAATTTTGTGAGGGATCACTCGTTAGGTCATCACATTTTATTTTTTTAAGACAAATATCCGAGTTTTACCTAATGATTTCTAAAAAATAAAGATGCCATAACTTAATATCCACTTATCTTTTAGTCCTCATTATTTATTTAAATGATGATCTCATTTTATTTTATCTTTATCAAGAGGATTTTGTTTAATTCCTCGTAAAGACTTTTAAGATTTATGATCATCTTTTCTCTTTTGAAAAAATAGACAATTATTTTTATTTTAATTTTTCTAATTTGTCGGGCGTTACAAATTGAACATGCCGACGGGGATGGTACCGTTGAGGAAGCTCTTGGACAGCTGGACCCTGGTCAGCGACTTGCAGGTGCCGAACTCTTCCGGGATGGGACCTAAGATGCTGTTCTCCATCAGGATGAAGGTCTCCAGCCTGCCTCCGTCGTACGTGCAAGCCCCGGGGGATCAGAATTTACTATAATGTTTGCACCTTCTTCCTGCAGACGGTGGGACAGCTTATTTGCATGCATTATGTTTGCTAACTTTGATTGCCCATATGCCATTTTATCAGAATATCTAGATTTTTCGTTGATTGCATCAAATAGTATCCCTTCTGAGTAAGGCTGAAGATGTGCTGTGGAGGACAAATTAACAATTCGACCCTCAATGCCAGTCTTCCTTGCTGTGATTTTCATCTTCTCCAGGAGAAGGTTGGTCAATAGAAAATGACCAAGATGGTTGGTGGCAAACTGCATTTCTATTCCGTCCTCTGAAAGTTGATAGGGGCAGAACATAATGCCAGCATTGTTTATTAATATGTTAAGAGGAAGTCTCGTAGCATTAAAACTATCTGCAAATTCCCTTATAGACTTCATGGAGCACAGATCCAGCTTCATAACATCCACACGTGCTGAAGCATTAGTTTCCAGAATGCACTGCTTTGAGTTATCTGCAGCTTCCATGTTCCTTGCTGCAATGATGACGTGAGCCCCTTGAAGTGCTAAGCCTCTAATTGTTTCCTCACCAATCCCTCTTGCTCCACTAGTGACAATGGCAGTGAGGTTGGTCGCGTCTATGCCCTCTGTAATCTACTCCGCAGTGGAGGCGGATCCGAACCCACTCGGCCCCGGCCATCCCGTCATCAGTGAGATGAGGCCCATCTCTACCATACTCTATCTCCACCCTCCTCGAAGGTGGAGGTGGCTCTGCTGCTGCCACTGTGATCCAGAGGAGGGATGACGCCAGTCTGGGAAGCCGGGGCCAACCGGAAGGCCCAGCGAGAGCACGGCGCGAAACATGCTGATCCAGCGCGAAGCATGGGAGCTACTGTAGCATCGCGATGGAATGAACAGTGCCAACGTGACATTTCTCAATTACTGTTCATTCGTCTAAATGCAACATTTCCCTTTTTTTTTTTTTTTTGTCTCCCCGTTCACATTGGTGGGGCGCTACCGGATGCCCTTGGGGGCTGCCAGATACAAGCCCAGGTGGGCATGCCGGATGAGGGCCCAAAGGTTGCTGCCGGATAGGACTTTTCCCTATTTTTTTCTCTTTTCTTCTTTTTCTTTTTTTTCTTTTACTATTTTTTTATCCTTCTTCTTTTCTGCACTTGGTCTGAGGATCTTAAAAAATGGTGTCATCTACGGATAGTGCCAGTTCAATTTGCGTCCCGGCCAAAGATGCTCATTCCTGAAAATAAGAAATAGAAAAATGAGTTAGCATCAGAGAAAGGGACGCATATTAATATGCGTCCGCCTAGAGAGGCATAAATTCTTTTAGCTTGAATTTTAACGTGCCAACAGGGGCTGAGGAGTAAGATAGAGAGTTAACTCCTCCAATGGTGGTGGCCCCGGTTATGCTAAGTTAGGCAGAGTTTTGCCGACATATGTTAGTTTCTAATGTGGTATAAGAGATACCCATAATGAGGCCAAGTGGCTGGCGAGGATAGTTGTTGTGAGATGGCCATGAACGTACTCCGAATGAGGTTAGTGTCATTTTGGCCACCCAGTTTGAGATTTAGTCAGCCCCTGAGACGTCAAGATCGTGGTTTGAGGTGGTGGAGCGAATGCCTTGGTCAAGAGAGTGCTCGGACGAGTGAAGAATCTTCAAGGTGAGCTATTGACTATCGAGCCTGACATTCTCGCCATGCTCTGTGGTGTCAGAGATGACGTGCCAGTCCTGATCATTTTGGCAGTTTTCGAGGCAGGAATGGTGGTGCGGACACCAGAGTGAGCGAGAAGCACGAACCGCGGAGCCGTCCGTACCGTACGCGGAGCACCACTCGAGCTACATCAGCTTCTCTTTGGCTCAGAGATAGTCTAGAATCTCCGCCTTGAGTCTTGGACACTTTTAGCATTTACTTGCATTGTTTTAGCACTTGTTTGGATTGTATTTGGGCTTGTAATGTGTGTTTTATTTGGGTTTTTCATTTTGGGCTCATTGTAAGGCTGTTAATAAGCCATTTGGGTTAAGCCCTTTAGAGTCTATTAAGGGGTGATTGCCATATTAGGCTATGAGGCTTCGTTAAGCTTCATATTGGGTTCTTAAGTCACTTAAGGCCCAATTAAGCTTCCCCTCCTCATGGGCCATCTAGGTTGGAATAGAATGGGCTTGTGGATGGCCTTTGATGGCCTTGAGCCAACTTGGCCCAAGAAGGGCCCATGTATGGGGCGCACCACCTTTTGTCTCTATTAGGCTAGTTGTTTTAATTTCTTTTCTTTTCTTTCTTCTCTTTGACCACATGGGAGAAATATTTTCCTAGCTTTCCCAAGATGCCCTCATCAACCTTAGATCTGAGGGCATGGAAGGTCATTTGCCATGGGAGGTCAAGTCATATAAAGAGTTGTAATTTTCATTTCTTACACAATTAATGCCAACAAAAATCAGAATTTTGTGGGAGCCTCCAAGGTCGGTGCGCCCTCCTCCTCTCTCCTCCCCCTTCTTGCAGCTGTGAAGGTTGCTTCCAGAGGTGTGAAGCCTCTCCTTTAAATCTCTTCTGAGTGGGAAGCTCAGATCTATCACCGCCGCCGCCATCGAGCCGCCGTCGCACCGCCACCGCCACCTTATCGAAGTTATGTCTTCACCCAACAGTAGCCCCTTCCACGAATTTTAACTCACAGATCCGAGATCTTATGAGTGCCAAAATTTCAGGGTGAGTTCTAGGGATCCAACCCACGTTCCATAAAATTTGTTTTGGCTTTTAGATTCCGATTTCCATTTTTCTATTTTCGTCCATCTTTTCCTTCCAGATCTGCCAGGTTTCTATCTACTGTGATAGTAACCCTGATCTTCCCAACTTCGACCCACTTTTTGATTTTTCCTCGAGCCCCCAATTTTACTAGAGGTTCTTTCAACCATCCCCTCCACCCAAGAATTTTCTTGGAATTTCAAAAGGTCTACACCTATTTTCTAAAAATCACTTTCAGATCCATTTCAGTTCTATCTGCCCCTGCCCAGATCCGACCACCTTCCAGTATAAAATACTTTTCCCTACCCAAACCTCCATCAAATCAGTCATAAGAATTATTTCCATTTTCCTCTCTCTCCCCTCTAAAACTTTCATGAAGGGCTTAAGATCTGAATCGGAAGGCTACCCTGCGGTCATCACCAACTCTCAAGAAATTCAGTTTCTACCCAGTCAGATCTGAAACTGAGAACATGCCGGTTCTAAAATCGCCCATCAGAAGCACAGCTCTGGTGAATTTTTATGAGTCCCACAGAGTCGAAGGACTTTGAGAGAGCTTTCCAACGATACCTCTTGAGTGTCGATCCGACGTCGGGAGTGATCGCAGAAACCGATCTCGCCGGATCGCGCTCCTGAAAACAGAAGCAACCAGTCCATGGGTAGTAACTCCAAAGCTTGGAGATCGGAGCCGATCGGCCTCCGACCGGCGTTCCCGCCCGACCACTTCCAAAAAGGCGCGCCACTAGGGGTCTCCATCATAGCGGGACCCACCCCAGCAGGCCCGGAGGACAGAGTGGTCCGTGGGCCCCACGAACCCGTAGATCGAGTCGTCCGGACAGCATGAAAACGTGGATTCGGCACCGACAGAGCGACATCAAGATGCTGCCCGTCAACCCAATTCGCGTGACTCCCGGGCCCCACATGTGACCTTTTACCTCCCTGCGTGGAGTGGGTCAAATTATTGTTCCACAGTAAAACTTTGTTAACCGGGAGTCCAATTTTGGCCGGGATTGTCTTCCCCACACCGGGTGCGTGGAGGTACGATCGTAACTTCTCGACATTATTTTGCTTAGCTAGTATATGGTCGTATGCCGCTGTGAGAGCGTAGGATTCTAGCCCGTGAGTCCATGTCACCGCTGTGAGCGAGAGAGTGACCCGTCCTGTGGTTCGATCCGAGCACGGAAGTGAGTCGGACTACTCTTAACGCTGTCGGTTCCTCAACCGTGCACGATCCGCGTTTCCCTCGCTTGGGACGACGAGTGAGCTTGCGTTTCTGTTAGCGACGTATAGCCCATAGGAGCTCTTAGTGTCGAGCCTAATGTCTCTCCCATCGTATGTTGCTGGTCGTGTGTGCATTTAGAGTCCGAGGTCCATATTGTTGGGTTAGATGGACGCAGTCTATCTCCACTAAGTGTGGATCTAGAGGGGGGTGAATAGATCAACTTACCTAATTTAAAACTACTATAAGTTCTAAAGCAGAATTTAGGCAAACATCAGTTAAGCTAAACGAAGAATGCTAAGCAAAAAGTCGACCCATGAAAGCCATTCACCATATCTATATATCGAAAGCTAGACATGAGCATAAGCGATGCAACCAAATAAGCTAAGCAAGAATTCCCATCGCACACAGATCACACAAAAACACAAACACACTGCACACACAATTTTTAGGTGGTTCGGTCAACGACCTACGTCCACCCCACACTCAACCGAGTATGGCTTCCTGCTGCGCAGCACAGCTTGCGTCCGCTGGGCTTTACAGCTTGGCCAAACAATCCGCTAATACACAGCTTCGCTGGGCACTATAGCTTACCGACCAGAGGATCTGATCCTCTGCAACCTCTGGGGAAATACAGCTTAACCCGTCCAGTGGAGACTACCACTGCAAGACCGCTGACACACAGCTTGAGAAAATAATATTTGGAAATGATAGACAGAATCAAAACGAAAAAGGAAAACTCAAAAGTAATGTAGCTCTAAAGAGCAAAGCTCAGCTCTAGTTTTGAACCACGAGACTGAGATACAAACTCTCTCACTCTCACTCTCAATCAGCTCTCTATCTCTTCTTCTCTCGTTTTTTTCTTCTTCTCTATTTCTTCTTCTTCTCTGTATCTTTTCTCTCAGTGGATCGAAGGAGCCTTGCTGCTTTGGCTGTATAGACTTTCTATCCTTCTCTTCGATCTGCTTTCTTCTGTAGAAGAAGGGCCATATATATAAAGCAGCAACAGCAGCAGCAGGCGTGTGCTCTCCACGTTTCCCGCCTAAAGCATTTGGACCACGTGGCAGCATCCAATGGAGTGTCAGAACACGTGTCCTCATCTGGATACCTTGTTCTTCTTGGATCACGAGCCAGGTACCTCGGATCATGTGCCCTTCATTTGTCTCTACATTCCCTGTCAGACAGATAAGAACATATTCAGTTTAACTGTAAACCCTGTACAGGCTTTGCAACCACGAGTGCAATGCAAAGTATGCACAACGCAGTGTATAGACTCAATAAATATAAAGGCTTCATAAGAAGGAAAACCAGTGTACAGACTTGCCTAAAGTATAGACTTTATATGAAGAGGCAACGGCTGTACATACTTCCTATATGAAGCAGCCACTGTACATACTCAAGGTGAAGACCGATGCCAATGTATAGACTTTACTGAAGACAACGGACTCGAGTGCAGTGTATAGACTTGACTATGCTCACCCAATACCAATGTATATACTTGATGCTCAAAGAGTGGCTGTACAGACTTGATAACGATGCAGAACGAACGGATGTACATACTTCATGTGAAAGCCCAATGTACAGACTTTGAAGAACAACCAGCTACAGTCCAGTGTGTGGACTTATCGTTCACTGGTGAGTGTACAGACTTCGAATGAAACACCAATGTGTAGACTTACCACCGACCATTGTGTAGACTTGAAGAAGTGAGATGATGGCTAAGACACTGTACAATCGGATGTATAGACTTTACTTAACACAGTCCGATGTACAGACTTGGAATTTCAACTGAAGGGTGTATAGACTTGACCAAACAGTCCAGTGAATAGACTTGAATAGCTGAGGCCAGTGTACAGACTTGCCACCGACCAATGTGTAGACTCGATCAGCATAAGGCACAGTATAGACATCAACTCTGCACATCGAATGTATAGACTTCAAGTGTGAAGACCATTGTATAGACTTTGGATTCGAAGATCAATGTGCATACTTTAGATTTGAATACCAATGTGTAGACTTTGGATTTGAAGACCAATGTGCAGACTTCAAGTTTCACTGTGGATGTACAGACTTTAGGAAATCAAGCGATGTGTAGACTTGAAGCTCCACGATGGATGTATAGACTTCAAATATCACTGTGGATGTATAGACTTCAGGAAATCAAGTGATGTGTAGACTTTAAAGAAGTTGGCGATTCAATGTACAGACTTGATGAAGCGAAGCCAATGTACAGACTTGAGTGTAGCTAAAGCCTTGATCGTAGGAATAGGCTGGACTGTATAGACTTTAAGCTTCAGAAACGAATGTACAGATTTCACTTAAGAAACGTTAGAGAAGACCCCAGTGTATAGACTTTGCCTTGAGCGAAAGGTAAGTGATGAATGTATAGACTTTCACGATGTGTAGACTTTGATACGTGAAAGCTACAGTGAAGGAATGTACACACTTGACCAATTCAAAGGCGAATCAAGTGTACAGACTTAGTGCGTTGACGCTGTAACATGAGCCAGTGAAATGCGTTGACGCTGTACACACTGAGCCTAATACGATGTATAGACTTAGCCTAAGACATGCATGAACTGACACTGTATAGACTTTATCTAACATGCACAGTGTATAGACTCAATCGATTGAAGAGTTTCCAGTGTATAGACTCAATCTAAACAAGTCTTCTAAAGGAGTCGACCCATCAGAGGATGCGTCGACCCATGACAGTGAGAAATGCAAACAGCAGTGTATGAAATGCAAAGAACACATAGTCAATCTGATAGAGTAATTTCATCAAAGCAAGAGCAGTTGCCAATCAATCAAAACAATGGTGTTGCCAATGAAATAAAGCAAGTGTCAACATCATCAACATAGAGGGGTCACAACAATCTCCCTCTTTTTGATGATGGCAACCCTATATGAAGTAGAATAACAACATCCTGACATATAGGTATATGTTTGATGAAAGACATGATGAGTTATGCAGATTGACATGCAGATGCTATGAATGCATGCAACTCACTGCCTCAAACTCTCCCTTATCATTATGCATATACACTCCCACTCCCCCTTGGAATGAGTTCAGAATTCAGACAGATATATATTCTCCCCCTAGACATCCCCCTAGACAATATTCTCCCCCTTTACCATCAACAAAGAGGAGGGAAAAATTAAATAGAAGGGAAGGATCAAGAGAAGAACGGACTGGCATTCTGAACAGGTAGTTCATGAATAAGCATTCCAAAGCATAGAGTCTTCAGTCATATAAAATTAGAAACTGATGTCAGAAAGAGTTCTGGTTTAAGGATGATAAAATTTGGAGTTCATGCACTACAAGCAATAGATAAGTTCACTGTGCATGATAAAACAATAAACCAGAATCATATTTGCATGAAAGATTCAGTTTCATAATATCTTACTTTCATAGTCTCATAAAAAATATTGAGAGAAACCAAGTCATGTATTGAAACTAAACAAATTGACACTCATGAACTTTTCTTTTGAAGGAGCAGCATTATCAATATTAGATCATTTTGAGCATTCAGGTACCATAAGTCTTTCTGCGTAAGGGTATACGTTTATAAGACGCCAATATCCCTAGATACTCAACAAGATGGACTATTCTGCCTATGATCAAATTCAACAAAACTGAGTTACACCTTTTTGTGTGAGGGTACACGTTTATCAGACGCCAGTTACCCTCAGGTACTCAGTGAAACCAGCCTGCTATTTTGAACATTTTAAACAGAGATAGCTGATACACTTCATGACATGAGTGTTGTCCACTTCTTTGATGGATCACTCAGTTTCTCAGTGATTTATCAGTCATTGCTCTACCAATATATATTTTCAATGATTTTCAATATTTTTCAATATCTTTCTTAGCTGTCCTTTTGTATGTTTCAGAATGACTTATTTAAGAGCAATACACATACTTAACCTCTCTAACATGATTTCAGATGAGTTTTCAGATTTCAGATATGATTAGCTTTGTCTGACATGAAATAAGAAAGAGGTTGAGAGTTTTATCAATTTTCAACTTACTTATATACTGATTGCAATCTTTAAACTCCAACCATTATAAGATTTAAACCATTACATCAGTCTTTGAACAATTCAAATTCTTATAAATGAAGAAGTCCATTTTCTACTGCTTAGAAATCAGAAATGACCAACAGATTGCCATAATGTCAGAGACAAGTATTCAGAGTTAAAGGTTGAATGACTTCAAGAAAGTTGAAACCACTCTGAATTTCTAGCAATACTCCCCCTGTCTATATGCATGTAATTTGCTAATGAAAGGTAAGAATTAATTGAGAGAGAGCTTATGCATAGGTCATGAATGAATGATATGCAAAGACATGCAAATACTCGACAAGCTCCCCCTGAATATATGCAATATTTTCTTTGAACACTGAACAATGTTTTCCCTGCCCTTTAGTAGCCTACTATTTAATATACCACGGTTATGTAGAGAAATGCAATGCAGGACAGTTCTACATGCATGTTCAGTGATGATTATGAGTCTATTTCAATATTCACATCCACATGAATTATCCAAGCAATCAAATGCAAGTCCACATCAGAAATTTTATTCACAGCAGTTAAACAATCATTCATCATGCTGAAATTTACATAAGCCAAGTTCTCTTCTAAGAAACTTAAATTTTTCATTCCCAAGAGACTTAGTAAAAATATCAGCAATTTGTTTTTCAGTTTCTATGAAATTCATTTCAATCTCATTTTTATTTACAGCATCTCTAAGAAAATGATGTTTTATCTCTATATGCTTAGTCCTAGAATGGTGAACAGGATTTTTAGCAAGGCATATAGCACTAGTATTATCACATAAAAGTGGAATGCATCCCAGATTTATCTGATAATCAGCCAGTTGGTGCTTAATCCAAAGTACTTGAGCTGCACAATTACATGCTGCAACATACTCAGCTTCAGCTGTGGATAATACTACAGTGTGTTGCTTCTTAGATGCCCAAGACACTAGACAGCCACCAAGGAATTGACAGTAGCCACTGGTGCTTTTTCTATCTACTCGACACCCAGCATAGTCTGCATCAGTGTAGGCTAGAAGCTCTAACTCACACTTAGCAGGATACAAGAGACCTAGTTCTTGGGTGCCTAGTAAATACCTACAAATCCTTTTCACGGCTTTAAAGTGAATTTCTTTAGGACTGGCCTGAAATCTAGAGCATAAACACACAACAAATTGTATATCAGGCCTAGATACTGTAAGATAGAGAAGAGATCCGATCATACCTCTGTATAGCCTTTGGTCCACAGGTTTACCTTTAGAATCTTCATCCAAACTGGTTGAGGTACACATTGGAGTAGCTATTTCCTTGAGGTTGTCCATTTTGTACTTCTTCAATAAGTTCTTTACATACTTAGATTGAGAGATGAAGGTGCCATCTTCTGTTTGTGTAACCTGCAGTCCAAGAAATAGTTTGAGCTCACCCATTGAGCTCATTTCAAATTCATCAGTCATTATTTGAGAGAATTCCTCACACAATTTGGGGTTAGTTGACCTAAACATAATGTCATCCACATAAATCTGAATGATAAGAATATCTGGATGGCTTACCTTGGTAAACAATGTTTGATCAACTATACCTCTTGTGAAGTTCTTGTCGGTGAGAAATTTGCTCAACCTGTCATACCAAGCTCTAGGAGCTCGCTTTAAACCATAGAGAGCTTTATTGAGCTTGTAAACATGATTAGGGAAATCTAAACATTCAAACCCAGGAGGCTGTCTCACATATACATCCTCATTAATTTTTCCATTTAGAAAAGTAGATTTCACATCCATCTGCTGAAGATTTATTCCTAGGGAACATGCATAAGCCAATAAAATTCTTATTGCTTCTAACCTAGCTACAGGGGCAAAAGACTCTTCAAAGTCTATTCCAAATTCCTGATTGTACCCCTGAGCTACAAGTCTGGCTTTATTTTTAGTAACATTCCCTGCTTCATCAGTTTTGTTTCTAAATACCCATTTGGTCCCTATGACTGTTTCATGATCAGGAGGTGGAACCAAAAACCACACCTTATTCCTGTCAAATTGATTGAGCTCCTCATGCATGGCATTAATCCAATGCACATCTTGGAGAGCACAGTCAATGGACTTGGGTTCTGTGTTTGATACAAAAGCATAAGCATTCAGTTCATGTTGAATTCTTAAGTGGCCTCTAGTCCTAGGAGGGTCATGCAGATTTCCAATAACATTATCTACAGGATGATCCTTGAGATATCTAATATTTGCAATTGGACTATCATGAACTTGATTTACCTCCCCCTAAACTATAGGCTCCTCTTCATTAAGCTCTTTATGTCCTTCTTCATCCTCGGATTTGTCTACAGGATCTCCTTCCTTCAGAATTTCACCATTGTTTTCATTCCTGCATTGACCAACATTAGAATTTACCAAGGATTCATCAAAAACTATGTGTGGAGATTCTTCAACAGTCTTAGAGTTCAGATTGTACACTCTGTATTCTCGGGTGTTTTCAGAATAGCCAAGAAAAATTCCTGGTTCTCCTTTAGGTTCAAATTTATCAAGGTCCTTCTTATCATTTATGTGAATGAAACATTTACAACCAAAGACCTTGAAGTGAGCAATAGAAGGTTTCTTACCTTTTAAGATCTCATATGGTGTTTGCTGGGTAGAAGGTCTTACCATGGCTCTGTTAATTACATAACAGGCAGTGTTCACTGCTTCAGCCCAAAATTTCCTTGGTAGACCACCTTCGACAAGGAGTGTACGACCCATTTCCACTAGGGTTCTGTTCCTTCTCTCCACAATTCCATTCTGCTCAGGTGTCCTTGGTGAGGAGTACCTGTGGTTGATTCCATTTGACCTGCAGAATTCATCAAATTGTGAGTTTTCAAACTCACCTCCATGATCAGACAAAATGTTTTCAATTTTTTGATTTGTTTTATCATAAAACTCTTGAAATTCAGAGAAAGCATCACTCTTATTAGATAAGAAATAAACCCAAGTATACCTAGAAAAGTCATCTACCATGACAAACCCATACCTCCTCCCTGATAGGCTGACAGATCTAGTTGGCCCAAAAAGGTCCATATGTATTAGCTCATAGGGTTTGGAAGATAGATTTTCAGTTCTAGACTTAAATGACTTTCTAGTTATCTTTGATTGAGTGCATGCATCGTAGATTTTATTTTCTTTCTTGAATGAGACTTCAGGAAGTCCTCTAACCATGCCATGCTTATTTAATTTGTGCAAAATAGTGTAGCTAGCATGACCTAACCTACGATGCCATAAAAATGCTATGTCTTCTCTACTGGCAGTAAGGCAAATGTTAGTGTGTTGAATTTCATCTAAATTTATCATGTAAGTATTATTTATTCTTTTTCCAGAAAATTTGACAATATCAGAATCAGGTTCAAAAACCTTGCAGCATTGAGAATTAAATAAAACATTGTAACCTTCATCACATAACTGGCTGATGCTAAGTAGATTATAGGCTAACCCTTCAACCAGCATAACATCATCAATGCAGCAGGTAGAACACTTACCTACCTTACCTGATCCGATAATCATACCCTTTGTGTTGCTTCCAAAGGTGACAAGGCCTTCTACTTTCTCAGTCAGCATGCTAAATTTGGCCTTATCTCCTGTCATATGCCTGGAGCAGCCGCTATCCATGTACCACAAGTTGTTCTTGGATGCCAGGCATACCTGCATACACAATTAGGTAGAGAAGTTTGGAACCCAAGATTGATTGGGCTCCAATGTAAATGAACTAGAAGCAAAGCAGGAAAGTAGATGTTTCGGAATCCACATTTGTTTAAATGAACTTTGTTCAGTGGATCCTACAGATTTTCTTCTGTTGTTGTTCCTTTTCTTTTTATTGTTCTTTTTCTTATTGGCAACAGCATGATTATTGACAGTATTGTTATTTCTGTGCCAGTGCCTTGGCCAGGGTGTGTTCACAAAATTTTGGCCATAGTAGTTCCTGGGCTGGCTATGGAAATATTGGTTTCTAGATGTCCAGTAACCATACCCATTGACCAAATTTCTACTGTAAGGTCTTTGATATTGAGCACCCTGGTGTGCAAGACCTGTAAACCTACCCTGAGTTCTAGACCAATCTGACCTATTGAAGTAGGTTGGCTGTGCATTGTAGTGGGTCTGAGCTCTGGGTTGATAAAAATAATTGGGTTGACTCCTAGCAGCACTCTGTCTCCCCTGTACTTTGGACCCTGCTGACCTATACACAGGTTTGTATTGGGTCTTCTTCAGAGGTGGAGTTGATGGTGGAGACTTGGTTACCTTGACCTGGGGTTTACTGGACTGTGTAGGTTGACCCCTAACCTGAGTTTGAGCCCTAGGATTCTGCTTGGATGTGCTGGCTCTACTAGGCTCATTAACCTTTCGTTTGCCCTTCTCCTCAGCACTGGGCTTTTTCAGATTAGCAGTTTTGTCCATCAAATTTGTTGAGTTCATGCTAATTAGAGGTCCCTTTTCCTTTTGAGCAACAAATGAAATTGTTCTCATCCCAAATGTTTTTGTTGCACTAGAACTAAATCCTAGGCCCTCTTTTCTGAAATTAACCTTTGACCCTAACAAAGCATTTAAGTTATCTATTCCTTGGGTCATTTTCTCAATGGTTTTCATTTTATCCTCATTATCTTTCTGAAGTTCATCAATAGACTTTTTCAGCTCATTGTTGACATTGAGGACAGCTTCATATTTTTCAGAGATGATTTTTACTTCACTTTTACATTTTTGAATCTTCAGCTTCCATTCATCAATTTCATTTTCAAGTCTTAGATTCTCTTCCCTAGAAACCTTTAACTCAATTTTGATGTCCTCTACTTCAGAGCATGTGAGTTTCAGTTTATCATTTTCAGATTCCAAACATGCAATTTTATAAGATAGAGTTTTATCATTTTGCATGGAATTAATTTTTCTTCTAAGATGCCTATTCTCTTTTCTAATATCATCAGTTCTATCAGCTATGTCATGATAAGCATCTACCCAATCAGCAATTGTGAAGTTTTCAAATCTAGTGATTACCTCATCTGTGTCCTCCTCTCTATCTTCGGAGCTTGTTGCCATAAGGCAAATGGGTTGTTCAGATTTGGCTTCACTATCTGAGCTGCTGCTAAAAGAGCCTTCATCTTCATCACTCCATGTGCTGATCATAGCTCTTCCCTTCTTGGTTTTCTTCTTTGACCTGTCCTTATGTTTCTGATTGTCTGGACAGTCAGCTTTCAGATGCCCTGGTTTCCTGCATTGATAACAGACATTAGCTTCATTTTTCTTTGCAGATTTAGATTTATACCTTTTATCCTTTCGGCCACCATTGTATTTCTTCTGGCCGAACCGTCCTGCTCCCTTTCTGAGAAATCGCCTGAACTCTCTAGTAATCATGGCTATCTCAGATCGAGTCACATCTTCTTCTTCATTTAGGCTCTCCTCTGATGATGAAGAGCTGCTGGAGCTGAATTTTGTTGATTTACTGGAACTAGCCTTCAGCGCTATCGGCTTCTTCTTCCTCTCGGCTTCATCTGTCCTTGGCATGTTTATCTCATATGCCATTAGTGAGCCAATCAGCTCATTAGCTTTAGTATTACGCAAGTCCCTTGACTCCTCCATCACTGTTGCTTTGGTGTGCCAAATGGGAGTTAGGGAGCGCAGAATTTTCCTCACTACATCATACTCTGTCTGAGATTTCCCAAAACCTCTGAGGCCATTGGTTATGACAGTCAGCCGAGCGTACATTTCGCTGATGGACTCGTTCTGCTTCATCTTGAAGGCTTCATACTCAGATACAAGAAGATTGGCCTTCTGCTCTCTTACTTGAGATGTACCTTCATGAATTACTTCCAGCGCATCCCACATCTCCTTAGCTGATTTGCAAGCAGACACACGGGAGAATTCTGTAGGATGCAGAGCGTACTGGATAGCATTTATAGCACTCCAATTCAGCGTGGACCTTCTGATCTCCTCCTTGGTCCATACATCTTCATTCGGGGACAGCTCATAAGGTCCCTTGCTGACAATCTTCCAAATCTCATAATCCTTAGCCCTGAGGAACACTTGCATACGGTTCTTCCAGTATGCGTAGTTTGATCCATCAAAGAATGGGGGCTTCGTTGTTGAGTGACCTTCGGCAATCATCCCTCGAGCATCCATCTCTGCCGATTCTCTTCGGGCGATGAGTCCCTGCAGAAGAGTTAGGCTCTGATACCAAGTGTTGGGTTAGATGGACGCAGTCTATCTCCACTAAGTGTAGATCTAGAGGGGGGTGAATAGATCAACTTGCCTAATTTAAAACTACTGTAAGTTCTAAAGTGAAATTTAGGCAAACATTAGTTAAGCTAAACGAAGAATGCTAAGCAAAAAGTCGACCCATGAAAGCCATTCACCATATCTATATATCAAAAGCTAGACATGAGCATAAGCGATGCAACCAAATAAGCTAAGCAAGAATTCCCATCGCACACAGATCACACAAAAACACAAATACACTGCACACATAATTTTTAGGTGGTTCGGTCAACGACCTACGTCCACCCCACACTCAACCGAGTATGGCTTCCTGCTGCGCAGCACAGCTTGCGTCCGCTGGGCTTTACAGCTTGGCCAAACAATCCGCTGATACATAGCTTCGCTGGGCACTACAGCTTGCCGACCAGAGGATCTGATCCTCTGCAACCGCTGGGGAAATACAGCTTAACCCGTCTAGTGGAGACTACCACTGCAAGACCGCTGACACACAGCTTGAGGAAACAATATTCGAAAATGATAGACAGAATCAAAACAAAAAAGGAAAACCCAAAAGCAATGTAACTCTAAAGAGCAAAGCTCAGCTCTGGTTTTGAACCACGAGACTGAGATACAAACTCTCTCACTCTCACTCTCAATCAGCTCTCTATCTCTTCTTCTCTCGTTTTCTTCTTCTTCTCTATTTCTTCTTCTTCTCTGTATCTTTTCTCTCAGTGGATCGAAGGAGCCTTGCTACTTTGGCTGTATAGACTTTCTATCCTTCTCTTCGATCTGCTTTCTTCTGTAGAAGAAGGGCCATATATATATAGCAGCAACAGCAGCAGCAGGCGTGTGCTCTCCACGTTTCCCGCCTAAAGCATTTGGACCACGTGGCAGCATCCAATGGAGTGTCAGAACACGTGTCCTCATCTGGATACCTTGTTCTCTCGGATCACGAGCCAGGTACCTCGGATCATGTGCCCTTCATTTGTCTCTGCATTCCCTGTCAGACAGACAAGAACATATTCAGTTTAACTTTAAACCCTGTACAGGCTTTGCAACCACGAGTGCAATGCAAAGTATGCACAACGCAGTGTATAGACTCAATAAATATAAAGGCTTCATAAGAAGGAAAACCAGTGTACAGACTTGCCTAAAGTATAGACTTTATATGAAGAGGCAACGGCTGTACATACTTCCTATATGAAGCAGCCACTATACATACTCAAGGTGAAGACCGATGCCAATGTATAGACTTTACTGAAGACAACGGACTCGAGTGCAGTGTACAGACTTGACTATGCTCACCCAATACCAATGTATATACTTGATGCTCAAAGAGTGGCTGTACAGACTTGATAACGATGCAGAACAAACGGATGTACATACTTCATATGAAAGCCCAATGTACAGACTTTGAAGAACAAGCAGCTACAGTCCAGTGTGTGGACTTATCATTCACTGGTGAGTGTACAGACTTCGAATGAAACACCAATGTGTAGACTTACCACCGACCATTGTGTAGACTTGAAGAAGTGAGACGATGGCTAAGACACTGTACAATCGGATGTATAGACTTTACTTAACACAGTCCGATGTACAAACTTGGAATTTCAACTGAAGGGTGTATAGACTTGACCAAACAGTCCAGTGAATAGACTTGAATAGCTGAGGCCAGTGTACAGACTTGCCACCGACTAATCTGTAGACTCGATCTGCATAAGGCACAGTATAGACATCAACTCTGCACATCGAATGTATAGACTTCAAGTGTGAAGACCATTGTATAGACTTTGGATTCGAAGATCAATGTGCAGACTTTGGATTTGAAGACCAATGTGCAGACTTTGGATTTGAAGACCAATGTGCAGACTTCAAGTTTCACTGTGGATGTACAGACTTTAGGAAATGAAGCGATGTGTAGACTTGAAGCTCCATGATGGATGTGTTGTGCATCCCTTTAGTTTTGATGATGACAAAGGATATGTTTAATTGCTCCTTCAATATAAAGTAATGAACTCATGATAATTTGATGATGACAAAAGATGTGGTTAACTAATTCAATGCAAATCTGATAGTTCAAGTAATTTCAGGTATACTGAAGTACTAATGAAGTCAACAGATCAGAGGAAGTTGTCAAGGTTTCTTGTCGACCAGAGTAGTAGTCATTGTCGACCAACGAATCCAACCAAACACAGTTCAAGCTATGTTTTCTCTGTACGCGCTCTGGTTGTCGACCAGAGCCCTGCCCGTTGTCGACCACGAAGCAATACAAGCGAATCCAACTCTGTACAGACTTTTCCTCCGTACAGACTTTTCCTCTGTACAGACTCTCCTCTGTACAGACTTCGGTGGTTGACCAGTTACTTTTCCGCTGTACAGACTTCTGTGGTCAACCAAAGGTCTGCTCGTTGTCGACCACGGAACAGACAGAGCATCAGACAGAACTGCCATACATCTGGACATTGCCCCTTGTCGACCAGCGACAGGGCTATTGTCAACAATGAGCGATACGAGCATCAGCCTGAAGAACCAGTCGTCTGGACATTGTTCTTTGTCGACCAGTGACAAGCTCATGGTCGACCACAGGCGAAACCGCGTCCAGAACCAAAATCCAACCGAATTCAGTTTCTGTTGAGAAAAACCTGCAGGTTGTTACTGCAGGTTGTTGGGCTGTTCAGATGATAAGATTCCGCACGGGATTCAAGGAGAGAATCTTGCTAAGAACCGGTCAAATCTTGTTTAAGATTCTATTTAATCTTCTCCCTATTTTTTAGCGAGTAATCTAACAGGTTTGCACTTGCGCGGGAAACAGCTTGGTGCTTAATAAAAACTGGTGCAAAAAGGAGAAGAGATAGAGAGCGGGGTGTGGAACATAGAGCAGAAGAAAAGGACACCCACGAAGATACTCTGAAAGAGAAAAGGAAGAGTGGCTCTCCGGCAATCAAGAAGCAGCAGAAGACAGAAGTGTTCTTCGGTGCTGCAGAAAGAAGACCTTGATAAGTACAATATGAAGTGATCTAGAAGGGGAGGGGATGAATAGATCACTGTTTTCGTAGATTTAAAAATTATTGCAGAGTATATTGCTAAACGGAGCTAACCTCGAGTTCTGACTATCGTAAAAGATGCAGTGCAGTTAATAGCTCAAGCAAATAGAAGGCATACCACAATATTATCACGATCAATCACACAAGGGCTCAGAGGATTTTAAGGTGGTTCGGTCCTTCAGACCTACATCCACCCCACACTCAACCTGAGTGTGGCTTCACTAAAGGCTGGGCAACACAGCTTGCCAAACAACTGCTGATACACAGCTTCCCAGGAGAACAACCTCTCCTCTTCCTCCTACCCGGAGGGAACCTCTAGCGATCAGCAGTCACTAGAACCCAGAGACTCACGTCTCTCTTCCTCTTTACCAAGAGGGAAACCCCACTAGTAGCAGCCCTGCTACTAGTGAACCAGAGGTCGAAGACCCCTCTTCCTCCCAACCCGGAGGGTACCTACAAGCAGCTCACCTGCTGCTTGCAAACCGGAGATTGACTCTCCCTACTCCTGATCTCACAGGAGGACCCCGACCTCAGTCCAGAGGATCGGAAACACAAACAGTAACGGTTGAAGAAAGATAAGAACAAGAAATGAAAAATGCGAACGAAGGAAATCAAATGCCAGACAATGGAAACAATGTAGCTCAATATAGAGCAATAGACTTCGGATTTGATCCGCAAGTCAGAACAATTCTTCTGAACACTCTTCTGCTCTCTTTCTATTTCTCTCTGCTATTCTTTCTTCTTTCTTTTCTTTTTCCTGGATCGAAGGGCTCTCTGTTTCCCTGTTTTCTTCTATGCCTCTCTACTTCGATCACTTTCATCTGAGGACGAAGGATTCTATTTATAGCATCAACAGCAGATGGATAGGGCATGAAATGCGTGTGCCTCCCACGCTCGATCCAGAAGTATCCTGTCACGTGCCTTTATCAAATTGGTTCCTCTTGTCTCGGATCACGTGCAGCCCTGGAGTGTGGAATGTTCTTCCT
Source organism: Amorphophallus konjac (assembly GCA_022559845.1). Lineage (NCBI taxonomy): Eukaryota > Viridiplantae > Streptophyta > Magnoliopsida > Alismatales > Araceae > Amorphophallus > Amorphophallus konjac. The sequence continues at coordinate 123,447,545 of CM040121.1, forward strand.
CGGACCTGTAATGAGATTAAGTCCATTAATACGCTGCATGGCTATTAAAACCAAAACTGCATGAGGTATAGTAACAACAACACGACGTGACTATTTCTCGAGATGTCATAAGAACGACACGAGAAATTCTGTAACAGATCAGATATACAGAAGATAATGACACGAGGTGAGGTTATACGCAAGAGAGACACGAGGTTACGAATGCAAAAACAACACGAGGACAATACGGGCTTACGACAGAAACCGACATGAAGACTAAAGCGAGAGACCAACAAGAGGACAGAGTATAAGGAAACGACTCGAGGTGAAAAACAACACGAAGTGAAGTTAGACACGAAGTAAGAAGCAACGACACGAAATAAAAATAATGCTAAGTGAAAACAGTAATCGACATGCGGTGAGAACAACACGAGGATAGTGAAAACAGCACGAGATGAGAGCAACACGGGCTGATAACGACACAAGGTCGAAACAGTAAATGACACGGGATAACACTGCACGAGGTAAAACGACACGAAGACTTAATAATAAAAACGACACGAGGTGGCAATAAAAGAGAACGACATGAAAACAACATGGACTGTAACCGAAACCGACACGAAGTCAAACAGTACAACACGAGGTGTTGTAACCAAGACGAAGTGCCAATCGACCACGAAGACAGTATGCAAAGAAACGACTCGAAGACAGAAATACAAAAGATGACATGGAAACAACACAGTAATCAAAGACTGCACGAGGTGAAAGAACAACACTCAAACAGACGACAACATGGCTAATTCGACACGAGGTGAAAACGCGAAGCAAGAACTACATGATGTTTGAGGAAAAACAGCACGAAGACAGAACATGAACGAACACACGAAGTGTTACCTCTTTAGCAGTTATTTCATATAAAACCATGGATAACTCAAGTGCAAGATATCTGATCAAAAATAACAAGAACAATTAACATAGTGTTGCTCATCATCAAAATACTTAGGGAAGACACACAATCCAACAATCTCCCCCTTTTTGATGATGGCAACACTATATTAAGTGTGAGAGATAAGTTCAAAAGAGATCAATTCAGGATATTTAATGCAGACAACTTAAAGCATACTTGCTTCCTTACTTCCCTTGATGAAACCTGAACACTCCCCCTCACCTGAACACTCCCCTTCACTCCCCCTGAACACAACAACAGTTTCAGTTTACCTCAGACTTGATAACGAACTCAATTCTCTCCCCCTTTGACATCATCAAAACTAGGGTCAAATCTGAAGATACAGAGAAGGGAAAATTGCTGACTATAGAGAGAAAACAGGACAGAGTAAGGCAGATAAATGGAGACTATTGAGATGTTTAGTCAATCAAGAAAGCCATTAATTTTATGTGAGGATTTTTGAGGTACAGTTAGTCAGACTGTGCAAAAACTGTGACTAAGGATTTGCTCCATACACAGAACCAGATTCTAAGCAAGTGAGGTACAAGATACCAGTTTGATCAAAATAAGTCTTTACTGAGAGAGTATTATGTAAGACAGCCAGAAGACAATGACCTGTGGTATTGAGAACAAACAAATCAAAAGCTATACTTCAAGTGAGCAGGATCTTTAAAAATGGTCAAGATCAGAGATAAGTCTGTCAAGTACACCTTTGACATTAAGGAGACACCTTGTTTAGAGGCAAGAATCCCCAGTTACTCGGTGGCAGGACCACATTATCCCTTCTGATAAGAAGACAGAGATAGTATTCTAGCTGGTGTTGACATTAAGGTGACACCTTTATCTGAGGCCAGACACCCCAGTTACTAACCAGATATGTACCATAGCTCTGTATGATCAAGACAACTATTAAGACCAGATGATTACTGCCATCTCATGACATGGGAAGCTTTCACTTCATTGATGAAAAACCCAGTTTCTCAATGAGCAGTTAACAAAGTTGATAACCCTTTTATGAATTTTGTTTTTATTTACCAGCTCTTAAAACCTTGTTAATGAAGCTTGAGTCCGTTTGAGAACAATACACCAGATCCAAGGTGATTCAGACTAAAACACACAATACCTCATTTTGGACTCACCATTGACTAAGTAGGTATGCTGTACTGACTAGATCAGAAGACAGTTACAGTGTATGAAGATTAATCTTGAATTCAGATTTTGATCTCAGTGGGACTAACAGCTGAAAATTCCAACAAGAAATTAGATGAACAGCCTTAAAGAGTAAAGCATCCAACATTTTCTTTTATACACCTAATCAACCTGATTCTCTTATGATGTCAGCAAAATGTCATTCAGAGTATGTTCAAAATAGGTCAAAGATCAAGACACCTATTATAAATCATCTCCCCCTGAGAACTTGACCCCAATACAGACTTAGCCAAGACAACCCTCAATGCACTTCAAAAAGAACACCATGATGAATATGATAAGCATAATAACACAGGACATGGTATTCAGAAATCAAATCTTCAATCATGAAATTCTGTAAATACCTAGTTCTCTGCGCATAGTGCTAAATTTTTCAGTATCCAGTGGCTTAGTAAAGATATCTGCAATTTGTGAGTTAATGCCAACATGGATCAACTCAAAAGTTTTCCTTGCTACTTCATCTCGAATAAAATGATGCCTGATTTCAATGTGTTTAGTTCGAGAATGAAGTACAGGATTCTTTGCAATGTTTATTGCACTAGTATTGTCACAAAAGATAGAAGTACAACCTAGCTCAACCGAGTAATCCAGAAGCTGGTGTTTTATCCATATAACCTGTGTGCCACAGCTCCCTACTGCCACATATTCAGCTTCAGCAGTAGAGAGAGCCACAGAGTGTTGCTTCTTGGATCCCCAAGAGACTAAGCACCCTCCTAGAAATTCGCAGTGACCACTAGTGCTCTTCCTGTCCAATTTACATCCTGCATAATCTGCATCAGTGTATGCAATGAGATCTAAGTTACATGATGCAGGATACCAGAGACCTAGATCATGAGTGGCAGATAAGTATCTAAAGATTCTCTTTACAGTTGCCAGATGCAATTCAGTAGGTCTAGCCTGGTATCTGGCACACATCCCTACACTAAATTGAATGTCGGGCCTGGATGCAGTTAAGTAGAGGAGTGAACCGATCATACCTCTATATAGTTTAGCATCCACCTCTTTACCTTTTTCGTCTGAATCCAGTGAAGAGCTGGTACTCATGGGTGTTGAGATTGTCTTGAGGTTGGTCATTCCAAACCTTTTCAGCATCTCCAGAGTATACTTGGTTTGATTTATGAAACAACCATCCTCCATTTGTTTGACCTGCAGCCCAAGAAAATATTTTAGTTCCCCAACTAGACTCATTTCAAATTCTTGGGACATAGACTCAGAAAAATCTTTACATAATTTTGAGTTGTTAGATCCGAAAATGATATCATCAACATATACCTGGACCACAATTAACTCCTTTCCGAGACTTTTGGTGAAGAGAGTTTGGTCAACCTTACCTCGAGTGTACCCCTTGCTCACAAGGAACTCAGAAAGTCTCTCATACCAGGCTCTGGGAGCCTGCTTCAATCCATAGAGGGCTTTATTCAACCTAAAAACCATGTTAGGCTGAACAGAGAAATTAAACCCAGGAGGTTGTTCAACATATACCTCTTCCTTCAATAACCCATTTAAGAATGCGCTTTTGACATCCATTTGCTGTAGCCGAATTTTTCTAGAGCATGCAAATGCAAACAGAATTCTTATAGCTTCCATCCTAGCTACTGGTGCATAGGATTCATCAAAATCCACACCAAATTCCTGACTGTAGCCTTGAGCTACAAGTCTTGCTTTGTTTCTAGAGATAGCACCATTTTCATCAATCTTATTTTTGAAGACCCATTTAGTGCCAATGACATGAGTGTTTTCAGGTCTAGGAACTAGTTTCCATACATTATTTTTCTCAAATTGATTTAATTCTTCACCCATGGAGGATACCCAAGAATCATGCTTTAAAGCCTCTTCCACAGTCTTGGGTTCTACCTGAGATGTCAAAGCAGCTAAGTCCTGTTCTTGGACAGTTCTAAAGTGAGACCTTGTCCTAGTGGGATCATGCAAATTACCTATGACATTTTCACTAGGATGATCTTTGTGAAATATTACCTCACCTGAGGGTTCACCTACCTCAGTTGCTCCTTCTTGTTGTAAGTTTTCTGGTTGTGCAGTTTGCTGCATCTCTCCTACTTCAATTTTCTCCAAGAAATCTCCCTCATCAGGTGACTCCATGTCATCATTTGTCCTTTTGTCAGATAGAACATTCTCATCAAACACCACATGAGGTGTTTCTTCAACAGTTTGCTCATCTTTATTGAAGACTCTGTAAGCCCTAGAGGTTTCTGAATATCCGAGAAAAATTCCAGGAGAGCTTCTTGCTTCAAACTTATCCAAACCATTCTTACCATTATTGTGGATAAAGCATTTGGAACCAAAAATTTTAAAGTAAGAAATGTTTGGCAGCTTACCCTTGAGGAGTTCATAAGGAGTTTTCTTATGAGTAGGTCTTACCAATGCTCGATTTAAAATGTAGCATGCTGTATTTGCAGCTTCTGCCCAAAATCTCCTTGGAAGTCCACTCTCAATTAGCATAGTCCTGGCCATTTCAATTATTGACCTGTTTCTTCTCTCAACAATTCCATTCTGCTCCGGTGTCCTGGGAGAAGAAAATCTGTGAGTCACTCCCTCTCTTGAGCAAAATTCAGAGAACGAAGAGTTTTCAAACTCTCCTCCATGGTCAGACTGAATTGTAATGATATTATGTTCACCTTGCAGTTTGATTTTATTAAAAAGTTCTTCAAAGTGAACAAAAGCATCATTTTTATTTGCTAAACAGAACAACCAGGAAAATCTAGTGAAGTCATCCACTATGACTAGACCATATCTCTTACCTGACAAGCTTTGTATTCGAGTAGGACCAAAGAGATCCATGTGCAAGTGCTGTAGTGGTTTAGATGAGAGACCCTCAGTTCTCAACTTAAAAGTTGCACGAGTCTGTTTACCTTGAGCACAAGCATCACAGAGCTTGGACCCTAACTGGAATTTTATTTTGGGCAAACCTCTGACTAGGTTATAATTAGACAGTTTATTCAAGGTAGACACACTAGCGTGGCCTAGACGCCTATGCCAGTCAAAAGCAACCTGTTCAGAATTAGCAGACAGACACAAGTTTGTTTCAGAATTATCATCAAGATCAACGATGTACACATTATTTACTCTATGACCTTTGAACATGATGTTATCAGAATTCAGCTCAAAAACAGTGCACGAGTTGTGGTCAAAGAGTACCTTGTGTCCTTTGTCACAAAGTTGACTTATACTTACCAAGTTGTGCTGAAGTCCTTCTACAAGATACACATCTTCAATGGAGTTAGTGGAGGACTTACCAACCGTGCCAATTCCAATTATTCTTCCTCTGAATTTGACCAAGCCCCCAGACTTCATTTTTAGTTTGCTGAATTTGGACCGGTCTCCTATCATGTGCCTGCTACAGCCGCTGTCAAGATACCACTTGTTATGCTCAGCTGCCAGGCTGACCTGCAAAAATTCAGACAGAGTAATGTGGGACCCAATTCAAATTGGGTCCAAAACCAGTTTTCTGATTATGCAGAAAGCACTTGGGAATCCACATTTGTTTTATAGTTCTCTTCAGTGGATTTATGTGGGTTGATTCTTCCCTTTTGTTATTTCTTGGTGGGTGTTGAATAAGCTTATTCCTATTTGAACTATGCTGTTTCTGAACAAAGACATTGTTGGTTGGCCTCTTAGAAGATGTGCGTGTGTGTTGAGCATAATTCATGTAAGCATTTTTACTCCAATAAAATTTGTGCTGAAACTGATGATCGTTGCCATGCTCTACTTGATAATTAGCATGATGAGTTTTCTTAACAAAACTTTTCGCTCTTTTTGTGGCCTCTATAGGACTGGTCCTGTGAGAACCTTTGTTCCACGCCTGCTGTACATGAGCAGTGCTTGTCTCAGGATTTCCTGACTTAGACTGCTGACCAGTGGAGTGAATGAATTTACTGGTCGAAGACTTCATTGTAGAGACAGATTTGGAACCGGATGGTGTTTCCAGTTTCTCCTTGCCTTTGGCGGGGCAGAACGTGATAGTCTTAAATTCAAAGGGTTTTTTACTAGTAGGATTGTATCCTAATCCCTCCCTATTGAAGTTTACCCTCGACCCCAGAAGGACATTCAGGTTGTTTCTCCCCTCTGTAAACTTTTCAAGCACTTTTTCTTTGTCCTCAATCTCCTTCTGAAATTCATTGCATTGGTCCTGGAGTTCCTGATTAACTGTTCTAACTGCCTCATATTTTTCAGCCATCAGTCTAATCTCTCCTTTAGACTCTTCAGCTTTACACTTCAGCTCATCTATTCTAGCTAGATTCTCTTCTCTTTCCATTCTCAACCTCTCAATCTCACCTTTAACCTGATCTAGCTCAGTGGCCATCTCCTTGGTTTTCATGCTATCAGTGACAATAGAAGAGTGTTCTTCAGACAGAGAATGAAACTTACGTCTAAGCATTCTATGCTCCTTGTTTAAACAATTATATTTACTTAACAGGTCGCCATAGGCGTCCTCCCAATCATCCAAAGTAAAATTCTCAAATAAATTTGTTACCTCTTTCTCATGGTCGGCCATGAGGCAGGTCTTCTCTTCATTTTCACTGGACGAAGTGGCTTCTGGGTCCTCCTCCTCATCGCTCCATGTGCACAGCATGGCCTTCTTCTTCTTGTGCACCACATTCTTCTGGTGTCCTGGAGCCTTAGCTTGTAGCTCTGGACATTCACTTTTCATGTGACCGGATTTCTGACAATGATAGCAAGTGATCTTCTTAGCAGACCGGTTCTTCTCAAATCTTCGTTCAGGAGACTTCATTGCAGCATTAAATTTCTTCCTCCTGTAGAATTTTCCTTTTGTTCTTAGGAACTTTCTGAATTGCCTGGTGAGCATAGCTCGCTCATCCTTGTCCAAGTCTGAGAATCCATCAGACCCTTCGCTGCTATCATCACTGCTACTGCTGCTGCTGTTGTTGCTCTTCTTAGTATGTCGTGAAACCTTCAGAGCAACATTCTTTCCCTTTCTGTCATGCCCATCGTTTCCTCGTGTGAAATTCATTTCATGGGTCATGAGAGAACCAATCAGCTGGGTTACTGTCATGATGGATAAATCTCTTGATTCCTCTATTACAGTCACCTTGGTATCCCAGACGGGAGTTAGAGACCTAAGGATCTTCCTGACTATGTCTTCTTGTTGAATATCCTTTCCAAGGCCTTTCAGACTGTTGATGATCACAGATAATCTGGCATACATTTCTGTGATCGGCTCCTCTGGCTTCATCTTAAATAACTCATATTGAGTTGTAAGTATGTTGATCTTGGTAGCCTTCACCTGAGATGTGCCCTCATGAATTAACTGCAAATCATCCCACATATTCTTTGCAGTCTTGCATGCTGAGATCCTTGAATATTCTTCCGGATGGACGGCGCACTGTATGATGTTAAGAGCTGTCCAATTTAGTGCGGAGAGTTTGACCTGATCTTCTGTCCACATATCTTCATTCGGTGGAAGGGTGTATGGACCATCTGTAATGACTTTCCATAGCTTGTTGCTTTGGGCCCTGATAAAGACTTCCATCCTGTTCTTCCAGAAGAAGTAATTATTACCATCAAAGAAAGGGGGGCGGGTGATAGACTGCCCATCAGCTATGAAACTGCGCGGACCATTGGATCTGTTTCCCTGGCCGTTGGACCACATTCTGGGAAAAACCTGCTCTGATACCAACTGATAAGTACAATATGAAGTGATCTAGAAGGGGAGGGGATGAATAGATCACTGTTTTCGTAGATTTAAAAATTATTGCAGAGTATATTGCTAAACGGAGCTAACCTCGAGTTCTGACTATCGTAAAAGATGCAGTGCAGTTAATAGCTCAAGCAAATAGAAGGCATACCACAATATTATCACGATCAATCACACAAGGGCTCAGAGGATTTTAAGGTGGTTCGGTCCTTCAGACCTACATCCACCCCACACTCAACCTGAGTGTGGCTTCACTAAAGGCTGGGCAACACAGCTTGCCAAACAACTGCTGATACACAGCTTCCCAGGAGAACAACCTCTCCTCTTCCTCCTACCCGGAGGGAACCTCTAGCGATCAGCAGTCACTAGAACCCAGAGACTCACGTCTCTCTTCCTCTTTACCAAGAGGGAAACCCCACTAGTAGCAGCCCTGCTACTAGTGAACCAGAGGTCGAAGACCCCTCTTCCTCCCAACCCGGAGGGTACCTACAAGCAGCTCACCTGCTGCTTGCAAACCGGAGATTGACTCTCCCTACTCCTGATCTCACAGGAGGACCCCGACCTCAGTCCAGAGGATCGGAAACACAAACAGTAACGGTTGAAGAAAGATAAGAACAAGAAATGAAAAATGCGAACGAAGGAAATCAAATGCCAGACAATGGAAACAATGTAGCTCAATATAGAGCAATAGACTTCGGATTTGATCCGCAAGTCAGAACAATTCTTCTGAACACTCTTCTGCTCTCTTTCTATTTCTCTCTGCTATTCTTTCTTCTTTCTTTTCTTTTTCCTGGATCGAAGGGCTCTCTGTTTCCCTGTTTTCTTCTATGCCTCTCTACTTCGATCACTTTCATCTGAGGACGAAGGATTCTATTTATAGCATCAACAGCAGATGGATAGGGCATGAAATGCGTGTGCCTCCCACGCTCGATCCAGAAGTATCCTGTCACGTGCCTTTATCAAATTGGTTCCTCTTGTCTCGGATCACGTGCAGCCCTGGAGTGTGGAATGTTCTTCCTCGGACCTGTAATGAGATTAAGTCCATTAATACGCTGCATGGCTATTAAAACCAAAACTGCATGAGGTATAGTAACAACAACACGACGTGACTATTTCTCGAGATGTCATAAAAACGACACGAGAAATTCTGTAACAGATCAGATATACAGAAGATAATGACACGAGGTGAGGTTATACGCAAGAGAGACACGAGGTTACGAATGCAAAAACAACACGAGGACAATACGGGCTTACGACAGAAACCGACATGAAGACTAAAGCGAGAGACCAACAAGAGGACAGAGTATAAGGAAACGACTCGAGGTGAAAAACAACACGAAGTGAAGTTAGACACGAAGTAAGAAGCAACGACACGAAATAAAAATAATGCTAAGTGAAAACAGTAATCGACATGCGGTGAGAACAACACGAGGATAGTGAAAACAGCACGAGATGAGAGCAACACGGGCTGATAACGACACAAGGTCGAAACAGTAAATGACACGGGATAACACTGCACGAGGTAAAACGACACGAAGACTTAATAATAAAAACGACACGAGGTGGCAATAAAAGAGAACGACATGAAAACAACATGGACTGTAACCGAAACCGACACGAAGTCAAACAGTACAACACGAGGTGTTGTAACCAAGACGAAGTGCCAATCGACCACGAAGACAGTATGCAAAGAAACGACTCGAAGACAGAAATACAAAAGATGACATGGAAACAACACAGTAATCAAAGACTGCACGAGGTGAAAGAACAACACTCAAACAGACGACAACATGGCTAATTCGACACGAGGTGAAAACGCGAAGCAAGAACTACATGATGTTTGAGGAAAAACAACACGAAGACAGAACATGAACGAACACACGAAGTGTTACCTCTTTAGCAGTTATTTCATATAAAACCATGGATAACTCAAGTGCAAGATATCTGATCAAAAATAACAAGAACAATTAACATAGTGTTGCTCATCATCAAAATACTTAGGGAAGACACACAATCCAACAGACCTGGCTCAAGGCGTTGCAAGTTCCAGCAGCAAGGCAGCTGAAGGCATCCTACTGGAAGTCCTACAGGGAGTCTTGCCTTGTTACCTATGTGATTGAGTCCCAAGCTGAACTCTTTAATTACTCTGCTTCAAAAGTCTATGTTCAGCTTTGTTACACCTTTTTCTATTTATCTTTTCATTACATCAAGAGTCAAGCTGTGAGGCAGCGGAGTCAAGCTGTGAGGCAGCGGAGTCAAGCTGTGTGTCAGCAGGAACAAGCTGTGTGACAGCGGAGTTTGTGTGAGATCAGAAGTTCTCATTTAGTGAAGCCTTGCTCAAGTTGAGCAAGGGGTGGACGTAAGTCTCGGGAAGAGACTGAACCACCTAAAAATCCTGTCTTGTGATTTTTCGTGTGGTGTGTGCTCTTATTATTGCTTGCTGTCGCTATAGCTATCAGTTTTATCGTTGCAACCCATAGCTTGCTTAAGGTCTAATCGATTGTTGATTTATAAATTGAAAAGGGGGCTAGATCTATTCACCCCCCCTCTAGATCTATTCAGTCCGTACTTAACACGTGGTATCAGAGCCAGGTTCTCCGAAGATGTGGTCTAACAACCAGGAGAGACCTAGCGGACTGAACTCTAGAAGTCTAATGGCTGAGGGACACTCAGTGACTAGACCACCATACTTTGATGGAAATGATTACTCATACTGGAAAAATCGTATGCAGGTGTTCTTGAGAGCACAAGATCATGAGATGTGGAGAGTAGTGAGCCACGGACCCTATGATCTGCCCGAAGACGAGGATACCTGGACCAGAGAACAGGTCAGAAAATCAACCATCAACTGGGGAGCTATGAATGTAATGCAATGCGCACTTCATCCCACGGAGTTCTCAAGAGTCTCACAATGTGCAACAGCCAAGGAGATGTGGGATCGACTCAAGGTCATCTATGAAGGTACGTCAGAGGTAAGGGAGACAAAAGCAAATATGTTAGTCTCAGAATATGAAATGTTTAGAATGAAAACTGATGAAAACATTTCTGATATGTATGCTAGACTAGTGCAACTAACAAATAGCTTAAAGAGTCTAGGGAAAACCTACAAGGAGCAAGAGCTAGTGAGAAAAATTTTAAGGTCCCTCACTCCTATGTGGCATACCAAGGCCACAGTCATTGAGGACTCAAAGAACCTCACTACTATGACTGTGGATGAACTAGTAGGTTCCCTAATGGCCTATGAGGTCAATCTAAAAGGAAAGGAAGAAGAGGGCAAGAAAAAGAAACAGCTAGCTCTGAAAACTAAAATAGGCACCTCTGAATCATCTGACATTGATGACTCATCTAGCACAGGTGAGGAAACTGGTGAGCTTGCCACGCTAACAAGAAAGTTCAGAAAGTTTCTGCGGAAGGAAGGTAAGGGATTTAAAAATCCGAAGGGCAAGGTAAGAAGGTCACCCCAGTTTCAGTCTGACAAAACTAAAGCCTCATCTAACAAACTTGCCTGCTACAACTGCAGAAAATCAGGACACATGAAGGCTGAATGTCCAGAGGCTCCTAAAAAATCAAGCTTCAAGTGGAAAGGCAAGAGACCAAAGGCAATGATAAGCACATGGAGCGAGGAGGAGGAAAGCAGCGAAGAGGAAACAACCTCCGAAGAAGAAGAAGGAAACACATGTCTAATGGCCAAAGGAGACAGCAACGATCTTGAGGTAACCTCCCCTTTTCAAGATTTTTCTAGTTCAGATTGGGAAGAAGCCTATTCAGACTTACTTGATACATATGAAATAACAAGAAAGGAAAATAAAAGGTTGAAGAAGAAAGTTAATCAGCTCAATGATGACAGCAACCTAATTGCTAACAGAACTAAACTAGAATTGGAAATCACCACCTTGCAAAATAAGCTGAATCAACACAAGACAGATGAAGAAAATGTCAAAGAACTATTGGAAAAAAATGAGATACTAAAAAACACAATTGATGAGTTAAAACTAAAGACTCAAGAATATGAACAGCAAACTAAGTTAACTCAAGAAAGAAACAACTCACTCAAGGAAGAAAACAGTCAACTTCTGAAAGAAATAGAAAGAATCCAAAGTGAACTAAAAAACAAACAGGAAACATTGGAAAAAATGACTAAGGGTGAAGAAAACTTGAACGCGGTGTTAGGAATAAAAGTAAATTTTCAGAAAGAGGGGTTAGGATACAACCCAACAGCTAAAAAGGAATTTCAACTAAAAACGTTAAATGAAAAAGCTGACACAAAAGGAAAAGGCCCCCTGATAAACCTATATCAAAACAAACAAAAGGACATAGCTGAAAGTTCCTCTAAACAGACTAATGTCACCTGGGAAGAGAGGAATTCTAAAGGGAAAATGGTCAATCTACATCAGCTTAAAAACAACAGCCATATCAGACGAGAAGTTCAAATTCACAGAAGTAACCAGACAAACAGAGCATTAAATCATGTTAATAAACCCAGACCTGTAAAACAAGGTGTCTGGAAACAGGCTGGTCGACAACAGACTCCTCCTATGTCGACCAGAGGGTCTGCCAGAACAGGTACTGGCTTCGGGAGAAACCCTGGTCGACCACAGACATACCAGATGTCGACCAGACATACAAACAGAACCCACAACTTCTCTCAGCTGAAACAGAATGGAAATTGAAATTTAAGAAAATGGACTCAACATAGAGGAACATTAAATCAAAAGGAACACAACCTGAACAAGTTAAGAATCGAAAAGACAAACTGTTCTAACAAAGTTTGGGTTCCCAAGATGTTGTTACAGCAGTTTCATGATTTCACAAGCTATCTTGGACCCGGGTACCATTGGGGTCCAAAAGTTTCTGTGTAATTTGTGATGCAGGAATGTCAGGCAGTCATGCACAACAAGTGGTAAGACCGTTTAGTGCAAAAACTCCATGTAAAATATTCAAAGGTAAGAAACCATCCCTAGCTCATTTTAGAATCTTTGGTGCAAGGTGTTACATTCATAACAATGATAAGAAAGTCTTGGACAAATCTGAACCTAAGAGCAACTCAGGAATATTCTTGGGCTATTCTGATCGATCAAGAGCCTATAGGGTATTTAACACCAGAGATCAAGTGGTTGAAGAACCCCCTCATATTTCATTTGATGAAATTAATGATTTTGGCAAAAATGAACAGGTCAGCAAGGAAGAAGAAGATGGGGAATTTCAGGATGGCAAAGAAAAACTGATGGAGAATGAAGAAGAACTGAATCAAGAAAGAAATCAAGGTAATTCTAATGACCAAACCGAAGGAGAGGTCAACTCAGGTAACAATCTTGAAAACTCAAGACTTCTTAGAGATCATCCCTTGGATAACATTATTGGTAGTAGTCATGATCCTAGGAAGACTAGATCTCAGCTCAAGACCATTAATGAACTGGATCAACTTGCTCTTGTGTCCCAAATAGAGCCCAAATCTGTAGTGAAAACCTTAAAGGTTGAATCATGGATAAGTGCCATGCATGAAAAACTAAATCTGTTTGAAAGAAAAGAAAATTAGTCGTTGTTTATGACTCTCTATCATTTCTGCAAATAGTTATATCAGCTAAGTATCTGCTACTGGTAAGGTTGGGAGTTCAACTGATTACTGAAGCAAGCCTGCAAGCTCCTGGTACTGTTACTATTTAGCTCTGGTGGTCGACCAACGACCGGGCAGTGGTCGACAACGCCATCAGGACAGGATACTGGATGGGTTCTGTGGCTGTGCAGATGTCGACAACAGACAGTCCCATGGTCGACAATGGATCTGTACGGAAGCAAATGTCCACTTTAGACAGGTTCCTGGTTGACACTAGTTCTGGTAGGGAATCTTCTGGACTGGTTAAACTGTTTGGACTCAGATTCATATTCACTCATTCATCATCATCCATACTTTCCATTCCCTGTGTCTGTCTATCTCATCCTGGCCAACATTTTTTTGATTCAGCATGGATTCACAAATTGAGGGGGAGTAAAAGTGTAAACTCATTCCTTGATGAAACATTGAATAACCTAACCATATCTTCCAATAAAATCACCAAGGTGATCAATAAGAGTAGAGGTTGAGTGTAGTAATGAAGATTTGGACTGTACTACTTCAATAAATTCAAACCATAACTATGATTCTGTCACATGTTTTTGAAGACTTATGATTTTTAGTAGTAAGTCGGTTTCTCTAACTGTGCCCGTGCTGAACAGTTAAATTAAATCCAAAAATATAGCATGAATGCACGTGGGATACGCCATAACTCTGTCTCCATGGTAGAGCAATGGATTGGATTCTGAGAAACTACTGCCTCCCATCTTAAAAAAATGGATAAAAAATAAGTGAGAGGCATGTGTGTCATGAAGAATCAATCTATCTCTGCTACTATCAAAAATAATTGAGATTGGGCATACTGAGTAACTGGGGATATTGGCGTCTGATAAACGTATATCTTCACGGATAAAAGGTGTGTCCCAGTTAAAAGTGGAATGGTTAGGCATGCTAAGTAGCCGAGGTTTCTGGCGTGTAAAAAGCGTGTCTCCTCGTGTAGAAAAGCATGTGATAAACCTGACCACAGCCTTCAAAATGATTCCAAAAAGAAAATTTCAAAATTACTCAAACGACAGAAGAAAATGGTTGACCGAAGGCATGGCATGCAAAGAAAAGCTAAAAACACTGTTCAGCTCGCACTGTTAGTCAAAAAGCCTCATGAAATCTATTATAAGTTTGAGAAGTCATATGGAGGAAAATTAGATATGGGGCGCAAGTTTATTGGTGCAATACCTTCAAATTCAATGAACCACAAGGCCCACTCTACTTGTTTACAAGGTGATCTCTGCTAAGAATGGATAGGTTAAATAAATGCTTCATTAAGGAAAGGGCGTACACTTCAATCAATTTCCCCAAAATTCAATTCGGCTGATTAAATCCTGACCCTTCGTTTTCTTCATCAAGCTGTTTCTCTACCCTAGGATAAACACCCAGGAGTCTTCGTATTTCATTCTGCTCCACCACCTCCTTTCACATCCTGTTCGGAGTGATTATTTTTTTGATTTCCCCTCTTTTTGCTGTTGACAAAGGGGGAGAAAGAGTTTGTTTGTCCTTGTGCCAAATAATGCCAAGTCTACTTATGGTTATGTTATTGTCATCTTACCTTCTCTATGGATGTCTTTGAATAACATATCTTTGAATAACATATCAAATGAATTGTCTGGCTTAAATAATTGCATGGTTTGTCACAATGACTCATGGTTGTCATCATCAAAAAGGGGGAGAATGTTGTGCATCCCTTTAGTTTTGATGATGACAAAGGATATGTTTAATTGCTCCTTCAATATAAAGTAATGAACTCATGATAATTTGATGATGACAAAAGATGTGGTTAACTAATTCAATGCAAATCTGATAGTTCAAGTAATTTCAGGTATACTGAAGTACTAATGAAGTCAACAGATCAGAGGAAGTTGTCAAGGTTTCTTGTCGACCAGAGTAGTAGTCATTGTCGACCAACGAATCCAACCAAACACAGTTCAAGCTATGTTTTCTCTGTACGCGCTCTGGTTGTCGACCAGAGCCCTGCCCGTTGTCGACCACGAAGCAATACAAGCGAATCCAACTCTGTACAGACTTTTCCTCCGTACAGACTTTTCCTCTGTACAGACTCTCCTCTGTACAGACTTCGGTGGTTGACCAGTTACTTTTCCGCTGTACAGACTTCTGTGGTCAACCAAAGGTCTGCTCGTTGTCGACCACGGAACAGACAGATCATCAGACAGAACTGCCATACATCTGGACATTGCCCCTTTTCGACCAGCGACAGGGCTATTGTCAACAATGAGCGATACGAGCATCAGCCTGAAGAACCAGTCGTCTGGACATTGTTCTTTGTCGACCAGTGACAAGCTCATGGTCGACCACAGGCGAAACCGCGTCCAGAACCAAAATCCAACCGAATTCAGTTTCTGTTGAGAAAAACCTGCAGGTTGTTACTGCAGGTTGTTGGGCTGTTCAGATGATAAGATTCCGCACGGGATTCAAGGAGAGAATCTTGCTAAGAACCGTTCAAATCTTGTTTAAGATTCTATTTAATCTTCTCCCTGTTTTTTAGCGAGTAATCTAACAGGTTTGCACTTGCGCGGGAAACAGCTTG
This sequence comes from Amorphophallus konjac, assembly GCA_022559845.1. Taxonomy (NCBI): domain Eukaryota; kingdom Viridiplantae; phylum Streptophyta; class Magnoliopsida; order Alismatales; family Araceae; genus Amorphophallus; species Amorphophallus konjac. The sequence continues at coordinate 123,463,500 of CM040121.1, forward strand.
GTGCTTAATAAAAACTGGTGCAAAAAGGAGAAGAGATAGAGAGCGGGGTGTGGAACATAGAGCAGAAGAAAAGGACACCCACGAAGATACTCTGAAAGAGAAAAGGAAGAGTGGCTCTCCGGCAATCAAGAAGCAGCAGAAGACAGAAGTGTTCTTCGGTGCTGCAGAAAGAAGACCTGGCTCAAGGCGTTGCAAGTTCCAGCAGCAAGGCAGCTGAAGGCATCCTGCTGGAAGTCCTACAGGGAGTCTTGCCTTGTTACCTATGTGATTGAGTCCCAAGCTAAACTCTTTAATTACTCTGCTTCAAAAGTCTATGTTCAGCTTTGTTACACCTTTTTCTATTTATCTTTTCATTACATCAAGAGTCAAGCTGTGAGGCAGCGGAGTCAAGCTGTGAGGCAGCGGAGTCAAGCTGTGTGTCAGCAGGAACAAGCTGTGTGACAGCAGAGTTTGTGTGAGATCAGAAGTTCTCATTTAGTGAAGCCTTGCTCAAGTTGAGCAAGGGGTGGACGTAAGTCTCGGGAAGAGACTGAACCACCTAAAAATCCTGTCTTGTGATTTTTCGTGTGGTGTGTGCTCTTATTATTGCTTGCTGTCCCTATAGCTATCAGTTTTATCGTTGCAACCCATAGCTTGCTTAAGGTCTAATCGATTGTTGATTTATAAATTGAAAAAGGGGCTAGATCTATTCACCCCCCCTCTAGATCTATTCAGTCCGTACTTAACAGGATGTATAGACTTCAAATATCACTGTGGATGTATAGACTTCAAATATCACTGTGGATGTATAGACTTCAGGAAATCAAGCGATGTGTAGACTTCAAAGAAGTTGGCGATTCAATGTACAGACTTGATGAAGCGAAGCCAATGTACAGACTTGAGTGTAGCTAAAGCCTTGATCGTAGGAATAGGCTGGACTGTATAGACTTTAAGCTTCAGAAACGAATGTACAGACTTCACTTAAGAAACGTAGGAGAAGACCCCAGTGTATAGACTTTGCCTTGAGCGAAAGGTAAGTGATGAATGTATAGACTTTCACGATGTGTAGACTTTGATATGTGAAAGCTACAATGAAGGAATGTACACACTTGACCAATTCAAAGGCGAATCAAGTGTACAGACTTAGTGCGTTGACGCTGTAACATGAGCCAGTGAAATGCGTTGACGCTATACACACTGAGCCTAATACGATGTATAGACTTAGCCTAAGACATGCATGAACTGACACTGTATAGACTTTATCTAACATGCACAGTGTATAGACTCAATCGATTGAAGAGTTTCCAGTGTATAGACTCAATCTAAACAAGTCTTCTAAAGGAGTCGACCCATCAGAGGATGCGTCGACCCATGACAGTGAGAAATGCAAACAGCAGTGTATGAAATGCAAAGAACACATAGTCAATCTGATAGAGAAATTTCATCAAAGCAAGAGCAGTTGCCAATCAATCAAAACAATGGTGTTGCCAATGAAATAAAGCAAGTGTCAACATCATCAACATAGAGGGGTCACAACACATATCACTTAGAGTCGGTCCCCGTGTCCGTCCCGCATTAGTTTGGTCTCAGAGCAAGTCGAGTCTAGGGTAGTCGTTGCATAAGTCTTGCACGGTCTAAATTGAGTCTAGGATCATCATTATTTTCAAAACAAAAAAAAAGTGTTTTAAAATTGCATTTCATCCTGATAATTCGGTATATTAAAAGGTGTTGTCCGAACGTTAGGTTACGCCTATCAGGAAGGCCGCACACTTGCGGGAGTGATCTTTGGATCGATTAACTCCGCCACGTACCGGATATTGGTTTAGGTCTAGGTGCATTAGTTGGTGTTTGCATCTGTTTGTGTCTCCTAGTTCGTGTGTCTTTACATGCCCACCCGTCGAGGTACCCAATACTCGCCACCACCACCTATGGCGGATTCCCGAGCCCGTAGCTCCGATGAGTCCTCGACGGCCGAGATGTTCCGAGCCATTATGGATCGTCTTGATACGCGTATGGATGGCCTTAGTATGCGTCTAGATGGCGTAGCGACGCGTCTAGAAGGGAGGATGAAAGCCCTCGAGGATCGGGCCGAATCTTCGGACCAGTCCATCAAGGGTCTTGTAGGGAGGATTGCCATCCTCAAGAGGGCCCCAGCGGCGGCGCAACCCGCACCGACCAATGGTCAACAGGAGCCGGCTCAGTAACCTGCTGCGCCAAGAGCTCAGGCGGTAGATGTTGGGAGGCAACAGGTGCATGAGGTGGTTGACTATGCATCTGATAATGAGCAAGGGGGATATGGTCGTTGGAATCAATGACGCAATCGTGATGATGATGATGACGACCGCATTCTTAGGGGCGTGCGTGCGGACCCTCCCACTTTTAGCGGGTCCTTGGACTCGAAGGTATATTTAGATTGGGAGGCCGGCATGGACCGGTACTTCAAGTGGTTTAAGATGACGGACCACCGAAGAGTTCGATACGCGAAGATGAAGCTGCATGGGCAGGCCTAAACTTATTGGACCAATGTGGAGAGCCTGCTAAATCAGCGACGTCAACCCCCGATTGGCACTTGGGATGACATGAAAATGAAATTAAGGGAGAAGTACCTTCCTGCCTCATATCGCCAGTCTCATAGACAAATGGCAAAGTCTCTCCCAAGGGAACCGATCCGTGACCGAGTACACCACCGAGTTTGATGAGTATTATTTGCAGTGTGGAGTTACGGAAGAGAGCACCATGACCATATCACGCTTTCGGAGAGGTCTGCGGCCAAACTATCAATACGAACTTTTTCGCCACAATGCGACCACTTTGGAATAAGCGTATCAGGTTGCTCTCGAATTGGAGCAATTCGAGGCCGAGTTTGAGTCTCCCCATCGGTTGGGCTCCTTCCCCCTTTGTAGTGTCGAGCCCCGTGGCTCTTCTGGCACATATCCGAGGTCCCCCATGGCCCAACCTCAGGAGCCCACTCGTTCCGAGCCTTTCGCTCCTAGGCCTCGCCCTCCACCCCCGATGGACCTTCCTTGTCCCCAACATCTTACGACACCCACAGCCCGTCCACCGGCACCCGCACCTCCGGCCCGTCCTTTGTTGCCTTCACCTCCTATCCGTCGGGAGGTTAAGGGGAAAGGACCCATGATTGGAGAGCCTAGTGGATCACGGTAGCAATGTTATCACTGCAATGGGTTTGGCCATTTTGCCAACCAGTGTCCCACCCGCCAGTCTCTTGTCATTGGGGATACACAGGCCGAGGAAACCATCCCTACGGACCTCGAGTTAGTCAGCTATGAAGCAGATCTGGAGCTAGCTGACGAGTACTATGAGGCCGAAGGGATTGGCCAGGATGCCCAGCATCTGGACAATACCCACTTGGGGGTCGTCAGGTGTATTCTCACCCAGCCACAAGCCAGTGATGTTTGGCGAGGGACCACTATCTTTCATACATTCTGTCGGCTGGGCAAGCAAGTTTGTAAGGTGATTATCGATAGTGAAAGTTGCATCAGTGAAATCTCTACGGGCACTGTCTCCAGTCTTGGTCTTACACCTGTGGACCATCCTTGCCCCTATCGAGTATCATGGGTGGATTCCACCTCCATTCCGATCAAGCTGCGGTGTCTAGTCCCACTGCAGTTCCGTGCCTACCGTGATGATATCTGGTGTGATGTCCTTCCCATGGTGGTGGGCAGTATTATTCTTGGTAGGCCGTGGTTATTTGATCGGGATGCCACACTCCATGGCCGGTCGAACACCTGTACCTTCGACCATGCTGGCCAACGGATTACTCTCCACCCCCATCAGCCCAAGAGCCCATCAGTTAGGGGTCCTACTGGCCCTAGTACTCCGGAGCCTTCCATCCCCGGGCCCAATACCCCATCCCCAGCTCGGGCTATGACCGTTACATCTGGCCCAGGCGAGCCCTCGACTAGGAGGTTGATGATGATTAGCTCCCGAGAAATGGAGCGGGAGGCTAGTCGGGACTGCCATGTATTTGCTATTACGGTCCGAGAGGTGGAGCCGAACTCCGAGGGTGAACTCCCACCCGATGTCATTCCCATTCTGCAGGAGTTCGCTGATATTTTTCCCGAGGAGCTTCCCGAGGGACTCCCACCCATGCGGGATATTCAGCATGCTATCGACCTGATTCTGGGCTCCTCATTCCCCAATCTTCCTCATTATCGCATGAGTCCCACGGAATATGCCGAGCTAAAACGGCAGGTCGATGAGTTGATGCAGAGAGGGTCTGTTCAGGACAGCATGAGTCCATGTGCTGTTCCTGCATTACTCGCCCCGAAGAAGGATGACACGTGGGGAATGTGCATTGATAGCCGTGCCATCAACAAAATCAGCGTGAAGTACAGGTTCCCTATTCCCCGCCTAGATGACATGCTAGAGATGATGGCTGGTGCCACTATCTTCTCAAAGATTGATCTTAAGAGTGGCTACCATCAGGTGAGGATTATGTTGTGCCCCTGTAGTTTTGATGATAGCAAACACTATGAGTCACAAGTCAGTGCATCGTTCACACCAGCAAGTCTATACTGTGCATACTACATCGTCAAAGTCTATACATTGCATTGTAGCATGCACGCACTCAAAGTCCATACACTATGCATTTGGGCATCGTTCAAAACATAAGTCTATACACTCCGTTGCATACAGACGTAAGGCAATGTCTTGTACTCAAAGTCTATACATGCACACTGTATTACACATCAGCAAGTCTGTACACTGGTGTCGTCTGCACACATGTCATAGCAAGTCTGTACATTGGTGGCAAGTCTGTATATTGCCCTGCTTCAGGCACGCTAAGTCTCTATATCATCTTGGCACTAGTGAAGACTGTACAGAGTCTGCCTAGTCTGCTGCATTCAAAGTCTATACATTGCAGCCTGTGCTTGTATCACGTGCATCAAGTCTATACATTGCTCCGTCTCACTTAGCGTCTCATGCTATGTCTGTACATCGCATCGCATGCACCGTCTCACTCAACGTCTATGTGCATAAATCAAAGTCTGTACAGCCAGTGCATCCTGCGTCTCACTCAGCGTCTCATGTGCATATGCAAAGTCTGCACATCCAGTGCATCCTTTGATTTAAAGTCCATACATTGGCTATCGTACGCACACTAAGTCACGGCAGTCTGTGCATAGCTGCATCATTAAGTCCGTGCATCCATTTCTAATGTACATACTTTGCTTGATGCATTCTGCATTACACACTACAAAGCCTGTACATCATTGTCGCATGCATACTAAGTCCATACACTGCTTGGTGACTTGCATATGGACTCATCATAATTGTGCACACTTTGTTAAATACAGTCTACATTACACCTCCTCAAGTCAGTACATTCACTCTTCTATAGAACATGAAAGTCAGTGCATCTTTCATCCTAGCATATATACTTTGTACAGCTTTGGCATCGTAGGCATGCACAAGTCTTGCATGCTCACACTTGTTGCATAGTGAAGTCTGTACAAGCTTTTAGTCTTAAACTGATAACTCTATCTGACTGACTGACAGGTACTTTTCGTGAAGTTTAAGAATGGCACATGATCCGAGAAGGAAGGACGGCTCAAGATCGTGACATGTGTAAAGCAGCAAGCATGGATGCTGCCACGTGACCAAATGATTGGGCGGGAAATGTAGAAGCCACACGCCCTCCTAATTACTGCTGGTATAAAAGGAACACTTCTTCTATCTGGAGAAGATGTGGTGAAGCTCGAGCAGAGAAAGTGAAGCAGCAGAGAGCCACCGAGAGCAGAGAAGAAAAAGAGAGAGAAGAGAAGAGCAGAGAAGAAAAAGAGAGAGAAGAGAATATTGAGAGAGAGGAGTTGAGAGAGCTTGTCTGAATGTTCCTCAGTCTCTTGGTTCAGATACCAGAGCTGAGTTTGCTCATTGCGAGCTATATTCTCTTTTGAGATTTCTTGTTTTCGTTTGATTCTATTTTGCTTTCCGAAACTTTGTCTTCAAGCTGTGTGTCAGCAGTTTGCAGTGGAGGATTCCACTGGACGGGTAAGCTGTAGTCCCCAGCGGTTTGCAGAGGTGTAGCCTCTAGACAGGTGAAGCTGTAATTCCTCAGCGAGCGAGACTTGGTCTCGGATAGCAAGCTGTGAAGCTCAGCGGTTGTAGGCTAAGCTATATTGCCCAGCAGACGCAAGCTGTGTTGCACAGCAGTAAGCCACACTTGGGTTGAGTGTGGGGTGGACGTAGGTCTGCTGACCGAACCACCTAAAAATCTGGTGCTCTAAGTGTTTGTGTGATTGCTTTTGATCTGATGTGTGGCTGCGTTTCCTAATTCGCTTCTCAGATCGCTTTGTTTCTGATCAGATCCAACGCTCTAGTTAGTACTCTTGTAGATCTATTGAAATTCCGCATTAGAGCCTTATTGCACTGTTATATTAGGCCATTGATCTATTCACCCCCCTCTAGATCTACACTTCGTGGTGACAGAGTGCTTCGATCTAACACAACAGTTGGTATCAGAGCCTAACTCTTCTACAGGGACTTACAGCCCGAAGAGGAAGGTACAGATGGATGCAAGAGGGTTGATCGCTGAAGGACATTCTACCACCAAGCCCCCTTACTTTGATGGATCAAATTATGCATACTGGAAGAACCGTATGCAAGTCTTCTTGAGGGCGAAGGATTATGAGACTTGGAAGGTGGTGAGTAAAGGACCTTTTGAGCTGTCCCCGAACGAGGATGTCTGGACCAAAGAAGATATCCGAAGGTCCACTCTGAACTGGAGCGCCATCAATGCGATTCAGTGCGCCCTGCACCCCACAGAGTTCTCTCGTGTATCGTCTTGCACTTCAGCCAAAGAGATGTGGAATAAGCTGGAGGCTATCTACGAAGGGACCTCTCAGGTCAAAGAGACGAAGGCAAACCTCCTGGTGTCAGAGTATGAAGCTTTCCAGGATGAAGCCCAATGAGACCATCAAGGAGATGTACGCTCGACTGATAGTCATCACAAACGGTCTCAGAGGTCTCGAGAAGACATATTCAAAATATGAGATTGTAAGGAAAATCCTGCGTTCCCTGACTCCTATTTGGCACACTAAAGCTACTGTAATGGAAGAGTCAAGGGATCTGTACAACACCAGGGTAGATGAGTTGATTGGATCGCTGATGGCTTATGAAATACATCTGCCGAAGATAGAGGAAGCTGAGAAGAAGAAAAAACCGATCGCTCTAAAAGTTGGTGCTAGCAAATCCAGCCGATCCAGCTATAATGGATCATCATCCGAGGAGAGCCTGTCTGTAGAAGAAATAGAAGGTGATGAGATAGCAATGATCACCAGAGAATTCAGGCGGTTCCTCAGGAAAGAAGGAAGGCGATTCAGCCGAAGAAACCATGGTGGTGGCTGACGGGATACAAGGTATAAATCTAATCCTGTAAGGAAAACTGAAACTAATGTGTGTTACCAATGCAGGAAGTCCGGCCATCTAAAAGTTGATTGTCCAGAGAATCAGAAGCACAAGGACAAGTCCAAGAGAAAGAACACTAAAGGGAAAGCCATGGTAAGTACCTGGAGTGATGAGGACGAAGGTACCTTGAGCAGCAGCTCGGACAGTGAGGAAGAATCAGAAAAACCTATGTGTCTTATGGCAACCAGTTCTGAAGACAGAGAGGAAGATTCTGATGAGGTACCCTCTCGATTTGATAATTTTACCATTGCTGATTGGGTAGATGCCTATCATGATATTGCTGATAAAGTAGATGATATTAGAAAAGAAAATAGGCATCTAAGAAGAAAAATAAATTCCATGCAAAATGACAAAACCTTGACTGATAAAATTGCATGCCTCGAATATGAAAATGCTAAGCTGAAACTCACATGTTCTGAAATTGAAGAAATCAAGCATGAGTTAAAAATTTCTAAGGAAGAGAATGAGAGGCTAGAAAATGCAATTGATGAATGGAAATTGAAAATACAAAAATATGAGAGTGAGATGAAGCTTGTAAATGAAAAGTATGAAGCTGTCCTAAGTGTGAACACTGAACTGAGGAAATATGTTGAAGATGTTCAGAAAGATAATGAGGACAAGCTGAGAACAATAGAAAAGATGACCCAAGGTTCAGAGAACTTAAATGCCTTATTAAGGTCAAAAGTCAACTTCAAGAGAGAGGGTCTTGGATTTAATTCCAGTGCAACTAAAAGCTTTGCAATGAAGACTATATCATTTGTTGCACAGAAAGAGAAAAGGCCTCTCATTAACATGAATTCAGATAATTCTGTAAATAAAACTGTGAACCTGAAGAAGCCCAGTGCTGAGGAGAAGGGCAAACAAAAGATTGGTGAGCATAGCAGAGCTGGTACATCCAAGCCAAATCCTAAAGCTCAGTCTCAGGTTAGGGGTCAGCCTACACATGCATATAAACCCCATGGTAAGGCCACTAAGTCTCACAGACCTTGCACCAGAAATTGGGTTGGTGGGTATGGCAATTGGACACCTAGGAACATACATTTCTTCAGCCAGCCCAGAAACTACTATGGCCACAATTTCGTGAATGCACCCTGGCCAAGGCACTGGCACAGAAGCAACAAATCTGTCAATAATTATGCGGGTGCCAACAAGAAGAAAAACAACAAAAAGAAGAGGAATAACAACAAAAAGAAATCTGTAAAATCCAATGAACAGAATTCTTTTAAACAAATGTGGATTCCTAAAAGTTTGCTTTCATGTTTTACCAGTATTTCATCTGCTCTGGAGCCCAAACAGACTTGGGTTCCAAAATTCTCTACCTAATTGTGTGTGCAGGTATGCCTGGCAGCCAAGAATAACCTGTGGTACCTGGATAGTGGCTGCTCCAGGCATATGACAGGAGATAAGGCCAAGTTCTGCATGCTGACAGAGAAACATGGAGGCCTTGTCACCTTTGGTAGCAACACAAAAGGTAGAATTGTCGGGTCAGGTAAGGTTGGTAAGTGTACTACCTGTTGCATTGAAGATGTCATGCTGGTTGAAGGTTTAGCATATAATTTACTTAGTATCAGCCAGTTATGTGATAAAGGGTATAAAGTTCTTTTTGACTCTCAATGCTGTAAAGTGTTTGAACCTGATTCTGACTTTGTTAAGTTTTCTGGTAAAAGAATTAATAATACATACATGATAGATTTAGATGACATATCACATTCTAACCTATGCCTCACTGTTAGCAAAGAAGATTTAACATTCTTATGGCATCGTAGGTTAGGCCATGCTAGTTACACAGTATTGCATAAATTGAATAAGCACAGCATGGTTAGAGGACTTCCTGAAGTTTCTTTTAAGAAAGAAAATAAACTCTGTGATGCATGTACTCAGTCCAAGTTAACTAGAAAGTCATTCAAATCTAGAATAGAAAATCTATCCTCTAAACCCTATGAGCTGATACACATGGACCTTTTTGGGCCAATCAGGTCTGTCAGCTTATCAGGGAGGAAGTATGGGTTTGTTCTGGTAGATGACTTCTCTAGGTACACTTGGGTATACTTCCTGTCACAGAAAAGTGATGCATTCACAGAATTTCAGGAGTTCTGTCTTAAGATAAACCAGAAAATTGAAAACATTTTAACTGATCATGGAGGTGAGTTTGAAAACTCACAGTTTGAGGATTTCTGCAGGACAAATGGTATTCATCACAAGTTCTCCTCACCAAGGACACCCGAGCAGAATGGAGTTGTGGAGAGGAGAAACAGAACCCTGGTGGAGATGGGTCGCACACTCTTGGTTGAAGGTGGTCTGCTAAGGAAGTTCTGGGCTGAAGCTGTAAATACTGCCTGTTATGTAATCAACAGAGCTATGGTAAGACCTTCCACCCAGAAAACACCTTATGAGATCATAAAGGGTAAGAAACCTTCAATTGCTCATTTCAAGATTTTTGGTTGCAAATGCTTTATTCATATAAATGATAAAAGAGACCTTGATAAATTTGAACCTAAAGGTGAACCAGGAATTTTTTTTGGTTACTCTGAAAACACCCGGGCATATAGAGTGTATAATCTAAACTCCAAATCTGTTGAAGAATCTCCACATATTGTTTTTGATGAATCTTTGGTAAAGACTAATATTCGTCAATGTAGGAATGAAGACAATGGTGATATTCTGAAAGATGGGAACCCTGCAGACAAATCGGAAGATGAGGAAGAAAATGAAGAGCTTAATGGAGAAGAGCCTACAGTTCAGGGGGAGGTAAGTGAAAATCATGATAATCAAATTGTCAACATTAGATATCTGAAAGATCATCCTGTAGATAATGTGATTGGCAATTTGCATGACCCTCCTAGGACTAGAAGCCATTTTAGAATTCAAAATGAACTGAATGCATATGCTCTTGTTTCTCATGTAGAACCCAAGTCCATTGACTGTGCTCTCAAGGATGTGCATTGGACTAATGCCATGCATGAGGAGCTCAATCAATTTGATAGGAATAAGGTGTGGCACTTGGTCCCACCTCCTGATCATGGGACAGTCATAGGGACTAAATGGATATTTAGGAATAAAACTGATGAGTTAGGGAATGTAGTTAAGAATAAGGCCAGACTTGTTGCTCAGGGGTATAACCAAGAATTTGAATAGATTTTGAAGAGTCTTTTGCCCCTGTAGCCAGGTTAGAGGCAATTAGAATTTTATTGGCTTATGCATGCTCCCTAGGAATAAATCTCCAGCAGATGGATGTAAAATCTACTTTTCTAAATGGAGAAATCAGTGAGGATGTCTATGTGATGCAGCCTCCTGGCTTTGAATGTTTAGACTTCCCCAATCATGTTTATAAACTTAATAAAGCTCTCTATGGTCTTAAGCAAGCCCCTAGAGCTTAGTATGACAGGTTGAGCAAATTTCTCACAGATAAGAACTTCACAAGAGGAGTAGTTAATCAAACTTTGTTCACTAAGGTAAGTCATCCAGATATACTTATTGTTCAAATTTATGTGGATGACATAGTTTTTGGGTCAACTAACCCCAAACTGTGTGAGGAGTTTTCTCAGATTATGACTAATGAATTTGAAATGAGCTCAATGGGCGAGCTCAAATTATTTCTTGGACTACAGGTTACACAGTCAAAAGATGGAACCTTCATCACTCAGTCCAAGTACATAAGGGATTTACTGAAGAAATACAAGATGGACAACCTCAAAGAAATAGCTGCTCCAATGGGTACCTCGACCAGCTTAGATACAGATCCTCAAGGTAAACCAGTGGACCAAAAGCTATATAGAGATATGATCGGATCCCTTTTATATCTTACAGCATCTAGGCCTGATATTCAGTTTGCAGTGTGTCTATGTTCTAGATTTCAGGCTAGTCCTAAAGAATCACACCTTAAGTCTGTGAAAAGGATTTTTAGGTATCTACTAGGCACTCAAGAGCTTGGTCTATGATATCCTGCTTGGTGTGAGTTAGAACTTCTAGCCTACACTGATGCAGACTATGCTAGGTGTCGAGTAGATAGAAAAAGTACTAGTGGCTACTGTCAATTCCTAGGTGGTTGTCTAGTGTCTTGGGCATCTAAAAAGCAACACACAGTAGCTTTGTCCACAGCTGAGGCTGAATATGTCGCAGCTGGCAACTGTGTAGCCCAAGTACTTTGGATCAAGCACCAACTGTCTGATTATCAGATAAAATTGGGATGTATTCCAATTTTATGTGATAATACTAGTGCTATATGTTTAGCAAAAAATCATGTTCATCATTCCAGGACTAAGCATATTGAGATCAAACACCATTTTCTTAGAGATGCTGTCAATAAAAATGAAATTGAATTGAATTTTATTGAAACAGAAAAACAAATTGCTGATATCTTTACTAAGCCACTAGGGAATGAAAGGTTCAAATTTCTTAGAAGAGAACTTGACTTGTGTAAATTTCAGCATGATGAATAAATTTTCAGGTGGTTTGAATAAAATTCTGATCTGGATTTACATTTGGTAGTCTAAATAAAACTCTGTGGTTGTTGAATGTTGCACCAGACCATGCATGCATAACATTCATATTTTTCATGACATATCAATTGGCATCACACTCATGATCCTCATTGCATATCATTCAGCCATGACTATGTCTAAGCTCTCTTTCCTCTAATTCTTCCCATTCATTTGCAAAACCACATGCATATAGACAGGGGGAGTGTTGTATGTAATTCAGAGAGGTCATCAACTTCATTGATACTCAAACTCGTTTCTCTCTTGATTTCATTAAACCCCTTGACCCTGAATGAGTTGAGTCTGACAATATGGCAATCTGTTAGTCAGTTCTAATTCTTAAGCAATAGAAAACATACTTCTTCCTTTATAAGAATTTTAAATGCTTAAGGACTGACTTAATGGTTTAAATTTTATAAACTTTAGAGTTTAAAGATTGCAATAAGTAAATAAGAATGCTGATAATTGATAAAGCTCTCAACCCTTATTTCATTACATGTCAGACAAAGTTAACTGTATCTGAAATCTGAAAACTCACCTGAAATCATGTTAGAGAAGGCTAAGTATGTGTATTGTCCTTAAACAAGTCATTCTGAAACAAATAAAGGACAGCTAAGAAAAATATTAAAAATCCTTGAAAAATAATGTTGGCAGAGCAATGACTGGTAAAGCACCGAGAAACTGAGTGATCTATCAAAGAAATGGATAACACTTAAGTCATGATGTGCATCAGTTATCTCTGTATAAATGGTCAAAACAGTAGGGTAGTTTCACTGAGTACCTGGGATACCTGCGTCTCATAAACGTGTATCCTCACACAAAAATGTGTAAATCAGTCCTGTTGAATTTGAACATAGGCAGAATGGTCCATCATGTTAAGTATCTAGGGGTACTGGCGTCTGATAAATGTGTACCCTTATGCAAAAAGACAAATGGTACCTGAATGCCCTTAATGAAATAAAATTGAAAATGCTGTTCATTCAAAAAGAAAATTCAGGTATGTCAAATTGTTTAATTTCAATACATGACCTGGTATCTCTTAACAAATTTTACTGAGTCTAAGAATGTAAGATACTTTGAAACTAAATCTCTCATGCTCAAATGTGATTCTGATTTATTACTATTATCATGCACAGCAAACTCATTCATTGATTGTAGTGCATGAACTCTAATTTTTATAACCTTCAAACCAGAATTAAATCTCTAAGCAGTTTCTAAATTCATATGACTGAAGGCTCTGTGCTTTAGAATGCTTAATTCTTGAACTACTTGCTCAGAATGCCAGTCAGATGTCCTTCTTCCCTTACACTTTCTTTCCCTCCTCTTTGTTGATGGCAAAGGGGGAGAATATATTGTCTATTTGATGAATTCCAAGGGGAGTGTATACATTGTTATTACAAAGGGGGAGTGTATGCATCATGTTATGGTAAAGGGGGAGATCTTGTTAGAACTTGCATTCGTTATTTCATCTCATAGCATGCATTCGGAGTCAGTGTAACCCATAGTGTTGCCATCATCAAAAAGGGGGAGATTGTTGTGCCCATGTAGTTTTGATGATAGCAAACACTATGAGTCACAAGTAAGTGCATCGTTCACACCAGTAAGTCTATACTGTGCATACTACATCGTCAAAGTCCATACATTGCATTGTAGCATGCACGCACTCAAAGTCCATACACTATACATTTGGGCATCATTCAGAACACAAGTCTATACACTCCGTTGCATACAGATGTAAGGCAATGTCTTGTACTCAAAGTCCATACATGCACACTGCATTACACATCAGTAAGTCTGTACACTGGTGTCGTCTGCACACATGTCATAGCAAGTCTGTACATTTGTGGCAAGTCTGTATATTACCCTGCTTTAGGCACGCTAAGTCTCTATATCGTCTTGGCACTAGTGAAGACTGTACAGAGTCTGCCTATTCTCTGCATTCAAAGTCTATACATTACAGCCTGTGCTTGTATCACGTGCATCAAGTCTATACATTGCTCCATCTCACTTAGCGTCTCATGCTAAGTCTGTACATCGCATCGCATGCACCGTCTCACTCAGCGTCTATGTGCAGAAATCAAAGTCTGTATAGCCAATGCATCTTGCGTCTCACTCAGCATCTCATGTGCATATGCAAAGTCTGTACAGCCAGTGCATCCTTTGATTTAAAGTCCATACATTGGCTGTCGCACGCACACTAAGTCCATACATTTGTTGACGGCAGTTTGTGCATAGCTGCATCATTAAGTCCGTGCATCCATTTCCAATGTACATACTTTGCTTGATGCATTCTGCATTACACACTACAAAGCCTGTACATCATTGTCGCATGCATACTAAGTCCATACACTGCTTGGTGACTTGCATATGGACTCATCATAATTGTGCACACTTTGTTAAATACAGTCTACATTACACCTCCTCAAGTCAGTACATTCACTCTTCTATAGAACATGAAAGTCAGTGCATCTTTCATCCTAGCATATATACTTTGTACAGTTTTGGCATCGTAGGCATGCACAAGTCTTGCATGCTCACACTTGTTACATAGTGAAGTCTGTACAAGCTTTTAGTCTTAAACTGATAACTCTATCCGACTGACTGACATGTACTTTTCGTGAAGTTTAAGAACGGCACATGATCCGAGAAGGAAGGACGGCTCAGGATCGTGACATGTGTAAAGCAGCAAGCCTGGATGCTGCCACGTGACCAAATGATTGGGCGAGAAATGTGGAAGCCACACACCCTCCTAATTGCTGCTGGTATAAAAGGAACACTTCTTCTATCTGGAGAAGATGTGGTGAAGCTCGAGCAGAGAAAGTGAAGCAGCAGAGAGCCACCGAGAGCAGAGAAGAAAAAGAGAGAGAAGAGAAGAGCAGAGAAGAAAAAGAGAGAGAAGAGAATATTGAGAGAGAGGAGTTGAGAGAGCTTGTCTGAATGTTCCTCAGTCTCTTGGTTCAGATACCAGAGCTGAGTTTACTCACTGTGAGCTATATTCTCTTTTGAGATTTCTTATTTTTGTTTGATTCTATTTTACTTTCCGAAACTTTGTCTTCAAGCTGTGTATCAGCGGTTTGCAGTGGAGGATTCCACTGGACGGGTAAGCTGTAGTCCCCAGCGGTTTGCAGAGGTGTAGCCTCTAGACAGGTGAAGCTGTAATTCCTCAGCGGGCGAGACTTGGTCTCAGACAGCAAGCTGTGAAGCTCAGCGATTATAGGCTAAGCTGTATTGCCCAGCGGACGCAAGCTGTGTTGCGCAGCAGTAAGCCACACTTGGGTTGAGTGTGGGGTGGACGTAGGTCTGCTGACTGAACCACCTAAAAATCTAGTGCTCTAAGTGTTTGTGTGATTGCTTTTGATCTGATGTGTGGCTGCGTTTCCTAATTCGCTTCTCAGATCGCTTTGTTTCTGATCAGATCCAACGCTCTAGTTAGTACTCTTGTAGATCTGTTGAAATTCCGCATTAGAGCCTTATTGCACTGTTATATTAGGCCATTGATCTATTCACCCCCCTCTAGATCCACACTTCGTGGTGACAGAGTGCTTCTATCTAACACAACAGATTAGGCCAGGTGATGAGTGGAAGACCGCATTCAAGACCAAGGATGGTCTGTATGAGTGGTTGGTTATGCCCTTTGGGTTGACCAATGCCCCTAGCACCTTCATGCGACTCATGACTCAGGTCATTCGACCATTCATTGGAGTCTTTGTGGTAGTGTACTTCGATGATATCCTTATCTATAGTCGCACCACGGGGGACCACTTAGACCACCTTCGATAGGTCTGTCTACTTCTTAGGTGAGAACAGCTGTATGCGAACCCACAGAAGTGTGCCTTCATGACACCTCAGCTTACCTTCTTGGGTTTTATTGTGTCTAGTACTGGGGTCTCCGCCGATCCGGAGAAGGTCCGGGCCATTGTTGAGTGGTCGGAACCCCGTACGGTCCATGATGTCCACAGCTTCCATGGCCTTGCGACGTTCTATCGTCGTTTCATCCGCGGATTTAGCTCCGTCACCTCCCCGATCACGGATTGTATCGGAAGGGCACATTTGTGTGGATGAAGGCCGCAGCGGCTGCCTTCAAGGACATCAAGGAGCGCATGACCCAGACACCTATCCTTCAATTGCCAGATTTTTTGAAGGTGTTTAAGGTCTCTTGTGATGCGTTGGGTGTGGGGATTGGAGGGGTCTTGAGTCAGGAGACCCACTCGGTCGCATATTTCAGTGAGAAGCTGAATGACGCGAAACTGCGATACTCCACTTATGATACGGAATTCTATGTAGTTGTTCAGGCTCTTAGGCATTGGAGGCACTATCTATTGCATCAGGAGTTTATCTTATACTCCAATCATGAGGCTTTGAGGTACCTCCATTCCCAAAAGAAGCTTAATGCGCGTCACAGTCGTTGGGTTGAGTATCTCCAGCAGTTCACATTTGTGCTAAAACATAAGGCTGGAGTGGAGAACAAGGTGGCCAATGTCTTGAGTCGGCGAGCGTGTTTGCTTACCACCATGAGTGCCTAGGTCATAGGGTTAGAGAAGATGAGAGAGGTCTATGTTGACTGTCCTGACTTCGGTCAGATTTATACCACTCTCCAGGCCGGACCCTCGAGAGACCTTGATGATTATGTGCTTCAGGAGGGTTACCTCTTTCGAGGAGGCAGGCTTTGTGTTTCCTGAACTTCGGTTCGAGACTTCTTAGTCTGGGAGCTACATGCGAGAGGTCTAGCCGGCCACTTTGGTCGGAACAAGACTATCGAGGCTGTTGAGCATAGATTTTATTGGCCGAGCTTGAAGCGTGATGTTGCTCATATTGTGGCTCAGTGCCGTACATGTGCTACGACCAAAATGAAGAAGCAAAGCTCGGCCTTTATACACCTCTTCCCGTGCCTGATGCCCCGTGGCAGGATATTATCATGGATTTTGTCTTGGGATTGCCACGTACCTCTAGGAAGCATGATTCGGTCTATGTGGTTGTCGATCGATTCTTAAAGATGGCCCTTTTTATTCCCTGCTCGAAGACTTCGGATGCTTCGAGGGTAGCCCGCCTATTCCTTACTTATGTGGTGTGCAAGTTTGGGTTACCTCGTACCATAGTGTCTGACCGCGATGTTAGATTCACCAGTTATTTTTGGAAGACACTGTGGCATATGTTGGGTACTCACCTCAAGTTTTCCACTGCATATCATCCCCAGACAGATGGTCAGACCGAGGTGGTCAATAAAAGTCTGGGTGACCTTTTGAGGTGTCTTGTCAGGGATCATCTAGGGGATTGGGATCTCATATTACCATTGGCAGAATTTGCATATAATGATTCGGTTAATAGGTCTACCGGTATGAGTCCATTCGAGATTGTCACAGGTCGTAGGCCTAGGAAGCCAGTGGATCTTGTTCCCATGCCCATCCATGCACGAGTGTCGGAGTCTGCCGAGTCGTTTGCTAGGCATGTTAGGAGTTTGCATGATGACATCCGTCGTCACATTGAGGCCAGCAATGCACGGTATAAGGAGTTAGCCGATGCCCATCGACACCACCGTGAGTTTCAAGAGGGTGAATATGTCATGATCAGGGTAAGACCTGAACGGTTTCCCTCTGGAATCGTAAAGAAATTGCAAGCTCGCGGAGCCGGTCCATTTAGAGTGTTGAAACGTGTTGGATCTAATGCGTATGTTGTGGACTTGCCCGAGGAATATGGTATAAGCTCTACTTTCAATGTATCAGATCTAGTTGCCTATAGGGACCCAACGATGATCCCTAGTGAGCCTTTTGAGCCATCCCCTCCCATTGAGAGTGATCCCACAACTTAGTGTCCACCTCCAGCCCCTTTTCCACAGCATCGAGAGTATATCGATCATATACTGGATGAGCAGGTGACAGTTACCAGGAGTGGATCTTACCTGTGCTACCCGCCACCGAGGATACTTGGATTACCCGTGGGGAGTTGCAGTGGATAGATTCGGACCTGTTGGAGCGCTACCAGAGCGATGCAGACCCTTACTCGATAGGGTCGAGTTTCTCCCACCTGGGAAGAATTGGTGCGGACACTATAGCGAGCGAGAAGCACGAACCGGCGAGCCGTCAGTACCGTACGCGGAGCACCACTCGAGCTACATCAGCTTCTCTTTGGCTCAGAGATAGTCTGGAATCTCCGCCTTGAGTCTTGGACACTTTTAGCATTTACTTGCATTATTTTAGCACTTGTTTGCATTGTATTTGGGCATGTAATGTGTGTTTTATTTGGGTTTTTCATTTTGGGCTCATTTTAAGGCTCTTAATAAGCCATTTGGGTTAAGCCCTTTAGAGTATATTAAGGGGTGATTGCCATATTGGGCTATGAGGCTTCATTAAGCTTCATATTGGGTTCTTAAGCCACTTAAGGCCCAATTAAGCTTCCCCTCCTCATGGGTCACCTAGGTTGGAATAGAATGGGCTTGTGGATGGCCTTTGATGGCCTTGAGCCAACTTGGCCCAAGAAGGGCCCATGTAGGGGGCGCACCACCTTTTGTCTCTATTAGGCTAGTTGTTTTATTTTCTTTTATTTTCTTTCTTCTCTTTGACCACATGGGAGAAATATTTTCCTAGCTTTCCCAAGATGCCCTCATCAACCCTAGATGAGGGCCCATGTAGGGGGCTTGTGGATGGCCTTTGATGGCCTTGAGCCAACTTGGCCCAAGAAGGCCCATGTAGGGGGCGCACCACCTTTTGTCTCTATTAGGCTAGTTGTTTTATTTTCTTTTATTTTCTTTCTTCTCTTTGACCACATGGGAGAAATATTTTCCTAGCTTTCCCAAGATGCCCTCATCAACCCTAGATCTGAGGGCATGGAAGGTCATTTGCCATGGGAGGTCAAGTCATATAAAGAGTTGTAATTTTCATTTCTTACACAATTAATGCCAAAAAAAATCAGAATTTTGTTGGAGCCTCCAAGCTTGGTGCGCCCTCCTCCTCTCTCCTCCCCCTTATTGAAGCTGTGAAGGTTGCTTCCAGAGGTGTGAAGCCTCTCCTTCAAGTCTCTTATGAGTGGGAAGCTCAGATCTATCACCGCCGCCGCCATCGAGCTGCCATCGCACCGCCACCGCCACCTTATCGAAGTTCTGTCTTCACCCAACAACAGCCCCTTCCACGAATTTTAACTCTCAGATCCGAGATCTTATGAGTGCAAAAATTTCAGGGTGAGTTCTAGGGATCCAACCCACGTTCCATAAAATTTGGTTTGGCCTTTAGATTCCGATTTCTATTTTTCCATTTTCATCCATCTTTTCCTTTCAGATCTGCCAGGTTTCTATCTACTGTTACAGCAACCCTGATCTTCCCAACTTCGACCCACTTTTTGATTTTTTCTAGAGCCCCCAATTTTACTGGAGGTTCTTTCACCATCCCCTCCACTCATGAATTTTTTTGGAATTAAAAAAAGGCTACACCTATTTTCTAAAAATCACTTTCTGATCCATTTCAGTTCTGTCTGCCCCTGTCCAGATCCGACAACCTTCCAGTATAAAATACTTTTCCCTACCCAAACCTCCACCAAATCAGTCATTAGAATTATTTCCATTTTCCTCTCTCTTTCCTCTAAAACTTTCATGAGGGCTAGAGATCTGAATCGGAAGGCTACCTCGCGGTCAATGCCAACTCTCAAGAAATTCAGTTTCTGCCCAGTCAGATCTGAAACTGAGAATAGGCCGATTCTAAAATCGCCCATCATAAGCACAGCTCCGGTGAATTTTTCTGAGTCCCACAGGGTCGAAGGACTTTGAGAGAGCTTTCCAACGATACATCTTGAGCATCGATCCGACGTTGGGAGTGATCGCAGCAACCGATCTCGCCGGATCACGTGCCTGAAAATAGAAGTAACCAGTCCGTGGGCAGCAACTCCAAAGCTTGGAGATCGGAGCCGATCGGCCTCCGACCGGCGTTCCCGCCCGACCACCTTCCAGGGAGGGGCGCCACCAGGGGTCTCCATCACAGAGGGACCCACCCCAGTAGGCCCGGAGGATAGAGTGGTCCGTGGGCCCCACGAACCCGTAGATCGCGTCGTCCGGACAGCACGAAAACACGGATTCGGCACCGACGGAACGACATCAAGATGCTGCCCGTCAACCCAATTCACGTGACTCCCGGGCCCCACATGTGACCTTTTACCTCCCTGCGTGGAGTGGGTCAAATTGTTGTACCACAGTAAAACTTTGTTAACCGGGAGTCCAGTTTTGGCCGGGATTGTCTTCCCCACGCTGGGTGCGTGGAGGTACGATCGTAACTTCTCGGCATTATTTTGCTTAGCTAGTATATGGTCATATGCCGATGTGAGAGTGTAGGATTCTAGCCCGTGAGTCCATGTCACCGCTGTGAGCGAGAGAGTGACCCGTCCCGTGGCTCAATCCGAGCACGGAAGTGAGTCGGACTACCCTTAAGTCTGCCGGTTCCTCAACCGTGCACGATTCGTGTTTCCCTCGCTTGGGACGACGAGTGAGTTTGCGTTTCTGTTAGCGACGTATAGCCCATAGGACCTCTTAGTGTTGGGCCTAATGTCTCTCCCATCGTATGTTGCTGGTCGTGTGTGCATTTAGAGTCCGAGGTCCATATCACTTAGAGTCGGTCCCTGTGTCTGTCCCGCATCAAATGGTTAGAGATGTCCAAGTGACTTTAAAATCTTGCATGCCTACCCATGGAAAGGGTTATGTTAATTCTGGATCTGATTCGAGATAGTATGGCGGTGGCTTAGACCTGGGTCAAAATTGTAGAATTGGGGTCATTATGCACTGCACTTGGTGGGCCATGCGAGGTGGCAAATGGAGCACGGAGGTTCATCGACAGATTCGGGACTTGAGGATAAGTTTAGGTAGGTGCCGATTATGGTTTGTGTTGTGGTTCCTGGCGTGGTGGTCCGAGCAGCAGCAATGTAGGAGGTGGATATTTTGAGGACCCAAGAATTAAGAATGGGTTAGTGTCAACAAGGATAGATTCGAGGGAATAATGTCTGGTGGTTACAAGTGTAGCAGTCTTCGAGCCTGGTATCTTTAGTAATTTCCTCGCTCGCCACTAAGCTTTTTGACAGGTTAGTGATTCCAAGATCAGAGATAAGCATAGGAAGGGAGACTACAGTAGCGGCCAACTCAACTACTATGGCATAGTGTGACTGGCGACCAGTAGAGCCAGTGCTCTAGGCGTGGTGAGTCACTGTTTAGCAAGTTATGATGGTGTACCGGGAAATACTACTAGTGTGATCTGACGGAACACTTGGTAGGTATTGTCGGAGGAGCTGACCTAATGGTAGCGATGGTTTTTCTTGGTACTGGAAGGCGAGGTTCCCAACATACATGAGATTCAAGGTCGGGGCAAGCGTGGAGATCTCCCGCTTCATAGGAAGTATGTTGGTGTCTCCTTGGTTGGAGGGCAATACGTTTTGGTTGAATTCTGTCGCCTTTCATTGCGTGTTCGGATTGCTTGGCCACCACGTGTATGCCAAAGAGTCAATGTGAGAAGTGCCCTGGTTACTGGTAGTGTGGTGGCCTGTAAGAAGTTATACGCTCCTATAGATGTGCAAGGGCGTGTTGGCATGTTAAGGAAGGATGAGTGCCAGCTGGGCTATGTGTTCGAGAATTCATGGCTGGTATTGTAATTGCTGATGTGTTGTGGATCAGACCCTATGGAGTTGTAGGAGGATTGCCAGATCAGGAGAGAGAGTTTGTGCTCTGGGATCGAGGTATTTAAGCTTTCCTCACCCTATTTTCGGGAGTTAGCCAGCTGTGATTGAGAAATGTTTGGATGGCGGATGCCCAAGTTATTGTGCGTGCTGTGCAGAGTGCGTAGTGGAAGCCTAGTGAGCCCATAACCCATAGGTCCAAGATCGTAGTGATGGCAGGAAAAGGAAGGATTTCACAAAATTGGTAGAGTAGCGGAGGATTCTGACCAATATAGAAGATTGTCTCCCTGATGTGAGATTGTTTTTGGCTGTGTAAGCTATGTCAATTGCCGTGCCATTGCTCGAGGCATTGTGGTCTATGGCATCGGCGAAATAGAGAGCTGGAGAAATATGATGGCAAGTGTGCCAGATGAGTCTCCTATTCATCCAATGGAAGCAATGTCAAGTAATTGGTAGTGGACCTAGATGAGGGTTGGAAAGGAAATAGCCTAGTAGAGGACGAGGATGCGATGATCGGGGTCGGTAAGCTAGGTGCTCGACTTGTGTTGGAAGCTATGCCCTTCAAAGTCTAGAAGCTCTTCTCACATTCTTCAGTCCACTCATAATGATTCTCCTTTCTTGTTAGTCTGGTTAAAGGTACAACAATATTAGAGAAATCTTTAATGAACTTTCTATAATAACCTGCCAATCCCAAGAAACTCCTGACCTCAGTCACACTGGTAGGTCTCTCCTAAGTTCTCACGACCTCAACCTTAGAAGGGTCAACTGAGATTCCATCTTTAGAGATTATATGGCCTAGAAAAGAGACTTCTTGCAAGCAAAATTCACACTTACTAAACTTGGTGTACAATTGGTAATCTCTCAATAACTGCAAAGTCTTCTTTAGATGCTCCTCTTTGCTCTTAGAATAAATCAGAATATCAACGATAAAAATTACAACCCACTGATTAAGGTAGGGCCTGTACACACTGTTCATGAGCTGCATAAAAGCTGTAGGAGCATTCGTTAGCCCAAAAGACATCACAACAAGTTCAAAGTTCCCATAACTGTTCCTGAATGTCATCTTGTGGATGTCCACATCCTTGATACTCAATTAATGACAACCCACCTCAGATCAATCTTCAAGAAATATTGAGCTCTTAATATCTGATCGAACAACTTATCAATCCTTGGTAACAGGTACTTTGTCACACCCCGAGATATGTGTACAGCGGAAGATATTCGAGAATGTGGACAGTCAGCAATACGTCTCAAACTAGTAAGACAATCAGAGCGCTAAACATTCACACGCAAAAGAGGAATGCCCAAGGTCATATACTCAAAATACACCTTTATTGAATCATAATAATTAAAGTTTACAAGACACTTGGACTTGACTCTTTAACTCTAGACTCAAGAAAAGAAAAATTACATAACATGATCAACTTCATCGCCTATTACAGTGAAGGAACTAAAGTTACAATGTGACTCATGGATAACTATATGGACTCATAACTAAGGCTTCTCTCGTGCATCATTCACTCTCGGATCCGCCATTTGAATAGTCTGAATCCGACCCGCTAGAGTTTCCTGAAAAGATTAGAAAAGTAGGAAATGAGTACACTTGCCCAGTAGGTATCTTCGTATCAACATGAAGGCAAATTTAAGTAATTAACAATTTAGCTGTAGAAGGTAAGATAAAGGAAATACGATAAAATATGTGAATAAACCAAAATGACCATAAAACACAAGAATATGTATGGAGATGTGAATGTTTATGTAGAATGAGAGCATGATCGAGCAAGAATATAATGTGACCTTTCATGTAACGAGAATGTACTAGAATGTAACAAGAATGTACTTTTCATAACCATAAAGGCTATGTTCTAGAAAGTCATATAACAAGAATGCATAATTTCATGATGAGGCTCGTGGTTTTCATCCGTTTATAAAAAAAGTACTCCCGGCGTAATGCGACGCCAGTGTTTCTCATATCCCATGGTTTACACTATATTTCTGGCCATCCACCGAGGGGGTTAGTGTCGAGCCCTTGGACACTGTCCGTGCCCGCTCTTGTATCTTTAAGTTATAAATCAAGCTACTTTCACGAGAAATATAATAATGTACTTTCTAATCCATTGGGCTTTGAGGGTACAACCAGCTCAGTGTTCTAGTGGGAATCCCAGGCTCGCGGAGACTTACGGAGGCCTTGAAACAAGATCACCTAGTCCGATGGAAGGAATATCCAACGGAGAGGATCACAAGTCCAAGAGAGTGTTCCTATCAAGTGCGTGTGTAACTAATAGCATCGTACTGGAATACATTTTATGTACTTAAGAAAGACTGAGATGATAGTGAATCGTGTAGAAATAGCGATCAAATCATTAATGTAACAAGTTCTATAAATCATATGAAAATAACTTTAATACAAGACTATATGATTTTGGCCTGAAATTAACATAAGATTAAAATAAGGTTATGAATCATGAAGGGCATGAAATCTATCATGATTGATGCACAATATAATCAAAATCATGAATTTAAAGTCATAACTAGAATAGGACATGATTACCTAAGCTTAACATATAATTATAAGGCTTGATCTGCAATCTGTTTGGAGTTAATAGAAAATAGAAAATGGAAAATAGAAGGCGGTCTAGCAAGAACTGCTTCTTGGAGATTGCGGTCTGCTTGGAACCACCTCTTGACAGTAGCTATTCCTGAGGAACCGCCTTCTATCTATAATAGACAGAAGATAAATAAGGTGTGCAAGGCCTATCCTAGGGCAATAAAGGCATAAAAGCTATAAGGAATAGAAGGATAACATATAAGAGCATGTTTAGAATGAAAAAGGTGCATGGAAAGACATGAATCATGCTAAAATTCTTATCTTTACTTAAAAGGTACAGGGCTAATATACAGAGAAAAGCATGCAAGCGTAGTCATGAAAAATCTCAAATCCTCAACGTAGAAAGCATGAAATTGCACAAGGTCAAAGGACTTTTATTCCTCACACGTTGTTTGATCCATCATGAGATAACCTACCTCTGGGAATGCTCCTAGAGTTCGAATTTCTGACTGGAAGTTCACTCCCGTTCCTACGCGTCCTACGTAGAAACAACAACTTCTTGCCCTTCTATCTCCATAACCTCTTGACCTAAATTCACCATATTTGGAGGGTGATTATAAGATATAAAGGGGAGCAAATAATTCTAAAGGATCAATCTGAAAATACCTCGGTTAGGGTTCCTAAATTTTGATCTTTCTCAGAGAAGCTCACTCGTTCCTGTGCGGTCTGCAGAGAACCAGCGACTTCCGAGGCTTCTAACTTCTCAAGGACCTGATTTCCTGGCATGGGGTTTAGAGGGGAATTAGACAAAACTAAAAGGGATAAAATCTTTTAAAGGATGAACATGGGAAGGTGATTCATTACCTTCGAAATACGCGCTCCAAAACTAAGGTTCGCGCAGGTCGAGTTTCAGGTCTATTTATAGGGTTTGGCCAAGGACTGAGGATTAGATCAATTAAGGAGTCCCAATTGGGGTTAAAATCAATCTCCAAGAGTCCTAGGCATGTTTACATGCCAGAACACTTCGATCCTATGTGATTTGGATGGAAAAAATTTAATCTTTTCACGCCTATACATCACCCATTTGCGGATCATAGTAGCAGTCGCCCTAGAACCGCTATCTTAAGAATGTGGTCGCGTGATAGACCGTGTTCTGGCGTTTAATCTGAAAATTTATGATTTTCCTATTATCTTCTATTTATCCCCTAATTGGTCTAGTTATCAATTTGAATCCGTAAATAGCCCTAAATTGTGTCTCTAGAAGTGGACTGGGGCCTAAAGGTCTTGGAATTTGGTTTTTGGGTCTATTTAAAGTGGGTTTAACCCCTTGGTTAATATAGGGTCTTTAATTATCCGTAATCATTTAATTAGCTCATTAAGTATTTTTAAATGCTTAATAATTTTATTTAATTTCTTAAAAATCTTAGAAAATTCCAGGGTGTTACACCCTCCCCCACTTAAGAATAATTTGGTCCCCAAATTCATTGCATGGGTTTTATGGAGAGTATACTTAAAATTGAATAGTTATGGGAATCTCTTGCACATAGCTTCTTCGGTTTCCCATGTCTCCTATTGATCAATGTTTTTATTCCATCGGACTTTTACCATAGGAATGGTCTTGTTGCGAAGTTGACGTACTTCTCGGTCAATTATTCTGATCGACTTTTACTCATACATCATATCCTTTTGAATCACCAAGTCATCATGACTTATAAAATGGAAAGGGTCATAGACGTACCTTTTGAGCATAGAAACATGGAATACGTCATGGACTCCAGCTAATTGAGGAGGCAAGGCTATCCAATAAGCGACCTCACCAACCCTTTCAAGAATTTTAAAAAGGCCAATGAATCTCAGAGTGAGCATGCCTTTAATGCCAAATCTTCGAATACTTTGACCCGAAGAAAATTTGAGAAACACGTGGTCTCCCACTTGGAATTTAAAGTCTCGCCTTCTATTGTCATCATATGACTTTTGTCTATCTTGAGCCATCTGGAGTCTCTAATAAGCTTTACCTTCTCAATAGTATCCCTGATGATTTCAGGGCCTAGAAGTTATCTTTCCCCAACTTCATTCCAGCATATAGGTGAGCAGCAACTTCTCCCATATAGAGCCTCAAATGGTGCCATTTGAATGCTAGCTTGATAGCTATTGTTGAAGGCGAATTCCACTAAAGGTAAATGGTCGTGCCAACTCCCACCGAAATCAATAACACATGCCCTGAACATATCTTCTATCACCTGATTTATGCTTTCAGTTTGACCATCAGTTTGTAGGTGAAAAGTTGTGCTAAAATGAGTCGGGTCCCTAAGGAATGCTATAGAACCTTCCAAAATTGTGATGTAAATCGAGGGTCTCGATCAGAAATAATGGTAATAGGGACTCTGCGTAGCTTGACAATTTCCTTCATGTATAAGGCCGCTAATATATCCACAGACCATTGACTTTTGATAGATAGAAAGTGTGCAGATTTAGTCAATCGGTCTATGATCACCCATATACCATCATGTCCATGTCTTGTTTTAGGCAAACCCATGATGAAATCTGTTGTGCCCCCTGTGCCTTGATGATGTTATATAGTTTTGATGATAGCAACCACTAATGAATCATGTGAGAGAATTAATAAATGTCCTGCATGCTTCATACTTATTCATACTTCAGCATATATAGTTCACACATTAAGAGTAAAAGGGGTGTGCGTTGACACAGTATGGGCATTGCATTGACGCAACTATATGGTGCATTGTTTGTTCTCTGCATCAGGTCTATTCTAGTTCGTGCATAGCTTGAATTGGTGTATTAATTATAGTTGCATGCCACATAGTCAGTGCATTGACCATCTCTTGCATATCACTGATCGATGCGTGTTTGCATGTATTAGCCATAGTCAGTGCACTCGTTTGTTTCATGCTTACACTAAGTCTGCACACGGTTGGTCTGATGACTGAGCAAGTCTATACATCCATTAGCTGATGACTGAGCAAGTCTATACATCCGTTAACTCAGCTCGTGGCTTAGTCAGTCCATCCGTGTTCATTTTGCATGTGTGCATCTTTCTCATCAAAGTCTGTACATTCTTTGGTGGCTAGTCTGTATAGCCTCCGTTGTTTCACTCGACCAAGGCAGTACAGCCAGTGTTCTTCATGCATATGCAAAGTCAGTGCATCACGTTGCCTTATGCATACACAAGTACACAAAGTCTGTACAACATGTGATGATACTAGCAATTAAGTTCGTGCATTAATTCATAAGTTTTTACAAATGTTGCTGGCACGAGCATTTAAGTTCATGAATCATCACACCAGCATGTCTGTACATCGTTGTCGCATGCACACTAAGTCCATACACTCCTTGATGGCATGCCTGAGCATTCATCTTCAATGTGCATACTTTCCTATATGCCTATCGCATTACAAGCCAGCAAGTATGTACATCGTCTTGTACATTGCACACAAAGTCTATACATTCTCTGGTGGCATGTCCGTGCATTCACCTTCATTGTACATACTTTCTAATATGCATACTGCATTATGTGCATCAAGTATGTACATGCTTAGATCAAATCTCGAACCAACTCTGTGCTTTAACCTTTGCAGGATATCTACTCGAAGAAATTAAGAAGAGCATGTGATCCAAGAATGAAGGATGTGCCAGGATCGTGACACGTGTAACGTAGTGAACTGAAATGCTGCCACGTGGTCAAGGCGCTCTGGGTAGGAATTGTGGAGGACACACGCCCACCTCTCTGATGCTATAAATAGAAGACTTCTCCATCTGGAGAAATTGATCGTGCAAGAAGATCTGTGTGTGCTATTGAGAACAGAAGAAAAAGAGAGAGTGCAGCAGAGAAGAAAAGAAACGATCCAGAGAGAAGAGAAAAAGATAGTTGAGTGAGAGGAGTCTGAGAGACTTTCTCTGAATGATTGTTCATTAGTTTCTTGGTTTAGATACCAGAACTGAGATTGCTCATTGTGAGCTACATTCCATTTGAGATTTCTTATTTTTCGTTTGTTTCTGTTTTATTTTCTGAAACCTTATTTTCAAGCTATTAGTCAGCAGAGCTAAACTGTATTGCTCAGCGGGCAGAGGAGGATTCCTCTGGATGGGTTAAGCTGTAGTCCCCAGTGGTTGGCGAAGCTGTAATGCCCAGCGGTCAAGCTGTTAGTCAGCGGTTGTAGGCAAACTGTGAGGCCCAGTAGTTGAAGCTGTGAATCAGTGGTTGAAGCCACATTCCAGGTTGGAGTGTGGGGTGGACGTAGATCTCAGGTTTGAGATCGAACCACCTTAAAAACTTCCTGTCTCCTGTGTGATTGCCGTGTGAATTGTTGTGCATCATGATCATTTCCATTACACGCCGTAGATGCATGCTTAGGTCCGTTTAAGTTCAGATCTGCTATAGTTGGATTTCTGTGACTGCACTCTCTTACATTTCTGACGTCCAGCAGCAGTTTGTTTTATTTCCGCACTAGAAACTGTTGCAGTAGATTTTATTGGGTGACTGATCTATTCACCCCCCTCTAGATCGTTCATAGACCCATTCCTATACTTTTCCACTTTTATTCGGGGATTTTCAAGGGATGTATTTTACCAGCGGGCTTGAGATGTTCCGCCTTAACTTGCTAACAAGTGAGGCAGCGAGATACAAAGTCTGCTATCTCTCTCTTCATGTTGGGACACCAAAAATTCCTCTTTAAATCTTGGTACATCTTGCTAGCACCATGGTGAATAGCATATTTTTCCTTATGGGCTTCTTCCTTGATCAGCTTCTTAGTGTCGGCATGATCCGGCACACATATCTGATCTTTGCATAATAGCCTTTCATTGGTTGAGATAGAAAATTCGACCGTTGATCAATATTAGCTTTGATTTTCATCAATGTGGGGTCATTATCTTGTAACTTGACTAGGTCTTCTATTAATGTAGGTTGTGACCAGATATTAGCAATAACACCCATTCCTTCTCCTGCATCAACATCTAGATTCAACTGTGAAAAATCTTCTATAAGATAAGTCATACCCTTCCTGAGGCTTGCTAGAGTTGCCAGTGGTCTCCTGCTAAGAGCATCTGCTACAGCATTTGCTTTGCCAGAATGGTACTAAATAGAGAAATCAAAGTCTTTGAGGTACTCTTGCCATCTTCTTTGCATCATATTTAGGTCCTTTTGGGTGAAAAGATATTTCAGACTTTTGTGGTCTGAAAATATGGTGAACTTCTCACCATAAAGGTAATGCCGCCATATCTTCAAGGTGAAAATGACAGCAGCCAGCTCCATATCATGCACTAGATAGTTCTCTTCATGAAGCTTCAATTGTCTCAAAGCATAACAAATTACTTTGCCATTTTGCATAAGAAAACATCCAAGGCCAATGCCTGATGCATTCGTGTAAACTTCGAATCCACCACCATCGACAGGTAGTGCTAGTATAGGGGCAGTAGTAAGATGTTCCTTAAGAGTACTTAGGAAACTCTCTTCGTAGTCCTTCGACCATATAAAGGGATTCTCCATTCTTGTAAGCCTAGTCAAAGGGACATCGATCTTTGAGAAATCCTTGATGAATCACCTATAATAGCTAGCTAGATCGATAAAACTCCTGACTTCAGATACGATCATTGGTCGGCTACAATTCTTGATAGCTGTGGACGTCAAAAAAAATGATGATCACACGGCATGTACGTCCCAGCACCCGAGAGCAAGTCGAGGATGGAAAGGCCGACTAAACCCCATATCTCTTCCGATCAGGGTGAAAACACACCTGGTGGTCTGCTACCTGATAAGAAAGCTTCTCGAGCTGAAGAAATGGCCTTGGCCCTTCAAAACAAGGTTCCGAAGGCAGAATCAACGAAAAAACGTGAGTAACCCGATCGTGGCACACATCATGCTGGAAAGGTCCGTAAAAGGTTAAGGAACTGCCCAATAGGGGAAAAAATACTTTGGGTGGTTGCTCACTCGATGAAGACACCCCCCCCACGACAGGGAGAAGGGTTAAGGGCACGATTCACAGTGCTGAAGGCCGAATCAGGGAGAAACCTGAGCAATCTGATACGGGTTCGGCACGTGTCGAAAATCACTCGGAATCACAAACCGAGGCCCAGAGGCCTCGAAATGGACACCCCGAGGTGGTGCATCAAAGCTAAGGCAGTACTGGAGGCCAAGCATTTGTCTGAGCTGCTTCGGAGCTAGGGTAACCCCCCCTTTTGCTTCCCCAGGCTGCCTAAACCGGCGCGCCCCTAGCCTAAATCGGCGCCCCCCCTGGCTACCTAAACCGGCCGACCCCTGGCCTAAACTGGCGCGCCCCCCTTTTGGGCCTAACCCGACGCACTACTTCTTTTAGCCTAAACCGGCACGCTCCTTCTTGGTGCCTAATCCGGCGCGCTCCTTCCTGCTGCCTACACCAGCACGCTCCTACTGCTTAAACTGGCGTGCCCTCTTAGACCCCTAAACCGGCCCGCCCCTTTCCCACGCCGTTTTAGCCTTGCTCCCATGCCTTCCTTAAACCGGCGTGCCTTCTACAAGGTAAAGAAAAACAATCAATCAAAGAAAAGGGGATGAAAACAAATAAATAGAACAAACCACCCATGCGTGTGAATAGATAATGAAATTTAACAACCAGAATGGCATAACCACGAATGTTTCGAAACTTCCGCTCTCCTAGACTCGGTGTGAAAAGAATATCATTGACGCCCCGCTAAGTCGGATGTGGACCCTGGGAACAATCCCGTTATGACCACGATCCAGCACTGCCTCGGGCCGATAGTTCATCGAACTTGACCCGTCTCTATTAGGATCCAATCCCGCATTCTCATTAAACTTGCCATGTTCGCGGCATACATCTGCGCAGTTTTGTCACCGTCTTTTATGCCACAAGCACAGACTTTTGTCCAAATATGAAATGGTCCGCGAGTGACTGGCATATATCTATGAACGTTTGCACCCCAATGTGGGGTCTGTCTAAATGCAGCTTGAGATTTTGTTCTCTCATTTCGTTAATATGAATTTCAGGCCGTAGGGCCCCTTTTCTTGGCGATCAATCAAGGGTTTTTCCCTCTCCAAGGGGATATAATTAACGTCATGACCTTTATGGTGCGGTGGATTCTTTTCCCCAACACGACACACACAATCATCTGACTAGTCTGATCGAGTGCACCAAGGGCTTCCTTGAAGCCCGAATAAATCGTCACCTAGGTGACTAGCACGCCCTCACACAAATATACCGAATAAACGAATGAATAGATGAATAAAAAAATTTAAAAAAAAGAAGTATCCCAAAAGTGCGTCAACAAGTCTGGCATGCCCGGTGGGACAAAACTTCCCTTCATCTCCTCGTCAGGATAAGGGGCCCTATGGCCTCCTCTTGAAATTCTAACTGTTCTACTTGCAATTGCAGGATCATATTCCGACGATTACAATGGCCGTTAGCTTCGGGCCGTTAGTCGTCGCAAGCCATGCCAACCATGGCTACCTCGTAGTGTCGATCAAGTTTAGCGACTTTCCTTCGGTGGTGGGCCTCCCCAACTTCTTAGGGGTGGCCTTCGTCAACCTGCTGGAGATCGAGGGGCCCAAGCCCGTCGAAGTCGCATACCCGCCACGGGGATTTCCACCACCCGACCTGCTGCTGTCGGGTCGCCAACAACTACTACCGACAGCACGACGATCAAGACCGTGGGCTATTTTGTCCACCACATCTATTTCGACAAGGGCTCGACCACCAAGAAGACGGCATCCCGCCAAAGAAGGAGCCGAAGAAATGCTGTTGTTGCTACCCCCAGGGGCCGTATCTCCAACACTGGCAAATCTGTTCTGATCGGGGGCATCAAAGTTCACCTTAATGGCCGAAGAGCCGAACTGATCCCTGAACGGATCGTTCCAAAGATCCCTGTGCGTAACTCTTTCCAAGCGCTAGGGAGAATAGAGAAGAAGAATGGTGGAACGGCCCGTCGGCTTAAGAATGAACCGGCCCCAAGGCCATACAAGACCAAGCAAGTCTAGGTGCCCAAGCTGACTCGGGTCCCAGTGATAACTCAGCTAGAATCTGTCAAGATTGACAGACCCAGGAAGGGAGAGAAGGAAAGAGAAAAGAGGAGTGAGATGCCAGCAAGGGCGCCTCGCAAGCCATTTGCCCAAGCCTATAGGCGACAGGTGACTACCTCCATACAAGTTGAGAGTCATGGCGGGATTGCTAGAGAGGGTCAGCCGGCCTATGGGCCCTCAGCACAAGCGGGGGTACCGCCACCCACGGTTTACCCTGATTATGAAGAAGAAGACATCACCCAAGTCGTGCACAAATATCTCTGTGGCCTTGGGAACACCTCCCTAGGGAGGCAGCGACTGTTGCAAGCCATCACCACTACCGAAGAGGGTCGAGGATATCCAACCGACCCGGATGAAATAGAAGATGCAGAATCGGGGTGCTATGGGCCACCCCGCCATGAAGAAGATGCACCGAGAGTCTCAGTGTTTGAAAGGTTGTCCTTCCCTAGTCAGTCGGCCAGGCAGGTGAAGAGGATAAATAGAAACATGCAAGTATATACTTGTCACATGGCCAGAGTGGCCAGCCATTATGGGGCGTTGCCGGAGGAGCCCGAGGAAGTTGTCAGAATTGCCGAGAGGCCAGGCCCTCTCACAAGAAGAGGGAGAACTGCTACCAAGGTGTTGCATACCCTCGTCGAGATAATAAATCCAGGAGAGACAACGGCGGTCCTGACCGTCAATGTAATCACAACTGAAGATGATAGTGGGATGCCATCCACGTCATCTGAAGAATCACCAACCAAGGGCAGGGGAAGCCTCCCCAACCCTTCTATCAATGATCCGGCTTTGTTGATGCTGTTGCAAAGATATCAGCAAAAGATCGAAGCATTGAAGAGGCAGC
This sequence comes from Amorphophallus konjac, assembly GCA_022559845.1. NCBI lineage: Eukaryota > Viridiplantae > Streptophyta > Magnoliopsida > Alismatales > Araceae > Amorphophallus > Amorphophallus konjac. The sequence goes on from CM040121.1 coordinate 123,496,445, forward strand.
TGAGCGAAAGGGATACGCATGCTCCTGCTTCCGGGGCAGCTGAAGGTCAACCCGTAACATCAGAGGGCCGAAGCCAAGTGTTTAAAGCCTCGCCGCAGGCAACCCCATCCCAGCCGGCACCCAGCTACACTAGGGGCATTCCTCCCCCATAGTAACAACTTGCGGCTACGCCACAACCCTCAATCTTCCAGTTTCAAGGGGGCTCTGCCATGTTGCACGCGGCCGTGTTAACAACGGCGCATATTCAACAAGCTCATTTTTACCCAAGCCCGGTTGATCCGACGGTGATGAACAAGCTCATGGCTGAGCAGATGATAGAAATGAAGTTGGAGGAAAGGAGCGATGGCGACTTTGCCTCATTCGATGTATACAGGGTACCATACACATCCCATCATGCTGCCAAGAGGCTGTCCCCTGGCATCACTAAGCCTCCAAAGTTCAAGAAGTTAAACGGGCAAGGATCCCCGCGGGAGCACATTGCCTACTACACTAATGTGATGGGCAACTTAGCTACTGATGAGTCATACCTGCTAAAGTTCTTCGGGTCCACACTAACGGGGCTCGCCTTTGAGTGGCACTCAAGCTTGCAGCCTGAGTCTATTATTGATTGGTCCAACATGCAGAGAAAGTTCAAAGAAGGGTTCCACATTACCGAGAAGGAGGTGACGGTGGCCGAACTATATGAAACTAGGCAAAGGAATGATGAGTCAGCCCTGGAATATATCAAAAGGTCGAGGAACCTCAGCATGAGGTGCAGGCGTCCGCTGCATCAGGAGGATGCCATCCAAATATGCAAATAAAATTTGAAAATGGAAGTGCTAGAAAGAATGATAGGCACTGAAATCAAGTCGTTCGATCAACTAAACAATGTGGTAGAGGAGGTCGAGGCGTTCCTCTCAAAATACTCTGCCGCTCCCGCCACTTCAAGCCAAAAGGCCAGGCCAGCTAACAGGCGACCGACATCTCAAGAACTGCACACGGTCGGTTTCAAGGCCTTTGAGCAGTTGAAGGAAAAGGACAAAGGGGTAGCTGAGTCTCCGCCGGCCAAGCCCACCGATCGGCAAGAGGGCCCCTCCCTTCGGGATAAAATGAAGAAGCTATATTCGTTCCCTCGAGATAAGACTCGACTCTTGTTCGAATGGGCTACGAAATTCAACAAGAACACTCTCCCAGAGCCAAAGAGGCCGGGTGATCTTAGAAGAAAAGACGATCCATCGTTTCTGCCCGTATCATCAAATGATCGGGCATCCTATCAAGACTACTATATCTTTAAAGACACTATTGAGTCTTTAATCAAGAAGGGAGAATTGCAAATGGGGGAGCACAAAGTCAATCTTCCGCGCCCGCATGAAATGCCCACTATAGGGGTAACAATTAATATGATATCTCTATATCAGAAACTACCTGAAGAAGTGGCGGAAGCCTGCACTCAACATACCTATGAGGCCTATATCCTAGCGCCAGTAGAAGATCAAGGGAATTGGCACACCGTGCCGTCAAAAGCAAGAAGAAGGGCAGCACCTCATCTTGGCCCAGGAATTCATATATGAGGCATCACAACTCAGCCGGAGTCCCCGGTTACGACCCCCGTCTGGCATGAGACGGCTCCTTACCTGGTCATTAGGAGGTTCATCAACAATAAGAAGAAACACATCCCCTTGCAGGGCGCACAAAGATACCAATCCAGCGTTGAAACGACTTCAAGAAATTATTAATGGGCCAGATGAATATGAACAGCCTGAAATTCAGCCCATCCAACTGAAGGAATATGTCCCTTTAGAACATTTTGAGTCCCTGGAATTAACAAAAGAGGTTGAAGCTGAAGCTGAAGCTGAAGAACCAGGCATATAGGATAAACCTCCAAAAGAGCAGTCGTCGACTATGAAGAAAAAGAATAAGAAATCCAAGAACAAAAGAAAAGGCCTTCTCGTATCTTGCAATACCCTTGCGGCCCTATTTGAAACAGTCTGAATCTCTGAAGAAGAGGATGAAGAGACATGCCTCGCACTAGCAGAGGCCAATCAAGCTGAAGCTTTCACCACCCAACATGCCACTAGGTCTGGAAGAAAATGGGGGCATATCCCCCAGGCTAACCACAACATCATGTTACGTGGTGAGCAACCATACCAGGTTCCCCAGCTCGAAGTCATAGGTGCAGAAATTCCTCCTCCACCATGACTTTACCCTGAACATGCAAGCAGTCAGGAGGTCCCCTCTTTTACTGAATTTCTGTCCTCTCGGAAGGACAAGCGGCCATGCCTGCAGCCACAGTGGAGGGCCAAGGGTGCTCCTACTTCACCCTCAGTAGTCTCTCCTCTAGCAAATAAAGACTACATAGGCACTCCAAGCCTCACCGAATTAATGCAAGGGAAGGAGCCAGTCAAACCGGCGCAACAAATTCAGGCGGCACCTAAAGAAAAAGATAAAGTGTCTCCGGAACCAGCCACTCAAGAATACTTTGAGGGTAGGCATAAAAGGTCCGAAGAACTGAGGTTGACCAACATCAGAACCACCAGCAGAATAGTGAGGCAGTTGAAGAGAATCCCGTAAGTTTTTCTGTTTGGGATATACTCTCCCTCGACGAAGAAACAAGACAAGCCGTTATCAAGGCTCTACAATCCCTGGCATACTTTGAGAGTTGTTTTGCCGAGACACAGTCGGTGGTGGCTATGACATTCACTAGGAAGACATGCTTCTGCCCTCCATCAACCACAATAGATCGCTCTATATGAGGGGGCAACTGAATGGCCAGCCAATAGGCAGAATTCTAGTTGACCCACGGGCGGCGGTAAACACACTCCCCTATCGAGTATATCAGAAGTACTACTTTGATGTGCACCTGATCGAGGTCAGGGATATGAGAATTGCTGGCTTCAACCAAAATTTGAAGTCCCCATGGCGTGGCGGAGTTTGAACTCTCACTCAGCACTTCACCACCAAAGTGCAGTTCCACGTGATAAATTTTGACACGTCATACAAGGCGCTATTGGGCCGGACATGGCAGCATCAAAATTAGGTGGTGGCCTCCACCCTCCACCAATGCATAAAATACCCTCGAATGGGAAAGAAGAAAGAGTGTTTGCCAACTTACACCCTTTCGAGGTGTTCGAATGTCACTTATTAGATGTTTCCCTGTATCTAGAGAAGCCGAAGAAGCCTACCCCTCCAGCCCAAGACAAGGTGAAGAAGAAAATAGAACTCGACGACTAGTTCCCTCCACCGCCTCCTGACTATGTGGCTCCCCCAGAGGTGTCACTCATATCTGAGGAAGAAGGAGATCTCAGAGCATTTCAACGAAGCATTTACCTTAAACCGGGGGCATTGAAACTTGAAGAATTACTTGGGGATGTTAAGGTCCCGCCAGGGATCATCAAGCCCCTAGCTGATGCAGACTGCCAAACAGTCGAAGTATTGAAGATCCTAGAGGTCCCCAATCTTGATGGCCAACCCACCATATTTTATGTGGCCAAGGAGCAACCTACAAAGGGGGATGATGATTGCCGATTCCCCGAAGAAATGCATGATCCACCCGTCCCAATCATGGGACTCCCATATATAACTGGCTGCACGATCAAGTTGGCCAGAAAATAGTAGGTCTCCTTCTGTCAACCCTCTAATCAAAATAGAATTTTCAAAGAATTATGGGATCCACCGAACATGGATAGAAGACTGCTACATATTACTCAGCACCGGGGCTGGGTTTCTCTATTGAAGACTGCCAAGAAATTGACATGATTTCCATCTGCACTGTAACAAGTGAAGACACTTTGGAGGCAATTTATGATGAATACATAGGGGACTATGAACTAACCAAGCTATCGGTTGAATTGAGAGACTCAGGCCCACCTCGTCCATGAGCGCATAATGATCATGGAGCTGTTATTCAGTGCAAATGTTGGGAGTCCATCTCTATGGAAGCAATTACAATTCCCAACAACGACTCACAAGAGTCAAAAGCTAAAAAAAGACATCCCGCCCTTGAGGGCACTCCACCCATAAGCCGGCATCCAAGCTGCACAGAACATACACTACTAACACCAAGGCTGCTCATCCAGCCCGATCAGCAGAGAACTGGCTCAGAATAAGGCAAAGCTGAAGCCCCGCCGTTAGGCGAAATAAGACAAGAATATATCAACGAGGCCCTCGAAGTTGAAGAACATGATGAAGGCTTTGTAGACCAATAGTCGGCTCCTCCGGAGATAGAATAAAAATGGCCAGATCCAGATTTGCATGGATTTTTGGGACCTGAATAAAGCTTGCCCGAGGATGATTTTCTGGTGCCAATCACCGAAGTAATGATCGACGCCACTATCGGCCATGAGGCCTTGTCATTCATGCATGGATCGTCCGGCTACAATCAGATTTGGACTGTTGAGCATGACAGGATCCACACAGCTTTCAGGTCACCTAAAGGGATTTTCCATTACAAACGAATGCCCTTCGGCCTCAAGAATGCTGGCGCCACCTACCAAAGGGCAATGACAAAAATATTCGACGAGTTGCTCTACAGCAAAGTCGAATGCTATATTGACGACTTGGTCGTCAAGACAAAGAAAAGGAAGGACTACCAGGCAGACCTTAGAATAATATTTGAAAGGCTGCGGCTGCATGAACTGAAAGTGAATCCGATGAAGTGCACTTTTGGCGTCTCCAGTGGAAAATTCATGGGCTTCGTCGTCACATACCGGGGGATTGAGATAGACCCCACAAAAATTAAAGCTATTCAGAGTTGCCTCCTCCTAGAGCCTGACAGAATTACAGCCATTGCAAGGCCGGTTAGCCGACATCCGTAGGTTCATCTCCAACTTGTCTGGGTGGTGCCAGCCATTCCAAAAATTGATGACAAAGGATACTCTATTCCACTAGAGCGAAGAATGTCAAAAGGCCATCAATCAATTGAAAGAATACTTAACACCCCGCCAGTTTTGGGGGCACCTGTTAAAGGGCAGCCACTAATCTTGCACATAGCCGCCACTGAATACTCGCTGGAGGCAATGCTCGCCCAAAGCAATAAAGAAGGAAAAGAACAAGCCCTCTACTACCTCAGTCGAAGACTGGTCGGGGTCGAAACAAAATATACACCAATTGAAAGAGTCTGCCTCGCTCTTATCTTCGCAGCCAATAAGATGAGACATTACATGCTATCGCATGAAGTCAAGCTGATATCCAGGGTCGATCCGATCAAATATATACTCTCTCAGCCGGTCCTGAAAGGGCGAATGGCAAAATGGCCCGTCATTCTCATGGAGTTTGACATCTCTTATGTGCCACAAAAGGCCATCAAAGCTCAGGCCATCGCAGACTTCTTTGCAGCACATCCAGTGCCTGGAGATTTCGCTTTGATCACGGAGCTCCCCGAAGATGAGACCTTAGAAGTGGGCTAGGTCCAACAAACCGCCTGCCAGCTACACTTTGACGGTGCTTCAAGAACAGAAACATCCTAGCAAGGGTGAACAAGAATAAGAGCACGGGCGGACGTCGTCCTCAAATCCCCCGAAGGAGAGGTGTTTCACACCTCTTGCTCAATTAACAAAACCTGCACAAACAATGAAGCAGATCTGAAGTCCTAATTATCGATCTCTAGGTGGCTCTCCAGTTGGATATCCACATGCTGCGAGTGTTTGGGGATTCAATGTTGATCGTCAAACAAATCCAAGGAAAGTTTAAAGTCTAAAAAGTTGAATTACTCCCCTACCACGCTAAGGCGAAGCAACTCATGAAGAAGTTTCACTTTATCAAAATAAACCACATCGGTAGAGGTCAAAATGCACAGGCCGATGCATTAGCAAAGCTAGCAAGTTCATTGGCAATCCCACCTGATGAATCACTCAACATACGGGTGATCAACCGATGGCGGGTCCCTAGCATGATAGAATAAGAGCTAGGTGGAGAGGAGCCTGAAGTGGCAACCGCAGAAATGGCCGGATCACCCGACTGGCGTGAGCCCCTCATGCAATGGTTTAAACGCTAGCAGCTGCCTAAGCAAAGGGAAGAGAAGATCAGGCTGATCTGAATAAAAGACTCCTATGAAGTCAGAAATGGAATTTTATTCTGAATCTTGGCAGACGACAAGAATAAAATACTCCTTCGATGACTCTCTATCGAAGAAGCCTGGAGAGTCAAGAAAGAAATCCATGCCGGGTCGGCTGGAGCACACTAGGTAGGGCCAAAGATGAAAATTAAAATTAAAAAGCTGGACTACTCTTGGCTGACAATGTTCGACGACTGCTGCAAGTATGCAAAGTCGTGTCAGAAGTGCCAAGAGCATGCAACGGTCCCCAGACGACCTCCAACACAGCTATATCCAATAGCACCCAGCTGGCCATTTGCTATCACGCCCCGAGTTTATGCAGCAGAAACAATCGAGAACATGAACAGTCGGCTAGAACACCTCAAGCAAGCAGTCTAATCAGAGCGCTAACACATTCACACATAAGAAATGAATGCACAATATTTGGACAAAATCTTTGCTTTATTTAAATAATAATCAAAAGTACATAAGGTTGACTCTTGACTCTTTGACTAACTAGACTCAATAAAATGAAAATTACATAGCGACTCTCGACAATCCACTTAAGACAATCTAAGGCTTTGCTCCTTCTTTAATCACTCTTAGATCCATCACTCGAATAGTCTGAATCCGACCCGCTAGAATTTCCTGAAAAAGATTTGAAAAGTAGGGAATGAGCGCACATGCCTAGTAGATATCTTCGTATCAAAATGAAGACAATGTTTAAGTAATTAACATTTTAGCTCTAGCGTGTAGGATAAGTCATGAGAATATGATGAAACACGTGAATAAATAAAAAGTTACACAAATAACAAGATATGATCAAGGTGAGATATGAGAATTCCTATAGACTTAGAAATATGATCAAGCAAGAATATAACACGAATGTAATTTGGCCTTTCATGAACAAGAATGTACTTTTTCATAACCATAAAGGCTATGCACTAGAAAGTCATGTAACAAGAATGTACTAGCAAGCATGTAATTTCACAAGATTACCTCGTGGATCTTCACTCATTTATAAAAAAAGTACTCCCGGTGCAATGCGACGCTAGTGTTCATCATATCCCATGGTTTATAGTATGTTTCCGACTATCTGCCGAGGGGACTAGAGTGGAGCCCTTGGACACTGTCCATGCTCGCTCTTGCATCTTCAAGTTATATATCAAGCTACTTTAACGAGAAATATCAATAATGTAGGCCAATAATGAACAAGTTCAAACTATAGTTTCATGATAACAAATATCAAGATAAAAATGCTTCATGATTGCAAGCCAATGTGGCATAAGACTATCCAAGATATACTCGGATTGTGCAGCTCTTGTGGAGGCTGGTAGGAAAGGAGAAGCTCCTAGCTGGATGGCTACACCTTGGTGGAGACAGACCCTTTTGCTTCTAGTGGAAAGTGGCTGTCATCTACAACACATTTTCAGGGAAGGGAATCATGTAGCTGACTCCTTGGCATCATTTGCATGCAATATGTTGAGCAATTCTATTTTTGTCTGAGAAATGGATCTTCCTCGGGCTGCTAGAGGAGCCCTTAGGGTGGATAGGGCAGGTTTGCCTGATTTTCAGCTTTGACTTATATTGTACTCTTTTAGTGCTCTCTTAGCTTTTGTTGGCTTGTAAAGGCATTATTACAGCCTCCTTGTTTTTCAGGGGCATGCCTCTTAGTTCTTGTACATCCAACTTAAAAAGAAATAAAATTTAGGGCCCTGGTGTATCCTGGGGGAGTGAGCACATTCTCCCTCTTTGAGGGGGGGTGCACTCGACCAGCTTCTACTCCAGATTGGCCGGTGGTTCAATAAAAAAAAAGATAAGAATGCTTCAATTAAGAACATAAGAGTTCAAGATTGATTTAGAGCAAGGTTATGCCCTAGAGAAAATTTGGCAGCATAATGACACATTCTTTAATTTCCATAATTCATTAGGTAGATTTGGAAACAAAGTGTTAGGTTCTAGATAATCATAGACCATCTAGGATCATAGAAAAATCAACCCTTGGGTCAAACCTTGGGTTAATCAATACTTAGACATAAAACAGTCATATTGGGGCCGTTTCTGGAAATAGCAGTCGTTTATTGGACCGTATGCGGATCTATGCGGTCACGACTGGACCGTTTAATGACAAAGTCGACAAAACGAATGAATTGGAACCATGCGGTCAAGGCAAGGCCGGGAGGCATCCTTGGCAGTCAGGTAAATGGCCGCTACTAGACTCTGGTGATCGTCCATAGGGCCGCTAAGGTTCAAAACACATAAAACATCGGTAAAGTGCTTTCTAGATAATTGGGTTTTGAGGGTACAACCAGCTCGATGTCCTACTGGGAATCCCAAGCTCGCAGAGTCATATAGAGGCCTTGAAACAGATCACCTAGTCCGATGGAAGGAATATCCAACGGAGAGGATCACAAGTCTAAGATTGTGTGCTTAAGTGCAATGTGTATCTAATGGCTATGCACCGGGATACGCACCATGTACTTATGAAAGACTCAAGGTGAGAGTGAGATCGTAAAAGACATCGATCAAAACATCACTACAAAGTCCATGAATCTTATGGATATGTTTTGGCATGAAAGTAACATAAGTTTAAAATAAGCATTTAAACTATGTAAGACATGCAATCTAACAGGAATGGTGCATAATATAACAAATATTACAAATATAAAGTCAAAACTAGGAATAATACCTCATTAACTAGGCTTATCATATAGTCAATAGGGTAAATCTACCATCTATTTAGAGTTAACAAACTGCATATTATAGAAATCGATTAGCGGTCATAGGATGGCCGCTTACTAGGGCTTAGCGATCTGTCGCAAGGCCGCTAGGTACCTCTGGCGGTCATAGAAAGATCGTTTCTTTCTGTTTGTGGCAAACAACATAAAACCCGAAGAGCAGGCCAATTCTTAGGCAAATAGGTGCATAGAAAAATATACCAGTAGATAAATAAGGCATAATGCAACTATGTTAAAACAGGGAGATGCATGGGTTTGAGTGAAATAAGCAAAAATTTTCACTTTCTTATTAAGGCCAAGGTTCATGCATGCTATGTTAACCCTATATGCGCAGTCATAATAAAGCACCAAATTCGCAATGTTCAATCAATGAAAACAAGAGGGAACAGAGGGCTTTTGTTCCTAACACATTAATTTAGCCTTCTTCATGAGATAACCTACCTTTGATTTGATCCCTAGACTTTGGATTTTTGACTGGAAGTTGACCCTAGTTCTTGTACGTCCTGTGCCAAACCAGTAACTTCCCATCCCTCTATCTCCCAATCCTCTTGACCTAAAACTGTGAAAATTGGAGGATAGGTAGAAGATACCTCTATCTCCTGTCCCTTTATAGTGTATTTCTTAATATCATCAGGGGACCATTCATCTTTATTTTGAAAGTTCATATGGTCCCTTGTCCACCACCCTCCAGATCTCATACTCCCGGGCTCTTAGAAAAATGTGCATTCTATTTTTCCAATAGGAGTAATTTAAGCCATCGAAGTATGAAGGACGATGGACGGAATGACCCTCAGGCATCATACCCTTGTTTGCCATTGATCTGGATCTTACTCTAGATTGTTAGATCTGAAGAAAATAGAGCCTTAGCTCTGATACCAATTGAAGTTCCGCGATCAATAACACCCAAGGGGGGGGGTGAATTGGGTGATAACAAATTTTCAGAAAGCTTTAACCAATTTTAAGTTTATATGATAAAATAGTAACTACCAAATTAGATCTGATGCAAAGGAGAATAAATCTATCATAATCAACCACTACAATATCTCTTTGGTACTAGGCGGAGCTACGGAATCTGAAGATTCTCTCACGCAAGGTGTTATCTTTCCGACAAGACTGACCTTGTCGGTCCGAACCTAGCTTTTGATATACCAGAGATCTATTAGAGAGTGATCAATTAATCTAGATCTAAATGAAGAAATCAGCAGATGCAAATAATTAAACTACGCGAACATACACAGAATGGAGATAGGAGAAAAGGATCAAACCACACAAGAGACAACAATTTTTAGGTGGTTTGGATGCAACGATGGTAACCTACATCCACCCCTCACGATTTGTGAGGATTCACACACTATCTTGTAAAGGGTTACAAGATGAAAACACACACACACACACACTCGTGTGAGTTTGGAACTCCTACGATGGTGCACAAGCACCAAACCACACTGAATCTAACAGAAAACAACACACACACACACAGATCTAAAGAGATCCACACACAAACGGATCTAAAGAGATCCACACACACACGAATGATTGGAGATTACAAATAACAGCACTTGAAGCTCAAATAGAAATGAAAGGAGAAACACTAAAAGAAAAAGTTCAAACTAAAGCTCCCCCTTAGTGGATGAAGATTGTTTTGGATGAAGCTTGCTCCACAGCTTGATCTTCACTTGAATGACTTGCAGATGATCTTGAAAACCTTGCTCTTAGATGAAGAACTTCTAGACGCAGCACTGTTCACGGAGCTACAGTAGCAGCACTCTTTCTCTCCTTGATAGCCTTTTGATCTTCCTTGAGTAATTAGGGTTTCTTTACCCCAAGAGTTGTTTTTAAAACTCTTGAATGGTCAAGGGACAGGCTAGGAACTAGATCCACAAATCCTGACATGTCTGGAGACTTTGAGATTAAAAAACCTTAGATAGATGCTCCATCCTCGTGGAGAAAAGAAAGTCAACAATAGGGGCTGCGAAGCTGGCGGTCGACCGGGCAGTAGGGGGTGGTCGACTGGAAGTTTACAGAGTTTGCACCTTTCAACACTGGGAAAACCGATCGATCGGTCTAGGGTGGCCGGTTGATCGAATTCTATAATTTTACAGAGTTTTCATCTCTGGGAGATTAGGTCGACCGCCCAAGCTGGCCAGGTCGACCGAACTCTGAAAAACCTGTAAAACAACATAGTTTAGTCCATGAATCATATCTAAACATTGAAGGCTTGTGCTTTACAAAAGAGTCCATATGAAATAAGCCGATTTGAATTCCTTCTGGGCAATTGTTAAGATAGGTTAAGATTGAACATGTGCTTTGATTATGTATTTGGAGATGTCCATTTGAGCTTCATATCAAATCTCACATTAAGCTTTTAGCATTACACAAAGTGGCCTTAAACACGTTCAAAACTTGCTCGTGATTACTTCGACATTACACGAGATGAGAACTAAGTTCACTGTTTTGTTATCATCAAAATCACTTGGAGAGACTCAACAATCTCCCCCTTTTTGATGATGACAAAACATTAGATCAAAAGAGTAATAGCATGCCTTGATAACCAAATTCCGTATGTGTAAGGCATCAAACCATGGATTCTTCATTGTGCAAGGCAACGCAAACCATTCAATAGACTTTATTTGCCAAATGGAGAAGAAATGAGAGATAAGACCTATCATGTGATATTCAATACCAATTTGCATTCATTTCATCATTTCATTACAGAGTACATTGATGCTTGAGAAATACAAACACTCTAGACAAATGACAAGGACAAATGCAAAGCTGACTCTCAAAATGCAATGACTCACAAAATGTAATGACGCACATGAGATCCTCACAATGATCATTCATACAAACATAAGGACATTCATGCATAGACTATATAAAACCTACATAACTACTTCTCCCCCTTTGGCATCATCAAAGAAGGGAATAGGATAGACGAAAAAGAGACCCAAACAACACAAGATGAAAGGACAGAGACTAGAGGTAGGAAACTAAAAGACGTCCTCAGTGGTCGTCTGCAGGAGGCTGGGCGTCTGGTGGAGGAGGAGGCACATAGCCAAGGCGCTGCCGAATATCTGCAAGTAGGTGGTCTGGATGCTGAAGGCGGTGCTGGATATGGGCCAGTGTTTGATCCCTATCATAGTCACGGCGCTACATGTTCAAGAGAACGCGGTTCAGAGCATGAAAAGCCTCACGTTAATCTTCATGGCTTTGGGTGAGAGTGGTCATGTCGGTGGAGAGAGTGTGCATCTGAGTGGATAAGGAGTCCAAGGCTGTGGAGAAAGAGTCTGGATGATGTGATAAAGATTCCAGCATGGTGCCCATGGTTGCTATATTATCCCCAAAGGTAGAAAGTTATTCCCCAAAGACATCCACCCGAGTTTCCAGCCCAGTGAACCGCCTGTCAAAAGTCTCATAGTCTACCCAAGAGTGTTGTCCGGCCCCCTGAGTAGAAGACTCTCCATGATGGTACTGTGATGGAGGAGGTATCTCTGGATCCATGTGATGAGGGGAAGGAGGAGGAGGCTGGTCCTTAGCCTGAACTGGAGGGGGGACTGCCCCTTGACCTTGCTGCTACTCGGCCTCTTCTTCACTTTCAAATTCTTCTCCATAAATGGGCACATTCCGGCGTAGCTCGCCGTCGGAACCATAGTAATACCCAAAATCTATAAAAATATTATGCTTGTTGTAGATATCATCCTGTCGAACTCGAATGAATAGTTCATCACTCAAGTTTATCCCAGCATAAATAAATACTCCCGTCAACTGAGAAGCATAGGGTAAAGATCTCCTCAGTTGGGTTCGGCATGTCCCTATCAAGCTTGTCATGAGCCTACCCATGTTTACTAAGCTTCCATTCATAACATGATAAAATAGAAATCTATGAACCTCTGTTACTTCATTTCTACTCCCACTTTTGGGATAGATAACAGACGTAAACATGTGGTGGAGAATCCACTGTGGAGGTGGAAAATAGTTGGCGTTCAGTTGAATCAGATCACTGATACCATGCACATAATCATAGCTTGTCATAGCAGTAAACGTAGCCATAGCTTCACCATGGCCAAAGGTCATGTCGGCACCCCTAGCTGAGACCCCTAAGGCTTGTTCAAATAGATCCGGAGTGATATGAATCTCAATACCGTAAACAACTCTATATAGCTCCTCATTTCTGTCAACCAAGTTCCCATAAAATTGTTGCACTAGGTTGGGGTAGTACCTTGTATATCTAGTGAGAAAATCACTCCAACCCTCTTGAATCTCAAAAAGTGAACATAAATCAGGTAAAATATCATTCACCTCATCGAAGTCGACCAGTCGAGGGTCGATAATGGGCCGTGGAGGCAAACGAGGGGCACGATGAGCTGCAGGTGCCCGCTGCGGGGGATGAGTCGGGGCCTCTCATCTCTGACCGCTAGGTTACCCTTGGGCAGGACGCTGAGAACTCCATCGAGGCGGCATCCTGAACTAGAAGACTCACCGGGAAACCCTTGAAGAATCAATCTCAACCCATGGGAGGAAGATGGACAAAAAGGGCACTCCTAGGGCTTGGAATGAACTTCTCTACAACCTGGATCCTTGGAGGTAGCTTCACGAACGCACAAATCGGCCATGGAGATTTCGTCCCGAAACTGTGACGAACCAACCAGATCTAGTGCGGGTGAAGGAGGAAGGAGGTTTTTAGGGTTGAGAAATGGGATTTTGGCGTTTCAGGGTTAGGAAATAGGGTAGGAAAGAGAGTGAGGGAGTTGGAATGAGAAAATGGAGTGTGAAGACCCCTTTAAAAGGGGTTCGGATGTTGGTTCGGCCGGCCCGATTCGCCGGGTTCGGTCGACCGGGACGGGGCTGGCAGTCGACCAAAGTGGTCGACCTAGCCCTAAAAACTCATTTTTTTGTTTCTTTTTGTTTCTTTTTTTTTTGATAAGAGCATCATCAGCTGACTATCCAACATCATAAAGTAGAGAGAAAGAGAAAAGATGAGGTATGGGGAGGATGCTCTAGCTCCCCCTCAGAAAATGCCTCCGATCTGAAGTCAGTGGGTCCATATTTATTTAATCGATCAAGGAATATTCATCCTTAGAAAAATTTTCAAGGAGGGCTATACATATAAATACACTCAAACATGTAGGGATGTAGATCCACCCAAGGTATTGAAATAAAATACATACAATATGCATGTTAATATACCCTTTATGCATATGAGTTTCTATAAGTGCAACCCTTACCCTAAGTGTAGACCTATGTATGTATCCTCTCACCCTTGCACATCCCAAGTTCTCTTCTTATCTTGCCGAATTGATCTTGGTTTAGGGGTTTTGTCAAAATATCGGCTAGCTGATTGTGTGTGTCAATGAAATTTAATTCAAAAACCCCTTTTCCTACATGATATCTCAGAAAGTGATGCAGAATATCAATATGCTTTGTCCTAGAATATTGAACAGGGTTTTTTGACAAACTGATTGCACTGGTATTATCACATAAAATTGGAACACATTTCATTTCAACATTCAAATCAAGCAATTGATTTTTGATCCAAAGTACTTGGGCTCTACAACTTCCGATGGCTACATATTCAGCCTCGGCCGTTGAGAGGGCTACTGAATGTTGTTTCTTGGAAGCCCATGAAACTAGGCACCCACCAAGAAACTGACAGTACCCACTAGTACTTTTGTGATCTACAATACATCAGGCATAATCTGCATCGGTGTATGCAATCAAATCAAATGAAGAAACTACAAACCAAAATCTATTTTACCAATTAAGTATCTAAAAATATGTTTAACAGCCATTAAATGACATTCTTTAGGACATGACTAAAAATGAGCACATAGACATACACTGAATTGAATGTCAGGGCTGCATGCTGTGAGATACAGTAGTGATCCGATCATACCTCGAAACAGTGTAAGATCTACTGTTTTATAATTTTCATCTTTGTCACTTCGTGGTTGTGGCTATCAGAGTTGACAGGGGTTTTGCTTCAGCCATCCCAAATTTCTTTAAGAGCTCCAGTGTGTACTTAGCTTGATTGATGAAAATGTCTTCGGGTGTTTACGTCACCTGCAATCCAAGAAAGAAGTTTAGTTCACCCATTAAGCTCATCTCAAATTCTCCTTGCATGATTTCTACAAATTCTTCACATAAGATATTGTTAGTAGCTCCAAAAATTATGTCATCAACATACACTTGAACTACTAATATGTCTTTACCTGATTTCCTCATAAAGAGTGTTTGGTCAACCTTAACTCATTTTGAAACCATTTTCCATAAGGAATGAGGTAAGCCTTTCATACCATGCCCTTGGTGTTTGCTTTAACCCGTACAAGGCCTTCTGCAACTTGTACACATACTTTGGATGCTTTGAATCTTCAAAACTTAGAAGTTGCTCTACAAAAATATCCTCCTTGATGTAACCATTAAGAAATGCAGATTTAACATCCATTTGAAATAGTTTGAAGTTCAATGAACAAGCATAGGACAGTAAAATCCTGACTGCCTCTAGTCTAGCAACTGGTGCAAAAGACTCATCAAAATCAATACCCATCTCCTGGCTATATCCTTTGGCTACAAGCTGGGCCTTGTTCCTAACAACTAATCCCATATCATTTAGCTTGTTTCTGAAAACCTAACGGGTTCCTATTATGGGTTGATTCTTGGGATGCGGCACAGGAGTCTACACCTCGTTCCTTTCGAACTGGTGCAGCTCTTCATGCATAGCATGGATCCAGGATTCATTTTGCAGAGCTTCCAGTACATCCTTAGGCTCTTCCTGTGAGATTAAGGCCATTAAATCTTCTTCTTCCACTTGTCTTAGTGATGATCTAGTTCTTACCCCATCTTGAGGATTACCGATTATGTTTTCGGCTGGGTGATCTTTCAAGAACGTAGAAGAATTGGGCAAGTCATGGTGTTGCACTTGTTGTTCTTGAAGTGTTTCAATTGAACGATCTTCATCCTCTTCACTCTTGCTGGAGATCCCGTCAGTTGGTTCATCCTTGGCCTTAGCATCATTTGAATGTTTGTGATCTTCATCTGCATCCACAATTGTAACAGATTGGTTGGTTAATTTTAACACAGATTCATCAAAGATCACATGAGGACTTTCTTCAACAACCAAGGTCCTCTTATTGAACAATCTGTAAGCTCTAGAATTAAGTGCATAACCTAGGAAAATTACTTTGTCACTCTTTTCATCAAACTTACCTAAGTTTGACTTACCATTGTTCAAAATATAACAAGGGCATCCAAAAGGTTTGAGATGGGACATATTTGGTTTCTTACCCTTGTAAAGCTCATATGGAGTTTTCTTCAGAATGGGCCTTACCATTGCCCTATTGATGATGTAGCATGCTGTACTTACTGTAGACACGCCAAAAATGACGCTATGTTGATCAAATCTCATGTCACTATGATGACGCCCCAAAGTGAACTTCAATATATTCATAATATGAAGTTTTTTCTATTTTCTTGTGTGTGGTTTTGATTTATTTTTATTTTTTGTGATTCGCGACCTGAAGAGGGGCGTTATCTAAATAGCGACCTTGTCTAGGGCGTTTTCTCAAGAAAGGACGACTAAATGTCAGGGCGTCAATTCCTGGTATTATCCGGTTTTAAAGTAAATGCAAAATCAATTTAATTATTGGTTAACGTCCTTCCTCAGGGCGTGTTTTAATTTAACGCCTCGATCTTAGGCGTGTTCTCATGATTTTCAAACAAGGAAGGTTTTATTGCCAAAATTAAATCCAGGAAGAAACGCCCTGGTTTGGGTCGTGTTTTATGAAACGCCGTATGGGTAGGTCGTCAAATCAAGAATTGACGCCCTTCTCAAAGTCGTGTTTCACCTTTCGGAGTCCTGCCTTTTTTCCATCTTTCCCTCACAGTTCCCTGCCTTGTTTCAACCTCTTGCTCGATGTTAATCCTTTCCTTGGATATTCCTTGCCCGTTCTTATCTTCCCTTGTTTGATCACATCCGATTGGAATCTTATATAAGGAAGCCTGGATCGAGCGTCATAAGGTTGAACACCCACATATACAGAGAAAAAAAAAGATTGCAGGTTCTGTACGAGCAGAGTTTTCTTTCTTCTTCCTGTGCGGTCGTTCCTCTGCATCCTTTTCATAGGAGTTCACTCGTTTCCACTGCTTCCTCTTCTTCCCATCAACATATTCTTCACACGGTTTCCCTTTACTGTCATCAGGGACAGCAGGGTTCTTTTATTTCGTTTATTTTGTTTATGAGCATATCATCCTTCGTCCCACCGTCAGTCTTTCTTATTGCGTTAAGTCCTATCATCATCATTATCGCATCATATCTCCTTCCCTAGCTCTTCTCTAGGGGTTTAAAAAAAAACAAAAAGAGGTGCGCATGTTGATTTCATTTTTCAACATCATATTCTTTATTTGGGATTGATACTACTTGCATTGGCTGATCCCTTTTCGTTTTGCTTTGTTTCATTGTCTTTTTTGCAAGGTAATCAAAAGGAGAACCCTTCTCATCGGCCGGCCGATTGAAGAAGGAGGAAGGAACTTCACATCATCCCGCGTTCCAATCTTCACCAGGTATTCGCGATCTCTTTTTATTATTATTGAGGTAACCCCTCTGGCGATCACATCTCCATTTTTGCACCACGTGCAAGCTTTTTCTTCCCCTTATTTATGCATTAATCATTATTCACCTTCTTGTTTCTTTTTCTCATCATTTATTCTCTTGTGATTTTGTGTGGGATTCATGCCCATCCACAAATTGGCGATCACGATGGGACCTCCACTGTTTTCTTTTTGATTACCATCTCCATTGGCACCCTCGCGTGCCCTCTCCCCTTGGCACCCTCGTGTGCCCTTTCCCCTTTGGCACCCACGTGTGCCCTCTCCCCTTTGGTACCCTCGGTACCCTTTCCTTTGTGCCCCTCGGGCACCCTCCACTGTGCACTCTGCACACTCCGGGATCAGCCAGCTTGCGTTTGCATATTCCTCTGAATTAACGCCTTCCACGAGGGCGCTTTTTGGTTTAACGCCCTTCACAGGGGCGTGTTTTAGTTTATTAACGCCTCTTTCCAGGGCGTCTTTTAGCATATCTGCTGCTTTGTTTCCGTTCATTATACTGTCTGAGAATTAACGCCCACCTCCAGGGCGTGTTATCATTTTCTAACGCCTTCATTCAGGGCGTCTTCTTTTTATGTTACGTCTGCCGTTACATCATCTTACTGCCTGTGAATTCACGCCCTTCCCCAGGGCGTTCTTTATTACATAGCGCCTCACCTCAAGGCGCTTCCTCAGATTTGACGCCCTCCAGCAGAGGCGTCCCTTTCATATTTCGCGCCTCTACCAGAGGCGTGTTTCTGTTTCTCGCTGCTGGCTCATAGCCTTTCGCAGTGACTCACGACAGTGACCCTGTCGTTGCTTTGGCTGATAGCGACCTGCCCCAGGTCGTCTCTTTCCTGCGTTTCACAGAACCTTGCTTCCTGCTGCTGTCTGTGATAGTTTGTTTGATTGTCATATTGCTTGCCTATATTGCTTTGATCTGATCATATTACTTTGCATATTGTGGCATTTGGTTGAGAGACCTCCTCTCTCTACACTGGGATTCCACACACCTATCTTGGAATCGGGACGACCCTCCATTGAGCATTCCGTCTCTTTGGACTGGAAATCCCTTTTCCAAGACCTCCATAAGTCCCCGCACCCGTGGATTCCCTCACGGACGCCGGGCTGGTTGTACCCTCGAAGTACCCGGAGTTTGGAGAACCTATCGTTGGTGAGGAGAGAGAAAGAATCTAGTTGACCCGGAGGTTACACTTGGATCAACTAGGTTTCACATTGCAAACATAAGTGAACTATTCAACAATTCAACCTACTCTAATCTCAAGCGAAACACTAAAACCTTGCATTCATCTCAACTTGGTTGCATACACTTGCTTGGGTTAATTTGACTTGTTTGGATCGAGTGGTGGTTTGTTTGATAGTGCCTTTATAAAATTGTTTCTCCTCTTAAAAACATGAAACTCCGTTCAGGTAAGATCATCAACATGGCAGGCTATGGGTATTCTTATGATGATGAGGACGAGAATGTTTTTGGTCAATATGAGACCCCCCTCCAGGACTCCATCTATTATGAGGGAAATTACCCTCACCCTCAGTCTCATCATCCTCAAATCCATGTGGTTGATACCGCTCCTCAAGAGGTTGTGCCCTCTTCTCAGACTTTGCCCTCCAACACTTCGGGGAACCCTTCCCCATCCTTTAATGTCACGGACTTAATTAATGCGCTATCTCAGTTGGATGATTCTCAGCGACAGGCTGTCCAGGCCGCCTTGAAAGGGAAGTCTGTTCCCTCTTCGTCTTCCAACCCCCCTCCGGCCGAGAGTGGCCATCACCCCGTTAACGACCAGGCGGTCTTGCATAAACCCCCCTCTCGTCCACCAACGCCTGTCACGGCCATACCGGCCCAGCAAGCGAGTTATTCTGCGGTTAGGCACCAATTCCCCCAACCTCCTCAGATTCTACGGTCGCCTATACCACATTCTTTTGTTCAGGCCCCAGTTGAGTCTGACTCTAATGCTTTGCTACTTCAGAAGATGGCCCACATGGAAGAACAGCTTAAGAAAGTCACTGCGGCCAAGAATGCACCAGAAATCTCGCTCCCCACTCTGCCAATTTTCCATCTTCCTCCGTCTGAGATGCCGAACTTTCGGCGGTACAATGGAACTGGCAATCCGGTTATTCATTTGAAGGATTTTATGTACGAAACCTCCTTCTGGCAAGGCAACAAGGCTTCTCTGGCCTATTTATTCAGAAGATCTCTGGAGGGGCCAGCCCTCGAATGGTTTTATTCCTTGGAGCCAGCTGATGCCAGTGACTTCGATGTTGTCCAAAGGAAATTCTTGCAAAAGTATAGAGACCGTGTTGGACCCTCTCTGTCCGTTACAGATTTAGTTGCGGAGAAAATGAAGTCTGAGGAGGATTTCATCATATTCGCTGACAGATGGCGGTCGATGGCCGAGAAGCTGAAAGACACTTTGTCGGAACAGGAGCAAGTAAAGATGATTATTTCTAATGCAACTCCTCAATTCTGCTATATTTTGGCCATGAACCGGCTGACTACTATGGAAGAGCTCTATGAGAGGGCTCGTTACATCCAGACACAGATGAAGGATTCACCCATTATGGGTATGTTTGAGCCGAAGCCTCGGCTGTTTAAGAAAACCACCAATGTTAACAGCGGGCCCACAACTGAGGGCACCGTCACAAATGAGCAAGTCGGCGCAGTTGGCAACCCCCACCATCAAGCTAACCCGCGTCCACCACCGCCTCCACGACAGAACTCTCATTTTAACCCCACTCCACAATCCCAATTCGCACCTCAACACTCTTTCGCTCCACCGCAAAACCAAGCCCACCGCGTAGACCCTCCAGCTCCACCACAATACCATCAAATGCCCCCACCTGCCAACTACGGCCAACAACAACAACGGAGACCACCACTTGGCCCCAAAAGGGACCACTATCCTCCACTTCCCGAAAGTCTCCCCGATATTTTTAATGCTCTGATGGCCGCCAACTTGCTCGCCTTGCCAAGGGAAAGAACCGTGTGTCCCGCTAATGTTGACACATCCCGTTATTGTGCTTTTCATCGCAGCCCTGGCCACAACCTTGATCGTTGTTTCCACTTTAGAGATTACATTTACGATCTAAATGACCAGGGTGACATCAATTGGGATGAGATGAGGCAATTCATAGCCGCTATGAAAGAAAGAAGGGCTTCTCGGCAACAGCAAAATCAACAACCTCAGCAATCCGCTCCACAACAAGTTCAACCACAGCAAGCTCCAGCACCCTAGCAGGATATGGGGATTGTCCGTAATCCATTGCCAGAGCACGCCCCTAATCAGCATGTGAACCCTGTCACATCCCTCTACGAAGTGCAGAGAGGACAGGGATGGCACGAAGAAAACGCCTCTGTCGGGGCATTTCATCATGATCCGAATCAAAATCAACCTCCGCGCCTTTTGCGTACCCTTCCTTCTTCTTCTACTCTCCTATCGGGACGTCCTCTTTTACGCCCCGTCAACCCATCTACCTCCACTAGTTCTACGGCCTTTCCGGCCCGCTCTCTTCTTACCCATTTGCCACCCCCACAACCTACCGCACGACAAACCCCACCTTCCACCACCAACTCTATACCTCCGCCGTCCAGGCCACTCCTACTTCGCTCACCGCTAGCACCCGCTACACCCTCTACCACTCCTACACCAGCAAGGGTTCCTCCGCCATCAGTTCCCCCACCTCTCATACCCAGATCTCTTCTTGTTAGACCACCCGCCAATGCTCCTCGCATTCGGGTATCCCTTTCTAATTCCACGCCCCCTGACGGGGCATCTTCGTCAAACCACTCTCCTACGCCTCCCACGGGGGCATCTTTGCTAAACATTACTCCCACGCCTCCTACGGGGGCACCCCTGTTGTTGAACACTGCCAACGGCATTCCCTCTTCTTCTTCTTCTAATTCTCCTCCCACATTTGCCCCGACAGAGGCTCTACAAGGCGTGGCGCCGCTCCGCAGTGGATGGATTTTCCACCGTATTTTTCCACAAAGAGAGCTAGAGCCCGTGCAGGGGCCGCAAGAGCAAGAACAAGAACAAGGGTCCGTACCGGGCACTGAATATGATTTGTTAAAACATTTGGACCGGACTCCGGCAAGAATTTTGATCCTGGAATTGATCAAACGGTCCACCACTCATCAGCTGGCTCTAAAGGAATATCTGCAGAAGGTAATGGTTAATGAAGACATTCCAGTTGAGCAGATAGTCACAGTGTTAACACCTGCTAGCAGTCAGCCAGCAATTACTTTTCATGAGCACGAACTGGCACCAATCTCAGCAAGAAAATATGCCTTATGCATCACAGTCGACATCAATAAGGTGGCTATTAAGCAATGTCTGATAGATACTGGGGCATCCATCAATGTTTTGCCGCCGAGCACCTTGAAGTTATGTGGCATACCAGAAAGCCAGATTCGGCCGTCCACCATAACGGTCACTGCATATGACAACACAAAGAAGCCTCCTCTAGGCATGATCACATTGAAAGTTAGCTTGGGTCCTGCCACCATCACAGCAGATTTTCACATCTTGGACATGGATCCAACATTTAATGGCATTCTTGGCCGCCCGTACATCCAGCAGCTTGATGCGGTGCCCTCTACAAATCACCAGTGTCTCAAATTCCCACACAAGGGCCGTATTATCAAGGTGACCAGCATGCCGATTCTGCCAGAGGAAGATATTCATGCGGCTTCATCAGTCTCTTCTATTTGGCCTGCCAATAAGCCACTGTTATCCGTGCTGGACGTCCCCCGTCCACGGCCAATGCCATCTGAAGCTGTTACCACGGTTGCTATGACACCCCTGCCTTCTAAGGGGAAGAAGAAAAAGAACATGATTAACACCCCTGGCTGGAACATTCTGTTAAAAATGGGGTATCAAGATGGCAAAGGCCTGGGTGCCAACTGTCGGGGCAGGATTAGGCCCATTAAGCCGCAAAAATTGCTTGTACGAGGCGGTTTAGGCTATAAAGGGCCAAGCAAAAATAAAGAAGAGCCATGGGCATTTATGACTTCTACTTTGAAGACTGATCGCCAGCCACTCTCCTGGACACTGAAGACACATTTTGTTACTGGTGGCGTTCAGAATAATGAGCGGACTACCATGATTACTTCATTGCTTGACTATCAAGACGTTCACGCCAGACAGTTTACTCGTCACATTGCCCCACTGACTACCTACAAAGCCCTGGAGTCTTTAAGGCCGGACAAAAGAAGGAAAATGGGCGATCCAGAATGTGACTGGTACAGGTGGTTCGACATGAATGACATTACTATTTCTTTAAGCCGCCTCTTCATGCCGACAGATCCGGAATGGCCGCCGCTCATACAGGAATTGATTGAAATGCCAGCAGTGATCACAGACAAGAGGCAGCTGTTGAGTGACTATACTGATACTGGGGAGCCAGATGTCCCCTTTGAAGAAGGTTTTACTGTGGATAGGCTGTGGGCCGGCCTCTTTTCTCTCACTTCGCTACATCCATCTGTGCTTGCTTCTCTACATTCTCGTTGGTTTGGTCGTGTGCCAAGACCGCCTCCGATTACAATCAGTTTTGCTCCAAATTCAATCCGAGTTTCTCTCCCGATTCCTCCTTCGCTCCTCAAGCGATTTTCTGAACTCTCCATCACGCCCCCAAGCGGGCCATCACTGATCCAATCTTTTTCCAATCTTGCAATTTCCACTCCTCCTGCTATTCTCCCATCACACTGCTTTCTCCTTGAAAAAGAAAATAAAAATGAAGAAAAAGATAAAAATGAAAAAAAAACGCTGATTTTTCAACTTTCCAATCCTCCATCTCTGTTGAGGAGACCTCCTATTTCTCTCCCGAGTGCGTCCCGACCCAGGGGCCGCTCTTTCAAGATTCCTTGATAGATCTCTTTTCCCCCTCCGGCGAGGGATCTTCTTCTGTATCACCTTTTGTATCCACTTTTTCACCCCCTTCTTTTCCTTCTGATCAAGCTAGTTGCTCCTCCTCTTCTTCCTCTTCTTCTAATAAAATTCATGGGGTAGATTCACATAAGAGATCCAAGGGTAAGGAGATTCCTCGCAGATTTTTGTTGGAGTTGGCTATCAGATGCCAAGCTTGTTTAGCAATCCCTGGGTTTGTGGAAGATCCAATTATCCTGCCAGAGTTAGAATTTGAAGATGCTGTTGCTTCTTATGAGGGTTTGGGCGTTTATGAAATTATGAATGATGAAGACCCTATTGAAGAGGGGGATGAAAGTTATGAAGAATATGAGGACGAGGCTGATGCTTTTGCTAGTGGTATGAGAAGATTCGACGAACCATCAGCCTCCGTAGAAGAACCTACCAAAGAAATTAATCTGGGTACCGAGGAAGACCCTAGGATTGTCCTCATTAGCCAGAATTTGCCGCCCTCCGAGGAGGAGGCGCTCATTTTAGTTCTTCAAGAATACAAGGACACGTTTGCATGGAGTTATGAAGATATGTCGGGATTAGACCCTGCGCTCGTTGAACATCGTCTTACACTTAAGCCAGGGTCTGTCCCGGTCAAACAACGGTTGAGGCGTTTCCACCCCAATATGGCTTTAAAAATGAAAGAAGAGGTCGACAAACTCCATAAGGCTAGATTTGTTAGAGTTGTCCTCTATCCCAATTGGGTGGCTAACATTGTCCCGGTTATGAAGAAAGATGGGAAAGTTCAGATTTGCATAGACTTCCGGGACCTCAACCGGGCGTGTCCTAAAGATGACTTCCCCCTCCCTCATATTGATGTTCTAATTGATAACACGGCAGGATTTGAGACTCTCTCATTTATGGATGGCTTTTCAGGTTACAATCAAATTCGTCTGTCTGAAGAGGATCAAGAGAAGACATCATTCACTACACCATGGGGGACTTATTGCTATGTGGTCATGCCCTTTGGACTTAAGAATGCTGGAGCCACCTACCAGAGGGCTATGATGGCGATTTTTCATGACATGATTCATATTTATATTGAGGTGTATGTGGATGACCTGGTAGTGAAATCAAGGACAAGGATTGAACATCCTGGGGTTCTGGCTAAGGTTTTACAAAGGTCACGAGAATATCATTTGAAAATGAACCCCAAGAAGTGCGTATTTGGCGTTTCTTCAGGGAAATTGCTTGGTTTCATTGTTAGCAAGAGGGGAATTGAAGTTGATCCCAACAAGGCAAAGGCCATCAGAGATATGCCTCCTCCCAAGAATTTGAAGGAAGTTCGAGGATTAATCGGGAGGTTGCAATTTATTCGCCGCTTCGTCTCTCAGCATTCACAAAGATGTAGGCCGTTTTACGAGCTTACTAAGCCGGGAGTCAAGTTTAATTGGGACGACAAGTGTCAGGCAGCCTTTGACGGATTGAAGGATTATTTGGCCAATCCTCCTGTCCTGAGGCCGCCAATTCTAGGCAAACCGCTTATTCTTTATGTTTCGGTCCTGGATGACTCCGTAGGTGCTGTCTTAGCTCAAGTGGATGAAGAAAGTAAGGAGAGGGCAGCATACTACTTGTCTAAGCTTCTTAACCCCTGTGAGCAGAGGTACTCAGCCATGGAGAAGACTTGTGCAGCTTTGGTTTGGGTAGTTCAGAAGTTAAAACATTATTTCTTAGCTCATGAGGTTCACCTCATTGCTCGCATGAATCCAATTAAATTCCTCCTTGAAAATCTGTCCTCACTGATCGATTAGCACGCTGGCAAAGCTTCCTTTCTCAATTTGACATCACTTACATTCAGCAAAAAGCTATCAAAGGCTACGCCATTGCCGAACACCTTGCTCATCACCCTCTCCCCCGTTTTGATCCTGTCAATTCGGAGTTTCCAGATGAAGAATTAATGTCCATCAATCAACCCCATGATCCCATGTGGACATTACATTTTGATGGAGCTCTAAATTCTCAAGGAAGAGGGATCGGTATGGTTCTTTTAACACCAGAAGGGGTCACCATTCCATTTGCTGCTCGGCTCACTTTCCCCGTCACCAACAATATAGCTGAGTATGAAGCTCTTTTGGCCGGTCTTCAAACCGCTCATCGATATGGTGTCACCCATTTGAGGATTGTCGGTGACAGTCAGCTCATTCTGCGCCAGGTGCTTGTCAAGTGCCGCACTATCAATCCTAAGCTCAAACCCTACCAGGAACTCGCTTCAGCTTATGCCAAACTCTTCACTAAATTAATCTTTGTTCATGTCCCGCGTAGTCAGAACATCTTGGCTGACGCTCTTGCTTCTTTAGCTTCCGCTTTAGTCTTCCCTCCTGAGCGTGATTTTCATGTTCCCCTGATTCATCAGCGTGACACCCCAGCTATTAAGGATCGCGCATTCCTTGATATTAGGGACCAAGTGCTTGAGAAGGTTAAGCTGAAGGAAGCTCTTAAAGGTAAGGAAGTCATGCTTTTGGATTGGCAAGAAGATTTGGCTGACGAAGAGAAGCCTTGGTATTATGAGATTGCCAGGTATTGCAATGATCAGTCCTATCCTGAAGAAGCCACTGCAGAAGAGAAGAAAGCAATTAGAAGAGTGGCTCAACGTTATGTTTTGGTTGGAGGTGTGCTCTACAGGAGAGGGCTCACCGGTGTTTTATTAAGATGCCTCGATGATGACGAATCTTGGAAAGTTGTGGAAGAGGCGCATTCCGGAGTGTGTGGTGGTCATGTGAATAGCCAGATGCTAGCTAAGAAGATTCTTAGGCTAGGTTTCTATTGGCCGACTCTAGAAGAGGATTGTTCCATCTATGTTCGAAGGTGTGTTAAGTGCCAACTGCACGCCGACAAAATTCATTCTCCTGCTTCTTCACTCCATCCTACGTCCTCCCCATGGCCTTTTTCCATGTGGGCTTTTGATATCATTGGACCTCTTGGTGATTCGAACCTCTTGACCAAGCAAAAGTCATTCATCCTCACGGCAACGGAGTACTTCACCAAGTGGGCGGAAGCAGAAGCTTACGTGGAGATTAAAGCGTCAACAGTCTGCAAATTCATAATGAAGAACATCATCACGAGGTTCGGCATCCCGAGCACCATCGTCACCGACAATGGACCTCAATTTATCTCTCAAGAGCTCAAGGATCTCTGCAACAGGTATAACATTGCATTGCATCATTCTTCTCCCTATTATCCGCAGGGCAATGGCCAGGCAGAGGCAACTAACAAGACTTTGATCAAAATTGTTAAGAAAACGTGTGAGGCTAATAAATTTTCGGACTGGCCAGACAAGCTAGTTGAAGCTCTCTGGGCCTATCGCACTTCCATTCGCACCCCCACTGGGCAAACCCCTTTCGCCCTTACTTATGGAATGGAGGCGGTAGTACCTTACGAGATTCTCATTCCCTCTCTGCGAGTACAATTGGATAAGGAATTTTCTATTGATGAGCGTCGGGATTCACTCCTGGCCCAATTGGAACTCCTAGATGAGAAGCGTCTGGTCGCCGCTGAGCATGCGCGCGTTTATCAAAACAGGCTTTCACGTTTTTATCAAAAGAAAGTAATTGAGAGAAAATTTAAAATCGGTGAAATGGTAATCAAGAGAATTTTTGTAAAGCCGGGTGGCCCCCGCTCAAAACTCCAACCCAATTGGGAAGGACCGTTCATTATAAAAGATGTTTATCCTGAAAATGCTTATAAACTGGTTAATGCTGGAGGGGAAGAGTTAACTCACCCTTGGAATGGTTTGTATCTTAAGAAATACTACCCTTGATTCAAAAATCCAAAAAAAAAAATATAGAAAAACCAAAAACCAAAAAAATATATATGGAAATTCTTCAAAATCAAAAAGAGATCAAAATTGGTGCCATGGCACACGAAGGATCAATGTCCGAAAGGTCAAAATTCAGAATTCATTCATCAGTCTTGCTAACTTAAAAGGGGGTTGACCCCCGCACACACTACACGCTTCATTCTTGAGATCAAACAGTGCAAAATCTGACGGAAAGTCAAAAACCTGACTAAAAGTGAAAGACAATACCCGTTCTTTTCTTCTTCGGCCCATAAGGGAGGAAGGGAGACCTCGAGGCAGATGCACCAAGCCTATCCGCCGCCCTAGTAGGTGGAAGTCAGGGTCCAAAAGGGAGCAAATGCCACAAAAGCCCAAGTACAATTAGGTTTATTTTCATCAATGCAAATCAATTCCAAAGTGAAAGTCAAGTTATGAAAAGAAAAGCATGTCAAGAGGGCAAAGTCCCCGCAAGGAAAACCTTGGGCGTATGCATGCAATATAACAAGGGCAAAAAGGGCAACAAATTCCCTACGCCAAAGACCGAACCCCAACAGGCATAGGGTAGGGGAGGTAACTCTGCTTTGAGTACCTCAAAATCCCTTATGGGCTTCCCTTATATTTTCTTCCATCCTTTCTATGTGGTAAAGTCGCGAACTGGCAGGATGGTCAAGACGGACTTAAGAAATTGCACTGTGCGAAATCTCGGATACAAGTCAACTATGAGCACGTCAACTCCCTTTTAATCACTCAAGAAAGGTTAATGAATTTTAAAGGGTGACCGTGTAGGACCTGTGGTCTTGATAGCCCTGACAACCCCTTTTGGAATAATTTAATTAACGCCTTCGGCTAAGGCGCTTTTTTTGGAATTAACGTCCTAGATTAGGTCGTCTTCTTCAGAATAACGTCTCTGAGACGGTCGTGTCTTTTTCAAAAATCAAATTCCTTTTAGAATTAACGCCGTCTGCTGTAGGCGTCTTTATTCGAACCACGCCTTACTCTAAGACGCGTTTTTCAAGAAAAAACCAAAAATATATATATAAGTGGAAAAAAGAAAAAATGTATGCTTGCATTCTTGTGCATGGGCATCTTTTATTTATGGTTTGCATATGTGTGCTTTGCATGATGCATCTCCCGTTATCAGCTATTTCATTTTGCCTTATTTGATTAAAGGCTTGGCCCCTTGACCCGTCATTAAGGTCAAAACATTGCCACCCCTTGCTTATTAGGCAAGTCGAACAGATGAATTAACCTGTTTTATTCAAGTGAAAACCGCAGCTGCAGATACAGGGCAAAAGTACACAAACACAAGGCCACAACTACACAAATGCTCAGGTAACAAAAGCATGTCAATCTCATATATATATATATACATCATGAATGTCTGAGTACAGGTGTGAGGGTGGAGGAGTACAAGTAAGTCTCTCAGCTCTCGCCTCCACCCTCCTCTCTCCTACTCTCAACCTCCTCCTCACCGTCCCGGGCTGGTACTGGTGGAGGAGGCATGGGCCCCCGTGAAGAAGCCGGAACCCGAACGTGTCCCCCTGCCTCGCTCCTCTCTCGGAGGGAAGAGCCCGCCACAAAGGTGGAGCTGGTGAAGGAGTACCCCGCAGCCCGTGCTCGCTCGCGTCCTCGCTGGAGACGCTCCTCGGACACTCGCAGCCGCTCCTGGGAAAGGATCAACTTGGTCCTCGAATCCGCCAGCTCTCGCTCACGTGCCGCCACCTGCTCTTGGAACCGGGCACGCTCCGCCTGGTGCTCCTCTCGCTCACGAGCACGCTCCTCGCGCTCCCGGGCACGCTCCCGTCTCTCCAGCTCAAGCGCCACGCGTAGCTCGGCCACGTCCTGAGGAAGCTCCTCTCGTCGCCTCAGGGACCTCTCAAGCTCTGAGATCCGCTGATCACGGATCGCCAGCTCGGTACGTACCGCCTGAAGCTGTGTCACCTGCAAACAGGTAAATAAGTCATCAATTCCACAATTAAATTCAATAATCTAGCAATTCAAGCAATGTATAATTGAACCACTCACCTGTGCGCTCGTCGCGCGGTAGCCCTCGTCAACGCAGGTAAGAGCGGCTCGAAGCTCCTCAGTCTGTAAAATGAATTTCATCAGTGCACAATTATATAATCAATATTTGAATGGATTGGTGTTTTGGAATTTACCCGTAAGGCGAGGTCGCGCTCTGCTGCCTCGGCTCGTGCCACCGCTCCCGCTAGCTGCTCTGCCAGTGCAGTCACCTCTGCACTGGGCCCTCTCGAGCTGGAGGCCTCCCCTGGGTCTCTCCTCACTGCTCCCTGCTGGGCACGCTGCATTCATTGAGATCGTCAGTGGCTAATCATCAATAATTCAACAAAAATATATTCATTTGCATATAGAAATAATTTAAACACTCACCAGGGTCTCTAGGTCTGCCCGTGTGGTAGCTAGCTGGTCCTCCAGGCTGTGTAGGTGGGCCTGGGCATCTATCGCTGCTATGTCCCGCGCATCCTGCATCCATTACATATTAGTCGCATGATAGTCACATAAGCATTTGCATTTAATTTAGAAATAAGTGCATTCATACATACCCCTAAGACCCTCATCTGGGGTCGGCCGGCGTATACCTCCCAGTAGCGCCGGAGGTACTCGGAGCTGTCAGTCGCGCGAGAGGTGACTCTGGTCCCGCCACGCTGCCAGTCGGCGTACTGCTCTTCGAATCGTACCCTCCAGTCGGTCGCCTTTGTACGACCGCGCGTCTTCTTCCCGACGCCCCGCGGCTCACCTACCTCGATCCACTCCTGGTGGAGGCCTAGCGTCCTCATCACCAACCTAAGCCGTAACGGCTCAATCTCGCTCAAGCAGTGAACCCAAAGCTCACGCTCAAAGCGAGGTCGGCCCGCTACGACCCAAGGCTGGCCCTCGTCTGTCATCCCCTCATAGGGTCTCCACTGCACCTGCATTCATAAACATACATATCATCATTTCATCGTCATCATCATAAAATCAAATTAAAAAGCAAAAGAAAGATGCATAGCATTCATACATACCAGCGAGGGAGGGAAGTCGCGGAGCTCTCTCCGTAGAACCCACAACTCGTAGCCGAGCGGGGCGCCGAAGACGACCGGCACCCAGCGCCGTGCTAGAGGGAAAGCTCCCTCATTCCCAGGCCGTGGGTCAACGCGCCCCATCGGCATGTAGAGATGGCTCCAAACCTGCATCCATGCATTGCATTAGTTAGGCATTCGCACGCACATAAAAATACACATAAAAGAAAGAAAAAATGAAAAATGCATACCTGAAGAAAAGGTGAAAAGCCACTGACGGTCGTCTCTCGCCCTGTCCCCGTGGACAGGTCGGCCATCATGTGCGCCAGCAGTGCCGCTCCCCAGGCGTAGCTGCCAACTGCCTCCAGGTCCTCGAGTATCCCTAGAAATCGGCAGTTGATGACGTCGCCCTTTGTCCCGAGCAACAGCCTCCCCAGTAGCAGTAGCAAGAACCTCCTCAAGTCTAGGTCAGCTCTCTCCCTGTCGGTCGGGTCCTGGCAGTACACTGCCCTAGCCCCGTCTATCAGCCTTTGTGAAAACTGCTCTAGGGTCTCTCCTGACCTGTGCCTAGCATTCCCTAAACCCATCACTGTGGTGAGGTCGGTACGGAAGATCGTCCTGCACTCGCTAGGGGTCTCGTAAACCATCTCCAGCCCTAGCAATCTCTGGGCATGCTCGGTGTAGTCTGGGTAGGTAATCCCGCTCACAGCCTCTCCATCTACCCTCAACCCTGTAATCCTGGCCACATCCTCCAGGGTAGGAATCATGTGTCCCCAAGGCATCAGGAATGCCCGGCTAGTCCTATCCCATCTCTCCCGTAGAACCTGAATGAGTGGTAGGTCTGGCCTAACTGGCTCTATGCTGAGGAAGGCCCCGAACCCCATCGCATCTACCCTCTCTCTCTGGAACTCGGGGAGGCCGTAGTAAGCTGCCCGGACCATGACCCATGAAATGCGCGTCCTCATCAGCCCCTGCATGCATAAAATAAGAATTTTGGCTTAATTGTTGTGATTATTCATGCTTATTTCATTTTGATTGCCCCAGGATGAATGTTGGTGTTATTGGAAGTAACGACCTTCCTCAGGTCATTTTTTTGTTGAAGTAGCGCCCTTAAGGGGGGCGTGGTTCTGTTTGTCTAAATAACGACCTACCCTAGGTCATTTTTCATCTATGAAACGCCTCTGTGTTGGGCGTGTGTTTGTGGTTAATTTCTAAAAATCCTAAAGGTTTTTCAATTCACGCCCTTGAGTAGGGCGTTTTCTATTTGGGTTCGTTAATTAATCAAATAATTAATGAATGGGCGACCGCTGGTTTGGTCGTTTGTTATGAATTGACACCCTGGTGTGGGGCGTGGTTTCCAATTTTTCAAAAAAATAGAATAAAAATAATAGCATGCGATAATTAACAGCATAATATGTAAATTAAATTGGGCGACATGCTTTAGGGCATGTTCTCATGGGGTTAATTATTTTTCATGAAAAATAATATAATTAACGCCCTTGGGTTGGGCGTGTATTTTGAAATCGCGACGCCCCTGAGGGCGCCTTCTTTCTGGGTTGCAGGGTTTATACCCGAGGACTATGGAAAATCAGGAAAAAATAAAATTAAAATAAATAAAATTGGAAAAGGGTTTGAGGCTTACCTTCTTGTGCTTCTGATTTTGTGGTCGAGGCCTTGGCTGCCGTGGCCGCCGCAGTTGGCCGGCACGGGGGAGGATCGCCGCCGCGGGCGGGGGCTCGTCTTCATCTCTTTCTCCTTCTCCTTCTTCACCGCTTTCTTCCTCGCCACCTTCTTCCTCTTCACCCCCTTCACCTTCGCCATCTTCTTCTCCTTCACCTTCCTCGTGGGCTTCTTGGTTTCCTCCGGCCTCATCGCCGGCCTCCTCCATTGGAGCCTCATCTTCAACCGCCACGATGGCCCCTTCCTCACCGTGGGCGTCGTCGCCCAGATCAACCACCTCGGGAGCGGCCACCCTCTGCCGTTTGACTGAACCGCCTCTGGCCATGGCTAGGGTTAGGGCTAGGGATAGAGAGAGAGATAGAGATAGAAGAAGAGAAGTGGGGAGGGGGGCTTCGGTTCGGTTAGGGTTGCAGAGAAGAGAGAATGGAACGGAGGAAGAAGAAGAAAGGGGGAAAGCCCTTTTTAGCATTCGAAAGAAGAGACGCCCTGAGAAGAGGCATTTTTTGTGGAAGTCACGACTATGACATGGGCGTGTTTATAAATTAGACGACGTTTCTCGAGACGTCAATTTTATTTGCATGGGGAATGATAACCGTCGTCAGACGCATTCAATGGGCGTTGATTGATGTGATCGAAGTAATCATTATGGTTTTTACTCACGCCTGAGATAGAGGCGTTACCTGATTGAAACGTGACTTTCCTGAGGGCGTTACTTTTGGAATTTCAACGAATATATTTTGGGAATTTGAATCGATTAACGCCCTGTTCCAGGTCGTTATTTAAGTAACGCCTATTGGTGAAGGCGTCAAATGTGTGAACAGGAATATTGGAAGCGACCTATCATGAAGGCGTCCTTTTATGAATTCACGCCTTTGCTTGAGGCGTTATTCGCAACAGAACGACAGGTTATTTAAGGATTTGATCTGAAGCACAGCAGTAAGGCTCAATCAGAAAACAATCATTTTTATTACTTTGAAAAGAGAGGTTACAATGCTTAATGAGCCACCTTGGGTCTTAGCTTTCTCAAAGCTGTTACATAATTTTTCCACTGATCTTTGTCTTCCTCCAAACTCTCTACAGGTTGATGAGGTTTGCTAATCTTCCATAGGGCTTGGATTGTGATAGCCTCTTCTCCATCTTCATTGCTGCCTAGGTCTCTTGATTTGATTGGAGGGAGATGAGAGACGTCTTCTAGGTGTTGCCTTGGAAGTCCGATTTGAGGAAGGCATCTGTGAGAGTTGTACAAGACGAAGTCCGAAGCGCCGATGAGACGAAGGTCCGTGCCGGTGGAGAATCGTGCACGAAGTTCCTGCATTTTGAGTACACCCGGGGCACAAGTAAAGAGGTTCTTTGGCATTACCTTTAGGTGTTCTCTCCATTCCACTCTCTTTTTGATTTGAGGAACCCGGTTCATCACCCTATTGCTTATTCCTAACGAACCGGTCATGTAAGAGAGTGGGCTTTTTGAAAAGATTCTTGAGGGTTGTTGGGCCTCGCCACATGGATCGAATTTGAAGTGGAGATCAACCCAACTAGAGAGTGCTAGCATGCACCCGTAGATGGGCCTTCCCACGGCCGCCGAGGTAAGCCCACTATAGAGATAGGCTAGGATAGCCGGTCCGACTCTTTCCTCTTCCCATAAGCTCACCACCGCGCTCAATTGGGCCTCCTCTAGAAAGTCCTCCGTGGATGGAAACAAGAGTGCGCCTGCTAAGCACACCACGAAGGCCTTTGCCATCTTTTCTATCTCCTCCTCTTCCTTTGCTTGATCCGCTCTCTTGTACACCCATGAGGCAAGCTTCAAGAGATTGATTCCTTTAGTGACCTTGATTTGGTTCACTATGTTTGGGCTAGATATCAATGAGGTTAGCAATTCATGAGAGGAGATTGGCCTTGGCATGTTGGCCATCTTTTGTTCTTCTCCTTGTTTCATTCTTTTCAAGCCTAAGATCAACTCTAGCTCTTCCAATAGGATGGTGGCTTCAAATGTCGAGAAGAGAAAGGTATGAGTGGAAGGATGCCAAAGTTCAATCAATGCTTTTATGGCAGCCCAATCTAAGTGAATTTGGTCATAGTGCTTGGCATGGGTTACTAGGCCCAAAAGATGCCATCTTGCTAGGTATACTCTCATGTCAGAGGAGAACTTGGAGAGAATAAGGGGCAACCACTTCACTTTTGTAAATCTCCTAGCACCAGGGACATTTGGGTAGTCCTGTGGAAAGAAAACATAAACAGTGCCAATAGTGCCAGACATGAGCATATGTAAGAAGTAGTTTGACAGAAGGATTCAATAAGAAGAAAAGAAAGAAGATATAAGCAGAGGGAAAAGCAGAGGAATTCACTAACCTGATGTTGAGCAACTCGGCTGCAGATGTGCCCTTGGATTTCAGTCAACCTAGGGGTGGAAGACCTAGGTCTCTTAATCATCCTCTCCATTGTTTTTTTGGCTTTGCAGAAGGAGCTCGGACGAGTGCCTGCGGGAGAAGAACAAACAGAGAAAAGAGAACAGAGCTGGCTACGGAGGTTCAGAGAAGAGGTTGTTTTAGGTTGAGGAAAGCAGCCTTTCTTCTATAGAGATTTGAAGAGGGCTTAAGGTTGTTCGGAGTTAGCAGGTTGATGGCTATTAGGATTTGGTTTTGCTTTCGAGATGGAAACGGAAGCGTTGGATTGATTAACGCCTTTTGTTAGGGCGTCAATTTCTGAATTGACGACCTTGCTGAGGTCGTGTTTTGTGTAACGCCCTTTAGTAGGTCATTTACTCTTTGGCCTCTCGATGGGTTTCACGTCTTGCTGAAGGGCGTGTTTCATGTTTTAACGACTACATATTAAGACGCTTTTTCATGATTTGACGCCGTTCGGTGCAGGCGTGTTTTTATGAGCTTATGAATTTAGATATTCATGTGTGTTAATGAACTTAAGTGCTATTATTTCGTTGAATTGTTTTTTTTAATTGAGCACTTATGATCATATGGAAAATTATGTTTGATTATCTTGAATTTCGAAAACTGATGAATTTTCAAAGTGCAGAAGTTTGCAGGATTAGAGGTGCCTGGGTTGCTCATGGAAATCACATCGCACTTGTCATTTTGTATTTGTTCGTTGTAAGCATTGTTATTATAGGATATCTACATTATTATAGCATATCAAGGACCTTGTGATTCTGATGAATCTGGAATTTGAGTTCCCCTTCATCAAAAACGATGATGATTCCAGGTGAGTCTTGATCACACGGATAGGCCGTTGAGTCGTTCAAGGTTTGGGACGATGGTTCCACTTTCTGAGTTGATGCGCGGACAAACGGGCTTCGGCTTAGTGTTAGCTCAGAAACTTGGATTCTTGACCAAAACTAGATGGCTTAGCAATATTATCCTTGATTATTTTCTATTTTTAGTTTGTTTTATCTTTTCTTTTAGCCCAGCATGCATCATATAGGACTTTGAGTTTTCATGCTGAAAATCTTCATATTATGGCGATAATGAAGGTCACTTGCTCTTGATTGAGTTGACATGAGATATTCCACTCCAAATCAAGTACTTTGTTCTATCTGAAGCCGCTCAGGCTGATTCCTTGAAAGTGTCCCTTTGTTGGATCTCCATCTCAATTCTCTTTATTTTTCTGCAAATCTACCTTGGTTGTAGCACGTCCACGTTGGCTGGTAACCGCTCTCCAATGGTCTTTCCCTATCGTGCCCGCGCGCACACCTTTTGCCTTACATTATTTTTACTTGTTTAGTTTAGTTTCCTTTATCCAGCAAATTGATGCCTTCTTGGGATCACTCGGAGTTGTTTCACTTTGAATCTTGGAAAGATTTCCATTGCTTAGTGTCTGAGGCGTGTCACATCACACCTTGGCATCTACTTATCAGTTCGCTCCACTTCATTCCATTTTGTTGCACTTTCACTCCATTTTCGTCTCACTCCCTTCCAAAGCAGACGCCAAGGCGGGGCAGCTGTAGACACGCCAAAAATGACGCTATGTTGATCAAATCTCATGTCACTATGATGACGCCCCAAAGTGAACTTCAATATATTCATAATATGAAGTTTTTTCTATTTTCTTGTGTGTGGTTTTGATTTATTTTTGTTTTTTGTGATTCGCGACCTGAAGAGGGGCGTTATCTAAATAGCGACCTTGTCTAGGGCGTTTTCTCAAGAAAGGACGACTAAATGTCAGGGCGTCAATTCCTGGTATTATCCGATTTTAAAGTAAATGCAAAATCAATTTAATTATTGGTTAACGTCCTTCCTCAGGGCGTGTTTTAATTTAACGCCTCGATCTTAGGCGTGTTCTCATGATTTTCAAACAAGGAAGGTTTTATTGCCAAAATTAAATCCAGGAAGAAACGCCCTGGTTTGGGTCGTGTTTTATGAAACGCCGTATGGGTAGGTCGTCAAATCAAGAATTGACGCCCTTCTCAAAGTTGTGTTTCACCTTTCGGAGTCCTGCCTTTTTCCATCTTTCCCTCACAGTTCCCTGCCTTGTTTCAACCTCTTGCTCGATGTTAATCCTTTCCTTGGATATTCCTTGCCCGTTCTTATCTTCCCTTGTTTGATCACATCCGATTGGAATCTTATATAAGGAAGCCTGGATCGAGCGTCATAAGGTTGAACACCCACATATACAGAGAAAAAAAAGATTGCAGGTTCTGTACGAGTAGAGTTTTCTTTCTTCTTCCTGTGCGGTCGTTCCTCTGCATCCTTTTCATAGGAGTTCACTCGTTTCCACTGCTTCCTCTTCTTCCCATCAACATATTCTTCACACGGTTTCCCTTTACTGTCATCAGGGATAGCAGGGTTCTTTTATTTCGTTTATTTTGTTTATGAGCATATCATCCTTCGTCCCACCGTCAGTCTTTCTTATTGCGTTAAGTCCTATCATCATCATTATCGCATCATATCTCCTTCCCTAGCTCTTCTCTAGGGGTTTAAAAAAAAACAAAAAGAGGTGCGCATGTTGATTTCATTTTTCAACATCATATTCTTTATTTGGGATTGATACTACTTGTATTGGCTGATCCCTTTTCGTTTTGCTTTGTTTCATTGTCTTTTTTGCAAGGTAATCAAAAGGAGAACCCTTCTCATCGGCCGGCCGATTGAAGAAGGAGGAAGGAACTTCACATCATCCCGCATTCCAATCTTCACCAGGTATTCACGATCTCTTTTTATTATTATTGAGGTAACCCCTCTGGCGATCACATCTCCATTTTTGCACCACGTGCAAGCTTTTTCTTCCCCTTATTTATGCATTAATCATTATTCACCTTCTTGTTTCTTTTTCTCATCATTTATTCTCTTGTGATTTTGTGTGGGATTCATGCCCATCCACACTTACCTCCTCGGCCTAAAAGTATTTGGGTAGGGAGTTCTCACTTAACATGATCCGTGCCATGTCTATCAAAGTTCTATTTTTTCTCTCAACTACTCCATTTTATTGAGGCGTCCTTGGTGATGAGAAATTGTGTATGTATCTCTGCTCTTGGCAGAAGCTGCTGAACTCATTGTTCTCAAATTCACCACCATGATCACTTTGAATTGTGGTGATGAGATAACCCCTATCATTCTGGATTTTTCTACAAAACACTTGAAACTCCACCAAGACATCATTTTTATTGGCTAAAAATAATACCCATGTAAATTTGGCGTAATCATCAACAATTTCAAATCCATAAGATTTTCCTCCTAGGCTGGATGTCCTAGTCGGACCAAAAAGATCAAGGTGCAGTAGTTCTAGAGGCCTAGCGATAGAAATAATGTTTTTATTTTTTAAAGAGATACGTGTTTGCTTGCCTTTTGTGCAAGCTTCACAGATTTTATCACTTTCAAACTCTAATTTTGGCAAACCATTCACTAAATCTTGTCTAGATAACTTAGAGATTACTCCAAAACTAGCATGACCTAATTTTCGGTGCCATAGCCATGCATTTTCATGATTATTTGCTACGAAGCACACATCATCACATGAGACATCATCAATATCAACAGTATAGACATTGCTATTTCTTTTTCCAATGAATTTGATCTCATTTGTGTTCTTATTCACAACAATGCAATGGGTTTCATCAAAAACAATCTTGAATCATTTGTCGCATAACTGGCTTATACTCAAAAGATTATGATTTAATCCCTTTACCAAAAGCACATTTTTGATAAGAGTTTTAGAATTCTTACCTATATTGCCGATCCTAATGATTTTACCTTTATCTTTGCCTCCAAAAGACACTGAACCTCCATGCTTGTCTTGTAGTGTAGCGAACACCTTCTTGTCCCCTGTCATATGTCTTGAACAACCATTGTCCAGGTACCATTTGCTCCCCCTCGCTTCATGGCATATCTGAAAGAAACAAGATTCTCATCAAATTATTTTTGGTACCCAAACGAATTTGGGTCCATAGGAGTTAGTCCAATTCTACACAAATCTTTTCTTTGTCCAAACAGCATGATTTCTATGTGAGTTTTGTCTAAACCAACAATGAGCAATAATATGACTAAAATGACTACAATGAAAATAATTGACATTTGAAGACCTTCTTGGAAATTGGCGTGGTTTTGGTTGGATATGTATTGGTTTAGAGTATGAACATGAAGCATAATCATTTCCTTTTTCATGCACATAGGATGTAGTGATCTTATGCTCAAAGGATTTTTTGTTTTGGAGAGTATATCCCAATCCTTCCTTCTGGAAGTTAACTTTAACTCCCAACAACTTGTCTAAGTTTTGTTTGCCCTTGACAAACCTAGACAAGGTGGACTGAAGTTTAGCCACTTCTTTACCCAAACTCACGTTTTTCTTTTCAAGTTCTGAATTTGTGGATTTCAGAACTTCTTCTTCATTTTTCATTTTTTCACACACTTCTTCCATTTCAGATATTTTACATGATAGCCCCTCTTTGGCTTTTTCAATATCTTAAATTATTTGTAGCAAGCTTTCTTTTTCTTCTGTTAATTCGAACCATTCCTGTTCCAATTTTTCAAACTTAACAGAAATATCCTCATGTGTTAACTCATCAATTTTCTTTTTGAGATTTTTGTTTTTAGATTTGATTTTTCTATATTTTGTATACAACTTTTCATACTCTGACTCCCATTGTTTATTTGAAATAAAATCAGGGTCAGAATTTACCTCAGTTGAATCATCTTCGTGTGCCATAAGGCACAGGCTTTTCATGAGCTCACCGAGCTCTTCTTCGGACAACACTTCCTCTTCGTCGCTCCATGTAGCGACCATTGCTTTTGGCTTCCTGAATTTTTCCTTCTTGAACTTCTTCTTCAGATCTAGACACTCTCCTCTCATGTGTTTGGACTTCTTGCATTCATAGAAAATGACATTGTTGGGCTTGCTTGGCTCATCCTTGGTTTGAACAGACTTTCTTCGCCCTTTTTTGAAGTTTCCTTGGAAGTTGATCTTTCTCAAAAATTTCTTCACTTGACGGGTCAGCATGGCGAGGTCTTCTCCTTCATTGCTCCCTTTGATGGATTCCTCTTCTTGGGAATCTGTTGAGTTATGGTTTTGATGATTGTTGAGATTGTTGAGTTATGGTTTTGATGATAACTAAACTTAATGTGTTATTAAGTGATGAAAACTAAACTTATGGTTAATTACACATGTTCTTGCTGACTATGTACACTCATGTTGTTGTTTGAATATGATTGAGTTGGTTTTACAAGAGGCAAGAGGTTTCATAACTTCTTTAATGTGAACAAACATGGTATTAACCCTGACTATCTTGCTTGCAGGATCAAACTCATGGCAGTCACCTAGTGAACCAAACGTGTGGATAAGCACCCTGCTCCTCTACAATCCATAACAGGTGGTGTCATGTACTGTCAAGAACCATTGGTATGGCTCTTACCCTGTTATACACTCCTTTTTATTGAGTGTTCCATGAGGTTATTTCATTAATAATTTACTTGGGATGATTGAGTTTTATCTCTTGATTCTTAGCCTAGAACTTGATCCTTACCTCAGAACATGTGTGTTTCAAAGTGTTCATATTGTAGACACGCCAAAATTGACATTATTTTGAGTATATTTCATATCACTCTGCGATGCCCCATTTGACCCTCAAGTTAGCTTATTTGAGTGTTTTTTCCATTTTTCATGGATTTTCTCCCCTTTCCCTCTTTTTTAAAATTAACGCCCTGGAGAGGGGCGTGTTTTTAAAACGCGGCCTGATCCAGGGCGTGTCTCCCCATTTTATCTATTTCTCCCCATTTTACCTATTTTATAAATTCGTGACCTGGTGAAGGGCGTGTTTTAAAACACGACCTTACCTGGGGCGTTTCTTGATGAAAGGACGCCCTGAGATGAGGGCGTCAATTCCTGGAATTATGTAATTTTTGAAAAAAAATAAATGTTTGAAAAATGTTGAATCACGCCCTAACATGGGGCGTTTTTCAATTCACGCCTCTCCCTGAGGCGTCTTTCACAATTGCTAAATAAAAGAAATGTTTATTTCTAAAATTAATCCAGGAAGAAACACCCTGACCCAGGGCGTGTTTTAAATTAACGCCCCTTGACAGGTCGTCAATTCTTGAATTGACGTCCTGACCCAGGGCGTGTTTCATCTTCTGTCTTCGCAGCCCTTTCCCCAGAGAGTCCTTGCTTCGTTAGACACCTTCCTTGATTGGGGACTGGAGTCTTGCCTCCGTAGGGCTCTTGCCATTCTTATCTCTTCTTCAACTATTTAATAGAGACATTGTCTCTGTTAATCGGTTGGACTCTCCTCTCTCGATCCCTTCCTTCCCTCCGTTCTTCTTCTTCTTCTGTTCTTCTTTTTTTTATTTTTTCTTTCTTCACAGGTTGCTGCTTCCATGGCTAAGGGAGAGGCTCTGCACTGCACATCTTCATCCTTTGAAGCTCTTTCTCCCCATCGAGTATCAAGCAAAGGGGCCACAAACAAGATTTTTATCTTATCTCCCCTTTATCTTTTATTTTCATAGTTCATAAATCATGCATGCTTCATTGTTTTATTGATTTTTTCTCTCAATCACATTGAGATCTCCCCATAGTGCAACTCTTGCACACTTCCCTTATTTTTATTCATATTTTCATGCATGCATCATATATCTCCCACCCTTTTGCATAGGGGTTTAAGGGCCAACACCCACAAGGTGTGTCTTGCACATCTTTTCATGCTCATCTTTCTATATAAGAATTTGATGCTACACACCATGTTCTAATTCAATTCTTTTGTGGTGTTTGTGTCTCTTTTTTGCAAGGGTAATAAAAGCAAGAACTCTCTTCATCGGCCGGCCGATTTGAAGAGAAAGAAAGCACTCACATCCCCGCATCTTTTGAGGTACTTTTCGCGATCATTCCTTCTATTCATTATTTGTTATATTTTTGAGGCCTCGTGTCTCTGGCGATCACACACTCCCCTTTGTGCACTTCGTGCATATATTTTCCTCTATATTGATGATTATTGCATGTCTTTTCTTTGATATTTTTCTTAAGTGGATTTATTCTAAATTAGAGATCTACAAATTGGCGATCACGGTGGGACCCTTTGTGTTCTTCTTTTATTACCCCTTTCCCCTTTGGCACCCTCGCGTGCCCTTTCCCTTTGGTACCCACGGTACCCCTCCTTTGTGCCCCTCGGGCGCCTTCCATTGTGCATTGCACTCTCCCCAAGTGATCTGTCAGTTTGATAGTTTTTTAGAATTTCCACTTATCCAAAAAAATTTTTGATGAGCATGCTTCTATCTTAATATTCATATATTTGTTGATTGGCCGTGACTGTGAGTGTTTGATATTGCTGGCCGTGGGGTCTTTCTGGGAATTAACGCCTCTGTCAGAGGCGCTTTTTAATTTCACGCCCTCACCCAGGGCGTTTTATGTATGTCTAACGCCTTCTGACAGGACGTCTTCTATCATACCTTGCTTATCTGTGAATTCACGCCCTTCTCCAGGGCGCCTTTTTATATTGTAACGCCTCACACTAAGGCGTTTTATTCATTCGACCGTGCGTACCCCTGAGAGTTGACGCCCTCGACCAGAGGCGTCCATTTATTTGTAGCGCCCCATACAGGGCGTGTTTTTACCTTGCCTGTGTGGGCCCTCACAGTGATTCACGATAGTGACCGTGTCGTTTCTTTTCTGGATAGCGCCCCCTTTCAGGGCGTCTTTTACTGTGGGTTTGCAGAACCCTTCCTTGCCGTGATTTTTCATCATGATTCATGCCATGCTCATATTCATTGATTGATTATATTGTGGTGATTACCCTGCTTGTTTGTGAATTCACGCCCCTCTCCAGGGCGTCTTTTACTTGGTAACGCCTTACGCCAGGGCGTTTCTTTGTTGATTAGCACCCCTCAGCAAGGCGTTTCTTTTGATTTGACGCCCTCGGTCAAGGGCGTCCTTTCCCCTTATAGCGCCTCACCCTAAGGCGTGTTTTTACTGCCCCTGGCACCTCGCTTTGAGTCACGACAGTCACACTGTCGTGTCTTTTGTTAGTAGCGCCCCCTGCCAGGGCGTGTTTTTACTGTGGGTTTCCAGAACCCTTCCCGTGGGTGAGTTTTCATGATATTTCATGCTTATCTTTGTTGATTGATCATATTATTGTGGTTGGCCTGTTTACCCTGCTGCATTCACATTTGCATTTGGTTTGGGAGGCCCCCTCCTCTTCATTAGGATCCACACACCCTCTTGGAATCGGGACGACCCTCCATTGAGCATTCCGTCTCTTTGGACTGGAAATCCCTTTTCCAAGCCTCCGTAAGTCCCCGCACCCGTGGATTCCCTCACGGACGCCGGGCAGGTTGTACCCTTTGAAGTCCCGAATTAGTTGGCCTAAACGTGGTGAGAGAGTGTTCCTAGTTGGCATTGGAGTTAAATCATATTTGAAACTAGGTTCCTCCCCTTGTGTGAATCACACCAAACTTTGCTAAAATTCATTAATTCACCAATGATCAAACATAAGAAATCAAGGTAACCATCACAACTTGTGTGTTTCTTTGCAAATTGTTTGCACATTAAATTGCTTGCATAATGGCTTACTTTGATAGACAAAATAACATGTTCAATTCAATTAATATTCATGAGGGTGATCAACCTAGCACATCTTATTCCCCTCGAATTCAACATGTTCATCATTCTCACCATACTTTCAAGGGACCACGTCCTCATTCTTATGGTCATGCCCGACCCATGGGCAATGTCCATCCTCATGGTCCCCCTACTCAATTTCGAGCCACTATTCCTACGGGACCCTCTCGTCCCAATGATGAGAAGGTCTCCCAAATTTTGCATGCATTAGATCATCTCACCCCTCAACAGATCCAAGCCCTTAAGGCCGCTGTTGAGGGTGCATCTCCTTCATCTCCCCCTTCCAATCCTAATCGGGTGGCCCATCACCCACCTCCCTCTTTATTCACGACCCTCCACGGGTGGCCCATCACCCACTTCCCTCTTCCACTCATGTTCCTAATCGGGTAGCCCA
The DNA here is from genome assembly GCA_022559845.1 of Amorphophallus konjac. Taxonomy (NCBI): domain Eukaryota; kingdom Viridiplantae; phylum Streptophyta; class Magnoliopsida; order Alismatales; family Araceae; genus Amorphophallus; species Amorphophallus konjac. Next base: position 123,539,618 of record CM040121.1, read on the forward strand.
TTACCCATCTCCTTCTATTCACACTCCTCCTCGGGTGGTCCGACACACGCCTCCTCTATTCCTCCTCCATCACGGCCCCGAGGCCCATTTACTCCTTGCAATCCGGCCCGTCCGGGTTCTTTTACGGGTCATCCCGTCAACTCCCCTCCACGGCCTTTTTATGCGGCCCCTCCTCCTTCAAGGCCCTGCCAACCCTCGGTTGCTCAAGTCACACCCCTCCAACAATCTCTGCTTGATAAGATTACTTTGATGGAGGAACAAATAAAGAGGGTCACGGCTCCTCCTACTCCAGTCAATCCTCTCCATGCCGCTTTGGACGAGATTACAAAGATGGAGAGAGAATGGAAAGACAGGAGGGATGATTACGGCGTCGGCGGTTCAAGCAAGCAGAGCCGGCATTCGAAGAATCCGAGGCAGTGTACGATGATGATGAAGCTCCGCAGGCACCCCTTCCGAGTTTCCTTAACTTTCCGCTCCTCCACTTTCATTCGATGAACCCCCTGCTCAGGATGAAACCATCCCTGATCCAACCCCTATTTATGAGACTAATTGGTGTTACGATGATGGGTCGATACTTCAATCACCCACACCGGCACATTGTAAGTCTCCTCCTATCCTTGACACCGCATACATTACACCTCCTCCAGTTACACCATTAACCTCCGCAACACTGGCCTCCCCCAAGCCTTCCACTATTAAACCTCCACCCGTTAAGCCATCTACCTCCACACCATTAGCCTCCGTCGAACCCACCATTGAACCTTCCCCAATTAACCTCCCATTACCGCCACCTCGGCCTTCCATTATCCCTTTAAAACCCACTTTGCCTATTCCACCATTTAACCCTTTACCCTTACCCATGGCTAATCCTGAGCAGGATCCACCCCTTTTTGCACCCGAGCCAATCCCAACTGCTTCCGAGCAAAGGGAGAAACTCGACGTGTTTGAACCCCGCTTACGCTCACCCATTTGCCAACGCTTTCCATCATGCCTCCACCATTCATGGAGCCTTCCGCCTCCGCTTCACCTCCCCTTACTACTCGGAATGGGGGGCCTTCTACAAGCACAGGTGCCGAGGACGATCAAGAGCCGGGCAGCAAGGATTTGGCCGCGCCATTCAAGATTCAAGAATTCATTTGCCGGATGCCAATCCGGGTTATTGTGCCAAGCACGGTCGAAGAAGCCAAGTCGCCGACATGCCAAGCATTGATGCTGTGTAAGGGCCGGGCAGGGCACCCTTTGTTCCAATTTCCAAATTTTGAATCTTTGGGCAACATAATGCTTCCGAGCCCAACTTTCCAACTCCCTCACACCATTACTTTGCACTCTCCAAGGGAGTTGACATTCACCATTGAAGCTTCGGCAGGGGCTATTTCTCATACACTTTCACTGCCGTGGAGGGGCAGTTATCTTAATGCTAAGGGGCCATCCCTTATTTGTTCCACTTTCTATTCATCCATCTCTATCACTTTTTCTTCATGGGCCATTCCCAGGGTTAGGAGGAGGATCTCATCCTCTCGCCCTTCACATTCTTCATATTCTTTGCATTTCATGCATTCATCGCATCCATCCCATTGCATGCATTTGCACCTCCTGCTTCCCGGGTTTCCAAACCCGTATCTTCCCCGCCTTCCGGCACCTCCGGATATTCCGCACTTCCCATCTTATTCATCTTCATCTTTTTATCCACTATCCCTGGGGCATCGCGTCCCTTTTCCTGCTATCTCCCTGGAACCTCCAGGAATTTTATCCCTCCTCTTTGGGCATCTCGCCCTTTCTGATTCTATTCCTCCGGAACCTCCGGACTTTCCCCTCGGGCATCGCGCCCCTTTCCATTCTCCGGAACCTCCGGACCTTTCTCTCGGGCATCGCGCCCCTTTCCACCTTCTCCTTCCTGATTTCATTCCTCCGGAACCTCCGGATTTTCCCCTTGGGCATCGCGCCCCTTCTTATTTGCTTCCTCCGGAACCTCTGGATTTTCCCCTTGGGCATCGCGCCCCTTCTTATTTGCTTCCTCCGGAACCTCCGGACTTTTCCCTCGGGCACGACGCCCCTTTCCACCTTCTCCTTCCTGATTTCATTCCTCCGGAACCTCCAGAATTTTCTCTCCTCCTTGGGCATCGCGTCCCTCGGCATTTGCTTCCTCCGGAACCTCCGGACCCTCCATCTTTCTTTCGATTCATCTTTCTAATCTTCCTGAACATCACATCCTTCATTTTTTTTCCTCCTTTTCCATCATCTTTTTCCCTATTTTGTCTCAGGGCATCGCGTCCCTTCTTTTGTCATCCCTCCGGAGCCTCCGGATGATTTTTCCTCTCATGATTCTCCTCTGCCTCCGGACCCTCCAGATCCGCCTCTTTCTATCTACCAATTTCTTCTTCTAATTCCTCCTGATTCTGGGTCCGACCCAACTTCTTCCACATCCACTGCCTTGGGCATCTGCCCATTCTCCCATTGCTTTCGAGGCTTTAGTCCTCACTCCTCCTTCTAATTCTCCGCTCTTCTGTAGACTGTTCCATGTGATCAGGGTCTCCGCGCCTTAGTGAGGGAGTTCTAGCCCTCGCCTCTTTTCCTTTTCTCCTTATTCGTCTGAGTCTGGTCTTGGCACCACTCCTTCTTGTTAAGCCACTTTCAATCCTTTGCTTCCAATCCTTTTATCTGCCTAAGAGGGCTATCCCACGATGATCAACCTCTCGCGACAGCTGCTTTAACAAAGGTTGCAAGGTAACATATTGGCGTAAGTATGCATTTATATGATATCATTACCTCATTACTTCACGCATGATTTTCAAAATGAAGTGCTTCCTAACAAGATTAAGAGTGGTGTTTTAGATCTTTATCTTAGCTTTTGTTAAATTAAATCATTGTTAAAAAGAGTCTTTAGGCTTGCTTATGCAGCACCTTGGTTAATAAGAACCCCGCGCTGGGAATTCAATATTCTCTCCCTGCTTGTTAAGATCAACCCTCAGCTGGGCACCTCACACACTTCACGGCGTCCTTAGCCGGCTCCTTTGGTTAAACACCGTTGCTACCTTGGCCATGCCATGAGTATATCTGAAAGTCTTTTCTCTTCTTTACTCGGCCACGTGCAGGGGCAAGAGGTTGACGGATGAGATGACCAACCTTGGTAATCCCCAATACGAGAGGAGTCTCAAATAGAGGCAGTCTTGACCCAAACTAAATATGAATTTCATGATATACATTTCGCCAAAAGGGCTATTATGAAAATCAAGTCAGAATTTCGATAAAAGCAAAGTATGAATTATGGCATGACAAGAGTGGCAAAGTCCCCGCAGGGAAAACCCTGGTCGTATGCATGTCAAGGGTCTAAAAATTAAAGGCACAAAGCCCCGGCACAACAGACTACCTCTTTGAAGGGAACACCTTGGAAGGAATTCAAGTCCCGATATCTCCCATCTGTATAAAGCTTGTCTCAATTATTCTTCTCTTCTCCCTCCAAGACCGAACATTTCTCGGGTATGGCCTTGGTAGGGGCACCGTTGATCAAAGACGTCGGTTATAGGATGCCACTTCAATGCACGTCCAGCTTTGGGCAGTTTTAGCGAAAAGGGAAGGAACAAGGACCCCTAGCCAGTGGTTCAAAACAACCCTTTGATGCTGCATTAACAATGTCTAAGCCAAAATCCAAAAAAATTGAATATTTCCCGATCAAAATCCCAACAAAAATTCAAAATATTTTCCAAAAATCTCCTAAAAATTCAAATATTTTCAAAACTCATAAAAATTTGCATATTCAAAACTCATAAAAATTTGCATATTTCCAAAATCCAAAAATTTGCATTGTATTTTCTGATGGTGTTTTGCAGGAACAGCTTTGCAGAGACCAAAAGCACGGGATGGGTCCTCTCTCTACTTATTGCTATCAATCTATTGATTCTCCCAATATTCTCATGACATGCCACCCAGGGGCATCATCTCCCTATATCATTCTGATTATCATATCTCATGATTATTCATCTCCAAATCTTTCAATCAACTCCTGCTCGTTTCATCTGATTACTCCGCCGATGGGCATTATCAGATCCTGATTATTTAACTCCAAAACTTGATTAGCCAGATTGTCATCCTCATGACAAACAACAAATAATGATGCTTTGCTATGCCATGATTTGACTTATGCTGTTCATGATATATGCTATGATTGGTTGCTTTGATTCATGCTATGCATGCTATGATTAAATGCCTTATTCATTGCTTGTTATATCTTGGCTAATGAATTTTTGAGCGCAGGAAGAGGCTCTTGGTCCCGCCGGCAGGGCATCATCACTCAAAGTCCCACGGTGCTTGCAGCTCATTTCTCAGTTCCCATGCTTATTGATATCACCATCTCCTGTATGCATTTTACTATATGTTACATATGCTACTAGATTATATCAAGGACCTTGTGGCTTTGGTAAATCTGGATTTGAGTTCCCCTTCATCAAAAATAATGATGATTCCAGAGAAGTCTTAGTCACACGGATAGGCCGTTGAGCCGTCCAAGACTGGGGACGATGGTTCCCTTTTTACGAGTTGGTGCGTGGATAAACGGGCTTCGGCTTAGTATCAGCTCGCAGAATTGGTTTCTTGACCCAGTCTGGGCAGTTTAACAATATTATCCTTGATTATATTATATTTTCATTTGTTATTTTCCCTTTAGCCCAGCATGCATTCATGTAGGACTTTGAATTAACATTGGAAAATCATTCTGATAAGCTGATGTTGAGAGTTGAATTGATCTTAATCTTTCTCGATATGAGATTTTCATTGTCGAATTGGATCCTCAGTTCGTTTTGTCGCTGTTTTGGGTCTTTTCTCGAGAGCTCCTTGTTTGGATTTTTATCATCTTATTTTAATCATTTCCTTTGATCCACCTTGGCTGCAGCACGTCCACTGGCTGGTAACCGCTCCCCAATGGTGAAACTACAGGTTTGTGACCTGGGGTACTTCCACCGCGTTGGAAGTTGATCATTTATTTTATCTCCTTCGTGCACCGCGTGCACAACTCCCCCTTTTATCCAAACATTGTTGATTTCATTGGATTTCCCGAGATTTGCTTCATCTCGAGCTTTTGATTTCATTCTCATCAAGTGATGTTGATTGCGTGTCTCATCACACCTTGGCATCTACTTTTCAGTTTGCTACGCTCCCTTGCAAAGCAGACGCCAAGGCGGGGCAGCTGTAGACACGCCAAAATTGACATTACTTTGAGTATTTCTCATATTGCCTTGTAATGCCCCATTTGACCCTCAAATTAGCTTATTTGAGTGTTTTTTTCCATTTTTCTTGGATTTTCTCCCCTTTCCCTCTTTTTTAAAATTAACGCCCTGGAGAGGGGCATGTTTTTAAAACGCGGCCTGATCCAGGGCGTGTCTCCCCATTTTATCTATTTCTCCCCATTTTACCTATTTTATAAATTCGTGACCTGGTGAAGGGCGTGTTTTAAAACACGACCTTACCTGGGGCGTTTCTTGATGAAAGGACGCCCTGAGATGAGGGCGTCAATTCCTGGAATTATGCAATTTTTGAAAAAAAAAATAAATGTTTGAAAAATGTTGAATCACGCCCTAACATGGGGCGTTTTTCAATTCACGCCTCTCCCTGAGGCATCTTTCACAATTGCTAAATAAAAGAAATTTTTATTTCTAAAATAAATCCAGGAAGAAACGCCCTGACCCAGGGCGTGTTTTAAATTAACGCCCCTTGACAGGTCGTCAATTCTTGAATTGACGCCCTGACCCAGGGCGTGTTTCATCTTCTGTCTTCGCAGCCCTTTCCCCAGAGAGTCCTTGCTTCGTTAGACACCTTCCTTGATTGGGGACTGGAGTCTTGCCTCCGTAGGGCTCTTGCCGTTCTTATCTCTTCTTCAACCTATTTAATAGAGACATTGTCTCTGTTAATCGGTTGGACTCCTCCTCTCTCGATCCCTTCCTTCCCTCCGTTCTTCTTCTTCTTCTGTTCTTCTTTTTTTTATTTTTTCTTTCTTCACAGGTTGCTGCTTCCATGGCTAAGGGAGGAGGCTCTGCACTGCACATCTTCATCCTTTGAAGCTCTTTCTCCCCATCGAGTATCAAGCCAAAGGGGCCACAAACAAGATTTTTATCTTATCTCCCCTTTATCTTTTATTTTCATAGTTCATAAATCATGCATGATTCATTGTTTTATTGATTTTTTCTCTCAATCACATTGAGATCTCCCCATAGTGCAACTCTTGCACACTTCCCTTATTTTTATTCATATTTTCATGCATGCATCATATATCTCCCACCCTTTTGCATAGGGGTTTAAGGGCCAACACCCACAAGGTGTGTCTTGCACATCTTTTCATGCTCATCTTTCTATATAAGAATTTGATGCTACACACCATGTTCTAATTCAATTCTTTTGTGGTGTTTGTGTCTCTTTTTTGCAAGGGTAATAAAAGCAAGAACTCTCTTCATCGGCCGGCCGATTTGAAGAGAAAGAAAGCACTCACATCCCCGCATCTTTTGAGGTACTTTTCACGATCATTCCTCCCATGTTCTTATTGATTATATTTTTGAGACCTCGTGTCTCTGGCGATCACACACTCCCCTTGTGCACCTCGTGCATATATATTTTCCTTCATATTGATGATTATCGCATGTCTTTTCTTTGATATTTTCCTTAAGTGGTTTATTCTAAATTAGAGAATCCACAAATTGGCGATCACGGTGGGACGCTTTGTGTTCTTTGTTTATTACCCTTTCCCCTTAGGCACCCGCGTGTGCCGTCTCCCCTATTGCACCCTCGGTGCGTCTCCTTTTGTGCCCCTCGGGCACCCTCCATTGGCTTTGCACTCTTCCCTAAGTGATTTGCCAGTTTGTTATTTTTTTTAGAATTTCCACTTATTCCAAATCTTTGATGAGCATGCTATTATCTTAATATCCATATTGTTGATTGCCTGCTGTGACTGTGAGTGCTTGATACTGTCGGCCGTGAAGGTTTTCTGGAAGAAAGGTAATTAGCGCCTCTGACAGAGGCGCGTTTTAAGTTAACGCCCTAACTCGGGAGGTCTTATTCCAGTGTAACGCCTTCTGACAGGACGTCTTCTATCATCTGTGAATTTACGCCCTTCTCCAGGGCGCCTTTTTATATTGTAACGCCTCACACTAAGGCGTTTTATTCATTCGACCGTGCGTACCCCTGAGAGTTGACGCCCTCGACCAGAGGCGTCCATTTGATTTGTAGCGCCCCATACCAGGGCGTGTTTTTACCTTGCCTGTGTGGGCCCTCACAGTGATTCACGACAGTGACCCTGTCGTTTCTTTTCTGGATAGCACCCCCTTTCAGGGCGTCTTTTACTGTGGGTTTGCAGAACCCTTCCTTGCGTGATTTTTCATCATGATTCATGCCATGCTCATATTCATTGATTGATTATATTGTGGTGATTACCCTGCTTGTTTGTGAATTCACGCCCCTCTCCAGGGCGTCTTTTAATTGGTAACGCCTCAGGCCAGGGCGTTTCTTTGTTGATTAGCGCCCCTCAGCAAGGCGTTTCTTTTGATTTGACGCCCTCGGTCAAGGGCGTCCTTTCCCCTTATAGCGCCTCACCCTAAGGCGTGTTTTTACTGCCCCTGGCACCTCGCTTTGAGTCACGACAGTCATACTGTCGTGTCTTTTGTTAGTAGCGCCCCCTGCCAGGGCGTGTTTTTACTGTGGGTTTCCAGAACCCTTCCCGTGGGTGAGTTTTCATGATATTTCATGCTTATCTTTGTTGATTGATCATATTATTGTGGTTGGCCTGTTTACCCTGCTGCATTCACATTTGCATTCGGTTTGGGAGGCCCCCTCCTCTTCATTAGGATCCACACACCCTCTTGGAATCGGGACGACCCTCCATTGAGCATTCCGTCTCTTTGGACTGGAAATCCCTTTTCCAAGCCTCCGTAAGTCCCCGCACCTGTGGATTCCCTCACGGACGCCGGGCAGGTTGTACCCTTTTGAAGTCCCGGATTAGTTGGCCATATACGTGGTGAGAGAGTGTTCCTAGTTGGCATTGGAGTTAAATCACATTTGAAACTAGGTTCCTCCCTTGTGTGAATCACTCCAAATTGTTAAAAAGCCTTAATTCCCCAAGGTTCAAACATAAAAATCAAGGTAACCATCACAACTTGTGTGTTTCTTTGCAAATTGTTTGCACATTAAATTGCTTGCATAATGGCTTACTTTGATAGACGAAATGGCATGTTCAATTCAATTAATATTCATGAGTGTGATCAACCTAGCACATCTTATTCCCCTCAAATTCAACATGTTCATCATTCTCACCATACTTTCAAGGGACCACGTCCTCATTCTTATGGTCATACCCGGCCCACGGGTAATGTCCATTCTCATGGTCCCCCTACTCAATTGCGAGCCACTATTCCTACGGGACCGCCTCGTCCCAATGATGAGAGGGTCTCCCAAATTTTGCATGCATTAGATCATCTCACCCCTCAACAGATCCAAGCCCTTAAGGCCGCTGTTGAGGGTGCATCTCCTTCATCTCCCCCTTCCAATCCTAATCGGGTGGCCCATCACCCACCTCCCTCTTCTATTCACGACCCTCCACGGGTGGCCCATCACCCACTTCCCTCTTCCACTCATGTTCCTAATCGGGTAGCCCATTACCCATCTCCTTCTATTCACACTCCTCCTCGGGTGGTCCGACGCCCGCCTCCTTCTATTCCTCCTCCATCACGGCCCCGAGGCCCATTTACTCCTTGCAATCCGGCCCGTCCGGGTTCTTTTACGGGTCATCCCGTCAACTCCCCTCCACGGCCTTTTTATACGGCCCTTCCTCCTTCAAGGCCCTGCCAGCCCTCGGTTGTTCAAGTCACACCCCTCCAACAATCTCTGCTTGATAAGATTACTTTGATGGAGGAACAAATAAAGAGGGTCACGGCTCCTCCTACTCCAGTCAATCCTCTCCATGCCGCTTTGGACGAGATTACAAAGATGGAGAGAGAATGGAAAGATAGGAGGGATGATTACGGCGTCGGCGGTTCAAGTGAGCAAGAGCCGGCATTCGAAGAATCCAAGGCAATATACGATGATGATGAAGCTCCGCTGGCACCCCTTCTGAGTTTCCTTAACTTTCCACTTCCCCCACTTTCATTCGATGAACCCCCTGCTCAGGAGGAAATCACTCCTAATTCAACCCCTGTTTATGAGACTAGTTGGTGTTACGACGATGGGTCGATATTCCAATCGCCCGCGCCGGCGCCTATTGAGTCTCTTCCCATTCCCACTCCCACTCCTAACACCGCTCGCCCCATTCGGCATTTCCTATGCACCAAACCTTCACCCATTAACCCTCCACCAATTAAACATCCACCCGTTAAGCCATCTACCTCCACACCATTAGCCTCCATCGAACCCACCATTGAACCTTTCCCAATTAACCTCCCATTACCGCCACCTCGGCCTTCCATTATCCCTTTAAAACCCACTTTGCCTATTCCACCATTTAACCCTTTACCCTTACCCATGGCCAATCCTGAGCAGGATCCACCCCTTTTTGCACCCGAGCCAATCCCAACTGCTTCCGAGCAAAGGGAGAAACTCGACGTGTTTGAACCCCCGCTTATGCTCACCCATTTGCCAACGCTTTCCATCATGCCTCCACCATTCATGGAGCCTTCCGCCTCCGCTTCACCTCCCCTTACTACTCGGAATGGGGGGCCTTCTACAAACACAGGTGCCGAGGACGATCAAGAGCCGAGCAGCAAGGATTTGGCCGCGCCATTCAAGATTCAAGAATTCATTTGCTGGATGCCAATCCGGGTTATTGTGCCAAGCACGGTCGAAGAGGCCAAGTCGCCACCACGCCAAGCATTGATGTTGTGTAAGGGCCGAGCAGGGCACCCTTTGTTCCAATTTCCAAATTTTGAATCTTTGGGCAACATAATGCTTTCGAGCCCAACTTTCCAACTCCCTCACACCATTACTTTGCACTCTCCAAGGGAGTTGACATTCACCATTGAAGCTTCGGCAGGGGCTATTTCTCATACACTTTCACTGCCGTGGAGGGACAGTTATCTTAATGCTAAGGGGCCATCCCTTATTTGTTTCACTTTCTATTCATCCATCTCTATCACTTTTTCTTCATGGGCCATTCCCAGGGTTAGGAGGAGGATCTCATCCTCTCGCCCTTCACATTCTTCATATTCTTTGCATTTCATGCATTCATCGCATCCATCCCATTGCATGCATTTGCACCTCCTGCTTCCCGGGTTTCCAAACCCGTATCTTCCCCGCCTTCCGGCACCTCCGGATATTCCGCACTTCCCATCTTATTCATCTTCATCTTTTTATCCACTATCCCTGGGGCATCGCGTCCCTTTTCCTGCTATCTCCCTGGAACCTCCAGGAATTTTATCCCTCCTCTTTGGGCATCTCGCCCTTTCTGATTCTATTCCTCCGGAACTTCCGGACCTTTCTCTCGGGCATCGCGCCCCTTTCCACTTTCCTCCTCCGGAACCTCCGGACCTTTCTCTCGGGCACGACGCCCCTTTCCACCTTCTCCTTCCTGATTTCATTCCTCCGGAACCTCCGGATTTTCCCCTTGGGCATCGCGCCCCTTCTTATTTGCTTCCTCCGGAACCTCCGGATTTTCCCCTTGGGCATCGCGCCCCTTCTTATTTGCTTCCTCCGGAACCTCCGGACTTTTCCCTCGGGCACGACGCCCCTTTCCACCTTCTTCTTCCTGATTTCATTCCTCCGGAACCTCCGGAACCTCCGGAATTTTCTCTCCTCCTTGGGCATCGCGTCCCTCGGCATTTGCTTCCTCCGGAACCTCCGGACCCTCCATCTTTCTTTCGATTCATCTTTCTAATCTTCCTGAACATCACATCCTTCATTTTTTTCCTCCTTTTCCATCATCTTTTTCCCTATTTTGTCTCAGGGCATCGCGTCCCTTCTTTTGTCATCCCTCCGGAGCCTCCGGATGATTTTTCCTCTCATGATTCTCCTCTGCCTCCGGACCCTCCAGATCCGCCTCTTTCTATCTACCAATTTCTTCTTCTAATTCCTCCTGATTCTGGGTCTGACCCAACTTCTTCCACATCCACTGCCTTGGGCATCTGCCCATTCTCCCACTGCTTTCGAGGCTTTAGTCCTCATTCCTCCTTCTAATTCTCCGCTTCTTCTGTAGACTGTTCCATGTGATCAGGGTCTCCGCGCCTTAGTGAGGGAGTTCTAGCCCTCGCCTCTTTTCCTTTTCTCCTTATTCGTCTGAGTCTGGTCTTGGCACCACTCCTTCTTGTTAAGCCACTTTCAATCCTTTGCTTCCAATCCTTTACCTGCCTAAGAGGACTATCCCACGATGATCAACCTCTCGCGGCAGCTGCTTTAACAAAGGTTGCAAGGTAACATATTGGCGTAAGTATGCATTTTATATGATATCATTACCTCATTACATCACGCATGATTTTCAAAATGAAGTGCTTCCTAACAAGATTAAGAGTGGTGTTTTAGATCTTTATCTTAAGCTTTTGTTAAATTAAATCATTGTTAAAAAGAGTCTTTAGGCTTGCTTATGCAGCACCTTGGTTAATAAAAATCCCGCACTGGGAATTCAACATTCTCTCCCTGCTTGTTAAGATCAACCCTCAGCTGGGCATTGCACACACTTCACGGCGTCCTTAGCCGGCTCCTTTGGTTAAACACCGTTGCTACCTTGGCCATGCCATGAGTATATCTGAAAGTCTTTTCTCTTCTTTACTCGGCCACGTGCAGGGGCAAGAGGTTGACGGATGAGATGACCAACCTCGGTACTCCCAATACGAGAGGAGTCTCAAATAGGGGCAGTCTTGACCCAAACTAAATATGAATTTCATGATATACATCTCGCCAAAAGGGCTATTATGAAAATCAAGTCAAAACTCTGATAAATTCAAAATTATGAATTATGGCATGACAAGAGTGGTAAAGTCCCCGCAGGGAAAACCCTGGTCGTATGCATGTCAAGGGTCTAAAAATTAAAGGCACAAAGCCCCGGCACAACAGACTACCTCTTTGAAGGGAACACCTTGGAAGGAATTCAAGTCCCGATATCTCCCATCCTGTATAAAGCTTGTCTCAATTATTCTTCTCTTCTCCCTCCAAAACCGAACATTTCTCGGGTATGGCCTTGGTAGGGGCACCATTGATCAAAGACAGTCGGTTATAGGATGCCACCTTCAATGCACGTCCAGCTTTGGGCAGTTTTAGCGAAAAGGGAAGGAACAAGGACCCCTAGCCAGTGGTTCAAAACAACCCTTTGATGCTGCTTTAGCAATGTCTAAGCCAAAATCTAAAAAAATTGAATATTTCCCGATCAAAATCCCAACAAAAATTCAAAATATTTTCCAAAAATCTCCTTAAAAATTTAAATATTTTCAAAACTCATAAAAATTTGCATATTTCAAAACTCATAAAAATTTGCATATTTCCAAAATCCAAAAATTTGCATTGTATTTTCTGATGGTGTTTTGCAGGAACAGCTTTGCAGAGACCAAAAGCACGGGATGGGTCCTCTCTCTACTTATTGCTATCAATCTATTGATTCTCCCAATATTCTCATGACATGCCACCCTGGGCATTTTTGGTCATCATCTCCCTATATCATTCTGATTATCATATCTCATGATTATTCATCTCCAAATCTTTCAATCAACTCCTGCTCGTTTCATCTGATTACTCCGCCGATGGGCATTATCAGATCCTGATTATTTAACTCCAAAACTTGATTAGCCAGATTGTCATCCTCATGACAAACAACAAATAATGATGCTTTGCTATGCCATGATTTGACTTATGCTGTTCATGATATATGCTATGATTGGTTGCTTTGATTCATGCTATGCATGCTATGATTAAATGCCTTATTCATTGCTTGTTATATCTTGGCTGATGAATTTTGAGCGCAGGAAGAGGCTCTTGGTCCCGCCGGCAGGGCATCATCACTCAAAGTCCCACGGTGCTTGCAGCTCATTTCTCAGTTCCCATGCTTATTGATATCACCATCTCCCTGTATGCATTCTACTATATGTTACATATGTTACTAGATTATATCAAGGACCTTGTGGCTTTGGTAAATCTGGGATTTGAGTTCCCCTTCATCAAAAACAATGATGATTCCAGAGAAGTCTTAGTCACATGGATAGGCCGTTGAGCCGTCCAAGACTGGGGACGATGGTTCCCTTTTTACGAGTTGGTGCGTGGATAAACGGGCTTCGGCTTAGTATCAGCTCGCAGAATTGGTTTCTTGACCCAGTCTGGGCAGTCTAACAATATTATCCTTGATTATATTATATTTTCATTTGTTATTTTCCCTTTAGCCCAGCATGCATTCATGTAGGACTTTGAATTAACATTGGAAAATCATTCTGATAAGCTAATGTTGAGAGTTGAATTGATCTTAATCTTTCCAGATTTGAGATATTCCATGCCGAATTGTGTCTTCAGTTCGTTTTGTCGCCGTTTTGGGTCATTTTCTCGAAAGCTCCTTGTTTGGATTTTTATCATCTTATTCTTAATCATTTCCCTTTGATCCACCTTGGCTGCAGCACGTACACTGGCTGGTAACCGCTCCCCAATGGTGAAACTTACAGGTTTGTGACCTGGGGTACTTCCACCGCGTTGGAAGTTGATCATTTATTTTATCTCCTTCGTGCACCGCGTGCACAACTCCCCCTTTTATCCAAACATTGTTGATTTCGTTGGATTTCCCGAGATTTGCTTCATCTCGTGCTTTTGATTTGATTCTCATCAAGTGATGTTGATTGCGTGTCTCATCACACCTTGGCATCTACTTTTCAGTTTGCTACGCTCCCTTGCAAAGTAGACGCCAAGGCGGGGCAGCTGTAGACACGCCAAAATTGACATTATTTTGAGTATATTTCATATCGCTCCGCGATGCCCCATTTGACCCTCAAGTTAGCTTATTTGAGTGTTTTTTCCATTTTTCTTGGATTTTCTCCCCTTTCCCTCTTTTTTAAAATTAACGCCCTGGAGAGGGGCATGTTTTTAAAACGCGGCCTGATCTAGGGCGTGTCTCCCCATTTTATCTATTTCTCCCCATTTTACCTATTTTATAAATTCGTGACCTGGTGAAGGGCGTGTTTTAAAACACGACCTTACCTGGGGCGTTTCTTGATGAAAGGACGCCCTGAGATGAGGGCGTCAATTCCTGGAATTATGCAATTTTTGAAAAAAAAATAAATGTTTGAAAAATGTTGAATCACGCCCTAACATGGGGCGTTTTTCAATTCACGCCTCTCCCTGAGGCATCTTTCACAATTGCTAAATAAAAGAAATGTTTATTTCTAAAATAAATCCAGGAAGAAACGCCCTGACCCAGGGCGTGTTTTAAATTAACGCCCCTTGACAGGTCGTCAATTCTTGAATTGACGCCCTGACCCAGGGCGTGTTTCATCTTCTATCTTCGCAGCCCTTTCCCCAGAGAGTCCTTGCTTCGTTAGACACCTTCCTTGATTGGGGACTGGAGTCTTGCCTCCGTAGGGCTCTTGCCGTTCTTATCTCTTCTTCAACCTATTTAATAGAGACATTGTCTCTGTTAATCGGTTGGACTCCTCCTCTCTCGATCCCTTCCTTCCCTCCGTTCTTCTTCTTCTTCTGTTCTTCTTTTTTTATTTTTTCTTTCTTCACAGGTTGCTGCTTCCATGGCTAAGAGAGGAGGCTCTGCACTGCACATCTTCATCCTTTGAAGCTCTTTCTCCCCATCGAGTATCAAGCCAAAGGGGCCACAAACAAGATTTTTATCTTATCTCCCCTTTATCTTTTGTTTTCATAGTTCATAAATCATGCATGCTTCATTATTTTATTGATTTTTTCTCTCAATCACATTGAGATCTCCCCATAGTGCAACTCTTGCACACTTCCCTTATTTTTATTCATATTTTCATGCATGCATCATATATCTCCCACCCTTTTGCATAGGGGTTTAAGGGCCAACACCCACAAGGTGTGTCTTGCACATCTTTTCATGCTCATCTTTCTATATAAGAATTTGATGCTACACACCATGTTCTAATTCAATTCTTTTGTGGTGTTTGTGTCTCTTTTTTGCAAGGGTAATAAAAGCAAGAACTCTCTTCATCGGTCGGCCGATTTGAAGAGAAAGGAAGCACTCACATCCCCGCATCTTTTGAGGTACTTTTCGCGATCATTCTCCCATGTTCTTATTGATTATATTTTTGAGACCTCGTGTCTCTGGCGATCACACACTCCCCTTGTGCACCTCGTGCATATATATTTTCCTCCATATTGATGATTATCGCATGTCTTTTCTTTGATATTTTTCTTAAGTGGTTTATTCTAAATTAGAGAATCCACACATATGTACCTAGTTCATGAGGTTTCAAGCCCTTGCAAAACTCACCATCGTGCGCCCTCGCAAGCGGATCGACCTGCGTGGCCAGGTCGCGGGGATCCTTTAATTAGTTAACTTGCCTCCATGGCAAGTTGATTTGGTCTGATGTGCAAAGGCTCAAAGGGTTTTCATACTCAATTCTTACTTCATCTTAATGGTTTGTATGAAGTTCATGCATTTATCATATAGATGTTTGAGCTATAGTTCTAATCAATTATCTATGCTTTTGTAGGTCAAAACACTCAGTATAAATCCACAATGTCAATGGAGTTTGAATCCACGGACTGAAAATGGGTTTAAGGGGTCCGTTGCTCGAAATCTGGAAAATTCTAGATTTCGGTCGACCGCCAGCCTAGGGGCGATCGACCGATTTTCTCAACACCCAAAACTGCAATTCCTGCAAAATTCCGATCGACCGCCCCATGCTACAGGTCGACCGCCAGCCCCAATGCAGCCTTGTTTGACTTTGTGTTTCAAGCGTGTGGAGAGGTCTTTCCACCCATTTGTTTAATCCCAATGACCCCAATTAAGTCATGATTTGTGGATCTGGTCTGGGACTTGTCCATGAACCATTCAAGGGTTATAAAGCATCTCATTTGGAGTCAAAAACCCTAACCATCCAAGAGGGCTTCAAAGGGAGATCAAGAGGGTGCTGTCCAAGGAGGAAGAAGAAGGGTACTGTAGCCGTGAACAGTACTCCATGCAGCAAGTGTTCTTCATCAATTCTCAACCCATTGAAGGCATATCTGAAGCCAACCTCCTCCAAGGAAGAGAAGAGCCAAGCAAGCAAGCAAGGATTTCAAGAAGAGTGCCTAAGGGAGAAAGAAGAGAAGCCAAGCAAGCAAGAAAGGAGAAAATCTAAGCAAGCACGGATTGAAGCTCCGATCAAGTGAAGATACGTTCAAGATCCGCAACATGCATTCAAGGGGAACCCAAAACATGAGTTTTCTAAACTAAGCCTCATCGTCTTTATGTTTTGGGTGTTTTAATTGTGTTCATCATAAACTGTAAGAACTTGTGTGTGTGTGGATCATTGTTGGATCCGTGGTCGTATGTGTGTGTGTCGTATTTGATTCGTGTGTGTGCGTGGATCTTCCTAGATCTGCGTTTGTGTGTGTGTGGGTCTATTTAGAGCCGTTCTATCTCGTGTGTGTGGATTGCTGCACTTGTGGCAGCGGGTGTTTGTGTTGGTGATCTGCTTGTTGAATCGTGTTGGAGACCTCATCTCCGTGTGCGTGTGTGTGTGTTGGGGTGCGTCCCCGTGTGTGCGTGTAGGCGTCGTCCTGCGTGTGTGGTTGGAGCGTCGTCTTCGTTTGGGGATTTATCCCCGAGTGAAGCCCCACCGGGTTTGGTGAGGGGTGAACGTAGGACTGCCATCGTTGCATCCGAACCACCTTAAAAATCACTGTGTAGTGTGGTTTGAATTGTGTGGTTTGATCCATTTCCTCTACCTCCATTCTACATGAGTGTTAGTGTAAATTATTGTTCTTGATTTTTCTACGTATATCTTGCTTAATCCATATAATCATCATTTAAGTTTGATAAATCCAATTTGTGAGCAAACTGTTTTGAACCTCTTGATTAGCATTGTATCACTTATTTTAAAAAGGCCAAAAGTTTTCTTAAAATTGGTAAACACCCAATTCGCCCCCCTCTTGGGTGTCATTGATCGCGGGACTTCAGAATCATCATCAGATTGGTGGGCTCTCAGTGCCACCGTTTTCTTCTTGTTGGTTTCCTCCTCAATAGTTCTTTTGATGTTTATCTCATATGTCATGAGCGACCCTATGAGCTCGTCCAAAGAGTGTATGGATAGATTCTTTGAATCTTCAATGACAGTAGCTTTGGTGTGCCACATGGATGGGAGAGATCTCAACACTTTCCTCACGAGCTCAGAGTTGGTGTATTCTTTTTCGAGACTCTTGAGACCATTAGTGATCTCAGTTAACCTTGCGAACATCTCAGAGATGGATTCTTCAGGTTTCATCTTGAATAGCTCGTAGTCTCTGACGCGTAGGTTGGCCTTGGTCTCCTTGACCTCGGAGGTTCCTTCATAGATAAGCCGTAATTTGTCCTACATCTCCTTTGCCGAACTGCACATGGATACACGAGAAAACTCATTAGGATGTATAGCACATTACATAATGTTCATAGCATTAAAGTTTATAGTGGATTTCTTAATATCCTCAGGGGACCATTCATCTTCATTTTTGGAAAGTTCATATGGTCCCTTGTCCACCACCCTCCAGATCTCATACTCCTGGGCTCCCAAAAAAATTTCCATTCTATTTTTTCAATAGGAGTAATTTGAGCCATCGAAGTATGGAGGACGATGGATGGAATGACCCTCAGGCATCATACCCTTGTTTGCCATTGATATGGATCTTACTCTAGATCGTTAGATCTGAAGGAAATAGAGCCTTAGCTCTGATACCAATTGAAGTCCCGCGATCAATAACACCCAAGGGGGGGTGAATTGGGTGATAACAAATTTTCAGAAAGTTTTAGCCAATTTGAAGTTTATATGATAAAATAGCAACTATCAAATCAGATCTGATGCAAAGGAGAATAGATCTCTCAAAATCAACCACTACAATAGCTCTTTGGTACTAGGCGGAGCTACAGAATCCGAAGATTCTCTCACGCAAGGTGTTATCTATCCGACAAGACTGACCTTGTCAGTCCGAACTCAGCTTCTGATATACCAGAGATCTATTAGAGAGTGATCAATTAATCTAGATCTAAACAAAGAAATCAACAGATGCAAATAATTAAACTACGCGAACATACACAGAATAGAGATAGGAGAAAATGATCAAACCACATAAGAGACAGCAATTTTTAGGTGGTTCTGATGCAACGACGGCAACCTACGTCCACCCCTCACGATCTGTAAGGATTCACACACTATCTTGTGAAGGGTTACAAGATCAAAACACACACACACACACTCGTGTGAGTTCGGAACTCCCACGACGGTGCACAAGCACCAAACCACACTAAATCTAATAGAAAACAACAAACACACACGGATCTAAAGAGATCCACACACACACACACACGAATGTTTGGAGATTACAAATAACAACACTTGAAGCTCAAATAGAAATGGAAGGAGAAACACTAAAAGAAAAACTTCAAACTAAAGCTCCCCCTTAGTGGATGAAGATTGTTTTGGATGAAGCTTGCTCCACAGCTTGATCTTCACTTGAATGGCTTGTAGATGATCTTGAAAACCTTGCTCTTGAATGAAGAACTTCTAGACGTAGTACTATTCATGGAGCTGCAGTAGCAGCACTCTTTCTCCCCTTGATAGCCTCTTGATCTTCCTTGAGTAATTAGGGTTTCTTTGCCCCAAGAGTTATTTTTATAACTCTTGAATGGTCAAGGGATAAGCCAGGAACCAGATCCATAAATCCTAGCATGTCTGGAGACTTTGAGATTAAAAAACCTTAGATAGATGCTCCATCCTCGTGGAGAAAAGAAAGTCAACAATAGGGGCTGCAAAGCTGGCGATCGACCGGGCAAGAGGGGGCGGTCGACCGGAAGTTTATAGAGTTTGAACCCTTCAGCGCTGGGAAAACCGGTCGACCGGTCTAGGGTGGCCCGTCAACCGAATTCTGTAATTTTACAGAGTTTTCATCTCTGGGAGATTAGGTCGACCGCCCAAGCTGGCAAGGTCGACCGAAGTCTGAAAAACCTGTAAAACAACATAGTTCAGTCCATGAATCATATCTAAACATTGAAGGCTTGTGCTTTGCAAAAAAGACCATATGAAATGAGCTGGTTTGAATTCCTTCTGGGCAATTGTTAAGATAGGTTAAGATTGAACATGTGCTTTGATTATGCATTTGGAGATGTCCATTTAAGCTTCATATCAAATCTCACATTAAGCTTTTAGCATTACACAAAGTGGCCTTAAACACGTTCAAAACTTGATCGTGATTACTTCAACATTACACGAGATGAGAACTAAGTTCATTATTTTGTTATCATCAAAATCACTTGGAGAGACTCAGCAATAGTTAGATGATCTTTAAGAGTTAGGAAACATTCTTCGCAATCCTTTGACCATATAAAAGGGTTCTCCTTTCTTGTAAGTCTAGTCAAAGGGACGGCGATTTTTGGTAAATCCTTAATGAATCATCTATAATAACCAGCCAGACCCAGAAAACTTCTAACCTCTGGCACGGTCATCGACCGGCTCCAATCCTTAACAACTACTACCTTAGAAGGATCGACAACGATACCTTCCTTTGAAATAATATGGCCAAGGAAATATACCTCCTTTAGCCAGAACTCGCACTTGCTAAGCTTTGCGTAGAGTTGATGCTCTCTTAGGGTTTGCAAGGCTATTCTTAAGCGTTCTTCATGTTCCTCCTTAGTCTTGCAGTATATGAAAATATCATCAATGAAGATGACCATAAATCGGTCGAGATAAAGCCTGAAGACATTATTCATAAGTTGCATAAATGCTGTAGGGGCATTAGTTAACTCGAACGGCATTATCACGAATTCATAGACCTAAAGTTGGCTCCTCCGGAGATAGAAGATGGCGGCCAAGCCACTGTTGATGAATTGGTCGACATAAACCTCTGCACGAATGATGATCCCAGGCCGACCTTCCTCAGTGCCCTCCTGCTGCCCGAAGAAAGGGGGGAATATGTTGAGTAGTGGATAGCGGATCTAGAGGGGAGGGGTGAATAGATCTTCCCCTCTTTTCATAGACCACCCCTCTTTAAAGCTAGATAAAGAGAATCGTAGCGGAATATAACTAGCTTAGCGAAGGACATAACGATTGGCTTATGAGGATGAATAAGCAATATAGAGATTGAACCTAAGCATGCATCTTGCACAAAGCAATCACACAATCAAAGCACAACACACGAGATTTTAAGGTGGTTCGGACTGAATCTCCAGTCTTACGTCCACCCTCACCAAACCCGGTGAGGCTCCACTAGTGTAGCGCACCAAACTGCAGATCGAAAAAACCTCCGATTGCCTTCCTACTAACCACCGGTAGGGACGTCAACATCGCAGATCGGAGAACTTCCGATTGCCTTCTTACTAACCACCGGTAGAGACGATCTTCAGTTAAATGGTTTGAACAAAATGGAAAGAGAACAAGATGAAAATGCTCAAACAAGATATAGAGATATGCTAGAATGAAATAGATCTTGTCTGAAATTGTTGGAGCTTAAATCTGATGCTTCAATGGTATCTTCTTCCTTGTGAGATAATCTTTCTTGAACCCCTTTGAGTTGATGGAGAGAGTTATGGATGTAGCTTTGATCTTCCTTTTGATCCCCTTGAGTTGATGAAGAGGTTTAAGGATGCAGATTTGATCTCCCTTGAGGGCTTGCTTGCTTCTACACTTGCTTGGAGGTTGATGGCTTCAGATCTAGGCTTGAATCCCTTGGAATGGATGAATAACTCTGCATGAAGTACTGTTCACGGCTACAATATCTTTTTTCTTGAACAGCCTCCATAAGCCTCCCTTGATCTCCTTTGATCCAAATGATCAACTAGGGTTTCTAACCCTCTTGCATGAGTTTTATATCTCTTTGGATGGTCAATAGACACCCCCCAAACCAGATCCACAATCCATGAGAGATTGAGTGACTTTAGGATTAAACAAATACAAGGAAAGGGGTTGGCCTCGAGGTGGAAAATAAAGTCAAACATTGCTGCATCGGGGCTGGCGGTCGACCTGTACAAGCTGGTAGTCGATCAGAATTTTACGGGTTTTGGACATTTGGTTGCTAAGAAAATCGGTCGACCGCCCCTGGGCCAGCGGTCGATCGAAATCTGGGAAAATCCCATATGTCTCACATTCAGTCCCTTAACCCCTTTAGCAGCCCATTCACGTCTGTGGCATCAAACTCCGCAGAATCTTGAAGATGTCTACTGAGTCTTTGACCTTGTGTTCTCTTGGCTATGCTTCATTGTGCATCGACCTTTTGCACCAAGTGTTGACTCTTCTTGAAGGGATTTTCATCCTTGCTTGGGCGCGATCATTAGGCTTTCACTTTTTCCATCTCCACTCCATTCCTTGGCTTAACTGTCATGAGAAAGCATCAAGCTTTTCAGTCAAATAAGAGTGGAAAACATCAATGACTTATAGTGTTTAGCCATTATCAAAACCATGAATATCAAATGACCACAAGGGCACAACATTCTCCCCTTTTTTGATGATGGCAACACTGTGAGTCATTATGTGGCAGTAATGTCCAAGATGACAAATTTTATAACATATGCGGCTCAAGATCTATGATGATGAAAACATGTGAATGCGGATATGTATGCATGGATGATCAGAGCATGTGAATTCTATGCAAATGCGTGCATGAATGTATGCATAAGTGGTGCGGACACCCGAGCGCATACGAGACACGAGCCGGCGAGCCACCGGTACCGCACGAGGAGCACGACCCGAGCCACCTCAGCATCCCTATGGCTCAGAGACAGTCTGGAGGTTCCCCACTGAGTCATAGCATTTATCATATTTTTTGGGGATTTTTATTTATGTGTAATGTATTTTATTTTCTTTTCGCCAGTGTGTAATTTAGATAGTTCGAGGGGCTTATGTGCAAATTGTGGATCCCTGGGTTCCACGGGCCCCCACTCCACTCCCATTGGGCCACCTCAGCTCTAGGGCCCCTGTGGGGTCAGTCAACCCTCCAGGGAGGCTTCTAGAAGGGTGGGCCAAGGGAGGGGGACAATGGACTTGAAAAGTCCACATGGGAGGCCACCAACCCCACCTACCATTTCCCCCCCTTGACCCTCCTTGGTCAAGGTGCGCCCCCTCCCCTTTTTGTTTAATATTTTGTTGTATTTTGATCAAACTCCATCCTAGCCATCCATCCCCAACCCCTAGATCCAACGGTGGAGGATGAGTTTGGTAGGAGTCATATATAAGGCATGTAATTACCATTTTCTTGAATTAATGCCATTTTGAATCAAACAAATTCCAAGAGCAAGGGCTAGTGCGCCCCCCTCCTCTCTCCTCCCTCTCCCCCTTGAAGCTGTGAAGGCTTCCATTCTAAGGTGTGACGCCTCGTGTATTGGTTCCGACGATCGCCGCCGCCGCCACGAGCCGCCACCGCACCGCCATCGCCATCAACGGAGTTCTGCCTACGCAGTACCACAGCAGCTTGCTCGAAATTCACAGGTCTTCCCCGAGCTCATTTGGCTACCAAATTTGGAAGAGTTGTTCCTGGGGTGTTCCTCTCTACCCACAAAAATCAGGCCAGCATTCAGATCCCGTTTCCTATTTTTTGATTTTCATCCACTCTTCCATTTCGGTTCTGCCAGAGTTCTGTCCAGGTTCACCTCCGCCCTGAGTTTCACGTCTTAGATCCACTTTTTGATCTCTGTTAGTTCGCCCAATGTTATTGGGGGTTCCACCCATCCACCCCTCAATCCACAATTTTTCTTAAGTTTTGATTGGCCCATCTCATATTTTCTAAAAATCGTTCTCAGACCCATCTACAGTTCTGTCCTCCTGTTCCCAGCTCCGACCACCAGTCACCCCAAAAATCATAACAAATCGCAGCCCCCTCCAAATCTAATTCTAAAAATAGTCGCAGTTCCGTGGTTTGATTCCCTACAACTTCTAAGACGAGCTCGAAGCCTGAATCCAACTGTACGTAGGCGGTCAACGGCTATTTACAGGAAACTGATATGCTGATCTAAGATTTCGGGAGCTGTGGAGCAGAGAATTGAAAAATAGTTAAAGCCCAGGTCCGCGCAGGTTCAGAAGAGTCCCCTGGCCCTAGATTGAAGGATTTCGAATCCTCTTTCCAACGGCGCTGGTTTCGTCGTATTCTGGCGACGGGGCCGATCGCAGCGGCCGTTTTCGCCGGGGCGCGCGCTGCTGAAACAGCAACATCAGCTCGTGGACAGCATCCTCTCCACTTGGGAACCGGAGGCACCCGGCCTCCGGTGAGTGTCGCCGGTTGGCCGCCATCCAGGAAGCGCGCTGCCAGGGGTCCCCATTACAGTGGGACCCACCCCGCCAGACCCGGAGGATAGGACATTGTGTGGGCCCCACAGCCCATTGATTGCACCGTCCGGAAAGCACGAGAACGCGGAGTTCGACGCGTCGAGACGACATCAAGATGCTGCCCGTCAACCTGATTTACGTGATCCCCGGGCACCACATGTGACCTTTTACCTCCCTGCATGGAGTGGGTCGAATCTCTTTGTACCGCTGTGAATTATGTTAACCGGGGGTCCGTAAGTCAGCCGGGGTGTCTTCGCCACGCCGGGTGTGTGGAGGTAAAGGTCTTAACTCCTTGGCGTTACATTGCTTAGCTAGTATATGATCTTAGGCCGCTGCCGAGAGTGTAGGTACTAGCCCGTGTGTCCATGTCACCGCTGTGAGAATGAGAGTGACCCGTCCCGCGACTCGATCCGAGTCCGGAAGTTGAGTCGGACTACCCTTGACCTCCGCCGGTTCCTTAACCGTGCACGGTCCGCGCTTTCCCTCGCTTGGGACGACGAGTGAGCTTCCACTTCTGTTAGAGACGATTCGCCAGTACGAGCTCGTAGTGTCGGGCTTAGTGTCTCCCTGGTGTGTGTTGCTGGTCATGTCTTCATCTAGAGTCCGAGGGTGGCACCATATAGTGTCGTCTCCTTAGTCCGTCCCGCATCAGTTTGGTATCAGAGCAAGTCGAGTCTAGTGTAGTCATTGCATAAGTCTTGCATGCATCATGGTCTAAGTCAAGTCTAGGATCATCATTTTCAAAAAAAAAAGTGTGTTATTAATTGCATTTCATCCCGATAATTCGATATCTTAAAAGGTGTTGCCCGAACGTTAGGCTATGCCTATCGGGAAGGCCGCACACTTGCGGGAGTGATCTTCGGATCGATTAACTCCGCCACGTACCGGATATTGGTTTAGGTCTAGGTGCATTAGTCGGTGTTTACATTAGTTAGTGCATTCCAACCTTGCATAGCCGGTCTAGTGTCATGTCCAAATGGCCTTGCATATCCATTCCTAGGGATCCATTCCCACATTTTGGCAACTATGGCCAACCCGTGCCGACCCGTCCAAGGTGATAGGTCCGTGTCCGAGTACATCAGGGACTTCGAAGTGTACCGGTTTGGAAACGAGAGCACCATGATTGCCTCTCAGTTCCGGAGAGGTTTGCGGCTTCATTTCCGGTATGAATGTCTTATCCGCAACGCATTCTCTCTGGCGTAATGTTATCAGGTCGCTCTCGAGGTCGCGCCTTTCGAGGCCCGATTTGATGCCGCCATTCGGCGAGCAGATGCCGCCCTTCAGCAAGCCTCTACCTCTCAGTCGATTCCCGAGCCGGTCGGACAACCTACCCCACGGCCTTCCCCACCAATGAGAGCTCCATCGCACTCACCTTCCGATCTTATTTCGGAGCCCTCTCATTTGGAGCCACCAAAGCTCGAGCCACCCGTATTTCTAACGGGTACACTTTTCATAGTCGAACCACTTCTTAGTTGGCTCAAGAATGGCTTGGCCCCATCTCCCCCCCCATCTATGGACCCTATCCTACCTCTGGTGCCAATCAATTCATTTCACACCACTTTCCGGTCTAGTCACTATGTGGATACATTGGATGACCTTCTTGAAGGGTTAGACCGGCAATTGACATTTACACACTTGTTGGCTCCAGGCTTCAGCCGACCCATAGGTAGTAGTTTCACTCATCCCGCTTTAGGGTCCATCACCTCCGTGTACACCATGGGTCATGTTACCATGGAGGTTCTTCTACTCCTCCCTATGCCGGCCGAGTCCGACTTCATTCCCCTTTGCCCAAGGGAGGAATCTTACTTTCTACCTATGACTGCCATCCCACCTCTCATAGTGAATGAAGGTGATCATTTACACCTCCAAGATTTCCAAATGTGGGACAGTGATTTGTGGAAACCTAGTCCGAGGGGTCATACCTTCTTTGATCCCTTCGACCCATTCTCTTGTGGACCCCGTGACCCACCATATTTACTCCACCTTTTTGAGAGGGTCCACCATCATACCCCCACCGTCTCATCTCCCTTCATGAATGAAGGAGATCAACAACGCCTTCTAGACTTCCATACATGGGATCTTGAGATGAGGGAATCCATATCGAGGGGTCACACATTCTTTAATCCCTTCGATCCCTTTCTTCATGGGCCCCTTGGCCCACAACCTCCATTCCCCCTCTTTAAGGAAGCCCACTATCACACCCCTCCTACTTGGGCCCGGCAACCTTCACATGGCAATAGGTCTGAACCGTCATTTGGGGGTAATGAAGACTTTGGTTCCCCCGGCCCACCTCAACCACCCAAGCCTCCCAGATTTCCCACATCCAAATCCCATGTCCATGGTTGGTGCATCGTAGGATGTCTAGGAGTCCACCATGACATTAACCTCCGGTTATGTCAAATGCATGCATGGCACACATTCGGATGTCCTGGACCACCTTGCATATGATTGGGTTTTACTAACTGTAGGGTTGTTTAGGGTCGTGTGTGCATCCGTGTGTTTCTTTTCTTTTGCTAAGCATGTTAGGTCGTGTGTGCATCCTGTGTTTCTTTTGTTTTGCTAATCATGTTAGGAGTCTGCATGACGATGTCCGTCGTCACAGTTGAGGCCAGCAATGCACGGTACAAGGAGTTAGCCGATGCCCACCGACACCACCGAGAGTTCCAGGAGGGCGAATATGTCATGATCAGGGTAAGACCTGAACGGTTTCCCTCTAGACCCATTAAGAAGTTGCAAGCTCGCGGAGCCGGTCCCTTTAGAGTGTTGAAACGCGTTGGATCCAATGCGTATGTTGTGGACCTGCCCGAGAAATATGGTATAAGCTCTACCTTCAATGTATCAGATCTTGTTGCATATAGGGACCCAGCGGTGATCCCTAGTGAGCCTTTTGATCCATCTCCTCCCCTTGAGAGTGATCCCACACCTGAGTGTCCACTTCCACCTCCAGCCCCTTTTTTTACGGCAGCGTGAGCATATAGATCGTATACTGGATGAGCAAGTGACAGTTACCAGGAGTGGATCTTACCCGTGCTACCTAGTACGATGGAGAGGACGGCCCGCTACTGAGGACACATGGATCACACTTGGAGAGTTGCAGCGGATTGATCCGGATCTTCTGGAGCGATACCGGAGCGATGCAGACCCTTACTCGACAGGGTCGAGTTTCTCCCACCCGGGGAGAATTGATGCGGACACCCGAGCACATACGAGACACGAGCCGGTGAGCCACCGGTATCGCACGAGGAGCACGACTCGAGCCACCTCAGCATCCCTATGGCTCGGAGACAGTCTAGAGGTTCCCCACTGAGTCATAGCATTTATCATATTTTTTGGGGATTTTTATTTGTGTGTAATGTATTTTATTTTCTTTTCGTCAGTGTGTAATTTAGATAGTTCGAGGGGCTTATGTGCAAATTGGGGATCCCTGGGTCCCACGGGCCCCCACTCCACTCCCATTGGGCCACCTCAGCTCTAGGGCCCCTGTGGGGTCAGTCAACCCTCCATGGAGGCTTCTAGAAGGGTGGGCCAAGGGAGGGGGACAATAGACTTGAAAAGTCCACATGGGAGGCCACCAACCCCACCTACCATGTCCCCCCCTTGACCCTCCTTGGTCAAGGTGCGCCCCCCTCCCCTTTTTGTTTAATATTTTGTTGTATTTTGATCAAACTCCATCCTAGCCATCCATCCCCAACCCCTAGATCCAACGGTGGAGGATGAGTTTAGTGGGAGTCATATATAAGGCATGTAATTACCATTTTCTTGAATTAATGCCATTTTGAATCAAACAAATTCCAAGAGCAAGGGCTGGTGCGCCCCCCTCCTCTCTCCTCCCTCTCCCCCTTGAAGCTGTGAAGGCTTCCATTCTGAGGTGTGACGCCTCGTGTATCGGTTCCGACGATCGTCGCCGCCGCCACGAGCCGCCACCGCACCGCCATCGCCATCAACGGAGTTCTGCCTATGCAGTACCACAGCAGCTTGCTCGAAATTCACAGGTCTTCCCCGAGCTCATTTGGCTACCAAATTTGGAGGAGTTGTTCCTGGGGTGTTCCTCTCTGCCCACAAAAATCAGGCCAGCATTCGGATCCTGTTTCCTATTTTTTGATTTTCGTCCACTCTTCCATTTCGGTTCTGCCAGAGTTCTGTCCAGGTTCACCTCCGTTCTGAGTTTCACATCTTTGATCCACTTTTTGATCTCTGTTAGTTCGTCCAATTTTACTGGGGGTTCCACCCATCCACCCCTCAATCCAAAAATTTTCTTAATTTTTGATTCGCCCATCTGAT
The DNA here is from genome assembly GCA_022559845.1 of Amorphophallus konjac. NCBI lineage: Eukaryota > Viridiplantae > Streptophyta > Magnoliopsida > Alismatales > Araceae > Amorphophallus > Amorphophallus konjac. The sequence goes on from CM040121.1 coordinate 123,567,283, forward strand.
ATTTTCTAAAAATTGTTCTCAGACCCATCTACAGTTCTTTCATCCTGTTCCCAGCTCCGACCACCAGTCACCCCAAAAATCATAACAAATCGCAGCCCCCTCCAAATCAAATTCTAAAAATAGTCCAAGTTCCGTGGTTTTATTCCCTACAACTTCTAAGACGAGCTCGAAGCCTGAATCCAACTGTACGTAGGCGGTCAACGGCCATTTACAGGAAACTGATATGCTGATCTAAGATTTCGGGAGCTATGGAGCAGAGAATTGAAAAATAGTTAAAGCACAGGTCCGCGCAGGTTCAGAAGCATCCACTAGCCCTAGATTGAAGGATTTCGAATCCTCTTTCCAACGGCGCTGGTTTCGTCGCATTCTGGCGACGGGGCCGATCGCAACGGCCGTTTTCGCCGGGGCGCGCGCTGCTGAAACAACAACATCAGCTCGTGGACAGCATCCTCTCCACTTGGGAACCGGAGGCACCCGGCCTCCGGTGAGTGTCGCCGGTTGGCCGCCGTCCAGGAAGCGCGCTGCCAGGGGTCCCCATTACAGTGGGATCCACCCCGCCAGACCCGGAGGATAGGACAGCGTGTGGGCCCCACATCCCATTGATTGCGCCGTCCGGAAGGCACGAGAACGCGGAGTTCGGCGCGTCGAGACGACATCAAGATGCTGCCCGTCAACCTGATTTACGTGATCCCCGGGCCCCACATGTGATCTTTTACCTCCCTGCGTGGAGTGGGTCGAATCTCTTTGTACCGCTGTGAATTATGTTAACCGGGGGTCCGTAAGTCAGCCGGGGTGTCTTCGCCACGCCGGGTGCGTGGAGGTAAAGGTCTTAACTCCTTGGCGTTACATTGCTTAGCCAGTATATGGTCTTAGGCCGCTGCCGAGAGTGTAGGTACTAGCCCGTTTGTCCATGTCACCGCTGTGAGAATGAGAGTGACCCGTCCCGTGACTCGATCCGAGTCCGGAAGTTGAGTCGGACTACCCTTGACCTCCGCCGGTTCCTTAACCGCGCACGGTCCGCGCTTTCCCTCGCTTGGGACGACGAGTGAGCTTCCACTTCTGTTAGCGACGTTTCGCCAGTAGGAGCTCGTAGTGTCGGGCTTAGTGTCTCCCTGGTGTGTGTTGCTGGCCGTGTCTTCATCTAGAGTCCGAGGGTGGCACCATATAGTGTCGTCTCCTTAGTCCGTCCCGCATCAATAAGATGAACAGGATGAGCATGAATTCTCTCTCCCCCATCAGCAACGACAAACATTATTCTCCCCCGTCTCACACATAAAGGTATTCTCCCTCATCACTCACAAAAAAAATATTCTCCCCTTGGGACAACTCACAAAGGCAACTCACACAAAGGATTCTCCCCCTTTGACAACAGCAAAAAGGAGGGATAAGGTACAGATGGTGACAAATGTCTGAGAGACCAGAGTTGAATAGGAGTTGAGAGCAAGCCATTATATGTAAACTGGAAACATGCCGTGATCAATATTCATGGTTCAAAGGTAATGAAATCTGAGATCAACAATAGAGTTCGAAAAGCATCTACATACATGTTTTAATAGAAATGAACCAAAAGTGCATATCATGGCAGTGTTTAGCCTTCCCTCGTCTTATACATCCATATTCAATAACTACAAAGGGAATAGCACAAACTAGTATTGAGTTTAAGCAAGCATGACTAAAGCATGGAATTTAATGATTTCAGCACTGTTTTTCATTATCTTTTACATTTGAAGGCACATGACTCATATGTTACGAGTAATCGAGTCTAATACATGCCTCCTAGCCGTAAGAATACACGTTGCTTAGACGTCAGTATTCCTAGGTATTTGGTAAGACTGACTGTTATGCTTGAGATTGAACAGAGATAGCTTTATCACCTCATGACATATCTGACCTCATTTCATTGATGAGTAGATATATTTCTCAGCAACTGTACCATTGCTCTGCCTAGAGTCCAATATAAATAAGACAGAGATAACAGGGGCACATCATGACATATCATTCGTCACTTGTTTTGATGACGTGACATATTTCTCCGGTCAATAATATCATTGCTATGTCAAATTGACTTTCAGGAATTCCAGCTCATCAAGGTGTTTAAAAATAATATTTAGCTCTAGAGTATCACCAAGGTTGTCATGAATTTTTAATTTTCAAATTTTAGGATAGTCATTCAAGGCACAACAAGCAATCTCTAGTTAAGGTCTATTAAAACCACAGAATATAGATGATTTCATAACAAATATTTCGTAACTTCAAGAAAATCATTAAATTTGAACCATTTTCATTGGATGGACAATCATCAGTTCATATAATAGAAAGCTCTTACACCATAGCTATATCTGTCTCATGATCTCATATTCAAACTAGAGGCCATTGAAGTTCAGATTGTAAAAGATTAAGAAAAGCAACAAGACTCCCCCTAAGGATATGCAATGGTTGCACTCAAGGAGTTATGTTTGCAATCAAGTGCAATGACAATTGTCAAGGAGAGGTTGACTTGTAGCATGCAGGGGTTGACCTGGTCAAACATGAAGTTGGTAGAGATGAAATGCATGACCCAACACATGGTTGTACACTTATTAATGGCAGCAGAATGAAGATGAAACATATGCATGAATACTTCAAAGAGATAAATCCCCCTTACTATATGGCCTATATGCGATAGTGACACATGGTACTTGGCGGAGGTGAAACCTTATGCATATTTAGTACTTCTAGACAAGCATAGCATGTCTTTCCATACATCAACATTTAATATACTATGGCCATGCAAGAATGATGCTACACAAACCATGCAATGCATCGTGAACATGAATTCAACTTTAATATGCAACTACATGTAATGCTACACCACATGCAGAATGACATATTTACATATAAACAATGCATGGAAACCAATCAGCAAAAGCACACAACCAATTTGAACAAGATCATCATTTCAATTTTTAGTGGCCTGAGATCTGCAAAGACCAAGTTCCCTTCTTAGTGTATTAAACCTGTCATTACACAAGGGCTTGGTGAAGATGTCAGCAATCTAATTTAATGTATCAACAAAATTTAGTTCAAAGTTCTTCTTAAGGACCTCATCTCAAATGAAGTGATGCCTAATTTCAATATGCTTGGTCCTAGAGTGCTGGACTGGATTTTTTGCAAGGTTGATAGCACTGGTGTTATCACACAGAATCGGGACACAACCAAGATCCACTAAGTAGTCTTGGAGTTGGTGTTTAATCCACAACATTTGGATGTCACAACTCCCCATAGCAACATATTCTGCTTCTGCAGTTGAGAGGGCAACCGAGTGTTGTTTCTTGGAGGCCCAAGAAACTAAACACCCGCCTAGAAACTGGCAGAAGCCACAAGTACTCTTGCGATCCAGCTTGTATCCAGCGTAGTCCACATCAAAATAAGATATAAGAGATAAATCACATGATGACGGATACCACAATCCCAAATCTTGAGTGCCAGCAAGATATCTAAGGATACGTTTGACGGCAGTCAAGTGGGATTCTCTAGGACTAACTTGAAATCTAGCACAGAGGCAAACACTAAACTAAATATCTGGTCGGGATGTAGTCAAATAAAGTAAAGAGCCAATCATACCTCTATAGATTTTTACATCCACTAATTTACCATTTTCATCCGAATCCAGTGATATTGTAGTACTCATAGGAGTTACAATTATTTTACTGTTTGTCATGTCAAAACTTTTCAGCAGCTCCTTGATGTATTTGGCTTGACTTATGAAGCACCCATCTTCTCCTTGGTTAACCTGCAAATCGATAAAAAATGGAGTTCTCCCATTAGGCTCATCTCGAATTCGCTAGTCATGAGGTTAGCAAATTCCTCACACATTTCAGATTTAGTAGAACCAAACACAATATCATCAACATAAATTTGAACAATCAAGATGTTCTTACCTTGCTTCTTGGTGAAAAGTGTTGGGTCTACCTTACCTCGTGTGTACCCTTTTTCAATGAGGAACGAACTTAGTTTCTCATACCAAGCTCTTGGTGCTTGATTCAGTCCATAAAACGCCCTGTCTAGCTTGTATACAAAATCTGCATGGTTAGAGTTTTCAAAGCCAGGGGGCTGCTCAACATAGACTTTTTCTTTGACCAATCCATTCAAGAAAGTACTTTTTACATCCATTTGGTACAACTTTATTCTAAGAGAGCATGCAAAGGCAAGTAAAATCTGATGGCCTCAAGTCTCACAACTGGGGCATAAGATTCCTCAAAATCTACCCCAAACTCTTGATTATACCCTTGAGCCACCAATCTAGCCTTGTTTCTTATGATCTTGCCATCCTCACTGAGTTTGTTCCTAAAAACTCATTTAGTGCCTATGACAGATTGTGATGATGGTCTAGGAACAAGATGCCAAACTTTGTTTCTTTCAAACTGGTTTAATTCATCTTGCATTGAATTTATACAGTTTTCATCTTTTAATGCATCATCAATATTCTTGGGTTCAATCTGGGAGACAAGACAAGTTGATCTAATTCTTCCACAATTTTAAAATGTGACCTTGTTCTAGGTGGATCATTCAAGCTACCAATGACATTTTCTAAAGGATGATCCTTAAGAATTCTAATGTCTGTAGAATCATTACCTTTTCCTGGAGCTTGATCCCTTGTATTGCTTGATTCAGCTAGGTCACCATCTTCTCTTGTTTCTTCTTGTGGAGGATCATTCTTTTCCTTCATGCTTAGGAATTCCCCATCTTCATCATTTTTCCTGCAATAGTTATCATTTTTAGAATCATCATGATAATCACCAAAGGAAACATGGGGTGATTCTTCCAGAGTTTGACTCTTAACATTGAAAATTCTATAAGCCCTAGATCTATCAGAATATCCAAGGAATATACCTTCATCGCTCTTGGGCTTGAATTTATCTAAATCTCTTTTGTCATTATTGTGGATGAAGTATTTTGACCCAAACACTTTTATATGTGTGAGAGAAGGCTTTTTGCCTTTCAACAACTCATAAGGAGTCTTTTTGGTGTGTGGTCTTACCATAGATCTGTTGATAATGTAACAAGCCGTGTTTACCGCCTCAGCCCAAAGCCTCCTTGGAAGTTACCGTTCGGCAAGCATTGTTCTTGCCATTTCTATGAGTGTTCGATTCCTTCTTTCAACTACACAATTTTCCTTCGGGGTTCTTGGTGATGAAAACTGATGTGAAATGCCTTCAGCCCTGCAAAGATTATAGAATTCAGTATTTTCAAATTCTCCACCATGATCAGATTGAAGCTTAGAAATTTTAAACTCACCGTCCTGCTTTATCTTCATATAGAGTGCCTGAAACTCATCAAAAGTATCATTTTTATGTGTGAGAAAGAAAACCCTTGTGAACCTAGAGAAATCATCCACCAAGACATATCCATATTTTCTACCACTTAAACTAGCAGTTCTGGTTGGACCAAACAAGTCCATATGAATCAGCTCGAGTGGTTTGGATGACATATTTTCAGATCTTCCCTTGAAGAATTTTCTTGTTTGTTTACCTAGGGCACATGTATCACACAATTTATTTTCTTGTTTAAAAGATAGTTCAGGCAAACCTTTCACCATTGAATGCTTTAAAAACTTATTTAAGACATTGTAGCTAGAATGCCCTAGTCTACGATGCCATAACCATGCAAGCTCAGATTTTGGTGCAGCAAGACAGAGGTTTATGTGAGCAGGATCATCTAAGTCAATCATGTAAATATTGTTGACTCTTTTACCAGAAAATTTTACCTTGTCAGATTTTGGTTCAATGATTCTACATTCATGAGAGTCAAACAACACTTTGTGACCTTTATCACATAGTTGACTTATGCTGAGCAAGTTGCATTTCAAACCTTCAACTAGCAACACATTTCCAATGGAGTTGGAGAGGTTCTTACCTACATTACCTGTTCCAATGATTCTTCCTTTGTTGTTCCCTCCAAATGTGACGTGTCCTCCTTTCTTTTCCTCCAAGAGACAAAATTTTGTTTTATCTCCAATCATGTGTCTTGAACGGTCGCTATCAAGGTACCACCTGTTATGCATGGCTGCAAGACATTCCTGCACAAGGAATTAAGCAATGGTGTTTGGAACCCAAAAAAATTTAGGTCCCATCAAGCTCTTCTTCAAAACATGAAACCATTTCTTTTGAAATCCAAACCTTCCTAGCATTCATGTTTTGTTTGCTTAGAGCAGGGATTTGGTTTTTCTTTTTAGCTTTGACATTCACTTTCTGTTTAGAAGCCCTTTGATGTTGTTGGATTTGGTGGACATTTGAGAAAATCTGCTTCTTAACCCATTGAGGCCACTTGTTGGTTTTGGGTTGAAAGTAACTGTTTTGCCACCTAGGGGTTTAAAGCTTATAAGATTGGTGAACAAAGGAATCACAATTATCTCAAAAACAAGGTGGTGTCAACCTGTATGCATGTGCAACCCAGTTACAATGGCATCTAGAATGTTGAATTTGTTTGGCGGCCTGAGTGGGCGATGGCCAAGGAAGTGTCGACTTGTGCTGTGGGGAAGGTTGACTTTTCTTAGGCTTTTGAGATTTCATCTTGAGGATTTGAGTGGCTTCCTCTTCAACCTTTTCTTTTCCTTTGGATGTTATTTTTGAGGTAGAAGCATCAGAAGAGGAAACAAATGTGACAGTTTTAAACCCAATTGGTATTTTGTTTGTTGGTTCAAAACCCAACTCTTCCTTGTTGAAGTTCATTCTAGTACTTAGCAATGTATCTAGGTTTTCTCTTCCATCCACAAACTTTTCTAAAAATTATTGTTTATCCTTCAACTCTTTTTTGTAAGTTTTCAATGTTTTGAAGAAGTTGAGTGTTGACTTGTTTGACAGCTTCATATTTCTTATTACTCAATTTGCTATCCTTTTCATAGCTTTACATTTTTAGCTTCATGCTATCAATCTCATTTCTTAAGTCTTCATTTTCAGTTTCTAAGTCAGCCATTTTTTTTCTTCCCTCTTCCAAATCCTCAATCATTTTCTTAAGATCTTCAATTTCAGTCTCACGTAAAGCAATCTTATCATTCATATCATGATCATGCACAAACAAGTTAATTTTCTTTTTCAATGATTTATTCTCCTTTTTGTACATGTCATATTTTTCCATGAGCTGTATATATGCTTCCTCCCAATCATCAATTATGTAATTTTCAAAAGGAGAGTTTACCTCAGTTTCTTCGTCACCTCTGGCCATGAGATAAAGATCTTCTTTTTCCTTGTCCGAGGAGCTAGTTCCACCATCACTTTCTTCCTTGTCACTCCATGTGGACACCATGGCCTTGTTCTTCTTCTTGTCCTTCCATTTGTCAGCTTTTCTGAATTTTTCAGGACAGTCAGTTTTGAAATGCCCTGGTTTGTTGCAAGAATAACAAATGATTTTGTTAGTTTTCTTAAAGTTTTCAGAATTAGATTTGAAACGTTTCCTTACTCGTGACCTTCCTCTCATAAAGCTCTTACCTTCCTTTCTCAGAAATTTTCTGAACTTACGTTTGAGCATGGCTACATCATCCTCATCTCGCTCACTTGCAGAAACCTCACCTTCATCAGAAGTGCTTTGACCGTTGGGTCCTACTTTAAGAGCTAGAGACTTTTTCTTAGGCACCTTAGCCTCTTTGTTCTTAAGGTTGATCTCATAGGTCATCAATGACTCAATGAGTTCATCTACCTCAGTAGTTGCGAGATCTCTCGATTCTTCAACCACGGTAGCCTTCGTGTGCCATGCGGGAGTCAGTGATCTATGAATCTTCCTCACAATTTCCTATTCTGAATATTTCTTTCCTAAATCTGTTAGACTATTAGTAAGCACAGTTAAGTGAGCATACATGTCTTGAATTGACTCATCAGGCCTCATCCTGAACATTTCATATTCAGAAACTCAAATGTTGGCTTTTGTTTCTTGTACCTGAGAGGTTCCTTCATAAATTACCTCTAACTTGTCCCACATTTATTTTGCAGTTGCGCAGGTAGCCACTCTTGAGAATTCAACAGGATGGAGTGAGTAATGCATGATATGTTTAGCACTCCAGTTGACAGTGGATTTTCTTATTTGTTCTTTGGTCTACAAGTCCTCATCATCCGTAAGCTCATATGGACCTTTGCTAATCACTCACCAAAGTTTGTAGTCTTGGGCGCGAATGAACACCTGCATGCGATGTTTCCAATAAGGATAATTAGTTCCAGTGAAATAAGGAGGCCTATTCATAGAATGTCCTTCAGGTAAAAAACCTTTGGACGCTAATCCACCATTTCCATCAAGGTCGTTGGACCCCATAATGAGAGATTAGCTCTGATGCCACTTGTTGAGTAGTGGATAGCGGATCTAGAGGGGAGGGGTGAATAGATCTGTCCCTCTTTTTGTAGAACACCCCTCTTTAAAGCTAGATAAAGAGAATCGCAGCGGAATATAACTAGCTTAGCGAAGGACACAACGATTGACTTAGCAGGATGAATAAGTAATATAGAGATTGAACCTAAGCATGCATCTAGCACAAAGCAATCGCACAATCAAACCACAACACACGAGATTTTAAGGTGGTTCGGACTGAATCCCCAATCCTACGTCCACCCCTCACCAAACCCGGTGAGGCTCCACTAGTGCAGCGCACCAAACCGCAGATCGAAAAAACCTCTGATTGTCTTCCTACTAACCACCAGTAGGAACGTCAACACCGTAGATCAGAGAACTTCCGATTGCCTTCCTACTAACCACCGGTAGGGATGATCTCAGTTTCAATGGTTGGAACAAAATGAAAGAGAACAAGATGAAAATGCTCAAACAAGATATAGAGATATGCTAGAATGAAATATATCTTGTCTGAAATTTCTAGAGCTTGAATCTGATGCTTCAATGGTATCTTCTTCCTTGTGAGATAATCTTCCTTGAACCCCTTTGAGTTGATGGAGAGAGTTATGGATGTAGCTTTGATCTTCCTTTTGATCCCCTTGAGTTGATGAAGAGGTTTAAGGATGCAAATTTGATCTCCCTTGAGGGCTTGCTTGCTTCTACACTTGCTTGGAGGTTGATGGCTTCAGATCTAGGCTTGAATCCCTTGGAATGGATGAATAACACTGCACGAAGTACTGTTCACGGCTACAATGTCTTCTTCCTTGAACAACCTCCATAAGCCTCCCTTGATCTCCATTGATCCAAATGATCAACTAGGGTTTCTAACCCTCTTGCATGAGTTTTATATCTCTTTGGATGGTCAATAGACACCCCCCAGACCAGATCCACAATCCATGGGAGATTAGGTGACTTTATGATTAAACAAATACAAGGAAAGGGACTGGCCTCGAGGTGGAAAACAAAGTCAAATATTGCTGCATCGGGGCAAGCGGTCGACTGAAATTTTACAGGTTTTGGACATTTGGTTGTTGGGAAAATCGGTCGACCGCCCCTGGGCCAGCGGCCGACCGAAATCTGGGAAAATCCCAAATGTCTCCCGTTCAGTCCCTTAACCCCTTTAGCAGCCCATTCACGTCTGTGGCATCAAACGCAAGTGTCTACTAAGTCTTTGACCTTGTGTTCTCTTGGCTATGCTTCATTGTGCATCGACCTTTTTTACCAAGTGTTGACTCTTCTTGAAGGGATTTTTATCCTTGCTTGGGCGTGATCATTTGGCTTTCACTTTTGCCATCTCCACTCCATTCCTTGACTTAACTGTCATTGTTGACACCCGTTTTTTACCGATAGGTTGAGTCATTTCTCTTACTCTCATTTATTGATGCCTCGAGTTGTCCATTACTCATTGGGCTATTTTCAGGCAGCTTATTGGGCCTATTTTATGGGTACCTCCCTCCCTGGCTCGGTCCGCTTCAATTTAGGGCTTAATGGGCCTTGGTTTGGCTTGTTTTATCACATTTCGTTAATAAAGTCATTGCGCGGCCAATCGCATGACCGTTCAGTAACTGAGCGGTTGAGGATTAACCGTTTATCTATTTAGTGGATATTAAGGTGATTTTTCTGAATTTCCGCCGACAAGCTTTTTAACGGTTCATATACAGCCGTCTAGATCCATGGAATGGTATGCTTATGACCGTCCAGATCCTAGAGTCCCAGATTCGTTGACTGTTCAGATAATTATCTAATTATCTGATTTATCATTGACAGGCATTGAACGGCTGATCTCTGACCGTTCCATGAGCTGAGTAGTGTGTTAAGGACCGCCCAATTCATGAGAGTCCAACGGCGTAAACTTCGGTTAGTTCGATGGACATTTGGATAATATTTCTCATTTATTTAATTTCCACCGACAGATTGGACGGTCTGGTGAACGGCCGTTCAATGGACGGGGCGGTCTATCGAGTGGCCGTGTAATGGTTCGATTGCTGAAAAACTAAGATTTTTTCTCTCTCTATCCGTGGTGTTATCTCTAACTTGTTCCAACCATTTCTCCGTGGTTACTCAACCAAATGAGGTGCCGTTTCGACTGGTTGGAAGATAATTGTGTTATATACGGATTTTCTATTGATATCTTGAGCTAATATTCATTGGAAACCCTAATTTCAGGGCTGGCTTCTTAGGCTCTATAAATAGACCCTAAAGTCAAGCTTTGAAAGGGGGGAGATTTCAAGGTCACGACGAAGCTCTGTCGATTTCTCAAATGACCTACAGCCAGGGAGGAAGGCTTTCCACGTCCATATAAGCCTTTGGTTCAGGGAGTATTTGCATTTCGGGTCATAGTTTAATTATTCTCCGTCACGCTCTTCGTTGCATGCAATCATCATCTTTGTTCTCTCTCCACATTTTTCTTCATCTGCATATCATTACATACACCCTCCCATTGTTTTGACGCCCCTAGGGGTTTAAAAACTCCCAGGTATCCCCCATTTCATGTTAGTTAGTTCATTTCCCGCACTCTTTTATAGTTGCTACAGTTCACAGTATTAATCTTGGGTTCCTTTCTGTGTTTTACACTTTATTTCGCAGGTCAGTAACGTCCTAACGCGAGGCCCACTCTTTCTGGCCGGCCGGGAAGGGTGGAGGTAGAGGTCCCACGTTTTGAAAGTTGGCGGTGTAGAGCGGTCTTCATCGGTCCGTTTGAGGAATAGGGCGGCTTAACAACGACCGTCCAGTTCTTTCCAGCAGTTGATTCAGAACCGTTCTATCATCCAGCTGCTCTTCATACCGCATTCGTCCCAGCGCTGTTGAGCAGTCTTTCGAGCGACCGCGCTCCTACTGAGCGGTTCTTTCAGAGCCGCGTATTGCTGCAGTGCAGTTCTAGGCGAGTGTCTCCCCCTCTCTTTCCAAGGTACGTTGTACTTGTTTACATTCGGCACCTTGGTGGCGATCACACACACACTCCACATCCTTCCCCCTGCTATTTACATATTGTTTAGTTCTTTACATTAGCATAGTGAAGAAGGGGTTGGAAGGATAATGAAAAGGGGAAAGAAGGAAAAACATGTCAACACCCCATTTTTTGGCGATCATGGTGGGACACCTAGTGCCCATCGTGTTAGTGTTTTGCTGACCTATTTGTGTGTTTTGGTAGTTCCTTCTTTGAGTATTTCAGGTTGCTTGTTGATCCACCTTGCGTTCCTATTCTCTGGAGTTTACGCGGTCATCTGTGAGCCACCAATCTCATTGAGCGGCTGGAGAGTGGCCGTTATGTGATTCACAGAGCTACTGTCGTGCCAGCCATCTAGCGGTCCTTGTCTGACCGTCCACTTCATTTCATAGACCATTCATAAGTGCTGGCACATGTACATTTCTGGTCTCGCCCAGGTTGTTTGTGTTGATATTTAGCGATCTTTCCAGGGCCATTTTATTGTCTGTGCGGTCTATGTTCAGACCGCTCCGTTAGGTACACTTCTCTCCCTGTCCCTGCCATTCATTTTAGGTTCTGTTGGTCGTGTTATTACTCCCTGCGCCGGAACGGTCCATTCCAGACCGTCTGCCCTCCTGAACGGTCCATTACAGACCGTCTAAACACCCTGAGCGGTCTTCCTTAGACCGTGCTTTACTGCTACAGTGCACTTGAGGCTAGCATTTTGATCATTGTTTTATATCATTACATAGATGTTTGGTGCTATTCTGATCTCCCCCTGTTGTCGTTATATTGTTGCATGATTATGTTCATTTCATTTTCCCATATTTGCTTGATCATTATTTGCTAGACATAGGCTAGAACTTTGCATGCACTCCGGTGCGCATAGGATCATACATACTCTTCACAGTAGTTGCATTCCTACCGAGGTGGGGTTTCCTCTCGTCTCTATATTCCTTGGAGCCGACTAGGTGACCTTGCTGAGGGCCTCCGTAAGCCCCCATGAGCCATGGATTCCCACACGGACGCCGGGCAGGTTGTACCATACCATCCCTCAGTCTAGGGTTTTACATCTGTAAGAGGGAGAGTCCCTTAGAGTCACCCAGTTTCCCATTCTTACCCTGGTTAGGTATCTTGTGGTTGAGTGAATTCATATATTAATTAACCCACTAAGGTCCTAAAGAGGAACTTATAAAAGTTTCGTCCATCATTCATAGCTTGGGTGTTTAGTTGGTTGATTCTTCTCTCATTTCTTCCCTCCATTGTGCGTTGCCTCCATATCATCTTGTTAATTAGGCCCATAGACTAGTTCATCTTTGCGTCCCTCCATCTAGTCGCATTTGTCCTAAGTTCATTTTTATCCTTGTATTTCTTTCGAATTCACTGTATAAAGTCTCCATTTCTCCCATGGAGCGCTTCTCTTCTGTCCAGTATCCCTCATCTTCTCTGTCCTCTTACCCCCGTGTGGATTCCTCTTCCCACGCGGGCCTATCACCTCATTCATCTAATGGGCCTTATTCTCTTCACGGGCCTTCTTCTTTCAATGGGCCTACTCCTTTTAACGGGCTTTCCTATCTCGCCCGTGCTGTTGCTGGCCCAATAAATTCTCATCCCCACATACATGATCCTTCAAGGACCATATATCCTTCTACTTCTGGAATGGGTTTTCCTTCTTCTCAGGCTGGGTCCCTTTATTCGGCCCATCATCATCCTGGTCTAAACTTTCACTCTCTTGCTCAGGCTGGCCCACATTCTTCTCAGACTCTTCCCACCGAGGAGATGATCGCTCAAGCCCAACGCCAACTTGATGAATTGCAGCGCCAAATTAATCCCCAAACTTCGTTGGATGTCCCGTCTGCCTTTCAAGGTCTTCAGCTTCCACCACGTTCACAAATTCCAGCTTATCGTCGCTATGGTGGAGTTGGTGACCCCTACATGCATTTGAAGGAGTTCCTTTATGAGTCTGCCCAATTCCGACATGACCAACATTTAATGGCTTATCTATTTGGTCTGTCGTTAGAAGGCCCGGCTCGAGATTGATTCTTTTCATTGCCGCAAGAGCAAGTGGTGAATTTTCAAGCCGTCCAAGCAAGATTTATTCTGCAGTACCAGAACCAGGTCGGGCCCAAGTACTCTATGGTAGATCTGGCCCAAGAGAAGATGAAGCCAGACGAGGAATTCTCCATGTTTGCCGACCGCTGGCGTCGCCTAGCCGCGCAAGTTCCGGGGCATATTCCGGAGGGCGAGTAGATTAAAATGGTTATTTCTAATGCAACGCCCGAGCTCAAATGCATCTTAGCATTGAACGATATCACTTCATGGCAACAACTCTACAGCCGAGACCGCTTCATTAGCCAACAACTCCTAGTTTCTCTTGACCCCGAGTCCCCTTCACCTTCTACGCCCACGTACGCCTCTTATCCATCATCTCCCACATATCCTTCCACGAGTCAGCTCTCCACCACATATCCTTCCACAAGTCGGCCTTCTGCTCCCTCACACCCACATACCTCCACATGTCTCTCCACTACATCTCTTTTCACAAGTAAGCCCTCCGCTATTTTATTTCCCCACACCTCTCCACTTTCGGTCAAGAAAACGTCACACCCCGAGCAGGTGGATGCCGTCCATTATATTCCCACTCCCTCCACGCCTCCACATCATTCACTTACTAGCCCTCAGCCTTCACCTACGCAATTCCCCTTGCCTACGCAATCACCATCCCCACTACCCTCTCATACCCCTCGGCACCCACCTTGCCAGAAGCGGGCTCCTCACTCTCCGTTGCCAGAATCTTTCACGGATATTTTTAAGGCTTTGATGGCCACCCATGCGTTGCTACTCCCTCCGGTTATGCCTCGCCAACCCGTGGTCGGAAATTTATTCTAGTTCTGTGAGTTTCATCGTCAACAGGGGCATTTGATTGAAGGTTGCCCCGAGTTCTAGGAACTTGTTTACAGCTTGGAAGACAAGAGGATGATTGATTGGATCGTCATACATCAGGTTATTTTGGATCTTCACAAACAGCAGCAGCAGCAGCAAGCGCCGCCCAGGCAGCCATTTCCATTACTACAAGACCAGGGGCATCCCTGTGATTCTTCGTTTGACATTGCACCTGCTCCGTCATCCACTCCGTCATGTATTCCGTTGCTTACCTTGTCATCCCTTTTTTTTTCGCCTACCCCCGCACGTTCATCGTCTCCGACTCCTACCCCGCCTCCTCCACCTGCTCAAGTATCTGATCGGGCGAGTGCCTCCCCTCCTTGTACTCCCATTTCTACCACTACTCCTACTCTTAAGTCCGCTTGATGCATCGTGTCGATATGCCGAAGAGCGTCGCAACCAGCCACTTCCTTCGCTCCATTGGCCACATCACCCCCTCTACCTCCATGTCCAGTTCCCTCATCACCTTCATCACCATACTCACCGCCTCAATTGCTACCACCATCATCTCCATCTCCATCACCACTTTCACCCTCTCCACCATTGCCACCCCTATTACCCTCGTCGTCATCACCATTACCTTCGTCACCTCCCCTCGCAAAGACCCCCATCTCACTACAACCATCCCCGCTACCGATGCCACTCCTTTCACCTTCATCGTCTGAGCTTGAGCAGGCGGAACCCCCTCCTATGCCTCCACCTTCGCCTTTACCCTCACCTACCTCCTCTACACTTTCACCCATGCCCTCTAAACCTTATCCACCCCTTTCTCCACCTATTTCTACCCCACGGAGCAAGTGCCCGCTACCTACAGTGCCCCTTGGGTTTGGTCTCCAGGGAGATGATGAGCCAAGCCAGGATAGTTCGGTGCCGGTCATGTGTTTCAAGACTCAAGATTTCATCTACCGCATGCCGGTCCGAGTCCTAGTCCCTGGCTATTTTGGAGATGATGAGCCTAAATTTCCTCTGGAGACAGTTGATAAGAAGAGTTCCTGTGCACTAGTGCCAGTTTCTTCACAAGTGAGGCTGGTGGCAATCTCATTGCTCGCCGGGGGATTCACTATTAATGCCGTTATTACTCCCCGCTCGATTGCTGTTCAGTTCACTGGCCGAGAGGGGTCCTCTACTCGGGTCGTGCTAACCCATGCGACCACTAGGAGCCTGATGGATTCCCTATTCAAGGGGCAATTGGCCGTATCTTCTACATTTTCCAAGAACATTCTGCACTTGTTATGCAATCTCCCTTGGTTTATTGGTGAATCGGCCACGTCAACGCCACGCATTACTCTCCCTCAGTTTTGTCCTGCTCTTCTAGTAAGGGAGTTATGCTTCATGCCCGATTGCCTAGTGAAGATGCTGAATCTTATGCCACTAATACCGAGTGATGAAACTCCACAATTTTCTGATGTTCATCCCAAGGAGTCATCTATCCAAGAATGTCTGCCAATGGTTAGCACTGGGTGTCTAGGGGCAACTGCCCTGACGAAGCTGCGTATTCATGACCGGGCTAGGTTGTCTGGCAGATGGGCCTGTTATTTGAGGAGACATTACAGATTGAGAAGGCCGAAGGTCCGAGTCCGCATCAGGCGGATCCATGTTCAAGAAGTGCCAGCTAAGAAGAGGCGGCAGCGCAAGTACAAAAGCCGCGTGTTGTGCACTCAGGGGTCCACTTCTTCCTCCTTCTCTTCCTTTCATTCATCCTTTCTTCTACTCAGCTCCAACCCCTGGGTGGTGTACCTCCCTTCCTCTAATCCAGTTTCTATGATCTTCTCCTCTCTTTTCGGGTCTGCAAACCCCCATTCTTCATTTTCCACTCATCCGGAGCCTCCGGATCCTCCGTTCTCTCATGATTTTAGGCCTCGGCCTATGTCATCCTTTCATCCCACTATCGGGACTTCTTTTGATCCTTCTTTTCCGATATCCCCGGGCTCTACTTCTGATCTTTCCTCGACCCTGTCGGGTGACCATCATTCTTCTTCCCCGACCTGTCAGGTGTCTATCATTTTCTTTCCCCGACCTTGTCGGGTGATTCTAATTCCTTTTCTCCGACCACGTCGGATGATCACTCCTCTTCTCCCTTATCTTTGCCACAATCTTCTCATGATCTCTCTATTCTTTCCTCCTCACCCTTTCGGGGTCATTACCCTTTTTCATGCTATGTTCGAGGCTTTAGTCCGCCTTGATCCCAGATAATCTTTGCTTATTCTGTATCTGGTTCCTTATTATCCGGGTCCCTGTGCCTTAACGAGGGAGTTCTATGTTGTGTCCCTGTGATTTTGATGATAGCAAACACTATAAGTCATCATCTGTTGGAATCTGCATATAAATCTGTTTGTGTTGCATATGCATGTTTCATTGAACATCTTATCTGAATTACATACCCAACGAACAGGCTGAGGTTGTGTGGTGTGTGTATTGGTACATTTCATAGTTGTTGATGCATTTCAGAATTGCATTTAATCTGGATTATTTGATGTTAGATGCTACTATACCCTTTTAGCATTGTCTGGACAGGAGTGGGTCGACCCCCCTTCCAGATGGGTCGACCCCCCAGATCTCTTGGTCTGTACAGAATGCATTGTTCTCATTTCTTCAAGTCTATACATCCACAGTTGAACCTCAAAGTCTACACATCGCCTCATTTCTTCAGAGTCTATACATTGACAGCACTGTACAGTGTATACGTTGGCAGCATGTCTGTGTTTTAAGCCATTCGCCAAGTCTATACAATGGCTTCGGCACTCCAAGTCTATACAATGGCTTCGGCACTTCAAGTCTATACATTGTATCTTTTACCTATGTTACACTGCTGGATGATCAAGTCTGCACATTGGCGCATTTCCCTACGTTCTGGCCAAGTATACACATCGCTTGCCTGACTTCTGTTTCAAAGTCTATACATTCGTTTTTAAGGCAAAGTCTATACATTGGCTCAGGGTCTTCAAGTCTGTACAGAGTTCAAAGCCTATACATTGTTCATTCAGCTTCTTCAAGTCTATACATTGGTCAGTGGCGAGTCTGTACATAGCACTATTTCAGGCACTCAAGTCTATACAGAGTCTTCAACTTCTGAAGTCTGTACATTCGTTTAGGAAGTCTATACATTCATTCATATGAAGCTTCATCAAGTCTTTACAACGCTACTTTGTCAAAGCCTGTACATCGCAGCTGTGTTGAAGTCTGTACAGCCAGTCTCTTGCCAAAGTCTATACATCGTGAATCTTCAAGTCTGTACAGACTTTGCTTGTTCAAGTCTGTACACAGTTCAGTTGTTTTGGCATGTCTACTCATCATGAAGTCTATACATCCGATTGCCTTCGCATTGCTCAAGTCTGTACAGCCCTTTCCTTTTTCAAGTCTACACATTGTGCTTTGTAGCTCACAACGTCTATACATTGCTCACAGCACACACGTTCAGCCTGAAGTCTGTACAGCCTTGGCAAATGCTCCTAAGTCTATACATCACAATGTCTGTACATCACTGTGTCAAGCCTCCCAAGTCTGTACAACCACTATCTCACTTGGACTTGAAGTTTATACAGTGGTCCGTCTCTGTCAGCGTCTCAAGCTGCAAGTCTGTATAGAGTCTGGCAGCCTACAGTGCATCGTCTCTTCAAGTATGTACAGCCTTGGCGTATGCATCTTAAAGTCTAAACATTGTGGGGCTTCGAATCTTCAAGTCCATACATCCATGCATCATGGGTCGACCCCTTTCTTTGATGGGTCGACCCCCCAAACTACCAAGTCTATACATCAGCCTTTGCATTGCAAGTCTATACATCGTGCATTGTTCAAAACAAGTCTGCACAGTCATTGTCTGTTGGCATCACGAAGTCTATACATTGCTTGTGCATCATAGTCTGTACAGTGTCTCAAGTTGGCTAAGTCTATACACTCTCTCATATTGTACACACTTGCTTTATTGTTGTTTCTAAGTCAATACATCGGTTGGGTCGTTAAGTCCATACAATGCATACGTTAATCAAAGTCCATACATTGCATAATGTTCATCACTGTCTATACATTGCATTGTCTTCAACCAAGTCTATACATTATGTTCCTTGATCAGCAAGTCTATACACACTTCAGCATATGTGCATCTCCTTCAAAGATGAAGTGTATACATCCTTCCAAGCATTCAAGTCTACACACTCGTTGTTAAGCCTTTGCATTGAAGTCTATACAGCCTGTGACTTGTACATCAACTGAACGTTCTTCAGCAGAGTATATACTCTTCAGAAGTTAAAGTCTGAACATCCTTCTGTGAAGACTGTACACACTTCAGCACATGTGCATATCCTTCACACGAAGTCTGTACACTCAGTTAACCTTCAAGTCTATACACTCAAGCTGCATCTTGCCTGTACACACTTTGTTAACAGCCTGAACCAAGTATATACATCCAACTGATATCTTCTTATGTCTGTGTGACAGGTACTGTTCGTAAAGCCTATGAAGTGCACGTGATCCGAGGTTGGCACCTGGCAAGTGATCTGAGGATAATGCCCTAATTGCTGCAGCTATAAATACAAAGCCGCCTCCAGCTGGAAAAAATACATTAGTGAAGAAAGAGGAAGAGAGTGATCGAGATAGAAGACAGAGCTGCAGAAAGGCAGTGAGCAGAAGAAGAAGAAAGAAGAAAGAAGAGACAGAGAGAGAGCCTGCGAAAGAGAAGAAAAAGAAGAGTGAGAAGAAGAGAGAGCTAGAGCAAAGGAAGCCTCAACTGAAAATCAGTTCCTGCTGGACCGTGGATCAAATCCAGGCCAGCCAGCTCCTGCGAGAGCGTTTGTGCATTTTATTCTTCCAGCTTTCTATTGCTGCATTTTTGTTTTTCCTTTTAACCATTCACCAGTTGTTCTTCCGATTCTCTAGTGTGAGGTCGGGTTCCCTCCGGTTGGGAGGAAGAGAGGTCTGAGACCTCTAGTTTGCAGGTGACTTGGTGTCACCTGTGCTTCCCTCTGGGTTTCAGAGGAAGAGAGACTTATGTCTCTAGGTTCCCCTTCGGTTTGGAGGAAGGGAGGATTGGTCCTCCGGTTCTGGTCTTGTGGGTTGCAAGACTAGGTGTTCCCTCCTGGTCTGGAGGAAGAGAGACTTGCGTCTCTGGTTTCCAAGTGGCTGGGAGTCACTTGGGATGTCCCTCCGGTTGGGAGGAAGAGGGGAGGTTGTTCCCCTGGTCAAGATGTGTGGCAACAATTTGTTGCAGACTGAGTCTGTAGTTTCTAGCCTAGCTAGTGGAAGCCTCACTCCGGTTTGGAGTGAGGGGTGGACGTAGGTCTTTGGACTGAACCACCTAAAAAATCTTGGTGTTCACTTGTGGTTTATTTTTCCTTATATGTTATTTTCTCTACTGCGCTCTTTAGATGTTTGCTTAGGAGCGTGTGAGGGCTTATAGATTTGTGTTGTCTTGCTGAGTTCCTTCTAAGTATTTTCAGCACATTTCATCAACTGCTTTTAATTCCGCATATTTGAGCATTAGAGTTTTATTTGGGTGATATTTGAAGAGGGATACATTCACCCTCCCTCTGTATTCGGGTCTTGCACCCTATCAATTGGTATCAGAGAGTAGGTCTCTGACTGAACAGATCCATCGATCTGCAGAGGATCCTGTTGTCTTTGGTGCATTTCTGAATTTACTCTCTACTGCATTAATCTGCTTCCCGATTTAATCAATGAGTTCTCCACCGATTTTCAATGGCTCTAATTTTAACTCATGGGTTAGCAGTCTACATAACTATGTGAATTTGATGGATCCGGATCTGTGGAAGTTAATCTCACATGGTCCTCACAGACTGCCACAGGAAGAGTCCAAATGGACTAAAAGTGACAGATCAAGAAATGGAGAGAATCAGAAAGTTTTGAAATTAATGAAAGAAGCTACTGACAAGGCTCTACATTCTTATTTTTATGACTGCAGGTCCGCTAAGGACATTCTGGATCAGTTGAAGCTAGCTCAGAGGATGAATGAGGACAGCTGCCTGATGGCTGATAAGAGCGACCATAGCACTGATCAAGATGAATTTGAAGATGCTGAAGAGGTAATCAATCCTTTCGATAGTTACACTTTAGATGATTGGGAAGATGCCTATGCTAATCTGTTACACTCCCATGAAAAATTGAGGAAGAAGAATAAAAGTCTGATAAAGAAGTTAACAAGTCTAGGGGATCCTATTTCTGGAACTGAAAATCTTGAAAATCCTGAAATTCTGAAAACTGAAAATGAAATACTCAGAAGACAAGTGTCATAATTAGATGGAATCCAATCAGAACTTGATCATGTTAAATCTGAAAACACCAAACTCAGAAAACAATGTCAGGAATCTGAACAAAAACTAATCAGTCTTGAGAATGAAAACAGATTTATCAATGAAGAGTTCAAGGCTGTTAGTGTTGCGAACTTAAAGTTTCAGGAAAACTTTGAAAACTGTAAATCAGAATATCCAAGTTTCCTAACTGATGTTTTGTTTGATGATGATAAACTTGAGCAGGAGAACACTAGTCTAAAGGAGGAAATTGAGAAACTAAAATAGTTGAACTCCACCATGTCAGAGAGATTGCTGACATTTGAAAAAGGAAAATCTGTTGATGAAAATCAAAATGAGCTCAAACTGAAATCAGAAATTGATACCCTTAAAACTTTGAATGATGTGATGCATCAACAAATTCTGGTATGTGAAGAAGATATAGTCAACTATGAACATCAGGTCTCTTCTCTTCAATCTGAAATAAATGATCTAAACAATTCTTTGTCAAAATTCGTAAGTGGGCAGAAAAACCTAGACAAGCTACTAGGTGTAAAAATCAACACTAGGAAGGAAGGGCTGGGCTACAATAATGCTAACAAAAAAGAATTTCAGAGCAAGTTGATGACATCTTTTGTAAAAGCTTCAAATGTAGCCACCACTTCAAAAGATAAACAGCCCATTGTTCAGAAAACCGAAAAACAGAACAAAAATCAGAAAAATTTTGGAAAACAGAAAATAAATAAAAAGGGTTCACTAGGGCATGTTGATCACAATTCTCACACATATTCCTATGCATCTAAAAAGATAATGTCATGCCATTATTGTCATAAATTTGGTCATCTGATGCATGAATGTAAATTGATGGAGAAGGATGATATAGCTGCTAGGAAACTTCATGATAGAAATCCTTCAATTTAGAAAAAGAAAATTGAATGTTTCCACTGTGGTAAATTAGGACACACAATTGCACAGTGCTGGTTTGCAAGTGATAAGGAAAAATCACATTCATATCATGCTAAATTTCATACAAACAGTCATGCTGTTAACAAGAACAAATTTGATTCAATAAACCAGCATATGACATGCTTCAATTGTGGAAAATTGGGTCATAAGAGATCCGAATGCTGGCTGAGGGCTGGTGGAAGAAATTCTAACTCATGTCTTCACTGTGGCAAGATGGGCCACACTGCAGCCCAATGTTGGCATGCTCAGGGAAGGAAGTTTGACAATAAATCTGATAAATTCCCAGTCAATAGAAACATTTCTGGTAGAAATGGATTTATGTTTGAAAGGAAAACACTTACATGTTTTGAATGTGGGAAGCCAGGCCATAAAGCTACTGACTGTTGGCTGGCTTATTTTGGTAAACAGAATTTTAATTCTGTTAACAGAAATTTTCATGCATATGCACATAGAATTCATGCTAATACGAATGTGCGTAAATCAAATCTGGAATCTGCTCCATCTTGCTATTATTGTGGTACATTAGGTCATTCAATGAATAATTGCTATTTGATGAGATCTGATGACCTACATGCTAAGAGGTTGTTTAGAACACCTGCCAAAGGTGTCACTATTAACCATGCAAGGCCCAAGACTGTTTGGGTACCTGCCCATGCAAAATAGTGTGCTAACTTGCAGGTGTGCTTTGGAAGCTGAAGAATACAAAAAAGGGGGGGGGGAATAAACCAAGGCACCTAAGTTGATAAAACCCCATTCAGGTAAATTCCTCACATCTGTTCAAATGAAATTTATGGTTGAGTTGATAAGTCATAATTTCATGCATACATACTTTTTATTTGGTTTGACTCTTGCATTGAGCTTTGTGGGCTTTCTTGTTTGTACTTTGAGCTGAGTGCATATATGAGTATTGCATAATCATGCACTTGACATACAATCATTGAAAATCTGATGCATATAGGACTGTTGGTATTGCATTGTCATGCATGACCACTTTGGTATATCAAATGGTAAACTACTAAAGGGTAGAGGAAATATGTCTGGAGGTTCTTACTTTGTGTGAGATGGTCTTTTAGACCAAGTTCTCCGCCAAGTACCAAGGGTCAAATTTGCATATCAGATAATGTCTGCATCTTCATGTGAATATTTTGCTTCATGCCCGTGCATACATGTAGTTAATTGCATTGCATTTCATTACATTGAAAATGTCAAAAAGATAGATTGAATGCATACATTTAGGGGGAGCATTATTCATACTCTTGAAATCACACAACTATTTTTAGATTTACTGCATAGCATGTTAAATCTGTTCTTGCATAGTCATTCATCATCTGCATTATCTTCATGACATATAGGATGTTTCAGTGTTTTTAGGTAGGGGGAGTCATTGCATAGCATGCTTAATCCGTTCAGTAGTGTCCTTGTCTGAACTCTTCCTGTCCATCTATTTGACTCATCTAGTCATATTTGTAATGTCTGTGTTTCCATCATCAAAGTGGTATCAAATGATATTTCTTGACTGCTTCTGAAGTTGTTCATAGTCTGAATTTATACCTTATTGGTATCTGTCTGCCTCTCCTAAATCTGTTGAAGGAGAGGTTCACCTCTATTCAGTCAACTTTGAACTTCAATGCTCAAGAGCAGCTCCTTTGCTACATTTTTTCAAAATCCATGCTGTCTGTTGAATATTCTCACTTGATTTACTGAGCAGAGATATGAAGTAAACTTTCAGCCTGTATACTACTTCATAAAAGTTAAAACATCTTTAATGAGGAACCTTCCATTATACATGCCTAAGAAGATTTGTTAACTGGAATTGGTTTAAGTCTTATGTACTCTTGTTTGGACAAAAGGAACTTGAAAATATCTGTTTCAACCTCTTAATAAACTTTAACTGTCTGCTTCATGTAAATTCATGTAAGACTTTCTGAAATCTGAAAAGTTGATATCCATGTCTACGTTGACTGAGATATATAGTGTATGTGGTTGTTCCTAAGCATCTAATTTGTTCTGAATCCATTTTGAGTAAAAGTATGGACAGAGCAATGACTGTGGTTACTGAGAAACCTGTCCAAAGGATTGTGTCATGAAGTACTATGGTTAACTCTGCTTAAAGAGATGATTGGAAATAATTGTGAAAATATGGCAGAGCAATGGCATAGTTGTATTGAGTAACTGGGGATTCTGGCCTCCGATCAAGGTGTGTCCTCATGCAAAGATACTTTTAATGCTACCTCTGTTCTCTAAAATGGAAGAAGCAATACGGTTGTCACACTGAGTAACTGGGGATTCTGGCCTCTGATCAAGGTGTCTCCCCACGTCAAAAGGTGCTGATAAACCAAAATTGTTCATTAAAAAACTTTTTTTGAATATGTGTAAATCAATTTCTGAAAGAATAATTAAAATTCAGGTGCACTCACTTATGTTTCTCTTAAAGCTGTCATGGAAAGTAAACTAAGTAAGATGGAAGTTGGTTGAACTAGAATCTTATATGAGCTTGTAGTTTTTTTTTTTATTAAGAGTTGGTTCAGATATGAGTACAATTTCTCTTTGAAAAATTTCGGTTTACATCATTCTTAAACCACATCTGACAATCAAGGCTTCATAAGCTTCTATAATGGAGGAATCTAGAACTTAAAATTATGCTCTATGAAGTTGGTATCTTGCTGAAGTGTTCAATATCTCAATTCTCACTAATTGTTGAATCTGCTCATCCTATTGCTCTTTATCACTGTGTTTTGATTCACACAGGTTCTCATATTTGAGAGGCACTTCTCTCAGTTTAACTTGTGCACTTGCAGTCTTTGGATAACCCGAGTTCATCCTTGGAGTGTGCTAATGAAAATCTGTCATCCTCACTTATTCACTGTGATTACAGTCTGTGGTAATTCTTGGATACCCATGTGCTTTGCTGATAGATGCTCTTCACCTCTTTCACTCCATCTAATCAGGGGGAGTTTCCATGTCATGCTGAGTGTTTTTCATAAAGAGGGAGATCTAGTTAGCAGTTTTGAGTGTCCCTGTGCTTTTGTTGATATTCTCCCGACATCTCTTTTGGTTTCATCCATCAAATCATTTCTGATAAGGGGGAGCTTAGTCAAAGGGGGAGTTCTTAATTCACTCATATTATGCAGTCTTATTCTTCCTTCTTCAATTCATGTCTTTTTACTGAATTCAAAGGGGGAGAAATAATTTGATCAAGTCAATATGACTCATAGTGTTGCCATCATCAAAAAGGGGGAGATTGTTGTGTGCCTGTGATTTTGATGATAGTAAACACTATAAGTCATCATCTATTGGAATCTGCATATAAATCTGTTTGTGTTGCATATGCATGTTTCATTGAACATCTTATCTGAATTACATACCCAACGAACAGGCTGAGGCTGTGTGGTGTGTGTATTGGTGCATTTCATAGTTGTTGATGCATTTCATAATTGCATTTAATCTGGATTGTTTGATGTTAGATGCTGCTATACCCTTTTAGCATTGTCTGGACAGGAGTGGGTCGACCCCCCTTCCAGATGGGTCGACCCCCCAGATCTCTTGGTCTATACAGAATGCATTGTTCTCATTTCTTCAAGTCTATACATCCACAGTTGAACCTCAAAGTCTACACATCGCCTCATTTCTTCAGAGTCTATACATTGACAGCACTATACAGTGTATACGTTGGCAGCGTGTCTGTGTTTCAAGCCATTCACCAAGTCTATACAATGGCTTCGGCACTCCAAGTCTATACAATGGCTTCGGCACTTCAAGTCTATACATTGTATCTTTTACCTACGTTACACTGCTGGATGATCAAGTCTGCACATTGGCGCCTTTCCCTATGTTCTGGCCAAGTCTACACATCGCTTGCCTGACTTCTGTTTCAAAGTCTATACATTCGTTTTTAAGGCAAAGTCTATACATTGGCTCAGGGTCTTCAAGTCTGTACAGAGTTCAAAGCCTATACATTGTTCATTCAGCTTCTTCAAGTCTATACATTGGTCGGTGGCGAGTCTGTACATAGCACTGTTTCAGGCACTCAAGTCTATACAGAGTCTTCATCTTCTGAAGTCTGTACATTCGTTTGGGAAGTCTATACATTCATTCATCTGAAGCTTCATCAAGTCTGTACAACACTGCTTTGTCAAAGCCTGTACATCGCAGCTGTGTTGAAGTCTGTACATCCAGTCTCTTGCCAAAGTCTATACATCGTGAATCTTCAAGTCTGTACAGACTTTGCTTGTTCAAGTCTATACACGGTTCAGTTGTTTTGGCATGTCTACTCATCATGAAGTCTATACATCGATTGCCTTTGCATTGCTCAAGTCTGTACAGCCCTTTCCCTTTTCAAGTCTACACATTGTGCTTTGTAGCTTACCAAGTCTATACATTGCTCACAACACACACGTTCAGCCTGAAGTCTGTACAGCCTTGGCAAATGCTCCTAAGTCTATACATCACAATGTCTGTACATCACTGTGTCAAGCCTCCCAAGTCTGTACAACCACTATCTCACTTGGACTTGAAGTCTATACAGTGGTCCGTCTCTGTCAGCGTCTCAAGCTGCAAGTCTGTACAGAGTCTGGCAGCCTACAGTGCATCGTCTCTTCAAGTATGTACAGCCTTGGCGTATGCATCTTAAAGTCTAAACATTGTGGGGCTTCGAATCTTCAAGTCCATACATCCATGCATCATGGGTCGACCCCTTTCTTTGATGGGTCGACCCCCCAGACTACCAAGTCTATACATCAGCCTTTGCATTGCAAGTCTATACAGCGTGCATTGTTCAAAACAAGTCTGCACAGTCATTGTCTGTTGGCATCACGAAGTCTATACATTGCTTGTGCATCATAGTCTGTACAGTGTCTCAAGTTGGCTAAGTCTATACACTCTCTCCTAAGTCTATACATCGGTTGGGTCATTAAGTCCATACAATGCATACGTTAATCAAAGTCCATACATTGCATAATGTTCATCACTGTCTATACATTGCATTGTCTTCAAGCAAGTCTATACATTCTGTTCCTTGATCAGCAAGTCTATACACACTTGAACATATGTGCATCTCCTTCAAAGACGAAGTGTATACATCCTTCCAAGCATTCAAGTCAACACACTCGTTGTTAAGCCTTTGCATTGAAGTCTATACAGCCTGTGGCTTGTACATCAACTGAACGTTCTTCAGCAGAGTATATACTCTTCAGAAGTTAAAGTCTGAACATCCTTATGTGAAGACGGTACACACTTCAGCACATGTGCATATCCTTCACACGAAGTCTGTACACTCAGTTAACCTTCAAGTCTATACACTCAAGCTGCATCTTGCCTGTACACACTTTGTTAACAGCCTGAACCAAGTATATACATCCAACTGATATCTTCTTATGTCTGTGTGACAGGTACTGTTCGTAAAGCCTATGAAGTGCACGTGATCCGAGGTTGGCACCTAGCACGTGATCCGAGGATAACGCCCTAATTGCTGCAGCTATAAATACAAAGCCGCCTCCATCTGGAAAAAATACATCAGTGAAGAAAGAGGAAGAGAGTGATCGAGATAGAAGACAGAGCTGTAGAAAGGCAGTGAGCAGAAGAAGAAGAAAGAAGAAGAAGAAGAAGAAGAAGAAGAGACAGAGAGAGCCTACGAAAGAGAAGAAAAAGAAGAGTGAGAAGAAGAGAGAGCTAGAGCAAAGGAAGCCTCAACTGAAATCAGTTTCTGCTGGACCGTGGATCAAATCCAGGCCAGCCAGCTCTTGCGAGAGCGTTTGTGCATTTTATTCTTCCAGCTTTCTATTGCTGCATTTTTATTTTTCCTTTTAACCATTCACCAGTTGTTCTTCCGATTCTCTAGTGTGAGGTCGGGTTCCCTCCGGTTGGGAGGAAGAGAGGTCCGAGACCTCTAGTTTGTAGGTGACTTGGTGTCACCTGTGCTTCCCTCTGGGTTTCAAAGGAAGAGAGACTTAGGTCTCTAGGTTCCCCTTCGGTTTGGAGGAAGGGAGGATTGGTCCTCCGGTTCTGGTCTTGTGGGTTGCAAGACTAGGTGTTCCCTCCTGGTCTGGAGGAAGAGAGACTTGCGTCTCTGGTTTCCAAGTGGCTGGGAGTCACTTGGGGTGTCCCTCCGGTTGGGAGGAAGAGGGGAGGTTGTTCCTCTGGTCAAGCTGTGTGGCAGCAATTTATTGCAGACTGAGTCTGCTGTTTCTAGCCTAACTAGTGGAAGCCTCACTCCGGTTTGGAGTGAGGGGTGGACGTAGGTCTTTGGACCGAACCACCTAAAAAATCTTGGTGTTCACTTGTGGTTTGTTTTTCCTTATATGTTATTTTCTCTGCTGCGCTCTTTAGATGTTTGCTTAGGAGCGTGTGAGGGCTTATAGATTTGTGTTGTCTTGCTGAGTTCCTTCTAAGTATTTTCAGCACATTTCATAAACTGCTTTTAATTCCGCATATTTGAGCATTAGAGTTTTATTTGGGCGATATTTGAGAGGGATACATTCACCCCCCCCCTCTGTATCCGGGCCTTGCACCCTATCATTCTAGCCCTTGTCCCTCTTCCTTTTTATCCTTATTTAGTCTAGTTTGGTGTCCGCCGCTCCTCCGTGTAGAGGAATTTTCAAGCCTTGCTATCCTCTCCCTTTCGTCCTGTCAAGCAAGGAATACAAAGCTCGTACTGTACGAAGCTCGATGATCAAGATCGCGTCAGGATGCTGTTACCACACTGTGGATATGCAAGGTATCGTTATTTTGTGCAAGAAATATGCTGTCATTGCTAATCTTTCTATCTATTCCTGCACGTGCTTATAATGCTATTCCTTAACATGGTTAAGTGGCTTTTAGAAATTTGCTTAGTTAGCTTAGTCCAAAAAAATAGAAAAATGTGTTCGCTTCTGCAGCATCCCTTAGGCTGGTGATAACTCTGTGTTAGGAGTCTAGTTTCTTTCCCTGATTGTTAAGAGTGACCTTTGAGTATGGATTTTTCACACACTACACGGCGAGCCATAGCCTATCTCTCTGAGGCACACCGTTGCTGCTTTGGCCATACTTTGGGTATGCACGAAGGCTTTTTCTCTTCTCTTCTCGGCCAAGTGCAGGGGCAAGAGATTGATGGATAAGATGACTAACCTAGGCGCTCCCTAATACGAGAGAGGTCTCAAATAGGGGCAGTCTTGACCCTCAAAAGTGAGCTTTCATGCTATATCTAGCCAATAAGGGCTACCAAAATGAGAAAATGAATCAATACAAAATTATGAATCAAAGGCATGGCAAGAGTGGCAGTACAGTTTCCCGCGGGACGTCATGAGCCCGGTCGTATGCGTGCCTGATAAATACGGATCTAAAAATCAAAGACACAAAGCCCCGACGCAACAGGGTATCTCTTTGAGGGGTAGTGCCCTGGAAGGAATTCGAGCCTTGATATCTTCCATCCTGCACGAAGCTTGTCTCCAATTTTTCTTCTACTTCTCCCTCTTAGGCTGGGTTGTATCCCGGGTATGGCCTTAGTAGGGGCACCGTTCTTTAGAAGCGGTTGGTTGTGGTAAGCCAACCTTACATGCACGCCCTGTTTAAGGGAAGCCCTTAATGAAAGGGGTAGGAACGACAGTCCTTGGTCAGTATTTTGAGCCCGTCTTTAGGTGCTGCAGATTACTATGTCAAAATCTAAAAAAAATCAAATATTACCAAAAGTCAAAAAAAATCAAATACTTCAAAAAATCCAAAAAAATCAAATATTGTCAAAAATCCAAAAAAAATCAAATACTTCAAAATTTCAAAAAAAAATCAAATATAACAAAAACCTAAAAAATCAAATACTTCAAAAAATCAAGAAAAATGAAATATTATTGAAAATCTAAAAAAATCTAAAAATAATTTATAAAAAAATCTAAAAAATGTGTCTTTTTCATGCATTTGCATTTGTTTTAAGGACAAATACGTAATTTATTTGCTAAGTGTGCAGGTTGCAAGTACTCAGGCATTCCTTGCTATATCTTTATGCTCTGCCTCCTGTCCACATCTTTGATCTGTTCTTTCCTTCTTCGATTCCACTCTCTCGATCTGTTCTGAAGCTCATGTCCTTCTTGCAATGATCATATCTTTATGAGAGGGCTTTACCTTATGATTATGAACCTGGCGGTTCTACTTCATTCTGATCTTGGGTTTTGATTGAAGGGCGTATTTGTTTGTCTTTTGTCCCACCGTATCCTTATCATGTGTTTATGTCCCACCGTGTTGTCCCACACATGTTGTTTTGTCCCTCACCGAGTGTTGTTAGTTGTCTTGCACATGTTGTTAGTCACCCCTTTATGTCCCATGTTCTTGTCCCAACCGTGTGGTCATCCGTCATGTTATTGTCCTAACCGTGTGTTGTGCCACCGCATTGTTGTCTTGTCTCACCGTGTTAATGCATGCATATTGTCTGTTCATGCCATTGCATATGTGCTCGTTTACCTTTGTTATGTTATGTAGCATTGTCTCCCATTTCATTTGATCGTTATGTTATGCCGTGGTGTTTGTCGTTCAGTTAATCGTTATGTTATCTACGCTATGTTTATACTTGCTTGTTTATCATATTTGTCTTATGATGAAAATCCATAAAAATTAAAAATGAAAATCAAAAAAATGTTATTTCACCTACACAGGTAAGTCAGGTATGGCTTTCTATTCCTACCACTTATTGCATTACTTTATGGTATCTATATTGTTATATTATCTTGAGAATCGACTGGTCATTCATGTGTTCCAGGATCTGATGTTCCCCTTTAACAAAAATGATGATGATCCAAGTTTACGTGTTTAATCATCGGATAGGCCGTTAGGTTGGGAAAACGTGGGAGGATGGTTCTATCCTGCACGCTGTGATTGCGGATAGTGTCTTGACTCTGATTCTCCCAATCGAGCAATAGTATTCTCGAGTATTTTATATTTTATCCTTTCTTTGCATTCGTTTTAATGATTTTTTTATTTTAGCCCAGCATGCATCATACGCATCTTTTAAGCATTCATGACCCATGGTTTGCCTGCTAATCTCCCGCCAGTGATGGTTAGCTATGTGCGTTCACTGTTGAGTAAGAGGAACAATTCCACTCTCAGTTGGAAGGTTCTCTCTAGTTTGTTCGCTCGGTTTGGTTGATTAAGAGGTCCCCGTCTGGAGTTTTAGTCCATCTCTTTACTTTTGCTTATTTTGGTCTCCTCATTGGTCTGCGGGATTGTGTCCCCCATGAGGTTGATCTTGTGTTCCCTTTAGTTAGTTAATTCTTCCAGATTTGTGTCGCTTTTGGTCTAGCTATTCCTTGTTGTTAATTCAGAGTTTTCCGGAAAAGTCCTATCGCTTGTTGGTAAAACGGGTGTCGTTTTACCTTAACGCCCACTTTTCAGTCCGCTCCGCTTCATTTCCGCTTCATCTCCATGTTCCACTTCGCTTTCGCTTCACCTCCGCTCGCTCCCCTGCAAAGAGGACGTTAAGGAGGGGCATCTGTTGACACCCATTTTTTACCGATAAGTTGAGTCATTTCTCTTACTCTCATTTATTGATATCTCGAGTTGTCCATTACTCATTGGACTTTTTTTAGGCAGCTTATTGGGCCTATTTTATGGGTACCTCCCTCCCTGGCTCGGTCCGCTTCAATTTAGGGCTTAATGGGCCTTGGTTTGGCTTGATTTATCACATTTCGTTAATAAAGTCATTGCGCGGCCAATCGCATGACTGTTCAGTAACTGAGCGGTTGAGGATTAACCATTTATCTATTTATTGGATATTAAGGTGATTTTTTTAAATTTTCACCGACAAACTTTTTAACGGTTCATATACAGCCGTCCAGATCCATGGAACGGTATGCTTATGACCGTCCAGATCCCAGAGTCCCAGATTCGTTGACTGTTCAGATAATTATCTAATTTATTCCGATTTATCACCGACAGGCATTGAACGGCTAATCTCTGACCGTTCCATGAGCTGAGTGGTCCGTTAAGGACCGCCCAATTCATGAGAGTCCAACGGCGTAAACTTCGGTCAGTTCGATGGATATTTAGATAATATTTCTCATTTATTTAATTTCCACCGATAGATTGGACGGTCTGGTGAACGGCCGTTCAATGGACGGGGTGGTCTATCGAGTGGCCGCGCAATGGTTCGATTGCTGAAAAACTAAGATTTTTTCTCTCTCTATCCGTGGTGTTATCCCTAACTTGTTCCAACCATTTCTCCATGGTTTCTCAACCAAATGAGGTGCCGTTTCGACTGGTTGGAAGATAATTGTGTTATCTACGGATTTTCTTTTGATATCTCGAGGTAATATTAATTGGAAACCCTAATTTCGGGGCTGACTTCTTAGGCTCTATAAATAGACCCTAAAGTCAAGCTTTGAAAGGGGGGAGATTTCAAGGTCATGGCGAAGCTCTTCCAATTTCTCAAGTGACCTACAGTCAGGGAGGAAGGCTTTTCACGTCCATATAAGCCTTTGGTTCAGTGAGTATTTGCATTTCGGGTCATAGTTTAATTATTCTCCGTCACGCTCTTCGTTGCATGCAATCATTGTCTTTGTTCTCTCTCCACATTTTCTTCATCTGCATATCATTACATACACCCTCCCATTGTTTTGACGCACCTAGGGGTTTAAAAACTCCCAGGTATCCCCCATTTCATGTTAGTTAGTTCATTTCCCGCACTCTTTTATAGTTGCTACAGTTCACAGTATTAATCTTGGGTTCCTTTCTGTGTTTTACGCTTTATTTCGTAGGTCAGCAACGTCCTAACGCGAGGCCCACTCTTTCTGGCCGGCTGGGAAGGGTGGAGGTAGAGGTCCCACGTTTTGAAAGTTGGCAGTGTAGAGCGGTCTTCATCGGTCCGCTTGAGGAATAGGGCGGCTTAAGATCGACCATCTATTTCTTTCCAGCAGTTGATCCAGAACCATTCCGTCATCCAACTGCTATTCGTCCCGCGTTCGTCCCAGCGCTGTTGAGCGGTCTGTCGAGCGACCGCGCTCCTACTGAGCCGTTCTTTCATAGCCGCGTATTGCTGCAGTGCTGTTCTAGGCGAGTGTCTCCCCCTCTCTTTCCAAGGTACGGTGTACTTGTTTACATTCGGCACCTTGGTGGAGATCACACACACTCCACATCCTCCCCCCTGCTATTTACATATTGTTTAGTTCTTTACATTAGCATAGTGAAGAAGGGGTTGGAAGGATAATCAAAAGGGGAAAGAAGGAAAAACATGTCAACAGTCATGAGAAAGCATAAAGTATTTCAGTCAAATAAGAGTGGAAAACATCAATGACTTATAGTGTTTAGCCATTATCAAAACCATGAATATCAAATGACCATAGGGGCACAACAAAATACATAAATTAAGTTGCTTCAAGGATTCTGAGACTATTTTTCTTGGAATTACAAAGAGATGCCAGGCCTTAGCCCTGCAGTTGCCTAGCATATCCTGGCCGTTGACCCTAAAGTCGAGTCGGTGAAGCAATCACCCTAGCGAATGAGGCCCGAATTGATAAGTCAAGTCTGCAAGGAGGTCGACAAGCTGATAGATGTTGACTTCGTGGTGGAGAACCAATATACTACTTGGCTGGCCAACATTGTAACTGTCAAGAAAAAAATGGCGAGATCCAGATTTGCGTGGATTTTCGGGACCTGAATAAAGCCTGTACGAGGGATGATTTCTCGGTGCCAATCACCGAAGTAATGATCGACGCCACTACCGGCCATGATGCCTTTTCGTTCATGCATGGATCGTCTGCCTACAATCAGGATCCGAAATGTTGGCATGATAGAATCCACATAGCTTTTCGATCACCTAAAGGAATTTTCCATTACAAACGAATGCCCTTCGGCCTCAAGAATGCTGGCGCCACCTACCAAAGGGCAATGACAAAAATATTCGATGAGTTGTTCTACAGTAAAGTTGAATGCTATATTGACGACTTGGTGGTCAAGACAAAGGAGAGGAAGGACCACCTGGCTGACCTCAGAATTATATTTGAAAGGCTGCGGCTGCATGAACTGAAAATGAATCCGATGAAGTGCGCTTTTGGCGTCTCCAGCAGAAAATTCCTGGGCTTCATCGTCAGATACCGAGAGATTGAGATAGACAGTGAAAAAATTAAAGCTATTCAGGAGCTGCCTCCTCCTAGGAGCCTGACAGAATTATGGTCATTGCAAGGATAGCTAGCCTATATCCGTAGGTTCATCTCAACTTGTCTGGGCGGTGCTAGCCGTTCCAAAAATTGATGACAAAGGATACTCCATTCCACTGGAGCGAAGAATGTCAAAAGGCCTTCAATCAATTGAAAGAATACCTGAATACCCCGCCAGTTCTGGGGGCACCTGTTAAAGGGCATTCGTTGATCCTGTACATTGCCGCCACCGAATACTCGCTGGGGGAAATGCTCACCCAAAGTAATGAAGAATGAAAAGAACAAGCCCTCTACTACCTCAGCCGAAGACTGGCGGGGTCGAAACAAAATATACACCAATTGAAAGAGTCTGCCTCACAATTATCTTCGCAGCCAAGAAGATGAGGCATTACATGCTATCACATAAAGTCAAGCTCATATCCAGGGTCGATCCGATCAAATGTATACTCTCTCAGCCGGTCCAGAAAGGGCGATTAGACAAATGGGCCATCATTCTCATGGAGTTTGACATCTCTTATGTGCCACAAAAGGCCATCAAAGGCAAGGCCATCGTAGACTTCTTTGCAGCACATCCAGTGCCTGAAGATTCCCGTTTGATCACGGAGCTCCCCGAAGATGAGACCTTAGATGTGGGCCAGGTCCAGCAAATCACCTGGCAGCTACACTTTGATGGTGTTTCAAGAACAGAAACATCCCCGCAAGGGCGAACAAGAATAAGAGCACGGGCGGATGTCGTCCACAAATCTCCCGAAGGAGAGGTATTGCACACCTCTTGCTCAATTAACAAAACCTGCACAAACAATGAAGCAGAATATGAAGCCCTAATTATCGGTCTCCAAGTGGCTCTCCAGTTGGATATCTGTATGCTGCAAGTGTTTGGGGATTCAATGCTGATCATCAAACAAATCCAAGGAAAGGTTAAAGTCCGAAAAGCTGAATTACTCCCCTACCACGCTAAGGCGAAGCAACTCATGGAGAAGTTTCACTTTATCAAAATAAACCACATCGGCCGAGGTTAAAATGCACAGGCCGATGTATTAGCAAAGCTAGCAAGTTCACTGGCAATCCCGCCTGATGAATCACTTAACATACGGGTGATCAACCGACGGTAGGTCCCCAGCATGATAGAAGAGGAGCCAAGTGGAGAAGAGCATGAAGTGGCAACCACAGAAATGGTGGGATCACCCGACTGGCGTGAGCCCCTCATGCAATGGTTTAAACACCAGCAGTTGCCCAAGCAAAGGGAAGAGAAGATCAGGCTGATCCGAATAAAAGACTCATATGAAGTCAGAAATGGAATTTTATTCTGAATCATGGCAGACGCTGAGAAGAAAATACTCCTTCGATGCCTCTCTATGCAAGAAGCCTGAAGAGTGATGAAAGAAATCCATGCCGAGTCACCTAGAGCACACCAGCTAGGGCCGAAGATGAAAATTGAAATTAAAAAGCTCGGGTACTATTGGCCGATAATGTTCGATGATTGTTGCAAATACGCCAAGTCGTGTCAGAAGTTGCTGGGGTACTATTGGCCGACAATGTTCGACGACTGCTGCAAGTACGCCAAGTCGTGTCAGAAGTGCCAAGAGCATGCAACGGTCCCCAGGTGACCTCCAATATAGCTACATCCAATCGCACCCAGCTGGCCATTTGCTGTCATGTCCCGAGTTTATGCAGCGGAAACAACCGGGAATGTAAACAGTCGGCTAGAACGCCTCAAGCAAGCAATCTAATCAGAGCGCTAACACATTCACACATAAGAAATGAATGCACAATATTTGGACAAAATCTTTACTTTATTTAAATAATAATCAAAAGTACATAAGGTTGACTCTTGACTCTTTGACTAACTAGACTCAATAAAATAGAAAACTACATAGCAACTGTCGACAATCCACTTAACAATAATCTAAGGCTTTGCTCCTTCTTTAATCACTCTCAGATCCATCACTCAAATAGTCTGAATCTGACCTGCTAGAATTTTTTGAAAAAGATTAGAAAAGTAGGTAATGAGCACACATGCTCAGTAGGTATCTTCGTATCAACATGAAGGCAATGTTTAAGTAATTAACATTTTAGCTCTAGAGTGTAAGATATGTCATGAGAATACGATGAAACACGTGAATAAACAAAAAGTAACACAAATAACAAGATATGATCAAGGTGAGATATGAGAATTCCTGTAGACTTGGAAATATGATCAAGCAAGAATATAACACGAATGTAATTTGACCTTTCACGAACAAGAATGTACTTTTTCATAGCCATAAAGGCTATGCACTAGAAAGTCATGTAATGAGAATGTACTAGCAAGTAAGTAATTTCACAAGATTACCTCGTGGATCTTCACTCGTTTATAAAAAAAGCACTCCTGACACAATGTGACGCCAGTGTTCATCATACCCCATGGTTTATAGTATGTTTCTGGCTATCTATCGAAGGGACTAGAGTGGTGTCCATGGACACTATCCGTGCCCGCTCTTGCATCTTCAAGTTATAAATCAAGCTACTTTCACGAGAAATATCAATAATATAGGCCAATAATGAACAAGTTCAAACTATAGTTTCATGATAACAAATATCAAGGTAAGAATGCTTCAATTAAGAACATAAGAGTTCAAGATTGATTTAGAGCAAGGTTATGCCCTGGAGAAAATTCGGCAGCATAACAGCACAATCTTTAATTTTCATAATTCATTAGGTAGATTTGGAAACAAAGTGTTAGGTCCTAGATAATCATAGACCATCTAGGATCATAGAAAAATTAACCCTTGGGTCAAACCTTGGGTTAATCAATACTTAGACATAAAACGGTCATATCGGGGCTGTTTCTGGAAATAGTTGTCGTTTACTCGACCGTATGTGGATCTATGTAGTCACGACAGGACCGTTTAATGACAAAGTCGACGAAGCGAATGAATTGGAACCATGCGGTCAAGGCAGGGTCGCTAGGCGTCCTTGGCGGTCTGGTAAATGGCCGCTACCAGACTCTGGTGGTTGTCCATAGGGCCACTAGGGTCCAGAACACATAAAACATCGGTAAAGTACATTCTAGACAATTTGGTTTTGAGGGTACAATCAGCTCGGAGACCTAGTGGGAATCCTAGGCTCGCGGAGTCTTCTGGAGACCTTGAAACAAGATCACCTAGTCTGGTGGAAAGAATATCCAACGAAGAGGATCACAAGTCCAAGATTGTGTGCTTAAGTACAAAGTGTATCTAATGGCTACGCACTAGGGTACGCACCATGTACTTATGAAAGACTCAAGGTGAGAGTGAGATCGTAAAAGACATCGATCAAAACATCACTACAAAGTCCATGAATCTTATGAAATTATGATAATTAATACAAGAGTACATGTTTTGGCATGAAAGTAACATAAGTTTAAAATAAGCATTTAAACCATGTAAGACATGTAATCTATCAGGAATGGTGCATAATATAACAAATATTACAGATATAAAGTCAAAATTAGGAATAATATCTCATTAACTAGGCTTATCATATAGTCAATAGGGTCAATCTACCATCTGTTTAGAGTTAACAAAGTGCAGATTATAGAAATCGATTAGTGGTCATAGGATGGCCGCTTACAAGGGCTTAGCGGTCTATCGCAAAGCCGTTAGGTACCTCTGGCGGTCACAGAAAGACTGTTTCTTTCTGTTTGTGGCAAACAACATATAACCTGAAGAGCAAGCCAATTCAAAGGCAAATAGGTGCATAGAAAAATATACCAGTAGGTAAATAAGGCATGATGTAACTAAATTAAAACATGGAGATGCATGAGTTTAAGTGAAATAAGCCAAAATTATCAATTTTTTATTAAGGCCAAGGTTCATGCATGCTATGTTAACCCTATATGCGCAGTCATAATAAAATATCAAATTCGCCATGTTCAATCAATGAAAACAGGAGGGAACATAAGGCTTTTGTTTTCAACACATTAATTTAACCTTTTCCTGAGATGGCCTACCTTTGATTCGATCCCTAGACTTTGGATTTCTGAATGGAAGTAGACCCTAGTTCCAACACGTCCTGTGCCAAATCAGTAACTTCTCGTCCCTCTATCTCCCGATCCTCTTGACCTAAAACTGTGAAAATTGGCAGATAAGTAGAAGATACGAAGGGGAACAGAAAGTTCTGAAGGACCAATTTCTAGATATCTCAATTTGGCTTTCTACTTTCCTGATCTTCACTGGACCGTCGCACTGGTTCTTATGCAGTCTGTTGCGAATCAGTGACTTTCAAATGCTCTAACTCTCCAACGGCTGGGTCTTCTAGCACGAAAATTGGAGGTGTGTTATATAAAACTAAGAAGAACATGAAGTTCTAAAGAACCAACCTGAGATAGGGTTTCCTTACCATCGAAATACGCAAGCCAACATTAGGTTCGCACGAGTCGAAGTTAGGGTCTACTTATACCATTCATTATTCATGAGAACAAAAGGTATTCGGATGCCAGCTTGGGCCAAGTTATGGCACACAGCTATTGCTCCAAGAGCAGCTCTCTTCACTTGGAAAATACTCCACCGAGCAGTGCCGGTTGACAGTAGGGTGGCTGAATGTGGGATTCAAATGGCCTCTAGGTGCAGTTGCTGTTCATCTTCTTCCCAAGAAGACCTTAACCATGTTTTCATCTCCAGTGAGTTGGCTTCTGAGTTATGGGGCTGGGTGCACCCTCTTGTTAGCAACAAGATTGCTCTTTGTGAGCAGATTACAACCCGAAGCTGGAATTTAATCTCTGCAACCAACATGTCATCTGCAATACAGTTTATTTGGATGTATGCTGTAATCTTGATGATATGGGAAATATGGAAACATAGATGTGCTATGAGATTTGAAGGAGTGGCACTTAATAGTGCATCCATCAAAAGGAAAATAATCTCTTCAATAGCTTTGGTGTTGGACAAGCTAAATTTTCACAAGCCCTTATCTCCAGCCCAATTCCATTGCTTAGCCTCCTTCCAATTATATCCACGAGTGGAAATTAAACAGCCACTCTTGGTCTATTGTCGATTGGCTGCCCAAAATTTTACACTGCATGTAGATGGAGCCTCTAAGGGCAACCCCGACATATGTGGAGGTGGAGGATGTATCAAGGACCTTGCAGGCAAACTCATAGTTGGTTTTGCATTTCACTATGGCCAAGGCAATAGTATCTCAGCAGAGACAAGGGCTCTTCATGATGGTTTAGCCATTACAAAGCAATGTCAAATTAGGTTGGCAACAGTGTACTCGGACTGTGCCCTCCTAGTAGAGGCAATCCGGAATGGAATGGCCCCAAGCTGGAAGGTCCTTCCCTGGTGGAAAAGGACCTTGGATCTCCTCCAGGACAATGGGTGTCCGGTTTGGCATGTATTCAGAGAAGGGAATCAAGTTACTGATTCCCTTGCCTCTTATGCATGCACCATTACTGAAAACACAATTTTCACTCAAGTAGGGGACCTCCCGCGAATGGCCATGGGAGCGTTAAGAATAGACAAAGTTGGACTGCCAGCTATCCGTCTCCGTTAGCCTCTTCTGGGGAATGCCCCGAAGCCAAATGTACAGACTTCACAATGTACAGAGTATGGACTTCTTAATGTTCAGACATTGAATGTATAGGGAGGGCAGTGTATGGACTTCACAAAGCTGGCAGCGAAAGGGTGTGCAGAGTACAGACTTCACAAAGCTGCAGAGAAAGGGCGTACAGTGTACATACTTCACAGTGTACAGACTCACAAAGCTCAGACTTTGAATGTACAGACTTCAATAGCGAAAGGGAATGCAGTGTATGGACTTCTTAAAGCTCAGACATTGAATGTACAGACTTCAGAAGCAAAAGGGAATGCAATGTATAGACTTCTTCACAATGTACAGACTTCAACAATGTACAGACTTCTTCATAGTGAACAGACTTCTCCACAATGTATAGACTTCACCGTCTTCAGCAGCTGTCTTCACATTGTACAGACTTCTCTACAATGTACAGACTTCAGCAGAGAAAGGAAATGCAATGTATAGACTTCTCATTGAACAGACTTTGACTGCTATGCAGTGTATGGACTTCACAAAGCTGATGTACAGACTTCATTGTCTTCAGCAGCGAACGGGCTTTACCAGCACAATGTACAGACTTCAACAATGTACTGGCTTCACTGTCTTCAGCAGCGAACAGGCTTTACCAGCACAATGTATAGACTTCACCGCAGAAGCAAATGGTCTTCACATTGTATAGACCTCACATTGTATAGACTTCATAATGTGTAGTGTATAGACTCACTCTTTGGGTTTGTAGATCTGTAGATCCTACTTCTTTCATGGCTGCAAACTGTAAATGTTCAGGGGTATGCCCCGATGATCCTGTATTCATTACAAAATCAATAAAATTCTATGGCCACAGAGTTAGTCTGGGGGAGTGAGAACACTGTCCCGTGCTGGGGGATGGTGCACTCGACTGGACATTAACTCTGCTGGTCGGTGATTAAAAAAAAGGGTCTACTTATAGGATTCACCTAGTGTTTAAGGGATTAGATGGAACTTAGAGTACTAAATTGGGGTAGAGTTAATCCCTAGAGAGTTCTATAGAGTCTTCCACGCAAGGTAGCTTCGATCTAAGGTGATTTGGTCATCAAAGATCCAAGCTTTTCACGTTTCTTTGATTCACGGAACTGGGGTTACTTAGTGGTCACAAACGGACCGCTAGGGTGTACTTGGCGGTCTCGCGATAGACTGCCAGGTGGTGCTTAATCCAAAAATTTTGGATTTTCTTATTATCTCTCATTTATTCCCCCAATTGGTGTATATATTCCATTTTTAAATCCGTAAATTACCTAATTTATGTTTCTATTAATGGGCTTGGGTCTAAAAGTATAGGAATTGGGTCTTTGGGCCTATTTGAGTTGGGCTTAGCCCTTTAGTTGATATGGGGCTTTTAAATAAATCCTTAATTCTTCTTAATAGCGCATTGATCCTTTTAAATTGCTTAGTAATTATATTTTAATCCTAGAAAATTCTTAGAAAATTCTCGGGCGTTACATCCTCCCCCACTTAAAAGGAATTTGGTCCCCAAATTTATCGTAATAAGATTTGATAAGGAGAGTGTACTTACATTCAAATATCTCTAAGAAATCTTTTGCGCATGGCCTCTTCTGTTTCCCATGTCGCTTCGTGTGACCAAGATTTGCTCCATTGGACTTTGACCAATGGGAATAGTTTTATCCCAAAGTTGACGTACTTCTCGTTCAATTATTTTGATTATCTTTTGCTCATATGTCAAATCCTTTTTAATCTCCAGATTGTCATTAGTTATGATATGGAATGGATCAGTGACATACCTTTTGAGCATTGAGACGTGAAATACATCATGGACTCCAGCCAATTGAGGGGGCAAAGCTATTCGATATGCGACTTCACCAACCCTTTCGAGAATTTCAAAGGGGTCAATGAATCTCGGAGTGAGCTTGCCTTTGATGCTGAATCATTGAATATCTCGACCCGAAGAAATCTTAAGGAATACGTGGTCTCCTATTTGAAATTCTAGGTCGTGTCTTCTGTTATCGGCATATGATTTTTGCCTGTCTTGAGCCATCTGGAGTCTCTCCTGAATAAGCTTTATCTTCTCGGTAGTATCCCTGATGATGTCGGGGCCGAGAAATTACCATTCTCCTACTTCATTCCAACATATAGGTGAGCGACAACTTCTTCCATATAGTGCCTCGAACGGTGCCATTTATATACTAGCTTGGTAGCTATTGTTGTAGGTGAATTCCACTAGAGGCAAGTGGTCGTGCCAACTCCATCCAAAATCAATAGCACATGCCCTGACCATATCTTCTACTATTTGATTGGTCCTTTCAGTTTGACCATCAGTTTGTGGATGGAACGTAGTGCTAAAGTTGAGTCGGGTCCCTAATGAATGCTATAGACCTTTCCAGAATTGTGATGTGAACCGAGGGTCTTGGTCAGATATAATGGTAACAGGGACACCATGTATTTTGACAATTTCCTTCATGTATAGTGCTGCTAATACATCCACAAACCATCGACTTTTGATTGGTAGAAAATGTACAGATGTAGTCAATCGGTCTATAATCACCCATATGTGATCATGTCCACCGCTTGTCTTAGGTAAACCCATGATGAAATCTA
The DNA here is from genome assembly GCA_022559845.1 of Amorphophallus konjac. Taxonomy (NCBI): domain Eukaryota; kingdom Viridiplantae; phylum Streptophyta; class Magnoliopsida; order Alismatales; family Araceae; genus Amorphophallus; species Amorphophallus konjac. The sequence goes on from CM040121.1 coordinate 123,608,946, forward strand.
TCCCTATACTTTCCCATTTCCATTCGAAAATATCCAAGGGATGTAGTTTCTCAGCAGGCTTTAAATGTTCTACCTTTACTCACTGACAAGTGAGGCAGCGGGATACAAAGTCTGTTGCTTCCCTTTTCATACACTAAAAATTTCTTTTTAAGTCTTGGTACATCTTGGTAGCACCAGGGTGAATAGCATACCTTGATTTATGAGCTTCTTTCATGATCAACTTCTTAGTGTCGGTATGATCTGACACACAGATTCGATCTTTGAACAATAGTCTTCCATCAGTTGAAATAGAGAATTCTGACCTTTGATCAATATTAGCCTGGATCTCCATCAATGTGAGGTCATTTTCTTGTAATTTGACTAGATCTTCAGTCAATGTAGGCTGTGACCTTATATTAGCAATCATACATCCTTCCTCTTCTTTATCAACATCGAGATTCAAACGAGCAAACTCCTCGATAAGATAAGTTATACCTTTCCTGAGCCTTGCTAGAGTTGCCATTGGTTTTCTGCTAAGAGCGTCAGCTACAATATTTACTTTGCCTGGATGATATTGGATAGTAAAGTCGAAGTCTTTGAGATACTCCAACCATCTACGTTGTCTCATGTTCAACTCTTTTTAGGTGAAGAGGTATTTCAGACTTTTGTGATCTAAAAATATAGTGAACTTCTCCCCATAGAGGTAATGTCGCCAAATTTTCAAGGCGAATATAACATCAGCTAGTTCCAGATCATGTACATGGTAGTTTTCTTCATGACGCTTTAACTACCTTGATGAATAGAAAATCACCTTGCCATTTTACATAAGAATGCATCCCAAGTCAATGCCAGATGCATCGGTATAGACTTCAAAGCCACCACCCTCAATAGGTAGTGCCAAGATAGGGGCCGTAGTGAGATGATCTTTAAGAGTTAGGAAACTTTCTTCGTAATCCTTTGACCATATAAAATGGTTCTTCTTTCTTGTAAGTCTAGTCAAAGGGACGGCGATTTTTGGTAAATCTTTAATGAATCATTTATAATAACCAGCCAGACCCAGAAAACTTTTAACCTCTGACATGGTCATCGGCCGGCTCCAATCCTTAACAACTACTACCTTAGAAGGATCAACAACGATACCTTCCTTTGAAATAATATGGCCAACGAAAAAGACCTCCTTTAGCCAGAACTCGCACTTGCTAAGCTTTGCGTAGAGTTGATGCTCTCTTAGGGTTTGCAAGGCTATTCTTAAGTGTTCTTCATGTTCCTCCTTAGTCTTGCAGTATATGAAAATATCATCAATGAAGATGACCACAAATCGGTCGAGATAAAGCCTGAAGACATTATTCATAAGTTACATAAATGATGTAGGGCATTAGTTAACCCGAACAATATTACCACGAATTCGTAGTGCCCATATCTACTCCGGAAAGTAGTCTTGTATATGTCTTTATCTTTGATCTTGAGCAGGTGATAACCTGACCTTAGGTCTATCATGGAGAAATATTCCGCTCCTAAAAATTGATCAAAGAGCTCATCGATACACGGCAATAGATATTTGTTCTTGATAGTAAGTTGATTTAGTCGCTGGTAATTGATACATAGCCTGAGAGATCTATCCTTCTTATTGACAAATAAAACTGGTGCACCCCAAGGGGATGTGCTAGGTCGAATGAAGCCCTTGTCTAATAACTCATGAAGTTGTTTCTTCAATTCTTTGAGTTCTATAGGGGACATCATGTAGGGAGCTATTAAAACAGGTGCTGCTCTAGGAACGAGTTCAATGGAGAAGTTTACTTCCCTTTCGGGTGGTAAACCGGGTAAATCCAATGGGAACACATCGGGAAACTCATTCACAATGGGAATATCCTCTAAGATGATTTCCTTGGACTCGGTAATGATTACAGAAGCAAGAAAAGATTCACATCCTTACAAAATGAGTTTGAAAACATGAAGAGATGAAATAATGGTAGGATGCTTCCTGTACTTGATGCCAAGGAAAGAAAATCACGGGAGACCTGGTTTTCGAATGGAGATTCTCCTATTGCGACAATTTATATAGGCGTCGTGGTCTATAAGTCAATCTACACCTAGGAAAGCATTGTAGCCTTCCATGTCAAGGCATACGAGGTTTGTAGGAATATTATGACCTTCTACCATTACCTCACTATCGGGGTAGTGGGTTGTAAGTTTAGTTCTGGGACCTAAGGGTGTAGTTATAGCTAGGTCCGAAGGTAGAGGAACTGATGAAACTGGTAAGGTTTTTGCAAAAGCAGTAGATATAAAGGAATGAGCAGCACCAGTATCAAATAACACGAATGCAGGATGAGAATGGATTTGAACGGTACCTTCCATTAGCCCATCATCCTTGGGCGCTTCATCATCATCCAGAAAAGCGTTAAGACGAGCATGTCGCTTGCGTCCACTGCTGGAAGATTGATCCTTCATGAGGGGGCAATCCGGCATGCGGTGGTCCTGGCTGCCACATCGCAAACACACCCCTAGGAGTTTCCAGCATTCTTCGGCTGAGTGGCCGAACTTCTCGTAGAAAGAGCAAGCCGCCATGACTTGCTTATCTTCTTCTTTGGCCTTCTTGTTCCTGCGATCACCCTTGTTGTTCCCAGTCCGAGATCTCTTCTTGTTATCCCGAGAGTTGTAAGTGATGCTAAATTTTTCCTCTCTTCTTCCTCGCCGATCAGACTTTCGGCTAGGCTCCTCTCCTTTGCCTTTAAGTTTATCGATCTTCTCCAAGGTCCATTCGCATAAGTGTGCCCGTTGGACCATTTCTACATATGTCCGAATATTTTTTGGGCCAAGTTGCTAGATGAAGATGGGCCGCAGCCCACCCATGAAACGATTTGCTTTTAGAAGATCCGTGCTCACTAAATGTTCAGCATAGGGTGCTAGGCAATAGAATTATAATTACTCTGCCACCATCATCATGCCTTGACGTAAAGAAGTGAACTCCGCTGCCTTCCTCTCCTTAACATGTTCGGAGAAGTATTTTGCTCGGAAGAGTGTGAGAAATCCCGTCCAAGTGTGTGGTGCGTTCTGAGGCGGTGCCAGAATAGACTTCTACCAAGTACGTGCATCCTTGTTGAGTTGGAACGTGGCGAGATAAACCTTCTCTTGATCGGCACACTGTATGACCTCGAATATATGATTCATCTCATCGATCCAATTTTTAGCTTTGTCTGGGTTGGAAGAACCAGAAAATCGCGGAGGGTTTAGACTCCGAAAGTTACGGTGCAAATTGCTAGCACCAGCCCTCGCGCCAGCTTAGACCATATTTTGCATGGCCTGGGTGAGACCCGCAACAGTTTGTTGCATTCCACCCTAATCGACACGGTGAGCCATTGTAAGAATAAGGTATCTGAGAAAAAGGAATGACTTGTTAATTCCTACGGAATTAAAGGGAGTTAACTTAGAGACAAGTTCTAAAGAATTATCTCATCCCGGCTCTACCCAAATCTAACGTAGGTGGGAAATTCTTCCCTTAGTTCATAGGTGTGGGTCCTTAAGCCTTGGACTTAGCCTATGACACAACATTTTCCTAGGACGTACTTATGCCTAGGCTCTGATACCACTTTAACTGTCACGCCCCGAGATTATGCAACGGAAACAATCAGGAACGTGAACAGTCGGATAGAACGCCTCAAGCAAGCAATTTAATCAGAGCGCTAACACATTCACACATAAGAAATGAATGCACAATATTTGGACAAAATCTTTGTTTTATTTAAATAATAATCAAAAGTACATAAGGTTGAATCTTGACTCTTTGACTAACTAGACTCAATAAAATGGGAAATTACATAGCGACTCTTGACAATCCACTTAACGACAATCTAAGGCTTCACTCCTTTAATCACTCTCGGATCTATCACTCGAATAGTCTGAATCCGATCTGCTAGAATTTCCAAAAAAAATTGAAAAAGTAGGGAATGAGCACACATGTCCAGTAGGTATCTTCGTATCAACATGAAGACAATATTTAAGTAATTAACATTTTAGCTCTGGAGTGTAAGATAAGTCATGAGAATATGATGAAACACATGAATAAGCAAAAAGTAACACAAATAACAAGATATGATCAAGGTGAGATATGATAATCCCTGTAGACTTGGAAATATGATCAAGCAAGAATATAACATGAATGTAATTTGACCTTTCAGGAACAAGAATGTACTTTTTCATAACCATAAAGGCTATGCACTAGAAAGTCAGGTAACAAGAATGTACTAGTAAGCATGTAATTTCACAAGATTACCTCGTGGATCTTCACTCGTTTATTAAAAAGGTACTCCAGCGCAATGTTGGGTCCCACGGAGTGCAGTCGGATCTAGAAAGGGGGTTGAATAGATCCAATTGACAAATAATGGCCTATTTAAATCTAAACACCCTAACACAAGAGACACTCCAATTAGCCAATAAAAATGCTTAGACACACAGCACAACAGAGTAGATGTGAACGAGCTAGTTAGAATGTTAAGGCACGATGCTTAGTTTAAAACAGAATCGACACTGCCACAGGGTAGGTCGACACACCTACAAAGGATCCGAAACACTAGGGACTTAAATCACAGTAGCTAGGTGTGAAAAGACTACGTAGAGTATGTGAACAGAGGTGATCGCTAGGGGTGTGTAAGTGACAACCGAGGTGAATTCTTTCGGCAAAGCTTTCACCTAGATACCCATGTACAGTGGTGCAGCAGGCAACCCAAGAAGCTGATGCGATTAAGAATAAGGGAGACAAAACAGCTTACACATTGTGATACCTACCTCTGCTAGAGGGATGCTTCAAGGTGTCTGCAAGCAAAAAGTGCCGCAGACAACTAAGAAGATGCAAGTTAGCAATGATAGCAGGAGGATCAAGATGAGACAATTGTGCAGGCAGAAAGCTTCAGAGAAAATAAAGAGCTAATGAAGCACACGAGCTTGTGAGTGGGGATAGAGATATAGAACAGGTTCACTAGATGAACGACCCACAACACAAAGTTTTTAACGTGGTTCGGTTATAAGCTCACAACCTATGTCCACCCCATACCAAACTTGGTATGGCTTTCCTGCTGACACACAGGTTGATCTGCTGAGCAGCACAGCTTGCTTACACAGCTGAGCAACATAACTTGCTTATACAGCTGAGCAACACAGCTTGCTAACACAGCTGAGCAACACAGCTTGCTAAACCCAGAGGATCTGATCCTCTCTTCCTATGAAACCACAGAGGGAACACAGTCCTTAAAGCAGGGGGGTCGAAAAAGGCTAACAGTAGTGATGAAAGAAGAACCGAAACAAGTAGAAAGTGAACACTGCAGGTACAGTGGAGAAGGAGTAGATATTTAGTGGACACCAGCTAAAAGAAAGGATCAAGACAGAAGAGCTAGTGGGAGCAGCTACAAGATTGGATCCAATGATCCTTTTCTTCAACCACCGGTATACTGTCGAGTTTTTCTTCTCTCTCAAGGCTGCTCTCTTCTTCTCCTTCTGCTCTCACAGCACCGGACTATGTTAACCAAGTGCTGGTCACTCCTAGGCTTGCTTAAGAATGTTTTTGAGGGTTGGCCTAGAGCTTGGCACTGGGTGGGAGGCAGCTCCACTTTTCTTCAGTTTTGGAAGCATGGTATATATAGATAGAAAATAGTCTTCCAGACCTAGGAGAAAATAGCGCCAAGAAGTCTCTTATGGATCATTGCATAGGCTGAAATTTTCCTTCAATAAATTTCTTGAAGCATGCGACGGGGTGAAGTGACAGCTTGGAGTCTTCCAGGCAGGTTTCATGTTTGATGGTGGCAGCACTTGGAAGAAGTGACTGAGTCTTCTTATATTGGATGCTTGGAGATCTCTCATTAATTACTCCATAGGCCTGCTTTCTTCTAATGGCTGAAACTAGCTTTTAGTACAAGCAGGTACGATGACGGACAGATCTGGGAGCAGATGAGATATCCTTTCACACTAAATTTCATTCCGCACAAGCGTACTCTTCTGTGTATAGTAACTGGTTGGACAGCCCATTGGTTGACAGCAAGATAGTGGCAGACTGCAGAGTGTCCTATTCCCAGCAGCAGACAGTCTGGACAGGCAGACAGACCAGACTGACATCGCGACAGATTGAAGTGACTCTTCCTGTAGGATTTCTGACAAATCTAACTCCATAAGGTAGACAAATGTGAGGTAATATGGTAGAGCACGGGTCAGACCTCGGAACGTGGTCCAGACCCCAAAATCCTTAATTTTAATGATTTACAGTTCCTTTTTCTCTCTCTGGATGGTCCACTGATCTGACAGTGTATTTGTTTGAGGATTTAGAATGACAACAGTGTGTCGACACTTTCCTTGCAGTGTGTCGAGACATCCTTTTAACGGGCCTTGAACACAGTTTCTGCCGGATTCAAGTATGTTCTGTTTGAACGATGACGTGTCGACACTTTTCCTCCAGTGTGTCGAGACATTCCTTTGACATCTTGAAGTACCATGGCTGAAGAGACGAGACAATGCCAGACGGTGTCGAGACAAGTGATTTCTGTGCAGAGATGACGTAATATGGTGTCGTGACATGAACGCCTTGTGCCGAGATAATCACTTGAATGTGTCGACACTTTTCACTCAGTGTGTCGAGACATTGGTGAATCCAGATACTTCGGCAGAACGGCTTCAGCTTGAATTCTTCTGTATGTGTCGAGATGTGAGTAGGATGTGTCGACACATTATATTGTGCTGGAGCTCAATTTGTTGAAGTATCAATATAAACTTATCTAGATGTGTCGAGTCATTCCTGTCAATGTGTAGAGACATTTCTTTGAATGGACAGGAGGACGACTTCTGCTTCAGCTGATTTCTTTTTGAGGTGTCGAGACATTTGTCAGATGTGTCGACACAAGCTGTATGTGCAGAGTAATAATCCGAAGGTGTCGAGATGTTTTCTTTTCTATTTCAGCTCTTGATGCTTGGACCTTTAGAGCAACATGCACGGACTTTGTCTTGCCATAAGATTTACCATTTTCTTTGTCGTTTCTTGCATAGACCTTGGTCCTTCTTTCTTGTGCAGCCTGATGCCTCACTGAGAGACTTACTTGATTTCTTACTTGATTTCTTTTAACCTTGTAGACACACATTTGCCTGTGTGGGCTTGACCTGAAATGCATGAGTATTTGTCTTTATCAAATGCAGGTCAAACGATATTGATGAATCAATCGTCAGATATCATAGAAATAATAAGAATATTATATAAAAAAAAGCCCGGCAAACATAGTCAGCCATCATTAAAACAATGGAGTTACACATGTTGTATACTTGACCAACATTCTCCCCCTTTTTGATGATGGCAACAATGAGCTGTGAGTCGTTAAGAGAAAGTTGAAGGTCGGAGATTAAATGAGTGTAATCGTAAATAAAAGCACAAAGACCCTTCCAGAAAATTCTCTCCACAAGGTTGTGCGAGTATACATGATTCTCTCTCCCTTATGAAATCTTTAGTTAATGACACATACAAATCTCTCCCCCTTTGACATCATCAAAATATCATAATGAGAAAGGTAGAAGTGAGGGAGATACCTGAAGACAGCAACTTAAAGAGCAGCAACCTGAGATACATTGTCAATGATTGTAAACTTAGGACAACTATCCAAGAGTGATAAGGATTTATCGAACAAGGCCCAATGTTGGAATTAATGGTATATTTTGAAGGCGTGGTTGCAGCAACAAGATGCAGTATCAGCTAAATGGCACATTTTTTATTTTCATATTTTTTAATATTTTTGGGTTTTTCTATGCAAGAAATGTGTGCACACAGTTAAAGAATGCAGTCCATCCAATATGAACAAGAACTGAAACCATTTGAGTTGAAACAAAATGCCAATGATGCTAAGACTTATGGCAGATGCACATGGATGATGATTCCAAGTATTACATCCAAAGGATGATAGCAACGTTATGCACATACAACAATGCTAGCAAATATAGATGTGATATGATTCATGCAAGGTAAGTGCCAAGGAGCATTGATGCAAAACGACTAGAGGGGACGAGATCAGGGGATATAGAGGACAGCTTATCTTTAGAGAGGATGAAGGTTCGTTGACCTGAGACCAAGTTCATAAATCAGAGTTGTGGAATTTTTCAGAATTTTCAGTTATAGAACCTGAATGAACTAGCCCTTACACTTAGATTGGTTTAATGTTAATGAATTCTGGCCGACTTAGTAGAATCTCATGAAGATGCTTGTATCCAACTTTAATAGAGATAAACCAAAATGACATGTCAACGATGGATTAACCTCCTCTAATCTTACTCATTCAGTTCCATTGGCCCTTTGAGAGACACTCTTCAAAGAGTATTGAAGTTAAACAATCATGAAGACTAAATGTAATTTTATAATTTCGATAGATGAGCATTCAACAATTACAAACTCAACCAAAATGTTCAATGAGTACATGAGAAGATTTTACGAGCAATTGAGTCTAGTACATGGCTCATATCCGTAAGGATACACATTATTTAGATGCAAGTATCCCTAAGTAATTGGTAAGACTGACTGTCATGCTCCAATTAGAACAGAGATAGCATTGTCACCTCATGACATATCGATCCACATTTCTGGATGAGGGGACATGTTTCTCAGCAACTATCCATTGCTCTGCCTCAAGATATACCATAAGACATAGCAGAGTTAGCAACGTCACTTCATGACATGCCTTAACTCAATGTATTTATGAGGAGGCATATTTCTCAGTGAACCGATGTCATTGCTCTGACCATTTGCGATTAGAGAACTTCATAAAGATAAATTGTTTAAAAACAATACTCAGATAGACGCTTCTCAAGCATAGTAGCCTTTGTTCTTGAGAAACTTTCAGATTTCAGAAGGCATAACTGAACAATAACATGAGAAATTGGTTTAAGACTATTAAACCCGATCACAAACATTTTCACGACAGTTAGACCACGAGACACATGAAATCATTAATGTTAAACCAGATTCATTCATGATCGAGGTAGTCACAAATCTCTCTATAACAGAAGATTCATCTAAAAGATTTACTCTGATGAACAACCTTGATAACAGATAGAATCCTCCAAGAAGTTCAAGATAACTTGAGTCCAAGTTGAATCACAACAGAGATAAGCATTAAGATGCGCTGGATTGGTTCAAGAAGGAATGTAGCGAATTGAAAGAAGGAATTGGTGATGAAAGCTCCCCTGAGGGAATGCAATCTATGCATAGATGTCAACAAACTGTAGAATGAAGCATGCAGAATTTTGATGTTGAATTCCCCTTGATCCACTCATGGATTGCAATGCACTGTCCAGCAAATGACATGAATGAATGCACAATGTAATAACAATGCTACAAAATGATTATGCATTTTTGTGTTTTTCAAGCATGATATGCAATGGAGTATGAGAGACCACAATATTTATGCAAACATGGAGTTTTAAGATGCATTCTGAACAGACATGCAAGTTGGTAAATCATGAAATGCAAGAACTCCCCCTGACAAAGTGCATTGTTTGCTTGAATTCTGAGTGCCCTTCATGCAGTGGGAACAAAGTATGAAATTTTGCGAGCTATTTGAATGAACAGCTAGATAGTTCACATGATGGTTTGACCTTTGGTACCGGGCGGAGAACAGAGGTCTTAAGACCACCTCACGCATGATAGTGGTTTCCAGACAGAGATGATCTGTCCTTCTTCCAGCTTACCATTTTATATACCAAGAGGTCATGCAGAGTTGGGTCCCTTGATCAAGAAATGCATGATGTGGTATGAGATTTCAGGTAGATGCTCATGGATTACAGTACACCAACATGCAATGCACTTCTTCTTTTAGGAGCAACCTCTTAAGCTCCCCTCCTGTCCAATGCTCATGGAGGTTAGGACAAAAATCAGCATCATAATTGACCATAGGGATGATGAGTTGAGATATGTGCAACTATGCAAGATATCATCAAAACAATGATCATTAATGCTAAGCATGGAGCTCACACGGTTGTTACATGTTGACATGATTTAAACAGCAACTCAATCATCATAACAATCTCATCAACATGACACATTTTTCATGAGTTATGAAACGGAACCAAGTGAGCATTGGTATAAAGTGGAGGAGTGGATGTGAGATCCTGCTCACGCATAGTGAGAGCTCTGAGCAAGCATGACTTTCCTTTCTACCCTAGACCATTTGAAATACCAAAGGTAGCTCAAGATGCAAGCAGTTAATCTACTCAGGAACTTGTTTTACACAAAGAGGATAACTCAGCAGTTCAGAGAGACATCTTCTTGAATGATTTATTGACACATAACATCCCTAATATGCAGTGACTTTACAATGCAAGCCTATCATGCAGCGATTTAAACAAATAACTTTTTCTACATACCTGTGCCTTGAGCTTTTATTTTCATGATCACCCTGTGTTTATTCCCAAGACACCCTTCACCCGAAGTACTTATTTGAAAAATTTTGGAACCCAAGTTTGCTTGGTTCCTTGTTGATTAGAAGCAGTTCTAGCGATTGATCTTCTTTTCTTTGCTACCTTCTGGTCACCCACTCTCGTCCAGATACAATTAATGGATGTATGTCCATATTTGCCACAATAGAAGTAACGCACAGGGTATTTATCGACTTCTCTTAGTCGCCAGCAGTCCTGAATTGTGTGACCAATCTTTCCACAGTGGTAGTAGCAAGGAGGACGATTTCTGTTGAAATCTGTGGGAAGTGTCGACCAGTCCGAATGGAATTGTCGATTCTTATGATTTCCCATGTGGTTCTGTGCAGAGTTCTGCTGCATACTGCTACTGCCAGGGTTGACCTGTCTTTTTCCCTTAATTTCTTCTGTAATTCTTGAAGTCTTTCCTGCTCTTAGATCATCACCATTCAATGTGAGGCAATCATTTACAGTATGACCAAACATGCCGCAATAAAAGCAATAATCATTCATTTTATGAGAGGCATGATAGTCATCATGGCTTTTCCTGTTGTGCATGCCAAGACCAGCAGACTTAGGGTTCTGTTGTTGCATAAGAGCCTTCCCTTTCTGCTTACCAATGCGTTGTTGATTTTTCTCATCAGCATGTGGTATTGAAAGTCGGTAAGAAGTGCTGGCTTCATTCTTACCCTTGACAGAAGTGATGTATGCTTTGCTTCCGAAGAATCGTTGCTTTTTAGATTTGTGATCCAATTCTCCCTTGTGATACCCTACTCTTGTTTCCAAGAGTCTGTTCATGCTTTCCTTGTCCTGCATACACTTAGACAGAGAGTCATTTATATCTTTGATTTCATTTTCCAATGAAGAGACATGCAGCTTGGTTTCTGCAAGATCCTCCTCACACACAGCAATTGCTCATTGAGCATAGCATTAACCCCCTTGTAATTTTTAATTTCCATTTGAAGTTCATTCAGTTTTTTTGAACAGTCTTGGGCAATGCCCTTACCCTTCACATGAATGGACAGTTGTTCAAGTAGCATGTAGTTTTGTTCTTTTACCATTCTTATTACTTCAGTCAACCCTGTGTTAGGAATTTGGTTGTCCGACATGGTTTGTTCATTGGGAATTGAGTTAGGTTGGTTTCGGAGTTGTCTTATGATTTCTTCCAACCTAGTGATTTCAGCTTGAAGGATTCTGATTTCATCGTTTAGACATTTGATGGTTTGTTTGTTTAGATCCAAGTCAAAAGCGAGAGTATTGTTGAGCTCTTTAAGGTTGGAGCAATTTTCACAAGCATGACTCTTACCTTGACTATTTTTCTTCAACTCCTTTTTCAATCTTTTGTTTTCAGATTTCATCTTTTTGTACTGTTCAATCGACTGATCATATGCACCCACAAGCTCTTCAAAAGTGTAATCTTCAGAATCAGAGCTTACCTGAGATGATGATGGATTGCTTGACTGCTCTGATCTATCAGCCATAAGGCATTGATGCTCTTTATCTTCCTCTCTATGGATGTTCATCGTAACTACAGAACTTGCTTAGATGTGCTGCAAAAAGAAACACAATCAAGTAATCTGTTATCAACCGTAGCTTTGATTAAGTTGAGTGCAGCAAGGTTGTTGTCATGTCTGGTCTTATGTTCAGCTGACCATTACATTTGACTCTGATGGCAGCTCATTTGGACCAATAAATATAAGGTTTCACAATAAAGGATCTGCAAGATAGACAGGGATGCACAATCCTCTCAGCTATATTGAAAAATCTGAACCATCAAGTAGGTGGAGAACTCTTTGAATCATACGTAGCAGATGAAGCCATCTAATTAAACTACACTGAGATCTTTCCCTGTAGATCATAGGATCTAGTAATAGCAGAGCTAGGCTCTGATACCATTTATTGGGTCCCACGGAGTGCAGTTGGATCTAGAAGGGGGGTTGAATAGATCCAATTGACAAATAATGGCCTATTTAAATCTAGACACCCTAACACAAGAGACACTCCAATTAGCCAATAAAAACGCTTAGACACACAGCACAACAGAGTAGATGTGAAACGAGCTAGTTAGAATGTTAAGTCACGATGCTTAGTTTAAATCAGAATCGACACTGCCACAGGGTAGGTCGACACACCTACAAAGGATCCGAAACACTAGGGACTTAATCACAGTAGCTAGGTGTGAAAAGACTACGTAGAGTATGTGAACAGAGGTGATCGCTAGGGGTGTGTAAGTGACAACCAAGGTGAATTCTTTTGCCAATGCCTTCACCTAGATACCCATGTACAGTGGTGCAGCAGGCAACCCAAGAAGCTGATGCGATTAAGAATAAGGGAGACAAAACAGCTTACACATTGTGATACCTACCTCTGCTAGAGAGATGATTCAAGGTGTCTGCAAGCAAAAAGTGTTGCAGACAACTAAGAGGATGCAAGTTCAGCAATGATAGTAGGAGGATCAAGATGAGACAGTTGTGCAAGCAGAAAGCTTTAGAGAAAATAAATAGCTAATGAAGCACACGAGCTTGTGAGTGGGGATAGATATATCGAATAGGCTCACTAGATGAATGACCCATAACACAAACTTTTTAACGTGGTTCGGTTATAAGCTCACAACCTACGTCCACCCCATACCAAACTTGGTATGGCTTTCCTGCTGACACACAGCTTGATCTGCGGAGCAGCACAGCTTGCTTACATAGCTGAGCAACACAGCTGAGCAACACAGCTTGCTAAACCTAGAGGTGTTGTGCCCCTATGGTCATTTGAGTCATCTTGCGGTCACTTGGGTCATTCGACATCATCATGTGGTCATTTGAGTTATTTGACATTCTTGGTTTTGATAATGGCTAAACACTATTAGTCATTGTTATTTTTTACTCTTATATGACTGACATACGTGATGTTTTGTTCATGACAGATATGCAAATGAATGGACAAGGAATGGAGTGGAGTTGACAAAAGTGAAAGCTCAATGACAGTTAAGGTCGATGCACAAAGAAGCATAACCAAGAGAACCCAAAGTCAAAGACTCAGTTGACACCTTCTAGACAGTCAAGGGTGTTGCCACAGACATGAACGGGCTGCTAAAGGAGACAAGCGATTGAGCTAAGAAGGTTAACGAACCGACCTGGGAAAACCCGGGGTCTGCCCAGCTGGCGGTCGACTGCCAGCACAGGGGCGGTCGACCGCCCCAGCCAGCAGCCCACCGTCTGCAGGTCTTTCAGTGGCGGTCGACCGCCAGCCAGTAGCGATCGATCGAAATCCCATGGAACATCCGTCTACAGCGTTTCTCAGTAGCGGTCGACCGCCCGAAGCTGTAGGTCGACCGCCAGCCCCGATGCAGCCATGTTTGACTTCGATTTCCACCTCGAGGCCAGCCACTTTCCTTGGATTTGTTTAATCAAAACTCACCTAATCTCCCATGATTTGTGGATCTGGTCTGGGGGATGTCTATGGACCATTCAAAGTCTATAAAACCAACACAAGGAGGGTTAGAAACCCTAATGCTTCAATTGGAACAAGAGAGATCAAGGGAGGCTAGAGGAGGAGATTCGCGGGTACTGTAGTACCTCCGTGAACAGTGTTTCGGGCTGGAGTTCTTCATCCATTCCAAGGTGATTCAAGCTTATATCTGAAGCAAGCAACCTCCAAGGAAGCTAGAAGCAATCAAGGTTCTCAAAGGTAATCAAAGCTACATCCATACACCTCTTCATCAACTCAAGACCATCGAAGCAAGCTCATTCTCAAAGGAGATCAAATCTGCATCCTTCATCTTCTTCATCAACTCAAAGCGATCCAAGCAAGATCTCTTCACAAGGAAGAAGATAACATTGAAGCATCCAACTCAAGCTCCAACAATCTCAGACAAGAGTTTTCTTCTTGAGCATATTCTATATCTTGTTTGATGTTTGAGTATTTTCATATTTGTTCTTTTTCATTTCATACAAACGATTGAAACTGAAGATCATCCCTACCGGTAGTTAGTAGGAAGGCAATCAGAAGTTGTCCGATCTGCGGTGTTGACGCCCCTACCTGTGGTTAGTAGGAAGGTAATCGGAAGTTGTCCGATCTGCGGTGTGGACGTCCCTACCGGTGGTTAGTAGGAAGGCAATCGGTGGTCTTTCCGATTTGCGGTTCAGTGCGAGGCGCTAGTGGAGCCTCACCGGATTTGGTGAGGGGTGGACGTAGGACTGGGGATTCAGTCCGAACCACCTTAAAATCCTTTGTGTTGTGGTTTGATTGTGCGATTAATATGTTTTAGATGCATGCTTAGGTTCAATCTCTATATTATGAAATCATATTTCTAAGCAAATCATTTTATACATCGCTAAGCTAGTTGTATTCCACTGTAATTATTTTTAACTAGTCTTATAGAGTGTTGTATTGCGAAAAGAGGGGCAGATCTATTCACCCCTCCCCTCTAGATCCGCTGTCCACTACACAACAAGTGGTATCAGAGCCTAATCTCTCATTATGGGGTCCAACGACCTTGAGGGAATTGGTTGATTAGCGTCCAAGGGTTTTCTACCTGAAGGACATTCTGTGAACATGCCTCCTTATTTTACTGGAGCTAATTATCCCTATTACAAACATCGTATGCAAGTGTTCATTTGCGCCCAAGACTACGAACTTTGGCGAGTGATCAGCAAAGGTCCGTATGAGCTGCCGGATGATGAGGAGTTGTGGACCAAAAAACAAATAAGGTAATCCACTGTCAACTGGAGTGCTAAACACATCATGCAATGCTCACTCCATCCAGTTGAATTCTCAAGAGTGGCTACCTGTGCATCTGCAAAACTAATGTGGGATAAGCTAGAGGTAATCTACGAAGGAACCTCTCAGGTACGAGAAACAAAAGCCAACATTTTAGTTTCTGAATATGAAATGTTCCGTATGAAACCTGATGAGTCAATTCAAGATATGTATGCCCGATTAACTGTGCTTACTAATAGTTTGACTGATTTGGGAAAGAAATATCTAGAGCAAGAAATTGTAAGAAAAATTCTCAGATCGTTAACTCCAGCATAGCACACGAAGGCAACCGTGGTTGAAGAATCCAGAGATCTCGCAACAACTAAGGTAGATGAACTCATTGGATCATTGATGACCTATGAGATCAATCTCAAGAACAAAGAGGCTGAGGCACCTAAGAAGAAGCCCTTAGCTCTTAAAGCAGGACCCAGCGGTCAAGGCTCTTCTGATGAAGGTGAGGATTCGGGAAGTGAGCGAGATGAGGATGACGTAGCCATGCTCACACGTAAGTTCAAAAAATTCCTGAGAAAGGAAGGTAAGAGCTTCATGAGAGGAAGGTCAAAGGTAAGAAATGGTTTCAAATCTAATTCTGAAAACTCTAAGAAATCTGATAAAATCATTTGCTATTCTTGCAACAAACCAGGGTATTTCAAGAATGATTGTCCCGACAGATTCAGAAAAGCCGACAAATGGATGGGCAAGAAGAATAACAAGGCCATGGTGTCCACATGGATCGATGAAGAGGAAAGTGATGACGGAACTAGCTCCTCGGATAAAGAAAAAGAAGATCTCTGTCTTATGGCCAAAGGTGATGAAGAAACTGAGGTAAATTCTCCATTTGAAGATTATACAATTGATGATTGGGAGGAAGCATATATACAACTCATGGAAAAATATGAAATGTACAAATAGGAGAATAAATCATTGAAAAAGAAAATTAACTCATTTGTGTATGATCATGAAATAAATGTCAAGAATGCTTCACTTGAAACTGAAATTGAGGATCTTAAGAAAATGATTGATGATTTGGAAGAGGGAAGAAAAGAAATGGCTGACTTGGAAACTGAAAATGAAAATTTGAGAAATGAGATTGATAGCATCAAGCTAAAAATGTAAAGCTATGAAAAGAACAGCAAATTGAGTAATGAGAAGTACGAAGCTGTCAAACAAGTCAACATTCAACTTCTTCAAAATATTGAAAACCTACAAAAAGAGTTGAAGGATAAACAACAATCTTTAGAAAAGTTTGTGGATGGAAGACAAAACCTAGATGCATTGCTAGGAACTAGAATGAACCACAACAAAGATGGGTTGGGTTTTGATCCAACAAACAAAAGGCCATTTGGGCTAAAAATTGTCATATTTGTTTCATCTTCCGAAGCTTCCACCTCAAACACAACTCCCACACAAAACCAACAAAAATAAAAGGAGAAAGGGAAAGAAAAGATTGAAGAGGCAGTCACTGAAATTCCCAAAAAGTCTGTCCAGAAGCCTAAGAAAGGTCGACCTTCCCCGCAGCATAGGTCAACACTTCCTCGGCCATTGCATGCTCAATCTTCCAGATATCACCATAACTGGATTGCACATTCATATAGGCCAATACCATCATATTCTTGGGGCAATTGTGACCTCTGTGTGCATCAATCCCATAGGTGGCAAAATAATCATTTTCAACCCAAAACCAACCAACCACCTCAATGGCTTAAGAAGCAAAATTCATAAAACTTCACAAACTCCAACCAAGAGCCTCCAAACAGAAAATGAATGTCAAGATTGAAAAGAAAAATCAAATCCCTTCTCTAAGCAAACAAAATATGAATGTTAAGAAAGTTTAGATTCCAAAAGAAATGGTTTCATGTCTTGAAAATTTGAAAAGTTTGATGGGACCCAAATTTGGTTGGGTTCCAAACACCATTGCTTAATTGCTTATGAAGGAATGTCTTGCAGCCATGCATAACATGTGGTACCTTGATAGCGACTGTTCAAGACACATGACTGGAGACAAATCAAAATTTTGTCTCTTGGAGGAAAAGGAAGGAGGATACGTCACATTTGGAGGGAACAACAAAGGTAAAATCATTGGAACAGGTAATGTAGGTAAGAATCTCTCCAACTCCATTGGAAATGTGTTGTTAGTTGAAGGATTAAAATATAACTTGCTCAGCATAAGTCAATTGTGTGATAAAGGTCACAAAGTGTTGTTTGATTCTCATAAATGTAAAATCTCTGAACCAAAATCTAACCAGGTAAAATTTTCTGGTAAGAGAGTCAACAATGTTTACATGATTGACTTAGATGATCCTGCTTATTCAAACCTTTGTCTTGCTACACCAAAATCTGAAATTACATGGTTATGGCATCGTAGACTAGGACATGCTAGCTACAATGTCTTACATAAACTGTTAAAGCATTCAATGGTGAAAGGGTTGCCTGAATTATCATTTAAACAAGAAAATAAGTTATGTGATGCATGTGCCCTAGGTAAACAAATAAGAAAATCCTTCAATGGAAAATATGAAAATACATCATCCAAACCACTCGAGCTAATTCATATGGACCTGTTTGGACCAACCAGAACTGCTAGCTTAAGTGGTAGAAAATATGGATATGTCTTGGTGGATGACTTTTCTAGGTTCACATGGGTTTTCTTTCTCACACATAAAAATGATGCTTTTGATGAGTTTCAGGCACTCTACATGAAGATAAAGCAGGACGATGAGTTTAAAATTTTTAAGATTCAATCTGACCATGGTGGTGAATTTGAAAATGCTAACTTCTATAATCTTTGCAGGGCCGAAGGTATTTCACACCGGTTTTCTTCACCAAGAACCCCAGAGCAAAACGGTGTAGTTGAAAGGAGAAACCGAACACTTGTAGAGATGGCAAGAACCATGCTTGCTGAACGGTAACTTCCAAGGAGATTTTGGACTGAAGCGGTAAACTCAGCATGTTACATTATCAACCGCTCTATGGTAAGGCCACACACTAAAAAGACTCCTTATGAGTTGCTGAAAGGTAAAAAGCCATCTCTCTCACATATGAAAGTGTTTGGATCTAAATGCTTCATCCACAATAATGACAAAAGAGACTTAGATAAATTCGAGCCCAAGAGTGATGAAGGTATATTCCTTGGATATTCTGATAGATCTAGGGCTTATAGAATTTATAACATTAAGAGTCAAACTGTGGAAGAATCATCCCATGTTTCCTTTGATGAATATCATGATGATTCTAACAATGATAACTCTTACAGGAAAAATGATGAAGATGGGGAATTCCTAAGCATGAAGGACAAGAGTGATCCTCCACAAGAAGAAACAAAATAAGATGGTGATCGAGCTGAATCAAGCAATGCAAGGAATCAAGCTCCATGAGAAGGTAATGATTCTACAAATATTAGAATTCTTAAGGATCATCCTTTAGAAAATGTCATTAGTAGTTTGAATGACCCACCTAGAACAAGGTCACATTTTAGAATTGTGGAAGAATTAGATCAACTTGCTCTTGTCACTCAGCTTGAACCCAAAAACATTGATGAAGCATTAAAGGATGAAAACTAGATAAATTCAATGCAAGACGAGTTAAACCAGTTTGAGAGAAACAAAGTTTGACATCTTGTTCCTAGACCTTCATCACAATCTGTCATAGGCACTAAATGGGTTTTTAGGAACAAACTAAGTGAGGATGGCAAGATAATAAGAAATAAGGCTAGATTGGTGGCTCAAGGGTATAATCAAGAGTTTGGGGTAAACTTTGATGAATCTTATGCCCCAGTTGCTAGACTCGAGGTCATCAGAATTTTACTTGCCTTTGCATGCTCCCTTAGAATAAAGCTGTACCAAATGGATGTAAAAAATACTTTCTTGAATGGCTTGATCAAAGAAGAAGTCTATGTTGAGCAGCCCCCTGGCTTTGAGAATTCTAACCATGCAGATTTTGTATACAAGCTAGACAGGGCACTCTATGGACTTAAGCAAGCACCAAGAGCTTGGTATGAGAGACTAAGCTCATTCTTCATTGAAAAAGGGTACACACGAGGTAAGGTAGATCAAACACTTTTCACCAAGAATCAAAGTAATAACATCTTGATTGTTCAAATTTATGTTGATGATATTGTGTTTGGTTCTACTAAATCTGAAATGTGTGAGGAATTTGCTAACCTCATGACTAGCGAATTTGAGATGAGCCTAATGGGAGAACTCTAATTCTTTCTCGGTTTGCAGGTCAACCAAGGACAAGATGGTTGCTTCATAAGTCAAGCCAAATATATCAAGGAGATGCTGAAAAGATTTGACATGATGAACAGCAAAATCATTGCAACTCCTATGAGCACCATAACATCACTGGATTCGGATGAAAATGGTAAATTAGTGGATGCAAAGATCTATAGAGGTATGATCGGCTCTTTGCTTTACTTGACTGTATCCCGACTAGATATCCAGTTTAGTGTATGCCCTTGTGCTAGATTTCAAGCCAGTCCTAGAGAATCCCACTTGACTGCCGTCAAACGTATCCTTAGATATCTTGCCGGCACTCAAGATTTGGGATTGTGGTATCCGTCATCATGTGACTTATCTCTAATATCTTATTCTGATGCGGACTACGCTGGATGCAAGCTGGATCGTAAGAGTACTAGTGGCTATTACCAGTTTCTAGGCGGGTGTTTAGTTTCTTGGGCCTCCAAGAAATAACACTCGGTTGCCCTCTCAACCGCGGAGGCAGAATATGTTACTGCGGGGAGCTGTGGCACCCAAGTGTTGTGGATTAAACACCAACTCCAAGACTACCTAGTGCATCTTGGTTGTGTCCCGATTCTGTGTGATAACACTAGTGCTATAAACCTTACAAAAAATCCAGTCCAGCACTCTAGGACTAAGCATATTGAGATTAGGCATCACTTCATTAGAGATGAGGTCGTTAAGAAAAACTTTGAGTTGCATTTTGTTGATACTCTAAATCAAATTGCTGACATCTTCACCAAGCCCCTGTGTAATGACAGGTTTTCAACACTCAGAAGGGAGCTTGGTCTCTGCAGACCTCAGGCCACTAAAAATTGAAATGACGATCATGTTCAATTTAGTTGTGTGTTTGTGCAGATTGGTGTGTTCATGCATTGTTTATATGTCAAATATGTCATTTTGCATATGGTGTAGCATTGCATGTCATGATGCATAATAAAATTGAATTCATGTTCATAATGTATTGCATGGTTTGTGTAGCATCCTTCTTGCATGGCCATGGTATATTAAATGTTGATGTATGGAAAGGCAGGTTATGCTTGCCTAGAAGCACTCAATATGCGTGAGGTTTCACCTCCGCCAAGTACCATACGTCACTATCGCATATAGGCCATATAGTAAGGGGGAGTTGTCTCTTTGCAGCATTCATGCATATGTTTCATCTTCATTCTGTTGTATTTAATAAGTGTACAACCATGTGTAGGGTCATACATTTCATTTCTGCCACCTTCATGAGTGACTAGATCAACCTCACTTGTCATTCAACTTGCTTGCAAACATAACTTCTTCGTGCATCCATTGCATATCCTTAGGGGGAGTTTTGTTGATTCTGTTAACCTCTTGCAATCTGAACTTCATGGCTTATAGTCTGAATATGAGATCATGAGACCGACAAAACTACGGCGTAAGAGCTTTCTATTATATGCCCTGATGATTGTCCATCCAATTAAAGTGGTTCAGATTTAATGATTTCCTTGAAGTTCAAAAATATTTATTCTGAAATCATCTATGTTCTGTGGTTTTAATAGACCTTAACTAGAGATTGCATATTGTGCTTTGCATGACTATCCTGATATATGAAAATTCAAAATTCATGACCATCTTGGTGATACACTCAGGCTTAGTATTGTTCTTAAACATCTTGATGAGCTGGAATTCTTGAAATCCATTTGACAGAGCAATGATATTATTGCACGGAGAAATATGTCACGTCATCAAATCAAATGACGCAGGATATGTCATGATGTGTCCCTGTTATCTCTGTCTTAATTATATTTGGACTCTAGGCAGAGCATTGGCATAATTGCTGAGAAATATATCTTCTCATCACTGAAATGAGATTGGATATGTCATGATGTGACTTAGCTATCTCTGTTCATTTTAAAGTATAACCGTCAGTCTTGCCAAATACCTAGGGATACTGGCGTCTAAACAACGTGTATTCTTACGGCTAGGAGGCATGTACTAGACTTGATTGCTCGTAAAATATGAGTCATGTGCATTCAAATTCAAAAGATATTGAAAATCAAATTTGTTGAACTCATAAAATTCCATGCTTTAGTCATGATTGTTTAGCCTCAATACTAGTTTTTGTGTTTTTCCTTTTGTAGTTATTGAATATGGATATATAAGACAAGGGAAGGTTAAACACTGCCATGATATGCACCTTTGGTTCATTTCTATTAAATCTTGGATGTAGCTTCCTTTCGAACTCTGTTGATGATCTCGGATTTCATTAGCTTTGACCCATATATGTTGCTCGCGGTATGTTTCAGGTTTGCATATAATGGCTTGCTCTCCACTCTCATTCACCTCTGGTCTCTCAGACATTAGTCACCTTCTCTATCTAATCCCTCCTTTTTGTTGCTGTCAAAGGGGGAGAATATTTTGTTGTGAGTCGTCCTTTACTTTGTGAGTTGTCATTGGGGGATGAGTGAATTGTGTACGAGGGAGAGTCCAAGGGGGAGAATCCTTTGTGCGCTTTGTATATCTCTTATGTGTATGTGATGGGGTTTTCATAATTGCATAACACTCATATCTGCATTCACAATTGTATTCACATGCTATTACTATCATGGATCTTGAGCTGCACTTGTTGTATATGTCATAAACTTTGCCATCTTGGATATTACTGTCACATAATGACTCACAGTGTTGCCATCATCAAAAAGGGGGAGAATGTTGTGCCCCTATGGTCATTTGAGTCATCTTACGGTCACTTGGGTCATTCGACATCATCATGTGGTCATTTGAGTTATTTGACATTCTTGGTTTTGATAATGGCTAAACACTATTAGTCATTGTTATTTTTCACTCTTATATGACTGACATACGTGATGTTTTATTCATGACAGATATGCAAATGAATGGACAAGGAATGGAGTAGAGTTGGCAAAAGTGAAAGCTCAATGACAGTTAAGGTCGATGCACAAAGAAGCATAACCAAGAGAACCCAAAGTCAAAGACTCAATTGACACCTTCTAGACAGTCAAGGGTGTTGCCACAGACATGAACGGGCTGCTAAAGGAGACAAGCGATTGAGCTAAGAAGGTTAATGGACCGACCCAGGAAAACCCGAGGTCTGCCCAGCTGGCGGTCGACCGCCAGCACAGGGGCGGTCGACCGCCCCAGCCAGCAGCCCACCGTATGCAGGTCTTTCAGTGGCGGTCGACCGCCAGCTAGTAGCGGTCGACCGGAAATCCCAGGGAACATCTGTCTACAGTGTTTCTCAGTAGCGGTCGACTGCCCGAAGCTGTAGGTCGACCGCCAGCCCCGATGCAGCCATGTTTGACTTCGATTTCCACCTCGAGGCCAGCCACTTTCCTTGGATTTATTTAATCAAAACTCACCTAATCTCCCATGATTTGTGGATCTGGTCTGGGGGATGTCTATGGACCATTCAAAGTCTATAAAACCAACACAAGGAGGGTTAGAAACCCTAATGCTTCAATTGGAACAAGAGAGATCAAGGGAGGCTAGAGGAGGAGATTCGCGGGTACTATAGCACCTCCGTGAACAGTGTTTCAGGCTGGAGTTCTTCATCCATTCCAAGGTGATTCAAGCTTAGATCTGAAGCAAGCAACCTCCAAGGAAGCTAGAAGCAATCAAGGTTCTCAAAGGTGATCAAAGCTACATCCATACACCTCTTCATCAACTCAAGACCATCCAAGCAAGCTCATTCTCAAAGGAGATCAAATCTGCATCCTTCATCTTCTTCATCAACTCAAAGCGATCCAAGCAAGATCTTTTCACAAGGAAGAAGATAACATTGAAGCATCCGACTCAAGCTCCAACAATCTCAGACAAGAGTTTTCTTCTTGAGCATATTCTATATCTTGTTTGATGTTTGAGTGTTTTCATATTTGTTCTTTTTCATTTCATACAAACGATTGAAACTGAAGATCATCCCTACCGGTGCTTAGTAGGAAGGTAATCGAAGTTATCCGATCTGCGGTGTTGACGTCCCTACCAGTGGTTAGTAGGCAATCGGAAGTTGTCCGATCTGTGGTGTTGACGTCCCTACCGGTGGTTAGTAGAAGACAATCGGTGGTCTTTCTGATTTACGGTTCAGTGTGAGGCACTAGTGGAGTCTCACCGGATTTGGTGAGGGGTAGACGTAGGACTGGGGATTCAGTCCAAACCACCTTAAAATCCTTTGTGTTGTGGTTTGATTGTGCGATTGATATGTTTTAGATGCATGCTTAGGTTCAATCTCTATATTGTGAAATCATATTTCTAAGCAAATCGTTTTATACATCGCTAAGCTAGTTGTATTCCGCTGCAATTATTTTTAACTAGCCTTATAGAGGGTTGTATTACGAAAAGAGGGGCAGATCTATTCACCCCTCCCTTCTAGATCCGCTGTCCACTACACAACAAGAGTATCTGATCCTCTCTTCCTCTGAAACCACAGAGGGAACACAATCCTTAAAGCAGGGGGGTCAGAAAAGGCTAACAGTAGTGATGAAAGAAGTACCGAAACAAGTAGAAAGTGAACACTGCAGGTACAGTGGAGAAGGAGTAGATATTTCGTGGACACCAGCTAAAAGAAAGGATCAAGACAGAAGAGCTAGTGGGAGCAGCTACAAGATTAGATCCAATGATCATTTTCTTTAACCACCGGTATACTGCCGAGTTTTTCTTCTCTCTCAAGGCTGCTCTCTTCTTCTCCTTCTGCTCTCACAGCACCGGACTTTGTTGACCAAGTGCTGGTCACTCTCAGGCTTGCTTAGGAATGTTTTTGAGGGTTGGCCTAGAGCTTGGCACTGGGTGGGAGGCAGCTCCACCTTTCTTCAGTTTTGGAAGCATGGTATAAATAGATAGAAAACAGTCTTCCAGACCTAGGAGAAAATAGCGCCAAGAAGTCTCTGATGGATCATTGCACATGCTGAATTTTTCCTTCAATAAATTTCTTGAAGCATGCGACGAGGTGAAGTGACAGCTTGGAGTCTTCCAGGCAGGTTTCATGTTTGACAGTGGCAGCACCTGGAAGAAGTGACTGAGTCTTATTATATTGGATGCTTGGAGATCTCTCATTAATTGCTCATAGGCCTGCTTTCTTTAATGGCTGAAACTATCTTTCAGTACAAGCAGGTACGATGACGGACAAATCTGGGAGCAGATGAGATATCCTTTCACACTAAATTTCATTCCGCACAAGCGTACTCTTCTGTGTATAGTAACTAGTTGGACAGCCCATTGGTCGACAGCAAGATAGTGGCAGACTGCAGAGTGTCCTATTCCCAGCAGCAGACAGTCTGGACAGGCAGATGACCAGACTGACATCGTGACAGATTGAAGTGGCTCTTCCTGTAGGATTTCTGACAAAACTAACTCCATAAGGTAGACAAATGTGAGGTAAGATGGTAGAGCACGGGTCAAACCTCGGAACGTGGTCCAGACCCCAAAATCCTTAATTTTAATGATTTGCGGTTCCTTTTTCTCTCTCTCTGGATGGTCCACTGATCTGACAGTGTATTTGTTTGAGGATTTAGAATGACAACAGTGTGTCGACACTTTCCTTACAGTGTGTCGAGACATCCTTTTAATGGGCCTTGAACACAGTTTCGCCAGATTCAAGTATGTTCTGTTTGAACGATGACGTGTCGATACTTTTCCTCTAGTGTGTCGAGACATTCCTTTGACATCTTGAAGTACCATGGCTGAAGAGACGAGACAACGCTAGACGGTGTCGAGACAAGTGATTTCTGTGCAGAGATGACGTAATATGGTGTCGTGACAAGAACGCCTTGTGCCGAGATAATCACTCGAATGTGTCGACACTTTTCACTCAGTGTGTCGAGACATTAGTGAATCCAGATACTTCGGTAGAACGGCTTCAGCTTGAATTCTTCTGTATGTGTTGAGACATGAGTAGGATGTGTCGACACATTATATTGTGTTGGAGCTCAATTTGTTGAAGTATCAATATAAACTTATCTAGATGTGTCGACTCATTCCTGTCAATGTGTCGACACATTTCTTTGAATGGACAAGAGGACGGCTTCTGCTTCAGCTGATTTCTTTTTGAGGTGTCGAGACATTTGTCAGATGTGTCGACAGAAGCTGTATGTGCAGAGAGAGTAATCATCCGAAGGTGTCGAGATGTTTTCTTTTCTATTTCAGCTCTTGATGCTTGGACCTTTAGAGCAACATGCACGGACTTTGTCTTGCCATAAGATTTAGCCATTTTCCTTGTCGTTTCTTGCATAGACCTTGGTCCTTCTTTCTTGTGCAGCCTAATGCCTCACTGAGAGACTTACTTGATTTCTTTTAACCTTGCAGACACACATTGTTTGCCTATGTGGGCTTGACCTGAAATTGATGTAAAACCAACCTTGGACCTATTTTGCAAGCATTCAAGTTTGAGCAGCGGACTCACACTAGCGAGCTCACCCGTATGGCGCACACTAGTACCTGATGGCGACTAGGCGATGTTGGAGAGGGTCCGAGGCGGGACCTTTAGGCTCCAATGGTTGGATAGCTTGGGAAGAACCCCAAATGGGCCTAGGATGCCCAAATCATGGGCGGCCAACACACCAAGGGTGTGGGTTAAGTGGATTCACTCTCAACTTGCCCGCGGTGGTCACTCACGGTACTAGCAATTTAGGCCGAGCTCTCACTCTCCGTCCGACGAAGCAATAGCAATAATACTAAGCTAAGCAAGTGATTAAACCTGTCAAGAGAGGGTCCGAGGCTCACCTAGCCGGCGTGAAGACGCCGACTCCGGCCGGAGACGGGGGCGAGCGGGGAGGCGAGGGTATGCACCCGATCGCCGCGGCGATGTAGCTTGACCTGAAAGTGTAAAGGGTACAACACTACGCCTCTCGCAGGAAGGATGATCTTGGGGTGGGGATTAAGTTAATTACATCCAAAACTACCTCCACGCAGGGAGGGGCCTTCAGCCGGCCAAGCGGGGTGGGGAATTATGCAAAGAGGACCGACTTTCCGAGCTCCGCCGGTTCTGCCTTTCTTCTGTATTTCTGGATAGGGGGTCGATGTTGACGCTGCCAAAAATTCCACCGAGCTCAGAACCTGATGAGACTTGCGCCAACAGCTTGCTAACGGACCAAGGATGATCTCTGAATTTTTGCTGAGCCTGGTACAGTCGTTGCTGGCCGGGGCAGAGTCTGGAACCGGACTGATTGGTTCTGCCTCTGTCTAGTGCAGAACAATGTGGCTGGTTGTAGAGGGTGCCACGATCACTACCAAGCTCTGATTGAGGCGAGACCTAAACCGTTGGAACTGTGCTCGAGTCTTCTTTCTGTTGGAACCAACGGCGAGGTCGGCAGATGTCGGAGAAGACCGGGATGACCAGATGAGTAGAGGGTGTCGGTTCTGGCTCCTGTAAACTGACCTGACACACTTGGAGTAGAAAATTTGTAACTTGAGATGCGAATGTCCAAATGCAGCTCTGCTTCTTGAGGATGAAAGAGGACTTGAGAGGGAAGAATTTTTATGAAGAACACTTGATCTGAATCCCAAAAGGTTCGCCGTGGCCGAGCTTCCACTCTCGCTCTGGTTCTCTGCCTGGGGTCTTCTGCGCAGTCGAGGGAGATCGGCTCCTACGGACAGCTCCGACCTCAGATGTCGACGAAACTACCTCACCTAGAAAGCTCCTTGGACGACCTTTCCAACGGTGTATGCCATGCCACCAGAAGATGAGGGGAAGTGTCAGAGATGAAGCTGCTTCTAGGACTCGATCTTGCTGCCTGCGAACTGCTAATGGAGCTGCAACTTGGTGGTGGCAAATGGTGTAGGAGAGAGGCAACTAAGCAAGAGGGAGGTTGGCTGATGGCTGGGGAATATGGTAAGAACGTGGCTAGGGCTTCAAGGGGTCTGGAGTGGCAGGGATAGATGGGGAGAGGGGGCTGGAACAGCTAGAGGTGGAGATGGGGGGGTGGGTGTGCACTAGAGAGAGGGTGAGTGAGAGAGGAGGTGGGGGGCGAACTTGGCTGTAGGGAGGAAGGGAATTTCGGCCTAGGGTGATTAAGGAGGTGGGGAGATAGAAGGGCACAGCCCTAGGGAGAGGGAAATTCAAATTTGGACTTAGGGAAGAGCTCTTTCAATCTTGGGGAGAGGGAGGGTTGCTTGGGAGAGTGGAAAGGTGCCTAGGAGAAGGGGTTTCCACCTAGGGGTTGGAGGGGGAATTGAATGAGTGCATGGGGAAGGGGAAGGGGCCTTTATGAGGGGTGAATGGGGAGGAGAGAGAATGAATTTCGAAATTGGGGTGGGGAGGAGAGAGAGAGGGGGCACAACCCACTTAGAGAGAGTGATAGTAAGAGAGAGAGAGGGAGATATTGAGAGGGAGATGGCAAATGTTTTTCAATATTCATCAAAAGTTGTTACAAATGAGAGAGGGGTGGGGCTATTTATAGACTCCACACTTTTTCTAAGACCAAACTGACCCTGACAAACTAACTAATGACCAAACAGTCTAAGGGAGGGGCGCCCCTGGGCCTAGCCCAATGAATTGGGCCCATTAACCTATCAAACCAACATAATGACTCAATACTTAGGAAAATGACTCAACAACCTAGGTACATGACTCAAATAAAGGAAAAATTACATGATATTGACTCAAAGAAAATGTGAAGATTACATAACTAGACTCAAAAATACATGACTAACATAATGGTGCTTGCCGACGAACAATCCGAGTCCGGAGAAAATGTGGAGGGGCAAGGGATGCCCTCATCATACCCCCGGGGTGGGGAAAACTCGACCCCGTCGAGTATGGGTCCACCAGGGAAGTAGTATATCGAACTGCGGCTCTGGGCGATCCACGATCTCCATACTCAACCCGCGACCATAGTCGGGGAACGGCGCTTCGGCTCGACAAAGTGGCTCAGTCATACCCTCATGCTGGCGATGGAATCTTGCTTGCCTAGTATTGCCGCCGTGTGCTCACGTCGGGCTCTCAGGCTATTTGTGGTGGCACTCCGAGGGTGTCTCTCACAAGGGTAGGTGTAAGCTCGAGGTACTCACTAGGATCCACCGTGGTGCCCTTAGAGGGTGCCGGATCCGCCACATGAGAAATGGGGAGAATCCCAAACCCTTTTGAAAGTTCAACCCATAAGCCGGGTTGCCAAAGCCAATCGGAACTTGGCAAGGTCCAAGTTCTCGTGCCCTTAATTTGGAGGTGACCCCAGGGTAGAGCCACTCCAAAGTCATCATCGTCAAGTTACCAACTTGGAATTTCAAGTGGTGCTCACGAGTTTTTGCTTGCTTATAGTGAATCTCACCGCTTGCTGCTTGATATTTGCTTGGATGCATATGCCATGCTTTATGATGCGGTGTGAGTGGATAATGTATGGTATGCAAAGGTGGTCCGGGACAGCCAAATGTAGCTCGATCATGCTTTGATGCCATGAAGACTGTGACAGACTTAGGGGGGCCGGGACATCTATAGATGAACCTTTTATGCATGGGTATGAAAAATGTCGGGGGACCCGGACATCCATGTATGCTCCTCTCACGCTTAAGACTCATGATGAATGAAGGTGGGCCAATACATCCAAATACGGTCCACTTATGCTTCCTACTTGACATGTGGGTGATGTGAATGAATGTACCCGACTTATGAATCATGCCAAGTGGTGTTGTATGCCAAGACTTATGCATTCTTGTGACAAAGATGTCTCCTATGTGTGGGCTTTTGGACTTCCATTGGAATGGGTCAAAGGGGTCTAGAAAGGTGGATATCATGAAATGGGGCACATCCTCGATGCCTAGGTGTATACCACCTAAAGTCTTGGCTCCCATGGTGTAACCCGGGTCTGGGATGGGGTGGATTGGGGTAGGGAAAGGTTGGTGGTGATTAAGGTGGTTGGGTCACACGTGTTCCTTGACTCCCATTGGAATGGATCATAGGGATCATAAAATGGGTTACCAAGGGGGAGGAGCTCCATGTCTTCAAGGTCCTCTAAAGGTGCTAAGTCATTCCTCTCCATGATAATTGGGCCAAGGTTCTTGGTGAGTGGGTCGATCATGAGGGGAGGGCTTGGCTTTCTACACGATATAAGAAGCTCCAAATTGAGGAGAAGGTCGGGCTCATCGGGTGTGGGGAGGAATAGAAGGAGGTCGCTAGTGTAGCAACCAATCATGCAAACCGAGGTGATAGACCCTATGCATAGGTGTAGGAGGCCAAGGCTCCTAGGTTGTTCAGCCATAGGGGTCAACATGCTAGTGAACTCAATTTGCCATGCTAAGCCTTTAAGAAGATCCTCTAAGGTTTCCACTTGGTAGGATGTTTGGATTATGGTGTGATAGGAGGAGAAGGGTATAATGGGAAGATTTTGCTCTATGGGTGGGTAAACATAGGACATGATGGGGTGAATTGGTCCCTCCTTTAGCCATCTAGCTAGGGGCCCATCTATGATTACGGTGCTATTTGTGAAGGCTTGTGGCTCTTGGAGGTCCAAGCTATGTGAAGGGGACATTTGTGATTCTTTCTTACCATAGGTATGAACTTGGGTTTCCTCAAGGATGGGGATGGATTCCAGACTAGCATATACTCCCATGTGGATGGTTGTGGTCTCCTTTCTCAAGGGAATGGGAAGGTCTATTAGGGGTGAGGTGATGATGGTTGGTGCATGGTGTACCCGGGGTGGTGGGTAATGGGAAACTTTGGTTTGGATAGGGAGGGGAAGTAGTGGAAGCCTGGGACTTGGGATTTTTGGGGTAGGGAGTGGGAGGTGGGTTGGGTGAGGGGTTTTGGGTTGATTTATTTTGGGAGATGTGTCCCTTTTTGGGGACGATGGTGGGTTTGTGGTAGTGGTCAAGGGGGCTTGTGGGGTACGGGTTTGGTGAGGGGTTTTGGGTTTGGGGGTGGTGGCTATTATGGGCCTCGGTGGATGGGTGGACACGGGGTCCAATTGGGTTTGTGGACATATGGTTGTGGTGGGAGCTTGTAGGTAGGGTGCTGGTGTGGAGGTTGGGGTAGGATAGGTGGGAAGTGATGTGGAATGGAGAATTAGGGTCATGGGTTGGCTAGGTGGGGATGAAGGAGTTGAAGTGCTCCTTAGGTCTTGGTGATTTGAGTATGAGGGGAAAACATATCTAGCCCTAACTTGTTCCTTCATGTCCTTACAAGTGGTGATGGGAGTTTCCCTTCTAAGTACCTTTAGCCCGACAATTTGCATCCAATAAGTTTCTGCCCGTTTGGTAAGTTGCATTTTGGCAACCAATGCCTTTTCATCCTCGGACATATGATACCAAGTGAAGTATTGGTCCATTGTAGCTTCCCAATCTAAATATTCTCTAGGAGAGGTTCCATCAAAGGTGGGAAGTGGGAAAGGGACCATCCTATCGTCCGTCTTGGGGCGGGCCTATTTTCTCCAAGTTGGTTGAGTCGGCCCGATATGTTATCAAGCCGCTCATTGGCATAGGTCAAGGCTTTCATGAAGTAGTTGACATGGCCAGGAAGTTATGGGTGTTAGTGGTAGGCATCTCTTGGTGGCTTGGACTTATGGAGTGGGCCGATTGGTAAGGTCGATATGAGGTGGCCATACTAGGGGACAAGAGTGATGCACTTGAAGACTCTAAATGCATAGACATGCCCTAGGACCAACTTGATAGAGACAAGTTGTGAACTTGCTCTGATACCACTTGATGTAAAACCAACCTTGGACCTATTTTGCAAGCATTCAAGTTTGAGCAGCGGACTCACACTAGCGAGCTCACCCGTATGGCGCACACTAGTACCCGATGGCGACTAGGCGATGTTGGAGAGGGTCCGAGGCGGGACCTTTAGGTTCCAATGGTTGGTTAGCTTGGGAAGAACCCAAAATGGGCCTAGGATGCCCAAATCATGGGCGGCCAACACACCAAGGGTGTGGGTTAAGTGGATTCACTCTCAACTTGCCCGCGGTGGTCACTCACGGTACTAGCAATTTAGGCCGAGCTCTCACTCTCCGTCCGACGAAGCAATAGCAATAATACTAAGCTAAGCAAGTGATTAAACCTGTCAAGAGAGGGTCCGAGGCTCACCTAGTCGGCGTGAAGACGCCGACTCCGGCCGGAGACGGGGGCGAGCGGGGAGGCGAGGGTATGCACCCGATCGCCGCGGCGATGTAGCTTGACCTGAAAGTGTAAAGGGTACAACACTACGCCTCTCGTAGGAAGGATGATCTTGGGGTGGGGATTAAGTTAATTACATCCAAAACTACCTCCACGCAGGGAGGGGCCTTCAGCCGGCCAAGCGGGGTGAAGAATTATGCAAAGAGGACCGACTTTCCGAGCTCCGCCAGTTCTGCCTTTCTTCTGTATTTCTGGACAGGGGGTCGATGTTGACGCTGCCAAAAATTCCACCGAGCTCAGAACCTGATGAGACTTCCGCCAACAGCTTGCTAACGGACCAAGGATGATTTATGATTTTTTGCTGAGCCTGGTACAGTCGTTGCTGGCCGGGGCAGAGTCTGGAACCGGACTGATTGGTTCTGCCTCTGTCTGGTGCAGAACAATGTGGCTGGTTACAGAGGGTGCCACGATCACTACCAAGCTCTGATTGAGACGATACCTAAACCGTTGGAACCGTGCTCGAGTCTTCTTTCTGTTGGCACCAACGGCGAGGTCGGAAGATGTCGGAGAAGACTGGGACGACCAGATGAGTAGAGGGTGTCGGTTCTGGCTCCTGTAAACTGACCTGACACACTTGGAGTAGAAAATTTGTAACTTGAGATTCCAATGTCAAAATGCAGCTCTGCTTCTTGAGGATGAAAGAGGACTTGAGAGGGAAGAATTTTTCTGAAGAACACTTGATCTGAATCCCAAAAGGTTCGCCGTGGCCGAGCTTCCACTCTCGCTCTGGTTCTCTGCCTGGGGTCTTCTGCGTAGTCGAGCGAGATCGGCTCCTGCGGACAGCTCCGACCTCGGATGTCGACGAAACCACCTCGCCTAGAAAGCTCCTTGGACGACCTTTCCAACGGTATATGCCATGCCACCATAAGATGAGGGGAAGTGTCGGAGATGAAGCTGCTTCCAGGACTCGATCTTGCTGCCTGCGAACTGCTAATGGAGCTGCAACTTGGTGGTGGCAAATGGTGTAGGAGAGAGGCAACTAAGCAAGAGGGAGGTTGGATGATGGCTCGGGAATATGGTAAGAACGTGGCTAGGGATTCAAAGGGTCTGGAGTGGCAGGGATAGATGGGGAGAGGGGGCTGGAACAGCTAGAGGTGGAGATGGGGGGGTGGGTGTGCACTAGAGAGAGGGTGAGTGAGAGAGGAGGTGGGGGGCGAACTTGGCTGTAGGGAGGAAGGGAATTTCGACCTAGGGTGATTAAGGAGGTGGGGAGATGGAAGGGCACAGCCCTAGGGAGAGGGAAATTCGAATTTGGACTTAGGGAAGAGCTCTTTCAATCTTGGGGAGAGGGAGGGTTGCTTGGGAGAGTGGAAAGGTGCCTAGGAGAAGGGGTTTCCACCTAGGGGTTGGAGGGGGAATTGAATGAGTGCATGGGGAAGGGGAAGGGGCCTTTATGAGGGGTGAATGGGGAGGAGAGAGAATGGATTTCGAAATTGGGGTGGGGAGGAGAGAGAGAGGGGGCACAACCCACTTAGAGAGAGTGATAGTAAGAGAGAGAGAGAGGGAGATATTGAGAGGGAGATGGCAAATGTTTTTCAATATTCATCAAAAGTTGTTACAAATGAGAGAGGGGTGGGGCTATTTATAGACTCCACACTTTTTCTTAGACCAAACTGACCCTGACAAACTAACTAATGACCAAACAGTCTAAGGGAGGGGTGCCCCTGGGTCTAGCCCAATGAATTGGGCCCATTAACCTATCAAACCAACATAATGACTCAATACTTAGGAAAATGACTCAACAACCTAGGTACATGACTCAAATAATGGAAAAATTACATGATATTGACTCAAAGAAAATGTGAAGATTACATAACTAGACTCAAAAATACATGACTAACATAATGGTGCTTGCCGACGAACAATCCGAGTCCGGAGAAAATGTGGAGGGGCAAGGGATGCCCTCATCAGAAATGCACGAGTATTTATCTTTATCAAATGCATGTCAAACTATATTGATGAATCAATCGTCAGATATCATAGAAACAATAAGAATATTATATATAAAAAAGCCCGACAAACATAGTCAGCCATCATCAAAATAATGGAGTTACACATGTTGTATATTTGACCAACACGCAATGCGACACCAGTGTTCATCATACCCCATGGTTTATAGTATATTTCTGGCTACCTACTGAGGGGACTAGAGTGGAGCCCTTGGACACTGTCCGTGCCCACTCTTGCATCTTCAAGTTATAAATCAAGCTACTTCCACGAGAAATATCAATAATGTAGGCCAATAATGAACAAGTTCAAGCTATAGTTTCATGATAACAAATATCAAGGTAAGAATGCTTCAATTAAGAACATAAGAGTTCAAGATTGATTTAGAGCAAGGTTATGCCCTGGAGAAAATTCGGCAGCATAACGGCACATTCTTAATTTCATAATTCATTATGTAGATTTGGAAACAAAGTGTTAGGTTCTAGATAATCATAGACCATCTAGGATCATAGAAAAAATAACCCTTGGGTCAAATCGTGGGTTAATCAATACTTTGACATAAAATGGTCATATTGGGGCCGTTTCTAGAAATATCGGTTGTTTACTGGACCGTATGTGGATATATGCGGTCACGATTGGATCGTTTAATGACAAAGTCGACGAAACGAATGAACTAGAACCATGCAGTCAAGGTAGGGCCGCTAAGCATCCTTGGCGGTCAGGTAAATGGCCGCTACCAGACTCTAGCAGTCGTCCATAGGGCCGCTAAGGTCAGAACACATAAAACACCAGTAAAGTGCTTTCTAGACAATTAGGTTTTGAGGGTAGTACCAGCTCAGCGTCCTAGTGGGAATCCCAGGCTCGTGGAGTCTTATGGAGGCCTCAAAATAAGATCACCTAGTCCGGTGGAAGGAATATCCAACAGAGAGGATCATAAGTCCAAGATTGTGTGCTTAAGTGTAAAGTGTATCTAATGGCTACGCACTTGGGTACGCACCATGTACTTATGGAAGACTCAAGGTGAGAGTGAGATCATAAAAGACATCGATCAAAACATCACTACAAAGTCTATGAATCTTATGAAATTATGATCATTAACACAAGAGTATATGTTTTGGCATGAAAGTAACATGAGTTTAAAACAAGCATTTAAACTATGTATGACATGCAATCTATCAGGAATGGTGCATAATATAACCAATATTACAAATATAAAGTCAAAATAAGGAATAATACCTCATTAACTAGGCTTATCATATAGTCAATAGGGTCATTCTGCCATTTGTTTAGAGTTAACAAAGTGCAGATTATAGAAATCGATTAGCGGTCATAGGATGGCCGCTTACCAGGGCTTAGCGGTCTGTTGCAAGGCCACTAGGTACCTCTGGCGGTCACAGAAAGACCATTTCTTTCTGTCTGTGGCAAACAACATAAAACCCGAAGAGCTGGCAAATTCTAAGGCAAATAGCTGCATAGAAAAATATACCAGTAGGTAAATAAGGCCTGATGCAACTATATTAAAACATGGAGATGCATGGGTTTGAGTGAAATAAGTCAAAATTATCAATTTCTTATTAATGCCAAGGTTCATGCATGCATGTTAACCCTATATGCGCAGTCATAATAAAACATCAAATTCGCCATGTACAATCAATGAAAACAGAAGGGAACAGAGGGCTTTTATTCCTAACACATTAATTTAGCCTTTTCATGAGATAACATATCTATGATTCGATCCCTAGACTTTGGATTTCTGACTGGAAGTAGACCCTCGTTCCTGCACGTCCTGTGCCGAACCGGTAACTTCCCGTCCCTCTATCTCCCGATCCTCTTGACCTAAAACTATGAAAATTGGAGGATAAGTAGAAGATACGAAGGGGAACAGAAAGTTCTAAAGGACCAATTTATAAATTCCTCGATTTGGGCTTCTACTTTCCTGATCTTCACTGGACCGTCGCGCTGGTTGTTGTGCAGTTTATTGCGAATCAGTGACTTTCAGATGCTCTAACTCTCTAGTGGCTAGGTCTTCTAGCACGAAAATTGGAGGTGTGTTAGATAAAACTAAGAACATAAAGTTCTAAAGAATCAACCTGAGATAGGGTTTCCTCACCTTCGAAATACGTGAGCCAACATTAGGGTTTGCACAAGTCGAGGTTAGGGTCTATATATATGATTCACCTAGGGTTTAAGAATTAGATCGAACTTAGAGTCCTAAATTGGGAAAGAGCTAATCCCTAGAGAGTCCTAGAGAGTCTTCCACTGCAGGTAGCTTCGATCTAAGGTGATCTGGTAGTCAAAGATCCAAGCTTTTCACGTTTCTTTGATTCACAGAATTGGGGTTGCTTAGCGGTCATAGATGGACCGCTAGGGTGTACTTGGCGATCTCGTGATAGACCGCCAGGTGGCGCTTAATCTGAAAATTCAGATTTTCTTATTATCTCTTATTTATTCCCCAATTAGTGTATATATCCCATTTTTAAATCCGTAAACTACCTATTTTACGTTTCTATTAATGGGCTTGGGTCTAAAACTCTTGGAATTGGGTCTTTGGTCCTATTTGAGTTGGGCTTAGCTCTTTAGTTGATATAGGACCTTTAAATAAATCCTTAATTCTTCTTAATAGCCCATTGAGCCTTTTAAATTGCTTAGTAATTATATTTTAATCCCGAAAAATTCTTAGAAAATTCTCGGGCGTTACATTTGCCCAATGGGGAATAGATGTCGTGGGCCCACTGCCCCCATCCTCTTCAGGATGCAAGTACATTCTGGAAATAATAGATTATTTATCACGTTGGGCGGAGGCTGTAGCGCTGAATGAAGTGATAGGAGAAATTGTGGCCCGATTTATCCGGTGAAATGTAGTATTCTGATTCAACATCCCAAACCAAATCATCTCAGACAACAGAACCCATTTCCGGAATCAAAAGGTCTACAGATTGGCCAAAAAGTACAAGATTGACTGGAGGACATCCACTCCATAAAGCACTATGCACCCTCCTGGCGAAGGCTGTCAGTTCTAACAAAAAGGACTGGGAAGACAAGATGTATGAGGCGTTGTGGGCGTATCGTACCATCTATAAAACTCCAACGGGCTATTCACCATTCTCTTTGGTGTACAGCTTGAAAGCAGTTGTCCCCATTGAACTAGAGGTACCCTCACTCCGGGTCGAAATCCAACATGGATTGGTCAAAGATGACCGAACAAATGCAGAACGGAGATTGGAAGAGCCCTCCGACTTAGAAGGAAAGCGAGTCTAGGCCCAACAGAACATACAGGTTTACCAGGCCCGCATAGCCCGCACCTTCGACAAGCTTGTCAAGGGACGCGAATTCCAGAAAGGTGACCTCGTTATGGTCAAAAGAAGAGAGGTCATGGCGGCGAACCATAAAGGCAAGCTGAATGAAAACTGGCCCGTGCCATATGTTGTCTAGAAAGTCTACGAAGGTGGTGCGTATGTGGTTGTCAACCATCGGGGGGAGACTCAATTCCCACCCCTTAACGGAAGACATATGAAACTAAATCATGCATCACTTCCCCAGTTCGATGAATAATTAAACCTCACGCCTTACACAGAATAAGAATGTCTCTTAGATCTCCTGTGAGACTATGCAATATTCATTTAAAAAAAAGAGAAGAGAAGAAGAAAAAAAAGAAAAGAAAAAAAAGGAAGAATGGAGAAACATAAAATATTTTCCTGTCCCAATGATGCATAAAACTTCTATCTTGGACCTTCCATCCAGGCCAGTATACAAAGACTATTGCTTTGACTCGAACCTTCTATCTAGGTCAACGAACAAAAAAACCCTCCTTCCTTTGACCTAGATCCTCCATCTGGGTTCAATGAACAAAAAGACCCCCTTTCTTGCTTTGGCACTAACCCCATGTCAACGAATAAACCACCTCAATATTACAATTTTCAGTCCTACCGACGAATAACCCACGGCTCGGACCTTCCATCCGAAGCCATGAACAAAAAGACCCTTCCACTCTGGATCGAACTTTTCATCTAGCTAGAGAACAAAAAGACCCCTCATATAGTCGACAACCCCGGCACAGTAAAGAACAAAAGAACCCCCTTGCTTTGGCTTGGACCTTCCATCCAAGTTGATGAACAAAAAGACCCTCTTCGCTCGGGTCGGATCTTCCTTCCAAGTCGATGAACAAAAAGACCCTCTTTGCTCGGTTCGAACCTTCCATCCAAGTTGATGAACAAAAAGAACCTCTTTGCTTTGGCTCGGACCTTCCATCCAAGTTGATGAACAAAAAGAACCTCTTTGCTTTGGCTAGGACCTTCCGTCCAAGTCAATGAACAAAAAGACCCTCTTTGCTTGGCTCGGACCTTCCGTCCAAGTCGATGAACAAAAAGAGCCTCTTTGCTTGGCTCGGACCTTCTATCCATGTCGATGAACAAAAAGAACCCTCTTTGCTTGGCTCAGACCTTCCGTCCAAGTCGATGAATAAAAGACCCCTTGCTTTGGCACTAACCCCGTGTTAATGAATAAACCATATCAATCACGGCACTTTGTCGGCACCGACGAATAAACCATTGACTCGAACTTCTCATTCCAAACCAATGAACACACAAACTCCGCCCGTTCCATCGGGCCCCTTACAAAGCCTTCGCCTCAGACTTCCCCGTCCAAGTCGATGAATAAACAACTTTCCTAAACCTAACATGAGTCACCAACTCCCCCTCGGGATTGGCCTCATCTAAGTCATTTTAGGCCTTTCACCTAGGATGGCGCATAAACCTTGTCTTCTTGCTTCAGTAT
Organism: Amorphophallus konjac; assembly: GCA_022559845.1. NCBI lineage: Eukaryota > Viridiplantae > Streptophyta > Magnoliopsida > Alismatales > Araceae > Amorphophallus > Amorphophallus konjac. The sequence continues at coordinate 123,647,141 of CM040121.1, forward strand.
TAACCCCACACCGATGACTAAACCCCCACTCAGGCTAAACACCCCGGTCTACGTGACCATGCGATGAAGCGATCCCCTCATCACTTCGCTGAAGGAGTGAGCGCTTTCCCGCGAACTCACACTGGACCACCAGTCTACTAGCTCAGAGGAGAAGATATCTTGTCAAAGAACTCTACACCTGCGGGACCCGTGCACTCATCCCTTACTTGCGCCACCCGCGCGGGGGGGGGGGGGGGGGGGGCATTTGTGGATGTTAAAAAAAAGATGATCACACGGCATGTACGTCCTGGCACCCGAGAGCAAGTCGAGGATGGAAAGGGCGACTAAACCCCATATCTCGTCCGATCAGGGCGAAAACACACCTGGTGGTCCGCTACCTGATAAGAAGCTTCTCAAGCCAAAGAAATGGCCCTGGCCCCTCAAAACAAGGTGCCGAAGGCCGAATCAGTGAAAAAACCCGAGCAACCTGATTGGGGCACACATCATGTCGGAAAGGTCTGTAAACGGCCGAGGAACTGCCCAATGGGGGCGAAAATACTTTGGGTGGTTGTTCACTTGATGAAGACATCCCCCCACGGATAGGGAGCAGGGTTAAGGGCACAATTCACAGTACCGAAGGTCGAATCAAGGAGAAACCCAAGCAATTTGATACGGGTTCGGCACGTGCCGAAAATTACCTGGAATCACAAATAGAGGCCCAGAGGCCTCGAAATGGACACCCCAGAGGCGGTGCATCAATGCTAAGGCAATACTGGAGGCCAAGCATTTCTCTGAGCTACTTCTGAGCTGGGGCAAAACCCCCCTTTTTACTTCTAAACTGACGTGCCCCCTTGGCTGCCTAAACCAGCGCATCCCTGGCCTAAACCGGCACGTCCCCCCTGGCTGCCTAAACCGGCGCACCCCTGGCCTAAACCGGCGTTCCCCCCTGGATGCTAAACAGACATGGCCTGCCCCTTTCCTGTTAAACTGGCGCACCCCCCCTGGCTACCTAAATCGGCGTACCCCTGGCCTAAACTGGCGCACCCCCTTTTGGGTCTAACCCGACACGCTACTTCTTTTAGCCTAAACAGGCGCACTCCTTCTTGCTGCCTAATCTGGCGTGCTCCTTTCTACTGCCTAATCTAGCACGCTCCTTCTACTGCTTAAACCGACGTGCCCTCTTAGACCCCTAAATCGGCGCGCCCCTTTCCCACACTATTTTAACATTGCTCCCATGCCTTCCTTAAACCGGCGTGCCTTCTACAAGGTAAAGAAAAACAATCAATCAAAGAAAAGGGGATGAAAACAAATAAATAGAATAAACCACCCATGCGTGTGAATAGATAATGAAATTTAACAACCAGAATGGCATAACCACGAATGTTTCAGAACTTCTGCTCTCCCGGACTTGGTGTGAAAAGAATATCAATGATGCCCCGTTAAGTCGGATGTGGACCCTGGGAACCATCCCGTTATGACCACAATCCGGCGCTGCCTTGGACCGATAGTTCGTCGAACTTGACCCGTCTCTACCGGGATCCAATCTCGCATTCTCATTAAACTTGCCATGTTCGCGGCAGACATCTGTGCAGTTTTGTCACCGTCTTTTATGCTACAAACACGGACTTTTGTCCGAATATGAAATAGTCCACGAGTGACCGATATATATATCTGTGAACATTTGCACCCCAATGTGGGGTCTATCTAAACGCAGCTTGAGATTTCGTTCTCTCATTTTGTTAATATGATTTTCAGGCCGTAGGGCCCCTTTTCCTAGTGATCAATCAAGGGTTTTCCCCTCTCCAAGGGGATGTAATTAACGTCGTGACCTTTATGACGCGGTGGGTTCTTTGTCCCGACACGACACACACAATCATCTGACTAGTCAAATCGAGCGCACCAAGGGCTTCCTTAAAGCCCGAATAAATCGTCACCTTAGTGACTGGCATGCCCTCACACAAATAAACCGAATAAACGAATGAATAGATGAATAAACAAATTTTAAAAAAAAGAAGTATCGCAAAAGGGCGTCAACAGTAGCTTCAAGTTTTGAAAGATCCACAACGATACCTTCCTTTGAGATAATATGGCCAAGGGATGAGACCTCTTTTAGCTATAACTCGCATTTGCTAAGCTTCGCGTAGAGTTGGTGTTCTCTTAGTGTTTGCAAAGCTATCCTTAGATACTCTTCATGTTCCTCCTTATTCTTGAAGTATATGAGAATATCATCAATGAAAACAACCACAATTTGGTCGATATAGGGCCTGAAGACATTGTTCATAAGTTGCATAAATGCTGCAAGGGCATTGGTTAACCCGAACGGCATCACAACAAACTCATAGTGCCCATATCTGCTACGGAATGTGGTCTTGTAATATCTTCATCCTTGATCCTTAGCTGATGGTAACCAGACCTGAGGTTTATCTTGGAGAAATATTCTACTCCAGATATTTGGTCGAACAGCTCATTGATACACGGCAATGGATATTTGTTTTTAATTGTGAGTTGATTTAACGACCGGTAATCAATGCACAACTTGAGATATCCATCCTTCTTCCGGACGAATTGAACCCGCGCACCCCAAGGGGATGTGTTGGGTCGAATGAAGCCCTTGTCTAATAACTCCTGAAGTTGTTTCTTCAATTCTTTGAGTTCTGTGGGGAACATCCTGTAAGGAGCTATTACAACAGGTGCTATTCCAGGAATGGGTTCGATAGAGACGTTTACTTCCCTTTCGGGTGGTAAACCGGGTAATTCAGATGGAAAGACATCGGGGAACTCCCTTACTATAAGAATTTTCTTTAGGATGATTTCTTTGGACTCGGTTGTTGACACCTGTTTTTAGCCCGCAAGTTGCGTCATTTCTCTTATTTATCATTTTTGATGTCCTGAATTACCCATTATTTTGGAGCCTTCCTTGGATGGATTTCAAGCCCATTTTATTGTTCCCTAGCCTTTGAGCCTTGGAGATCATGAATTATTAGAGCCCTGGGGCTTATTTTAATCGGCTTCTGGCTTTCAAGTCGACTTACGTCCCATTTAGGTCGACTTCCATCAAGCATTCGGCCCCTTTCATTGCGTAGTCCTGAACGTGGCCCGTTTTCATCCCTATATGTTTCTCTATTCATTAAGTGTCCTTCAGTAAACTTGTTTGTTTTTTAAAGCTATACAATTTCTTCTTCTACGCCATTAGCCAGTTCTCCACTATTTTCAAGTCCCATCATTTTCTATGTTCTCGCCCTATTTTCTCCCTCTTTTAATTATCTTCTCATCTTGCTCTCTTCATTAAAGTTGTTCAAGTTTTTATTATCTACAACTTCTTATTTTACCACTTTCACTAGTTCTGCACCGTTTTTGAGATATTCTCTAATTTTGAAAGTCACGCGAGCCTGGTAGCCATCCCCAGATAGCGGTCAACTGCTGACCGCTACATAGAAGTGACGGTCAACTATTGACTGAAGTCCCGCGATCAATGACACCCAAGAGGGGGGGGGGTGAATTGGGTGATAACAGATTTTAACAATTTTTAACAAATTTGAAACATGTATAAAGAGCAAGCAGCAAATAAGAATGGATCTGATGGATTACAAAATGAATCTTGCTAGATCAACACCTACAACAGTTCTTTGGTACCAGGCGGAGTCCAGGAATCCGAGGATTCTCTCACACAAGGTGTTTCCTCCCGACAGGATTGACCGTGTCGATCAAAAACTACCTTTTGATATACCAGAGATCTCCCGTAAGGAGGTTAATAAAGCTAGATCTAAACAAAGGAACTATATGATAACGCAATATGCAAACGAGCTAGAATAGAATTGGAGATAGGAGATAAGGAGCAAACCACACAAAACACCACGATTTTTAGGTGGTTTGGATGCAACAACTGCAACCTACGTCCACCCCTCACCGACTGTGAGGATTCACACACTATCTTGTAGAAGGTAACAAGATCAAAGCACACACACACACACACTCGTGTGAGTTCAGAACTCCCACGAAGGTGCACAAGCACCGAATCACAAAGAAGAGAGAAGAACTAAACACACAAATACACACGGATCTGTGTAGATTCACACACACACAAATATTCTGAAATTACAAGAACACACACTTGAATCTAAAACAGAAATTGAATGGAAGACACAAAGAGAAAACTTCAGATTCAAGCTCCCCCTTAGTTGATGAAGAAGGTTTCGGATGCAACTTGATCTTCACTTGACTTGGGGTTGATCAGCTCCAGATGTGGCTTGAATATGGATGAAGATCTTCCTTCTCGGAGCACTATTCACGGCTACAGTATCAGCACTTGAATCTCCCCTTGATAGCCTCCCTTAGCCTCCTTTGATTGATTCGGGTTACAAGCCTCAAGGAGATGTTTTTATAACTCTTGAATGGTCAAGAGACAAGTTAGGAACCAGATCCATAAATCATGGGAAGTTTGGTGGCTTTGGGATTAAACAACTCCTAGAAGATAGACGTCCCACGTTGAGAACAAAAAGTCAACAATAGGGGCCTTTCGAAGCTGGCGGTCGACCTGCATAAGCTGGCGGTCGACCGTTGGCTGAGGTTTCGGCAAAAATTAAAAGGTTAGCCAATGCAATATAATATATGAACGAATCAGTTTATGGCTACCTTGTCTAATCAAGGTGAGTGGGTTTAAGCTTAGCCTGGGTGGTTTAAAAATCAAAACAAGGATTTATGCATTTGAAGGGTTTAAACAATTAAGCATAATGCATGGTGAAGTAGGCTTTGAATGCGTGTTAAATTCGAACTTGATTGTCAAAACATAGCACGTGAGAAAGAAATATAACTTGAGTTTTGTTGTCATCAAAATCACCTAGATATACTCAACATTGACTGCTACCTAGAGGTGGCGGTCAACAATTGACCGCCATGAATAGTAACTTTTTATTTTTTATTTTATTTTTATTATTTTTAAAATGTCAAATGACAGTCTTCTTGAGACCACTACTATAAAAAAACGCTCTCCGAAGACCGTTTCCTCAATTTTTATGCCAGAAGTCTCCCGGTCGCCCCCAGTCGTCTGGCGGTCACCCCATGATCGTTTCTATTCAAATGGCGGTCTAGCCATGACCGTTTCTTACTAGTCGAGGCCGCACGATAGATCGTTTCTCCAACAGAGAGTCCAGATGATCCTGAACTCCGATTTCTTCGCCGTAGGACTCTCTGGTCGATTTGTGCTAACCGGGGTTACCTTCCAAGGGCTCTATATTCTCGAATATTCCACCAAATCAACTCCCATTTGTTTCTATCTCTTCTCCTCACTATTATCTCGAGTTTAAGCCATAGAACTCGAATTTTGGTGGAGTATATCCGCGGGAATCATGGGCGCAATATCTGGTTTTATGCATTTTTGTGCAACACAAACTCTTCCAGATTAGGCTTCGGGGCTATCTTCCAGCATAAATATCTTTCAGATCCTTCCACCAAATAGAGTCATGTTTATTCCTAGTTCTTATCTTAACTATTATCTCGAGATTGATCTATAGATCTCGAGATTTGGTGGTCTCTATCCTTTGAAATCGAAGGAGAAAGTTCTGGGTTTCAGCATTCTTTATAAATTAAACCATGTGCAACCTGCGCGTGGGGGGGCCATTCTTAGACCTGGGGTGAGGCCATGCCAGATCGTCGTCTTTGTTCTTCGACCCCAGGCTGTTGAGGGAAGTATAAGCTTCGTTTTGGTTCTTTATTTGCTTCATTTCATTCTAGTTTGCCCTCCTTTCTTCGCCCTCACTTTTTCGATTTCATCATAGTTTCTGGGTTTTCTGCACATCTTCTGAAACTGCGCGACGGGACGCTCTTCGTCGGTTCAGGGCGGAGTCATGCAACATCGTCTACCTTCTCCTTCGACCTCAACCTAAAGGGGGGAGTATCATCTTCATTTTCCATCACTCTGGGCTCCTTTTTCCTCGTTTCTATGCTTAGTTCTCCTCTCCTACTTTTCACAAATCATCATAGTCTTTACACTTAGTCTCTGCACAGTTCTATTCTGCATGCACGATTGCACGTTTTACGTCACTTCTCTCCGCAGCCCTGTTGCATGTTAATTCCTCATCTTTGTTTTACACTCATCATAATACACCCACCTACTATTTGCACCCATTTATAGGGGTTAAAAACCCTCCCTCGGTGAATTCTCCCTCTTTCTTTCATGCTATTTTACCACTTCAGGACACATACTACACTTCATATTCTAATGGGTTTTCTCTTGTATTTGTGGCTTTGTTTTGCAGGAGATTGTTGATAGAATGTGAGGCCCTTGCTTTCTAGCTGATTGGAAGGCAAGGAGGTGTCACCCACATCGGTTCACGTGTCCCTTTTCAAACGCGATCACACGTTGTAGTGGTTCATCTTCGGGTCGCGTCTTCTTCCATATTTTCTAAGGTACATGGCGCCATCTTCGTCTTTTCTTCATCTATTTGGTGCTGTAAGTCCTTGGTGGCGATCACGGTTAGTTCTCTGTTGTTCGTCGCCCCTTTCCTTTCATGCAATTTCACGTCTATGTGCATGCTTATATTTGCATAGTTTGGGGGTGGGGGTAGATTAATCCATCTACATCGGTGATGATCACGGAAGTAAGGAAAGCTTTACAGCCTTGCGAGATGAGTTTGTAGGCGTGAGGAGAAGAAATAAGAATAGGATGCTTGCTATACTTGATGCCAGGGAAAGAAAATCTTGGAAGATCCGATTTGTGGAAAGAAATCCTCCTATTGCGACAATTTATGTTGGCATAGTGTTCAACAAGCCAATCAACACCTAGGATGGCATCGTAGCCTTCCATATGAAGGCATACGAGATTTACGGGAAGGTTATGGCCTTTTATAGTCACCTCACTATCCGGGTAGTGGGTTGTAAGTTTAGTTCCGGGACCTAAAGGTGTAGTGATAGCTAGGTCCGAAGGTAGAGGAACAGGTGAAACTTGTTGGGTCCCAAGGGTGCAATGGATCTAGACGGGGGGGGGGGGGGGGGGGGGTTGAATAGATCCCTTGAAAAATATGCCCTCTTAAAACTCAATTGACCAGACAAGAGTCTAGTTTGAACACAACGGATATAGCAATGATACTTGGACATATAAGAGATTGATTGATCCACAAGGTATCAAGCTACTCTAGACTGAGAGCTGATGACTGGAAGGAATACAACTTGATCAACCAGTAGTCAGACAATTCTGCTGCACCACAAGCACTAATTTGATGAACATGTGCTAGGGGTAAGAGTGCTCACAGTGATGAACACACAGGGGCTCACGGACTGTCCTTGGGACAACAATCAAACACATATAACCATATAAAATATAATACAAATAGAGAGCCATTAAGGTGAGAACCTGAGATTATAGGGTTCCATAAGAACCACACCGCATAATAACATTGATCATTGGATCTTTCTTAAGTATAAGATGATCCTTCATGGATGTGAGTGTGAGCCTATGTTCATTCAGCAAGAGTGCTGGTAAACGGTGGATGGCTCACAATATGTTCAGTGTTCGACCATAACAGAAATGTAGAAACATAACAATAAATCCCTGTGAGGTGGAGGTAGGAGAATGGAAGCAATCACACAAGACACACCACTGCACAATGAATTTTTAAGGTGGTTCAGTCTACAAACCCGCAGACCTATATCCACCCCTCACCAAATTGGTGAGGCTTTACCACACTAGGACGAAGTCCTCAACACACACACACACACACACACACACACACACACACACACACACAAGGGGGCGAAGTCCTCAACACATGCACATACACCCCCGCACACACATAAAAAAAAGTAAGAACAAGCTGCAAGTGCAACAAAAACACTTCCGGTCTCTAGCCAAAGCACTGGACACACGCTAAAATAAATATTTGAAGATGCTAGAGAAAAACTCAAAATGAAATGAGAAAGGCACATGTAGCTTCTAAACTTGGTTCATGAAGCTGAGATCCAGACTGCTCTCTCTATCTTTTTCTTTCTTCTCAGATTCTTCTCATGAAGAGACTCAGGGCTGCTCACTCTTTTCTTCCTCTCTTCTTCTTTCCCTTTTTTATCTTTTTCTCTCCTTGGGACGAGCTAAAGGATGTAACCTTAATGCATGCTCGGCCAACTCTTCCCAAGTGATAGTAGCACCCTTCTTATAGAAGAAGGTAGCAGAGGGTTTTCCCTCCAAGGAACTGCAACTTGATTGGCTTGAATACAAAATGCTTCTTTGAAATAAGTTTCTTCTCTGATTGGTCCAGCATATGTGGAATAACAAGGTCAAACCGATTTTCCCAGGTTGCAATGTTAATGGTCCTGCAAAGACAAAAATGGTTTTACCTCCAAGGAGTAATTCTTCAGAACATGGTTCATGCTGTGGAGGCTTCCCATTGGCTTGGAGTGTTCCAGACCATTACTGGATTAGTCCAACATATTTGGAAGTGCAAGAGCAAGGAACGTTTCCAATTGTTTGGCCTAGGGAAAAGGAAATTTCTTTACTTCAGCCCCTATTAGATCTATATTTGAATGGTCACATGACAGCAGAAAGGTTTGACTGAAACCTCATTGGTTGTGTCCAAAAAGGTAGAGTATAGTGACAGCTAACCTTTCCCAAATTTGTCTTCTGACAGATCTCCTTTCAAAAAGGTTGTTGTTGGATGCACTCTATGGTTAGATACCGTTATTTCGTGTGGTATCGTTTTATCTTCTATCAATTTTTCAGTATATCGATTTATCAAGTGCGAGGGCATGCCCGTCACATGGTGACAATGTGTTCAGGCTTCGAGATTGGAGTGGTCCGAAGCCTGTGGTGTGCTCCGTCTGACTGACCAGACGATTGTGGGTATCGGGTCGGGACTGAAGACCCGCCGTGCCATAAAGGTCACGACGTTAATTACATCCCCTAGGAGAAGGGAAAACCTTTGATTAATCACAAAGATAAGGGGCCAAATGGTCTAAAGACCAATTTTCATTAATGAATGAAAGTCGTGTTGAAATTATTGAAATCCCTGCATCGGGGTGCAAAACGATACTCAAAATCATGTTGGTCGCATATGGACCATTTCATGTTCGGACGGGAGTCCAGGTTGAGAAGTGTCCCAAGTATATGTATAATACCGGAACAAGTGTATGCCGAGGTACGGGAAATTCAATATCTGAATGATGAAGCAATTTCGATTAAATCTCGATTAAGGCAGTCAAGAATCAGTGAATTATTGGCCCGATGCGAGGTCGGACTATGTCCATAATGGGGATGACCCCCGGGGCGGAGCATGACCTACGTAGGCATCATTAATGCCACCGACGCTAAGAGTCGGTAGGGAGAGATTCCAGATAGGACGTTGTTAAATTATCATGATCATTATTGTTATTATTATTCTTTTCGTTATCATCGACGTTCTTGTTGTTACAGTTCATTATTTATCCTTTTCCTTCTTTTTCTTTTTTTCAACCTTATGAGAATTAGCGTTTATGCAGATGGCCGCCATTTCTTCAACCCATAAGAATTGGCATCATTCCACACGGGCGTTGATTCTGATTTCTTCTGATTCTTAACAATTGCCCTTTTTATAGGGATTGAGACCCCGTTGTTCGAGGGGAGAGCCCCACACTTTTGTGTTTTTTTATCTTTTTCTTCCGCTGTCACCGCTGCCGCTGCTGCCGTGTCGCTGTCGCTGCTTCGACGTCGCTTTCGCCGCTACTCTGCGTGATAAGGGAGAGGGCTGGGGCATGGAGGCCCCTATGGTGGCACCCTCTCTACTAGCCACGCACGGGGTTGGAAGCTTGATGGAAGCTTGATGGCATGGGAGCGCCGTCGGCCGTCACGGGAAAACATGGGAATCGTAAATGCTACAGTACTCGAACACGCGAAAATGGCATCCACAGGGTAGGCCGCGCTTCCTTGAATTGGCGTCCGAGTAGACGGGCACTGATTCTTTGGTTTACATAATTTCACCAATTTAGAATGTCGCCAATAATTGGCATCCACTCAAAAGGGCGCTCATTGATGAATTCACGTCCGTCTGAAGGGGCGCCCATTCTTCAGATTAAAAATCCAATAAGTTCAGAACATACAGTAATGCCAATAATTGCAGTCACTGTGAGAGTGTGCCCATTCAAGAATTGGCGTCCATGTAAAGGGGCACCCATTCCATGGGTTGACCTATTCAGGCGTTAAGTCAACCTGAAAGAATTGGCGTCTAGACAGGAGGCGCCAATTGAATAATTGGTAAGGACTATCATGGGCACCACTTTTTTTGATGCCAACAGTTTTCCTTGAGTCTCATGATGGAGAAGGACAGTCCACTAGCCTAGGAACCTTTTCTAGACCTCAAAAGATGTGTTTTTAGAGTTTCGCGGTTCCTATTTTCGGTTCCTGGATGATCTGACGTGTATTGACAGAAATAGCGTGAGAAGCTTCTAGGAAACAGCCAACGTCGACCTACTGTTGAGGTGAGGTCGACACACCTATTAAGAATGGCCCCTTAAATAGCATCTGGAAGGCCACTTGAGGTCGACCTCTTGAGAAGGTGAGGTCGACGCATCCTTCACTGAAACGTCTGTTAGTGGCTGTTGGAAGTGATGAGGTCGACGTAGCTGTGCCAAGAGGTCGACGTAGCCTGAAGCTCGTTTGGGCTTTTCTTCCATTATAAGCCAAGGCGTCAACGCAGCTTCACTCTGGGGTCGACGTCGCTGGAAGCGACAGAACACTCGCGAAGAAGTGACGACACCAAGGGTTGACACTCTCAATTCCTATTGTTGGAACTACGTCCGGAGTCGACGTAGCGAGTCCATGAGGTCGACGTATCAACTTGCAGTTGGCAACTGAATTCTGCTTGAGGTTTCTTTAGATTTTCTAGCATTCCCATTTCTACTTGGGAGATGCTGGCATTTTGTTGGCACTCAAAAAAAAAGGGCCGAGCCCAATACAAAAATTAGAATAGAAGAAGAAAAGATGGAATGGCCCAAGCATACAAAGGCCCAATTAAAAAAAGGAAAAAAAGAAAATGCTACCCATGGGCCAAGTAGAATGGGCCGCTTTCAATTGGTCTTAGCCCAATTCAAGAAGAAGAAGAAGAAGGCAAATGGGCCAAATGCGAGATGGGCCAAGGGCGCAGGAGGCCATATGCACAAATACAAGAAAGAAAGGGGCCAAGAGGAAAAAGGGGGGTTAAAAAAAGGAAATAGGAGGAAATTAGCTGGCCACTATAGCCATGTGTCACGCCCTCTCCTTGCGAGAGTTGGCACTGTTCACCTCCTCTTCCGTGGCTTCTTCTCTTGCAAGAGCATTCAATGCTCGAAGCACCTCCATGCACTGTCAAAGCCTCCTCCGCACGACAGCGATGCACACCGGCCTGTGGCCAGCCAGCCATGCACGGACGAAACCTGCTGCTCCCTCCTCTTGCTCTGCCGTTCTCCCATGCTCCGCCAGCAACAACGGCAACTACAGCAACAGCTACAACAGCAACGGCGACGTCAGCAATGGCAGCAGCATCACCATGCGAGCGATAGCGTAGTATGAAGCATGGAGGGCAGCGGTGGTGGTAGTAGAAAACATGGAACCAACGTGAGGAAGATAAAACAAGAGGGCGTCCCTCCGAAACAGGGCCTCTGGCCCCTATAAAGGGAGTGCCCTTGCAAAGCTTCAAGCCTCTTGGAAAAACCTACAGAGCACCCCTCTCTTGGACAACCTTCGAAGCTTAGAAAGGTAGAAGTCCCTAAAGCCTCGAAGACACAGTGGTGAGAAAAGTAGAGAGAAGAGAGAGGTGAGGGAGGAAGAGAGATCTCCCTCCATTCTTTTCTTTTTCTCATGTATTCCCTCCTTCTTTTCTTCTATGATATTCATGTAGATTCCCCACTGAAGATCAATGAAAACAGGGTCTTTACTCTGATCTTGCTCTTGTCTCCTTTGGTTGCTTGAATTTGTTCGCTCCCGCCAGAGTTCATGCATATATGTATATGATATAGTCACCTATCTTTGATTGCTCATCTCTTCCCCTTTGCATGTTCATATGCTCCCATCGGAGCATATATGTATAGATATATACATATGTATATGCATATAGATATATGCGCATGCATGTGTTTGTTTTTTTTTTACTGTCATCCCCTCCCACAGTAGATGGGATAAACCATTTTTTAAATTTCTCTAGGCTGCCCATACGGTGATTTAGTTACTATCACGATGGGCACTGGCCCGTAGCTCACTCCAACCCATGAGTGTGGCCCCGGGTTGCCAACCATTGGAAGCCCAATATACATCTTCTTCGCTTCGCAATTAGCGTGATTTTCTTCTCAAAACTCCACTTTGGAGTTCGGACCGACTCTATGACCATGACACCAAAGGGGTGAGGAACATGGGATTCAATCCCAAAATAACCCATCATTTTTCACGGATTCCAGATTTTTGGTTCTTGATCACTCATGGACCCCCAGGGGCTCTTACTTCTTAACATGGACCCCGGGTGGCTTCCCTTCGAGGAGTGAACATCGATAGCCTTACACGGCAATAGCTCAAGTCCACATCTAGGCAACGAGTTTGTGGCGACCCATGGGTCGGCGGGGTCCTTTGAAGACTAGCCCTCAGTATCTTTGCATCCAAAATAGGTGACGGGATGTTGTCGCTTTTGTTCGCATCCCTATTTGTTTGGGGGCCATATCGGAGTTTCTCCGTAGGTGTGCCCCTATTCACACCTTCCGATGCTCCAGGTCTAGGGGAGGTGCTGCTGAATTTTTGCCAGACACCTTAAAAAGAAATGATAACAAAAATAATGATAGATGGGCTGAACTCAAGAACAATATGATCATTGAATAAAAGGGATCAATCTGAACGGATGCATACCAAGTTCATATGCATTCAATATTACTCTCCAATGCTGCACTTATTACAATAAAAAAGGTCAAATGAAAAGATGCTTCATAGACCTCTCCACGTGAGGGTAGACATGCTGACCAAGAAGAACAAACAGACAAAAAAATAGAACGCAAAATGAAAAAGGAAGACAAACAGCAAAAAAATAAGGAAATCTGTAGTTCCGGGCTAAAGGGATCGACTCTGGGAGTCGACCCCTTCTTAGCCCAATTCTACCTCGGCTATTTTGTCCCGGGACATGCCCAGGAGTCGACTGCCAGAGTCAACTCCTACTGTCCCAGAAAGTACCCCGGACCAACATATGCGCAACCCCTATAAAAGTGTCATACATGCATTTCATGAGCGGAGCGAAATCATGGCTAAAATCCAAACCGCCTGCATGCATTGCATAAACAAACCAAGTCTTACTCCTACCTTCACAAACGAGTTTCGAAAATCCTCACATGAGCATCCAACTCATGGTCTCACAGGCAGGAATGAAATCCTCATTGCACCCTATATGCATGAGTTCCCAAAAGAGACCCCACCTGCATGTTCGCGTGATTCGGGAACAAAGCACTGCATGCATTTCCATATGGCATTCATAATTCACTGCATGCATGTGCATTAGCATCTGAATTTAAGATGAGCTTCAAGGAATCCATCCTTTTTGCATGTTCTGATCCATGAATACAACATCTCATGATTTCAGACCCTATGCCCCAACATCATGTAAGAGAATTCATGAAATCCTCCTTACACGTATACACATATGCATATACCTCCCGGGGCATAGCATCCTTGTTAGATAGGAATCATGCATTCCTGCATTTTTGTGGCATTGCATAATACCCAAACAAAAAAAAGAGAAGAGAGAGATCCATGCCCAGCCTTGGACATGTCGACTTGTCTTCAATCCAGTTTGCATCAAAATGCCCGTCCAGCCTTGGAATCGACCTGTCTTCAGCCACGAACATCCATTAAATCCCTCGGTTAGCCTGTTGGCTTTTCCCCCTTGTGCATAAATTGGCACCTTGCATGTATTTCCATACGGCATATCTAAATTGATGCATATAGGTGTATTCACACCTGAATTTAGGATGAGCTTTCATGCACTCATTATCATTGCTTCGTATAAACCCAATCACTAACAATCCTAAAATATGAGCAAGATAAAAGAATGTAAATAAACGAAAGGGCTAATGGGTGGGCTGAATTTCTGAAGCCTTCCCAAATGGTTGCATGCTTCATTTGCTCACCCAATTTCATGAATCTGGGCATGCCATGCTCTCCCCACTCCGCAGGCATTCATATATATATAGTGTGAGCATGACTGAACTCCAGTGGTAGGTGAAACTTCAGGCGCATCTGCATGTACCTACTCCATGACTGAAATGCATATGCATAAATAATCTCATGCATTAAAGCCGCATAACCTTGAAACAGCCCCGCAAGGGCCCGGAGAATTAATCCAAATGAATTCTAATGAAGAAGCAAAGAAAATGAACAAAAAAAAAATGAATACCCATAAGAGCCATCCCATGGGTGGTGTTCAGGAACTCATATGCCTCCTGCCCCATGATTGGGAATTAAATCCTCTTGTTCACTCATCTATACACTTGCATATGCACTGTGCATGCCTTGCCCATTCGCCAACAAAGAAAATTTAAAGGGTGGAATGGACCAAGATCAAGAAAGAAAAATCCCTGAAAACTGCATCTGCCATCGGGTTCGGTCGATCAAACCCAACTTTCGGTTGACCGACATGTGGCTGAGTCGACTACCCATATGGCACCTCCCTACTCTAGGAAAATCGGTAGACCGAACTGAGATTTCGGTCTACCGAACCCTCTTTCCTTTAAAAAAAAAAGAGAAACCAAAACAACAATGAAGTACAAATAAAGCCAGCCCAAATAGAAATCAGTGAAGCAACAACAAAAGAATGAATGATGAACCTAAAAACTATCCTCGTTAAGAGATTAAATGGTGCTTATTCGGGTTCCCCCCCCCCCCCTTGATCCTATGAGAAGGGAATATCAAATATGGCCTCTGCAAGGCATGCCCGGCCCGAGGATTTATCCCACTATGGCCATGGCATGATTTTGCATCGGGTCAATAATCCACTGAATTTAAACCGTTTTGACTGGGATTTAGCCTTATGGCTTCTTTCTTCAAATATTAACTTGCTGTTCCCCGGCATACACGTGCTCTGGTCTTATCGCTGCGACTGTGATGTTTTCGATCCGGACATTCATCCGAACATCAAATGGTCGATTTACGATCGGAATGGCTCCAAATATCTTTCCGTACCCCACTACGACGGATTTTAATGCTTTTCAATATGTCATTTACTCTTTTCATTGAAATTGATGTTTAGGCCATACGGCCCCAAATCTTAGTGATTAATCAAAGGTTTTCCCCTCTCTGAGAGGATGTAATTAATGCCGTAACCTTTATGACACGGCGGGTCTCCAGTCTTGACCCGATATCCATAATCGTCTGATTAGTCAGACGGCTCGCACCCTTGGCTCTGAACCATCCGAGTCTCGGAGCCAGAATTATTTATCACCTAGGTGACTGGCACGCCCTCGCACTTAATAAAATGATAAACTTATACACGATTTAACGATAACATACATATTTTTAAAGAATTTTTAGCGCGTCCAACACATTTCTACTGCTAGCTTGAGCTGCTGATGGCTTCTAGCTATTGCTGAGGCATGCTACTAGCTTTGTTGTTTCTTGTTGTTGCTTCCCAAGCCAACTTGGGTGAGCGCCATGATCTGTCAATATCATTCTTTAATCCCCCTTTAATCTTGAGATGTTAACACAAGAGAGATATTTCATGATAAGTTTAGCATGGAGACATCAAAAGTATTATCATGCACATTAAAGCATAGTTGAATTGATTCAATAGAACTATAGTGAATCGTACTCAGACATCATCAAAACCAAAGAATCATGTGTGTACCACACATGCACAACATTCTCCTTTTTTTTTATGATGACAACTATGCGTCATTATGAGTCACCTAAACAATGTAATCGGGAAACATGCGATGACTCATCAAAACATCTCTCTCACTTTGAATAGATAATGACTCAAAACACTTCTCCCCCTTTGCCATCAGCAAAGAGGGCTTAGATTAAAGTTAATTACAAAGTCAGAATAGGAGCACATGGGGTTGCATGAGATGTTTAATATTTTAAAAGTCAAAAGTGAGCCAATATGCATGGACACTTGAGATAAGGTTTAAGCAGTTTGATAAAAGGACTGATACACATTGTTGGTGCCAATTTGGTGTATGTATCGGACATTAAAAGAGACTGTACAGTAGAGCAGTTGGGAATGCAGCAAAGTCTAGAGCATGAGAATCAGATCAATGGAAGATGGTCAGCCATTGAGCAATTTTTTATTTATTTATCAAGTTTTCATATTTTTAATGTTTTTTATGCAATGCATAGAATTGAGAAATGCAATCATACTATATGCATGAAAGGCAAGAACCAATTGTAGTGAAGAGAAGTTGAGCATGTAGCAACTTGAAATTTTATATATGTATTTATTTGCGAAGAAAAAAATAATGAAAGATGAAAATAAAATAAATGATAAATATTTTTTTATGTCTTTAAAGTGTAGAATATATAAATGCGAACCCTATCCCACGTGTTAACACGAACGGCGAGATTCACAGCACGATTCTTAGAAGGCGAAGGCGTCGGTATTGTAGCATCCGATTTAAGAGAGAATTATTAGCTCTAATGAAATCCTAATTAGTGGATGATGTAATTTTCTACCTAATTGAATAAATGAGGTCATAGATTATGTCATAAAGGAGGATTTATTTCAATATTTACACGTTGGAAATTATGGTGCGGACACCAGAGCGAGCGAGAAGCACGAACCGGCGAGCCGTCGGTACCGTACGCGGAGCATCACTCGGGCTACAGCGGCTTCCATCTGGCTCGGAGACAGCTTGGAGACTCCCCCTTGAGTCTCGATATTTATAGTTTATTGGGACTTTGTTTGTGTGTATTGTGTGTTTTATTCGGATTGTAATTCGGATTGTAAGAGGGGTATATGTGTAATTTGGGATCACCCGGGTCCCGCGGGCCCCCCTACCTCTTCCCCATTGATCCACCTCATCTCTAGGGCCCATGTGGGGTCAGTCAACCTTCCAATAGTGGGCTTCTAGAAGAGTGGACCAAGGGGGGGACAAGTGTTTAAAATAGTCCAAGAAGGGGGCATGAAGGTCAAGGGGGCGCCCCTCCTTTACTATATTATATTAGGAATTTTAGTTTATTTTATTTAGTTCCAAATCACATGGGAGAATAAAAATGTGGACTCCCCCTTTTACCCTCCCCAACCCGAGATCTAGGGTTAGTTTGTGTCATTTTGCATTTCACATAAAAGGCTTGTAATTCCCATTTTGTTACAAATAATGCAAAGAAAATAAAGGAATTTGTTCCAAAGGCAAGGGCCGCCCCTCTCTCTCTCTCCTCTCTTCTTCTTGCAGCTGGGAAGACTGTATTCTGAGGTAGGAAGCCTCATCTATCTGGTGTGGAGTTCGTCGTTGCCGCCGCCGCTGCCATCGAGCCGCCGTTGCACTGCCACCGCCTCTGTCGGTATTCTACCAATCGGATGACAGCAGGCCATTCTCGGATTTTTAACTCTTAGCCACGAGTACATCTGGAGCCCAAACGTTTAGGGTGAGTTCCAGGGGTCTTTACCACGTCCCAGAAAATTTTGTTGAGCTTCCAGCTTCCATTTTGTAATTTTTCATTTTCGTTCTTCCTTTCAACCCAGATCTGCCAGCTTTCAGTCCAGATTCACAATAGCTCTGAGTTTCCCCTCTTCGGACCTCTTCTTGATTTTTTCTTGAGCCTCCAATTTTAATGGAGGTTCTGTCCAACACTCCCTCCATCCATGAATTTTTGTGGAATTTATAAAGGCCTTCACCTATTTTCTAAAAATCACTTTCAGATCCCACTCAATTCTATCTGCCTCTGTCCAGAACCGACCACCCGCCAGTATAAAATCTCTTTCCCCATTCAAACCTCCACCAAATCAGTCATAAGAATTATTGCCATTTTCCTCTCTATTCCCTCTAGAACTTTCATGCAGATCTCATCTTCTGATTCGGAGGTCTACCCCGCGGTCAATTCCAACTCTCAGGAAACTCAGTTTCTGCCCAGTCAGATCTGAGACTGAGAACAGGCTGGTTCTAAAATCGCCCATCAGAAGCAAGACTCTGGTGAATTTTTTCGAGTCCCATAGCGTCGAAGGATTTCAAGTCAGCGTTCCAACGGCGCTGGTTTCGTGCCGATCCGAAATTGGTGCTGATCGCAGTAGCCGATCTTGTTGGGTCGCGCGCTAGAAAATAGAGGTTACAGATCCGTGGACAGCACTTCCGAGAAGTGGTGATCGGAGCAGCCCGGCCTCCGACCGGCGATCCAGCCCTACCGCCGTCCAAGGAGGCGCGCCTCCAGGTGTCTCCACCACAGCGGGACCCACCCCGTCTGGTCCGGAAGGGTGAGCAGCATGTGGGCCCCACGAACCCGTAGATCGTGTCGTCCAGACAGCACTAAAATGCGACTTTCGGCGCCGACGGACGACATCAAGATGCTGCCCGTCAACCCAATTCCCGCTACTCCCGGGCCCCACATGTTACCTATTACCTCCTTGCGTGGAGTGGGTCAAATCTTTGTACCGCAGTATATTTGTTTAACCGGGAGTACAGGATTGGCCGGGGTTGTCTTCCCCACGCCGGGAGCGTGGAGGTAACGATCTCGACTTCTTGGCATTTACTTGCTTAGCTAGTATATGGTCGTGTGCCACTGTTGAGTGCGATAGGAACCTAGCCCGTGAGTCCATGTCACCCTTGTGAGCGAGAGAGTGACCCGTCTCGTGGCTCGATCCGAGCACGGATGTGAGTCGACCACCCTTGACTCTGCCGGTTTCTCAACCGCACGGATCTGCATTTACCCTCGCTTGGGACGACGGGTGAGCTTGCGTTTCTGTTAACGACGTATAGCCCATAAGAGCTCTTAGTGTCGGGCCAAAGTGTCTCCATTGTTGTATGTTGATGGTCATGTCCGTATTTAGAGTCCAAGGTCCGCATCACTTAGATTCGGTCCCCGTGTCCATCCCGCATCAGTTTGGTATCAGAGTGAGTTGAGTCTAGGGTAGTCGTTGGATAAGTCTTGCACGGTCTAAGTCGAGTCTAGGATCATCATTATTTTCAAAAAAAAATATTTTAAAACTGCATTTCATCCCGATAATCTGGTATTTTAAAAGGTGTTGTCCGAACGTTAGGCTACACCTATCGGGAAGGCCGCACACTTGCGCGAGTGATCTTCGGATCGATTAACTCCGTCACGTACCGGATATTGATTTAGGTCTAGGTGCATTAGTCGGTGTTTACTTTAGTCTGTGTCTCCTAGTTCGTGTGTCTTTGCATGCCCACCCGTCGAGATACCCAATACTCGCCACCTCCACCTATGGCGGATTCCCGAGCCCGTAGCTCTGATGAGCCTTCGACGGCCGTGATGTTCCGAGCCCTCATGGATCGTCTTGATACGCATATGGATGGCCTTAGTACGCCTCTAGATGGCGTAGGAACGCGTCTAGAAGGGAGGATGAAAGCCCTCGAGGATAGGGCCGAAGCTTCGGACTAGTCCATCCAGGGTCTTGTAGGGAGGATTGCTGTCCTCGAGAGGGCCTGTTTGACACATTTATTTTATTTAGTTTATTTTATTTATTTATTGATTTATTTATTTATTGGCGTGCTAGTCACCGAAGTGATAATTTTATTGTGCGCTCGATCTGACTTGGTCAGTCGATTGTGAGTGATCGTGTCTGGACTAGAAGTCCGTCGTACCATAAAGGCTATGACGTTAATTACGCCCTTCCAAGGAAGGACAACCCTTGATTAAATGCTAAAGGTAGGAGGATGACAGCTGTAAAGCCACATGCTCAAGAGAGACGGAAGTCGTTCATTTGCAAGACGTTAAATGGATTAGACGGAGCAGGGGTTGGTTATTTTCGAGATAAAACCGACGCCATATTCCCACCATCTTGGACCATGTCGAGTGGGGAATAGGGAACCACCCATGCAGTGGCAGGGTGGGATCTGTAAAAGATCGGGCATAACTGACCCAGAATCCGAGTAAGCACCGGCATGACATGACGCGCCCCGTGCGTACGCGATGTTGCATCCATATCTCCCCTTCAAAGGACCATCGGAGAGCATGTAGGGACATAGCTCCGTGGGCCAACGGGGTTGAGAGGTAGGACATCACAGCTACCTGGCAAGGTATGTGTAAATTTCGGTAGCATGTCCCCTCAACTTAGATTATGCCAAGAGAGGATAGGTCATCATCCACGGAGTGCCGGGATGACAACCGAACGAGGATGGGCGTCGGGCCCCGGGACATTGCTTACCTTTATTCCATCGTTTAATATCCCCTTGAAATCCCTCGGAACTCATGTAATGACATGGCCCTTTGGGTTCACAAGGGTGAAATCTGGATCGGGAATGAAGACTGTAGGGGAGGCCTTCCCCATTACTATGTCTTCTCAAGGCATTCATGACGATCTATGAACATCCCCGGGGCATGTGTGTATGGAGACCGAAGATTGAAGGATGTCAGTGTAGAAGAGGGCCTCTGACTGGGTTTCATCGGTCGAAGAAGGAGGGGCTCTCGGCACGGTTTTGGTTGGCCAAAAGGAGGCTTCTTGGCATGGTTTTAATTGGTTAAAAGGAAGGTCTCGGCGTGGCTTTATTGGCCAAGAAGGGGGCTTCTCGGCATTGTTTTAATTGGCCAAGAAGGGGGCTTCTCGGCGACGGCTTCCCGGCGCGCTCATGATCGCGCCGAGAAGGTGGCGCCGAGTCAAGCTTGCATGAGGGGTTTGCCTTGGACTATAGGGGAAGGGGTCCCGGCGTAGGGCTTCCCGGCGCGCTCCTGGCCGCGCCGAGAGTCTGGCGCCGGGAGGCTTGCACAGAGACTCACATGAAAAGGGTTGAAACAGCTTGGTTTGTCGTTTAGCTGAAGAGGGAGACCTCTCGGCTGGATAGTTCTCGGCGGGGAAATGTGCACGCCGAGAAGATGAAATCGCTGCGGGGTTTCAGGGTTTACAGAGTTCATACGATGCTCTGCTTCTGGGATTTCCGAGTTTTCTGGCTGCGATTGAAGTTGAATTTGAAGTATAGGAAGGGGGATTTCATGGATATTTCCCTGAAAAAGGGCTAAGGGGGGGGATCTGGAGGGCAGGATTGATGGGGAATGAGACCATCGCCTGGATCTCTGAAGACTTTGTTTTATTTCTGCCGCCGGCCGTCTGGGGATCAAGAGATGACTGTCTCTGATCCCCTGGACGAACCCAATAGCATCTGAAACCCGATGGCTGAGGAACCTTTGGGATCGAACTCCAGACCCTAATCATCCAAGGGATTAGGATGGAGGGTCGAGAGATCGAGATAGTCATTCACTGGCATCCACGGAATAGCAGCGATCCAAGGAATCGATATACCCTCGTATAGCCAGTGGTTCAGGGGACCAAGAGATTGATGTCTCTGGTCCCTGAACAGCACAAGGAGGGGCCCGGTTTCCATGCCTCTAAAGCAAAGATTCATATGGAGTATTAAATATTTTTGCATAAATGATGAACGTGTAAAGATAAGCGGAGAGCAGGCATTTCGATCAAAGGAGAACAAACATCTGAATCAATAGATCCCCAAATGGGCAATCGTTGACATTTCATTGCATCGCATCAAAGCCTTACATCGATGTGAAATAGAAATGCAAAGCAGAAAGGTAGAGATTGAGACCGGAACTGGCCGGCTACCTTCGATAAATCGAGACAAAAGCCCAGTAAATTACATCAGTAGAAAAGAAAAGATAGGATGGGGAGGGCGGAGCATTGACTCCTCTCCCTCCCCCTAGCAGCCCACCTAGAGCCCCTTTTCTCCTTCTTTTCTTCTGCTTCTTCTCTTCCGCTTCTTCTCTTCTCTCAGCCGAGGGGGACTCTCTCTTGGCAGGACTCCCACTCTACTCTTTCTTTTCTGGCTTCTTTTTCTCTTCTTCTTCTTTCTATTCTCCTTCTATCTCTTTCATCTATTCTTCTCTCTCTTTTTTTTTGTCTCTCGAAGGGAGGGGGGCTTTTATAGCCACTTTTCTCCCTCTCTCGACAGCAGCATCACGGCGCCCCCAAATGGAGCTTCCCGGTGCGCATTTGACCAGGCTCTCGGCGCCCTCTTTGCAGGCCCAATTAAAGCCTTTTTTTTTAGCCACTTTCACAGACCCATTTGGGTCTTTCAAGGACATCATCACCCGAAAGGGCCTTTCATTGATGACATATCTTGTATCGAGATAATCATTACAGTTTTCATCAGTCCGTAGACCGGGATTTCATCAGTCCGTAGACAGGGGTTTCATCAGAATTGCCATCTGAACGGTGACAAGACCGGGTATTATCTTATCGATATCGTCACTTGAATGGTGACGGGCTCGGGCATCAGCTTTAGTCCGACAAGACTTCCGCCGGGTGTATAATCTGTGGGGACCATTCTTCTTCTGTTCTGACTTTGCAAAGCCTTTGCCATCTTCATCTGCCGGTACCGGCTTCGTCTTCAACTCCTATTGCATCTGTCAGTAAGCCGACATCTGACTTACCCTGACATATCATCCGTGGATTCTTGGGCGAAACGGTAGTACAGCTCTCATTAAAGGGCTGGAAGGTCTCATCAATCGAGTGACTGCTGCTTTACCAGTGCTGCCGTCTGAGTGACATTGGCACCGGGCATCAGCTTTGCCGACAAGGGCTTTAGCCGAGCAGACAGTTGATGAGCTTTATCATTGGTCTTTCACTGTTGGTCCGACCCACTTTTCAATTATGTTTTCACCCTTGTTCATTTTCCAGGTGTCAACAAATGCCCCCCACCTGCGGGCGGCGTAAGCGCAGAATAAGCGGCACGGGGCTTGCAGGTGTCTTTCATCATTCGAGGGTATCTTCCTCAATTTGCCTTTAATCAGGTCCTCAGACATGATCATCTTGATGCAACAATATTTTGCACTCTTATCTTCCCTTTTCACATTTTCATTCTTCATATTTTCTTTATTTTCAGCAATTTGGAGCCTCTTAGCCCAGAGCATTGACTTCTCGGTGTGAGCCTCTGTGTGAAGGGCATCTCGGCGTGAAGCTTCTCGGCTTGGAGCTCTCGGCGTGGAGGGCCTTGGGCAGGGCTTCTCGGCGCGCCTCTGACCGGGCTCTCGGCCTGGACCTCTCGGCACGCCCTGGCGGAAGGGGGCCTCGGCCTGGGGTTCTCGGCCTGGGGTTCTCTGCGCGCCTTCTGGCCGCCGGGGGCTCTCGGCCTGGGCGGTTCTCGGCGCGCAATTCTTCGCGCCGAGAGCTGCTTGCTTGGGCCTCTATTTGAGGCGCCGAGACTTGTTTTTTTCTCATTCTCACCATTTATTTCTCTTTCTTCATCTTCTGATTTCTTCTTCCGTTTTCTTTCATCGGCGGGAGCTTCGTCTCCTCTCGGCCGCCCTCGTCTCTCTTCCCGTTTGGTCGGATCTCACCTGGGTAGGACAATACTAGGGATTTAATCCCTTTTTCTTTCGGGATCACCCCCTCTTGGTTGGTGATTCCCTATTCTTTTTGGGCAGACCCTGAATAAGGGGAGATGCTGCCAAAATTTTTATAGAATCTCATATTACAATCTACACAAGACTGGCCTTTAATTCACACTTTTTCTTCGACCGCAGGCGCTGCAATGGCTTCCAGTTCTGATGTTTCATCTTCCGGATCTGTTGGTGCTAGCTCATCGGCCCAGCCAGACATATCTCGAGCCACAGTGAATTGGTTGAATGTGCATAACCTGGATTTCGGTTATGACAGGATTGCTTCATTTGACGAATCATCTGACTCTGAAACGGACACCGTGTCGACAGCCCGGGTATACTCCACGGCGACTGAGACATGCTTCAGGCGAGATGGTAACTATCGGCCAGACCTCCCGAAGGACCGACATTTGATGCCGTTCATCCGGACTTTCACAGTGGGCGGCATGCGAGATTACCGGATAGCTCGCGTAGTTGAAGCTGCCATCCTTGCTAAGCGAGATAGCCTGAAGGACTCAGTGTATCGCAGCAAGGCCATCTATCTTCCTGGGGAAAAGCGCCACTAGGATGCCGTCCTTGGTATATCGGAGCTGGAACCAGAGAAGAAGATGCTGGTCCGGGCCCCGGAATTCACACCAGCCCGGTGGGATAATGTTAGCGGCCGAGTTCATAGGGAGAAGCCCGGCTATGGTATGTTGTTGGCACCATTAAAGTGGGGATATCGCGAAGAACCCTTCATGCTGAATTGTTCGGCCGTTCAGTTCAAGTACCTTCTGGCCGCTGGCTGGTTCGGAGACACCAAAATCACTGACGCCCACCTATTCCGAGTGGGGGCAGTGGAGTTTACAGAGTTTGTTCTGCTAGAATATGCCCCCCTGTTAATCAGAGCAGGGGTGTACCACAGTGTCTTCGCTTCTAGATTCCGGTATCCCATATCCCGAGGGCTGTGCTGTGGAATGTTTGAAGTGTTCTGCCCTTTATTCAACACTTTCTATACAGTAGAGGGGGAGACATCCCTGGATCTCTGGAGTTTATCACAGCTCTCCGGCCTGCCCATTGATGGCGAGCCGTATGAGGAGGTTTGCTTGTCAGATTCCGAGAAGGATAACTCTGATGGCGAGGGCAAGTATTCCATCGGCTTCTCATATCGATATCTGATGAAGGTATACCGCTCCATCTGTCTGGCGTACAGCAGGGGGTCCTCTAAAGGCTATCAACCCCGAGAGAAAGGCAGCAAAATGAGGGTCCGGATAGGGCAGTGGATCCAGTATTTCTTTGACGGTCCCCTGAAGTATGCAGACTTTCCTTCTATGGGTACGGCTGCTAGCAGGCAGGTGAGGGCTCCCCGTTATAAGTCGGCGCTACCCTCCTCATTGCGCCGTGCAGGCAGCGGTGGTCCCAACCCAGCAGGCGTAGACCCCATCACACACTGCGCATCTTATTTCACATTTTGGCTGTGCACTTTTGCTCTCCCACAAGGGGACGAGACAGTCATTCGGCCAGAGGCCATATATCCAGCTTGTCAGATGGCATGGGGGATGAAGCTGTCGCTCTGCCCAGTGGCCCCGTGTTTGATATATAAATCTTTGGGGGACCTGTACAAGCATCGGACTCCGCGTTCTTTGAGGACCGTGGGTCCTTTTCATTTCTTCAACGCCTGGGTCTGCAGTATATTCCCCGAATTAGCTCCGAGAACCTTGCAGGCGGATACAGTGTCACCTAGGATGGTTGAATTTGCCAGCGCTGAGCCTGGTCCCTTTTATGATCAGCTATTTAAAATAAGGGGCCGACTGATAAAAGTACCAGTGGACGCCCCTGGCAGCATACATTTCTGGAGCTTGGCAGCAGGTTCAGCTCCTTTGATTGATCCTCAGAGAGAGTGCAAGCTGGAGGAGATAGAGACATATATCCACCCTGTCTCAGGGGTCAACACTGCTCGGCCAATCCTGGAATCGGAGCTGGTGAGATGGGCCATGGCAATTCAGCCCAGTGTTTTGGTTTACAGAAAGGGTGGCCTGCTTCTGTTGGAGCCATACTATCCGTTCCGCTTTGGGCGAAACTTCGGCTACGATCAGCATATTCCTACCTCAGCTGCCCAATTTCCCCTAGATAGCCGGGCCAAGCACGGGTCCATCATTGTTGGCGAGGGCCGGTTGTGGTGGGATTTCTATCATCGCCAGGATGATGTAGTTTTCAGGGTGCCCACTGTTTCTAACCGTGTTCCCCGGGTAACACCAGAATATATCAAATGGTGGAATATCCGGACCGACTTTTATAGGGACGGTAGGGGTGCCTTCTGGGACGTGGCAGAGCGCTCCTTCTTGAAATAGCAACCTGGGCCAGTGTTTGATATTTTCGAGGCCCACTTGAAAAAACTTTACTCATAGCATCTGAGGGAGGCGGAGAATTATCTGACTCAGCGGCGGGCCTTGAAGGAAAAGAGTTCCGAGCCGCTTGCTCCTGTCTTCGCTGCTATCAACGAGGACACCTTTATGCAGAGTTTGAAACATCTGAGCCATGTAGGGGGCGCTCGCTTGGAAGTGCAGCAATACCCATTTCCTGTCGAAGAGCCGCTCCCGATAGTAGCTTTCTGGAGGGGTCCAGTTGATAAATTTCATCCATATAGGACGTTTGTACGCCGAGAAGATAGAACTCAGACGTACTATAGGCAAACGTCCTGGCTGTTCATTCTGCTGAATTTGCATGGATTATCTGCAGAAAGCCCGATAGCTGGCATTTTGAACAAGCCACTGTTTATATCATTTCATTATGTCGATGACTGGGGCATGGACCATCTTGACTTGTTTCGATGCCTTGACTTTCGCGGCCATAATGATCTGGCAGCTTTGGTAGAGAAGTGCCAGCTATTTGGTGATGTGTGCTGGCTCATCAAGGAGGCTGCTTCCCGCTCCAAGGAGGTAGCTTACATGTACTGGCCACTTTCTGTATTCTATGATGGCCCGGCAGGTAAGATTTCTTCTTTTCTGATTGCAGTGTTTTATGCTTAGCATCTGAATTTTACATCCGCTGATCCCATCATCCTTCTGCCATTCTTAACAGACCGGCCTGATATAAAGCGGCAGGGGCTCTATAGAAAGATTATTACGTAGGCTGAGAAGCCCACTTATTTTGAAGTCCCTGCTGCAGCGCCGACCACTACTCCCCTGCCTCCCGGCAAGAAGAGGAAGGCTTCCGCAGTCAAGACTGCAGTTGGGAAGGCCAGGAAGGCCAAAAAGGCCCACATTCAACAGTCGACTTCGGTGGCGATGGATACTGGGACCCCTCTCCCTGACATTCCATCATTCGATGAGTTTGAGCTGCAAAGGGAGGCTGCTTCGACACCGGTTCAGGGTAACATCAACAGCTTGCATTTGCATTCTTCACTGTCTTCTGCAGGATCTCAAAGAAGTCCTTGAATCTGACCCATTCTTCTTGCACAGCCGAAGAGACAGTCATAGCACCTTCTGTGGTGGAGACCAGATTGCCTTCTCCTACGCCGTCTAGTGAGGCGAGGGGTAAGTGTATCTTCTCATCTGTCTCATACCTGTATTTTTTTTCTTTGCTACATTTCTCAGAGGTCTCTTTTTGCATCGGCGGCAGGCGAGGAGCAGACTGAGGCTGTGGTGACAGAAGAGTTGCTTCAACCACAGGAAGGTCACAAGGCTCAGTCGAAGCAGTGTGCCGTTCCGGCCAGGCGCATAATTACCCGGTCTACATCTCGGCATGTTTTAGAGGTGGCCCCACAGCGTATAGCTAGTGTGGAAATATCCTCAGGCAGTTCTAAGACTGCCTCTGATGAGGAGGAAGCAACCTTCAGCGACAGTGAGGGAGATGCTCCTGAACCAGAGGCCCCACTTGTATTTGCAAAGGGTGTTCCGTCTTTTCAGCCGGCTAAGCTGGTGGTGTTATCTCCTGAGGAGGAGTTGCAGGAGGAGTTTGCCGGGCTCGATATCGAGATTGACATAACTTCACCATTTGTCATTCCGACTACGGAGCTTCCTTCTCTTTCACCCCACTTCGAGGATGTGGACCCTGCTTCAAGGGTGGGTTCCTTTTCATGTTTGTTGCTTCATCTGCCCCTTCTTCTTTTATATCTAGCGCTAAAGTTGCTTTGTTTTGGTCTCAGGGCATTGCCATTGCTAGCTCAGACACAACTGCGGCTATCACGGACATTTCCTCCATAAACTGGGCTATTGTCCCTTTTCAGCCTTTAACTTGCACGGGAATTCCCGAGATCATTCGCCCTGTGCCGGCGTGGATACAGTCCTCGACAGATTTAGCATCGTTGGACTTAGGATCACCAGGAGAGATTTCCATCCTTGTCAGGGCCTCAGAGTTCAGAGCCGAAGTAGACCCATCCAGAAGCTCTGCTTTCATATCGGCTGCCATAATGTCAACTACGCCTGAGTCAGCAGTCCCTGCCACAGTGGCTATAGAAACTGGATTTCTGCCTTTACAGACTAGAGACCCTTCGCCCCCATTATCAGGAAGAGTAGCTGAAGATGAAGCCCTTATTCAGAAGATTCATGAAGAGATAGCTCCATCATTCATCGGTCCTCCCTCTGCTGATGTTCAAGCCATAGCACCCGAGACGGAGGGGGAATCATCAGTTCAGCCAGAGGGCACGGAGAGGGACCGGCCAGTTCTCCCAGCAGATTTACCGTCCTCATCCTCTCAGCCGGATGTCACACTGTGGGCAGACATCGATAGCGAAGTGACCTTCGAAGTGATCCCCTCTGCTTCTTTTGGCTTTGCATCGTCTGAGAGCTTTGTCTGGCAGAACCTGGATATGCTGCGCCAGCTGGTAGAATCTCAGCCTGGCTTGACATATTTGCAGCTGAAGGAAATTGCTGATCGCTTCACTGCCGGTCTGCAGGCTATGGGTTGCCCTCTGGACACATGGGCTCAGCGGGTCTTGCTTTTGCTTAAATTCGTGCATCGGAGGGATTTCTTAGCACGGACCATGGTTGATAAGCTAACGGCGCTGAAATTGTAGAGGTCGGAATGCAAATCCAAGTTGGGGAAGCTAACACTTATGCTTGATGGACGCCGGGCTGAGCTAGAAGGTGCTATTCAACGGGAAGAAGCTGTGCGGGACCGGATAGCCCTATTGGAGATGGAACTCTCTGGACTTCGAGCCGAACTGCAGCAACTCTCCTTTATCCGGCCGCAGTCTGAAGAGGAGGTAGCCTCGCTGGAGGGACGGGTGATGTCTCTTCAGGACATGTCCATTGGGCTTCAGGAGGAGGAAGCGCGCCTTCATGAGCTAGGAGCCGCCCCTTATGTGGGTCTTCTAGCCTTCGAAGATATATTCCGGCGGCCGTGAATTGTTTATCCCTCCCTTTTTTATTTTCTTCTGTAATGTGATGTCCCCTCAGGGCCCTTCATGTATTCCCTTTTTATTGGAAAGGAATCTCTTGGCTTCAAGCGTCTCCATCTTACTTTGCATATGGTTTTATCACTTTGGGAAGTGGGGTAGCGGTTTTGACAATCCCTCACGCGAACGGCTCGTACTTGGCAGGAGAGCGTCCACCCCTTCAGAGAAAGGATGGGGGACTCGCTCCACCGCGTGACGGCATCCGAAGAGGTGCTTAAACCGGATTTTGTGAGTGGCAGCAAAAATCCTTCCAGCCATGTGCGCCGTAAAGGAGACAATTTGCAGGAGTGTGAAAGGAGAGGTTCCATCAGAATAGACGTGAGGTCTAGACTGGGTAGGGGTTATAGTAGGTGGGACAATTAAAGGATATGTGGTTTTCATCAAGACAGACGTAGGGTCTGAACTGAATAGGGTTTCATCATTGATCGGGATGAAATGCCAGTCGATCAATAGTTGGTTTCATCATCGATATTGGGTTTATATCGATGCAAGAGGAGTTTCATAAGTTTCATCAGAATAGACGAAAGGTCAAAGCTGGCAGGGTTTTATCATTGATCGGGCGAGGTGCCGGTCGATCAACAATTGATTTCATCATCGATATTGGGTTTATATCGATGCAAGGAGATTTCATAATTTTCATCAGAATAGACGAAAGGTCTAAACTGCATGGTTTCATCATTGATCGGGCAGGGTGCCGGTCGATCAACAGTTGGTTTCATCATCGATATTGGGTTGATGCCGATGCAAAGGGTTTTATAAGTTTCATCAGAATAAACGAGAGGTCTAAACTGGGTAGGGTTTCATCATTGATCGGACGAGGTGCCAATCGATCAACAGTTGGTTTCATCATCGATATTGGGTTGATATCGATGCAAAGGGTTTTATAAGTTTCATCAGAATAGACGAAAGGTCTAAACTGGGTAGGGTTTCATCATTGATCGGGCGAGGTGCCTATCGACCAACGGTGGGAAGTGTGTGAAGGTGTAGGTCTCATCAGGACAGACGTAAGGTCTATTCTAATAGGTTTTATCGCAGGTGGGACTTTGCCAAGAAATGCGTAGATTTTATCAGGACAGACGTGAGGTCTGAACTGGATAGGCTTTAGCCAAATGATGATGGGTTTCATTGTCGGTGGGACGTTTGAAAGAGGGTATGTAGATTTTATCAGGGTAAACGTAAGGTCTACCCCGGAAGGGTTCTGTCGTCGGCGGGGCGCGGAAACAGTTGACCGACGGAAGGCTTCATCAATAGAAGGGAGGTAAAGGTAGCGTGCCGGTTGGCATGGAACTTTTTAAATTACCACATTACTGACCCAAGTGCCCTTTCGGGTTTTCACCGGAGCCAGCCCCCTCTTACTTTTGCCCATGCGCCCTTTCGGGTTTTCACGTGACGGGGTACCCGATTTTGCCTGCAGTGCCCTTTCGGGTTTTCACCACAGCTGGGTTTTTGGCCATTTTTGCCCTTATCCGGGATGTCCGAACAAGTCTGGCGGGATATCTCTATTTTTAACCCCATTTTTTTTATATATACATATGTTTCCTGAATTGGGACTTCAGCACGGATCAAGCGATGTGCTGCTTCATTAGTGCATGTTCTTATCATCGGTATTGGGTATATACCGACGCAAGGATTTTATAGGTTTCATCAGGGTAGACGTAAGGTCTACACTGGGCTGGTTTTATCATTGATCGGGCAAGGTGCCGATCGACCAATGGTAGGTTTCATCACGGCAGGACGTAAAGGGGTATGCAGATTTGATAGGGCGGGTTTCTTTGTCGATCGGGCAGGATGCCCATTGATCGAAGGTGGGTTTCATCATTGGTATTGGGTCTATACCAATGCGAGGATCTTATGAACCTCATCAGAATAGACGTAAGGTCTACACTGGCTGGTTTTATTGTTGATCGGGCAGGGTGCCAATCGATCAACAGTAGGTTTCATCATCGGTATTGGGTTTATACCAATGCAAAGGTTTCATGGGTTTCATCGGGATAGACGTAAGGTCTAAGCCGGATAGGTTTCATCATTGATCGGGCAGTGCGCCTAATCGGTCAACAGCTGGTTTCATCATCGGTGTTGGGTTTATACCAATGCAAAGATTTCATAGGTTTCATCGGGATAGACGTAAGGTCTAAGCCGGATAGGTTTCATCATTGACCGGACAGTGCGCCTAATCGGTCAACAGCTGGTTTCATCATCGGTATTGGGTTTATACCAATGCAAAGATTTCATAGGTTTCATCGGGATAGACGTAAGGTCTAAGCCGGATAGGTTTCATCATTGACCGGACAGTGCGCCTAATCGGTCAACAGCTGGTTTCATCATCGGTATTGGGTTTATACCAATGCAAAGATTTCATAGGTTTCATCGGGATAGACGTAAGGTCTAAGCCGGATAGGTTTCATCATTGACCGGACAGTGCGCCTAATCGGTCAAGTGCTGGTTTCATCATCGGTATTGGGTTTATACCAATGCAAAGATTTTATAAGTTTCATCAGAATAGACGAAAGGTCTAAGCCGGATAGGTTTCATCATTGACAGGGCAGTGCGCCAAATCGGTCAACAGCTGGTTTCATCATCGGTATTGGGTTTATACCAATGCAAAGATTTTATAAGTTTCATCGGGATAGACGTAAGGCCTAAGCCGGATGGGTTTCATCATTGACCGGGCAGTGCGCCTAATCGGTCAAGTGCTGGTTTCATCATCGGTATTGGGTTTATACCAATGCAAAGATTTTATAAGTTTCATCAGAATAGACGAAAGGTCTAAGCCAGATAGGTTTCATCATTGACCGGGCAGTGCGCCAAATCGGTCAACAGCTGGTTTCATCATCGGTATTGGGTTTATACCAATGCAAAGATTTTATAAGTTTCATCGGGATAGACGTAAGGCCTAAGCCGGGTAGGGTTTCATCATTGATCGGGCGAGGTGCCAATCGATCAACGAGAAGTTTATGACGGGAGGCAAGGTTTCCTTTAGGATCACCATATTACTGGCCCAAGCGCCCTTTCGGGTTTTCACCGGAGCCAGCCCCCTCTTGCTTTTGCCCACGCGCCCTTCCGGGTTTTCACGTGGCGGGGTACCCGATTTTGCCTACAGTGCCCTTTCGGGTTTTCACCACAGCTGGGTTTTAGCCATTTTTGCTCTTGCTCAGAAAACCTGAACAAGACTGGCAGGGTATCTCTATTTTTAACCCCATTTTTTACTTATTTATTTTCATTCTTTTATTCTCTCTTCCCCTCTTTTTGGGAGGGTAACAAGTCGGACTGTCATTAGATCATGATGAGGGATGGCTCGGCTAGGGCGGAGTGCCGCTAGACCAAGGAAGAAGGGTAGCTCGGTTAGGGCGGAGTGCCGCTAGACCAAGGAAGAAGGGTAGCTTGGTTAGGGTGGAGCGTCGCTAGACCAAGGAAAAGGGTAGCTTGGTTAGGGCGGAGTGCCGCTAGACCAAGGAAAAGGGTAGCTCGGTTAGGGCAGAGTGCCACTAGACCAAGGAAAAGGGTAGCTTGGTTAGGACAGGGTGTCGCTAGACCAAGGAAGAGGGGTAGCTCGGTTAGGGCGGAGCGCCGCTAGACCAAGGAAAAGGGTAGCTTGATTAGGACAGGGTGTCGCTAGACCAAGGAAGAGGGTAGCTTGGTTAGGACAGAGTGTCGCTAGACCAAGGGAGAAGGGTAGCTCGGTTAGGGCGGAGTGCCGCTAGACCAAGGAAGAGGGTAGCTTGGTTAGGGCGGAGCGCCGCTAGACCAAGGAAAAGGGTAGCTTGGTTAGGGCGGAGTGCCGCTAGACCAAGGAAATGGGTAGCTTGGTTAGGACGGAATGTCACTAGACCAAGGAAGAGGGTAGCTTGGTTAGGGCGGAGCGTCGCTAGACCAAGGGAGAAGGGTAGCTCGGTTAGGGCGGAGTGCCGCTAGACCAAGGAAGAGGGTAGCTTGGTTAGGTCAGAGCGCCGCTAGACCAAGGAAAAGGGTAGCTTGGTTAGGGCGGAGTGCCGCTAGACCAAGGAAAAGGGTAGCTTGGTTAGGGCGAAGTGCCGCTAGACCAAGGAAATGGGTAGCTTGGTTAAAACGGAATGTCACTAGACCAAGGAAGAGGGTAGCTTGGTTAGGGCGGAGTGCCGCTAGACCAAGGGAATGGTAACTTTTAGCCTGATTACTCGGGGAATATTGGTTGGGCAGCATGATACAGCTTTAGGTGTCTACCGTTGAGTGGTGAGAATTGGATTTCCCCTCGATAGTTAACAACCATGTAGGCCCCTCCTTCGTAGACCCTATATATCACATAAGGACCTTCCCAATTAGGATTTAGCTTTCCTTTTGGGTTGGACGCCATGACTTCTCTTTTCTTGACCATGACAAGGTCACCTTTCTTAAATTCTCGTCCTTTTACGAGTTTGTTGAACGCAGTGGCCATGCGGGCCTGATACATCTGGATATTCTTCTGAGCTTGGAGACGCTTCCCTTCCAATTCAGCCAATTCTTGTAATCTTCTTTCTGCATTGGTTTGTTCGCCATGGGCCAGGTCATATTGGACTGTCACTCTGAGTGACGGGACTTCCAGCTCTAATGGAACTACTGCCTCTGAGCCATATACCAGTGAGTATGGCAAGCACCCTGTAGGTGTCTTGAAGACAGTGCGGTATGCCCACAGAGCTTCATACATCTTTTCTTCCCAGTCCTTCTTATTAGAACTAACGACTTTAGCCAACAAGGTGCATAAAGTTTTGTTGAAGGCTTCTACCAATCCATTTGCCTGTGGATTGTAAGGAGTGGAAGTCCTCCATTCGATCTTATACTTTTCGGCAAGCCGATAGATCTTTTGATTTCTGAAATGACTTCCATTATCAGATATTATCCGGCTGGGGATCCCAAACCGGAAGATAATGTTCTGCTTGATGAATCTGGCAACCAGCTCACCAGTCACTTCTCGTAATGCTATAGCTTTCGCCCATCGGGAGAAGTAATCTGTTATTGCCAGTATGTACTTATGTCCGGCTGATGAGGTCGGTAGTGGGCCGACTACATCAGTTCCCCATTGTGCAAACGGCCAGCTAGGGACTGTAGGGTGCAGAACGACAGGTGGCCTTCTAGGCACAACAGCATGCTCCTGACATTTCTGGCATGACTTTGCAAACTTGCAACAGTCTTCAAACATAGTGGGCCAATAGTAGCCCAGCTTCTTGATTTCTATCTTCATCTTAGGGCCAGCTTGATGAGCACCTGCCGTCCCAGCATGTATTTCTTTCATTGCTTGCCAAGCTTCCTCAGTAGACAGACAGCGGAGCAAAATCTTCTTGCGTGCATCTGCCATTATTCGGAACAGAGTTCCATTTCTGAATTCATAAGAATCTTTGATCCTTAGAAGTTTCATCTTTTCTTCTCTTTTCTGCGGCAGCTGTTGGTGTGAAAACCATTGTAGCAGGTGTTGTCTCCAATCAGATGCTTGTTCTGTACTGATCATGGCGACTTCATTTTCTTCGGGGCAGCCTTCTAGCATGCTGGGGACTTGCCGCCGGTTTATAACAACAATGTTCAGTGTCTCATCTGGTGGGACTGCTATTGAGCTGGCTAGCTTTGCCAATGCATCAGCCTGGGCATTATGTGCACGGCCCACATGCTTGAGCTCAATATGATAGAATTTCGCCATGAGGCGCACAGCTTTTTGGTGGTAGGGGTTCAACTCCGGCTTTCGCACTTCGAACTCCCCTTGGATTTGCTTTATTATCAACATTGAATCCCCGAATACCTGAAGCATCTGGATGCCCATGTTGAGGCTAATGTGCAACCCGATTATCAGAGCTTCATACTCGGCTTCATTATTAGTGCAGGGCTTGTTTATAGAACAGGAAGTATGCACAACCTCCCCCTCTGGCGATCTTAGCACAATACCGGCTCCGGCCCGTATTCTGGTCTTTCCATCGGAGTCCGTCTCTGTTCTAGATGCTCCATCAAAGAATAGCTGCCACATAGTTGACTGAGCCTGGCAGGCTTCTAGTGTTTCATCATCGGGTAACTCAGTCCCCAACATATCATTCTCTGGCACAGGATGTTCTGTGAAGAAATCGGCCACGGCCTGTCCTTTTATTGCCCTCTGGGGTATATATGTGATATCGAATTCCATCAGAATTACTGCCCATTTGCCCAACCGGCCTTTCAGTACTGGCTGAGTCAATATGTATTTGAGCGGATCTGCTGCAGATATCAATCTGATTTCGTGTGACAGCATATAGTGCCGGAGCTTTTTAACGGCAAAGACTAGTGCCAAGCATGTCTTTTCTATATAGGTGTAGCTTTCTTCAGTTCTAATCAGCCTCCGACTCAGGTAGTATAGAGCCTGCTCTTTGCCTTCTTCATTTATCTGTGCTAGCATTGCCCCCAGGGAACAGTGTGTGGCTGCAATGTATAGTATCAGGGGCTTGCCCTTAATAGGTGCCCCCAGCACTGGAGGGGTCTTGAGATATTCTTTCAGCTTCTCAAAGGCTTCCTGACAGCCATCGTCCCAAAGGAACGGTACATCTTTCATCATGAGCTTGTGAAAAGGGTGGCATCTCCCCGACAGATTTGATATGAATCGTCGGATGTAGGCCAAACGCCCTTGTAGAGATCTCAGCTCGTGGAGATTCCTTGGTGGAGGGAGCTCCTGGATAGCTTTAATCTTGGATGGGTCGATCTCAATGCCCCTATGACGGACAATGAACCCAAGGAATTTTCCACTGGACACGCCGAAGGCACATTTCATAGGATTCATCTTGAGTTCATATCTACGCAGCCTCTGGAACACTATCCTCAGGTCTTGCAGATGATCTTCTCTTCTGCTGGTTTTCACCACCAGGTCATCGATGTAGCACTCCACTTTCTTGAAGAGTAAATCATCAAAGATCTTTGTCATAGCTCTTTGATAAGTAGCGCCGGCATTCTTGAGGCCGAACGGCATCCTTTTGTAGTGAAATATCCCCTTCGGGGTGCGGAATGCAGTGTGCACTCTGTCTTCTTCAACAATCCAGATCTGGTTGTATCCGGATGACCCATCCATGAATGACAGGGCTTCATGGCCAGTGGTTGCATCGATCATTACTTCAGTGATTGGCTCTGGGAAATCATCTTTCGGGCAAGCCTTATTCAGGTCCCTGAAATCCACACATATTCTGATCTGCCCATTTTTCTTCTTCACGGGCACTATATTGGCCAGCCACGTAGTATACTGGTTCTCTTCAACAAAGCCCACATCGATCAGCTTGTCGACCTCTTTGTTGATCTGATTTATCAGTTCGGGGCGCATTCTCCTGGAAGGCTGCTTCATAGGGCTTGCCTCTGGGTTTATCGCCAATCGGTGCTGTGCCACATTGGAACTCAGTCCTGGCATTTCATCATATGTCCATGCGAAGCAGTCTCAGAATTCTTTCAGAAACTGAATATACTGTTCTTTGACAGCTGGCTCTAGCAGTGCACTGAGGAATGTAGGCCTTGGCTCATCTGCTGACCCCAGATTCACTTCTATCAGCTCATCGACGGTGGCTTGGCCTCCGTCTTCAACTTCGGGTGGGGCTTCTTGCAAATCAATAAAGCCTCCCGGGATATAATCTTCTTCGCTCTCATGATTTTCTGTTTCATCAGATTGGTCATCAGCAGATGCTGGTGCATCGTGTAAGGCCAATACGGCCGGATTCTGTTCAGTCTGCCCCGAGGACGTGACTGGCTCAGCGGAAAACTTTGAAGTGGAATCTTCCGTGCTTAGAGGCTCTTCTGATGTGGGCTCCCCTGAGAGGTCATCATTATGTAGAGCTCGGAATTCTTCTAGAATGCGCCCAAACTCCAGGCACTCTTGCAGCTCTCTGGCTACTTGATCTTCATCCGGGGTTCCCGTGTCAAATTTCGCTTCATCCTGGAACAGATCCTCCTTGCAAGATAGATCTTCCCAGTACCAATCTCTCTTTGTCTCGTCAGGTATCCCCACCCCTGGCAGATTGTCTGGGATTTCATTGTCCACTACGGACTGATAAATGATTTCTTCATCTTCCGAAGGGTATTGGTCATAGTCCATCCCAGGGGAATCTTCATGCTGGTAGAAGGCAGAGATGACATCTACCTCAGCTTCATAGTATTCTTGCAGGGTATAGCCCAGTCCCGGGTGCTGTGTGATCTTCCTCAGTTCTTTATTATCTCGAGGTGGATCCCATAGCTCCTTGAATGCTTTCTTCTGGGCTGCAGATTGTATTGAAGGCATTTGCATCTTGGAGAACATTTGCGAAACTCGTTGGGTAGTGTACTCTAGGCCTGTAATTGGCACCATCCGGTTTGCGGCTTCTTCAGGGACCATGCAATCTTGATCGTCTTCTTCGACTGCCCCCCCGGTGTAGAATATGATAGGAGGTTCGCAGAAGCGAGGGATTTTTGTAGTCTTCAGTGGCAGCACCGTCTGGTATTCTATGCTGGCTACGGGCTTGACTAGACCCTGAGGAACTTCCACCTGTGTGTACTTTTCTTTCATCTTTTCTTCAGTATCATCTAGGTGTATGCCAGGAGGAGTGATCTGAGCAAAATCACCAGCATAAGAGATGTGAGATACCCCATGCTTTTTGATGTAGCCCTTTGGCGGCGGCGGAGACCAATTTCTTGTCTTTGTCGCCGGCTTTTCCTGGCTGACCACAGCTTCTTTTTCTTTATCCCTTTGTGACACCTCGGTGTAGTAGGATGCATCGAGCATATGGCACTCGAACACTTCGAAGGGATGTAGGTCTGCAAACACCATTTTCTTGTTTTCCTTCATGGCAGTATTTTATGCATTGGTGTAGCGTGGATGGCACTATCTGATATTCATGCAGCCACGGTCTTCCCAGTAGGGCCTTATACGTGGTGTTGGAGTCGATTACATAGAATCGTACCACGGTAGTGAGGTTGAAATCAGCCACCCCGAGAGGTGTCTCACACTTTTGGTTGAATCCTGCAATCTTCATGTCTCTGACCTTGGTGAGCTGCAGATCAAAGTAATATTTCTGATAGATGCGGTATGGGAGAATATTCACAGCAGCCCCTGGATCTATCAGTATTCTGCTTATCGGCTGACAGTTCAGGGAACCCCTCATATACAGCGGTCTATTATGGCCAGAATTTGGGATTAGCATATCATCCTCCGTGAATGTGACTGATGGCCCAGCATTCACTTCTGCCAGGAGTGCTTCACATTGTGCCGGGGACTGCAGGGCATCCACAATTGCTTGGCGAGCTTCTTCACTCAGAGAGAGAATTTCCCAGATGGAGAATCTGGTAGGGAGTTTCTTCAGCATTTTCATGACTCGACTGCCCACCCGGACATTAGACAGTCTCATCTCCTCTGCCCATCGGGGTCTTGGAGGTTCATGTGGTGCTTGTGGCCTTTGCTGCCCATTTTCAATTTTATCTTCTTCATCGGTCTCCCGGAAGGCTTCTTCTGTAGCGACTGCCCCTGGTTTTGCTAGAGGGTTACCTTCTTCATTTTCTTCATGCTGTTTCTGCTTTCCAGCCGCTGTCTGCTGGCATTTATTGCTTTTATCTGGAGCAGTATGAGCCGGTTGCTCATTTTCTAAGCTGGACAGGAACTCCAGGAATGAAGGGGCTTCATCTGCCTTCTTTTTGTCCTGGTACAGACTGGCAGGGGGAGGAACCTGGACACCTCGTATCTCTGGTTCCGGGATTTGATAGGGTTGCTCCCCTCTGAACATGATATTATGGTTGGCTGGTGGTGGGCGCCCCCATCTTCTCCCAGAACGTGTTGCATGGGCCGAGGTAGAGGCTTCGGCATGGTTAGCTTCTAGCGGAGCGTTGGATGCTTCCGGCTCATCATCCTCCCCGGGAAAGGAAAAGAGTACTGACAGAGTGTTACATTGTACTGTCGTGACCTTCTTTCCTTTCTTGGATTTGGGCCGTTTCTTCTTCTTTTGGGAATTTGGCTTTGCTGGCTCCTGCCCCCAGAAGGGTTCATTCTCAGCTTTTTCTTGTTCTGCCTCTGGCTGTTCTTTGATTTTCAATTCTTCGAACTGTTCCCAGAGTATACAGTCTTTCATCAGCAGATGCTTGGGCTTCTTCTGTTCGTACTCATCAAGCTCATCAATATATTGCTGCAGACGCCTGGCTGCAGGGCTTACCTCTTTATGCGTAGGGAGGGGAGTTTGTCTCCTCCGGTTGTGAGTAGGGATCCGGATGACTGGTCCGGTCTCAGCTGTATGCCATATTGGCTTTATTGGAGGCGGCTCGGGCCTTGGGGTAACACCCCGGATAACTGCTCCGCTGGTACTGGCTGCAGGAGTCTTCTTTCCGCTTTTTATGGGTATCATCTGCCATCCTTCCTGATCCTTCTGTGGGGTGAGGAAGCAAGCTTCATAGGTATGCTTGGTGCATTCTTCAACGGCTTCCTTGGGCAACTGTTGGTAGACTGAGATCATATTGGCAGCCACTCTCCAGGGTGGAGGCTCATGTGGATGGGGCGGCTTTACCTGGTAATCTCCCAGCTGCAGCTCACCTTTCTTGACCATTCCTTCCATGATATCTTTGAAGACATAACAATCTTCAATTGCGTGCCCCAGCGCACGGTGAAATGGACAGAACAGCGGATCATCTTTCTTTGCTGCATCTGCTGGTCTTTTGGGTTCAGGCAATGTTACCTTATTGAACTTGTATGCCCAGTTGAACAGTGCGGCCGTCTTATCTTTTGGGAAGGAATATGCTTTTCTCATCTTGTCTCTCAGAGAGACTTTATCTTTTCTTTCTGCTGTATCTGCCAACGGGGGAGCTTCATCTGCCCCTTTCTTCCCCTTCTGTTGCTCGAAGGTCCTGAAATCGACGGTGTTGGCCTCAGAGTGTGATGGCCGTCGTTCATTGGATTTTCCCTTCGGCATAGTGAGAACATTGGCGGTAGGACGCTTGGACAAGAACGTCTCGACTTTCGCCACTATATTATTCAGCCGGTCAAATGTTCTGACATCTGCACCGATCATCTTTTCTAGCACCTCCCTCCTGAGGCTCTGCTTGCATATCTGCACCGCATCTTCTTGATGAGGAGGCCTTCGGCATCTCATGGCTAAGTTCCTCCATCTTTTGATGTAGTCCAGTGCGGTCTCATCTTGTTTCTGCCTGGTTGCATATAGCTCTGCTATCGTGATTTCCCTTTCCGTGACATGAAATCTGTCGCGGAATTTTCTCTGCATATCAGGCCAATCAACCACTGACCCAGCTGGCAAGCTTGAGTACCATTCAAAGGCCAACCCAGTGAGGGATGAGCCAAAGAACTTGAGCAGATAAGCTTCATCGACTGCTAGGTCGCCCATGATTGTAGTGTAGTAGGCTATATGCTCCCTAGGGGAGCCTTGGCCATTAAATTTCTCAAACTTCGGCGGCTTACTGACGCCTGGGGGTAGTTTCTTGGCAGCATACTGGGGAGGATAGGGTACCCTGTACACATCATAAGTACCCGCATCACCACCAGTCTTTTCTGACAGCTTCATTTCCATAATTCTTTCAATCATCTGCTTGTGGGCTACAGCTGGATCTATCTCTTCTGGGAAGAAGTGAGCTTGTTGCTGGCTGTGAGGAGTTGTCATCACAGTGGCGCGCAAGATGGGCGCGGTAGGCTGTGTCTGAGACACAGAGGGCTGAGCTGCTGTTTGCTGTGGAACAGGTTGGCTCGGTGTCTTGCCCTTATCAGCTAGGAGAGGGTTAGCTGGGATAGCCGTCTCTGCTGAGCTGGATGTTTGCCCCGCAGGTTCAGCTTGCTTTGAGACTGATGTAGCTTCATGTCTCTCATTGAGCTGTCTTCGGAGAGCACTGATCTCCTGCTGATATCTCCTGAACATCATCTGGATCATGGGATCCAAGGTTGATGGGATTTGCATATCTTCAGAAGTCCCTTCAGCATCATCAACAAAGGGATTGTCTTCATCCTGTGCCGTCACCACATTGACTGTCATAGTGGTGATCTTGCGGGCTTCATCATATTTCTTCATTTTATCTTTTGCGGCCTGGCTTCTTCTTGTGACAGGACCAGGTCTAGTAGCCAACCTGAGCAGTTCATTTGGCTGAGTTGGTAGTATATCTTGTCCCTCTGGCGAGTCCAGCCATGTTGCAGGCGAAGATTTGCATTTTTCCCTTCCGCCTGTAGACCTTTCTTTTCACCTGGTCAGGATATCTGAGCCGGTCAAAGACTGATATTCTTTCTTTGGCTTCTTCCCGGTACAGGT
Source organism: Amorphophallus konjac (assembly GCA_022559845.1). Classification (NCBI taxonomy): domain Eukaryota; kingdom Viridiplantae; phylum Streptophyta; class Magnoliopsida; order Alismatales; family Araceae; genus Amorphophallus; species Amorphophallus konjac. The sequence goes on from CM040121.1 coordinate 123,688,161, forward strand.
CTTCTTTATCATATCCGGGCTTGAGGCCTTCTTCATAGTGGTTTGAATCGGAGGAAGAGGCTCCGATCATCGTTTCCTGAAGTGTTTCTTCTTTTTCTTCACCTCTGGTGCCCAAGGCACGGGATAGTCTTTGTTGACCGAGGGCAGAGCTCCCCAGGTAGTGGAAGTAGTCTTGGACTATCTGCTTCATCTCTTCAGAATTGTGCCTCTGTGGCTCAGGTTGGAGTATCAATCTGTCCTGGCTCTTTTGCTGATAAGCCAGTCTTGCCACCTGAGCATTCAAATGCTCGGCTTTGGAGTATCTACAGATATCAGCCTGTCTGGCACAAGCTCTTGATTTTCTTGCAGTAACCACAGTGACTGGTTCACTTCTTCTCATATTGCCAACTTGGCAACGGTCGACAGCAGCATTGTAGATCTTCTCTTCCCATCTCTTGCCCTTGGCCATGGGATGGGTAGTAGTGAAGTTTTCCCTTGTCTGGTATCTTCTGCCCCTCATCATGGGGCGAATAGCAGTCATATTTCTTTCCTGACCCTCAACCTCATCTCTCCTCCCCCGGGTCCTGGGGTAGACAGTAGTAGCATTTCTTTCATCTTTCTTCACTTCCCTTCTGCCCCCTGCTCTGAGGCGGGCAATAGTGACATCAGTGAGGTTCTCCCTATCCTGAGCTGGGGCCCAGCTTTGGATCTTCTTCGGCCGCCAGACCTGTTTGTATTTTGCTCGCTTGGGCGCCAGTGGCTTCTTTTCATTAGCCTCCCAATTGGCCTGCCTGGTGGTCAGAGTTTGGAATCTGTTGGCAGTGGGCACCATCGGGACGATCACGTCCGGCTTGACCGCCCTCGGGCAACCGTTCATGTTTGCCCGGACACCACCGATCATCATTGTCTTTTCGGAGTTGGAAAGACGACGGTCAACAGCAACATACCGGCTCCTCCGGTTGGTTCTTCTCCCCTTCTGAGCAGCAGCGGGGACCACGTCCCTTTTTTGAATGTGATGGACGTAGCAGGCGACGGCCGTGGGGGCCATGTTCTCCGGTAAGATGTTCTTCTGGTCGGTGATCTTCACCGGGGCACTTGCAGCAGTGCCTTGCTCATTGTCATCGACCTGTAGAAGGTCAGTGAAGACGACGCCCAAGCAGTTAGGCAGCCCAACGGCAGGCGGTAGTGATCCGAACGCGAGGGGTACCGCCAGGTAGCCTTCGCGCACATGCATGTCAATCGGCTGCTGGTCGAAGCAAACAGACATGATTCCAGCTGTCATTGTAGATTCCTGAAAATAAGGAAAGTACACAGAATCACAAGTTTCAGGGGGGCCCGCCGGGCCTCCTACTTTAGCGTAAAGATGAAGGGAGACTATGTCCCACCGGGCGTGCCAGACTTGTTTGACACATTTATTTTATTTAGTTTATTTTATTTATTTATTGATTTATTTATTTATTTATTGGCGTGCCAGTCACCGAAGTGACAATTTTATTATGCGCTCGATCTGACTTGGTCAGTCGATTGTGAGTGATCGTGTCTGGACTAGAAGTCCGTCGTACCATAAAGGCTATGACGTTAATTACGCCCTTCCAAGGAAGGACAACCCTTGATTAAACGCTAAAGGTAGGAGGATGACAGCGGTAAAGCCACATGCTCAAGAGAGACGGAAGTCGTTCATTTGCAAGACGTTAAATGGATTAGACGGAGCAGGGGTTGGTTATTTTCGAGATAAAACCGACGACATATTCCCACCATCTTGGACCATGTCGAGTGGGGAATAGGGAACCACCCATGTAGTGGTAGGGTGGGATCCGTAAAAGATCGGGCATAACTGACCCAGAATCCGAGTAAGCACCGGCATGACATGACGCGCCCTGTGCGTACGCGATGTTGCATCCATATCTCCCTTTCAAAGGACCATCGGAGAGCATGTAGGGACATAGCTCCGTGGGCCAACGAGGTTGAGAGGTAGGACATCACAGCTACCGGGCAAGGTATGTGTAAATTTCGGCAGCATGTCCCCTCAACTTGGATTATGCCAAGAGAGGATAGGTCATCATCCACGGAGTGCCGGGATGACAACCGAACGAGGATGGGCGTCAGGCCCGGGGACATTGCTTACCTTTATTCCATCGTTTAATATCCCCTTGAAATCCCTCGGAACTCATGTAATGACATGGCCCTTTGGGTTCACAAGGGTGAAATCTGGATCGGGAATGAAGACTGTAGGGGAGGCCTTCCCCATTACTATGTCTTCTCAAGGCATTCATGACGATCTATGAACATCCCCGGGGCATGTGTGTATGGAGACCGAAGATTGAAGGATGTCAGTGTAGAAGAGGGCCTCTGACTGGGTTTCATCGGCCGAAGAAGGAGGGGCTCTCGGCACGGTTTTGGTTGGCCAAAAGGAGGCTTCTCGGCATGGTTTTAGTTGGCCAAAAGGAAGGTCTAGGCGTGGCTTTATTGGCCAAGAAGGGGGCTTCTCGGCATGGTTTTAATTGGCCAAGAAGGGGGCTTCTCGGCGGCGGCTTCCCGGGGCGCTCATGACCACGCCGAGAAGGTGGCGCCGAGTCAAGCTTGCATGAGGGGTTTGCCTTGGCCTATAGGGGAAGGGGTCCCGGCGTAGGGCTTCCCGGCGCGCTCCTGGCCGTGCCGGGAGTCTGGCGCCGGGAGGCTTGCACAGAGACTCACATGAAAAGGGTTGAAACAGCTTGGTTTGTCGTTTAGCTGAAGAGGGAGACCTCTCGGCTGGATAGTTCTCGGCGGGGAAATGTGCACGCCGAGAAGATGAAATCGCTGCGGGGTTTCAGGGTTTACAGAGTTCATACGATGCTCTGCTTCTGGGATTTCCGAGTTTTCTGGCTGCGATTGAAGTTGAATTTAAAGTATAGGAAGGGGAATTTCATGGATATTTCCCTGAGAAAGGGCCAAGGGGGGGATCTGGAGGGCAGGATTGATGGGGAATGAGACCATCGCCTGGATCTCTGAAGACTTTGTTTTATTTCTGCCGCCGGCCGTCTGGGGATCAAGAGATGACTGTCTCTGATCCCCTGGACGAACCCAATGGCATCTGAAACCCGGTGGCTGAGGAACCTTTGGCATCGAACTCCAGACCCTAATCATCCAAGGGATTAGGATGGAGGGTCGAGAGATCGAGATAGTCATTCACTGGCATCCACGGAATAGCAGCGATCCAAGGAATCGATATACCCTCGTATAGCCAGTGGTTCAGAGGACCAAGAGATTGATGTCTCTGGTCCCTGAACAGCACAAGGAGGGGCCCGGTTTCCATGCCTCTAAAGTAAAGATTCATATGGACTATTAAATATTTTTGCATAAACGATGAACGTGTAAAGATAAGTGGAGAGCAGGCATTTCGATCAAAGGAGAACAAACATCTGAATCAATAGATCCCCAAATGGGCAATCGTTGACATTTCATTGCATCGCATCAAAGCCTTACATCGATGTGAAATAGAAATGCAAAGCAGAAAGGTAGAGATTGAGACCGGAACTGGCCGGCTACCTTCGATAAATCGAGACAAAAGCCCAGTAAATTACATCAGTAGAAAAGAAAAGACAGGATGGGGAGGGCGGAGCATTGACTCCTCTCCCTCCCCCTAGCAGCCCACCTGGAGCCCCTTTTCTCCTTCTTTTCTTCTGCTTCTTCTCTTCCGCTTCTTCTCTTCTCTCAGCCGAGGGGGACTCTCTCTTGGCAGGACTCCCTCTCTACTCTTTCTTTTCTGGCTTCTTTTTCTCTTCTTCTTCTTTCTATTCTCCTTCTATCTCTTTCGTCTATTCTTCTCTCTCTTTTTTTTGTCTCTCGAAGGGAGGGGGGCTTTTATAGCCACTTTTCTCCCTCTCTCGGCAGCAGCATCACGGCGCCCCCAAATGGAGCTTCCCGGCGCGCATTTGACCAGGCTCTCGGCGCCCTCTGTTGGGCTTCGGCAAATGGCTCTCGGCGCCCTCTTTGCAGGCCCAATTAAAGCCTTTTTTTTTAGCCACTTTCACAGACCCATTTGGGTCTTTCAAGGACATCATCACCCGAAAGGGCCTTTCATTGATGACATATCTTGTATCGAGATCATCATTACGGTTTTCATCAGTCCGTAGACCGGGATTTCATCAGTCCGTAGATAGGGGCTTCATCAAAATTGCCATCTGAACGGTGACAAGACCGGGTATTATCTTATCGATATCATCACTTGAATGGTGATGGGCTCGGGCATCAGCTTTAGTCCGACAAGACTTCCGCCGGGTGTATAATCTGTGGGGACCATTCTTCTTCTGTTCTGACTTTGCAAAGCCTTTGCCATCTTCATCTGCCGGTACCGGCTTCGTCTTCAACTCCTATTGCATCTGTCAGTAAGCCGACATCTGACTTACCCTGACATATCATCCGTGGATTCTTGGGCGAAACGGCAGTACAGCTCTCATTAAAGGGCTGGAAGGTCTCATCAGTCGAGTGACTGCTGCTTTACCAGTGCTGCCGTCTGAGTGACATTGGCACCGGGCATCAGCTTTGCCGACAAGGGCTTTAGCCGAGCAGACAGTTGATGAGCTTTATCATTGGTCTTTCACTGTTGGTCCGACCCTCTTTTCAATTATGTTTTCACCCTTGTTCATTTTCCAAGTGTCAACAGGGCCCCAGCGGCGGCGCAACCTGCGCCTGACCAATGGTCAACAGGAGCCGGCTCAGCAACCTGCTGCGCCAAGAGCTCAGGCGGTAGATGTTAGGAGGCAACATGTGCATGAGATGGCTGACTATGCATCTGATAATGAGCAAGGGGGATATGATCGTCGTAACCAACGACGGAATCGTGATGACGATGATGACGACTGCGTTCTTCGGAGCGTGCGTGCGGACCCTCCCCTTTTTAGCAGGTCCTTGGACCCGAAGGTCTATTTAGATTGGGAGGCTGGCATGGATTGGTACTTCGAGTGGTTTGAGATGACGGACCACCGGAGAGTTCGATACGCGAAGATGAAGCTGCATGGGCAGGCCCAAACTTATTGGGCCAATGTGGAGAGCCTGCTAAATCAGCGACGTCAACCCCCGATCGGCACTTGGGATGACATGAAAATGAAATTGAGGGAGAAGTACCTTCCTGCCTCATATCGCCAATGTCTCATAGACAAATGGCAAAGTCTCTCCCAAGGGAATCGATCCATGACCGAGTACACCATCGAGTTTGATGAGTATTATTTGTGGTGTGGAGTTACGGAAGAGAGCACCATGACCATATCACACTTTCAGAGAGGACTGCGGCCAAACTATCAATATGAACTTTTTCGCCGCAATGTGACCACTTTGGAACAGGCGTATCAGGTTGCTCTCGAATTGGAGCAATTCGAGGCCGAGTTCGAGTCTACCCATCGGTTGGGCTCCTTTCCCCTTCGTAGTGTCGAGCCACGTGGCTCTTCTGGCACATACCCTAGGTCCCCCATAGCCCGACCTCAGGAGCCCACTCGCCCCGAGCCGTTTGCTCCTAGGCCTCTCCCTCCACCTCCGAGGGACCTTCCTCATCCCCAACAACTTACGGCACCCATCGCCCGTCCACTGGCACCCGCACCTCATGCGCGTCCCTTGTTGCCTTCACCTCCTATCCGTCGGGAGGATAAAGGGAAAGGACCTTTGAGTGGGGAGCCTAGTGGATCACGGCAGCAGTGTTATCGCTACAATGCGTTTGGCCATTTCGCCAACCAGTGTCCCACTCACCCATCTCTTGTCATAGGGGACACACAGGCTGAGGACGCCACCCCTACGGATCTCGTGTTAGTCAGCTATGAAGCAGGTCCGGAGCTAGCTGACGAGTATTATGAGGCCGAAGGTGATGGCCAGGATGCCCAGCATCTGGACGATACCCACTTGGGGGTCGTCAGGTGTATTCTCACCCAGCCACAGGCCAGTGATGACTGGCATCGGACCACTATCTTTCATATATTCTGTAGGCTGGGCAAGCAAGTTTGTAAGGTGATCATCGACAGTGGGAGTTGCATCAATGCAATCTCCACGGGCACTATCTCCAGTCTTGGTCTTACACCCGTGGATCATCCTTGCCCCTATCGAGTATCATGGGTGGATTCCACCTCCATTCCCATCAGGCTGCGGTGTCTGGTCCCACTGCAATTCCATGCCTACCGTGATGAGATCTGGTGTGATGTCCTCCCCATAGAGGTGGGCAGCATTATTCTTGGTAGGCCTTGGTTATTTGATCGGGATGCCACACTTCATGGCTGGTCGAACACCTGTACCTTCGACCATGCTGGCCAACGGATTCTCCTCCAACCCTCTCAGCCTAAGAAGCCTTCAGTTAGGGGTCCTACTGGTCCTAGTACTCCAGAGCCTTCCATCCCCGGGCTCAGTACCCCACCCCCAGCTCGGGCTATGACCGTTACATCTGGCCCAGGCGAGCCCTCGACTATGAGATTGATGATGATTAGCTCTCGGGAAATGGAGCGGGAGGCTAGTAGGGGCTGCCCTGTGTTTGCTATTACGGTCCGAGAGATGGAGCCAAAGTCCGAGGGTGAACTCCCACCCGATGTCATTCCTATTCTGCAAGAGTTCGCTGATATTTTTCCCGAGGAGCTTCCCGAGGGACTCCCACCCATGCGGGATATTCAGCATGCTATCGACCTGATTCTGGGCTCCTCATTGCCCAATCTTCCTCACTATCGCATGAGCCCCATTGAACATGCCGAGCTAAAATGGCAGGTCGATGAGTTGATGCAGAGAGAATCCGTTCGGACAGCATGAGTCCGTGTGCTGTTCCCGCATTACTCGCCCCAAAGAAGGATGGCACGTGGAGAATGTGCATTGATAGTCATGCCATCAACAAAATCACCATGAAGTACAGGTTCCCTATTCCTCTCCTAGATGATATGCTAGACATGATGGCCGGTGCCACTATCTTCTCGAAGATCGATCTTAAGAGTGGTTGCCACCAGGTGAGGATTAGGCCAAGTGATGAGTGGAAGACCGCATTTAAGACCAATGGTGGTCTATATGAGTGGTTGGTTATGCCCTTTGGGTTGACTAATGCCCCTAGCACTTTCATGCGACTCATGACTCAGGTCCTTCGACCTTTCATTGGAGTCTTTGTGGTTGTGTATTTTGATGATATCCTTATATATAGTCGCACTAAAGGGGACCACTTGGACCATCTAAGGCAGGTCTGTCTACTTTTGAGGCAAGAGCAGTTGTTTGCGAACCCACAGAAGTGTGCCTTCATGACACCTCAGCTTACCTTCTTGGGTTTTATTTTGTCAAGTACTGGGGTCTCCGCTGATCCGGAGAAGGTCCGTGCCATTGTTGATTGGCCGAAACCCCGTACGGTCCATGATGTCCACAGCTTCCATGGCCTTGTGATGTTCTATCGTCGTTTCATCCGCGAATTTAGCTCCGTCACTGCCCCGATCACGGACTGTATTCGGAAGGGCACGTTTGTATGGACGAAGGTCGCAACTGCTGCCTTCATAGACATCAAGGAGCGCATGACCCAGACACCGATCCTTCGATTGCCAGATTTCTCGAAGGTGTTTGAGGTCTCTTGTGATGTGTCGGGTGTTGGGATAGGAGGAGTGTTGAGTCAGAGGCCCACCCGATCGCATATTTCAGTGAGAAGGTGAATGACGCGAAACTGCGATACTCCACTTATGATAAGGAATTCTACACAGTTGTTCAGGCTCTTAGGCATTGGAGGCATAATCTATTACATCAGGAGTTTGTCTTATACTCCGATCACGAGGCTTTGAGATACCTCCATTCCTAAAAGAAGCTTAATGCGCGTCACAGCCGGTGGGTTGAGTATCTCCAGTAGTACACATTTGTGCTTAAACATAAGGCTGGAGTGGAGAACAAGGTGACCGATGCCTTAAGTCGGCGTGCCTGTCTGCTGGCCACCATGAGTGCCGAGGTCATAGGGTTAGAAAAGATGAGAGAGGCCTATGTTGACTGTCCTGACTTCAGTTAGATCTATATCACTCTCCAGGCCGGACCCTCGAGAGACCATGATGATTATGTGCTTCAGGAGGGTTACCTCTTTCGAGGAGGCAGGCTTTGTGTTCCCCGAACTTCGGTTCGTGACTTCTTAGTCTGGGAGCTACATGTGGGAGGTCTAGCCGGCCACTTTGGTCGGAATAAGACTATTGAGGTTGTTGAGCACAGATTTTATGGGCCGAGTCTGAAGGGAGATGTTGCTCATATTGTGGCCCAGTGCCATACATGTGTTACAGCCAAGATGAAGAAGCAAAGCTCGAGCCGTTATACGCCTCTCCCCGTGCCTGATGCTCCGTGGCATGATGTTAGCATGGACTTTGTTTTGGGATTGCCACGTACCTCTAGGAAGCATGATTCGGTCTATGTGGTGGTTGACCGATTCTTGAAGATGGCCCTTTTCATTCCCTGCTCGAAGACTTCGGATGCTTCGAGGGTAGCCCGCCTATTCCTTACTCATGTGGTGTGCAAGTTCGGGTTGCCTCGTACCATAGTGTCTGATCGTGATGTTAGATTCACCAGCTATTTTTGGAAGACACTATGGCATATGTTGGGTACTCACCTCAAGTTTTCCACTGCATATCATCCCCAGACAGATGGTCAGACCGAGGTGGTCAATAGGAGTCTGGGTGACCTTTTGAGGTGTCTTGTCAGGGATCGTGTAAGAGATTGGGATCTCACACTACCACTGGCAGAATTTGCATATAACGATTCGGTTAACAGGTCTACCGACATGAGTCCATTCGAGATTGTCACAGGTCGTAGGCCTAGGAAGCCAGTGGATCTTGTTCCATGCCCATTCATGCACTAGCGTCTGAGTCTGCCGAGTCTTTTGCTAGGCATGTTAGGAGTTTACATGACGACATCCATCATCACATTGAGGCCAGCAATGCATGGTATAAGGAGTTAGTCGATGCCTATCGACACCACCGAGAGTTCCAAGAGGGTGAATATGTCATGATCAGGGTAAGACTTGAACGGTTTCCCTCTGGAACCGAAAAGAAATTGCAAGCTCGCGGAGCCGGTCTATTTAGAGTGTTGAAACGTGTTGGATCCAATGCGTATGTTGTGGACCTACCCGAGGAATATGGTATACGCTCAACTTTCAATGTGTCGGATCTAGTTGCATATAGGGACCCAGCGGTGATCCCTAGTGAGCCTTTTGAGCCATCTCCTCCCATTGAGAGTGATCCCACACCTGAGTATCCACCACCAGCCATATTTCCACAGCAGCGAGAGCATATCGATCATATACTGGATGAGAAGGTGACAGTTACCAGGAGTGGATCCTACCCGCGCTACCTAGTGCGTTGGAGAGGGCGACCCGCCACCGAGGATACTTAGATCACCCGTGGAGAGTTGCAACGGATAGATCATGACCTATTGGAGCGCTACCAGAGCGATGCTGACCCTTACTCGACAGGGTCGAGTTTCTCCCACCCGGGGAGAATTGGTGCGGACACCAAGAAGCACGAACCGGCGAACCGTCAGTACCGTACGCGGAGCACCACCCGAGCTATAGCGGCTTCCATCTGACTCGGAGACAGCTTGGAGACTCCCCCTTGAGTCTCGATATTTATAGTTTATTGGGACTTTGTTTGTGTGTATTATATGTTTTATTCGGATTGTAATTCGGATTGTAAGAGGGGTTTATGTGTAATTTGGGATCACCCGGGTCCCGCGGGCCCCCCTACCTCTTCCCCATTGATCCACCTCATCTCTAGGGCCCATGTGGAGTTAGTCAACCTTCCAATAGTGGGCTTCTAGAAGAGTGGATCAAGGGGGGGGACAAGTGTTTAAAATAGTCCAAGAAGGGGGCATGAAGGTCAAGGGGGCGCCCCTCCTTTACTATATTATATTAGGAATTTTAGTTTATTTTATTTAGTTCCAAATCACATGAGAGAATAAAATATGGACTCCCCCTTTTACCCTCCCCAACCCTAGATCTAGGGTTAGTTTGTGTCATTTTGCATTTCACATAAAAGGCTTGTAATTCCCATTTTGTTACAATTAATGCAAAGAAAATAAAGGAATTTGTTCCAAAGGCAAGGGCCGCCCCCCCCCTCTCTCTCCTCTCTTATTCTTGTAGCTGGGAAGGCTGTGTTCTGAGGTGGGAAGCCTCATCTATCTGGTGTGGAGTTCGTCGTTGCCGCCGCCGCCATTGCACCGCCACCGCCTCCGTTGGTATTCTGCCAATCGGATGACAGTAGGCCATTCTTGGATTTTTAACACTCAGCCACGAGTTCATCTGGCGCCCAAACTTTCAGGGTGAGTTCCAGGGGTCTTCACCATGTCCCAAAAAATTTGGTTGAGCTTCTAGCTTCCATTTTGCAATTTTCCATTTTCGTTCTTCCTTTCCACCCAGATCTGCCAGCTTTCAGTCCAGATTCATAGTAGCTCTGAGTTTCCCCTCTTCGGACCTCTTCTTGATTTTTTCATGAGCCCCCAATTTTAATGGAGGTTCTGTCTAGCACCTACTCAATCTACGAATTTTTGTGGAATTTATAAAGGCCTTCACCTATTTTCTAAAAATCACTTTTAGATCCCACTCAGTTCTGTCTGCCTCTGTCCAGATCCGACCACCCGCCAGTATAAAATCTCGTTCCCCATTCAAACCTCCACCAAATCAGTCATAAGAATTATTGCCGTTTTCCTCTCTCTCCCCTCTACAACTTTCATGAAGAGCTCATCTTCTGATTCAGAGGTCTATCCTGCAGTCAATGCCAACTCTCAAAAATCTCAGTTTCTGCCCAGTCAGATCTTAGACTGAGAACATGCCGGTTCTAAAATCGCCCATCAGAAGCACGACTCCGGTGAATTTTTTTGAGTCCCATAGGGTCGAAGGATTTCAAGTCAGTGTTTCAACGGCGCTAGTTTCATGCCGATCCGACATCGGTGCTGATCGCAGTAGCCGATCTCGACGGGTCGCGCGCCAGAAAATAGAGGTTGCAGATCCGTGGACAGCACTTCCGACAAGTGGTGATCGGAGCCGCCCGGCCTCCGACCGGTGATCCAGCCCTGCCGCCGTCCAAAAAGGCCCACCTCCAGGTGTCTCCACCACAGCGGGACCCACCTTGTCAGGTCTGGGAGGCTGAGCAGCACGTGGGCCCCATGAACCCGTAAATCGCACCGTCCAGACAGCACTAAAATGCGGGTTTCGGTGCCGACGGACGACATCAAGATGCTGCCCGTCAACCCAATTCCCGCTACCCCCGGGCCGCACATGTGACCTATTACCTCCCTGCGTGGAGTGGGTCAAATCTTTGTACTGCAGTGTATTTGTTTAACCGGGAGTACAGGATTGGCCGGGGTTGTCTTCCCCATGCCGGGAGCGTGGAGGTAACGATCTCGACTTCTTGGCATTTACTTGCTTAGCTAGTACATGGTCGTGTGCCGCTGCTGAGTGCGATCGGAACCTAGCCCGTGAGTCCATGTCACTGCTGTGAGCGAGAGAGTGAACCGTCCCGTGGCTCGATCCGAGCACGGAAGTGAGTCGACCACCCTTGACTTTGCCGGTTTCTCAATCGCGCGGATCCGCATTTCCCCTCACTTGGGACGATGAGTGAGCTTGCGTTTCTGTTAGCGACGTATAGCCCATAGAAACTCTTAGTGTCGGGCCAAAGTATCTCCATTGTTGTATGTTGCTGGTCATGTCCGCATCACTTAGAGTCGGTCCCCGTGTCCGTCCCGCATCAAATTAATATCAACATAAGTTGGTGTAATAGTAACATGAGTTAGTGAAATAGGAAAACTGGGTGAAAAATTGACTTAGAATTAAATTAACAATAAAACATCGTTGAATAAATGAGGTAATTGATTATGTCATGAAGGGAGATTTATTTCAACATCCACATGTTGAAAATTATTGCCAACACAAGTTGGTGTAATAGTAATGGGTGGATGACATAGGAAATTAGGTGGACAATAGAATTAAATTAGCATTAAAATAATTATGAGACTTGGCCTATAAATAGGGCTAGAATCTTCCCAACTCAAAGCACAAATCCATTGGGGAAGTGCTAGTTGTGGAGAGGAGAAAATCTTGAAGTTTGGAGGAGTGTTCGAAATATTCTTCGATCTAGTTGTTCTTCCTCTTCGATCTTTCACTAGGTAGGTATTCTCTCAGGCTAAACTCAAATTGATGCATGAATTGGATGTAGATGCATGTCTACTTTGATTCTATACCATTTTTTCTAATTTTTATTAAGTATTAAGAATGCTATCCATACAACTTGACATAAGATTCTAACCTAGATTTTTAACCGTCGGAAGATCCGTCTCGGATCACAGTGTCTTTCTAAGACCGTGTTACGGATGCGCGATATCTACCCCAATCATGGTGTCTTCAGGTTCTAATTGAACCAATATATCATCTAGCATGTTAAATATGTCATGTTAAGTTGCATATCATTTAAATTCACATACGATTAAGTTAAGGATATGGAAGATAATAATTCTATTCTATGAGCTTATATTTTTGTCCTAGTTCTTGTTACCTTCATGATATCTTTGATCTCCATGACTATATTATTTTTCTGACATGTTAAATGGAATAGATATTATCTGTTAAAATTACATGGGCTTAGTTGCATGATCGTGATCAATACGAGTTTAATGATTTCCATGTTATCGTGTTACTGTGTTTTTGACAAGTCACGTAGTTCGCTAGATTTCTAAAGAAGAACGGTGTCTAAGGAAAGAGGTCCACGGGTAAACGCTTTAAGTGGATAAGTGATTACTTAATTAGGTCCTCGTGGATACGAGGGGAGCCTCCCACTGTCCCACCTTTTATCTGGCCATGATTCTTCGATTTTCTAGTTAAGCTCCGACCGCAAAAAATGGGATAGAATTTTCGTTAGAATTGTTCCTCATTTTCAAGAAGTCGTGTAATTAGCAAGATTCCCAAAGAAAAATGGTGTATAAGGAAAGAGGTCCACAAGTAAACGCTTTAAGTGGATAAGTGATTTCTGAATTAGGACCTCACGAATGCGCGGGAGTCTCCCACTGTCACACCTCTTATCTGGCCGTAATTCCTCGATTTTCTATCTAAACATCCTACTGTAAAAAACTTGATCTAAACCTATTTTTCGAGATTTTTTGCAAGGGCTGATTGTGCCTTGTCCGACAATCCAATCTTTTATCGATTTAATGTCGTTAAACATGATGCCTTAAATCTTTTTCGAACTTCTCTTTCAACTACTTGTAATTCTTGTACTACTCATACCTCGAATGATAAATTTTGCTACATATGTACTTTATTTAGTAACCTTTACCTTGAAATTCTTTGGCCATACATATTATGTGGATGTCTAAATTTACTTGGGATCTATGATCCATAACCCCAATGCCTGGCGTTAATGGGGCCCGGTCTGGTCCTGGGGGAAGCGACCGAAAGTACTTGTGTCCATGGGAGTTGAATGACCTGGTGTGTTGCATTGCACCGAAGTGCTTGACTTGCTAGATTGATTTATGACATTCCACAGTTCGTGAATTACTTGAAGTACTTGAATCACGTGAAATATTTGACTTATGCATACTTTCATGAAATGGCCAATTCTATAGTAATACTTTCTACATGATCGTCCTCTACTTGAACTTTACTCTTGATATCTTGTCTACTTGCGATTCCATTCTTTACTTACTCTCCTATTCATGTTCCATGTTTTATTTACGTTTCTCGACATATCATAGTAACTTTATCCAAAATTTTTAATTACTTTAAGTTGCCTGGTATAGAGATATAAATCCTACTGAGCGTTTCGCTCACCCTGTGTTTTGGGTTAATATTACAGGTAGTTCCAATGATGAACCCCAAACAAATGGGGACAGGCAAGAGTAAAGGAGGGACAAGTCTATCTTAGATTACTTAGGTTTAAATTGTTGCTCTTGCTAGAATTAGGTACTTGGAAGTTGTCTTAATATTATTGTAAAACTTTATTTTGATGATATAAAAGTATCCTCTTTTCATTATCTCTCTTTGTGGTTGGACCCAATTATACATGCTCTGATCGACACGAGTGTTACGACTCGTCGCGCCTCGATATTCCGAGTCGAGGCATGACAGTCTTTGTGGTATCAGAGCCTAGGTTTCATAAACCCTAGGTTTCCCTTGATATAGGTTCTAGATGTTAATATAGAATTTTAGATCGAGTCTTAAACTTTTCCGGTGAGATTGGGTAGAGCCATGGGCTAAACTTTAAGTAGGATAAATCAAGGAAATACACAAAACACTTAAGTTTTGTAGTTGTTGTTGCTGGCTTAATTTTCCCAATGGCTACCAAGAGAGCTCTATGGCGCGAGATGCAAAGGACGGTCCAAGGACTGACCCAAGCGCTACAACAAATTCCTCAAGGAGGAGCTAACTGTGGAGCGGGGGATTTACATAGGAACTTCAAAAGTATGAACCCTCCCAAGTTCGCTGGGTCCACGGACCCGGATGAGGTAGAACACTGGGTGAAGGAAATTGAGAGGATTTTTTGAGTAATGCAATGTGCTGATGAGGAGAAGGTCCTACTCGCTACCTTTCGGCTAGAAAGGGATGCCCGTACTTGGTGGGAGTTGTGAACGTGTCACTTTGAGTGATTGAAAAGAATAGTGAAATGAAGACTAACCGGAGAAAATGACAATATAGGAAATAAAGGGAGCACATGGTTCTCAATGGAACGTGATCGCCAGAGGAAGCTCCTCAATTTAAAAAAAAGGAAAGTGATTGCGGAAAATACCTTGTAAAGTGGGAGTTGGGGATTCTGCTTTCGCCTTCAACCGGCCGACATGCTAAGAAGGGTCTTTCCTTTTGATTACCCTAAAACAACCACAAACAAATAGAGAAACCACCAAATTAGAACGGTCGTACAGTATCAACTCTCAATAAGAATAAACATATGCATATGGAGAGTGAACACACCTTGTGTGTTTTTAAACCCCTTTAGTGTAAGGGGTGGGATAAAAATATGATGAATGAATATAATAAGGGACGTGCAAGTGTTGCACTGGGGGAGGCTCAACGTGGTTGAGAGGAATAGAATAACGAATGAATGTATGATGCATGCAAGCTAACATATGCAATAATATAAAAGACATAGAGGAAAGGAATCCTATGAGGATTGTGTTTCCAAGAGGGCCTCGTTGTGGCTTTTGATGGACATTCAGAAGAAGCCCCCAAGAGGATGGAGCAATGGATGCATGGAGGACTCCTTCTAGAGCCTAGAATCGGGCAGCACCTACCCTTCGAATGAAAATCACCCCCCCCCCTTTTGGCCGGGAACCGCAGGGCTTATTTGTAGCGAGAAGAATCATAGCTTAATTCCTAAAATAATTAGGATAATTATCCTTGGCATGAGATAAATATTGGCAAGAGTCCTCCCCATCTTGGAAAGTCATCGGGAACCCTTCCCTAGTTGAAAAGGAGTTCGAAACAGAGAAAGAAGGATCTACGGTCAAGTCCGGGAATCTCAAAAAAATAGTATCAGACCCTGTGGCCGCCCATTAAATGGGCGTCCACCACCATGGACGTTCATTTTAAGTTAAATTTTAGAAACTTGAAATAAAATAGAATTCTCGTCTAAGCGCACAGACGTCAATTAGGAATAAATTTGAATTTCAAGCAAACGTGGTAGCTCAAAAATAGCAAGGAAAATCGCGTCTGGAATGCCGGACATTCATTAGGAATGAGCGACTGTCAAAACAGACGTACATAATCAAGAAGAATGGGCGTCAAGGGTCTCGGACGTCCATTTAAAGAATTGGCATCACCCCAGGCAGACACTAATTGAGAATACGCGAAAATCACTTCAAAAATCAATTAAAAATATAAAAAAAAATTCACGTCATACCCTCCAGACAGCCATTTTAAATTGGTGTCTAGGAGGTTGGATGAACATTTTCCAAGAAGAACAGAGCTCTCGGGGGGCACCCTCAGAAGGCGATCGCCTGGGCGACCGCGGCCAGAGAAAATATGTTATATATATATATATAAAAGAAATGGCGTCCACATGGTTGGTCGCCCATTAAATGGGCGACCAGGGGTTCTGTCGCTAATTCTTTAAAAGCCTGAAAAATAGAGAAAACCCCCAAAAAATCTATAAAAATCCATAAAAAATCTAAGAAAAATGGGGAAAACCACTCAACTAGGCCGATTTGAGGTTCAAATTGGGGCATTATAAGGTAATATGAAATATACTCAAGATGATGTCAATTTTGGCGTGTCTACAGGAGTCGGTCGAAGGAACTCTATCGCATGACCAGGTGTTGTGGGAAGAGTTTGTGGAACACTTCAACAACAAGTACTTCTCCGACCGAGCTCAAGAGAGGAAAGTTGACGAATTTGCTTTCTTAAAACAAAGGAGTTTAACGGTGGTGGAGTACAAAGCTCAATTCGCAAGATTATCCCGATACGCACCACACCTTGTGGGTACCGAAAAGATGAAGGCGAGGAGATTCTTAAATGGCTTAAAGTCCCAATATATTACTCAACTCACCCCGATGGATATCCAAGTATATGCCGATGTGGTGAGAAGAGCCCAACTCTTGGAAGATACAACAGAGATGTCTGATGGCATCCGGGGAAGAGATGCCAAGAAGGAGCCAGTAACTAGCTATGGTAACTTCAAGCCCTCCTTCGAGAAGAAGAGGCCCAATGATGGGCATAACTTCCTTAAAGATGGGCATAACTTCTAAAAGGATAAGAAGCCAAGATGGAATGATAAATAAATTATCCCTTTTGTTACCCCATCAAAGGAACTATGCAAGCATTGTGAAAAGCCCGGACATAAGGCGGAAGAGTGCTGGAGAAGACTTGTCCTTGTCTTCACTATGAGAGTCGGGATCATAGAATCCCGAATTGTCCACTCCTCAACGAGCAAGATCTGCTAGAAAAACTTCCAGTTACTATCAAAAAGTAAGGTAGACTTCAAGCTCTTACAGATGCGGAACGTACTGAAGAAGGAGGTATTGTGGAAGGTACTCTTTTTGTTTATTCAAAGCCCACCTCTATTTTATTTGACACTAGAGCCACGCATTCATTTATATCTAAGAGCTTTGTTGATACTTTGTCGATGAGGCCTGTCCCGTTAAAACCAAAACTTACTATTACTACTCCTATTGGAGTGGGATCGGAGATTAAATATTTCTACACTACTAGTGAAGTTCTAGTCAATGGTTACAACCTACCGGCTGACTTAATATGCATGGAGATGGAAGGATATGATTTTATTTTGGGAGCTGACTGGTTATCTACATATGGTGCTAGTGTTAACTGTAAATTGGGTATGGTGACCTTTAGTGGGTACCCCAACCTCTTATTTTCTAGTGTCAAGCATTCTAGATACCTATATCTTATTTCGGCCCTTAAAGCCGATAAATTATTGAAGAAGGGTTGTGCGACTTTCTTAGTTTCTATGACTATGGCCAAGCACAAGGAACCCAATCTAGAGGATTTTTCTATTGTTTGAGATTATTCTGATGTATTCCCAAACGAGTTGCCTGGTATTCCTCTAGAGAGAGCCCCTATCTTATTTGTCAAAAAGAAGGATGGGTCAATGAGATTGTGTGTTGACTATCGACAATTAAACCAACTCACAATCAATAATAAATATCCATTACCGAGGATTGATGAACTATTTGACCAGATTTCTTGAGCTTGATATTTTTTAAAAATTGATCTCAGATCTGGTTATCATCAAATGAAGACCAAGGAAGGTGATATTCATAAAATGACATTCAGGAGCAGGTATGGACACTATGAGTTCACTGTTATGCCTTTTGACCTAACCAATGCGCCTGTCGCATTTATGCAACTGATGAACAGTGTATTCAGGCCGTACCTTAATCAATTTGTGGTAGTCTTTATTGAGGACACTTTGATCTACTCCAAGTCCAAGATGGAGCATGAAGAACATCTCAAGAAAGCCCTTTAATTGTTAAGAGATCACAAGCTTTATGCTAAGTTTAGTAAATGTGATTTCTGGTTAGAAGAAGTTTCTTTTCTAGGTCACATAATCTCCTGGAAGGGTATTGTGGTCGATCCTTCAAGGGTCGAGTCCATGAAGAACTGGGAGAGACCTACTAGTGTGACCCAAATTTGAAGTTTTTTGGGATTGGTAGGATATTATAGATGATTTATTAAAGATTTCTCCAAGATCGCCGTATCTTTGAAAAGATTGACGAGAAAGGAGATTCTTTATATATGGTCCGAGGAATGTGAGAAAAGCTTCCAGAATTTGAAAGATTGTTTGACTACTGCCCCAATACTCACATTACCTACTGAAGGAGGAGGATTTAAAGTTTATACTGATGCATCTGGAATTGGCTTGGGCTGTGTATTGATGCAACATGGCAAGGTAATCGCTTATTCCTTAAGGCAATTGAAAAAGCACGAAGAGAATTATCCCGTGCATGACTTAGAGCTGGCGGCTATAGTCTTTCCCCTGAAGATTTGACGGCATTATCTCTATGGTGAGGCCTTTATTGTGTATTCTTACCACAAGAGTCTCAAGTATTTATTCTCTCAAAAAGAACTCAATATGAGACAAAGAAGGTGACTGGAATACTTGAAGGATTTTGATTTCTCTATACAATATCATCTAGGAAAAGGTAATGCCGTAGCAAATGCTCTTAGTCAGAAGATGATGGCATTATTATCAAGCCTAATGATTAAAGAATGGCATTTGTTAGAGCAAATGACAAACTTGGACCTCAATGTGGAGGAGAAGGGAGAAGGAGTCTTGATTGCAAATATTAGACTCCAACCCAAGTTACTCTCAGAAATTAAAGAGTTACAAGATGATGATCCGTTGATTGCTTAAATTAAAGAGAAATTAGATCAATGGCCGGATTTTCTTTTGGCGGATGATGGAAGGTTACTTTTCTGAAGAAGAACCTGTGTGTCCGATTGTTCTACCATCAAGAATAAAATCTTAGAGGAGACACATCGATCGAGGTACACTATTCATTCTGGTGCCACAAAAATGTACCAAAACCACAAAATAACCTTCTGGTAGCCTAACATGAAAAGAGGTAGCCAAGTTTGTAAGCCGGTATTTGGTCTGCCAACAAGTTAAAGCCGAACATCTCAAACCGGCTTGGAAGCTTAAACCTCTCGAAATACCGGAGTGGAAATGGGATAGTATTGGTATAGATTTTATTATTTGAATACCGAAAATTCAAAATGGAAATGGGATAGTATTGGTATGGATTTTATTATTAGATTGCCGAAAATCCGAAGTGCATTTGATGCTATATGGGTAATTGTGGACCAACTAACTAAGTCCGCTCATTTCTTACCCATTAAAAGCAAATGGACTATGGATGTTCTAATTGCCCTATATATTAAAGAGGTTGTTAGGCTGCACGGTATTCCAAATTCTATTATTTCGGATAGAGATCTAAGGTTCACCTCTCATTTCTGGAAAGGTTTACAATCATGATCTCTAGGTACTAGGCTGAACTTTAGCACAGCTTTTCACCCTCAGACAGATGGACAAACTGAGAGGACAAATCAAATTATTGAAGACATGTTGAGGGCGTATATGATATATTTTGGTGGAAGTTGGTATGAGCACTTGCCATTGATTGAATTTGTATATAACAATAGTTATCAGTCTAGCACTCAAATGACACCTTTTGAAGCACTGTATGGCAGGAGTTGTAGATCACCTCTATACTGGAGTGAGGTTGAAGAGAAGGAATTGATGGGTCCCGATATTATTCAAGATACAACTCACAATATCTAGTTGATCCGAGAAAGGCTAAAAGTTACTCAATCACAGCAAAAGAGTTATGTTGACCACAGAAGAAGAGACCTTGAATTTCAAGTGGGGGAGCATGTCTTCTTGAAGATCTCACCTACACGAGGAATCAAAAGGTTCAGTATCAAAGGAAAACTGAGTCCAAGATTTATTGGTCCGATTGAGATTCTGGAAAGAATAGGTGAAGTAGCATAAAAGCTGGCTTTGCCTCCATAATTGGCTGGTGTCCATGATGTATTTGATGTATCCATGCTAAGGAAATATGTGTATGATCCTTCGCATGTGATTCAATTCGATGACTTGAAACTACAGAAGGATTTGTCTTATCAAGAAAGACCGATCAAGATCTTAGATAGAAAATTACACCAGCTAAGGAATAGGGCTATACCGATGGTAAAAGTCTAATGGAGTAAGCATGGATTCGAGGAGGTTACTGGGAATTAGAAGAGTCAATCAAGAAGAAGTATCCAGATTTGATCTCAGGTTAGAATTTTGAACCCTCCATTTGAATTTTTAAATTACTATTTCGGGATGTGAATTTGGAGGACCAAATTCTTTTAAGTGGGGGAGGATGTAGCAACTCGAAATTTTATATATGCATTTATTTGTGAAGAAAAAATAATGAAAGATAAAAATAAAATAAATGATAACTATTTCTTTTTATATCTTTAAAGTGTAGAATATATAAATGCAAACCATATCCCACATCTTAACATGAATGACGAGATTCGGAGCACGATTCTTAGAAGGCAAAAACATCGGTACTGTAGCAATATTGTAGCATCTGATTTAAGAGAGAATTATTAGCTCTAATTAAATCCTAATTAGTGGATGATGTAATTTTTTACCTAATTGAATAAATGAGGTCATGGATTATGTCATAAAAAGAGATTTATTTCAATATTTACATGTTAGAAATTAATGTTAACATAAGTTGGTGTAATAGTAACATGAGTTAGTGAAATAGGAAAATTGGGTAGAAAATTGACTTAGATATAAATTAGCAATAAAACATCATTGAATAAATGAGACAATTGATTATGTCATGAAGGGAGATTTACTTCAACATCTACATGTTGAAAATTATTGCCAACATAAGGTGGTGTAATAGTAACACGGGTGGGTGACATAGGAAATTAGGTGGAAAATATAATTAAATTAGAAATAAAATAATTATAGGACTTTGCCTATAAATAGCGCTGGGATCTTCCCTACTCAAAGCACAAATCCATTGGGGAAGTGCTGGTTGTGGAGAGGAGGAAATCTTGAAGTTTGGAGGAGTGTTCGAAGTATTCTTCATTCTTGTTGTTCTTCCTCTTCGATATTCCACTAGGTAGGTATTCTCTCAGGCTAAACTCAAATTGATGCATGAATTAGATGTAGATGCATGTCTACTTTGATTCTATACCATTTTCCTCAATTTTTATTAAGCATTAATAATGTTGTCCATACAACTGGACATAAGATTCTAACCGAGATTTTTAACCGTCGAAAGATCCATCTCGGATCACGGTGTCTTTCTAAGACTGTGTTCTGGATGCGCAATCTCCACCCCAATCGTGGTGTCTTCAGGTTCTAATTGAACCAATATATCATCTAGCATATTAAATATGTCATGTTAAGTTGCATATCATTCAAATTCACACACGATTAAGTTAAGGATATGGAAGATAATAATTCTATTCCATGAGCTTATATTTCCGTCCTAGTTCTTGTTACCTTCATGATATCTTTGATCTCCAAGACTATATTATTTTTCTGACATGTTAAATGGAATAGATATTATCTGTTAAAATTACATGGGCTTAGTTGCATGATCGTGATCAATATGATTTTAACAATTTCCATGTTATTGTGTTACCGTGTTTTCGACAAGTCGCGTAGTTCGCTAGATTTCCAAAGAAGAACGGTGTCTAAGGAAAGAGGTCCATGGGCAAACGCTTTAAGTGGATAAGTGGTTACTTAATTAGCTCCTCGTGAATATGAGGGGAGCCTCCCACTGTCCCACCTCTTACCTGGCCATGATTCTTCGATTTTCTAGTTAATCTCTGACAGTGAAAAATGGGATAGAATTTTCGCTAGAATTGTTCCTCATTTTTAACAAGTCATGTAATTAGTAAGATTCCCAAGGAAAAATGGTGTCTAAGGAAAGAGGTCCACGGGCAAATGCTTTAAGTGGATAAGTGATTTCTTAATTAGGACTTTGAGAATGCGAGGGGAGCCTCCCACTGTCCCACCTCTTACCTGACCGTAATTCCTCAGTTTTCTAGCTAAACACCCGACTGCGAAAAACTTGATCTAAATCTGCTTTACGAGATTTTTGCAAGGGCTGATTGTGACTTGTCCGATAATCCAATCTTTTATCGACTTAATGTCGTTAAACATGATGCCTTAAATCATTTTCGAACTTCTCCTTCAACTACTTGTAATTCTTGTACTGCTCATATCTCGAATGATAAATTTTGCTAGATCTGTACTTTATTTAGTAACCTTTACCTTGAAATTCTTTGGCCATATATATTATATGGATGTCTAAATATACTTGGGATCTATGATCCATAACCCCAATGCCTGGCGTTAATGGGGCCTAATCTGGTCTTGGGGGGAGCACCCGAAAGTACTTGTGCCTATGAGAGTTGAATGACCTGGTGTGGTATTGTACCGAAGTGCTTGACTTGATAGATTGATTCATGACATTTCATAGTTAATGAATTACTTGAAGTACTTGGATTACGTGAAATACTTGACTTGTACATACTTGCATGAAATAGCCAATTCCATAGTAATACTTTCTACATGATCGTCCTTTTTTTTTCTACATGATCGTCCTCTACTTGAACTTTACTCTTGATATCTTATCTACTTGCGATTACATTCTTAACTTTCTCTCCTATTCCTGTTCCATGTTTTATTTACGTTTCTTGGCATAGCACAGTAACTTCATCTAAAAATGTTAATTACTTTAAGTTGTCTGGTATAGAGATATAAATCCTACTGAGCGTTTCGCTCACCCTGTGTTTTCGGCTAATATTGCAGGTAGTTCCGATGATGAACCCCAAACAAATGGGGACGAGCAAGAGTGAAAGAGGGACAAGTCTATCTTAGATTACTTAGGTTTAAATTGTTGCTCTTGTTAGAATTATGTTCTTGGAAGTTATATTATGTCTCTTAAGGCTTAATGTTGTTGTAAAACTTTATTTCGATGAAATAAAAGTATCCACTTTTCATTATCTCTCTTTGTGGTTGGACCCTATTATACATGCTCTGATCGACATGAGTTGTGGCATCCCGAATTTAATAAAATCTTGAAATTTAATAATGATAATATAATATTATAGAATTATCATGTTGACCTGAAATTTTGAAATTTTAATAAAAATATAGAAAAAAATGTATCTTATAGAAAGTAACTTTTCCAACAACTTTGTCTTCAAGAAGAAGCCCTAATAAAAATCGGATTAGGCTTAATTTAGAATTTAGTGTCAAAATCATAATTTTGCTAGAACGAGCCAAACTCATCTAATTGGACCTTAATTCACGCTCTAATGGGTTTAGATCGGACCCAATCTCTTGGCACATGGTAGAAGAATATTTCCCCTTCAAAAACCCTAACCCTAGGCGCTTCAATTTGGCGGTGACAACACGGATTTGGTCAAACCCCCATTTTTTTGTCGTTTTTGCTCTCCGGACTCTTTGTGATCGAATCGAACCCTAGGAGCCTCAATAGATCCTATAAGTAGATAGCCCACGCCTCCCTCGAACCCCATTTGCTCCTGGAGGCGACGGCGGGCTCGATTGTGGGAGGATTTTGGCGTTTAGGGCGGCGCGATTAGGGTTCCAAAGTGTTCTTCATTCTCTCTTTTCATCGATCTAAGGTAAGCTTCTCTCAGGCTAAACACTAATTAAATCACGTCATGTTGTTCATCTTTCCATGCTCTTTTTATTGATAGTACATTGCCCAATTTTCATTCACCATATCGATCGAATTTGCTATTTTACCGAGAGGTCTATCTGGGAGGTTGTCTTTAGTTTAAACCCATTAGATATCAGGTTATATTAGGCAAAACCCTAATTAAAGTACATCATCTTATTTATCTTCGAATCCTCTTTTCAATGGTGTTATTTTGCCTAAATTTTATTCATTATATGGTTTCCATAGCCGTTATATTCAAGGCATGCAAAGGTTCACCGGAAGCGAGCTTTGTCTTAGATAGCAGCCATATCAGTGACCACTATCTGAGATAGCGGTCTTGCGACAGACCACCTTCTGGCGGCGTATTTTCAAAAAAAAAAAAGGTTTTAACTAGCGGTCTCCTCTTTGACCGTCTTATTCATATGGCGGTCCCATGAAGACCGTTTCTATCCCTATTTCCAGTAAAGATCATTTTCTGACGTGTTATACTATGTTTTTCCATGTTACACAGTGTATTATTAGGGTTGATTAGGTGGTATAAATGGACTAATAACTAGGGCTCCTGAAATAATTGATCTAAGTTAATTTTCTTCATTATATTTGTCCCATCATGACCATCATCTCCTTGTGATAAAATGATTGAAAAAGAGTAGAATAACATGTGAAAAGATTGTTTAAATTTGCCAGTTTATTTATGCCTATTTGCTATTTATTGATTCAATACATGTTGGTTTGATAAGCTTGTTTGAAGGTCGTGCCACCTCGGTGGTGTCGACTGGACCGATCACACTCGTTTTTCGCATGTTTTGAGCCTTAATTCTTGAGCATCGAATGCCTCTCCGTCGGACACTCTTTCCGCCGGACTAGGTGTTCATGTTTCAAGACATACGTAAGACCCCGCGAGCCTGGGATTCTCACTAGGACGTCGGGCAGGTTGTACCCTGAACACCTGAACAAATGACTCGATCAGAATTACGTTTGGGGCAGTCCAAGTTGCGACTGTTCTGCCCAGTTTCGAATAGATAGCGGTTCTCTCTGGACCGCTACCTTGAGGTAGCGGCCAGGCTATGGCCGCCTTATTCTTTCTGATCCGGCATGTGTGCCAGTTCGATCTAGTCGTCTGCCTTTGTTCCAGGTCGACTCAACCCTGGTTAGGTCGACCTATGTCACCTCAATTGACCATGGTAGCATATATTGAACTCTGTTTCAGTCCAGCTATACCACAGGACAACCGAGGACCTTGATTTAATCGTTTGAATCTGGTTGTCTGCCCGTCACGTGATAGCAGTTCTCTCTGGACTGCTACCTTCTTGTAGTGGTCGATCCCAGACCGTCTTCTGGTTTTCTTTTGTGTTCTGAGTCGACGCACCAGAGCAGTGAGTCGACGCAGCACTATTGTCTGATAGCGGCCTAGGAGAGACTGGCACCTTATGTTAGCGGTCCAAACCTGACCATTACTTAATCTAGTCACTTGAAAGTTTATTTTTTGTGAATTTGTGTGTTTTAGAATATCTTAGCCCTGTTGGGTCACTTTGAGATATAATCCTGGACATCTTTCACGACCTTCCTTAAAGTCATTTTCCCTAAATGGCTTTCCTTTCTAATAAGCTTGCTATTCTCCAAAGAGATCCATTTTTTCTACTCGTGTTCTCTTGAATTACATGAGCTATTCTTGGAACTCAGATGCCATTAGTAAATTTGTTTGGAATTATATGATATGGGACTTTGGGTCCACTTTGACACTCAATGCTAGGCATAAACTATTAGGGCCAGGATCTGGTCTTAGGGGCGAGGCAAAGCCCAGACATGTACCGGTATTATGAATGATTAGGTGTGGCATTGCACCAACTATACGCAAGATTCGATCTAGACATATTTACATCATGTGCATCTTCCTTATATGTGTGACTTGACATGTTTGAATATGCAGTCCAGAAGGGACACTTTGTGATATGAATGTTAGTGCTTGTTATCTCTTGTACATGTTCCGAGTTATTCTCTTTCCATCATGTTTTTGTAACTGTCTCTTGTTTATCTTAGTGAGCCTCCATGTGACCTTGCTACTCTTATGATAATGATTATGTTTTCCATCAAACATTATTGCTATTTTCATGCATTATTAAATGGCTAATCACTTACATCATTGCCTGATGATAGAGTGTAATTCCTGCTGAGCTTCTTGTTCACCCAGTTTTTCTTAACACTTTTCACTAATAATGAAGCTACTCCAACAGACAGGGATGGACAAGAGTGAGAGTTCCAGAGTCGTGAAGATTATGTCTTTTCTTTGTTTTGTTAAGATGAGCTATGTAACTTGAGTCTTTTTCTTTGTTTGTCTTTTTTGTAGTTTAGTCGGAGTATGTAATTTGACTTTTGGTTATCAATAAAAATATATTTATTTTGGCATTATGTTTAGCTCGTGTTCTTGTCGTTTGGTTTTCTCTATATCATGAATGTTGTGTCCCTGTGATTTTGATGATGTCAACTAGGTTTTGATGATGTCAATTATTATGTTTAATTATATATATAACTTTGATGATATAACTTTGATGCATTTATTAATGACCTCATCATATATATAGAAGTATGAATTCTGTCAGACCAGGTTCTGAAGATGACTCAAAAGTCATGAAAAGACAACCACTATTGTTAAGCTGAACTAACAATAGGTCAACGCCACTATTTCATGGTGAGTCAGCAATTGCATTAAAAGGTTGGTGCATATACCTTCTCTGTGTCAGGTAAGGTCGATGCACATTTCAGTCTGAAGCATAAAGGTCGATGCATGTTCATGTGTAAGTTAGATAAGGTCGATGCTTGTTTACAGTTGAAGCATAAAGGTCGATGCATGTTCATGTGTAAGTCAGATAAGGTCAATGCATGTTTACATTTGAAGCAAGATAGGTCGGTGCATGCTTATGGTTGAAGCATACATATCGATGTACATTTCAGTCTGAAGCCTGTTAGGTCGATGCATCATGTATCTCGATGAACTTAAGGTCTATGCACATATTTGCATTGACAGTGTTAGGTCTGTGCACATGTTCACTCTGAGCCTAAAAAGTCAGTGCAGGTTTACAAATGAGTCTTTCAGGTCAATGCACATATAGAAGTCATGCACTTTAAAGTCGATGCACATTTCCACATAAATTCTGAAGGTCTATACATGTGCAGAGTTATCACTTAGAAAGGTCGATGTGCATGTAGAAGACTTGCACTAGAAGGTCGATGCACATGTGAAGTCCTACACTGTAAGGTCGATGCTAGTGAGCTAGCGACTCTTGTATAGGTCGATACATGTGTAGAAGGATTGTAGCACAGGTCAATGCATGTTTCAATGATGTCGATGCTAGTAAGTTAGGGAATGTTGCATAGGTCGATGCATGTGTAGAAGGATTGTTGCATAGGTCTATGCATGTGTTAGTAAGGTGTATGCTAGTGAGCTAGCGACTGAAGGAGAAGTCAATGCATGTCTTAGTAAGGTCGATGCTATTAAGCCAGCTACTGCAGCATAAGTCTATGCATGTTAAAATTAGGTCGATGCTTGTTAGTTATTATTCTAAGGTCGATGCACCTTACACTTTTACCATAAGGTAAGGTCGATGCATCTTCATTTCAAGTCAGTGTGTCTGACAATGAAATTCTACCTGTATATCTCTAAGGTCGATGTTGTTACTCTGACCTACTGCATGTTTTAGCTATACAGGTTGATACACTTCATTTATGCATCGATGCACTTGAAGAGTTTCTGAGCATTCACTTAGAGAAACTACATAACCTCATGAAGCATCTGAATGTGTATTTACTATCAACTGTTACATGCTTCATTAAACTGATAAATCTTGGATTCTATTTTGGACAGAAAAAGGAAGATCCAGCCCAGTCATATGATTAAACACCTAGGAAGCATAAAGGCAGTCTGTAATCAAATCTCACGTGGAACTTAAAGAACCAGATTAAAGGCACGTGATTCAAGGTAGATAGTAGAACTTATATTCTGCCACATGTATCATCACAACATCCACTCCTGACACGTGGCCCATCAAAGTACGAGTTCTGGATAATTCTAGTGAGCGGGAATGTGTCCTCCACGAGCCCAATCATTGAAAAACTCATGCTCTATAAAAGGCGATCGAGCGCTCAAACTAAAAGACATCATCGGTGGAGGGAGGCGAGATCATCGGTGGAGGGAGAATCTCATTGGAGAAGGAAGTGAGTGTTGTACCCCTTAGGCACAAGCATATGATATTTTGTTTTGATGATAGCAACACAGTGAGAGTATCACAGTGAGCCAGTCATTGTGTCTAGTATCAGGCCAGCACAAGTCCATACATCCGCATGCTATCAAGTCCACACAGTCTATACATTCAAATGGCATGTTTGCACGCTATAAAGTCTGTACAGAGTCTTTGTAGTGTCTGGCTAGCAAGTATGCACATCGGCTGCACAGCACAAACAAAGTCTATACATTCTGTTGCATCGCATGCTTGCCTTATGCATGCAGAGTCTATACATTCTCTGCTGATGTGTTTATGCTGTAGCTCATTACGTCTGTACATTCTTCAGATGCATCATCTTAGCAAGTCTATACATTGGACTTGAGCATATAGGAAGTCTGTACAGCCCATGAATTAACGCTAAGTCTCAAAGTCTATACAGCCTTTTGCATTGCACTTAAAGTCTATACATTGGCAAGTCTGTACATCGGCTTGTTCATGCATTCATCTCAAGTCTGTACATCCACCAGCTGAACTGAGCAAAGTCTATACATCCGATAGTTCAGCTCGTGGCTAAGTCTGTACAGCCAGTGCATATGTTAAGTCTATACATTGCATCTTTACCTACGTTCTGAACTGAGCAAGTCTATACACTCCTTATCTTTACCTACGTTCAGAACACCAAGTCTGTACATTGGGCTATCACATAAAGTCTATACATCCCTTAGCTAGAACTGTGCAAGTCTATACATCGCTGCATTGGCCAAGTCTATACATTGCCACTTGTTCATGCATGTTAGCAAGTCTATACATTGACTGTGCATTCATTTGTCTGGCTGCAGAACACTAAGTCTATACATTAGCACTGTAGCATGCACGACTCTAAGTCTGTACATTGAGTGTCTCAGGTTGCGTCTCATGCTAAGTCTGTACATCGCATCGCATCCACCGTCTCATGCTAAGTCTCTATGGATATTTGATTTAAAGCCTGTACAGCCCAAGTCTATACATCCATCCGTCTCATTCAGCGTCTCATGTGCATACGCAAAGTCTGTACAGCCAGTGCGAGCATCAAGTTAGTGCTTGTTAAGCTGCATCTCATTTATCGTCAATGTACATACTTCACCATATGCATACTGCAGCATGTGCTATCAAGTCTATACACTCATAACTCTAGCCTGTGCATTCTGTGCTTCAAGCATTTCTAAGTCTGTACATGCTTTATCTTCGCATTGCAAAGTCCATACATTGTAAAGTCTACACACTGCATTACACACTTTAGGTGGCAAGTATGTACATTGTTCAGAACGCAAAGTCCATACAGCCATTGTGCATTCATTCTTGATGTACACACTTGGCTTACTCAAACTGATAATTCTCTCTGTATGACAGGTACTATTCGTGAAGCTTAAGAATTGCACGTGATCCGAGGCTGGAAGGGCTGACAGGATGATGACACGTGGCCAAAATATTTGGGCGGGAACTGTAGAAGACACACGCCCAGTGCTGCTCCTGCTGTTATAAAATCAAGCCTTCTTCCTCAAAAGAAGATAGATTGTGAAAAAAGGAGCAGAGGCAGAGTGAGAGCTTCCACGATCCAGCAGAAGAGAAAAGAAAAAGAAGAAGGAGAGAGTTGAGAGAGAGAAGAGTTGAGAGAGATGTTCCTCAGATCTTTGGTTCAAAACCAGGTCTGAGTATTTCTCACTTGTTTGAGCTACATTCCCTGCAGGGATACATTTTATCTTTCGTTTGTTTTTGTTTCATTTTTCGAAACTCTTGTGTTCAAGCTGTTAGTCAGCGTTTGCAGTGGAGGATTCCACTGGACGGCTAAGCTGTATTGCCCAGCGGTTTTGCAGAGGAGGACTCCTCTAGACAGCAAGCTGTGAGGCTCAGCAGGTGAGGTGGATACCTCGGACAGCAAGCTGTGAGGCTCAGCGGGTTGTAGGCAAGCTGTGAGGCCCAGCGGTTCAAGCTGTGAGTCAGTAGTAATCCACACTCGGGTTGAGTGTGGGGTGGATGTAGGTCTGGAGGATCGAACCACCTAAAAATATCTTGTCTACTGTGTGATTGTTATGTGGTTTGCATCGCTTCTATATTTCTGTTCTTTGCGCAGTAGATCCTTGCTCAGGACAGTTCTTCAGTTCTGGCTAGTATTTGCTTTATGCCCTCTATCTGTTCAGCAGAAGTTTTCATTCCGCATTTGAATCTACTGCAGTAGTTTTTAACGGGTGACTGATCTATTCACCCCCCTCTAGATCACCTTTAGCGTCCCAATAATTGGTATCAGAGCCTAACTCTTTGTGCAGGACTAACATTCTAAAGAGGAACGACCATGGATGCTAGAGGGTTAATAGCAGAGGGACAGTCCACCACAAAGCCACCATTCTTCGACGGATCCAACTACCCATATTGGAAGAACCGGATGTAGGTCTTCCTCAGAGCCAAAGATTACGATATCTGGAAGATTATAAGCAATGGTCCTTATGAGGTACATGAGAACGAGGAATTGTGGACTAGAGAAGAAATCAAAAATCCACTCTGAACTGGAGCGCCATCAACGCCATTCAGTGTGCACTCCATCCTACTGAATTTGATAGAGTGTCATCCTGTAAGACGGCGAAGGAGATGTGGGATACCCTTGAAGTCATTTATGAGGGAACGTCTCAAGTGAGAGAGACACGGGCTAATATGTTAGTGACAAAGTATGAAGCATTTCGGATGAAGCCCGGTGAGACAGTGACCGAAATGTATGCTCGTCTGACCATCATAACAAATGGTCTAAGAAATCTGGGAAAAAGTTATACTGATCATGAAGTTGTGAGGAAGATCCTTCGATCGTTGACTCCGATATGGCATACCAAAGCAACTGTGGTTGAGGAGTCAAAAGATCTACAAAAGATGAAACCTAATGAGCTGATAGGCTCTTTGATGGCGTACGAGATGAATCTTCTACAAGCTGAAGAGCTCGAATACAAGAAGCCTATTGCTCTGAAGGCCAAGCATAGCTGTTCAAAACAGTCCAGATGCAATGGATCATCCAGTGATCGGAGCCTATCTGGATCGGAGCTTGAAAAGGATGAACTAGCTATGATTACAAGAGAGTTCAGAAGATTTCTTAGAACAGAAGGGGAAAATGTCTACAGAAAATACCACAGCAGGAAGCAAAATAGGTATAAATTTAACCCTGCTGAAAAATCTGACAATAATACTTGTTATCATTGCAGGAAGACTGGCCATATGAAGGCTGATTGTCCAGAGTTACAGAAAATCAAAGGAAGACCATGGAAGAAAGCGCCAAAGGGAAAGGCCATGGTCAGTACATGGAGTGATGAGGAAGAAGGCACGCTGAGCACTTCCTCAGATAGTGAGAAATAAGAAAAGGACATCTGCTTGATGGCCAGGAATGGAGAAGAAGAAGAGTCTGACCAGGTATCATCCCCTTTCAAACATTATACTATTTCTGATTGGGAAGATGCTTATGGAGAACTGTTAGATAAAGCGAATGATATTAAGAAGGAAAACAGACTCTTGAAGAAGAAAATGAATTCTCTGGTTAATGATAAAACACTTTCTGATAAAGTTGCATGTTTACAATCAGAGAATGACAAATTGAAAAGTGCATGTTCTGATTTTGATGAATTAAAGCATGTTTTGATTGATTGTAGGAAAGAAAATGAGTTGCTGAAAAATGGCATTGATGAGTTGAAATTATCAATTCAGAAATTTGAAAATGAAATAAAGATTTAAACTGAAAAATATGAAGCTATCTTGTCAGTGAATGTTGAATTGAAGAAAACTATTGAAAATCTGGAAAATGAAAATTCTGACAAAAAGAAAATCATTGAAAGCATGACCCAAGGAATAGAAAATCTTAATGCCTTGCTAGGGTCAAAAGTCAACTTCAGAAAGGAGGGTCTCGGTTTTAATCCCTCAGCTAAAAAGAGTTTTGAACTGAAAACCATTTCATTCGTGGGAGAAAAGAATAAAGGACCACTCATAAAATGGTCAATGAAAAATCTGCTTTCAATAATGTAAAATCAAAAGTGTCTAGTGCTAAGGACAAGGGAAAGCAGAAAGTTGTAGAGCCTAGAGCTGCATGCTCTTCTCCCAAGGGTAAGTCCAAGGCTAGGGGTCAGCCAGCTAGCACATCAAAACCCCAGTCCAAGGCTGCTAAGTCTCCACCACCCTCAACTGCTCAGAAAAAGACCCAATATAAGTCAGTGCAGAAACCTAGAGGGTCAAAGGTGGCAGGGAGACCAAGTGTAGCTAGGAACCAGTTTGCACATCCCTATTTCCCTCGAGCCCAAGTCTATCATCACATTCACTCACATCCACTTAATAGGTTTGGGTGGAATCCTGTGTACATGAGGTCTAGGTATCAGAATTTTCCCACTCAGCCCTATAGATCTCAGCCAGCTAGGAGATGGGATAGTCACTTTAGGACATGGAGTCCTAGTCAACAGGTGTTCTATGGTCAACCTAGGACCAATTTGGGCCACAACTTCTAGTACACTCATTGGCCAAGGCACTGGCAGAAAAATAACAATGCTTCTAATAAAATGAATGCCAGGACTACACAAAAACCATCACAGCACCAGAAAAAGAAAGCTAAACCTGTTGGTGCTGAGAAAAAGAAAAATAACAAAAGGAACTCTCAAGCTGTAGAATCCACCAAACCATCCACTTTCACACAAATGTGGATCCCTAAACAGCTTTTGTCATGTTTTCACTCTCAGATGTCTATTTCTATCTTGGGGCCCAAACTGTCTTGGGTTCCAAAATCTACTCCCTAAGTATGTTTGCAGGTATGCCTGGTAGCCGGGAACAAAATGATGAAACAAGAATAGCTACTCCAGGCATATGACAAGAGGCAGGGCCAAAAATTCAAAAAGCTGAAAGAAATTGGAGGCCTTGTCAACAATCTGATGCAACACCAAGGGTAAAAATAAATCAGTCAGGTAAAGCAGGTAAGTGATTTACCTTCAGAATTGAAAAAGTCATGTTGATTTGGTTGGTTAATTTCTGATGTTCTCTTCTTGTCTAGCTGATCAGTCTGCATTCCAGACTCAGCTACTGAATTTAATTCTGCACATATCTGATGCTCTTCTCTTACCATTTATTGCACTGTGTACATAAGATGCTAGATGCACTGCACAACCACTTTTGTAGTCAATGCATACACTGCACCGAGTTTACTTAAACACATGTTCATGGTTGTTCATACATTGCATCGAGTATGCTTCTCTCATGTTTGTGCATGTATGTACTTTACACTGAGCTCACTTATTCATGTGTTGCACTGAGTTTGTATGGTTCATTTAATGCATATAGTTGATGCATGTGTCTAATGTCTGCATATATCATTTGCATCAAGGAAGTTGTTTAATGCATATAGGACTGCTTTGCACTGCATTTCTTTGCATGACCACTATGGTATATAGGGTCCAGTCTTCATATAGAGCAGTGTACTGCATATCATTGAATTTGAAATTTTTAAAAAGAAATTACTCATTGCATAGAATTTTTCTTTTGCATCATGGTGTCAGGGGGAGCTGAGAGTTATGTTCAGTACGTTGAATCTTTTTCACTCCTCATTGTTCCCACTCACTCTATTCATAATCTTTGACATCAGATGCTCTTGGACTTTCATGCCTATTGCTATCACTTTTTAACAATTGCCATCATTTCCCTAACCTTCACTGAACAACAATATTGCTTCTGATTTAGTGCATTGAGCTGTGGTCATTGCAATTGTTCATTTATAAGAATCACACTTGCAAATTGAGAGGAAATAAAGGTTTAACCTTTATAAATTGAAGAGTTAAGTGTCTGCACTTCAGAACTTGAGATAAAAGAAAACTTTTATAGCTCTTAATCTTTGTCTTATGGTTTGAATAGAAAAAGTTTTTTTTTAATGCCTGAGAGTGTTAAACTGGAAATGTCTAGAAAAGGTAAATAGAGTGTGTACTGTTTTTAAACAATCACTCTAAAAGAAATAAGGGCAGCAGTAAATAAGATCATTAATGTAAAGAGCTAAACACAGTGACAGAGCAATGGCTGAATTGCACTAAGAAACTGTGATCTCCTCCAAAGAAGCAGGAGAATTCATAAGTCATGAAGTGCTTCAGACTATCTCTGTTCATAGGGTCAAATCTATAGGGGGAGTCTTCACCAAGTAACTGGGGGTACTGGCCTCTGATCAAGGTGTGCCCTTAATGTCAAAGGTGAAAATTGTTCCTTGTAGGTCTTGATCTGAAATAGATCTAGTAGTTTATGCCTAGTAACTGGGGGTACCTGCCTCTGATCAAAGTGTACATCTAATGTCAACAGCATAAATGCCACTGGTCTATTCACTTAGCTCAGTTTCTAAAAAATTTAAAAAAAGGTGAAAAACAAACTGCTGTAACCCTTTGAAATCAAAAGTCATTGAGTGTAAATTATTTTTTTTTCAATACATATTCATGTTGCCTTTCTTAATCTTCCATGTTTAATCACAAAGGGTATTGTTTCTGACTTATCTATTAAAGCCATGTGCCCTAGATTCATTACTATAAATGGAGTCTATAACTCTTTTTCAGTGGTCAACTGCCTTACTCTATCTTTATCACTGTTAAACCTGAATTCTTTCAAGACCGTAAATTACTGATTCTTATGCTTTAATAGTTGTCTATAATCATGCTCACTTTCTGAACCAATGCATCAGCTGTTGTCTGTTGACCCTCCTACCTTCTCTACCTTTTGATTATCTGTTTCATCCATCCATATTCCTTCTCAAAGGGGGAGAAATAATTTCAGGGGGAGTTATTCATTCAGGGGGAGTTTGAGCTGTTCTAAGGGAAATCTGCAATGTATTCTGCATGTTGCACTCATGTTTTTCTTTCTTTTTGATCATGTTAAAGGGGGAAAAAATTTGGTTGGTGACTCACTGTCCCTTTGTTGCCATCATCAAAAAGGGGGAGAATGTTGTGCCCCTTAGGCACAAGCATATGATATTTTATTTTGATGATAGCAACACAGTGAGAGTATCACAGTGAGCCAGTCATTGTGTCTAGTATCAAGCCAGCACAAGTCCATACATCCGCATGCTATCAAGTCCACACAGTCTATACATCAAATGGCATGTTTGCACGCTATAAAGTCTGTACAAAGTCTTTGTAGTGTCTGGCTAGCAAGTATGCACATCGGCTGCACAGCACAAACAAAGTCTATACATTCTGTTGCATCACATGCTTGCCTTATGCATGCAGAGTCTATACATTCTCTGCTGATGTGTTTATGATGCAGCTCATTAAGTCTGTACATTCTTTAGATGCATCATCTCAGCAAGTCTATACATTGGACTTGAGCATATAGGAAGTCTGTACAGCCCATGAATTAACGCTAAGTCTTAAAGTCTGTACAGCCTTTTGCATTGCACTTAAAGTCTATACATTGGCAAGTCTGTACATCGACTTGTTCATCCACCAGTTGAACTGAGCAAAGTCTATACATCCGATAGTTCAGCTCGTGGCTAAGTCTATACAGCCAGTGCATATGTTAAGTCTATACATTGCATCTTTACCTACATTCTGAACTGAGCAAGTCTATACACTCCTTATCTTTACCTACGTTCAGAACACCAAGTCTGTACATTGGGCTATCACATAAAGTCTATACATCCCTTAGCTAGAACTGTGCAAGTCTATACATCGCTGCATTGGCCAAGTCTATACATCGCCACTTGTTCATGCATGTTAGCAAGTCTATACATTGACTGTGCATTCATTTGTCTGGCTGCAGAACACTAAGTCTATACATTAGCACTGTAGCATGCACGAACTTTAAGTCTGTACATTGAGTGTCTCAGGTTGAGTCTCATGCTAAGTCTGTACATCGCATCGCATCCACCGTCTCATGCTAAGTCTCTATGGATATTTGATTTAAAGTCTGTACAGCCTAAGTCTGTACATCCATCCGTCTCATTCAGCGTCTCATGTGCATACGCAAAGTCTGTACAGTCAGTGCATCCTGTGTCTCACCCAGCGTCTCATGCAAGTATGTACAGCCGTGTGAGCATCAAGTCAGTGCTCGTTAAGCTGCATCTCATTTATCATCAATGTACATACTTCACCATATGCATACTGCAGCATGTGCTATCAAGTCTATACACTCATAACTCTAGCCTGTGCATTCTGTGCTTCAAGCATTTCCAAG
Organism: Amorphophallus konjac; assembly: GCA_022559845.1. Classification (NCBI taxonomy): domain Eukaryota; kingdom Viridiplantae; phylum Streptophyta; class Magnoliopsida; order Alismatales; family Araceae; genus Amorphophallus; species Amorphophallus konjac. Next base: position 123,724,205 of record CM040121.1, read on the forward strand.
TCTGTACATGCTTTGTCTTCGCATTGCAAAGTCCATACATTGCAAAGTCTACACACTGCATTACACACTTCAGGTGGCAAGTATGTACATTGTTCAGAACGCAAAGTCCATATAGCCATTGTGCATTCATTCTTGATGTACACACTTTGCTTAATCAAACTGATAATTCTCTCTGTCTGACAGGTACTGTTCATGAAGCTTAAGAATGGCACGTGATCCGAGGCTAGAAGGGATGACAGGATGATGACACTTGGCCAAAATATTTGGGCGGGAACTGTAGAAGACACACGCCCAGTGCTGCTCCTTCTGTTATAAAAGCAAGCCTTCTTCCTCAGAAGAAGACAGATCATGAAAAAAGGAGCAGAGGTAGAGTGAGAGCTTCCACGATCCAGTAGAAGAGAAAAGAAAGAGAAGAAGGAGAGAGTTGAGAGAGAGAAGAGTTGAGAGTGATGTTCCTCAGATCTTTGGTTCAAAACCAAATCTGAGTATTACTCACTTGTTTGAGCTACATTTCCTATAGGGATACATTTTATCTTTCGTTTGTTTTTGTTTTGTTTTTCGAAACTCTTGTGTTCAAGCTGTTAGTCAGCGTTTGCAGTGGAGGATTCCACTGGACGGCTAAGCTGTATTGCCCAGCGGTTTTGCAGAGGAGGACTCCTCTGGACAGCAAGCTGTGAGGCTCAGCATGCGAGGTGGATACCTCGGTCAGCAAGCTGTGAGGCTCAGCGGGTTGTAGGCAAGCTGTGAGGCCCAGCGGTTCAAGCTGTGAGTCAGCAGTAATCCACACTCGGGTTGAGTGTGGGGTGGATGTAGGTCTGGAGGACCGAACCACCTAAAAATATCTTGTCTACTGTGTGATTGTTTTGTGGTTTGCATCGCTTCTATATTTCTGTTCTTTGCACAGTAGATGTTTGCTCAGGATGGTTCTTCAGTTCTTGCTAGTATTACTTTGTGCCCTCTATCTGTTCAGCAGAAGTTTTCATTCTGCATTTGAATCTGTAGCAGTAGTTTTTAACGGGTGACTGATCTATTCACCCCCCTCTAGATCACCTTTAGCGTCCCAATAGGGAGATCAGAAGAAGAGAAAAGAAGACCAAAAGAGTACAAGAGTCAGAGAGTTCGTGAGAAGAGTCAGAATTGGAGTGCTGAGAGAGAGAGAGAGAGAGAGAGTTCACTGAAGGAAGAAGAAGGAGAAAGAGAAAAATAGAGTATCGGAAGATTAGAAAAAGTCTGAGGGAAATGAGAGAGTGAGCAGAGAAAGAGAAAGAGAGTGAGCAAGAGAGAATAGAGAGGAAAAGTGAGCTTGAGAATCTACGTCTTCATTAGATCTTGGATCAGATCCAGAACTACTTTGCTCCTGCGTGAGCTATATCTTTTCGTGTTTTTATTTTCAGTTGTGTTCTTTGTTTTCTTCACTATTTCAAGCAAGCTGTATGTCAGCATTTACAAAGGATCGGTTCCTCTGGACAGCAAACTGTAATGCTCAGCGGAAGCAAGCTGTGTTGCTCAGCGGTGTAAGCAAGCTGTGATGCTCAGTGGTTCAAGTTGTACGTCAACAGAATCCTCACTCAAGTTTGAGTGGGGGATACACGTAGGTATGTGGTAGCAGACAGAACCATCTAAAAATTCTCTATGCACCATGGTTTGTGATTTGTGAATGTTTGCAAATTCCATATCTTCTGTCTCTTTCACAGGATGGGTTTCAGGTGATTATCCGAGCGCTATATGTTCGATATCGGTTCTGTTTGATTCATTTGTTTGAGATTAGATTTTGGTTCCTTGTTAGAGCAGCTTATTGTATGTATGCTTAGTAGAGTTTCAGGTTGCATTTGCTCAGGGTCGTGCTGGTGAAACGTTCCTCCTGAGAGCTCCTTGAGGGATTATCTTTACACTGTGTGTTTTGCTAAGCTTTCTGATTAATAGAGTCACTGTCCTCGTGCCAAGTGTTTGTGGTTTTCTCCTATCAGATTTTAAATCTATCTAGCTTAATTTGAGTTCGAATTAGAGTATATTTGGGTTCGAGTTTTTAATTCTACAATAATTTTTAACAGGGATCCATTCACCCCCCTCTAGATCCGTGCCTTGCACTCTAATAATTGGTATCAGAGCGGGTCTCTGATTCATCAGATCCAATGATCTGTAGAGGATCCTGCTATTTTTGGTGCACAGTTGTCTTTAGCATATTGCTTTGAAACTATTTATTGATTGTCTCAATGGCTGAACGTCTTGTATTCGGTGGTTCAAATTTCATGATTGGTTAGGCGGCCTATGTGTTTACATAAACTCCATTGATTCTAAACTATGTAGTCTTGTATCTAATGGCCCACATAAACTGCCTCATTATTAGACCAAGTGGTCTAATGAGGACAGATTGAAGAACCGTGATAATATCACAGTTCTTAATATCTTGATGGCTGTAGTTGATACTGACAAATTTCCTTCTATTCTCAGGTGCACTTCTGGAAAGGAAAATTTTAATGGAGAAACTGCTACTCATAGAGAGCAAGAAGAACAATGTCTGATGGTTAACCAGAGTGATCACAGCAGTAATCTAAATGAGGATTCATTATCTTAGGTAAGTTATAGATCCGAAGAGATTTCATTTGATGAACTGTTGAATTTGTATGAAGAACTATCTGATAGACATAAGAAAATGAAATCTGAAAATAAAAAATTGAAAAAGAAAATTGATCAGAATAGTTTAAATTCCTCTTGTGAAAACTGTTCAAAACTGAAACAATCTTATGCTGTTTGTTTGTCTGATGTTCATATGTCTAAGAAATAAATATGTTCACTGAAAAATGAAAATCAAGAATTTGCAAATTGAATTTTTGAACTGGAAGACAAATTGAAGTCATTAGGTGATGATCAAATCTTAATCAATGATCTTGTTCAGAATGAAAAGATGATGAAAGAAAATAAAAATTTGAAGGAACAAAATAAAAATATGATGGTATTGAAAACTGTCATGTCTGAAAGACTTATGTCTCTTCAGAAAGAAAAATGTGTGATTTTTGACAATATTGATAATCTGATCACTCTTAAGAAAGAAACTAAAAATGAAAATGAATCTCTGAAAGAAAGGATTGCTATCCTGGAGAAAGGAAAATTGATCTATATAGATGAGTCTGAAAAATTGAGCAATCTGAAACAAGAAATTGAAGATTATAAAACTGCAAACAAAGTGTTGAGTGAATGCATTAATTGCAGTGAACAAGAGATTGCAAGTTATGAGATACACATTGCATCTCTAGAAAATGAGATTCAAGATTTAAAAAATTCTTTGTCTAAATTTGTTGATGGGCAAGAAAATTTGAACAAGTTGCTAGGAGTCAAGGTTAACTTCAGAAAAGAAGGGCTAGGCTACAAGTCAATTTATAAGAAATCTTTTGAAAATAAACTAAAAACATCTTATGCCAAAGTTTCTAATGTAGCCACTTCCTCAAAGGCTAAACAGCCCACAAATCAGAAAATCAAGAACAATCTACAGCAACCACAGAAAAGGAAATTTAATAACATGCATTCTAAGAACCCTCATGTGAAAAAGTACCATACTTCAACAAAATTTAATGTTTCATGTTTCTACTATGGTAATGTATGGTCACTTCATGCATGAATGTTTTGTAATGAAAAAGGATGAACATCATGTTGATAGGAATAATGCTAAAACTTCTTATGCTAGGAATTTGCATACATAAAATTTTCAAAATAGGAAATTCCCCTCTGAACAGAAAAAGAAATTAGAATGTATTTGTTGTGGTAGATTAGGCCACCTTGCTACTCACTGTTGGCATGCCCATGGAAGATAATTTAATTCAAAATCTGTAAATTTCCCTTCAAATCAAAATACTTTTGACAGAAATAAATCTGGTTTTAAAGAAAAATCACTTGCATGCTTTGAGTGTGGGAAGCTAGGCCATAGAGCTGTAAATTGTTGACTGGCTAGACATAAAAGACAAGAGTTTCATGAGAGAACCAGAAACACTCATATTCATGCACATAATTGTCATGATAAATATGTAAAATTCCTTGCAAATCATCATGTCTTTAAAAAGAATAAATCTACTTAAATAGGCCAACATGTTTTGTGCTTCACCTGCGGGAAGCTAGGCCATAGGGCAATCGAATGCTGGCTGAATGTTGGTAGGAGAAACTCTATCTCATCTTTTAATTGTGGAAAGTATGGCCATACTATCAAGGACTGCTGGGAGAAAAGAATTTTTTATGATAAAAATGATAACCAACCCTATCATTCACAGAATTCCAGAAAACATGCTTATCAGAAACCTGTGAAAAGTTTAGGATGTTGTCATTATTGTGGTCAAACAGGTTATTTCATGTTTGATTGTACATTCCTTAAAATTGATAACATGAATTTTCATAAGTCATGGAAAACACCTATGAGAGGTGTTACTAACAATGAAGGACCCAAGAATTCTTGGGTACCTATGCATTCAAAATGAGAATTGTTTTGCAGGAGTGCCTTGGAGCTGAGGAATAAAAAGGGGGTTCAATAAACCAAGGAACCCAAGTATGGTAAAATCCCATCTTTGCTCTTTACAAGTTTGGTAATTTGAGGTCTTCAATAATCTCTTTCAAAAAGTTGCATATCATGATTGATTTGTTAGTCAGAATCATATGCATACATGTTTATATCGACATCTGATATTTTCATTGGTTTTCATAAGTCTCCCAATGCATACACTGAGTTATATGTGCATACATTAGATTGAGAATGATTTGCATATCAATGTCTGAAAAATCTGAATTGCACTTAGTTGATACTTGCTTGAATCATAATGCATATCTTTCATTTTCATTGAAGATCTGTTGCATATAATTTTCACTTGCATACATATGTGCTTGATAGACTGTCATAAAAAAAATTCAGATGCACATAGAACTGCATTTTCACTGCATTATCTTCCATGACTATAATGGTATAAGGGCACCTGCAAAGAAAATAGTATGAGAGAAGAAGAAGGTGAGTCTACATTGATCCTACTTCTTACAATATTTAATCTAAGATTGGTATATTGGCATAAATATAGAAGGGAGATGAACCGACCAAGTCTTGATTGAGCGGGAGCGGTGCTAGGTTTCCTACGTTGTGAGCGGCTTTGTCTCTGATCATGGACGCCCCTGGGGGCCCTTCAGTGCCCCCCTCAGTTTCTTCCCCTCCGGTCACTTCCTCCATTCCCATCCTTCCGCCGTCGGTTAAGACACCGGTTCTGAGCAGATTGTTTGCAGAGATCTTATCTTCTTCCATGGCGTCGCCGGTTGTCCATGGTGTTGTGCATGATCCTACATTGACTGATAAGGGAGAACCTGCTGTTTTCTTTAGCAAAGAAGAGATTTCACTTTCTCTGCAACCTTTCTCCTTCTCCCTTGTTGCTCGCACTCCTCATGGCAGGCCTACATTCCCAGAAATCAGATCACATCTTTCTAACAGGTGTGGATTTAAGGAAGATTTCATGATAAGTGCTCTTGACACTCGGCATCTTCTGCTTCGTTTCCGAAACTATGACGATTATCTTCATCTTCTGCTTCGGGAGTCTTTATATGTCCATGGCTGGCTGTTTAGGTTTTTTAAGTGGACTATGAATTTTTCTCCATCTGCTGATTCGCCTATTCTACCTGTATGGATTGCATTTCCTGGGCTGCCAATCAACTTCGTTCTTGAGCCGATGCTTCGATCGATAGCTGGCATCATTGGTCTAGTTCTGAAGATTGATCCATCTACTCTCAATCTTTCAAACACCATGGCTTCCGGTGTCTGCATTGAGCTAGATGTTTCAAAATCCCATCCATCTCAGGTGTGGATTGGTTTCCCGGGAGGTGGAGCTTGGCAAGATGTTTATTATCCGGATCTACCGAATTTCTACTCCTCTTGTGCCCGACTTGGTCATAATGTGGATGCATGCAAAGCGAAAAGGAACCTTGCCTAGGCTAGTAAAGTGTTGGAGATTACTTCTGCTTGTCTGTAGCCTAGTTTAATCATCAAGCCCAAATCTATTTGGCAGCCGGTGACATCTAAGAAGGATGCAGTTGATTCTAGCATTGCTGTTTAGGAAATTCCCTTATCTGTCCCCATTCTTCCAATGCCAGCCAGTTCGGAATTGGATATCTTTATTGAGCCACAATCTGGGTTTCATTGTATGCAGACGTCCCCTGCCCGGGAGGAGGGTCCTCATCCGATTACTGTTTCGGTGGGGACTATTCTGAATCAGGAATCCTCTCCCTTGGAGCCTAATCAATTGATTCCTCAATCAGCCCATTTGAAGACAATTGAAAAAATTCAGGAGACTACCTTGGTGCTAGCCGCGCCTTTGACGAATTCTATTTCTCATGCTACTTCTCAACTGGAGCTCCCTTCATTCCAAAGTGCTGATCGAACGGGTGCTTTTGGCCTTGTCCCTGAGCTTGTTGTGGTTGGTCATAGTCATTGTCTGGCTGAGCTTGAATCTAATTCCATGTCCATTAAGGAGCCTCCGTACCAAGAGGGTATTCTTATCCTCCGACAGAGATTGCAGCAGCTGCTGATATAAACAATGTGCGTGTTATGCATAATGGTCGCTCTGGAGTCATTACTAGGTCTATGAAGAGGACTGGGTCTGTGGGTAACATTCCTGAAATCTCCCATTGCTGATGTCATTTATTATTTGGAATATCAGAGGAATTGGGTATGACATTTCCCAAGGCCGAGTTAAATTTCTTCTTAGAACCCATAAAGTTGATTGCATTGTCTTGTTGGAGCCCAAAATAAATGCCTGTAATTTGGAGAGAACCTGTAGAAAATTGGGCATTGACAGGGCTGTTGCTAATAATGATTCTATGGCTCATATTTGGGTGTTGTGGAAAGACCCTATGGATTTCTCAGTTCTCTGTCGGGATGATCAACAGATTTCTCTTTTGCAAACCAATTCAACTTTGCAAAATTTTGATATTTCTTTTGTCAATGCCAAGTGTTCTATTGCTGAGAGACGCACTCTGTGGGCTGCTCTGACTAATTTACTCTCTCAATTCAATGGGCCTTGGCTTATGGCAGGTGACTTTAATTGTATCTTGAATGTGGATGAGAAACTAGGGGGTAATCCCTCTAATATGGTGTCTATTTCAGACTTTAAGGATTGTATTTCGGACTATGCTCTTATTGATGCTGGTTTTATGGGCTCTAAAGTTACATGGCATAATAATCAAAGTGGGGGAAAAGGTATCTGGGCAAGGCTGGATAGACTTCTCATTAATGTTGCTTGAATGAATCTCCTCCCTATTTTTGTTGATCCTCTTTCCACGGAGGCATCTAACCATGCTCCTCTTCTTATTAAATTACCAGCTCAGGGCAGGTTTAAAAGTAGATTTTGCTTTCAAAAAATGTGGACCTTGCATGATCAGTTCCTTTTGGATGTTGATTCATATTGGCGCACCAGCCCTCTGGCTTCATCTCCCATTACTACTCTTTATCTGAAATTGAAGTACATGAGGAAAATGTTTGGGATGTGGAACATGCAAGTTTTTGGCAATGTTCATAAGAATCTCATGGCTGCTGCAGATGTTGTTTTAAAGGTTGAATATCTCTATGATCTTAATCTTTCATAAACTAATTCTGTTAACTTGGATGAGGCTAAATCTATTCTCTCTGACCGGTTACTTCAGCAGGAATGTTTTTGGAGACAGAAGTCCAAAATTCGTTGGCTTCTTGAAAGGGATAGAAATACAAAGTTTTTCCACATGACAACTGTGGCTAATAGAAGGAAATGTTTTATTTCTCAACTTCGTAATTCTGCTGGCAATCTCACTTCTGATCATGAGGAAATGAAGGGTATTGCTGCTGCTCATTTTCAACAAGACTTCTCCTCCCAGGAGCACTATATTGATAATAGCATTCTGAACTGTATTCCTCGGTTGGTTTCTTTGGAAGAAAATGAGTTTTTATGTACTGTCCCTAGTGAATCTGAAATCCGTGATGTGGTCTTCTCCATGTCCTCTGATAGTGCCCCTGGCCCAGATAGCTTCACGGGTGCCTTCTACCAAAAATCTTGGCCTGTCATTGCTGGTTTGGTGGTGAGTGCTGTCCAGGATCTCTTTTTAAATCGACAAGCTCTCCCTAGAAGTGTGACCTCTACGCTTATTGCTAAACGGAATAATGTGACTGATATCTCTGACTATCCACCGATTAGCCTTTCCAATTTCTTCTACAAGATCATTTCTACCATCATTAATAATAGGTTAGCCACTATCCTCCCTAGAATTATTTCTTTGGAACAGTCGACTTTTGTGAAGGGGAGACAGATTGTGGAAAACATTGCTCTTGCTCAAGAGATGGTCCATGAGCTTGGTAGGAAAACCAGAGGTAGCAATGTTATTTTCAAGCTGGATATGGCCAAGACTTATGATTGGCTTGAATGTGATTTTTTATTTGCTATCTTGAAAAGGCTTGGCTTCAGTCTCCATTTTATTAGCCTCATTGAAACTATGGTAAACAATTGTTGGTTCTCTATTCTATTGAATGGCAGGTCTGCTGGTTTTTTTAAATCTTCTAGAGGTGTTCATCAAGGAGATCCTATTGCCCCTTCTCTATTTATTATTGCTAAAGAAGCTCTGAGTAGATCCTTGCGTGAAGCATATTATAATGGCCGGGTGGAATGGTTTGTTGGTCCCCGAGGTTGTCCAATATCTCTCATCTATTGTTTGCTGATGATACTTTAATTTTTAGTAAGGCTTCGACTGTCTCTATCAAAAATTTGCTCAAGGTGCTTAGAGGCTATGAAAGAGCTTCCGGCAAGCTCATTAATGTGAGGAAAAGTGGCTTCTTTATTCACTCCAAAGCTAATGTAGCTGTAGCTAATCGAATTGAAGATATCTCTGGCTGGCTTTTCTCGCCACTCTTTCCCCCATAAATATTTGGGTTTTCCATTGGTTCTTGGTAGGAGTAAGAAAGTTCATTTTGCAGGCATTATTACTTCCATTCAGAAGCGCATAGAAGGATGGCATGCTAGTTTGATTTCTCAAGGAGCTAAATTGACATCAATTAAACATGTTCTTACCTCTATTCCCATTTATTCTTTGGCCTCCTCTCTCTTCACACTGGTATCCATAAATTGCTAGAGATGTCTTTTGCAAATTTCTTTTGGGGCACTTCCACTAAAGGTAACAAACGGCATTGGAAATCTTGGCAAGCTATTTGTAAACCGATCTCTCATGGTGGCCTTGGAATCATGTCTCTTAGACATATGGAAATTGCTCTCCGGGTCAAGATGCTTTGGAGGGCTCTGCATTCAAATTCTCTTTGGGCTGATTATTTCAGGGCTAAATATATCTGAGACTGTCGTCTTACTAATGTTCATTTCAAAAACATGAAAGGGCATGCCAGAAGGTGCTGGGTTCAAGCCAAAAGCCTCATTCTGCAGCATAAAAGAGTTATCATTGGCAATGGAAACTCCACAAATTTTTTGTATGATATTTGGTTTGGTAATCATACTTTGGCTTCATATGTTCCTACTGAATTCATTCCTAATAATAAGGTGACGGTCAGAGAATGCATTCTGCACCCTACAAATTAAGATAGATCTATGTTTGATAGTTTCCATCCATCTGATATTAATAATGCCATCGGGCACGTCCACCTGTCTCAAAATGTTGACAAGGAGGTATGGAGCTTGTCCTCCTCTGGTGATTGTTTGGTTTCCTCCATTTAAAAAGTTTCTCGTAGCAATCCCCAAATTCAGATCTCTCTGCCTTGCGCTCATCTCTGGTCTAATTGGCTGCCCAATATAATTTCGGTGCACTTGTGGAAGATTGTTAACAATTGCCTTCCTACTGATGCAAATGTTCAGTCTTTGGGTATTCCTCTTTGCTCTAAATGTCTATGCTGCAAGGATTCCCATGAGGAAGATATAAATCATTTATTCATTACCAGTGAAAATGCTTCATATGTCTGGTCTTCTTTCCGAACCTCATGTCTGCAAATTGATGGTAGTTTTGCAAGAGTTTTGATTCTCAATTCTACCTCTCACTTAAAGCCTAAATCATTATATGGTCTTGTTACACTTGCTGCCATCGGTTTTGGTATGTGGGAGTTGTGGATTGCCAGAAATACTACAAAATATGAAGGAAAATTTATCTCTAGGCAGTGTCTGCTTCACATAATTTTAGCCCAGGTTAAGCAGATTTGTCATGTCTCATATCTTAGGGAAGACAATTATATGAGGAGAATTTTTGAAAATTTTGCGTTAAAGGTTGCGGGCACAAGTAGCCCTCAAGTCAAAGTCATCAAGTGGATGTATCCCCCGTGTCCTTTCCTCAAACTTAATACTGATGGAGCATGAAAGCAATCGGGTGATTTAGGTGGTGGTGGGGTCATTAGAGACTCTAAAGGAAATGTTCTCCTTGCCTTTTCCCATTTCTATGGTCACTCAAATAGCATCATTGCTGAAGCCAGGGCCCTATTAGATGGTATTAAATATCTTTACACTGTGAATAGCCAACCGGCTCTTATTGAATATGATTCTCAAGTACTTGTGTAGATTATCAAAAGATAGGTACATTGCCCATGGGAGATTGTTGACACCGAAAATATTCCTAATTTTTCCTAACTTCTGCTTCTGCAGGTCTTAAGTTCTAATCGAGTGCTCCTATGTCGACAGAAAAGAAAAGAAATAAAAGAAGAAAAAGAATGGCGGAAGCCGAACAAAAGATGAGGCCGAAGAAAAGAAGAAGAAAAGAAAAGCTGCTCGGCTATGAAGGACAGTTGCTAAAGCAAGACCCGAGAGCTCTAAAGAATATCTGGGATCATCCCCGAAGAAACAAATGGAAGCTCAGACAACAAGTACAAGCCGATCGATTGGCCAACCCTCATAAAAGAAGAAAATGAGCACAAAATGGGCCTAGACGCGCTAAATCGGCTGAAAGATGCTGGAAACGGGAATGGAGAGGCCCTAAACCGGCGCGGTAGACTTTAATCCGGTGCCATACTAAATCGGCGCGCAAAAGCTCCAAAGTGGTTAATCCGGCATGCCAAGTTCCCACGCCATATCAAGAGGCCCTCCCATCCTATAAAAGACATGCTTCGAGTGCAAGAAAGAATGTGGGCAGAAGAATAGAGAAGGCGGCTAGAGAAAAAAAGGGGTTCCAGAGAAGAGAAAGAAGAGAGAAGGAAACTTCGAGAGGGGACTTCAGGGAGACTTGGGAAGGGAGAAACAAAAAGGGAGAGAAGACTACGAAGATCAAAGGTGGGTCTCCATTTGTCAATGCCCAATCCGGACTACAGTTCCCTTCCCCTATTGTTATCTCTCCCCGTGAATCTCATGTAACTTCCCTGGTTCGCCAGTTTTATAGCATGTATAGTTCTTCTGAAGTTTAATAAAAGAGCAGGAGTCTATCATGAGTGTTGATCGTCACTATTTGCATCTTCTCCCTCTCCGACTGCATCCTCTGCTTTATGCATTCGTCGCGTGTTTCTATCCGACCCTTTACGTTGGCACGGAATATCCCCTGGGCTACCCAAGGGCGACATCAACGCCATCCCCCTCCCTATGATCTTTTTAATGAAATGGATGTGCCGAGCACCTCATGTATTTGCTGTGGGTTTCACCGCCATTGGGAGCATGCGTGTGTATGTACTCCTGAGCATCCCTTGGGATCAATTCTTTCATTGTTACCTCGCTCGCAACCATGAGCAGAGGAGAGGGTTGTCGTCCCTATATCTTTGACATAGCCTCTTAACTTTTTGAATGTTTGCTTTACCTAACCCCTCTGTATGTCGCCCCTCTCTGTGAGCTCCATAGTTTGTGTGCCCACTGCTAACCCCTTTTAACTAATCACTGTACTACTTCTTTCCTATGTACGAGTCGCAATATTGTGTTTCGTTGTCTTGAGGATTACAGTCCAGCGACCGGGGAGGGGACATTCCCCATCATGTACTCGTGCTACTCTTTCCTTTGAATTACCATGGGGCCTTAGGATCCCATCTTCCTATGATGTGGAGTCCTAGAAACCCCTGAAGGCATATATAAATGGGTCCCCGACCCAACATTAAATCCACATTCCTACAGGAATGGTGGTGGCTGTGGGCAAGGTACCTCTTGTAGGCTAGCCCTCGAGGTCTCCTCCCATCTCGGCTGTCCCTCTGATTGATATTTTTGACTCATGGAGTGTTGGTGCCCCTCGTAGGCTAGCCCTCGGGGTTTCCCTCCATCGAAGTCCATCGGTCACCGTTTGGCACTCCCGGCTTTGAGGAGCGTACCCCAGATGCTGTGGGACTATCTCCACTTCGCCCCCGCAACCCTCTGGGCATGGGGAGGTGCTGCCCAATTTTTGACTGAACACTTAGTCTGAATTGTGATGAATTTTCAGCTATAAGTCTATTTTGGACTATGCTCGAGTAGGAACCTCGCATAAGTCTGGACTTGTCATGTTTGCAAGACATTTGGGACCTGAATAAGCTCTTTAATCTTCTTAATTAACATCAAAGTTCCAAGGAAATCACTTCGCCTTTCATTTTAGCCCAAACTAGCCAAACCTGCCCTAATCCGGCGCGGCCCTAAACCGGCGGGCCATTTTCCAGCCCCCCCCTCCCGCGCCGCTTTAGCCCTACACTCATAATCTATTTCAACCCCAGGGGCTTAATCTGGCGCGCCCCAAGCGCGTCATTTTAACCCCTCTTAACCCCGCGCTGTTTTAGGCCAACCCCATCTACTTATGCATAGACTTCCCTCTAGCATCGAGGCACATTATGCACCGACCTCAGCCCCAATGTGCATTGACTTTTAGCCCTCAGCCTCAAAGGTGCACCGACCTCAGTTGCCACTTGCACAGACTTTAGCCCCAGTTGCACGGACCTTGCTCCGGCTGCACCGACTTCATTCCCAACTGCTCAGACCTCCATCCCCGGTTGTTCAGACCTCCAACTCACACATGCATCGACCCTCCAACATGCACCGACCTCCTCTTCGCTTGCACCGACCTTATCCTCCTACATCGACCTCGGCCCGCTGTTGCACCGACTCGAGCCCTTGCTGCACCGACCCGAGCCTCTGTTGCACCTGCATTTGTGTTTGAACATACTTATCTTTGCTGCCTTGCTTGCTCGTTCCGCGTGCATGGTTTCTGAATATCTGTCATCATCTCTGGCATCGGTATATCAAATGGTGATCTGCCAAAGGTCAGACTAGCTCTGACCAGAAGTTCTCACTACGTGTGATGGTGGTCTTCGACCTGCGTTCTCCACCACGTACCGAGGGCTCCCGGTAGCAAATGAATATGAACTGCATGTTCGAGCTTGTATTTTGCTCCAGCATTATGAATTATCATTCTCGCTGGTTCACTTGATACTGGAATGTCAAGCTATGGCATTTTGAGGTGATTTCTGTCACGCCGTTTTTGGCGATCACTCTGAGTGAATATTAACCGCCTTACTGGCGAATAGTATCCTGACGATCAATAACCTATGGATTATCAGAGCCCCTCGTAGGCTAGCCCTCGGGTACCCGTCCATTCGGATTCGCCGGCTGCCGTCTTTGGCCTCTCGGCATTTAGGAGTTTGCCCTGGCTACCCCGTGAGTAAGTCTCCGCTTCTTATACCAGACACTCCGGGTCTAGGGGAGATGCTGCCGGATTTTTGCCAGGACATTTGCAAGATCGAAAATAATAATAATAATAATAATAATAATAAATAAAATAAATAACAAATAAAAATAAAACAAAACAAAATAAAATAAATAAAATGAAAAAGAATCACACCGTTACCCGACGTGGCCTAAACCGACGCGCCCTAATCCGACGTGGTACCCCTCGTGCCGTTTTAACTCCACGCTCAAAACCCCAGTTTTTCCAAGCTCATCTACCCGGTGCGGCCTAATTCGGCGTGCACCGGGCTCTCCGCGCCGTTTTAGCTTTTCCTCTTTATCAATATCTATATATAACAATAAATAAATAGCGTGCCGTTTCACCATCTCTTTTCACCCCCACGCTGTATTTACTTTACACACTCGAACACACACCCGCATGTTCAAAGAAAACCACGCCATTTTTAACCATTCACACTCACATGTAAGTCACGTTACACATGCACCTCTTTCACTAAAGACAAAACACATTCAACCCATACACCCATCTCCAAAATATATTCACAATTGCTAATGCCCCATTTACACTAAACCTCCATTAATGCTAAACACTCATCAACCTTTAAACATTCACCCACGTTTAATGCATACCCCATCCATAAATAGAAACATATATAAGAGAATAAGGAAATAAAAACCAAAATAAAAGAAACCAACACATACGTCCAACCCCCCCATGCCATATATATATATATATATATATATATATATATATATAAGGAAACAAACCATGAAACAAAGAAAAACTCTCATTCAAAAATAGAGAAACAAAAATGACTAAAATAAAACAAAACAAATGTATAATGTGTGGCAAAATGACAATAAAATAATAGAATAAAATAATAAAAAAGGGGAATAGGAAATATAATAAAAAAATAAAAAAATTGATTAATGAATAATTGTTAAATAAATGTCAATAAAGAAAATAAAAGATGTATGCATCCAATAAAAATAAACTAATAAACAAAATAAACAAAATGAATAAATAAACAATGAGTAATAAATGAGTAATGAAAAGGGAGTGATATAAATAAAATAAGAACAAAGAGTTTTAAAAAAAGAAATACATTCATGCATCCAAAATAATAACAAGAACAAATAAAGAATACTGAACATGATCATGTCCCCTCCGGAGCTCTCACCTCCTCTAGACCCCGGGCATGGGAATATTGATGATCCCCTAACAGGTCATGCCTGCAGCTCGAGATTAATCCTATTATGGTCACGGCATGACCTTGTCCTGAGCCGATAAGCCGTTGAATTCAATTCGTCTCGACCGAGTTTTAGCTGCATCCCCTTCATTTTTAAATATCAAATTTGCCATACCCTGGCATACATTGTCCCGATGATACACGAGTCTGCCCGAATACGGTCATACTCGACCCACCTCATGGGCCCATATGTATGCACCGTAACGCTATGTGCAGTCTCAAAATAAAAAGGTAACGACTAATCGACCGCCCTGCAAGTGACAGGGATTGCCAAAGTCTTCCCTAAATTTACAAATAAACGATCAGATGAACAATAAATAATAATACTAAATACCACAACCTTGCATGCCTGCATGATCTGACTCTCCAGTATATCGAATGGTGATTAGCGGAAAGTCAGGTTACGCCCGGCCGAAGGCTTTCACTATGCGTGATGATGGTCCTCGGACCTAGGTTCTCTACCCTGTACCAGGAGCCGGCCTAATAAATAAACACTACTATATTGTGTGCTTACATGCAATCACATCTTTTATATATTCTATGGGCCCCATGGACTCTTTATTTTGGCGATTAATCAAGGGTTTTCCTTCTTCTGGAAGGATGTAATTAACGCCGTAGCCTTTATAGTACGGTGGGTTTTGGGCCCCGACATGATCACCTATAATCGTCTGGTTAGTCAGACGGTGCGCATAATAAACTTGTCACTCAGTGACTGGCACGCCCTACGCAAATAAATCTTTAATAAACAAACCAAATAAATCAATCAATAAATTGATATTTTAATAAAATCAGTCCCCACAACCTGGCATGCCCGGTGGGACACAACCTCCCTTCATCTTTTCGCCAAAATAGAGGGACCATGGGCCCCCACCCAACTACCTAAAATGCTAATTATTCATTCGTCTTGTTTCTCCTCTTTGTAGGTTGAAGTGATGGCGAGCGGACTATCTGGACTTGTTTTTGGTCCCCAAATCATGGCCGACCATGCTGCATACGGCTACCTTGCCGTACCCACCACCTTCGGCAACTTTCCCCTGGTCGTTGGCTTCCCCAACTTCTTGGGAGTTGCATTCGCGGGTCTCCTGGACGTGGAGAGCTCTGAACCTGCAAAGCTAAAGAACAACAAAGATGCGGCCCGCCGAAGTGAGGGCCGAAGTAACAAAACTCTATTGAAAAGTCTGGTGATCGTGGGCTGCCACGTCTACCATACTATTTGCCCAACCGCAGCACATGAGAAGAAGCCCACTGGGGGCAACAAGAAGAGCTCCAGAGGAAGAGTCTATGCTACTCCCCAAAACCAACTTTCAACCTCTGGGAAGTCCATGTTGATCGGGGGCATCTGAGTCTACTTCAATGGTCGCAGTGTCGAAGTTCTGCCAGGTCGGATCATCCCGACCGTGCCCACTCACAACACCTTCCAAGTGCTAGCAAGCCGGAGGGTAAATTTTAGTGACAACAAGCAAGGGAGGCCAACCTCGAACTTGCCAAAGTTTAAGCAAATCTAGGTTCCCAAGAGGATTCGAGACCCTGCACCAGCCTCACAAGGCTTCCAAAATTCTGCGGATGCTCCTAATAGAGGGGGCAAAGAGACTATGCATGCGGAGGAAGTCATGATTGCAACTCCTCCACCTGCCGCCAGGGCCTGTGCAAGGCAGGCTGATATTTCCAAATATTCAAGAAACTTCAATCAAGCTGCCAAGCTGATACTGCTTTTACACATGCCATCTGTCCGAGTCCAAGTGATGTCTCCTGCCATTTCTCCAGAGTGTAGTTAGGAAGACATGACAAAGATGGTCCGGGAATATTTCTACAACCTCGGGAACCCCTCCCTGGGTCAACAAAGGTTGCTTCGTGTCATCAGAGCCGAAGAAGAAGAAAAAGGTAAAATGTCACCCATGGGGGCGAATGAAGAGGAGAAGCAAACTGGGGCTAGGAGCCTCGAAAAGTCTCCACAAAATGAAAAGATGAAAATAATTTCAATATATGAAGGGCTGACTTTCCCTAATCAGGCCCGAAGGGGAATCAGAAAGCACAAAAGAAGAATGCAAGTTCTCACCTACAATATGATAGGGGTAATGGGCATACCCAACACCCTGCCAAATGAACATGAAGAGCCGACCGAGATTGCTGGAAGAAAAGACCCAATGACAAGACGGGACAAAGCTGAGGCTGAGCTACTGCAAGCCACAAAGGGCAAGCAGGTTACTGATGAAGGTATCACTACTGTCACTGCCAGAACAGTGGCTTCTGAGCAAGAAGGAGCATTCTCGTCTCCTCCATTTGAATATGCCTCCAGTAACACACTCGAGGCCATCACTAATAAAACAACAATGGACTCTACCATCTTGATGACACTGCAAAGGTACCAGCAAGAGATAGAACTGTTGAAGAGAAAATTGAATGAAAAGACTGGGCACGCTATGGCGCCCGAGGAACCAGGGGCACGAGTTGAGCCATCACGGGAAGGTTCCAACCCCATGGGTGCTCCTTCACTGGCTATTCTACAAACTGTAGCTCAGAACCGGGCTACTCCCGAGCATTATTCCCAGAGGCTCTAGCCAGCATGGCCAATGCCCCTTCAAATGTAGTGGCAGGCTCCCCTGTCAGAGCCTATGCCACCCAATGCTATGACGCCGGCCGCATTACTGATGCAGCCCACCCACCTCTGCCCTCAACCAGCAGATCCAGTTATGATTGACAAGTTGATGGTGAAGCGGATGATTGAAGCAAGGTTAGCATAGAGGGATGGTGATGATTATGCCTCCTTCGACATATATGAAGTTCCGTATCCAGCTTACCATGCTGCCAAAAGAATGCCACCCGGCGTCAATAAACTCCCAAAATTTGACAAATACGACGGGCAAGGATCCCCGAAAGAGCATATTGCAAATTACATGACAGTCATGGGCGACATGGCGGCGGACGAGTCGTACCTGCTCAAGTTCTTTGGGTCTTCATTGATAGGATCTGCCTTTTAATGGTACTCTGACCTGCCGGCCAGGTCTATCCACGACTGGCCAGACATGCAGCAGAAATTCAGTGAAAGATTCCACGTCATCGAGGCAGAGGTGACTGTGGCTGAGCTGTTAGTAGTCAAGCAGAAAGATAATGAAATGGCTGCAGAATATATCAAGAAATAGGAGGATCTCAGTATGAGGTGTTGGCGTCCTCTGCATCTAGAAGATGCAATACAAATATGCAAACAAAACCTAAAGAAAGAAATCCTAGAGAAAATAATTGGAATAGAAATCTGGTCTTTTGACCGATTAAGTGATATTGCCACAGAGGTTGAAGATTTCTTCACAAGATTTCCCTCCATTTCTGCCGACTCAAATCATCAAGCCAGGCAGGTTAATAAACGACCGATGCTGAAAGCGGTCCATGCTGTTAGCCTAGGGGCGAAAAGGCATAAATGGATGCACAATCCTCCTCTCAATGAACATGTCGGATGTCAGGAGAGGCCTCCTCCGCAAAACAAAACAAAGAAGCTCTATTCCTTCCCCCGAGATAAGACTTGAGCATTGTTCGAGTGGGCTGTCAAATATAGCAAAGTTATCCTTCCGAAGCCAAAGAGATCGGATGACGTCAAAAGAAGATATGATCCTTATTTCTGCCCCTACCATCAAATCCTGGGGCACCCTATTGAATATTGCCAAATATTCAAAGACATTGCCCAAGACTTAATAAAAAGAGGGGAGCTGCACATGGGGGAACACAGAGTCGATCCTCCACGCCCTCATGAAGTGCCTACTACGGGGGCATCAATTAACATGATATCTATATGCCAACAGCTGCTTGAAGAAATGCCAGAGGGCTGCGCCTGGCACACCCATGAAGACTATATCTCGTCGCATGGAAGGGAGCAAGAGAATTGGCAAGCATCGCCAATAAAGAAAAGAACAAGACCGGCTTCTCGCCCGTCACTGGAGACCCAAATTCCTAACGCCATGGACTGGCCTACTATTCCTCTTGCAGTCTCTACCCTCCTTCAAACAGCCTCTCCAATGGCTGTCAAAAGGTCAACTAACCATAAAAAGAAGAAACAGACCTCGTCACGGGTACATGAAGAGGCTAGCTCAGCCATAGAGCGGTCACAAGCTATTATAAGTGGGCCTGATAAGCAGGAACAGCCCAAGAGCCCGCCTATGCAGCTCAAGAAGCATGCCCCTCAAAGACGTAATGAATCTCATCGGCTAACAAAAAGAACTAAAGAAAAGGCAAGGGTGTTCAATGCACCAAGCAACCCACTGTGGGGACAGTTGCCAGCCACAAGGGAAAAGGAAAAGAAGAATACAATGGCTAAAATAAAATATGTTGCTCTCTCCTGCAACATGCTATCGGCACTGTCCAGTGTGGCTCAAGTTGCTGATGATGAAGAAGAAGAAATTTGCTTTATACCAAAGAGAGAAAATCAAGCTGAAGCTTCTGCCTCCCATCATCCTGCTGGATCCTGGAGAATATTAAGACACATGTCAGCCAACAAGGGGGCACAATACAACGCTCCTCCTCCATTCGAAGGCACAAAACCCAAGGATTCCATCTCAATGAAACTGGACGCATCCAGCAACAATGACGGGATGCCACTTACCCCAGTCAAACTGAAGGTGAAAGACAACACTCCCGACCCCTCCTGGCAAGACGAGACCATGGTCGCGCTACTGCACCAGAAAGAACAAGAGATTGAAATACTGCAAAGCTGGCTAAATGAAATGAATCTAAGTCCGACTATGCCACAATCGGCAAGACATCTACATGAGGCGACACAAGGTGGTACTAGCTCACTTGAAGCTTCAGCGCGGCCAGCCATGGCCCGAACAGTACATGACCTTACAGGGGGCATCCTCCCTCAACCACTCCAACATATAGCCCCCCAGGCATGTCTGGGGGCAACTAAAGCATCTTCGAAGATGGTGCCAATAAAAACACGCATGCAGTTGGACAAGCCAAGGGCAAAACAAACAATGACTATGAAGATGGCCGAAGGGGAAGTAACCGAGGCCGAATTACAAGCAGCCAAACAAAAGGATGATGAGTCCATCATGGACTACATAAGAAGGTGGAGGAATCTCTGTAAAAAGTGTCGGCATCCTCCTAGCTACGGGGATTCTGTTCAAATCTGCAAAGAGAATTGAGAACAAAAATTCTACGATGGGTCATTGACATTGAAGTCACGACCTTTGAACAACTAGGTGACATCGCAGCCAATGCCGAAGTAGTTCTTGCAAGGCTCTGCCCGGCTCCGATAGCCCCGGGCCAAAAGAATGAGCCAACCGACAAACACCTGGCCCAAGAAGAAATTTGTGCCTCCAATTTTGAAGCCTTTGAGTAGCAGAAGAAGAAGATGAAAAAGGCATCTTTTGCCGAGTCGGCGAAACAAGGATCCTCATTAAGGGGTAAAATGATGAAACCATACTCCTTTCCGAAGGAAAAGACTGGGGCTCTTTTTTAGTGGGCCCGTGAATACGGCAAAATGGTGCTTCCGGAGCCAAAGAAACGAGGCGATGCCGAAAGAAAAGATGATCCACGCTTCTGTCCTTATCACCAAATGTTGGGGCATCCCATTGAGGACTGCTACGTGTTCAAGGACGCTATTGAAGGCCTGGTCAAAAAAGGTGAACTGCAGATGGGCGAGTACAAGGTGGACCCATCGCGCCCTCACCAGATGCCCGTTTGGAAGAGAGTTGGCCCGCGCGGCGTCACCGCCTTAGTTGCTCCTTACAAATCCGGCTGAAGCCAATGTCTAGCATGCTCCCATAGCTTGAATGCAGATGCTTGCCAACAAAAAGAAGAATGGCAAGTGACACAAGATATGCAAAAAAAAAGGAAAAAAAAAGAAGAAGAGAAGAAAAAAATAATAAGAAAAGAAAAGGGCCTGTTCTGGGGGCAGGCACCCAAAAAAAAGAGAGAGAAAAGAAAAAAATGAGAAAAAAGGGGGCAAATGAAATTTGCCTATACAGACATTGGGCTCCACCTACTGAATCATCTATCAGGAAGTTGGATCCTTCAAAAAAAAGAAAAAGAAAGAAAAAAATATAAAATAAAATGAAGGAGGCCTTGATGGCTGCATCTACCAAGGGAGATATCACTCCCCTCACATCTTGGTCCATGCCAAATAAGAAACTATCATTGTAGGGTTGGTATGGTGGAGCGAACCACTTATCCCCTCTCTGAAGGGATGAGCGCTCTCCTATGCACCCACCTTGGTCTGTTTAAAGACAAATGGATGAAAGGTGACAGCTCTGCACTGCATTGCACTGCATTGCACTGCCAGTGCCATCCGAGCTGTCCATTCAAAGAAGAAGAAGAAGAATGAATGAATGGAAAAGAAAAAAAAGAAAGGAAACTATGAGGTCAACAAGGCCTCCCCATCCGCCCCATAGGCAGAAGGCTCCCTAGTAGCATTGCATGGTGAATGCCCAAGGAAGAATAAAATGACTGCGCCATCTGCAGAGGTGGGAAGACCCGACAACCGCAGCCTCTAAGAAAAAAGGGCCAAGATAATGACACTTGGCGGAAGCACCGGAGGCCCGAACCAAAGCTATTCGGAGCATCTCCTGAAGAAATCAATGTCGAAAGAAGATAGATGTTGATCTGATGCATAGCTATCACTGAATATCCCAAGAGGGACTATGTGATCAACAGTCCCGCCGACGCTAAAGATCCCTCATTGGCCATTAGGCCGCCCGTTTCGAATACGGTTCCATGCCCATTGAGGGGAATGAAAAGAACAAGTCATGTCGGGTTGTCTACACCCTCGACTCCCTATCAAGACAACAAATAAATGCCTTCCGGCTTCTAATGGCATGTCTTAGTACCCCTTGGTCCTGCCGGGATTCGTGGTGCCTTGCCATCTTCCCATCCTACAGGGGTACTCCCCACTCGTCTCACCGGGATTAACCCTCCACCCTTGATCTGGGACCTATGCTCCCAGTCAATGCACTCTCATGGCCTTTCGGCATTCAGCCGCAATAATGCCATAATTGTCCCACGGGACTCTCCCTCACTGCCATTTCAGATTCCTTGCCCAATGTCGGCCCAATAAAATATCCTTTTCCTTGGCATAAGGCGCTCTGCCCTTGTCGAGCTCGATAATTCACCCATCAGTCCCGCCAGGCTGTGTCCATAAAGCTTTCCCTCGGCTGATGGCGCTCCGCCCTAGCCGAACTTGAAAATTACTATCTGTCCCCTCAGGCTGGGTCCTCAAAGTCTTTTACTTTGCCTGAGGTGATCCGCCCCCGCCAAGCTCGAAAATAAACTTTGTCCCACTGGGCAGATTCACAAAGTCTTTTCCTTGGCCTGAGGCACTCCGCCCTCGTCGAGCCCCAAAATTTCCCTTTGTCCCACTGGGCAGGATTCATAAAACCCTTTTCCCTGGCCTGAGGCACTCCGCCCTTGTCAGGCCCGCCGGGCTCTTGGACATCAATCCCTAGCCCCACCAGCAAAATGATCAGTCAAATTCATCAATAGTCCCACCGGACAAAATATCCCGCATCGCAGACCAGACTGCGTTAGGGAGCCCAACAAAAAAAAACAAATAATAACAAAAAAAGGGAAACGAAAAGAAGAAAGAAATGAATAAAAAAATGATGAAAATGAATGAAGAAAGGAAAATGAAGATTTAAAATAAACTTAAAGAATCAACAAACTCAATAAACCTAACAAAATCAATAAACTCAATTAAATCGAACAAACCAATAAACCCAATAAATCAACAGACTCACCAAATCAAATAAACTCAATGAATCAATAAACCAAACGAACCAAATAGAGTCAATAAATCAAAAAACCCAAAGCACTCAATAAACCTAATAAACTCAATAAAACTAATGAAATCAATCGAATCAATAAATTCAACAAACCCAATAAACCCATCAAAATCAAACTCAATGAATCAATAAACCCAATAAACCAAATAAACCTCAATAAACTCAACCAATGAATCCAATGAACTTAACAAACTCAATAAAACCAACAAATCTTATAAAACCAATAAACTCAATAAACTTAACAAATTCAATAAACCCGACCAGTCTAAAAAAATAAACCAACAAAAAGATTCCTTCACTTTGTCTCAGACTGTCTGTCTGAGCAAGGTTTGTTGATCCCGACATATTCATGGGTCAACATCCATATTCTGTCCTGGCTTAGACGTCACGTCTTCGCCAAGTTGGTCAGCTTCGACATGACGTTGGGTTGACATCTTCATCTACACATTCTACCCTTGTTTCAGACCTTCTGTTTGAGCGAGGTTGGTTGACTCTGACATTTCATCGAGTTGACAATGATATCTAGCCTTGGGTCTGGGCCTGTAATGCCCTGAAAATTTTATAAATTATTTCTGATATATTTAAGAATTTTCAAAGGCCCAAATAAATTAGTAAATGAATTTTTGGCTTAAACAAGTCATTATTAAGGCCCAATTAGGATGAACTGTTAACCTAGCCTATTTAAATAAAGCCCAAAAAAGGTTAAGGTCCAAGCCCATGAAGTTTGGCCCATATTCTAGAATTTTAATTAGCTTATTCACGGAATATAAGGATAAATACTAAATTATTTAGATAATTTAGTGGATAAGCCAAAATTAGAGTTTGAACTAATTTCAAATTCGGCGCCCAATGACCGTGGCGGTCTATCGTAAAACCGCTAAAAGACATGTGGCGGACCAGTCCTAGACAGCTACTTCCTATCAGTTCCGTGAGTTGAAGAAAGAGTAAAAAGATTGGATTTTTGATGGGTTATCACCTAGAGATCGAGATGGGAGGACTAGTAAACATGTTAAGGACTCTCAGAAGTCGATGTAACATTTAATAAGGACTCTAGGATCATTCTAATCCTCAAACCCTAGTAAAACCCTATAAATAGAACCTAATTTTGACCTGCGCGACCCTTATATTTGGCTCGTGTGGAATCAAGGTGAGGAGGTATTATTTTGGGTAAGTTCTTTAGAAGTTTTTGTTCCTAATACATAGGACTAACATCTCTCAAAATTTTGTGCTAGGAGATCGAGCACACCAGGAGATAGAAGCTTGTAAAGTTGCTGGTTCCATATTAGCGACCTACGAAACTAAGCAAAAGTCCGGTGAAGATCAAGGAATTAGGGAACCAAATCAAGGTAATTAGTATTAGTGCCTTTAGAACTTTTTGTTCCCTTAATATCTTCTTCTTACCCTCCAAATTTCATGTCTATAGGTCAAGAGAGTAAGGAGTTAGAGCAGTGTGAAGTTGCTAATTTACCACAGGAAGTTCAGGATTATGGTTAACTTCTAGTCCAAAATTTCAAGACTAAAAGCCTTAGCAGAGGTAAGTCATCTCATGAACGGCTAAAATACTATTCTAGGGATAAAAGCCCTCTCGTTTTACTTGATTTCATGCATTGTGTATGGAGAATTTCATGTTTTATGCATCTAGTATGCATATTTCTTAGCCTAAAGGAACTAAGATGAATTCTCTGGTTCTAATACATGAATCCTATGCATATTGTAGCCTATTCTTCGTTCTATCATAATAGGGAAGTTTATACACGTTGATTTCCAGACATGATGTGTTTTAGACATAGTTTTCTTCTTATTTTTACTGTCAGACGTGCTCTAGCGGCCTAGATTTTGACCGCTAACCTGGTGTAGCGGCCCAACGATAAACCGCTAGACACTCTGTAAACTCGGTTTTTTTTATGAAATTTTTGGCGGACCAGAAATAGACTGTTAAAGTCTCTCTGGCGGCCTTACGATAAACCGCCAACTTTCTGTAACGGTTCTAATATAGGCCGCCAGTGTTTTGTTTTCTGTCAACTCGAGATAGAATCAAGAACAGTCCATTTAACTTATAAGTAAGCCTAGTTAACTATGTTCTAACCTGTTTTAATGTTATGTACTACTCTGAGTTTTATTTTACTGATTCATAACAGTGATTTCATGTTCTTTATGGTTCTTAGGATTATTTTAAGTATATGATAGTTTCATGCCAAAACCATATACTATTGTATTAAATTATGGTTTAAATGCTATATTGATTGAACGTTGGTTTATCATAGTACACATTCTATTCTTATCTTAGAGTCATTTCTGAAAGTTCATGACATATATTCTGGTATATGACCGTTAGTTACACACTTTGCACTCATAGGAACATAATCTTGGACTTGATAACCTCTCCCTTGGATATTCCTTCCAATGGACTAGGAAATCTTATTTCAAGGCCTCCGTAATTCTCCGCGAGCCTAGGATTTCCACTAGGACGCCGAGTTGGTAGTACCATTAAAGCCCAATTGTCTAGAAAGCACTACCGATGTTTTCTGAATTCTGTCCAGTAACGGTTCAATACTCGACCCCTAAGGCCCATTAACGGTCCAGTATCTGACCACCAAGCTCTCTGAGTCCAATCGATTTCTTTCTGGATTCAGCCCATTCTAGCGGCCCAATACTAGACCTTTGTTGACACTGAAAAATTCTCACCCATGTTTACGTGCAGGAGAATAAAGAAGAGAAGAAAATAGAAGAGAAGAAGAAAAGAAGAAGAGGAGACACCCTCCAAATGCCTTCACCGGCACACCACGTTGATGCCTCCAATGGCACACTTCAAGTGCCCCTCTTGCAGCACGCTTCCGAATGGCCTTTCAGCGGCACACTCAGGGTGGCCTTTCAATGGCACGCCCCGGCTAGCCCTCAACGGCACACCCTCAGGCCCCCCAGTGGCGCACCCTGCAAGCGGCCTCAACGGGACGCCCTTCAAGCACCCTAACGGCACGCTTCAGCCAGCCGTTCAACGGCACACCCCTGGTCGCCCCAGCGGCACACCCCCGCGGCTGCCCAATGGCATACCCTCTTCGTGCCTTGTACGACACACCCCCTTCGATCGCCCTTCAGCGGGACGCCCAGAGGTTGCCCTCCAACGGCCCGCTCTCTTCGCCCCCTCAAACGGCACACCTGGGTAGCACCTCTAGCGGCACACTTGGCCGACCCCTTCAGCGGCACACGTTGTTGGCCCCTCCAGCGACACACTTGTCCAGCCCTTCCAGCAGCACACCCTTTGTGCCCTTTCAATGGCACACTTCCAACGCCCTTCAGTGGCATGCCTGTAGGGTCCTCCCTCAGCGGCACGCCCTGTAAGCCTCTCAACGGCACGCTGGCAGGCCTGCTCAGCGGCACACCTTCTGGGCCTTCCAGCGGCACAGCTTTCTGGCCTCTCAGCGGCACACTTTGCCACCCGGTGCATCCAGCAGAACGGACGTAGCGCCCATCCCCTACTGCCCTTGACGCACAGAGAGGGCGTCCCAGGCCTAGCTAAGGTGTCGCCAAGGGGTGAAAGCACGCATGCTACCCCCTTATCACCAAGGACGAGGGATTCAAATCCCGTTTAATGCCAGCCTCGTTCCCGCCATCGGCACTCGAGCCTGGACGCTCCCACCGTGGAGGATATAAAAGCCCCCCTTCTCCACGGTAGAGACGGAGACAGAAGCAGAGACACACAGAGAGAGACGGACGGAGAAGAGAAGAAGAGGAAAAGAAGAAGAAGAGGAGGGGAGGCTCGGGCTCCCCCCCTGCTGCTCCATCCACCGTCCCTGTGCGAAGAGAGAAAAGAAGAGGAGAAGAGAGGAGAGTCTGTCGCTCCGACGCCCACCGCTCGTGCAAAGAGAGAAGAGAAGAGGGATAGAACAGAAGAAGAGAAGAAGAGTGAGCGAAGAGAAGGAGAAGAAGAAGAAGGAGCCCATGCTCCGCCCCCCACTGTATCTTGTTCTTTCTTTCTTTTCCTCCGTCATTTTTTTTGGTTACGATGTATTAGCTCCCTTGGGGCACTCCTCTTGTGAGAATAGAAGTAGGAGGCTCGTTAAACGAGCATGCCATCCCGTTCTCCATGAATGAAATATCTTTCTTGTTGTTTCTTGTTATTTCTGCTAAACTCCTCTCCTTGCAAGTACGTCCCTTGGTCAAGTCCAGCCTGGTGCATCTACTCCTCCCTTTCCTCCACCGGTACACCCCAATCCATTCCTGCCCGGTGTACTCCTTGCACTTTGACCCGATGCACCCCATTCGCCCCGTTGCCCGACATACCTTGGCCTCGGCATGGCCGATACACTCCAATACCTCCCAGCCCAGTACACCCGTGGGTCGCCTCTGTCGGCATGCTCCACCGAGCTCTACCCGGTACACCCTAGCTGGCCTTTGCCCTAGCCATGCCCTGCCCGGCACACCAGCCCAGACCTCGCCCGGCACACTCTCTCCTGAGCCTTGCCCGGTGCACCCCCTACGAGCCTTGCCCGGCACACCTTCCCTGGCTCACCTCGATCGGCACACTCCAGCCAGCTTGATCTGGTACACCCCAACTTACCTTTACCCGGCACGCCCTTGGCCCACCTTTACCCGGCGCTCCTGGGCCACTCCCAGTCGGTGCATCCTTGGCCTGTTTCAGCCTAGTGTTCTCGCTTGTTGTTTTTCCCAGGTTTTCCGAAGCTTTCTTAAAGGTGTCGCTGCCCCTGGCACGCACCTCGAATTGTTGGGTCACGCCACTCCTTGTGGGCATGTTCCCCTTTTACCCCCTTACCATCTGGGTCAAGGGGAGATGCTGTCGAATTTTCATCAAAATTAACATAATAGCAATAATAATAAAAGAAAAGTAATAATGCAAAAAGAAACAACAAATGAACAAAATAAACACTAATGCAACGGCTTCACCGAAATAACAAACGAACTACGGAGAGCCCGAATATCTGAATACTTGCATCTTTTATGACGGACTACCGAACATAACCACGAACATGGTCTACATGAATAAAAGAAAATCAAATCTAAACTCACACATCCACTCCATGAATAAAAAGGAGAACTCCTTTATGCATTTCGTGAATGAAAGAAAATCCCTACGTATGCATTTCATGAATAAGAGAAAACCCCTCATTGGCCTTGGCCGGCACACCCTAGTTCAACCTTAGCAGGCACACCTTAACCCTCTCCACCTGGTCCACTCTACCCCGTGCCTTGTCCGGCACAACCCAGCCCAGCGCCTTACCCAGTACACCAACCAGGCCCCATACGGCACACCCCAACCTGGCCTTGCCCGGCACACCCCGACCGCGGCCCTGTCCGGCACACCCAGCTTATCACCTTGTCCAACACACCCAGGTCGTGCCCTGCCCGGTACACCCTAGCTGCATTTGTCCGGCACACCCTGGTCGTGCCCTGCCCGGTACACCCTAGCTGCGTCTTTCCTAGCACACCCCATCCGGGCATTACCCGGTACACCCTAGCTACGTCTTTCCTGGCACACCCCATCCGAGCATTACCCGGTACACCCTAGCCAATCCCAGCCCGGCACAGTTTAACTGCGCCTTACCCGGTACGCCCCTCCTAGGCCTTACCTGGCACACCCCCAAACCTGCACCAACCTCCCCTTTACCTCGGCTAACTTGCACAGACCCAACTCCCTGTCTGCACAGACCATGAACCCCAGTTGCACAGGCCCAACCCCTAGCTGTGCAGACCTCACTCCTCCCTTGCACAGACTCGATTCCCAGTTGCACGGACCTTATCCCTTGCATGCATAGCCTTGCACGGACCTTGCCCGAACCCTGTACAAACCCTGCTCAGACTTTCCCCCAGCCCCTTGATGGCTCGTTCCCCCACACATACACACACCAAATGTAATAAAAAGAAATAATAATAACAATAATGATAAAAGCAAAGCCAAATAAATAATATGATAAAGTATAATAAAAGATATGTATATATAATAAATAAATAAAAAGGTGTGTGATAAATAAATAAAAACAACAAACTCACCCAAAAAAAAATAACAAGTAATAATGATAAAAATTCAAATAATAATAAAATGATGAGATCCGCTCTGCAGCCCCGTTCTCCTCAAGATCCGGTATAAAGGGAACATTAACGCCGCCCCTCCAAGTTGGGTTCGGACCTTGGGAGCCATCCCAATATGGCTATAATCTGACATTACTCTGGGCTGATAGTTCATTACTCTGGGCCCACCGCAATATGGTCACAGCTTGATCTTGCACCGGGCCGACAAACTTATCAATTTCTGACCGCTCTAATCGGAATTTAACTGAATGTTTCTCGTTCCTTTGAACAATAAATTTGCCGTATCCCGACGTACACATGTTCCGGTCTTCCCGCGACGATTACGCTATTCTCAAGCTGGACACTCGTCCGAACATTAAATGGTCAACACATGACCGACATGAGCTCAGATACTTTCTTCACACCCTCATACGAGGACTTCAGCATTTCTTAATAGGTTTTTATGCAATTAATTTTTTGGCCATGAGGCCCTTTTTCCCGACGATTAATCAAGGGTGTTTCCCTCTCCGAGGGGATGTAAATAACGACGTGACCTTTATGGCGCAGCGGATTTTGGTCCTGACACGAACTATACAATCGTCTGACCAAGTCAGATCAAGCGCACTTGTGGCTCTTCGGAGCCTGCATAAATCGTCACATACGTGACTAGCACGCCCACGCACTTAATAAACCTAATAATCCAAAACCAATAAACGAATAAACAATAGAATCGATAAAAAGTGTATCCACAAGTCTGGCACGCCCGGTGGGACTTAAGCCACCCTTCATCTCTTCGCCGGGATTCAAGGTCTCATGGCCTCTAATAAACAATGTTTGCTTGCTTTGATGAATTGCAGGTGTTGTCTTCGCCAGCCCTATGGGGAGAAAAGCCAAACTAGGGGCAATTGTCTTTGTGGCCTGGAGGACGCTACTCCGAGGCACATGCAGATTCCAGGAACCATGAAGGCCGCTAAAAAAAAAGAAGAGAAAGAGAGAAGAAGGGAGGGGAAATCAAACCCCCTTTCCCTAAGAAGCAAAAGAAGAAAAGAAGAAAAGGAGAAAAGAAGTAAAGTAGAAAAGAAAGAAGCAAAAATAGAATAGAGAGAATTGGCGAGAGAGGGTTGTACGGCCATATCCATCGACACCCGTGCGAAACAAAGATTACCACTGTGGGATTGATGCGGTGGAGCAAACCACTCATCCCCTCCTTGAGGGGGTGAGCGCTCTCCTGCACACCCACCTTGGTCTATTATGCAAAAAAAAGAAGAGAAGAAAAGAAAAGACAAAAAGAAAGTTGGCAAGCATTGCCGAGCAAGAGAACAAGAAGAAGGCCGGCATCCCGCCTGACCCTAGGAGGGTCCAAGTCTGTGATGCAATGCCCCGGTCCGTTCCACCTTTCCTGCTGCCTCTATCCGGCATAAGACGGCCCCTCGAGTGGCTGTTAGAAGATCCGACAAGCTGCAACTGTAGCTTGATGAATTCCTCCCCATTTTAGGGGATGCTTTATAGCAATGAGGCCGAAGACGGCCACGAATCTAGAAGAGAGCATTCATCCACCCCGCCATAGGGGTGTAAGAAATAAAAGAATACACCCCCACCTGGGAGCATAAGAAGAGACAGAAGTTACGCCCTGGATTAGGGGCATATGAAGAGAAATACACCCCACCTTGGGGGCATAGAGTACATAAAGAAATACACCCCACCTTGGGGGCATAGAATACATAAAGAATTACACCCCACCTTGGGGGCATCAGAAGCAGCAATACATCACACCTTGGGGGCATTAGAAGCAACAATACACCCCACCTTGAGGGCATCACAAGCAGCAATACACCCCACCTTAGGGGCATATGAAGAGAAATACACCCCACCTTGGGGGCATCAGAAGCAGCAATACACCCCACCTTAGGGGCATATGAAGAGAAATACACCCCACCTTGGGGGCATAGAGTACATAAAGAATTACACCCCACCTTCTCCTGGGGGCACATGAAGAGAATACACCCCTACTCGGGGGCACGTGAGAAGAATCTACCCCGACCTGGGGGCATAAGAAGCAATAGAGTTTCACCCCGACCTCGAGGCATAAGAAGCAGAATACACCCCGGCTTAGGGGCATATGAAGAAGAAACATATCCCGCTCCGGGGCATAAGAAGTAACAGAATCCACCCCGGCCCGGGGGCACACAAAGGAAGAAACTCACCCCGCTCTAGGGGCATATGAGACAAAGCTACACCCCGGTTTAGGGGCATTTGAAGAAGAATTATACCCCGCCACAGGGGCATGAGAAGCAAATACTACACCCCGCTCTGGGCACACAAATAAAGAAACACCCCCCGGCCTAGGGGCATACAAAGAAAGAAACACACTCCGCCCGGGGTGCATGAGAAGCAAAACACACCCTGACTCGGGGGACATATGAGATAAAGAATACACCCCGGTCTTAGGGGCATTTGAGGAAAAGCTACACCCCACTATGAGGGCATGAGAAGCCAAGACTATACCCCTCCTGGGGATACACAAAGAGAGAAACTCGCCCCGACTTAGGGGCATTCAAAGAAGAAATGTACCCCGCCATGGGGGCACATGAATCAACACACCCTACCTGGGGGCACAAAAACCATAAAGAATACACCCCAGCTTAGGGGGCATTTGAAGAAGAAACATACCCCAGCCATGGGGGCATCAGAAGTAGCAATGCACCCTGCCATGGGGGCATCAGAAGCAAAGACTCTACCCCACCATGGGGGCATAAGAAGCAAGGACTACACCCCGCCCCGGGGCACAGAAGCAAAGAGACATACCCTCCCGACCTAGGGGTGCAGATGAAGAAAGGTCATACCCCGCCTGAGGGCACATTAAGAGAAATACACCCCCAGTACGGAGGCATTAATGAGAAAAAAAGAGTAGAACAAAAAGAAAGGAGACATGAGGCAGACGTGGTCTTCGAACCCGCCTCTTCACACAGAAGAAGAATAAGAAAAAAAGGAAAAGAGACATGAGGCAGACGTGGTCTTCGAACCCGCCTCTTCACACAAAAGAAGAAGAGAAGAAAAGAAAGAAAAGACACATGAGGCAGACGTTATCTTTAAACCTGCCTCTTTACATAAAAGAAGAAGAAAAGAAAAAAGAATAGTCATGAGGCAGACGTGGGCTTTCCACTCGCCCCTCCACATAAAAGAAGAAGAGAAGAAAAGAAAGTGAGCCTTGAGGTAGACATGGTTTTTCACCCTCGGCCTTCAGCCATCCAACAAATAGACTTCACATGTGGTCGGCGTCACGACCTTTCGTCTAAACCGACGAAACCTTCCACCGATGGGGCGTTAAACTGACGAAACCTTCCGTCGACGGGATGTTAAACCGACGAAACCTTCCGTCGTGGGGCTTCAACCGACAGATATTCAGCCATCGGGGCTTCAAGCCGACAAACATTCAGCCGCCAGAGCTTCAACCAACAGATGTTCGATCATTGGCTCCTGAGCCAACATCTATCCTTTGTCGGCCTCTGAGCTGACATCTATTCACTTATCGGCCTTTGAGCCGACAGCTATCCTTTATCGGCCTCTAAGTCGACAGCTACCCCACCATCGACCTCTGAGCCGGTAGCTATCCAATCATTGGCCTCCGGGTCGATAGCTATCCGATTATCGGCCTCTGGGCAGACAGCTTTGCAACCATTGGCATTCAAGCCGACAGATGTCGAGCCAACAAGCAACTCCACCTGCGTCCTTTGGCCACCCAACCAAATCAAGAGACCCTTTCACTTTGGTTCGGATCCTTTCCTGACCAAAATTAAAGAATCAACCTTTCACTTTGGTTCGGATCCTTTCCCGACTATAGAATTAAAGAATCAACCTTTCACTTTGGTTCGGATCCTTCCCCGACCAAAGAATTAAATAATCAACCCTT
Source organism: Amorphophallus konjac (assembly GCA_022559845.1). Classification (NCBI taxonomy): domain Eukaryota; kingdom Viridiplantae; phylum Streptophyta; class Magnoliopsida; order Alismatales; family Araceae; genus Amorphophallus; species Amorphophallus konjac. Next base: position 123,756,741 of record CM040121.1, read on the forward strand.
CACTCTGGTTCGGATCCTTCCCCGACCAGATAATTAAAGAATAAACCTTTCACTTTGGTCCGGATCCTTCCCCGACCAGATAATTAAAGAATCAACCCTTCACTCTAGTTCGGATCCTTCCCCGACCAGAGAATTAAAAAATAAACCTTTCACTTTGGTCCGGATCCTTCCTCGACCAGAGAATTAAAGAATCAACCCTTCACTCTGGTTTGGATCCTTCCCCGACCAGAGAATTAAAGAATAAACCTTTCACTTTGGTCCGGATCCTTCCCCGACAAGAGAATTAAAGAATAAACCTTTCACTTTGGTCCGGATCCTTCCCTGACTAGAGAATTAAAGAATCAACCCTTCACTTTGGTTCGGATCGTTTCCCGGCCAGAGAATTAAAGAATCAACCCTTCACTCTGGTTCGGATCCTTCCCCGACTAGAGAATTAAAGAATCAACCCTTCACTCTGGTTCGGATCCATCCTCGACCAGAGAATTAAAGAATCAACCCTTCACTCTGGTTCGGATCCTTCCCCGACCAGAGAATTAAATTATCAACCCTTCACTCTGGTTCGGATCCATCCTCGACCAGAGAATTAAAGAATCAGCCCTTCACTCTGGTTTGGATCCTTCCCCGACCAGAGAATTAAAGAGACCAAAGAATTAAAGAATCAACCCTTCACTCTGGTTTCGGATCCTTCCCTGACCAGAGAATTAAAGAACCAACCCTTCACTCTGGTCCAGATCCTTCCCCGACAAGAGAATTAAAGAATAAATCTTTCACTTTGGTCCGGATCCTTCCCCGGCCATAAAATTAAAGAATCAACCCTTTAGTTTGGTTCAGATCCATCCCCAGCCTGAGAATTAAAGAATCAACCCTTCACATTGGTTCGGATCCTTCCCCGGCCAGAGAATTAAAGAATCAACCCTTCACTTTGGTTCGGATCCTCTCCCGACCAGAGAATTAAGAATCAACCCTTCACTTTGGTTCGGATCCTTTCCCGACCAGAGAATTAAAGAATCAACCCTTCACTTTGGTCCGGATCCTTCCCCGGCCAGAGAATTAAAAAAGAGACCTTCCACTTTGGTTCGGATCCTTTCCCGACCAGAGAATTAAAAAATCAACCCTCCACTTTGGTCCAGATCCTTCCCTGGCCAGAGAATTAAAAAAGAGATCTTCCACTTCGGTTCGGATCCTTCCCCGGCCAGAGAACAAAAGAATAGACCTCTCACTTTGGTTCAGACCCTTCCCCCGGCCAGAGAATAAAAAGAGACCCTTCTTTTCGGCCCTCGTAGCCCACTTTCCTAACTTCGACTCTCGTAGCCCGCTTTCCTAACTTCTGCTCTTTGCAGCCCGCTTCTCAGTTTTGGCTCTTGTAGCTTGCTTCCCAACTTTGGCTCTTGCAGTCTGCTTCCCAACTTCGGCTCTTTGCAGCCTGCTTCCTAATTTTGGCTCATAGCCCACTTTCCTAATTTCGGCTCTTGTAGCCCGGTTTCCCGATTTTGACTTTTGTAGCCCGCTTTTCTAATTTCGGCTCTTGTAGCCCGCTTTCCCAATTTCAGCTTTTGTAGCCCGCTTTTTCAATTTCGGCTCTTGTAGCCCGCTTTCCCGATTTCGGCTTTTGTGGCCCGCTCTCCCAATTTTGGCTCTTGTAGCCTGCTTCCCAGATTCGGCTCTTGCAGCCTGCTTCCTCAATTTCTTTCCGGCCCCTTGCGGTCAAGATACATATATGTAACGATAGTATGTTCTTACGCAAAAAAAAAGATAGACAAAAAATTTGCTTGGCTACCCTGCTTGCATGCTTGCTTATAATATAGAATAGCGCACTTCCTTGAAATTTTCTAGGACCATGTTTCCTTGCTAACTAATGTTGCCCCGATTTCGGATGCACGTGCGTCATGGCAAACGCTCGAAGGGAACCCAATTATGGCGGGTGCGCACGTCAAGGGGAAGAGTCATGGCTAAATTGTTAAGCCCAACTCACAAAATAAACCTGATGCAACACTCCCACACTTCACGCTTAATGTGTTCAATGGTCTTCAACCATAGGGATTGCCCGAATTTCTTCTTAACACTCTACGGAGACATAAATTCCTACACTCACGTGAAAGGTAATCGTGAGAAAAAAGCTACCTACCCCCATTTAAAAAAAAGAGAGAGAGAAAATGATGCAAGAAAAAAGAGAGAAACGTGAATCTGAGTAGTCGGGAACCCCCATTGAGACACATGAGGAGACTCGCGCGAAATGGTGAAGCGAGTTTCAATAAGGATGAAGTCTAGTAGCCGAGAATCCCCATTGAGACACATGAGGAAACTCGCGTCAAACGGTGGAATCCGCAATAGAATTATGATAAGGATGAAGCCTAGTAGCCGGGAATCTCTATTGAGACACATGAGGAGACTCGCGCCGAACGGTGAAACCTGCTACCAAAATAAACAGATGGGGGCTGTGCAAAACTATCGAAATCGAGAGCCTGAAACCCATGTGTAGGCGCTAGAGTAATCCTCGAGTGTTGCTTAGAAAACCTGCACATCCCTATGTTAAAGGCCTTTTGCTCACACGTTTGCTCCTCCACTCTACAAAGAGTTGTCTTGGGTGAAATGCGTGAATTTAAGCTATGCATGCAAGACACGCGATATCCTCTTGACGGGTGCACCATCCCTTAGATGTGCCTTCTGGCCCGCACCGTGTCTGCGGATTATGAGCGATGCCTTTATCCCATCCCCTATAGAGGGAGCTATCTTATTTATAATTATGTTATGCCTACTAACGAATGTCTACATGCTTGAATAAATAAATAATAATAATAATAAATAAACTCAATTTTGGCTATCGCAGCTTGCTTTCCCAGTTCTGGCTCGTACAGCCCAATCTTGGCCCTCACAGCCTACTTCCTGCCCTTGCGTCTTGATAATCTCCCAACTTCGGCATCTATAGCCCGCTTCCCCAATTTGGACTTTCACAGCCTATTCCACAATTTTGGCTTTTGTAGCCAGCTTCCCAATTGCGGCTCTCGTAGTCCGCTTCCCCGATTTCATCCTTCACGGTCTACTTCCGCAACACCGATTCTGGCCCTTGCGGTCCACTTTCCCAGGTTTGATTTTATAGCCGGTACTCCCAGCGCATTAAAGAACATCAAACCCTTTTCACTTTGGTTCGGACATGCCATCCAGCCAGAGAACAAAAGACTCTCTCCACTCTAGATCGGACCTTCCGTCCGGCTAGAGAACAAAAAGATCCTTTCACTTTGGTTCGGACTTGCCGTCTAGTCAGGGAATAAAAAGATTTTCTCCGCTATACATCGGACCTTCCGTCCAGTTGGAGGACAATAAAATTCTCTCCACTCTAGATCGGACCTTCTGTCCGGTTAGAGAACAAAAGACTCTTTCACTATGGTTTAGAGCTTCCATCTAGCCAGAGAACAAAAAGACCCTTGCTTTGACACTCACCCCGTGTCCATGAATGAACCACGTCAGCTCCCGGCAGCCCGTCGGCATTGATGAACAAATTTTTGACTTTATTCACTCTGGTTCAGACCGTCTGTCCGGCTAGAGAACTAAAAGATTCTCTCCACTCTGGTTCAGACCTTTCGTTCAGCCAAAGGATTAAAAGAACCCTTCATACAGCCAGTACCCCCGGTGCATTAAAAGAACAAAATACCCTTTCACCCTGGCCCGAGCCTGCCGTTCGGGTAAGGAATCAACCCTCTCTCCTTGCGCTGACACTACCCCGTGTCAACGAGTTGACCACCTCTATATCCCTTTTAAATGAACAAACTCTTCTCTCCGTCCCTTCGGATGACGGATATGCCTTTTGACTTGGACCTCCCGTCCGGGTCATTGAATCAACAAACTCTTCTCTCCGTCCCTGCGGGTGACGAATACCGCTTTTGACTTGGACCTCCCGTCCGGGTCATTGAATCAACGAATTCTTCTCTCCGTCCCCTCGGGTGACGAATACCCATTTTTGACTTGGACCTCTCGTCTGGGTCATTGAATGAATAAACTCTTCTCTCCGTCCCTTCGGGTGACGGGTACCCCTTTTGACTTGGACCTCCCGTCCGTGTCATTAATCAACAAACTCTTCTCTCCGTCCCTTCTTGTGATGAATACCCCTTTTGACTTGGACCTCCCATCCAGGTCATTGAATCAACAAACTCTTCTCTCCGTCCCTTCGAGTGATGGGTACTTCTTTTGACTTGGACCTTCCATCCGGGTCATCGAATCAACAAACTCCTCTCTCCATCCCTTCAGGTGACAAATACCCCTTTTGACTTTGACCTCTCGTCCGGGTCGTTGAATCAACAAAGTCTTCTCTCCGTCCCATCGGGTGACGAATACCCCTTTTGACTTGGACCTCCCGTTCAGGTCATTGAATCAACAAACTCTTCTCTCCGTCCCTTCTGGTGACGGGCACCCCATTTGGCTTGGACCTGCCGCCTAGATCGTTAAAGGAATAAACCCTTCTCTCTGCCCCTGTGGCTCACCTTGCGTAACCTCGTCTTTCATAGTCTGCTCTTTCATAGCCTGCTTCCCAGGCTCTGGCCCACGTGGCCTGATTTCTCGACCTTAACCTCGGTCCGCAGACACGTTCTCCTCATCATGTTGATGAATCCCTCAGTTGGGCGGTACCCATAGGCCCCGCTCTCTCGGCCCTCTCTCGCACCGTCTGCGGCTAGGGGGCATTTGTGGACACGGAAAAATTCTCACCCCATGTTTACGTGCAGGGGAATAAAGAAGAGAAGAAAATAGAAGAGAAGATGAAAAGAAGAAAAGAAGAAGAGGAGACACCCTCCAAATGCCTTCACCAGCACACCACTTTGATGCCTCCAACGGCACACTTCAAGTGCCCCTCTAGCAGCACGCTTCCGAACGACCTTTCAGCGGCACACTCGGGGTGGCCTTTCAATGGCACGCCCCTGCTAGCCCTCAACGGCACACCCTCAGGCCCCCCAGCGGCGCACCCTACAGGCGGCCTCACCGGCACGCCCTTCAACCGCCCCAACGGCACGCTTCAGCCAGCCATTCAGCGGCACACCCATGGTCGCCCCAGCCGCACACCCCCGCGGCTGCCCAACAGCACACCCTCTTCGTGCCTTGCACGGCACACCCCCTTCGATCGCCCTTCAGCGGCACGCCTAGGGGTTGCCCTCCAACGGCACGCTCTCTTCGCCCCCTCTAGCGGCACACCTGGCTAGCGCCTCTAGCGGCACACTTGGTCAGCCCCTTTAGCGGCACACGTTGTTGGCCCCTCTAGTGGCACACCTGGCCAGCCCTTCTAGCGGCACACCCTTTATGCCCTTTCAATGGCACACTTCCAACGCCCTTCAGTAGCACGCCTGTAGGGTCCTCCCTCAGCGGCACGCCCTGCAAGCCACTCAACGGCACGCTGGCACGCCTGCTCAGTGGCACACATTCTGGGCCTTCCAGCGGCACAACTTTCTGGCCTCTTAGCGGCACACTTTGCCACCCGGTGCAGCCGATAGAACGGACGTAGCGCCCATCCCCTACGGCCCTTGGCGCGCAGCGAGGGCGTCCCAGGCATAGCTGAGGTGTCACCGAGGGGTTAAGTCATGCAGGCTACCCCCTGCCACCAAGGACGAGGGAGTCAAATCCCATTTAATGCCAGCCTCGTTCCCACCACTGGCGCTCGAGCCTGGACGCTCCCGCCGTGGAGGATATAAAAGCCCCCCTTCTCCACGGTAGAGACGGAGACAGAAGTAGAGACACACAGAGAGAGACGGGCGGAGAAGAGAAGAAGAGGAAAAGAAGAAGAAGAGGAGGGGAGGCTCCGGCTCCCCCCCTGCTGCTCCGTCCACCGTCCCTGTGCGAAGAGAGAAAAGAAGTGGAGAAGAGAGGAGAGTTTGCCGCTCCGACGACCACCGCTCGTGCAAAGAGAGAAGAGAGAAGAGAAGAGGGATAGAAGAGAAGAGAAGAAGAGTGAGCGAAGAGAAGGAGAAGTAGAGAAGAAGAAGAAGTAGCCCATGCTCCATCCCCCCCACCCCCACTATATCTTGTTCATTCTTTCTTTTCCTCCGTCCCTTTTTTTTGGTTACGATGTATTAGCTCCCTTGGGGCACTCCTCTTGTGAGAATAGAAGTAGGAGGCTCGTTAAACGAGCATGCCATCCCGTTCTCCATGAATGAAATATCTTCCTTGTTGTTTCTTGTTATTTCTGCTAAACTCCTCTCCCTGCAAGTACGTCCCTTGGTCAAGTCCAGCCCGGTGCATCTGCTCCTCCCTTTCCTCCACCGGCACACCCCAATCCATTCCTGCCCGGTGTACTCCTTGCACTTTGACCCGATGCACCCCATTCACCCCGTTGCCCGACATACCTTGGCCTCGGCATGGCCGATACACTCTAATACCTCCCAGCCTGGTACACCCATGGGTCGCCTCTACCGGCACGCTCCACCGAGCTCTACCCGGTACACCCTAGCTGGCCTTTGCCCTAGCCATGCCCTGCTCTGCACACCAGCCCAGACCTCGCCCGACACACTCTCTCCTGAGCCTTGCCCGGTGCAGCCCCGGCGAGCCTTGCCCGGCACACCTTCCCTGGCTCACCTCTACCGACACACTCCAGCCAGCTTGATCTGGTACACCCCAGCTTACCTTTACCCGGCACGCCCTTGGCCCACCTTTACCCGGCGCTCCTGGGCCACTCCCAGCCGGTGCATCCTTGGCCTGTTTCAGCCTAGTGTTCTCGCTCGTTGTTTTCCGCGGGTTTTTCGAAGCTTTCTTAAAGGTGTCGCTGCCCCTGGCACGCACCTCGAATTGTTGGGTCACGCCACTCCTTGTGGGCGTGTTCCACTTTTACCCCCTTACCATCCGGGTCAAGGGGAGATGCTGCCGAATTTTTGTCAGAATTAACATAATAGTAATAATAATAAAAGAAAAGTAATAATGCAAAAAGAAACAACAAATAAACAAAATAAACACTAATGCAACGGCTTTGCCGAAATAACAAACGAACTACGGAGAGCCCGAATATATGAATACTTGCATATTTTATGATGGACTACTGAACATAACCACGAACATGGTCTACATGAATAAAAGAAAACCGAATCAAAACTCACACATCCACTCCATGAATAAAAAGGAGAACCCCTTTATGCATTTCATGAATGAAAGAAAATTCCTACGCATGCATTTCATGAATAAGAGAAAACCCCTCATTGGCCTTGGCCGGCACACCCCAGTGCAACTTTAGCCGGCACACCTTAACCCTCTCCAGCTGGTGCACTCTACCCCGTGCCTTGTCCGACATAACCCAGCCCAGCGCCTTACCCGGTACACCTACCAGGCCCCATACGGCACACCCCAACCAGGCCTTGCCCAGCACAACCCAGCCAACCACCTTGTCCGGCACACCCAGGCGGTGCCCTGTTCGATACACCCGAGTTGCGTCTGTCCAGGACACCTGGTCGTGCCTTGCCCGGTACACCCGAGCTGCGTCTTTCCTGGCACACCCCATCCGGGCATTACCCGATACACCCTAGCCAATCCCAGCCCGACAGAGTTTAACTGCGCCTTACCCGGTACGACCCTCCTAGGCCTTACCCGGCACACCCCCAAACTTGCACCAACCTCCCCTTTACCCTGGCCAACATGCACAGACCCAACTCCCCGTCTGCACAGACCATGAACCCCAGTTGCACAGGCCCAGCCCCTAGCCCCGCAGACCTCACTCCTCCCTTGCAAAGACTCGATTCCCAGTTGCACGGACCTTATCCCTTGCATGCATAGCCTTGCACGAACCCTGTACAAACCCTGCTCAGACTTTCCCCCAGCCCCTTGATGGCTCGTTCCCCCACACATACGCACACCAAATGTAATAAAAAGAAATAATAATAACAATAATGATAAAAGTAAACCCCAAAAAATAATATGATAAAGTATAATAAAAGAAATAAATATATAAATATATATACTATAAATAATAAATAAATAAAAAGGTGTGTGATAAATAAATAAAAACAACCAACTCACCCAAAAAATATATAAAAAAATAACAAGTAATAATGATAAAAATTCAAATAATAATAAAATGATGAGATCCGCTCCGCAGCCCCGTTCTCCTCAAGATCCGGTATAAAGGGAACATTAATGCCGCCCCTCCAAGTCGGGTTCGGACCTTGGGAGCCATCCCAATATGGCCGTAATCTGACATTACTCTGGGCCGATAGTTCATCAATTCGGACTCGTTCCCATTTTGATTCGTTCCCGCTCTTTCATTGAAATTGCCGTGAGCTCGACATACAATCGTACGGATTTATTTTCGTCTACGTCGCACCTTCAATACGGACCTTTGTCTGAACATAAAGTGGTCCATGAGTGACCGACAAAATCTGAATGGAACGAGAAGGCTCTCGTCATCCCCGGACCCTTTGCATGGGAATATCAACAAGGCCTTCGAGGGCCATGCTTAGACCTCGGGTCCGCCCCGATCATGGTCATTGCCTGACCCATATCATCGGCCTATAGCCCGCTCCCTTTGAACTCATACTGGTTCTCGGATCTGGTCCTGGGACATCCTCCCGTTGCCCCCTTGGCACCGGAAATATTGACGATGCCCGCAGCTTGATCTTGCACCGGGCCGACAAACTTATCAGTTTCCAACCGCTCTAACCGGGATTTAACTGAACGTTTCCCGTTCCTTTGAACAATAAATTTGTCGTATCCCGACGTACACATGTTTCGGTCTTCCCGCGACGATTACACTATTCTCAACCTAGACACTCGTCTGAACATTAAATGGTCAACACATGACCGACATGAGCTCAGATACTTTCTTCACACCCACGTACGAGGACTTCAGCATTTCTTAATAGGTTTTTATGCAATTAATTTTATGGCCATGAGGCCTTTTTTCCCGACGATTAATCAAGGGTGTTCCCCTCTCAGAGGAGATGTAAATAATGCTATGACCTTTATGGCGCGGCGGGTTTTGGTCCCGACACGAACTACACAATCGTCTGACCAAGTCAGATCGAGCGCACATGTGGCTCTTCGGAGCCCGCATAAATCGTCACATATGTGACTGGCACGCCCACGCACTTAATAAACCTAATAATCCAAAACTAATAAACGAATAAACAATAGAATCGATAAAAAGTGCATCCATAAGATATTAATATAGCGGCCCAGTGATAGACCGCTAAGTTTCCTGAAAACGGTTGACCCAGGGTTTGACCCAAGGGTTAATATTCCTATGATCAAAGATTGATTCTTGGACTTATAACCTTATTCAAAGACATCTAAGGTAAATTATGAAAGACAAAGAAAGTACCGTTATGCTGTCGAATTTTCTCCAAGGCATAACTTAGTTCTTAAAGCATTTCTTGAACTCATGAATCTATATTTGGTGCATTCTTAAGATTGACATTGAGTTTTGAACATTCATTGAACTTATTACATGCGTGGCCAACTTCATTGCTATATACGTGGAAGTAGTTTAATTTATACTTGAAGATGCGGTTCGAGCACTGATTGTGTTCAAGGGCTCTATACTAGTCCCCTCGGTTGATTGTCAGAAACATACTATTTAAACCATCGGATATGATGCTACTGGCGTCGCATTACACTAGGAGTACTTTCTTTATAAATAAGTGAAAATCCACGGAATCACGGAACATGGGGACATAGATCCACAGAAATTCACGAAGTACTTGCTACTAAGTGAAGGGTGCATTCTTGCTTGTTACATGACATTCTAGTACATTCTTGTTACATTATTGTTCATGAAAGGCCATAATTACATTCTTGATTGATCATGCTTGCTCAAACATAACTTAACTTGATCATGTCTTGTTACTTTGATTTATTCACATGGTTTACCGCATTCGCATGATTTTACCTTATTCTTTAGAGCTAAAATGTTAATCACTTTAAATATTACCTTCATGTTGATGCGAAGATACCTACTGGACAAGTGTGCTCATTACCTATTTTTCAATCTTTTCAGGAGATGCAAGTAGTTCGGATTTGGATTCGAGTTATTCAAGTGATGAGTCCGAGAGCGAATGAAAGTCACATAAGATTGAGAGAAGACTTAGGAAGTTAATAATGTCTAGATCGAGTTCATGTATATTTTCCTTTCTATTGAGTCTAGTAGATTAATGAAATTTATGTACTTGGGTTGTTATCATTTGATATGAAATAAAGATGAAGTTTTAAGTAAATTCATTGTGCAATTGCATCTTATGTGTGATTATCTTGCGCTCTGATTATTCTTACTTGCAAGAGGCTTACCATGCCGGTTGTTCACGTTTCCTGAGATTATCTTCCGTTGTATTAAAGGCTCGGGACATGATAGTTAAGTTGGTATTAGAGCCTAAGTCCAAGGACTTAGGGAGAAGAGTCATGTCATAGGTTAAGTCCAAGGTTAGGACCCTTACCTATGAACTAAAGAAGAAATTCCCCACCATGTGGGAATTGGGTAGAGCCCGGGATAAGATAATAAATTAGCTTTAGATTAATCCCTTTCAAATTCCATGGGAATTAACAACTTGTTATTTCTCTCAGGTACCCTATTCTTATAATGGCTCATCGCGTAGACTGGGATGGTATGCAGCAGACTATTGCAGGCCTCACTCAGGCATTGCAAAGGATAGCCCAAGCAGGCACAGGAGCAAGAGCTGGGGACTTGCATCGTAATTTCCGAAGCTTAAATCCTCCACGTTTCTATGGTTCTTCGAACCCAGACGAGGTCGAGAACTGGATCGATGAACTGAACTGTATATTTGACATCATACAGTGTACAGATCAGGAAAAAGTGTGTCTTACTACTTTTCAACTCAACAAGGATGCACATACATGGTGGAAGTCGGTTCCGGCACCTCCAGCTGATGCCCCACACACATGGGAAGGCTTTCTTACCTTATTCCGTGCCAAGTATTTTTCAGAACATGTTAAGCAAAGAAAGGCTATGGAGTTCGCTTCGCTACGTCAGGGAATGATGACAGTTGCCGAGTATGAACTATACTTTTCCAGGCTAGCACCATATGCATCTCATCTGGTCAGTACCGACTTATTGAAGGCCAATCGGTTTATGGACGGGTTAAGACCCGATTATATTAAGCAGCTCGGGACCCAAAATATCTGTACTTATGCAGAGATAGTCCAACGGGCGTATCTCTGTGAGAGGACCTTAGAAAAGGTCAAAAAATTAAAGGGCAAAGGTGAAGAGTCAAGCCGACGGTCGGATCGGCGTAGTAAGAAGGAGAAATTTAGCATCATGGAGCCCTATAAATCCCGTGATAGAAGAAAGAGGTCGAGGAACGGGAGTGGGAATAGCTCCTAGAAGAATAAGAAAGTCAAGGAGGAGGAAAAGCAAGTCATGGCGGCTTGCACCTTTTGTGAAAAGTTTGGCCACTCGGTCGAGTAATGCTGGAAGCGCCTTGGTGCATGTTTAAGCTATGGCAGTCGGGAGCATCGCATGCCAGACTGCCCTCTGATGAAGGAACAACCGTCTGGTGGTGGATGTAAGAGGCAGGCTCGCCTCAATGCTGTTCTAGAAGATGATGAAGCGCCCAGGGATGGCGGACTTATGGAAGGTACTATTCAAGTTTGTTCCCATCCTACATTTGTACCTTTTGATACCGGTGCTTCTCATTCCTTCATATCCACTACTTTTGCAAACACATTGCCAATTTCATCGGTTCCCTTACCTTCGGACCTTTCTATTACTACACCCTTAGGTTCTGGAACCAAGCTTACCAATTACTATCCTAATATTCAGATAATCATAGAAGGTCATAATCTCCCTACAAACTTGGTATGCCTTGACATGAAAGGTTACGATGCCATTCTAGGGGTAGATTGGCTAGTAGATCATGATGCCGATTTTAATTGCCAAAATAGGATAATATCTTTTCGCAAACCAGGTCTTATAAGATTTTCCTTCCTTGGTATCAAATATAGGAAACATCCTACCATCATTTCTTCTCTTCATGCTTACAAACTTATTTCGCAAGGATGTGAAGCTTTCCTTGCTTCTGTTATTGTTACCGAGTCTAAGGAGATCATCTTAGTAGACAGCCCCGTTGTAAATGAGTTTCTTGAGGTATTCCTATCAGATTTACCCAATTTACCACCCGAAAGGGAAGTAAACTTCACCATTGAACTCATTCCCGGAGCAGCACCCGTTTCTATAGCTCCCTACAAAATGTCCCCCACTGAACTTAAGGAGTTGAAGAACCAGCTTCAGGAGTTATTAGACAAGGGTTTCATTCGACCTAGCACATCACCTTCAGGTGCGCCAGTGCTTTTTGCCAAGAAGAAGGATGGATCGCTCAGGCTCTGTATTGACTACCGACGACTGAATCTGTAATACCCCAAAATCTTTTAGAAATTAATTAGAAATTTATTTGAATTTAATTAGAAAGTATTTGAATTAATAAGAATTAATTCGAAATTAATTAGATTAATTCTTTAATAAATAGAATAAGTCACATTTCGACTATTTTATAAAAATCCATAAAAATCATATTCTTGTAGAATCAATTACGTTTAACAATTTTTTCTTCTGTGGCCAACCCTAATAAAAGCATTAACTAGGCCGAATTAGTGGGATTAGTCAAATTTTCACACCTACCTAGCCAAATTCGTGCTCAATGTTAACCCCACATTAAAATCTTCAATTCGAGCTCATTTCTTAACCAAATCAGGTGATTCCAGGGGCAAATGAAAGGTATTAAAGAGAGGATCATTTCCCCTCTTACAATGCCACGAAATTTTTATCGTATGGGGAGCATTTGGTCGCGCATGGGCTAGGTCAACAATTTCGGAGGCGTTTTGAACACGCCACTTGATGGGTCGATTTCTCCCTTCCTGGAAGGATCCAGAATGAGTATGACCTATTAAAAGAAAGCAATATGTGTCTATTTTCATTTGGGAGCAATGGTGGTCGCAGAGGATTCCGATCTAGTGAGATCTCTCGCGTTTATTGGAGGAGTGTCCGAGTTCGCGGGTTTTTCTTAGGCCCTCTTCCTTCCTTCGATTGAGGTAGGTAATCTTGGCCAAAACATGCAAGTAAATATACCATTTTGTTCCTCTCTCTGTTAGCTTTCCATTGGTAGTAAAAGCACCAAATTCTATTAGGTGTGGAGGGAGATCTCGTGGAAATAGTGAAGGGCTGTCAAACGGGCATTCTTCGTTCTAACTTCTAAATCTCTCTTCGATTCAGGTAGATGATAATAGACCCAACTCTAATTAATGTATATGGTTGTAATCATCAGCATGTTGTCTATCTTTTGGCGTAGAAAGCCCCAATTTTTATAGACCATGCTTAGAGAATTTCGTGTTTGATTAGAAGCATGCTAAGACTAGGTTTTTAAGTGTTCTTCCTAGATAGGTTGTGATTTCGATTAGTTTTCTGGTGAATTTAGTGTACCAAACCCTTGTAAAATGACCCTAGTATGTCCATCAAGAACCTAGGGGCCTGGGGTTAAGATCTCAGCCCAATTAGACCCCAATTGGGTGAGATCCGGCGGTTTCCGAAAGTCTCGTTCGCGTCTGCGAACCCGGGGGTCGACCCATACACAGACAGTCTGTCTGTGCAGGGGGTCGACCCATGGGGTCGACCCAAACACAGACAGAAGTCTGTCTGTGCAGGGGTCGACCCATACACAGGCAGACCCTTGGTTTTCCAGGGGTCGACCCATATGCTGTCAGACCCGGTAGGCTTGTTTTTGGCCCGAGGATCGATCCGGACCGTGAGGGGATCGACCCATTCAAGCCTAGTCCAATTGAAAATCATATTTTGAGGAACCAATGACCCATACATGCAACCCTATGACCTCAAATTAAGCCCGGTGTTCCTCAATCTAAAATTGAAGAACAATGGTCCCTGCACTCAATCAAAGTGTATAAACCATTCCGATTACTATCTCCACTTCAACGCACAAATGGTTAATTAGAAACCCATATAATAAAATGGTAATTTTGAAAGTAAATTGCTGTCATGTATTACTGTCTATTGTCATTATTGGCTTGTTCTAGTATCTTGAGTTACCATCTTGTAATTAACTTATCTCTTGAAATTGAGATTATAATAATTCACGAATCAAGGTATTTTGAAATGGCTGTTAGGAAATCAATTAAAAGCCCTTATACCCCGGTAGAATAGACTAATAGCACACTAACAATCTATATGGCATTACGGCCATTAAGCCTAAATTGCTGTCCCTTAGTACGATTCTACCCGGACACTCTATCCGGCGAGTTAGAATCCGCCATTTTGAGACCCGTATGACCCGGCTACAACCTGGAAATTCATGACCAAATCGCTGAGTTATAAGTCACGGATCGACTTGGGCTAATCAGCACATGAGCAGCCCATAGTTGACCGCTTGTCTCCATGAACGGTCTAGTGTGGTCCGTATAAGTATCGTAATTGTGTCTTAAGGTCACGTACTGCTTACTTACCTGAACGGCACACTGTCAACCGTTCATTCTTGACCTCGTGGACTGAGATTTGGTCCAGTTCTTGTAATGCGGCCAGTAGTAGCCGTATGTCCTGTCAAACGGCCCAGAAGTGACCGTATACCGAGTTTTTAAGTTAATGAATCCTAGGACATGTTAGTCCTTAAATCTCGTACTTTTGACAGAAATTCCTCTGATTAATTGGCCATTAAAATTGATTAAATGTCTAGACAAAACTTGGGATCTTGGATCCAACAAATCAATGCCAACGCATCATAAGGGCCCGGTCTGGTCCTGGGGAGAGCGCCCGAAAAGTACTTGTGCCCATGGGAGTTTGTAATGACATGGTGAGGCATTGCACCGAGTGCATGATCAGCGTGACGTCTACGACAGAAAATCTCTTGTTATACTTGTTACATTATCGTGCTTGACTTGATGTTTAACATACTTGCTTGTTGGCCAATTCTATATTTCAATTTCCTATTGAACATTCTAGTACTTGATATTCTTGTTAATTCTTGTCATCATATATTTCTTGACCTTGCAAGATCTTATATTACGCTGTTTTATCATCTCGTCAGTTATTTCTTTTCTTGTCATTGCATATGAAAATGTAACTAATTGGTTAATCATGTAAACTTGCCTGTTATTATCTACTGAGTGTTAGCTCATATAGTTGTTTTCCCCCTTTCCAGGCTATTTAGGTGACGATACGCATACTGAAGGGGAGGGACAGAGTGATACCCTTGAGTGTACCTGTTAGTAGATGCCGAGTTGGCATAGTTGTTTACATTAGTTACTCCTTAGTGTTGTGTTAGCACTTTATTTACCTTTTGGAGTCAGTTATTGTATTAGAATCAGTTTGGAAGTTATGGTTGATCGTGTTTAAGCATTGATGGTTATTGTAATAAAACTTGGAGTCTTTCTTGATCAATAGAAGTACTTCTTTCCATAGCACCTGCACGATTGTTTTGTTTAGCATATTAATATTATCTCTAGCTAGTTTCTAACTGTACGTCCCGATATTCCGCGTTGGGGCGTGACAGTTTAGTTGGTATCAGAGCCTAGGTTTAATATTCCTAGGTTTCCTAAGTTCTAGGTTTTCCAAGTTCTAGGGTTCTAAGTGTTATCATAGGACCCCTAACCTTGTTAAAGTCTAAGGACCTGACCTGGTGAGATTGGGTAGAAACTTGGGTTAAGTCCATACCTTAATTGTGATATTATCTATTTTTAATGAACCTAAGTATTCTATTCCACGTGTAGGCCTTTGCAATGGCAGCTGATCGTGCGGAATGGAGGAACTTGCAGCGTACGGTTCAAGGCCTTACTCAGGCCTTGCAACAAGCGGCCCAAGCAGGAGCTGCACACCATGGCACTGGTGATTTATATCGGAACTTTCGGGGAATGAATCCGCCGAGATTTTGTGGCTCGACTGATCCTGATGAAGCTGAGCACTGGCTGGATGAGATGGGAAGGATATTCGAAGTAATGTAGTGCAGCAATCAAGAACGTGTCCTTCTATCAACTTTTCAACTTGAACGAGATGCAAGAACATGGTGGGAATCAGTAAAGGCGACTCTCGTGATCAGCAAGTCACATGGGAGGAGTTCGAGGAGTTCTTCAATGGCAAATATTTTTCTAATAGAGTGCAAGAGAAGAAGGCAGCGGAGTTCGCGGCTTTGAAGCAGCGAAGTCTATCCGTGGCAGAATATGAAGCTCAGTTTTCTCGGCTTTCTCGTTATGCTACTCACTTAATATCCACCGATAAAATGAAGGCTAAGCGCTTTCTTAATGGACTGAAGGCTGTATTATATCAATCAATTGGCACCGATGGAGATCTCAACCTATTCTGAGATGGTGAGGAAAGCTCAAGTCCTAGAAGATACTCTAGAAATGACGGAGAGAATCCGTGGAAAAGGCACAAAGAAGGAACAACCTACGGGTTCCGGGAATATCAAACCCGGGTATGGCAAGAAGAGGCCTATTAGTGGGCCTGGTTCATGGAGTGGTTCTGGATCGTGGAAGGGCAAGATGCCGAAGCATGAAGACAAGAAGCCTGGCCCTATTGTTCCATTCAAGGGCGTGTGCAAGTTTTGTGATCGTCCTGGTCACAAGATGGAGGAGTGCTGGCGCAAGCTGGGCGCCTGTTTGCGATGTGGAAGTAAGGAGCACCGTATCCCTAACTGTCCTCTTTTATCGGAGCAAGCTACCCCGGCAAAACCACAAGGCATCAAAAGGCCGCAAGGCAAGCTCCAAGCTTTGCACGCAGATGAAGCAGGAACCGCCGAGGATGGTGGACTCGTCGAAGGTACTCTTATTATACTCGACAAGCCAGCATTTGTTCTTTTTGATACTGGTGCCACACATTCATTTATTTCTCGAGATTTGCTAAGTCTTTAGCTGTGGAACCTGTTTTGATGAATTCTCCGTTAGAAATATCAACACCTATTGGTTCTAGATCGGCAATTCAGTATTTCTATCCTTCTAGCAAGGTTATGATTGATGAACAGAATTTACCAGCTGATTTAGTTTGCATGGACATGAAGGATTATGATGTAATCCTAGGAGCAGATTGGTTAGCTAGATATGAGGTAGGTGTTCACTGCAGTTCTAGCTCTGTGTCTTTTACTAGGCACCCGAGACTTTCTTTTGTGGGAGTTAAGCACCATAACTCCGTATCACTTATCTCGGCTCTTCGAGCTGATAAGCTGATGAGACGAGGATGCGAGGCTTTTCTAGCCTTTGTCTGTGCAACCCCTGAGCAGCAGATTGAGATTAAGGACATTTCTGTTGTCGAGATTTTCCTGATGTCTTTCCAGAGGAACTACCAGGACTTCCGCCTGAGCGGGAAGTTATCTTCTCTATTGATCTCATTCCTGGCACATCTCCTATTTCCAAGGCTCCTTATCGTATGTCTCCTGTAGAACTGAGAGAATTAAAGCAACAGTTGATGGAATTGCTCGAGAAGGGTTTCATTCGTCCAAGTACTTCCCCTTGGGGAGCCCCTGTATTATTCGTCCGGAAGAAAGATGGTTCGATGAGGTTGTGCATCGATTATCGGCAATTGAACCAGTTGACTATCAAGAACAAATATCCATTGCCGAGGATTGACGAATTATTTGATCAGATAGCGGGAGCTCATTACTTTTCTAAGATCGATCTTCGATCTGGATATCATCAGTTGCGGATTAAGGAAGAGGATATCTATAAAACAGCTTTCCGCAGTAGGTATGGTCATTTTGAATTTGTCGTTATGCCTTTTGGTCTAACGAATGCACCAGCAGCTTTCATGCAGTTGATGAACAATGTATTTCGGCCCTATCTTGATCAATGGGTCGTGGTGTTCATTGATGACATCCTGATTTATTCTAAGAATGAAGAGGAGCATGCTGAGCATCTGAGGATGGCATTACAACTATTGAGAGATCATCAACTATATGCCAAGTTCAGTAAGTGTGAGTTCTGGCTGCAAGAGGTGTCCTTTCTCGGACATATCATCACAAAGGAAGGAATTTCTGTTGATCCTTCTAAGGTAGAGGCAGTGAAGAATTGGGATCAACCTACCAGTGTGACTGAAGTTAGAAGTTTCCTAGGCCTGGCAGGCTACTACCGGAGATTTATCCAAGATTTCTCTAAGATTGCGGTACCTATGACAAGATTAACCCGCAAGGAGAACAAATTTGATTGGTCAGAAGATTGCCAGCGAAGCTTTCAGACTTTGAAGGAATGTTTAACTACTGCACCTGTATTGGCTTTACCTTCTGGTGAAGGAGGTTTTGTCGTATACACTGATGCTTCAGGTATTGGTTTAGGCTGTGTACTCATGCAGCATGGGAAAGTGATTGCCTATTCTTCTAGGCAGTTGAGGAAGCATGAAGAGAATTATCCTGTTCATGATTTGGAACTTGCAGCAGTCGTGTTTGCTTTGAAGATATGGAGGCATTACTTGTATGGAGAAACATTCATAGTGTTTTCAGATCATAAGAGTCTGAAATATTTATTTTCTCAGAAGGAACTCAATATGAGGCAGAGAAGATGGTTGGAGTACTTGAAGGACTTCGACTTCTCGATTGAGTATCATCCTGGAAAAGGCAATGTTGTGGCAGATGCATTAAGCCGGAAGCCTGTAGCTAGATTGTCAAGTCTCATGTTACAAGAATGGAAGCTACTGGAACGATTAGCTAGTCTGGATCTGAATATTGACAATGATCGGGTTATGATTGCACAGATTCAACTTAAGCCCGAATTGTTGATGGAAATCAAATCTTTGCAAGATAATGATCCCGAGCTAGTAGAGACCAAGGGAAGCTTGAGCAGCAGACCTGACTTCACGATGGCTGACGATGGAAGATTGTTATTCCAGGGTAGAACTTGTGTACCTGATGAAGCTGGAATAAAGAACAAGATTCTGGAGGAGGCTCATAGATCCAAATACACCATTCATCCTGGAGGCACTAAAATGTTCAAGGATTTGAAGAGATCCTTTTGGTGGCCGAATATGAAAAGGGAAATTGCAGACTTCGTGAGTAGATGCTTGGTTTGTCAGCAAGTCAAGGCTGAATATTTCAGACCGGCAGGAAAGTTGAAACCACTCGACATACCCCAATGGAAGTGGGAAAGCATTGGCATGGACTTCATTATGGGTCTACCTAGGACTCGTGGTGGATTGGATGCAATGTGGGTGATTGTCGATCGATTGACAAAGTCAGCTCATTTCTTACCCATTAAGTCCAAATGGACAGTTGATGTATTGGCTGCTTTGTATTTGAAGGAAGTGGTAAGGCTCCATGGTATACCAGTCAGCATTGTGTCTGATAGAGATCCCAGGTTTACTTCACATTTCTGGAAGGGACTACAAGCGTCTTTGGGTACTCGTCTGAATTTCAGTACTGCCTTTCATCCACAGACAGATGGACAGACTGAAAGAACCAACCAGATAGTGGAAGATATGCTTAGAGCCTGCATGATCGATTTTGGAGGCAGTTGGAGTGACCATTTGGCTTTGATTGAATTCGCCTACAACAATAGTTATCAATCCAGCATTCAAATGGCTCCTTTTGAAGCATTGTATGGAAGAAGCTGTCGATCCCCATTGTGTTGGGACGAGGTAGGTGAGAAGCAATGGCTTGGACCGGATCTTATTTCAGAATCATCACAGAACATCCGTATTATCCGAGACCGGTTACAAGTGGCTCAATCAAGACAGAAGAGTTATGCCGACAATAGAAGAAGGGCATTGGAATTTCAAGTTGGCGATTTCTGAAAGTCTCTCCTACAAGAGGGATTCGAAGATTTGGCATTCATGGCAAGCTGAGTCCGAGATATATTGGTCCGTTCGAGATTCTGGATAGAGTGGGAGAGGTTGCTTACAGATTGGCATTACCGCCTCAATTGTCAGGCGTACACAATATTTTCCACGTGTCTATGTTACGGAAATATGTGTACGACCCCACTCATATCATTCAGCATGTGGATTTCGAATTGAAGGAAGATTTGACCTATGAAGAAAGACCTATCAAGATTCTAGACCGGAAACAACAGCAACTCCGGAATCGTTCCATACCTATGGTCAAAATTCAGTGGAGTCGGCGTGGAGCTGAGGAAGCTACTTGGGAGTCTGAAGATACTATGCGGAAGCGGTATCCTGACTTATTCTAGGTGAGCTAGTCTTTCCCTATCTCTGTATTAAAGTGCAGTGAATTTGGAGGACCAAATTCTTTTAGTGGGGGAGGGTGTAATACCCCAAATTCTTTTAGAAATTAATTAGAAATTTATTTGAATTTAATTAGAAATTATTTGAATTATTGAATTAATGGAATTAATTCAAAATTAATTAGATTAATTCTTTAATAAATAGAATAAGTCACATTTAGACTATTTTATAAAAATCCATAAAAATCATATTCTTGTAGAATCAATTACGTTTAACAATTTTTTCTTCTGTGGCCAACCCTAATAAAATCATTAACTAGGCCGAATTAGTGGGATTAGTCAAATTTTCACACCTACCTAGCCAAATTCGTGCTCAATGTTAACCCCACATTAAAATCTTCAATTCGAGCTCATTTCTTAACCAAATCAGGTGATTCCAGGGGCAAATGAAAGGTATTAAAGAGAGGATCATTTCCCCTCTCACAATGCCACGAAATTTTTATCGTATGGGAAGCATTTGGTCGCGCATGGGCTAGGTCAACAATTTCGGCGGCGTTTTGAACACGCCACTTGATGGGTCGATTTCTCCCTTCCTGGAAGGATCCAGAACGAGTATGACCTATTAAAAGAAAGCCCTATGTGTCTATTTTCATTTGGGAGCAGTGGTGGTCGCAGAGGATTCCGATCTAGTGAGATCTCTCGCGTTTATTGGAGGAGTGTCCGAGTTCGCGGGTTTTTCTTAGGCCCTCTTCCTTCCTTCGATTGAGGTAGGTAATCTTGGCCAAAACATGCAAGTAAAAATACCATTTTGTTCCTCTCTCTATTAGCTTTCCATTGGTAGTAAAATCCCCAAGTTCTATTAAGGGTGGAGGGAAATTTCGTGGAAATAGTGAAGGGCTGTCAAACGGGCATTCTTCGTTCTAACTTCTAAATCTCTCTTCGATTCAGGTAGATGATAACAGACCCAACTCTAATTAATGTATATGGTTGTAATCATCAGCATGTTATCTATCTTTTGGCGTAGAAAGCCCCAATTTTTATAGACCATGCTTAGAGAATTTCGTGTTTGATTAGAAGCATGCTAAGACTAGGTTTTTAAGTGTTCTTCCTAGAAAGGTTGTGATTTCGATTGGTTTTCCGGTAAATTTTGTGTTCCAAACCCTTGTAATATGACCCTAGCATGTCCATCAAGAACCTAGGGGCATGGGGTTAAGATCTCAGCCCAATTAGACCCCAATTGGGTGAGATCCGACGGTTTCCGGAAGTCTCGTTCGCGTCTGCGAACCCGGGGGTCGACCCATTGGGTCGACCCATACATAGATAGTCTGTCTGTGCAGGGGTCGACCCAAACACAGACAGAAGTCTGTCTGTGCAGGGGTCGACCCAATGGGTCGACCCATACACAGGCAGACCCCTGGTTTTCCAGGGGTCGATCCAATGGGTCGACCCATATGCTGTCAGACCCGATAGGCTTATTTTTGGCCCGAGGATCGATCCGGACCGTGAGGGGATCGACCCATTCAAGCCTAGTCCAATTGAAAACCATATTTTGAGGAACCAATGACCCAGACATGCAACCCTATGACCTCAAATTAAGCCCGGTGTACCTCAATCCAAAATTAAAGAACAATGGTCCCTACACTCAATCAAAGTGTATAAACAGTTTTCGATTACTATATCCACTTCAACGCACAAATGGTTAATTGGAAACTCATATAATAAAATGGTAATTTTGAAAGTAAATTACTGTCATGTATTACTGTCTATTGTCATTATTGGCTTGTTCTAGTATCTTGAGTTACCATCTTGTAATTAACTTATCTCTTGAAATTGAGATTATAATAATTCACGAATCAAGGTATTTTAAAATGGCTGTTAGGAAATCAATTAAAAGCCTGTATACCCCGGTAGAATAGACTAATAGCATACTAACAATCTATATGGCATTACGGCCATTAAGCCTAAATTGCTATCCCTTAGTACGATTCTACTCGGACACTCTATCCGGCGAGTTAGAATCCGCCATTTTGAGACCCGTATGACCCGGCTACAACCTGGAAATTCGTGACCAAATCGCTGAGTTATAAGTCACGGATCGACTTGGGCTAATCAGCACATGAGCAGCCCATAGTTGACTGCTTGTATCCATGAACGGTCTAGTGTGGTCCGTATAAGTATCGTAATTGTGTCTTAAGGTCATGTACTGCTTACTTACCTGAACGGCACACTGTCAACCGTTCATTCTTGACCTCGTGGACTGAGATTTGGTCCAGTTCTTATAATGCGGCCAGTAGTAGCCGCATGTCCTGTCAAACGGCCCAGAAGTGACCGTATACCGAGTTTTTAAGTTAATGAATCCTAGGACATGTTAGTCTTTAAATCTCATACTTTTGACATAAATTCCTCTGATTAATTGGCCATTAAACTTGATTAAATGTCTAGACAAAACTTGGGATCTTGGATCCAACAAATCAATGCCAACGCATCATAAGGGCCCGGTCTGGTCCTCGGGAGAGCGCCCGAAAAGTACTTGTGCCCATGGGAGTTTGTAATGACATGGTGAGGTATTGCACCGAGTGCATGATCAGCGTGACGTCTACGACAGAAAATCTCTTGTTATACTTGTTACATTATCGTGCTTGACTTGATGTTTAACATACTTGCTTGTTGGCCAATTCTATATTTCAATTTCCTATTGAACATTCTTATACTTGATATTCTTGTTAATTCTTGTCATCATATATTTCTTGACCTTGCAAGATTTTATATTACGCTATTTTATCATCTCGTCAGTTATTTCCTTTCTTGTCATTGCATTTGAAAATGTAACTAATTGGTTAATCATATAAACTTGCCTGTTATTATCTACTGAGCGTTAGCTCATATAGTTGTTTTCCCCCTTTCCAAGCTATTCAGGTGATGATGCACATACTGAAGGGGAGGGACCGGAGTGATACCCTTGAGTGTACCTGTTAGTAGATGCCGAGTTGGCATAGTTGTTTACATTAGTTACTCCTTAGTGTTGTGATAGCACTTTATTTACCTTTTGAGAGTCAGTTATTATATTAGAATCAGTTTGGAAGTTATGGTTGATCGTGTTTAAGCATTGATGGTTATTTCAATAAAACTTGGTGTCTTTCTTGATCAATAGAAGTACTTCTTTCCATAGCACCTATACGATTGTTTAGTTTAGCATATTAATATTATTTCTAGCTAGTTTCTAACTGTACGTCCCGATATTCCACGTTGGGGCGTGACAGAATCAACTCACAATTAAGAACAAGTATCCGTTGCCGCGTATTGATGAACTCTTTAATCAACTTTCGGAAGCAGAATACTTCTCCAAGATAGACCTCAGGTCAGGATATCATCAGCTCAAGATTAAGGATGAAGACATATATAAAACTACTTTTTGAAGTCGTTATGGTCATTAAGAGTTCGTTGTAATGCCGTTCGGGTTAACTAACGCCCCAGCAGCCTTTATGCAACTTATGAACAACATCTTCCAGCCTTATCCCGACCGATTTGTGGTCGTATTTATTGATGACATTCTCATATATTCCAAGACTAAGGAAGAACATGAAGAACATGAAGAACATTTGAGAATAGCCTTGCAGACTCTAAGAGAACATAAACTTTATGCAAAACTTACCAAGTGCGAGTTCTAGCTCAAGGAGGTTTCGTTCCTTGGTCACATTGTTTCAAAAGAGGGTATCACTGTTGATCCTTCTAAAGTGAAAGCAGTCAATAACTGGAGCCGGCCAATGACCGTGTCTGAAGTAAGAAGCTTTCTAGGTCTAGCTAGGTATTACAGAAGGTTTATTAAAGATTTTTCGAAGATTGCTGTTCTTTTAACAAGATTTACAAGGAAAGAAAATCCTTTTGTTTGGTCGGAGGAATGTGAAAAGTGTTTCTTAACTCTTAAGGAATATCTCACGACAGCCCCTATATTATCATTGCCCGTTGAGGGTAGTGGATTTGAAGTCTATACGGATGCATCCGGCATTGGCCTAGGATGCGTTCTTATGCAAAATAGGAAAGTAATATGCTATTCTTCAAGACAATTGTAGCGTCACAAGGAGAATTACCCTGTGCATGATCTGGAATTAGCGGCTGTTATATTTGCCTTAAAAATTTGGCGTCATTACCTCTATGGAGAAAATTTTACGGTTTATTCAGATCACAAAAGCTTGAAATATTTATTCTCCCAAAAAGAGCTGAATATGAGACAAAGAGGATGGTTGGAATATTTAAAGGACTTTGATTTTGCTATCTAATATCATCCTGGCAAGACTAATGCTGTAACAGACGCACTCAGTAGAAAACCAATGGGAAAGTTATCGACTCTCATGATTAGTATGACTAATCTCATTCCTTAATTTACTCAGTTGAAGTTAGATATTGACTTGAAGAAAGAGGATTGTTTTATGGCCAGTATTCGAACTCAACCCACATTAGTAAGAGATCTGGTCAAGCTACAAGACACTGATCCAATGTTACTAGAGATTAAAGTCAATATTGAGCAAAGGCCGGATTTCTCTATTGCCAATGATGGAAG
Source organism: Amorphophallus konjac (assembly GCA_022559845.1). Taxonomy (NCBI): domain Eukaryota; kingdom Viridiplantae; phylum Streptophyta; class Magnoliopsida; order Alismatales; family Araceae; genus Amorphophallus; species Amorphophallus konjac. The sequence continues at coordinate 123,781,366 of CM040121.1, forward strand.
GTTGCTGTTCAAAAGCCGAATTTGTATCCCGGATCATGTTGATACTAAGAAACTGATCTTGGAGGAAGCCCATAATTCCAAGTACACCATTCATCCTAGTAGTACTAAAATGTATCAAGATCTTAAAAGGAACTTCTGGTGGCCTAATATGAATTGAGCAATAGCAGACTTCGTGTCCCGCTGTCTCACTTGTCAACAAGTAAAGGCAGAACATTTAAGACCTGCAGGTAAATTGCACCCCTTGAATATTCCGGAATGGAAATGGGAAAGTGTAGGGATGGATTTTATTATGGATTTACCTAAGACAAGAGGAGGACACGATGGTATATGGGTAATCATAGACCGATTGACTAAGTTTGCACATTTTCTGCCAATTAAAAGTCGTTAGTCTGTGGATATTTTAGCGGCATTATACATAAGGGAAATCGTCAAATTACATGTTGTCCCTGTCACTATCATATCGGATCGAGATTCTCGATTCACATCACAGTTCTGGAAGGGTCTTCAACATTCATTAGGGACCCGACTGAACTTTAGCACGGCATTCCATCCACAAACTGATGGTCAAACAGAAAGGACAAATCAAGTGGTGGAAGATATGCTCAAGGCTTGTGCTATTGCTTTTGGAGGTAGTTGGCATGATCACTTACCATTAGTGGAATTTGCATATAACAATAGCTACCAAGCTAGTATTGTCACGCCCCGAGCCTATATTACAGCGGAAGACTAACTCGAGGAGTGCGAACAGTCGGCATGGTAAGCCTCTCGCAAGCAAGAATGATCAGAGCGCAAGACAAACACACACATAAATACAATTGCATAGTATTTAATCAAACTCCAACTTTATTTCATAAATGATTAATAGTCAAATACAATTATTTTTCCATCATCTTTCACTCTACTAGACTCAAGAAATACGAAATTACATTGACTCGATCTAAACAATGTAGACTTCCTAAATCTTCGCTCATTCTTTATTCACTCTCGGATCCGCTACTTGAACCTTCCGAATCCGAACCCGACTCACTTACGTTTCCTGAAAAAGATTAGAAATAGGTAATGAGCACACTTGCCCAGTAGGTATCTTCACATCAACATGAAGGCACTATTAAAGTAATTAACATTTTTGCTCTAAAGAATAATGCAAAATCAAGCAATGCGATGATCACGCGATTAAACCAAAGTAACCCGATAATCATGTAAGATAGAATGAGAGCAAGTATGAACTAGCAAGAATGTGACAAGAACATGATATTGGCCTTTCATGAACAAGAATGTATCGAAAATGTACTAGTAAGCCACAGAATCATCACTCCAGTATCTTTTGATTATGAGCAAGTACTTCATGAATTTCTGCAGAATATCAAGCAAGAAGGTCATGTACAAGAATCAATCATGCTGCATCGTGTTGTGAATTTTCACTTCACGAGCCGTGGATTATTCACTTATTTATAAAGAAAGTACTCCCAGCGCAATGCGACGCCAGTAGCATCATACCCCATGGTTTATAAAATAGTATGTTTCCGACAATCAGCCGAGGGGACTAGCATAGAGCCATTGAACACAATCAGTGCTCGATCGCATCTTCAAGTATAAATCAAGCTTTTTCCACGCATGACAATAAAGTATGGCCAAGAATATAAGTTCAAATAAATTCAAGATAATAAGAATCAATGAATGAACGCTTCAATTTGAATATGAGGAATCAAGAATGACATTAAATAATGTTATGCTCATAAAATAAATCGGTAGCATAACGATATATTTCTTATTTTTCATTCATTATATTAAGTCTATTAAGCAATATGATAAGTTCTAGATTATCAAGGGTCATCTAGAAACCTTGAAATATCAACCCTTGGGTCAACCTCGGGTTAAGTACTCAAGTAGTGTGACGGTCGTGTACTGGGCCGTTACATGATGTGACGGTCTAGTTCTGGGCCGTTACATTAGTCTGAATCTAGAACTAATAAAATAGACTCAGTGTAGTGTGACGGTCGTATAGTGGGCCGTTAGGTGCTCCTGACGGTCCAGTATAGGTCCGTTACATAGCTAGAACCAGAAAACATCGATAGTGTAATCTTAATCAAATGGGTTTTAATGGTACAACCAACTCGGCGTCCTAGTGGGAATCCCAGGCTCGCGGAGAATTACGGAGGCCTTGAAACAAGATTTCCTAGTCTATTGGAAGGAATATCCAATAGAGAGGTCCTCATGTCCAAGAATAATATTCCTATAGTGCAAAGTGAACTAATGGACAACATACTGGAATATGTGCCATGTACTTAAGAAAAATGACTCTATAGATAGAGGAAGAATATGTAACAACGTGAAACCAAGATAAGCTCCGTCAATACAACATTGGAAAATCATGTTTAATTACAAAACTATAAAGTTTTGGCACATAAAATTAACATAACTTAAAATAGTTCAAGATGCCTAGATCATGCAGATTTCAATATGAATTAGTAAGAAAACTTAAAATCATAATAACATGTCAAAACTTAGCTAACTAGGCTTAATTATAGGTTAATTTAACTGGTTACTATTCTGTCATGGGCTGACAGAACACAGTCTAACGGTCTAACAGGAGAGCGTCACAGTGCTTGTGACGGTCTATCGAGGGGCCGTTACAGTAATGTAACGCTCCTGTCCTGGTGCGTTAGAGACAACAGGGAAATAAAAACATAACAGAGTGTGTGACGGTCGGTCGTAAGGCCGTTATATCATGTGACGGTCCTACCCTGATCCGTCAGAGCCTCTGCTGACAGCAATAATTAACAATGACCTAAGTTCAACTTGCATCATGTCTGAAAATCATACATATAATTTCCCACATGATAGAATGAAGGCTAAACGAATATCATGCATGGGTTCTCTGTGAATTTCACAAGGAAGTTTCTTTTTAATTTAGTTAGGGCTAAGAATATAGATATATGCATGTCTCTACTAAAACATGAAATTCATGAGCTAAAGTGCATGTAATCAAGCAAAATCAGAGGGCTTTTATCCCTAACATGTTATTTTTTCCGTTCATGAGATAACCTACCTCTTCTAAGACCTTTAAACTTCGAATTTGATGCTAGGTGCTACCCTTTGATCCTTGCTCTTCTTGTGGTAAATCAGCAACTTGGGAAGCTTCAATCTCCTTGGTTGCTTGGTCTCCTAGCACGAAATTTGGAGGGCTATTAGTCTAAAGTATACTAAACAAAAGCTTCTAAAGAACTTACCCGAAATTATGACTCCTTACCTTGATTCTTCACGAGCCAAAAGTAAGGGTCGCTCAGTTCAGAACTAGGTTCTATTTATAGGTTTTGGCTAGGGTTTGAAGATTAGATCGATTTTAGAGTCCTTGTTAAAGCTTAGATCAACTTCTAAGAGTCCTTAACACCTCTATTAGTCTTCTATCTCGATCCCTAAGAGATAAGTTAGCAAAAATCCAATCTTTGGCTTGATTTTCACTTCACGGAACTGCAGGATGTAACGGTCGTCCATAGGTGCGTTACATGGCTGTGGCGGTCGCCCGATAGACCGTTACACTCAACGTGTATAGAGTTCAATATTAATCAAACTCTTTTGGTTAATTATCCATATAATTATTTTATAAAAATAGTATTTATCCTTAAAATACGTGAATAAGCTAAGTACCCTTCTAGAACATGGGCCAAACTTAATGGGCTTGGTCCTTAAACCTTTTGGATAATAATTAGATAGACTAGGTTAATTATTTCAATCCAATTGGGCTTTATAAGGTCTTATTAATTCAATAATCCTTTAAATATATTTAGGCCTTTATATAAATTCCAAAAAATTATTTTATAATTCAAAAATTATTTATATAAATTCTGGGGCACTACACTCTCCCCCACTTAGAAGAATTTGGTCCCCAAATTCAATATATGGATTGTGGAGAGTGTACTTACAATTAAATAGTTCTGGAAATCTTTTCCGCATGGCTGCTTCGGTTTCCCATGTTACTTCGTATGGCCATGTTTTCTTCCATTGAATCTTGACCATAGGAATAACTTTATTTTTTAATTGACGCACTTCTCGTTCCAGAATCTTTATTGGCGTTTGCTCGAACGTCATATCCTTCTGAATTTTTAGATTGTCATAAGTGATAATATGGTCAGGATCATATACATACTTCTTCAGCATAGAGATGTGAAATACGTCATGAACTCCTGCTAGTTGTGGAGGTAAAGCTAGTTTGTAAGCCACTTCACCAACCCTTTCGAGAATTTCAAATGGGCCAATAAATCTAGGAGTTAGCTTTCCTTTAATACCAAATCTTCGAATACCATGACCTCGAGAAACCTTCAGATATACATGATCTCCAACCTAAAATTCCAAGTCACGTCTTCGGTTGTCAGCATAAGACTTTTGCCTATCTTGCGCCATTTTCATCCTTTCCTGAATGAGCTTGATCTTCTCTATAGAGTCCCTTATAAGGTCGGGGCCTAGAAATTGCTTTCCCCCTATTTCATTCCAACATATTGGTGATCTACAGCTTTTTCCATACAGAGCTTCAAAAGGTGCCATTTGTATGCTTGCTTGATAACTGTTGTTATATGCAAATTCTACCAGAGGTAAGTGATCATGCCAACTTCCTCCAAAATTAATGACACAAGCCCTGAGCATGTCTTCTACCACCTGATTTGTTCTTTCTGTTTGACCATCAGTTTGTGGATGAAAAGCTGTGCTGAAATTCAATCTAGTCCCTAGTGAATGTTGTAGACCTTTCCAGAACTGTGATCTGAATCGAGGATCTCTATCAGATATAATAGTGATTGGGACACCATGTAATCTGACAATCTCTCTTATGTATATTGCTGCTAGAATATCCACAGACCATCGACTCTTGATTGGTATGAAATGCGCGGATTTAGTCAATCGGTCTATGATTACCCATATACCATCGTGTCCACCTCTGGTCTTGGGTAAACCCATAATAAAGTTCATCTGTCTATACTCTCCCATTTCCATTCGGGAATATTCAAAGGATGCAATTTACCTACGGGTCTAAAATGTTCGGCTTTTACTTGTTGACAAGTGAGACAACGAGACACGAAATCAGCTATTTCTCTCTTCATATTGGGCCACCAGAAATTTCTTTTAAGATCTTGATACATCTTTCTTCCTCCTGGATGAATTGTGTATTTGGAATTATGCGCTTCATCTAGGATCAGTTTCTTTGTAGCCTCACAATCTGGTATACATATTCGGCCTTTAAATAATAATCTCCCGTCATTGGAAATAGAAAAATCTGGCTTTTGTTCAATATTGGCCTTAATTTCTAGTAATATAGGATCATCATTTTACAGCTTGACCATATCTTCTATCAATGTAGGTTGAGGTCGGATATTGTCTATGAAACAATCTTCTTCCTTTATGTCAATATCTAAGTTCAACTGAGCAAATTGAGGAACAAGGTTAGTTACACTTATCATAAGACTTGATAGCATACCCATTGGTTTTCTGCTGAGTCCATCTGCTACAACATTAGCTTTGTCAGGATGATACTGAATAGTAAAATCGAAGTCTTTGAGGTATTCTAACCACCTCCTCTGCCTCATGTTAAGCTCTTTTTGAGAGAATAAGTATTTCAAGCTCTTGTGGTCTGAGTAGACCGTAAACTTTTCTCCATAAAGATAATGATGCCAAATTTTCAAGGCGAAAATAACTGCTGCCAATTCTAAATCATGCACATGATAGTTTTCCTCGTGCAGTTTCAGTTGTCTTGAAGAATAACAGATCACCTTTCCATTCTGCATGAGGACACATCCTAAGCCAATACCAGACGCATCCGTATATACTTCAAATCCACCACCCTCTACTGGTAGTGATAAAATAGGAGCTGTAGTAAGATGATTCTTAAGAGTTTGGAAACTCTTCTCACATTCCTCTGACCAAACAAAAGGATTTTCTTTTCTTGTAAGTCTAGTTAAAGGAATTGTTATCGTTGAGAAGTCCTTAATGAATCTTCTATAATAACCAGCTAGACCCAGAAAGCTTCTTACTTCAGATACAGTCGTTGGCCGACTCCAATTCTTGACAGCTTCTATCTTAGAAGGATCCACAGCAATACCTTCTTTTGAAATAATGTGGCCTAGGAATGAGACTTCCTTGAGCCAGAATTCACACTTATTGAGTTTGGCATAAAGCTTGTGTTCTCTAAGTGTTTGTAAAGCTATTTTTAAATGTTGTTCATGTTCCTCTTTTGTCTTGGAATATATCAAGATATCATCAATGAAGACGACGATGAACTGGTCCAGATATGGCTGGAAGACATTGTTCATAAGTTGCATGAATGCTGCTGGGGCATTAGTTAACCCAAATGGCATTACCATGAATTCATAGTGGCCATAACGACTTCGAAAAGCCGATTTATAAATGTCTCTTCTTTAATTCTATGCTGATGGTAACCTGACATGAGGTCAATCTTAGAGAAATATTCTGCTCCCGAAAGCTGATCGAAGAGCTCATCAATATGCGCCAACGGATACTTATTTTTAATTGTAGGCTGATTCAGTCGTCGGTAATCGATGCATAGCCTGAGAGAACCATCCTTCTTCCTGACAAATAAAACCGGCGCACCCCAAGGGGATGTGCTAGGTCTGATGAAGCCCTTGTCTAGTAGTTCATGTAACTGCCTTTTTAATTCTTTAAGTTCTGTGGGGGACATCCTGTAAGGGGCTATAGAAACAGGTGCTGTTCCTGGAATGAGTTCAATCGTGAAGTTCACTTCCCTCTCGGGTGGTAAACTGGGTAGTTCTGAGGGAAACACATCGAGGAACTCATTTACAATAGGGATGTCTGCTATGATAATTTCCTTGGACTCTGTAATAATGACAGAAGCAAGAAAAGTTTCACATCCTTGCGAGATAAGTTTGCAAGCATGAAGTGAGGATACAATAGTGGGGTGTTTCTTGTACTTGATGCCAAGAAAAGAGAATCTCGGAAGACCGGACTTTCGAAAGGATATAATCTTATTTCGGCAATTGATATAAGCATCATGGTCTACAAGCCAATCTACCCCTAAAATGGCATCATAACCTTTCATGTCAAGGCATACTAAGTTTGCGGGGAGATTGTGACCTTCTACTGTCACTTCGCTATCAGGATAATAGTCGGTAAACTTTGCTCCAGGACCTAAGGGTGTGGAAATAGTAAGATCTGAAGGTAAGGGAACTGATGCGATTGGTAATATTTTAGCAAAAGTAGTGGAGATAAAAGAATGAGAGGCACCAGTATCAAATAGCACAAATGCAGAATGAGAACAAATTTGAAGAGTACCTTCCATAAGCCCATCATCCTTGGGCGCTTCCTCTTCATCTAGAACGGCATTGAGGCGAGCCTGCCTCCTGCGTCCATTACCAGTTGACTGGTCCTTCATAAGGGGGCATTCCGGCATGCGATGCTCCCTGCTCCCACAACGTAAGCAAGCACCAAGGCGCTTCTAACACTCTTCAGTTGAATGGCTGAATTTTTCACAAAACGTGCAAGCCGTGGCGACATGCTCCTTCTCCTCCTTAACTTTCTTTTGCTTATGGGAACTTCCACCATTCTCATTCCTAGATCTTTTCTTACTATCACGGCCTTGATAGGGTTCCGTGATACTAAATTTCTCTTTCTTATAACGCCGATCCGATCGTCGGCTTGATTCTTCTCCTTTCCCTTTCAACTTCTCAACCTTCTCTAAGGTCCTTTCACATAAATATGCCCGTTGAACCATCTCCGCATATGTACGGATGTTTTGGGTCCCGAGCTGCTGAATAAAGCTGAGTCGTAACCCGTCCATAAACTGATTTGCCTTGAGTAGATCGGTACTGATTAGATGCGGTGCGTAAGGTGCTAATCTTGAAAATTGCAGTTCATATTCGGCAACCGTCATCATTCCTTTCCGAAGAGCGGCGAACTCCATAGCCTTCCTTTCTTTCACATGCTCGGAAAAGTATTTGGCACGGAACAAAGTGAGAAAATCGTCCCATGTATGAGGTGCATTGGCTGGAGGTGCCGGAACTGACTTCCACCATGTGCGAGCATCTTTGTTAAGTTGAAAGGTTGCGAGACGCACCTGCTCCTGATCGGTGCATTGGATGACATCAAATATACGATTCATTTCGTCTATCCAGTTCTCTGCCTCGTCGGGATTAGACGAACCATAGAATCGCGGAGGATTTAAACTCCGAAAATTACGATGTAGGTCACAGCCCTTGCCCCTGCGCCACCTTGTGCTATTGTTTGCAATGTCTGGGTAAGGCCGGCAACTATTTGTTGCATACCATCCCAATCTACACGATGAGCCATTTGTAAGATAAGGTACCTGGGAGAAAATAACAACTTGTTATTTCTCATGAAATTGGAATGAACAAAATAAATCTTAAAGCTAATTAATTATCTTATCCCAGGCTCTACCCACTTCTCACATGGGTATGGAAACTTCTTCCTTAGTTCATAGGTAGGGGCCCTTAAACCTTGGACTTATCCTATGACATGATCCCTTCTTCTTAAGTCCTGAGACTTAGGCTCTGATACCAACTTAACTGTCACGCCCTGAGCCTTTATTACAGCGGAAGACTAACTCGGGGAGCACGAATAGCCGGCATGGTAAGCCTCTCGCAAGCAAGAATGATCAGAGCGCAAGACAATCACACACATAAATGCAATTGCACAGTATTTAATCAAACTCCAACTTTATTTCATAAATGATTAATAGTCAAATACAATTATTTTTCCATCATCTTTCACTCTACTAGACTCAAGAAATACGAAATTACATTGACTCGATCTAAACAATGTAGACTTCCTAAGTCTTCGCTCATTCTTTATTCACTCTCGGATCTGCTACTTGAACCTTCCGAATCTGAACCCGACTCACTTCCGTTTCCTGAAAAAGATTGGAAATAGGTAATGAGCACACTTGCCCAGTAGGTATCTTCACATCAACATGAAGGCACTATTAAAGTAATTAACATTTTTACTCTAAAGAATAAGGCAAAATCATGCAATGCGATGATCACGCGATTAAACCAAAGTAACCCGATAATCATGTAAGATAGAATGAGAGCAAGTATGAACTAGAAAGAATGTGACAAGAACATGATATTGGCCTTTCATGAACAAGAATGTATCGAAAATGTACTAGTAAGCCACATAATCATCACTCTAATATCTTTTTCTTATGAGCAAGTACTTCATGAATTTCTGCGGAATATCAAGCAAGAAGGTCATGTACAAGAATCAATCATGCTGCATCGTGTTGTGAATTTTCACTTCACGAGCCGTGGATTATTCACTTATTTATAAAGAAAGTACTCCCAGCGTAATGCAACGCCAGTAGCATCATACCCCATGGTTTATAAAATAGTATATTTCCAACAATCAGCCGAGGAGACTAGCATAGAGCCCTTGAACACAATCAGTGCTCGATCGCATCTTCAAGTATAAATCAAGCTTTTTTCACGCATGACAATAAAGTATGGCCAAGAATATAAGTTCAAATAAATTCAAGATAATAAGAATCAATGAATGAACGCTTCAATTTGAATATGAGGAATCAAGAATGACATTAAACAATGTTATGCTCATAAAATAAATCGGTAGCATAACGGTATATTTCTTATTTTTCATTCATTATATTAAGTCTATTAAGCAATATGATAAGTTCTAGATTATCAAGGGTCATCTAGAAACCTTGAAATATCAACCCTTGGGTCAACCTCGGGTTAAGTACTCAAGCAGTGTGACGGTCGTGTACTGGGCCGTTACATGATGTGACGGTCTAGTTCTGGGCCGTTACATTAGTCTGAATCTAGAACTAATAAAATAGACTCAGTGAAGTGTGACGGTCGTATAGTGGGCCGTTAGGTGCTCCTGACGGTCCAGTATAGGTCCGTTACATAGCTAGAACCAAAAAACATCGATAGTGTAATCTTAATCAAATGGGTTTTAATGGTACAACCAACTCGGCGTCCTAGTGGGAATCCCAGGCTCGCGAAGAATTACGGAGGCCTTGAAACAAGATTTCCTAGTCTATTGGAAGGAATATCCAATAGAGAGGTCCTCATGTCCAAGAATAATGTTCCTATAGTGCAAAGTGAACTAATGGACAACATACCGGAATATGCTCTATGTACTTAAGGAAAATGACTCTATAGATAGAGGAAGAATATGTAACAACGTGAAACCAAGATAAGCTCCGTCAATACAACATTAGAAAATCATGTTTAATTACAAAACTATAAAGTTTTGGCACATAAAATTAACATAACTTAAAATAGTTCAAGATGCCTAGATCATGCAGATTTTAATATGAATTAGTAAGAAAACTTAAAATCATAATAACAGGTCAAAACTTAGCTAACTAGGCTTAATTAAAAGTTAATTTAACTGGTTACTATTCTGTCATGGGCTGACAGAACACAGTCTAACGGTCTAACAGGAGAGCGTCATAGTGCTTGTGACGGTCTATCGAGGGGCCGTTACAGTAATGTAACGCTCATGTCCTAGTGCGTTAGAGATAACAGGAAATAAAAACATAACAGAGTGTGTGACAGTCGGTCGTAAGGCCGTTATATCATGTGACGGTCCTACCCTGATCCGTCAGAGCCTCTGCTGACAACAATAATTAACAATGACCTAAGTTCAACTTGCATCATGTCTGAAAATCATACATATAATTTCCCACATGATAGAATGAAGGCTAAACGAATATCATGCATGGGTTCTCTGTGAATTTCACAAGGAAGTTTCTTTTTAATTTAGTTAGGGCTAAGAATATAGATATATGCATGTCTCTACTAAAATATGAAATTCATGAGCTAAAGTGCATGTAATCAAGTAAAATCAGAGGGCTTTTATCCCTAACATGTTGTTTTTTCCGTTCATGAGATAACCTACCTCTTCTAAGACCTTTAAACTTCGAATTTGATACTAGGTGCTACCCTTTGGTCCTTGCTCTTCTTGTGGTAAATCAGCAACTTGGGAAGCTTCAATCTCCTTGGTTGCTTGGTCTCCTAGCACGAAATTTGGAGGGCTATTAGTCTAAAGTATACTAAACAAAAGCTTCTAAAGAACTTACCCGAAATTGTGACTCCTTACCTTGATTCTTCACGAGCCAAAAGTAAGGGTCGCTCAGTTCATAACTAGGTTCTATTTATAGAGTTTTGGCTAGGGTTTGAAGATTAGATCGATTTTAGAGTCCTTGTTAAAGCTTATATCAACTTCTAAGAGTCCTTAACACCTCTATTAGTCTTCCTATCTCGATCCCTAAGAGATAAGTTAGCAAAAAATCTAATCCTTTGGCTTGTTTTTCACTTCACGAAACTACAGGATGTAACGGTCGTCCATAGGCGCGTTACATGGCTGTGGCGGTCGCCCGATAGACCGTTACACTCAACATGTATAGAGTTCAATATTAATCAAACTCTTTTGGTTAATTATCCATATAATTATTTTATAAAAATAGTATTTATCCTTAAAATACGTGAATAAGCTAAGTACCCTTCTAGAACATGGGCCAAACTTAATGGTCTTGGTCCTTAAACCATTTGGATAATAATTAGATAGACTAGGTTAATTATTTCAATCCAATTGGGCTTTATAAGGTCTTATTAATTCAATAATCCCTTTAAATACATTTAGGCCTTTATATAAATTCCAGAAAATTATTTTATAATTCAAAAATTATTTATATAAATTCTGGGGCACTACAAGTATACAGATGGCACCATTTGAAGCTATGTATGGAAGAAGCTGTCGGTCACCGATATGCTAGAATGAAGTAGGGGAAAGATAATTTCTAGGCTCCGATATTATCAGAGATACTACTGAAAAGATAAAGCTTATTCGAGAAAGACTCCAGATGGCACAAGACTGGCAAAAATCTTATGCTAATAATCGAAGGCGCGACTTGGAGTTCCAAGTAGGAGATCATGTGTATCTTAAGGTTTCCCCGGGTCGTGGTATTCGAAGATTTGGCATTAAAGGAAAGCTTACGTCAAGATTTATTGGCCCATTTGAAATTTTGGAAAGGGTCGGTGAAGTGGCTTATTGACTGGCTTTGCCTCCATAATTATCAGAAGTTCATGATGTATTTCACATCTCCATGCTCAAGAAATATGTTCCGGATCCTTTTCATGTTATCACTTATGATAATCTGGAGATTAAGATGGATTTGACATATGAACAAAAGCCAATTAGGATCATTGAACGAGAGGTACGTCAACTTCGGAACAAGACTATTCCTGTAGTCAAGATCCAGTGGTCAAAGTCAGGAGAAACATGGGAGACGGAGAAGCTATGCGTAAGAAATATCCAGAGTTATTTAATTGTAAGTACACTCTCTATAAAATCCATATATTGAATTTGAGGACCAAATTCTCTTAAGTGGGGGAGGGTGTAATGCCCCGAAAATTTTATAAATCATTTCTGATATATTTAGGAATTTTTCTGGAATTTTCAAAGGCCCAAATAAATTAATAAATGAATTTTTGGCTTAAACAAGTCATTATTAAGGCCCAATTAGGATGAACTGTTAACCTAGCCTATTTAAATAAAGCCCAAAAAGGGTTAAAGACCAAACCCATGAAGTTTGGCCCATATTCTAGAAGGTTAATTAGCTTATTCACGTAATATAAGGATAAATACTAAATTATTTAGATAATTTAGTGGATAAGCCAAAATTAGAGTTTGAACTAATTTCAAATTCGGCGCCCAATGACCGTGGCGGTCTATCGTAAAACTGCTAAAAGACAAGTGACGGACCAGTCCTAGACCGCTACTTCCTGTCAGTTCCGTGAGTTGAAGAAAGAGTAAAAAGATTGGATTTTTGATAGGTTATCACCTAGAGATCGAGATGGGAGGACTAGTAAACATGTTAAGAACTCTCAGAAGTCGATCTAACATTTAATAAGGACTCTAGGATCGTTCTAATCCTCAAACCCTAGTAAAACCCTATAAATAGAACCTAGTTTTGACCTGCGCGACCCTTACATTTGGCTCGCGTGGAATCAAGGTGAGGAGGTATTATTTTTGGTAAGTTCTTTAGAAGTTTTTGTTCCTAATACATAGGACTAACATCTCTAAAAATATTGTGCTAGGAGATCAAGCACACCAGGAGATAGAAGCTTGCAAAATTGCTGGTTCCATATTAGTGACCTAGGAAACTAAGCAAAAGTCTGGTGAAGATCAAGGAATTAGGGAACCAAATCGAGGTAATTAGCATTAGTGCCTTTTGAACTTTTTGTTCCCCTTAAAATCTTCTTCTTACCCGCCAAATTTCATGTCCATAGGTCAAGAGAGTAAGGAGTTAGAGCAACGTGAAGTTGCCGATTTACCACAGGAAGTTCAGGATTATGGCTAACTTCCAGTCTAAAATTCCAAGACTAAAAACCTTGGCAGAGGTAGGTCATCTCATGAACGGCTAAAATACTATTCTAGGGATAAAAGCCCTCTCGTTTTACTTGATCTCATGCATTGTGTATGGAGAATTTCATGTTTTATGCATCTAGTATGCATATTTCTTAGCCTAAAGGAACTAAGATGAATTCTATGGTTCTAATACATGAATCCTATGCATATTGTAGTCTATTCTTCGTTCTATCATAATAGGGAAGTTTATACATGTTGATTTCCAGACATTATGTGTTTTAGACATAGTTTTCTTCTTATTTTTACTGTCAGACGTGCTCTAGCGGCCTAGATTTCGACTGCCAACCTTGTGTAGCAGCCCAACGATAAACCGCTAGACACTCTGTAAACTCAGTTTTTTTAATGAAATTTTTGGCGGACCAGAAATAGACCGTTAAAGTCTCTCTGGCGGCCTTACGATAAACCGCCAACTTTCTGTAACGGTTCTAATATAGGTCGCCAGTGTTTTGTTTTCTGTCAACCCGAGATAGAATCAAGAACAGTCCATTTAACTTATAAGTAAGCCTAGTTAACTATGTTCTAACCTGTTTTAATGTTATGTACTACTCTGAGTTTTATTTTACTGATTCATAACAGTGATTTCATGTTCTTTATGGTTCTTAGGATAATTTTGTATATGATAGTTTCATGCCAAAACCATATACTATTGTATTAAATTATGGTTTAAATGCTATATTGATTGAATGTTGGTTTATCACAGTACACATTCTATTCTTATCTCAGAGTCATTTCTATAATTCATGGCATATATTCTGGTATATGACCGTTAGTTACACACTTTGCACTCATAGGAACATAATCTTGGACTTGATAACCTCTCCCTAAGATATTCCTTGCAATGGACTAAGAAATCTTGTTTCAAGGCCTCCGTAATTCTCCGCGAGCCTGGGATTCCCACTAGGACGCCGATTTGGTTGTACCATTAAAGCCCAATTATCTAGAAAGCACTACCGATGTTTTCTGAATTCTATCTAGTAACGGTTTAATACTCGACCGCTAAGGCCCATTAATGGTCCAGTATCTGACCGCCAAGCTCTCTGAGTCCAATCGATTTCTTTCTGGATTCAGCCCATTCTAGCGGCCCAATACTAGACCGCCATTTTAATATAGCGGCCCAATGATAGACTGCTAAGTTTCCTGAAAACTATTGACCCAGGGTTTGACCCAAGGGTTAATATTCCTATGATCAAATATTGATTCTTGGACTTATAACCTTATTCAAAGATATCTAAGGTAAATTATGAAAGACAAAGAAAGTACCGTTATGCTGTCGAATTTTCTCCAAGACATAACTTAGTTCTTAAAGCATTTCTTGAACTCATGAATCTATATTTGGTGCATTCTTAACATTGATATTGAGTTTTGAACATTCATTGAACTTATTACATACGTGGCCATCTTTATTGCTATATACTTGGAAGTAGCTTGATTTATACTTGAAGATGCGATTCGAGCACTGATTGTGTTCAAGGGCTCTATGCTAGTCCCCTTCAGCTGATTGTTGGAAACATACTATTTAAACCATGGGGTATAATGCTACTAGCGTCGCATTGCGCTGGGAGTACTTTTTTTATAAATAAGTGAAAATTCACGGAATCACGGAACATGGGGACATAGATCCACATAAATTCATGAAGTACTTGCTACTAAGTGAAGAGTACATTCTTGCTTGTTACATGACATTCTAGAACATTCTTGTTACATTCTTGTTCATGAAAGGCCATAATTACATTCTTGCTTGATCATACTTGCTCAAACATATCTTAACTTGATCATGTCTCGTTACTTTGATTTATTCACATGGTTTACCGCATTCGCATGATTTTACCTTATTCTTTAGAGCTAAAATGTTAATCACTTTAAATATTGCCTTCATGTTGATGCGAAGATACCTACTGGATAAGTGTGCTCATTACCTATTTTTCAATCTTTTCAGGAGATGCAAGTAGTTCGGATTCGGATTCGAGTTATTCAAGTGATGAGTCCGAGAGCGAATGAAAGTCACATAAGATTAAGAGAAGACTTAGGATGTTAGTAATGTCAAGATCAAGTTCATGTAATTTTTCCTTTCTATTGAGTCCAGTAGATTAATGAAATTTTTGTACTTGAGTTGTTAATCATTCGATATGAAATAAAGATGAAGTTTTGAGTAAATTCATTGTGCAATTGCATCTTATGTGTGATTGTCAATATCAAGTTCATGTAATTTTTCCTTTCTATTGAGTCCTGTAGATTAATGAAATTTATGTACTTGGGTTGTTATCATTCGATATGAAATAAAGATGAAGTTTTGAGTAAATTCATTGTGCAATTGCATCTTATTTTTGATTGTCTTGCGCTCTGATTATTCTTGTTTGCAAGAGACTTATCATGCCGACTGTTCATGTTTCCCGAGATTGTCTTCCGCTGTATTAAAGGATCGGGGTGTGACAGGGCCTCTCATATGTCTGCATTCTAGTCAATCCTCGCCCCAAATATTATATCGTGCCAGGGCCTGTTGACTTCGATGTTCCATCGGGTCAACACCTATCCTACATTATACCCTTGTCTTAGGCCTTACGCCTCTACCAAGTTCGTTGGCTTCGACATGACGTCGAGTCAACACCTATCCTACATTATACCCTTGGCTTTGGCTTCACTCCTCTGCCAAGTTCGTTGGGTTCGACGTTTCGTCGGGTCGACACCTATCCTATGTTCAACCCTTGGCTCAGGCCTCATGCCTCTGCCAAGTTCATTGGCTTCGACATGACGTAGAGTCAACACCTATCCTACATTATACCCTTGGCTTAGGCCTCACGCCTTTGCCAAGTTCGTTGGCTTGGATGTTCCGTCGGGTCGACACCTATCCTATGTTTTGCCCTTGGCTCAGGCCTCATGCCTCTGCCAAGTTCGTTGGCTTCGACATGATGTCAAGTCAACACCTATCCTACATTATACCCTTGGCTTTGGCCTCACGCCTCTGCCAAGTTCGTTGGCTTCGACATTCCGTCGGGTCGACACCTATCCTATGTTCTGCCCTTAGCTAAGGCCTCATGCCTCTACCAAGTTCGTTGGCTTCGACATGACGTCGAGTCAACACCTATCGCACATTATACCCTTGGCTTAGGCCTCATGTCTCTGTCAAGTTCGTTGGCTTCAACGTTCCATCGGGTCGACACCTATCCTATGTTCTGCCCTTGGCTCAAGCCTCATGCCTTTATCAAGTTCGTTGGCTTCAACATGACGTCGAGTCAACACCTATCCTACATTATACCCTTGGCTTAGACCTCACGCCTCTGCCAAGTTCGTTAGCTTCGACGTTCCGTCGGGTCGACACCTATCCTATGTTCTACACTTGGCGTAGGCCTCACGCCTCTGCCAAGTTCATTGGCTTCGACATGACGTCGAGTCAACACCTATCCTACAATATGCCCTTAGCCTAGGCCTCACGCCTTTGCCAAGTTCACTGACTTCGACATGATGACGAGTCAACACTTATCCTACATTATACCCTTGGCCTAGGACTCACGCCTTTGCCAAGTTCGCTAACTTCGACATGACGTCGAGTCAACACCTATCCCACGTTATGTCCTTTGGCTTAGGCCTTACACCTTTGCCAAGTTTGTTGACTTTGATAGGACGTCAAGCCAACATCTATGATGTATTATGCCTTTGGTTCAGGCCTCATGCCTTTTCCAAGTTGGTTGACTTTGGCAAGGCTGTCAAGTCAACAACCATATTTTGCCCTGGCCCAGACCCTTCGTCTCTTCTAGGTTGGTCGTATTTGACATGATGTCGAGACGACAACAATGCTTTATTTCTGCCCTTTCTTAGACATACCGCCTAGGCAAGGTTTGTTGACTCTGACATCCCGTCGGGTTAACGTTCATATTCTACCTTTGGTTCGGACCTTTCATCTGACCAGACAACAAAAAGATCCTTTTACCTTTGGCTCAGGCCTTTCGTCCAGTCAGTCAACAAAAAAGACCCTTTCACCTTTGGTCCGGATCTTCCGTCCAACCATACAACAAAAAGACCCCTTTACCTCTGACGCAGACCTTTCGTCCAATCAGTCAACAAAAAGACCCTTTTACCTTTGGGTCAGACCATTCGTCTGTGGACGATGGGATCGTACCAAGGAGAGGGAAGGAAAGGGGACGAGATGGATTACAGGGTAGTATGAGAAAGGTAGTGAAAAACACGACTTAAAGGAAGTGTTATAGTGGAACACGAGAAATCTAGACTTACCCACCTTCCGGTACGGGGTGGAGATCGAGATCCAAAGATCTTCTCACGCAAGCTAACTTCCTCCTCAACAGACGTAGCTTGTTGTTTCGGGAGTAGCTTTAAAGATACCGGATGTTAGGATGGGAAATGCTGGGACTTTGGGTAACGAGTGAATGCAGAGTGTTGACACAAACAATGGTGATGATGAAAGTAGTGACACGAGAATGGGAATAGGGGGGTACCAATTGGATAGCGAACGCTGAAGAATACTCGGTGAGAGTTGTCTCCATCAGATTCGGGAATGGGGGGCAATGAAAATAGGAATACCAAATTACAACAGAATGTGACTCATCATGAAATAATGACAATAATATGAACAAAATGAACCAGAATTATAGCAAGATATCACTTAATGGGAGAACTTAACAGTAATATAAAAGAGCGAACCACCACAAGACATTGGTCTTTGCGGGATTTTTTATAGCCATATATATATAACAATAAGTATATATACGTTCAACAAACCACCACTAGACGTTGGTCTTTATGGGATTTTTATAGTAAAGATAAAAGTAATGGGACTAAATGACAGAATGAAAATTATGAAAGGAAACCTCCGCGAGGAACTTGTTCCATCTAGCGGGGTTCGAAAGAAAGGCAGAAGATAAAACCTCCGCGAGGAACTAGTTCCGTCTAAGGGGTTGGAATGAAGAACAGAAAACAAAAACCACCGTGAGGAACTAGTTCCGTCAACGGGGTTGGAACAGAAAAGGAATGACAGAAGATAAAACCACTGCGAGGAACCAGTTCCGTCAACGGGGTTCGAATGAAAGACAGAAGAGAAAACCATCGCGAGGAACCAGTTCCGTCAACGGGGTTCGAACAGAAAAGAAAAGACAGAAAATAAAACCACCGCGAGGAACCAGTTCCGTCAACGGGGTTCGAACAGAAAAGAAATGACTGAAGATAAAACCACCGCGAGGAACCAGTTCCGTCAACGGGGTTCGAATGAAAGACAGAAGAGAAAACCACCGCGAGGAACCAGTTCCGTCAACGGGGTACAAACAGAAAAGAAATGACAGAAAATAAAACCACCGCGAGGAACCAGTTCCGTCAACGGGGTTCGAATAGAAAAGAAATGACAAAAGATAAAACCACCGCGAGGAACCAGTTCCGTCAACGGGGTTCAAATGAAAGACAGAAGATAAAACCACCGTGAGGAACCAGTTCCGTCAACGGGGTTCGAACAGAAAAGAAATGACAGAAGATAAAACCACCGCGAGGAACCAGTTCCGTCAACGGGGTTTGAACAGAAAAGAAATGGGGAGGGGAGTTAGAGTCAGTATGGAACCTCCGTGAGGAACTTGTTCCGTTCGCGGGATTTGAACAAAAAAGAAATAACAGAAAGAAAGGGGGGTAGTGTGATCGCCAGGGATTGAGAACCCCACAGGAAGTGTTCTGATCGCGTTCACCGCCGGAGCGGGAGCAGTGCGGGTCCTCTCTTCCTCTTCTATCGGCCGGCCGACGAAGAGGGTTTCCTTCGGTTACCCTGATTTTGTTATTCTTTCTTTTTTTTGTTTTAGCTTTTGTTGTTGTTTTTTTTTTGGTTTTTGTTTGTGTTGCCTTTTTTTTTATTCTTTTATTTCTTTTAAAGAGAAATGAGAAAATGATGAAAGAAATCGAGATGTAAAAGATAGAGAAAGAGAGTGAGGTGTAGAGAATTAAAATTATTAAAGATCACTAGGAAAATATATATAGAGAGAGAGAAAGACTCTTTTTTAGACAAAAATAGAGAGGGACGGAGGTGGAGACTTAACAATAAATAATAATAGAAAGAGAGAGAAATAGAGTAAAATGGAGTGGGGGACGGTTGGGTATCTCAAAATAGGAGGGATTGACCCTTTCTCATCTCCGAACTGAGGAATCACGTGAGTTCTCTCATCCTCTTCCTTCGGCTGGCCGAAGGAGATAGTTTCTCTTTGATGGTTCCCCTTGCAAAAGAAAACGAAATAATAAATCAGGATAACGATAATGCAGTATCAATCCCTTGTGATGAATATGATGAAGACATGAACAAATACGCACATGGTCGAAATTGTTTTAAACCCCCTTTATACACAAAGGTAGGCAGATGATATGATGAATGATCAAATGAGGGTCTCTCAGGGAGAGAGATGCAATAGGGATGAAAGATAACGCATGCAATGTAATGCAACTAACAAAATAAGAACGAAAATAAGACGAAGAAGTGAGGAAGCTTATTGAGAGACGATTGGCGGGCTCGAAGGAGCTTCTCCAGGACGAGGATGGTGCGAGAGCACGGTGGAGTAGAACGGCTTCTCGTATACTCCGACACCCGGAAACTCGGCGGGGCCTTCCCGATGTCGGTGCCGCCCTGAAAAGGAGAGAGAGAGAGAGAGAGAGAGTTCTCTCTCTTTTTTTTTAATCTTTTTAGAGAGGCATTTAGAAGAGATGACACATGTGAAAATAGAAGTGGGTGAGGTAAAAGACTTAAAAAAATAGATAATCAAAATAGAAAGGGGGAGGGATAAAAGCTTAGTTATTAAAAATAAAAATACATGTACATATACACATATAAAGCCCCACGTGTGGGCATGGAGTATGGAAGATATATATACATATGTAAATAGATGAAATAGAGGACTTTGATTTACATAAGAGAATAGAAGAAGGGAAAAGGAAATAAAACCCCCTACTTACGTCTGTGTATGCGTGAGTTTCAAACGAGGAGGAGAATACTGGAGAAGGGGAGACAGAGAAAGATGGAGAGGAGGAAGAGAGAGAGAGAGAGGGAGAGAGAGATCGAGAGGGAGTAAGAAAAAAGGGTAATAATAATAAAAATATAGAGAGAGGGAGAGATCGTGAGGGAGAGAGAGAGAGAGCATGTGACGGAGGGAGGGAGGGAGAGAGAGATCGAAAGGGGAGAGAGGAAGAGAGAGTAAAAGAGTGAGAGAGAGAGAGAATAATAAAAAAAGAAAAGAGAAAGAGGAGATCGAGAGAGAGTAAAAGAGAGAGGGAGTAAAAAAATGAATAAAAGAAAGAAAGAGAGAAAGATCGGGTGAGAGGGTGAAAGAGAGAGGAGAGAGAGGGAGAGAGAAAATGGAGAGGGGGAGAGAGAGAGACGCGAGAGGGAGAGAGAGAGAATGAGAGAGAGAGTAAAATAAAAAATTAAAAGAGAGAGAGAGACGGAGAGAGGGAGAGAGAGAGCGCGAGACGGAGAGAGGGGGAGGGAGAGAGAGGAAGTGAGAAAGATGAGAGACGGGAGGGAGAGAGAATGAGTGAGAGACGCAGGGGGAGAGAGAGAGATCTGGCGAGAGGGAGGAGAGAAACGGTGAGAGAAGAGAGAGAGGGAGAGAGAAAGAGAAGCAGAGAGGGGGAGAGAGAAAAAGAGAGAAGAGAGACGGGAGAGGCACGAGAGAGAGTGAAAGAGAGAGAGAGAAAGAGAGATCGCGGAGGGGGAAGAGAGAGACTAGAGGAGGGAGAGACAGAGAGAGACGGAGAGAAAGGGAGAAAGAGGGGGCATCCGCGGTGAGCTCGTGTAGGTGAGGGGGACGCGGCAGACGGCGGCCGGTGGAAGGTGGACGGCGACGACGTCAACGGTGAAGGTGATGGCGGGGTGGAAAGTGGTCGTCAGCGTTGTGGAGGATGCACTGGCAACGGTGCCGCGGTGGTCAAGAGCACGGGTGCAGGGCGGTGGAGAGGCGCTGTTGGGGAACTTCGTGGCGGCTGGGCTGCGTGGAGCTGCAGGTGACCGGCGACGGTGGAGGATGGCCGGGAACGACAGCGGCAGCGTGGAGGACGCCGTGGTGGCTCGCGGAGATGCTTCACGCGATGGAGACGGGCGGCGTCGGTGCGGCAGCGGCGGTGCTCGTGGGTGACGTGGAGGTGGAACGGGCGGCGTGGGAAGGCTTCACGGTAGGGGGCTCGCAGGCTCTTGCGAACGGTGCAGGTGCTTGGCGACGGCCCAGGCGGTGGTGACGGCGGCGTGGGCTCGCGGCTGTGTCCTCGGACGGCGGGGGAAGTGGAGGTTCGCAGTTGGACGAAGAGAGAAGGAGGGTGAGAGTGATAGCAGGTGAGGGGGGGTGAGGGAGACGGTGGCGTCGGAAGGGCTTACGGCTGGCGGGGACACAGTAGCGGCAGACGGACGACGTGGAGGGAGAGGGGTCTTGCGGCCGGGAGAGGGAGTTGGCGACAGTTAGAGAAAGAAGGCCAGGGAGAGGAGGGCGGTGGTCGAGCAGAGGAGGGATGAGGTGCGCGCGGGTGTTTACGGTTGCGGGGACGGTCGGCAGTCACGGCGAGGATGGCGGCGCAGAGGGTGGCTCGGTGGTCGGCGGACAACGCAGAGAGGGGGACGGCAAAGTGATGAGGGTTGTGGAGGAGCTGGGTTATGAAGTGTTAAAGGGAGAGAGATGTGTGTAGCGAGAGCAGAGGGGTGTGATGAGGTTTTGGGTTCTGGGTTAGCAGAGAAGGGCGTGGGTTGCTGCTGGGGAGAGAGGTTCTGCAGAGTTGTGGGAGGGGTGGTTCGAGGGGGTCACAGCAGTAGGATGGGGAGGTAGCCGGAGGTGGGAGGGGCGCTCGGACGGCGTGAGGTGAAGAAAGGGAGAGTGAGTGTCGAGGGAATGAGGGGGTTGGGGATGAGAGTGTGAGTGACAGCCGACAGAAGAGAATGAGCAGTGTGAGAATAATCAGAGAGTCAAGAAAAATGGGTTTCGATGGGATCTCCAAAGATGTGTGTATCATGTAGAGTGGGGTTATGGGGTTGTGTATAATACAGTGGGTAGGAATAATAGAGAGAATGGGTTGGCAGTGGTGCCTGGGATGTCACGAGTCTGTGAAGAGAATGAGTTTACGTGTGGGGTCAGAGAAAAATTAGCAATGGAGAGGATTAATGCCGGAAAGATGCGAGAAAGAGGGAGGGAAGATTATTAGAGTTATGTGGGGTTTAGAGGATAAGATGAGTGGGAGAAATAATAGAAGTGTAGAGGGAGACCAGATCCGTATGACACGGTGGTGGGGTAGCTGATTTTATTTATTATTATTATTATTTATTTATTTATTTTATTATTGATTTATCTTTTTATGCATATATTATTATTTTTATTTTTTTTATATATATAGTAACCATTTATCTTCTTTTCTTTGGTATTTTGTATTTTATGTGAAAATAAAATTATTAAGGTACACAATTATGTATATACATAGATTTTTTTGGGGGGTTTGTATTTATTTTTCTCTTTTTTTGTGTTATTATCATTATTATCATTATCATTATTATTATTAGTATTATTATTTTAACATTTTATCATTTCTTCATTTTTTTTATGCAACCGGGATTATGGAAATCACTCAAATAAGTGAAAATTTTAAGCCGCTTTGGGACATCACGGTGTAATATGAGATTTTCTCACCAAAACGTCGGAAATGGCGTGTCTACAGTTGCCCCGCCTTGGCATCCACTTTGTAGGGGAGGGACGTGTAATGGAATGAAACGAAGTGTATTGGAATGAAATGGAGTGTACTGAAAAGCGGATGCTAAGGTGTAATGAGACACGCTTCCAGCGTCACATGATGGGAATCTTTCCCAAGTTTCAGCGAAGCAACCTTGAAGAGGGTCCTCCGAAATCAACGATTGTTTGGACGATAATAAACAAGGAAGAACAAAATGTGCTCTAGGACACAAACAACTAAAAGGACCAACTTCACGGTGCGGAAGTACCTGGGTCGTAGACCCGCAGGTTTCACCATTGGAGAGCGGTTACCAGCCATTGTGGAAGTGCTACAGCCAAGGTGGGTCCGAGGGGAATAAAAAGATGATTTGGGGACAAATCCAAACAATGGTTTCTTCCAGAGAAACATCCCAAGGCAACCTCGGGAAAACTCAGTACTCGACTCAGAATGGAATATCTCATATTTAAGCATTTAAGCACAGTGGCTCACACAATCAAAGTAAGTGAATGATTTTCCACAATATACTCAAAGTCCTACATGAATGCATGCTGGGTTTAAAAGGAAAAATCAAAACAAAAGGAAATAGAAGATAGTCAAGGATAATATTGCTAAGTTGTGAAGAGTGGGTCAGGATACCGATGCGGTAAGCTGATACTGAGCCGGGGCCCGTTTATCTACGCATCGACTCATCGAGCGGAACCATCGTTCCCATTCTATCACAACTTAACGGCCTATCCGTACGACTCAAACTCCTCCAAGATCATCACTATTTTTGTTGAAGGGGAACTCTGATCCCAGATTCGTCCGGACCGTAAGGTCCTTGGCATATTCTAATAATATAGCTATCATATAATATAAGATGCATGATGAGGGGGGACCACAATGATTGAATGATGAGGGGACAAGGCGGGACAAGGTGGAACAAGGTGGGACATCGGTGGGACAGTAGTGCCCCCACTCGATAATTAACATAATAAAACAAAATCACAACTATGCAAGCAAATTATCACACAACAAAATGAAACTGTTAAGATCTTTCTAGATTCCTTTCCTCACTATAAGTATCGCCCCTTGGCCTTAAGAAAATGCATTCAAGGGCGAGTTTAAAGAAGTTGAAGCTTAAGAAGAGGTCGAAGTTTCGAGATGGAAAGGGAATCTTCCCGTCCCGTTAAGAAAAGCAAGCCCAGCAACGGGTGCAAGCGGCTCACTAACGTCGAAGGGCATCTTAGCGAGAGAATTCACTCTCGAATGGTGAGTTAACATCTCTTTTCGTGTTTCTGCAAGACTTTCTTACACTCATTTTTGCCTTCTCCGCTTTTCTTTCCAGCCGTACCCTCTCTTTCCTGGCCCGAGGAAGTTTTCAAGGTTGCCATGGCTGTCAAAACTCACTTCGAATATCTCGATCAGCATGAGGGCCATCATCACAAAGTGGCACCTCCAAAGGCTCGTAATTCATGCCAAACATTATGACGAGATTCACATGGATTGGGCGGCTATGGGTGCACTGGTAGAGCTTTGGCACCCTCAAACCCATACATTCATTTTCCCACTTTCGAGGCGACTATTCTTCTCGAAGAAGCAGAACTTCTGCTTGGCTTGAAGAAATTCAAGAAGAATGGTAAGGTAAAGATCATGCGCATGCTAAAAAAGGTGACTTCCGAGGGGGTGCCCAGAAGCTTCATGCCGCCCGGAGCTATCAAGGGTGTCCAGACTCAGAAGGGAATCCATCTGCAAAAACTTGCAGATTGGGTCATAAATGCCCTTGAAAGATTGACAAGTGATGATGATCGCATTGAAGGGATCATGAAGGGATTCACCATCTGCTTAGCGGGTGCTCTCCTATTCCCTTATACTAACAACATAATGGAGGAGGATCAGCTAAGCTCCGTTTGTGGAATTTGGGAAGGAAAGAGAGTGGAACCCGCTGTCCTCGCCTACCTTTACAGCGGTCTTACGGCTTCCAGCATGGGCCAGCCCCCCTATGGGTGCATGCTTCTCCTCAATTGCTGGATCGATCTCCACTTCAAATTTGATCGCTACGAGGAGGCACGAACCACTTCCAGAATCTTCAAACAAAGCCCCCTTTATCACATGGTTGATGTGTTGGGTTTTGGCAGGAGTGTGATCAATTGCATGCCTCGGCTAAAGTCACATGGAGACTGGCGCACTTACTTCAACACTTTGGAGCGGGATGCGTTTACTCACGTGCCAGCATGTTTACTTGGACGTGAGCTTCTCGCGAGATCCTCCCCTGACGCGGAACTCCAGCTTATCGGTGCAACAGAGTTTGTTCCTTACAGCACGCATCGGTGTTGCCTGCAAATCGGCCTTCCGCGACACTCTTTTCCTACACCATCTGATCTCCCTTTGATTAAGGAAAGGGAGTTAGACACGGAAGGTGATGCCAAGGATAGAAAATTGATCAAAGCATCGTGGAAAGCAAGCATTCCACAGAAGGTGATGGTATCTATGAGTGAGGATCATGAGTTGTTGCATGCTTATGTAATGGAACTGGGGAAACTGAGGCCCGTGATGCCCAGTGCTTGATGCATTTCGTCTTGAAATGAATGTCAATTCTTAATGCCACTATACGCTCCTTGAATCTCCCCTTTTCCTTTTGGCAAGGCGGCTTAGAATGGCAGACGCCGGACGATGGCTACTTGTCATCTGTCGGGAGCCGAGGACCAGAATAACTTCAGCACGAGGGGTTGCCCTGAGGCGTCCTAGAGCTGAAAGTTTCTCTCCGAGTGTCAAGGAGAGATGTAAAGGGGAAGAGTAGAGAGAGAGATGGGGATAGAGCGGCATCGAGGTTTGGGCAAGAGGAGGGCAATGAAGGCCCTGGCGATGAAACTTTGGGAGAAGCAGTGATCGGGCACGTCAACCCCTCAGAGTCATTGCAAGGAATTGGAGCTGACGGTGGTGGGCTCCTGGAGCTGGTGCAGTCTTTTCGGGAAGCAGAGGGCAGCTCGACCAGCGGCCTTGACTTCGAGAGCTTCACGGCCATCGGGGTCGCGAGAGAAGCAGGAAGACGACGAAGGGCACCGCCAAAGAGCCGATGGGAACGTGTGGCACGGCAAAGCGATTATTGCGTCACGGAACTATAGAAGGCCTCTGAGGGACTTCTTGCCTTCAGAGAGAAGAGAGAAGAGAAGTGACCAGAAGAGTGACGAGGGTTAGTGAGTGGCTTGCACACTCACCCACTCCTCATGACGGGCACAAACCCTTATATAGATGTGTGAGTGGTATGGCTTGGTACGAAGGTGGCTTGTTTGCCCTGGATGCATTCCTTCTCCTCTACGGCTCTTCTCTATCACATAGGTTCTCGCGAGACATGCTCGACGAGATGTATCCTTAAAACCTGGGGTGGTGACTCACAATAGTCATGATTTTCAAGGGGAATCTGCCACTGACTTCAACAATGTCGATGCCTAATCCCCTTTTCCCACGTGAATGTCCCCAATTTTCTTCTTCGCGCTAAAAGTAGTCGCAATAGGATAAAGGACACGGGAAATCTTTAGACCACGTAAGGGTGGCAGGTCAACAAATCACGGCTCTGCTCCATTTACATCATATGGCAAAGTGGCACGCGAGGGTACCGAGGCCATGATTTCAAAGGATCTACCACCAATTTCAACAACGCCGGCCACTGGTCCTGTTTTCCTGCATAAATGTCCCCCATTTTTTTTTGCGCTAAAAATAGTTGCAACGGGACAATAAACACAGGGAATCTTTGGACCGAATAGGGAGGACAAGTCAACAAATCACGCCTCCGAATCGATCACTCTACATGGTAGAGTGGGCGCGAGAGTAAAAGGAGGGTGAATTGTCGTAAAGGCTGTTGCTGGGAATGATGGTGATAGATCCAGATCACCTCCTTTCCAATCCTATAAATACCTCCCCTTTCCCTCGACTTGGAAGCACCAAAGTCGTGAGTGCAGATTTGAGGAGTGCAAGTTTGTAAGGAGGGGAGGTAGTGAGTGTTGCTCATTTTTTTAGGATGGAGGATGAATCTAGCTTCAGAGCAGAAGGTGAGTCTTCCCGCTCTTCGAAGAGGAGTAGATCTGGTAGCAGCTCCAGAAGACTCTCAGAAGTCGAAGGACAACTGAGTGAGAGGACCCGATCACAGCTTGTAAGTGGATCCCTTAGTTCTTTTCTTCATCCTCTCTTCTCCTTTCTTGCTTAGCAAAGCTCCCCTTTCTCACCTCTTGTGTATGTGCAGAGCATGATGCGATCGCACATCTTATGGGAGCTGGTAGTGGCGGCATATCGAGGTCTCCTGGACTTCTAGAAGGCCAGGCTAGATGTGATGGGGTTCGGGGCCTTCCTACGAATCGAGCCGATCAAGCTCGACATCGCCCTTATCCAAGCACTGCATGAAAGATGGGACCCAGTGAGTCGGGCATTCCTGATGCCGTGGGGGCACATGGTGTCCAGTCTTAAAGATATGGTCCGAATCACGGGCCTCAAAGTGGATGGTGAGGCAGTGACTGGTGTCACTTATGCGGACTACCGAGAAGGTGCCCAGAAGCTACTGGGGTTGGATCTAGATGGTCGGAAGAATAGGTCAGTAGCCTGGACGTCCATCATGGAGGCGTTAGGGCTTACTGACATTCATCCATGGGATGACGAGTCCCTGGAGGAATTCATGGAAAGGGCAGAAAGAGGTGCCCGTGCTGTATACTGCGTGGATGCCAGCAACTGGGAGAGGACCAACATGGACCAGAGGAGGTTCCTCCTCTTCCTGTTGGGCAAGTTGCTACTGGGCTCCAAGGGAGACAACGTACACTGTCGCTTCCTAGAGCTGCTCGTGGACTTAGAAAGAGTAGGGCAGTACGCCTGGGGAGCTGTCGTACTAGCGCATCTATTCACAGGTCTGTCGCAAAGGACAGGCCGAGAGGTGACAATAAGTGGGTTTACGCCCTTCATCTAGGTAAAAGATTATTTTGTGTTGTTTTTGTTTTATGCCTTTTTTGTATTTGTTGATGTGAATGGCCCATGATGATGTAGCTATGGAGCTACTACCACCTTCTAATGGGGAGAGCTCGACACTGGCGGCCAGTGACGATCCCACTGGCTAGACGGTGGCAAACCATCATGAGTACAGCACCACTATCCTATCAACTGATGGTGTTGAGACGAGAGCTGCAAGAGTTCCCTGCAACGATGGTAGTATACTTTTTCTTCTTTATTTTTGTTATTCATTTTTAGCAATTTTTTGTATTTTAGCTAACCAAGAAGATATGTACAACCCATCATAGGTGAACTGGAGGCCTTACTTGAACATGGTCGATGTCGACCAACCGTGGGTAATTGGAAGCCGTGCCCGGTTCGGACGGGACCTTTGGCTCCATTGTTTGAGTGAGATCGAGCCCCTCAGGCTGCGATTAGCCATGAGGTCCCTAGGGCGTGCCCAGGAATGGGTGGATATGACCACATCACCCAGCGTCGAAAAGAAGACACGCGGGCCGACAACTTGTGTTGATTGGAGGGTGCGTTTTCCCGAACAATATGAAGATTGGCAGCGGGGAGGCACGCTCGTAGAATCGCAAGCACAAGACAGCGAGGATTACCTACGCCTCTATAGGGCGATGTATGCGGAGAGGTTCGAGCCTGGAGGGATTGTGGAGGTAAAGTAAAAAGAAACCATTTTTTTTCTATTTTTTTCATTTCATTTCATTTTTTTCATTTTTTTTGATTTTTTTATGAACTCATAAGCCATGACTGTAGGATGCCCATGACACCATAATAACGAACTTACGAGCTCGTTTGGTGGACACGGAGCAAGAGTTGAATGACACCCGAGCGGCTCTGGGTTCATCAGTAAGTGTGTATGTACACGCTCCTGGTATGATATGAAATTCATGGCCCTAACCACTTAAATGTCACCTCTTATCTGTCACAGCGTGCCCAGCTTGATGCAGTTTCATCGGCGATGGGGGCAGATGGCGTTTCTTCAAGTCTATGGACTCCTACTTCAGAGTTAGATCTACTCCACGAGCAGCTTGCTCATGCCACACAACGGGCTGCGGATGCTTTCTACACAGGTGAGGGTTTCACCGTTTAATATCCCTTGTTCAAACCTTGCCATATGCCTGAGATGAAACGTATGGCAGGAGAAAGAAACACAGGAGGCACTTGCGCATGCCGCGCAGAAGGAAGCTAGAATAGCCGAGCTAGAAGAGGAACTACAACGTCATCCAGGCGAGGACTCTTCTAGGGATGCTGTGGAGCTGAGGATCACCCTTCAGCTGGAGAGAGAAGATAGAGAGAGAGAACGGGTCGAGAGAGAAAGGGATAGGGAAAGAGAGAGGGCCAAGAGATCGACCGAGAAAGAGGAGAAGAGGGCCCTAGAGGCCCAATTATTTGAATTGAGGACTAGTCTCGGCCTCGCCGAGCAGTGGCTGAAGGATGGCGAGGAACGCTACCGAAGAGCACGAGAGCGTGGCTTTCGTGTTAGTAGCTTCTTTGCTGCCCCCGCAGATCGACGTCGGGGAGTGGAGATAGAAAGAGGAGTACAAAGCGGTAGGAATACCGCTTCTCACAGCTTGGGAACACCCTCTAGAGTTTCTTGCCCAGAGAGCGGCAAGATGAGTAATGTGGAGAAGGAGGGTGGAACCTAATGTAGACTTTTGTTATTTGTTTTTGGTTGGGAGGTAGAATAAAATGTTTTTTTTATTCTCTGTTTCTTTTCGGTCTCTCGAATCTCTTCACACATTTAAGCAAACAAGTTAGTATTTCTGTTCTGACTTGCCCCTTGCTCAATGAACAAATGTGATTTTGAGCTATCCTTGATAACGAGTCAAGGGGCAAGCCCTTATTAACAAAGGCAATAATAAAAGACGATGATGAATGCGACAGACAAGCACACGGATGCAAGCAGAAATTTAAAAGTGGAATGCTGCATACAAATGCCATCATGCAAATTGTGATTTTTTTTATTTTGGAGTTTTCATTCATTTTTTTGTGTTTTATTGTTTGTTTATTTTTTTTTTGGTCTTTTTTGTTTCCATTTTTTTTGCTTTGCATATATTTACATTTTTCTTCTCTTTTTTTTGGTGTTTTTGGATTTATTTTTGTTTTGTTTGCTTTTGATTTGTTCATTTGTTTTTTGCTTACGCATGATGACCACCCCATATAACATCTAACCTACATGAGAACAGGGGTTTCTTGCTAACCTCCCAGGTATCCTAAGTGCACATCTAGGTTGATTTGGGCTTCTAGACTCCTCAAGTACTAATCCCGCCGGCTAAGACTTATCTTGATGACAATACCGTCATGCCATGCTTAGGGTCCCAGTTGCTTTCGACCGCAGGGATTCACCCAAAAAGTGTTCGAGGTAAATGATTTACCCGACCCGAGTCTATTTCCTCACAACTCTAGATGATATGTAATGGAACACCCTGGAACCCAAACGACTAACCGCGCGACGCTGACCTGGAATCAGACGCCGTCACACCCGTAGGTGACGCGCTTGCATTGGTCTAAGCCCGAGATTAGGCTAAGAAGACATCAAGATAATAGATAAGGGTCTTAGCCGGCCAGAAACACGGAGACTCCTTTACGACAACGGCTTTTGCTTTTCAAAAATGGACAACCATATGTTTGTATTGAAATGAGGTTACAAGCTTTGGCAAGCTTCACCCTTCGGGAACTCCATTGAGCCTTCATCTTCAGGGGAAGAAGGAAGAATATTGGGGGCAAACCTCCTGAGAGGACCGGCAAAATCGTTAACCCGGCGAGCCAGTAGGGGTGCACTTAACTTCCCCTTTCGGGTAACTTCAGACCAAATCTCGAGCATTTACATCTCATGACCCCTTTTGTATAGAATTTGACTTTCAGTCAAAGGGGTTTCATTTGTGGGATAAGGCACGGTTACGACCAGGCTTTTCACTTGACTTTGATTTTGTTCTTCTTTTCTGATTTTTTATTGACAGATTTTTGCGAGGGACATAATATTTAGATATTATGGAATCTCTCCTAGATGCCTGCGGGGACACTGCCCTCTTCTCGTGCTCTGACCCATGCTCGAGGAATTGGGCCCTACTCTCACCCTAGGGGTTGTGTTCGTGTTTCCCATGCTCAGCGTTTTAAGGGCGCCGGCTGTCTCATTCGGTCGAAGAGAGAGAGAATAAAGATGTAAGCCTTCTGGAAACTTTCTGGGTGAGGCCTCACCATGAGCGATGCTACCGATCTTTTATAGAACACATGTGTACATGCATGTTGCCTTCTTTTGAGGGGGGCATAAGCCGAACTAGCCGGACAGGGATCTCTACGGTTCTGGCAAACCAAGACTCGGAACCTACCAAGTCTTAATAGGCCCTATCCCAACATGGAGGTTGAATGCAATGACTTAACTACATGGTAATCTCCAGGCATTGGCATTTTGAATTATCTATTTTTTTTTCATTTTTTCTATTTTTTTCTTTTATTGTTGTATATATACATGTTTTTGTTGTTTTCAGTATTTTCTATTTTTTTGTTATTTTTCGTTTCATCATTTTTTTGACAATATGTACACCTATCTAAGGGTAGTACTTCTTAAGATAAAGTCCATTCCAAGGGTGGGATAACTCGATCCCCTCAGCATTGACTAGCCTGTAGGCGTTGCCAGGATGCACAGCCTGAACCACGTACGGTCCTTCTCAATTGGGTTGGAGTTTAGAACACGGCCCACCAGGTTTTACAAACATTCTTTTCACTACCATTTCACCGACTTGAAATTTCCTTTCAATGACCTTCTTTTGATAAAAACGTGTGAGTCTGTTCTGATATACATGTGCATGCTCGGCAGCGGCCAGCCGTTTCTCATCTACGAGTTCCAATTGGGCAAGGAGTGAATCACGACGTTCGTCGAGGGGAAGCTCATTGTCCAACTGTACCCTGAGAGAAGGAACCAAGATTTCATACGGAACTACCGCCTCCATCCCATAAGTAAGGGCGAACGGAGTTTACCCAGTGAGAGTACGGATTGAAGTGCGATAGGCCCATAAAGCCTCAATCAGCTTTTCTGGCCAATCCGAGAACTTGTTTGACTCACAGGTCTTTTTTATGATTTTAATCAATGTTTTATTAGTGGCCTCTGCTTGGCCATTACCTTGTGGATAATAAGGTGATGAATGATGCAATGCAATTTTATACCTTTTGCAGAGGTCCTAAAGGTCCTGAGAAATGAATTGTGGCCCATTGTTGATAAGTGTGTATTTTTACATATTAATTCATGATATTACACATTTTTATGAG
Organism: Amorphophallus konjac; assembly: GCA_022559845.1. Classification (NCBI taxonomy): domain Eukaryota; kingdom Viridiplantae; phylum Streptophyta; class Magnoliopsida; order Alismatales; family Araceae; genus Amorphophallus; species Amorphophallus konjac. The sequence goes on from CM040121.1 coordinate 123,813,715, forward strand.
CTTAAACAATAATAAATATACACGTATCACACTTACTTTTAATTTAGAGTAAAATATTTAATTTTTTAAAATTAAATAATGTTAATAAAGATATTTACTTATTTATGCAAGCATTCAAAATAAAAAAAAAGAAAATAAAGAAAATAATAATATATATATATGTGTGTGGAAATGGGCCAAAAGCCCAAGGACTTGTTCAAAAAGAAAAAAAAAAGAAAAAAAATAAATTTCTTCGACATTTTTTAGGATTTTTCTAAGTTATATACATAATATATATGATATATATATGATATATATATATATACTATATATAATATATATATATATATATTATAATAAATGTGAGTGTGTGTGTGTTTGTGTGTTTGCAGGGGCGAAGGAAGGCGCCGACGCGCCTCCCGCGTCGGCACGGATGACGAGGAGAAGGGGAGGCGGGTCAGCGCCTCCCGCGGTCAAACGCGGCGCAGCCGCGGTGGAGGAGTTGACCGGCGCACGCGCCCAGCGGGCGCGATCCACGCGGAGGAGAAAGGCGGAGGAGAGAGAAGGCGGGCGCATGCGGCGCACGGGCCGGCCAGGAGAGAGAAAGAGAGGGAAAGAAAGAGAAAGGGAAGAAGAAAAAAATAGAAAACAAATAGAAAAAAATCATAAAAAAATACCCAAGTGTGCAACACATGTTGGCACACAATTTTGGGCCAAAAATAGTAGCAATGGGTTGTTCACATTGGCAAAAAGTGTTCATATTAGAATGGGGTTATGTGAACCCTATATAAAGGGCATCAAATGTAATGGAAGGAGGGGTTAGGAGGAGAAGCTAGGTAAGGGAGTTGTGAAGAATTGTAAGATGTTGCTTTGTGTTCTTGAAGTTCATGCTTGTTGGCCTTAGTTGAGCTTCATAGGAGTTATGTTTTGAGAGCTTTTGATGTCAAGTTTGTAAGTTGATATTATTTTAATAAAAGTTTTGTTTCAGATTTTAGTCCTTTCTTAGCCTCATTACTTATTGTTCTGATTTCCATTTCATTTTCTTGTCTTCACGAAAGTTGTTCATCTTTAAGTGTTCTTCAATTTCTCTTTCTATCATTTCTTCCAATTCTTCCTAGTTTGAAAGTTATTTCCCATTTTCTTAAGTGCTGTTCTACGTGATTACTGTTCATCCGAGGTGATACCTTCTATTATTCTTCTATTTGGAAGCCTTTTCAATCTTTTTTTTACTCTAAGTTCTTCATGAAAGTTGTTCGTCTCTTGTAGATCTAAAATTTCTTCTTCTACTACTTCTTCAAATTCTTCTTTTTTTGAGAATTATAATTAATTTTTCACTGTTCTGATTTCTATCATATTACTGTTCATCCGCACTGATAGCTCTTGAGTTTTTCACATTTTTCACTATCTTCTTCTCATTTCTGTTTCTGTGTTCTTCATCAAACTTCTTCATCTTTTCATTCTCTACAACTTTCATTTCGTTCACTTCTTCTAATTCTCGCCAGTTTAAAAGTTATTTTCATTCTAATGTCACCATAGTTTCATTATAATTTTCTTTTTGTAGTTCTTTCATCCACTTCCCTTTCTTTACATCCTTCACACACCCTAAGGCGGTTTCAATTCAATTCTCATGATTTTTAAATCTTAAAAACTCAAGGTTTTCAACTTTCAAATCTACTTCTCCCTGTGGATTCGACTCGGTCTCATCACTTAACTATTCCATTTATTTAATTTGTGGGCCGGATATTTTAATTTGGTAGCGGGGCGTATTAACGACGTGCGTTTCTGCGCATCAAATTTTGGCGCCGTTGCCGGGGAAGAGTTTATGATTTTTAAGTTGATTATTTTGTGTTTGTGTATATAAATTGATATTAACCATTTTTATTTTGTCAAAAAAAAAGAGAATGAGGGATCGCTGTCAAGTAAGTATCTGACTTTCTCTCTCTTGATTTAATTTCTTTCTTCACATTATTAATTAAAAATTCAAAAAAATCTTACTGGTTAGATAGGTTCATTAATAAAAGTAAAAAAAAAAAGCACTTGAACCCAAAAAAAAAAATTTTTCATTTCAAGATTAGAAACTACACACCCTGTTTTAGGACATGCATCATTTAGCATAAGATTTTTTTTTTGTTTGATTTCTGTCATTGCATTTTTGAAGATTGCAAGGGGCAAGGTACGTTCTACTTATCATATTCTATCATGCATATTGCATAAGAACCTCTTGTTTGAAATTATGGTGTGCATTTCATTTCAAAATATTTTAAGGGCAATACCCCTAAATAACATAAGGTGGGGATTTCATCACCCTTTCCTTAGCCCACAAATCACATTTTCCTTGCATCTTTGCATGACCTAAGCCGTAATAAAAATTAGTAGACACTGGCCCTAGGAGATCACACTGTGATTTTAGTACGATTTGAGTTTATCCTCTTGTGGAAATCGGTGCCTAAGGCAAGGCGGTCGGACGGTAAACGCCTTAAGCGGGCTAGTGGTTACTTAATTAGGACCTTGTGAAAGCAAGGGGAGCCTCCCACTACCCCACCCCTTACCTGGCTGGTGGAAATTTTGAGGATGAACTTGCATTGTATTTTGATCACTTTGTGAAACCCCACTTGTAGATTCAGAGTACCCCTAGGTGTCTTAGGTTGAATTGTGTGATAACTTGTTCGTGTCTTCTTAAAATAAAACAACAAAAATAAAAAAAAGGAGTAATATTCTATGCATAATTCAATCTAATCTTGCTTTAAGGAATCAGAGTGTATGCATGGTAGGAGATCTCTTCGTCCTGACCTAGGTCAGCTTGATTCTGAGATTGAGAGAACCCTACAACACAGCCTTAAAAACACGAGGGTTGAGTCTATGGAGATGGAAGCCCAAAAGGAAGGAATTGTCGCTCAATCTAGAACATTGAAAGATTACATGTATCCTTCGAGGGCTAGCCAACCCTCTTGCATTCAGTTACCTGAACATAATGGGCATTTTGAGCTTAAGTCAGGAATTATCCAAATGTTGCATGTCTTTAGAGGGGAGGAAGCTGAGAACCCATATCATCATGTGAGAGATTTTGAGGAGATTTGCAGTACAATGAGCTTCACTCACCTAAGTGCTGAGTCTCTTAAGCTAAGATTGTTTCCATTCTCTTTAAGGGATAAAGCAAAGAATTGGTTGTACTCATTACGGCCTCGGTCGATTACAACATGGGATGGTCTATCCACTGAATTCTTAAGGAAATTTTTTCCAAACCACAAGACTCCACCATTAGACAAAAACTCAATAGCTTTATTCAGCTTGATGGTGAAACTCTGTGGAGATACATGGAGATATTCAATGATCTTCTGCTGCAATGCCCTCACCATGGATTTGAACAATGGAGATTAGTCCAAATTCTATATGAAGGGTTGGATTTCAATACTCGGACTATGGTAGAGTCCATGTGTAATGGGGGGTTCACCAATAAAAGAGCAGAAGAAGCTTGGACATTTTTAGATGAAATTGTAGAAAAATCACAACAGTGGGAAACTATTAAGGAACCAAGGAAGGCAATCACAAGGGGAGGTTTGTTCCAAGTGGACAAAGAAGTTGATATGGAGGTCAAAATGGGAGCATTGGCCAGGAGACTGGAGGCCTTAGAAATGACAAAAATTGGAAAAACTTATGAAACTGTCAAAAATATTGAGCCTTCTATGTGTGTGTTATGCAATGGTTCGGATCACCTGGTTGAGAATTGCTCTGAAATCTAGACCTTTAGGGAAAATAGGGCACAAACCAATTCATATCAAAGACCTAACAACAATCCCTATAGTGACACTTATAACCCAAGATGGAGGAACCATCCCAACTTCTCTTGGAAGTCACAACAGGTTCAGGCCCAAAACTCCCAGGCTAATAATTTTCCAAATAAGGCCCAATATCAGACCAACTTCCAAAACCAAGCCTTTAACAGAGGTCAACCTTCTCACCCATTACCTACACAACTGCATCAACAATTTGTCCCGCCCACTTATGGCCAATCATCTCAATCTCAGCCATCCACTCAAAATGAGGATAGACTTTTACAACAATTCCAACAACTTCTTTCGGCTCAACAACAATCTTTTACTACCCAACTTCAACAAGCTGTTTCTAGGATGGAGGCCCAGGTTGGTCAAATGGCTGAGGCAAATATGAGGAGGGAACCAGGCCAATTGCCTAGCCAACCCATAGCAAATCCTAGGAACTATCCACCTGGTTTTAATTCACAGCCAACACTGCAAGTACAACCTAAGAACCCTCATGTTGAGAATGCTAAAGCCATCACTACACTAAGAAGTGGAAAGATTCTTGAAGATCCATACGAAGAGGCAAAGAGTGAAGCCAGCTCAAGCCAACCCAAGATTTCAGACCATAAGGATGAGGAACCCATGCCTACTTCCACCACTACAGTGGGTCACGAGGGGAATAAGAAGGACAAAGGGAAAGTTCAAGTTGAGGATACCCCTGAGCTTTATCAGCCAAAAATCCCTTTTCCATCAGCCCTAGGAGCAAGAAAGGAGAAGAAGGAACAACAGGCTCAGGCCCGTAATGAACAAATGTTGGAGCTATTCAAGCAAGTTCACATCAACATCCCACTTATAGATGCCATCCAACATGTGCCTGCGTATGCTAAATTCCTCAAAGACCTATGCACACAAAAGAGGGAGCCTAGGACAGCCACTAGAAAAATTCTATTGTCAGAGGATGTAAGTGATGTCTTGTTGAATCAACTCCCACAGAAAATGAAAGATCCTGGTGCACCACTCATCTCTTGTGTCATTGGGGGCATTACCTTTGAAAAAGCCCTATTGGACTTAGGGGCTAGTGTGAATTTACTGCCAACATCTGTTTATCAAAAGTTTGGGATAGGAGAGCTTAAACCAACCCCGGTGATTCTCCAATTAGCAGATAGATCTGTTAGGACACCTAGGGGATTGGTGGAGGACGTCCTTGTCAAGATAGACACTTGCTACTTTCCTGTAGACTTTTTGATTCTTGACATGGAACTTAGCCATGATCTAGCTCAAAGTCCCATCATATTAGGTCGACCCTTCCTGGCCACTGCCAATGCTAATATCAATTGTAAGTCGGGGCTCATGGACATCTCTTTTGGAAATCAGAAAATCACTCTCAATGTCTTCAAGGCATCTAAACACATGGGGAATGAGGAGGACTGTTACACAGTTGATGTAATTGAGGACCTCATTGAAGATTGTTCTCCCCTAAATGAACCCATTGATTTAGATGAGTTGGATGATAAGGAATCTATTGAAGATGTCCATATGCTTGACTCAAGGAACATGGCTTTGTGGCCTGCTAAGGTGCAACCTTTGCCAAAACTCAACATTGATCCGGTGATGCCTTCAATCCAGGCCTCACCACAATTGGAACTCAAACCCTTGCCTAAGTCTTTGAAGTATACATTTCTAGGGCCCAAGGAGACTTTACCTGTGATAATTGCTTCTGATCTATCTCCCACACAAGAAGCCCAGCTACAAGAAGTCCTCAAAGCTCACAAAGCTGCCATTGGGTGGACTGTGGCTGACCTCAAAGGCATTAGCCCCTCAATCTTCATGCATCACATCTATTCTGAGCCAAATGCTAAGTCTGTTAGAGAGTCACAAAGAAGATTAAATCCCAATGTGAGAGAAGTGGTGAAAAAGGTGGTGGTCAAATGGTTAGATGCTGGAATCATTTACCCCATTTCGGATAGCAGTTGGGTGAGCCCTACACAAATTGTTCCCAAGAAGTCAGGACTCACAGTCATCCAAAATGAACAAGGTGAGCCCTTGCCTACTCGATTGACTACGGGATGGAGGGTGTGCATAGACTACAGAAAGTTAAATGCAGTCACTAAGAAAGATCACTTCACTTTACCTTTCATTGACCAAATCCTAGAGAAACTTGCTGAACAAAAGTACTTTTGCTTTTTGGATGGTTACTCAGGATACAATCAAGTAGCCATGTACCCAGAGGATCAAGAGAAGACCACCTTCACATGTCCATATGGTACATTTGCTTTTAGAAGGATGCCTTTTGGATTATGTAATGCACCTGCCACTTTTGAAAGGTGCATGATGGCTATCTTTTCTGACATGGTCGGAGATTTTCTTGAAATCTTTATGGATGATTTCTCTGTTTTTGGGGATTCATTTGAGAAATGTTTACAAAACTTGGAAAGAATCTTGAAAAGGTGTATAGAAACAAATCTGGTTTTGAGTTGGGAAAAGAGCCATTTCATGGTAAAGGAAGGAATTGTGTTAGGGCATGTTATTTCTGAAAGGGGACTTGAGGTAGATAAAGCTAAAATTGATTTGATTTCTAGTTTGCCTCCCCCAACATCAGTCAAACAGATCCGATCCTTTCTAGGCCACGTTGGTTTCTACCGACGATTCATTAAGGACTTTTCAAAGATTTCTCGTCCTTTGTGTAACTTGTTGGCCAAAGATACACCTTTCCATTTTGATGATTCATGTCTTCAAGCATACAACTTTTTGAAAAAGGCAGTGACTCAAGCTCCAATCCTACAACCCCCAGATTGGTCACTACCTTTTGAAATCATGTGTGATGCTTGTGATTATGCCATGGGGGCAGTATTGGGCCAAAGGGTGAATAAAAGCCCAGTTGTGATTTACTATGCCAGTCGAACCCTGGCTGAGGCCCAAAAGAACTATACCACAATTGAGAAAGAACTTTTGGTTGTAGTCTTTGCACTCGAGAAGTTTCGATCCTATCTTTTAGGATCCAAAGTCATCATCTATTCGGATCATTCCGCTTTGAGATACCTATTGTCCAAGAAAGAGGCTAAACCACGATTGATCAGGTGGATCTTGCTCTTGCAAGAATTTGACATTGAGATTCGGGACAAAAAGGGGTTCGAAAATGTTGTAGCATATCACCTATCCAGGATCCTAGTGCAAGAAAGTGAATTTGTTCAAGACTCCTTCCCTGATGAACAATTGCTGACCATTTCTCAAAGGAGACCTCCATGGTTTGCTGATATGGTTAACTATTTGGCCGTAGGATTAATTCCTGATGATTGGTCCAAACAAGAGAAAGATCGATTTCTCTCTCAGATAAAATATTACTTTTGGGATGACCCAGAACTTTTTCGAATCTGTGCTGATAATGTCATAAGGAGGTGTGTCCCAGAAAATGAGCATCAAAGCATTCTCACCTTTTGCCATACTCTTTCATGTGGAGGGCATTTTTCTGGGAAGAAAACTGCGACAAAAATCCTACAAAGTGGTTTCTACTGGCCCACTCTCTTTAAGGATGCTCCCACATTCAGTCAATCTTGTCCCAAGTGTCAAACCATGGGAAACATTTCAAAGAGAGACATGATGCCTTTAAACCCCATCCTAGTGGTGGAAATCTTTGATGTCTGGGGGATTGATTTCATGGGTCCATTCCCACCATCTTTTGGACATGAGTACATACTGGTGGCTGTTGATTATGTCTCCAAATGGATTGAGGTAGTGGCTACTAGAACCAATGATCACAAAGTGGTTCTAAAGTTCATCCAGAAAAATATCTTTTCAAGGTTTGGGTTCCCAAGAGCAATAATCAGTGATGGGGGTAACCATTTCACAAACTCCCAGTTCAAAACCTTGCTTAGAAAATATGGGATCAACCATAAGGTGGCCACGCCTTACCATTCTCAAACAAGTGGACAAGTGGAAGTTTCTAATAGAGAGATCAAGAACATTCTACAGAAAATAGTCCGACCTGATAGAAAGGACTGGTCAGAGAGACTGGATGATGCTCTATGGGCTTATAGGACAGCCTACAAAACCCCCATTGGAATGTCACCTTTTAGGTTGATATACGGGAAAGCATGTCACCTTCCGGTAGAATTGGAACACAAAGCATACTGGGCTGTAAAGCAATTCAATTTGGACTTGGCCCAAGCAGGAGAAAATCAGGCATTACAGTTGAATGAGCTAGATGAGTTACGGATGGAATCTTATGAAAATTCTAGGATTTACAAGGCCAAAATGAAAGCTTTTCATGACAAACACATCTCTCGAAATTTTTTTGAGCCTAATCAACGAGTTTGGTTGTTCAACTCGAGGCTTAAACTTTTTCCTGGAAAGCTCAGATCTAGGTGGGAGGATCCTTTCATAGTGCATTCAGTGTCCCCACACGGTACAGTTCAAATTCTTGATCCTAAGAGTGGGAATATTTTTAAAGTCAATGGCCAAAGACTCAAACCGTATATTGAGGGAGTTTCAGTTGACATGCACATTGATGAGGTGCACTTCACAAACTCACTATGAGCTTGTTTGAATACAAGATAAGTTGGGGGGAGAGAATAGATGATTGCTTACTCTGTTACATTGTCAAGCTGTCCTAAGCCAAACCCGTCGACGTCCACCTCTATCAGGTTGTCCCGTTCCTTTATAAACTTCTCATCTGCATTGTTCTATTCATCTCTATTGTTCATGCCATTGAGGACAATGTCATTTAAGTTGGAGGGACATGAAATCATGTTGCATATTTTGCATTCATATATACAACCTCTAAATTTTTCACCTCATTTTGGGAAAAAAAAATGCAAACACCCAATTGCGTTTTCATGATTCATGTTTCCATTGAACAAGAATCTAGAATAGAAAAGACTAGGGAAAAGGATGATGGACAATTTATTTAATCTAGCCATGAAAAACTGATTTAAGAATCTTTTTAAAGTTCATGTGCACTTTAGAAAAATAAAATCACTTTGCACGCTAATGAAACAAGTAGGACAAGCCTTCTGCTATTTTGGACATACTGTCTGATATTCTGTACTTTTTGAAGAAGAGATCTTTTAGAAGTTTTCTGCCATGTTATCTATTGAAAAATAAAATTTTGAGAAAAACACCATGAAAAATGCTCCGATTCTGAGTAACCGGGCCTACTTCACTTAAGACGTGTTGAGGTTCGCGTCAAAAGGAAAAGGGAACTTTGATCTGTGTAACCGGGCCTACTTCACCTAAGACGTGTTGAGGTTCGCGTAAACCAGTGAAGGATAGTGCAGCATCATGTGTGTATAGAAAAAAAAAGTAAAAATAAAAAAAAAGAAAAAAAGGAAAAGAGATCCCAAAAGGGAGATAGCAATAAGGCAGACAAACAAAGCTATTATGCTGAATGCTCTAATTAAGAAGTGCAGAATTGAAAGGCATTTGTTCGGAATAGCAACTGGAGGACGCAATTGTCTCTACTGTGAATTTAGTATTACTCATGCACAAGTGCTACTGAATTTTGATTAGAATTCTTGATCATGTACCTGAATTTCCTACATAAGGCTAGTATGTGATAATGATTCCAGATTCCTAATCTTTAGTTGACTCTATGAAAGATGATCTAGAAATGAGGCATGAACTTTGTAAACTCGTGTTAGTCCTTACATTTTGAGATTATTTGCATTGCTAAGGGACTAGCAATGAGTAAGTTGGGGGGTGTGATAAGTGTGTATTTTTACATATTAATTCATGATATTACACATTTTTATGAGCTTAAACAATAATAAATATACATGTATCACACTTACTTTTAATTTAGAGTAAAATATTTAATTTTTTAAATTAAATAATATTAATAAAGATATTTACTTATTTATGCAAGCATTCAAAATGAAAAAAATGAGAAAATTAAAAAAATAAAATATATATATATATATGTGGAAATAGGCCAAAAGCCCAAGGACTTGTTCAAAAAGAAAAGCAAAAAAAAGAAAATAATAATAAATTTATTTGACATTTTTTAGGATTTTCTAAGTTATATACATAATATATATGATATATATATGTATATATATACTATATAATATATATATATATATATATATTATAATAAATGTGAGTGTGTGTGTGTGTTTGTGTGTTTGCAGGGGCGAATGAAGGCGCCGACGCACCTCCCGCGTCGGCACGGACGACGAGGAGAAGGGGAGGTGGGTCAGCGCCTCCCGCGGTCAAACGCGGCGCAGCCGCGGTGGAGGAGTCGACCGGCGCACGCGCCCAGCGGGCGCGGTCCACGTGGAGGAGAAAGGCGGAGGAGAGAGAAGGCGGGCGCATGCGGCGCACGGGCCGGCCAGGAGAGAGAAAGAGAGGGAAAGAAAGAGAAAGGGAAGAAGAAAAAAATAGAAAACAAATAGAGAAAAATCAGAAAAAAAATACCCAAGTGTGCAACACATGTTGGCACACAATTTTGGGTCAAAAATAATAGCAATGGGTTGTTCACATTGGCAAGAAGTGTTCATATTAGAATGGGGTTATGTGAACCCTATATAAAGGGCATCAAATGTAATGGAAGGAGTTATTAGGAGGAGAAGCTAGCTAAGGGAGTTGTGAAGAATTGTAAGAGGTTGCTTTGTGTTCTTGAAGTTCATGCTTGTTGGCCTTAGTTGAGCTTCATAGGAGTTATGTTTTGAGAGCTTTTGATGTCAAGTTTGTAAGTTGATATTATTTTAATGAAAGTTTTGTTTCAGAATTTAGTACTTTCTTAGCCTCATTACTTGTTGTTCGGATTTCCATTTCATTTTCTTGTCTTCACAAAAGTTGTTCATCTTTAAGTATTCTTCAATTTCTCTTTGTATCATTTCTTCCAATTCTTCCTAGTTTGAAAGTTATTTCCCATTTTCTTAAGTGCTGTTCTACGTGATTACTGTTCATCCGAGGTGATACCTTCTATTATTCTTCTATTATGAAGCCTTTCCAATCTTCTTTTTATTCTGAATTCTTCATGAAAGTTGTTCGTCTCTTGTAGATCTAAAATTTTTTCTTCTACCACTTCTTCAAATTCTTCTTATTTTGAGAGTTATAATTAATTTTTCACTGTTCTGATTTCTGTCATATTACTGTTCATCCGCACTGTTAGCTCTTGAGTTTTTCACATTTTTCACTGTCTTCTTCTCATTTTCTGTTTCTGTGTTCTTCATCAAACTTCTTCATCTTTTCATTCTCTACAACTTTCATTTCTTTCACTTCTTCTAATTCTCGCCAGTTTAAAAGTTATTTTCATTCTAATGTCACCCTAGTTTTATTATAGTTTTCTTTTCGTAGTTCTTTCATCCACTTCCCTTTCTTTACATCCTTCACACACCCTAAGGCGGTTTCAATTCAATTCTCATGATTTTTAAATCTTAAAAACTCAAGGTTTTTAACTTTCAAATCTACTTCTCCCTGTGGATTCGACTCGGTCTCATCACTTAACTATTCCATTTATTTAATTTGTGGGCCGGATATTTTAATTTGGTAGCGGGGCGTATTAACGACGTGTGTTTCTGCGCATCAATTGTCGGTGATGATTGTGCTTGGAATGCCGAACCTGATGATGATGTTCTTCATGATGAATTTGCAGACTGTTGATGCTTTAATCTCCACGTAAGCTTCGACTTCGGCCCATTTGGTGAAGTACTCCGTTGCAGTAAGGATGAATGATTTTTGCTTAGTGAGGGAGTTAGGATTACCAAGAGGACCAATGACATCGAAAGCCCACATGGAGAAAGGCCATGGGGAAGACACTGGATGAAGTGAAGAAGATGGGGAATGAATTTTATCGGCGTGAAGTTGACACTTGACACACCTGCAGACATAGATGGCACAATCCTCTTCTATGGTGGGCCAGTAAAAGCCTTGTCGAAGGATTTTCTTGGCAAGCATTTGGCTATTCACATGGCCACCGTACACACTAGAGTGTGCTTCCTCGACGCATTTCCAGACCTCCTCTTCGTCGAGACATCTTAGAAGAACACCAGTAAGACTTCTCTTGTACAACACTCCTCCGACCAGCATGTATCTCTGTGTCACTCTCCTTATGGCTTTTCTATCGTCGATGTGGCTTCTCCAGGGTAGGACTGATCTTTACAATACTTGACAATTTTGTAAAACCATGACTTCTCCTCATCAGCCAATTCTTCTTCTAATTCTGTCAACATGATTTCCCTCTTCTCAAGGATTTCTTCCTGTAGGGCATTCCTTGCTATCCTGTCCTTGATATCTACGTAGGAAGCGTCATCGATTGCAGGGGCGTGACGCTTGTAGATGGAAATGGAATCAAACCATCTTCCTAGAGGGAACCTTAAAGATGATGCCAACGAGGCGAGGGCATCGGCCATAATAATCTGATGACGAGGGACATGGACAAAGATCAATTTGGTGAACAGTTTGGCAAAGGCAGCAGTGAGTTCTTGGTATGGCTTGAGCTTGGGATCGCGAGTGTGATATTTGGTGAGCACCTGGCGAAGAATGAGTTGACTATCACCTACGACTCGTAATTCGGTGATACGAAAAGAATGAGCGAGTTCCAGGCCAGCTAGAAGAGCTTCATATTCAGCTATATTGTTGGTAACTGGGAATTTGAGCTGGTATGCCAATGGGAATGTAAGGCCTTCAGGCGATAGGAGGGCAATGCCGATTCCTTTCCCTTGGGAATTCAGAGCTCCATCAAAATGTAACGTCCACATGTAATCATCTGATTGGTTGATGGACATTAGTTCCTTATCTGGAAACTCTGACTGGACATGATCAAATTTGGGGAGAGGATGGTGAGCGAGATGCTCAGCTATGGCATAACCCTTGATCACCTTTTGCTGAATGTAGGTGATGTCAAACTGAGAAAGAAAGCTTTGCCAGCGTGCTAATCTATCCGTAAGGACATATTTTTCTAGAAGGAACTTGATAGGGCTCATTCGGGCAATCAGATGGACTTCATGAGCTAGAAAGTAGTGTTTCAACTTTTGCACTACCCAGACAAGGGCGGCATAAGTTTTCTCCATAGCCGTGTACTTCTACTCACAGGGGTTGAGGAGTTTGGACAAGTAGTAGGTCGCCCTTTCCTTGCCCACTTCATCGGCTTGTGCTAGGACAGCTCCCACGGAGTCATCCAGGACTGAGGTGTAAAGGATTAAAGGTTTACCTGGCGTGGGTGGAATTAGGACCGGTGGATGCCAGATATTCTTTCAATCCTTCAAAAGCTTTTTGGCATTTAGAATTCCAAAGGAATTCTACTCCTGACTTAGTCAACTCGTAGAAAGTTTTGCACCTTTGCGAGTGCTGGGACACAAATCGACGAATGAATTGCAACCTTTCGATTAACCCTTGAACTTCTCTCAGGTTTTTCGGAGGTGGCATATCCCTAATCACTTTAGCTTTGTTGGGATCTATTTCAATACCCCTCTTACTCACAATGAAACCAAGCAATTTGCCCGACGAGACACCAAATACGCACTTTTTTGGATTCATTTTCAAATTGAAGTCCCTTGATCTTTGCAGCACCTTAGCTAGAACTCTCAGGTGTTCTGCCCTAGTCTTGGATTTCACCAGTAAATCATCCACATACATCTCTAAATACATATGCATCATGTCATGAAATATTGCCATCATAGCCCTTTGATAAGTAGCTCCAGCATTCTTCAAGCCAAACGGCATGACTAAATAACAGTAAGTTCCCCAGGGTGTGGTGAATGATGTTTTCTCCTGATCCTCTTCTGCCAAACGGATCTGATTATATCCCGAAAATCCATCCATAAACGAGAGAGTTTCATAGCCAGCCGTGTTATCAACCAACACATCGATGTGAGGCAAGGGGAAATCATCTTTTGGACACGCGCGGTTAAGGTCCCTGAAATCGATACATATTATCACCTTTCCATCTTTTTTCATGACCGGGACAATGCTTGCCACCCATTGAGGATATAGGATGACTCTAATAAACTTGGCTTTGTGGAGCTTATCGACCTCTTCCTTCATTTTTAAAGCCATTTGGGGGTGGAAACGTCTTAACCTTTGCTTTACCCAGATGGACCCCAGTTTTAGCGTTAGGCGATGTTCGACCAGGGTGGAATCCAATCCCGGCATATCCTTGTAGCTCCATGCGAACGTGTCCCTATACTCCTTTAGAACCTTGATCAATTCCTCTTCTTCAGATGGCGGCAAATTATCACTTATGAGGACGATCCTAGGGTCTTCCTCGGTCCCCAGGTTAATCTCTTTGGTGGGTTCTTCTATAGCGGCTGATGGTTCGTCAAACCTCCTCATTACACTAGCATATGCATCAGCCGCGTCCTCATATTCTTCATCCCCTTCTTCAATAGGATATTCTTCATCTGTGAGCTCGTAAACTCCATATCCTTCATCAATTGTGCAATCCTCCTCACATTCTAACTCTGGCAGATGGATGGGATTTTCTAGCAGCTAAGGAATAGCTAGGCACGCCTGGCACCTATTGGCTAAATCTAGAAGAAATCGGTGAGGAATTTGCTTACCCTTGGATTTTCTTCTAGGTACTACCTTTGACCCATTATTGCTAGATTGACCTATCTGTCCTACAGACGAAGGGGAAACTGAAGAATGTACAGGAAAAGACCCCTCAGTGGAGGGGTAAAGAAGGTCGCTCAAGGGACCTTGAACGAATGGCCCGTAGGTCGGGGTGCACTCGTGGGAGATGTAGGAGGTCTCCTCAAAGGAAATGCACTGTTGAGGAGTTTGAAAATTTACGTTTTTTTTTATTATTTTCATTTTCAATTACAAAACAATTGAAAGAACTTAGGGAATGAGAGGAGGGGACTATAGCTAAGGGGTTGTAAGGCTCGTTGAGCAGATCATGGTTGAAAATTTGGTGCGGGCTGAGAAACCCGCGCAAGAATGTGAGCAGAGAAGGGGACCTTGGAATATCATCAGACAAACGTCTGGCCCAGGAAAGATTCAGAAACAACGGCTGAGGAGAATGATTAGATAGAATGACAGAAAGCGATCCGTCAGTGGCAACGCCCTCTTGGCGAGGAAAACTTGGAATTTCAGCAATGTCAACGACATCTTTTGGCATCTCGGAGATCAAAAGTGGCCCCTCTAAATCCGGAGGTGAGAACATCCGCTGTAGCGCAATGGAAATATCATGTATATCAAACCACTTGTTCCACTTGTTGTGTCCCTATGATTTTGATGATAGCAAACACTATAAGTCATCATCTGTTTGAATCTGCATATAAATCTGTTTGTGTTGCATTGTGTTGCATATGCATGTTTCATTGAACATCTTATCTGAATGACATAACCAACGAACAGGCTGAGGCTGTGTGGTGTGTGCATTGGTGCATTTCATAGTTGTTGATGCATTTCATAATTGCATTTTATCTGAATTGTTTGATGTTAGTCTGTACACCTTTCAGCATTGTCTGGACAGAAGTGGGTCGACCCCCCTTCCTGATGGGTCGACCCCCCAGATCGGCAAGTCTATACAACGCCATTTTGTTCATGCATCATATCTCCATATCTACACACTGCATTTAGGCAAAGTCTGCACATTGGTAGAGTCTGTACATCGCCTTCAAAGCCTTCCAAGTCTGTACATCCTTCTGTTGAAACCTCAAGTCTGTACAGCGATCATCGTCCTTGTGTCTCAAGCCATTCTCCAAGTCTGTACATTACTTGGCGCTCACCAAGTCTGTACATCGCTTCAGGCACTCCTCTGTAGTGTCTGTGCATTGTCTCTTTTACCTACGTTGCTCGATACGAAGTCTATACTCTGCTGAATGATCAAGTCTGTACATTGGCGGCTTTCCTTATGTTCTGGCCAAGTCTATACATTCATACCTTTCCCTACGTTCTGGCCAAAGTCTACACATCGTCGTGTTCAAGCCTTTCAAGTCCATACATTGGTCGGTGGCAAGTCTGTACACTGGTCGAGCAATTAAGTCTGAACATTCACAAAGTCTACACATCGGCCCTGTGGCATTGTCCAGCCAAAGTCTATGCATCGGCACTGTAGCTTGCATAGCTCAAGTCTGTACATTGGGCTTCCACGTGAAGTCTATACATTGGTCTTCACCTGAAGTCCGTACACTGGCCATGTCTGTACAGCCCAAAACCACTGTCTCACTTGGACTTGAAGTCCATACAGTGGACCATCTCTGTCAGCGTCTCAAGCTGCAAGTCTGTACATAGTCTAGCAGTCTACAGTGCATCGTCTCTTCAAGTATGTACAGCCTTGGCGTATGCATCTTAAAGTCTAAACATTGTAGGGCTTCGAATCTTCAAGTCCATACATCCATGCATCATGGGTCGACCCCTTTCTTTGATGGGTCGACCCCCCAGACTACCAAGTCTATACATCAGCCTTTGCATTGTAAGTCTATACGGCGTGCATTGTTCAAAACAAGTCTGCACAGTCATTGTCTGTTAGCATCACGAAGTCTATACATTGCTTGTGCATCATAGTCTGTACAGTGTCTCATGTTGGCTAAGTCTATACACTCTCTCACATTATACACACTTGCTTTATTGTTGTTTCTAAGTCTATACATCGCTTGGGTCGTTAAGTCCATACAATGCATATGCTCATCAAAGTCCATACACATAATGTTCATCAATGTCTATACATTGCATTGTCTTCAACCAAGTCTATACATTCTGTTCCTTTGATCAGCAAGTCTATACACACTTCAGCATATGTGCATCCCCTTCAAAGATGAAGTGTATACATCCTTCCAAGCATTCAAGTCTACACACTCGTTGTTAAGCCTTTGCATCGAAGTCTATACAGCATGTGTCTTGTATGAAGTCTATACAGCCTGTGGCTTGTACATCAACTGAACGTTCTTCAGCAGAGTATATACTCTTCAAAAGTTAAAGTCTGAACATCCTTCTATGAAGACTGTACACACTTCAGCACATGTGCATATCCTTCACACGAAGTCTGTACACTCAGTTAACCTTCAAGTCTATACACTCGATTGTTAGGCCTTCAACCCTATACACTCGATTGTTAACCTCAAATCTATACACTCGATTGTTAAGTGTTCAAGTCTATACACTCTATCCTTCACACGAAGTCTGTACACTCAGTTAACCTTCAAGTCTATACACTCGATTGTTAAGTGTTCAAGTCTATACACTCTATCCTTCACACGAAGTCTGTACACTCAGTTAACCTTGAAGTCTATACACTCGATTGTTAGGCCTTCAACCCTATACACTGGATTGTTAACCTCAAGTCTATACACTCGATTGTTAAGTGTTCAAGTCTATACACTCTATCATTCACACGAAGTCTGTACACTCAGTTAACCTTCAAGTCTATACACTCAAGCTGCATCTTGCCTGTACACACTTTGTTAACAGCCTGAACCAAGTATATACATCCAACTGATATCTTCTTATGTCTGTGTGACAGGTACTGTTCGTAAAGCCTATGAAGTGCACGTGATCCGAGGATAACGCCCTAATTGCTGCAGCTATAAATACAAAGCCGCCTCCATCTGGAGAAAAGAGATCAGATAAGAAAGAGGAAGAGAGTGATCGAGATAGAAGACAGAGCCGCAGAAAGTCAGTGAGCCGAAGAAGAAGAAAGAAGAAGAAGAAAGAAGAGACAGAGAGAGAGCCTGCGAAAGAGAAGAAAAAGAAGTGTGAGAAGAAGAGAGAGCTAGAGCAAAGGAAGCCTCAACTGAAAATCAGTTCCTGCTGGACCGTGGATCAAATCCAGGCCAGCCAGCTCCTGCAAGAGCTTTTGTGCATTTTATTCTTCCAGCTTTCTGTTGCTGCATTTTTGTTTTTCCTTTTAACCATTCACCAGTTGTTCTTCCGATTCTCTAGTGTGAGGTCGGGTTCCCTCCGGTTGGGAGGAAGAGAGGTCCGAGACCTCTAGTTTGCTGGTGACTTGGTGTCACCTGTGCTTCCCTCTGGGTTTCAGAGGAAGAGAGACTTAGGTCTCTAGGTTCCCCTCCGGTTTGGAGGAAGGAAGGATTGGTCCTCCGGTTCTGGTCTTGTGGGTTGCAAGACTAGGTGTTCCCTCCTGGTCTGGAGAAAGAGAGACTTGCGTCTCTGGTTTCCATGTGGCTGGGAGTCACTTGGGGTGTCCCTCCGGTCGGGAGGAAGAGGGGAGGTTGTTCCCCTGGTCAAGCTGTGTGACAGCAATTTGTTGCAGACTGAGTCTGCAGTTTCTAGCCTAACTAGTGGAAGCCTCACTCCGATTTCGAGTGAGGGGTGGACGTAGGTCTTTGGACCAAACCACCTAAAAAATCTCGATGTTCACTTGTGGTTTGTTTTTTCCTTATATGTTATTTTCTCTGCTATGCTCTTTAGATGTTTGCTTAGGAGCGTGTGAGGGCTAATAGATTTGTGTTGTCTTGCTGAGTTCCTTCTAAGTATTTTCCGCACATTTCATCAACTGCTTTTAATTCCGCATACTTGAGCATTAGAGTTTTATTTGGGCGATATTTGAAGAGGGATACATTCACCCCCCCCCCTCTGTATCCGGGCCTTGCACCCTATCAATTGGTATCAGAGCGTAGGTTTCTGACTGAACAGATCCAACGATCTGCAGAGGATCCTGTTGCCTTTGGTGCATTTCTGAATTTTCTCTCTGTTGCATTAATCTGCTTGCCGATTTAATCAATGGGTTCTCCACCGGTTTTCAATGGCTCTAACTTTAACTCATGGGTTAACAGTCTACATAACTATGTCAATTTAATGGATCCGGATCTGAGGAAGTTAATTTCACATGGTCCTCATAGACTGCCACAGGAAGAGTCCAAATGGACTAGAAGTGACAGATCAAGAAATGGAGAGAATCAGAAAGTTTTGAAATTAATGAAAGAAGCTACTCACAAGGCTATACATTCTTGTTTTTATGACTGCAGGTCCGCTAAGGATATTCTGGATCAGTTGAAGCTAGCTCAGAGGATGAATGAGGACAGCTGCCTGATGGCTGATAAGAGCGACCATAGCACTGATCAAGATGAATTTGAAGATGCTGAAGAGGTAATCAATCCTTTCGATAGTTACACTTTAGATGACTGGGAAGATGCCTATGCTAATCTGTTACACTCCCATGAAAAATTGAGGAAGAAGAATAAAAGTCTGATAAAGAAGTTAACAAGTCTAGGGGATCCTATTTCTGGAACTGAAAATCTTGAAAATCCTGAAATTTTGAAAACTGAAAATGAAATACTCAGAAGATAAGTGTCGAAACTAGATGGAATCCAATCAGAACTTGATCATGTTAAATCTGAAAACACTAAACTCAGAAAACAATGTCAGGAATCTGAACAAAAACTAATCAGTCTTGAGAATGAAAACAGATTGATCAATGAAGAGTCCAAGGCTGTTAGTGTTGCGAACTTAAAGTTTCAGGAAAACTTTGAAAACTGTAAATCAGAATATCCAAGTTTCCTAACTGATGTTTTGTTTGATGATGATAAACTTGAGCAGGAGAACACTAGTCTAAAGGAGGAAATTGAGAAACTAAAACAGTTGAACTCCACCATGTCAGAGAGATTGCTGACATTTGAAAAAGGAAAATATGTTGATGAAAATCAAAATGAGCTCAAACTAAAATCAGAAATTGATACCCTTAAAACTTTGAATGATGTGATGCATCAACAAATTCTGGTCTGTGAAGAAGATATAGTCAACTATGAACATCAGGTCTCTTCTCTTCAATCTGAAATAAATGATCTGAACAATTCTTTGTCAAAATTCGTAAGTGGGCAGAAAAACCTAGACAAGCTACTAGGTGTAAAAATCAACACTAGGAAGGAAGGGCTGGGCTACAATAATGCTAACAAGAAAGAATTACAGAGCAAGTTGATGACATCTTTTGTAAAAGCTTCAAATGTAGCCACCACTTCAAAAGATAAACAGCCCATTGTTCAGAAAATCAAAAAACAGAACAAAAATCAGAAAAAGATTGGAAAACAGAAAATAAATAAAAATGGTTCACTAGGGCATGTTGATCACAGTTCCACACACATTCACATGCATCTAAAAAGATAATGTCATGCCATTATTGTCATAAATTTGGTCATCTGATGCATGAATGTAAATTGATGGAGAAGGATGATATGACTGCTAGGAAACTTCATGATAGAAATCCTTCAATTCAGAAAAAGAAAATTGAATGTTTCCACTGTGGTAAATTAGGACACACAATTGCACAGTGCTGGTTTGCAAGTGATAAGGAAAAATCACATTCATATCATGCTAAATTTCATGCAAACAGTCATGCGGTTAACAAGAACAAATTTGATTCAATAAACCAGCATATGACATGCTTCAATTGTGAAAATTGGGTCATAAGAGATCCGAATGCTGGCTGAGGGCTGGTGGAAGAAATTCTAACTCATGTCTTCACTGTGGCAAGATGGGCCACCCTACAGCCCAATGTTGGCATGCTCAGGGAAGGAAGTTTGACAATAAATCTGGTAAATTCCCAGTCAATAGAAACATTTCTGGTAGAAATGGATTTGTGTTTGAAAGGAAAACACTTACATGTTTTGAATGTGGGAAGCCAGGCCATAGAGCTGCTGACTGTTGGCTGGCTTATTTTGGTAAACAGAATTTTAATTCTGTTAACAGAAATTTTCATGCATATGCACATAGAATTCATGCTAATAAGAATGTGCATAAATTAAATCTGAAATCTGCTCCATCTTGCTATTATTGTGGTACATTAGGTCATTCAATGAATAATTGCTATTTGATGAGATCTGATGACCTACATGCTAAGAGGTTGTTTAGAACACCTGCCAAAGGTGTCACTATTAACCATGCAGGGCCCAAGACAGTTTGGGTACCTGCCCATGCAAAATAGTGTGCTAACTTGCAGGTGTGCCTTGGAAGCTGAAGAATAAAAAAAGGGGGGGAATAAACCAAGGCACCCAAGTTGATAAAACCCCATTCAGGTAAATTCCTCACATCTGTTCAAATGAAATTTATGGTTGAGTTGATAAGTCATAGTTTCATGCATACATACTTTTTATTTGGTTTGACTCTTGCATTGAGCTTTATGGGCTTTCTTGTTTGTACTTTGAGCTGAGTGCATATATGAGTATTGCATAATCATGCACTTGACATACAATCATTGAAAATCTGATGCATATAGGACTGTTGGTATTGCATTGTCATGCATGACCACTTTGGTATATCAAATGGTAAGCTACTAAAGGGCAGAGGAAATCTGTCTGGAGGTTCTTACTTTGTGTGAGATGGTCTTTTAGACCAAGTTCTCCGCCAAGTACCAAGGGTAAAATTTGCATATCAGAGAATGTCTACATCTTCATGTGAATATTTTGCTTCATGCCCGTGCATACATGTAGTTAATTGCATTGCATTTCATTACATTGAAAATGCCAAAAAGATAGATTGAATGCATACATTTAGGGGGAGCATTATTCATACTCTTGAAATCACACAACTATTTTTAGATTTACTGCATAGCATGTTAAATCTGTTCTTGCATAGTCATTCATCATCTGCATTGTCTTCATGACATATAGGATGTTTCAGTGTTTTTAGGTAGGGGGAGTCATTGCATAGCATGCTTAATCCGTTCAGTAGTGTCTTTGTCTGAACTCTTCCTGTCCATCTATTTGACTCATCTAGTCATATTTGTAATGTCAGTGTTTCCATCATCAAAGTGGTATCAAATGATATTTCTTGACTGCTTCTGAAGTTGTTCATAGTCTGAATTTATACCTTATTGGTATCTGTCCGCCTCTCCTAAATCTGCTGAAGGAGAGCTTCACCTCTATTCAGTCAACTTTGAACTTCAATGCTCAAGAGCAGCTCCTTTGCTACATTTTTTCAAAATCCATGCTGTCTGTTGAATATTCTCACTTGATTTACTGAGCTGAGATATGAAGTAAACTTTCAGCCTGTATACTACTTCATAAAAGTTAAAACATCTTTAATGAGCAACCTTCCATTATACATGCTTAAGAACATTTGTTAACTGGAATTGGTTTAAGTCTTATGTACTCTTGTTTGGTCACAAGGAACTTGAAAATATCTGTTTCAACCTCTTAATAAACTTTAACTGTCTGCTTCATGTAAATTCATATAAGACTTTCTGAAATCTGAAAAGTTGATATCCATGTCTACGTTGACTGAGATATATAGTGTATGTGGTTGTTCCTAAACATCTAATTTGTTCTGAATCCATTTTGAGTAAAAGTATGGACAGAGCAATGACTGTGGTTACTGAGAAACCTGTCCAAAGGATTGTGTCATGAAGTACCATGGTTAACTCTGCTTAAAGAGATGATTGGAAATAATTGTGAAAATATGGCAGAGCAATGGCATAGTTGTATTGAGTAACTGGGGATTCTGGCCTCCGATCAAGGTGTATCCTCATGCCAAAGATACTTTTAATGCTACCTCTGTTCTCTAAAATGGAAGAAGCAATACGGTTGTCACACTGAGTAACTGGGGATTCTGGCCTCTGATAAAGGTGTCTCCCCACGTCAAAAGGTGCTGATAAACCAAAATTATTCATTAATTTTTTTTTGAATATGTGTAAATCAATTTCTGAAAGAACAATTAAAATTCATGTGCATTCACTTATGTTTCTCTTAAAGCTGTCATGGAAAGTAAACTAAGTAAGATGGAAGTTGGTTGAACTAGAATCTTATATGAGCTTGTAGTTTTTTTTTATTAAGAGTTGGTTCAGATATGAGTATAATTTCTCTTTGAAAAATTTCGGTTTACATCATTCTTAAACCACATCTGACAATCAAGGTTTCATAAGCTTCTATAATGGAGGAATCTAGAACTTAAAATTATGCTCTATGAAGTTGGTATCTTGCTGAAAAGTTCAATATCTCAATTATCACTACTTGTTGAATCTGCTCATCCTATGGCTCTTTATCACTGTGTTTTGATTCAGACTGGTTGTCATATATGAGAGGCACTTCTCTCAGTTTAACCTGTGTACTTGCAGTCTTTGGATAACCAGAGTTCATCCTTGCAGTGTGCTAATGAAAACTTGTCTTCCTCACTTAATCACTGTGATTACAGTCTGTGTTTTGCTCATAGATGCTCATCACTTCACTCCATCCAATCAGGGGGAGCTTCCATATCATGATGAGTGCTTTTCTTAAAGGGGGAGCTTCCATGTCACCTTTCTTGAGTGTCCATGTGCTTTTGCTGATATTCTCCCTTCATCACAATTGGTTCCAACCATCAAAACGTTTCTGTTAAGGGGGAGCTTAGTAAAGGGGGAGCTTTTAATTCACTCATCTTATGCAGTCTTATTCTTTCCTCTTCAATTCATGTCTTTTTGCTGAAGTCAAAGGGGGAGAATTTGGATCAAGTCAATATGACTCATAGTGTTGCCATCATCAAAAAGGGGGAGATTGTTGTGTCCCTGTGATTTTGATGATAGCAAACACTATAAGTCATCATCTGTTTGAATCTGCATATAAATCTGTTTGTGTTGCATTGTGTTGCATATGCATGTTTCATTGAACATCTTATCTGAATGACATAACCAACGAACAGGCTGAGACTGTGTGGTGTGTGCATTGGTGCATTTCATAGTTGTTGATGCATTTCATAATTGCATTTTATCTGAATTGTTTGATGTTAGTCTGTACACCTTTCAGCATTGTCTGGACAGAAGTGGGTCGACCCCCCTTCCTGATGGGTCGACCCCCCAGATCGGCAAGTCTGTACAACGCCATTTTGTTCATGCATCATATCTCCATATCTACACACTGCATTTAGGCAAAGTCTGCACATTGGTAGAGTCTGTACATCGCCTTCAAAGCCTTCCAAGTCTATACATCCTTCTGTTGAAACCTCAAGTCTGTACAGCGAGCAGCGTCCTTGTGTCTCAAGCCATTCTCCAAGTCTGTACATTGCTTGGCGCTCACCAAGTCTGTACATCGCTTCAGGCACTCCTCTGCAGTGTCTGTGCATTGTCTCTTTTACCTACGTTGCTCGATACGAAGTCTATACTCTGTTGAATGATCAAGTCTGCACATTGGCGGCTTTCCCTACATTCTGGCCAAGTCTATACATTCATACCTTTCCCTACGTTCTGGCCAAAGTCTACACATCGTCGTGTTCAAGCCTTTCAAGTCCATACATTGGTCGGTGGCAAGTCTGTACACTGGTCGAGCATTTAAGTCTGAACATTCACAAAGTCTACACATCGGCCCTGTGGCATTGTCTAGCCAAAGTCTATGCATCGGCACTGTAGCTTGCATAGCTCAAGTCTGTACATTGGGCTTCCACATGAAGTCTATACATTGGTCTTCACCTGAAGTCTGTACACTGGCCATGTCTGTACAGCCCAAAACCACTATCTCACTTGGACTTGAAGTCTATACAGTGGACCGTCTCTGTCAGCGTCTCAAGCTGCAAGTCTGTACAGAGTCTAGCAGTCTACAGTGCATCGTCTCTTCAAGTATGTACAGCCTTGGCGTATGCATCTTAAAGTCTAAACATTGTGGGGCTTCGAATCTTCAAGTCCATACATCCATGCATCATGGGTCGACCCCCCAGACTACCAAGTCTATACATCAGCCTTTGCATTGCAAGTCTATATAGCGTGCATTGTTCAAAACAAGTCTGCACAGTCATTGTCTGTTGGCATCACGAAGTCTATACATTGCTTGTGCATCATAGTCTATACAATGTCTCATGTTGGCTAAGTCTATACACTCTCTCACATTATACACACTTGCTTTATTGTTGTTTCTAAGTCTATACATCGCTTGGGTCGTTAAGTCCATACAATGCATATGCTCATCAAAGTCCATACATTGCATAATGTTCATCAATGTCTATACATTGCATTGTCTTCAACCAAGTCTATACTTTCTGTTCCTTTGATCAGCAAGTCTATACACACTTCAGCATATGTGCATCCCCTTCAAAGACGAAGTGTATACATCCTTCCAAGCATTCAAGTCTACACACTCGTTGTTAAGCCTTTGCATCGAAGTCTATACAGCATGTGTCTTGTATGAAGTCTATACAGCCTGTGGCTTGTACATCAACTGAACGTTCTTCAGCAGAGTATATACTCTTCAGAAGTTAAAGTCTGAACATCCTTCTATGAAGACTGTACACACTTCAGCACATGTGCATATCCTTCACACGAAGTCTGTACACTCAGTTAACCTTCAAGTCTATACACTCAATTGTTAGGCCTTCAACCCTATACACTCAATTGTTAACCTCAAGTCTATAAACTCGATTGTTAAGTGTTCAAGTCTATACACTCTATCCTTCACACGAAGTCTGTACACTTAGTTAACCTTGAAGTCTATACACTCGATTGTTAGGCCTTCAACCCTATACACTCGATTGTTAACCTCAAGTCTATACACTCGATTGTTAAGTGTTCAAGTCTATACACTCTATCCTTCACACGAAGTCTGTACACTCAGTTAACCTTTAAGTCTATACACTCGATTGTTAAGTGTTCAAGTCTATACACTCTATCCTTCACACGAAGTCTGTACACTTAGTTAACCTTCAAGTCTATACACTCGATTGTTAGGGCTTCAACCCTATACACTCGATTGTTAACCTCAAGTCTATACACTCGATTGTTAAGTGTTCAAGTCTATACACTCTATCCTTCACACGAAGTCTGTACACTCAGTTAACCTTCAAGTTTATACACTCAAGCTGCATCTTGCCTGTACACACTTTGTTAACAGCCTGAACCAAGTATATACATCCAACTGATATCTTCTTATGTCTGTGTGACAGGTACTATTCGTAAAGCCTATGAAGTGCACGTGATCCGAGGTTGGCACCTGGCACGTGATCTGAGGATAACGCCCTAATTTCTGCAGCTATAAATACAAAGCCGCCTCCATCTGGAGAAAAGAGATCAGATAAGAAAGAGGAAGAGAGTGATCGAGATAGAAGATAGAGCCGCAGAAAGGTAGTGAGCAGAAGAAGAAGAAAGAAGAAAGAAGAGACAGAGAGAGAGCCTGCGAAAGAGAAGAAAAAGAAGAGTGAGAAGAAGAGAGAGCTAGAGCAAAGGAAGCCTCAACTGAAAATCAGTTCCTGCTAGACCGTGGATCAAATCCAGGCCAGCCAGATCCTGCGAGAGCTTTTGTGCATTTTATTCTTCCAGCTTTCTGTTGCTGCATTTTTTTTTTTCCTTTTAACCATTCACCAGTTGTTCTTCCGATTCTCTAGTGTGAGGTCGGGTTCCCTCCGGTTGGGAGGAAGAGAGGTCCGAGACCTCTAGTTTGCAGGTGACTTGGTGTCACATGTGCTTCCCTCTGGGTTTTAGAGGAAGAGAGACTTAGGTCTCTAGGTTCCCCTCCGGTTTGGAGGAAGGGAGGATTGGTCCTCCAGTTCTGGTCTTGTGGGTTGCAAGACTAGGTGTTCCCTCCTGGTTTGGAGGAAGTGAGACTTGCGTCTCTGGTTTCCAAGTGGCTGGGAGTCACTTGGGGTGTCCCTCCGGTTGGGAGGAAGAGGGGAGGTTGTTCCCCTCGTCAAGCTGTGTGGCAGCAATTTGTTGCAGACTGAGTCTGCAGTTTCTAGCCTAGCTAGTGGAAGCCTCACTCCGGTTTGGAGTGAGGGGTGGACGTAGGTCTTTGGACCGAACCACCTAAAAAATCTCGGTGTTCACTTGTGGTTTGTTTTTTCCTTATATGTTATTTTCTCTACTGCGCTCTTTAGATGTTTGCTTAGGAGCGTGTGAGGGCTAATAGATTTGTGTTGTCTTGCTGAGTTCCTTCTAAGTATTTTCAGCACATTTCATCAACTGCTTTTAATTCCACATACTTGAGCATTAGAGTTTTATTTGGGTGATATTTGAAGAGGGATACATTCACCCCCCCCCTCTGTATTTGGGCCTTGCACCCTATCACCACTCACAGTCCGGGTCACCGTGCTTCCCCTTCTTTGTAGCTCTCGAGCAACTTTCAGCTAAATAGGCAATCTGCAATTTCTCATGTGATTCTTGCTGGTAATTCCCCAACTGTATAATCGGCCCCTTCCTGAAATGAGAGTACAAGGTCCATGTAAGAGGTTCCTCATATGCTTCAAGTGGCCCTTCAAAGCCTAGGCAGGCTCTAAGGGTTAACCTTGTCTTGTTTGGCAGTCTCAGTCTCCCTTGTAACTGTGCACCCAAGCCTTTACCCTGTTGGTAGTCAATGTTTCTCATGATCTCCCATCCCTTAGAATGGGAAGGGTGACATGCCTTTGATGCCTGAAACGGCTTTTGTGTTAAAGGGGTGTGACGAGGGTCACACACATCTAGCAGTGAAAGAATTGGCCGGTGAGTCGGCCAAACAGAAGGCAAAGAGGTATTAATAGCATCCACTGTAGAAAAGATGGGCATGCTATTTACCTTGATAATCCAAGCTTTGTATGAAAACTTTAAGCACTGCTGATTGGTGGAAGGCACAGCATTCATAACTTCAATGTAAGGGCGGCCTAGTATGGCCTTGAATGTGGGATCCATATCAAGGATATGGAATTCCGCAAAGACTGATGTAGGGCCCAATTCTACATTCAAGATAACCATCCCCATTGGTGGCTTTTTGCTATTGTCATAGGCCGTAACCGTGATTGATGAAGGCCTTATCTGTTCCGTGTCAACCCCACATAATTGGAGGGTGCTCATAGAGATCACATTTATAGACGCACCAGTGTCCACCAAACATGGGTCTATAGACGCCCCATTTATCTTTACTGCAATACACAAAGCATATTTTTGAGCCTCGTTGGGGGCAAGCTCATGGTGGTGAAATATAATAGCCGGTTGTGTATCAGTCGGCGTCAATACCGACGAGATCTTCTCCACTGGGAGATCCTCATTTACCATAACCTTCTGAAGATACTCCATCAAGGCGTCCTGATGGGTTTTCAACCTCTTGATTAGCTCGAGAATGGAGATCCGAGCTGGTGTTTTATCCAAGTGTTTCAACAGGTCATATTATGTCCCGGGGATAGACTCCTCTGGCTGCTCTTTGGTGTCTTTCTCTGGCTGAGACTGCTCGGGGACCTGACTGTTTTGAGGAAAAATCCGATGGAACATCCTTCCACTACGGAGCACCATGGCTTGTGGGTTTGGCGGCACCTCTACGGAGTTAGGTATGGGGTCTAGTAGGGGTTCAAGGGGTAGTGGTGGAGGAACAATTGAGGAAGCAGGGGCGATGACAAGTGTAGGGGCTCTGATGAGTGGTTTGTCAGGTCGAGGTATGGTGGGAGTGGATGAGATCTCAGATGGACGGTGGATGATAAGGGGTTTGGAAGGTGGAGGGATAGTAGAGGTTGATGGGGCCCCGAATGGGCGATAGGTAATGAGGGGTTTCGAGGGTAAAGGGGTTACAGTAGAGGTGGATGCTGCCTCAGAAAAGCGTTGGATAATGAGGGTTTTATTTGGTGAAGGCGTAGCGGAAATGGATGATGAAGTGGAGGCGTGAGAGATGATGAGAGTCTTTGAGGGTAACGGGGTTATGGTGGAGGTAGATGATATTTGCTGGGGACTTAGTGGGAGGTTAACAGCAGGGATACGGATGAGAGGTCGTGATGGCAGTGGAAATGGGTGAGGCGTTGTTGCCGGTTGTATTACGGGTCGAGAATGGACAGGTGCGGGACGGATAAGGCATGGAGGTTGGTTTGGAACATGATTGGCGACAAGGATAGAGCTGCCTTCCGTATGCCAATCTTGCCCTCTTCCAACTTCCGGGAAGGAAGAGATGGGGTTGACTTGGTGGTTGGGTTGTTGGTGCGCCGGTAATGGATTTTGGAGGATGCCCATGTTTGGCTGTTGTTGTGGTGCCTGCTGAGGCTGTTGTTGTTGTTGTTGTTGTTGTTGTTGTTGATGTGCTTGTTGTTGTTGCTGTTGCTGCTGCTATTGTTGTCTAGGAGGAGGTCTCCTGGCCTTCATTATGGCGACGTATCGCCTCATTTCATCCCAATCTATTTGATGTTCATCATTCATATCATAGATATAATCTCTGAAATGGAAACAATTTTTCACTATATGACCCGGCTGTCTATGGAAGACACAATATCTGGAAGTGTCAACGTTCGTGGGCCATATGGCTCTTTCCTTAGGCAATGTGAGTATATTAGTAGCCATGAGAGCATTAAAGATGTCCGGCAACGACTCCGGCAAAGGTGGGTAGTGAGCTCTCCTAGGGCCGATCGGCCTCCTCTGTTGTTGGGGGCCATAGTCCCCGGGTGGTGGAACCTGATTATATTGAGGAGGTCGCTGTTGTTGTTGTTGGAGATGGAGTGGTTGAGGCATATTATTCTGGAGGAGGTTGTTTTGTGGGGGAGGACGATAGGGTTGTTGACCTTGATGGAAGGGGAGTTGTAGGACTTGTGGAGGCCTGGGGTTGGCTTGCTGGTTGGGATTGCCAACCGCACTCACCAGCTCATTCGTTACGACCCCTTCTGTCACCCCACCTTGGGTACCAGCGTTTGGCTTCCTAAACACCCTTGGCTTTGGTGGCTCGAACATATGCATGAGGGGGGAATCTTTCAGCTGTGTTTGGATATATCGAGCCCTCTCATACAGTTCCTCCATAGTGGTGAGCTTGTTCATTGCCAGGACGTGTCTGAATTGCGGAGTGGCATTAGACACGATCATCTTCACTTGTTCCGATTCCGAAATGGGGTATCTCACTTTCTCTGCCAAGGATCTCCATCTATCAGCAAATTGGACGAAATCTTCGTCTGACTTCATTTTCTCAGCCACTAGGTCGGTAATAGAAAGGGAGGGACCGACCCTTTCCCGATATTTCTGTAGGAATTTTCGTTGCACTACGTCGAAGTTCTCAGCCTCACTCGGCTCCAGGGAATAGAACCATTCTAAGGCGGGGCCATCCAATGATCTCCTGAAGAGATATGCCAGGGATCTTTGATCGTTCTGCCAAAAGGAGGACTCATACATAAAGTCCTTTAGATGAATGAAGGGGTTGCCTATGCCGGTGTACCGTCGGTACGTTGGCATTTCAGAAGGAGGGAGACAGAATACCGGAAGGATTGGTAAAGAGATCTCAGGCGCAGATTTGACATCCATAATCTTTTTGAAATCTTAGAATTGTTCGTCCATCTTGTTCAGCCTATGAAGGAGAGATTGAGTGACCTCATCGTAAGGAGCAGGTTGTGGTGGCCACTGAGGCCTCGCGGAAGCCTGAGAAGGGAATTCCGGATGAGAGGGACGTTGTGGCATGTCAGTAAATGGAACTGACTGAAATGTTGTATGAAGAATTGGTGGAACTTGAGACTGGGGAGGTAATTGGAAAGAGGGAGGTTGCAGACTTATATGCGCGAGAGGGAAAGAGGAAGGGATTGCCTGTGCAGGCTCTTGAGTAGGGGGAACAACTGGTGTTGGGTTTTGAGGAGTAGAAGCAATAGATTTCCCTTTTAGGATGGCCTGAAAGGCTCGAACCTGCTCGGGATTGAGCTGTGTGTTCGCAAGGACACCTAGCAGAGAGGAAATATCTTGCGGCGGGGATGTTTCCCCAACGGTGGTTCGCACCTCATATGAGGGCTCACGGGAGGAACCTGCGTCCTCAGCAGGGACATGTGTCCCTGGTGACCCGGGGTCGGATTCTGACCGTTCCCGGACATTTCTTGATCTTTTTCGGAACGTGAGATTTTGCCGGAACGCAATAACATACACACTCAAACCAATAGCAAAGATTAACAAACAAGTTGATGTTTAACGCCTTTTTTGTTTTCTTTTTCTTTTCTTTTTGTTTTCTTTTTTTTCTAATCTAATGTTCACACCAAAGGAGGGACCTTAGTTACAATATTGATTTCCGCCGTGTGATCTAAGGACACTCGACTCACCACGAATGGGTTGACTATCTCCAGGGAACTTCAGTGGTACAACTAGCCCAGTGAACGAAGAGGGAATCCTTCGATGTCGGGGACTTACGGAGGTCCCGATGAAGGAGATCCTAGTCCGTCGAGAGGAATTCCCGACGGAGAGTCTTTCCTTCACCAAGAAAGGGTGATCCTAAAAAAAGGAACAAAAAAATAAAAATAAAAGGGAGATGATATGCAATGCAGTGCTGAATTTAAGAAGAGATATATAAACAGACAACAAATATATACAACAAAAGAAATTAAACAAGCATCACAACACTCCTTTTCCGTAACAACACGAATCTCTACAGACTTCACAGGGGACTCTGGAGTAATGCACGTAGTGCACGAGGGATGAAATTGGAATGCCAAAAGTGATAGTGGGAACATGAATATAGCGCACGCGGGCGTAATCAGGAGGGGCACACGGGAGTGCCGAGTGAAGGGCACACGTGGGTGCCGATGGCAAGAGTGCTACTGGGAGCACGAATGTAGCGCACGCGGGCGCAATCAGGAGGGGCACACGGGGGTGCCGAGTGAAGGGCACACGTGGGTGCCGATGGCAAGAGTGCTACTGGGAGCACAAATGTAGTGCACGCGGGCGCAATCAGGAGGGGCACACGGGGGTGCCGAGTGAAGGGGCACACGTGGGTGCCGAAAATATTTGGGTAACCAGATAAAATAAAAGAAGTCCCACCGTGATCGCCAAGAGATGTGGACGACGGGATCGTACCAAGGAGAGGGAAGGAAAGGGGACGAGGATGGATTACAGGGTAGTATGAGAAAGGTAGTGGAAAACACGACCTAACGGAAGTGTTATAGTGGAACACGAGAAATCTAGACTTACCCACCTTTCGGTACGGGGCGGAGATCGAGATCCAAAGATCTTCTCATGCAAGCTAACTTCCTCCTCAACAGGCGTAGCCTGTTGTTTCGGGAGTAGCTTTAAAGATACCGGATGTTAGGATGGGAAATGCTGGGACTTTGGGTAACGAGTGAATGCAGAGTGTTGACACAAACAATGGTGATGATGAAAGTAGTGACACGAGAATGGGAATAGGGGGGTACCAATTGGATAGCGAACGCTGAAGAATACTCGGTGAGAGTTATCTCCACCGGATTCGGGAATGAGGGGCAATGAAAATAGGAATACCAACTTACAACAGAATGTGACTCATCATGAAATAATGACAATAATACGAACAAAATGAACATGAATTATAGCAAGATATCACTTAATGGGAGAACTTAACAGTAATATAAAAGAGCGAACCACCACAAGACATTTGTCTTTGCGGGGTTTTTTTATAGCCATATATATATAACAATAAGTATATATACGTTCAACAAACCACCACTTGACGTTGGTCTTTGTGGGATTTTTATAGTAAAGATAAAAGTAATGGGACTAAATGACAGAATGAAAATTATGAAAGGAAACCTCCGCGAGGAACTTGTTCCATCTAGCGGGGTTTGAAAGAAAGGCAGAAGATAAAACCTCCGCGAGGAACTAGTTCCGTCGACGGGGTTGGAATGAAGAACAGAAAATAAAAACCACCGCGAGGAACTAGTTCCGTCAACGGGGTTGGAACAGAAAAGGAATGACAGAAGATAAAATCACCACGAGGAACCAGTTCCGTCAACGGGGTTCGAATGAAAGATAGAAGAGAAAACCACCGCGAGGAACCAGTTCCGTCAACGGGGTTCGAACAGAAAAGAAATGACAGAAAATAAAACCACTGCGAGGAACCAGTTCCGTCAACGGGGTTCGAACAGAAAAGAAATGACAGAAGATAAAACCAACGCGAGGAACCAGTTCCGTCAACGGGGTTCGAATGAAAGATAGAAGAGAAAACCACCGTGAGGAACCAATTCCGTCAACGGGGTTCGAACAGAAAAGAAATGACAGAAAATAAAACCACCGCGATGAACCAGTTCCGTCAACGGGGTTCGAACAGAAAAGAAATGACAAAAGATAAAACTACCGCGAGGAACCAGTTCTGTCAACGGGGTTCGAATGAAAGACAGAAGATAAAACCACCGCGAGGAACCAGTTCCGTCAACGGGGTTCGAACAGAAAAGAAATGACAGAAGATAAAACCACCGCGAGGAACCAGTTCCGTCAACGGGGTCTGAACAGAAAAGAAATGGGGAGGGGAGTTAGAGTCAGTATGGAACCTCCGCGAGAAACTTGTTCCGTTCGCAGGATTTGAATAGAAAAGAAATAACAGAAAGAAAGGGGTGAAGTGTGATCGCTAGGGGCTGAGAACCCCACAGGAAGTGTTCTGATCGCGTTCACCGCCGGAGCGGGAGCAGTGCGGGTCCTCTCTTCCTCTTCTGTCGGCCGGCCGACGAAGAGGGCTTCCTTCGGTTACCCTAATTTTGTTATTCTTTCTTTTTTTGTTTTAGCTTTTGTTGTTGTTTTTTTTTTGTTTGTGTTGCCTTTATTATTTTTATTCTTTTATTTCTTTTAAAGAGACATGAGAAAATGATGAAAGAAATCGAGATGTAAAAGATAGAGAAAGAGAGTGAGGTGTAGAGAATTAAAATTATTAAAGACCACTAGGAAAATATATATAGAGAGAGAGATAAAGACTCTTTTTTAGACAAAAATAGAGAGGGACGGAGGTGGAGACTTAACAATAAATAATAATAGAAAGAGAGAGAAATAGAGTAAAATGGAGAGGGGGACGGTAGGGTACCTCAAAATAGGAGGGAATGATCCCTTCTCATCTCCGAACTGAGGAATAACGTGAGTTCTCTCCTCCTCTTCCTTCGGCTGGCCGAAGGAGATAGTTTCTCTTTGATGGTTCCCCTTGCAGAAGAAAACGAAATAATAAATCAGGATAACGACAATGCAGCATCAATCCCTTGTGATGAATATGATGAAGACATGAAAAAATACGCACCTGGTCGATGTTGTTTTAAACCCCTTTTATACACAAAGGTAGGCAGATGATATGATGAATGATCAAATGAGGGTCTCTCAGGGAGAGAGATGCAATAGGGATGAAAGATAACGCATGTAATGCAATGCAACTAACAAAATAAGAACGAAAATAAGACGAAGAAGTGAGGAAGCTTATTGAGAGACGATTGGCGGGCTCGAAGGAGCTTCTCCAGGACGAGGATGGTGCGAGAGCACGGTGGAGTAGAACGGCTTCTTGTATACTCCGACACCCGGAAACTCGGCGGGGCCTTCCCGATGTCGGTGCCGCCCTGAAAAGAAGAGAGAGAGAGAGAGAGTTCTCTCTTTTTTTTAATCTTTTTTAGAGAGGCATTTAGAAGAGATGACACAAGTGAAAATAGAAGGGGGTGAGGTAAAAGACTTAAAAAAATAGATAATCAAAATAGAAAGGGGGAGGGATAAAAGCTTAGTTATTAAAAATAAAAATACATGTACATATACACATATAAAGCCCCACGTGTGGGCATGGAGTATGGAAGATATATATACATATGTAAATAGATGAAATAGAGGACTTTAATTTACATAAGAGAATAGAAGAAGGGAAAAGGAAATAAAACCCCCTACTTACGTGTGTGTATGCGTGAGTTTCAAAAGAGGAGGAGAATACTAGAGAAGGGGAGACAGAGAAAGATGGAGAGGAGGAAGAGAGAGAGAGAGAGAGAGGGAGAGAGAGATCGAGAGGGAGTAAGAAAAAAGGGTAATAATAATAAAAATATAGAGAGAGGGAGAGATCGTGAGGGGGAGAGAGAGAGCATGTGACGGAGGGAGGGAGGGAGAGAGAGATCGAAAGGGGAGAGAGGAAGAGAGAGTAAAAGAGTGAGAGAGAGAGAGAATAATAAAAAAAGAAAAGAGAAAGAGGAGATCGAGAGAGAGAGAATAATAAAAAAGGAAAAGAGAAAGAGGAGATCGAGAGAGAGTAAAAGAGAGAGGGAGTAAAAAAATGAATAAAAGAAAGAGAGAGAGAAAGATTGGGTGAGAGGGTGAAAGAGAGAGGAGAGAGAGGGAGAGAGAAAATGGAGAGGGGGGGAGAGAGAGAGACGCGAGAGGGAGAGAGAGAGTGAGAATGAGAGAGAGAGTAAAATAAAAAATTAAAAGAGAGAGAGAGACGGAGAGATGGAGAGAGAGAGCGCGAGACGGAGAGAGGGGGAGGGAGAGAGAGGAAGAGAGAAAGATGAGAGACGGAGGGAGAGAGAATGAGAGAGAGACGCAGGGGGAGAGAGAGAGATCTGGCGAGAGGGAGGAGAGAAACTGTGAGAGAAGAGAGATAGTGAGAGAGAAAGAGAAGCAGAGAGGGGGAGAGAGAAAAAGAGAGAAGAGAGACGGGAGAGGCGCGAGAGAGAGTGAAAGAGAGAGAGAGAAAGAGAGATCACGGAGGGGGAAGAGAGAGACGAGAGGAGGGAGAGACAGAGAGAGACGGAGAGAAAGGGAGAAAGAGGGGGTGTCCACGGCGAGCTCGTGTAGGTGAGGGGGACGCGGCGGACGGCGGCCGGTGGAAGGAGGATGGCGACGAAGTCGACGGTGAAGGTGATGGCGGGGTGGAAAGTGGCCGTCAGCATCGTGGAGGATACACTGGCAACGGTGCCGCGGCGGTCGTGAGCACGGGTGCAGGGCGGTGGAGAGGCGCTGTCGGGGAACTTCGTGGCGGCTCGGCGGCGTGGAGCTGCAGGTGACCGGCGATGGTGGAGGATGGCCAGGAACGGCAGCTGCAGCGTGGAGGACGCGGTGGTGGCTCGCGGAGATGCTTCACGCGATGGAGACGGGCGGAGTCGGTGCGGCAGCGACGGTGCTCATGGGCGACGTGTAGGTGGAACGGGCGGCATGGGAAGGCTTCACGGCAGGGGGCTCGCGGGCTCTTGCGAATGGTGCAGGTGCTTGGCGACGGCCCAAGCGGTGGTGACGGCGGCGTGGGCTCGCGGCTGTGTCCTCGGATGGCGGGGGAAGTGGAGGCTCGCGGTTGGACGGTAGAGAGAAGGAGGGTGAGAGTGATAGCAGGTGAGGGGGGTGAGGGAGGCGGTGGCGTCGGAAGGGCTTGGGGCTGGCGGGGACACGGCAGCGGCAGACGGACGACGTGGAGGGAGAGGGGTCTTGCGACTGGGAGAGGGAGTTGACGACAGTTAGAGAAAGAAGGCCAGGGAGAGGAGGGCGGTGGTCGAGCAGAGCAGGGACGAGGTGCGTGCGGGTGTTTGCGGTTGCGGGGACGGTCGACAGTCACGGTGAGGATGGCGGCGCAGTGGGTGGCTCGGTGGTCGGCGGACAACGCAGAGAGGGGGACGGCAAAGTGATGAGGGTTGTGGAGGAGATGGGTTATGAAGTGTTAAAGGGAGAGAGATGTGTGTAGCGAGAGCAGAGGGGTGTGATGAGGTTATGGGTTCTGGGTTAGCAGAGAAGGGCGTGGGTTGCTACTGGGGAGAGAGGTTCTGTGGAGTTGTGGGAGGGGTGGTTCGAGGGGGTCACGGCAGTAGCATGGGGAGGTAGCCGGAGGTGGGAGGGGCGCTCGGACGGCGTGAGGTGAAGAAAGGGAGAGTGAGTGTCGAGGGAATGAGGGGGTTGGGGATGAGAGTGTGAGTGGCAGCCGACAGAAGAGAATGAGCAGTGGGAGAATAATCAGAGAGTCAGAAGAATGGGCTTCGATGGGATCTCCAAAGATGTGTGTATCATGTGGAGTGGGGTTATGGGGTTGTGTATAATACAATGGGTAGGAATAATAGAGAGAATGGGTTGGCAGTGGGGGCTGGGATGTCACGAGTGTGTGAAGAGAATGAGTTTACGTGTGGGGTCAGAGAAAAATTAGCAATGGAGAGGATTAATGCCGGAAAGATGCGAGAAAGAGGGAGGGAAGATTATTAGAGTTATGTGGGGTTTAGAGGATAAGATGAGTGGGAGAAATAATAGAAGTGTAGAGGGAGACCAGATCTGTATGACACGGTGGTGGGGTAGCTGATTTTATTTATTATTATTATTATATTTATTTATTTTATTATTGATTTATCTTTTTATGCATATATTATTATTATTAGTTGTTTTTATATATATAGTAACCATTTATCTTCTTTTCTTTGGTATTTTGTATTTTATGTGAAAATAAAATTATTAAGGTACACAATTATGTATACACAGTTTTTTTGGGGGGGTTTGTATTTATTTTTCTCTTTTTTGTGTTATTATCATTATTATTATTATTATTATTATTAACATTTTATCATTTCTTCATTTTTTTATGCAACCGGGATTATGGAAATCACTCAAATAAGTGAAAATTTTAAGCCGCTTTGGGACATCACGGTGTAATATGAGATTTTCTCACCGTAACGTGGGAAATGGCGTGTCTACATCGTCCAGTCAGTCAATAAAAAGACCCATTTACCTCTGGTGCGGACCTTTCGTCCAGTTAGTCAACAAAAAGACCCTTTCACCTTTGGTTCGGATCTTCCGTCCGACCATACAACAAAAAGACCCCTTACCTCTAGCGCAGACCTTTCGTCCAGTCAATCAGCAAAAAGACCCTTTCACCTTTGGTCTGGATCTTCCGTCCGACCATACAACAAAAAGACCCCTTTACCTCTGGTGTGAAACTTTCGTCCAATCAGTCAACAAAAAGACCCTTTCACCTTTGGTCCGGACCTTTCATCTAACCATACAACAAAAAGACCCTTTTACCTCTGGCGTGGACCTTTCGTTCAGTCAGTCAACAAAAAGACCCTTTCACCTTTGGTCCGGACCTTCCATCCGACCATACTACAAAAAGACCCTTTTACCTCTGGTGCGGACCTTTCGTCTAGTCAGTCAACAAAAAGACCCTTTTATCTCTGGTTCATACCTTTTGTATAGCCACACAACAAAAAGACCCCTCCGCCTTTGGCTCGGGCCTTCGAGCGCAAGAAAGAAGGTGGGCAGAAGAATAGAGAAGGCGGCCAGAGAAAAAAAGGGGTTCCAGAGAAGAGAAGGAAGAGAGAAGGAAGCTTCAAGAGGGGACTTCAGGGAGACTTAGGAAGGGAGAAGCAAAAAGGGAGAGAAGAGTGTGAAGATCAAAGGTGGGTCTCCGTTCGTCAATGCCCAATCCGGGCTACAGTTCCCTTCCCCTATTGTTATCTCTCCCCGTGAATCTCATGTTATTTCCCGGGTTCGCCAGTTTTATAGCATGTATAGTTCTTCTGAAGTTTAATAAAAGAGCAGGAGTTTATCTTGAGTGTTGATCGTCACTATTTGCATCTTCTCCCTCTCCGACTGCATCCTCTGCTTTATGCATTCGTCGCGTGCTTCTATCCGACCCTTTACGTTGGCACGAAATATGCCCTAGGCTACCCAAGGGCGACATCAATGCCATCCCCCTCCCTGGGATCCTTTCAATGAAATGGATATGCCGAGCACCTAATGTATTTGCTATGGGTTTCACCGCCGTTGGGAGCATGCGTGTGTATGTACTCCTGACCATCCCTTGGAATCAATTCTTTCATTGTTACCTCGCTCACAACCATGAGCAGAGGAAAGGGATGTCGTCCCTATATCTTTGACATAGCCTGTTAACTGTTTGAATGTTTACTTTACCCAACCCCTCTGTATGTCGCCCCTCTCTGTGAGCGCCATAGTTTGTGTGCCCACTGCTAACCCCCTTTAGCTAATCACCGTACTGCTTCTTTCCTATGTACGAGTCGTAGTATTGTGTTTCATTGTCTTGAGGATTACAGTCCAGCGACCGGGGAGGGGACATTCCCCATCATGTACTCGCGCTACTCTTTCCTCTGAATTATCATGGGGCCTTAGGATCCCATCTTCCAATGATGCAGAGTCCTAGAAACCACTGAAGGCATACATAAATGGGTCCCCGACCCAACATTAAATCCACATTCCTTCTGGAATGGTGGTGGCTGTGAGCAAGGTACCTCTTGTAGGCTAGCCCTTGAGGTCTCCTCCCATCTCGGCCGTCCCTCTGATCGATATTTTTGACTCATAGAGTATTGGTGCCCCTCGTAGGCTAGCCCTCGGGATTTCCCTCTATCGAAGACCGCCGGTCACCGTTTGGCACTCCCGGCTTTAAGGAGCGTACCCCAAATGCAGTGGGACTATCTCCACTTCTCCCCTGCAACCCTCTAGGCATGGGGAGGTGCTGCCCAATTTTTTACTGAACACTTAGTCTGAATTGTGATGAATTTTCAGCTATAAGTCTATTTTGGACTATGCTTGAGTAGGAACCTCGCATAAGTCTGGACTTGTCATGTTTGCAGGACATTTGGGACCTGAATAAGCTTTTTAATCTTCTTAATTAACATCAAAGTTCCAAGAAAATCACTTGGCCTTTCATTTTAGCCCAAACTAGCCAAACCTGCCCTAATCTGGTGCCGCCCTAAACCGGCGCGCCATTCTCCCCCCCCCCCGCGTCGTTTTAGCCCTACACTCATAATCTATTTCAACCCCAAGGGGCCTAATCCGGCGCGCCCCGAGCACGCCGTTTTAAACCATCTTAACCCCGCGCCGTTTTAGGCCAACCCCATCTACTTATGCTTAGACTTCCCGCCTCTAGCATTGAGGCACATTATGTACTGACCTCAGCCCCAATGTGCATCGACTTTCATCCCTCAGCCTCAAAGGTGCACCGACCTCAGCTGCCACTTGCACAGACTTCAGCCCCAGTTGCACGGACCTTGCTCCACTTGCACCGACTTCATTCCCAACTGCTCAGACCTCCATCCCCGGTTGCTCAGACCTCAAACTTACACATGCATTGACCATCCAACATGCACTGACCTCCTCTCCGCTTGTACCGACCTTATCCCTCCTGCATCGACCTCGGCTCGCTGTTGCACCAACCCGAGCCCTTACTGCACCGACCCGAGCCTCTGTTGCACCTGCATTTGTGTTTGAACATACTTATCTTTGCTGCCTTGCTTGCTCGTTCCGCGTGCATGGTTTCTGAATATCTGTCATCATCTCTAGCATCGGTATATCAAACGGTGATCTGCCAAAGGTCAGACTAGCTCTGACCAGAAGTTCTCACTACGTGTGATGGTGGTCTTCGGACCTGCGTTCTCCACCACGTACCGAGGGCTCCCGGTAGCAAATGAATATGAACTGCATGTTCGAGCTTGTATTTTGCTCCAGCATTATGAATTATCATTCTCGCTGGTTCACTTGATACAGGAATGTCAAGCTATGGCATTTTGAGGTGATTTCTGTCACGCCGTTTTTGGCGATCACTCTGAGTGAATATTAACCGCCTTACTGGCGAATAGTATCCCGACGATCAATAACCTATGGATTATCAGAGCCCCTCGTAGGCTAGCCCTCGGGGTACCCGTCCATTCGGGTTCACCGGCTGCCGTCTTTGGCCTCTCGGCATTTAGGAGTTTGCCCCGGCTACCCCGTGAGTAAGTCTCCGCTTCTTATACCAGACACTCCGGGTCTAGGGGAGATGCTGCCGGATTTTTGCCAGGATATTTGCAAGACTGAAAATAATAATAATAATAATAATAATAATAATAATAAAATAAATAAATAAATAATAAAATAAATAATAAACAAATAAAATGAAATAAATAAAATGAAAAAGAATCACAATGTTACCCGGCGCGGCCTAAACGGACGCGCCCTAATCAGGCGCGGTACCCCCCGCATCGTTTTAACTGCACGCTCTAAACCCTAGTTTTTCCAAGCTCATCGATCTACCCGGCGCGACCTAATCCGGCGCGCACCGGGCTCTCCGCGCCGTTTTAGCTTTTTGATAAGTGTCAATTTTCTATGGTAATTCATCGCATGTACACCATTTTATGTGCATATAATTAGGCAATTATGCATGATCTATCATTAATCTCAACTTCGCATGTAGATCGGACCTTTCACGTAAATTAATTAATTTGACGATTTCATTTAATAAAATGAAGTTGAGAGTCATGAACATTAATTCTCCATTGCATAATTGTGAGCAATTGTGATTCATGTGTACATTATGGTAACTTTCTTGGACTAAATCATAATTATATGTGTGCAGGACACCGAAGGTAATTGCAAAAGAAGCTGGGGGTAAAACTGTCATCTCCACTTTGACCAAGTCAAATAAAGAATTCAAAATATTTTGGTTGGAGGGAAAATAAAGTTCAAAATTTTGAATTCAAATTTTGAAAAGGAAGAATTCCAAGTTTAAGTTTGAAAAGGAGGAAAAGGACATTCAATGTTTGAAAAGGAGATTCAAAGTTGGAAAGGAGGTGCCCAAAGTCCAAGAAAGGGGGTGCCCACCTCCTTTTCCTTTACCCCATGCATCATATTCTACCTAAATCCCAGCCATCCATCTCCTTTTGATATAATCTCAACCCTCTATTGACCCAACTTTCCTTATAAATAGCGCATGACAAGGAGATGAAGGGGAGTTCTTTTTTTTTGTAATTTCTCTCTCAACATTAGGTCACCCATTTCACCCTCTTTTGTTCATCTTCTGCTCCGGCTTTCTTCATGTAAGTTCTTCCATTTTAAATGCTCTACAACTTTTTCTTCTGCATCATCTTCTAATTCTTTTTAATTTTTAAGTTATTTTATATTTTTAATTGTGCTATCATGTTCATCTATGAACCAGTATTTCTCTCTGTTCTTCTCATTATTTCTCCAACTTCTACTTATTTTATCCTCTTTTTGTATTCATAAACGTTCTTTGTTTTTAAGTGTTCTACAACTTCTTCTTATTCATCATCTTCTAATTCTTTCTGGTTTGAAAGTTATTTCTCATTTTTCAACTTGATGTCCTGTGATTTTACTGTTCATATGAGGTGCTAGCCTCTGTTGTTCCTCCGTTTTGAAGCCCTTCGGCTCTTCTTTTCTATCTAAATTCTTCATAAAAGTTTTTTCTCTCTTCTTGATCTAGATTGTCTTCTTCTACCACTTCCTCCAATTCTTCTTCATTTACAAGTTATATTTATTTTCCCACTTTTTTATTTTCTCATCTTCTTCCTTCTTCATCTCCACACAAACCCATCCACACTCCTCTCTACATTTCTCTCCAAAGTGTGTCCTTCACAACTCTCCTTTCACGGAGGCGTGCACATCAAGGTGGGTGATGTTCTAAGACTCGTGACGTGGACGATGACGGCTTCTTCATCCACCTCTTTCCACGGTGATCTCCTTCAAGGCGGAGCGATCCTCTCCAAGGCTTGACGAGGAGGAGACGACGGCATTCATCATCCTTTCATGGCTCTAGTTTCTTCACTTATCTTGTAGTTTATATTGGTTGTAATCTTAATTTTCATATATTGTAATTTTTATTTCTTTAGCAAAAAAAATTATTTTGTCAAATTATGTTCTCTTTTCTCTTTCCCTTTTCCAAATCTCTCTTCTCAATCCCTCTCATATTCTTTAGATAGATTTATTTCCATGCACTTGTATTTTCTTTTAATTTAGACTCACTCAAACTCGTTTCTCTCAAATATAAGAATCTTCCAACACACTTAATTAAAAATCTCTTCTTCCCTGTGGATTCGACCCGTGCTTGCCATAGTACTATATTCTCTTTTGATCATTTTGTGCAAGTTCGGTTTTAAGATTGTTAACGCGCGTGTAGTAACGACATACGCTTCCGCGTTATCAATTTTTGGTGCCGTTGCCGGGGAAGAATGATGAATTTTGATTTAAGACCTTTATTTTCCTTGTGTATATAGGATACTAATAAAACTCTCTTTTCTTTTCTTTTTACAGAATGAAAAGAAAAAAATCAGAAAAATTCAGAGGTAAGTTCTCATTTCTTTCTTAAGTTTTTGAATTGACTATTTCAAAAAAAAGAACGAGGGAGTGTGCATCAAGTAAGCCTTCAAGCTTATTCCTCCCATTTTGTATCATGTTCTTAATGTTCTTGCATATTGTGTTAGATAGGTTCATAAAATAAAAAAAACTCTTCACTTGAACTCAATAAAGGTCTTCATTCCAAGAGTAGAAACCACACCATCCATGTTCTAGGTCATGCATCATTTAGCATAGAATTTTTTTTCTTTTTATTTAATTTCTGTCATTACATTTTAGAGATTACAAGAGGCAAGGTATGTTCTACTTATCCTACTCTAGCATACATATTGCATAAGAATCCCTTGTTTGAAATTATGGTGTGCATTTCATTTCAAAATATTCTAAGGGCAACACCCCTAAATAACATAAGGTCGAGATTTCATCACCCTTCCTTAGCCCACAAATCATATTTTCCCTTGCATCTTTGCATGACCTAGGCCTTAAATAAAAGTCAGTAGACATTGGCCCTAGGGTCACACTGTGATTTTAGTATGATTTGAGTTTACCCTCTTGTGAAAATCGGTGCCTAAGGTAAGACGGTCGGACGGTAAATGCCTTAAGCGGGCTAGTGGTTTGACATAATTAGCTCCCTACGAAAGTAGGGGGAGCCTCCCACTACCCCACCCCTTACCTGGCCGGTGGAAATATTGAGGGTGAACTTAAGTTATATTTTGGTCATTTTGTGAAACCTCATTTGTAGATCTGAGTCGCATCTAGGTCGTCAGGTAATTTATGTGTTAACGTGTTTGTGTATGTAAAAAAAATAAAAAAAATAAATAAATAAATCCTCATCTTCTCTCTCTTCGTCTGAGTCAGTGTTAGTTTCAAAAAAAATTGTGATTATCTAATCCTAATAAAAAAAGAATAAAACAGAAAAAGAGATAAATAAAGGGAAACTAAAATTAAGAAATTACAAAAAAAATTAAAAAAAATGAACAAAAAAATAAATTGTTGAAAAAAATTGAATAAATCTTTCAGGGATCCGACATTTTTTTTTATGGCCATCTATCTTAGAGGGAAACCCAAGCCCATGAAGGAACACTTTATTCCTTCTACTTATAAATCCTCCACTTGTATTAAACTACCTGACATTCTGGTGGATCATTATGAGATTAGCCTCGGTATCATCCAGATACTCCCATCTTTTTATAGGAAACCCAATGAAAATCCTTATGAGCATCTAGATGGTTTTCAAGAAATTTGCTCGCTGGTTAAAATCTAAAATTTTAGTAATGATGCCCTTAAGTTGATCTTATTTCCATTCTCATTGAAGGATAAAGTAAAATGTTGGTTAAGAAGTTTTGGGAAAATTCTTAAGACTTGGGAGGATATGCAGTTAGAATTTTTAAAATAATTTTACCCCATAGTCCGAACCAATA
This sequence comes from Amorphophallus konjac, assembly GCA_022559845.1. Taxonomy (NCBI): domain Eukaryota; kingdom Viridiplantae; phylum Streptophyta; class Magnoliopsida; order Alismatales; family Araceae; genus Amorphophallus; species Amorphophallus konjac. The sequence continues at coordinate 123,857,373 of CM040121.1, forward strand.
TTATGAGAAGGGCAATTTTGGGATTTACTCAGTTTTCAGACGAGCAAATTTATGAATCTTGGGAAAGGTTGAAGGATTTTTTACGTCAATGTCCACATCATGGGTTACCCAAATGGCAAATTATGTTTGTATTTTATGAGGGATTATCTGATCTTGATAGACAAATGGTGGATACATGTTGCGGAGGGGTGTTCATAAACAAGAATGAAGATGAGGCGTATGATCTGTTTGAAATTTTGAGTGAAAATTCGATGAATCATGCGTCAATCTCATATCATAAACAATCTGTAGGACTTTCCAGACAGCCTGAAAATCCAACACAAACTCACAAGGAAGCTTGTGATTTCTGTGCCAGTCTCACTCACCATGTGAGTCACTGTCCTACTATAGCCCAACTCCCACCGGTCATCCAAGCTCAAGTCTAAAATACCTTAGGGTTCTCTTAGCCCAAGTATGATACCCTTTCAAAAGATTCTAATCTTGGCTGGAGTACTCACCTAAATTTACCTTGGACGGACCAACCAATTCAAGCCCATTTATCAACACCTTCACCCCAAGAAACTCACGAGCAACCCATGTGCAATCAACTTCAGTCTAACTTATCTCACCCAAACATTCAAAGAAATATCGATATTAGGGGTGATTCACTAGGCCACTACTTTGAATCTCAAGTCATGTACTCTCAGTCTACTTACCATGGCCCTCCTTCAACATTCAACCAACCCCCTTCATACGTGAATGATGATGATGATGATGACCTGATGCCTACCATTTTGGCTCAAGATATAACTATTGAGAGTGAGGGGGAGTGCACTCGTAATACCATGATGGAGGATGAGAAGGAAGTAAGGGGTGGATTGGAGGATAAAAATGATCATATTGATATCGTCACCCCCCCTATGAATGTTTTGAGATTGAGAATATCACTGTGAAGAATAGTGACCCACACAACTCAATTGAGGATATACATGACGAGGAGGATTGCTTTGTAATCAACAATCTTGGTAATTTAATGACAACAAATTCTGAATATCCTCTTCCCCTGGAAGAACATGATGAGGGGCCTTGTTGGAAAAAATTACATTTCATCTACCGACCTCATTTCTGAAAAATTTGATTCATAATCTTCAGTTGAGTGATGAGGCTGATGATGGATCCATCTTAGAGAAATTCACCTTTTATCTGACCTATGATGAAAGGGCCGGGCTGGAAATATTTACATTTGATCTTCCCACCTCATTATTGAAAAGTCTGATTGATAATGTTCATTCGAGTAATGAGTGTGATGAAGGGTCCTTGTTAGAAAATTTCACATTTGATTTGACCCTTGAGCCCTATCCAATGAAGTTTGAATCTTTGGATGAGTTAGATCCTTGTCTCACTCTTCCTTCCAATTTGATTCCCCCGACAGTACAGACTCTCCACTATGACATTCTAGGACCTGAGGGGGACGTGCCAATCACATTCACCTTTGATTTAACTTCCCATCAAGAAAACCAATTGATTACTTCCCTTACTGCTCATGAGGCTGTTACTGAGAGGAACGTGGCTAATAATACCAATCTTATTCATCAGCCACCAGTGTCTGATCAAGTTACCATAGAGGAAGTCATCACAAAAAGGTTAGTCAGGCAGAAAGATGCAGGACAAGGGGAACAATGGGTTGATGTTGGGCAAGGGTTCAACCCCGATCTTGACAGATTATTAGCCATTGATTATTTCTTGATCCCTAAAGATGACAATTGGCTCACACACATGTTTAAAATTAAAATCAATAATGTGCGCGTCCTACCTATTTCTAGCCCCAGTCCGCACATGCTTACTCTTGTCTTCCAATGGTATGAGGGCTGGAATTTGAAGGAGGACAAGATCACTTGGTGGCTCATTCTAATGACACACGTTGGTTAGTGAGCTTTCATGCGTCTGGCTGAAGACGTTAAACTTAGCGCTTCTTGGGAGGTAACCCACATTTTCATGATTTTCGTGTGCTAATAAATGACTTCTTGGGAGGCAACCCAAGTTTTTATTGTGATTTTATTTTTATTTTACAGGTGTGAATAAAGGATAAGTTGGGGGGAGAGCGAAGAATGCTTACACCTATGCCTAGCCTTCAAAAGCCAAAAATCACCTTTCATTCAAGCAAGGATGCCCGTCGAAGATCCCTTCCGTCAGGTTGTACCATTCCTTCACAAAATTTTATGTCTACATTATTTATTATTTTATATTGTTCATGCCATTGAGGATAATGTCATTTAAATTGGGGGGACGAAAATCATGTTGCACATGTTGCATTCATATGCAACCTCATTTAGCTAAAAAAAAATTGACAAAATAAACCACATAAAACCCATTTTGAGTTTCATTATTCATTCTTCCATTGAGAGTAATTCTAGAATAGAAATGACTGGATAAGGATGATGGAAAACTGATTTAATTTAGCCATGGAAAATTGATCTAAGAATCATTTTAAAGTTCATGTGCACTTTAGAAAAATGAAAATCACTTTGCACGCTAATGAAACATGACCGGACAAGCCTTCTGCTATTTTGGGTATGTTACCTGATATTCTGCACTTCGTAAAGAAGAGATCTTTTATAAGCTTTCTGCCAAATTATCTATCAAAAATTAGTGCAATAGCACAATTGAAAAAAAAATAAAAATTTAAGAAAAAGGCACCATGAAAAATGCCCCGAATCTGAGTAACCGGGCCTACTTCACCTAAGACATGTTGAGATTCGCGTCAAAAGGAAAAGGGAAGCTTGATCTGTGAAACTGGGCCTGCTTCTCCTAAGGTAATAGTTGAGGTTTGTGTTAAACAGTGAAGGGTAGTGCAGCATCATGTGTGTAGAAAAAATAAAAAGATCCCTAAGGGACAAAGCAATAAGGTAGACAAATAGTATTCTTAATGCTCTGATGAAGAAGTGCAGGGTTGAAAGGTATTTGCCTGGAATAGCGAATGGGGGATGCAATTATCTAAGCTGTGGATTTGGTAGTTATACATGCACAAGTGCTATTGAGCTTTGATTTGAATTCTTGATCATGTACTATTAAGTTCCCACATAAGGCTAGTGTGCATTAATGATTCCAGATTCCTAATCTTTGGTTGATTCTATGAAGGGAAAGCTGGATATGAGAGTATGGATTTTATAAACTCTTGTTAGTCTTAAATTTTAATTTATTTTACATTGCTAAGGGACTAGCAATGAGTAAGTTGGGGGTTTGATAAGTGTTCATTTTTATGTTAATTCATCGCATGTACACCATTTTATGTGCATATAATTAGGCAATTATGCATGATATATCATTAATCTCAACTTCGCATGTAGATCGGACCTTTCACGTAAATTAATTTATTTGACGATTTCATTTAATAAAATGAAGTTGAGAGTCATGAACATTAATTCTCCATTGCATAATTGTGAGCAATTGTGATTAATGTGCACATTATGGTAACTTTCCTGGACTAAATCATAATTATGTGTGTGCAGGACACCGAAGGTAATTGCAAAAGAAGTCGGGGGCAAAACTGTCATCACCACTTTGACCAAGTCAAATAAATAATTCAAAATATTTATTTGGAGGGAAAATAAAGTTTAAAATTTTGAATTCAAATTTTAAAAAGGAAGAATTCAAAGTTTAAGTTTGAAAAGGAGGAAAAGGACATTCAATGTTTGAAAAGGAAATTCAAAGTTAGAAATGGGGTGCCCAAAGTCCAAGAAAGGGGGTGTCCACCTCCTTTTCCTTTTCCCCATGCATCATATTCTACCTAAATCCCAGCCATCTATCTCCTTTTGATATAATCTCAACCCTCCATTGACCCAACTTTCCTTATAAATAGCCTATGACAAGGAGGTGAAGGAGAGTTCTTTTTTTTTTTTGCAATTTCTCTCTCAACCTTAGGTCGCCCATTTCACCCTCTTATGTTCCTCTTCTGCTCCGGCTTTCTTCATGTAAGTTCTTCCATTATAAATGCTCTACAACATCTTCTTCTACATCATCTTCTAATTCCTTTTGATTGTTAAGTTATTTTGTATTTTTAACTGTGCTATCATGTTCATATGCGAACCAATATTTCTCTCTGTTCTTACCATTATGTCTCCAACTTCTAGTTATTTTATCCTCTTTCTGCCTTCATAAAAGTTCTTTGTGTTTAAGTGTTCTACAACTTCTTCTTTTTCATCATCTTCTAATTCTTTCTGGTTTGAAAGTTATTTCTCATTTTTTAACTTGTTGTCCTGTGATTTTACTGTTCATATGAGGTGCTAGCCTCTGTTGTTCCTCCGTTTTGAAGCCCTTCGGCTCTTCTTTTCTATCTGAGTGCTTCATAAAAGTTCTTTCTCTCTTCTTGATCTAGATTTTCGTCTTCTACCACTTCCTCCAATTCTTCTTCATTTACAAGTTATATTTATTTTTCCACTATTTTATTTTCTCATCTTCTTCCTTCTTCATCTCCAGACAAACCCTTTCACACTCCTCTCTACATTTCTCTCCAAAGTGTGTCCTTCACAACTCTCCTTTCACGGAGACGTGCACATCAAGGTGGGTGATGTTTCAAGACTCGTGACGTGGACGATGACGGCTTCCTCATCCACCTCTTTCCACGGCGATCTCCTTCAAGGCGGAGCGATCCTCTCTAAGGCTTGACGAGGAGGAGACGACGGCATTCATCATCCTTTCATGGCTCTAGTTTCTTCACTTATCTTGTAGTTTATATTGGTTGTAATATTAATTTTCATATATTGTAATTTTTATTTCTTTAGCAATAAAATTCATTTTGTCAAATTGTGTTCCCTTTTCTCTCTCCATTTTCCAAATCTCTCTTCTCAATTCCTCTCATATTCTTTAGATAGATTTATTTCCATGCACTTGTATTTTCTTTTAGTTTAGACTCATTCAAACTCGTTTCTCTTAAATATAAGAATCTTCCAACACACTTAATTAAAAATCTCTTCTTCCCTGTGGATTCGACCCGTGCTTGTCATAGTACTACATTCTCTTTTGATCATTTTATGCAAGTTCGGTTTTAAGATTGTTAACGCGCGTGTAGTAACGACATATGCTTCCGCGTTATCACTTTTCCTCTTTATCAATATCTATATGTAAAAAAAAACAAATAGCACGCCGTTTCACCATCTCTTTTCACCCCCACGCCGTATTTACTTTACACACTCGAAAACACACCCGCATGTTCAAAGAAAACCACGCCGTTTTTAACCATTCACACTCACATGTAAGCCACGTTACACGTGCACCTCTTTCACTAAAGACAAAACACATTCAACCTATACACCCATCTCCAAAACATATTCACAACCGCTAATGCCCCATTTACACTAAACCTCCATTAATGCTAAACACTCGTCAACCTTTAAACAAACACCCACGTTTAATACATACCCCATCCATACATAGAAATATATATAAGAGAATAAGAAAACAAAAACCAAACTAAAAGAAACCAACACATACGTCCAACCACCCCCCCTGCCATATATATATGTATATATATACATAAAAGGAAACAAACCATGAAACAAAGAAAAACTCTCATTCAAAACTAGAGAAATAAAAATGACTAAAATAAAATAAAACAAATAAATAATATGTGACAAAATGATAATAAAATAATAGAATAAAATAATAAAAAAGGGAATAAAAAATATAAAAAATAAACAATAAAAAATTGATTAATGAATAATTGTCAAATAAATATCAATAAAGGAAATAAAAGATGTATGCATCCAATAAAAATAAACAAACAAACAAAATAAACAAAATGAATAAATAAACAATGAGTAATGAAAAGGGAGAGATATAAATAAAATAAGAACAAAAAATTTAAGGAAAAGAAACACATTCATGCATCCAAAATAATAACAAGAACAAATAAAGAATAGTGAACATGATCATGTCTCCTCCGGAGCTCTCACCTCCTCTACACCCCGGGCATGGGAATATTGATGACCCCCTGAAAGGTCGTGCCTGCACCTCGGGATTAATCCTATTATTGCCACATCATGACCTTGTCCGAGGCCGATAAGCTGTTGAATTCAATTCGTCTCGACTGGGTTTTCGCCGCATCCCCTTAATTTTTAAATTTCAAATTTACCATACCCGGGCATACATTGTCCCGATGATACACGAGTCTGCCCGAATACGGTCATACTCGGCCCACCTCATGGGCCCATATGTATGCACCGTAACGCTATGTGCAATCTCAAAATAAAAAGGTAACGACTAATCGACAGCCCTGTGAGTGATAGGGATTGCCAAAGTCTTCCCTATATTTACAAATAAACGATTAGATGAGCAATAAACAATAATACTAAATACCACCACCTTGCATGCCTGCATGATCTGACTCTCTGATATATCAAATGGTGATTAGCGGAAAGTCAAGTTACGGCCGGCCGAAGGCTTTCACTATGCGTGATGATGGTCCTCGGACCTAGGTTCTCCGCCCTGTACCAGGAGCCGACCTAATAAATAAACACTACTATATTGTGTGTTTGCATGCAATCACATTATTTATATATTCTACGTGTCCCATGGCCTCTTTATTTTGGCGATTAATCAAGGGTTTTCCTTCTTCTGGAAGGATGTAATTAACGTCGTAGCTTTTATGGTACGGTGGGTTTTGGGTCCTGACACGATCACCTATAATCGTCTGGTTAGTCAGACGGTGCGCATAATAAACTTGTCACTAAGTGACTGGCATGCCCTACGTAAATAAACCTTTAATAAATAAACCAAATAAATCAATCAATAAACCGATATTTTAATAAAATCAGTCTCCACAGCGATACTCATATATGTCAGAGAAATCTGGAGCATTCTTTCTCATCTGGATACTATTACTCACATTTTTAGATAAGCAAATTCGGTAGTTGATTTATTAGCTTCTTTAGCTTGCACCACCAAGTGTAATTCTTTTTTTTAACATCATGAGCTACCTAAAAACATTAAGATAAGTGATAAGGGACGGGATGCAACTCAATGCCAATTTAATGCAAACCTGAGACTCTAGGCAAACTCGCGACTCGTCCCTAGCGAGGGAAGCGTGGGGATGTGTGCGGTTGAGAAATCGACAATGAGTCTGGGGTGGTCTACTCTCCTTCGTGCCCAGATCGGGTCATGGAATGGGTCACGTGCACTCTCTGACAGCGGTGATAAAAAATATCGAGCTAGATTATCCTATCACTCTCTCATGCAGCGGTATTCAAGAATACATACGAGATAAGGAAATGCGATAAAATGGTGAAGCGAGAACGATACCTCCACGCTCCGGGCGTGGGGAAGGCGATCCCCGCCAAGACTCGTACCCCGGTACAGTAAAATTATCAAAAATTACATAAATATATTTTACTACCCACACCACGCAGGGAGGTAAAGGGCTATACGTAGGACCCCGGAGTATCAAGCTCACGTTAATGGGCGGTGTTTTGAGGCAGCTTCGTCGATGCCGATGCGTTGCTACTCGGTGCTGGCCGGACGTCGTGCGCTGGCAATCTGGCTGATCACGCTCCGGTCGGAGGGCCGATCGGGCTGGAAGTTGTACCGTTGTGAAGAGGACTCCTAGAGGAACGATCTCTGTGGGGAGAACATCTTGGATCGCCTTGTGGAAGGTGAGGCGACCTGATTTGTGAGGCGTTGTTGTTTGTTGTCCCGAACCTGCTCTGCAGTTTCAGAGCCGCGTGACCCGGCGAGAAAAATTACTGCGGTCAGATCCGATGTCGGATCGACGCGAAATCAGCGCCGTTCCGAAGCTCTTTCGTAGATCTAAGAGAACCTTGGGTTACAGGAATTTTTCTGTCTCTGTATTTGCCGTGGTGGATTTTTGAACAGGTAAACTCCCTAACTCAGAACAGACTGGGCAAACTGGGATCTGCCTAATAATGAGGTTGACCAAGGGGTAAACGGTGAATCCTGGACTTGAAAATTTTATGGATAAGAAAGGGGGACGTGAGAGTCACGCACAAATTTTTTGGTAATTTTTGGAGGTGGTTTGAAGGGTGGAATGGATTTTATGGCAGGGGTGGTCTGATCTGGACTACAGGGGACAGAACAGAATCCGATTTTTGCAAAGGTTTTTAAGGGGGGGTAAACAAACTCCTAAAATCATAAAAAAAGTTGTGGAGGAGGGATTTGATGGACAGAAATCCTAGCCCAAATTTTAGATCGATCTAAAATTGGGAAAGGGGTGAAAGACACGAAATGGTGGGTTGCTCGGAGGTGGATCTGCACAGGGACAGATTGTGTAGATATGGAAGATTACGGTGGAACGGGAAGCAAACAAAGGTGGATAAATGTGGGAATTTTTATGGAGAGGGGGAATTACGTGGGGAACGCACCCTCAAATTTTTAGATCGATCAGATCTGTGGATTGGGAGGAAGAAATTGGGCTCCAAGCAGCTGTCCAGCAGAGAATAGAATGGAGACGGCGAGGCGGTGGTGGTGCGACAGCAGCTCGATGGTGGCGGTGGCGGCGGTGTTGAGCTTCTCACTCAGAAATGGACCTGATAAGGAGGCTTCTCACCTCAGAGGGGGCTGCTTTCTCAGCTGCAAGGGGTGGGAGAGGAGAGAGGGGGCTGCGCCCTTGGCCTCTTCAGCAAAAATGCTGGTTTTTCTTTCATTAATTCTATGGAAATCATAAAATACAAGGGTTATATAACTCTAACTAAACGACCTAATTAACCCCGGATCTAGGGTTAGGGAGGGGCAATTAGAGGATAGGAGATTCTTCCCCCAAATGGTCAAATTAGTAGAAACATAAAAAATTGCTAAAAGGGGGGAATATTTAATTCCCCCACATGGGACAAGAGAGGGGGGCGCCCCCCTCTTGGTGGTCAACAAATGCAACTTGGTCCAAGTTCTACCTTGGACCATGGACCACCCCTATGGGCCCTAGAGAAGCTAGGTGGCCCAATGGGAGAGCGGGTGGGGGTCCCGTCAGACCTTCAAGGCCTTTTATAAAGAAACCCACTAATTCCTAAGGACTAACACATTGGATTATACTTGCCATACAAGTATAACCCATTTGACTCAAGGATATAAATGCAAATAAAATGTTAGTGGCCTTGCTTTCATGTCCCATCAATTCTCCCCGGGTGGGAGAAACTCAACCCCGTCGAGTAAGGGGGTGCGGCTACTCATGTGTCACTCCGGCGGATTTGTATCACTGCTCGGGTGATCCACATGTCGTCAGGTGTGGGGGTCATGCTCTCCACCATACCAGGTAGCGCGAGTACGCTCCACTCCTAATAATTGTCACCTATTCATCCCGTATATGTTCTATATGCTCACACTGCTGTGGGAACGAGGCTAGTGGTGGACACTCTAGGGTGGGGTCACTCTCAAAGGGAGTAGACGGCTCGAAGACTCACTGGGAATCACCGCTGGGTCCCTTAGGTGACTAGATTCGAGACATTTGAATTGTGGAGTTGATCCCATATTCCTCGAGTAAGTCCACAACGTACGCATTAGATCCGACTTGCCTCACACTTGAAAGGGACTGACACCTGTGAGCTTGCATTAGACCGACTCAACTTGACGTATGCAGACTCACTATGCACTCGACAAATGTATATATAGACTCTTGACAAACTGGACAAATAAATAAAAAAAACACAACATGACTCTAGACAAACCTACTATTAGATCGACCTATACATATGCAATGGTGGCCCAGGACATCTGAATGTGTGACTTGCATACACACGATGCAACCAAATGTTGATGGAATCATGGAATCCTAGACATCCCAAAATGCACCACTCATGCACTGACAACCTTTTGGATTTGAGAGGTTTGGGAGGTTTGGGTGGTTTGGGTGGGCCAGGAGAGCCGAATTCACTTTCTTCATTTTCCCAATGAACGGGCTCCTTGCCACGTGTAGGATGATTGGCCCGTGTGGGAGGGGTGTGATAAGGGACTTCCCTGAAGAGGTGGAATGGAGGTTGTGGGTCAAGAGGCTCACTATGGAAGGGGTCGAAGGGATCAAAGAATGTGTGACCCCTCGAGATGGGTTCCCTCATGACATGGTCCCATGTTTGGAATACTTGAAGGTGTAAATGATCACCTTCATTCATTGTGGTGGGTGGGACGGTGGTCATATGTAGAAGATATGGTTCCTCCCTCGGGATAAGGAAAATGGAGTTAGGTTCAGCCGGCATGGGGAGGAATAAAAGAACCTCCGTGGTGACATGACCCATGGTGCACATGGAGGTAATGGAGCCCAAAGCGGGATGGGTGAAGCTACGACTTGTGAGTTGGTCGAAGCCTCGGGCCAACATGGACGTCAACTTCATTTGCGAGTCTAATCCCTTAATAAGGTCTTCTAAGATATCAACATGGTGAGAAGATCGAAAAGTGGGGTGGAATGAGTTGATGGGCACTATTTGTAGTGCGGAGTCCATGGATGGGTAGCAAGGTGCTTTAGGGACCAAGCATTTCTTAAGCCAGCTAAGTAGTGGCTTGTCAATGATTAGCTTCCCCGTTAGAAGTACGGGTGGCTCTGGCTAAGGTGGCTCCGAATAAAGGAAAGAAGGTGAGGCTTATAGTAAAACTTCTCCCTCGGATAGGGAGATGACGTCCTCCATGGGGAGAGGACTTGGGGATGTTGTGCCCCTGTGGTCTTGATGTTGTGCCCCTTAGGCACAAGAATGATTTGATGATAGCAATGCCATTTTGTTTTAATGATAGCAACAAAGTGAGTGCATTTCTGTGCAATCTTTATTCTTGAGCATTCTGCATATGATAGCAACATGAATGAAGATGAAATAATGTTTTGATTGCATTGTCTATACATTTCTTTGTTTAGTCTGGACAGTAGTGGGTCGACCTCTTTCCAGATGGGTCGACTCCCCATTTTTGCATGTCTGTACATTGCATTTGCTCATGCCTTAGAGTCTATACATTCATGTGCACAGTTCATGCTACCAAGTCTACACATTGCTGGTGCGAGTAGTTAAGTCCATACATGGCTAAGTCTGTACATTGGATGTGTCACAGACAAAGTCTATACTTTCGTCACCATGCACATCTGACTTGAAGTCTGTACAGCCCAAGTCTGTACAGAGTCTTATTCATTCGTGTGCTTCATGAATATTCAAGTCTGTACATCGATGCATGCTTTGAAGTTCAAAGTCTATACAGTGCACTGTTGTGGTTGTGCATCGTTTAGAACAAGTCCACACACTGCACTGTAGCTGCACGAAGTGATGTAAAGTCTATACATCGCAGCATGCATTCATTGTTAAAGTCTATACAGACTTCAGCGTCTCGTTCATGCATTGTTCATGAAGTCTGTACAGTGGACTGTGTCTTTGTGCATCATGTTAAGTCTATACATTGCACTGTTCATGCACAGAGTCTGTGTCTCATGCATCGTCTATGCAAAGTCCATACATTGCATTCAGAGTCTGTACAGCGTTCGTCTCAGCCAGCGTCTCATGCTGCGTCTTAGGCAAGTCTGTACATTGCACTGTAGCTGCATTGTTTCACCTGAAGTCTGTGCATTGTCTCAGCCACCGCCTCATTCAGCGTCTCACGCTTTCAAAGTCTATACACTGGTCGGTGGATGCAAGTCTACACATTCGACTGTTCAGCCTGTGACCAAGTCTGTACAGCCAGGGAGACTGTTAAGTCTATACACTCATTCACTGTAGCTTGCACGAGGTGAAGTCGGTAAATTGGCCTTAGAAGCCTTTACCTACGTTGCACTTCAAAGTCTATACACTCGCTGTCTTCCATTGTTTCAAGTCTGTACAGCCTTTCCGTTGGAAAGTCTATACATTGGTCGCTGAATGATCTTCAAGTCTATACAGACCTTGATTCGCTCAAGTCTGTACATCGGCCTGCTATCTTTGGCAAGTCTTCACATCGTGAAGTCTATACACTCAACTCCTTCACACTTCAACAAGTCTGTACAGCGGCTGTCTTCACATAGGAAGTCTGTACAGCCGTTCACCTTGTGAAGTCTAGACATTTGATGTGCATGGTCTTGAAGCATTTAGGAAGTCTGTGCATTGGTCTGCTTTGCATTGCATGAAGTCTATACATTTGTCTGCATTGCATTGCATGAAGTATATACATTGCACGAGCTGAATGCTTTCTAAGTCTATACATTACATTGCATTGCATGAAGTCTATAAACTGCATTGCATTGCATGAAGTCCATACACTGCACGAAGTCTGCACATCGTGTGCTGCATGCTCGTCTAGTCTATACACTGGCTAGTCTGTACAAGACTGCAAGTCTATACACTGGCTGCTGCATTCTCATGAAGTCTATACATCCGATAGTGTAAGTCTATACATCGCCCAGTGTCATGCTTACATAGTCTGTACAACGCCTGCTTTACACACTCAAAGTCTACACATTGAATGTTAGCATGCTCGCACACACTAAGACCATACATTGAATAAAGTCTGTACAGTGTCTCACATATACAAAGTCTGAACATCGCCTCATGCATTATCTTCAGCAAAGTCTGAACATTGCTTTAGATAGCTTCAGCCAAGTCTATCCATCGACTGGCAGTCTTCATGCTAAGTATATACATTGCTTCATAACGTGAAGTCTATACATGCCTTGTCCTCACATTGCAAGTCTACACACTGCAGTGCCTTCATTAAAGTATGTACAGGGTTTATACTTAACCTGATAAACTGATGACTTATTCATCTGTCCGACAGGTGCCTCTGCTCGTGAAGCTTAAGGAGGGCACGTGATCCGAGGCTAGAAGACCTGACCAGATGATGACACGTGTGCTGAAGCAAGTCTGGATGCTGCCACGTGGTCCAAAATATTTGGGCGGGAACTGTGGAGAACACGCGCCCACGGGCTACTGCTGCTGCTGCTGCTGCGTACATAAGGAAGCCTTCTTCCACAGAAGAAGACTGATTGAAGTGGCAAAGTATATATAGAGAGAATAGAAGCCAAGAAGCAGCAGAGAGCCACGATCAAAAGAGAAGAAGAAAAACAGAGAGAAAAAGAAAAGAGAAGAGGGCAGAAGAAAAAAAAGGAGAGCAGAGAAGAGAAAGATTGCGTGAGCTGAGAAAAAGAAAGAAGAGGAAGAAAGGAAGAGAGGAGATTGTTCTATTGAAGATCTGTTCAGTCTATTCGTGGATCAAATCCAGAACGACTATGCTCATTGAGAGCTATATTTCTTGCGTGTCATTTCCAGCTTTTGTCGCTATGCTTTTTATGTTTTCTTATTTTTCCTTTTGTTACTCCTGTTGCTATTGTTCTTCCGATTCTCAGTAGTGAGGTCGGGTTCCTCCTGTGGACTCAGGAGAAGGGAGATCTGATCTCCGGTTCTGGGCTTGTGGGTTGCAAGTCCAGGGGTCCCTCCTGGTCTGGAGGAAGAGAGGTCTGCGACCTCTGGTTTGCTGGTGACTGGGAGTCACTGGTGGGGTCCCTCCTGGTCTGGAGGAAGAGAGACTTCGGTCTCTGGTTTCCAAGTGGCTGGGAGTCACTTGGGGTGTCCCTCCGGTCTGGAGGAAGAGGGGAGACTGTTCCCCTGGTCAAGCTGTGTGGCAGCAAGTGTTCGCAGACTGAGTCTGCTTGTTTCTAGCGTTAGCTAGTGAAGCCTCACTCCGGTTGGGAGTGAGGGGTGGATGTAGGTCTGGAGGACTGAACCACCTAAAAAATTACTTGTGCAGTGGTTTGCCTTGCGTTAGCTCCATATCTTCTACCACCCTTCACAGGTTGTCTGAGCTTTCATATTGCTATCTGTGCTGCAGGTTGATTACCTTCTTCTGCTTCCGCTTGTTAATTGTTTAGGCGCGCACTTCATATTTGTTCCTTGGTTCAAAAGAGTATTTGATCAGATATTCAGATTGTCTATTCGCCTTGATAGCATTCTAGATTTTATTGAGCGAAAAGTTTTTAAGGGTGGGATTCATTCACCCCCCCCTCTGAATCCAGCGCACCGATCCTATCAATTGGTATCAGAGCGGTGTCTGCTTAGAAGGTCCAGCGACCTGCAGATCCGATCTTGCAGTCTTCGGTGCTAATTTATTTTTAGTGCATCAATATTCCTGTTGCATTGAATCTATCTGCTATCTGTTTCAATGGCTTATCCACCCATCTTTAGTGGTTCTGATTTCAACCAGTGGCACAGTGCTTTACGTGCTTATGTTAAATCTGTTGATCCAGACCTGTGGAAAGTGATTTCACATGGTCCTCATAAATTACCAAAGAAAAAGTCCAAATGGACTGATAGTCACGAATCAATGTATGAGGAGAATCAGACAACTATAAATCTGATGAAAGCAGCCACTGACAAAGCCTTTCACTCATGTTTCCTTGATTGCAGATCTGCAAGGGATATGTTGGAGATGATGAAGAGAGTCGGGAAAGGAAATCAAACAAGCTGCATGATGGCCAACAGAAGTAATCAAGGTGGCAGCGATCAAGGCAGCAATCAAAGTGAAGACGATAATGATGAGGAGGTAAACCCTTTTGAGAACTATACCTTGGATGATTGGGAGAATTCATATGCTGAATTATTAGAGTCTCATGAACATTTAAGAGAACAATACAAAAAATTGAAGAAGAATAGTAGGTCAGACAGTTTCAATTCTCCACGTAAAAACTGTGCTGAACTGAAAAATGTTCATGATGCTTTTATGTCTGATATTCAAATGTTGAAGAAACAAATTTCATTGCTGAAAATTGAAGATCAAGATCATGTAAAAGAAATCTCTGAACTTGAAAAGAAGCTTAGCCTAGCTAGTCATGATTCTGTTCAGAGTAAGGATTTGCTGAAAGAACTTGAATGTGTTAAATCTGACTTAAACAAGCTGAAAAATGAGAATGACTCTCTCAGAAAGTTTTCCAAAGAAAATGAAGAACAATTAGAGAAACTTAAACGAGAGAATGATTTGTTGATTGAAAATTTTAATGCCATAAAATCTGTAAACATAGAATTATAGAAAGATTTTGAAAAACAACAAAAGGAATTGAAGGAGTTTGAAGCTAGGAGAGAAAGCATGGTTAACTCAGAAGATCAGACTCTAATAAATGAGTTAATTCAGAATGACAAGCTTAAGGAAGAAAATGAGAAGTTAAAATTGCTGAACTCTTCAATATCTGAAAGACTTCTTACTTTGGAGAAAGGGAAAGTCATCTGTACAAATGAGACTGAAGAGGTAGATGAGCTGAGAAAGGAAATTGAAGAATACAAAACAGCTAACAAGGTTTTGAATGAAGCTGTCAATTGTAGTGAACAAGAGATCGCTAGTTATGAAATATACATTGCATCTCTTGAAAATGAAATTCAGGATTTGAAAAGCTCTTTGTCTAAATTTGTTGATGGACAAGAAAATCTGGACAGGTTGTTAGGAGTTAAGGCTAATACTCAAAAGGAAGGGCTAGGCTACAACAATGTCAATAAAAAGGCTTTCAAAAACAAGTTAATGACATCTTTCGTCAAAGCTTCAGATGTAGCCACCACCTCAGAAAATAAACAACCAAATGTTCAGAAGAATCAGAAACAAACTGGAAAAATGGAAAAGGTCAGTCATGTGAAGAAAGGATTGAATCACATTGAAAATGTGCATGCTGTAAAACACACTGATACACCTAGACATGCACATAAAAGGGAAATCATGAAATGTCATTACTGTCACAAGATTGGCCACTTGATGCATGAATGTAATTTAATGAAATCAGATGATCTGAAAGCTAGAAAAATGCATGGTAGGGATTCACCGGTCAAGTTCCCTATCCCTCAGAAAAAGAGTGTCACATGTTTTAATTGTGATAAAGTAGGACACACTACTGCTCATTGCTGGTTTGCAAGTGGTAAGAAAAAATCATGTTCATTTCATAAAAAATACTTTGCAAATCAGCATGTTTTTAATAAGAACAAATCTATTTCAAAGGACCAGCACATCATCTGTTTTAACTGCAACAAAAATGGTCACAAGGCCTCTGAATGCTGGTCAGGTTCCTTTAGAAGAAATTCTCTCAATTGCTCTCACTGCGGAAAGCATGGCCACACAGTCAAGGACTGTTGGCATGCTCAAGGGAAAATTTTCATTTCTGAAAGGTTTAAATTCCCTGTAAACACAAATGCTCTCAGAAAGAACATAGTTGTTTTTAAAAGGAAAAACTTTGAATGTTTTGATTATGGAAAATAGTTTGGTCATGCAAATAACAGAAATTTCTATGCCAATGCACATAAAATTCATGTTCATAATGATGTGCATAAAAGGAACCTAAAGTCTGTTTTTTCATGCTATAACTGTTGGAAGCCAGGCCATAGAGCTGCTAACTGTTGGCTGGCTGATTTTAGTAAACAAAATTCTCTCTCTGGTAATAAGTTTCATGACAACAGTAATTGGCATAAAAAGAACTTGAAATCTGCTGCATCATGTCATCACTGTGGTCAAATAGGTCATTCAATGAATAATTGCTATTTGATGAAATCTGATGACCAACATGCTGAAAAATTATTTAGGAAACCTACTAGGAATGTCACTGTTAATTCAGGACCCAAGACCTCTTGGGTACCTGTTTGTGCAAAATAGTTTGCTTTGCAGGTGTGCCTTGGAAGCTGAAGAATAAAAGGGGTAAATAAGCCAAGGCACTCAAAAGAAAACCCCATACTGAATTTTTCAGGTAAATTCTCTGCATTTCCTATTGTGAAATTCATTGCATATCTTGTTTGATGTGTTCTTGCACATTTGTTATCTATTGAACACTATGAATATTCATGTCTCTCAATGCTCATTCTGAATTGTCTATTTAGACATTGAAATAAGAATAAACTTGCATTCTGAAAAATCTGAAAAGCTGAAATTTGATCCATGTATGCATGCTCACATTTAAAAATCTGCCTTGTTTCTCATGAGCACATGTTGAGATATCAGTGCATAATTCAGATTGATAATTGATTGGAAATCTGGACTGCATGTTGCATTATCATGCATGACCACTACGGTATATCAAATGGCAAGCTACCAAAAGGCAGGGAAATTTGTCTGGAGGTTCTTACTATGTGTGAGGTGGTCTAGTAGACCAAATGCCCCGCCTAGTACCATGGGTCATTTTGCTTAATAGGGCAGTCTGATTGAGCTTGAGTAACATTGTCATATGTTCAGTTTTCAGTGCAAACATTGCATGTTTTCAGGGGTAGTTAATTGCATGTCTTTGCATAGCAAACAATGTTGAGTCTTTGCATGTCTTTGCATACATGTATTTAATTACATCGCATTTCTTGAAAAATGCCAAAGATAGTAATTGAATGCATAGTGTCAGGGGGAGTCAATGCATTGCATGTAGATTGTCAAATGCATACACTTGTCAGAAGTCATTGCATGTTTTCCTTGAAAATCCTGAAACATGCCACACTTCCTGATAGCTTGCTTGATGTGCATAACCTTTTCCCCATTGATTTTAATTGACAAACCTTGATCATAACAGAAATCACTGAGCTTCAAAAATACTCACTCTTCAAAATCTCCTCTATCATTTGATGATTCAGAACTCTATTAGTCTTTCATGAAGATTTCAATGGGCTATCTCGATCATAAATATGAAAACACTTGAACTAGGAATCTTCTATTATACGTTTTTATGAATATCTGAAATAACTCAGATGGTTTAAGTTTAATATATTCAATGAGTTTGACTTTAAAATCTCTTAAAAAATATCTGAATCATGTTTAATAAACTTTAACCATCTATTTCATGCCGCGTCTTGTAAAATCTTCTGAAATCTGCACTATTGAATTCATGGCTTTAATTGGTTAAGTACATGAAATTATTATTGATTTGAAGCAAATGAATTTTTCTGAAATGTCTGAAGGGTAATTTCTGTCAGAGCAATGACTTTGGTCACTGAGAAACACATGTCCAAAGGACTGTGTCATGAGGTGCCATAGTTAACTCTGCTTAAGAATGAGAGTTAATCAGGATGAGCAATGGCATGCACACTGAGAAATACAACTCACTCATCAAGAAATGATTTGGAGTGTGTCATGATGTGTAAATGCTACCTCTGTTCATATAAAGCATGACTGTCAGTCACACTAAGTGCTTAGGGATATTGGACTCTGATCAAGGTATATCCTCTAGTTACAAGGTGTGCACTGAACTAGAGTGCTCGTAAAATTTGTAGCATGAAAAATTGTTGAACAAATTACAATATCTGAATATTGATGCTAAAATCAAATTGCTAAAACCCTAGACAAAATCACATGACTTCAAAATTACTTGATCTCAATACTAGTGCATGTAATTCCGAAAGAAGTCAATAAATTTGATTGTGTAAGACAAAGGGAGGATAATCAAGATATAATTATGAGGGCTTGGTTCATTTTTATTAAACCCTGATTTTAGATATCAATACAGGATTTTATTGATAAACTTTGCATACATCATGTTTAAACCATGCTGATAAATAAAATTCATTCATAAGCCCTTATAATGGAAGACTTTGAAAAATTATGTTTTGAATTTATGAGATTGATATCTCCTTGAAAATCTTGTTGAATTATTTCTGTTTGGAGCTTATTTGTAAATCTGATTATTTGAACCTCTTCTGCTCATTGTCCTTGGTTCATTGACCTGAACTTCTCCTTGATTGCCCCTGTAGTCTGCTTCTCATCCATCTCATAAGATTCCACTTATTGAGGGGGAGCTTCCATGTCATATGCATCATGCTGCATAGAAACTCTTAAAGGGGGAGAATTGTGATCTTGCATTTTGGTATCTCCATCTGTATCTACATTCATACCTTCCCATGGTTCATCTTGATTATATCAAAGGAGGAGATTTTTACAAAAGGGGGAGATTTTTATTCAATCATTGCATGCTGGTTTCTTTTGCTCTCTCAACCTTATGTCTTTTTGCTGAAGTCAAAGGGGGAGAATGTTTTGATCTGAGTTAGTGTGACTCATGGTGTTGCCATCATCAAAAAGGGGGAGATTGTTGTGCCCCTGTGGTCTTGATGTTGTGCCCCTTAGGCACAAGCATGATTTGATGATAGCAATGCCATTTTGTTTTGATGATAGCAACAAAGTGAGTGCATTTCTGTGCATTCTTTATTCTTGAGCATTCTGCATATGATAGCAACATGAATGAAGATGAAATAATGTTTTGATTGCATTGTCTATACATTTCTTTGTTTAGTCTGGACAGTAGTGGGTCGACCCCTTTCTAGATGGGTCGACTCCCCAGTTTTGCATGTCTGTACATTGCATTTGCTCATGCCTTAGAGTCTATACATTCATGTGCATAGTTCATGCTACCAAGTCTACACATTGCTGGTGCGAGTAGTTAAGTCCATACATGGCTAAGTCTGTACATTGGATGTGTCACAGACAAAGTCTGTACTTTCGTCACCATGCACATCTGACTTGAAGTCTGTACAGCCCAAGTCTGTACAGAGTCTTATTCATTCGTGTGCTTCATGAATATTCAAGTCTGTACATCGATGCATGCTTTGAAGTTCAAAGTCTATACAGTGCACTGTTGTGGTTGTGCATCGTTTAGAACAAGTCCACACACTGCACTGTAGCTGCACGAAGTGATGTAAAGTCTATACATCGCAGCATGCATTCATTGTTAAAGTCTATACAGACTTCAGCGTCTCGTTCATGCATTGTTCATGAAGTCTATACAGTGGATTGTGTCTTTGTGCATCATGTTAAGTCTATACATTGCACTGTTCATGCACAGAGTCTGTGTCTCATGCATCGTCTATGCAAAGTCCATACATTACATTCAGAGTCTGTACAGCGTTCGTCTCAGCCAGCGTCTCATGCTGCGTCTTAGGCAAGTCTGTACATTGCACTGTAGCTGCATTGTTTCACCTGAAGTCTGTGCATTGTCTCAGCCACCGTCTCATTCAGTGTCTCACGCTTGCAAAGTCTATACACTGGTCGGTGGATCCAAGTCTACACATTCAACTGTTCAGCCTGTGACCAAGTCTATACAGCCAGGGAGACTGTTAAGTCTATACACTCATTCACTGTAGCTTGCACGAGGTGAAGTCGGTAAATTGGCCTTAGAAGCCTTTACCTACGTTGCACTTCAAAGTCTATACACTCGCTGTCTTCCATTGTTTCAAGTCTGTACAGCCTTTCCGTTGGAAAGTCTATACATTGGTCGCTGAATGATCTTCAAGTCTATACAGTCCTTGATTCGCTCAAGTCTATACATCGGCCTGCTATCTTTGGCAAGTCTTCACATCATGAAGTCTATACACTCAACTCCTTCACACTTCAACAAGTCTGTACAGCGGCTGTCTTCACATAGGAAGTCTGTACAGCCGTTAACCTTGTGAAGTCTAGACATTTGATGTGCATGGTCTTGAAGCATTTAGGAAGTCTGTACATTGGTCTGCTTTGCATTGCATGAAGTCTATACATTTGTCTGCATTGCATTGCATGAAGTATATACATTGCACGAGCTGAATGCTTTCTAAGTCTATACATTACATTGCATTGCATGAAGTCTATAAACTGCATTGCATTGCATGAAGTCCATACACTGCACGAAGTCTGCACATCGTGTGCTGCATGCTCGTCTAGTCTATACATTGGCTAGTTTGTACAAGACTGCAAGTCTATACACTGGTTGCTGCATTCTCATGAAGTCTATACATCCGATAGTGTAAGTCTATACATCGCCCAATGTCATGCTTACATAGTCTGTACAACGCCTGCTTTACACACTCAAAGTCTACACATTGAATGTTAGCATGCTCGCACACACTAAGACCATACATTGAATAAAGTCTGTACAGTGTCTCACATATACAAAGTCTGAACATCGCCTCATGCATTATCTTCAACAAAGTCTGAACATTGCTTCAGATAGCTTCAGCCAAGTCTATACATCGACTGGCAGTCTTCATGCTAAGTATATACATTGCTTCACAACGTGAAGTCTATACATGCCTTGTCCTCACATTGCAAGTCTACACACTGCAGTGCCTTCATTAAAGTCTGTACAGGGTTTATACTTAACCTGATAAACTGATGACTTATTCGTCTGTCCGACAGGTGCCTCTGCTTGTGAAGCTTAAGGAGGGCACGTGATCCGAGGCTGGAAGACCTGACCAGATGATGACACGTGTGCTGAAGCAAGTCTGGATGCTGCCACGTGGTCCAAAATATTTGGGCGGGAACTGTGGAGAACACGCGCCCACGGGCTACTGCTGCTGCTACTGCTGCGTACATAAGGAAGCCTTCTTCCACAGAAGAAGACTGATTGAAGTGGCGAAGTATATACATAGAGAATAGAAGACAAGAAGCAGCAGAGAGCCACGATCAAAAGAGAAGAAGAAAAATAGAGAGAAGAAGAAAAGAGAAGAGGGCAGAAGAAGAAAGAAGAGGGCAGAAGAAGAGAAAGATTGCGTGAGCTGAGAAGAAGAAAGAAGAGGAAGAAAGGAAGAGAGGAGATTATTCTATTGAAGATCTGTTCATGGATCAAATCTAGAACGACTATGCTCATTGAGAGCTATATTTCTTGCGTTTCATTTTCAGCTTTTGTCGCTGTGCTTTTTATGTTTTCTTATTTTTCCTTTTGTTACTCCTGTTGCTATTGTTCTTCCGATTCTCAATAGTGAGGTCGGGTTCCTCCTGTGGACTCAGGAGAAGGGAGATCTGATCTCCGATTCTGGGCTTGTGGGTTGCAAGTCAAGGGGTCCCTCCTGGTCTGGAGGAAGAGAGGTCTGCGACCTCTGGTTTGCTGGTGACTGGGAGTCACTGGTGGGGTCCCTCCTGGTCTGGAGGAAGAGAGACTTCGGTCTCTGGTTTCCAAGTGGCTGGGAGTCACTTGGGGTGTTCCTCCGGTCTGGAGGAAGAGGGGAGACTGTTCCCCTGGTCAAGCTGTGTGGCAGCAAGTGTTCGCAGACTGAGTCTGCTTATTTCTAGCGTTAGTGTAGCACCCCGTATAAAACAAATGACAAAAAAATTATTATTATTAATATTTTTCAAAAAACAAATGTTAGATAAACTCTTTAGGAAGTTTATGTAAGAAGTGGGAACACGAAGTTATCATATGTAAAGAATTATTCACTTAATAAGTGGCTTCCTAGTGTAGTTGGTTAAGTAACTTGCCTTTCAACCCAATGACCAAGGTTCAAATCCTAGCATCCACCATTTACATTTTTTCCAAATAATTATATGTTATTATGTAAGAAGTAGGAACACAAAGTTATCATATGTAAAGATTACTCACTTAACAAGTGGCTTTCTAGTGTAGTTGGTTAAGTAACTTCTCTTTCAACCCAATGACCAGGGTTCAAATCCTAACATCCACAATTTACTTTTTGTGCCAAATAATTATATACGATAGGCTAGCAATTAGACAAACCTACGTTGGCATATGTCCTTTTCATACGTGAATAGTGCCATGAATAGTATCACTTTTTATTTAAAAAAAATTTTCAAAAAAAAGTATATGTAAAAATAGATAAAAATGTAAGGATCTCACCCATGCAATTTCATAAACTAACTCCATCAATTTTTAAAGATAAAAATCTTTGAAGTTTAACTTGGAATCTTAACTTATGAACAGTGCACCCCAACTTACAGCACTTCGTAAAGAGACACGAACAGCCTATTTGAGTTGGCATCGCACTATGGGATGCTATTATTTCAGATCTGGTTCCCCTCCTGTCTACCAAAAATCCTAAAATCCCTATATTATACCCCTCTATTGAGGCAGAGACTCTTGCCTTCTCTGACATTCGAAGCCTTGCTGCAGAGAACGTGGGAGCATTCTCTGAAGCATTGTAGAGGAGGGAAGGAGCTGATCTTCTTCCTTTCTTCTTCCACCTGTACCCTTTCTGCCACCACACAGAGGTAGGTGATCTCGAGCTTTAACCAAACCATAGCTAATCTAGGTTATATTAGCATGTAAAATTAGTGATTAGTCTCATCTCCATGCGGTATTTAGTGGTTACACATCATGTTATAGTAGGTGTTCTCAACTTTTAACTAAACTAATAGCTAATCTAGGATGATTAGTCTAGGCATTTAGTCTTAGGCTCATTTCCATGCGATATTTAGTGTTTATAAAGCATGTGTTGGCTTAAATCTAGGATGATTAGTATGCCTTAGCTTCATACCTAAGATAATTAGCATGTATTAACTCTATACCCAGAATAATTAGCAAATATTAGTCTCATATCTAGAATGATTAACATGTGTTGACTTAAATCTAGGATGATTAGCATGCATTAGCTTCATACTTGAGATGATTAGCATGTATTAGCTTTATACCTAAGATAATTAGCATGTATTAGCCTTATACCGAAAATAATTAGAAAGTATTAGCAAGTATTAACAAGTATTAGTAAGTATTAATCTCATACCTAGAATAATTAGTATGTGTTAATTTAAATATAGGATGATTAGCATGTATTAGCTTCATACCTAAGCCGATTAGCATGCATTAGCTTCATACTTGAGATGATTAGCATGTATTAGCTTTATACCTATGATAATTAGCATGTATTAGCCTTATACCCAGAATAATTAGCAAGTATTAGCAAGTATTAGTCTCATATCTAGAATGATTAACATGTGTTAGCTTAAATCTAGGACGATTAGTATGTATTAGCTAATATCTATATTTGATATAGTTCATGCTTTAGTAAAGGGCATGTCATTATGTCAATTTCTGTGAAACTAAAACCACCATGTTAAAGATGTTATATGAGAGAAACTAACGCCTGAAAACAGTGAAAGAAGAAATTGTAGTCAAGAGGTTGAAAAATGTGGAAAAAGACCAAGTTGAAAGAGGCCAAGTGGAAAAAGATAAAGTTGAAAGCACAATGAAATGATATTGAAAATAGGGGGTTCTAAGAAAGAGAATAATGAAAAATCTAGAGAGAATGAGAATATGTGAAAGAAGAGAAAGTCATAGATTGGAAGGTTAGGAAGAAGTTTTATGAAGAGTGCAGAGAGAGAAAATGAGAGGAAGAAGGTGAAAAATGTGAAAAAATGAGATCTATAGGCGTAGGTAAACAGTTACTGAGTAAAAAATAGAACCGTAGAAAATTAATTATAACTTAAAAACTAAGAAGAATTGGAGGATGTGGTAGAAGAAGAAAATCTATATCTACAAGAGAAGAAGAACTTTTGTGAAGAACTCAGAGTGAAAGGAGGATTGGAAGGGTATGAAAACTGGGTAACAAAAGAAAGTATCGACCCTGCCTGTTGGCAGAGTCGACCCTGCCTGTTCACTGCGTTGACGTAGTGAACGGCAGAGTCGACCCTGCCTGTTGACAGGGTCGATGCTGCCTGTTCACTGCGTTGACGCAGTGAACGATAGAGTCGACCCTGCCTGTCGACGCTGCCTGTTCACTACGTTGACGCAGTGAACGGCAGAGTTGACCCTGCCTGTTGACAGGGTCGACCCTGCCTGTTCACCGCGTTGACGCGATGAACTGCAGAGTCGACCCTGCCTGTTCACAGGGTCGACCCAGCCTGTTCGCAGGGTTGACGCGATGAACTGCAGGGTTGACGCGATGAACTACTGAGTCGACACAGTCGGCTCATTACGTTAACCTGATCGTTAGGCCTTCTCTTTTGCCATCTCCACTGATAGATGGCAGCCTGAGAAGTGATATTTAACTCCTAACAGGGTCCTCTAAACCCTGTATAGTTCCCAGGAAGGGCATCCCACAGTGAGGGTGTCGTTTCTAAAAATTGTCAGGTGGCCCATAAGGCACCTCTCTTATCTAGTTTTTTTCGTGTATCAAACGTTACTGGTTTCCACTCCTAGTTCATCCCTACACATAAATGCACCCTTGGACTCCATTCCATAATTCCACCTTATATATCATACTGGTCAAACCTTGAAATTCCATATTGGCTATAAATAAGAGTGGATGTCAACAAACATGATAAATGCTGTGCATATAGGGCCCGGTCTGGTCCTGGGGGCGAAGGTACTTGTGCCCATGGGAGTTTATTGACCACGGTGTTTGACATTGCACCGGACTACTTGCTTGCTAGGCTTTAGACATTCCACTCATTCTCATGATATTACTTGATTGATTTGACTTGAGACCCGCAGAAGGGTAAAGTTTTGCTTGAATGAAATTGATAAATAGCCAATTCCAATTTTACATGCTTGAATTTATATTACTTTCTATTACTTGCTTGACATGAGTTCTTACACTCTTGGAAAGATTTCATTAATTCCAGTTATTACTTGCTTGAATCTCTTGCTATTGCTGCATTGAAGTTGGAATCCTTATACTCTTACTTGTTATTCCTTCACTGCTCTTGTCGATTTTTACAATCCTTGATATCTACTCATCTACATGCATAGTTTTACTGACATTAATTGAACTTGTAAACCACTTAAAGCCTGTTAAATCTTGAGATGTAATTCCTACTGAGCGATTCGCTCATCTAGTTATTTTCTAATATTTTCAGGTAATTTGGATGCCAACCAACACTCGAAAGGGAAGGAGACTGAGTGATGAGTGTTAGAGTGAAGTTATCAAATTGTCATGTCCTTTTTGTTATTGTATTAGTTCACTTATGTCAGTTGTATCAATTCATCTATGTCATTTGTATTAGTCAACTTGATTAGAGCTGCTCAAGATTTGAAGCCTAGTCGTTGGACTCTGGGAACACATGTAATTGTCCTTTGATTAATTGTGACAATTGTCAGCTCGTACTATTTGTATTAAATTTCGAGTTAAATCTTAGTTATTTGCGCACTCTGATATTTACATGATTGACACGATCTATATAGACGCGTCACGCCTCCGGGTAATCTTCCGCGCTCGGGACGTGACAGTCTTCGTGGTATCAGAGCCTAGGTTTTCAAACCTAGGGAACTAGGAAAAAGTAAATAAATTGTTAGAAATTGAAATCTAAGTAAAAACTTGAGTCCAAGGATAGGTAAAAACCTAAGTCCAGGGTTAGAGAAGTCTAAGGATATAAGTAGACCTTACCTGGTGAGATGGATAGAGCCATGGGTTAAGATTTCTAATGACTTTACCCTTATAAGTAAAAATCGACCCTTATCTTACTTAAACACTCTAAACTTTTTTGTAGGATCATGGCTGCTGAAAGAGCACAATGGCGCGAGATGCAGCGCACCGTGCAGGGCCTTACACAGGCACTACAGCAAGTGGCCCAAGGCGGAGCTAACCGTGGAGCGGGTGACCTCCACAGGAGTTTCCGTAACATGAACCCACCAAGGTTCACAGGTTCGTCCGACCCCGAGGATGCCGAGAATTGCCTAAAGGAGATGGAACGAATCTTCCGTGTAATGCAATGCACGGACGAGGAGAAAGTTTTACTGGCTGTATTCCAACTTGAGCGGGACGCTCGATGCTGGTGGGAATCCATAGAAGCAACACTGCCAGAATACCATGTTACATGGGATGAATTCACGTAGCATTTCAACAACAAGTACTTCTCCGATCATATCCAGGAAAAGAAGGCCACGGAATTCGCCGTTCTAAAACAACGGGGCTTGAAAGTGGCCGAGTATGAGGCCCAGTTCTCCAGATTATCTAGGTATGCACCCCACTTAGTGTGTATAGAAAAGATGAAGGCGAGAAGATTCCTCAACGGGCTTCGGCCCCATTATATCACACAACTTGCCCCGATGGACATCCAAGTCTATTCGGAGATGGTTCGACGTGCTCAACTGCTGGAAGATGCCACCGAATTATCTGAGAGAATCCGAGGAAGAGACAAGAAGGAACCCGTTACAAGCCCGGGAAAATTCAAACAATCCTTCAACAAGAAGCGATTCTTCATGGGAGGGGAGCCCTCCAAGACAAAGAAATTCCAGAAGAATGATAGGCCATTCTCCACCACCACACCATCAAAGGAGCTTTGCAAGTATTGTGATAAAGCTGGTCATAAGACCGAGGAATGCTGGAGAAAGTTAGGAGCTTGCCTTCGATGCGGGAGTCGAGAGCATCGGATTCCAGACTGCCCACTGATGAAGGGGCAGGACATCAAAGACGAGAAGCGTCCGGTAAAGAGACAAGGTCGTCTGCAAGCTCTCCAAGAGACAGAAACCACTAAAGGTGGAATTGTGGAAGGTACTCTCACTATTTGTTCAAAAACTGCTCAAGTGTTATTCGATACCGGAGCAACTCATTCATTCATTTCCAAGAACTTTGTTGCTTCATTTTCTAAGAAACATGAACTGTTAGATTTGGTCATATCTACACCTCTTGGGAATGAGTCTGATAGCACTTATCACTATCCAAACTGTGAAGTGATGATTAAGGGAAATAATTTACCTGCTGACCTGATATGCCTAGATATAAAGGGTTATGATGTCATACTAGGTGCCGACTGGCTATCCACATACCAAGCAACTGTAGACTGTCGGCATGGCAAGGTAACTTTCGTAGATTTCCCAGAGCTAGTTTACAATAGCCCTCGGAGTAAATCACTTCATATATCAGCACTCCGAGCTAGTAAACTTATGAATAAGGGATGCATGACTTTCATAGCATTCGTGACTGCCACGGAAGTCGAGAAGGTTAAACTTGAAGACATCCGTGTAATTCAGGATTTTCCCGATGTTTTTCTAGAAGATTTAACCGGCTTACCCCCGGAAAGGGAAGTGTCGTTCACAATCGACCTTGTCCCAGGTGCTCGTCCTATTTCCAGGGCACCATACAGAATGTCCCCTGCTGAGCTGAAGGAACTAAAAGAGCAGCTAATGGAGTTATTGAACAAGGGTTTCATCAGGCCGAGTACTTCCCCATGGGGAGCACCCGTGCTATTCGTCAAAAAGAAGGACGGATCGATGAGATTATGCATAGATTATCGATAGCTAAATCACCTTACAATCAAGAACAAGTATCCACTGCCAAGGATTGATGAGCTGTTCGATCAACTATCTGGAGCTTTATATTTCTCCAAGATTGATCTTCGTTCTGGTTACCACCAATTGAAGATCAAAGAAGAAGATATTCATAAAACTGCATTCCGAAGCAGGTATGGGCATTACGAATTTACTGTTATGTCTTTCGGACTAACAAATGCCCCCGCAGCTTTTATGCAGTTAATGAACAGCATATTCAGGCCCTATTTAGACCAATTTATTGTGGTCTTTATTGATGATATTCTGATCTATTCAAAGACCGAAGAGGATCATGAAGAACACCTCAAGAAGGCATTGCAGATATTAAGGGGAAACAAGCTATATGCCAAATTCAGCAAATGCGAGTTTTGGCTCGAGGAAGTATCCTTCTTAGGCCATATCATTTCGAAGAACGGAATTACTGTTGACCCATCAAAGGTCGAAGCCATGAAGAACTGGGAACAACCCACAAATGTAACTGAGATACGGAGCTTCTTGGGTCTAGCTGGTTACTCTCGGCGTTTTATAAAGGACTTCTCCAAAATTGTTGTTCCCCTGACCAGGTTAACCCGCAAGGAAGTGCCTTATGAGTGGAAGGAAGACTGTGAAAAGAGTTTCCAAACTTTGAAGGATCTCTTGACCACTGCTCCAGTCTTATCATTACCAATGAAAGGAGAAAAATACGAGGTATATACCGATGCTTCTGGTATTGGTCTCGGATTTGTATTAATGCAGAATGGGAGAGTCATTGCATACTCTTCCCGACAATTGAAGAAACATGAAGAGAACTACCCAGTTCACGACTTAGAACTGGCCACAGTAGTATTCGCTTTAAAGATCTGGAGGCACTATCTCTACGGAGAATAATTCACTGTGTACTCCGATCATAAAAGCCTAAAGTACTTATTCTCCCAAAAGGAGCTGAACATGCGACAAAGGCGTTGGCTCGAGTATCTCAAGGATTTCAACTTTACTATACAGTACCATCCTAGTAAGGGTAATTTCGTAGCTGATGTCCTTAGTCGAAAGTCGAGAACAATATTGGCCAACTGCATGATACAAGAATGCAAACTGCTGGAGAAATTCTCTGAGCTTGATATCAGCACAGATGAGAAGAACATGTGTATTATTCTATCTCATATGAGCCTACATCCAGATTTGCTACCTGAAATCAAGAAGTTACAAGAAGAGGATCCCTCGCTAGTGGAGATAAAAAGCAAGCTGGATGAGAGACTGGATTTCAAGCTGGCACCTGATGGCAGATTACTATTTCATGCACGGACATGTGTGCCCGACTGTCCCGAATTGAAGAAGAAGATTCTTGAAGAAGCTCATAGATCGAGGTACACAATCCACCCTGGAGCTACTAAGATGTACCAAGACTTGAAAAGAACTTTCTGGTGGCCTAACATGAAAAGGGAGGTAGCAGATTTTATGTCTCGTTGCCTCACATGCCAACAAGTGAAGGCGGAACATCAAAAACCCGTCGGAAGGCTACATCCGCTGGATATTCCCAAGTGGAAGTGGGAAGACATTGGCATGGACTTTATCATGGGTTTGCCCAAGTCGAGGGGCGGATATGATGGAATTTGGGTAATTATCGACCGGTTAACTAAATCGGCCCATTTCTTACCCATCAAAAGTCGATGGTCAGTCGACGTACTTGCTGCCCTGTATATTAGGGAGATGGTTAGATTGCATGGAGTTCCCGTCTCGATCGTATCTGACCGAGACCCACGCTTCACCTCTCATTTTTGGAAGGGTCTACAACACTCTCTGGTGACGAAAGTTAATTTCAGCACTACTTTTCATTCCCAGACAGATGGTCAGACTGAAAGGATAAATCAGGTTGTTGAAGATATGTTAAGGGCATGTATTATAGATTTCGGCGGAAGCTGGCATGACCACTTACCACTAGCCGAATTTGCATATAATAACAGCTATCAAGCTAGTATTCAAATGGCTCCTTTCGAGGCGCTTTATGGCAGGAGTTGTCGTTATCCAATATGCTGGGAAGAAGTCGGTGAAAGACAAATTCTAGGCCCAGATATGGTTAGAGATTCGACTGAGAAGATACACCTTATCAGAGAGAGACTCAAGGTAGCTCAGTGCAGGCAAAAATCTTATGCTGATAACAGAAGGAGAGATTTGGAATTTCAAGTGGGTGACCATGTATTTCTCAAGGTATCTCCTGGCCGAGGTATTAGAAGATTCGGTGTTAAGGGCAAGCTTACACCAAGGTTTATCGGTCCATTTGAAGTATTGGAAAGAGTGGGCGAGGTGGCTTACCGCATTGCCTTACCTCCTCAACTCTCGGAAGTGCACAATGTATTTCATATATCTATGCTGAAGAAATATGTGCACGACCCTTCTCACGTCATCAATCATGCTGAATTGGTGATTCAAAGGGATCTTACTTATGAACAAAGGCCGATGCAGATCCTCGACCGCGAAGTTCGAGTTCTAAGGAGCAAGACGATCCCTATGGTAAAAATCCAATAGAATCGATGCTCGGAGCAAGAAGCAACTTGGGAGAACGAGGAATCTATGAAGAGAAGATACCCAGAACTATTTTAGTCGGCAAGTATCTTATACTTTCTCCAGTATCCTTATGTAGTTGAATTTACCCTTATACAATTGAATTTGGGGACCAAATTCTTTTAAGTAGGGGAGAGTGTAGCACCCCGTATAAAAAAAATGAAAAAAAAATTATTCTTATTAATATTTTCTAAAAAAAAAATATTAGATAAACTCTTTAGGAAGTTTATGTAAGAAGTGGGAACACGAAGTTATCATATGTAAAGAATTATTCACTTAATAAGTGGCTTCCTAGTATAGTTGGTTAAGTAACTTACCTTTCAACCCAATGACCAAGGTTCAAATCCTAATATCCACCATTTACGTTTTTGCCAAATAATTATATGTTATTATGTAAGAAGTAGGAACACAAAGTTATCATATGTAAAGATTACTCACTTAACAAGTGGCTTTCTAGTGTAGTTGGTTAAGTAACTTCCCTTTCAACCCAATGACCAGGGTTCAAATCCTAGCATCCACAATTTATTTTTTGTGCCAAATAATTATATACGATAGGTTAGCAATTAGACAAACCTACGTTGGCATCTGTCCTTTTCATACGTGAATAGTGTCATGAATAGTATCACTTTTTATTTAAAAAGAATTTTTCAAAAAAAATTATATGTAAAAATAGAGAAAAATGTAAGGATCTCACCCATGCAATTTCATAAACTAACTCCATCAATTTTTAAAGATAAAAATCTTTGAAGTTTAACTTGGAATCTTAACTTATGAACAGTGCACCCCAACTTACAGCACTTCGTAAAGAGACACGAACATCCTATTTGAGTTGGCATCGCACTATGGGATGCTATTATTTCAGATCTGGTTCCCCTCCTGTCTACCAAAAATCCTAAAATCCCTATATTATACCCCTCTATTGAGGCAGAGACTCTTGCCTTCTCTGACATTCGAAGCCTTGCTGCAGAGAACGTGGGAGCATTCTCTGAAGCATTGTAGAGGAGGGAAGGAGCTGATCTTCTTCCTTTCTTCTTCCACCTGTACCCTTTCTGCCACCACACAGAGGTAGGTGATCTCGAGCTTTAACCAAACCATAGCTAATCTAGGTTATATTAGCATGTAAAATTAGTGATTAGTCTCATCTCCATGCGGTATTTAGTGGTTACACATCATGTTATAGTAGGTGTTCTCAACTTTTAACTAAACTAATAGCTAATCTAGGATGATTAGTCTAGGCATTTAGTCTTAGGCTCATTTCCATGCGATATTTAGTGTTTATAAAGTATGTGTTGGCTTAAATCTAGGATGATTAGTATGCCTTAGCTTCATACCTAAGATAATTAGCATGTATTAACTTTATACCCAGAATAATTAGCAAGTATTAGTCTCATATCTAGAATGATTAACATGTGTTGACTTAAATCTAGGATGATTAGCATGCATTAGCTTCATACTTGAGATGATTAGCATGTATTAGCTTTATACCTAAGATAATTAGCATGTATTAGCCTTATACCGAAAATAATTAGAAAGTATTAGCAAGTATTAACAAGTATTAGTAAGTATTAGTCTCATACCTAGAATAATTAGTATGTGTTAATTTAAATATAGGATGATTAGCATGTATTAGCTTCATACCTAAGCCGATTAGCATGCATTAGCTTCATACTTGAGATGATTAGCATGTATTAGCTTTATACCTAAGATAATTAGCATGTATTAGCCTTATATCCAGAATAATTAGCAAGTATTAGCAAGTATTAGTCTCATATCTAGAATGATTAACATGTGTTAGCTTAAATCTAGGATGATTAACATGTATTAGCTAATATCTATATTTGATATAGTTCATGCTTTAGTAAAGGGCCTGTCATTATGTCAATTTCTGTGAAACTAAAATCACCATGTTAAAGATGTTATATGAGAGAAACTAAAGTATGAAAATAGTGAAAGAAGAAATTGTAGTCAAGAGGTTGAAAAATGTGGAAAAAGACCAAGTTGAAAGAGGCCAAGTGGAAAAAGACCAAGTTGAAAGCACAATGAAATGATATTGAAAATAGGGGATTCTAAGAAAGAGAATAATGAAAAATCTAGAGAGAATGAGAATATGTGAAAGAAGAGAAAGTCATAGATTGGAAGGTTAGGAAGAAGTTTTATGAAGAGTGCAGAGAGAGAAAATGAGAGGAAGAAGGTGAAAAATGTGAAAAAATGAGATCTATAGGCGCAGGTGAACAGTTACTGAGTAAAAAATAGAACCGTAGAAAATTAATTATAACTTAAAAACTAAGAAGAATTGGAGGATGTGGTAGAAGAAGAAAATCTATATCTACAAGAGAAGAAGAACTTTTGTGAAGAACTGAGAGTGAAAGTAGGATTGGAAGGGCATGAAAACTGGGGAACAAAAGAAAGTATCGACCCTGCCTGTTGACAGGGTCGACTCTCCCGTTCACTGCGTTGAACGGCAGAGTCGACCCTGCCTGTCGACGTTGCCTGTTCACTGCGTTGACGCAGTGAATGGCAGAGTCGACCCTGCCTGTCGATGCTGCCTGTTCACTACGTTGACGCAGTGAACGGTAGAGTCGACCCTGCCTGTTGACAGGGTCGACCCTGCCTGTTCACCGCGTTGACGCGATGAACTACAGAGTCGACCCTGCCTGTTCACAGGGTCGACCCAGCCTGTTCGCAGGGTTGACGCGATGAACTGCAGGGTTGACGCGATGAACTACTGAGTCGACACAGCCGGCTCATTACGTTAACCTGATCGTTAGGCCTTCTCTTTTGCCATCTCCACTGATAGATGGCAGCCTGAGAAGTGATATTTAACTCCTAATAGGGTCCTCTAAACCCTGTATAGTTCTCAGGAAGGGCATCCCACAGTGAGGGTGTCGTTTCTAAAAATTGTCAGGTGGCCCATAAGGCACCTCTCTTATCTAGTTTTTTTCTTGTATCAAACGTTACTCGTTTCCACTCCTAGTTCATCCCTACACATAAATGCGCCCTTGGACTCCATTCCATAATTTCACCTTATATATCATACTGGTCAAACCTTGAAATTCCATATTGGCTACAAATAAGAGTGGATGTCAACAAACATGATAAATGCTGTGCATATAGGGCCCGGTCTGGTCCTGGGGGGAGCACCCGAAGGTACTTGTGCCCATGGGAGTTTATTGACCACGGTGTTTGGCATTGCACCGGAGTACTTACTTGCTAGGCTTTAGACATTCCACTCATTCTCATGATATTACTTGATTGATTTGACTTGAGACCCGTAGAAGGGTAAAGTTTTGCTTGAATGAAATTGATAAATAGCCAATTCCAATTTTACATGCTTGAATTTATATTACTTTCTATTACTTGCTTGACATGAGTTCTTACTCTCTTGGAAAGATTTCGTTAATTCCAGTTATTACTTGCTTGAATCTCTTGCTATTGCTGCATTGAAGTTGGAATCCTTATACTCTCACTTGTTATTCCTTCACTGCTCTTGTCGATTTTTACAATCCTTGATATCTACTCATCTACATGCATAGTTTTACTGACATTAATTGAACTTGTAAACCACTTAAAGCCTGTTAAATCTTGAGATATAATTCCTACTGAGCGATTCGCTCATCTAGTTGTTTTCTAATATTTTCAGGTAATTTGGATGCCAACCAACACTCGGAAGGGAATGAGACTGAGTGATGAGTGTTAGAGTGAAGTTATCAAATTGTCATGTCCTTTTTGTTATTGTATTAGTTCACTTATGTCGGTTGTATCAATTCATCTATGTCATTTGTATTAGTCAACTTGATTAGAACTGCTCAAGATTTGAAGCCTAGTCATTGGGCTCTGGGAACACATGTAATTGTCCTTTGATTAATTGTGACAATTGTCAGCTCGTACTATTTGTATTAAATTTTGAGTTAAATATTAGTTATTTGCGCACTCTGATATTTACATGATTGACACGATCTATATAGACGCGTCACGCCTCCGGGTAATCTTCCGCGCTCGGGGCGTGACAGTTAGCTAGTGAAGCCTCACTCCGGTTGGGAGTGAGGGGTGGATGTAGGTCTGGAGGACTGAACCACCTAAAAAATTACTTGTGCAGTGGTTTGCCTTGCGTTAGCTCCATATCTTCTACCACCCTTCACAGGTTGTCTGAGCTTT
Source organism: Amorphophallus konjac (assembly GCA_022559845.1). Taxonomy (NCBI): domain Eukaryota; kingdom Viridiplantae; phylum Streptophyta; class Magnoliopsida; order Alismatales; family Araceae; genus Amorphophallus; species Amorphophallus konjac. Next base: position 123,891,889 of record CM040121.1, read on the forward strand.
CATATTGCTATCTGTGCTACAGGTTGATTACCTTCTTCTGATTCCGCTTGTTAATTGTTTAGGCGCGCACTTCATATTTGTTCCTTGGTTCAAAAGAGTATTTGATCAGATATTCAGATTGTCTATTCGCCTTGATAGCATTCTAGATTTTATTGAGCGAAAAGTTTTTAAGGGTGGGATTCATTCACCCCCCCCCCCTCTGAATCCAGCGCACCGATCCTATCAGGGGACTCCGTAGATGGCGTCGGGTTAAGAGTACCGGCTTTGACCTCTTTAGGCTCGGGCAGGAGTCTATCAATTTGAGTGCACATCCTATCCACCCGATCCGAAATGATTTTGAAGAGTTTGGCAATGGTGGGGTTTCGAGTAGGGGCATCGTGATGGACTTGCTCATGGTCTCTCGGCCTAGTCTTGGACTTAGGCTCGTCTACATGCGGGGCTCTTTGCCTCCGACTATGACCCACTTTGTTGGAGGTAACTGGGCCGAGTAGGTAGACCCTTCTAAGCTCGCTCTTCATCTCACGCCATGACTCAATGGGCCATTGCCTCTTAAGCTCCCTCATGCGTTCATCGCTCTCCCATTTCCAGCTAGCTTTGTGGACAAGCCTCTTTTTGGCAAAACTAACCTCAACGGCTCCGGACATAGTGTAAAAATTGAAATACTTGTCCATGGTGGCTTCCCAATGTAGGTAGTCGCTCGGGACGTTGGAGCCATAAAAGTCTGAGGCTTCGGGCCTACAGAAGTGGAGCGGATGGTTGCCAAGCTCTCGGGTATCGCGCCACCATTCATATGAACTAGGCGACTGGGAATCCATGAAATCCATGGGACACGGGGAGCTATAGGATGGCCATGTTTTGGAGAATGCAAACTGAACTAACCCTAAACAGCAATGCAAAGTTGGAATGCAGACTCGACTACAAACTAAGACTCAACCAGTATCCGGTACGTGGCAGAGGTTTGATCTGAAGATCGCACTTACGCAAGTGTGTTACCTTCCCAATAGGCGTAACCTATCGTTCCAGAGGCACCTTTTAATATACCAGGTATTGGAATGCAATGTGACACCTTGGACCGACTACCCTCGACTCAACCATGCTTTGATACCAATTTGATGCGGGACGGGATGTGACTCGATGCCAATTTGATGTGAACCTGAGACCTTAGGCAAACTCGCGACTCATCCCTAGCGAGGGAAGTGTGCGGATGTATGCGGTTGAGAAACCAGCAATGAGTCTGGGGTGGTCTACTCTCCTTCGTGCCCGGATCGGGTCACGGAATGGGTCACGTGCACTCTCTCATAGTGGTGACAAAAAATATCATGCTAGATTATCCTATCACTCTCTCATGCAGCGGCATTCAAGAATATATACGAGATAAGCAAATGCGATAAAATGGTGGAGCGAGAACGATACCTCCACGCTCCGGACGTGGGGAAGGCGATCCCGGCCAAGACTCATACTCCCGATACAGTAGAATTATAAAAAATTATAGAAATATATTTTATTGTCCACTCCACGCAGAGAGGTAAAGGGCTACATGTGAGACCTGGGAGTATCAAGCTCGGGTTGACGGGCAGCGTTCTGAGGCAATTTTGTCGATGCCGACGCGTTGCTACTATGTGCTGCCTGGATGGCGTGTGCTGGCAATCTGGCTGATCACGCTCCGGTCGAAGGGCCGATTGGAAGTTGTACCATTGTGAAGAGGACTCCTGGAGGAACGATCCCTGTGAGGCGATCGTCCTGGATCACCTTGTGGAAGGTGACGTGGCCTGATTTGTGAGGCGTTGTTGTTTGCTGTCCCGAACATGCTATGCAATTTCAGAGCCGCGCGACCCAGCGAGAAAAATTGTTGCGGTCAGATTCGATGTCGGATCGATGCGAAATCAGCGCCGTTGCGAATATCTTTCGCAGATCTAAGAGAAACTGGGGTTACAGTAATTTTTATGTCTTTGTATTTGCTGTGGTGGAATTTTGAACAAGTAAACTCCCTGACTCAGAATAGACTGGGCAGACTGGGATCTGCCTGATAATGAGGTTGACCAAGGGGTAAACGGTGGATCTGGGACTTGAAAATTTTATGGATGAGAAAGGGGGACATGAGAGTCACACACAAAGTTTTTGGTAATTTTTGGAGGTGGTTTGAAGGGTAGAATGAATTTTATGGTAGGGGTGGTTAGATCTGGACTACAGGGGACAAAATAGAATCCGATTTTTGCAAAGGTTTTTAAGGGGGGTAAACAAACTCCTAAAATCATAAAAAAAGTTATGGAGGAGGGATTTGATGGACAGAAATCTCAGTCCAAATTTCAGATCGATCTAAAATTAGGAAGGGGGTGAAAGACATGAAATGGTGGGCTGGGAGGTGGATCTGCATAGGGACAGATTGTGTAGATATGGAAGATTACGGTGGAACGGGAAGCAAACAAAGGTGGATACATGTGGGAATTTTTATGGAGAGGGGGAATTACGTGGGGAACACACCCTCAAATTTTTAGATTGATCAGATCTGTGGATTGGGAGGAAGAAATTGAGCTCCAAGCAGCGGTCCAGCAGAGAATAGAATGGAGACGGCGAGGCGGTGTGACATCAGCTCGATGATGGTGGCGGCGACGGTGTTGAGCTTCTCACTTAGAAATGGACCTGATAAGAAGGCTTATCTCCTCAGAGGGGGCTGCTTTCTCAGCTGCAAGGGGTGGGAGAGGAGAGAGGGGGCTACGCCCTTGGCCTCTTCAGAAAAAATGCTAGTTTTCTTAAAAAAAAATACAAACATAAAAAATTTCTAAAAGGGGGGAAATGGGGGGAATATTTAATTCCCCAACCTGGGACAAGAGTGCCCCCCCCCTCTTGGTGGTGAACAAATGCAACTTGGTCCAAGTTCTACCTTGGACCATGGACCACCCCTATGGGCCCTAGAGAAGCTAGGTGGCCCAATGGGAGAGAGGGTGTGGGTCCCACCGGGCCTTCAAGGCCTTTTGCAAAGAAACCCACTAATTCCTAAGGACTAACATATTGGCTTATACTTGCCATACAATTGTAACCTATTTGACTCAAGGATATAAATGTAAATAAAATGTTAGTGGCCTTGCTTTCATGTCCCATCAATAAGCTAGGTATGCCTAGCATTCGATTGATGTAAATGTTATTCTTTTTCATATATTAATAATATTCACCTCCTAGTGGTGGGGTGGTGGAGTGGCTACTCCCCCCACCTCTGGTAAGGGGTGCATTCCCCCATCTATCCCATGGTAGGGTTTTCTAAAATATATATATATAATGGTATATCAAATGGTGAGTTACTAAAAGGCAGATGCGATCTGTCTGAAAGTTCTCACTATGTATGAGGTGGTCTTGAGACCAAGTCCTCTACCTGGTACCATAGGTCATCTTTGCACATAGAGCAGTCTAATTATTTATGAGCATAATTCATTAAAACTTCTTGCATAGTTTTTATTGCATATGTTGCATTCAAAGCTCAGTCATAAATGCACTATACATAAGGGGAGTCCCTGCATTTCATAGTTAACTCATGTGCATATGTTATCATGCATATACTGATTTAAGAATTGATTGCATATCCTTCATATTGAAAATACCAAAAAGATTTATTGAGTGCATTCAGTCAGGGGGAGCATTTGTCCTGTGTTGGATTGGTTGGCTGAATATCTGTTTATCTGTCTCAAATTCTTTCACTGTCTACTTTGGTCAACCAAGTTAATTTTTCGGTCAACCGATGCTTCTATATTCAGTCTGTCTTCAGCTATTCCCTGTGGTTCACATTCCTTGTTGATATCTATGATTGATATTTCTGGCACTACATTCTTTAACTGGTCTGACTAGAATCAATTCTCATCTGCTGAACCTTGAAAACACCTGTCAAGTTCTCAGCTTAAAGCTTTCAAGTTGCTCTCATACTTGATGTATATCCATTGGCTCACATCTCTTTGAAATTCTCTGTCAAACTTGGCATTCATCTTGCTGCACTCTAAACAAATCTTCTTGAACTCTCATTACTATTTCATTGGAATCTACAGTTGCCTAGTGCATTCTTAGCCACCTTGGCTACATGCATGTTCATGTTGTTGCTTCTATTGATAATTGGTTGCTCTCAAAACTTCTTTGACCAGAAAATTGAGAAGATTTCAATTTGTGTACTTTGATCATAAATCTAAAAACTTTGTTAATAAGGAATCTTCCATTATACAGGATTATGAATGTCTAAAAGAATCAAATTGGTTTAAGCTTAATGTATTCATTGCATTTGGATATGAATATCTTGAAAATATCTGAATCTCTTTTTAATAAACCTCAACCAGATGCTTCATGTTATATCATGTAAAATCTTCTGAATTCTGAAAACTTAGAAATCATGACTTTCTTTGGTTAAGATACATGTAGCAAGTATTATCTTTAAATATCTGATTACTATGAAATGTCTAAGGGTCAATTTATTCAGAGTAATGACTTTGGTTAGTAAGAAACTATGACCAAAGGACTATGTCATGAAGTACCACGGTTATCTCTGATGAAAAATCTTTGAAAGTTCATGGCAAAGCAATGACTGGGTTGCACCGAGAAATTGGGTTCTTCATCTAAGAAATGGAGTTAACCTATGTCATGAAATGTCATAGTTATCTCTGTTCAATATGAGGCATGACTATCAGTCACACCAAGTTCTTAGGGATATTGGCGCCTAAATAACGTATATCCTCTAGTTACAAGGTGTATACTGAGTTAGATTGCTCCTAAAATTCTTAGCATGAAATTTCTGTTGAATAAATGAAATATTTGAAAATTATTGCAAAAGATAAATTGTCACAACCCTAGACAAAATCAAATGGTTTCATGATTGTTTAACATCAATACTACTTCTTCTAACTCCTAAAGGGGTCATTGAACTTTAAGTAAGATGAATGAAGGTTAAACAAGACTGTCATATGAGGGCTTGGTTCAGTCATATTAAGATTTGATTTCAGATATGAGTATAGAACTTGATTGACAAATTGTGTATACATCATATTTAAACCATGATGTTCAATAAAGATTCATAAGCCCTTATAATGGAAGATTCTGAAACATTTTATTCTCAATTTTATGAAATTGGTATCTCATTGAAGATCTTCTTCACTGCAATTCCATATCTGCTTCTGACAAATTATCATCAGTTTCTGCTCGTTGTTCTTAATGCAATCCGTAATGACCTGAATTCATCTGTTATTGTTCATGTGCTCGTTGTTCGTTGTTCATGTGATTGGTATATGTCCAGTCAAAGGGGGAGAATTGCTTCATCAGCTCCACTCCTTCTACATTGTCAACGGGGGAGATTATCTGTTAAGGGGGAGTATAGTTGAAAGAGAATCTTTGTGCATAATTGTAACAAGGGAGAGAATCCTTGAGAGTGCATCTCACTTGTCCTTGTGTGGGATTAGCTTGCTGATATATCTTTCACTTTAATATCTCCTCTCTGTCTGGGAAATAGTCTGCTTGTTCATCATTCTGTTCCTTCCTTTTTGATGTTGTCAAAGGGGGAGAATAGGTGAGTCATTATTAATTCTGTCAGAGGACTGTCAGAGGCTGTGTTCATACTGTCAGAGGCTGTGTTTGTGTTGCATGCTCTTCTATGATTGCATGCTATTGGCATATTTCATACTGGCTATGGGAGGAATATGTAGCTATGGGGAGAATATGTGAGTCATTAGTAATTCTGTCATATACTATGTTGCATGACATTAAATTTTTAATTCTGTCAGAATGCAAGCTGTGCTGCATGACTGATATCATCATGATGACTTTATTACAAATGACTCATAATATTGCCATCATCAAAAAGGGGGAGATTGTTGTGTCCCTGTGATTTTGATGATGTCAACTAAGTTTTGATGATGTCAATTATTATGTTTCATTATACATATAACTTTGATGATATAACTTTGATGCATTTATTAATGACCTCATCATATATATGGAAGTATGAATTCTGTCAGAACAGGTTCTGAAGATGACTTAAAAGTCATGAAAAGACAGCCACTACTATTAAGCTGAACTGACAACAGGTCAACGCCACTATTTCATTGTGAGTCAGCAATTGCATTAAAAGGTTGGTGCATATACCTTCTCTGTGTCAGGTAAGGTCGATGTACATTTCAGTCTGAAGCATAAAGGTCGATGCATGTTTACAATTGAAGCATAAAGGTCGATGCATGTTCATGTGTAGGTCAGATAAGGTCGATGAATGTTTACATTTGAAGCATGATAGGTCGGTGCATGCTTATGGTTGAAGCATACAGATCGATGTACATTTCATTCTGAAGCCAGTCAGGTCGATGCATCTTGTATCTTGATGAACTTAAGGTATGTGCACATATTTGCATTGACAGTGTTAGGTCTATGCACATGTTAACTCTGAGCCTAAAAAGTCAGTGCAGGTTTACAAATGAGTCTTTCCGGTCGATGCACATATAGAAGTCATGCACTTTAAAGTCGATGCACATTTCCACATAAATTCTGAAGGTCTATACATGTGCAGAGTTATCACTTAGAAAGGTCTATGCACATGTAGAAGACTTGCATTAGAAGGTCGATGCACATGTGAAGTCCTGCACTATAAGGTCGATGCTAGTGAGCTAGCGACTCTTGTATAGGTCGATGCATGTGTAGAAGGATTGCAGCATAGGTCAATGCATGTTTCAATGAGGTCGATGCTAGTAAGTTAGGGAATGTTGCATAGGTTGATGCATGTGTAGAAGGATTGTTGCATAGGTCTATGCATGTGTTAGTAAGGTCGATGCTAGTGAGCTAGCGACTGAAGGACAAGTCTATGCATGTCTTAGTAAGGTCGATGCTATTAAGCCAGCTACTGCAACATAAGTCTATGCATGTTAAAATTGGGTCGATGCTTGTTAGTTATTATTCTCAAGGTCGATGCACCTTCCGATTTTACCATAAGGTAAGGTCGATGCATCTTCATTTCAAGTCAGTGTGTCTGACAATGAAAGTCTACCTGTATATCCTTAAGGTCGATGTTGTTACTCTAACCGATTGCATGTGTTAACTATACAGGTTGATGCACTTCATTTATGCATCAATGCACTTGAAGAGTTTCTGAGCATTCACTTAGAGAAACCGCATAACCTCATGAAGCATCTGAAAGTGTTATTACTATCAACTGTTACATGCTTCATTAACATGATTCTGTTTTGGATAGAAAAAGGAAGATCCAGTCTTGTCATATGATCAAACACCTGGGTAGCATAAAGGCAGTCTGCAATCAAATCCCACGTGGAACTTAAAGAACCAGATTAAAGGCACATGATTCAAGGTAGGGAGCAGAACTGATATTCTACCACGTGGATCGTCACAACCTCTACTCCTGACACGTGGCCCATCAAAGTACGAGTTCTGGATAATTCTAGTGAGCGGGAATGTGTCCTCCACGCGCCCAATCATTGAAAAACTCGTGCTCTATAAAAGGCGATCGAGCACTCAAACTAAAAGAGATCATCGGTGGAGGGAGGCGAGATCAAAAGAGAGTATCTCATCGAAGAAGGAAGTGAGATCAAAAGAAGAGAAAAGAAGAGCAGAAGAGTACAAGAGTCAGAGAGTTCATGAGAAGAGTCAGAATTGGAGTGCTGAGAGAGAGAGACTTTGCTGAAGGAAGAAGAAGGAGAAAGAGAAAAATAGAGTATTGAAAGATTAGAAAAAGTCTAAGGGAAAAGAGAGAGTGAGCAGAGAAAGAGAAAGAGAGTGAGCAAGAGAGAATAGAAAGGAAAAGTGAGCTAAAGAATATGCGTCTTCATCAGTTCTTGGATCAGATCCCGAACTTCTTTGCTCTTGCGTAAGCTATATCTTTTCATGTTTTTCTTTTCGGTTGCATTCTTTGTTTTCTTCACTATTTCAAGCAAGCTGTGTGTCAGCGTTTGTAGAGGATCGGTTCCTCTGGACAACAAGCTGTAATGCTCAGCGAAAGTAAGCTGTGTTGCTCAGCGGTGTAAGCAAGCTGTGATACTCAGCGGTTCAAGCTGTGAGTCAGTAGAAGCCTCACTCAGGTTTGAGTGGGGGATGGACGTAGGTCTGTGGTAGCAGACCGAACCATCTAAAAATTCTTTGTGCACCATGGTTTGTGATTTGTGAATGTTTGCAAATTCCATATCTTCTGTCTCTTTCACAGGATGGGTTTCAGGCAATTATCCGAGCGCTATATGTTCGATATCGGTTCTGTTTGATTCATTTATTTGAGATAAGATTTTTATTCCTCATTAAAGCAGCTTATTGTCTGTATGCTTAGTAGAGTTTCAGGTTGCATTTGCTCAGGGTTGTGCTGGTGAAACGTTCCTCCTGAGAGCTCCTTGAGGGATTATCTTTACACTGTGTGTTTTGCTAAGCTTTTTGATTAATAGAGTCACTGTCCTCGTGCCAAGTGTTTGTGGTTTTCTCCTATCAGATTTTAAATCCGTCTAGCTTAAATTGAGTTCGAATTAGAGTATATTTGGGTTCAAGTTTTTAATTCCGCAATAATTTTTAACGGGGATCCATTCACCCCCCCTCTGGATCCGTGCCTTGCACCCCAATAATGAATGAATCACTGCCACGTTCCGAGCATGTCTTCCACTGCTATCGGTTCGGGGCGTGATAGTTTGTGGTATCAGAGCCTTGGTTTTCTTAAACCCTAGGTCTTGAGTCTAAGTCTATATATTAAATATTGATTGTCAGTTACCTTATAGGCACCCGGTGAGATTGGGTAGAACCATGGGGCTAATTGGTGAAATGTGATAATCTTAATGAAGTTAAAAGATTGTAAGCTATTAACTCTTATGTAAATTATGTGATAGGCTAAGATGTCAGGGGAGCGTGCTCAATGGCGGGAGATGCGGCATACGGTCCAAGGGTTGCCTAAGGCCTTGCAGCAAGTATCTGAGGGAGGAGCTCGTCAGGGTGTAGGAGACTTGCATAGGTGCTTCCAAGATATGAATCTCCCTAGGTTTAGTGGGTCTACCGATCCCGATGAGGCGGAGAATTAAGTTAAGGAGATAGAAATGATTTTTAGGGTTATGCGGTGTACTGATCAGGAGAAGGTCTTGCTAGCCACATACAATTAGATAGAGACGCACGGACTTGGTGGGAAGCTGTAGAAGCGGCATTAGCAAATAATCAAGTTTCATGGAATGAATTTGTGGAGCTTTTTAATGAGAGATATTTTTCGGAGCGGGTTCGAGAGAAGAAGGCACCTGAGTTCGCATCTTTGAAGCAGAGGAATCTGTCCCTAGCAGAGTACGAAGCCCAATTTTCTAGATTAGCTCGTTATGCACCCCACCTAGTTAGTACGGAGAAGATGAAGGCTAAGAGGTTCTTCAACGGTTTGAGAGTCGAGTTCATTCCGCAGTTAGCACCCTTAGAGATTCAGGTGTATGCTTGTAGACACACCATTTTGACATTTTTACGAGTATATCTCATATTACATTATAATGCCCCAAAGCGGCTTACGCGTTGGATTTATTTGAGTGATTTTTTTAATGATAATCTCGGTTGTTAAGAAAATAAAAAAATTGAGAAAAATCAAAACAACAAAAAAATGTGTAAAACATATATATATATATGAATAATAATAATAAACACAATAAAAAAGAAGAAAACAAAATAAAACAAAAAATAAAATATATATATACATGAAAATATTCAACTTTGAAATAATAATACTTACATTAAACTTAAAAAAATAAAAAAAATAATATTTTAGTTTCATACAAAAAATAATAATATCAAACCAAAAAGATAATAATAATAATCATCAGGATAAAATAAAGTAAAATAATGACTAATCTATCTAAATTATTGCCCCCGTCACTATCTATCCTATTGCCCTATCATTATCTATCCTACCACTCAGTGCCATCTCTCACCCATCACTTCCCATCCCCCTCATTCTCTCGACACTAATCCTATCCCACTCCCTTCCTCTCGATCAATTATCAAAACCCACTCACCCTCTTTCATCCCCCACACCCCTCATGTCTCTCTCACACTCTCCCTATCTATCCCAAACCAGAAACTATCTCCAAAAACAAAAAAAGGGGACCCTCTCTTTCTCACATGTCTCTCTCTTTTTCCATCTCTCACTCACATCCCTCTCACCCTCATCTCTTCAATCTCTTTCATCCCCCACACCCCTCATGTCTCTCTCACACTTTCCCCGTCTAAACCCACCAACCCAACACTCTCCCCCACCTCTCTTCCGTCACCCCCTTATCTCCTCTCTCCCCAATATTTCTTTCCACTTCCCACGCATGACCCTCTCCCACTTCTCTGCTATCTCACTCCTCATTCCTTCCCCTTCTCAACTTCCAACCCACTCCCTCTCCATTCCGCATACCCTCTTGGTCCCTCTAACTCCCACTCTTTTTTTTCTCAACACACTAACCACCTCTCTCTCTCTCTCTCTCTCTCTCTCTCTCTCTCTCTCTCTCTCTCTCTCTCTCTCTCTCTCTCTCTCTCTCATATCCCCCCTGCCTGCAGAACCCTCTCCCTCCCGGCTACGTCTCCCGCCGTGCCGGCAGACCACCTCTCCACCTCCTTCTCCTCTCTCTCTCTGCATGCAACCGGCCACCATCGTCCTCCAACCCCGACCGCCGCTGCCACTCTCCCTCTGACCGCCGCTGCCACCTCCGACCAGCCACTGTCCATCTCCTCCTCACGCCATCGCCCACCACCGACGCTGCCACCTCCGGCCGACCATCTGCCAACACTTACCACCTGTGCACCACTGCTAGCACCCCCTTCCACAGCCACACCGGTCACCACCGTCATCCCCCTCCACCACAGCCGTTGTCGCCACCTCGTGCCACCGCCGCGGCCAACCTCACCCACCTCATCGTCCACCCGGTCCCATCGTCCCCGTCATGACCTCTCTCTTTTCTCTCTTTCACAAGCGACCTCCCATCTCTCCACTCTCTTCCCCACGTCCATACAACCATGTTGCCACCCTCCAACTGCACCTCACGCTCGCGAACCTTCCACTGCATCCAATGCCATGGTCGCCGCGACAGCCCCCCCCCCCCGCCGTCGACCTCCGCTGCCACTCACGAGGCCCCCTGTCACCCACCCACACCTTCCAACCGGCCACCTCCCTCCGGTCGCCGTCCACTCCCGCTGCTGCCGTCCCTCCTCAGCCGCTCCCCTCCACTGCACCCTCACGACCACCTCCGTAACCCCACGCCGCCGGCCGACCTCCATCTCCCACGACCCTCTCACACCAACGCAGTCACTCTTCTATCTCCCTCTTTCTCTCCTCAACCACCTCCACTTCCCTCTCTCTTCTCTCTCTGCATGCAACTAATCTCCACAGCCACCTCATTGCGGCACCACCCCAGTCGTCCGCCTCACCTCTCTCACCATCTTTCTCTAGCTCCCTCTCTCTAACTTCTCACCCTGCATACCACACCCCCCTCCACTCTCTTCATCTCACCCTCCCTGCATATCCACCCCGCCCTGCTCCCCTCTCAACCCACAACCTCACCTCCTCACAGCCATCGCCCTGCTCCCCCCTCACCATCTCCCTCTCTAACCACCAACATCACCAACCCAAAACGACGTGGCCACCCTCGGCCCCACCTGCAGACATGAACGCCATCACCACCGCCGTCACGGTGGTGGGTTTAGCGTGGACGGACACGAGAATATTGATCTGAGATCTCGTCCTCGCACTGGGTGCACCACACCCCACCGGCCACGCCCACCAGACGTAGGCAACTCCCTCCTCCACCAACCTCCCACCTCCACTGCAAAACCTCCCACCTCCACTGGACGCCGTTGCCCTCGCCCCCACGTCCAGCCCCCTCTGCACCTCCGTCCACCGTGAAGCCACCCGCCGGCCACCTCACTCGCCGCTGACCTCCCTCTCACGATCCCTCTCTCCGTCTGCTCCTCTATCTCTCTTCTCTCTCTCGTGATCTCTCTCTCTCTCCGTTTCTCTCTCTTCTCTCTCCCTCTCGCGATCTCTCTCTCTCTTCTCTCCCTCTCTCGTTTTCTGTCTCTCTCTCTTTCTCTCGCAGAACCTGATCCCGCTCTCTCTCTCCTTCTCTTTCTTTCTCTCTCCTCTCTCTCTCCCCCTCTCGCGTCCTCTCTCTCTCTCACCCCCTAATATATTATTATTTGTTTACTCATATTTCTATTTTTAACTATATATATATCTTCTGTCACCACATATATATATATATAACTATCTATTTATTTTTTCCACCCTATATACATATATATATATACATCTATTTATCTCTTCTCTCACTATATATATATATATATATATATATATATATTTATCTTCTCTCACTATACATATACATATATATATATTAATCGTTTCTCCACCCTATATATATATATATATCCATCTATCTTCTCTCCACCTTATATATATATACGCGTGTTTGTGTTTTCGGCCTAACTGGTTTTCGAAATCCGTGAAAGAATGGTTGGTCCTGTCAAATTCCCGAGTGTTATGGGTGTCCGCGTAGACGGGGAAGGCTGTTCCGTCGCGTCATGTGCTCACGTCGTCCTTGCGTTACTAAAGCTCCTTCCAAAACCCGTCATCGGCACCCCTCAATAAGCTCTTTCTTTCCTTTTTGCGTTATTTTCAGTCTATTAGTCTTGTTTGCATGCATCATCTATCATCTGTGCCACACCTCTCTCCTTGAGAAGGCTCGGCTTCTGAACGTCCTCACATTTATTTAATTGTCATTTATCATCTCATCCTCACCCTTTGCATCTAAAAGGGGTTTAATAGCACCAATCAGGTGCGTGTGGTTTATGATTTTGGCATCTTATCTAACAGATTGGTACTACATCATCGTTCTAATTTAGCTGCTTATTTTTTTATGTTTGTTCTTTTGCAAGGGTAACCAATCAGGAGGCCCTCTTCTTCGGCCTGTCGAAAGAAGAGGAAGAAGGAGTCCACAACGTCCCCCAGGACTAAGGTGAAGGCGATCTTTATTTGGGGCCTCCAGCCCCTGGCGATCACACCATCCCTGTGCTCGTGCCTTTTGGCTTATTATAACTTTGTACTTACCCGCACGGAGAATTGTTCCCCGTAGTGTTTTTTTTTTATTCCAACATTGTACTCTTATCCTCACCTGCGCGGAGGATCGTTCCCCGAGACGGTTTTTTAATTTCATAATGTAATTATGTTCTCACCCGCGCGGTGGATTATTCCCCGCTGCAGTTCCCTTCCCCTAATTTAATTTCAGCACCTTCCCGTCCCCCCGAGGCCGCGGTGAGTTACTTCCCGCTATGGTCATTTAATTTCTGCAATTTAATTTATGTACACTAACACTGACTCTATATACATTATGTCATTTATGTTTAATAAATCCCGCGGAAATAATATCTTGCGGTGGTTTATTGTATATACTTATATTTATATTTCTATAACACCCCGCGGAGAATAATATCTCGCAGTGGTTTATTATATTTACTAACTATTTATATTTCTATAACACCACGCGGAAAATAATATCTCATGGTGGTTTATTGTACATACTTATATTTACTAATTATTTATGTTTCTATAAAATCCCGCGGAGACCAACATCTCGCGATGGTTTCTTTTTTTGTTCATATTTCTGTTCATATCCCGCGGTGAGTAACATCCTGCTACGATTTTTATATCATCAGTCCGTGTAAGTCCTAGTTCTAAATCGGTTGGTCTCGAGTCTCAACTCGTCCCGAATCAGTTCGGTATCAACGGTCAGGCACGGCATAGTATTGTCTTAGGTGCGCGATATTGGATAAGTCTAGCTTCCTTATTCTGCCACCTTTCCCGTATCTCACCCCGTAACACGTGTCAGTCGCCGCCAACATCCACCACGTGACGTCGCTTACAATGCTGAGATAGTAAAGAAGGCCCAAGTGTTGGAGGACGCTATGGATATGACGGAGCGGACTACCAACGGGAAGAAGAGACCGAATGGTGGCAATGGGGGTCATAAAGATAAGAAGGGTAAGAAGGATGACCAATAGATCGTTTCGGTTAAGGAGAAGTGCGAGCACTGTGACAAGGGTGGATATCGATCGGAGGATTGCTGGAGGAAGCAAGGAAAGTGCATCCGTTGTGGGATTGAAGACCATTGGATTGCTCGTTGCCCTCTGATGAAGGAGCAGGCGCCGCGAGATGGATAGCCGGGTGAACCAAAGTGGCGAGGCAAGCTACAAGTGATGGAAGGTACCTCTAAAACATGCCTTAACTTTATATTTTCATGCTTAGAGATGGTGATTTTGTACATTGGCATGAATTAGAATTGTTTCATTAAGTTGATGTACTAGAAGGTGTGTTTGGGAGTGGTAGTTTTACCCCACTATTATTTTGAGAAGAATCGTTTGAATTTGGAGGACCAAATTCCTTAAAGTGGAGAAGAGTGTAGCATCCCAAATTTAATAAAATCCTAAAATTTAATAATGATAATATAATATTATTGAATAATGATGTTGACCCAAAATTTTGAAATTTTAATAAAAATAAAGAAAAATATGTATCTTATAGAAAGCAACTTTTCCAGCAACTTTCTCTTCAAAAAGAAGCCCTAATAAAAATGAGATTAGGCTTAATTTGGAATTTAGTGTCAAAATTGGAATTTTGCAAAACGAGCCTAAACCATCTAATTGGACCTTAATTCACGATCTAATGGGCTCATATCGAACCCAATCTCTTGGCCCATGGTAGAAGATCGTTTCCCCTTCAAAAACCCTAACCCTAGGCGCTTCAATTCGGCGACGACGGCGTAGATTTGGTCAAACCCCCCATTTTTTTTCACTATTTTTGCTCTCCAGACTCTTTATGATCGAATCGAACCCTAGGAGTCTCAATAGATCCTATAAGTAGATAGCCCACGCCTCCCTCAAATTCCATTTGCTCCTGGAGGTGACGGTAGGCTCGATTGTGGGAGGATTTTGGCGTTTATGGCGGAGCGATTAAGGTTCCGGCGTGATCTTCGTTCTCTCTTTTCATCGATCTAAGATAGGTTTCTCTCAGGCTAAACACTAATTAAATCGCGTCATGTTGTTCATCTTTCCATGCTCTTTTTATTGATAGTATATTGCCCAATTTTCATTCACCATATCGATCGAATTTGTTGTTTTACCCGGAGGTATATCCGGGAGGTTGTATTTAGTTTAAACCCATTAGATATCAGGTTATATATAGGCAAAACCCTAATTAAAGTACATCATCTTGTTTTTCTTCGAATGCCCTTTTCAATGGTGTTTTTTTGCATAAATTTTATTCATTATATGGTTTCCATAGCCGTTATATTCAAGGCGTACAAAGGTTCATCGGAAGCGAGCTCTATCTCAGATAGCGACCATATCAGTGACCGCTACCTGAGATAGCGGTCTCGCGACAGACCGCCTTCTAGCGGCGAAATTTCAAAAAAAAGTTTTTAACTAGCGGTCTCCTCTTTTACCGTCTTATTCATATGGCGGTCCCATGAAGACCGTTTCTATCCATGTTTCCAATAAAGATCATTTTTCGGCATGTTATACTCTGTTGTTCCATGTTACACAACGTCTTATTAGGGTTGATTAGGTGGTATAAACACACTAATAACTAGGGCTCCTGAGATAATTGATCTAAGTTAATTTTTTTCATTATATTAGTCCCATCATGACCATCATCTCCTTGTGATAAAATGATTGAAAAAGAGTAGAATAACATGTGAAAAGATTGTTTAAATTCACTAGTTTATTTATACCTGGAGAGGGGGATTTCTGCAGCCCACTCAAAGAGCAGCCCAACAAGACCCAACAGGGTCCAACGAGGCAAGCTCACCTGAGTGACAGCCCACAGGGCCCACTTAGGAAAGAAAAGCCCAATAAAACAATGCTCGAGGAAACAACTCTCCTAGGCGGCCCCAAGGCTCGGAGAGCCCGAGCCTCGGTCAGGTCACAGGAAGACCGACGCATGAGCTACCCCTCCGCCCGAAGGGGGGATGCGCTAGCCGGTCTATCTGACCCATCTCCTCACCGAGCTAGGCCTATCGCCCGATGGGGCCGGCCCCCTTAAGCTCGGGACGACCGACGAGATAATCATCATTGCAGCCGTTAGAGTCCGCAGCGGGCCAATCACTAAGAAGTCCAGGAGCTCCGGTTTCCCCGCGAGGCGATAACGTTCCCACGATAAGGTCATGAAAGCCCACGTTGAGGACGTAACTCCCGCCGGGAACCCCTCAGCTTGCAGGACTCCGGAAGGCGGCGTACTATTTAAACCAGGAATACCCTCCGGTGGAAAAAAGGGGCCACTAAGGCACTCATACACCTAAACTCCTGAGCACTACCCGCTTCACCCCTTTGGTGGAGAGGAATCTCGCGCACTAGTTTTTCTCCTCCCCATTATTGCTTCCACCATAGCTCTACTGACTTAACCATCGGAGGGTTTTTCCCCAGGGAAACCCCCTGGGCCCTCTGATACGTTTCCTTGTCTTGCAGTTCATCTTCTGGTGATCCACAGCCCGCTCAGGACACAGCGCGAGATTTTGCCTCTTCATCTGGCTCCGTCTGTGGGAAACGCACGAAGAGCCAAGATGGTGAGAAAAAGCTCAGGGAGGAGGTCCGCCGGCGAGAGGGGTAAGGCCGTGGTGGCGGCGGGTGATGGCCCGTCTAGGGCCTCATAGAACCCTCCCTCCAACGCCAGCGTCCCCACCAACGGGCCGCCGCCCCCTCCGACGGTGACAGGGGTACCCCCCAACGGTGGCGATGAGGTCTTCTAGGCCCTCAATAAGAAGCTTGACGTCCTCGTGGAGCTCATGAGGGCCCAGGCGGCAAGGGATGCCAGGTCCGGCGCCCCGTCCGGGAGCCCCCCCCGTCGAAGTGCGTCCCAGCATACCGCCGGGGGTCGCTTCACCCTCCGCGGTCAGCAGCTCATCCACAACAACGTTGGAGGACCCTCGCAAGCTCCGCCCCCGAAGCAAGAGGCTTCCTCCATGCCCAGAAAAGGGAAGCAAGGGGCGGGGCCTCTGCGCCCGGGCGCTGACGTTCCTGAGGATCGCCACGACGCTTCCCCCAGTCCCACGGCGCGACCGCAGCCGGAACTATCCCTCCGGCTAAGGGATTTCAAAAGACGTTTTGCAGAGCAAGAGTGCGCCCTCCGCGCCCTGCAGAAAACCTCTTTCCCGGAGGACGAGGAGAAATCCCCTTTCTCCGAGTATATTTTGAAGGCAGAGGTGTCTCCCAGAACCTCCATTCCGACCTTCAAGCTCTATGATGGCCAGGGCGACCCAGCCGACCACTACGATAGCTTCGACGCCCTGGTAACTCTGCATGGAACGTCGGATCCTATCAAATGCCGAGCCTTTGCGGCCACCCTGGTCCAAGGCGCTCAGGCATGGTTCCGGGCCCTCGCCCCTGGGTCCATCCGGGACTTTAGGTAATTCGGGCGAGTCTTCAAGGAGAGCTTCGCCGGGAGCGCCCCCCCAAGGTCAGTAGCGGGGCTCCTGGCCCTCAAACAGGCGCAAGGGGAAAGGCTCCGGGCTTATGTCCACCGATTTAAATCGGAAGCCCTCAGAATTCCCTGCCTGGATGTGGCCTCGGCCATGACCGCTCTGACCGGGGGCACCCGGGACGAGAATCTCCGCCGCGAACTGGTCCTCCACCCTCCCTCGACCCTTGCCGAGCTAGTGACTCTGGCACTGCGCCACGCCGAGTGCGAAGAAGTACTCAACTCTTGCCGAGACACAACCGGCTCGGGTCGGGAGGGGGACAAGAAGCGGGCCTCCGAGCCAAATCCTGGCTCGGGTAAGAAGCGCTATCGGGAAGGAGAGTGCAAACAGAAGTATGAGCGGTACACCCCGCTGACCGCGCCAGTCTACGAGATCTATGAAGACATCAAAGACTCGGGACTCCTCCGCCAGCCCGAACCAATGAGATCGAAGAACCGCAAGCGCGACATGCATTGCCTGTTCCACGGCGACCACGGGCACCACACCGGCGACTGTCACCAGCTCCAAGACGGGATCGAGCGTCTCATCCGTCAGGGGCACCTGGACCGGTTTGCAACCGGGCGTAAAGAAGACCGA
The DNA here is from genome assembly GCA_022559845.1 of Amorphophallus konjac. NCBI lineage: Eukaryota > Viridiplantae > Streptophyta > Magnoliopsida > Alismatales > Araceae > Amorphophallus > Amorphophallus konjac. The sequence continues at coordinate 123,909,939 of CM040121.1, forward strand.
GGCGCCGCCGAGGAGATCGACAACACCCCCCGAGGGGTCCACATCAACGTCATCTCCGGAGGAATGGCATCGGGCGGCGACACCAGCCGAGGAAGGAAGCGTCATGCTGAACGGGCCAGCCAGGCCTCAGAGCCCTCCAGGGGCCCGCCGAGGGAGCCCCAGGTCATAGTCTTCTCCGACCAAGACCTGGAAGGGTTGAACACCCCGCATGATGATGCCCTCGTTATCTTGGCCACAATAAACCATTGTAACATAGATAGAATTCTGGTTGACAATGGGAGCGCCCCCGATGTATTATCTTATGACTGTTTCCTCAAGATGGGGGAAGACCCATCCAAGCTCCGCCCGATCCGAACACCCCTTTGTGGGTTTAACGGCCTGGCCACCTACCCCGAGGGAGCCCTAAGCCTGCCGGTCACCATCGGCACCCCACCCAAAACCGTTACGGTCATGGTGGACTTCATAGTGATCAAGGGTATGATAGCGTACAACGCCATTTTCGGCCGGAAAACCCTCAGCCTAATAAAGGCCGTACCATCTACCTATCACCAGAAAATGAAGTTTCCCATCAAAAATAGGTTGGGGGAAGTCCGAGGTAACTAGGCCACGGCTAGAAGGTGCTACAACATCTCGGTGGAAGCCTCAAGGCCGGACGGGAAAGATAAGGGCCCCAAGGGAGTCGAAGGAAAGACCGTAACCACCGAGTCCGGTGGCAAATTACTAACGGTATTCCTAAACGATGACCCGGCCCTCGGAGTACGGATCGGAGCCGACCTACCACCTTAGGAACAACAACAATACAAGAAATTTCTTTCTGAGTACATTCAGGTATTTGCTTGGTCCGATGATCAACTCCCATGCATACCAGAGAAGACCGTAATGCACAAGCTCAACCTCGACCCCACCGTGAGGCCCGTACAACAACGGAGAAGGAAGCACGCACCCGAGAAGCAGGCGATCATCAAGGCGCAGGTCACCAAGGGACAAGAGACTGGCCTCTTCAGACCAGTCCTATACCCTACGTGACTAGCCAATGTCGTCCTGGTGCCAAAAACCACAGGTAAATGGCGAATGTGCATGGACTTCACCGATCTGAATAAGGCTACCCCCAAGGACTGCTATCCGCTACAGAGCATCGACCAATTGGTTGATTCAACCTTGGGCAACGAGATACTCAGCTTCCTAGATGCCTATTCGGGTTATCACCAGATCAGAATGAATCTAGGAGACGTCGAGAAGACCGCCTTCATCACCGACTGCGGCGTGTATTGCTACACCCGGATGCCCTTCGGGTTGAAGAACGCTGGAGCCACCTATCAACGACTGGTAAATCACATGTTCGAGGGACAGCTAGGTCGGAACGTCGAGGCTTACATCGACGACATGCTCATCAATACCCCCAAGGCCCAAGACCACTTCACCGACCTTGCCGAAACCTTCGGCACCCTCCTGAAGTACAACATGAAGCTCAACCCCGCCAAGTGCGCCTTTGGAGTAAAATCCGGGAAGTTCCTGGGTTTCCTGGTCACTCAGCGCGGGATCGAAGCCAACCCCGACAAAGTCCATACCATCCTGGACATGCGCCCGCCCACGTGCGTTAAAGACATCCAGTGTCTGACAGGGCGTGTCGTCGCTCTCAGTCGTTTCCTGTCCCGTGCGGCCGAATGATGCTTGCCCTTCTTCAAACTGTTGAGGGGACCCAAGCTAGCATCTGCTACGTTCGCATGGGATGAGGAATGCCAGACAACATTCGCCGAGCTTAAGAAGTTCCTGGCTTCACCACCGATGCTCTCCAAGCCCGTCCCAGGCGAAGTCTTGCTGCTCTACCTCTCGGCGACGCCATCCACGGTCAGCTCGGTCCTAGTCAGAAATGACTCGGGAATCGAAAGATCGGTCTACTACACCAACAAGGTGCTCAATGAGGCCGAACGGAGGTACCCCGCAATCGAGAAACTCGTGCTAGCGTTGGTTACCTCCGCAAGGCGCCTCCGACCCTACTTCCAGGGGCACCCCATCACCGTGCTAACCGGCGAGCCGTTGAAGAAGATTCTGGCCCACCCCGAGGCCTCGGGGCTACTCGTCAAATGGGCCATTATGCTCGGGGCCTACGACATCTCGTACCGGCCACGATCAGCAATCAAAGGCCAAGCGCTCACCGACTTCATTGCCGAAATCACCATCCCGGCCGAAGACAGGCCTCCGACCACGACCGGGCCAACCTGGGAACTGTTCGTCGATGGATCGTCCAATTCGGCAGGCAGCGGTGCGGGGATCCTCCTGAGGTCCCCCGAAGGGATAGAGCTATAGTACGCCTTGAAATTCAACTTTCAGGCATCCAACAATGCTTCCGAGTACGAGGCCCTTATCTCGGGAGCACGCATGGCCCGACGGTTGGGGGTCGAGCGAGTCAGGATCCACACCGACTCTCAGCTGGTCACAGGTCAGGTCAACGGTGAGTATGAAGCTCGGGAGGCACCTATGATCAAATACCTTCAGTTGGTCCGGAGCCTGGCCCGACAGTTCGAGGAATTTGGGGTAGTCCAGATAGCTCGGGAGCAAAACTCTCGGGCGGACGCCCTCTCTCGATTGGCCTCCTCCCTAGACCCGGAGGGTACACGATCGGTCCTCCTAGAAGAGCTAGAATGCCCAAGCATCGACACGGAGCACCTCGCTGTTGACTCGACCACTCCAAGTGACTGGCGCTCCCCCTACCTGTCTTGGCTACAGGACTCCCAAGAGCCCTCGGACCCTCGGGAAGCCCACCGAATGAAGTATCAAGCTCGGCGCTTCGTCGTCCTCGACAACACTCTCTACCGAAGATCGTTCTCCGGTCCCCTCCTGAAGTGCCTCGGTCCCGACGAGGCAAGCCGAGCCATTCAAGAGATTCACCAAGGCCTGTGCGGAGCGCATGCAGGAGGTCGGCCGCTAGCCAGGATCCTGCTACGGCAGGGGTACTAGTGGCCCACCCTGCAGCGCGACTGCACGGCTCACGCATGGCAGTGCGACCGTTGCCAGCGGTTCGACCATTTGGTCCATCAGCCAGCTACGGAACTTGTCACCCTAGCCGAGCCTTACCCTTTCGCTCGGTGGGGAATCGATATCCTTGGGCCATTCCTGACGGCCCAGTCCCAGAAGAAGTTCATCATCGTCGCCATCGACTACTTCACCAAGTGGATCGAGGCCGAGGCTACGGCAAGGATCACCGAGACAGTCGTTTGGGTCTTTGTTTGGAAATCGATCATTTGTCGCTTTGGCATCCCCCGAGTGATAGTAAGCGATAACGGTCGGCAATTCGACTCTCGGTATTTTCGAGACAGATGCGTCGACCTAAATATCCGCAACCACTTCACTTCGGTCGCCCACCCTCAGGCCAACGGGCTGGTTGAAAATGCCAACAAGACTATCTTAAAAGGCATAAAAACCAGACTCGGCAAGGCTAAGGGTAGCTGGCTCGAGGAATTGCCTAGCGTACTATGGTCGCACCGAACGACCCCCAGGACAGCAACAGGTGAAAGCCCTTTTCAGTTGGTATATGGCACCGAAGCCGTCGTTCCATTAGAGATCGCCAATCCATCTCTCCGAGTGATCTGCTTCTCACCCGAGGCAAACGGGCAAAAGTTGCTCGAGAACCTCGACCTGGCAGACGAACTCCGAGAGATCGCGAACGTCCGAGCAATGGAGTACCGGCGCCGCCTCACTCGATACTACAATGCCAAGGTCCGAGACAGACGTTTCCAACCGGGGGACTTCATCCTCAGGAAGGCCGAAGCCTCTCGACCACTGGAGGCGGCGGGCAAGCTATCCCCCAACTGGGAAGGCCCCTACCAAGTGATCGAGACGCTCCGGAAAGGTGCGTACAGGCTAGCTACAATGGAAGGGGAACCCATTCCCCGGACATGGAACGCAGCCGCACTACGCAGATTCTATTTCTAAAGTTGTATAGCAAGATCGAATGAAATAAAATTCCCTCTCCATTCATTCAAACAATTGTTGGTACATCAGATAGGCAAATACCAGTACATCACATAGCAAAAAGCAAAAATCCGTCTAACACCGCTTCAAGAGGCCATCACTCGGCTGACTCGGTCTTGATCTCCTCGCGTCCAGCCACTGACTCTGCCTCGTGTGGAAACTGGCTCGGACAAGAGGTGGTCGAGCCAGTTGGCTCGGGTGGCCCGTGACAAAGGTGACAGAGGGACTGCGGAAGGAAGGCTACCTCCCAAGGTGGCAACAACCAGGAAAAAGGAGCGCCGTAAAGGCCTCCCCTTTTCCAATCTGCCAACTCCTTAGAAGGAAGGAGAGAGCAAGCAGCCCCCGAAGAGTGAAAGAAATGAAGAGCAGAAGAGGGAAAAAGAGGCTGCAGACGGAGGAAGGCTTCGGTGAGGAGGGAACTTGATGCGCCCCCCCCCCATGCAGAGGGGGAGTGGCGGCAGGCTTCCCTGATGCCCCCATCCATCCTCCGCCTCGGCGCCCGCCCGGAAGCCACGCCGGAACTGAGAAAGGGCAAGAGCCGTGCCCTCGCACGTCGAAGCCCTCTCCAGATCCGCGCGGCGACCGTCGGACCCGTCTCAAACCCGCGCGGCAACCGTGGGACCCGTCCAACAAGCTAGGACGGCATGAGCCCTCCGCTCCCCGTCGGCGGCGGCGTCGCCCTCCGAAGGATCCTCCATGCTCCGAATGCAACGGCACAACGCAGAGTGAAGAGGAAGGAGTGAGGAAAGACTGTTAGAGAAAATCCCAGGCAGTAAAGAGGAAAGGGCCCCTTTCGGTCCTTCTTATAGGCCAAAGGAGGCTACACGCCTTAAATGACCCCCCCCTCGGAAACACGCCAAAGGATTTCTCCCCTAAACAGTCACCTCCAACTCCTCGTTTCCCGCCCTAGCGGGATTCACGAAGCGGCCTGGCATTCAAAGCATTAGGGAACGGAAGGACGCCCCGTCAGAAGCCTACCAAAACAGCGTGCGAAAACCACGCAGGACATATCGGCACTTGCCAACTACTTCAGATACGCCAACCAAATCACAGCAAGGACGGCGATCAAACAAGTAAGCCATTTATTATCTCATAAAGAGGGAACTCCCTAAAGGAGGAAAGAGAGACAAACAAGAGGAAGGGGCAAAATAAGGCAAAATACATCAGGCCTCGGGCCCACTTTGACGCTCGAGAACGGCGGAAGGGGACGCGTCACCCCCGGCACCTTCGGCGACGGCCAGCTCGGACACTGAACTGTCTCGGTCGTGAGCCCTCCAGAAACGCCCGGAGCCGGTGACCCCGATGGAGGTGACCCCTCCGAATCTTCCCCGACCGACAATGAGGAGCTAGAAATCGACTCATCTGAGTCATAACGCTGGCCAAAGGGGAACTCGATCCCGGAATTTTGCTCATCGGCGCAGTTTATCGCTCGGCGATAGCCCTGCTTGAACCCCTTTCGAGCTCCCCGGTGAAGTGCTACCTCATAATAGGGTAGGGCAGCTTCCACCAGGTCGGCCGAGTAAGCATCCGAGCTCCTATAGCGCTCGATTGCCTCCGCCTCGATCGGCCCCGCCCTTCCGACGAGCTCAACCCGAGCCCGCTCCGCCTCGACCGCACGCTCCTCCGCCCGGGCCCGGCCCACCTCGGCCTCAGAGCGGAGGCGCTCCGCCGCCTTCGCCCGATCTAGCAGCTCGGCGCGTTCGAGCTCCCAGCGATTGTCTATCTCGAGGCGACGCAGACGCTCCTCCTCCAGGGATCGGCTTGTCCTCTCAAGAGACTCTCGGGTCATGGCGAGCTGTTCGGTCAGCACCCCGGCTTCCAGTCGGCTCGCCCGCGCCACCTCCCAAAATGTGAAAAACTCCTGCCGGAGCCCCTCGTGCTCCCCCTTGAGTCGGGCCAGTTTCCTCTCGCATCCCCCAAGGGTCCAGGCTAGGTTCGACCGCTCCGCCTCCATCCGGGCGTGCGCCTCCGACATCAAAACCGCTGACCGAGCTATGACCAGGCCGCCCTCCATCAGAACATCAAGGATCCCAGGGGGGGTATTGCGCCTTTCTCCCCCCTTCATCCTTGCGGTGATCGACCGGCAGACCCGATACAGGTCGCCCGTAATACCGAGCCTTTCCAAGGGCTCCGGCAGAGGGAACCGCTCTGCCCTGGGCACCCTGCCCGAAGGCTCTGCTCGAGCGACGGAGCTGTCCGCCTCGCGCACCACGGTCTGTTGGGGTTGCGACGCCCCCCCGGGTGAACCCCCAACCTCGACCGGCGCCGCGGGATTGACCGCACCGGGAACTTTAGGCACTTGGGGCCGCAACGCCCTCGCGGGCGAACCCCCAGTCCTGCCTGTCTCGGCCCGCACCTCGCCAACCGAGACATCACCGACTCCGACCGATCCCCCGGTCTCAGCGTCAGCTACTTCAACATCGGCCCCCTCTACCCCCGTGGGGGGGAGAGCCGACCCATCGCCGCCCTCTGAGGGGCCCCCGGTCTCCTCGCCCCCCTCTCGCCTGGCAGGTGGGGGAGCTGGCCCCGAGGGGTCGGCCCCATCTTGCCCCCGAGAGGGGAGCGCCACCGAGCCGGAGTCACCCCCGGCGGTAGTAGGAAGACCTGCCTTCCTGGCTCGTTTCCTGGCCTTCGCGGCCTCCCGCAACTTTCCCACCGTGGGATCCTTGTGCTTCTTACCAGTTGGTCGTGAAGATCCCTCAGGGGCCACCCCCTTGCCCTTATCTCGGGCTTGGGCGTGACCCGCAGAAGCATCTGGTTCGTCGGCCGCCGAGTCATCTCCCAGATCAATGACCTTAGCAGCTTCCTCCAGAGGTTCCCGCCTCACGTCTGCAACAAAGGAAGAAGACCCGGTTAGGAGGAAGAAAGTAACTACCACCCCAGGAGAAGAGCCTCGAGAGCAGTACCTGTCGACGTCAACCGCGTAAGAAAACACCGTTCGATGTTCTCCGGCGTCACCAGCTCCTCGGTCGACTGGCGGTTATCCAGCAGATGAGCGGCCTGCCGCTCCACGTGGGGAGGGAACTCCTCCTGGCGAGGGGGAAGGTTTGGATGAAAATTGGGCGAGACCAGACATCTCCAAGACTCGTCCGTCGCCTCCGCCTTTACCCAGAAGAATTGGGTCTTCCACCCCTTGTGAGAGGAGTCCTTCGCTGCGAGCGAGATGCAACTCCTGTTCCTCCTCGCCTGGATAAAGTAGAAGTCCTTCCCCGCCGACGGGTGCGCTTTCAACTTGAAAAAATAGTGAAAGAGGTCCAAAGAAGGAAAAATGTCATGCTGACGACAGAGAATCCGAAAGGCGGAAAGAAGGAGATACGAGTTGGCCACCAACTGAATAGGCGCCTACCGGAAAAACTCGAGAAGCTTAAGTACAAGAGGCTCGAAGGGAAGGCGGAACCCACTCTTCCAAGCCAGAAGAAAAGTGCAAATGTGCCCCGTACGGCTGTCCAGACTCGTCTCATACGGGGCGGCGGCAGCAAAGCTGTACCTGAGAGGCAAGCGAAAACGATGCTCTAGCTTCCTCACCTCGGCTTCCCCCAACTCACTGCAATTGGGAACGGGCTCCCGCCTCACCTGCCCGATTTCCAAAGGCAGATCCGCCATCGAGCTGGAAGATGATCCCTCGCGCGAGCTTGAAGACTCCGGGGGGGAAGGAAGTTGCCGGACCACCTCCGCAGTTATCCTCGCCAACTCCTCAAACGCCGCCGCAAGACTTTGCGTCTCCACTGTGCTCTCACGGCGCATCAAGGAGCCCCAGAAGCAAAGAAACTAAGGAAAGCCTAAAACCCTGAGAAGCCTAGAACGACGAACAGCGCCCAACGCCTATAAAACCCTGGAGGAAGGCGGCCCGTCGTTCCGTGCTCCGAGAAAAGGGGGGCCCTTCATTTCAAATTCGTCAGGATCATCATTACAGACCCAGGCGACCACTACACGTGGCTCCATAACGCCAATAGAACTCCACCCACCTGAGCCACGCTAGTCCAAAGCCTCAAAAACTACTCGACCGAGCCTCCATGGCTCGAGAGTAGGAGGGGGACAAGTGGAGAGGGGGATTTCTGCAGCCCACTCAAAGAGCAGCCCAACAAGACCCAACAGGGTCCAACGAGGCAAGCTCACCTGAGTGACAGCCCACAGGGCCCACTTAGGAAAGAAAATCCCAATAAAACAATGCTCGAGGAAACAACTCTCCTAGGCGGTCCCAAGGCTCGGAGAGCCCGAGCCTCGGTCAGGTCACAGGAATACCCGCGCATGAGCTACCCCTCCGCCCGAAGGGGGGATGCGCTAGCCAGTCTATCCGACCCATCTCCTCACCGAGCTAGGCCTATCGCCCGATGGGGCCGGCCCCCTTAAGCTCGGGACGACCGACGAGATAATCATCATTGCAGCCGTTAGAGTCCGCAGCGGGCCAATCACTAAGAAGTCCAGGAGCTCCGGTTTCCCCGCGAGGCGATAACGTTCCCACGATAAGGCCATGAAGGCCCACGTTGAGGATGTAACTCCCGCCGGGAACCCCTCAGCTTGCAGGACTTCGGAAGGCGGCGTACTATTTAAACCAGGGATACCCTCCGGTGGAAAAAAAGGGGCCACTAAGGCACTCATACACCCAAACTCCTGAGCACTACCCGCTTCACCCCTTTGGTGGAGAGGAATCTCGCGCACTAGTTTTTCTCCTCCCCATTATTGCTTCCACCATAGCTCTACTGACTTAACCATCAGAGGGTTTTTTCCCAGGGAAACCCCCTGGGCCCTCTGATACGTTTCCCTGTCTTGCAGTTCATCTTCTGGTGATCCACAGCCCGCTCAGGACACAGCGCGAGATTTCGCCTCTTCAATACATATTCGTTATTTATTGATTCAATACATGTTAGTTTGGTAGGCTTGTTAGAAGGTCATGCCACTCCGGTGGTGTCGATTGGACCGATCACACTCGTTTTCCACATGTTTTGAGCCTTAATTCTTGAGCATCGAATGCCGCTCCGTCGGATACTTCATCCGCCGGACTAGGTGTTCATGTTTCAAGGCCACCGTAAGACCCCGCGAGCATGGGATTCTCACTAGGATAACGGGCAGGTTGTACCATGAACACCTGAACCAATGACTCGATCAGAATTATGTTTGGGGTAGTCCAAGTTACGACTGTTCTGCCAAGTTTCGAATAGATAGCAGTTCTCTCTGGACCGCTACCTTGAGGTAGCGGCCAGGCTATGACCGCCTTATTCTTTCTGATCTGGCCTGTGTGCTAGTTCGATCTACTCGTCTGCCCTTGTTCCAGGTCGACTCAACCCTGGTTAGGTCGACCTATGTCACCTCAATTGACCATGGTAGCATACACTGAACTCTATTTCAGTCCGGCTATACCATAGGTCGACTGAGGACCTTGATTTAATCATTTTAATCTGGTTGTTTGCCCGTCACGTGATAGCAGTGCTCTTTGGACCGCTACCTTCCAGTAGCGATCGATCCCGGACTGTCTTTTGGTTTTCTTTCATTTTCTGAGTCAACGCACCAGAGCAGTGAGTCGACGCAGCCCTATTTTCTGATAGCGGCCCAGGAGGGACTGACACCTTATGTTAGCGGTCCATACCTGACCGCTACTTCATCCAGTCACTTGAAATTTTATTTTTCTTGAATTTGTGCATTTTAGAATATCTTAACTCTATTGAGTCTATTTGAGACATAATCCTTCACATCTTTCACGACCTTCCTTAAAGTCATTTTCCCTAAATGGCTTTCCTTTCTAATAAGCTTGCTATTCTCCAAAGAGATCCATTTTTTCTACTCGTGTTCTCTTGAATTACATGAGCTATTCTTGGAACTCAGATGCCATTAGTAAATTTGTTTGGAATTATATGATATGGGACTTTGGATCCACTTTGACATTCAATGCTAGGCATAAACTATTAGGGCCCAGATCTGGTCCTAAGGGCGAGGCAAAGCCCAAACATTTATCGATATTATGAATGATCAGGTGTAGCATTGCACCAACTATACGCAAGATTCGATCTAGACATATTTACATCATGGGCATCTTCCTTATATGCGTGACTTGACATATTTGAATATGCGGTCCGGAAGGGACAGTTTATGATATGAATGTTAGTGCTTGTTATCTCTTGTACATGTTCCAAGTTATTCTCTTTCCATCATGTTCTTGTAATTGTCTCTTGTTTATCTTATTGAGCCTCCATGTGACCTTGCTACTCTTATGATAATGATTATGTTTTCCATCAAGCATTATTGCTATTTTCATGCGTTATTAAATGGCTAATCACTTACATCATTGCCTGATGATAGAGTGTAATTTTTATTGAGCTTCTTGCTCACCCAGTTTTTCTTAACACTTTTCAGATAATAATGAAGCTACTCCAACAGACGGGGATGGGCAAAAGTGAGAGTTCCAGAGTCGTGAAGATTATGTCTTTTCTTTGTTTTGTTGAGTCGAGCTATGTAACATGAGTCTTTTCCTTTGTTTGTCATTTTTTTAGTTTAGTCGGAGTATGTAATTTGACTTATGGTTATCAATAAAAATATATTTATTTTGGCATTATGTTTAGCTCGTGTTCTCTTTTGGTTTGCTCTGTATCATGAATGAATCACTGCCACGTTCCGAGCATGTCTTCCACTGCTATCGGTTCGGGGCGTGACACAAGTGTTACGACTCGTCGCGCCTCGATATTCCGCGTCGGGGCATGACAGAGCAGTTCACAATAAATTAGGCATCAAACAAAGCTCACACATTAGGGATTTTATGTTTCAGAAAATTAACATTCTCCTTTTAGAGCAGAATAAATCAAGACCATAAAATGCAATAATGGTTCAAAGTTTATAAGCCCAAAATCTGAATGTAAGAACCCTAAAAATATGTTCTAGCATGTTTAATTGAACTAAAACAAATCTTTTTTAAGATCAAGAGCCTTGCCCCCATTCCTTTTCACCTTTCTTAATGATTTCATGAGACACCCCTAGAAAGAATTTTAACTAGTATTGAAGATAAACATCTTAAGGTGTAGAATTCTTGTTAGCCCTGAGTAGATGGGGGACAAGAAGGGGGGTTGAATTGTCCCCCAGTCGAGATGGCGGATTTTAAAAAACTTTCTAAACAAATTACATCGGGATCAAAAGTAACTACGTTAATTAGTTGGACTAACTTGAAGTGAGATTTAAGTTCATTCAATCTTCCCTATCTCACTCGAATAATCTAAGCACTGAACGATTTAACCTATGTCAAATACAGATAGCAGATTAAGCAATGTGTAGTGGTGCAGTGAATAAAAATATATTAGTTAGCCTGTGAACGGGGATAGAAGAAATGGACAATCGCACAGGCACACCACATGTAACACAAAGATTTTTAGGTGGTTCGGGACCACGACGGGCTCCCTACGTCCACCCCTCACCGAAATCTGGTGAGGCTTCACTACACGCTACAAGACGTAGCAACACGGGGACGAGCCCCAACACCACACACGCTGCTTTCGCAGCAATACACACACGGGGTCTAGCCCCAAAATGCTGCCATTGTAGCACTTACTCACACACAGTCGGGGAACACACCCCAAACACAAAACCAACACGGAGACACAGCTCCGCCTTCACACAAACTCGGGGAACCTTGCCCTGCAATAGAACCAAACACTCGGAGACGTAGCTCCATACACCACACACAGATATTCTGATGTATAGAAAAATAAGAAGATATATAATACAAACCTAGACTTTGTATAAATTGAAGACAAATGTTTGAAATAAACTCAAGAGGGTTGGAGAATGGTATCCTTCTATGATAAATGGCCAGGAGATGATCATTCTTGAAGCTTCCAAAGTGAGGGGGTCGAACTTCAACAGATCCGAAGTCACACGAACTTGTCGTTGCAGATTCAGCTTCATCAGAGCATGAAATCTTGATGGAACTTGATGTAGCTTTGATTTCTTCACTTCAAACCATCCCTACAAGAAAGAAAACACATGAAAACCTTTAATAAACCCTCTCCCCTTCTCACTTGCGGCCAGTCCCTCTTTTCTTCCTCTACAAGAAAGATAGAACATTAAGCATTGATTTGATTCTCCCAAATTCGCAACATATATATACCAAAAGAAAGCCAGATTAGAAAGACATGAATGCCCTTCTAAAACCATAGAAAAACCACTCTAATATGTTCATTAATAACCCAAGGTCATTAGGGTAAAATTTCAGCCCATTTGGAGTCCATTTGGTTGGGCTTCGGTGGCCCACAAAAAAGTCACGCGGACTAGCCAAACTGGGGAGGTCGACCCATCTGGACAAGGGGGTCGACCCATCTGGCTCCCAGAACTTGCTTGTGCAGATAGGTTACAGGGGTCGACCCATCTTGTGAGGGGGGTCGACCCATCTTGTGACAGCATGCAGTTTGATGATTTTTCAGCCCAGGGGTCTACCCATTGAGTGGGGGGGTCGACCCATTGACCTTGTAACCTTATGAAATGATTTTTAATGCATTCCCAATGACCTAAACATGCAACCCAATGTAACCAATCATGAATTACATTAAAAGTAAATACTTACCATGTCTCCATAGATTTATGGACATAAATAAACCTGCTCCTTTTAGAGAATCAATTTCATGTTATTCTTTGATCCATGCAAATGTGGAACCCAACTTGAATGCATTCTCCACACAGTACCACCTCTTCAATGCATTTCAACCTTAATGAATCTGCACATTAGTATGTTGAAAGTGCAGCTATATGCACAAATGATTCACACATTTCCAAACCACAGTTTTCACAGGTTCACAATTCAAATACAATTTAATCAAGCCAACATGAATTAGATGAATTGAGAGCAAACTCAAACCTCCACTTTGTACCCACAACCATTCATGCCAATACTTAATCAATCCAAATGAGATTCATAAATAGTTGTTAAGGTTCGTTCAACCTGCTATAAGAAGCCATGTGAAACTTTACTTACGAGAGGAGAACATGAACTTTGAATTCATTCACACCACAAGCTCATCGAAAAGCCATCCATATAACCAACCAAATTATGGTTCTACAAGGAAAACTATGAAGGCCATGTCAACCCATAAACTATATACATGAACCACAATAATTTCATCAAGATATAGGCATCATGCAAACAAGCACTGTACATGTATCTCATTCAACTCAATCAAACAAATACAAATGAGATGCACAATCATATTGATATTGTTTGTTCAACCTGCATGTTCATATATTGAAGTGCAACCATGTATATGAGTTTGATTCATATCCATCCAGCCAATTTAATGCACAAGCTTCGCAATATGAAACTTTCTTCATACATGTAAGAATCATTTCCAGTTCAAATCTTGCCTTGACCACTTTGATACTGAATCAATTCACACATGAGTATGACATGCTTCTAACCAATTTTATACACAATCTCACATGAAATTCAGATGCAGTCCAAGGCATGTAGACCAAAGTTGATGCATATGACCCAAGGTTGATGCAGATAAAGGAATATGTAACACAAAGGTCTATGCACATAAAAGACATGTCTAAGCATATGAAGACTAAGGTCAGTGCATCTTCAACACAGGTCGATGCACATTGTGAAGGACCCAAAGAATAGGGTCGGTGCAAGTTCTGAAACTTGCCAAAGACAGTCAGTGCACATCTATGAAACAGTCAGATGGGTCGGTGCACATTATGTAAAACACAACAACAAAGTCAGTGCATATATGAACAAGGTCAGTCCACTTTTTATGAAACATCAAGATTTCAACATTATCAGCATGAACAACTGAGATAGATTCAACATGTGAAAGCATAGAAGCCATTTGAAAATCCACTGAAAGACACAGCTTTCACATGAAACCTCCGAAGACTCATGAGCAGCATGCATGAGTCAAAGATATATATAGGAAGGACCATGCTTCACAACCCAGTAGCAGTATCTGCAAAACAAGATATCATCATATTAGCTTTTTTATCATGAAGACGTTTTTCACTAAACAAGTACACAATATTTTCACTTTAAAGCATACTCAAACCACACAATATATTGTTATCATCAAAACCATTACCAAAGATAAAGAGGGAGCACAACGAACCCAACAATCTCCCCCTTTTTGATGATGACAATATATTGTGGCAATCCACAACTCTCTCTCTCCTGCTTTGACATTATCAAAAAGTGGGAGACTAGTGGCACAAAATGATGAGTTTTCAAAGACGAATAAGACAGAAATATAAAGACCATGGCGCACAAACTCAACAATAACCTACCATGAAAGGAAGGTGTGAGAATTATGAACACGTATAAGACTAAGAACATGTATGAAACTAAGAACATGTATTTAGAACTGAAATTTGAAATATGTGCAGATTGTCAATTTTTGAGTTATAGGCAAATGTATGACCTGATTATGTGCAAAATGCATGGCTGAACTTAATTATATGCAAGTGTTCTTCTGAAAAGCTCATTATTCTCCCCTTTTTTGTCATGAACAAAAATTGATTGACAATGGGGTCATTTAAGCTATTATATACATGTATGATCTAAAGATGTATCAATGTAATGTGAAATATGATATGAACAAGGATGATCAAGCAATCAAACACTCAAACATGCATAGTAAGATATAGAAACAGGCAAGTCCCTTTAGGACGGGTGTAAGGATAATGCATTTGGTTGTGGAGCATGATGAACATGTGCAATACTAAGAAGGTCGTGCTTACATAAAGAAGGTACTGCATAGACCATGAAAGATGACTGATTCATAAAGAACATTCACACAATCAAACCCAAAGTGTATATGTGAAGAATTGAGCAATGAATACCAAAGCAATATGGATAATCAGATTTTCTAAAGAATACTAAAAAAGAACTTATTATCCATACACTTTCATACACAATGCTCGAATATTGGTAGCTACGTATGACCCCATTTTTTTTAAATTACTATAAATGGTGCGACTAACCTTTTGACACGAGTTGTATCCTTTATCTTAGGGACACTTTCCGGTTACTCAGTTTTGTCACTTATATTAACTATGGATTTTATCACTTTTCGGCGCAAGTTGTATCCTTTGTCTCAGGGACACTTCCCAGCTACTCGGTGGCAAATCACACTTATTCTAGATGTGGATTTATTTCTCCTTTCGACACGAGTTTCCTCCTTTGTTTTAGGGGAGATTCCTGGTTGCTCGGATCCACATTCCACTTGTTCACTTTTTTGGTGGGGCACACAACTTTTTCTTCAAGAGACAAGTGATTTCCATGTAGAGATTCAAGAGTCCTTAGGAGTGTTGAGTAGAAAAACTTTAATCCTTATTAAATGAATCATTTATCTCAAAAAATGCAATTTGTGTGGGTGGTTGTATTGAATGTAAGAAATGAATTGGTCTAATCAACGTTATGTCTCCCCCTAAGTGTATGCACAATTATAAGAAGAACCTCCCCCTTAATATGTGCCATGTAACAAACATGTCTAAATCAATGCATTTTTACTTAGCATGGTAAAAGGTCATAGAAAGATATCAAGAAGTGGTTGTATAAAGTATATACATGTAATCAAGCAAGGACCTTTCAAAATTTTCAAACAAGGTGATTTCCGGTACGTGGCGGAGAACGTAGGTCCGAAGACCACCATCGCGCATAGTGGAAGTATCTAGTTAGACATAATCCAACCTTCTCTAACCACCATTTGATATACCGGATAATCATGACATTCAAGCACGCAAAGATAGAGGGTATGCACAAGCATATGCACGTGAATGCAAAATTGATGTGAAATTATTTCTATTCACAAGTATGCAATGATATGTGAATGTGTTTTCTATGTATGCAAGTATACGCATGTAAATAGATAGATGATTGAAGCTTATCCTTATTTATAAACATGCAAGGATGTATATGATATGTATGCAAAATGAACTATTATTTGCAAACGTGAGTGAAAGTGTGAAAAAACTCTATTCACATATCAAAGTATTCAAGACTGAATTGTTATTTGCAAACCGAAAGAGAAAGTGTGTATGAAGGACCTTATATGTGCAATGTTAAGCAGTCAAAAACCAAAAATTATTCACAAGAAGTGTAGAGAAATGTGTTCAAGTCATCTAACCATGAAACTCACAAGATCTCAATGTTGGCCCAGAGAGATGGCGGACAAGAAGGGGGGTTGAATTGTCCCCTTACCGAGATGGCGGATTTTAAAAACAATCTAACCTAATCATGGTGAAATTAAAATTAACTACATTGATTAACAAAAACTCAAGTGAGATTAAAGATATTCTCTCAAGCTTTCTGATCTCACTCGAATAGTTAAAGCAACTATCAAGAGAATTATGCTCAACACGGATAATGGAGGTAGTAGTGTGTGACAGTGTAGTGAATTAAAAACCTATGTAATGTACCTGTGAAGGGAGATAGAAGAAATGACAATCACACAGGCAATCACATACGACACAAGGCTTTTAAGGTGGTTCGGGACCACGACGGGCTCCCTACGTCCACCCCTCACCCAACCGGGTGAGGCTTCACTCCACGCTACAGAATGTAGCAACACGGGGATGAACCCCAACCACACACGCTGCTTCCGCAGCAATGTCCACACACGGGGACAAGCCCCAACACGCTGCCACCGCAGCACACACACACGTTCGGGGATCACACCCCGGACACTTAGACCACGCGGAGACACAGCTCCGCCCACACACAATGATGTATCGAGTTTAGCATGGCACAAAGGATATTCAATAAACACAACAAAATTGATCTATGATCAAATGAGGAGAGTAGAAATGAATGACTAAAGATTCTCCCTCAAATCTTCAATGAACCCCATAGAGAGGATAGACGGGTGCACTGAACGCTTTTATTCACGAAGTGGAAGCTGGCCGAAACCGCAAGAGCCGCTCTGGTAAAATGTGTGACAGTGGAACGAGTCTTGTTGATGGCGTCCTCCTTGTCTTCCTCTTTCTTCAAGGTGCACAGCACCTCCTCCTTGTTCACAAAGCCCCTTACAAAAGGATGGTGTACATTAGCTTTTATCTATTCCAAAAGATGAAAATCGCAGCAATATATGGAGCACAAAACTGATAAACAAAGGACCAAGGTAGGATCTCAAGTGCATCTAGATTAAAGATAGAGCATGGAAAATATCTCAAATGATTAAGGGATAGATATAGAAGTTTTCCCTTTTGTAGACTCCTTAGATATCCAGGTTGATGTGAGCCGTTGCTCGCGATGAAGACGTCTTCAGATTCGTCGCTTCATTCCGCTTGCAACCCTCTTCATCAACAACCTTCAAATCACGACGGAAGTAGATCGGATTTGGCGTTGAAGTCGTCTCCAGCTCCTTCATCTCTCACTTGCAAGAAATAAAACCTTGTTAGCCCTTGGAGTCACCTCCATAGTTGGAATTCGCAGGGTATAAAAGGGGCTGATAAGAAGACCAAAAGACACAATAGCCCCTCTAAAAACCTTCTCAAATGTACTCCTAATAGTAGGGTATAACCCTAAGGGCATTAGGGTGAAACCCCAAGCAAATCGGACCATGAAACCCGGAGTTTGAAATCAATCTGATAAACCCGATCCGGGTCACCCAGAGAAAGTGTCGACCCTTGGGTCGACACTTTTCTCAGTAGATTCTATCCCGATGAAGAAATCGGGACACGAGGTAAAAGTGTCGACTCACTGGGTCGACACTTTTTCCAACATGTTCTGTTTTCAACAAAACAAAACACCACGATAAAAAGTGTCGACTCATAGAGTCGACACTTTCTGTCTGGACTCATAAACCAATATAGCAGGCAGAACAACTCAACATAAGTGTCGACTCTGTGAGTCGACACTTTTATTGACAGAGCAGAAAAGTGAATTAAGTCACAATGTAAAGCCAGAAGTCTATTTATATAATTAAACTCATTCAAACTCAAACAAAAACAATACAATGGCAAGCAATAGGGGTATTTGAAGGAACACTCATCCGCGAATTTAAAGGATTTGAGGAATTTAAATGAGCATGATGCATCCATAGGATTGTGAGGATAAACATGCATGATGGACACATACAAACTTGATTTGTCAAACAAGCTATGAGCATAAGAAAGAATTCTAGGCAGTGCTTACCATGTCTTCAGAAAATTGAGTACAAAACTTCACCTGCACTTGTATCTGAAATTCATTCACATTCTTCCAGCCCATTCAAAACACAATATGCTCATTCCAAAAATAATTCAAGCAGCCCATTGCCAGAAAGAGTTCAACAAAGCTACTCATGACAACAAGTTCAGTCCTAAGTGTCCTGAACTCATACACACACTAGGAGCCAATGGAAGAACACTTCAATAAATCAATCAACCTTTTTCAGGATAGATCAACATGCATATGGATGAACACAAATCCATATTGATTCATATCAATCTTAATCCAGCAAATGAAATCCTCAATCACTCAATGCAATCATCAACAAGGTCTGTGCAATGTACCAACCTTTAACACCCCATTCAAGAAGACATATCAAAGCAAGACTTATCCAGCACATGTATTCAATGCAATTGAAACACATAGTCTTACCATGTTGAAGATCATTTGAACAACAACTCTTACCATGAGCAGAATTAATTGGAAGCAAATTACTCATTAAGTCTGCACCAACAATTAAACTTGATCTGACTGTTTAAAGATGACATGAGAACCAATGTCCATTAGGAAAATCTGAAAACTCCATCAAGCACATAAATGATATGCATGAGAGCATCAAATAGCATTGAGTTCAATTCAATCCAAAGAACTAGGCTCAAAGAGCCAGGGGTCGACACATGGGGTCGACCTATCCAAGGAGACAATGAAAACTCCCTTAGCACTCCAAGCAACTCAATCAAGCATTCATGTGAGGCAAAATCAGTTCATAAACATGAATAGACATGAATTATAAATGTAGTTCAGAGCAGGTACATCCATGGACAACAAGATATCTAGTATCTGTCAGTTCATTAAAAAACACCGACATAGAGTATGCATGAAAATAAAATATGCATGAAAGCACAGATGCAATTGTCAACATCAAGGATGATGTATACATGAAGGACCAGTGTATTTCCACCTACAACACAACAAGATATCATTATCTTAGCCTTTTTATCCGTGAGAGGCCTTTAAACATGAACACACAAGATTTTCACTTTAGAGTAAACACAAAACACATAATATATTGGAATCATCAAAACCATTGTCAAAGACAATGAGGGGCACAGAACCCAACATTCTCCCCTTTTTTGATGATGACAATATATTGTGATCACCAAATCTCTCTCCCCCTTTGACATTATCAAAAAGTGGGGGACAAGGTGAACAGATGTGAAAGTGCAAACAAAAATAGACAGATATTTAAAACCAGTGGGGCATGAACCTCCCATGAAAGGAAGGTGTGAGCATTATGAACAACCATGAAACTAAGAACATGTATGAAACTATAAACATGTATTTAGAACTAAATTTGGAATTTTGAAACTATATGCAGAGTGTAAGACTAAGTTATGCACAAAATGTATGGTGCTCAAAAGCACGTTATTCTCCCCCAATTGTCAAGAACAAAAAATAACCGACAATGGGTTATTGAACCTGTTATTTACACGTATAACCTATAGATGCAAACTATTAAATGAAATATGATATGAACAAACGGATCAAGCATTCAGGCACTCAAGCATGCATATATAAGTATAGACTCATGCAAGTCCCTTCGGGACGGGTGTAAGAATAATGTAATTGATCGTTGAACATGATGTGCATGAACAATACTAAGAAGGTCGTGCTTACATAAATAAAGTACTACATTCACCATAGAAGATGACTGATTCATAAAGGACATTCAAACAATAAAACCCAAGGTGCATATGTGAAGATTGAGCAATGAAGTTCAAGTCAATATGGAAAATCAGATTATCTAAAGAACACTAAAAAGAACTTATCATCCATACACTTCCGTACACGATGCTTGAATATTTGTAGCTACGTATGACCCTAATTTTTTAATTATTAAAAACAGTGTGACTAACCTTTTGACACGAGTCATGCCCTTTGTTTCAGGGGCAATTCCCGGTTACTCAGTTTCGTCACTTTTTATGATGTGGATGAGACACTTTTCGACGCGAGTTGTACCCTTTGTCTCAGGGGCACTTCCCGGCTACTCGGTGGCAAATCACACTTATTTTCATATGGATTAGTTTCTCGTTTCGACGCGAGTTTCCTCCTTTATTTTAGGGGGGGTTCCCGGCTATTCGGATCCACATTCCACTTATACAACTTTTGATGGGGTGAATAGCATTTTCCTCACGAGACATGTGATTTTCATGTAGAGAATCAATAGTCCTCAAAAGTGTAGAGTAGAAAATATTAATCCTTATTAGATTGAATCCTTATCTCAAAAAGGTGCATATTGTGTGGGTGGTTGTATTGAATGTAAAAGATGAATTAGTCTTATCATAGTAATGTCTCCCCCTAAATGTATGCACGGTTATAAAAAAATCCCCCCCCTTAATATATGTCATGTAGCAAACATGTCTAAATCAATGCAATTTCATTTAGCAAGAGATGAGTCATAGAAGGAGTCAAAAAGTGGTTGTATATTATATACATTCAAACAAGCACTAAAATGATGTTTTCAAGCAAGTTGATTACCGGTACTTGGCGAAGAACGTAGGTCCGAAGACCACCTCACGCGTAGTGAAGGCTTCCGGCTGAAGATAATCCTACCTTCCACTAACACCATTTTATATACCGAATAACCATGGCATTCAAGCACACGAGTATGAAGTATATGCAAGTATATGCATGGAACTTGAAGAGATGATTGCAAAATTATTCTTCACAAGTATGCAAAGATGTGTATGATATGTGCAATGAGTATCATGCAATTAAATATGTAAAGTGAATTTGCAAAAGTGAACCATTATTTGCAGGATGTGATTAAAAGAGTAAAAGATTCTATCCACAGACCAAAGCTTTCAAACCTAAACTGATATTTGCAAGAAGTAAGCAAACAAAAGAGTAAAAGACTATGCACAGTGAGAAACATTCAAAGCCAAATTTATTTGTAAATCAAAAGAGAAGGAGTATATGAAAAACCATATATGTGCAAGGTTTAAGCATTCAAGAACTAACTTTATTCACAAGAAGTGTTGAGAAATGTGTTCAAGTCATCTAAACATGAAACTCACAAGATTTCAACATCTCAGAAGTTGCCAAAATCAAAGAAGTAGAGTTGCAACTGTTTGATTGCAAACACTTTCCTCCAAACATAGATTCTACCTTTTTAGATTTCAAATTGAACCTAAATAAGATGACTTTCAAAATAAAATCATTTTTGTTCCTCGCCTTGAGAGACCATTACTGTCACGCCCCGATGCGGAAACTCGGGACGTACAGTTAGGGACAAGCGAGCAAGAATATAAATAATTCTGAACCATTGCAACCATTGCACAAAAGGTTGGAAAAGATAATCATCAGAGTTTTATTGATAATAAAGTTGAGTACAACTGGGTAGAACAACTATATCCAAATAATATTCAAAATACTAGAACAACCTCTCACTAATACTAAGGGTACAAACTGACTCAATCAACTAAAACTAACACTCGAGTCACTCCAGTCCATCCCCGATATGATCATCACCTGGAAAGGGGGAAACAACAATAGGAGTGAGCTAACGCGCTCAGTAGATAACCATAAGCAGATATAAGTGATTAACCAATTATTACAGTTTATATGAATGCAATAAATAAAGAATGACGATACGATAAATGAAACAATGTAAAGAAATATCTTACAAGGTCAAGAAATATGACAATTACCACAAGTAATGAACAAGTAGAGCAAGTAATAATAGAGAATTGGCCAGTATTCAAGTATGTTACACATGTAACCAAATAACCACGCACGATTCAAGTATCAAGAATTTGTTCTAGACGTAACATGTCAAGTCAAGTATTCGGGTGCAATACCTCACCCTGTCACAAACATCCCATTGGGCTCACTATCTTTTCGGGCGCTCTCCCCAGGACCAGACCGGGCCCTTATGATGCGTTGGCATTTATTTCATTTGGATCTACGATCCCCCGTCTAGACATAGTCATTTATGGCCAATATAATCAGTAGAATTTCTATCAAGTACAAGATGTAAAGGATGACACTTGTCTCCTTTGATTCAAGAGTATAAACACGACGAGAAACCTAAAACTGAGGGTAGTCGTACGGCAAAACACCGGACCGTACTCACGCGAGTAACGAGTCACAGAGTCAAGAATGAACGGTTGACAGTAAGCCGTTCGAGAGAAGAGAAGTAAGTTCCGAAGAACGAATATACGGACCGTACGAGGCCGTATTCCAGATATACGGTTCTAGAGAATCCGTATTAAGTATAAGTGATAGTAATTCTAATCATAAGCTAAATTGTGCAAAATGGCTACCGGGTCACCAATGACAATTAAACCAATCAGATTATGGTTCAATGTCCAATGGTCGATTCCGGGCTCAAATATGACCGAAGATTAACCAAGGATAATCGGTCATTTATCGAGTTAAAACGATAACGATCGGGCCATTTAAAAGACATACGGTATACAATATACCATATAAGCCAAAAATTTGCCCATTTATACTCAAGTAGTGAAACCAGCGATTAAATCATGTAATCCACTGTTTAACCATGGATAAAATTATCTCACGGTAAAAATTCATCCCACGGTAAAAATGGGAATTTACTGGATAGAGTGTCCGGTTCAAATTATAATTTAATCGGCCAAGACTTGCCATAAGTCAGCCATAGGTTAATGGTCTACGGTGATTTTACAAAATTTTACCACGGTAAATTTTTAACCAAATTACATGCGATTTACTAAGATTAATCATCATGATTTAACAATTAACAAAAGTAAATATTGCATATAACTGAAATTTAATCATCTATTTACTCTATATATATATATATATTTGTTAAATGGGTTAATCATCTTACTGATTAACACTGATTAACGTTGCTTATATCTACTTCTGATGCTAATTTCATGCTAAATTGAATTATAATCTTCTTACTGATTAACACTTAACACTGATTAACGTTGCTTACACTAATTTAACACGTGATTGTATCTGATTCTGATGCTAATTACATGCTAAATCGAATCACTTATGCTAATTACATGCTAAATCGAATCATAATCTTCAATAATTTGATGTCAAACTAATTTAACAACGTGCTCTCTCATTCTATGTATTTAAACTTGAAGTTCGGCCTTGGTTACCTACCTTAAATCGAAGAATAAGGAAGATACGGAAGAAGAAGAACAGTACTCCTCCTAAGCTTAAGCTTCCTGCGATTTCCTTCCAGTAGCAACTTAACAGAGATAGGAAATAGGAAGAGGCAAAGCCTCCCTATTTATAGATGACAGAAGGTTATAGATGACAGAAGGAGAAACGTGGGGCTCCTTCCAAGCAAGGTGGACACGGCGCTGCGGGTGGCCAGAAATGTTGACGACGCGTTTAAGCCGACTAAACACGTTTCCACGTGTTTTTGTTTAGATAAAGATTAAGCTTAATTAGCTTAATAATATTTAGCTTAGCTTAAACAGGTTTAAACTAGAACCTCCAATTAGTCTTACCTAATGATTTTTAATGAGTTAGTCGAAGAAGACAAAAATGTTACATAACTAATCAGAAACCCATTTATTATTTTTATGGATTTTTTTTTATCATGAGGTTGAAATTTTAATCGTACTAATCTTAGGATGAAAATATTAATTAATGTAATTTCATCGGTGTGGTAGATAGATCGAGTTACGGATTTTTACTAAGAATACTCAAGATGACAAAGTTGCTAATAACAATATGCTCTATCAAATATGATTTTTATAGATTTTTCTAAGGTAGTCGTATTTTCGTGTGAATAGTGTTTTCCGCATTTTTAAGTCCGGCTTAAATCACTGATTAAGCCATGTAAATGATTTTATTAGGATCAGGCACAGAAGACCAAAGCGTTTACCATGGTGTTTACTAATTAACTACTATTTTTTTGGAATTTTTATATGATAGTCAAAATCTTTACTATTTACTATTTGCCACAACACTATTCAAAATTTACTATTCACGAAATTTAATATTTTGTACAGAAAATTGGGGTCTTACACCCTCCCCCACTTAAAGAATTTGGTCCTCCAAATTCACTGAACCAAAAAAATAGTAAGGGAATAAATAGCTCACCTTAGAACAAATCGGGATACCGCTTCCGCATAGCGTCCTCGGATTCCCAGGTGGCTTCCTCGGTTCCACGCCGACTCCACTGAATCTTGACCATTGGTATGGAACGATTCCGAAGTTGTTGTTCCTTCCGATCCAGAATCTTCACTGGTATTTCTTCATAAGTAAGATCCTTCTTTAATTCAAAATCCACATGTTGAATAATATGACTAGGGTCGTACACGTACTTCCGTAGCATAGAAACATGGAATACGTTATGTACGCCAGACAATTGAGGAGGTAAAGCCAATCTATAAGCGACTTCACCCACTCGATCAAGGATCTCGAATGGACCAATATACCTCGGGCTTAGCTTGCTATGAATACCAAATCGTCGAATACCTCTCGACGGAGAAACCTTCAAAAATACATGCTCACCAATCTGGAATTCCAAATCTCTTCTTCTATTATCAACATAGTTCTTTTGCCTTGATTGAGCCACAAGTAACCGGTCTCGGATAATATGAATATTCTGTGATGATTCTGAGATAAGATCCAGTCCAAGCCATTATTTCTCACCAACCTCATCCCAACATAAAGGAGAACGACAGCTCCTTCCATACAAAGCCTCGAAAGGTGCCATCTGTATGCTGGATTGGTAACTATTGTTGTAGGCGAATTCTATCAATGCTAAATGATCGCTCCAACTACCACCGAAGTCGATCATACAAGCTCTCAACATATCTTCCACTATTTGATTAGTTCTCTCGGTCTGTCCATCTGTCTGTGGATGAAATACAGTGCTAAAATTCAGACGGGTACCAAGAGATTCTTGCAATCCTTTCCAGAAATGAGATGTAAATCTCGGGTCTCGGTCAGACACAATGCTGACGGGAATACCATGAAGTCTAACCACTTCCTTTAGATATAATGCTACTAGAACATCGACTGTCCACTTGGACTTAATAGATAGGAAATGAGCAGACTTAGTTAGTCGATCAACAATCACCCATATTGCGTCAAAACCACCTCGAGTCTTAGGAAGACCCATGATGAAATCCATGCCAATACTCTCCCACTTCCATTGTGGTATATCAAGTGGTTTCAATTTACCTGCCGGTCTGAAATGCTCGGCCTTTACTTGTTGACAAAGCAGGCATCTACTCACGAAATCTGCAATTTCTCTTTTCATATTCGGCCACCAAAAAGATCTTTTCAAATCTTTGAACATCTTAGTGCCTCCCGGATGGATAGTATATCGGGATCTATGAGCTTCTTCAAGAACCCGATTCTTTATGTTTGCCTCATCCGGTACACAAGTTCTTCCTTGAAATAATAATCTTCCATCATCGGCTATTGAGAAATCAGGTCTGCTACTCAAGCTTTCCTTAATCTTGACTAGCTCGGGATCAATATCTTGCAATAACTTGATTTCCACCAAAAGTTCGGGCTTAAGTTGCATCTGGGAAATCAAAATCTGATCATTATCGATATTGATATCCAGACTAGCCATCTGCTCCAGTAACTTCCATTCTTGTAACATAAGACTGGATAACTTAGCCACAGGCTTCCGACTTAAAGCATCAGCCACCACATTGCCTTTGCCCGGGTGATACTCAATGGAGAAGTCGAAATCCTTTATATACTCCAACCATCTTCTCTGCCTCATGTTCAATTCCCTTTGAGAAAATAAATATTTCAGACTCTTGTGATCCGAAAATACCGTGAAAGATTCACCATACAAGTAATGCCTCCAAATCTTTAATGCAAATACCACTGCTGCCAATTCCAAATCATGAACTGGATAATTAACTTCATGCTTCCTTAACTGCCTAGAAGAATAGGCAATTACCTTGCCATGCTGCATAAGCACACAGCCTAAACCAATACCAGAAGCATCCGTGTATACCACGAAACCACCCTCACCAGAAGGTAAGGTTAAAACAGGTGCAGTAGTCAAACGATCCTTTAGAGTTTGAAAACTCCGTTGACAATCAATTGACCACACAAACTTAATCTCTTTGCGGGTTAACTTTGTTAGAGGTACCGCAATCTTAGAGAAATCTTGAATAAACCTTCGATAATAACCAGCTAGGCCAAGAAAACTCCTCACTTCAGTAACACTGGTTGGTTGTTCCCAATTCTTTACTGCTTCCACCTTAGAGGGATCAACAGAAATTCCATCTTTGGTAATAATATGTCCTAAAAAGGACACCTCTTGTAGCCAGAAATCACACTTGCTAAACTTAGCATATAACTGGTGATCTCTCAATACTTGCAAAGCCATCCTCAGATGCTCGGCATGTTCTTCTTCACTCTTAGAGTATATTAAAATATCATCGATGAATACCACAACCCACCGATCAAGATAGGGTCGGAACACACTGTTCATTAACTGCATGAAGGCTGCCGGTGCATTCGTTAACCCAAAAGACATAACGACGAATTCAAAATGACCATACCGGCTACGGAAAGCAGATTTATAAATATCCTCTTCCTTAATCCTCAACTGATGATATCCAGATCGAAGATCGATCTTAGAAAAATAAGAAGCACCCGCTATCTGGTCAAATAACTCATCAATCCTCGGCAGTGGATATTTGTTCTTGACAGTTAACTGATTAAGTTGCCTATAATCGATGCACAATCTCATTGAACCATCTTTCTTCCGAACAAACAATACAGGAGCTCCCCAAGGGGAAACACTCGGATGAATAAAACCCTTCTCGAGCAATTCCAATAATTGCTGCTTTAATTCCCGCAATTCCACAGGAGACATACGATAAGGGGCCTTAGAAACAGGAGACGATCCATGAATAAGATCCATAGAGAATGTCACTTCACGCTGAGGCGGAAGTCCTGGTAACTCCTCTGAAAAAACATCCGGAAAATCTCGGACAATAGAAATGTCCTTAATCTCACTCTGCTGCTCAGGGGACGTATGAACAAAAGCCAGAAAAGCTTTACATCCATGCCTCAATAATTTATCAGCACGAAGAGTTGAGATAAGAGATATAGAACTCGGGTGTTTAACTCCCTTGAAAGATAATCCGGGGTGTCTAGAAAAAGACACGGAACAAGAACTACAATGAACATTGGCCTCATACCGAGCCAACCAATCAGCTCCTAGGATTACATCATAATCCTTCATGTCCATGCAAATCAAATCAGCCGGGAAATTCTGATCACTCACCATAACCTTACTAGAAGGATAGTAATGCTGAATAGCTGAACTAGAACCAATGGGGGTTGATATTTCTAACGGAGATCTCAACAAAACAGGTTCCACAGATAAAGTCTTAGCAAATCTCCGTGAAATAAAAGAATGTGTTGCACCAGTATCAAATAGAACGAAAGTTGGCAAGTCGAATATAACAAGAGTACCTTCGACGAGTCCACCATCTTTGGCGATATCTACTTCCTTAGCATGGAGAGCTTGGAGCCTGCCCTGAGGCTTCTTGAAATTCAGAGGTTTTGCTGGGATAGCTTGCTCTGATAATAAAGGACAGTTTGGGATACGGTGCTCTTTACTTCCACATCGCAGACATGCGCCTAGCTTGCGCCAACAATCTTCCATCTTGTGACCAGGACGATCACAATACTTGCAAATACCCTTGAAAGGTACCGAAGAAATAAGCTTCTTGTCTTCTTGTCTCGGCATCTTGCCTTTCCACGAACCAGATCCAGAACTAGAACCAGAACCAGTAAAGGATCTTTTCTTGCTAATGTCAGTGCCAGGCTTAACATTCTTGAGTGCCTTCGGTTGCTCTTTCTTGTTACCACCACGAATTCTTTCGGTCATTTCCAAGGTATCTTCCAATACTTGTGCTTTCCTCACCATCTCGGAATATGTAGTTATTTCCAGTGGTGCCAATTGATTAATATAGTGAAGCCGAAGACCATTGAGAAAACGCTTTGCCTTCATTCTCTCAGTCGAAATGAGATGTCTCGCATATCGAGAAAGCCGTGAAAACTGAGCTTCATATTCTGATACTGATAGACTTCGCTGCTTCAGGACTGCGAATTCCGCGGCCTTCTTTTCTTGCACGTGATCAGAAAAATATTTGTCATTGAAATATTCCTCGAATTCCTCCCACGAGACTTGTTGATCACTGAGAGTCGGTTTAACAGACTCCCACCAAGCACGCGCATCACGCTCCAGTTGGAATATGGACAAAAGAACACGCTCTTGGTCGGTGCATTGCATGACCTCAAAAATCCTTGCCATCTCGTCGAGCCAATTCTCGGCTTCATCGGGATCAGTCGAACCAGCGAATCTAGGCGGGTTCATTCCTCGGAAATTCCGGTACAAATCACCGGTGCCATGAGCTGCGCCATGAGGTGCCGCTCCAGCTCCTGCCTGAGCCAGTGCATTCAAGGCTTGCGTAAGTCCTTGAACTGTACGCTGCAAGTTCCTCATCTCAGCACGATTGGCTGCCATTATCAGTTAAGTACCTATAAAATAATTACTCGGATTATTTATGAGAGAAGAATTTATGAGAGCAGAACTTCTTGAAGAGAAGAGAAGAACTAGAGAAAAGATTACGATTACGGCTAATGACTTAACCCAGAATTTTACCCATTCTCACAAGGTCAGGTTTTCTTAAACTTAGCCCTAGAACTTATAGAACCTATACCTTAGAGAGAAGAGAAGTGACTAGACTCTAGGTCTATGCGACTTGGCTCTGATACCAACTAAACTGTCACGCCCCGATGCGGAAACTCGGGACGTACAGTTAGGGACAAGCGAGCAAGAATATAAATAATTCCGAACCATTGCAACCATTGCACAAAAGGTTGGAAAAGATAATCATCAGAGTTTTATTGATAATAAAGTTGAGTACAACTGGGTAGAACAACTATATCCAAATAATATTCAAAATACTAGAACAACCTCTCACTAATACTAAGGGTACAAACTGACTCAATCAACTAAAACTAACACTCGAGTCACTCCAGTCCATCCCCGATATGATCATCACCTGGAAAGGGGGAAACAACAGTAGGAGTGAGCTAACGCGCTCAGTAGATAACCATAAGCAGATATAAGTGATTAACCAATTATTACAATTTATATGAATGCAATAAATAAAGAATGACGATACAATAAATGAAACAATGTAAAGAAATATCTTACAAGGTCAAGAAATATGACAATTACCACAAGTAATGAACAAGTAGAGCAAGTAATAATAGAGAATTGGCCAGTCTTCAAGTATGTTACACATGTAACCAAATAACCACGCATGATTCAAGTATCAAGAATTTGTTCTAGACGTAACATGTCAAGTCAAGTATTCGGGTGCAATGCCTCATCCTGTCACAAACATCCCATTGGGCTCACTATCTTTTCGGGCGCTCTCCCCAGGACCAGACCGGGCCCTTATGATGCGTTGGCATTTATTTCATTTGGATCTACGATCCCCCGTCTAGACATAGTCATTTATGGCCAATATAATCAGTAGAATTTCTGTCAAGTACAAGATGTAAAGGACGACACTTGTCTCCTTTGATTCAAGAGTATAAACACGACGAGAAACCCAAAACTGAGGGTAGTCGTACGGCAAAACACCGGGCCGTACTCACGCGAGTAACGAGTCACGGAGTCAAGAATGAACGGTTGACAGTAAGCCGTTCGAGAGAAGAGAAGTAAGTTCCGAAGAACGAATATACGGACCGTACGAGGCCGTATTCCAGATATACGGTTCTAGAGAATCCGTATTAAGTATAAGTGATAGTAATTCTAATCATAAGCTAAATTGTGCAAAATGGCTACCGGGTCACCAATGACAATTAAACCAATCAGATTATGGTTCAATGTCCAATGGTCGATTCCGGGCTCAAATATGACCGAAGATTAACCAAGGATAATCGGTCATTTATCGAGTTAAAACGATAACGATCGGGCCATTTAAAAGACATACGGTATACAATATACCATATAAGCCAAAAATTTGCCCATTTATACTCAAGTAGTGAAACCAGCGATTAAATCATGTAATCCACTGTTTAACCATGGATAAAATTATCTCACGGTAAAAATTCATCCCACAGTAAAAATGGGAATTTACCGGATAGAGTGTCCAGTTCAAATTATAATTTAATCGGCCAAGACTTGCCATAAGTCAGCCATAGGTTAATGGTCTACGGTGATTTTACAAAATTTTACCACGGTAAATTTTTAACCAAATTACATGCGATTTACTAAGATTAATCATCATGATTTAACAATTAACAAAAGTAAATATTGCATATAACTGAAATTTAATCATCTATTTACTCTATATATATATATATTTTTGTTAAATGGGTTAATCATCTTACTGATTAACATTGATTAACGTTGCTTATATCTACTTCTGATGCTAATTTCATGCTAAATTGAATTATAATCTTCTTACTGATTAACACTTAACATTGATTAACGTTGCTTACACTAATTTAACACGTGATTGTATCTGATTCTGATGCTAATTACATGCTAAATCGAATCACTTATGCTAATTACATGCTAAATCGAATCATAATCTTCAATAATTTGATGTCAAACTAATTTAACAACGTGCTCTCTCATTCTATGTATTTAAACTTGAAGTTCGGCCTTGGTTACCT
This sequence comes from Amorphophallus konjac, assembly GCA_022559845.1. Classification (NCBI taxonomy): domain Eukaryota; kingdom Viridiplantae; phylum Streptophyta; class Magnoliopsida; order Alismatales; family Araceae; genus Amorphophallus; species Amorphophallus konjac. The sequence continues at coordinate 123,940,732 of CM040121.1, forward strand.
ACCTTAAATCGAAGAATAAGGAAGATACGGAAGAAGAAGAACAGTACTCCTCCTAAGCTTAAGCTTCCTGCGATTTCCTTCCAGCAGCAACTTAACAGAGATAGGAAATAGGAAGAGGCAAAGCCTCCCTATTTATAGATGACAGAAGGTTATAGATGACAGAAGGAGAAACGTGAGGCTCCTTCCAAGCAAGGTGGACACGGCGCTGCGGGTGGCCAGAAATGTTGACGACGCGTTTAAGCCGACTAAACACGTTTCCACGTGTTTTTGTTTAGATAAAGATTAAGCTTAATTAGCTTAATAATATTTAGCTTAGCTTAAACAGGTTTAAACTAGAACCTCCAATTAGTCTTACCTAATGATTTTTAATGAGTTAGTCGAAGAAGACATAATGTTACATAACTAATCAGAAACCCATTTATTATTTTTATGGATTTTTTTTTAATCATGAGGTTGAATTTTTAATCGTACTAATCTTAGGATGAAAATATTAATTAATGTAATTTCATCGGTGTGGTAGATAGATCGAGTTACGGATTTTTACTAAGAATACTCAAGATGACAAAGTTGCTAATAACAATATGCTCTATCAAATATGATTTTTATAGATTTTTCTAAGGTAGTCGAATTTTCGTGTGAATAGTGTTTTCTGCATTTTTAAGTCAGGCTTAAATCACTGATTAAGCCATGTAAATGATTTTATTAGGGTCAGGCACAGAAGACCAAAGCGTTTACCATGGTGTTTACTAATTAACTACTATTTTTTTGGAATTTTTATATGATAGTCAAAATCTTTACTATTTACTATTTGCCACAACACTATTCAAAATTTACTATTCACGAAATTTAATATTTTGTACAGAAAATCGGGGTCTTACAATTGCTTATTGACTTTCCTTGGCCTCAAGACGCCCCTGCAAAACAGATTCTCATTTTGGATATTTGGGTACCCAAGCCATCTTGGATCCCGAGGGGTTAGTTCTAACATAACCAAATATTTTGTTTTTATTTTTTCTCTCATACCATTCATCATCGGCCTTCATCATGGTACAATTATCTATTGAGTGTCCATTCAGGCCACAGTAAAAATAATGAGAAGATTTTCTTTTCAAAGACTAGTTTTCATCACTTTTCATTAGAGAGCAATTATCCATGATGTGTCCAAGCTCACCACAATAATGACATGAAAAATTCATGTTGACAAACCATTCATCATCATTTTCTTCATGAAACAATTTTTCATTACGTGGCCACGCAAACCACAGTAGTAGCAATGAACATTGAAGTTTTTCTTCATGGGCTTTTCAAGATTTTTAGACTCATCAGCAGTTTTCATTTGTGACTTCAATGCTTCATTATCATCAAATTCCTTCAATAAGCAGTCATACATGTCATGACTGAGTTTACCACAGTAATAGCATGAAACATTTCTTCTTTTACTTGTTGCATGATTATGTTTAACAACAGGGGGTTCTACATGCACACAAGAACAATCAACAAGATCTTTTTATTTTTCAATCCGTTCATCACACAAATACAAAGATTCATTTAAAGTATTGATTTTATTTTGTAGATTCAAAATTTACAAGTGAGAGTTAGCAACCTCTTGTTCACATGAAGTAATTTTCTCATTCAACAGAAAATTAACAGTTTGTGACTTTCAATTTCTTGTTCAAGAATTTTCAAATTGTCATAATCATTAGTGATTACACATTTTCCTTTCTCAAAATTTTCAAGACTTTTCAATTTACTTTCAACCAATGAAATTTGAGTCAACAACGCACTATTTTCATTTTGGAGTTTTTCAAATGAATTTTTGTTCATAGAAGTGTGTTCAAGTTCTTTCATTTGAAAACTCACATTTTCACCAACCATTCTTCCCATTCTTTCATTGTTTTCAAATTTGTCATTCAAATTTCTGAAGCATTCTATTTCCTTTCTAAGTTCCTTCAGCTTATTAGACTTATCAACATTCAGATTTGCTCTCCCTTTTTCCAGAAGAAGGACTTTTTCAGACAGAGAGGTGTTCAATATTTTCAACTTCTCATTATCTTTCTCAATCTGTTGAAATTCTGAACTTTTATCCAATAAAGATTTGTTTTCAAATCTAAGATTTTCAATCATTTCTTTGAGTTCTTCTTCAACAAGCACGTGAGATTCAACTAGTTTTTCAAGCTCAATACATTTCCCACATGAAGAGTTGCCATGTTTCTTTTTCAACCTTTTATTTTCAGATTTTAATACCTTATATTTATCAAACAGTTCATTATAAGCATTCACTAATTCATCATAGTTCAATTCATCCTCTTTCTCAGAATCGAAGTTAGAATTTACCTTGGAGGTTTCCTCGCTTTGGCATTCATTTTCTTTGTTTGCCACTAGACAGTCACTATCGTTTGAGCTTTCCTTTAGGGCTTCGCTTAGCCCATCCCAAATTTCTTTGGCAGATCTGCAATCAGAAACAAACGGAAATTTCTTAATGCAAACAACAGCTTTAAGAGCATTCAAAACATAGACATTATCAGAATTCAATTTTTTATGCTCATCGGTCCATTTTAGCTCATTCTTGGGCAAAACATGTGGACCACGAGTAATCAGACTCAAAAGCTTCGGATTAGTATTATAAATCCAAACATAAAATTTTCCAAGCCATGTAGCGTAATCCAAACCATCAAAGACAAGAATAACATTTAAACTCGCCATCATGAAATGATCTTTACTCTAAGACCGCAAGATCGACTAAAAAATCAGAGACGAGGCTCTGATACCAATTGTTGGCCCAGAGAGATGGCGGACAAGAAGGGGGGTTGAATTGTCCCCTTACCGAGATGGTGGATTTTAAAAACAATCTAACCTAATCACGGTGAAATTAAAATTAACTACATTGATTAAATAAAACTCAAGTGAGATTAAAGATATTCTCTCAAGCTTTCCGATCTCACTCGAATAGTTAAAGCAACTATCAAGAGAATTACGCTCAACACGGATAACGGAGGTAGCAGTGTGTGACAGTGTAGTGAATTAAAAACCTATACAGTGTACCTGTGAAGGGAGATAGAAGAAATGACAATCACACAGGCAATCACATACGACACAAGGCTTTTAAGGTGGTTCGGGACCACGACGGGCTCCCTACGTCCACCCCTCACCCAACCGGGTGAGGCTTCACTCCACGCTACAGAATGTAGCAACACGGGGATGAACCCCAACCACACACGTTGCTTCCGTAGCAATGTCCACACACGGGGACAAGCCACAACACGCTGCCACCGCAGCACACACACACACACGTTCGGGGATCACACCCCGACCACTTAGACCACGCGGAGACACAGCTCCGCCCACACACAATGATGTATCGAGTTTAGCATGGCACAAAGGATATTCAATAAACACAACAAAATTGATCTATGATCAAATGAGGAGAGTAGAAATGAATGACTAAAGATTCTCCCTCAAATCTTCAATGAACCCCATAGAGAGGATAGATGGGTGCGCTGAACGCTTTTGTTCACGAAGTGGAAGCTGGCCGAAACCGTAGGAGCTGCTCTGGTAAAATGTGTGACAGCGGAACGAGTCTTGTTGATGGCGTCCTCCTTGTCTTCCTCTTCTTCAAGGTGTGCAGCACCTCCTCCTTGTTCACAAAGCCCCTTGCAAAAGGATGGAGTACATTAGCTTTTATCTATTCCAAAAGATGAAAATCGCAGCAATATATGGAGCACAAAATTGATAAAAAAGGACCAAGGTAGGATCTCAAGTGCATCTAGATTAAAGATAGAGCATGGCAAATATCTCAAATGATTAAGGGACAGATATAGAAGTTTTCCCTTTTGTAGACTCCTTAGATATCCAGGTTGATGTGAGTCGTTGCTCGCGATGAAGACGTCTTCAGATTCGTCGCTTCATTCTGCTTGCAACCCTCTTCATCAACAACCTTCAAATCGCGACGGAAGTAGATCGGATTTGGCGTTGAAGTCGTCTCCTGCTCCTTCCTCTCTCACCAGCAAGAAATAAAACCTTTTTAGCCCTTGGAGCCGCCTCCATAGTTGGAATTCGTAGGGTATAAAAGGGGCTGAAATAAGAAGACCAAAAGACACAATAGCCCCTCTAAAAACCCTCTCAAACGTACTCCTAATAGTAGGGTATAACCCTAAGGGCATTAGGGTGAAACCCCAAGCAAATCAGACCATGAAACCCAGAGTTCGAAATCAATCCGGCAAACCCGATCCGAGTCACCCAGAGAAAGTGTCGACCCTTGGGGTCGACACTTTTCTCAGTAGATTCTATCCCGATGAAGAAATCAGGACACGAGGCAAAAGTGTCGACTCACTAGGTCGACACTTTTTCCAACGTGTTCTGTTTTTAACAAAACAAAACACCACGATGAAAAGTGTCGACTCATAGAGTCGACACTTTCTGTCTAGACTCATTAACCAATGTAGTAGGCAGAACAACTCAACATAAGTGTCGACTATGTGAGTCGACACTTTTACTGACAGAGCAGAAAAGTGAATTAAGTCACAATGAAAAGCCAGAAGTCTATTTATCTAATTAAACCCATTCAAACTCAAACAAAAATAATACAATGGCAAGCAATAGGGGTATTTGAAGGAACACTCATCCGTGAATTTAAAGAATTTGAGGAATTTAAATGAGCATGATGCATCCATAGGATTGTGAGGATAAACATGCATGATGGACACATACAAACTCAATTTGTCAAGCAAGCTATGAGCATAAGAAGGAATTCTAGGCAGTGCTTACCATGTCTTCAGAAATTTGAGTACAAAACTTCACCTGCACTTGTATCTGAAATTCATTCACATTCTTCCAGCCCATTCAAAACACAGTATGCTCATTCCAAAAATAATTCAAGCAGCCCATTGCCAGAAAGAGTTCAACCAAGCTACTCATGACAACAAGTTCAGTCCTAAGTGGCCTGAACTCATACACACACTAGGAGCCAATGGAAGAACACTTCAATAAATCAATCAACCTTTTTCAGAATAGATCAACATGAATATGAATGAACACAAATCCATATTGATTCATATCAATCTTAATCCAGCAAATGAAATCCTCAATCCCTCAATGCAATCATCAACAAGGTCTGTGCAATGTACCAACCTTTAACACCCCATTCAAGAAGACGTATCAAAGTAAGACTTATCCAGCACATGTATTCAATGCAATTGAAACACATAGTCTGATGCGGGACGGACACGGGAACTAACTCTAAGTGATGTGGACCTCGGACTCTAAATGTGGACACGACCAGCAACATACAACAATAGAGACACTTTGGCCCGACACTAAGAGTTCCTATGGGCTATACGTCGCTAACAGAAACACAAGCTCACTCGTCGTCCCAAGCGAGGGGAAACGCGGATCCGCGCGGTTGAGAAACCTGCAGAGTCAAGGGTGGTCGACTCACTTCCGTGCTCGGATCGAGCCACGGGACGGGTCACTCTCTCTCTCTCTCAGCGGTGACTTGGACTCATGGGCTAGGTTCCTATGGCACTCAGTAGCGGCACGTGACCATATACTAGCTAAGCAAGTAATTACCAAGAAGTCGAGATCGTTACCTCCACGCTCCCGGCGTGGGGAAGATAACCCCGGCCAATCCAGTACTCCCGGTTAAACAATTACACTGTGGTACAAAGATTTGACACACTCCACGTAGGGAGGTAATAGGTCACATGTGGGGCCCCAGAGTAGCGGGAATTGGGTTGAGTCATCCGTCGGGGCCAAAACCCGTGTTTTAGTGCTGTCCGGATGGCGCGATCTATGGGTTCGTGGGGCCCACGCGCTGCCCCATCCTCTAGACCTGACGGAGTGGTCCCACTGTGATGGTGACCTCTGGTGGCACACTTCCCTAGACGGCGGCCGGGCTGGAACACCGGTCGGAGGCCGATCGGCTCCGATCTCCAAGTCTTGGAGTTGCTGCCCACGGATCTGTTGCTTCTATTTTGCCGCACGCGATCCGGCGAGATCTACTGATGCGATCACTCTCGACGTCGGATCGACGTGCAAGAGGTATCGTTGGAAAGCTCTTTTGAAGTACTTCGACCCTCTGTGACTCCAGACACCTCGTTGGGATCGTGCTTCTGAAGGGGGATTTTAGAACAGGACTGATCTAAGTTTCCGATCTGGCCGGGCAGAACTGAAGTTTCCTAAGAGTTGGCATTGACTGCGGGGTAGACCTCTGATTCAGACCACTAGCTCTTCATGAACGTTGTAGAGGGGAGAGAGAGGAAAACGTCAATAATTCTTATGACCGATTTGGTGGAGGTTTGGATGGGGAAAGGTATTTTATACTGGTGGGTGGTCGGATCTGGACAGAGGTAGACAGAACTGAGTTGAGATCTAAAAGTGATTTTTAGAAAATAGGTGAAGGCCTTTAGAAATTCCACGAAAATTCTTGGATGGAGGGGGTGTTGGAAAGAACCTCCATTAAAATTGGGGGCTCAATAAAAAATCAAGAAGAGGTTCGAAGAGGGGAAACTCAGAGCTACTATGAATCTGGACTGAAAGCTGGCAGATCTTGATAGAAAGGAAGAACGAAAATGGAAAGTTGTAAAATGGAAGCTAGCAGCCCAACCAAATTTTCTGGGATGTGGTGAAGACCCATGAAACTCACCCTGAATGTTTGGGCTCCAGATGAACTCGTGGCTGAGGGTTAAAAACCCAAGAATGGCCTGTTGTCACTCAATTGGCAGAATACCAACGGAGGCGGTGACGGTGCAACGGCGGCTCGATGGAGGCGGCGGCGGCAACGACGAACTCCACACCAGATAGATGAGACTTCCCACCTCAGAACATAGCCTTCCCAGCTACAAGAAGAAGAGAGGAGAGAGAGAGAGGTGCGGCCCTTGCTTGGCTCCAACAAAATTCATGATTTCTTATGCATTAATTCCCTTCAAAATGAAAATACAAGCAATATATATGAAATACAAAAAGACATCAACTATCCCTAGATCTAGCGTTGGGGAGGGGTAAAAGTGGGAGTCCACATTTTATTTCTCCCATGTGATTTGGAACTAAATAAAATAAACTACAAATCATAATAAACTATAATAGAATGGGGCGCCCCCTTGACTTATATGCTCCCATTTTTGAATTTTGCTACCCTTTGTCCCCCCCTTGGTCCAACCCTTCTAGAAGCCCACCATGGAAGGTTGACTGAGCCCACATGGGCCCAAGAGATGAGGTGGATCAATGGGAGAAGGGATGGGGGGCCCACGGGACCCAGGTGGTCCCACTTTACAAATAAACCCCTATTACAATCCAAATTACAATCCAAAAAAAAACACATTACACACAATTAAAGTCCCAGTAAATACTATAAATATCGAGACTTGGGGGGGAGTCTCCAGGCTGTCTCCGAGCTAGATAGAAGCCGATATAGCCCGAGTGGTGCTCCGCGTACGGTACCGATGGCTTGCCGGTTCGTGCTTCTCGCTCGCTCTGGTGTGCGCACCAATTCTCCCCGGGTGGGAGAAACTCGACCCTATCGAGTAAGGGTCTGCATCGCTCTGGTAGCGCTCCAGTAGGTCCGGATATCTCCCCTGCAACTCTCCACGGGTGATCCAAGTATCCTCGGTGGTGGGTCGCCCTCTCCAACACACTAGGTTGCGTGGGTAGGATCCACTCCTGGTAACTGTCACCTGCTCATCCAGTATATGATCGATATGCTCTCGCTGCTGTGGAGATGTGGTTGGTGGTGGACACTCAGGTATGGGATCACTCTCAATGGGGGGAGATGGCTCGAAAGGCTCACTAGGGATCACCGTTGGGTCCCTATATGTAACTAGATCTGACACATTGAAAGTTGAGCTTATACCATATTCCTCGGGTAGGTCCACAACATACGCATGGGATCCAACGCGTTTCAACACTATAAATGGACCGGCTCCGTGAGCTTGCAATTTCTTTAAGGTCCCAGAGGGAAACCGTTCAGGTCTTACCCTGATCATGACATATTCACCCTCTTGGAACTCACGGTGGTGTCGATGAGCATCTGCTAACTCCTTATACCGTGCATTGTTGGCCTCAATGTGACGACAGATGTCATCATGTAAAATCCTAACATGCCTAGCAAAAGACTCGGTAGACTCAGACGCGCGTGCATGAATGGGCATGGGAACAAGATCCACTGGCTTCCTAGGCCTACGACCTGTGACAATCTTGAATGGACTCATACCGGTAGACCTGTTAACCGAATCATTATATGTAAATTCTGCCAGCGGTAATATGAGATCCAAATCCCCAACACGGTCCCTGACAAGACACCTCAAAAGGTCACCCAGACTCCTATTGACCACCTCGGTTTGACCATCTATCTGGGGATGATATGCAGAAGAAAACATGAGGTGAGTACCCAACATATGCCACAGTGTCTTTCAGAAATAATTGGTGAATCTAACATCACGGTCAGACACTATGGTACGAGGTAAACCGAACTTGCACACCACATGAGTAAGAAAAAGGCGGGCTACCCTCGAAGCATCTGAAGTCTTCGAGCAGGGAGTGAAAAGGGCCATCTTCGAGAACCGGTCAACAACCACATAGACCGAATCATGCTTCCTAGAGGTACGTGGCATTCCCAAAATAAAGTCCATGCTAACATCATGCCACGGAGCATCAGGCACGGGGATGTTGGGTTCGGTGCAGTAGATTCAGAGGGGGGTGAATGAATCTCCCCTTAAAAAACTTTCGCCCAATTAAAATTCTAGTTCGCTAACTAGACAAATCTGAAGGCTAATAAGCAATTGCGGAATAACAATGTTAAAGGACGCTCGATACCACTGTCAAACATATAGCGTGCGCAGCAATGAAATGAAATGAACACATATAGAAAGTCAACCCATATCGTCCCTATGCATTGATCTAGCGCCAAATACACAAAGAGATCAAACCACTGCACAAGGAGTTTTTAGGTGGTTCGGTCTTCCTGACCTACATCCACCCCACACTCAACCCGAGTGTGGCTTACTACTGACTCACAGCTTGAACCGCTGGGCATCACAGCTTGCCTACAGATCCGCTGAGCAACACAGCTTGCTGTCCACTAGAATCCACCACTGCAACTGCTGGGGATTACAGCTTGACCCGTCTAGAGGCAGCACCTCTGCAAATGCTGACTAACAGCTTGAAGAAAGGTAAAAGATGAAACAAGAAAATGGGAAACAAACAGCGACTGAAAGCTTTAAATGAAGCACAAATAATATGGCTCTCAACAGAGCTGACTGGCCTGGATTTGATCCACAGTCCAGTGAAGAATGATCTTCAGAATGAAGCCTCTCTCTGCCCTTCTTCTTCTTCCGATCACTCTGTCTCTCTTTCTTTCTATTTTTCTTTCTCTTCCTCTTTTATCTGCTCGAGCTCTCTATCTCTCACTTTTTCTCTTTTGCTTCTTCTCTCTTTCTTTTCTTCTTCTTCTCTTTTCTCTGGATCGAACAGGCTCTCTATTCTTTCTCTCTACTTCTGCTCTTCTGCTTCTATTTCGATCAACCTCTCTGCTCACCATCTCTCTTCTCCAGATGGATAAGTCTTCTATATATAGCAGCAGCAGCTAGGGCGTATGCTCTCCACGATTCTCGCCCAAGCTTTAGTCCACGTGGCGGTGTCTCAACTTCTTGGATCACGTGCCAGGTGCCAACCTCAGATCACATGCCCAGACACCTGCAGGATTAAAGAAGAGTTCAGTCGATCAACAAAGCATAGGCTGTACAGACTTCATATAAGGCAGGAGTGTATAGACTTAAGGATGCAGTGTGTATGCAGTGTACAGACTTGGCGTGCAGGCTGCTGGACGCAATGTATAGACTTTGCGTGCAGGCTGCTGGACGCTGTATAGACTTACTGTGCAGGCTGCCAGACAATGTATAGACATGTTGTTCAGGCTGTGGGGGAATGCGTAGACTCTGCGTGAAGGCAATGCATGTACAAGTGATGCAATGTTTAGACTTCATGTATGCAGGACTGTGGCGTGTACACACTTTGTAAATGCAAAGCTATGGCATGTATAGACTTCGTGCATGCAATGCTATGGCGTGTACAGACTTCGTGAATGTGACGCTGAAGCATGTACAGACTTCACGTATGCAGACTATGAGCATTACAAATGGTTGTACAAACATGCCAAATGAGTATGCAGACTTAGTGTGCACCATTGTGTAGACTTTGTAACATGCAGTATGAGCATAGCAATACAGTGTGCAGACTTCGTGCAATGCATGAAGCAGTGTATGGAGTTAGAGTGCAATGCATGTTCAACTGTAGATAGCAAAGTATATACATTACAACTGAATGCACTGTCATGCCGAATGAATGTACAGACTTAGCGTTATGAACCCAACCGATGTCTAGACTTTGTTAAGACGCTGAATGAGACGCTAACCCAATGCATGCAATCAGTTATGTACAGACTTGAAGATGCAATGTGCAATGCAGTGAAGTGTGTATATTGAATACGAATGCATAGACATGCTGACAACAGATGTGTGGACTTTGAAAGCAAAGGACCTCACATGCATTAGTGTATAGACTGTATGCCTGATGGATGCACTGATGCAGTATATGCACAGAGGAAGTAATGCACCGATGCAATGTATGCACATAGCAGATATTGAACTAAAGCAATAGATGTATAGACTTCACGATGTGTGGACTTGCCAAAGGAAAGGCTGTACAGACTTGATGCAAGCACGATGTATAGACTTTGTGTTGTGAACACAGGCTGTACAGACTTGCTAACATGCATGAACAAATGGCATTGTATAGACTTGGCCAATGCAGCGATGTATGGACTTGCACAGTTCAAGCTACAGTGCAATGTATAGACTTGGCCAATGCAGCGATGTATGGACTTACACAGTTCTAGCACGTAGGTAAAGATGCCAATGCAATGTACAGACTTAGCAGCGAGCAGACAGACGACGGCCAAGACAATGTATAGACTTTGCGTCTTATGTAAGACGAACGATGTATAGACTTAGCCAGCCTTCAGCTCGATGTACAGACTTGCCTTAAGCAATGGCTGTACAGACTTCATGAACGATGTTCAGACTTTTGTGTGTGATGAACAACCGATGTATAGACTTATGCATGAAGCAAGGCAATCTGATGTGTAGACTTTCTCAACGTAGTGGCGTGCAACTAAACGATGTGTAGACTTCAGAAATGCATAGAGACGCTACAGCGTGACAGCATCAACGCAGCAGTTCACCCTGATGTGAAGTTAGATCTGGGTCAGTTCAGTGGGTCGACGTAGTGACCCCATGCGTCAACGCATCCAGCCGTATCTTCAAAGCCATCTGAGGCATTTCAAGGCTGCGTCAACCTCGTGGACTCAATGGGTTGACGCCATCTGAACTACTTACGAGGTGTATAGACATGCGAATCTGATGTATAGACTTGAGGGGGGTCGACCCATCTAAGAAGGGGGTCGACCCACAGAGCTAGCACACTCATGCATTCTCCACAGAACAGATCAGATATAACACACTCATGCATTCTCCACAGAATAAATCAGTCATATGCATTCATGTTGCTATCACTCAATGTGATGTTCTTAGCAAAATAATATGGTGACTCATTTATGTTGCTATCATTAAAACACCACATAATCATCAAAGCACAAGGGCACAACAATCTCCCCATTTTTGATGATGGCAACATAATGAGTCACACGTCAAACTATTCTCCCCGTTTGACATAATCAAAAAGAGAGCAAATGGTTTGAGAGACAAAATTCAGCACACAAAGTCAGAGAATGAATCATGGTTCATTAAAATGAGGTTCTCCCTTATGACAATGAAACAGCTCTCCCCCTATCAACATGCAAGATGTACTACTCTCCCCTTAAAAGCAGATGACCCATAACTCCCCCTGAAGCACAGGAATGAACTCTGGGTATCCAATAAATCAATCTGAAATCTGCCATTACAAACAATCTAAACTCTGGTTGTGGCACCTCACATATGCATGAACAGAATGAACAGGTGGAAAGTCCACAGAACCAGAACTTATTGCAAAACAAGATGGAAGATTCCAACAGTGTGGAGAGTAAAGTTATTGATGATAGAAAGGCAAGAGTAGATAACAATCATCACAAGACATCTCAATGAATAATCAATATCAAGATTTATGTTGATCAGGCTATCTGGAAAGAATCTAATCATGAGGGATTTTAATGCTTGCACCACTTCAATAAGTCTTGAGAAATATAGACTCTTCAATCATAAAGGGTTATGAAGTGGCAACTTAACCAATCTGATTTAATTATGATGTATACCAAATTTGTCAAATTAAACTCAATACTCATATCTGAATCCAAGTTTTAATAAAGGTGAACCAAATATTCAGATAACACTCAAAATCAATCATCTTTATCTTACACACATGATCTCAATGACTCTTTTAAGAGTTACACAGGTTAGTATTGATGTTAAACACTTTTTACAAGAATATGAGTTGACAGAATTTTCAATATATTTTCATTTGAAGCACATTATATTTTTCTGAGCAATTTAGGTTGATCAACACCTTTTTACATGAGGCACAACACGTCTCAGGTGAAGTGACCCAGTTACTCAGTGTGATAACTGTCATTGCCTCTCAACTTCGAGAGCAGAGTTAGCCATATAAGTGTCTTTTTACATGAGAAGATACCTTGATCAGAGGCCAGACTCCCCAGTTACTCAACACAAAGAAGCCATTGCTCTGTCAGGTTTTTCGATAAATTTTTATCAGAGATAACTTTGGCACCTCTTGACATGAGTTACTTTATTTCATTGATAAAGAACCCAGTTTCTCAGTGACCGAGCCATTGCTCTGAATTCACAATTTTTCATTTAGTCAACATTTTTCAAGTTAATGTTTAACCACAGTACTCACTCTATGTATCTCTACCAAAGTAGCCTTGATTTCAAATTTTCAGATATCAAATGAGAGAGTCTAAGGTTTATATGACACATGTGGTTAAAGTTTATTAAACCTTATTATTCAGATATTTTCAATTCATTTAATTACAAATCTGAGAATACATTAATCTTATATCAGTCTGATTCAGTGGTAATTCTTAAACCTATATGATAGGAATTTCTACAAAGTTCTCAGACTCAATTTCATGACATGCAGCTTAATTTCCTCAGACCAGAAAAGAAAAATTTAGCTGACCAACTTATCAATCAGTAGAACCAAATTAGTCACACCAGCTGAAAGATGTATGAAGGATAAGCATAAGCTGGTGGAAGAGTAAATCAGAGAGTTTATCATCAGACAGTAGCTGAGTCTGGAATACAGATTGATCAGCTGTTTTAGAGAGGACAACAGAGAATTTAGATAAACCACTTGAGTGTAGCAAGTAGATCAGATAGCTAGACAGTGGGGAGTTCAAGAGATGAATAGATGAGATGAAATAGGAATGCTCCCCCTGTCTAAATGCAATGGAATACTTTTTTAGGTTTTTCAAAATTTTATATGTGCACTACTCTTCATATGTGCAGTATGCAACAAATCTGATAAGGAGAGCATGATGACCAAGCAACAGCAGACAAGCTCCCCCTGACAAAATGCATGATATGCAATGAATCATTTCTTTTCAGATTTTTTAAATTTGATGATATGCAGTACACTGCTCTATATGAAGACTTGACCCATGGTACTAAGCGGAGGACTTGGTCCAAGGACCACCTCACACATGGCAGTAGAATCCAGACATATTCCATCTGCCCTTCAGCACTGTTCCATTTAATATACTATGACGGTCATGCATGACAATGCAGTGCTACATGTAGTCAGTTACTTCTTTCGGAATTTTTCAATATGATGATATGTAATGCAGTCACTACATGTATGCTTATGCAATGACTCTCATTCAGATATTATTCATGCAAATCAGACAGAAGATAATTACCATAAGCATGATTATTAACCATCAACCTTAACCATTCAAACTCCCCCTGACTAAGTGCATGATATACAGTGAAAGCACAGCTCATGATTTAGAATTTATGCTCGAAGAAAAATCATGCTGTTCAACCAGAGAGAGACACTGTCAAGTTCATCAATTTCATTTCAACTTTTCAGAAAGTTTTGACTAAACACAAATCAAGTCAACAAGATGCTTAACCATATCAAGCAAGTAATTTTCAGATGATGGAATTTAAGATGAGTATTCAGAACAAACCTGAAAAGCAGAACCCTGGGGTCTTCCTGTTGAGTGCCTTGGTTTATTTACCCCACTTTTTCATTCCAAGGCACACCTGTAACATGTTAATCAAGTTGATCCTGCAGGAACCCAAGAAGTCTTGGGTCCTGAATTAGCCCTGATGGGTGTTCTGAACAATCTTTTAGCAATATTATCATCATGATCCATTAGGTAACAACTATCCATGAATGACCAAATTTTTCACAGTATCTACATGAAGCAGCAGATTTTCTGGTCCTATGATGCATAACAACAGCAGCATGAGACCTATGAAACTGAGCATGAATTGTTCTGTTGTATGCATGAGCAGTTTGTTTCTTATGACCTGATGACCAACATTCAGTAAGTTTGTAACCAACCTTGCCACAGTTAAAACATGAAATGTTTGCACTTCTTGTTCTAGGGAATTCAACAGATTTGAAGTTAATATGAGTTCCCTGAACATGCCAGCAGTCCTTGACTGCATGACCATATTTCCCACATTCAAAGCATCTAAGATTCTTGCCTTTTGAGTTATTGTTACCCCAATATTTTTCAGTCCAGCACTCGTTTGCCTTGTGCCCTGGCTTGTTGCAAGTGAAACAAATAATATGCTGGCCTGAAGTAGATTTATATCTATGTGGGCCATGAGCATGTGTGAAAAATCTAGAATTCACATTGTTGTCTTCTTTCATTTTAAAACATGCATTCATTAGATGACCACGCCTACCACAGTAATAACAGGATGCATTAGATTTCTTAGTGGCATGGTTTCTATCAGATGAATTCCTAGAATTCATTGCTTCACTAGCATGCTCATCTTCAATCAACAGTCTGCAATCATCCATTACATGCCCTATCTTGCCACAATAATGACATGATACTTGAGTTTTCCTGGCGACATGATTACTAACAGACTAACTAGATGCATGAGAATGAGTACATGAAGCATGAGCATTGTCAATTGACCCATTACATTCAGCAGAGCTAACAGATTTAATGACACAAGTAGGGACATTTCTAACCCCATCTTTCTTTCCATTCTTGTTCGATTGTTTAACTTTGTTCACAATTCTTGTTTGTTTTTCAACTTTCTGTGCCTTAAATTGAAAGACAGATGATGAAGGTGTTTTCAGATTTTTGTTTTATTTTGGGGATTGATTTGAGATACCAACTACATCAGAGCTTTGCACAAAAGTGGTATATAGCTAATTTTTAGTGATTTCCTTAACATCAGAACTGCGCTTTATTCCCTCTCTTGAATTATCATCTCTACCTTTCATGACAGCTTTCATTTTTCTTTCATTCTTAGCAGAATCAATTTCTGAATTTTCCAAATCATGAATTTTATTTTCCAAGGATGCTATATGAAGCTCATAACTGGCTATCTCCTGTTCACTGCAATTGACACATTCACTTAAGACTTTATTTGTAGTTTTGTACTTCTCAATTTCTTGTTCTAGACCGATCACCCTTTGTGATTCTCCATCACAAGTGAATTTTCCCTTTTTTAATGTGAGAAGTGTTTCAGATAAGTCAGTGTTTAAACACTTTAAATTTTCAATTTCAGCTTTCAGTTCAGTGTTTTCCTTCTCAAATTTTTGAGGTTAAGCTTCCTTAAAAATATATTTCTCTTTTTCGATAGTCAAAAACCTCTGTGAGAAAATAGTATTTAAAACCATCAGTTTTTTATTTTGTTCCCTCAATTCTTTGTCCTCTTCAGATAGCTTCATGACTCCTTCATTACATTTTCCATTTCCAGACATAAGCTCCAGCTTTTCAATTAGTTCCTCTTCTCTTTCTTCCACTTTAGTTTTCTCAATAATCAGATTTTTGTGATCCTCTTTAAACGAGGCAATTTGCTTATTCAGCCATTCATTCTCACTAAAAAGATCTTCATTACGTTCTCTTAGAGCTGAGCACATATCACAGCTTGACTCTACAGAAGAGATATGCACTGCTTTCTTGTTGATTTTCTCTATTTCAGCTTCAAGATTTTTATTCTTCCTAAGAATTTCTACATTCTCAGCTTTCGATTTCTTCAGATCAACCTTAATCCTTTCCAACTCTTCCAGATTCATCAAATGTTCATTAGTTTTCAGTTTCAGCTGACTTTCTAATTCGAGATTTTATTGAAACCTTCTTGGTTTTTCTCTTTCAATAGGCACATTTGTTTCATATTCAAGTGATTCTCAGAAAGACATTTATCATATAATTCATTTATCTTCGGGCACTTTTCACATGATGAATTAGAAACACATTTCTCAATTTTCTTTTTCAACCTTTTATTCTCAGATTTTAATTTCTTGGATACTTTTAACAAATTTTCATACATCACTATCAATTCATCAAAAGAGTATCCATCTGATCCGGAGCTTACCTGAGATGAGGTCTCATCATCATCATTTCTCCGATCAGCCATCAAGCATTTGCTGTGATTCCTGGTGAGCTTTAGTTTTTCCAAAATTTCTTTGGCAGACCTGCAAGAAGAAATACATGAGATTAGAGCTCTGTCAATTGATTCTTTCATTAAAACTAATGCTCTAGTATTGACAGAATCTTTCAATTTATCCTTCTCAGTCCATCTAGATTTATCTTTTGATAAGTTGTATGGACCGTGAGTCATTACCTTCCAGAGATTAGGATCAGTTGATTTTACATACCGATGAAACTTGTCTAACCAAGAATCAAAATCATTACCTCTGAATATCGGAGGATTAGCCATCGAGATGTAATGAGTGCACCGAAACCAGATAAGCAAATAAAGACACTGAGCCGGTGAAACAAAACACAGAACACAAGAAGCACACTCTGAAATGCACCAACCAGAAATGCAGGATCTGCTGCGGATTGTTAGATCCTATGTACAGCAACCCGCTCTGATACCAAGTGTTGGGTTCGGTGCAGTAGATTTAGAGGGGGGTGAATGAATCTCCCCTTAAAAAACTTTCGCCCAATTAAAATTCTAGTTCGCTAACTAGACAAAACTGAAGGCTAATAAGTAATTGCAGAATAACAATGTTAAAGGACGCTCAATACCACTGTCAAACATATAGTGTGCGCAGCAATGAAATGAAATGAACACATATAGAAAGTCAACCCATATCGTCCCTATGCATTCATCTAGCGCCAAATACGCAAAGAGATCAAACCACTGCACAAGGAGTTTTTAGGTGGTTCGGTCCTCCAGACCTACGTCCACCCCACACTCAACCCGAGTGTGGCTTACTGCTGACTCACAGCTTGAACCGCTGGGCATCACAGCTTGCCTACAAACCCGCTGAGCAACCAGCTTGCTGTCCAGTGGAATCCACCACTGCAACCGCTGGGGATTACAGCTTGACCCGTCCAGAGGCAGCACTTCTGCAAACGTTGACTAACAGCTTGAAGAAAGGTAAAAGATGAAACAAGAAAATGGGAAACAAACAGCGACTGAAAGCTTTAAATGAAGCACAAATAATATGGCTCTCAACAGAGCTGACTGGCCTGGATTTGATCCACGGTCCAGTGAAGAATGATCTTCAGAATGAAGCCTCTCTCTGCCCTTCTTCTTCTTCCGATCACTCTGTCTCTCTTTCTTTCTCTTTTTCTTTCTCTTCCTCTTTTATCTGCTCGAGCTCTCTATCTCTCACTTTTTCTCTTCTGCTTCTTCTCTCTTTCTTTTCTTCTTCTTCTCTTTTCTCTGGATCGAACAGGCTCTCTATTCTTTCTCTCTGCTTCTGCTCTTCTACTTCTATTTCGATCAACCTCTCTGCTCACCATCTCTCTTCTCCAGATGGAGAAGTCTTCTATATATAGCAGCAGCAGCTTGGGCGTATGCCCTCCACGATTCCCGCCCAAGCTTTAGTCCACGTGGCGGTGTCTCAACTTCTTGGATCACGTGCCAGGTGCCAACCTCGGATCACGTGCCCAGACACCTGCAGGATTAAAGAAGAGTTCAGTCGATCAACAAAGCACAGGCTGTACAGACTTCATATAAGGCAGCCGTGTATAGACTTAAGGATGCAGTGTGTATCCAGTGTACAGACTTGGCGTGTAGGCTGCTGGACGCAATGTATAGACTTTGCGTGTAGGCTGCTGGACACTGTATAGACTTGCTGTGCAGGCTGCCAGACAATGTATAGACATGCTGTGCAGACCGTGGGGGAATGCGTAGACTCTGCGTGAAGGCAATGCATGTACAAGTGATGCAATGTTTAGACTTCATGTATGCAGGATTGTGGCGTGTACACACTTTGTAAATGCAAAGCTATGGCATGTATAGACTTCATGCATGCAATGCTATGGCGTGTACAGACTTCGTGAATGTGACGCTGAAGCATGTACAGACTTCACGTATGCAGACTATGAGCATTACAAATGGTTGTACAGACATGCCAAATGAGTATGCAGACTTAGTGTGCACCATTGTGTAGACTTTGTAACATGCAGTATGAGCATAGCAACACAGTGTGCAGACTTCGTGCAATGCATGAAGCAGTGTATGGAGTTAGAGTGCAATGCATGTTCAACTACAGATAGCAAAGTATATACATTACAACTGAATGCACTGTCATGCCAAATGAATGTACATACTTAGCGTTATGAACCCAACCGATGTCTAGACTTTGTTAAGACGCTGAATGAGACGCTAACCCAATGCATGCAATCAGTGATGTATAGACTTGAAGATGCAATGTGCAATGCAGTGAAGTGTGTATATTGAATACGAATGCATAGACATGCTGACAACAGATGTGTGGACTTTGAAAGCAAAGGACCTCACATGCATTAGTGTATAGACTGTATGCCTGATGGATGCACTGATGCAGTATATGTACAGAGGAAGCAATGCACCGATGCAATGTATGCACATAGCAGATATTGAACTGAAGCAATGGATGTATAGACTTCACGATGTGTGGACTTGCCAAAGGAAAGGCTGTACAGACTTGATGCAAGCACGATGTATAGACTTTGTGTTGTGAACACAGGCTGTACAGACTTGCTAACATGCATGAACAAATGGCATTGTATAGACTTGGCCAATGCAGCGATGTATGGACTTGCACAGTTCAAGCTACAGTGCAATGTATAGACTTGGCCAATGCAGCGATGTATGGACTTACACAGTTCTAGCACGTAGGTAAAGATGCCAATGCAATGTACAGACTTAGCAGCGAGCAGACAGACGACGGCCAAGACAATGTATAGACTTTGCGTCTTATGTAAGACGAACGATGTATAGACTTAGCCAGCCTTCAGCTCGATGTACAGACTTGCCTTAAGCAATGGCTGTACAGACTTCATGAACGATGTTCAGACTTTTGTGTGTGATGAACAACCGATGTATAGACTTATGCATGAAGCAAGGCAATCTGATGTGTAGACTTTCTCAACGTAGTGGCGTGCAACTAAACGATGTGTAGACTTCAGAAATGCATAGAGACGCTACAGCGTGACAGCGTCAACGCAGCAGTTCACCCTGATGTGAAGTTAGATCTGGGTCAGTTCAGTGGGTCGACGCAGTGACCCCATGCGTCAACGCATCCAGCCTTATCTTCAAAGCCATCTGAGGCATTTCAAGGTTGCGTCAACCTCGTGGACTCAATGGGTTGACGCCATCTGAACTACTTACGAGATGTATAGACATGCGAATCTGATGTAAAGACTTGAGGGGGGTCGACCCATCTAAGAAGGGGGTCGACCCACAGAGCTAGCACACTCATGCATTCTCCACAGAACAGATCAGATATAACACACTCATGCATTCTCCACATAATAAATCAGTCATATGCATTCATGTTGCTATCATTCAATGTGATGTTCTTAGCAAAATAATATGGTGACTCATTTATGTTGCTATCATTAAAACACCACATAATCATCAAAGCACAAGGGGCACAATAGGAGAGAGGCGTATAAAGGCCCGAGCTTTGCTTCTTCATCTTGGCCATAGCACATGTATGACACTGGGCCACCATATGAGCAACATCTATCTTCAGACTCGGCCAATAAAATCTGTGTTCAACAGCCTCAATAGTCTTATTCTGACCAAAGTGGCCGGCTAGACCTCCCGCATGTAGCTCCTAGACTAAGAAGTCTCGAACCGAAGTTCAGGGAACACAAATCATGCCTCCTCAAAAGAGGTAACCCTCCTGGAGCACATAGTCATCATGATCTCTCGAGGGTCCGGCCTGGAGAGTGGTATAAATCTGACCGAAGTCAGGATAGTCAACATAGGCCTCTCTCATCTTTTCTAACCCTATGACCTCGACACTCATGGTGGTCAGTAGACAAGCACGCCGACTCAAGGCATCGGCCACCTTGTTCTCCACTCCAGCCTTATGTTTAAGCACAAATGTGTACTGCTGGAGATACTCAACCCATCGGCTGTGACGCGCATTAAGCTTCTTTTGGAAATTGAGGTACCTCAAAGCCTCATGATCGGAGTATAAGATAAACTCTTGATGTAATAGATAGTGCCTCAATGCCTAAGAGCCTGAACAACTGCGTAGAATTCCTTATCATAAGTGGAGTATCACAGTTTCGCATCATTCAGCTTTTCACTTAAATATGCGACCCGGTGGGCCTCCTGGCTCAACACTCCTCCTACCCCAACACCCAACGTATCACAAGAGACCTCAAACACCTTCGAGAAATCTGGCAATCGAAGGATCGGTGTCTGGGTCATGCGCTCCTTGATGTCCTTGAAGGCAGCAGCTGCAGCCTTCGTCCATACAAACGTGCCCTTCCGAATATAGTCCGTGATCGGGTAGTGACGGAGCTAAATCCACGGATGAAACGACAATAGAACATCGCAAGGCCATGGAAGCTGCGGACATCATGGACCGTACGGGGTTCGGCCAATCAACAATGGCCCGGACCTTCTCCAGATCGGCGGAGACCCCAATACTAGACACAATAAAACCCAAGAAGGTAAGATGAGGTGTCTTGAAGGCACACTTCTGTGGATTTGCAAATAATTGCTCTCGCCTCAAAAGCAGACAGACCTGCCTTAGATGGTCCAAGTGGTCCCCTTTAGTGCAACTATATATAAGGATATCATCAAAATACACAACCACAAAGACTCCAATGAAAGGTCGAAGGACCTGAGTCATGAGTCGCATGAAAGTGCTAGGGGCATTGGTCAACCCAAAGGGCATAACCAACCACTCATATAGACCGTCCTTGGTTTTAAATGCGATCTTCCACTCATCACCTGGCCTAATCCTCACCTGGTGGTAACCACTCTTAAGATCGATCTTCGAGAAGATAGTGGCACCGGCCATCATGTCTAGCATATCATCTAGGCGAGGAATAGGGAACCTGTACTTCACGGTGATTTTGTTGATGGCATGACTATCAATGCACATTCTCCACGTGCCATCCTTCTTTGGGGCAAGTAATGTGGGAATAGCACACGGACTCATGCTGTCCCGAACAGACCCTCTCTACATCAACTCATCGACCTGCCGTTTTAGCTCGGCATGTTCCGTGGGACTCATGCGATAATGAGGAAGATTGGGCAATGAGGAGCCTAGAATCAGGTCGATAGCATGCTGAATATCCCGCATGGGTGGGAGTCCCTCGCGAAGCTCCTCGGGAAAAATATCAGCGAACTCCTACAGAATAGGAATGACATCGGGTGGGAGTTCACCCTCGAACTTCGGCTCCACCTCTCAGACCGTAATAGCAAACACAGGGCAACCCCTACTAGCCTCCCGCTCCATTTCTCGAGAGCTAATCATCATCAATCTCCTAGTCGAGGGCTCGCCTAGGCCAGATGTAACGGTCATAGCCCGAGCTGGGGGTGGGTGTTGACACCTTGAAAATGAACAAGGGTGGAAGCACAATTGAAAAGAGGATCAGACCAACAGTGAAAGACCAATGATGAAGCCCGTCAACCATTTACCCGGTTGAAGCCTTTGTCGGCCAAGCTGACACCCGGTGCCGATATCATTCAGACGGCAACACTGATAAAGCAGCAGTCACTCGACTGATGGGACCTCCTAGCACACTTTAATGAGAGCTGTACTACTGCCTCATCCAAGAATCCACAGATGACATGTCAGGGTAAGTCAGATGTCGGCTTATTGACAGATGTGATATGAGATAAAGATGAAGCCGGTACCAGCAGATGAAGATTGTAAAGGCTTTTGCCAAGTCAGATCAATGAAGAAGAATTGTCTCCACAGATTATACGCCCGGCTGAGGTCTTCCCAGACTAAGGCTGATGTCCGATCTCGTCACCATTCAGGTAACGATATCGATAAAATGATACCCGGTTTTGTCATCATTCAGATGGCAATACTGATGAAACCCCTGTCTACGGACTGATGAAAACATATCAATGATATCAATGGAAGCTATGTCACCAATACAGGGCCTTCTCTGGTTCTGATGAATATCAATTTAAAGGATTAAGAGAGGCCAAGGCACGTGCGAAGCTTAAAAGTCCTAAATGGGCCGGCCAAATGGGCTTCCGAGTGTGGCGCCGAGAACCTCAACAGGAGGCCACTCGGCGCGCCGGGAGCTATTGCGAACGAATGAGGCGCGCCGATTACCATCTGCCGATATGCAAGAAGAACCTGGGTCTATATAAACCCACTTCTTCGAAGAAAGAAAAGAGGCAGAGGAGAGAAGCACCAGAAGAAATAGAAGGGCTTCGAAGAAAAAAAGAGAGATCGAGAGAGATCGAGAGGATAGCCAGAAACCAAAGGAAAAAGAGAGCCCCAAGAAAAGTGACTCGAAGAAGCGAAGAGATATCTGAGAAGAAAGGAGGAAGAAGAAGCTCCAGGTGGGCTGCTCCGGGGAGGGAGAGGAGTCAATGCTCCGCCCTCCCCCCATGCTTTCCTCTTTTTATTTTCTTTTTCTGATGTAATCTGGCGAGGTTTTCTCGATGTATCAATGTAGCCGGAAGATTCCGGTCTCGATTTCCATCTCTCTGTCTTTCGTTTACCTTCTACGATCTGTACAGGTTTGGGATGATGCAATAATATAAAAGATGAGCATGGCTCGTTTGGGCATTTGATCGATTGAAATATCTGCTGTATTTCTCCCCTCCTTGCATCGGCTGTTCTTTTGAATGTCGTTTTGCCCAGATGTTATAGCTTTCCGATCCATGTTTCCACCTCCCCTCCCTAGCCTGTCCTCTGGTGGAAGACGAAGACGGAGTCTCAACCCTCATCCGGTGGGTTATTAGGCTCTGTCCCTCCTCTTCCTCCCCCTCGAATCACGGTTTCCCCGAATATCACAGATGTCTGTCGAGCTCCCATCTCGTTCAGGGTCAGAGACATCAATCTCTTGACCGTCTGAGCAGCAGGTGAGTATAGAAAACGCCATACATCCCATGAGGATTCGATAATGGATGATCTGCCCTTCGACTGATGATGCTAACCCCCGCGTAAACCCCTTCTGCAGTCCAGATCTTGACTCAATCCGAGCCAGAAATCCCAGAAATCTCCTGAGCAGAGTATCGCAGCCAAGACAAAAACCCCTTTTAGCCCCTTCCCGGCGTGGCCATTTCCCCGCCGAGAACTACTCTGCCGAGAGATCCCCTTGCTTTAGCCCCTTCGGCAAAGGCAAACAAAGCCTATCCCAATATAGCCTTCCCGGGCCTCCCGGCGCCGGGTTCCCGGCGCGGTCATTACCGCGCCGAGAACCCTTGCGCCGAGAGCATTCCCCCTTGGCCAATAAAACCCACGCCGGGAACCATGCTTCCGGCCACCCCTGCTTTACGTTGTGAATCCCCCATTCCTTGAACCCCGGAGGAAAGCCTTCCTGCTACAGGCCAAGGAACCACATGGATGCCCGCTGAAGTCCGATCAACCAAGCCTTGCATCTTGTCGAAGGATACTCTAGATCATCATATGTGCCTAAGGGATAAACATCATTGGGATAACTCCCCTGCATAACCTTACGAGCCAGAGAAACTCTGCCACTGCATAAGTTTCAATGGCCTCAAAGGGATATTAAGTTGGTGTTGTGATCACATACACGGGCTAGGGGTCCCATACCCCCCTTATTCTGGCTTTCACCCCGGCACTCTGTGGGTGATCGTCTATTACCCCCCTGGCATACGCTAGGTACGGGGGAGGTGCTGCTGAAATCCTCCCAGCCGATGAAAAATAATACTGAAGCTGTCCTCTGGGCTCCGTATGGTGATGGTGAAAAGGACCTCTGTGTGGGGCTCTTCCCCTCCAATCCCTTTCAGTTCTCGGCCTCCTTTGAAGCCTATACAACTAAAACCAGTTGAACCCCATCTCTAGTCCCCAGAGCCAATCTACTCTGATATAATTCCCAGAAAACTCTCAAAATCCCAAAAAATAGAGTACCGTAATCAAGCCCTGAAACCCTTAACCCTTTCGCCTTCCCGGCGTGCTAATTTCCACGCCGAGAGCTACGCCGCCGAGAGGCTTCCCTCTTCCTTCCCCTTCAGCAAACCGACAAAACCCCCCGGTTAAACCCTGTTCCTTCACAGCCTTCTCGGCCTGTGGCCTCCCGGCGCCGGGTTCCCGGCGCGGCGAGGAGCGCGCCGAGAAGCCTCACGCCGGGAGCTTCCCCCCTTGTTTCTTGCCATTAAAGCCATGCCGAGAGCTCTCCCTTTGGCCAATAGAAACCCACGCCGAGACCCTCCTTCTTTGGCCAATGAAACCTAGTCCGAGGCCCTCCTCTGCACTGTCATCCTTCAATCCTTTAGTTTCCCTACACACCTGTCTAGGGGATGTTCGGAGACCATCATATGTGCCCTGAGAAGATACAGTAATGGGGAAGACCTCCCCTACAGCCCTCATTTCGATCCGGATTTCACTGCTACCTTACGAACTCAAAGAACCATGTTATTATATGCGTTCTGATGGGTTCCAAGGGAATATTAACCAATGAGATAGACGCAAGTAACATCCCCGGGCCCGGTGCCCTTCTTATCTGGTCGTCATCCCGGCATCCCGTGGATGATGACCTATTCTCTCTTGGCATAATCCAAGTTGAGGGGACATGCTGCCGAAATTCATACATACCCTACCGGGTAAATGTGATATTCTCTCCTAGCCCCGCCGGCCCACGGAGTTATGTCCTTGCACGCTCTCCGATGGTCCCTCGAAGGGGGATATAGATGCGGCACCGCACCCACATGGGACGTGCCATGTCGCGCCGGTCCCTATTCGGACTCCGGGTCTATTATACCCGATCTTTTACGGATCCTACCCTGCCGCTGCATGGGTGGTTTCCTATTCCCACTTGGCATAGTCCAAGATGGCGGGGATATGCCGTCGGATTTGTCCCGTACTTAATAACCCCCCTGCTCTGTCTAGTCCATTTAGCATTCTGCAAATAAATCAACCCCGTCTCTTCTGAGCCTTATCTTCACCGCTGCTTTCCTCCTATTTTGGCGTTTAATCAAGGGTTGTCCTTCCTTGGAAGGGCGTAATTAACGTCATAGCCTTTATGGTATGACGGACTTCTGGTCCCGACTCGGACTTCACAATCGACTGACCAAGTCAGATCGAGCGCACAATAAAATCGTCACACACGTGACTGGCACGCCTAATAAATCAATAAATCAAAAATCCAAATAAAAAATATAAATAAATAATACAACGAGATAAAGATAAAGATCCACGTTCCACAAGTCTGGCACGCCCGGTGGGACCCAGTCTCCCTTCATCTCTACGCCAAAATAGGAGGCCCAGCGGGCCCCCCTCAAATTTCTGATCCTGTGCGCTTTCCTTATTTTCAGGAAGATGACTACTGGACTTATGTCTGTACGCTTCGGCCAACAACCGATCGATATGCATGTGCGAGAGGGTTACCTGGCGGTACCCCTGTCATTCGGAGCAATGCCCCCTGCTGTCGGGCTGCCCAACTGTCTGGGCCTCGTCTTCACCGACCTTCTGCAGGTCAACAACGACGAGCAAGGCACCGCTGCAGGTGCCCCTATGAAGACTACTGGTAAGAAGGCTGGCTTACCGGAGAAGACGACCTCGACGGCCGTCGCCTGCTATGTACACCAAGTTCAAAGGAGGGATACGGTTCCCGCTGCTGCCCAGAGGGGAAAGAGAAATAACCGGAGAAGCCGGTATGTTGCTGCTGAGCGTCGTCTTTCCAATTCTGGGAAGACAATGATGATGGGAGATGTTAGGGTGAACCTCAACGGTCGCCCCAGAGAAGTCCGGCCGGACAGGATTGTCCCGACTGTCCAGACCGACAACAGGTTCCGCGTTCTGGCCGCTAGGAGGGCCAACTGGGAAGCTGATGAAAGGAAGCCGCTGGCGCCCAAGCCAGCAAAATATAAACAGGTCTGGCGACCAAAGAAGATTCAGAGCTGGGCCCCAGCTCGATATGAGAAGAAGGCTACTGAGGATGATGTTACCCGCTTCAGGGCAGGAAGCAGAAGAGAAGAAAGAAACTACAGAAGAGATGATGTTGCTGCTTACCCCAAAGCTCTGGGGAGGAGAGATGAAAAAAATGATGAACGAAGAAATCTGATTACTACTCGCCCCGTGATGAGGGGCATAAGATATGAGAAGAAGGGAGACCTTACTGTCACCCATCCCAGGGCCAAAGGAAAAGATGGCAAAGGAAGAACTATGATGACACTGCCAACTGCTGCCAGGATGGCGATATGGGAATGAGCGAACCAGTCACGGTTGCCATTCCAAGAAGACCAAGAGCCAGTGCCAGACAGGCTGACATATTCAAATATTCCAAAGCCGAGCATTTGAATGCTCAGATGACAAGACTGGCTCATCAGCAGAAAAGCCAGGAAAGATTGATACTCCGACCAGAGCCGCGAAGGCACGATCCAGAGGAGATGAAACAAGTGGTCCAAGACTACTTTCATTACCTGGGGAACCCTGCCCTCGGTCAGCAAAGATTATCCCGTGCTCTGGGCACCGTGGATGAAGAAGAAGGAGAAGCCCTTCAAGAAGTGATGCTCGGAGTCTCCTCCTCCGATTCAAATGATTATGAAGAAGGCCGCAAGGCCGGATATGATAAAGAAGACCTGTATAGGGAAGAAGCTGAAGAAAGAGTATCGGTCTTCGACCGACTCGAATACCCTGACCAGGCAAAAAGAAAAGTTTGCAGGCAGAAGGGAAGAATGCAAATCTTCGCCTGTAACATGGCTGGAATCGCCAGGGGGCAAAATATGCTACCAACTCAGCCAGATGAACTGCTCAGGCTGGCTACCAGACCAGGCCCCGTCACAAGAAGAGGTCAGGCTGCAAAAGATAAGATGAAGAATGATGAGGAAACCCGCAAGATCACCACCATGACAGTCAATGTGGTGACAACAGAAGAAGAAGACAATCCCTTCGTTGATGATGCTGAAGGGACTTCAGAAGATATACAGATCCCATCGACTCTGGATCCCATGATCCAGATGATGTTTAGAAGGTATCAACAGGAGATCAGTGCTCTCAGAAGACAGCTAAATGAGAGGCATGAAGCCACACCGATCTCCAAGCAAGCCGAACCTGTGGGGCAGACTTCCAGCTCAGCAGAAATGGCTGTCCCAACTAATCCCCTTCCAGCTGATAAGGGCAAAGCTCGAGCCAGCCTGTTCTGCAGCAAGCAGCAGCTCAGCCCTCTACATCTCAGACGCAGCCCGCCGCGCCCACCTTGCGCGCAACTGTGATGACGACTCCCTACAGCCAACAACAAGCTCACTTCTTCCCAGAAGAGATAGATCCAGCCCTAGCCCACAAGCTGATGATTGAAAGAATTGTGGAGATAAAGCTGTCTGAGAAGACCGGTGATGGTGTAAGTACCTATGACGTGTACAAAGTACCGTATCCTCCCCAGTATGCTGCTAAAAGACTACCCCCAGGCGTCAGTAAGCCGCCGAAATTTGAGAAATTCAACGGCCAGGGCTCTCCCAGGGAGCACATTGCTTACTACACCACAATTATGGGCGACCTGGCAGCTGATGAAGCCTATCTGCTTAAGTTCTTTGGCTCGTCCCTCACTGGGATAGCCTTTGAATGGTATTCAAGCCTGCCCGCTGGATCAGTGGTTGATTGGCCTGATATGCAAAGAAAATTCCGCGATAGATTTCATGTCACTGAAAGAGAAATTACAATAGCGGAGCTATATGCAACCAAGCAAAGGCAGGATGAAACAGCACTGGACTACATCAAAAGGTGGAGAAACTTAGCCATGAGATGCCGAAGACCTCCTCATCAGGAAGATGCAGTGCAGATATGTAAACAGAGCCTCAAGAGAGAGGTGCTAGAAAAGATGATCGGTGCAGATGTCAGAACATTCGACCGGCTGAACAATACAGTGGCGGAAGTCGAGACGTTCTTGTCCAAGCGCCCGATCGCCAATGCTCCCACTATGCCGAAGGGTAAAACCAATGATCGACGGCCATCACATACTGAGGCTAACGCCGTCGATTTCAGAACCTTCGAGCAACAGAAAGGGAAAAAGGAGGCAGATGAAGCTCCCCCGCCTGAGGGTGCAACAGAAAGAAAAGATAAGGTCTCTCTGAGAGACAGAATGAGAAGGGCTTACTCTTTTCCCAAAGATAAGACATCAGCACTATTTAACTGGGCATATAAGTTCAACAAGGTAACGTTGCCTGAACCGAAGAGACCTGCGGATGCAACAAAGAAAGATGATCCGTTGTTCTGCCCATTTCACCGTGCGCTGGGGCACGCAATTGAAGATTGTTATGTCTTCAAGGATATTATGGAAGGAATGGTCAAAAAGGGTGAGCAACAGTTGGGTGATTACCAGGTGAAGCCACCTCATCCGCATGAGCCTCGGCCCTGGAGGATGGCCGCCAATGTGATTTCAGTCTATCAGCAGCTGCCTGAGGAAGCCGTTGAAGAATGTACCAGGCATACTTATGAAGCTTGCCTCCTCACCCCACTGAAAGATCAGGAAGGATGGCAGACGAAGCCCATAAAGAACAAGAAAAAGACTCTTGCAGCCAGCACCAGTGGGGCAACTATTCGGGGTGTCACCCCAAGGCCTGAGCCGCCTCCAGTAAGGCCAGTATGGCATACAGCTGAGACCGGACCAGTCATCCGGATCCCTACTCACAACCGGAGGAGACAAACTCCCCTACCTGCACATAAAGAAGTAAGTCCTGCAGCCAGGCGTCTACAGCAGTATATCGATGAGCTCGATGAATATGAGCAGAAAAAGCCCAAAAACCTGCTGATAAAAGACTGTATACTCTGGGAGCAGCTCGAAGAATTGAAAATTAAAGAGCAACCAGAGGCAGAACAAGAAAAAGCTGAAAATGAGCCCTTCTGGGGGCAAGAGCCAGCAAAGCCAAATTCCCAGAAGAAGAAGAGACGGCCCAAGTCCAAAAGGGGAAAGAAAGTCACGACAGTACAATGCAACACCCTGTCGGTACTCTTTTCCTTGCCCGGGGAGAATGATGAGGATGAAGCATCAAATGCCCCGCTGGAAGCCAACCATGCTGAGGCCTCTACCTCAGCCCATGCAACACGTTCTGGGAAAAGATGGGGGCGCCCGCCACCAGCCAATCATAATATTATATTCAGAGGGGAGCAACCCTATCAGATCCCCGAGCCAGAAGTACGAGGTGTCCAGGTTCCTCCCCCTGCCAGCTTGTACCAAGAAAAAGAAGAGGCTCCTTCATTCCTGGAATTCTTGTCCAGTTTGGAAAATGAGCAATTGGCTCACACTGCTTCAGCTGAAAACAATAAATGCCAGCAGACTGCAGTTAGGAAGCAGAAGCAGCATGAAGAAAATAAAGGAAGTAACCCTCTAGCAGAAACAGGGGTCGTTACTACAGAAGAAGCCTCCCGGGGAACCGATCAAGAGGGTAAAACTGGCACTGGGCAGCAAAGGCCACAGGCACCACATGAACCTCCAAGACCCCGTTGGGTGGAGGAGATGAAACTGTCTAACGTCCGGGTGGGCAGCCGGATCATGAAAATGCTGAAGAAGCTCCCTACCAGGTTCTCCATCTGGGAAATCCTCTCTCTGAGTGAAGAGGCTCGCCAAGCCATTATTGATGCCTTGCAGTCGCCAGCACAGTATGAAGCACTCTTGACGGAAGTGAATTCTGGTCCATCAGTCACATTCACAGAGGATGATATGCTAATCCCAAATTCCGGCCATAACAGACCGCTGTATATGAGGGGTTCCCTGAACTGTCAGCCGATAAGCAGAATACTGATAGATCCCGGGGCTGCTGTGAACATTCTCCCATACCGCATCTATCAGAAATATTACTTTGATCTGCAGCTCACCAAGGTCAGAGACATGAAGATTGCAGGATTCAACCAAAAGTGTGAGACACCTCTTGGGGTAGCTGATTTTAACCTCACATTGGGAGACCTCACTACAGTGGTACGATTCTATGTGATCGACTCCAACACCACGTATAAGGCCCTGCTGGGGAGACCGTGGCTGCATGAATATCAAATAGTGCCATCCACGCTACATCAGTGCATTAAATACTGCCATGAAGGAAAAGAAGAAAGGGTGTTTGCGGACCTGCATCCCTTCGAAGTGTTCGAGTGCCATATGCTCGATGCATCCTACTACACCGAGGTGTCGCCAAACTGCGAAAGGAAAGAGACTGTGGTCATCCAGAAAAAGCCTGAGACAGAGATAAAGAACTGGTCTCCACCGCCACCAAAAGGCTATGTTAAAAAGCATAATGTGTCTCACATCTCTTATGTCGATGACTTTGCTCGGGTTACCCCTCCTAGCGTCCACCCGGATAATGCCGATGAAGAAATGAAGCAAAAGTACACTCAGGTAGAGGTGCCGCAGGGTTTATTTAAACCCATCGTCAGCCTTGAGTACCAAACGGTGCTACCACTGAAGACTATGGAAATCCCTCGCTTCTGCGAGCCTCCTATTATATTCTACACCGGGGAGCCAGTCGAAGAAGATGATCAAGACTGTATGGCCCCTGAAGAAGCTGCAAACCGGATGGTACCGATTACAAGCTTGGATTATACTACCCAACGGGTTTCACAAATGTTCTCCAAAATGCAAATGCCATCAATGCAGCCTGCTGCTCAGAAGAAGGCATTCAAGGAACTGTGGGATCCGCCTCGAGATAGTAAAGAACTGAGGAAGATCACTCAACACCCAGGATTGGGTTATACCCTCCAAGAATACCATGAGGCTGAGGTAGACGTATATCTGTCTCCTACCGGCATGACGATCCTCCCGAGGTAGGATATGACAAATACCCCTCGGAAGATGAAGAAATCATTTATCAATCCATAATGAGCAATGAAGCCCCAGACAACCTGCCAGAAACAGAGACATCTGATGAGACAAAGAAAGCTTGGTGCTGGGAGGACTTATCTTCCAAAGAGGATCTATTCCAGGCTGAAGCAAAATTTGATACGGGAACCCCGGATGAAGATCAAATAGCCAGAGAGCTGGAGGAGTGTCTGGAGTTCGGGCGCATCCTAGAAGAATTCCGGGCTCTACAGAATGATGACCTTTCAAGGGAGCCCACATTAGAAGAGTCTCTAAGGACGGAGGGGTCCACTTCTGAACCTCCTGCTGAACCAGTCTCGCCCTCGGAGCAGACTGAACAGGATCCGGTAGTATTGGCCCTATATGATGCGCCGGCATCCACTGATGACCGGTATGATGAAGTAGAGGAGCATGGAACTGAAGAAGATTATATCCCGGGAGGCTTTATTGATTTGCAAGAAGCCCCGCCCGAAGTCGAAGACGGAGGCCAAGCCACCGTCGATGAGCTGATAGAAATAAATTTGGGGTCCGCAGATGAGCAAAGGCCGACATTCCTCAGCGCACTGCTAGAGCCAGATGTCAGGGAACAATATATACAGTTCTTGATAGAATTCCGAGATTGTTTTGCATGGACATATGATGAAATGCCAGGACTGAGCTCTGATGTGGCACAACACCGATTGGCAATAAACCCAGAGGCTAACCCTGTAAAGCAGCCTTCCAGGAGAATGCGTCCTGAACTGATAAATCAGATTAACAAAGAGGTTGACAAGCTGATTGACGTAGGCTTCATCGAAGAAAACCAGTATACTACATGGCTGGCCAATATAGTGCCCGTAAAGAAGAAGAACGGGCAGATCAGAATATGTGTCGATTTTCGGGACCTTAATAAGGCCTGCCCGAAAGATGATTTCTCGGTGCCAATCACTGAGGTGATGATCGATGCAACTACTGGCCATGAGGCCCTATCATTTATGTATGGGTCATCCGGATACAATCAGATCTGGATTGCTAAAGAAGACAGAGTGCACACTGCATTCCGCACTCCGAAGGGGATATTTCACTACAAAAGGATGCTGTTCGGCCTCAAGAATGCCGGCGCTACTTACCAAAGAGCTATGACAAAGATCTTTGATGACCTGCTCTTCAAAAAGGTAGAGTGCTACATTGATGATCTGGTGGTAAAAACCAGCAAAAGAGAATATCATTTGCAAGACCTAAGGATAGTATTCCAGAGATTGCGCAGATATGAACTCAAGATGAATCCTATGAAATGCGCCTTTGGCGTGTCCAGTGAAAAATTCCTCGGATTTATTGTCCGACATAGGGGTATTGAAATTGATCCATCCAAGATTAAAGCTATCCAGGAGCTCCCTCCACCAAGGAATCTGCACGAGTTGAGATCCCTGCAAGGGCGTCTGGCCTACATCCGATGATTTATATCAAATCTATCGGGAAGATGCCACCCCTTTCACAAACTCATGATGAAAGATGCGCCGTTCCTCTGGGACGATGGCTGTCAGGAAGCCTTTGAGAAGCTGAAGGAATACCTCAACACCCCTCCGGTGCTGGGGGCACCCATTAAGGGCAGGCCCTTGATACTGTATATCGCAGCCACATACTGTTCCCTGGGGGCAATGCTGGCACAGATAAATGTGGAAGGCAAAGAACAAGCCCTGTACTACCTAAGTAGGAGGCTGATGAGAACTGAAGAAAGCTACAGCTACATAGAGAAGACCTGCTTGGCACTAGTCTTTACTGTCAAAAAGCTCCGACACTACATGTTGTCACATGAAATCAGATTGATATCTGCAGTAGATCCACTCAGATACATATTGACTCAGCCAGTACTAAAAGGCCGGTTGGGCAAATGGGCAGTAATTCTGATTGAATTCGATATCACATATATACCCCAGAGGGTAATAAAAGGACAGGCCATGGCTGATTTCTTCGCGGAGCACCCTGTGCCGGAGAATGATATGTTGGGGACTGAATTACCCGATGATGAAACACTCGAGGCCTGTCAAGCTCAGCCTGTTATGTGGCAACTGTTCTTTGATGGAGCATCTAGAACGGAGACAGATTCCGATGGAAAGACCAGAATACGGGCTGGAGCTGGTATTGTGCTGAAATCACCAGAGGGAGAGGTTGTGCATACTTCCTGTTCTATAAACAAGTCATGCACCAATAATGAAGCCGAATATGAAGCTCTGATAATCGGACTCAATATCAGCCTCAGCATGGGTATCCAAATGCTTCAGGTATTCGGGGATTCGATGTTGATAATAAAGCAAGTCCAAGGGGAGTTCGAAGTGCGGAAGCCAGAACTAAATCCCTATCACCAGAAAGATGTACATCTCATGGCAAAGTTCTATCATGTTGAACTCAAACATGTGGGCCGTGGACATAATGCCCAGGCTGATGCACTGGCAAAGCTGGCCAGCTCGCTAGCAGTCCCGCCAGATGAAACGCTGAACATTGTTGTTATGAACCGGCGGCAAGTCCCCAGTATGCTAGAAGGGTGCCCCGAAGAGGAAGAAGTTGCCACTATCAGCGCAGTACAGGCGTCTGATTGGAGACAGCATTTGCTACAGTGGTTTCTGCATCGACAGCTGCCACAGAAAAAAGAGGAAAAGATGAAACTCCTGAGAATCAAAGATTCCTATGAATTCAGAAATGGAACTTTATTCCGAATAATGGCGGATGCACGTAAAAAGATTCTACTCCGCTGCCTGTCCACTGAGGAAGCTTGGCAAGCGATGAAAGAAATACACGCTGGGACAGCAGGTGCCCACCAGGCTGGCCCCAAAATGAAGATAGAAATCAAAAGGCTGGGCTACTATTGGCCTACCATGTTTGAAGACTGTTGTAAATTTGCAAAGTCATGCCAGAAGTGTCAGGAGCATGCTACCGTGCCTAGAAGGCCACCTACAACTCTGCACCCTATAGTTCCTAGCTGGCCATTTGCACAATGGGGAACTGATGTAGTCGGGCCACTGCCAACTTCCTCGGCTGGTCATAAGTACATATTGGCCATGACAGATTACTTCTCCCGATGGGCGGAAGCTGTAGCATTAAGAGAAGTGACTGGTGAATTGGTCGCCAGATTTATCAAGCAGAATATTATCTTCCGGTTCGGGATCCCCAACCGAATAATATCTGATAATGGAAGTCATTTCAGAAATCAGAAAATCTATCGACTTGCCGAGAAGTATAAGATTGAATGGAGAACCTCCACTCCCTACAACCCCCAGGCAAACGGATTGGCAAAAGCTTTTAACAAGACTTTGTGCACCTTGCTAGCCAAGGTTGTCAGTTCTAATAAAAAGGACTGGGAAGAAAAGATGTATGAAGCTCTGTGGGCATACCGCACCGTCTTTAAGACACCTACAGGGTGCTCACCATACTCATTGGTATACGGCTCGGAGGCAGTGGTTCCACTAGAGCTGGAGGTCCCGTCGCTAAGAGTGTCAATCCAATATGGCCTGGCCCGTGGCGAACAAACAAATGCTGAAAGAAGGTTAGAAGAACTGACTGAATTGGAAGGGAAGCGCCTCCAAGCTCAGAAGAATATCCAAATGTATCAGGCCCGCATGGCCACTGCATTCAATAAACTCGTAAGAGGACGAGAATTCAAGAAAGGTGACCTCGTCATGGTCAAGAAAAAAGAAGTCATGGCGTCCAACCCAAAAGGAAAGCTGAATGCTAATTGGGAAGATCCTTATGTGATACAAAGGGTCTACGAAGGAGGGGCCTACATAGTTGTTAACCATCGAGGGGAAATTCAGTTCTCGCCACTCAACGGTAAACACCTCAAGCTGTATCATGCTGCACAACCAATATTCCCCGAGTAATCGGGTCGAAACACCCTTTCCTTGGATTAGTGGCACTCCGCCCTAACCAAGCTATCTTTCTTCGACTTAGCGGCATCCAGCCCTAGCCGAGATACACCCTTTCCTTGGCTTAGCGGCATCCCTCCCTAGCCGAGATACACCCTTTCCTTGGATTAGTGGCACTCCGCCCTAACCAAGCTACCTTTCTTCGGCTTAGTGGCATCCAGCCCTAGCTGAGATACACCCTTTCCTTGGATTAGTGGCACTCCGCCCTAACCAAGGTACCTTTCTTCGGCTTAGTGGCATCCAGCCCTAGCTGAGATACACCCTTTCCTTGGATTAGTGGCACTCCGCCCTAACCAAGCTACCTTTCTTCGGCTTAGTGACATCCAGCCCTAACTGAGATACACCCTTTCCTTGGATTAGTGGCACTCCGCCCTAACCAAGCTACCTTTCTTCGGCTTAGTGGCATCCAGCCCTAGCTGAGATATACCCTTTCCTTGGTCTAGCAGCGTCCCGCCCTAGCCGAGCTACACCATTCCTTGGTATAGCGGCACTCCGCCCTAGCCAAGCCATCCCTCGTCATGATCTAATGGCATTCTGACTTGTCACCCTCCCAAAAAAGAGGGGAAGAGAGAATAAAAGAATGAAAATAAATAAATAAAGAAATAAGATGGGGTTAAAAATAGAGATACCCCGCCGGTCTTGTTCAGGTTTTCTGAGCAAGGGCAAAAATGGCTAAAACCCAGCTGTGGTGAAAACCCGAAAGGGCACTTCAGGCAAAATCGGGTACCCCGCCACGTGAAAACCCGAAAGGGCGCGTGGACAAAAGCAAGAGGGGGCTGGCCCCGGCGAAAACTCGAAAGGGCGCTTGAGTCAGTAACGTGGTGATCCTAAAGAAGCCTCACATCCCGCCATAAACCTCTCGTCGATCGACCGGCACCTTGCCCGATCAACGATCAAACCCACCCAGTATAGACCCTACGTCTGTCCTGATAGAACCCCCATACCTTGTCCAAGGCCCCACCATGGTGAAGTTCACCGTTGATCGATCGGCATCCTGCTCGATCAATGATGAAACCTGTCCAGTTTAGACCCTACGTCTATCCTGATGAAACATATGAAATCTTTGCATTGGTATAGACCCAATACCGATGATGAAACCTGCTGTTGATCGATTGGCGCACTGCCCGATCAGTGATGAAACCTATCCAGTTCAGACCTTACGTCTATCCTGATGAAACATAAGAAATCTTTGCATTGGTATAAACCCAATACCGATGATGAAACCTACCTTTGGTTGACGGGCTCGCTGTCCGATCGGCAAAGAAACCGCTACGGTTTAGACCTTACGTCTGTTCCGACCAGATCTGCATATCTCTTTACGTCCCGCCGTGATAAAACCTGTTGTTGATCGATTGGCGCACTGCCCGATCAATGATAAAACCTGTCCGGGCTAGACCCTACGTCTATCCTGATGAAACATATGAAATCTTTGCATTGGTATAAACCCAATACCGATGATGAAACCTGCTGTTGATCGATTGGCGCACTGCCCGATCAATGATAAAACCTGTCCGGTTTAGACCTTACGTCTATCCTGATGAAACCTATGAAATCCTTGCATTGGTATAAACCCAATACCGATGATGAAACTCGCTGCCGATCGACTGGCACACTGCCCGATCAGCGATGAAACCTGTCCGGGCTAGACCCTACGTCTATCCTGATGAAACACATGAAATCTTTGCATTGGTATAAACCCAATACCGATGATGAAACCTGCTGTTGATCGGTCGGCATCCTGCCCGATCAATGATGAAACCTGTCCAGTTTAGACCTTACGTCTATCCTGATGAAGCCTATGAAATCTTTGCATTGGTATAAACCCAATACCGATGATGAAACCTGCTGTTGATCGGTCGGCATCCTGCCCGATCAATGATGAAACCTATCCAGTTTGGACCTTACGTCTATCCTGATGAAGCCTATGAAATCCTTGCATCGGTATATACCCAATCCCGATGATAAGAGTAGCTTCTGATGAAGCAGCACATCGCCTGATCCATGCTAAAATCCCAATTCAAAAATATATATATTTATATATATGTATATATATAAAAAAATAAAATAATAAATAAAAAAGGATGGGGTTAAAAATAGAGATACCCCGCCAGACTTGTTTGGATATTCTGAACAAGGGCAAAAATGGCTAAAACCCAGCTGTGGTGAAAACCCGAAAGGGCACTGCAGGCAAAATCTGGTACCCCGCCACGTGAAAACCCGAAAGGGCGCGTGGGCAAAAGCAAGAGGGGGCTGGCTCCGGTGAAAACCCGAAAGGGCGCTTCGGTCAGTAATGTGGTAATTCGAAGTTCCAGGTCAACCGGCACGCTGCCTTTACCTCCCCTTCACTGATGAAACCTTCCGTCGGTCAGTTGGCTCCATTCCCCAATGATAAACCCTTCTGGGGTAGACCTTACGTTTACCATGATGAAATCTACATACCCTCTTTCAAACGTCCCACCGACAATGAAACCCATCACCATTCTGATGAAGCCTGTCCAGCTCAGACCTCACGTCTGTCCTGATGAAGCCTACGCATTTCTTGGCAAGCTCCACCTGCGATAAAACCTGTTGGAATAGACCTTACGTCTTTCCTGACGAGACCTACACCGTCACGTACGTCCCACCGTTGATCGACCGGCACCTCGCCCGATCAATGATGAAATACCCTGTCCGGTTTAGACCTTACGTCTATTCTGATGAAACTCATGAAATCCCTTTGCATCGATATAAACCCAATATCGATGATGAAACCAACTGTTGGTCGATTGGCACCTTGCCCGATCAATGATAATACCCTATCCAGTTTAGACCTTACGTCTATTCTGATGAAACTTATGAAGTCCCATTGCATCGATATAAACCCAATATCGATGATGAAACCAACTGATGATCGATTGGCACCTTGCCCAATCAATGATAATACCCTATCCAGTTTAGACCTTACGTCTATTCTGATGAAACTCATGAAATCCCTTTGCGTCGATATAAATCCAATATCGATGATGAAACCCGCTATTGATCGACCGGCACCTTGCTCGATCAATGATAAAACCCTACCCAGTTTAGACCTTACGTCTATTCTAAAATTCCCCTTGCATCGATATAAGCTCAATATCGATGATGAAGTCAACCGTTGGCTGATCGGTACATCGCCCGGCCAATGATACAATCTGGCCAGTTCGTACTTTATGTCCGTTCTGATGAGAACCACATATCTTTTTCAATGTCCCACCTGCAATAGTCTCTACCCAGCCTAGACCATACGTCTACTCTGTGTAGATCGGATTAAAAATCCTCACTTAGGAATGAAAAATAACATGCATAAGATGTGTATAAGAAATGCATAAGATGCAATAAAACTAGCACGAGGTGCTAAGGGGAGTTGTGATCGCCAGAGACACGAGGGTCTCAAAGAGGAGATTGATATGGGGAGATGATCGCAAAATACCTCAAAAGATGCGGGGGATGTGAGTACTCCTTTTCTCTTCAAGATCGGCCGACCGACGAAGAGAGTCTTTTCAATTGATTACCCTTGCAAAACAAAAACAACAACACCAAAAGATATGGATTAGAAACAATGGTGTAGCATCAAATTCAATAAAGATATAGGTGAGCATGAAAAATATGAACAATACACACTTTAAGGGGATTGCCCTTAAACCCCTATGCAATGAGGGTGTGGGAGATGAATGCATGAAAATATGAATAAAAGTTAAAGGGAAAGAGTGCATGAGTTGCACTAAAGGGGGAAATGCTCAACATGGTTGAGATGAAGAGTTGACAGAAGAAAGATGATGTAGCATGCATGAACTAATGCAATAAAAATAGGAATAATAAAAACAAAGCATGAGCCTGTGCTTCGGGGCTTTGATATTCAATAGGGAGAAGCCTTCAGTGGGATAAAGACATGAGCATGTGAAGCCCTCCTTCGGCCAGAAGCAACAGCATCTGCAAGCATAAAACAAGAAAAAGAAAAACAAACAGAGAAGAAGGGGAAGGGGAAATACGTGAGAGGAAGAAGGGGAATCGAAAAAGGAGGGATCCGAAGAAGAGGAGTCCAACCGATCAACAGAAGCGAAAGCCCTATTAAATAGAATTGGATGAAGAGATAAGAAGGCAAGAGTCCAAGGGGGGAAAGGATAGGAATGGGGGACTCTCTGGGGAAAGGCTGCGCTCGTTCGGAACACAAAAATGAAACACGACCTGGATAAAGGCGTCAATTCAAGAATTGACGACCTGCCAGAGGGCGTCTTTTAAAAACACGACTTAGATCAGGGCGTTAATTCAAAAAATTAAATTTTCAAATTTATTTGAAAATTGTGAAACACGTCTGAGTCAAAAGCGTGTTTAAAAACGCGCACTACCAAAGGACGTTAATTCAAAAATATTCAAAATAGGGCTATTTTTTATTTCTCAATATTATTTTTTCATTTTTTAGGTGGAGGTGTATCTCATCGCCCTGATTCCAATGACTATTTTTGTGAATTTTTCTGACACTCAGAAGGCCACCAAATTACCTCTGGAAGGGGGTTGAAAATAATATAAAAAAATCAATTTGAAAAAGTGACGACCGTGTGTAAGACGTGAATTCAATTTTCGATATTTTTTATTCTTTTCAAATTCAAAATAACGTCTATGGTTAAGTCGTTAATTCCCAAAAAATTCTGAAAAATTCCCAGAAAAATCCAGAAAAATAGGAATTTGAAAGAATGGACGCCCTCCGCTATAGTCGTCATTTTTTTAAGAAACGCCCAAGGTTAAGTCGTTATTTAAAAGACGCCCCAAGTCAAGTCGTTATTTCTGAAAAATAGAGAAAAGTGCCCAAAAAAATCTAAAAAAATCCAAAAACATCCAAAAAAATAGGGGAAAATAGGAAAAAATAAGAAAAGGGTGAAAAAAGGGAGAAATCCAAGAAAAGTGAGAAAAATCACTCAAATAGAACTAATTTGAGGGTCAAATTGGGGCATTTACAAGGCAATATGAGATGTACTCATAGTAACGTCAATTTTGGCGTGTCTACAGCTGCCCCGCCTTGGTGTCTGCTTTGCAAGGGAGCAGAGCAAACTGAAAAGTAGATACCATGGTGTGATGAGACACGCAATCAACATCACTTGATGAGAATGAAATCAAAAGCTCGAGATGAAGCAAATCTTGGGAAATCCAACGAAACCAACCATGTTTGGATAAAAGGGGGAGATGTGCACGCGGTGCACGAAGGAGATAAATTAAAATGATCAACTTCCAGCGCGATGGAAGTACCCCAGGTCACAAACCTGTAGGTTTCACCATTGGGGAGCGGTTACCAGCCAAATGTGGACGTGCTGCAGCCAAGGTGGATCAAAGGAAAGATTGAAATAAGATGATAGAAGTCCAAACAAGGAGCTTCCGGGAAAAGACCCAAAATAGCGATAAAACGAACTGAGGATCCAATTCGACAATGAAAATCTCATATCGAGAAAGATTAAGATCAATTTCAACCCTCAAAACAGCTTATCAGAATGATTTTTCAACAATTGATTCAAATTCCTACATGAATGCATGCTGGGCTAAAGGGAAAATAACAAATGAAAATATAATATAATCAAGGATAATATTGTTAAACTGCCCAGACTGGGTCAAGAAACCAATTCTGCGAGCTGATACTAAGCCGAAGCTCGTTTATCCACGCACCAACTCGTAAAAAGGGAACCATCGTCCCCAGTCTTGGACGGCTCAACGGCCTATCCGTGTGACTAAGACTTCTCTGGAATCATCATTGTTTTTGATGAAGGGGAACTCAAATCCCAGATTTACCAAAGCCACAAGGTCCTTGATATAATCTAGTAGCGTATGTAACATATAGTAAAAATGCATACAGGGAGAGATGGTGGAGCAATAAGTATGGGAACTGAGAAATGAGCTGCAAGCACCGTGGGACTTTGAGTGATGATGCCCTGCCGACGGGACCAAGAGCCTCTTATCCTGCGCTCAAAATTTCATTAGCCAAGATATAAAAGATAACAAACAATGAATAAGGTATTTAATCATAGCATGCATCAAAGCATCAATCATAGCATGTATATGGCATGAATAGCATAAGTCAAATCATGGTATTGCAAATCGTCATTGTTTGTTGTTGTTTCATCATGAGGAAGTCAACTTGGCTAATCAAGATTTGGAGTTGAATGATCAAAATGATATTATGCCCAGTGGCAGAATTTAATCAAGAGAAATTAGCAAGAGTTGATTGAAAGATCTGGAGATGAATAATCAGGATGATAATCAGGAGATATAACCAAAAAAGATATGAGGAGATGATAATCAAAAATGATGCCCAAGGTGGCATGTCATGAGAATATCGGGAAGAATCAATAGATTGATAGCAATGAGTGGAGATAGGACTCATCCCGTGTTCTTGGTCCTTGCAAAGTTGTTCCTGCAAAAGCACCATCAGACAATACAATGCAATTTTTTTTGGATTTTGAAATATGTAAATTTTTATGAGTTTTGAAAAAGATATTCCAATTTTTATGAATTTTATCAATATGCAAATTTTTGTGGTTTTTTTTAGGAAAAGATATTCAAATTTTTATGAAGTTTTGAGAAAGAAATATTCAATTTTTTTTGTTTGATTTTGGTTAGACATTGCTAAAGCAGCATCAAAGGGTGTCTTAAACCACTGGCTAGGGGCCCTCGTTCCTTCCCCTTTCGCTAAAATTTTCCAAAGCCGGGCGTGCATTGAAGGGTGGCGCCCTATAACCGACCGTCTTTGATCAACGGTGCCCCTACCAAGGCCATACCCGAGAAACATTCGGTCTTAGAGGGAGAAGAGAAGAATAATTGGAGATAAGCTTTATACAGGATGGGAGATATCAAGACTTGAATTCCTTCCAAGATGTTTCCCCTCAAAGAGGTAGTTTGTTGCGCCGGGACTTTATGCCTTTGATTTTTAGACCCTTGACATGCATACGACCAGGGTTTTCCCTGCGGGGACTTTGCCACTCTTGACATGCCATAATTCATAATTTTACTTTTATTAAAATTCTGACTTGATTTTCATAATAGCCCTTTTGGCGAGATGTATATCATGAAACTCATATTGATTTTGGGTCAAGACTGCCCCTATTTGAGACTCCTCTCGTATTGGGGATTACCAAGGTTGGTCATCTCATCCGTCAACCTCTTGCCCCTGCATGCGGCTGAGCAAAGAAGAGAAAAGACTTTCAGATATACTCATGGCATGGCCAAAGTAGCAACGGTGTTTAACCAAAGGAGCCGGCTAAGGACGCCGTGAAGTGTGTGAGGTACCCAGCTAAGGGTTGATCTTAACAAGCAGGGAGAGAATGTTGAATTCCCAGCGCGGGGTTCTTATTAACCAAGAGTGCTGCAAAAAGCAAGCCTAAAGACTCTTTTGAGAATGATTTCAATTAAACAAAAGCTTAAGATAAAGGTTTAAAACACCACTCTTAATCTCGTTAAGAAGCACTTGATTTTGAAAATCATGCGTGAAGTAATGAGGAAATGATATCATTAAAATGCATACTTACGCCAGTATGTTACCTTGCAACCTTTGTAGAAGCAGCTGTCAGAGGCGAGGTTGATCATCGTGGGATTTGTCCTCTTTGACAGTCAAAAGGATTGGAAGCAAAGGATTTTGTG
Source organism: Amorphophallus konjac (assembly GCA_022559845.1). Classification (NCBI taxonomy): domain Eukaryota; kingdom Viridiplantae; phylum Streptophyta; class Magnoliopsida; order Alismatales; family Araceae; genus Amorphophallus; species Amorphophallus konjac. Next base: position 123,983,650 of record CM040121.1, read on the forward strand.
AGTGGCTTAACAAGAATGAGTGGTGCTCAAACCAGACTCAGACGAATAAGGAGAAAAGGGAAGAGAGGCGAGGGCTAGAACTCCCTCACTAAGGCGCGGAGACCCTGATCACATGGAACAGTCTACAGAAGAAGCGGAGAATTAGAAGGAGGAGTGAGGACTAAAGCCTCGAAAGCAATGGGAGAAAGGGCAAATGCCCAAGGCAGTGGATGTGGAAGAAGTTGGGTCGGACCCATGATTAGGAGGAATCAGAAGAAGAAATTGATATATAGAAAGAGGCGGATCCGGAGGGTCCGGAGGTGGTGGAGAATCAGGAGAGGAAAAATCCGAAGGCTCCGGAGGGATAACGAAAGAAGGGACGCGATGCCCTGGGAAGAAATAGAAAAAACGATGATGAAAAAGGAGGAAGAAAATGAAGGATGTGATATCCCGGAGGAGCAGAAAGATGAATCGGAAGAAAGATGGATGGTCCGGAGGTTCCGGAGGTTCCGGAGGAATGAGATGGAAAGGGGCGTGATGCCCTGGAAAATGATAGAGAGAATAAGACGGAGAATCCGGAGGTTCCGGAGGAATGATGGAAGGAGGGACGCGATGCCCAAGAAGGTCCGGAGGTTCCGGAGAAATGAGGTGGAAAGGGGCGCGATGCCCGAGGGGAAGGTCCGGAGGTTCCGGAGGTAGCAAATGGAGAGGGGCACGATGCCCAAAGGACAAAGAGAGGGGTGAAAGATCCGGAGGTTCCGGAGGAAGAGGATGGAAAGGGGCGCGATGCCCAAGGAAAAGACTGAGACAATCAGATGGGGAATCCGGAGGTTCCGGGGGAATAAGATGGAAAGGGGCGCGATGCCCGAGGAACAGAGAAAGGAATGAAGGAGGATTAGGAGGAAAATCCGGAGGTTCTAGAGGAATAAGATGAAAAGGGGTGCGTTGCCCGAGGGGAAAGTCCGGAGGTTCTGGAGGGATAACGAAATCAGAAAGGGCGCGATGCCCAAAGAGGAGGGGTAAAATTCCTGGAGGTTCCAGGGAAATAGCAGGAAGGGGGACGCGATGCCCCAAGGGGAGTGAATTAAAGAAAGATGAAGATGAAGATGAGAAGTGCGGAATATCCGGAGGCGCCGGAAGGCGGGGAAGATACGGGTTTGGAAACCCGGGAAGAAGAAGATGCAAATGCATGCGAATGCAATAGAACGGATGTGATGAATGCACAAATGCGACAGAATGCATGGAATGCAAAGAACGTGAAGAACATGAAGGGCGAGAGAATGAGATCCCCCTTTTTACCCTTGGAATGGCCCATGAAGCGAAAGATGAGAATAGGGATGAAGTTGAATGGGAGGTGGGTAAAGGAGTGGAAGGCCCCTTAGCATCAAGATAACTGCCCCTCCACGGCAGTGAAAGAATACAGCCAAATGGCCTAATGGATGAAATACAAGCCCATGATGAAGCTTCAATAGTAAACGACAACTCTCTTGGAGGGTGAAAAGTAATGGTGTGAGGGAGTTGGAAAGTAGGGCTCAGAAGCATCATGTTGCCCAGGGGTTCAAGATTTGGAAGTTGGAACAGAGGGTGCCCTGCCCGGCCCTTACACAGCATCAATGCTTGGCATGGCGGCGACTTGGCCTCTTCAATCATGCCTGGCACAATAACCCGGATTGGCATCCGGCAAATGAACTCTTGCATTTTGAATAGCGCGGCCATGGCCAAATTCTTCTTTCGCAGCTCTTGATCATCCTCGGCACAAGTGTTTGTAGAAGCACTCCCCTTCCGAGTAGTAAAGGGAGGTGAGGCGGAGGCGGAAGGCTTTGTGGATAATGGAGGTTTAGTGGAAGGTGTAATGGGAGGTGTAGTGGAAAGTGTTGGAGGAAGGATAAACGGAGACGGAGGTTCAAACATGTCGAGCTTCTCCCTTTGCTCCGAAGCAGTCGGGGTTGGCTCGAGTGCAAAAAAGGGTGAATCCTGCTCAGGATTAGCCACGGGTAAAGGTGAAGGGTTATGTGGTGGAATAGGTAAGGTGGGTTGAGGCGGTGGTAATGGGAGGTTAATTGGGGAAGGTTCAATGGTGGGTTTAATGGAGGCCGATGGCGTGAAAGTTGATGGTATAATGAGTGGAAGTTTAATGGAAGGCTCAGGGGAGATTGGTGTTGTGAAGGTTGATGGCATAGCGGATGGAGGTGTAATTGATGGAGGTTTAATGGAAGGTTCTGGGATAGGAGGAGACTCAAGAGGTGCCGATGTGGGCGATTGGAGTATCGACCCATCATCGTAACACCAATTAGTCTCGTAAACGGGGGTTGGATCAGGGATGGTGGCTTCGTCCTGAGCAGGGGGTTCGTCAAATGATAGTGGAGGGAGCGGGAAATTAAGGAAACTCGGAAGGGGTGCATGTGGAGCTTCATCATCATCGTACACTGCTTCGGATTCTTCAAATGCCGGTCCTTGATTGCTTGACATGCCGAAGTCATAATCATCTCTCCTGTCTTTCCAATCTTTCTCCATCTTGGTGATATCATCCAGGAAAACATGAAGAGGATTGACTGGAGTAGGAGGAGCCGTGACCCTCTTTAATTGTTCCTCCATCGAAGTGATTTTATCGAGGAGAGTTTGCTGGAGGGGTGTGACCTGAACAACAGAAGGTTGGCAGGGCCTTGAAGGAGGAGGGGCCGTATAAAAAGGCCGTGGAGGTGGATTAATGGGCCGACCCGTAGAAGAACCCGGATGGGCCGGATTGCAATGAATAAATGGGCCTTGGGGCCATGAGGGAGGAGGAATAGAAGGAGGCGGGTGATGGGCCACCCGAGTAGAATGAACAGGAGGAGATGGGTAATGGGCTACCCGATCAGGATTGGAAGGAGGAGGGGGGTGATGGGCCACCCGTGAAGAATTGGAGGGAGATGGGTGATGGGCCACCCGAATAGAATTGGAAGGAGGTGGGTGATGGGCCACCCGTATAGAATTGGAAGGAGGGAGAGATGCATGAGATGTACCCTCAACGGCAGCCTTAAGGGCTTGGATCTGTTGAGGGGTAAGATGATCTAATGCATGAATGATCTGGGAGACCTTCTCATCATTAGGACGAGAGGATCCCGAGGGAGTAGTGGCTCGAAATTGAGTTGAAGGACCATTGGATTGGACATTGCCCATGGGTCGGGCATGACCATAAGAATGAGGACGTGGCCCTTTGAAAGAATGGGGAGAATTTTGATGAACATGTTGAAATTGAGGGGAATAGGATGTGCTAGGTTGTGCATCCTCATGAATTGAATTAAACATGTTACCTTGTTTATAGTAAGTCATCATGCAATCAAAGTTCAAAATAATATGCAAAGAAGCACACAAAAGAGATGGTTACCTTGATTTGATTTGTTCGAACCTTGGTGAATTAAAGATTTTATCAAAGATTTGGAATGATTCACACAAGGGAGGAACCGAGTTTCAATATGATTTTACTTCAATGCCCACTAGGAACACTCTTTCACCACGTATAGGCAAACTAACTCGGGACTTCAAAAGGGTACAACCTGCCCGGCGTCCGTGAGGGAATCCACGGGTGCGGGGACTTATGGAGGCTTGGTTTAGGAATTTCCAATCCGAAGAGACGGAATGCTCAATGGAGGGTCGTTCCTTCACCAAGGGGGTGTGTGGCTCCTAGTATAAAGAGATAAGGCCTCTCAAACCAATGCAAAATGAATGAATGAATGCAAGATATAAGCAGAAATATGATACAGTGATAAACAAAGGAGTTCGGTGAAAACACAGGAATAAGACGCCCTGGGGCAGGGCGCTACCAATAAAAGAGACGCCCTGGGGCAGGGCGTTAATTATCAAGGATGCTCAACCAAATAAAGAGACGCCCAGGGGTGGGGGCGTCAAATCATGAAAACGCGCCCTGAAGAGAGGCGCTACCAAATAAAGAAACGCCCTGTGGGAGGGCGTGAATTCACAGCATAAGATGATATGATATAAAGCGCCCTGACAGAAGGCGTTAAACAGGAAAAAGACGCCCTGCGATAGGGCGTTAACTAAAAAAAGCGCTTCTGTCAGAGGCGTTAATTGCCTTCTTCCAGAAAACCCTCGCGGCCAGCAATATCAAGGTAGAGAAGCACTCACATAGGCAATCAACAAATATAAATATTAACACAGAAGCATGCTCATCAAGATTTTAAATAAGTGAAAGTTTTAAAACAAATCTATCTAATTGACAGATCACTTTGGGGAGAGTGCAATGCACAAGGGAGGGTGCCCGAGAGGCACAAAAGGAGGGGTACACATGGGTACCAATAGGAAAGGGCACACGTGGGTGCCAAGGGGAAAGGGGTAATCAAATAAAAAACAAGAAAGGGTCCCACCGTGATCGCCAATTTGTAGATCGGATTAAAAATCCTCACTTAGGAATGAAAAATAACATGCATAAGATGTGTATAAGAAATGCATAAGATGTAATAAAACTAGCACGAGGTGCTAAGGGGAGTTGTGATCGCCAGAGACACGAGGGTCTCAAAGAGGAGATTGATATGGGGAGATGATCGTAAAATACCTCAAAAGATGCGGGGGATGTGAGTACTCCTTTTCTCTTCAAGATCGGCCGGCCGACGAAGAGAGTCTTTTCAATTGATTACCCTTGCAAAACAAAAACAACAACACCAAAAGATATGGATTAGAAACAATGGTGTAGCATCAAATTCAATAAAGATATAGGTGAGCATGAAAAATATGAACAATACACACCTTAAGGGGATTGCCCTTAAACCCCTATGCAATGAGGGTGTGGGAGATGAATGCATGAAAATATGAATAAAAGTTAAAGGGAAAGAGTGCATGAGTTGCACTAAAGGGGGAAATGCTCAACATGGTTGAGATGAAGAGTTGACAGAAGAAAGATGATGTAGCATGCATGAACTAATGCAATAAAAATAGGAATAATAAAAACAAAGCATGAGCATGTGCTTCAGGGCTTTGATATTCAATAGGGAGAAGCCTTCAGTGGGATAGAGACATGAGCATGTGAAGCCCTCCTTCGGCCAGAAGCAACAGCACCTGCAAGCACAAAACAAGAAAAAGAAAAACAAACAGAGAAGAAGGGGAAGGGGAAATACGTGAGAGGAAGAAGGGGAATCGAAAAAGGAGGGATCCGAAGAAGAGGAGTCCAACCGATCAACAGAAGCGAAAGCCCTATTAAATAGAATTGGATGAAGAGATAAGAAGGCAAGAGTCCGAGGGGGGAAAGGATAGGAATGTGGGACTCTCTGGGGAAAGGCTGCGCTCGTTCGGAACACAAAAATGAAACACGACCTGGATAAAGGCGTCAATTCAAGAATTGACGACCTGCCAGAGGGCGTCTTTTAAAAACACGACTTAGATCAGGGCGTTAATTCAAAAAATCAAATTTTAGAATTTATTTGAAAATTGTGAAACACGTCTGAGTCAAAGGCGTGTTTAAAAACACGCCATTAATTCAAAAATATTCAAAATAGGGCCATTTTTTATTTCTCAATATTATTGGTGCATCTCATCGCCCTGATTCCAACGACTATTTTTGTGAATTTTTCTGACACCCGGAAGGCCATCAAATCACCTCTGGAAGGGGGTTGAAAATAATATAAAAAAATCAATTTGAAAAAGTGACGACCGTGTGCAAGGCGTGAATTCAATTTTCGATTTTTTTTATTCTTTTCAAATTCAAAATAACGTCCATGGTTAAGTCGTTAATTCCTAAAAAATTCCGAAAAATTCCCAGAAAAATCCAGAAAAATAGGAATTTGAAAGAATGGACGCCCTCCGCTATAGTCGTCATTTTTTTAAGAAACGCCCAAGGTTAAGTCGTTATTTAAAAGACGCCCCAAGTCAAGTCGTTATTTCTGAAAAATAGAGAAAAGTGCCCAAAAAAATCTAAAAAAATCCAGAAAAATAGGGGAAAATAGGAAAAAATAAGAAAATGGTGAAAAAAAAGTGAGAAATCCAAGAAAAGTGAGAAAAACCACTCAAATAGAACTAATTTGAGGGTCAAATTGGGGCATTTACAAGGCAATATGAGATGTACTCATAGTAACGTCAATTTTGGCGTGTCTACACTCTGATGAGACACCCTCATTTGCATTCCGGCAAATCGTCTCCCTTACGGCACACATGGCCAATAGGACGTTTGCTGCCACCAACAAAATTCGGTTCAAGCATCTCCTCGGATGCCGTCACGCGGTGGAGCGAGTTCCCCATCCTTTCTCTGAAGGGGTGGACGCTCTCCTGCCAAGGTACGAGCCATTCGCATGAGGGATTGTCAAACCGCTACCCCACCTTCCAAAGTGATAAAACCACATGCAGAATAAGATGAAGACGCATGAAGCCAAGAGATTCCTTTCCATTAAAAAGGGAGTACATAAAGGGCCCCGAGGGGACACCATATCACAAAAGAGAACAAAAAGAAAAAGAAGGGATAGATAATTTATGGCCGCCGGAATATATCCTCGAAGGCCAGAAGACCCACATAAGGAGTGGCCCCCAGCACATGAAGGCGCGCCTCCTCCTCCTGAAGTCCAATGGACATGTCTTGGAGAGACATCACTCGTCCCTCCAGCGAGGCTACCTCCTCTTCGGACCGCGGTCGGATAAAGGATAATTGCTGCAGTTCAGCTCGAAGTCTAGAGAGCTCCGTCTCCAAGATGGCCATCCGGTCCCGCACAGCTTCTTCCCGCTGAACAGCACCTTGTAGCTCGGCTCGGCGTTCATCAAGCATAAGCGTCAGCTTCCCCAGCTCAGATTTATATTCTGACCTCTGCAGCTTCAACGCCGTTAGCTTATCAACCATGGTCCGTGCTAGGAAGTCTCTCCGATGCACGAATTTTAGTAGAAGCAGCACCCGCTGAACCCATATGTCCAAAGGGTAGCCCATGGCCTGCAAGCCAGCGGTGAAGCGATTGGCGATTTCCTTCAGTTGCAGATACGTCAAGCCAGCCTGGGATTCTACCAGCTGACGTAGCATGTCCAGATGCTGCCAGACAAAGTTGTCAGAGGAAGCGAAGCCAAAGGAGGCAGAGGGGACGACTTCAAAGGTCACCTCGCCATCGATATCTTCCCACAATGCAACGTCCGGCTGAGAGGACGAAGACGGCAGATCTGCTGTAAGGGCTGGCCAGTCCTTTTCTGTGCTCTCCTGCTGAGCTGAAGATTCCTCCCCTATCGCTATATCGGAAGCTATAGCTTGAACATCTGCAGGGGGAGAATCGATGAAGGATGGAGCTGCCTCTTCATGAGTCTCTTGAATAGGGGCTTCATCTTCAGCTGCTCTTTCTGGTGACAGGGAAGGAGCTGCTATAGGCGGAAAAGGCAGAAGTCCAGTCTCTATAGCCACTATGGCAGGGACTGCTGACTCGGGCGCAATTGACATTACTGCGGCCGGTATAAAAGCGGAGGTTCTAGATGGATCGGCTTCGGCTCTGAAATCCGAAGCCCTGATAGGAATGCAACTCTCTCCTGAGGCCCCTAAGTCCAACGATGCTAAATCCGTCGAAGACTGTATCCGCACTGGCACAGGGCGAATGACCTCAGGAACTCCCATGCAAGTTAAAGGCAGAAAAGGGACAATAGCCCAGATCGTAGAAGAAATATCCGTGATAGCTGCGGTTGTGTCTGAGCTAGCAGTGACAATGCCCTAAGACCAAAGCAAAGCAACTTTCAGCACTAGGTGAAAGAAACAGATGAAGCAACAAATATGAAAAGGAACCCACCTTTGAAGCAGGGTCCACACCCTCGAAGTGGGGTGAAAGAGAAGGAAGCTCCGTAGTCGGAGTAACAAATGGTGGAGTTATGTCAATCTCGGTGTCGAGCCCGGCAAACTCCTCTTGCAACTCCTTCTCAGAAGATAGCACCAGCAGCTTAGCAGGCTGAAAAGATAGAGCACCTTTTGCAAATACAAGCGGGGCCTCTGATTCAGGAGCATCCCCCTCACTGCCGCTGAAAGTCGCTTCCTCCTCACCAGAGACGGTTTTAGAACTGCCTGAGGATATTTCCACACTAGCTACACGCTGTGGGGCCACCTCTAAAACATGTCGGGATGTAGACCGGGTAATTATGCGCCTGGCCGGAATAGTACTCTGCTTCGACTGAGTCTTGTGACCCTCCTGTGGTTGAAGCAATTCTTTTGTCATCATGGCTTCAGTCTGCTCTTCGCCTGCCACTGCTGCAAAAGAGACCTATGAGGAATATAGCAAAGAAGACAATGCAAGTATGAAACAGATAAGAAAAAAACACACTTACCCTCCGCCTCACTAGCCGGCGTGGGAGAAGGCAACCTGGTCTCCACCACAGAAGGTGCTACAACTGGCTCTTGGGCTGTGCAAAAGGAAGGGGTCAGATTCAAGGACTTCTTTGAAATCCAGCGAAAGAGAATGAGGAATGCAATTGCAGGCTATTGATGTTACCCCGAACCGATGTCTGAGCAGCCTCCCTTTCAGATTCAAACTCATCAAATGAGGGAATATCAGGGAGAGGGGTCCCGGTGTCCATAACTACCGAAGCCAATTGCTGAGCATAAACCTTCTTGGCCTTCCTGGCCTTCCCGACTGCAGCCTTAACTACGGAAGCCTTTCTCTTCTTGCCAGGAGGCAGGGGAGTAGTAGTCGGTGCTGCTGCAGGGATTTCAAAATAAGTAGGCTTCTCAGCCTGCACAATGATTTTTCTATAAAGCCCCTGTCGCTTTATATCAGGCCTGTCTGTTGAAGATGTCAGAGAGGTAATGTGATCAGTGGATGCAAAGTGTGAATACTGAGCAGAAATCACTGCAGTCAGGAAAGAAGAGATCATACCTGCTGGGCCGTCATAAAAGATAGAGAGCGGCCAGTACAGATAAGCTACCTCCTTGGAACGTGAAGCAGCCTCCTTGATAAGCCAGCATACATCGCCAAGTACCTGGCACTTCTCCACTAAAGCTGCCAGGTCACTATGACCATGAAGGTCAAGACACCGAAACAAGTCGAGGTGGTCCATACCCCAGCCGTCGACATAATGAAAAGAGATAAACAACGGCTTATTCAATATGCCGGCTATCGGGTTTTCTGCAGATAACCCATGTAAATTCAGCAAAATAAACAACCAAGACGTCTGCTTGTAGTACGTCTGGGTTCTATCTTCCCGGCGCACAAACGTCCTATATGGGTGAAATCTATCTGTCGGACCCCTCCAAGAAACTACTGCCGGGAGCGGCTCTTCGACAGGAAATCGATATTGTTGCGCCTCCAAATGAGCGTCCCCTACACGGCTCAAATGTTTCAAGTTCTGCATGAGAGTGTCCTCATTGATAGCAGCATAGACAGGAGCAGGCGGGTCGGAATCCTTTTCCTTCAAAGCCCGACGCTGGGCCAGATAGTTCTCAGCCTCCCTCTGGTGCTGTGAATAAAGCCTTCTCAGGTGGGCCTCGGGGATGTCAAACACTGGCCCGGGCTGTTGTTTCAGAAAGGAACGCTCGGCTACGTCCCAGAATGCACCTCTACTATCCCTGTAGAAGCTGGTTCGAATGTTCCACCATTTGATATATTCTGATGTTACCCGGGGAACACGGTTGGAAACTGTGGGAACTCTGAAAACTGCACCGTCCTGACGATGGTAGAAATCCCACCACAACCGGCCATCGCTGACAATGGTGGACCCATGCTTAGCCCGGCTATCCAGGGGAAATTGAGCAACCGTTGTGGGGATATGCTGGTCATAACCAAAGTTCCGCCCAAAGCGGAATGGATAGTATGGTTCCAGAAGGAGCAGGCCACCCTTTCTGAAAACTAAGACACTAGGACGGATGGCCATGGCCCATCTGACCAGCTCCGGCTCCAGGATTGGCCGGGCAGTGTTAACCCCTGAGACAGGATGGATATATGTCTCTACCTCTTCCAGCTTGCACTCTCTCTGAGGATCAATCAAAGGAGCTGAACCTGCTGCCAAGCTCCAGAAATGAATACTGCCAGGGGCATCCACCGGCACCTTTATCAGTCGACCCCTTATCTTGAATAGCTGATCATAGAAAGGACCAGGTTCAGCACTGGCAAACTCAATCATTCGGGGCAATACCGTATCTGCCTGCAAAGTTCTGGGAGCCAACTCAGGAAATAAACTGCAGACCCAGGCGTTGAAAAAATGAAAAGGACCCACGGTCCTCAAAGAGCGGGGAGTCTGATGCTTGTACAGATCCCCCAAAGACTTGTATATCAAACACAGGGCCACTGGGCAGAGCGACAGCCTCATCCCCCAGGCCATCTGACAGGCCGGATATATAGCTTCTGGCCGGATGATTGTCTCGTCCCCTTGAGGGAGAGCGAAAGTGCACAGCCAGAATGTGAAGTAAGCCGCACAATGTGTGATGGGGTCTACGCCTGCTGGGTTGGGACCACCGCTGCCTGCACGGCGCAATGAAGATGGCAGCGCCGACTTATAACGAGGAGCCCTTACCTGCTTGCTAGCAGTCGGACCCACGGAAGGGAAGTCGGCATATTTCAAGGGCCCGTCAAAGAAGTACTGAATCCACTGCCCTACCCGGATCCGCAGCTTACTGCCCTTCTCTCGGGGATGATAACCTTTGGAGGACCCTCTACTGTATGCCAGACAAATGGAGCGATATGCCTTCATCAGGTACCGGTATGAGAAGCCAATGGAATATCTGCCTTCACCATCGGAGCTATCCTTCTCAGAATCTGCCAAGCAGACTTCTTCATACGGCTCGCCGTCAATAGGTAGTCCAGAAAGCTGTGACAGACTCCAGAGGTCAAGAGATGTCTCACCCTCTGCTGTATAGAATATGTTGAATAAGGGGCAAAAGACCTCGAACATCCCACAGCATAACCCTCGGGATATAGGATACCGAAATCGGGAAGCAAAAACACTATGATATACCCCGGCTCTGATCAGCAGAGGGGCATATTCCTTCAGGACAAACTCAGTAAATTCCACGGCTCCTGCTCGAAATAGATGGGCGTCAGTGATCTTGGTATCCCCAAACCAACCAGCGGCCAAATGATACTTGAACTGAATGACCGAACAATTCAGCACAAAAGGCTCTTCGCGGTACCCCCACTTCACTGGCGCCAGGAAGAGACCATAGCCGGGCTTCTCCCTATTGACTCGGCCACTGGCATTATCCCACCGAGCAGGTGTGAACTCCGGGGCCCGGGTCAGCATTTTCTTTTCCGGCACCAGCTCCGATATGCCAAGGACTGCATCCCAGTCACGCTTCTCCCCGGGAAGATATATAGCCTTTCCGCGATATACTGAGTCTTTTAGGCTGTCCCTCTCAACCAGAATTGCGGCTTCAACTGTACGAGCTATTCGGTAGTTCCGCATTCCACCCACGGTGAAGGTCCAGATAAACGGCAGCAAGTGTTTGTCCTTCAGGAAATCCGGGCGATAATCAGTGCCCCGTCTGAAACATGTTTCCATGGCAGTGGAGTATACCCGGGATGTTGACACCGTATCGGTATCAGAATCGGATGATTCATCAATGGAAGTGATCTTGTCGTATCCGAAGTCTAAGCTGTGCACGTTCAGCCAGTTTACTGTGGCCCGCGATATATCTGGTTGGGCTGACGAACTTGTTCTGACGGCTCCGGAAGATGTAGCAGCAGAGCCGGAAGCTATTGCAGTGTCTGCAGTCGAAGAAGAAATGTGAATTAAAAGTCCTAAAATAAAAGTCAGTCTTATAAAGATTGTAACATGAGACCCTATGAAAATTTCGGCAGCATCTCCCCTTATTCGGGGTCTGCCCAAAAAGAATAGGGAGTCACCAACCAAGAGGGGGTGATCCCGGAAGCAAAAGGGATTAAATCCCCAAAAAACGTCATACCCGGGACGGGAAAAACTCACGGCCACCGCCGAGAGGATGAAAACGGCTCGCGCCGAAGAAAAGAAATGGAGGGAAGAAGCTGAAGAAAGAGAAAGGAAGGGTGAGAATGAGAAGAGAAAGGGCCTCGGCACCCTAAATAGGGGCCCGAGCGACCAGGGCGCGCCGAGAACCCCCAAGCCGAGAGCCCCCTTGGGCCAAAAGGGCGCGCCGAGATCCCCAGGCCGAGAGCCCCCTTCGGTCAGGTGCGCCGGGAAGCTATGCGCGCCGAGATCCCCAGGCCGAGAGCCCCCTTCGGCCAGGCGCGCCGGGAAGCTATGCGCGCCGAGAAGCCCCTGCCCCGTGCCGAGAAGCTCCAAAATGCTGAAAATAAAGAAGATATGAAGATGGAAAAAAGTGAAAATGAAGAATACGTGTGCAGAATATTGTTGCAACGAGATGATCAGGTCTGAGAACCGGATTGAAGAGAAATTGAGGAAGATGCCCTCGAATAATGAACGTCACCTGCAGGCCCCGTGCCGCCCATTCTGCGCTTACGCCGCCCGCAGGTGGGGGGCATTTGTTGACACCTTGAAAATGAACAAGGGTGGAAGCACAATTGAAAAGAGGATCAGACCAACAGTGAAAGACCAATGATGAAGCCCGTCAACCATTTACCCGGTTGAAGCCTTTGTCGGCCAAGCTGACGCCCGATGCCGATATCATTCAGACGGCAACACTGATAAAGCAGCAGTCACTCGACTGATGGGACCTCCTAGCACACTTTAATGAGAGCTGTACTACTGCCTCATCCAAGAATCCACAGATGACATGTCAGGGTAAGTCAGATGTCGGCTTATTGACAGATGTGATATGAGATAAAGATGAAGCCGGTACCAGCAGATGAAGATTGTAAAGGCTTTTGCCAAGTCAGATCAATGAAGAAGAATTGTCTCCACAGATTATACGCCCGACTGAGGTCTTCCCAGACTAAGGCTGATGTCCGATCTCGTCACCATTCAGGTAACGATATCGATAAAATGATGCCCGGTTTTGTCATCATTCAGATGGCAATACTTATGAAACCCCTGTCTACGGACTGATGAAAATATATCAATGATATCAATGGAAGCTATGTCACCAATATAGGGCCTTCTCTGGTTCTGATGAATATCAATTTAAAGGATTAAGAGAGGCCAAGGCACGTACGAAGCTTAAAAGTCCTAAATGGGCCGGCCAAATGGGCTTCCGAATGTGGCGCCGAGAACCTCAACAGGAGGCCACTCGGCGCGCCGGGAGCTATTGCGAACGAATGAGGCGCGCCGATTACCATCTGTCGATATGCAAGAAGAACCTGGGTCTATATAAACCTACTTCTTCGAAGAAAGAAAGGAGGAGATCAGAGGCAGAGGAGAGAAGCACCAGAAGAAATAGAAGGGCTTCGAAGAAAAAAAGAGAGATCGAGAGGATAGCCAGAAACCAAAGGAAAAAGAGAGCCCCAAGAAAAGTGACTCGAAGAAGCGAAGAGATATCTGAGAAGAAAGGAGGAAGAAGAAGCTCCAGGTGGGCTGCTCCGGGGAGGGAGAGGAGTCAATGCTCCGCCCTCCCCCCATGCTTTCCTCTTTTTATTTTCTTTTTCTGATGTAATCTGGCGAGGTTTTCTTGATGTACCAATGTAGCCGGAAGATTCCGGTCTCAATTTCCATCTCTCTGTCTTTCGTTTACCTTCTACGATCTGTACAGGTTTGGGATGATGCAATAATATAAAAGATGAGCATGGCTCGTTTGGGCATTTGATCGATTGAAATATCTACTGTATTTCTCCCCTCCTTGCATCGGCGGTTCTTTTGAATGTCGTTTTGCCCAGATGTTATAGCTTTCCGATCCATGTTTCCACCTCCCCTCCCTAGTCTGTCCTCTGGTGGAAGACGAAGACGGAGTCTCAACCCTCATCCGGTGGGTTATTAGGCTCTGTCCCTCCTCTTCCTCCCCCTCGAATCACGGTTTCCCCGAATGTCACAGATGTCTGTCGAGCTCCCATCTCGTTCAGGGTCAGAGACATCAATCTCTTGACCGTCTGAGCAGCAGGTGAGTATAGAAAACGCCATACATCCCATGAGGATTCGATAATGGATGATCTGCCCTTCGACTGATGATGCTAACCCCCGCGTAAACCCCTTCTGTAGTCCAGATCTTGACTCAATCCGAGCCAGAAATCCCAGAAATCTCCTGAGCAGAGTATCGCAGCCAAGACAAAAACCCCTTTTAGCCCCTTCCCGGCGTGGCCATTTCCCCGCCGAGAACTACTCTGCCGAGAGATCTCTTTGCTTTAGCCCCTTCGGCAAAGGCAAACAAAGCCTATCCCAATATAGCCTTCCCGGGCCTCCCGGCGCCGGGTTCCCGGCGTTGTCATTACCGCACCGAGAACCCTTGCGCCGAGAGCATTCCCCCTTGGCCAATAAAACCCACGCCGGGAACCATGCTTCCGGCCACCCCTGCTTTACGTTGTGAATCCCCCATTCCTTGAACCCTGGAGGAAAGCCTTCCTGTTATAGGCCAAGGAACCACATGGATGCCCGCTGAAGTCCGATCAACCAAGCCTTGCATCTTGTCGAAGGATACTCTAGATCATCATATGTGCCTAAGGGATAAACATCATTGGGGATAACTCCCCTGCATAACCTTACGAGCCAGAGAAACTCTGCCATTGCATAAGTTTCAATGGCCTCAAAGGGATATTAAGTTGGTGTTGTGATCACATACACGGGCTAGGGGTCCCATACCCCCCTTATTCTGGCTTTCACCCCGGCACTCTGTGGGTGATCATCTATTACCCCCCTGGCATACGCTAGGTACGGGGGAGGTGCTGTTGAAATCCTCCCAGCCGATGAAAAATAATACTGAAGCTGTCCTCTGGGCTCCGTATGGTGATGGTGAAAAGGACCTCTGTGTGGGGCTCTTCCCCTCCAATCCCTTTCAGTTCTCGGCCTCCTTTGAAGCCTATACAACTAAAACCAGTTGAACCCCATCTCTAGTCCCCAGAGCCAATCTACTCTGATATAATTCCCAGAAAACTCTCAAAATCCCAAAAAACAGAGTACCGTAATCAAGCCCTGAAACCCTTAACCCTTTCGCCTTCCCGGCGTGCTAATTTACACGTCGAGAGCTACGCCGCCAAGAGGCTTCCCTCTTCCTTCCCCTTCAGCAAACCGAAAAACCCCCCCGGTTAAACCCTGTTCCTTCACAGCCTTCTCGGCATGTGGCCTCCCGGCGCCGGGTTCCCGGCGCGGCGAGGAGCGCGCCGAGAAGCCTCACGCCGGGAGCTTCCCCCTTGTTTCTTGCCATTAAAGCCATGCCGAGAGCTCTCCCTTTGGCCAATAGAAACCCACGCCGAGACCCTCCTTCTTTGGCCAATGAAACCTAGTCCGAGGCCCTCTTCTGCACTGTCATCCTTCAATCCTTTAGTTTCCCTACACACCTGTCTAGGGGATGTTCGGAGACCATCATATGTGCCCTGAGAAGATACAGTAATGGGGAAGACCTCCCCTACAGCCCTCATTTCCGATCCGGATTTCACTGCTACCTTACGAACTCAAAGAGCCATGTTATTATATGCATTCTGATGGGTTCCAAGGGAATATTAACCAATGAGATAGACGCAAGTAACATCCCCGGGCCCGGTGCCCTTCTTATATGGTCGTCATCCCGGCATCCCGTGGATGATGACCTATTCTCTTTTGGCATAATCCAAGTTGAGGGGACATGCTGCCGAAATTCATACATACCCTGCCGGGTAAATGTGATATTCTCTCCTAGCCCCGCCGGTCCACGGAGTTATGTCCTTGCACGCTCTCCGATGGTCCCTCGAAGGGGGATATAGATGTGGCACCGCACCCACATGGGACGTGCCATGTCGCGTCGGCCCCTATTCGGACTCCGGGTCTATTATACCCGATCTTTTACGGATCCTACCCTGTCGCTGCATGGGTGGTTTCCTATACCCACTTGGCATAGTCCAAGATGGCGGGGATATGCCGTCGGATTTGTCCCGTACTTAATAACCCCCCTGCTCTGTCTAGTCCATTTAGCATTCTGCAAATAAATCAACCCCATCTCTTCTGAGCCTTATCTTCACCGCTGCTTTTCTCCTATTTTGGCGTTTAATCAAGGGTTGTCCTTCCTTGGAAGGGCGTAATTAACGTCATAGCCTTTATGGTATGACGGACTTCTGGTCCCGACTCGGACTTCACAATCGACTGACCAAGTCAGATCGAGCGCACAATAAAATTGTCACACACGTGACTGGCACGCCTAATAAATCAATAAATCAAAAATCCAAATAAAAAATATAAATAAATAATACAACGAGATAAAGATAAAGATCCACGTTCCACAGTGGGGTACTAGGCCCGGGGATGGAAGGCTCCGGAGTACTAGGACCAGTAGGACCCATGACTGAAGGCTTCTTGGGCTGAGAGGGTTGGAGGAGAATCCATTGGCCAGCATGGTCGAAGGTACAGGTGTTCGACCGGTCATGAAGTGTGGCATCCTGATCAAATAACCAAGGCCTACCAAGAATAATGATGCCCACCTCCATGGGGAGGACATCACACCAGATCTCGTCACGGTAGGCATGGAATTGCAGTGGGACCAGACACCGCAGCCTGATCGGAATGGAGGTGGAATCCACCCATGATACTCGATAGGGGAAAGGATGATCCACGGGTGTAAGACCAAGACTGGAGACAGTGCCCGTGGAGATCGCATAGATGCAACTTCCACTATCGATGATCATCTTACAAACTTGCTTGCCCAGCTTACAGAATGTATGAAAGATAGTGGTCCGACGCCAGTCATCACTGGCCTGTGGCTGGGTGATATTATACCTGACGACCCCTAAGTGGGTATCGTCCAGATGCTGGGCATCCTGGCCATCACCTTCGGCCTCATAATACTCGTCAGCTTGCTCCGGGTCTGCTTCATAGCTGAATAACACAAGCTCCGGGCCTGTGTGTCCCCTATGACAAGAGATGGGCGAGTGGGACACTGGTTGGCGAAATGGCCAAACCCATGGCAGCGATAACACTGCTGCCGTGATTCACTAGGCTCCCCAATCAAAGGTCCTTTCCCTTTATCCTCCCGACGGATGGGAGGTGAAGGCAACAAGGGATGAGCAGGAGGTGCGGGTGTCGGCGGACGGGCGATGGGTGCCGTAAGTTGTTGGGGACGAGGAAGGTCCCTCGGAGGTGGAGGGTGAGGCCTACGAGCGAACGGCTCGGGGCGAGTGGGCTCCTGAGGTTGGGCTATGGGGGCCCTCGGGTACGTGCCAGAAGTGCCACGGGGCTCGACACTACGAAGGGGGAAGAAGCCCAACCGATGGGTAGACTCAAACTCGGCCTCGAATTGCTCCAATTCGAGAGCAACCAGATACGCCTATTCCAAAGTGGTCACATTGCGGCGAAAAAGTTAATATTGATAGTTTGGCCGCAGACCTCTCCGAAAGCGTGATATGGTCATGATGCTCTCTTCCGTAACTTCACACCGTAAATAATACTCATCAAACTCGGCGGTGTATTCGGTCACGGATCGGTTCCCTTGGGAGAGACTTTGCAATTTGTCTATGAGACGTTGGCGATATGAGGCAGGAAGGTACTTCTCCCTCAATTTCATTTTCATGTCATCCCAAGTACCGATCAGGGGTTGACGTCGCTGATTTAGCAGGCTCTCCACATTGGTCCAATAAGTTTGGGCCTACCCATGCAGCTTCATCTTCGCGTATCGAACTCTCCGGTGGTCCGGCATCTCAAACCACTCGAAGTACCGATCCATGCCGGCCTCCCAATCTAAATAGACCTCCGGGTCCAAGGACCCGCTAAAAAGGGGAGGGTCTGCATGCACGCTCCGAAGAACACGGTCGTCATCATCGTCATCACGATTCCGTCGTTTGTTACGACGACCATATCCCCCTTGCTCATTATCAGATGCATAGCCAGCCACCTCATGCACTGGTTGCCTCCCAACATCTACCACCTGAGCTCTTGGCGCAGCAGGTTGCTGAGCCAGCTCCTGTTGACCATTGGTCGGCGCAGGTTGCGCCGCCACTGGGGCCCTCTCGAGGATGGCAATCCTCCCTACAAGACCCTGGATGGACTGGTCCGAAGCTTCGGCCCGATCCTCGAGGGCTTTCATCCTCCCTTCTAGACGCGTTCCTACGCCATCTAGACGCGTACTAAGGCGATCCATACGCGTATCGAGACGATCTATGAGGGCTCGGAACATCTCGGCCATCGAAGGGTCATCGGAGCTACGGGCTCGGGAATCCGTCATAGGTGGAGGTGGCGAGTATTGGGTACCTCGACGGGTGGGCATGCAAAGACACACGAACTAGGAGACACTGACTAATACAAACACCGACTAATGCACCTAGACCTAAACCAATATCCGATAGGTGGCGAAGTTAATCGATCCGAAGATCACTCGCGCAAGTGTGCGGCCTTCCCGATACGCATAGCCTAACGTTCGGACAACACCTTTTCAAATACCAGAGTATCGGGATGAAATGTAATTTTAAAATATTTTTTTTTGAAAATAATGATGATCCTAGACTCCACTTAGACCGTGCAAGACTTATGTAACGACTACCCTAGACTCAACTCGCTCTGATACCAAACTGATACGGGACGGACACGGGAACCGACTCTAAGTGATGCGGACCTTGGACTCTAAATGTGGACACGACCAGCAACATACAACAATGGAGACACTTTGGCCCGACACTAAGAGTTCCTATGGGCTATACGTCGCTAACAGAAATGCAAGCTCACTCGTCGTCCCAAGCGAGGGGAAACGCGGATCCGAGCGGTTGAGAAATCGGCAGAGTCAAGGGTGGTCGACTCACTTCCGTGCTCGGATCGAGCCACGGGATGGGTCACTCTCTTTCTCACAGCGGTGACATGGACTCACGGGCTAGGTTCCTATCGCACTCAGCAGCGGCACGCGACCATATACTAGCTAAGCAAGTAATTGGCAAGAAGACAAGATCGTTACCTCCACGCTCCCGGCGTGGGGAAGACAACCCCTGCCAATCCTGTACTCCCGGTTAAACAAATACACTGCTGTACAAAGACTTGACCTACTCCATGCAGGGAGGTAATAGGTCACATGTGGGGCCCAGGAGTAGCGGGAATTGGGTTGACGGGTACCATCTTGATGTCGTCCGTCGGCGCCGAAACCCGCGTTTTAGTGCTGTCCGGATGGCGCGATCTACGGGTTCGTGGGGCACACGCGCTGTCCCATCCTCCAGACCTGACGGAGTGGGTCCCACTGTGATGGTGACCTCTGGTGGCACGCTTCCCTGGACGACGGCAGGGATGGAACACCGGTCGGAGGCCGATCGGCTCCGATCTTCAAGTCTTGGAGTTGCAGCCCACGGATCTGTTGCTTCTGTTTTGTCGTGCGCGATCCGGCGAGATCTGCTGCTGCGATCACTCTTGATGTCGGATTGACGCGCAAGAGGTATCGTTGGAAAGCTCTTTTGAAGTACTTCGACCCTCTATAACTCCAGACACCTCGTTGGGATCGTGATTCTGAAGGGAAATTTTAGAACCAGACTGATCTCAGTTTCAGATCTGGCCGGGTAGAACTAAAGTTTCCTGAGAGTTGGGGTTGACTGTGGGGTAGATTTCTGATTCAGACCTCGAGCTCTTCATGAACGTTGTAGAGGGGAGAGAGAGGAAGACGGCAATAATTCTTATGACCGATTTGGTGGAGGTTTGGATGGGGAAAGGTATTTCATACTGGTGGGTGGTCGGATCTGGACAGAGGCAGATAGAACTGAGTGGAGATCTAAAAGTGATTTTTGGAAAATAGGTGAAGGCCTTTAGAAATTCCACGAAAATTCTTGGATGGAGGGGGTGTTGGACAGAACCTCCAGTAAAATTAAGGGCTCAATAAAAAATCAAGAAGAGGTCCGAAGAGGGGAAACTCAGAGCTATTGTGAATCTGCACTGAAAGCTGGAAGATCTGGATGGAAAGGAAGAACGAAAATGGAAAATTGCAAAATGGAAGCTAGAAGCCCAACCAAATTTTTTGGGATGTGGTGAAGACCCCTGAAACTCACCTTGAAAGTTTGGGCTCCAGATGAACTCGTTGCTGAGGGTTAAAAATCCGAGAATGGCTTGCTATCACCCGATTGGCAGAATACCGACGGAGGCGGTGGCGGTGCAACGGCGGCTCGATGGCGGCGGCGGCGGCAACGACGAACTCCACACCAGATAGATGAGACTTCCCACCTCAGAACACAGCCTTCCCATCTACAAGAAGAAGAGAGGAGAGAGAGAGAGGGGCGGCCCTTGCTAGGCTCCAACAAAATTCATGATTTCTTATGCATTAATTCCCTTCAAAATGAAAATACAAGCAATATATATGAAATATAAAAAGCCATCAACTATCCCTAGATCTAGGGTTGCGGAGGGGTAAAAGAGGGAGTGCACATTTTATTTCTCCCATGTGATTTGGAACTAAATAAAATAAAGTACAAATCCTAATAAACTATAATAGAATGGGGCGCCCCCTTGACTTATATGCTCCCATTTTTGAATTTTGCTACCCTTTGTCCCCCCCTTGGTCCAACCCTTCTAGAAGCCCACCATGGAAGGTTGACTGACCCCACATGGGCCCAAGAGATGAGGTGGATCAATGGGAGAAGGGATGGGGGGGCCCGCGGGATCCAGGTGGTCCCACATTACAAATAAACCCATGTTACAATCCAAATTACAATCAAAAAAACACATTACACACAATTAAAGTCCCAGTAAATACTATAAATATCGAGACTCAGGGGGGAGTCTCCAGGCTGTCTCCGAGTCAGATGGAAGCCGATGTAGCCCGAGTGGTACTCCGCGTACGGTACCGACAGCTTGACGGTTCGTGCTTCTCGCTTGCTCTGGTGTCCGCACCATAGTCTTACCATGTTGAAGATCATTTAAACAACAACTCTTACCATGAGCAGAATTAATTGGAAGCAAATTACTCATTAAGTCTGCACCAACAATTAAACTTGATCTGACTGTTTAAAGATGACATGAGAACCAATGTCCATTAGGAAAATCTGAAAACTCCATCAAGCACATAAATGATATGCATGAGAGCATCAAATAGAATTGAGTTCAATTTAATCCAAAGAACTAGGCTCAAAGAGCCAGGGGTCGACCCATGGGGTCGACCTATCCAAGGAGACAATGAAAACTCCCTTAGCACTCCAAGCAACTCAATCAAGCATTCATGTGAGGAAAAATCAGTTCATAAACATGAATAGACATGAATTATAAATACAGTTCAGAGCAGGTACATCCATGGACAACAAGATATCTAGTATCTGTCAGTTCATTAAAAAACACCAACATAGAGTATGCATGAAAATAAAATATGCATGAAAGCACCGATGCAATCGTCAACATCAAGGATGATGTATACATGAAGGACCAGTGTATTTCCACCTGCAACACAACAAGATAGCATTATGTTAGCCTTTTTATCAGTGAGAGGCCTTTAAACATGAACATACAAGATTTTCACTTTAGAGTAAACATAAAACACATAATATATTGGAATCATCAAAACCATTGTCAAAGACAATGAGGGGCATAGAACCCAACACTCAACATCTCAGAAGTTGCCAAAATCAAAGAAGTAGAATTGCAACTGTTTGATTGTAAACACTTTCCTCCAAATATAATTTTCACCTTTGTAAATTTTTCAAGGAAAATCTAAGCAGAATAAAGTTCAAATCCAAACCATTCTTCTTTCTCGCCTTGAGAATCCTTTATTTATTGACATTCCTTGGCCTCAGGGTGCCCCTGCAAAATAAATTCTCAATTTTGATATTTGGGTACCCAAGCCATCTTAGGTCCTGAGGGGTTAGTTCTAGCATGAGCAGATGGATTCTTGTATCTCCTAGCAAACCAATCATCATCAATTCTCATTGTAGAACAATCATCCATAGAATGACCATTTTCACCACAATAAAAGCAATGAGAATACTTTTTCTTCATAAACCAATTGTCATCATTTTTTATTACATAGCAATCATTCATTACATGTCCAAAACTACCACAGTAATGACATGAAAAATTCTTTTTGACAGACCATTCATCATCATTTTTCTTTGTAGGATAATTTTTAAATACATGACCATGTAACCCACAATAGAAACAATGAGTGTTGAGATTTTTCATTGTGGGTTTCTCATGATCTTTGGAACCAGTATCACTTTTCATTCTTGATTTCAAAGCCACATCATCATCAGATTTCATTAAAAAGTAATCATACATTTCGTGGCCATATTTGCCACAATGGTAACATGAAACATCCATTCTCTTTCTTGATGCATGAACATGTTTAACCTTTGGGGGTTTTTCATGCACACATGAGCAATCAATAACATTTTTCTGTTTCTCATTTCCTTTATCACACAAACACAAAGACTCATTAAAAAATTTGATTTCATTTTCCAATGATGAAATGTGCAATTCACAATTAGCAAGCTCTTCTTCACATGAAGTAATTTTTTCATTCAACAAAGAATTGACGCTTTTGTAACTTTCAATTTCTTATTCAAGAGGAAATAATTTATCATGATCATCAACAATCACACTTTTTCCATTTTTCAAGAGTATGGAGTTTATCAATCAGCAAATTATTTTGATCCTTGAGGTTTTCTTTTTCTTCAGCAAGCTTTTCATTTTGAACCAGCTCATTGAGCAATATCTGATCACTATCTGAACATTTCAATTTTCCTCTTAGATCCTTTTCAATGTTTTCAAGATCTAAAATCTTAGCCAATAGAGATTCATTTTCTTTTCTTAAGCATGAAATAATTTCAACATGAGCATCAGCATTTTCAACTATGATTTCATTCAATTTTTCAAGTTCAAGACACTTAGGGCATGGAGAGTTAACATGAGAAGAGTTATCAAGTTTCCTTTTCAATTTTCTATTTTCAGACTTCATTGTTTTATATCTATCACACAACTCATCATAAGCATTCATCAATTCATCATAACTCAGCTCATCTTCTTCATCAGAATCAGAACTAGAGGATACCTCAGAATTTTCCTTGCTTCATCTCCCACTACTGCTCGCTTTGAGAAACTCAATGTTATCTTTCCTTTTCTGGGCTTTCCTTAGCCCATCTCAAATTTCTTTGGCTGACCTACAAGAGGAAACAAAAGGAAGTACGTCAGCGCTCACAACAGCCTTAAGAACATTCAGAACAAAAAGATTGTCGAAATTCATTTTCTTATGCTCATCGGTCCACCTTGACTCATTTTTTGGTAGAATATGAGGACCATGAGTAATTAAGTCCATAAGCTTCATATCAATTTTAACAATCCACACACACAATTTTTCAAGCCATGAATCATAATCAAGACCATCAAAAATAAGAATTGAGTTCACATCAGCCATCATGAAATGATCATTTCTCCTAGACCGTGAGGTCTGCGAATAAAAATCAGAGATTGTGCACTGATAACAGTTGTTGGCCCAAAATAGATGGCGGACAAGAAGGGGGCTTGAATTATCCCCCAATCGAGATGGCAGATTTTTAAAAACTTTCTAAACAAATTACATCGGGATCAAAATTAACTACGTTAATTAGTTAGACTAACTTGAAGTGAGATTTAAGTTCATTCAATCTTCCCTATCTCACTCGAATAATCTAAGCACTGAATGATTTAACCTATGTCAAATACAGATAGCAGATTAAGCAATGTGTAGTGGTGCAGTGAATAAAAATCTATTAGTTAGCCTGTGAACGGGGATAGGAGAAATGGACAATCGCACAGGCACACTGCATGCAACACAGAGATTTTTAGGTGGTTCGGGACCACGACGGGCTCCCTACATCCACCCCTCACCGAAACCAGGTGAGGCTTCACTACACGCAACAAGACGTAGCAACACGGGGATGAGCCCCAACACCACACATGCGACTTCCGCAGCAATACACACACGGGGTCTATCCCCGAAATGCTGCCACTGTAGCACTCACTCACACACAGTCGGGGAACACACCTCGGACACAAAACCCACACGAAGACACAGCTCTGTCTTCACACAAACTCGGGGAACCTTGCCCCACAATAGAACCAAGCACTCGGAGACGCAGCTCCGTACACCACACACAGATATTCTGATGTTCAGAAAAATAAGAAGATATACAATACAAGCCCAGACTTTGTATAAACTGAAGACAAATGTTCGAAATAAACTCAAGAGGGTTGGAGAATGGTATCCTTATATCATAAATGGCTAGGAGATGATCTTTCTTGAAGCTTCCAAAGTGAGGGGGTCGAACTTCAACAGATCTGAAGTCGCACGAACTTGTCGTTGTAGATTCGACTTCGTCGAAGCATGAAATCTTGATGGAACTTGATGTTGCTTTGACTTCTTCACTTCAAATCATCCCTACAAGAAAGAAAATACATGAAATCCTTCAATAAACCCTCTCCCCTTCTCACTTGCGGCCAGTCCCTCTTTTCTTCCTCTACAAGAAAGATAGAACATTAAGCATTGATTTGATTCTCCCAAATTCGCAACATATATATACCAAAAGAAAGCCAGATTAAAAAGACATGAATGCCCTTCTAAAACCCTAGCAAAACCACTCTAATATGTTCATTAATAACCCAAGGGCATTAAGGTAAAATTTCAGCCCATTTGGAGTCCATTTGGTTGGGCTTCGGTGGTCCACGGAAAAGTCGCGTGAACCTGCGAAACTGGGGGGGTCTACCCATCTGGACAAGGGGGTCGACCCATCTGGCTCCCAGAACCTGTTTGCTACAGACAGCTTACAGGGGTCGACCCATCTTGTGAGGGGGGTCGACCCATCTTGTGACATCATGCAGTTTGATGATTTTTCAGCCCAAGGGTCTACCCATTGAGTGGGGGGGTCGACCCATTGGCCTTGTAACCTTATGAAATGATTTTTAATGCATTCCCAATGACCTAAACATGTAACCCAATGTAACCAATCATGAATTAAATTAAAAGTAAATACTTACCATGTCTCCATAGATTTCTGGACATAAATAAACATGCTTCTTTTAGAGAATCAATTTCATGTTATTCTTTGATCCATGCAAATGTGGAACCCAACTTGAATGCATTCTCCACACAGTACCACCTCTTCAATGCATTTCAACCTTAATGAACCTGCACATTAGTATGTTGAAAGTGCAGCTATATGCACAAATAATTCACACATTTCCACACCACAGTTTTCACAGATTCACATTTCAAATACAATTTAATCAAGCCAACATGAATTAGATGAATTGAGAGCAAGCTCAAACCTCCATTTTGTACCCACAACCATTCATGCCAATACTTAATCAATCCAAATGAGATTCATAAATAGTTGTTAAGGTTCGTTCAACCTGCTATAAGAAGCCATGTGAAACTTTACTTATGAGAGGAGAACAAGGACTTTGAATTCATTCACACCACAAGCTCATCGAAAAGCCATCCATATAACCAACCAAATTATGGTTCTACAAGGAAAACTATGAAGGCCATGTCAACCCATAAACTATATACATGAACCATAATAATTTCATCAAGATATAGGCATCATGCAAACAAGCACTGTACATGTATCTCATTCAACTCAATCAAACAAATACAAATGAGATGCACAATCATATTGATATTGTTTGTTCAACCTGCATGTTCATATATTGAAGTGCAACCATGCATATGAGTTTGATTCATATCCATCCAGCCAATTTAATGCACAAGCTTCGCAATCTGAAACTTTCTTCATACATGTAAGAATCATTTCTAGTTCAAATCTTTCCTTGACCACTTTGATACTGAATCAATTCACACATGAGTATCACATGCTTCTAACCAATTTTATACACAATCTCACATGAAATTCAGATGCAGTCCAAGGCATGTAGACCAAAGTTGATGCATATGACCCAAGGTTGATACAGATAGAGGAATATGTAACACAAAGGTCTATGCATATAAAAGACAAGTCTAAGCATACGAAGACAAAGGTCAGTGCATCTTCAACACAGGTCGATGCACTGTTGTACCTGGATAGTTTCTCCAGCAAAATACCCAGAAAAAAGGGTTCAGGAATTTCCTCAAACACCTTCAAGGCACGGGCTACCCGGCCCCTCCGACAACCCAGTGGGCCCGACTAATGGCCCTGACTCGCTAGCCGAGGTATACGGCAGTACTAGCAATCAATCGGGACCACTCCCGACTCATAAGTTGCGGACTTTGCCCACCTTCGACACGACCACCCGGGCCATCCCAGGGACACTCCGACAACAAGACACGCCACGTGGCACCCAGTGAAAAGGCCTGGGGCCTACCCCGGGACGCCTTCTTTCAACCCTCCAAGGTCAAAGGGAGACCCAAATAGGTCAACAACTGGCTCGGGAGGCCCGCAGCACGTATGTACGGCTCACACACGTGTGTTCGGCATTCTGTCAAATACCTTGTGGGCGCACATGTTTCAACCCTTCTACACAAACCCACGGGCCATCCTGTGGTTCCAGTACGCCAATTGGGTTCTACAGCGACCCCCCTGCAAGCCGGGGCCACCCCCGACCCTCAGACACGTGGCAATATGCCACTCAACTTTAGCTCTCGGGCCAAGCCGAGGCTACCCTGCCAACCCGCCATACAACACGGCACGTAGCACGAGGATGGGACCGTATACCCAAGGTACCTCCTCCCAACCCCTATGGACTTCTACCCTCAGCCCTAGGTCAAATCCAAGGCCCGTCGGTCACCTACACGGCTCGTTCGGCAACCCGGGGTCTTGTCGGGCATTCTCCTGAACACCTTGCGAGCGGTTGCTACGACTCGAATAACAACGGCCCCTATGGGCCATCTCGATATTCCGGAACTCCATGTCCTTCACAGGACATTCCCAGACGATGAAAGAAGACCCCCGGGGGACATCCCTGGGGGTTGCGGCTCGCCCGGGGCCAGTTCGCCCCAGGGCATGGCCGCAGCCCCGGAGAGGGTGAACTCCCCGGGGGCCGCGCCCTCTCCTCAACCCGGAGGCCCGACGGCCCTCCCCAGTCCCAGTTCGTGCGAATTCTTAATCTCACGGTCCGAGGTTCGTGCAAAGTTCATTCGTCGTACCCGTACGTGGGAGAACTCGCAAAGACGAAGCATCGGGATCACGTCAGTCACAACACCCGTGTTCCTCGCACGCACGTGGCCGGCCAACCAATATCCTTCTAGTATCATCATGTCCTTTTCTTCTTAGCCAATTTAGGAAGAAAATTAACAAAAAAATCAGATTTTATAGAGGTGGGGCCACTCTCCCCTCTTTCTCTTCCAACCTGGTCCGCCCAAACCCCCCTGGGGAGGGGTTTAGGCGGACCAGCCTGGCCCCCCAGGCTGGTCCGCTGGTCTGACTAAACCCTTGTATAATAAAAAAAAGATTTTTAAAAATAAAAAAGGGGACCTGTTCGGTCCGCCCAAACCCCTCCTGGGGAGGGGTTTAGGCGGACCAGCCTGGACCCCCAAGCTGGTCCGCCTAAACCCCATCCAAATTAAAAAAAAAAATTTCTCCCTCGGAAGAGGGGTTTTGGCGGACCAGACCAGACCAGCCCCTTGGGCTGGTCTGCCTAAACCCCATCTCCTCCACACCGTTACACACAAAAAACACACACAAAAATATAAATTAAAATCAAATAAAAACACTATTTGGGGGGTTTACCCGGACCAAGTTGGACCCTCAACTTGGTTCGCTTAAACCCCACCCCCCACCCCTTCAACTTCATATAAATTCCCCCCTTAGAAGCTCAAGGGGCATGAGGCATGCATAAAGCAACACAGCAAGGACGCACGGACGGACGAACTTCCTCGGCCTAATTGTCGCACCCTCGGACTCCCAAGGTCTTCGGCAAGGGTCGGGAACGCAAGAGGACAAGTGCGCGCGCTATTGGCTTGCTAGTCGGCTCACACACGCCGAGGGTATGTCCCACGTACTCCCCTCATGCGGTGTTTAGCCGTCTCACACCAAGTCCATCCCCACCGCATGTAAGATGACTACGCCAACGGCAAATACACCCGCATCCCGGGTCCGCCTGTGTACGCCAACTTACGACAATGATGAGGTGCATTCCGTGATGTCGTAACGGTTCCCGACACGGGAGCGCGTGCCCACCGTTCACCTCCCAGCCGGCCGTTGGCCCCTCAGACTAACAACTCAAGTCCAGTCGGACCCCTGGCCCGGGAATCATAGTCCAGGGGCCAACCTCGACTCCCCAGCATGGCGACACTCGCCGTCCGAGACCCAGACCTGACCGCTCACCTCGAGCCGTGTTCGTCCTCCGCCAGGCGCCAATTCGTGCCCACTTTGACCTCCAAGGCAGTCGGGCCCACACCAATCCCCCTCGTAAAGGGACTCTGTAAAACATGCAGATATCTGCCTCGTTACGCAATGACCCGGAGACCGACCCCCGTGTCGGAATTGTCCCGCCGCTTGCGTCAGTTGTACTTTGGCCACTTAGGCCCATTTGTAAATCCCATACAGCCTATCATAAAGTTAGTAAAATGTAAGCGCCCGCATTCAGGCCCCCAGCTCTCCACCTACACCTCTCGGCATCCGTGCCTAACACCCCTACCCGAGTAAACATCCCTCAGTCTAACGCGCACCCATAGCTGCTGAATGCCTCTGCCCTCTACCCATGGCTTCAGACATACATGTAGACTTTTCTTCAGCTTAGAACGAAGGTATTCGGATTCAATCTGATGTAAATAAAAACCGATTGCTTGCGGCCGGTAGGGAAAGACGTCCAATACACGATTCCCACAATCGCCTATGCACTCGCACCCAAGGAACCCCTTTTCTCCACGTGTCATCCGATCGCCCGAGCCCATGTGCCGCGCCCTGGTGGCACTTCCCCGGTCAACCCTTGGTTACATGGGTGATTGTTGAGAGATCGACAGGCACGCCCGCACCCTGTCTGGTCAACCCTTACCTTGACACTGTCGTGCCATTCGACCCTTTTTGACTTTCCGTAAAGGGAGAGTGCCAGATACCGCCGTGAGAGGTATGCAACCGTAAGGAGGATACCCGAGATATATCAAACTCCCGTATTTTCCTTCCCCGATGTATCTCTTCCTTCACCCCGGTTATTCGGTATAAAAACCCGTGCAATAGAGAGGATGGCACGCCCGGTGGGACGTCTCCCACCTTCCTTCTTTTTGCTGAAGAAAAGTCTGTGCCAGCTCTGAAGCCCTGGTGCCCTTTCCCTATCCTTGCAGGAGAGGCAGAGGAGGGTAGTCACGCGCGCATTCTCTAGCAGCTTCCGGTCCATGTTCTGACCGTCAGACCACCCTTGGCGACTGTCAGCAACCGTCGCCTCCACAGCACTCAGCACTCCAGTAACCATGGCGGCCGTTACCTACGATCCCAATGTCATCGCCACCCACGCTCGGGGCTACTTGGCAACGCCGATCGCTTTCGATAGCTTCGCCCCTGTTATCGGATCTCCCTACTTCTTGGGTGTGGTCCCCGTGGCTGCTCTTCAGCCAACTCTAGTCTCTCCATTGGCTCCCGCGGCCAATGTGCCACATGCATCTCCAGTCCTGGTGGCCCACCTGAGTACCAGATACCGGACAGCCACCAATGGCCCCTGCAGGGCCCCCAGATCAATGCCGGTCCGGGTAAGCGGAAGCTCCCAAGTCCAGCCTCGTCCGATCTCCAGCACGGGCCCCATGCCCCGGAGTTCTGTCACTATCTCAGCACCTTCCTCGGGTTCTCAATCCCGAGCTTCAGCAAAGCCGACACCCAATACGGGCTCCCAGCCCCGGGTCCACGGCTTCCCAGCATCTTCCTCGGGTTCTCAATCCCGAGCCTCAGCAAAGCTGGCACCCTATACGGGCTCCCAGCCCCAAGTCCACGGCTTCCCAGCATCTTCCTCGGGTTCTCAATCCTGAGCTCCAACCAAGCCGGTACCCAACACGGGCTCCCAACCCTGGGTCCACGGCTCCTCAGCATCTTCATCGGGTTTCCGACCCCAAACCCCGGCAAAGCCGACTCTCAATACGGGCTCCCAGCCACGAGCTCGCGGCTCTCTAATATTGCACTCAGGACCCCTGTTCCGAGCTCCAGCTAAACCGGCTCTCCCCATGGGTCTTCTGCCCAGGGAGCAAGGTTCCTCAGCACCGTTCTTGGGTCTTCCGACCTGAGCCCAGACTGCACCGGCACCTACCGCGGGTCTTCGACCCAGGGTCATCGGCACCTCAGCACTTCCGACAGCGTCGCCTCCCGGTGCAAGAGTGTCATTCTGAGCATCGGCGACACTTCTATCAGCGCGGGCGAAGGCGTATACCCGAGTCACCCAGCCATCGACTCTCGGCGTGGGTCCCATATCTTGGGGGTTGATCCTAGTACCTCAGAATGACAGCTCCATGCTGCCGGTCGCTTCAGGCTGGATCTTCTCGGTCTACCATCTTGGGGAAGAGTCGTCCTTCACTCCTCAGAAGAAGCGTCGCCATGGCCATAGAGGCAGGCGGCTCGCTGTTGCAACCAGCAACTCCGGCAAGACGGTTCTTGTCGGTGACTTGCGGATCCGTCTCAACGGGAGTGAACCAATCATACCCCAGGATCGGACCATTCTCACCATCCCCACCTCCAATCATTTTGACCACTTACGGCAAACACGAGAGGACAAGGTGAAGCTCAAAGAAGTGGGTTCCTCGGCAGCAGCCCGGGGGCACTGTGGACATCAAAAAATGACGGTGTCGATCATACGTCATGCATGTCTCGACACTCGAGAGTAAGCCGAAGACGGAAATGCCGAATAAACCTCACGCCTCGCCCGATCAGGATGAGAACTCGCTTGGTGGTCTACTACCCGCTAAGGAAGCCCCCCCAAGCGGAAAATACAGCTACAATGCTCCGACCGGCCATGTCGAGAGCTGAATCAAAGAAAAGTCGAGAACTCCGGCACAGTCTCGGGATACACCGAAAGTCATGTAATGTCTGGGACCAAGCCCCAAAGGCTGTAAACAGAATATTATGAAGGTCATACGTTGCAACTAGAACATTCCAAGAGCGCTAACACTCGAATAAATGGCTACGACTTGAAAAGAATTCATTCGAGGCTTAAAACGGCGCGAAAGGGCCTTAAACTGGCGCGCTCTAAACCGGCGCGCCCCTTTAACATCTTAATCCGGCGCGCCCCTTCAACATCTTAATCCGACGCGCCCCATTTTTTTCATTGGCCCTTGCTTTGGCCTTAAACCGGCGCGCACCCTTTCCCTTGCATTTCACCTTAATCCGACGCGCAAACAAGCATCCCATCTACACTCCGATGCTCTGTTTAATGATGTGCAGAGAACATTGAATGCCCGACGCTCTGTATCCGCCTCCATTCGACAGCACAGAAGCCTCAATGGCGAAGCAACCCCCAGCAAACCTCATCCTCGGATGAACGACAGCGTACGACGCGAACTAGCATCGTCCAGCGCATCGGGTCAACTCCCGACTTCGTTGCGGACGAGGTGGAAGTGGCAGGAGTGCTCCCAGGCAAGCCATTCTATAAAAGGGAGCTCGGAGGCAGAGAGAGAGGATGGGCGATTGAAAAGAGAAAAG
Source organism: Amorphophallus konjac (assembly GCA_022559845.1). Lineage (NCBI taxonomy): Eukaryota > Viridiplantae > Streptophyta > Magnoliopsida > Alismatales > Araceae > Amorphophallus > Amorphophallus konjac. The sequence continues at coordinate 124,015,080 of CM040121.1, forward strand.
AAGCTGGAACACCCCCCCCCCCTTGGCTGGCCATTGAAGAGAAGAAGGAAAAGAGAGAAGAAGCCCCGTCCCTGCGCCTGCTAGGTGAAGAAAAAGAGAGATTGAGCATGAAAGAGAAAGGTGAGCTCGGAGGGGGAGGAGCTTGTGCCCCGTTCCCCCTCCCCCACCGATGTATTTCTTTCCTCTTTCTTTGATGTGTTTTCCTTGCTTTTGGGGTAGATCTCCCCTCCTGTATTTCTTTTCCCCCCTTTTCCTTGGGGATGAATAAAAAGAATGCTTTCTTTGTGGGCATGGGCGGTGTTCTTCTGCTTCCCTCTCCCTCTCTCTATTTTCTACTCACCTAGGGCCCGTCGAAGCTTGCTTCTGCGTAGCACAGCCTTCGGAGGAACCCGTCAGAAAGGTGAACATTCATGGCCCCCCCTTGAGGCACACATCCGTCCCGTTCACTGAATCACCACCAGTAAGTTGCTGGAACTCTTGAAGGCTTGCCCTCGAGTCTCCATATGCGCTTATGGGTTAACGGAGGCCTTACTCCGAGTTTTGAGGTTCACCCCGGAGCAATCCGCTTGGTGTTCCCCATTCTTCTCTGGCAAGCGTCAGTCCGGGGGAGGTGCTGCCCAATTTTCGCCAGGAATAAACGAACTAGCTGGACTCCTTCCTGCCAAGAACTGCCCAACTCTGAAGCTGCCTTTGAAGTAAACTGAACTACCCTGCGCAGCAAACCCTTCTAACGAAACACTTGAATCCTCATGTTCATCCACCCTAACAAACAATTAAAACACTTAATCTTCCTCTCTATCAACTTAATCTACCAATTGGATGAATAAATCAATCAACATATTAACTTGCAGTTGAACGAAACAAGAAACAGAGCAAAAAGAATGAAAGAAAACCTCCCAGAAGCTTAACCCGGCGCGCCCTAATCCGGCGTGGGCTAATCCGGAGTGGTACCCCCCCGCGTCGGTTTAGCCCCACACTCAAAACTCCCTCTGTTTTCCTGATAACCATCCCGACGCGCATCACTATTCATCACCCTATTCCAGCGCGCCCATGGCCCCCCTTCTCTTGGACATACTAAACCGGCGTGCCCCCCATTTCAACCCCTATTCCGGCTTGCCCTTATGGGATCCCCATTACCCGGCGCGCTCCTTTTCTCCCCTTGTATGATCCCTATTCCGACGCGCCTCCCTTCTTGGCCTTATCCGGCGCGCCCCTCTTCTCCTTTGGCATCTCCTTAATCCAGCATGCTTCATAAGAAATCCATTAACCAAATGAAAGAAATAATAGAAAACTTAAGGCCAATAAAAAAAGAAAGGGAAGTATATAAACCATTCATAAGAGCCCCGCGACCTGACCGCGCAGGTCGATTCGCGTGCGAGGGCGCACGATGGCGAGTTCGGGCTCCATACCTAACAATTCACTCCCCCGGACATGGCGCAAAGAGAAAATCAATGATGCCTTGTGGTATCGGACGTGGACCTCGGAACCCCCGACATGGTCATTATCCGAACACAGTCTGGGCCAATAGTTCGTTAACTCGACCCGCTTCTCCCGGGATCTAATCCCGCAACGCCACATTAGACTTGTCATGTCTACGGCAGACATTTGCACGGTTTTATCGTTGTCTTCGATGCTTCAAACGTGGACTCGCGTCCGAACAATGAAGGGTCCAACCGTGACCGACATGCACTCATACCTTGGAACCTTCATTTCCCCGGACTGTGTGTGAAGAGAAAAGCAATGACGCCCCCACTAGATCGGACTTGGATCTCGGAAGCCCTCGCCCGGACGTGACCACGATCCGAACTTATCCAGGGCCGATAGTTCGTTAGCTCGACCCGTCTTTTTTGGGATCCGATCTCGCACCCACATGAAACTTGCCGTACCTACGGTCGATATTCGTATGGTTTTATCGTCGTCCTTGACGCTACTAATACGGACCTCCGTTCGAATAAGGAATGGTCCGTTAGTGACCGACGTATATACCGGGATCCAATCCCGCACCCACAGGAAATGTGCCGTACCTTCGGTATGTCTTTGTCATGGTCTTCGATGTTTCGAATATGGACTTACGTCTGAATACTGAATGGTCCGTTAGTGACCGACGTATATCCCGGGATCGAATCCCGTGCTTGCATTAAAACTTGCCGTACTCACGGCAGACATTTGTACGGGTTTATTTCCGTTTACGTCTTCAATACGGATCTTTGTCCGAACATAAAATGGTCCATGAATGACCAACAAAATATGAATGGAACAAGACGGCTCTCGTCTTCCCCCAACCACACGTGTGGGAATATCAACAAGACCTTCGTGAGTCGCGTTTGGACCTTGGGTTCGCCCCCAACCATGGTCATCGCCTGACCCACATCGTAGGCCTATAGCCGGCTATCTCTGTACACATCTTTGTTTTGGAATATAGTCCCGGGACACTTTCCCGCTGCCCTTCAGCACCGGAAATATTAATGATGCCCACGCAAGCCTCGTTTGGACCGCGGGAGGCTCCCCCGGAATGGTCCTGACTCGATCTCGCACCGGGCCAATAAACTCGCTGATTTCCGACCACTCTAACCGGGATTCAACCGAGTGTCTCCTATTGCTTTGAACAATAAACTCGCCGTACCCCGACATACATATGCTCCGGTTTTCCCCGTAATGATCACGATTCTCTGAGGCCGGACGCTCGTCCGAATATCAAAATGGTCCCTTGAGTGACCGACATATTTCGAATGCTCGCTCCCCTAGACATCGAGCTTTCGATTGATTCGAGACCGCTAGCGGCTAGTTTCTCTCGATATAATTTCCTGGCCATGAGGCCCTGATTCCCGGCGATTAATCAAGGGTGTTCCCCTCTCCGAGGGGATGTAAATAACGTCGCGACCTTTACGGCCCGGCGGGTTCTAGTCCCGACACGAACCACACAATCGTCTGATTAGTCAGATCGAGCGCACAATAAATCGTCACTTTGTGACTGGCACGCCCACGCACTTAATAAACGCCAATAAACAAACAAACAACGATAATAAATAAAAAGTGCGTCCACAGGCACCCACCACAGCCTGACACACGGCCTCCCAAGACACCTTGTCGGAAAGGCGGTGACAAGGGAGACCAGCAACTGGACTTGAGAAGAATCTGGGTCACCCCGGAAGAAGCTCAAGCCATTCGAAGGGTGCGTATTAAGAACCCCCTGCGAGCACTCAGACGCGACATCAGACGGGATGTGATTGGTTTCAGAGTAGCATTGTCTGACGATGCCCAGTCATCCAAGGTCCCCCGCACAAGCAAGCAGAGGCAAAGGCAAGCCCGCTCTCGGGCCCTCCAGCAACCTGTCCAAGGTTCTCCTCCGATGGATGTCGGGAGTGAGCCCCCTCTGCAACGCACCTCGATCTTTGACAGACTAGGGATGCATGTTCGCCCCGAGCGGCACATGCGCCAGAAACGGACGGCCCTATTCATCAATGACGCGGTCCGAGTGTTTGCGTGCTACACCGCCGGACACTAGTCGGATACCCAGTCGGATGACTTGAACCAGCCTCTGTCCCACTTCAGGAGGCCGCGGCATCAGGCTCCGTTGCCTCCCCCAACAGGTCACATCGGCACCTCTGTCGGACCGCAAGTGACGGAACGCGCGGAAGAGGTCCCGGTGGAAGACCGCGACCCTCCTATCAACGCAAAGCCGGTCAACAATGACCCTCCTGCGAACGAGGCTCAAGAAGTGACCCTCGACACTCTCATGAAGGAGAACCAGCATTTGAAGGCCCTCCTGCGAACGAGGCTCAAGAAGTGACCCTCAACACTCTCATGAAGGAGAACCAGCATTTGAAGGCCCTCCTGCAAGACCTCCTCTAGGAACAAGACCTTCATTCTCAGCAGCCTGCTAGGCCCCAGGCCGAGGCACCGGTACCCCTGACGGCCGGTGATGCTGCCAACACCTCAACGACGATTGCCCGAACTCCGTTGGAAACTGGGTTTGGCACACCCCCGGTCAAGGCCCAGCCACGAGCCACCAATACGCCAATGCCAGAAAATCTCCTAGCGCAACGCCAGATGATCGAGCGCATCGTCGAGACAAAGCTTGCCCAGTATGGTGAAGGGGCTATCACAGTAGATCTCTATAGTGTACCCTACCCGCTTCACCATCAACTAAAAAGGCTTCCCCCGGAGTACTCCAAGCCCCCGAAGCAGCAAAAGTTTGACGGGCAGGGGTCGCCGCATGAACACCTGGCCTACTATGTTACGGCCATAGGCGAGTTGGCATTGGATGAATCATATCTCCTCCGCTACTTCGCCACTTCACTCACGGGAACGGCCTTTCAATGGTATTCCCGCCTGAAGCCCGGCTCAGTAATCGACTGGGCGGATCACCAGAAGAAATTCCTCGACAACTTTCAAATGACTGAGCAAAAGGTCTCCCTAGCCGAACTCCGTTCTCTTCGGCAGAAAAAGGACGAGGGCACCCTCGACTTCATCAAAAAGTGGCGAGACCTCAGCTTGAGGTGTGTCGATCCACCCGTTCAAGAGGACGCCATCACCATATGCCATTGAGGTCTGGCTGTCGAGGTCAGCGAAAAGCTTCTCGGCACCAATATCAAAGGCTTCGACCAACTTAATTTGGCAGTAGCCAAAATAGAGATGTTCTTCACCGATAACCCGAGCTATACTGCAGCCAAGGGTAAGCAAGTGTGAGAACACCAGCCCGGTAAGGAGGTGAATATCATAGAATTCACCCCTATTGCTAAAGCCAGTAAAGAGGCTAAATCCAGCGGCTTTGACAAAAAGCCAACGGACAAGCCGGCTGCTCCTTCCTTCTCGGAGCACATGAAGACGCCTTTCTCCTTCAAGAAGGAACATACGAAAATGCTCTTCGACCTCTGTATGGCCCAGAAAATCATCGAGCTACCCGAAATTCACAAGCCGGACGAGGCCCTAAAGACCGACGATCCCAGTTATTGCTTGTACCATCGCATGCTGGGTCATTCAATCAAATATTGCTACATCTTCAAAACCCAGGCACAAAAGTTGATCCGAGACGGCCTCGTCAAAATGAAGAGTGGTCTTGTTGATCCCCCGCAACCACATGCGTGGGCTAGGCCAGCCAAGGCAGCACGAGCCCCTCAGCCAATGTCATCCACATGATGGCCGCATTTTCTCTTTCTGATGATGAGTCAGAAGAGCCCAGCGCCGCTCGAAGGGGACGTTTGATCTGGTATCCAGGGTGGAGGCCATGGCATGATCAGAGACCTCTCTCCTTCCCCAGGGAGAGAACCCGGCGACTCTTCGATATCCTTGTCGAGAACGGGCAAATCATGCCTCGCGACTCGCCGGCAGACTACAGCCATTGGGATCATAGTCACCCCCAATACTACCCATTCCATTCTAGAATCTGGCATCCGATCGAGTCCTGTGAGGAAGTCCAACACCTTATCCAGGAACAGATCCAATGGGAGCAGATCGATGCGGAAGGAAACTCCATGTCGCTCGTCAGGCTTTGGCAAGCTGTCAAAGAGACCCTGAGCATCACCAGGGATGTGCCAGAGCGGCCAGAATCCCCTCAAGAAAATGGGCACGGGCTACCTTATCAGCACCCTCCAGAATGGCTCGAGTTCCGGACTGACAACCAAGAAGCGCTCGAGTGACTGCGGAGACGTAGAGAGCAGGATGCCAGTCAAGAGATGGGGCCGACCAACTTCTCGGTCAACGTCATCCATTCTCTTGACCCTTCGGCCCCTTCGGGCTCTCAGACATCAGCACCTAGCCAGCCAGCCCCAGCCACTTCGGCCGTGCGGATGTGGTCTTGGTGGGAGCTAAAGTCTCTCCCTTTCCCTGAAGAAGACATTGCCAGGCTCCTCCGGGTCCTTCTCGGCCGAGAGGACGTTTTGGTGGGCGAGATGATGACGAGCTCCATAGCTCTCTCTCGTCCTCCTCCCGTCCTATCTCCGTCTCCGGCAACCGCGGATAGGAAGGGAAAGCAAAAGCAGGGTGAGGCCTCGCCTCAGCCTCGTCGCATCTCCTCAGTGGATGGGCCGTCGGGTCCTCTCCACGTACCCATTGACACAATTCGGAGTACAAAGAAGACATCTTCGGAGTCTTTAGCGGCCTCAATTCAAGCGGCGGGCCCACCACCTGAAGGCTTAGCCAATCCGCAGAGTCGGGACAACTACACAGAGCAACAATGTCTTGCGACGCTGTCAGTTGTCGCCAGACCCATCTCTTAGCATGATCACAAAGGCAAGGCTAAGGAGCAGGACAACAAGCATACCTCTCGGGCCGCTTCTCAACAAAAGCTATCGCCACCGTGGCTAAGGCATCAAGCCGCGCACACGTCTTCGGACGCCAGCACCAGCCTACCGACTCCTCGTAGGCTCCCGTCGTCATCGCGGTTAAGGCATCGAACCGCGCATACATCTTCGGACGCTAGCCCCAGTATCCCGACATACCAGGTGTTGCCGCTTGAGGTAATCGAGCAGGCGATTAATGCCACCTTTCAAATACAGCAAGCGTAAGGCGCCTGGATCGAAATCGGAGAAGAAGGGTCATCGACCTCGCCCTGCAAACGCACAAGCTCAGAGATATCCTCACCAAGATTTATCAACTCCGGCCCCAGCACCTCTCCCTCCTACTCCCTTGGAGACTGCTATTGCCAAGAGACAAGAGAAAAATAGGAGGAAGAACCTCAGAAGGCAACTCAAGAAACAAGTTGAACAAGCAGCCGCCCTACAATTCCCAGCTGAGCCAACGCCTCTCCAAAGGCTCCAGCGGCTCATTAATGACCTGGAGGAATACGTTCCTCCTTGTCCTACCGAGGCTCTCCCACTTGACAGCTACATCCCGTGGGAAGAAATGTAGAAACGAGCCTACCTCAGAAATTGGGTCCAAGAGATGATCCAAAAGCTCAAGGATGGCGAAAGACTCATGATCCCGGACGAGCTCTCCTTGTGTTATAAAGATAAGGAGATCACCACAGAGCAGCTGGAAGAAATGCTTCGGCGCTACATATGCAACATGGTGGCCATTCCACCTCCTGACAATATCAATGCTTCTCGGCGGGGAGAGCCAGTAGCCTCCCAGACAAGACAAAGAACCACTGCCCCTCTTGGGCTACAGCCAGCTCTAGAACACACCGGTCGTGGCCAAGGTCGTGGCCGGGGACGCAGTAGAGGCCATGGGAGAACCCCCAAGCTACCCATCTCTCCATCCACCTTCGACCCAGAGCGAATCATCCTCTTTCGAAGAGAAGAATCGGCTCCCATTACGGAAGTAGAAATCTGGAGCGGACCCAGTGTCTTTGATCCTTCCGGTGTTGGACAGGCTATTATCAGCCTCCCAGTCCCTGCACCAGTACCGGCTTCGGCGGCAGAACAAGTGGGACCGTCCGGCAAGGATGAGCCAGCCCGCCAGTCACCCTCCGAAGAGCCATTATTGGCATCCCTGTTCCAGGAGCCCTCCGACGATCAAAGTCTGTCCGATCCCGGTAATAAGGGCAAGGCAGTGCAACTTTCTGACGGGGAACAGCACGGCAGCTCAGAGAAGGCTTAGCCTGACATACTACCCTCTCTGGCGGATGCTCGAGCCCGAGCTGACTGGAAAGTCCTCCACCAGATGAAGCGTTTCCCCGCCAGTATTTCAATTTTGGAAGCCATCGCTTGGAGTAAGGATCTAAGGGAAACCCTTATCAAAATACTCCAAGAGCCGGAAGTCTATGAAGCACATGCCGCGGAAATGAAGGCGGCTGCCTATGGAGCCTTCACGGCCGCCATCTCCTTCACGGAGAAAGACATGCTGCTCTCCCCTCCGTGCCACAACCGTCCTCTCTACATGAAGGGGAAGATCAATGGGCATGATGTGAATCGGATCCTGGTGGACACTGGTGCCATTGTTAACATCATGCCGCTCAAGACATTCAAGTCTCTATATCTGACCCCATACCTTCAGAAGGTCCAAGCGGTTAGGATATCCGGCTTTAACCAGAACACCGAGGACGTCCTTGGCCGGGTGAATGTCGACCTGGTGCTTGATGATTTCACCTCCAAGGCGACATTCTACCTCATCGACTCTAACACATCTTATAAGATGCTGCTGGGGAGACCCTGGCTCCATGAAAATTGGGTCGTCCCGTCGACTCTCCACCAATGAATTAAGTATGCCAAGGACGGAGAGCAACATAAGGTCTTTACAGACCTATCGCCGTTCACACCAGCAGAATGCAACCTGGCCGACGCTACGCTCTACTTCAAGGAGATTAGTCCCTACCCTGTAATTAAGAGCAAAAGCAATGGTTGGCTCTCAGAAGAAGACGATGATCATCTCTTCTCTGTTGACGAGGAAAAGGCTAAGCTTCATCGGCAGTGCCTCGGCTCCAAGTCAACCTCAGATCGCCCCGAAAGGCGCCAGATCGACTTCGAGGCTAATCGGCAAGAGTATATGCTTGCCACCAGACTGCATCCAGCTTCCATGTGCGTCCGAGGACACAGCGTCGAGTCGCTGACGACATTCATTATCACCTTCAAGCGACGACGCCGAAACAAGAAGAAGGCTAACAGGGATAAACCTATTATTTTCTATAAGGGAGACATGGTTCCTCAAGCCCCGCCGGATGACGACTTTGGCTGGTCCAGGAGACCTGATGATACCCCTGAAGCAGTTCAGGTGTGGGGGGTACTATCATCGCACATTCAAGAAATGTGTTGTTGCGAGGTTTATTTTTACCAGGGGTTTATTTTAGTATATTCACGCGTCGATCAACCAATTAATTAACCGATAATGAACTAACTGGTTGACTGCGTGGGCGTGCCAGTCACGTACGTGACGAGTTTATTTTGCGCTCATTCTGACCCGTGTCGGGCGAGAGTGAGATTCGGTCGGGACCAATAGTCCGTCATACCATAAAGGTAATGGCGTTAATTACATCCCCCGCGAGGAGGGAAAACCTTTGATTAATTGCCGAGATAATGGGCTGTCGAGGCTGGGATAAAGAGTGCAAAGGGTGCAGATGATCATGCAGGATATCGTACTCTACCATGCACGGTTTATTAGGGCGGAAGCCTCAATACGTGGCGGAGGACATAGGTCCAAAGACCGCCATCACACATGGCAAGAGCTTCCCGTCGGGCGTTGCCCGGCTTTCCGTCAATGCCATTTGATATAACGAGGGCCCGCGCACTCAAGCATACATTGATGCAACATGTACGCTTAGATTGAAACATTATGATGAAGTTATAAAACTAACTAATTCAGGTTCAGATAAACCAACTTATTCAGTTTACCAAACATAGGGTTCATTTGGTTCCGTTATTAGCATTGGAAATCACCCCGGAGGCGAGGGGAGGATTGAAACGGCACGACGACGCGATTCGGAACGAAACCGGCATGGCATGCATAGGTGTAGAGCTTAAAACGGCGCGGGAAATGTAGGCGTAGGTTAAAACGGTGCCACCAGCCGTAGGTATAGGGGATGGGTTAAAATCGGCGCGCCACCTACCTGGCGCACCGGAATAGGGCTCGCCGTTTCAGGGCGCACCGTATTAGGACGCGCCGAGTGCCGACGGCGTCGGTTTAGCCCTGTTTCACAGAAACTGAAGTTTTATTGATTTATTTTTGGACTTATTAACAAATTCTTGAAAGATTTTTGGGAGTTTCTTAAATCATCCGTTCATCGGATCGGCCCCGGGCTGTCAGGAAGTCAAGTCATAGGCTTGCGCGAGGTTCGTACTCGAGCGCGGCGATCGTTCTGAGTCAAACTCATTCGAGCCGAAATTTCGGCAGCGTCTCCCCATCCCGGAGGATTGTCAGAAAGAAGCGGGGAGTACTCACGTAGCGGAGCAACCCCAAAAAAGTCGGGTGGCGCAACGGCGCCCGACAAACCTGAACGGATAGGAAAAACCCCGAGGGCAAGCCTACTAGGGACACCAAATCCGTGGGTGGAGAGTGGACGGATAGCGTGACTCGTAGTGGGAGCGAAGACCCCGAGGGCTAGCCTACGAGGGGCACGTGACCCGAGTCGGTACCACGTCCAAGTCGGGACGACCGATAGAGAGGGAATTCCCCGAGGGCCAACCTACGAGGGGCATCCGTCTCACGGCCACCACAAGGCCCACTAGGGGCTGTGGATTTGAAGTGTTGGGATTAACCCAATTTCTGTGCACTCACTGGCCTTCGGCGATCCATTATTGGCAAATGGACTCCTACAGACCGAGCAATTAGGATGAGAAATCAAGGGAATGTTCCCCCTCCCCGGGTCACCGAATCTCACTAATGAAGCGGCAAAACGACACGATGGGAAGACTTGCATAGTAAGCAGACTGATGTTAATGCCTATAGGTATGGATATATATATATGCATGTAAATGTTAATAGGTTAATGCAGCATTCATCAGACGATGCTTAGAAAACGATGGTGAGGAGTACGGGGATGGTCTCATCTCCTCCCGTTCATGGTCGAGAACAGGGGGAATGATAAGAAGGTGGCCCAAGACCGATTGGAGGAACACACATATGCATATACCTCTGGCGGTGAAATCCTTTAGCATTCGAGCGGAAGAGAAACCCCCGGGGAGGGGGTAGATTGCTATAGCCCATGAGTTACAAGGGCATCTGCGGCGCTGAAAAGCGAATACGATGAACGTACGCACAGGGAATTAGCCAATCGCACAGACAGAGCCAAGATGGCGTACTGTTCATTTAGGCGCCGGCACTGTAGCACGGCGCCGGTTCCATGGCCAAGAAAAGAAAACGCAAAGAGAAATAGAGAATAGATGACATCAATCATACACCATCAACGCGCGTATGCACATATATTTTTCATTCACAAAGAACTCACAACACACCACATCATTCGATGCCGGCGTTGTCGCTCGGGCATCGTTTACATCACCCCCACGAGAGGAGTTGCTGGGAAGAAGGGAGATTAGAGAAAGATGGTGAGAAGGGGGAGGAAGAAAGGCTCATATCATCGCCATTCTCTCCCTTGCTCATTTACATTGTATCGGAGAAGAAACCCAAACGGAGGGGGATCAACGGAGAAATCACGATGACCCACCTAAATAAACAAGGAAGCAGACAATCTTCTTCTCTGGCACCGGGAGGTTTGTGCAAAGCGGAGGACAGTCGCGACAAGAGAACCCTCGGAGGAAGCTTTTCTCTCAAGAAACCCTCCCCTCTGAAGCTCTGATTGGTGGAGGCTCTTCGGCTCGATCTCTCTCTCCGTGCTCCTCTTGTTCATCTTTTTTTTGTGGTCGAACAAGCGGTGTTTTTATAACACCAAGTTGATCTGGTGCCATGGAGGGGCGCGCCGGGGAACCTGGCGCCGGGGAACAGCCCCCTTCTTGGTGTTTTACGCGCCGTTGATAACGGCGCCGTTTAAGGGGCACGCCGGTGAACATGGCACCGTATTAACCTCGTTCGGTTGCCGAAGGCTAGTCGATGAGTCCGGGGATGATTCCGGAGGTCATCATTGAAGATTCGTCTCGCCGCGGTCCTTGGAAAACCTTGACGGGGTGTTGACGAAGCTCTCGGTACAATGTACGGCCTTAATCTGAACTCCGTGCGTGTTTGGCTTAAGCACGCGGGTTTTTCACTGACACGGCCTTCGACACTATGATTTGTGCTTCCGGCTCGGCCCGACTTGTGCTCAAAGCTTCCTTACGGGATGGTATGGCATCCAGGATAATTCTGACTTAACTGGCGACCATTCGGCCACTAACTGACCCAATATAGAGAGAAGTGGAACCCGTGTGGGGTGATCGGGACCTTCTGCTGCCAGAGCCTCCGGTTCCTTGTTATGAAGGACCGATGGCGTTCTTCTTCCTTGGGAGAGTCTTCATTCAGGTGGCGAGCCACCAGGTAGACCATCATCCTTGGTCGAGCGACGGATGCAGGGTAGTGGCACGATGGAGTCGATGCCGAATCATTGGGCAGGCTTGGTCGCACTACCGGTTGGTTGTGGATTCATCTCAACTCTCCCGAGGCGAAGTCCCCGGTGCTCGTTCCAGGTGACCCGAGGCTCTGGCAGCTCGAGAAGTCTTCAGCATGTTGTTCTTCCTCGGCTTCTGTGCTTCAGTAGGCTGTGCCATTCATCTTTGCGGCTCGATCGCCGTTCGTCACATTTTGAGTGCCAAAAAATGCCCCCCAGGCGTGGGTGTTACAAGCGAGGCAAGAGTGCAGCAGGACCGACGGATGAGCTTCGTCCGGATTGATCTCCTCTGGTGACGGGAGCTCGAAACGGCACTCAATTCCGACGTTGGATGCTAATCCGACGCAGTCGGAGGCTTGAACGGTGCCGTTTAAAACGGCGCGTCCTTTGCCTTAGCTTGTTAAAACGGCGTCGCTTAAAGCGGCGCACCCTTTTCTGCATTGGGTTAAAACGGCGCCGGTTGACACGGTGCGCAAACTCGTTAAATCGGCGTGCTCTGGGGCGCGCCATTTTAAGGTGGTTGGAGCCTCACTATAAAAGGGTTTCATCCTTTTAAAATCTCTTCACAACTGTTCATTTTGCAACCTCACTTTCTTCTCTTCCTGCGACGCCGAGCGAGCTGAGGGAGTGGGCGAGCTTCTTAGGGGTGAGAGGAGTGTTTTCTATTTGGGTTTTAAACCTGTTCTTCGGGCCCCGGGAGGCTTCTGGTAGGACTTGTCCTCAGAGCTAAATCCCTCGGGTGTCCCATTTGGCCTTGGCTTAATGCCTATGGTTGCTTTTAGGGGCCGCTCCCTTGGTGGATGGCTTCCGTTTCTCTTTTGGCAAACTCCCGGGCTAGGAGAGTCTGCCACAATTTTATCAGAAATCTTGCCTCAATTAACCAACTTCTGACTCTGATTGTTCTCTTTTGGATGCTGTCTTGCAGATAACATGGCATGTCACGTCCCGAGCCTTTATTAAAGCGGAAGACTCGCTCGAGGAACGTGAACAGCCGGCATGGTAAGCCTCTTGCGAGCAAGAATGATCAGAGTGCAAGGTAATCACACATAAGAATGCAATCGCATAATATTTACTCAACTTTAACTTTCATTAATAATCAAATCTAATATTCGAATACAACCACTAATTCAACTTCAATCATGCTAGACTCAAGAAATAAGAAATTACATAGACTCGATCTAAACAATGTAAACTTCCTAAGTCTTCGCTCATTCTTTATTCACTCTCGGATCCGCTACTTGAACATTCCGAATCCGAACCCGACTCACTTCCATTTCCTGAAAAAGAATGGAAATAGGTAATGAGCACACTTGTCCAGTAGATATCTTCGCATCAACATGAAGGCATCATTAAAGTAATTAACGTTTTTACTCTAGAGGAATAAGGTAAAATCATGCGAATGCGATCAATCATGCGATTAAACCAAAGTATGTAAGATAGAACGAGAGCAAGTATGAACTAGCAAGAATGTTATAAGAACATGATATGACCTTTCATGAACAAGAATGTAACAAGAATGTACTAGCAAGCCACGTAATCATCACTCCAGTATCTTTTGCTTATGAGCAAGTACTTCGTGAATTTCTATGGAATATCAAGAAAGTCAAGTATCAATCATGTTGTATTGTGTTGTGGATTTTCACTTATCTATAAAGAAAGTACTCCCAGCGCAATGCGACGCCAGTAGCATCATACCCCATGGTTTATAATAGTATATTTCTGACAATCAGCCGAGGGGACTAGCATAGAGCCCTTGAATACAATCAGTGCTCGATCGCATCTTCAAGTATAAATCAAGCTTTTTTCACGCATGTAATAATAAAGTATGGCCAAGAATGTACAATTCCAACAAGCTCTTGATAACAATATTTCAATGAATGAATGCTTTAATAAGAATCATGAGAAATTAAGAATGACTTATACTATGTTATGCTTATGGAAATAAATCGACAGCATAACGGTACGTTCTTTATCTTCCATTCATTATATTAGGTTTCTTCATCAATATGATAAGTTCTAGATCATCAAGAGTCCATCTAGAAACCTTGGAATATCAACTCTTGGTCAAACCTCGGGTTAAAATACTCAAGCATTGTGACGGTCGTGTACTGGACCGTTATATGATGTGACGCTCCAGTATTGGGCCGTTACATTAGTCTGAATCTCAAACCAAGAAATCGGACTTAGTTGAATGTGACGGTCGTATATTGGGCCATTACATGTGTCTGACGGTCCAATATAGATCCGTTACACTACTGATAACCAGAAACATCGATAGTGTAATCTAATCAATTGGTTTTAATGGTACAACCAACTCTGCGTCCTAGTGGGAATCCCAGGCTCGCAAAGAATTACGGAGGCCTTGAAATAAGATTTCCTAATCCATTGGAAGGAATATCTAATAGAGAGGTCCTCTTGTCCAAGAATAATGTTCCTATAGTGCAAAGTGAACTAATGGACATATACCTGAATATATGCCATGTACTTAGAGAAATGACTCTATTGATAGAGAGGATGTGTAACAATAGGAAATCATGATAAAACTCCGTCAATACATCTTTGAAAAATCATGATTTAGATACAAAACTATAGAATTTTGGCACATGAAATTAACATAACTTAAAATAACTTAAGATACCTTAATTATGTAATTTCTATCATGAATCAGTAGATAATCTTAAAGACATGAAATCAGGTCAAAACTTAGATAACTAGGCTTATTTCTAAGTTAAATTAACTAGTTTCATATTCTGTCTACAGTTACCCTGACGGTCTAGAATGGGTGCATCACAGTAACTGTGACGGTTTATCGTGAGGCCGTTACAGTAATGTAACGCTCCTGTTAAGGTGCGTCAGAGATAACAGAGTAATTAAGATGCAGTAGAGGGTGTGACGGCTTATCGTAAGGCTGTTAGATCATTGTGACGGTCTTACCTTGATGCGTCAGAGTCCCTGCTAACAGTATAAAGAAATTAAACGACTATGATTTAAAATCATGTCATGTTTTGAAAAGATTTAACTACCCCAATCATGACAAAATGAAGTAAAGGTCATCTAGATGCATAGGTTGCAGTGACTTGACAAGATAATATCTTTGATCTTTGATTAGGGCTAAGAATATGTATGTATGCATGAACCCACTAAAACATGGAATTCATAGTCTATAATGCATGAAATCAAGTACAATCAGAGGGATTTTCTCCCTAACAAGATGTTTTTGCCAATCATGAGATATCCTACCCTTTTATCTGAGCTTTAAACTTCTAATTTGAGTCTGAAAGACGTGCCCTAGTTCTCCCTTTCCAGTAAGTTTCCAGCAACTTCACGCTGCTCTAGCTCCTCAGCCTCTTGACCTAAGGATGTGAAATTTTGAGGGTAAGAATATGAAACTAAGGTGATCGAAAAGTTCTAAATGATTGAATTCTAATTACATCGTTTAGACGTCCTAATCTCTTGATCTTCAGAGGACTTTCGTTTAGATTCCTGGGTAATTATGGTCGAACCAGCAACTTTGGAAGCTTCAATCTCCTTGGTTGCTTGATCCCCTAGCACAAAATTTGGAGAACTATTAGTCTAAAGTATACTAAACGAAATCTTCTAAAGAACTTACCCGAAATTCTATCTCTTACCTTGATTCTTCACGAGCCAAAAGTAAGGGTTGCTCAGTTCAGAACTATGTCTTATTTATAGGGTTTTGAAGATTAGATCAATTCTAGAGTCCTTAATTTGCCAGATCCTAATCCCTAAGAGTCTTTAGTAATGTTATAAACTCTCCCAAGTTGATCTCTTGTAGATAAGATCCCAAAGTTCTAATCTTTTTGCTCGTTCTTTCTTCCACGGAACTGACAGAATGTAACGCATCAAGACTGGTACATTACATGGTTGTGGCGGTCGCACGATAGACCGCTACATCCAACATGCACAGAGTTCAACATCAATCAAACTCTTTTGTTAATTATCCATATTATTATCTATAAAAATAGTATTTTATCCTTAAAGTACGTAAATAGGCTAAATAACCTTCTAAAATATGGGCCAAACTTAATGGGCTTGGTTCTTAAACCCTTTTAGATTTTATTTAAATAGGTTAGGTTAATTATTTAACATAATTTAGCCTTATAATGACTTATTAATCCAATAATCCTTTTGTTAGTCTATTTAGCCCTTATAAATTTTAGAAAGTTTTATAAATAACTCAAAAATTATTACATAAATTCTGGGGCACTACACCCTCCCCCACTTAGAAGAATTTGGTCCCCAAATTTAATACATGGATTATAGAGAGTGTACTTATAGTTGAATAATTCTGAAAATTCTTTCTGCATGACTTCTTTGGTTTCCCATGTTGCTTCATATGGCCATGCTTTCTTCCATTGAATCTTCACTATATGAATAACTTTATTTCTTAGTTGACGCACTTCTCGTTCCAGAATCTTTATTGGCGTTTGCTCGTACGTCATATCCTTATCAATCTCCAGATTGTCATAAGTGATAATATGGTCAGGATCATATACATATTTCTTTAGTATAGAGACATGAAATACGTCATGAACTCCTGCTAATTATGGAGGTAAAGCCAGTCTATAAGCCACTTCACCGACCCTTTCGAGAATTTCAAACGGACCAATGAACCTTGGAGTTTGTTTGCCCTTAATGCCAAATCTCCGAATACCACGACCTGGAGAAACCTTGAGATACTCATGGTCTCCTACTTGAAATTCCAAGTCGCGTCTACGATTATCAGCATAAGACTTTTGCCTATCTTGTGCCATCTTTATTCTCTCTTGAATAAGCTTGATCTTCTCTATAGAATCTCTGATAATATCTTGTCCTAGGAATTGTCTTTCCCCTATTTCACTCTAACATATTGGTGATCGACAACTTTTTCATATAGAGCTTCAAAAGGTGCCATTTGTATGCTGGCCTGGTAACTGTTATTATATGCAAATTCTACCAGAGGCAAGTGATCATGCCAACTACCTTCAAAATCAATAACACAAGTCCTGAGCATGTCTTCTACCACCTGATTCGTTCTTTCTGTCCGACCATCAGTTTGTGGATGAAAGGCTGTGCTGAAATTCAATCTAGTCCCTATTGATAGTTGTAGACCCTTCCAAAATTATGATGTGAATCGAGGATCTCTATCAGATATAATAGTGACTGGGACACCATGTAATTTAACAATTTCCCTTATGTAAATGGTGCCAGGATATCCACAGACCATCGACTTTGGATTGGTATGAAATGTGCAGATTTAGTTAATCAGTCTATGATTACCCATATACCATCGTGTCCACCTCTTGTCTTAGGTAACGCCATAATGAAATCCATCCCTATACTCTCCCACTTCCATTCGGAAATATTCAAGGGGTGCAGTTTACCTGCGGGTCTAAAATGCTCTGACTTTACTTTTTGACAAGTGAGACAGCGAGACACGAAATCAGCTATTTCTCTCTTCATGTTGGGCCACCAAAATTTTCTTTTGAGATCCTGATACATTTTTGTACTACCTGGGTGAATGGTATACCTGGATTTATGTGCTTCTTCTACAATCAATTTCTTCATATCCTCATGATCCGGTACACACACTCTGCCCTTGAATAGCAATCTTCCATCCTCCGTAATAGAGAAATCCGGTCGTTGTTATATATTAGCCTTAATTTCTAGTAACACGAGATCATCATTTTGCAACTTGACTAGATCCTCTATTAAGGTAGGTTGAGCTCGGATATTAGCCATGAAGCAATCTTCTTCCTTCCTATCAATATCTAAGTTCAACTGAGCAAATTGAGGAATAAGATTAGTCGTACTAATCATAAGACTTGATAGCATACCCGTTGGTTTTCTGCTGAGTGCATCCGCAACAGCATTAGCCTTGCCAGGATGATATTGAATAGAAAAATCAAAATCCTTGAGATATTCCAACCATCTTCTCTACCTCATATTTAGCTCTTTTTGAGAAAATAAGTATTTCAAGCTTTTGTGGTCCGAGTAGACCGTAAACTTTTCTCCATAGAGATAATGACGCCAAATTTTTAAGGCGAAAATGACAGCTGCTAATTCCAAATCATGTATAGGATAATTTTCCTCGTGATGCTTCAATTGTCTTGAAGAATAACAGATTACTTTTCCATTTTGCATGAGGACACACCCTAAGCCAATACCTGATGCATCCGTGTATACTTCGAATCCACCAACTTCCATCGGTAGTGTTAGAATAGGAGCTGTACTAAGATGATTTTTAAGAGTTTGGAAACTCTCCTCGCTGTAGACACGCCAAAATTGACGCTTTGTTGATTAAATCTCATGTCACTATGATAATACCCTAAAGTGAGCTTCAATATTTCTATAATATAAAGTTTTTCAATTTTTTTTATGTTTTTTGATTTATTCTTGCATTGTTGGTGATTAACGACTTCATTGGGGGCGTTATTTAAGTAACGACCTTGCTTGAGGCGTGTTTTTAAGAAAGGACGACTTGTGGTCTGGGCGTCAATTCCTGGTGTTATGCGAGTCCCACTACGATTTGAAAATCAATGATTAACGTCCTTCCTCAGGGCGTGTTTTTAATCAACGCCTCTTCCTCAGGCGTCTTTCACTTTTTTTTCAAATAAAGGAGTTTTTATTATCAAAATTGAATCCAGGAAGTGACGCCCTGATCCTGGTCGTGTTTTGATTTAACGCCCTTGCGGCAGGTCGTCAATTGTTGAATTAGCGCCCTTGAGTAGGTCGTGTCTCACCCTTTCGTGTCCTGTTTAAACTCATCTTTCCTGAAGGGTTCCCTGCCTTTCTTGGTCATCTTGCCTGATCTGGGAACTAGAGTCCTTGTCATTGATGATCACTGCCTATTCTTATCTTCTCAAATCTGTGTCTATCTGTGATCGAAACCCTATAAAAGAGTTACCTAGTCAATCTCGCGCGAGGTTAGAAAAAAAGAGAGAGAGCTGTTGCTGTTGTCACAGAGGTTATTGTGCGAGGTTAGAAGCAGGGCTGTTGTCACAGAGGTTACGGTGTTGCTGGAGCCATTAACCACGAATCAGAGAAAGAGCAGAGAGCAGTTTTCTTTTGCGCAGAGAAGAGTTTCTTCTTCATCCGTATGATCTCTTCATCATCTTCCTTCTGCTTCCTGCTACTCCGGTGGTTCTCCCCTTTACTGTTTACAGGAACAGCAGGGGTTCCCTCTCCCTTGTGTGTTTGTCTTCATCGTATCATCATCGATCATCATACTTTTCTTCTTTTGCATTAGTATGCATATCTTCCTCCTCTCCCTAATTCTCTAGGGGTTTTAAAACCAAACAAAAATGTACGCATGCTATATTCTTATTTTCATCATCATACTGTTTCTTTGGATTGATATTACACTCACGTTTGGCTGATCTCCTTTTTTTTTACTTGTTTGTTCTTTGTTTCGAGGTAATCAACAAGGAAAACCCCCTTCATCGACCGGCCGATAGAAGGTGGAGGAAGGAATCCATATCCATCTCGCGTCTTATTTTCACCAGGTATTCGCGATCATCTTTTTTTTTATTGAGGTAACCCCTATGGCGATCACACTCCTTAGTAGCACCACGTGCTCTTTTACTCCATTTTTCATCATTATTCTTCCTTTACTCTTATGCATATATATAAATTTTCCATTAAGCGTGGATTTTCCATGATTCACACTCACATTCCTCTGACCAGACAAAAGGATTTTCTTTTCTCGTCAGTCTAGTTAAAGGAACAGCAATTTCTGAGAAGTCTTTAATGAATCTTCTATAATAACCAGCTAAACCCAGAAAGCTTCTTACTTCTGATACAGTCGTTGGCCGGCTCCAATTTCTGACAGCTTCGACTTTCGAAGGATCCACCGTAATACCTTCTTTTGAAATAATGTGGCCTAGGAATGAAACTTCCTTGAGCCAAAATTCGCATTCATTTAGCTTGGCATAGAGTTTATGTTCTTTAAGTGTTTGTAAAGTTATTTTCAAATGTTCCTCATGTTCCTCCTTTGTCTTAGAATATATCAAGATATCATCAATGAAGACAATAATAAATTGATCCAGATATGGCTGGAAGACACTGTTCATAAGTTGCATGAATGCTGCCGGGGCATTAGTTAATCCGAATGGCATTACCACGAATTCATAGTGGCCATAACGACTTCGAAAAGCTGTTTTATAAATGTCTTCTTCTTTAATTCTAAGCTGGTGATAACCTGATCTGAGGTCTATCTTAGAGAAATATTCTACTCCTGAAAGCTGATCGAAGAGCTCATCAATACGCGGCAACGAATACTTATTTTTAATTGTGAGTTGATTCAGTCGCCGGTAATCGATGCATAGCCTGAGAGAACCATCTTTTTTCTTGATAAATAGAACCGGCGCACTCCAAGGGGATGTGCTAGGTCTGATGAAGCCTTTGTCTAGTAATTCCTGAAACTGCCTTTTTAATTCCTTGAGTTCTGTGGGGGACATCCTGTAAGGGGCTATAGAAACAGGTGCTGCTCCTGGAATGAGTTCAATAGTGAAGTTCACTTCCCTCTCGGGTGGTAAACTGGGTAATTCGGACGGGAACACATCGGGGAACTCACTTACAATAGGAATGTCTGCTAAAATAATCTCCTTGGATTCGGTAATAATGACAGAAGCAAGAAAAGCTTCACATCCTTGCGAGATAAGTTTGCAAGCGTGAAGAGAAGATATAATAGTAGGATGCTTCTTGTACTTGATGCTAAGAAAAGAGAATCTTGAATGATCGGGCTTTCGAAAGGATATAATCCTATTTCGACAATTGATATAAGTATCATGATCTACAAGCCAATCTACCCCTAAAATGGCATCATAACCCTCCATGTCAAGGCATACTAAGTTTGCGGGGAGATTGTGACCTTCTACTATCACTTCGCTATCAGGATAATAGTCAGTAAGCTTTGTTCCAGAACCTAAGGGTGTGGTAATAGCGAGATCTGAAGGTAGGGGAACTGATGCAATTGATAATATTTTTACAAAAGTAGTGGAGATAAAAGAATGAGAGGCACCAGTGTCAAATAGCACAAATGCAGGACGAGAACAAATTTGAAGAGTACCCTCCATAAGCCCACCATCCCTGGGCGCTTCTTCTTCTTCTAAGATGGCATTGAGGCGAGCCTGCCTCCTACGTCCTCCACCAGACGATTGGTCTTTTATAAGGGGGCAATCTGGCATGCGATACTCCCTGCTTCCACAACGTAAACAAGCGCTGAGGTGCTTCCAACACTCCTCGGCCGAATGGCCAAATTTTTCATAAAATATGCAAGCCATGGCGACCTGCTCCTTCTCCTCCCTGACTTTCTTTTGCTTATGGGAACTTCCACCATTCCCATTCCTGGATCTTTTCTTACAATCACGGCTCTTGTAGGGCTCCGTGATGCTGAACTTTTATTTCTTATAACGTCGATTTGAGCGTCGGCTAGACTCTTCTCCTTTCCCTTTTAATTTCTTGACATTCTCTAAGGTCCTTTCACACAAATACGCTCGTTGAACCATTTCCGCATAAGTACGGAAGTTTTGGGTCCCGAGCTGCTGAATGAAACCGGGCCGTAACCCGTCCATGAACCGATTAGCCTTCAATAAATCGGTGCTGATAAGATGCGGTGCGTAAGGTACAAGCCTTGAGAATTACAGTTCATATTCGGCAACCGTCATCATTCCTTGCCGAAGAGCGGCGAACTCCATAGCCTTTCATTCCTTTACGTGCTCAGAAATGTACTTGGCACGAAATAGGGTAAGAAAACCATCCCATGTATGAGGTGCATCGGTCGGAGATGCCGGAACCGACTTCACCATGTACGGGCATCTTTGTTGAGTTGGAAGGTTGCGAGACGCACCTTCTCTTGATCGGTGCATTAGATAACATCAAAGATACGATTCATTTCGTCTATCCAGTTCTCTGCCTCGTCAGGATTAGAAGAACCATAGAAACGCGGAGGGTTTAAGCTCCGAATGATGCGATGCAAATCACCAGCCCTTGCTCCTGCGCCAGTTTGCGCCATGGTTTGTAATGCCTGAGTGAGGCCAGCAACAGTTTGTTACATATCATTCCAATCTATGCGATGAGCCATGGTAATAATAGGATACCTGAGAGAAAAATAACAACTTGTTATTTCTCGTGGAATTGGAAGGAAAATCAATCTTAAAGCTAATTAACTATCTTATCACGGGTTCAACCCAATTCTCACATGGGTGTGGAAATTTCTTCCTTAGTTCATAGGTAGGGGTCCTTAAACCTTGGACTTATCCTATGACATGACTCTTCTTCCTAAGTCCTGAGACTTAGGCTCTGATACCAACTTAACTGTCACGCCCCGAGCCTTTATTACAGCGGAAGACTCGCTCGAGGAACGCGAACAGCCGACATGGTAAGCCTCTTGCGAGCAAGAACGATCAGAGCGCAAGACAATCACACATAAGAATGCAATCGCACAATATTTACTCAACTTCAACTTTCATTAAAAATAAAATCTAATATTCGAATACAACCACTAATTCAACTTCCATCACGCTAGACTCAAGAAATAAGAAATTACATAGAGTCGATCTAAACAATGTAAACTTTCTAAGTCTTCGCTCATTCTTTATTCACTCTCGGATCCGCTACTTGAACATTCCGAATCCGAACCCGACTCACTTCCATTTCCTAAAAAGAATGGAAATAGATAATGAGCACACTTACCCAGTAGGTATCTTCGCATCAACATGAAGGCATCATTAAAGTAATTAACGTTTTTGCTCTAAAGGAATAAGGTAAAATCATGCGAATGCGATCAATCATGCGATTAAACCAAAGTATGTAAGATAGAATGAGAGCAAGTATGAACTAGCAAGAATGTTATAAGGACATGATATGGCCTTTCATGAACAAGACTGTAACAAGAATGTACTAGCAAGCCACATAATCATCACTCCAGTATCTTTTACTTATGAGCAAGTACTTCGTGAATTTCTATGGAATATCAAGAAAGTCAAGTATCAATCATGATGTATTGTGTTGTGGATTTTCACTTATTTATAAAGAAAGTACTCCCAGTGCAATGCGACGCCAGTAGCATCATACCCCATGGTTTATAATAGTATGTTTCCGACAATCAGTCGAAGGGACTAGCATAGAGCCCTTGAACACAATCAGTGCTCGATCGCATCTTCAAGAATAAATCAAGCTTTTTCCACGCATGTAACAATAAAGTATGGCCAAGAATGTACAATTCAAACAAGCTCTTGATAACAATATTTCAATGAATGAATGTTTTAATAAGAATCATGAGAAATCAAGAATGACTTATACTATGTTATGCTTATGGAAATAAATCGGCAGCATAATGGTACGTTCTTTATCTTCCATTCATTATATTAGGTTTCTTGATCAATATGATAAGTTCTAGATCATCAAGAGTCCATCTAGAAACCTTGGAATATCAACCCTTGGTCAAACCTCGGGTTAAAATACTCAAGCATTGTGACGGTCGTGTACTGGGCCGTTACATGATGTGACGCTCCAGTATTGGGCCGTTACATTAGTCTTAATCTCAAACCAAGAAATCGGACTTAGTTGAATGTGACGGTCGTATATCGTTACATGTGCTTGACGGTCCAATATAGATCCGTTACACTATTGATAACCAGAAACATCGATAGTGTAATCTAATCAATTAGTTTTAATGGTACAACCAACTCTGCGTCCTAGTGGGAATCACAGGCTCACAGAGAATTACGGAGGTCTTGAAATAAGATTTCCTAATCCATTGGAAGGAATATTCAATAGAGAGGTCCTCTTGTCCAAGAATAATGTTCCTATAGTGCAAAGTGAACTAATGGACATATACCTGAATATATGTCATGTACTTAGAGAAATGACTCTATTGATAGAGAGGATGTGTAACAATAGGAAATCATGATAAAACTCCGTCAATACATCTTTGGAAAATCATGATTTAGATACAAAACTATAGAATTTTGGCACATGAAATTAACATAACTTAAAATAACTTAAGATACCTTAATTATGCAATTTCAATCATGAATCAGTAGATAATCTTAAAGACATGAAATCAAGTCAAAACTTAGATAGTTGGGCTTATTTATAAGTTAAATTAACTAGTTTCCTATTCTGTCTACAGTTACCCTGACGGTCTAGAATGGGTGCGTCACAGTAACTGTGACGATTTATCATGAGACCGTTACGATAATGTAACGCTCCTATTAAGGTGCGTCAGAGACAACTGAGTAATTAAGATGCAGTAGAGGTTGTGACGGCTTATCGTAAGGCCGTTAGATCACTGTGACGGTCTTACCTTGATGCGTTAGAGTCCCTGCTAACAGTATAAAGAAATTAAA
Source organism: Amorphophallus konjac (assembly GCA_022559845.1). Lineage (NCBI taxonomy): Eukaryota > Viridiplantae > Streptophyta > Magnoliopsida > Alismatales > Araceae > Amorphophallus > Amorphophallus konjac. Next base: position 124,039,341 of record CM040121.1, read on the forward strand.
TGACTATGATTTAAAACCATGTCATGTTTTGAAAAGATTTAACTACCCCAATCATGACAAAACGAAGTAAAGGTCATCTAGATGCAAAGGTTGCAGTGAATTGACAATATAATATCTTTAATTTATGATTAGGGCTAAGAATATGTATGTATGCATGAACCCACTAAAACATGGAATTAATAGTCTATAATGCATGAAATCAAGTACAATCAGAGGGATTTTCTCCCTAACAAGATGTTTTTGCCAATCATGAGATAACCTACCCTTTTATCTGAGCTTTAAACTTCTAATTTGAGTCTGAAAGACGTGCCCTAGTTCTCCCTTTCCAGTGAGTTTTCAGAAACTTCACGCTGCTCTAGCTTCTCAGCCTCTTGACCTAAGGATGTGAAATTTTGAGGGTAAGAACATGTAACTAAGGTGATCAAAAAGTTCTAAAGGATTGAATTCTAATTACCTCGTTTAGACGTCCTAATCTCTTGATCTTCAGAGGACTTTCGTTCAGATTCCTGGGTAATTATGGTCGAACCAGCAACTTTGGAAGCTTCAATCTCCTTGGTTGCTTGATCCCCTAGCATGAAATTTGGAGACCTATTAGTCTAAAGTATACTAAACAAAATCTTCTAAAGAATTTACCCAAAATTCTATCTCCTTACCTTGATTCTTCACGAGCCAAAAGTAAGGGTCGCTCAGTTCAGAACTAGGTCCTATTTATAGGGTTTTGAAGATTAGATCGATTCTTGAGTCCTTAATTTACCAGATCCTAACCCCTAAGAGTCTTAGTAATGTTATAAACGCTCCCAAGTTGATCTCTTGTAGATAAGATCCCAAAGTTCTAATCTTTTTGCTCGTTCTTTCTTTCACGGAACTGACAGAATGTAACGCATCAAGACTGGTGCGTTACATGGCTGTGGCGGTCGCACGATAGACCGCTACATCCAATGTGCACAGAGTTCAACATCAATCAAACTCTTTTGCTAATTATCCATATTATCATCCATAAAAATGGTATTTTATCATTAAAGTACGTAAATAGGCTAAATAACCTTCTAGAATATGGGCCAAACTTAATGGGCTTGGTTCTTAAACCCTTTTGAATTTTATTTAAATAGGTTAGGTTAATTATTTAACATAATTGGACCTTATAATGACTTATTAATCCAATAGTTTTTTTGTTAGTATATTTAGCCCTTATAAATTCCAGAAAGTTCTATAAATAACTTAGAAATTATTACATAAATTCTGGGGCACTACATGGCATCCGGTTCTTCTTCCTCTGCGTCCCACGTCGCCGTGACATGGGAGAATGTCCATTCCCTTGATCGGGGGTCCAGGCGGATAGCCATGGTGGCAGAGTCTTCGGATTCGGAGACTGATACCATTGACACCAGCCGCCTGATGATTCTCGACGGTAATCATTTTAAGTATGAGCGAGGGGATGGCGTGAGACTAGACCACCCCAAGGACAAGCATCTGATGGCCTTCCTTGCACGCTTCAACCTTCACGGAAAGCGTGATATAATTCTTGTCCGTCGAGCTGAGGGAGCTTTACTGGCAGACAGAGATAGTCTGAACGAGTTAGTCATTTTGGGCATGCCCATATATCTTCCCGGAGAACTCAGAAAATGGGGTGCCGTTCTCGGCGTGCAGGAGTTGACTCGGAGATCGGGCTATTGACAAGAGTGCCGTAGTTTACGCCAGCCTGATGGAACGAGAGTGTCGGGCGTGTTGAAAGAGAGAAGCCCATATATGGCTTATTCCTCACCCCGCTGAAATGGGGGTACCGAGATGAGCCTTTTCTTTTGGACTGCTTGGCAGTCCGCTTCAAGCATCAAATTTTAGTGGGGTGGTTTGGAGAGCTTAAAGCCACTGACGCCCACGCCCTCAGATCGGGAGCTGTTGAATTCACAGATTATGTACTGCGGTAGTATGCTCCAATCCTGGTGCACGCCAGCGTTTATCAGAGCGTATATGCTTCCCGATATCGGTACCCAATCTCCTGAGGTATGTGCTACGGGATGATCGAAGTCTTCTGCCCGGAATACAATACTTTCTACACTGCAGAGGGAGAAACTACGCTAGATCTCGGGAGTCTATCCCAGTTGAGCGGCTTGCCGATTGACGGGGAGCTATATGAAGAGGTTTGTTTTCCGGACTGGCTAAAGGACCAGACGGACGGCGAAGGTAAATACCTCACAGGCTTCGCTTATCGCTATCTGATGAAGGCATACCGTGCCCTGTTGCGTTTAACGCTTGATTCACGGGAAGCGCGGAAGCCTGGTGAGAAAAGGCGCGTGCGGATGGGCACGTGGCTTCAATATTTCTTTGGTGGGGATGATGCAGGATGGACACGCGACTTGGGACTCTAGCTCGCGATCGTCCCTATGCGAAAAAATGTTGGACCGTGTGCGGTTGAGAAACCAGCAGTGAGTCTAGGGTATCGGCCTTTCCGCGTTAACTCAGGTCGAGTCAGGGGACGGTCACTCACTCTCGCTCTCGCAACGGTGATAAAATGATAACAAGCTACATAATCTATCACTCATGCAGCGGCATAGACAAAAATATACGAGTAAAGCAATGCCTACGAGGAGGGTGGCGAGTGTACCTCCACGCTCCGGGCGTGGGGAAGACGTTCCCGGCCAAGTACGGTAACTCCCGGTAACAATGGTAAAAGTTAATTGTAACAGTGAATTTTATTGCCCACTCCACGCAGGGAGGTAAAGGGCTACAAGTGGGGCCTGGGAGGACCGGCCCTGGGTTGACGGGCAGCAATTTGGAGGTGCGTACGGCATGAACTCGGCCTGCTGGTCTGACTCGGCACTATTCCAACTCGATGCTGCGCCAACTCGGTTGCTGACTCACTGGACAGCAAGCAATGGTTTCCAAAGGAACGTCACCTTCATGAGATCTTCCGGAGGTGCCGCTTGGCTGGGACGATGGCAGGGTGTCCCTGAACAACTCCCTGAAGTGGCGGCTCCTGAAATTGATTTTTGATATTTATTTCTGAATATCTTCTGGACTGTAATTTCGGACCTACACAGGGAACAGATCTGCAGGCCTCGGCGACACGAATTACGACGCTCAGATCCGGAGGTCGATGTAGGCGTGGCTGATACCGTTGGAAAGAGCACTCATAGATCTACAACATATATTTTTGACAGCGCCATCCACCGAATGGATTGAAAATGAATATGACTGTAACACTATTTTTGTTTCTGACTCGGACTGACAGACACACAGGGCAGCAAGGAATCTGCCTGAAACTTACCTTTGACCGAGGGCTAAATGATTTTTCTAGACTCCACGAAAATTATGGTGGAAGTGGATATATGTGTGGAACATTGAGTAATTTTTTGGGATTTTTGAAAAATTTGTAAGGGGTGAGAAATGCGACAAGGTGACTCTATCCCGTAGATCTGCAAAAGGGCAGATTACTTAGAGGACAAACAAAAATATGGGAAAAATACCTAATGACTTCTAAATGACACGAAATTTGAACTGGAGGTTAAGGGAGATGGATAGAACAAACCCTCAAAATTAGGGCTTGATCAGATAACAAAAAAAAATATAAAATTTTGGAGTTGAGGTTCTATCCTTATTTGGATAGAACTCCGGCGATGGCGGTGGCGGCGCGATGGCGACACAAACGGAAGGCGGCGGCCGAAGTCGCATCCAGTAGAGGTTGGAGATCTTGGAGTCACACCAAGATGAGGGCTTCACACCCTAGAATGGGAAGCAATCACTGCTGCAAGGGGGAGAGGAGAGACACAAGGGGTGCCCTTGGGCTTGCTCTTGGCAAAAATGCTTAATTCTTCATTAATTTCTCTAATGACACTATACATAGGCTTATATAGAGAATGGAAAGGGGTGGGGGATGGGACTTTCATGGGAGAGAGGGGATTTTCTTCCCCATGTGGTCAAATGACCAAATTAAATAAAAAATACAACATGGGATACATTATATTATAAGGGGGAAGCATCTTGGACTTTGCTTGGTCCAATTTTGAATTTTCTTCCACCTTGTCCCCTTGAATGGTCAAGCATCTAGAAGCCCACCTTGGACCTTTGACCAGCCCCACATGGGACCCTAAGGCTTAGGTGGACCAATGGGGAAAGAGATGGGGGCCCCTGCTGGACCTACGGGACTTTTACACAAAAACGCAAACATCCTTGGGGAATGACAAATTGGCTTATAAAGCCTTACAATTGCAAACCTACTTCCCATGGATATAAATGCAAATAAAAGGACTCAAATGTAAAAAATAAAACGTAAGTGGTCTTGCTCTGATGTCCCCATCAATTCTCCCCGGGTGGGAAGAACTCGACCCCGTCGAGTAAGGGGGGGCGGCTGCTCGAGTAGCTCCGGCGGATACGTCACCGAACCTGGAAGCGCGGAGTATGCTCCACTCCAAGTAATCGACACATGCTCATCCCGTATAGATTCGATATGCACACGCTGCTGGGAGGAGGCTAGAGGTGGACACTCCGGGGTGGGGTCACTCTCAAATGAAGGAAGGCGGCTCGAAGACTCACTAGGAATCACCGCTTGTCCCTTATGTGACTAGATCTGATATGAAGTAGAACCGATCCCAATGTCCGACAAGTCGCACTCGAAAGGGACTAACACGCGAGCGTACAAAACCGACTCGACTCGATGTATGCACAGACACACGACAGACAAACGAAACAAAGACTCACAAGGACCCTAAACAAACCTAATGTTAGTCCGACCCGTACATGGGTGTCGGCGGACCAGGACATCCGAATATGTGCCATGCATGCATCTTATGTACCCGAAGGTTGGTGGTATGGGAAACACCTAGACGCCCAAGTATGACCCAGTCATGCATGAACGGCCCTTTGGATTTGGGAGACTAGAGAGGGCTAGGAGAGCCGGGTGTGGATGAGCCGGGTGTGGGTGTATCGAGACTGGGCTTGGTGGGTATAGATGACCCGGCCAGTGGAGTAGGGGTGTGGTAGTGGACTCCCTCGAAGAAATGAAGTATATATGGAGGGTCAAGGGGCCCACTAGGGAATGGGTCAAATTGATCAAAGAAGGTATGACCCCTTGTGGTGGGTTCCCACAAGTCACGGTCCCATGTATGGAAGTCTTGAAGGTGTGTATGGTCACCTTCATACATTGTTGTAGATGGGACGGTGATCATATGTAGGAAATAAGATTCCTTCCTCGGGCAAAAGGGTATGAAGTCAAGCTCGGCCGACATATGGAGGAATAAGAGAATCTCTGTGGTGACACAACCCACGGTGCACACGGAGGTAATGTGCCCTAAGGCTGGATGGGTAAAGCTAAGACTAGTGGGTTGGTCGAAGCCTTGGGCCAATGAGTGCGTCAACTTCCATTGCGAATCTAATCCCACAATAAGGTCATCCAAGGTGTCAACATGGTGACTAGACCGGAATGTGGTATGGAATGAGTTGACCGGCACTAATGGTAGGGTGGGGTCCATTGATGGATAAGGAGGCGGGACCAAGCCATCCTTGAGCCAACTAAGAAGTGGCTCGGCTATGAAAAGCGTACCTGTTAGAAACACGGGTGGCTCGGAATGAAGTGGCTCCAAATGAGATGGTTCCGAATAAAGATCGGAAGTAGATGGTGGTGGCATTGGAGCTCTCGTGGGTGGTGAAGGAGCACGTGTCCTTTCCATCCTATCCAACCAATCCGAAAGCATTTTCTTGATTTCATCTAAGGTGAGGGTTAAAGTAGGGGCCTCGGGGTGGACTCGCTCCTCATCTCTCGGCTTGGGGATGGGCCTAGGCTCGGCTACCGGTGGGGCTTCTTGCCTCCGACTATATCCCACTTGGTTGGAGGTGAGGGTGTGGGGTCGACTGGAGGTGTGACCCACTTGTTTGGAGATAATTTGGCGGGGTTGGCTGGAGGTGACTGGGTGGGACTGGTTGGAGGGGACCAGTTGGGGAACGTAGACCTTCCTAAGTTCTCTCTTCATGTCCCACCATGATTCGAGGGGCCATTGCCTCCTAACCTGCCTTAAGCCTTCGATGGTTCTCCATTTTTCGGCAGCTCGGTCATGAAGCCTATCCTTGGCAAAATAGAATTGTCCGGCCTCGAACATGGGATAGCAAGCGAAGTATTTTTCCATGGCGGCTTCCCAACGTAGGTAATCACCCGGGTCATTGGAGCCATAAAAATCCGAGGCTTCGGGCCTACAGAAGTGGAGAGGATGGTTGCCCAACCCATGGATGGGCCAACGGTCAGATCGCCTGGGCGACCGAGATTCCATTGGGAATGGGGAATTACAAGGCAGACATGCCGACACACAGAGACAAGACACTAGACACGATGACAATGCAAGTTGGAATGCACTAACTAATGCACACAAAGGACCCTAGACGTAAACCAAGACTCGGTACGTGGCGGAGTTAATCGATCCGAAGATCACTCGCGCAAGTGTGCGGCCTTCCCGATAGGCGTAGCCTAACGTTCGGACAACACCTTTTGATATACCGATTAATGGTATGCAAATGAGACACTTAGACTGACTTAGACTTAGACTCCTAGACTTAAACGACACTTTTTTTATGTTTTTGTTAAGCAATAACTAATGACTACCCTAGACTCAACTGGCTCTCTGATACCAAATTGATTCGGGATGGACACGCGACCTGGGACTCTAGCTCGTGATCGTCCTTATGTGAGGGAAACGTTGGACCGTGTGCGGTTGAGAAACCGGCAGTGAGTCTCGGGTATCGGCCTTTCCGCGTTAACTCGGGTCGAGTCACGGGACGGTCACTCACTCTCGCTCTCGCAGCGTTGATAAAATGATAACAAGCTAGATAATCTATCACTCATGCAGCGGCATATACAAAAATATACGAGTAAAGCAATGCCTATGAGGAGGGTGGCGAGTGTACCACCATGCTCCGGGCGTGGGGAAGATGTTCCCGGCCAAGTACGGTAACTCTCGGTAACAACGGTAAAAGTTAATTACAACAGTGAATTTTATTGCCCACTCCACGCAGGGAGGTAAAGTGCTACAAGTGGGGCCCGGGAGGACCGACCCTGGGTTGACGGACAGTAATTTGGAGGTGCGTACGGCACGAACTCGGCCTGCTGGTCTGACTCGGCACTATTCCAACTCGATGCTGCGCCAACTTGGTTGCTGACTCACTAGACAGCAAGCAACGGTTTCCAAAGGAACGCCGCCTTCCTGAGATCTTCCGGAGGCACCGCTTGCCTGGGACGATGGTAGAGTGTCCCTGAACAACTCCCTGAAGTGGCGGCTCCTGAAATTGATTTTTGATATTTATTTCTGAATATCTTCTGGACTGCAATTTCGGACCTGCACAGGGAACAGATCTGCAGGCCTCGGCGACACGAATTACGACGCTCAGATCCGGAGGCCGATCTAGGCGTGGCTGGTACCGTTGGAAAGAGCACTCATAGATCTACAACATATATTTTTGACAGCTCCATCCACGGAACGGATTGAAAATGAATATGACTGTAACACTGTTTTTGTTTCTGACTCGGACTGACAGACACACAGGGCAACAAGGAATCTGCCTGAAACTGACCTTTGACCGAGGGCTAAATGATTTTTATAGACTCCATGAACATTATGGGGAAGGGTATATATGTGTGGAACATTGAGTAATTTTGTGGGATTTTTTAAAAATTTGGAAGGGGGTAGGCGAAAATGCGACAAGGTGACTCTATCCCGTAGATCTGTAAAAGGGCAGATTACTTAGAGGACAAACAAAAATATGGAAAAAATACTAACGACTTCTAAATGACACGAAATTTGAACTGGAGGTTAAGGGAGATGGACAGAACAAACCCTCAAAATTAGGGCTCGATCAGACAACAACAAAAAAGATAAAATTTTGGAGTTGAGGTTCTATCCTGATTTGGACAGAACTCCGGCGATGGCGGTGGCGGCGCGATGGCGGCACGAACGGAAGGCGGCGGCCGGAAGTCGCATCCAGCAGAGGTTGGAGATATTGGAGTCACACCAAGATGAGGGGTTCACACCCTAGAATGGGCAGCAATCACTGCTGCAAGGGGGAGAGGAGAGACACAAGGGGTGCCCTTGGGCTTGCTCTTGGTAAAAATACTTAATTCTTCATTAATTTCTCTAATGACACTATACATAGGCTTATATAGAGAATGGAAAGGGGTGGGGGATGGGAATTTTATGGGAGAGAGGAGATTTTCTTCCCCATGTGGTCAAATGACCAAATTAAATAAAAAATACAACATGGGATAAACTATATTATAAGGGGGAAGCATCTTGGACTTTGCTTAGTCCAATTTTGAATTTTCTTTCACCTTGTCCCCTTGAATGGTCAAGCATCTAGAAGCCCATCTTGGACCTTTGACTAGCCCCACATGGGACCGTAAGGCTTAGGTGGACCAATGGGGAAAGAGATGGGGGCCCCTGCTGGACCTACGGGACTTTTACACAAAAACCCAAACATCCTTGGGGAATGACAAATTGGCTTATAAAGCCTTACAATTGCAAACCTACTTCCCATGGATATAAATGTAAATAAAAGGACTCAGATGCAAAAAATAAAAAGTAAGTGGTCTTGCTCTGATGTCCCCATCAGGGGAGCAGCAATATGAAGACTTCCCCACAGTAGCTCCGACAGTAGTGAAGCGAAAGAAGAGGGCCCGTTGCCAGACAACCTATCCTGCCGCTTCAGGGAGAGGGCGACAAGGGGGCCCGAACCCTACAGGAGTCGACGCAGTCACACACTGTGCTGCGTATTTGACATATTGGCTTTGCTCATTCGCTCTTCCTTAGGGGGACGAGACAGTAATTAGGCCAGAGGCCATTTATCCTGCTTGTCTGATGGCCTGGGGGACGAAGCTGTCCCTATGCCGAGTGGCTTTATGCCTTACTTACAAGATGCTGGGAGATCTGCACAAATCACGCATCCCCGGGAATTCACAGACAGTTGGTCCGATGCATTTCTTCAACGCCTGGGTCTACACTTTATTTCCTGAGGTAGCTCCCCGGTCGCTTCAGTCTGATCGTCCTGTGCCGAGGATGATCGAGTTTGCTAGTGTTGAGCCGTCTTCAATGGCAGATCAGCTTTTTGCTATTTGGGGGAAGTTGACCACAGTCCCGATAGATTCGCCAGGAGTTCTGCATTTCTAGAGTTTGACAGCTAGCTCCAGCCCCCTTGTGAATAAGATGCGGCAGTGCCGCTTGTTTGAGACAGAAGAGTTCATTCATCCACTCGCCGGCACCAAGAGCACAAGGCCAATCTTGGAGTCAGAGATAGTTGATTGGGCACTAGCCATTCTCCCCAGTGTCCTTGTCTTCAGGAAGAGCGGCTTGTTGTGGCTGGAGCCGTACTACCCTTTCCGTTTTGGCTGAAATTTTGGGTATGACCACAACATCTCCTCCTCCTCGGCGCGGTTTAATCTTCCGAGCAGACATCGAGCCGGCCAGACAACCACAAATGAAGCTCGTACATGGTGGGATTACTTCCACCGCCAGGAAGATGTGTCCTTCAGGGTGCCATCCCCTGCTCGTTCGCCCAGAGTAACTTCGGACTTTATTAAGTGGTGGAATGCATGTACAGGTTTCTACCGGACCTCCCGCAAAGACTACTGGCATGTTGCTGAGTGTCGTTTTATAGATTTTCAGCCAGAACCTTCCTTGGACATTGACCCGACTTACTTGAAGAAGTTGAAATCCTGGTCCAATACTGAAGTAACGGCATATTTCGAAGCCAGGAAGGTTGTAAAGTGTCGGTCATCCAAGGTTGACCCGAAGATGCCAGAAATTCAAAAGGATGATTATGTGAAGACACTTTGAGGGTTGTGTCGGGTTAGCAGTGAGCGGATAGTCCTTCAGACGATCCCCATCCCGGCGGAGGAGTCTCTTCCGGTAGTGGCGAGCTGGCGTCCGGAGGTTGACCATCTTCATCCGTATAGGACTTTCATCAGGAGGGAGGATAGGCGGGAAGGCCTGTATTCCAATACCCCTGGATATTTACCCTGCTTCATTCTCAAGGGCTCTCAATTACCGGCTCATTAGAAGCCATCTTGGACCACTAGCTTTTAATCTCCTTTAAGTATGCTGATGGCTGGGGGTTGGACCACTTGGGCCTATATTATCACTTATCTTCTCGCGGCCATGAAGATTTGGCACAGCTGGTTGAGAAGAGTGAGAAAACAGGTGATGTCTGCTGGCTTGTTCGTGAGGCGGCTTCCCAAGACAAGGCGCCCCAGTATTCTATTGCCCGCCAGCTCCCCAATACACAGGGCCGCCAAGTATGCTTGTCTTTTGTTTCAGCTTCAAGCTGTTTCTTTCATATTCAGCATGCATCTTTCTCACCTATGCGCCTTTGCAGCTCACCTCTCTGTGGAGGTGACTCGGCATTACAGGGAGCTGATTTCTAAGGCGCAGAAGCCTTCATATTTTGACATCCCGGAGCCGGCTCCAACCACGACGCAACTGCCTCATGGTGATTCGCGGAAGCGAACCCAGTTCCAGGTCGGGGAGGCCATTAGCAAGGCCAAGAAGGCCAAGAAGGCGAACACCTGTGCCACATGAGCGCGCCGGAGGAAGGCTGCTGAAGAGGAACCAGTTGTCGCTCCTCCTCGGATCCCTTCGTTTGCTGAGTTTGAGGCCGCTCGGACACAAGGGCCCGAAGATGAAGGTAACTTCTTGTTCCTCTGTGGCTTGTTTGCTTATTTCTGCCGCTTTGGCTAATCATCTTTTTACAGCTGCTGGCACTATTTCCGCCATTGTCGGGCTGGAGGCGGTGATGGGTGCCGCGGCCAGAGAGAGAGGAGGAAGCCCCTCCAACTTTTGTTGAAAGGGAGCTACCTTCACCAACACCCAATCAGGAGATGGAAGGTAGCTTGCAGCTTGTCTATAGAGCTCGGTGGCCCACCGTGCCTTTAGTCGGGTCTTCACTGTTTATTGCTTTTGCTTCTAGTCGACGTTCGACCGATGATGCTCCCTAAAGTTGAGGTCGTGGGAGAAGCTACTGCTGGAGAGCAGGTGACTTTCAGGGAAGAATCCCAAGATGTTCAGCAAGCTGACGCTCCTAAGATAGAAACCGTTGAGGAGGTTCCGGCTAAGGGAGCCACTCTTAGTAGCACGGTGATAAGTGTCCATTTCTTATGACAATTCATTGCATGTACACCATTTTATGTGCATATAATTAGGCAATTATGCATATTTCATAGTTAACCTCAACTCCGCATTTAAATTGGAGCTTTCACGTAAATTGATTAATTTGATTGTCTTATTTAATAATAAATTAAAGTTGAGGGCCATGAGCATTAATTCTCCATTGCATAATCATGAGCATTTGAGATTTATGTGCACATTGTGGTAATTTTTATGGACTAAAGTGTAATTATGTGTGTGTAGCACACCGAAGGCAATTACAAAAGAAGCCGGGGGCAAAATTGTCACCACTACTTTGACCAAGTCAAAAAGCACATGTTTTGGTTGGAGGGAAAAGAAAGTTCAAAATTTTGAATTCAAAGTTTGAAAAGAAGGAATTCAAAGTTCAAAGTTTGAAAAGGAGGAAAAGGACATTCAAAGTTTGAAATAAAGGAGAGACAGGATGAGCCTTGGGAAATGGGGTGCCTAAAGTCCAAGAAAGGGGGTGCCCACCTACTTTTACTCTTCCCCATGCATCATATTCCACTTTAATCTCAGCCATCCATCTCCTTTTGATATAATCTCCACCCTCTATCTACCCAACTTTCCCTATAAATAGCCCATGGTAAGGAGGAGAAGAAAAAGTTCTTCTTTTGGCAATTTTTCTCTCCCTCTCCCTCTCACATCTTCTTAGGCCGCCGAGTTCACCCTCTTCCGTCCCTCTTCTCCTCTTGTGGTCTTCATGAAAGTTCTTTGTTTTTAAGTCCTCTACAATTTCTTATTCTGGATCATCTTCTAATTCCTTTTGGTTTTCAAGCTATTTTGTATTTTTCACTATGCTGTCCTGTTCATCTGTGAAACATTGTTTGTCTCTGTTATTCCCCTTATTTCGCCCCCCTTCTAGTCATTTTCTGCTCCTACTGTCTTCATGAAAGTTCTTTGTTTTTAAGTTTTCTACAACTTCTTCTTCTACACCATCTTCTAATTCTTTCTGATTTTTAAGATATTTCTCGTTTTTTAACTTGCTGTCCTGTGATTTCACTGTTCATCCGAGATGCTAATTTCTATTATTTCTCTATTTTGAAGCTCTTCTGCTCTTCTTTTCTATCTGAGTTCTTCATCAAAGTGCTTCCTCTGTCCCTCCTCTTCAACTTCTTCTTCTTAGGAATCCCCTAATTCATCTTGGTTTCAAAGTTATTAACCCTCTAAAGGCGGCTTCAACGATGAAGGTGACTTCCTCCCGGCGTAGACGACATCTTCCGTGAGGTGGTTCGTGATCCAAGGCTAAGAGAGGACGGTGCCGTCATCACCATTGCTGCTGCCATCGCCAAACTCCAGGCTCCTCTTGTTGTTATTATTTTTGTGTTATTTTACTTTATTGTAATCTTGTCACCTCTTTGTTGTAAGCTTGTCTTGCACTTCATGTACTCTTTCTTTTAAGTTAATGAAGAGAGTTGTTCTTTTGATCTAGTTCTTGACATTCTTCCCTCTCTACCTTCTTCTTCTATCTCTTCTTTTCACTTCATGCAATTAATTTCTATAGCATATGTGCATAATCATAGGTGTTTTTAATTAAGTGTTTGGTTTGTTCTTCATTTCACTATTTTCTTTAAGCAAAATAAATCAACAAGTGTTTTTTTAAGGACTCTAAAGTTTTTAACTCTAAAAATCTCTTCTTCCCTGTGGATTCGACCCTTCTCGCCACCATATTACGTCTCTCTTTCATCTAGTGCGAGTTGGAATTTTTAAGATTGATACGCATGTTTTAAACGATGAACTTTCGCGTTATCATTTTTTGGCGCCGTTGCCGGGGAGGAATGATGATTTTTGATTTAAGAACTTTATTTTCCTTGTGTATATAGTGTACTAATAAAGCTCTCTTTTCTTTTTTTATAGGTTAAAAAAAATCAGAAAAAAAAGAGATAAGTTTGTATTTCTTTCTTTCATTTTTTTTGTCATTTCATTTCAAAAAAAAAAGGAACGAGGGAACGCTTTTCAAGTAAGTATCCAAACTTTTCCTCTTTCATTTCAATTTCATTTCTCTACATTTCATATCTTGTGGTTAGATAGGTTCATTAAATAAAAATAAAAAAAACATCACTTGAACTTCAATAAAAATGTTCATTGCAAGAGTAGAACCCACAATTCCATGTTTTAGGTCATGCATCATTTAGGATAGAATTTATTTTTCCTTGTTGTTTAATTATTGTTAATTGCATTATTGAAGATTGCGGGAGGCAAGGTGAGTACTCTAATTTTTTTCAAAAGCTTGCTCATGCATTTTCATACTTGCATAGAATCCCTTGTTTGAACTTGGTTTGTTGCATATCATTTCTGAAATATTCTAAGGGCAACACCCATAAACAAGATAAGGTGGGGATTTCATCACCTTTCCTTAGCCCACAAACCATAATTCCCTTGCATCTTTGCATCACCTAGACCTTAAATAAAATTCAGTAGACATTGGCCCTAGGTTCACACTGTGGTTCTTGTGTTATTTGGGCTTACCCTCTTGTGAAAATCGGTGCCTAAGGCAAGACGGTCGGACGGCAAACGCCTTAAGCGGGCTAGTGGTTTGGCATAATTAGGTCCCTACGAAAGTAGGGGGAACCTCCCACTGCCCCACCCCTTACCTGACCGGTGGAAATATTGAGGGTGAACTTAAGTTTCACTTTAGTCATTTTATGAAACCCAATTTGTAGGTCTAGGTCACATCTAAGGTAGTAAGTAATTTGTGTGATAACTTGTTTGTGTTTACATAATAAAAATAAAAATAAAAATAAAAACAAAAAAATCTCATCTTCTCTCTCTTCGTCCTAGTTTGTATCAAAATCAAAAAAAAGAGAAAAAATTAAAATCATCTCTCTCTTCGTCCTAGTTCATGCAAGGTAGACGATCTCAACATCCAAACCTACTAGGACCCATTCAAGAAATTGAGAGAGTCTTGTATCCAGGGAACGATCTCCAACAAGATCTCATGGCCGAAAATCAAGGACCTCACCAACAAAATCTAATGGCCGAAAATCCCGATCCTCCAAAGCAAATGAAGGACTATTTCTTGCCGAATCAATATCAACCATCCTTCTATGTCCAAGCACCTCAGAACCAGGCGGTTCATTATGAAATCAAGTCTAGTACAATCCAAATGTTGCCATCTTTCTATGGAAATCCTAATGAAGACCCTTACAAACATCTTGATGAGTTCCTTCAAATCTGCTCCACAGTTAAAATCCATAATTTCTCTGATGATGCTCTTCGACTAACTCTCTTCCCATTCTCTCTCAAGGATAAAGCCAAATATTGGTTAGGAGCCTTGGGTAGAATCATTGATACATGGGCAGAAATGCAAAAAGAATTTTTGAAAAGGTTCTATCCTATAGGACGAACCAATACCATGAGAAGAGCAATTACTGGATTCACACAAAACCCAGGGGAACATATCCATGAAGCATGGGATAGACTAAAAGATTTATTGAGGAAATGCCCCCACCATGGGTTATCAAGATGGCAAATTGTACAGGCATTCTATGAGGGTTTGGCGGAGAATTATAGACAGATGGTGGATGCATCATGTGGGGGAGCATTCATGAGTAAGAGCGAGGATGAGGCTTATGATTTATTCGAAATGCTTAGTGAAAATTCCATAAGCCATACCTCGCTTTCATCATATGAAAGAATGATTGGGCCTTCTAAGAGGGGTGGACTTTATGAAGTTAAGAGCCAAGGTGAGTGTGAGAACAAGATGGATATTAATGCCATAAACCAAAAGTTGAATAAAATGGATTTGTTGGCGCAAAAGATAGAGAAGGTCGATATGGTTGCCCAAAAGCTAGACCAGTTGTTGTCCATGTCTAGACAGGAACCCTCTTTCCCTTCTGCCCCTCAACCTCAACAATTCTCAACCCCAAGTCAAGAAGAAATCTGTGCTTTGTGTTCGAGCCCTAGCCATTCCGTGATTGGGTGTCCCATAGCAGCCCAACTCCCCCCATTTATCCAAGAACAAATCTTTGCTGCTCAAGGTGTCTCCAAAGCCACATATGATCCTTATTCAAACACTTACAATCCGGGCTGGAGAAATCATCCAAATTTTTCTTGGAAGTCTAACCAAGGCCCATCCACCCAATCTCATCCCTCACACCATCCAAATTCAAAACAATCATTTTCCATGCCAAGTCAGTTAAACCAAAATCTCTCTTATCAGCCTCCTTTCCATCAACAATCACCTTTCCATCAAGCTCAGGCCCCATATCCTCAAGCTCAATTTGCTCAGGGCCAATTTCAACAATTTCCTGCACATCGTTCACATCAACCACATTATCAACCACCTCCTACTCAGCCCACTTTTGATGACAAGTTTGAACAACTCCAACAACTCATCCTTACCCAAGCACAATCCATTTCCAAGTTGGAGAACCAGATAGGGCAACTTGCTGCCAATAACATGATAAGAGAGGTAGGTCAGCTCCCTAGCCAACCGGTGGCCAACCCCCGCAATCAACAACCTCCAGGCTTCCCTCCAAGAGCTCCTATTCTTCCTCAACCCAATCAGCCAAACCAACCTCAGCTGCCCCCTCCTATAGGTCCTCAGTTCGAGAATGCCAAAGCCATCTCTAGCCTTAGGAGCGGGAAAATTCTTAATGACCCTTATCAGGCTAGGGATGTGGGTAGTAGTTCGGGCTAAGATGCCCACAAGGAGAGTGATAGTGAAGATGAGGAGCCAACAATTTTGCAAGAAAAGAAGAGGCAAGAGGGGGGAGAAAATAAGCTGGACAAAGGGAAAGCAAAGGTTGATGAAGGACCCCAAAAGTATGTTCCTAAGGTCCCATTCCCTGATGCATTGAAGCCTAAAGCTCAAAAGAGAAAGCCGGTCCAATAAGAAGAACTAGTGGAATTGTTTAAACAGGTGAACATCAATATTCCACTATTGGATGCGATCAAACATGTACCGACATATGCAAAATTTTTAAAAGAGCTATGTACACCAAAAAGGGAACCAAAGGCAATAACACAAAAGGTCCGCTTGTCTGAAGATGTCAGCGCAGTTGTTATGAATCATTTACCTAAAAAATTGAAAGACCCCGGAGCTCCACTGATTTCTTGTGATATAGGTGGAATTACATTTGATAGAGCATTGCTGGACCTTGGAGCCAGTGTGAACTTGTTACCCACCTTTATATATGAGCAGTTTGATCTAGGGGAGTTGAAACCCACATCTATAATCCTTCAACTGGCAGATCGATCTGTAAAGACTCCGAGGGGACTATTGGAAGATGTGATTGTGAAGGTGCATGAATGTTATTTCCCGGTGGACTTTCTTATTCTGGATATAGCCTCGTCCCAGGAATTAAAGCACACACCTATCATTTTGGAACGTCTGTTTCTTGCTACAGCCAAGGCCAATATAAATTGTGCCACGGGGATGATGGATATTTCCTTTGGAGGAGAGAAGGTTTCTCTGAATGTGTTCAAAGCATCTCAATATCCAGACCATGAGGAGGAATGTAATGTCATTGATATTTTTGAAGAACTAATTGAAGAAAGTCTGGAAGTTAATGAGGAATGTCTAGAAGAGGGTAGCATACTCCAGGATTCCCCACTTTCTAGTGCACCCCACTCTAGAGTACAACCACTCCCTCCACTTCAAGTTGAACCTATTCTTCCTTCTTTGGATCAACCGCCCAGTCTAGAATTGAAGGCTCTGCCGGATCCTTTGAAGTATGCTTATCTAGGTCCTAACCACACTCTGCCCGTAATCATTACTTCCAACCTCACTGCTACTCAGGAATCCCAACTCCTAGATATCCTTCAGGAGCACAAGAGGGTGATAGGTTGGTCAGTGACCGATTTGAAGGGTATCAGTCCGGATGTGTGTATGCATTACATTTACTTAGAGGATAATGCCAAGCCGAGCAGAGAGATGCAGCGTCGGCTGAATCCAAGTATGAAGGAGGTAGTGAAGAAAGAAGTTGTCAAATGGTTGGATGCCGTGATCATATATCCCATTTCTGATAGCAAGTGGGTCAGCCCAACTCAAGTTGTTCCCAAAAAGTCAGGGCTGACAGTTGTAACAAATGAGAAAGGAGAAGAAGTTCCCACACGATTACCAACTGGATGGAGAATCTGCATTGATTACAGAAAACTAAATTCAGTCACGAAAAAAGATCATTTCCCACTCCCATTCATTGATCAGATCTTGGAGAAACTGGCTGGGTAGAAGTATTATTACTTTCTGGATGGCTATTCTGGGTATAACCAAGTTGTAATTTTTCCAGAAGATCAAGAGAAAACAACATTCACATGCCCCTATGGCACGTTTGCTTTCAGAAGAATGCCTTTTGGGCTCTGCAATGCCCCTGCCACATTCCAGCGATGTATGATGTCCATTTTCTCTGAAATGGTGGGGGAATGCTTGGAAGTTTTTATGGATGACTTTTCAGTGTTTGGTGATTCATTTGATGATTGTTTGGGAAATTTGACTCGGGTATTGAAAAGATGCATTGAGTAGAATCTAGTGTTGAGCTGGGAGAAGAGCCATTTCATGGTAAGAGAAGGGATCGTTTTAGGCCATGTAGTTTTAGAGAAGGGAATAGAGGTTGACAAGGCCAAGGTTGATGTGATTTCTAATCTTCCTCCCCCTTCTTCGGTCAAACAGATCCGTTCCTTTCTTGGCCATGCAGGATTCTACCGCAGATTCATTCAAAACTTCTCCTCCATTGCTCGACCACTTACACAATTGCTCGCCAATGACACTCCCTTTCATCTTGATGAGTCATGTCTAGAGGCGTTCAATTCTTTGAAAGCGGCTCTCACACAAGCTCCCATTCTCCAATCTCCTGATTGGTCGCTCCCTTTTGAGATCATGTGGGATGCCTCAGACTATGCTGTAGGAGCTGTCCTAGGTCAAAGAGTTGAAAAGAAACCCGTGGTGATCTACTACGCGAGCCGCACCCTCGCTGATGCCCAAGTGAACTACACCACCACGGAAAAGGAATTATTAGCTATTGTGTTTGCCCTCGAAAAGTTTCGATCATATCTGTTAGGGGCGAAAGTCATTGTTTATTCCGATCACTCAGCATTAAAATTTTTGATGTCTAAGAAGGAAGCCAAACCCCGTCTCATACGGTGGATTTTATTACTACAAGAGTTTGATTTGGAAATAAGAGACAAGAAGGGGTTGGAAAATGTTGTAGCTGATCACTTGTCTAGGATTGTAATTTCTGAAAGTGCCCCTATGTCTGATTCCTTCCCTGATGAACAAATTCTTTCCATCTCTCACACAACAACCCCTTGGTTCGCTCATATAGTCAACTACCTGGCAGTAGGGCAGATTCCCGAAGGGTGGTCTAGACAGGAGAAGGATCGATTCTTTTCTAAGGTAAGGCACTATTTTTGGGATGACCCGGAGCTATTTCATATGGGTCCAGATCAAATAATAAGAAGATGTGTCCCCGAGGAGGAGCAACAATCTGTTTTGAACTTCTGTCATAATCTCGCTTGTGGGGGACATTTTTCAGGAAAGAAAACATCGGCGAAAGTGTTGCAGAGCGAATTCTATTGGCCCACATTATTCAAAGATGCTTATGAATTTTCCAAAACATGTTTAAGGTGCCAAGCCGTAGAAAATAATTCAAAAAGAGATATGATGCCTCTCAGTCCCATTCTGGTAGTAGAAATTTTTGATGTTTGGGGAATAGACTTTATGGGACCATTTCCACCTTCATTTGGTAATGAATATATTTTGGTGGCAGTGGACTATGTTTCAAAATGGATTGAAGCTGTTGCTACTAGGACAAATGATCACAAGATTGTGATGAAGTTTGTGAAGAAACACATATTTTCTAGATTTGGTTGTCCTAGAGCTATCATTAGTGATGGGGGCTCTCACTTTATTCATTTTCAATTCCGAGCTCTGCTTTACAAATATGGCATCACTCACAAACTCGCTAGCCCCTACCATCCCCAAACTAGTGGCCAGGTAGAAGTGTCCAACAGGGAGATAAAAACCATTCTACATAAGACAGTTCGGCCGGATAGAAAAGACTGGTCCGAGAGACTAGATGATGCACTTTGGGCCTACAGAACTGCATTTAAAACTCCCATTGGCATGTCACCTTATCGCCTCATTTTTGGAAAAGCCTGCCACTTGCCTGTAGAGCTTGAACATAGAGCATATTAGGCCATCAAACAAGTCAACTTTGATCTCATTCAAGCCGGGGCCCAAAGAGCTCTACAACTCAATGAATTGGAGGAACTAAGAAATGAAGCCTATGAAAATTCAAAAATCTATAAAGCCAAAATGAAAGCCTTTCATGATAAGCATATTCAAAGGAGAACTTTTCAACCAAATTAGAAAGTCTGGCTTTTTAACTCTAGGCTGCGCTTGTTCCCTGGAAAGCTTAAGTCCAGATGGGATGGACCGTTTGTAGTTGTCAAAGCTTTTGACCACGGTGCTGTCAAAATTTTGAATCCTAAAAATGGTCACATTTTCACTGTCAATGGTCAAAGATTGAAACCTTATTTGGAAAATGATCAGTTGCAAAAAGAATCAATTGTTCTAAGTGGTCTGGAATAAAATCTTCATGAGCTCTCATGCGTCTGGCTGAAGACGGAAAACTTAGCGCTTCTGGGAGGCAACCCAAGGTTGTTGTTTTGACATTTTTGTTTGAGTGTGTTTTAGTAGTCAGGTTAAGGCCAAGGAGAGGAAGTCATCTCCGCCTATGACATTGATGGAGGTTTCGTCCCGCATATCCGGTTGTCTCTTTCCCACTAAGAAGTATTTATTGATACATTATTCTTTTACTTTTAATTCTACATGCCATTGAGGACAATGTCATTCAAGTTGGGGGGGAGAGAAATTTTCATGATGCATATAGTACAACCTGATAGGAGTTCTGTCTTGCATAAAGATGTAAACCCCATTTTGAGTTTCATGATTCATGCTTAAATTAAAAGTAATTCCGGAATAGAAAAGGCTAGGGAGAAGAATGATGGAAAATTTAGTCAATCTAGCCATGGAAAACTTATATAAGAATCCCTTTAAAGTTCATGTGCACTAAAAAAAAATTTACATTACACACTAATGAAACAAGCAAGACAAGCCCTCTGCTATTTTAGGTATATTGTCTGATATTCTGCACTTCTTAAGAAAAGAGATCTTTATACAAAGCTTTCTGCCAAATTATCTATCAAATAAGTGCAATGGCACTATGAAAAAAAAAAGAAAAAAAAACCATGAAAAATGCCTCTAATCTTAGTAACCGGGCCTACTTCACCTAAGACGTGTTGAGGTTCGCGTAAAACGGAAAAGGGAACCTGGATCTGAGAAACTGGGCCTGCTTCTCCTAAGGCAAGAGTCGAGGTTCACGTTGAGCAGTGAAGGGTAGTACAGCATCATGTGTGGTATAAAAGATCCCAAAGGGACAAAATAATAAGGCAGACAAAAAGCTAATATACTTAATGCTCTGATCAAAGAGGTGCAGGGTTGAAAAATATTTGCTTGGAATAGCGAATGGGGGATGCAATTGTCTAAGCTGTGCATTTGGTAGTTACACATGCACAAGTGCTATTGAGCTTTAATTTGAATTCTTAATCATGTACTATTAAGTTCCTACATAAGGCTAGTGTGCATTAATGATTCTAGATTCCTAATCTTTGGTTGATTCTATGAAGGGATAACTGGATATGAGAGCATGAATTTTACAAACTCTTGTTAGTCCTAAAATTTAATTTATTGGCATTACTAAGGGACTAGCAATGAGTAAGTTGGGGGTGTGATAAGTGTCCATTTCATATGACAATTCATTGCATGTACACCATTTTATGTGCATATAATTAGGTAATTATGCATATTTCATAGTTAACCTCAACTCCACATTTAAATTGGAGCTTTCACGTAAATTGATTAATTTGATTATCTTATTTAATAATAAATTAAAGTTGAGGACCATGAGCATTAATTCTCCATTGCATAATCATGAGCATTTGAGATTTATGTGCACATTGTGGTAATTTTTATGGACTAAAGTGTAATTATGTGTGTGTAGGACACCGAAGGCAATTACAAAAGAAGCCGGGGGTAAAATTGTCACCACTACTTTGACCAAGTCAAAAAGCACATATTTTGGTTGGAGAGAAAAGAAAGTTCAAAATTTTGAATTCAAAGTTTGAAAAGAAGGAATTCAAAGTTCAAAGTTTGAAAAGGAGGAAAAGGACATTCAAAGTTTGAAATAAAGGAGAAACATGATGAGCCTTGGGAATGGGGTGCCTAAAGTCCAAGAAAGGGGGTGCCCACCTACTTTTACTCTTCCCCATGCATCATATTCCACTTTAATCTCAGTCATCTATCTCCTTTTGATATAATCTCCACCCTCTATCTACCCAACTTTCCCTATAAATAGCCCATGGTAAGGAGGAGAAGAAAAAGTTCTTCTTTTGGCAATTTTTCTCTCCCTCTCCCTCTCACATCTTTTTAGGCCGCCGAGTTCGCCCTCTTCTGTCCCTCTTCTCCTCTTGTAGTCTTCATGCAAGTTCTTTGTTTTTAAGTCTTCTACAATTTCTTCTTCTGGATCATCTTCTAATTCCTTCTGGTTTTCAAGCTATTTTGTATTTTTCACTGTGCTGTCCTGTTCATCTGTGAAACATTGTTTGTCTCTGTTATTCCCCTTATTTCGCCCCCCTTCTAGTCATTGTCTGCTCCTACTATCTTCATGAAAGTTCTTTGTTTTTAAGTGTTATACAACTTCTTCTTCTACACCATATTCTAATTCTTTCTGGTTCTTAAGATATTTCTCATTTTTTAACTTGCTGTCTTGTGATTTCACTGTTCATCCGAGGTGCTAGTTTCTGTTATTTCTCTATTTTGAAGCTCTTTCGCTCTTCTTATCTATCTGAGTTCTTCATCAAAGTGCTTCCTATCTCCCTCCTCTTCAACTTCTTCTTCTTGGGAATCCCCTAATTCATCTTGGTTTTAAAGTTATTCACCCTCTAAAGGCGGCTTCAAAGATGAAGGTGACTTCCTCCCGGCGTAGACGACATCTTCCGTGAGGTGGTTCATGATCCAAGGCTAAGAGAGGACGGTGCCGTCATCACTATTGCTGCTGCCATCTCCAAACTCCAGGCTCCTCTTGTTGTTATTATTTTTGTGTTATTTTACTTTATTGTAATCTTGTCACCTCTTTGTTGTAAGCTTGTCTTGCACTTCATGTACTCTTTCTTTTAAGTTAATGAAGAGAGTTGTTCATTTGATCTAGTTCTTGACATTCTTCCCTCTCTACCTTCTTCTTCTATCTCTTCTTTTCACTTCATGCAATTAATTTCTATAGCATAGGCGCATAATCATAGGTGTTTTTAATTAAGTGTTTAGTTTGTTCTTCATTTCACTATTTTCTTTAAGCAAAACAAATCAACAAGTGTTTTTTTAAGGACTCTAAAGTTTTTAACTCTAAAAATCTTTTCTTCCCTGTGGATTCGACCCTTCTCGCCACCATATTATGTCTCTCTTTCATCTAGTGCGAGTTAGAATTTTTAAGATTGATACGCATGTTTTAAACGATGAACTTTCGCGTTATCACACGGCACCTGCTCAGATGCTGGAGATTCGGGAGCAGACCGAAGAGTCTTCCTCCCCCGAGCGGGTTGATTACGGTGGTGGCCCAGTGACAATGAGCTTCCACCGGCTGATACAGAAACTGAAGATGTTGGGGCTTCTTCAGCTTACGAAAGTGACTTTTTGACATTCAGCCCTTCGAGGCTACCAGGAGTCGAGCACGGGCCATCATACCCGATCGCAGGAGGAGGGTCGGAACGGTCAGAGGCCACTCTTGGAGGCCTAAATATAGTGCCGATCGAGGTAGGAAGTGTTCCGACACCCGCCAGCAGCCCTCTTTTTATTTCCAAGTCAGCTGGCTGACGTACATATATGTGATGCAGGCTGAGGTGGTGCCGCCAACTGTGACGGTTCGCATACCTCTTCTGGACTTAGGCATGGGCCAACCAACCTTTCCACTAGTTCTGCGGCCCATCGTCTTACGACTTCCATAGACTTATGCCGCAACAGCAGTCTCAGAGGAGCCCGGAGCAATTGTAGAAATTGGCGGCTCGACCGAAGTCACGGAATCTCAAGCCCCGGCCGCCGGCAAAGAATTGCTACTAGAGAAGAGTAGCCTCCGGAGATAGAAGCGGGAGAAATTGTTGAAGAAGAGGCAAATGCCTCTAAGGCCTTCACCGTCATTGAGGAATCTTCTTCCGCAAGAGTCGGTGGGACTATACACGAGGAGCGAGTATCCTCAGCTATCGAGATGGCCATCACGGCTTCATCTCAGGGGGCAGGCAAGGCGGTTGCTGTAGTAGAGACTCTTCTAACAGTATCAGCTGCCGTTGCCGAGTCCAGCGCTGGTGCCCTGCAAACCATGCCGTCGACGTCCTCCGGGGCGAACGACGATATCTGGGCCGAGGTCGACAGCAAGGTGGACTTTCAGCTTTTCGAGACTTCACCACTGGGTTTACAATTTTCTAGTGACATGGTATGGCAGTCTCTAGATAATCTTCAGCGAGCCATGTCGGCTTCCCCGGGCTTGACTTATGCGCAGCTGAGGAGTCTGATAGAATAGCTCCCCCGCTCATTATTGGCATTCGGATGCCCAATGGATGATTGGACCCCGCGGGTTACCATGTTGCTGAAGCATGCCAACAGGCGGGAGTACCTTAGCCGGGAGGTATCCAATCAGCTGGCAGCTGTAAAATTGGAGAAGGCTGATTGCCGAATTATCGCCACCTTACTGAGAGGGATCGTGGGGCAACTAAGAGATGTTGCTAGCACTACATCAGACCGTCGGTCCTTTCTCACAGCGCGTATACTGGAACTATGTGCGGAACTTGCCAGGGCTGAAGCTGAATTGCAAGAGACTGAGCGCCTGGAGGTTCAGACCACAGAAGAAGCTGACCTAGCTGAAGGACAACTCGCCTCTCTGGACGAAAAATTATCAGAAGAAGCTGACCTAGCTGAAGGACAACTCACCTCTCTGGACAAAAAATTATCGCAGCTGATAGCTATCGAATCTTGGTTGCAAGAGCTGACTCGGTATCCTTCCCTGGGCCTCTTCGAATTTGAAGACATTTTTTCGGCGTCCTCTACAGTAGCTTTCCCTTGCTTCTCTCTTTTTTTTTAGTTTCGCTCCTTTTTGTCTTCGGAGCTCATGTATCTCGGGGAATGCCCTGAGTACGGATGTATTCTGACACCTCATATCAATGAAATGTCTTTATTTGTTGCTTCAATCGCGACTTCTTTCTTTCTCTTCTCTTCTTTCTCCTTCTAGTCGATTAGCTTAGTCCAGGGATGTAAGTTATTGGCGCAGGAGAGCACTCACGCCTTCAGCGAAGGGGTGAGGTGTTCGCTCCACCGCGGATTAACTACTCCCAGAATTGAGCTTTGACCAGGGTGGGACATGGGTAGAGTAGGCGGACGCGCCCCACTAATTTCGCCGATGGTGACGAAAGCTAAGAGTGCGGTTTATTCATCGACATGGTTTAAATGTCGAAGCAATGGTAGTTTGCCTATTAACGCGGACGGAAGGTCCAAGTTAAAGGACAGCTGATCAGGGCTTGCCTGATGGTGACAAGGACCGAAAGGGTAGACAGTCTCGCCAATGGTGACAAGGACCGAAAAGGTAGCCGGTCTTGCCGATGGTGACAAGGACCGAAAAGGTAGCCGGTCTTGCCGATGGTGACAAGGACCGAAAAGGTAGCCGGTCTTGCCGATGGTGACAAGGACCGAAAGGGTAGCGACCGATCTTGCCGATGGTGACAAGGGTCGAAAAGGTAGCAACTGATCTTGCCGATGGTGACAAGGGCCAAAAAGGTAGATGGTCTTACCGATGGTGACAAGGACCGAATTGGTAGCGACCAATCTTGCCGATAGTGACAAGGGTCGAAAAGGTAGTGACCGATCTTGCCGACGGTAACAAGGGCCGAAAAGGTAGACGGTCTTTCCGATGGTGACAAGGACCGAAAGGTAGCGACCGATCTTGCCGATGGTGATAAGGGCCAAAAAGGTGGACGGTCTTGCTGATGGTGGCAAGGACCGAAAGGTAGCGACCGATCTCGCCGATGGTGACAAGGGTCAAAAAGGTAGACGGTCTTGCCGATGGTGACAAGGACCGAAAGGGTAGCCAGTCTTGCCGATGGTGACAAGGACCGAAAGGGTAGCGACCGATCTTGCCGATGGTGACAAGGGTTGAAAAGGTAGCGACCGACCTTACCGATGGTGACAAGGGCCGAAAAGGTAGACGGTCTTGCCGATGGTGACAAGGACCGAAAGGTATCCGGTCTTGCCGATGGTGACAAGGACCGAAAAGGTAGCCGGTCTTGCCGATGGTGACAAGGACCGAAAGGGTAGCGACCGATCTTGCCGATGGTGACAAGGGTCGAAAAGGTAGCGACCGATCTTGCCGATGGTGACAAGGGCCGAAAAGGTAGACGGTCTTGTCGATGGTGACAAGGACCGAAAGGGTAGCGACCGATCTTGCCGATAGTGACACGGGTCGAAAAGGTAGCGACCGATCTTGTCGATGGTGACAAGGGCCGAGAGGGGTGGCGACCGATCTTGTCGATAGTGACAAGGGTCGAAAAGGTGTCCGGTCTTGCCGATGGTGACAAGGACCGAGAGGGTAGCGACCGATCTTGCCGATGGTGACAAGGGTCGAAAGGATGGGTAGGCGAAAGTGGAGTGACGAACGAGGGTAACCTCGTTACTACATCATCATTTCAATTCATTTTTTTTATCATTTTTTTATCACATTACTGACTCAAGCGCCCTTTCGGGTTTTCGCCGAAGTCAGCCCCCTCTTGCTTTTGCCCAAGCGCCCTTTCGGGTTTTCATGTGACGGGGTACCCGATTTTGCCCGCAACGCCCTTTCGGGTTTTCGCTACGGCCTGGTTATAGCCCTTTTTGCCCTTGTCCTAGTTTAGGAGCAAGGCCAGCGACGTATCTCTATTTTTAACCACATTTTTGGTTTCTTTCTTTTTTCTGTACTTCGTTGAGGATCCGGAACACGGAGAGCTTTGTTTGCTAGAATGCCGACCGGCTTTGTCGATGATGACAAGGGTCGGGCCCCGGTTTAGTTCATCGACATTGGTTAAATGTCGAAGCAAAGGCTATATAGTTCTTTAACGGGGACGAAAGGTCCAAGTTAAAGGATAGAGATCGACCGGTCTCGCCGATGATGACGAGGGTCGAACACGGGTTTGTTCATCGACATGGGTTACTTGTCGAAGCAAAGGTATGTTCATTAACATGGATGAAAGGTTCGAGTTAAAAGATAGAGATCAACCGATCTCACTGATGATGAAGAGGGTCGAACCTGGGTTTGTTCGTCGACATGGGTTACATGTCGAAGCAAAGGATATGTTCATTAACAGGGACGGAAGGT
Organism: Amorphophallus konjac; assembly: GCA_022559845.1. Classification (NCBI taxonomy): domain Eukaryota; kingdom Viridiplantae; phylum Streptophyta; class Magnoliopsida; order Alismatales; family Araceae; genus Amorphophallus; species Amorphophallus konjac. The sequence goes on from CM040121.1 coordinate 124,065,877, forward strand.
CCGAGTTAAAGGTAGAGATCGATCGATCTCGCCGATGATGACGAGGGTCGAACCTGGGTTTGTTCGTCAACATGGGTTACATGTCGAAGCAAAGGATATGTTCATTAACAGGGACGGAAGGTCCGAGTTAAAGGTAGTGATCGACCGATCTCGCCGATGATGACGAGGGTCGAACATGGGTTTGTTCATCGACATGGATTACATGTCGAAGCAAAGGTGTGTTCATTAGCATGGACGAAAGGTCCAAGTTAAAAGATAGAGATCGACCGATCTCGTCGACGATGACGAGGGTCGAACCTGGGTTTATTCATCGACATGGGTTACATGTCGAAGCAAAGGATATGTTCATTAACAGGGACGGAAGGTCTGAGTTAAAGGTAGAGATCGACCGATCTCGTCGATGATGATGAGGGTCGAACATGGGTTTGTTACGAGATCTCCTATGGGACTTTTGATGGTCGTCCCTTTTTTGGAGCCTTAGGAGGAGAGTAAAGAGGAACTTCTTTCTTTTTTTTAGATTATCACTTTACTGACTTACGCGCCCTTTCGGGTTTTCACGTAAGCCAGCCCCCTCTTGCTTTTGCCCACGCGCCCTTTTGGGTTTTCACGTGGCGGGGTACCCGATTTTACCTGCAACGCCCTTTCGGGTTTTCACCACAGCCGGGTTATAGCCATTCTTGCCCTTGTCCTGGTTTAGGAACAAGGCCGGCGGGGTATCTCTATTTTTAACCCCATTTTTCTTTTCTTCTTCTTTTTTTTTTGCTCATATAACGGAAGGGTGTTGAGAGAGTCAGCTAGGACACGAAGTCTCACGCCGAGAAAGAGAGTTTATTCATCAACACGAAGGCAATGATGATGCAATGGATAGATTTATGCCGATTCGGGCGTAAGGCCCGCAATGGCAATGTTGTATAAGGGTTGGCTAGGACACGAAGTCTTGTGCCAAGGAAAAGGGTTTATTCGTCAGCAAGGAGACAATGCTGATGCAAAGGACGGATTTAAGCCGATTCAAGCGTAAGGCCCGCAATGGCAATGTTGTATAAGGGTCGGCTAGGATGCGAAGTCTTGTGCCGAGGAAAAGGGTTTATTTGTCAGCAAGGAGACAATGCTGAAGCAAGGGATAGATTTGCGCCGATTCGAGCGTAAGGCCCGCAATGGCAATGTTGTTGACATTATGCGAGTTTGGTTAGGGCAGAGTGCCACTAGACCGAGATAAGGGTAGTTTGGCCAGGGCGGAGTGCCACTAGACCAAGGTGAAGGTAGCTCGATCAGGGCGGAGTGCCACTAGACCAAGGTGTAGGTGGCTCAATCAGGGCGGAGTGTCACTAGACCAAGGTAGGGGTAGCTCGATCAGGGCGAAGTGCCACTAGACCAAGGTAAGGTAGCTCGGTCAGGGGGGAGTGCCACTAGACCAAGATAAGGGTAGCTCGATCGGGGCAGAGCTCCACTAGACCAAGGTAAGGGTAACTTGATCATGGTGGAGTTCCACTAGACCAAGATAAGGGTAGCTCGATCAGGGCGGAGTGCCACCAGATCAAAGTGAAGGTAGCTCGGTCAGGGCGGAGTGCCACTAGACCAAAGTGAAGGTAGCTCGGTCAGGGCGGAGTGCCACTAGACCAAGGTAGGGGTAGCTCGATCAGGGCAGAGTGCCACTAGACCAAGGTAAGCGTAGCTTGATCAGGGCGGAGTGCCACTAGACCAAAGCGAAGGTAGGTCGGTCAGGGCGGAGTGCCACTAGACCAAGTTAGGGGTAGCTCGATCAGGGTGGGGTGCCACTAGACCAAGGTGAAAGTAGCTTGATCAGGGCGGAGTGCCACTAGACCAAAGTGAAGGTAGCTCGGTCAGGGCGGAGTGCCACTAGACCAAAGTAGGGGTAGCTCGATCAGGGCAGAGTGCCACTAGACCAAGGTAAGGGTAGCTTGGTCAGGGCGGGGTGCCACTAGACCAAGGTAAAGTAGCTCGGTCATGGCGGAGTGTCACTGGACCAAGGTGAAGGTATCCCGACTACTCAGGAAACGCCGGTTGCGCCGTGTGATATAGCTTTATATGCTTTCCATTGAGGGGAGAGAATTGGACCACTCCTTTGTGGTCTACCAGGATGTAGGCACCCCCTTCGTATACTCGGTGGATGATATATGGTCCGACCCAGTTTTTGACCAACTTACCCTTGGGGTTGGAGGCCATCACTTCCTCTTTTTGACCATTACCAGGTCTCCTTTCTTGAATTCTCGACCTTTGACCAGCTTATCGAAAGTACGGGCTATGCGAGCTTGGTAGAGTTGAATATTTTGTTGCGCTGTGGATGTTAAGAAAGAGAAGTAGAAAGAAAAGAACGATCATGCGGCATGCACGTCCCGGCACCTGAGCAGCCGAGGACGGAAGGGCTGAACAAACCCCATACTTCTTCCAAGTAGGACGAGAGTGCAATGGGTGCTCCGCCGTCTGATAAGGAAGCACCTCGAGCAAAAGGGATGGCCATAGCTTCCCAATCGACAATGCCAAAAGCCGAATCAGGAAGAAACTTGGTGATCCGGACACAGGTTCGGCACGCGTCGAAAACTGATCAGAGTCCTAAGCCGGGACTCGGAGGCTTCGAACTAAACACTTCAGAGCAGGAGCATTGCAGGTGAAGTTTTTGGGAGCATAAACATTTGTCTGAATGGCCGCGAAGCTGAGACAAAGTCTAAACCGGCGTGGCTTGCACTTAAACCGGCATGCCATTGCTTGGGCTTTAAACTGGCGTGCCCCCTTACATGATCCCTAAACCGACAAACCCCCCTTTTCCCCTTGCAAAACCACTAAAGCCGGCACCCCCTCATCCTGATGCTAATCCGGCGCGCTCACCCCCCCACGCCGGTTTAACCCCATCCTATCCCGTCGGCATACCGATGCTCTGTTTTGCATCATTATGGCGTGCAGAGAACATTGAATGCCCGACGCTCTGTCTCTGCCTCCGTTCGACAGCACAGAAGCGGCAACGGCGAAGCAGGCCCCGAAAAATCTGTGAACATCCCATCCTCAGATGAGCAGCAGCGTACGGCACGAATCAGCAGCATCCAGCGCAATACGTCGAGTTCAGACTTCATCGCGGACGAGGTGGAAGTGGCAGGAACTCTCCTCAATGGCCGTTATATAAAATGACAAGTCTGAGGAAGGAAAAGGGGCTGGTTGGTTTGGCTAAGGTCTCCGGCATCCGAAGAGAAGAAGAGGCTCCATCCATTCACATCTGCAAGGTGAAGAAAGAGGAGAGAGAGGGGAGAGAGGGGGAGGAGCTTGTGCTCTGTTCCTCCTTCTCCCCCACCGGTGTATCTTCTTCTCCCCCCCACCTCAACGCCTAGTTTTTTTTTATCTTCTCCGTTGTATTCTTCCCTGTGCTTTGGGGGTAGATCCCCTTTTGTACCTCTCTTCCCTCCTTTTCCTTGAGGATGAATAAAAGAGTGGCTTTGTAAGCATGCGCAGTGTTTTATTGATCTGGTCTGGCTTCCCCTTTCCTTCAGTTTTCTTTCTCTCAGTTTTATGCATCACCCGGGGTCCTCGGGAGCTTGCCCCTTTTGTGGCATGAACTTTGAGGGAACCCGTTCGAAGGGTGAATACTCATAGCTATTCATGGCGAACATCTGTCCCTGTGGAACTTCCACAAAATCACCACCTGTAAGCTGCTAGAACTCTTGAAGGCTGGTCCTCAAGTCTCCACACGCACTTATGGGTTAACGGAGGCCTCACTCCGAGTTTTGAGGTTCACCCCGGAGCAATCCGTTTGGTGTTCCCCATTTTTCTCTGGCAAGCTTCAGTCTGGGGGAGATGCTGCCCAAATTTTACCAGGCCAAGAACACTTAAGAACAAGCGAACAAACTAAGTTGTCTGAAGATAAGAACAGCTCATGTCTGAAGCCGCCTCTGAAGCAAACTGAACTTCCAAGCTCCTGCATAATAAACCCCTTTTACCAAAAGCACTCAACTCTCGTGCTAATTCACCTTAACAAACATTCAAAACACTTAACTTGCTCTCTATAAACCTAATCCATCAATGGGATGAACAAGCTAATCAACAAATCAACCCATAGGTAAAAGAAAGAAGAAAAAGAAGCAAGAAAAATCTTGTAATAGCTATCCCCTAATCCGGCCTGGGCTAATCCGGCGCGGTACCCCCCCCCCCTGGGCCGGTTTAGCCTCACACTCAAAACCCTTTAAAAGTTTTTGGCACCTATCTGGCACGCCCCACCATTGTTTGAGCTATCCCGGCGTGCCTCCCCTTCTTGGCCTAAACCGGCGCGCACCATTGCCCTTCTATCCGGCGCGCCTCCCCCTTTGTATTCCTTAATCCGACGCGCCCCCAGGCCCCTTCTAAACCGGCACGCCTTGATGCGGGACGGAACTGACAAATGGACTAAACCTATGATGAAGACCAAGTGCGGCCAGCACTCACACGTGACAAGGCAAGCCGAGAGATCGACCTCCGTACTATTCCTCCGAAGAGAGGCGTCTCTCAACAAGAAACCCAAGTCCACGGCCGTCCCTATGAGGGAAACGAGTGGATCAAAGCGGCAAAGGGAGCCGACGCGCAACTATGGGAGTCTAGTCCGAGCTCGGTGCTCGACTAGGGCCACGGAATGGTGCTCTCAACTCGCAAAACCCACGGTGAATTGAATATGTAGCTAGGATCCTACACTCGCACGCGGCATAATCGAGAGCATACTAGCAAAGCAAATGCTAAGGGAAGGAACGTCGCACGTACCTCCACGCCTAGGCGTGGGGAAGGAACCCCGGCCGAGACCGACAACCCCGATACACACAATGAAAGAATAATTACAAGCCAACAAATGCCCACTCCACGCAGGGAGGTAACGGGCTACAGCAACTCTGTTCGGGGCGACCGGTACACGGGCTGACGGGCAGCACTCGGTGAAGGGGATGGCCGCGAGGAGGGTGTCGACGGTGATCTGCCAGTTCGCAGCAGCGCGTGACTCGGCGGTAACGGCTCCCACGACCTGGTCCGGTGTCCGATGGAGGCACCGTTAGCGAGGGCGCATAGCTGGGTCACGGGAGGAAACCTCGGCCAAAGGGGGCACGCAGATTCCGCCCGTGGAAGCCGTGGCCGCACCTGCAAGTCGCGATGGGATTTCTGCTCGCAGAACAGCACACTCGAGCGGGGAAATTGAGAACTCGCAGTTATGGAAGGCGAATGGGGCGCCGCTTGAGGGAGGACGTCGGGGACGCAGAGCAGCAGGTCCCGGTCGAACGGCTTGGCCAGATACGTCCGGGGTTGGCCGGGAGAACGTCTGCAAGTCGTCGTTGTCCCCGGCGCCGGACTGTGCAGATGGATCTGCGCGGCTCCACGAGGATCAACGCCACGCTCGGCACCGACGTCGGAACGAAGCGAGGTCGGCGGCGTTGGAAAGAGGAGGACGAGAGGTACCAACCCTGAAGAAATCAGGTCCAAACTCGGAGTTTGTCGCTCGGGAGAACTTCTGCAAGATGGCAGGCAGGATCTGGCTCGCAGTGGGACGGGGTCCTGCGCGATCTCACGAGAAAAATCGATGCCGGCGATGTGGACCTCGGATCGAGGCGAAACCAAAGCCCACGCGTCGGGGACTCGCAGGGGTACCTCCAGAAAAAAGGGGGCGAGCAGATTCGTCCGGATCTGGGCGGAGGCGCTGCTGCAAGTCGGGGTAGAACTCAGGCGAACAGCTACGTGCACTTGTGACAGGGGATAAAGAAGGGGGAAGCCTCGGCGTCGCACCGAGGGATGGGGAGTCGCACCCCGAGGTGATCCCGTCGCAGGATCAGAGAGAGAGAGAGGAGGAGGGGGCGCAGCCACCAAAGTTCTTGATCAGCAAAATTTCTTCATTATCCTTCAAAGAAAAATACATAAGATCTTTTATATGCTAGGGTTGAAACCCTAGCCAAGAGGGGGGGGGGGGAAAGGGGACGCACATGACATGGGGGAAAGGGGGGGGGTGCGCAACAAGGCAAGGGGGAAAGGGGGGGGGGTGCGAACCACTCCTAGATTCTAGGGATGGATTGGGGAAAGGGGGCGGCCAAGGAGGGAGGGAGGAGGTCGGATGGGGAAGGGAAAGGGGAGGGGCCGCACCCCTCTTCCTACAATCTAGGAGAGGGACGGCTGCCACCTTCCAAGAGGAAGGAAAGAGGTGGGGGCGCCCAAAACCCTAAGCCTAGGTGGGCTAAGCAAGGGAGTGGGTGGCCAGCCCAAATGGGCCAGAAATTGAACCAAAGAAATGGCCCAATAGCCCTCTCTCCTATCTAATAAGCATAAAATGGCCCAACTAAAGCCTAATTGGCTCCAAATGGCCTACAAAGGTCCATAACAATGCAAAAAGTGTCCACGCAGGGACTAAACTAAGGCCCAGCATGGCCTGAAGCATAAAAAGGGACTCTGCTAGTCCGCCAAGTGGCCGCCAAGCCAAAGGGATATCGGCAAGCTCCGTGTGCTCCGTCGAGTGATGCGGCGCGTGTCCTCACCACGCCTCCCTTAACATACTTAAACCGGTGTGCCCCCCCTCTCCTCTCTTGGCATCTCCTTAATTCGGCGTGCCTGAAAGAAAGAAAGTGATTAACCAAAAGAAAACAATACTTGAAGTTAATTGAAAAATAAATGAAAGCTTTCCCCCCCACCATAATCAAAATTTTCTTCCGGGGGCTCCGCCCCCGTAGACCCCCGCAAGGGGCGCTGCCCCCTTGACCCCCGCGACCTGACCGGGCAGGTCGAACCCCGCGACCTGACCGCGCAGGTCGAACCTCGCGACCTGACCGCGCAGGTCGATCCGCGTGCGAGGGCCGCACGTTGGCGAGTTCTGACTTCACACTTAACAATTCACTTCCCCGGACTGTGCGTGAAGAGAAAAGCAATGACGCCCCATGGCATCAGACGTGGACCTCGGGAACCCTGTTATGGCCATAGTCTGAAACCATCTCGGGCCAATAGTCCATCAGCTTGACCCACTTCTATCGGGATCCAATCCCGCAATCCCATTGAACTTGCTGTACTCGCGGCAGACATTCGTACGGTTTTGTCGTCGTCTTTGATGCTTCAGATGCAGACTCTCATTCGAACAATGAATGGTCCGTTAGTGACCGACATATATATATACCGGGATCTGATCCCGCACTTGCATTAACTTGACGTACTCACGGCAGACATTCGTACGATTTTGTCGCCGTCTTCCACATTACAAATGCGGACTTTGGCCCGAATGAGAAATGGTCCACTGGTGACCGACATATGCATATTTGTGAACGTTTACACCCTAACGCGGGTTTCCTTAAACGTGATCCGATACCTTTGCTCTCGCTTTGTTACCATGAATCTCAGGACGTAGGGCCCTTATTCCCGGCAATCAATCAAGGGTGTTCCCCCGTATGGGGGATGTAAATAACGCCGTGGCCTTTATGGCATGGCGGGTTTTGGTCCCGACCCGAACCACACAATCGTCTGATTAGTCAGATCGCGTGCACTATGGGCTACCACGAAGCCCGAATAAATCATCACTTTGTGACTAGCACGCCCACGCACTTAATAAACCCAATTAACAAATAAACAACGAACTTAATAAAAAGTGCGTCCACAAGTCTGGCAAGCCCGGTGGGACGGGAACCCCGTTATGGCTATAGTCTGAAACCATCTCAGGCCAATAGTCCATCAGCTTGACCCACTTCTATCGGGATCCAATCTCGCAATCCCATTAAACTTGCCGTACTCGCGGTAGACATTCGTACGGTTTTGTCATCGTCTTCGATGCTTCAGATGCGGACTCTCGTCCGAACAATGAATGGTCCGTTAGTGACCGACATATATATAAATCGGGATCTGATCCCGCACTTGCATTAACTTGCCTACTCACGGCAGACATTCGTACAGTTTTGTCGCCGTCTTCCACATTACAAATGCGGACTTCGGCCCTAATGAGAAATGGTCCACTAGTGACCGACATATGCATATCTGTGAACGTTTACACCCTGACGTGGGTTTCCTTAACCGTGATCCGAGACCTTTGCTCTCGCTTTGTTACCATGAATCTTAGGCCGTAGGGCCCTTATTCCCGGCAACCAATCAAGGGTGTTCCCCCGTATGGGGGATGTAAATAATGCCATGGCCTTTATGGCACGGCGGATTTTGGTCCCGACCCGAACCACACAATTGTCTGATTAGTCAGATCGCGTGCACTATGGACTTCCACGAAGCCCGAATAAATCGTCACTTTGTGACTGGCACACCCACGCACTTAATAAACCCAATTAACAAATAAACAACAAACTTAATAAAAAGTGCATCCACATGCGTGCGGAGGCGCTTTCCTTTGAGCTCAGTGAGCTCTTCCAATCTTCTTTCAGCATTAGTTTGTTCACCGCTGACTAGTCCATGTTGGATAGCGACTCGCAGCGATGGGACCTCTAATTCAATTGGCACCACAGCCTCCGATCCGTACATGAGGGAGAATGGCGAATAGCCGGTGGGGTTTTATAGACGGTACGATAGGCCAAAGCGCTTTGTACATCTTTTCTTCCCAATCTTTCTTATTGGACTTGACGGTCTTAGCCAGCAACGTGCATAGTGTCTTGTTGAAGGCTTCTGCAAGTCCATTGGCTTGAGAGTTATAGGGGGATGATGTCCTCCAGTCAATCTTGTATTTGTCAGCTAGCCGATAAACCTTCTGGTTTTTGAAATGGCTGTCGTTGTCAGAGATGATTCGGCTAGGAATCCCGAACCGAAATATTATGTTCTGCCGGAAGAATCTTGCAACCAATTCTCTCGTCACTTCTCTTAGTGCTACTACCTCTGCCCATCTAGAGAAGTAATTTATAGCTGCTAAGATGTATTTGCATCCTGATGAAGATGCTGGCAGTGGCCCTACCACGTCCGTGCCCCACTGAGCAAATGGCCAGCTCGATATGGTAGGATGTAGTGGCGCCGGAGGTCTCCTTGACACGTTGGCGTGCTCTTGACATTTTTGACAAGCCTTGGCAAACTTGCAGCAGTCATCAAATATAGTGGGCCAATAGTAACCCAATTTCTTTATCTCAATTTTCATCTTCGGGCCGGCCTGATGCGCTCCCGCTGAACCCGCATGGACTTCTTGCATCACCTGCCTAGCTTCTGCTGAAGACAAGCAATGAAGTAGAACCTTTCTTCAGGCATCCGCCATTATTCAGAACAGGGCTCTGCTTCTCATCTCGTAAGAGTCTTTGATCCTCAGGAGTTTCATTCTATGTTCTTTCTCTCTTGGGAGCTGCTGGTGCTGAAACCACCGTAGAATATGTTCTCGCCAATCGGGCTGTTGAACCTCTTCGACGGCTGCCACCTCATTCTCTTGTTCGTCGGCCAAGACCTCTGTCACACTAGTGACCTGTCGGCGGTTGATCATTGTTATGTTTAGGCTTGTGTCTGGCGGGATCACCAGAGAACTGGCTAATTTAGCGAGGGCGTCCGCCTGAGCGTTCTGTCCTCGGTTGACATGCTTGATGCTGATGAAGTAGAATCTTGACATCAGGTGGGTTGCCAGCTGATGGCAGGGGAGGAGCTCTTGCTTCCGTACATCGAACTCTCCTTCCAACTATTTTATAACTAGCATGGAGTCTCCGAATGCTTCCAGCATCTGAATTTCCATGGACAGTGCGATCTGCAACCTGATTATCAGGGCTTCATACTCTACTTCATTGTTTATGCAAGGCTTGTTTATCGAGCAAGATGTGTGCACGACCTCCCCCTCTGGAGACTTCAGGACTATGCCTGCTCCTGCTCTGACCCTGGCTGACCGAGTGGCCGAGGTGACAATTCTGGAAGCGCCATCAAAATACAGCTGCCACAAGGAGGGCTGCACTTGAGCGGCTTCCAGGGTTTCATCTTCAAGAAGCTCCTGTTCCAGCGGACAGTCTTCCGGCACTGGATGCTCGGCGAAGAAGTCTGCAATAGCTTGGCCCTTGACAGCCTTTCGCGGCACATAGGAGATATCAAACTCCATGAGGATCACTGCCCATTTGCCCAAGTGACCTTTGAGTGCCGGCTGGGACATAATATATTTTAGCGGGTCCTCTTTGGATACCAGGCTGACTTCATGCGACAACATATAGTGTCGAAGCTTCTTGACTACGAAAACCAGTGACAGACAGGTCTTCTCAATATAAGTATATTTCTCCTCAGTTCTGACCAATCTCCGACTGAGGTAGTAGAGGGCTTGTTCTTTCCCTTCTTCATTATTCTGGGCCAGCATTGCCCCCAGGGAGTTGTGTGTGGCCGCTATATATAATATCGACGAATGTCCTTTCACCAGTGCGCCCATCACTGGAGGAGTCTTCAGATAGTCTTTCAACTTGTCAAAAGCTGTCTGGCAATCTTCATCCCAGTAAAAGGGGACATCCTTCATCATCAATTTGTGGAAAGGCTGGCATCGCCCTGACAAATTGGAAATGAACCGCAGGATATAAGCCAAGCGGCCCTGCAGTGATCTCAACTCAGAGAGGTTCCTTGGTGCAGGTAGCTCCTGAATTGCTTTGATCTTTGCAGGGTCTATCTCGATTCCCCGGTATCTGATAGCGAAACCCAAGAATTTTCCGCTCGACACTCCAAACGCACATTTCATAGGGTTCATTTTCAATTTATGCTGCCTCAGCCTCTAAAAATGATTCGGAGGTCCTACAGATGGTCTTCTTTTCTTCTGGTTCTGACCACCATATCATCTATGTAGCACTCGACCTTGTGGTAGAGCAACTCATCAAATATTTTGGTGATTGCGCGCTGATAAGTTGCGCCAGCATTCTTCAGTCCAAACGGCATCCTCTTGTAATGATAGATGCCTTTAGGGGTTCGGAAGGCAGTGTGGACCCGGTCACGTTCCGCGATCCATATCTGGTTGTAGCCGGACGACCCATCCATGAATGACAGGGCCTCATGGCCGATTGGAGCATCAATCATGACTTCCATTATTGGCACCGGAAAGTCATCCTTGGGACAGGCTTTATTTAGATCTCGAAGTCAACACATATCCAGATCTGTCCATTCTTATTCTTCACGGAGATGATATTTGCCAGTCACGTGGTGTACTGATTTTCTTCGACGAATCCCACGTTAATGAGCTTGTCAACTTCTGTACAAATCTGAGTGATGAGCTCCGGCCTCATGCGTCGTGGTGGTTGCTTCACTAGCTCGGCTTCAGGGCTGATTGACAGCTCATGTTGCGAAACTGTAGGGCTCAGACCTGGCATTTCTCTGTAAGTCCATGCGAAGTAGTCCCGGTACTCTTGCAGCAGCCGGATATACAGCTCCCGTTCTTCTGGGGATAGTTGGGCACTGAGGAAGGTAGGCCTAGGGTCTTCCTCGCTTCCCAGGTTGACTTCTATCAGCTCGTCGACTGTAGCTTGGACTCCATCTTCTATCTCCGGAGGTGCCGGTTGGAGGTCGACGAAATCTGGAATGCCATCTTCGGGGCCGAGGACCTCGATTCCCTCATTTGACATCATCAGAGCCTCCAGGGAGTCCTCTGCTTCATTCAGTAGCAGCTGTGTGGATTGTTCTATCAGCAAGTCCACGGCCGTTGCAGTTTCTAAGGGCAAGAGAGCAGCTTCACCCCCCGTACATAGAGTTGTAGCCATTGTTGGTTTTAATGTGTCCCTTCTTTTGCAAGATGGGCTATGATGCCAACTATGATGAAAACATGAGCCAAATAATGAAATCACTCAACCTATGAACATGTGAATCATGAACCTAGGCAACTAGCACAAGCTCTAGCATGGCATGCTATCTCAACCAAAACTAAACTAAGCAAATAAAGAAAAACACACGCCGGGGTGTGGAACAAGGAATAAAGGAAAACACACCGTATAGGTGGAGCAAGCAAAGCAAAGAAGAAATATGATGAGAGAGAAAGCTAATGCCCAAACTAAGGAAAGACGTGATTGCCACTAAGGTAAAAATAAGTCAAAGACTTGATAAGTACCTTAGAATAGGAGGATGATGCACTCGCCCACGGGAGAGAGAAAATAACCAGGAAATTACAGCTCCGTGATCTGTAACGGTGGAATACTGATGCGCCACAGGACGTGTGACGGCCCCACGATAGACCGCTACAAGACTCTAACGTGCCTTTGATAGACCGTTAGAGCATCTGCATAATAAGAACTGGGAATCTTTGATCTCCCAGCTTTCCAGCCGGCCAGGAAGCTTGGGCCTCGTGCTAAGAGCTCTGCAAACCTGCAAAAGAGTGTAGAACACAAGAAAAATAACCCAGATTAACCCTTGGACAAAGTAGTATCAATAAATCAAAGAAACTTAAGAACATGCAAAAGGAAAGGGAAATACCGGGGAGGTTGGTTTTTTTAACCACTCTGGGGCGTTTTAAAAGATGGGAGGATGTTTTAAATGGATGCAGAAGATGCAAGAACGTGGTAGAGAAGAGGGACAATGCTATGATGCTTAGAAGAGGGAAAAGACACTAAGATGACAACTTGACTGAACTAAACCCTTGGAATCAATACTCCCTGGACTTTAGAAGCATATGGACATGGGAAGCAGCTCTCCTTGGTTGGTTCTAGCTCCAGGATGCGGCAGCACTTCGACGCGAACTCCAGATGTCTCCTCCTCAAGCCATGAAGTCAAGGGTTCTATTTATAGACCCTCAAAGTCTAGGTTCGAGTTGAGAATAATCCAGCTAGAAAGTAGGACGTTTCTTAGCAAACTCTTGAAGATAATACTCCCAAGAGTCCATAGAAACAAACAGAAGGTTCTGAGGATCAGACTTGAAGGAGAAATCCTCAGATCAAACTCTTAATTCAACCACGGAGTAGCAGAGAAAGAGCAGGCCTGCTAGGACTCTCTGCGAGATGTAACGGTCTTACGATAAACTGCCACATGAATGTAACGCTCCAGGGATGGACCGTCACACAACCCTATCCATTAAAACATAAGACCAACGGGCGACGTTTACGAACATAGGACTCTTCAAGAATGTAACGGTCAAGGGTAGATGCGTCACAATTCATGTAACGGCCGCACGATAAGCCGTCACACCCAACGAATAGGCTAAAAAGATAAGCTTGAAAGAAGCCTTAAGCTTAAGGACTCTGGGATGATGTAACGGACCAAGGTAGATACGTTAGAGGATTGTAACGCGCCCTCAAAGGACCATTAGAGACAATAGAGTGTAAATGAAACAAGAACTTGCTAAGCTTCGTCCAGCGGAAAGAGGTAAGGAACCAGACCCAACCAAGGAGACATGACCCATGAAATAAACCTCAATTTGACCAAGAAGGCTCAACAAAGGTGAACAACTCGGAGCATCATATAAAATGAACAAGGAGATGACCCAACTTATTGGTCAGAAAACGGGTGTCAACATATGCCCCTCCTTAACGTCCTCTTTGCAGGGGAGCGAGCGGAGGTGAAGCAAAAGCGAAATGGAACATGCAGATGAAGCGGAGATGAAGCGGAGTGGACTGAAAGTGGGCGTTAAGGCAAATGACACTCGTTCTCAACCAACGAGCGATAGGAATTTTCTGAAAACTTCAGACTAACCACAAGGAAATAGCCAATCAAATGACGCATGTCTGGAGGAACTAACAACTAAGGAAAGGAAAATACGGCCAGCGGCCGGAGCAACGGAAAAGAAAGAGACAAGTAATTAAACTCCAGACAAGAATCTTCAGCTAACTAGATCAAGCGAGCAAACCGAAGGAAACCCCCAATTCAGAGTGAAATGACTCTCCTTATTCAAAATCATTGAACACATAGTTAATCACCATCACTGAGACACCTGGACAGATGAGGCTCATGATTGCTCAAAAGATGCGTATGATGCATGCTGGGCTAAAATAAAGAAATCATCAAAATGAATGTAAAGAAAGATAAAATAATAAGATACTCGAGAATAGTATTGTTAGACCGGAGAAACTAGGGTCAAGACACCATCTGCAACCACAGCGTGTAAGACAGAACCATCGTCCCCAAGCTTTTCCAACCTAACGGCATATCCAACGATTAAACATGTGCACTTAGATCATCATCATTTTTGTTTAAGGGGAATATCAGATCCCAGAACACATGAATGACCAGCTGGTTCTCGAGATAATATACCATAGGTAACATATAGTAATGCATTAAGGGGATAGGGAATCGAGATACTGCACCTAACTTACCTGTGCGGTGAAATGGCGAAGCATGACGACCAATGGCGTTCATGATTTTCATCCATGGAAAGAGATTTAGCCAACAATAACAATCATAAGCATGAAAACAAGGCATAACCAATCATAAGCATGAATTCCATTAATAAGATAAGACATTGAAAGTATGATAATCATTCATCAAATGATTCAAAGTATCTGACGGTCTAATACAGATGCGTCAGTCTCATGTAACGGTCAAAACTTGACGCGTCACACAGCATCGATTCACATTTTTCAAAAATAAACAGCCCAATCACCTGACGGTCTAATTGAGATGCGTCAGAGACTGTAACGGTCTTACGATAGACCATTACATTTCCTGGGCGTTCAAAAAAAACAAATCGAACGGCCATGACCCCCATTCGCTCAAACGCCCAAACACACAAAATACCCAAAACCAAAACACCCTACCAGTGACCCTTCGCCATGACCGGCGATGAGCTCCCCCGACCGCCCATGAGGAGGGAGAAAGGGAAGAAGACTAAAGCCATCAAGGGCAAGGCCCTCAGGAGATTTAGGGCAAGGGTGGACCAAGAGGAGGTCCCCCCGGTGGCGACCGAGCAACCGACGGTGACGGCGGAGCAAACGGCAGAGGAGGACCCTCCCACGGCCGAGGAAGGAGGAGAAGAGGCCATGGAGGAGACCGCTGGCGATGAAGAAAGGGCCACGGTGCCGGAGAAGAGAAAACGAGGTCGCGACCAGGAGGTAGGTTTCTCACCCCAAAAATCCAATTTTTGAAATTTTTATGTGTGCATGTGTTTGAAGAGGAGGAAAATGGGTCTGGGGACCCATTGGGGATGATATGTAGGCCATTTGGGCCATTTCCATGGGCTGGGAAAACAAAGAGGATGATGCCCTACCGAGAATGATGTAACGGCCCTTGCAGTGGCCGTTACAGCCCCTGACGTGCCACCCTTGGTGCGTCAGAGAACTCTGACGCGCCAGGGCAGGGCCGTCAGAGGAACCAGAGACAGAACTAATTTTTGGCTTTTTGCTTATTCAAATTTTTGGTGTTTTATTCATATAAAATGCAATGAACCTATCCTAATGAAATGACTAACATATGTTCTACATGTGTGCATGGGAAAAGAAGAACCAGAATATCTTGGCTGCAGATCACGGCGGCGTACTAGGCACTGCCCAAATATCAACAGGAGAGATTGGCAGCTATGGGATTTGCCGAGGTGCTTAGCATCGAGGTGACCAGGACAGATATGCGCTTCACGAGAGATGGGACCCCATGAGCCGAGCATTCATCTTTCTATGGGGCCACATGATCCCAACATTGGAAGACATGGCGAGGATCACCGGCTTGCGAGTCCACGGGGCAGGCGTGACCGGGTGGACATATGGAGATTACAGAGTGCTAGCTCAGGAGCTGTTGGGCTTAGATTTGATCAGACCAGGACACACATCATCCCAGCTCTCGAGATCAAGACTGCAAGACAGCCTGGGGTTGAGAGGCTAGCGGTTGGCGAGCTACCTGAACAGCACATAGATCAGGTGATAGAGCATGTACGCCCGCGAGTGGCGGCAGAGGCAGGACAGGAGGGAGACCGAGTCCTAGGCGATTTCTGATGTTGTTGTTCGAAAAGCTACTTTTTCTGACCCGAGCCGACGTAATCAGCTGCAGGCTGCTGCCACTGCTACATGACTTGGGCAGAGTGGGGAAGTACGCATGGGGAGTGGTAGTGCTTGCCTTCCTCTTCGAGTCACTTAGCACCATAGACCGACGGACGATGCTAGGCGGCTTCTCTCCTTTCCTATAGGTAAATGCTGATCTCTAAGATGCTTTCCCTTATGATTATGATTATGTGAATTATGCTGACACTTGACCCTAAATGCAGATCTGGAGCTTCCTCTACCTCCCAGGGATCGGGCGAGGTACTCAGCTGCATCCCGAGCGATCCCCATCGCGAGACGATGGGTGGTAGCGAGGGACACGGGATCGATCAACAGCCTAACTCGGGCCATCCAGGATGATCTAGATTCATTCCCCCACACAGCGGTATGCTCCAAACTTAAACTTCCTATATGCTTCTTAAATGTTGCAGCATGCTTTCCAAATGCTTCTATATGCTACTAAAATGCTGACATGGACTCAATTGCCTTTTCAGGTGCGCTGGACACCATACCGGGACGAGGGCTAGGAGGGGTAGCCATGAGTCAAGGCGTCCCTGATGCGGGACGGACACGCGACTCGACTCCAAATGGATATGCGATCCTCGGACTCTAAGCAAGCTCGTGATCGTCCCTAATGAGGGAAGCGTCGGACGTGCACGATTGAGGAACCGACAAAGAGCTAGGGTGGTCAACTCACAAATTCGTGCCCGGATCGGGTCACGGGACGGTCTCGCTCTCTCTCGCAGCAGCAGTGAATATCAATAAATAGCGAGCTAAGTTACCCTATCATGCTCTCTAGCAGTGGCATATAAAGCATATATGAACTAAGCAAAGTGCCGAGTAAGGAGCGAACACGATACCTCCACGCACCAGGCGTGGGGACGACTTCCCGGCTGATCACGTGCTCCCGGAATAGTAAATACACAATAATTATAGAAAGATAAATTACTGCCCACTCCACGCAGGAAGGTAAAGGGTGACACAATGGGACCCGGCAGTAGCAGTTTCGGGTTGACGGGCCGCTTCTTGTGTTGCTTCGGTGGCACACGTACTCACGACCGTGGGACCCACGTGCTGGTCCGAGAGGCCGTGTGGGACCGGGGTGGCACCACTGTGGTGGGGACGCCTGGAAGGGCGCACCCTGGGACGGCGGTGTGCTGGTTCATCGGCCGGAGGCCGGGCGGCTCCGATCTCCACTCGCCGGAGTTGCTGGCCACGGATCTATAGTTCTTTTTTGCAGCGCGTGACCCGGCGAGATCTATCGATGCGGTCACTCCCGACGTCGAATCGACGCACAAGCGGTACCAATGGAAAGCTGACTTGAAATCATTCGATCTATGGCTAGAGAAAGAAATTTGAGTTTCCCGTTGAGGGCCGTTGTCGAATTTTCAAGCTGCTGACTCACATGATCTGAAAACTTAGGACAGAACCAAGTTTTCCTGAGAGTTGGCATTGACCGTGATGTATACCTTCGATTCAGCCTTTGGGACCTTCATGAAAGTTGTAGAGACCGAAGAGAGGAAAACGGGGATATATGTTATGCAAGATTTGGTGGAAGTTTCGATTTTGTGGGGATTTTATACTGACTCGGGGTCGATCTAGACAGCAGAAACAGATTTGAATTTGGGGAAAAAACATAATTTCTAACAATAGGTAGAGGGCTTTTGAAATTCGGAGAAACATTGTGGAGGATGGGGAAGGTGGAACGAACCTCCAATAAATTTGAGGATTCTAACAAAAATAAAAAAGGGGTCGAAAGGGGGAAGAACTAAGCTTCTGCTACACAGATCTGAAAAGGGACAGATCAGGAAGACAGAAAGACACGAAAATAGAAAAATATAAAAAGAAGGTGAAATGACAGGATACTTTTACTAGAGGTTGGGGATCAAGTGGGGAACCAACCCTGAAAATCTGAACTCTAGATCATGTCGGAGTTGGGAGTTAAAAATCCTGGAGTGAACCTCTATCCAGCAGAACAAAACCTTTGACATCACTTCAGAATCGGCTTCGCGGCGGCTCGATGGCGACACGAACGGCGGCGGCGACACCAGAGATGAAATCAGAGATAAAGGGGCTCAGGTAGAAGGGGTTCTCAACCCTGAAATGCAGAGGGAAGAAGGAGGAACCAGAGGGGAGAGGGGAGGGGCGCACCAAGCTCCAAGGCTTACACCAATATTTTCTTCTCATTAATTCATGAAAAATAGAAATACATGCCTTATATAATAAATGGAAAATGACCACTAATGCCCTAAGATATAGGGTTGGGAGGGGTATACAAGGTATAGAACTAATTAGTTCTAATAGGTTTTTCAAACAAAAATCAAAATTATCCATAAAGGGGGGGCGCCCCCTTGACCATGGGGCATGGTAGGTAGCCTCCCTTTGAAATTTTAACCGCTTTGTCCCCCCATGTGTTTAATTGACTTCAACCCTTCTAGAAGCCACCTAGGATGGTTTGACCAGTCCCACATGGCTTAGGTGGACCAATGGGGAAGGACTGGGGGCCCCCTTTGCTGGACCTACTGACAATTTGCATAAAAACCCATTAAGACTTACAATTGTGTACCCATATAACACAAGGGTATACATACAAATATAAAAGGACATAAATGCAAACAAATATGAGCGGTCTTGCTTCGATGTCCCCATCAATTCTCCCCGGGTGGGAAGAACTCGACCCCGTCGAGTAAAGGGGGTGACTGCTCGAGTAGCTCCGTCGGATCCGTCACCGTACCAAGTAACGCGAGTAGGCTCCACTCCACGTGACCGTCACCTGCTCATTCCGTATATACTCGATATGCACAAGCTGCTGTGGGAACGAGGCTACAGGTGGACACTCCGGGTGGGGCACTCTCAAATGGGAGGAGGCGGCTTGAAGACTCACTAGGAATCACTGTTGGGTCCCTGTAGGTGACGAGATCCGGGTATAGATGTAGAACCGATCCCATACTCCTCGAGCGAATCCGCTCACCTCTTAAGGGACTGACATCAACGAGCTTGCACAAGACACATGCAGACTCCTAACAAACCACAAACCGCACAAACAACAAAACACAGACACACACACATGACCCTAGGAAAACGTAGACACTCTTAGTACGACGACAATGGGACACAAACACAAGGGACATATGAAGGAAGACTCGGTAAGGATGACGGTTGTCGTCTACATACACTACGTGTAAAGAAAGACTAACCCACAACTTAATGCCATGAGTGTCGTCCCTCGTCAACCGCCTCCGGTTCGAGAAGACTCATCCTCGGGTATGAAAGTGTGGGAGGATTAGGGGACGGGTAACGAGAATGTAATCCGAAAGTCTAGAGTGAAGCACGAAAAAAATGAAGTTCGGACACTGTCTCTCGTACGCATGGCAGAAATCAAACCATACCGTGTCAACATAGGGTATCGACAGTGGTACGATAGTCACTAGTGGTTGCGCTACCGTAGGAGAGACGGGCAGAAGTGGGATGGCGGGGTCCACCGAGGACACAGTGGGCAAGATAGATAGGTCCGGAATGACCGGTGGGAGTGGGGTGACTGACAGCCCCTGTCCCTCTATTGCTCACTCTCTCACCCAAAAACATCAACGTAGTACTCCTCGACCAACTCTTGGTCATCCTCATAACTCACTAGAATGAGCCCGGGTGGGACATCCTCGGTATGTGTGTCCTATATGGTAGGGGAATGTGAAGGACACGGATTGGAGAAGTGGCTAGGGGGCACATGGTTGGGCTCTGGGGGAGGTAGTGGACATGAGTCCATAGGCGGAGCAGACTGATAGGGGTGGGTGGTTGGTGACACAAAGGTGGTCGGGTGAATGCCATCGTGAAAGACAAACTCGCCGGATAGGTGAGGTGGATATAAGGTGCAGGTCCTCCTATCCCGGTCAAAGGTCACTCTCCTCTCTTCCAACCATGATTGCCCTAATATAATGCATGGTCCTGCTAGTGTACCAATATTGCACCATACGCCATCACAATAAAAATCAGAGCCGATCATCCTTTCAAACTCGACAAAAGCAAAATCACCATCGCGGATAATCTCGCCCGTCTTGGAGAGGGACTCCACGATATCAAGAGAAACCCAATTATCCGACTCCCTATCGGTGAAACGGAGTTCCGTTGTGGACCTATTGGGTAGAGTGGCTTTAGTAATGAGATGGGTGAAACCCAAGGATCGGGCCATGATGGCATTGAATTGGGCCACAAAGGATGACCACTCGGACGTATGGTCTTGGGGAACGGCCATGGGTAGTGGACATGTAGACACACGGTGACAAGACCGGACTCTCGTGAACTAGACACGACCCTACTATGCGATGCAAAATTGGAATGCAGACTCGACTAGCAACCTAGACAAAATCAAGACTCGGTACGTGGCGGAGTTAATCGATCCGCAGATCACTCGTGCAAGTGTGCGGCCTTCCCGATAGGCGTAGCCTAACGTTCGGAAAACACCTTTTGATATACCGGGTTATTGGGATGAAATGCAACCTAGACCGACTTACTCGATGACTAGACGTAAATGACACTTTTTTTTGTTTTAGACACAAAGACTACCCTAGACTCAAACCTGGCTCTGATACCAAATTGATGTGGGACAGACACGCGACTCGACTCCAAATGGATATGCGATCCTCGGACTCTAAGCAAGCTCGCGATCGTTCCTAACGAGGGAAGCGTCGGACATGCGCGGTTGAGAAATCGGCAAAGAGCTAGGGTGGTCAACTCACAAATTCGTGCCCGGATCGGGTCACGGGACGGTCTCGCTCTCTCTCGCAGCAGCAGTGAATATCAATAAATAGCGAGCTAAGTTACCCTATCATGCTCTCTAGCAGCGGCATATAAAGCATATACGAACTAAGCAAAGTGTCGAGTAAGGAGCGAACACGATACCTCCACGCGCCTGGCATGGGGATGATTCCCGTCCGATCTCGTACTCTCGGAATAGTAAATACACAATAATTACAGCAAGACAAATTACTGCCCACTCCACGTAGGGAGGTAAAGGGCGACACAATGGGCCCCGGGAGTAGCGGTTTTGGGTTGACGAGCCGCTTCTTGTGTTGCTTCAGCGGCACACGTACTCACGACCCTGGGACCCACGTGCTGGTCCGAGGGGCCGTGTGGGACTGGGGTGGCACCACTATGGTGGGAACGCAGGGAAGGGCGCTCCCTGGGATGGCGGTGTGCCGGTTCGTCGGTCGGAGGCCGGGCGGCTCCGATCTCCACTCGTCGGAGTTGCGGGCCACGGATCTGCAGTTCTATTTTGCAGCGCGTGACCCGGCGAGATCTACTACTGCGGTCACTCCCGACGTCGGATCGACGCACAAGAGGTACCGATGGAAAGATGACTTGAGATCCTTCGATCTATGGCCGGAGAAAGAAATTTGAGTTTCCCGTTGATGGCCTTTGTCGAATGTTCAAGCTGCTGACTCACAGGATCTGAAAACTCAGGGTAGAACCAAGTTTTCCTGAGAGTTTCCGTTGATCGCGATGTAGACCTTCGATTCAGCCTTTGGGATCTTCATAAAAGTTGTAGATACCGAAGAGAGGAAAACGGGATATATGTTATGCAAGATTTGGTGGAAGTTTCAATTTTGTGGGGATTTTATACTGACTCGGGGTCGGATCTAGACAGCAGAAACAGATCTGAATTTGGGGGAAAGACACAATTTCTAACAATAGGTAAAGGGCTTTTGAAATTCGGAGAAAAATTGTGAGGATGGGGAAGGTGGAACGAACCTCCAATAAATTTGGGGATTCTAACAAAAATAAAAAAAGGGGTCGAAAGGGGGAAGAACTAAGCTTTTGCTACACAGATCTGAAAAGGGACAGATCAGGAAGACAGAAAGACACAAAAATAAAAAACTATAAAAAGAAGGTGAAATGACAGGATAATTTTATTGGAGGTTGGGGATCAAGTGGGGAACCAACCATGAAAATCAGAACTCCAGATTATGTCGGAGTTGGAAGTTAACAATCCTGGAGTGAGCCTCTATCCAGCAGAACAAAACCTTGGACATCACTTCAGAATCGACTTCGCGGAGGCTCGATGGCGGCACGAACGGCGGCGGCGACACCAGAGATGAAATCAGAGATAGAGGGGCTTAGGTAGAAGGGGTTCTCAACCCTAAAATGCAGAGGGAAGAAGGAGGAACAAGAGGGGAGAGGGGAGGGGCGCACCAAGTTCCAAGGCTTACACCAATATTTTCTTCTCATTAATTCATGAAAAATGGAAATACATGCCTTATATAATAAATGGAAAATGACCACTAATGCCCTCAGATCTAGGGTTGGGAGGGGTATACAAGGTATAGAACTAATTAGTTCTAATATGTTTTTTAAACAAAAATCAAAATTATCCATAAAGGGGGGGCGCCCCCTTGACCATGGGGCATGGTAGGTAGCCTCCCTTTGAAATTTTAACCCCTTTGTCTCCCCATGTGTTTAATTGACTTCAACCCTTCTAGAAGCCACCTAGGATGGTTTGACCAGCCCCACATGACTTAGGTGGACCAATGGGGAAGGACTGGGGGCCCCCTTTGCTGGACCTACTGACAATTTGCATAAAAACCCACTAAGACTTACAACTGTGTACCCATATAACACAAGGGTATACATATAAATATAAAAGGACATAAATGCAAACAAATATGAGCGGTCTTGCTTCGATGTCTCCATCAATTCTCCTCGGGTGGGAAGAACTCGACCCCATCGAGTAAAGGGGGTGACTGCTCGAGTAGCTCCGGCGGATCCGTCACCGTACCAAGTAACGTGGGTAGGCTCCACTCCACGTGACCGTCACCTGCTCATTCCGTATATACTCGATATGCACAAGCTACTGTGGGAAAGAGGCTAGAGGTGGACACTCCGGGTGGGGCACTCTCAAATGGGAGGAGGCGGCTCGAAGACTCACTAGGAATCACCGCTGGGTCCCTGTAGGTGACTAGATCCGGGTATAGATGTAGAACCGATCCCATACTCCTCGAGCGAATCCGCTCACCTCTTAAGGGATTGACATCAACGAGCTTGCACAAGACACATGCAGACTCCTAACAAACCACAAACCGCACAAACAACAAAACACAGACTCACACACATGACCCTAGGAAAACGTAGACACTCTTAGTACGACGACAATGGGACACAAACACAAGGGACATATGAAGGAAGACTCGGTAAGGATGACGGTTGTCGTCTACATACACTACGTGTAAAGAAAGACTAACCCACAACTTAATGCCATGAGTGTCATCCCTCGTCAACCGCCTCCGGTTTGAGAAGGCTCGTCCTCGGGTATGAAAGTGTGGGAGGATTAGGGGACGGGTGACGGGAATGTAATCCGGACGTCTAGAGTGAAGCACGACAAAAATGAAGTCCGGACACTATCTCTCGTACGCATGGCAGAAATCAAACCATACCGTGTCAACATAGGGTATCGACAGTGGTACGATAGTCACTAGTGGCTGCGCTACCGTAGAAGAGACGGGCAGAAGTGGGATGGCGGGGTCCACCGAGGGCAAAGTGGGCAAGATAGATAGGTCCGGGATGACCGGTGGGAGTGGGGTGACTGACAGCCCCTGTCCCTCTATTGGCTCACTCTCTCACCCAAAAATATCAGCGTAGTACTCCTCGACCAACTCTTGGTCATCCTCATAACTCACTAGAATGAGCCCGGGTGGGACATCCTCGGTATGTGTGTCCTCTATGGTAGAAGAATGTGAAGGACACGGATTGGAGAAGTGGCTAGGGGCCACATGGTTGGGCTCCGGGGGAGGTAGTGGACATGAGTCTGTAGGCGGAGCAGACTGATAGGGGTGGGTGGTTGGTAACACAAAGGTGGTCGGGTGAATGCCGTCGTGAAAGACAAACTCGCCGGGTAGGTGAGGTGGATATAAGGTGCAGGTTCTCATATCTCGGTCAAAGGTCGCTCTCCTCTATTCCAACCATGATTGCCCTAAAATAATGCATGGTCCTGCTAGTGTACCAATATTGCACCATGCGTCATCACAATAAAAATTGGAGCCGATCATCCTTTCGAACTCGACAAAAGCAAAATCACCATCGCGGATAATCTAGCCCGTCTTGGAGAGGGCCTCCACGATATCAAGAGAAACCCAATTATCCGATTCCCTATCGGTGAAAGGGAGTTCCGTTGTGGACCTATTGGGTGGAGTGGCTTTAGTAATGAGATGGGTGAAACCCAAGGATCGGGCCATGATGGCATTGAATTGGGCTACAAAGGATGACCACTCGGACGTATGGTCTTGGGGAACAGCCATGGGTAGTGGACATGTAGACACACGGTGACAAGACCGGACTCTCGTGAACTAGACGCAACCCTACTATGCGATGCAAAATTGGAATGCAGACTCGACTAGCAACCTAGACACAACCAAGACTTGGTACGTGGCGGAGTTAATCGATCCGCAGATCACTCGTGCAAGTGTGCGGCCTTCCCGATAGGCGTAGCCTAACGTTCGGATAACACCTTTTGATATACCAAGTTATTGGGATGAAATGCAACCTAGACCGACTTACACGATGACTAGACGTAAATGACACTTTTTTTGTTTTATACACAAAGACTACCCTAGACTCAAACCTGACTCTGATACCAAATTGATGTGGGACGGACACGCGACTCGACTCCAAATGGATATGCGATCCTCGGACTCTAAGCAAGCTCGCGATCGTCCCTAATGAGGGAAGCGTCGGACGTGCACGGTTGAGAAACCGGCAAAGAGCTAGGGTGGTCAACTCACAAATTCGTGCCCAGATCGGGTCACGGGACGGTCTCGCTCTCTCTCGCCGCAGCAGTGAATATAAATAAATAGCGAGCTAAGTTACCGTATCATGCTATCTAGCAGCGACATATAAAGCATATACGAACTATGCAAAGTGTCTAGTAAGGAGCGAACACGATACCTCCACGCGCCTGGCATGGGGACGACTTCCCGTCCGATCTCGTACTCCCGGAATAGTAAATATACAATAATTACAGCAAGACAAATTACTTCCCATTCCACGCAGGGAGGTAAAGGGCGACACAATGGGACCCGGGAGTAGCGGTTTTGGGTTGACGGGCCGCTTCTAGTGTTGCTTCGGCGGCACACGTACTCACGACCCTGGGACCCACGTGCTGGTCCGAGGGGCCGTGTGGGACTGGGGTGGCACCTCTATGGTGGGAATGCCTGGAAGGGCGCTCCCTGGGACGGCGGTGTGCTGGTTCGCCGGCCGGAGGCCGGGCGGCTCCGATCTCCACTCGTCAGAGTTGCTGGCCACGGATCTGTAGTTCTATTTTACAGCGCGTGACCCGCCGAGATCTACTGCTGCGGTCACTCCCGATGTCGGATCGACGCACAAGAGGTACCGATGGAAAGCGGATTTGAGATCCTTCGATCTATGGCCGGAGAAAGAAATTTGAGTTTACCGTTGATGGCCTTTGTCGAATGTTCAAGCTGCTGACTCACAGGATCTGAAAACTCAGGGCAGAACCAAGTTTTCCTGAGAGTTGGCATTGATCGTGATGTAGACCTTCGATTCAGCCTTTGGAATCTTCATAAAAGTTGTAGAGACCGAAGAGAGGAAAACGGGGATATATGCTATGCAAGATTTGGTGGAAGTTTCGATTTTGTGGGGATTTTATACTGACTCGGGGTCGGATCTAGACAGCAGAAACAGATCTGAATTTGGGGGAAAGACACAATTTCTAACAATAGGTAGAGGGATTTTGAAATTCGAAGAAAAATTGTGTAGGATGGGGAAGGTGGAACGAACCTCCAATAAATTTGGGGATTCTAACAAAAATAAAAAAGGGGGTCGAAAGGGGGAAGAACTAAGCTTCTGCTACACAGATTGGAAAAGGGACAGATCAGGAAGACAGAAAGACACAAAAATATAAAAATATAAAAAGAAGGTGAAATGACAGGATAATTTTATTGGATGTTGGGGATCAAGTGGGGAACCAACCCTGAAAATCTGAACTCCAGATGATGTCGGAGTTGGGAGTTAAAAATCCTGGAGTGAACCTCTATCCAGCAGAACAAAACCTTGGACAGCACTTCAGAATCGGCTTCGCGGCGGCTCGATGGCGGCACGAACGGCGGCGGCGACACCAGAGATGAAATCAGAGATAGAGGGGCTCAGGTAGAAGGGGTTCTCAACCCTGAAATGTGGAGGGAAGTAGGAGGCATCAGAGGGGAGAGGGGAGGGGCGCACCAAGCTCCAAGGCTTACACCAATATTTTCTTCTCATTAATTCATGAAAAATGGAAATACATGCCTTATATAATAAATGGAAAATGGCCACTAATGCCCTCAGATCTAGAGTTGGGAGGGGTATACAAGGTATAGAACTAATTAGTTCTAATAGGTTTTTTAAACAAAAATCAAAATTATCCATAAAGTGGGGGCGCCCCCTTGACCATGGGGCATGGTAGGTAGCCTCCCTTTGAAATTTTAACCCCTTTGTCCCCCCATGTGTTTAATTGACTTCAACCCTTCTAGAAGCCACCTAGGATGGTTTGACCAGCCCCACATGGCTTAGGTGGACCAATGGGGAAGGATTGGGGGCCCCCTTTGCTGGACCTACTGACAATTTACATAAAAACCCACTAAGACTTACAATTATCTACTCATATAACACAAGGGTATACATACAAATATAAAAGGATATAAATGCAAACAAATATGAGCGGTCTTGCTTCGATGTCCCCATCAGTCTCTGGCATACAGCGGGCGAGATGTTTGGCTACATTGCATCAATGTGATCGAGCCGCTACATTATCGCCTGATCCTGAGGACACGAGGACTTCATCAACCGGAGGTGACGTTCCCCCGTAGAGATGATGAGAGCCCGGGCAAATCTTCAAAGGGCATTAGCGGAGACATGGATTGGTGCGCCCGGAAGGCAAAATATGTGCATGATTGGAACAAGAGAGGCCGGGCGGTGAAAGACCGGGCGGACAGCGACGAGGCCTACCTCAAGGCTTACTCGCATCGGTACGGCGACCAGGTGTTCAGAGGCACCCGACGACCGGTATGAACTTCTAAACTCAAAACTCTGTCTATTAAACTTCTATATGCACTGACATTGCTTTCTAAATGCAGCTAGACCCACAGGGACGCATAGCCGTGTTGCATCCCTATGGTTTTGATGATGTCTCACACTATAAATCAATCTTCTATCTCTAGATTTATGCTGTTTCATCATGTGAGTGAGTACAGTTCATATGGTTGTCAGATAAGCATGCTATCTTGATTCTGTCTACACTCTGCTTAGTTAATATGGACAGTAGTGGGTTGACTCATCAGCAAGGGTGGGTCGACACATCAGAACATTGATAGTCTGGGTACCAAAGTCTATACACCAGCTTGATCTATTTAGTCTGTACATTGGCATAACTTCTTCAAGTCTGTTCATCGGGCACCTTCTAACTGAAGTCTATACACTGGTCCTAATATTCTAAGTCTGAACACTGCCCGACCAGTTAAGTCAGCACATTGCCAAAGATAGTACAGCTTAACTCTATACATCCTTCCAAGCTTCAACTCTATACACTGGAGTGTCAAGCTTCATGTCTATACACTGGTTGCTGCATTCTCATGAAGTCTGCACATCCGATAGTGTAAGTCTATACATCGACCAGTGTCTTGCTTGCATAGTCTGTACAACGCCTGCTTCACACACTCAAGTCTACACATTGCATGTCAGCAGGCTCGCACACACTAAAGTTCATACATTGCACAATGTCTGAACATTAGTTCAGAGATAGCTTCAGCCAAGTCTATACATCGACTGGCAGTCTTCATGCTAAGTATATACACTCCTTGAGTCCAAGTCTGTACAGCGTCCGTTGTCTAGAATTCTTGAAGTCTGTACATCGGACTACTTCTTTTGAAGTCTATACATTGGCTCGTTCACTTTTGCAAAGTCTGTACATTAGACTGTGGCAAAGTCTATACATTCAGTTCCTTGGGCGAAGTCTATACATCGCTAAGTCTGCACATTGTCTTCAGCTCAAGCGTTCAAAGCCAAGTCTATACAACGCCAAGTCAATACATTGAATTGTTCTCCAAGTCTATACACTGGACTTTGGTTCACCAAGTCTGTACATTCCATATCATTTCCTACGCTTGGCGAAGTCCTTACATTCATACATTTCCCTACGCATTCACAACCAGAAAAAGCGGGATTTCAGACGGACGTTATCCGTCTCAAATCCGTCTGAAAATCCGTCGCAACACATATTTGTAACGGATTTCCGACGGATTTAAGACCGAACTCGACCGTCTGAAATTCTTAGTCACAAATTTGTGACAGTTAACTTTTCGGTCTGAAATTCCGTCTGAAATTAAGACACAAATAATTTCGGTCATAAATTCCGTCTAAATCTCACACGATAAAATTTCCGTATGTAATTATCAGTCTGAAATTTCCGTCTGTATTTCATACGGTTTTTAAGACGGATTTATTATCCGTTGTAAATACCGTCCGTAATCCGTCTGAAATATTGTCTAAAATCCGTCTCTATTTCTGTCGGATATTACGACGGATTACTTTGTCGTCGTAACTTCCAACGACGGTTCCATATGTTGTTCGTCCTAAATCCGTCGGTGTTTAAAACGTAATTCACGACGGATATAAATTCCGTCTGAAATTACCGTCTCTATTACAAACGTCATTTCAGACGGATTATAAATCCGTCTGAAAAAAAAATATTTTTTTTTTAAAATTTAAGTTTATTTATCTAATAAACCTGTTAAAAAAAATTATTGGAACTAACCACAAAAAAAAACTCAACATCAACATACCCAAATAAATAAACACCACCGAAAAAATCTCAACATAACATAGATGTTCAAATAAATAAACACCACCAATAAAAAAATTCAACACCATGCTGACAAAATAAATACAAAGAAAAACACATTAACCCTACTGATCCATCTGAATAACATAAAACAAATATCATTAAACATCAAGAAATATCTGGTACATCGTCAATATCCTCATCATCCATATCGTCACTGCCCTGCTCATCTCCTCTGTCGCTGCCCGCAGAAGGATCCCCCTACATTAAAAAAATAATAACATTCATTCATAGATAAAAAAATTAGTGCGAAGAAATGAGCATAAATATAAATCAAACATATCAAATTGATAACTGCAGATTTTATAGATCAACTACTAGCTTGAAACAATATTTAGACCCCCGGACCTGACCTGGGAGTTCATTTAAGCTAAGTTTATTTTAAAACTGAACTTTGAGTGCCGAGCCCAAACCGGACATCCGATTTGGATTCCGTCAGTTCTGACAAGTCACTTTCATCTCCCCGATCGCGTTGGAATGATCGGCACGGCCGTCCGACCGGTATTTCCAATTTTAGACCCCCGGACCCGACCTGGTAGTTCATTTAAACTAAGTGTATTTTAAAACTGAGCTTTGAGCGCCGAGCTCAAACCGGACATCCGATTTGGATTCCGTCAGTTCTGACAAGTCACTTTCATCTCCCCAGTCGCGTTGGAATGATCGGCACCGCCGTGCGACTTGTATTTCCAATTTTAGACCCCCGGACCCGACCTGGTAGTTCATTTAAACTAAGTGTATTTTAAAACTGAACTTTGAGCGCCGAGCTCAAACCGGACATCCGATTTAGATTCCGTCAGTTCTGACAAGTCACTTTCATCTCCCCGGTCGCGTTGGAATGATCGGCACGGCCGTCCGATCGGTATTTCCAATTTTAGACCCCCGGACCCGACCTGGTAGTTCATTTAAACTAAGTGTATTTTAAAACTGAACTTTTAGCGCCGAGCTCAAACCGGGCATCCGATTTAGATTCCGTCAGTTCTGACAAGTCACTTTCATCTCCCCGGTTGTGTTGGAATGATCGGCATGGCCGTCTGACTTGTATTTCAAGTTTTTGACCCCCAGACCTGACCTGGGAGTTCATTTAAGCTAAGTTTATTTTAAAACTGAACTTTGAGTGCCGAGCTCAAACCGGACATCCGATTTAGATTCCGTCAGTTCTGACAAGTCACTTTCATCTCCCCGGTCGCGTTGGAATGATCGGCACGGCCGTCCGACCGGTATTTCCAATTTTAGACCCCCGGACCCGACCTGGTAGTTCATTTAAACTAAGTATATTTTAAAACTGAACTTTGAGCGCCGAGCTCAAACCGGGCATCCGATTTGGATTTCGTCAGTTCTGACAAGTCACTTTCATCTCCCCGGTCGCGTTGGAATGATCGGCACGGCCGTCCGACCGGTATTTCCAATTTTAGACCCCCGGACCCGACCTGGTAGTTCATTTAAACTAAGTGTATTTTAAAACTGAACTTTTAGCGCCGAGCTCAAACCGGACATCCGATTTGGATTCCGTCAGTTCTGACAAGTCACTTTCATCTCCCCGGTCGCGTTGGAATGATCGGCACGGCCGTCCGACCGGTATTTCCAATTTTAGACCCCCGGACCCGACCTGGTAGTTCATTTAAACTAAGTGTATTTTAAAACTGAACTTTTAGCGCCGAGCTCAAACCGGGCATCCGATTCGGATTCCGTCAGTTCTGACAAGTCACTTTCATCTCCCCGGTTGTGTTGGAATGATCGGCACGGCCGTCCGACTTGTATTTCAAGTTTTTGACCCCCGGACCTGACCTGGGAGTTCATTTAAGCTAAGTTTATTTTAAAACTGAACTTTTAGCGCCGAGCTCAAACCGGACATCCGATTTGGATTCCGCCAGTTCTGACAAGTCACTTTCATCTCCCCGGCTGTGTTGGAATGATCGGCACGGCCGTCCGACTTGTATTTCCAATTTTAGACCCTCGGACCCGACCTTGTAGTTCATTTAAACTAAGTGTATTTTAAAACTGAACTTTTAGCGCCGAGCTCAAACCGGACATCCGATTTAGATTCCGCCAGTTCTGACAAGTCACTTTCATCTCTCCGGTTGTGTTGGAATGATCGGCACGGCCGTCCGACTTGTATTTCAAGTTTTTGACCCCCGGACCTGACCTGGGAGTTCATTTAAGCTAAGTTTATTTTAAAACTGAACTTTGAGTGTCGAGCTCAAACCGGACATCCGATTTGGATTCCGTCAGTTCTGACAAGTCACTTTCATCTCCCCGGTCGCATTGGAATGATCGGCATGGCCGTCCGACTTGTATTTCCAATTTTAGACCCCCGGACCGGACCTGGTAGTTCATTTAAACTAAGTGTATTTTAAAACTGAACTTTGAGCGCCGAGCTCAAATCGGGCATCCGATTTGGATTCCGTCAGTTCTGACAAGTCACTTTCATCTCCCCGGTCGCGTTGGAATGATCGGCACGGCCGTCCGACTGGTATTTCCAATTTTAGACCCCCGGACCCGACCTGGTAGTTCATTTAAACTAAGTGTATTTTAAAACTGAACTTTTAGCGCCGAGCTCAAACCGGACATCCGATTTAGATTCCGTTAGTTCTGACAAGTCACTTTCATCTCCCCGGTCGCGTTGGAATGATCGGCACGGCCGTCCGACTTGTATTTCCAATTTTAGACCCCCGGACCCGACCTGGTAGTTCATTTAAACTAAGTGTATTTTAAAACTGAACTTTGAGCGCCGAGCTCAAACCGGGCATCCGATTTGGATTCCGTCAGTTCTGACAAGTCACTTTCATCTCCCCGGTCGCGTTAGAATGATCGGCACGGCCGTCCGACTGGTATTTCCAATTTTAGACCCCCGGACCCGACCTGGTAGTTCATTTAAACTAAGTGTATTTTAAAACTGAACTTTTAGCGCCGAGCTCAAACCGGACATCCGATTTGGATTTCGTCAGTTCTGACAAGTCACTTTCATCTCCCCGGTCGCGTTGGAATGATCGGCATGGCCGTCTGACTTGTATTTCCAATTTTAGACCCCCGGACCCGACCTGGTAGTTCATTTAAACTAAGTGTATTTTAAAACTAAACTTTGAGCGCCGAGCTCAAACCGGGCATCCGATTTGGATTCCGTCAGTTCTGACAAGTCACTTTCATCTCCCCGGTCGCGTTGGAATGATCGGCACGGCCGTCCGATCGGTATTTCTAATTTTAGACCCCCGGACCCGACCTGGTAGTTCATTTAAACTAAGTGTATTTTAAAACTGAACTTTTAGCGCCGAGCTCAAACCGGACATCCGATTTGGATTCTGTCAGTTCTGACAAGTCACTTTCATCTCCCCGGTCGCGTTGGAATGATCGGCACGGCCGTCCGACCGGTATTTCCAATTTTAGACCCCCGGACCCGACCTGGTAGTTCATTTAAACTAAGTGTATTTTAAAACTGAACTTTGAGCGCCGAGCTCAAACCGGACATCCGATTTGGATTCCGCCAGTTCTGAGAAGTCACTTTCATCTCCCCGGCTGTGTTGGAATGATCGGCACGGCCGTCCGACTTGTATTTCCAATTTTAGACCCTCGGACCCGACCTGGTAGTTCATTTAAACTAAGTGTATTTTAAAACTGAACTTTTAGCGCCGAGCTCAAACCGGACATCCGATTTAGATTCCGCCAGTTCTAACAAGTCACTTTCATCTCCCCGGTTGTGTTGGAATTGCATTCTGCTCAAACGTTCAAAGCCTCAAAGTCTGTACAGCGTGAAGTCTATACATTAGCTCAGGGGCTCTCAAGTCTGTACATTGAACTGCTCTTCAAAGTCTGTACAGAGGCTTCGAATTAACAAGTCTGTACATCGGCTTCATTCGCTCAAGTCCATACATCCACAGTGGTTCTTCAAGTCTATACATCCACAGTGGTTCATCAAGTCTATACATTCTCAGTGGTACTTCCATGTATGTACAACGCTGAAGCCTTCACAAATCTGTACACTGCTTGAGCCTCACCAAGTCTGTACATCGCTTCAAGCGATTCAAATCTATACAGACTGCCTTCACATTCAGAGTCTGTACATCGGTCCTACAGCCGATCGTCTCATTCAAAACTTTGCAAGTCTGTACAGTCGAGTGTCTCATGCATCGTCTCACTCTGGCAAAGTATATACACTGGCTCAAGCTTGTCGAAGTCTATACATCTCCGTTGGGCATCAAGTCTACACACTGCTCACAGTCTTATTAAGAGTCTCACACTGGTTCCAAGTCTGTACACTGGTTAGGCTTCGTGAAGTCTACACAGTGGCTGAGCTTTGTTAAGTATACACATTGGTATGGCTCATTTGCATTGTTCATCACATGTCTATACACTGCCTTTCATGAGCTTATCCATTAAGTCTATACATTGCTTTGAATAGCCCTGAACTAACTAAGTCTATACACTGAGTACGCTGAAGACCTCCAAGTATATACATTCTCACATGACACACACTTGGTTAACTATTGTTTCAAGTCTATACACTCTCTCACGTTGTACACACTTACTCAGTTGATGTTTCTGAAGTATATACATTCTTGTTAATAGCCTGAACTGACTAAGTATATACATTTCTTCTATCTCTATCTACAGGCAATTCAGGCTGATGATTGGGCACGTGAATCGAGGTGGGCACCTGGCACGTGATCCAAGAAACCAGGAACATGACACGTGGATGGCAACCTAGTCAGGATGTTGCCATGTGGTCGAAATTCAAATGATCTGGCAAAAAGTTCATGAGCGGGAACCTGGCAGCCACACGCCCAATATCTGCTATAAATATAGAGCTTCGTCCTTCAGTAGAAGCTTGATCGTGAAAAGAAAAAAAGGCAGAAGGCATTTCTGTGTGAGGTTGCACGATCCAGAAAGAAGAAAGAGCAGAGAGTCCTATATTGTCCAGATCTGAGAGGAGTTTGTTCGAGAGAGAGAGCAGTGTCTATGGTTTGATGAATTGCTTCCTTTGAAGCTACATTTGTATTGGTTTTCAGAACCGACTGCTTCTTCGTTGTCTTTGTTTCTATTTCGTTTCCTTTTATTTTGTTCATTCTTCTGATTCGAATTGGTTTCCCTCCAGTGTGTGGAGGAAGGGAGAGGTATCTCCGGTTCTGTTCTAGTTGGTAGCTAGAATAGGTTTCAAGTTCTGTGGGTAGCAGAGCTTGGTTGAGGGATTTGTCTCCCTTGGTTGTTCAAGCTGTGTGGCAGCATGTTGTTCGCAGACTGAGTCTGCAGTGTTCTAGCATCGTCTAGTGGAATCCTCATTCTAGTTGGAGTGAGGGGTGGATGTAGATTGCGGACTGCAATCGAACCACCTAAATATCGAGTGCCTTTTCTATGATTTGCTGTTATTATCTGCACTCTCCATCTGCTTGTCTCTTTGCTTCCATGTGATGAGCTCTTCATTCTCATTCACGTATACTGTCTTGTTTAGTGACTGCATTTGCATTTCTCTGTGTGCGGGTTCAGGAGGGGCGTAAGCAATAGACTTAATTTTTTGCCTAAGTTTTTACAAATTGGGAGTGATCTATTCATCCCCCCCCTTCTATATCACTCTTTCTGCGCTAACAATTGGTATCAGAGTAGGTTTACGCCATGTGGACGAACGGTCAAGGAAATGCTAGTGGTCCCAGAACCTTCATGGCCGAAGGTCAATCCATTAGTCGCCCTCCGTATTTTGATGGTAGTAACTATCTCTTTTGGAAGAACAGGATGGAAGTGTTCATCAGGGCTCAGAGCCATATACTGTGGAGAGTAATTACGGTGGGGCCATATGATCTGCCACCAAACGAGGACGCTTGGACAGATGACCATGTCAAGCTCTCCTCACTCAACTGGACGGCGCTGAATATCATCCAGTGTGTTGTTCATCCAGAGGAGTATGCCCGTATCTCTGCCTACAAGACTGCCAAGCGAATGTGGGATGAGCTGCAATTGATCTATGAAGGTACAGCTCAAGTGAAAGCCTCAAAGGTAAACCTCTACACTTCTAAGTATGAAATGTTTAAGATGAATGCAGACGAGAATATAATTGAAATGTATGCCATGTTGTCTTTGATCATAAATACTCTTAAAGGGCTAGGGAAGGATCTTGCTGAGGCAGATATACTCAGGAAAATCCTTAGATCTTTATCCCCGGCATGGCACACTAAGGCCATTGTGATTGAGGAGTCAAAAGATCTGACTATCTTGACTGTGAATGAACTCATAGGATCCCTTATGACCTATGAGATGAATTTCCAAGGAGGTGGAGAAGGAAGTGAGAGGAAGGGAAAAAATGTGGCTCTAAGGGCATCCCGCAACAAGGGTAGCAACAGCGGGAGCAGCAGCAGTAGCCCCGAGTCTGAGTCCGAGCTTGAAGGTTTTTCAAATCTTGACCAGGAGGAGCAGGCAATGCTCACTAGACAGTTCAAAAAAATTTTGAAGAAAAAGGGAAAGACCTTTAGGAAGAAGAAACCACACTCTTTCAACAAGAGTGCTGAATTTACTAGTTACAGGGATAGAAATCCTAAGAGACTGACTTGTTTTAATTGTATCAAACAGGGACATATGAAAGGCGAATGCCCAGACCTCCAAAAGAAGGGTCCCTATCTTCAGAAGAAAAACATAAAGGTGCAGAAGAAGAAGAAGCCACAGGCGATGGTCTGCACATGGAGCGAGGAAGAAGAAGACCCCGAAGAAGCTTCCTCAGAAGAATATGAAGATGGAATTTGCCTTATGGCAAACAGTGAAGAGGAGGTAATAAATGTTTTTGAAAATTTCTCAATTGATGACTGTGTAGATCCTAATTAGAAATCCACTTAATGAAAATTAATTAATATGCAATAATCAATAATGGAGATGAAACATGCACGAGGTGCACAAGGGGAGTGTTGTGATCGCCAGAGACACGAGGCCTCAAAAGATATAACAAATAATAAACATGGAGGGATCGCGAAAAATACCTTTGAAAACGCAGGGAT
This sequence comes from Amorphophallus konjac, assembly GCA_022559845.1. Classification (NCBI taxonomy): domain Eukaryota; kingdom Viridiplantae; phylum Streptophyta; class Magnoliopsida; order Alismatales; family Araceae; genus Amorphophallus; species Amorphophallus konjac. Next base: position 124,101,516 of record CM040121.1, read on the forward strand.
GTGAGTGCTCCTTTCTCTTCTAGATCGGCCGGCCGATGAAGAGAGTTCTTCCTTTGATTACCCTTGCAAGAAAAGACAAACACCCAATAAAGATAGGAATTAGAACATGGTGAGTGTAGCATCAAATCCTAAATAAAAAAAAACATGAGCATGAAAATATGGTGAAGAACACACCTTAAGGGTGGTTAGCCCTTAAACCCCTATGCAAAGAGGGTGTGGGAGATGAATGATATGAATGTATGAAGATGCAAATACTAAAAGAAGATATGTGCAAGTGTTGCACTGTTGGAAAGACTCAACGCGGTGGAGTTGAAAGAGCATATAAACACATGAACATGCGTGCATGCATATGAACCGATGATAACAATGAAAGCAAAAAGAATAAATATAAGAAGATGAGCCTGTGCGTTGGCTTGGATTGATCGTTTGGGAGGGAGTCTTTCAAAGGATGAAGGAGTTAACGTGAAGAGCCCCCCTCCTTCGCCAATGCAGCAACGTCCTGTGAAGAAAAGAAAAAGAAAAAAAGAAAACAGAAGAAGAACCGAGGAGAAAAGAAGAAAACAAAAACAACGGGGGAAGGAGCCTCCGGAATCCAACCGATTAACAGAGCTAGGAAGCTCTATTAATAAGATAGAAAAGAGATAAGAAGGAAAGAGTCCAAAGGAGGAAGAGATAAGAACGGGCAAGAGCCCAAAATAGGGGAGGATTAGACTGGGCCAGAGCCCAAACGAAGCAGTGACTCTCTCGGGAAAGGCTGCATCCGTTCGGAACACAAAAATGAAACACGACCTGGACAAAGGCGTCAATTCAAGAATTGACGACCTGCCAGAGAGCGTCTTTTAAAAACATGACTTAGATTAGGGCGTTAATTCAAAAATCAAATTTTAGAATTTATTTGAAAATTATGAAACACGTCTGAGTCAAAGGCGTTAATTAAAACGCGCCCTAACCAAGGACGTTAATTCAAAATATTCAAAATAGGGCCATTTTTCATTTCTCAATATTATTTTTCCATTTTTTAGGTGGAGGTGCATCTCATCGCCCTGATTCCAACGATTATTTTTGCGAATTTTTCTGACACCCGGAAGGCCACCAAATCACCCCTAGAAGGGGGTTAAAAATAATATAAAAAAATCAATTTGAAAAAGTGACGACCGTGTATAGGGCGTGAATTTGATTTTTCGATTTTTTTATTCTTTTCAAATTAGAAATAACGTCCATGGTAAAGTCGTTAATTCCCAAAAAATTCTGAAAAATTCTCAAAAAAATCCAAAAAAATAGAAAATGAGTGGAATTGACGCCCTCACTATATGTCGTCAATTTTTTAAGAAACGCCCAAGCCTAAGTCGTTATTTAAAAGACGCCCCACATAAAGTCGTTATTTCAGAAAAATAGGAGAAAAATGCCCAGAAAATCTAGAAAAATCCAGAAAAATAGGGAAAAATAGGAAAAGAGAGAAAAAAGGGAGAAATCCAAGAAAATTGAGAAAAATCACTCAAATAGAACTAATTTGAGGGTCAAATTGGGGCATTACAAGGTAATATGAGATATACTCACAGTAACGTCAATTTTGGCGTGTCTACAGCTGCCCCGCCTTGGCGTCTGCTTTGCAAGGGAGTAGAGCAAACTGAAAAGTAGATGTCAAGGTGTGATGAGACACGCAATCAACATCACTTGATGAGAATTGAAATCAAAAGTTCGAGATGAAGCAATCTCGGGAAATCCAACGAAATCAACAATGTTTGGATAAAATGGGGAGTGTGCACGCGGTGCACGAAGGAGATAAAACAAAGTGATCAACTCCCAGCGCGGTGGAAGTACCCCAGGTCACAAACCTGTAGGTTTCACCATTGGGGAGCGGTTACCAGCCAATGTGGACATGCTGCAGCCAAGGTGGATCAAAGGGAAAAGATTGAAATAAGATGATAAAAAAAATCCAAACAAGGAGCTTTCGGAAAACAACCCAACAGCAACAAAACGAACTGAGGATTCAATTTGGCAATGAAAATCTCATATCTTGGAAATTAGTGATCAATTCGACTCCCAAATAGCTCATCAGAATGATTTTTCAACAATTGTTTCAAATTCCTACATGAATGCATGCTGAGTTTAAAGGGAAAAATAAATCAAATGAAAATATACTATAATCAAGGATAATATTGCTAAACTGCCCAGACTGAGTCAAGAAACCAATTCTGCGAGCCGATACTAAGCCGAAGCCCGTTTATCCACGCACCAACTCGCAAAAAGGGAACCATCGTCCCCAGCCTTGGACGGCTCAACGGCCTATCCGTGTGACTAAGACTCCTCTAGAATCATCATTGTTTTTGATGAAGGGGAACTCAAATCCCAGATTTATCAAAGCCACAAGGTCCTTGATATAATCTAGTAGCGTATGTAACATATAGTAAAAATACATACAGGGAGAGATGGTGGAGCAATAAGTATGGGAACTGAGAAATGAGCTGCAAGCACCGTGGGACTTTGAGTGATGATGCCCTGTCGGCGGGACCAAGAGCTTCTTATCCTGCGCTCAAAATTTCATTAGCCAAGATATAACAAGCAATGAATAAGGCATTTAATCATAGCATGCATAGCATGAATCAATAGCATGTCACAACATAGTAACCATTATGAGTTGAATCATGATATTGCAAAGCATCATTGTTTGTTATTTTGTCATGAGGATGCCAATCTGGCTAATCAAGTTTTGGAGTTGAATGATCAAGATCTGATAATACCCATCGGCAGAATTGATCCAGAGAAATTAGCAGGAGTTGATTGAAAGATCTGGAGACGAATAATTAGAATGATAATCAGGAGATATAACCAAAATGATATAAGGAGGTGATAACCAAAAATGCCCAGGGTGGCATGTCATGAGAATATCGGGAGAATCAATAGATTGATAGCAATGAGTGGAGATAGGACTCATCCCGTGCTTTTGGTCTCTGCAAAGCTGTTCCTGCAAAAGCACCATCATAAAAATATAATGCAATTTTTTTTTGATTTTGAAATATGCAGGTTTTTATGAGTTTTGAAAAAGATATTCAAATTTTTATGAATTTTATCAATATGCAAATTTTTGTGGGTTTTAGGAAAAGATATTCAAATTTTTATGAAGTTTTGAGAAAGATATTCAAATTTTTATGGATTTTAGACAAGAAATATTCAATTTTTTATTTGATTTTGGTTAGACATTGCTAAAGCAGCATCAAAGGGTGTCTTAAACCACTGGCTAGGGGTCCTTGTTCCTTCCCTTTTCGCTAAAACTGCCCAAAGCTGGACGTGCATTGAAAGTGGCATCCTATAACCGACCGTCTATGGTCAACGGTGCCACTACCAAGGCCATACCCGAGAAACATTCGGTCTTGGAGGGAGAAGAGAAGAATAATTGAGGATAAACTTTGTGCAGGATGGGAGATGTCGGGACTTGAATTCCTTCCAAGGTGTTCCCTTCAAAGGGGTAGTCTGTTGTGCCGGGGCTTTGTGCCTTCGATTTTTAGACCCTTGACATGCATACGATCAAGGTTTTCCCTGCGGGGACTTTGCCACTCTTGACATGCCATAATTCATAATTTTGAATTTATTGAAATCTTGACTTGATTTTCATAATAGCCCTTTTGGCGAGATGTATATCATGAAATTCATATTGATTTTGGGTCAAGACTGCCCCTATTTGAGACTCCTCTCGTATTGGGGATTACCAAGCTTGGTCATCTCATCCGTCAATCTCTTGCCCCTACATTCGGCCGAGTGAAGAAGAGAAAAGACTTTCAGATATACTCATGGCATGGCCAAGGTAGCAACGGTGTTTAACCAAAGAAGCCAGCTAAGGACGCCGTGAAGTGTGTGGAATGCTCAGCTAAGGGTTGCTCTTAACAAGCGGGGAGAGAATGTCGAATTCCCAGCGCGGGGTTCTTATTAACCAAAAGTGCTGCAAAAGTAAGCCTAAAGACTCTTTTTTAAACAAATGATTCAACAAAAGCCTAAGATAAAGGTTTAAAACACCACTCTTAATCTTGTTAAGAAGCACTTCATCTTGAAAATCATGCGTGAAGTAATGAGGGAATGATATCATAAAAATACATACTTACGCCAATATGTTACCTTGCAACCTTTGTAGAAGTAGCTGCTGCGAGAGGTTGATCATCGTGGGATAGTCCTCTTTGGCAGTCAAAAGGATTGGCAGCAAAAGATTGAAAGTGGCTTAACAAGAAGGAGTGGTGCCAAGACCAGACTCGGACGAATAAGGAGAAAAGGGAAGAGAGGCGAGGGCTAGAACTCCCTCACTAAGGCGCGGAGACCCTGATCACATGGAACAGTCTACAGAAGAAGCGGAGAATTAGAAGGAGGAGTGAGGACTAAAGCCTCGGAAGCAGTGGAAGAAAGGGCAGATGCCCAAGACAGTGGATGTGGAAGAAGTTGGGTCGGACCCAGAATCAGGAGGAATTAGAAGAAGAAATTGATAGATGGAAAGAGGCGGATCTGGAGGGTCCGGAGGCAGAGGAGAATCAGGATAGGAGGAATCTGGAGGCTCCGGAGGAATATTGAAAGAAGGGATGCGATGCCCTGGGGAGAAATAGGGAAAAAGATGATGGAAAAGGAAGAAGAAAATGAAGGATGTGATGTCCCGGAAGAACAGAAAGATGAACTGGAAGAAAGACGGAGGGTCCGGAGGTTCCGGAGGAAGCAAATCAGGAAGGAGAAGATGGAAAGGGGCGTCGTGCCCGGGGAAAAGATAGAGAGAATCAGATGGAGAATCCGGAGGTTCTGGAGAAAGAAAATGGAAAGGGGCGCGATGCCCGAGAGATAAGTCCGGAGGTTCAGGAGGGAGAAAATGGAAAGGGGCGCGATGCCCGAGGGAAAGGTATGAAAGATCCGGAGACTCCGGAAGAATAAAGTGGAAAGGGGCGTGATGCCCTTGGGGAAAGTCCGGAGGTTCCGGAGGAAGCATATAGAAAGGGGCGCGATGCCCTAGGAAAAGACGGAGACAATCAGGTGGAGAATCCGGAGGTTCCGGAGGGAGGAGGTGGAAAGGGGCGTGATGCCCTGGAAAATGATAGAGAGAATAAGACGGAGAATCCGGAGGTTCTGGAGAAAGAAAATGGAAAGTGGCGCGATGCCCGAGGGGAAAGTCCGGAGGTTCCGGAGGGATGGAATCAGAAAGGGCGCGATGCCTAAAGAGGAGGAATAAGACTCCTGGAGGTTCCAGGGAAATAGCAGGAAAGGGTACGCGATGCCCCAAGGAGAGTGGACAAAAAGATGAATATGAATAAGATGGGAAATGCGGAATATCCGGCGGTACCGGAAGGCGGGGAAGATACGGGTTTGGAAACCCGTGAAGCAGGAGGTGCAAATGCATGCAATGGGATGGATGCAATGAATGCAATGAATGCGCGAATGCAATGGGATGCAAAGAATATAGAGAATATGAAGGGTGAGAGTACGAGGTCCTCCTCCTAACCCTGGGAATGGCCCATGGAAAAAATGTGATAGACAAGAAGGTGGATGAAATAGCGGAAGGCCTTTCGGCACCAAGATAACTGCCCCTCCACGGCAGTGAAAGAATACAGCCAATTGGCCCAATAAAAGGAGTTTCAATAAGTGGCAACCCCCTTTGAAGGTAAAGATCAACAATGTGAGGGAGTTGGAGAGTTGGAACGGGAAGCATCGTGTTGCCCATTGAATGTGGTATATATGGAAAGTTGAGCAAAATGGGCATTCGCCCCTTGTAAGGAATATTGAATTCGGAATTCGAAAATTGGAACAAGGGGTGCCCTGCCCGGCCCTTAGACGACATCAACACCCGGCATTCTCCTCTGAGCAAGGGCAGCGGCTTAGCCTCTTCAATCGTGCTCGGCACAATAACCCGGATTGGCACCCGGCAAATGAATTCCTGTATCTTGAACGGCATAGCCACAGCCAAATCCTTGCTGCCCGGCTCTTGATCATCCTTGGCGCAAGTACTTATAGCGGTGCTCCCCTTCCGAGTAGTAAAGGGAGGTGAGGCAGAGGCGGAAGGCTTCATGAATGGTGGAGGTATAATGGAAGGTGTTGGAGAAAGGATAAGTGGAAGTGGAGGTTCAAACACGCCGAGCTTCCCCCTTTGCTCGAAAGCAGTCGGGGTTGGCTTGAGTGCAAAAAGTGGTGGATCCTGCTCAGGACTAACCATAGGTGAAGGGTTAAATGGTGGAATAGGCAAAGTGGGTTTTAAAGGGATAATGGAAGGCCGAGGTGGCGGTAATGGGAGGTTAATTGGGGAAGGTTCAATGGTGGGTTCGATGGAGGCTAATGGTGTGGAGGTAGATGGCTTAACGGGTGGAGGTTTAATAGTGGAAGGCTTGGGGGAGGCCAGTGTTGCGGAGGTTAATGGTGTAACTGGAGGAGGCGTAATGTATGCGGTGTCAAGGATAGGAGGAGACTTACAATGTACCGGTGTGGGTGATTGAAGTATCGACCCATCATCGTAACACCAATTAGTCTCATAAATAGGGGTTGGATCAGGGATGGTTTCATCCTGAGCAGGAGGTTCATCAAATGACAGTGGAGGGAGCGGGAAATTAAGAAAACTCGGAAGGGGTGCCTGCGGAGCTTCATCATCATCGTACACTGCCTTGGATTCTTCAATTGCCGGCTCTTGATTGCTTGAAATGCCGAAGTCATAATCATCTCTCCTATCTTTCCATTCTTTCTCCATCTTGGTGATATCATCCAAAGCGGCATGGAGAGGATTGACCGGAGTAGGAGGAGCCATGACTCTTTTTAATTGTTCCTCCATCAAAGTAATCTTATCAAGCAGAGATTGTTGGAGGGGTGTGACCTGAACAACAGAGGGTTGGCAGGGCCTTGAAGGAGAAGGGGCCGCATAAAAAGGCCGTGGAGGTAGATTAATGGGCCGACCCGTAGAAGAACCCGGATGGGCCGGATTGCAATGAATAAATGGGCCTTGGGGCCGTGAGGGAGGAGGAATAGAAGGAGGCGGGTGATGGGCCACCCGAGTAGAATGAACAGGAGGAGATGGGTAATGGGCTACCCGATCAGGATTGGAAGGAGGAGGTGGGTGATGGGCCACCCGTGTAGAATTGGAGGGAGATGGGTGATGGGTCACCCGAATAGAATTGGAAGGAGGTGGGTGATGGGCCACCCATATAGAATTGGAAGGAGGTGGGTGATGGGCCACCCATATAGAATTGGAAGGAGGGAGAGATGCATGAGATGTACCCTCAACGGCAGCCTTAAGGGCTCGGATCTGTTGAGAGGTAAGATGATCTAATGCATGAATGATCTGGGAGACCTTCTCATCATTGGGACGAGAGGATCCCGAGGAAGTAGTGGCTCGAAATTGAGTTGAAGGACCATTGGATTGGACATTGCCCATGGGTCGGGCATGACCATAAGAATGAGGACGTGACCCTTTGAAAGTATGGTGAGAATAATGAACATGTTGAAATTGAGGGGAATAAGATGTGCTAGGTTGATCACCCTCATGAACATTAATTGAATTGAACATGTTATTTTGTCTATCAAAGTAAGCCATTCAAGCAGTTTAATGTGCAAACAATTTGCAAAGAAACACACAAGTTGGAATGGTTACCTTGATTTTTATTTGTTTAAACCTTGGTGAATTAATGAATTTTAGCAAAATTTGGAATGATTCACACAAGGGGGGAACCTAGTTTCAATATGAGTTGAACTCCAATGCCAACTAGGGATCCTCTCTCACCACGCATAGGCCAACTAACTCGGGACTTCAAAAGGGTACAACTTGCCCGGCGTCCGTGAGGGAATCCACGGGTGCGGGGACTTACGGAGGTTTGGAAAAGGGATTTCCGGTCCAAAGAGACGGAATGCTCAATGGAGGGTCGTCCCGATTCCAAAAGGGTGTGTGGAATCCTAATGAAGAGAGAGGAGGTCTCTCAAATCGATGCAAAGATGAATGCAGCAGGGAAAATAAGCCAATCAGCACAATATGATCAATCAATAAATATAGGCATCAATCAGCATGGAAAAAAAAACCACAGTAAAAACACGCCCTGGCTGGGGGCGCCATTAACCAAAGACACGACGATGTGACTGTCGTGAATCAAAGCGAGGGGCCAGGGGCAGAAAAACGCGCCTTAGACTGAGGCGCTATCAATAAAAGGACGCCCCTGCCAGTGGGCGTCAAATCACAAGAAACGCCTGAATGGGAGGCGCTAATCAATAAAGAAACACCCTGTGGTAGGGCGTTAACTCACAGAGCAGGTAAATAACGCAGGGCAATGTGATAAAGATGCCCGGGGAGGAGGCGTTAATCAAAGATAACACGCCCTGCGTGAAGGCGTTATAAATAAAAGACGCCCCTAAGAGGGACGTGAATTCTTTCAAACCTCCACGGCCAGCAACCAATGAAAACACTCACAGTCACATAAATAAGGCAATCAACAGGATATAAGCATGCTCATCAAAAAAATTTAAATAAGTGGGAATTTTTAAAGAAAAATCAACAAACTGACAAATCACTTAGGGAAGAGTGCAAAACCAATGGAGGGTGCCCGAGGGGCACAAAAGGGAGACGCACCGAGGGTGCAATAGGGGAGACGGCACACGCGGGTGCCTAAGGGGAAAGGGGTAATAAACAAAGAACACAAAAGTGTCCCACCGTGATCGCCAATTTGTAGATCCTAATTAGAAATCCACTTAATGAAAATTAATTAATATGCAATAATCAATAATGGAGATGAAACATGCACGAGGTGCACAAGGGGAGTGTTGTGATCGCCAGAGACACGAGGCGTCAAAAGATATAACAAATAATAAACAAGGAGGGATCGCGAAAAATACCTTTGAAAACGCGGGGATGTGAGTGCTCCTTTCTCTTCTAGATCGGCCGGCCGATGAAGAGAGTTCTTCCTTTGATTACCCTTGCAAGAAAAGACAAACACCCAATAAAGATAGGAATTAGAACATGGTGAGTGTAGCATCAAATCCTAAATAATAAAAAAAACATGAGCATGAAAATATGGTGAAGAACACACCTTAAGGGTGGTTAGCCCTTAAACCCCTATGCAAAGAGGGTGTGGGAGATGAATGATATGAATGTATGAAGATGCAAATACTAAAAGAAGATATGTGCAAGTGTTGCACTGTTGGAAAGACTCAACGCGGTGGAGTTGAAAGAGCATATAAACACATGAACATGCGTGCATGCATATGAACCGATGATAACAATGAAAGCAAAAAGAATAAATATAAGAAGATGAGCCTGTGCATTGGCTTGGATTGATCGTTTGGGAGGGAGTCTTTCAAAGGATGAAAGAGTTAACGTGAAGAGCCCCCCTCCTTCGCCAATGCAGCAGCGTCCTGTGAAGAAAAGAAAAAGAAAAAAAGAAAACAGAAGAAGAACCGAGGAGAAAAGAAGAAAACAAAAACAACGGGGGAAGGAGCCTCCGAAATCCAACCGATTAACAGAGCTAGGAAGCTCTATTAATAAGATAGAAAAGAGATAAGAAGGAAAGAGTCCAAAGGAGGAAGAGATAAGAACGGGCAAGAGCCCAAAATAGGGGAGGATTAGACTAGGCAAGAGCCCAAACGAAGCAGTGACTCTCTGGGGAAAGGCTGCATCCGTTCGGAACACAAAAATGAAACACGACCTGGATAAAGGCGTCAATTCAAGAATTGACGACCTGCCAGAGAGCGTCTTTTAAAAACACGACTTAGATTAGGGCGTTAATTCAAAAATCAAATTTTAGAATTTATTTGAAAATTATGAAACACGTCTGAGTCAAAGGCGTTAATTAAAACGCGCCCGAACCAAGGACGTTAATTCAAAATATTCAAAATAGGGCTATTTTTCATTTCTCAATATTATTTTTCCATTTTTTAGGTGGAGGTGCATCTCATCGCCCTGATTCCAACGACTATTTTTACGAATTTTTCTGACACCCGGAAGGCCACCAAATCACCCCTAGAAGGAGGTTAAAAATAATATTAAAAAAATCAATTTGAAAAAGTGACGACCGTGTATAGGGCGTGAATTTGATTTTTCGATTTTTTTATTCTTTTCAAATTAGAAATAACGTCCATGGTAAAGTCGTTAATTCTCAAAAAATTCTGAAAAATTCTCAGAAAAATCCAAAAAAATAGAAAATGAGTGGAATTGACGCCCTCAATATATGTCGTCAATTTTTTAAGAAACGCCCAAGCCTAAGTCGTTATTTAAAAGACGCCCCACGTAAAGTCGTTATTTCAGAAAAATAGGATAAAAATGCCCAGAAAATCCAGAAAAATCCAGAAAAATAGGAAAAAATAGGAAAAGAGAGAAAAAAGGGAGAAATCTAAGAAAAGTGAGAAAAATCACTCAAATAGAACTAATTTGAGGGTCAAATTGGGGCATTACAATGCAATATGAGATATACTCACAGTAACGTCAATTTTGGCGTGTCTACAGACTGGGAGGATGCTTATGGTGAATTGTTAGATAAATTTAATTCTCTTAGTAAAGAGCACAGAGTTCTGAAAAGAAAATTTAACACAAATGTTGAAGAACAAACTCTAGTCTGTGAGGAAAATGAGAAGCTAAAAGAACAACTAGAAGAAATGACCTCACTAAGAAAAGAAAATGATAAGCTCAAGGGAGAAACTCAAGAAAGTCAAAAATAGCTCAATGAATTCAAAACTAAAATTGAAGAAAGCATGAATGAAATTAGAGTGAATTCAGAGAAATATGAAGCTGTGAAGAAAGTAAATGTTGAACTCCTAAAAAATTCTGAGTCCCTTCAGAAGGAGCTGGAAGATAAACAGAAAGTCTTAGAAAAGTTTGTCCAAGGAAAGACTAGTTTAGATGCTATACTAGGGACTAGGGTCAATTTCAATAAGGAGGGTCTAGGCTATGACCCAACCAACAAGAGACCCTTGTAATTCAAGACCATCACCTTCTGCCCAGAGAAGGGAAAAGAGAAGCTGGACACACCATCCAGCTCAAACAACTCTAAGGAAATTCAGAGTCCTAAACAAAACACAAAAACCAGTACTGGACAACCATTTAAGTTGGGAATAAATTGTATGAAGAATAACACTAAGCCCACTCACCAGAACACAAATGGCAGATGGACCAAGAAAGTCAATCAGAATAAGAGCTGGAATTACAACAATCAGATGGGTCCAAACAGGACCTACTGGAGAAATAACTTTCATGGTCAAAAATATGTTAATCAACAAGCTTACAGGAAATTTCCTAGGAATAGGAAGACTAATGAATGGAATAGAACTCACTTCTCCAGTCCAGCTGAATTCAACTTTAATAAACCAGAAAGGAAGGTGCCAGAGAAAACCATGCTGAAGCAAATCTGGATACCTAAACACTTGATCAGAGATTTGAACAATGTCCTTGGACCCAACTCATCTTGGGTTCCAAATCACTCTGCTTGATGTATTTGTGTAGGTCGGCCTGGCAGCTGAAGATAACAAGTGGTACCTCGACAGTGGCTGCTTCAGGCATATGACATGAGACCGATCCAAGTTTAGCAAGATAGAGATGAAGCCAGGGGGTCTGATCAAGTTTGGAGGAAAGAACAAAGGTAAAATAATTGGAGTTGGTACAGTAGGTAAGTCTTCCACGAACTCCATTGAAAAAGTCTTACTTGTGGAAGGGCTTCAACACAACCTAATTAGCATTAGTCAATTATGTGACAGGGGTCACAGGGTTGTATTTGATGATAGTTCATGCAAAATCCTTGAAACAAATTCTGATGTAGTTAAATTTGTAGCCAACAGGATTAATAATGTCTACATTGTAGACTTAGATGAGAAATCTGAATCTACTATTTACTTATCTGCCAACTCTGAAAATGATGCTTTTCAATGGCATAGACGTCTAGGTCATGCTATCTTTACAACTTTAAATAAATTGGTCAAGCATGATTTAGTTAGAGGCATGCCTAGAATTAAATTCAACTCAATATCAAAAGCATGTGATGCTTGTGCTCTAGGCAAACAGACCAGAAATTCCTTTAAATTAAGATCTGAGCCATTGTCTTCTAGACCAATGGAACTTCTTCATATGGACCTTTTCGGTCCCACTAGAACTCAGAGTCTTAATGGAAACAGGTTTGGCTATGTCATCATAGATGACTTCTCTAGATATTCATGGATATTTTTCTTAGCAAATAAGAGTGATGCATTTCAAAAGTTTAATATGTTTTTCAATAAGGTCAAACAAGAAGGGAAGTACAAGGTCTGTTCTATTCAATCTGACCATGGAGGTGAGTTTGAAAACTCCATGTTTACTGATCTCTGTGAAAAAGAAGGACTAACTCACAGGTTTTCTTCTCCCAGGACACCTGAACAGAATGGGATTGTGGAGAGAAGAAATAGAACTGTGGTGGAGATGGCCCGAACCATGTTGATTGAAAGTAAATTACCTAGAAGGTTTTGGGCAGAAGCGGCCAATACAGCAACTTACATAATCAACAGGGCCATGGTAAGACCCATTCACAAGAAAACACCCTATGAGCTTCTAAAAGGTAAGAAACCAAACTTGTTTCATTTCAGAATTTTTGGAACAAAATGTTTTATTCATAACAATGATAAGAAAGATTTAGACAAGTTTGAAGCCAAAAGCACAACTGGAATATTCTTGGGTTACTCTGAAGTGTCAAGGGCATATAGGGTATTTAACATATCAGATCAGAAAGTGGAAGAGTCTCCACACATCCTTTTTAGTGAAAAGAAAGATGTTTCTAATGTTAAAAATCTTGACAGGAATTCCAATCATGGTGGAGATTTTCTAGAAGACCAACAGGAAGAAGGGAAGACTCAGCCGAGTGGAGAAACGAATTCCCCCAATCAGGAAGGGCCAAGAGAAACAGGTGAGTCTTCAACAAATATTAGAATTCTTAAAGACCATCAATTAGATAAAGTCATAGGAAATCCTAAAGATCCTCTTTCGGACTAGGTCTCATTTTAGAAATGTGAATAATGATGACTTAATTGCCTTAGTCTCACAAATTGAACCCAAAACAGTAGAAGAGGCTTTAGCTGATCAAGGATGGGTCAATGCTATGTGTGAGGAATTAGGTCAGTTTGAAAGGAATAATGTCTGGGAGCTTGTCCCAAGACTAGATGGTATTAATGTCATAGGAACCAAGTGGGTGTTCAAAAATAAGATGAATGAAGATGGAATCATCTCGAGGAATAAGGCCAGATTAGTAGCCAAAGGCTACTGTCAGGAATTCGGTGTAGACTTTGATGAATCCTATGCACCTGTTGCTAGGATGGAAGCTATAAGATTGTTGCTTGCCTTTGCTTGTTCAAAGAATATAAAACTCCAACAAATGGATGTTAAAAGTGCCTTTTTAAATGGAGTCATTAAAGAAGAAGTTTTTGTTGAACAACCTCCTGGATTTCAATACTCTCCTCAACCTAACCAAGTTTTCAGGTTAAACAAAATCTTGTATGGTCTAAAGCAGGCTCCAAGAGCATGGTATGAAAGATTGTCTGAATTTCTGATCAGCAAGGGCTACAAAAGAGGTAAAGTTGATCAAACTTTATTCACCAAGGGCATAAACATAGATCTCATCATAGTTCAGGTATATGTAGATGACATTGTATTTGGATCAACTAAGCATGAACTATGTGATGAATTTTCTATCATGATGTCTGCTGAATTCGAAATGAGCTTGGTTGGTGAACTAAAATACTTCCTTGGATTGCAGGTACAGCAGCTAGAGGATGGGTGCTTCATCAACCAAACCAAATACACAATGGAACTGTTCAAGAGATTTGGTATGGAAAACTTAAAGCACATTACAACACCCATGGGCACCAATACCTCATTGGATGCAGATGAGACAGGTAAAGAAGTAAATGCCAAACTTTATCAAGGTATGATTGGATCACTTCTTTACTTGACAGCCTCTAGACCAGATATACAACTCAGTGTAGGAATGTGTGCAAGGTATCAGTCTAGACCTACTGAATTACACTTAGCTGCAGTTAAAAGAATCTTCAGATATTTGTCTGCTACTCATTCTCTTGGTTTATGGTTTCCTGCATCTCACACACTTAACTTAGTAGCATACACAGATGCTGATTATGCAGGCTGTAAACTAGACAGGTAAAGCACTAGTGGCCATTGTGAATTTTTGGGTGGGTGTTTAGTATCTTGGGGCTCCAAGAAACAACATTCTGTGGCCCTCTCTACTGCAGAAGCTGAATATATGGCTGCAGGGAGTTGTGGAACACAAGTAATATGGATTAAACACCAGCTTCAGGACTACCAAGTAGACCTGGGGTGCACACCAATTTACTGTGATAATACTAGTGCCATCAATATTGCTAAAAATCCTATTTTGCATTCACGAACCAAACACATAGAGATAAGACATCATTTTATAAGAGATGAGGTGTCTAAGAATAATTTTGAACTGATTCATGTAGGCACAGATAATCAGATTGCTGACATATTCACAAAACCTCTAGATAATGAAAAATTCACCACATTGAGAAGAGAATTAGGCTTATACAAATTATCTTAATTATGAAGCCTGCTCTTGTTGTGAGGGGGAGTTGTGTTTGTCTGATGTTTAGCCTTCTTTCATGCTGGTTTAAGGGGGAGTTCAGAATGCTTACTGGTTAGCTTTCAGGAATGCTTTGAGTGAGGGGAAGCTTTGAGATTATGCTGGATTATTTTAATGAGGAATGCTGTGTCTGAGGGGGAGCTGAGTTGTCATGTGAGAAGAGAAGTTCTTTGACAGATTCAAAAGGGCTGTCCAGATGTGTAACTTTGCTGGTCTTGCATGACTGATCTAGTGTGGTTCTCTCAGACAGTAGAGTGTCACTTATCTCTTAAGTCTATAAGTCAGTGACTCTAATCTCCAGTTAGAATTTTTCCTTTGGTACTCCTTCAGAGATCTGGACTAATTACATAAAGTATATCTTCCTACATTGTCATTGATTCTGGTTCAGGCCAAAAACCTGTATGTCTTGATATCTGACCCAATCAGCTTGAAATCTAGACTTCAAGACTCAATTCAAGAAATAGTCCCTTTTGGTATTGTTTTCAATCATTCTATCTCTTTAACTCAAGGGCTTAACATGTTCTGTTTTGATCACTGAGAAACTGGGAGCTTCATCAATGAAATGAATATTTCTCCCATGTCATGAGGTGTCAAATGCTTAAAATGAATGAAAAGACATGACAGAGCAATGGTGGCTTGCTGGTGAGTAACTGGGGACTCTGGCCTCTAATCAAGGTGTTTTCTCATGTCAAAAACCAAAGTTACTAACTCTGTTCCTTAATAAAAAAAAAGGGAGGAAGTAATGAGGTACTCACTCTGAGTAACTGGGGATTCAGGCCTCTAATCCAGGTGTCTCTCTAATGTCAAAGGAGTGAACTACAATTTATTCATTGATCTTCTTGAAAATCATCTCAACAAAAAAAAAAAATTTCCTTGTTGTTATGCAACTAATGGATTGCTTGTCTTCAATACCTTGAGAACACCTCTCTGATTTCGTCTCTTGCTGTCTTGTGGGATAGTTGAATGATCAGCTATATCTGGCCATACTTGTGAACTCCTGTTCTAAATCATCCACTATGTATGCTGATAAACTTGTCAATCATTCTACTTCTCTATTGTGTACTGGAGTTTAAAGAATCTTCTCTTGAGATTAGAAACTCACTTATTCTCTTAAGACCTCCTAGTGACTGTCTACACTAAGAAATTACTGCTCCTAATCTTCATGTTTCCAGCACTGTCATACATTCTGTATTTCTTTTTGCTGATGTCAAAGGGGGAGAGAAGTTCTGCAATATCAGTGAGTGAAGTTCTGTAATATCAGTGAGTCTTGTATTTGTCTTGTGCTTTGGGGGAGTCATGTTGCTTCGGGGAAGATATGTTTATGAGTTGTGGGGGAGATGAGAGTGTGTGGTAGGGAATGTTTAATTCATTTGCATGAGCATGCCTTGAATTTACTCTGCTTGTTGTAGCTGGTATTAATTTCTTGTTAAACTTTGATATTACTTGATTCATAGTGTTGTCATCATCAAAAAGGGGGAGATTGTTGCATCCCTATGGTTTTGATGATGTCTCACACTATAAATCAATCTTCTATCTCTAGATTTATGCTGTTTCATCATGTGAGTGAGTACAGTTCATATGGTTGTCAGATAAGCATGCTATCTTGATTCTGTCTACACTCTGCTTAGTTAATATGGACAGTAGTGGGTCGACTCATCAGCAAGGGTGGGTCGACACATCAGAACATTGATAGTCTGGGTACTAAAGTCTATACACCAGCTTGATCTATTTAGTCTGTACATTGGCATAACTTCTTCAAGTCTGTTCATCGGGCACCTTCTAACTGAAGTCTATACACTGGTCCTAATATTCTAAGTCTGAACACTGCCCGACCAGTTAAGTCTGCACATTGCCAAAGACAGTACAGCTTAACTCTATACATCCTTCCAAGCTTCAACTCTATACACTGGAGTGTCAAGCTTCATGTCTATACACTGGCTGCTGCATTCTCATGAAGTCTACACATCCGATAGTGTAAGTCTATACATCGCCCAGTGTCTTGCTTGCATAGTATGTACAACGCCTGCTTCACACAATCAAGTCTACACATTGCATGTCAGCAGGCTCGCACACACTAAAGTTCATACATTGCACAATGTCTGAACATTGGTTCAGAGATAGCTTCAGCCAAGTCTATACATCGACTGGCAGTCTTCATGCTAAGTATATACACTCCTTGAGTCCAAGTCTGTACAGCGTCCGTTGTCTAGAATTCTTGAAGTCTGTACATCGGACTACTTCTTTTGAAGTCTATACATTGGCTCGTTCACTTTTGCAAAGTCTGTACATTAGACTGTGGCAAAGTCTATACATTCAGTTCCTTGGGCGAAGTCTATACATCGCTAAGTCTGCACATTATCTTCAGCTCAAGCGTTCAAAGCCAAGTCTATACAACGCCAAGTTAAGACATTGAATTGTTCTCCAAGTCTATACACTGGACTTTGGTTCACCAAGTCTGTACATTCCATATCATTTCCTACGCTTGGCCAAGTCCTTACATTCATACATTTCCCTACGCTTTCCTGGCCAAGTATATACATCGTTAAGCCTGTACATTGCATTCTGCTCAAACGTTCAAAGCCTCAAAGTCTGTACAGCGTGAAGTCTATACATTAGCTCAGGGGCTCTCAAGTCTGTACATTGAACTGCTATTCAAAGTCTGTACAGAGGCTTCGAATTAACAAGTCTGTACATCGGCTTCATTCGCTCAAGTCCATACATCCACAGTGGTTCTTCAAGTCTATACATCCACAGTGGTTCATCAAGTCTATACATTCTCAGTGGTACTTCCATGTCTGTACAACGCTGAAGCCTTCACAAATCTGTACACTGCTTGAACCTCACCAAGTTTGTACATCGCTTCAAGCGATTCAAGTCTATACAGACTGCCTTCACATTCAGAGTCTGTACATCGGTCCTACAGCCGATCGTCTCATTCAAAACTTTGCAAGTCTGTACAACCGAGTGTCTCATGCATCGTCTCACTCTGGCAATGTATATACACTGGCTCAAGCTTGTCGAAGTCTATACATCACCGTTGGGCATCAAGTCTACACACTGCTCACAGTCCTATTAAGAGTCTCACACTGGTTCCAAGTATGTACACTGGTTAGGCTTCGTGAAGTCTACACAGTGGCTGAGCTTTGTTAAGTTTACACATTAGTAAGGCTCGTTTGCATTGTTCATCACATGTCTATACACTGCCTTTCATGAGCTTATCCATTAAGTCTATACATTGCTTTGAATAGCCCTGAACTAACTAAGTCTATACACTGAGTACGCTGAAGACCTCCAAGTATATACATTCTCACATGACACACACTTGGTTAACTATTGTTTCAAGTCTATACACTCTCTCACGTTGTACACACTTACTCAGTTGATGTTTCTGAAGTATATACATTCTTGTTAATAGCCTGAACTGACTAAGTATATACATTTCTTCTATCTCTGTCTGCAGGTGATTCGGGCTGATGATTGGGCACGTGAACTGAGGTTGGCACCTGGCACGTGATCCAAGAAACCAGGAACATGACACGTGGATGGCAACCTAGTCAGGATGCTGCCATGTGGTTGAAATTCAAATGATCTGGCAAAAAGTTCATGGGCGGGAACCTGGCAGCCACACGCCCAATATCTGCTATAAATATAGAGCTTTGTCCTTCAGTAGAAGCTTGATCGTGAAAAGAAAAAAAGGCAGAAGGTATTTCTGTGTGAGGCTGCACGATCCAGAAAGAAGAAAGAGCAGAGAGTCCTATATTGTCCAGATCTGAGAGGAGTTTGTTCGAGAGAGAGAGCATTGTCTATGGTTTGATGAATTGCTTCCTTTGAAGCTACATTTGTATTGGTTTTCAGAACCGACTGCTTCTTCGTTGTCTTTGTTTCTATTTCGTTTCCTTTTATTTTGTTCATTCTTCTGATTCGAATTGGTTTCCCTCCGGTGTGTGGAGGAAGGGAGAGGTATCTCCGGTTCTGTTCTAGTTGGTAGCTAGAACAGGTTTCAAGTTCTGTGGGTAGCAGAGCTTGGTTGAGGGATTTGTCTCCCTTGGTTGTTCAAGCTGTGTGGCAGCATGTTGTTCGCAGACTGAGTCTGCAGTGTTCTAGCATCGTCTAGTGGAATCCTCATTCTAGTTGGAGTGAGGGGTGGATGTAGATTACGGACTGCAATCGAACCACCTAAAAACCGAGTGCCTCTTCTGTGGTTTGCTGTTATTATCTGCACTCTCCATCTGCTTGTCTCTTTGCTTCCATGTGATCAGCTCTTCATTCTCATTCACGTATACTGTCTTGTTTAGTGACTGCATTTGCATTTCTCTGTGTGCGGGTTCAGGCGGGGCGTAAGCAATAGAATTAATTTTCCGCCTAAGTTTTTATAAATTGGGAGTGATCTATTCATCCCCCCCTTCTATATCACTCTTGCTACGCTAACAAGCCGAGCTCGAGGGACTCCTCCATGCCACCATCCAATAGCGGGACGAGTATCGGACTGCCTTGGAGCTTTTGGTGAGCTTCTACACTTAAGACTTAAATGCTTATGAGGCAAATGACTAACTTTAACCTCTAAATGCAGCGGGCCGTGGGAGTCCAAAGAGCGGGAGTGAATGCTCCGTCCTCATCGTCACAGCCTGTCGGGGGTAGAGCTGAGTGAGATGCAGAGTTTGCTCGAGCGGTAGCTCGGGCCGAGGAGGCGGAGGCCACCCTCGCGGAGCGGATAAGAATTTAAAATGCTCCTTTAGACTGAAATGCTTGCAAATGCCTAATGCCTAATTGACTGATTATGCAAAATGCAAAATGCAGGCGAGAGAGCTAACCGTAGCGGTAGCCGAGGTTGCCCATCTCCGGGCGGAGGTTGCCAGACTGAGCGTAGGAGAGACCCGCCGGCGTGCGGATGATGAGGAGGTGGAGCGACTTAGAGCCGATGTCGCGCGTTTGAGGGGCAAGCGAGATCAGTTCCGAGTGCAGACCATCGAGATGAAGGGCGTGATTGCGGGCATGAAGGAGGCCCTTCGACTTCTAGGGAAGAAGTTGGGGACTAGTAGCAGGAGCCAGAGCGTTGCACCCAGCAGCGGATTCTGAGACTACTTCACCAGCTCCTCCGGCCACCGGAGGAATGAGGAGGCAGATCGAAGGTGGCATGGGGGGAGGAGAGTAGCGTCCAGGAGCCACCAGCAAAGCGGCATGAGGGCACTGGTGATAATGACGGCCCGGGAGATAGACCGGCCGAGTGACTTGTATTTTCTTTCTTCTTGCGACACCCACACTTGTACATGACTTATCTGAATGAATAGAATAGAATGATAGAAATGGAATGAAAAATTCCTTTTTTTGAGTTTTGTTTATGCGGATGAAATGGATGTGTGAATGTGGATGTGAATGAATGCAATGAATGCATGAATGGACATGTGAATGGATGTGTGAAAGAACAGGTTAAGTAGAGACAGTGTGTAAGTCCGGTAGGTCAGACCAAAGAGTGCTAAAAAGGAGGAACAAAACCCTGCAGCAGAAGGTGTGACGGTCCAGTGGTGGGGCATCAGGGCCATGTAACACATCAAGGTTAGGTCGTCAGAGATGACAGAACGCAACTGGACTGAAAACTTGTTGCAGAAAAGGTGACGATCCAGTGATGGAGCGTCAGAGATCTTTAACGGTCCCATGTTAGACCGTCAGACATGACAGAGCGAGATTGAGCTAACAACGTGTAGCAGGAAATATGAGGGTCCAACAATGGAGCGTCAGAGAGATGTGACGGTCTTACGATAGACCGTCAGAGAACAAACTATACTCTGAGACGGGTTCTGCCGTGAGAGCCCAAACTCGAGGCAAGGAGACCTTAATCCCTACTAGAACCCTCCTAGGCTTAGGATAAGGCTTTCTAACCCAAATCTTATTACTCTAGAACCAGAATCAAGCCCTTATAAGCTAGGAACAAGCCCAAAAATTGTAGCTTTCACTAATTCTCTGCTACAAGGGTTGAAAACTCCATCATAGGGCAAGGAACATCATGAAGAGAAGCTTTGGAGAGATGGGCATGGAAGAGAGGGTCTATACCGGGCCCAAAGCAGCCAAGAAGGAGCATGGGGAGCTGCAAAGATTGACATCCATCCCAAAGTATCTGAGCTCAAGTGCCCAAAGAGTGGTAAGTTCCAATTGAAATCAAAAGTTTCATCAATTTCTGCACTTTCTATGCTTTTCATGATTCTTCTTTCTTCTCCTTTCTCTTCTTCCTCTTTTCTCTAGCCTCTCCCTGGTCCAAGGTGTTATTCCAACTTAAGGTGGGTGGCTCCCATGGTCAAAGAACTCCCATTAGAAGTCTTATCCATCCTTAGGGCATGGCACCTCCAACCTTTGTTAGTTTTGGCCAAAAATTTCCAGAAATTATCCTTAGATTGGGCAAGCATTTCAGCCCTCATAGAACTATGGCATCCATAAACACACACCTTCCTCTTCCCTTCCTTTGAAGCTATAGTCCTATTGGAGGACGTAGAGACCTACCTATCCCTTGCTAAGACTAAAGTGGGGGATGAAGATCTAGTGTGCCATACGGTTGAACCTATTGGCCCATCCTTGATTCTAAGTGATTTCACACACAACCCGAAGGATGTGAGAAGCATGATCAGCCCATGCCATATTCACTTGATACCCATGGCTCAATGGATAGTCTCTCATTGTAAAAATAAGTCGGAAAGATATGAAGCCATTGCCAAAGCCGTGTCGGTTTGCTTATGCGGGGTCTTCCTTTTCACCACCACCGACCACCTCCTAGATATCCAAAATCTTAGCATCATTAGTGGGTTGTGGCGGGGTTTATCAATTTCTCAAGCAGTCCTTTCATACCTTCATGAAGGACTTAGCTCAGCTTGCTTAGGAGGACCTCTATTCGGCTCAATGATACTCCTTGAGTGTTGGGTGGGAGTGAGAATCAAGTTCCAACCCAAGGAAGACATTCCTTCAGCTAGCCGGATCTTCGGGAGCCACCCTTTGTTCTTTATTGGAGGTGCCTTTGGGTTCTCTTCACAGGTAGAATGCCGGACGGCGGACAAGAAAACGCGGGACGATTGGCGCCTCTTCCTCAACACCTTATCAATAGAGAAGTTCATGATGCATCCAAGAGTTCTTCGGAATACCATGTTCAAGGTACCACGGCGACCAGGCCTTGATCTACAGCTAGCGGGGAACACTACCTTGGCGATCTATAACCCGCACTAGTGCCATCTTCAGATTGGGCTACCCCGAACTGAAGTTCCCGCACTATAACACTACCCTCCCCTTCTAGCTAGAAAGATGGGGACCGAGGAGGATGAGAGAGCGATCCGGAACGCGCTTACCATGTGGGAGATCAGCAAAGTGCGCCCGTGGCAAGAAAAGGTGGAAGAAGAAGATGAGGAACGCCGTGCTTATGTGAAGGAATTACGCAAGATCAGGCCCCTTGCGGACAAAAAGTTGAATGTAGCTTGACTTTTCTTATGATGCTTTTGAATTTGAAGTTTATCAATCAGTTTAATGTTTTATTGAGTTTTAATGAAATGACATGGAAGTGCCTAAGTTGAATGGAACATGAGTTTGTTGCTTGATTTGGCCTGAATGTCCTTGAAAATAGAGTTCCTGGAAAGTGTAACGCACCTATGTAGGACCGCCACAATGGCCTGACGGTCTCACGATGAGCCGTTAGAATGGATAAACTTAGAAAACTGAGAGTTCTGTCCTCAGGAGAGTGTAACGGTCT
This sequence comes from Amorphophallus konjac, assembly GCA_022559845.1. NCBI lineage: Eukaryota > Viridiplantae > Streptophyta > Magnoliopsida > Alismatales > Araceae > Amorphophallus > Amorphophallus konjac. The sequence goes on from CM040121.1 coordinate 124,123,800, forward strand.
AACATCCAACCGTTATAGTGATATAACGGTCCATCGCGGACGCGTTAGAGAGAGTTTGCTGAGAGCCAATGAGTTCAAATCTTCGGGAGAAGGTAACGGTCGAATGATGATCGTTAAAGTTATGTGACGGTCTGATGCTGGTGCGTTACATACTTGAACCTGGAAATTTGTGAGCTTTGAGTGTTGGGCTTAAACCTGCGTTCTGCACACACTTAGACAAAAAATAAGTTAGATCTGTTCTTAGACTCAACCCCTTGCCTAAAGCAGGTTAGAGAATGACCATTTCTTGATATTTGGTCAAGAGGTGGAGCCTTATTAAATAGGCAGAAATATAATGGAAACAATGCAATGCATGTGATGCTTATGGTGCTTTTTTGGGAATTTTGCAAATACTTGGATTTTTGTGAGATTTTGAAAATATCTGATGTTTCTGGTTTTTGAAATCTATGATTTTTTTTGAATTTTGAAATATATGATTTTTTTAGATTTTGAAATATATGATTTTTTTAGATTTTGAAATATATGATTTTTTTTTTGGATTTTGAAATATATGATGTTTTGGATTTTGAAAATGTATGATTTTTTTATTTTGAAATATATGATTTTTTTTATTTTGAAATATATGAAATATCAGTGCCTCCCTAGGAACGTGGGTCCTCCCTATTCCGTTCAGAGTTTCTGAGGTTGGCGTGCAAAGGAGGTGACAACCCCTAGCCAGGGCCTAACTCGCATGACGGTGTCTCTACCAAGGCCATACCCAGGGTACTTGTCTTAGTCCTGAAAAGGAAAATAGAATGCGAGGGTAAGCTTAGGCCAGATATAGTAGTTTTTAGGGCTTGAGTTCCTCTCCAAACAACCCATTCAGAGACTCGGTCTGTTGTGCCGGGGCTTTGCGTCTATCATCGAACCTTTGTCCACTCTAGGCACGCATATGACCGGGCTCATACGTCCCACGGGGAAACTGTACTGCCACTCTTGCCATGCCTAGCTTTTTCTTTTTCTTCTTGGAGCTTTGGAATTATGATTGATGGACTTTCGAGATAGACTTTTGCTTTTGTCAAGAAGATTGCTCCTTTTCTTTGCTTTTTTTTCCTTTTCTTGTGGCGTCAAGTCATAACGGGTTGTCCCTATTTGAGACGTCCTCTCGTCAGGGTGTCTAGATTTGTTGTCGCCTCCTTATTCACCTCTTGCCCTTGGATTTAGCCGAAGAGAGAAACGGATAGGGACTTTTGACTTTCCCCCAAGCATGGCCGAGAAAAAAACTGTGTCTACAAAGTGGGAAACCCGACCAGGGACAATGCGTAGTGTGTGATTGCCACGCTCAGGGTCCTCTTTCACGTAAGGAAGGGAAAGGACACCTTGCTACCGGGGTGGCACTGGTTTAGACTCTAAGGAAAGAAACGCTTAAGGTACAACCCATTCCAAGCGTGAGCGAGCTCCTCACCTTCGGCGTTTACTTAGCAGTAAGCATTCCCTGGATAAGCCTCTTTGACAACGAATGGCCCTTCCCAGTTAGGTTGTAATTTAGACCTAGGACCTGCAGACCGTATGAATTTACGTTTCAAAACCATATCACCTTTTTGAAATTTGTGTTCAATTACCTTCTTTTGGAAATAACGCGAAACTCTCTTTTGATAAACGGATACGTGATCGGCTATATTCATCCTCTTCTCGTCTAAGAGTTCCAACTGGACGAACAACGCCTCTCGACGTTCATCGAGACTAAGTTCCTTATCGAGTTATACCCTTAGGGAAGAGATCTAGATCTCATATGGGAGCACCGCCTCCATCCCGTAAGTGAGAGCATAGGGGGTTTGCCCCGTGGGAGTACGGACATAGGTGCGATAAGCCCATAGAGCTTCCACTAATCTTTCTGGCCAATCAGAAAACTTATGAGATTCGCATGTTTTCTTTATGATTTTGAGAAGGGTTTTGTTGGTGGCTTCGGCCTGGCCGTTGCCTTGTGGGTAATATGGAGATGAATGATGCAATGTAATATTGAACTTCTTACATAGGTCCTTAAGCTCTTGAGAGACGAACTGGGGTCCGTTGTCGGTGACGATGCTGCTTGGCACTCCAAACCGCGAGATAATGTTCTTCATGATAAAGCGGCACACCGTGGTAGCTTTAATCTCCGCGTACGCTTCGGCTTCAGCCCACTTGGTGAAGTACTCAGTGGCGGTAAGGATGAAGGATTTTTACTTGATCTGAGAGTTAGGATCACCAAGCGGGCCAACAACGTCGAAAGCCCACATAGAGAATGGCCAAGGAGCAGATAGAGGATAAAGGGATGAAATTGGAGCGTAGATCTTATCAACGTGGAGTTGGCATTTAAGACACCTCCGGACATAGATGGAGCAATCTTCCTCTAGAGTGGGCCAATAGTAGCCCTGCCTAAGGATTTTCTTCGCTAGAGCCTGGCCATTAACATGACCCCCACACTTACTAGAATAGGCTACTTCGGCCACCTTCCAAGCTTCATCGTCGTCTAAACATCTCATGAGCATCCCATTGGTAGCGCGCCTGTATAGCTCTCCAGCAACGATAGTATACCTTGAGGCAGCTCTTCTTATTGACTTGCGCGGCTCGGCATTTGCCCCTTCCAGGAATGATCCATCCTTGCAAAACAACTTAATTTCATGATACCAGGGCAACTCTTCCTCCTCCAGGATTTCTTCTAACTCCATCAAAGATACTTCCTTCAACTCTTCCTTCTCAGCCCTCACCTCTACAGTTTTTCTAAGGTTGGCATACCAAGGATCCTAAAGAGAGGGTGCGTCCAATCTCTGAACGACGATAGTCTCAGTACTCCGACTGAGAGGGAAAGATAGAGAGGAAGCGAGGGATGATAAAGCATCGGCTAGAATGTTCTGAGATCGGGGAGTGTAGATGTAGATCAACTTGTGGAATTGCCTAGCAAGGAGCGTGACCAAATCTTGATATGGTTTAAGCTTAGGGTCACGGGTGCGGTAGGTGGACAGAACTTGCCGCAGGACGAGCTGAGAGTCCCCTATGATATTCAAGTAACGCGCGCCTAGAAGGTAGGCGTGCTTTAATCCATCTAGGAGAGCCTCATACTCGAGGATGTTGTTGGTAGTAGGAAATCGGAGTTGATAAGCAAAAGGAATCATCACTCCTTCTAGAGTGAGCAGAACAGCACCTATCCCTCGGCCCTGAGAATTGAGTGCACCGTCAAAGTGCAGAGACTAGAAGGGATGATGAGTAAGGATGGAGAGATGTTCATCAGGGAAATCGTCCTGAATGGAATCCGTGCAGGGAATCGGGAGATGGGCAAGATGCTCAGCGATGGCATATCCTTTGACTGCCTTCTGAACGACAAATGTGATATCAAACTGAGAGAGGAAGCTCTGCCAGCAAGCTAACCTACTAGAAAGGATGGGCTTTTCTAAGAGATAGTGAAGCGGGTCCATTCTAGAGATCAACCTAACAGGGTGGGCTAGGAAGTAGTGTTTGAGCTTCTGAGCTACCCATACTAAGGCGACACAAGTCTTCTCCATAGCGGTATATTTAGCCTCAGCCGGGTTGAACAAACTAGAGAGGTAATAAGCTACCCGCTCTTTTCCTTCATCATCTACTTGTGCTAAAACCGCCTCTATGGAGTCCTCAATGACTGAGATGTGTAGGATTAGGGGTTTCCCAGGGACAGGAGGTTGTAAAATCGAGGGATTGGATAAATATTCATTTAGGTCCTCATAGGCCTTTTGACAATCTTGATTTCATTCGAATTTGACCCCCGCCTTTAGCAATTCATAAAACGGGCGGCACCTCTGAGAATGTTGGTATATGAATCTTCTGATGAATTACAATCTTCCAATCAATCCTCGAAGTTCCGTAATATTCTTTGGCGGAGGCATGTCCATGATGGCCTTTGCTTTATTAGGATCAATCTGGATCACATGTTTGCTAACTATAAAGCCTAGCAGTTTCCCTGAAGAGACTCCAAAAATACACTTCTTCGGATTCATTTTAAGCTTGTACTCCTTAACTCTTTGCAGCACCTTAGCTAGAATAGAGGGGTGTTCTTCTTTAGTTCTTGATTTCACCAAGATGTCATCCACGTAGGCTCCCATGTAGATATGCATCATGTCGTGGAAGATAGCCATCATCGCCCTTTGATAAGTGGCACCTGCGTTCTTCAAACCGAACGGCATAACCACATAATAATGCGTGCCCCAGGACGTGGTGAAAGAGGTCTTCTCTTGATCCTCGAGAGCGAGACGGATTTGATTGTAGCCAGAATAACTATCCATGAATGATAAAGCTTCGTACCCGACAGTGTTATCAACCAAGACGTCTATGTGAGGCAGCAGGAAATCATCTTTGGGACATGCTTTATTAAGATCCCTGAAATCAATATAAATACGCACTTTTCCATCCTTCTTGATGACAGGGACTATGTTTGCCACCCACTGAGGATATAGCACGACTCTAATGAATCTGACCTTGTACAATTTATCGACCTCTTCTTTAATCTTCAAGGCCATGTGGGGGTGAAATCTTCTTGACCTTTGTTTTACGGGTGTTGCCCCTGGTTTAAGTACGAGTCGGTGTTCCACTAAAGAGGAGTCAAGACCCGGCATGTCCTCATAAGACCAGGCGAAAGAATCACTATACTCCCTCAGAACCTTGATTAGATCTTCTTCTACTTGCGGAGGGAGATTAGCGGCAATAATAATGGGCCTTGGGTCTTCTTCAGTTCCCAAATTTATTTCCTTCGTAGGTTCATCCACTGTCTAGTTCTAATTGACCCTACTTCTCTAGACTCGACGAACCCTACGTCTAACCTCGGAGAAAGAAAATCTAGTGGAAAGGAAGGAGCAGGGGACTTGTGCCCCTGGGAGTCTAGAGATATAGCACGACTCTAATGAATCTGACCTTGTACAATTTATCGACCTCTTCTTTAATCTTCAAGGCCATGTGGGGGTGAAATCTTCTCGACCTTTGTTTTACGGGTGTTGCCCCTGGTTTAAGTACGAGTCGGTGTTCCACTAAAGAGGAGTCAAGACCCGGCATGTCCTCATAAGACCAGGCGAAAGAATCACTATACTCCCTCAGAACCTTGATTAGATCTTCTTCTACTTGCGGAGGGAGATTAGCGGCAATAATAATGGGCCTTGGGTCTTCTTCAGTTCCCAAATTTATTTCCTTCGTAGGTTCATCCACTGTCTAGTTCTAATTGACCCTACTTCTCTAGACTCGACGGACCCTACGTCTAACCTCAAAGAAAGAAAATCTAGTGGAAAGGAAGGAGCAGGGGACTTGTGCCCCTGGGAGGATGATGAAGACAAGATAGCGTAATCTTCCACTGAAATCTCCGTTTCAAATTTGGCTTTTTTTTGGAGATCAGTGGAGATCACATAGCAGGATGGAGAAGATGGTGGAGGGGGAAGTTGGAGAGGAAAGAGAGAGGAATAGAGAAGGTTGAGGGGAGAATCGGATGAGGAAAAGATAGAACAGATGGAATTAAGAGGTGCGGAATACCCACAAGGAGAGTGATTTTTTGAGAATTTTGTCGGCAGGTCGTATCGGAACGGAGATTTTGGACAAGGTGGATCAATCATGATTGAAGGAGGACGGGGAATAAAGTCCAGTGTATGGAACAATGTGCACAGGCAGGAAGGAGATAAAGAAATAACAATTGGAGAGCTCACGGTTTCTCGCGGACAACATGCTGGCTTCGGTTTCCACTGAACAAGCCGTACCTCCTGCTTCTTCTTCTGACCATAACTATCTGGTAATGACTGACTGAAATCTGGCATATCATCAATAGGCCCCTTTGGCAGCAGAGGCAGATCAGCAATTGTGCAAGCTGTATTTTTCTTCTCTCAGGGTGCTGGCTATGGCTGAAGTGTTCCTGGCTGGAGAGGGCCTTTAACAAAGTGTTGGCGGTAGTCCCATGTAAGCGGTCCTGAATCGCCCATCATTGAGAGTGCAGACTCTCGGTAGCCGAGACCTCTCCTGCCCATTTTTCTTCCTTTGGGCACCGGCTTGGTTCGCCCTTGTAACTGCGCACCGAGGCCTCTCCCCGGTTGGTAACCCAATTTCAATATAATATCCCAGCCCTTGGAATCTCGGATATGAGGTTTTACTTTGATGTTGACGGGTGTAGTGGCGGACCTGCGAGGTGCATAAGCCCAAGGAAAGTTTAGATCCAATACGGAGATAACAGGCCGACTGTTGTGCCATAGTGTAGGCAAGATCTTCTCTGATATAGCTTTGACAGACTAGACCGTGGATAAGCTTTTTACTTTAACCACCCTCCCTTGGAAAGGAAACTTAAGACATTGATGCGCGGTGAATGGCACGGCACTGAGAGTATCGATCCACGGACGACCCAAGATAGCTTTGAACATCGGGTCGATGTCCAGCACATAGAATTCAATGGGCATAGTAAGAGGCCCAAGCTCAGCTTGAATGGTAACAATCCCGTGACATGCCCTCCGAGAATTGTCATAAGCAGCTATAATAGTGGGGGTCGGGCGTAGAAGTTCTTCTGACAGATTGCAGGCCCGGAGAGTGCTGAGCGGGCATACATTGATAGATGCCCCTGTGTCAACTAATGTCGCATCAATGGTGACTTTGTTCAAGATTATGGTGATGCAAAGCGGCATTTGTCGAGCTTCTGGTGCTGCTAGTTCGGTTTCAGAGAAGGTTATAGCCGGTCCTTTGGAAATAGTCGCCAGTGCCGTAGGTAAACTGTCGGCTGCCACATCTTCACTAACCATCACTTTCTGAAGAAAGTTCCTGAGAGCATCTTGGTGAAGGGTAGATCTCTTTATAAGCTCCAGCACAGATATCTTGGCGGGCACCCGATCCAAGTGATGGTCGTATTGGGTACCTGGTAACGGCTCGACTTCTTCCTGCTCAACAGCCGGTTGGGAAGACTGGGGATTGGAGGTAAAGGATAATTACGGTGAAACATGCGCCCGCTCCGTAGGGCGAAGTTATAGGCTGTCGCGGCCTCGGATGGGCTCAGGATAAGTGACCTAGTAGGCCTGGTGGGGTGGATGAGTGGTGCGGAAGAGGGTGTGGTGGAAAGGATGATAGGTGAAGGGTTGGTGGTAGCGGGTGCGAGCGGGAGTGGGGGTATAAATGTAGGCGGAGGTGTAATTATTGGAGGGTTAGATGGAGGTGTGGTGATAGCAGGGGTGAGTAATGTGCGAGAGACGGGCGGTGGAGTAGATGAAAGGACAAACGGTGTAGCAGGCGGAGGAGGGTTTTGGTATGTGGGTGTAAGGATGGTGGGGGTGGAGTGAGTGGGGTAGTTGTGGTGAAGGGCCATGACTTGAGGCGTAGAGCCGTCATCGTCAAAGGACCACCCAGCATCGGGGGCCGGGGGTTGAACTACATTGACCTGAGCCGGTGCCGGCGGCTGAGGCTGCGGAGCGGGAGGATGGTTCGGCATTGGGTTCTGATGGATCCCCAAGTCTTGAACCGACTGCTATTGCTGCTGCGGTGCCTGTTGTTGCTGCACTTGCTGCCTCGGCGGCTGCCTTCTTTTCTCTTTAATTTCTATAATGGCCCTATGCATTTCGACCCAATCAATTCTTTGTCCTTCATGGAGGTCATAGACCAAGTCTCTGAACTGAAAACACCCTTCAATAGTATGTCCCGGCTGCCTGTGGAACATACAATACTTTGTCTGATCAACGGCCGGGTTCCAGTTGGGCCGTTTCGGAGGGAGTTGTATAGCACTAACTGACATGAGAGCCGAGAAGATATCCGTGAGGGTTTCTGGCAGAGGTGGGTATTGTGCTCTCTTTGGAGCGGGTGCTTGTTGTTGTTGTTGTTGTAGTCGTTAGGTGGAGGGACATTATGGTATTACGGAGGCTGTGGAGGTTGTTGCGGAGCGGAAAAGGTGTTTTGTGGAGTGGTGAAGGTAGGCGGAGGATTTTGTGGAATGGGTGGAAAGTTTTGTGGAGCGGGGTTTTGAGGAGTGCGAGGGTTTTACGGAAAGCGGAATGGAGCGGCTTGGAAAGGGAAGGTAACGGCTTGAACTTGTTCGTTGGTCTGGACCCCCTCGGTGATAGGCCCTTGAGGTTTCTTGTGGTATTTTGGCTTTTGGTTCTCAAAGAGCGATTGGATGGGGGAGTCTTTGAACTGTGTTTGAATGAACCGCGCCCAGCTATATAGTTGGTGCATGTTGGCTATATCATTCATGGCAAGGATGTTACGGAAGGTCAGGGTGGCATTAGAGATGAGTAGCTTGACCTTCTCTTCCTCCGGAATGTGGCCTGGCACCCTGGCGCCCATATGCCTCCATCTATCAGCATATGTAGCAAACTCCTCATCCGGCTTCATCTTCTCGGCAACTAAGTCTGTGAAGGAATATTCTGGACCGACCCTGTCTTGAAAGCGTTGAATGAACTTGTCCTTCACTATCTTGAAGCTTTCGGCATCTTCTAGCGGCAGAGAGTAGAACCATTCCAGTGCAACACCATCTAATGACCGGCGGAATAGATACGCCATAAGGCGATCATCATACTGAAACTGAGCCGATTCATATAAGAAGTCCCTGACATGGATGAAGGGATTGCCATTCCCGTCGTACTTGCGGTAATTGGAGAGCTCGAATTACGGAGGGAATCGGATATTTTGAAAGCTTGGGACTGGAACGTCTTCCAAGGATTGTGGGCCAACCTGCTTCTGGAGGAAGTCAAGTTATTGTTGCATGTCGGCCCATTTATCGAGTAATTCTTGCACTCTGGACGGAGTAGGGATAGTGAAAGATGGAATTTGAGGAGCAGAGGGGTAGGCAGATGGAGGGGGCGGCCCATAAGGAGGATATTGGGCCGAAGGAAGACCCATGTTGGTGTGACCTTGGGCTGCCCCTTGCTGAGGGTGCATGAAATCATTGGGGCCAATAAGATCCTGTGGCATCGATGGGCCAGACATATGATGATCCAATGGAAAGGAAGAAGGGACAATGGGGTTTCCCTTATCCAAAAATTGGTGGGCTGAACCAAAAGACTGGCCCATCTCTAGATTAGAGAATCTGAGGGTCCTGGGCTGGACCGGAGTGAGGTCAATGGGAATGGGCTGGACGGCGGACCCATCGGCCCTAGGCTGAGCAATGGAAGGATTGGTCTGACCTTGCATAATCGGGGAAGGTGGGGTGTTGGACCCCTGCATGGCCTGATAAATCGCCTGAAGCTGGGCCAGGTCTAATTGGGCCATTATCTGAAGGATAGAATTAGCGGAAGGAGGAAGAAGAGCTTGAGTGGATTGGGCGCCCTCTATAGGGATGGAGGACGAAGGAGGGATGGGCCCCTCTCTGGGTTGAAATGAGATAACCCTAGAGGGATCCTCTAGAAGCCCTTGAGGAAGAGACTCCTCTTGGGAACGGGGAAGATCGAAAGAAGCCATGGTGGATTCAAAGAGTGGATTGAGGTAGGATGAGGAAAGGGAATCGCCCCCAGGTGATGAAGCTTCTAGAGGATGGAAGCAACTCCACATACAACGGAAGACCTTAGAACAATGCAAACAACACACAACAAACACACAATGAGTGACTAAACTTAGATGTTTTAAACAACGATGTAAGTGAAAACGAGATGACAACACTCAAATTCAACCAAGTTACTTCGATGATGCAACAAGATTTTTATGATTTCCTCCTTTAGAACCTTAGTGGTTTGATTAAGATGTGCTCTCCACAATAGGTTCCTAATAGGAAAGGATGTGTGGCTTGGTTGACTCTAAATGTAATCACTCCTTCACTTATGCAATCCTAGACACGGGGTAAGAAAGGTACAACCGGCCCAGTGTCCGTGTGGGAATCCACGGCTCACAGGGACTTACGGAGGTCCCTGATGTGATTTCCTGGTCGGCTCCAAGGAATATGGAGACGAGAGGTCCACACACCAAGGTAGGAAGATGCAATCTAAAGTGTGAATATATGAATGAACCTATGTGTACCGGGGTGCATGCAAATTCTAGCTTAAAATCTAGCAATAAAATATGCACACAATAAGATAAATATGCAAAACAACTGAGGAGACGATCAGATAGCACCCAAGTATGAAAATCACAGTAGAAACTGCGGAACTGAACTGCACCTTGGGATGTGTACCTATCTGGAGTGTGTGACGGTCTATAATACCTGCGTCAGAGTAGGGTGACGGTCAAAGAACGGGCCGTCACAATAACGTAACGCGTGCACAGGAGACCGTCAGAAGAGCCAGAGAACGAGAAATAGCAGGAAATAAGAGGAAAATCCGGGGAGAACCAGAGCAACAAGGGCAATCAAAGGGGAGCAGGTTTAACAGAGATTCAAAGCACGATTGGCATTAGATGTCCCACCGTGATCGTCAAAAATTCTATTGGTTTTAATGTGTCCCTTCTTTTGCAAGATGGGCTACGATGCCAACTATGATGAAAATATGAGCCAAATAATGAAATCACTCAACCTTGTAGACACGCTGTTTTCACATTTTTCGCGGGTAAATCTCAGATTACACCGTGATGCCCCCAAGTGGCTTATGCATTTGATTTACGTGCGTGATTAGTCATTTTTAAGATTTTACATAAAAAAATATAAAAAAATCAAAAAAAGGTTAGAAAAAATACAAAATTAAATATATATATATATATTGAGAAAAGCATACAAAAAATACAAAAAAAGGAGAAACCCCATCTCTCTCTCTCTGTCCACCACGTGACGCGTTCACAAACCTATGAACATGTGAATCATGAACCTAGGCAACCAGCACAAGCTCTAACATGGGCATGCTATCTCAACCAAAACTAAACTAAGCAAATAAAGAAAAACACACGTCGGGACGTGGAACAAGGAATAAAGGAAAACACACCGTATAGGTGGAGCAAGCAAAGCAAAGAAGAAATATGATGAGAGAGAAAGCTAATGCCCAAACTAAAGAAAGACGTGATCGCGACTAAGGTAAAAACAAGCCAAAGACTTGATAAGTACCTTAGAATAGGAGGATGATGCACTCGCCCATGGGAGAGAGAAAAAAACCAAGAAACTGCAGCTCTGTGATCTGTAACGGTCGAAGACTGATGCGCCACAGGACGTGTGACGGCCCCACGATAGACCGCTACAAGACTCTAACGCGCCTTTGATAGACCGTCAGAGCATCTGCAGAATAAGAACTGGGAATCTTTGATCTCCAAGCTTTCCAACCGGCTAGGAAGCTTGGGCCTCGTGCTAAGAGCTCTGTAAACTTGCAAAAGAGTGTAGAACACAAGAAAAATAACCCAGATTAGCCCTTGGACAAAGTAGTATTAATAAATCAAAGAAACTTAAGAACATGCAAAAGGAAAGGGAAATACCGGGGAGGTTGGTTTTTTTAACCCCTCTGGGGCGTTTTAAAAGATAGGAGGATGTTTTAAATGGATGCAGAAGATGCAAGAACGTGGTAGAAGAAGAGGGACAATGCTATGATGCTTAGAAGAGGGGAAAGACACTAAGATGACAACTTGACTAAACTAAACCCTTGGAATCAATACTCCCTGGACTTTGGAAGCAGATGGACGTGGGAAGCAGCTCTCCTTGGTTGGTTCTAGCTCTAGGATGCGGCAGCACTTCGACACGAACTCCAGATGTCTCCTCCTCAAGCCATGAAGTCAAGGGTTCTATTTATAGACCCTCAAAGTCTAGGTTTGAGTTGAGGATAATCTAGCTAGAAAGTAGGACGTTTCTTAGAAAACTCTTGAAGATAATACTACCAAGAGTCCATAGAAATAAACAGAAGGTTCTGAGGATCAGATTTGAAGGAGAAATCCTCAGATCAAACTCTTAATTCGACCACGGAGTAGCAGAGAAAGAGCAGGCCTGCTAGGACTCTCTGCGGGATGTAACGGTCTTACGATAAACCGCCACATGAATGTAACGCTCCAGGGATGGACCATCACACAACCCTATCCATTAAAAGATAAGACCAACGGGCGATGTTTACGAACATAGGACTCTTCAAGAATGTAACGGTCAAGGGTAGATGCGTCACAATTCATGTAACGGCCGCACGATAAGCCATCACACCCAACGAATAGGCTAAAAAGATAAGCTTGAAAGAAGCCTTAAGCTTAAGGACTCTGGGATGATGTAACTGACCAAGGTAGATGCGTTAGAGGATTGTAACACGCCCTCAAAGGACCGTTAGAGACAATAGAGTGTAAATGAAACAAGAGCTTGCTAAGCTTCATCCAGCGGAAAGAGGTAAGGAACCAGACCCAACCAAGGAGACATGACCCGTGAAATAAACCTCAATTTGACCAAGAAGGCCCAACAAAGGTGAATAACTCGGAGCATCATATAAAATGAACAAGGAGATGACCCAACTTATTGGTCATAAAACGGGTGTCGACAGCCATGATAGGCTGGTGGTTGCTTATTGCCGGGCTAGGACATACTCCCGGTCTTGTGGCAGAGGTTGAGGAGGCCTCGCCCTCTGAGGCAGTTGTATTTTCTGTAGAAGTGGCCTTTTCTTTCCTGGAAGCATGTGCCTCTTGATCGGAGTTGGCTGATGCTTCCCCGATTGGCAGGAGAGGTGCTGAGGTCATCATCAGTAGGACTCCACTAGAGGGAGAGGTCCCCGCTTCTTCAGCATCTTCAGCTTCGCTGCTGCTAGCCGTACCAAATTTGGCTTGAAGGGCCGCCTCTTCGGGATAGACCTGCTCCCAGCATCGACAAGGAATGACGGTCTCCGCTTCTTGATTTTCGGGCTGAGCCGGCTTAGCATATTCAACTTCCGTTGGGTATTCATCAAAGGTTGCCCCCAGTGGGCTATCTTCAGCAGGGTAGAAGACGGAGATGGTGTCCACCTCGTATCACCCACTGTAGTAATATTCTTCTAGGGTGAAGCCCAACCCTGGGTGCTAAGAGACGCGTCTTAGTTCCTTATCCAGACTTGCGGGATACCACATTTTCTGGAAAGCTTCTTTATTTTTATGAGATTGATCAGAGGGGATGTGTTGCTTCTGGAACATCCTAGCCATTCAGTCAGTTGTGAACGCCAGACCTCGAATGGGAACTGACGTGTTTTCTATGTCTTCAGGCAGGCAACAATCTATGTCTTCCCGAGTAGGGTGCTCTTTAGCTGTGTAGAACAAGATGCTGGGCCCATCTATCTGCGCCACCTCCCAAGCTTTGAAAGGCTCGACAGTGGGGTTATCAAGGCTGGGAATCGGCTTGGTGAGGCCGTCAGGGACCCCAATGTGGTTGTGCTGCCGATCGAGCTGCACTTCATTAGCTTCGGGGTACAAAGCTGGGGGTGCTATTCTGCCCACGTCCCCGGATACGGTGATATGAGAGACCGCCTTGGCCTTGACATATCCGCGCGGCGGTGGTGGATACCAATTGTCGTCGGACGCATTGCTTGATGCCCCTGCAGGGGTTTTGACTTCAGAGGTCTTCTGAGAAGGCCCCGCATATAGGTTGGCGTCCGCCAAGTGACATTCAAATACCTCGAACGGGTGGAGGTCATCAAATATCCTCTCCTCCCCCTGGAGACTATATTTGATACATTGGTGGAGTGTAGAGGGCACCACCATATTTTCATGCAGCCATGGGCGGCCGAGCAGCGCCTTGTACGAGGTGCGGGAGTCAATGACAAGGAACTGCACCGTCGTTGTGAAATCTGCCAAGGTGAGTGTGAACTCCGCCACCCCATCGACACTTCACATTTTTAATTGAAGCCAACGATACGCATATCCTCGACCTTCTCAAGACATACATTGAAATGGTGCCTCTCATAGATTCTGTAGGGTAGAATGTTGACCGCTGCACCAGCGTCGACCAAAATCCTGATCAGCTCCCTCCCGTTCAGGTGCCCCTTCATGTACAGCGACCTGTTGTGGCTGATGGATGGTAGAAGCATGTCTTCTTGAGTGAAGGTCATGCTGGCTTCTGGTAGTGTTTCAGCCAAGCAGGTCTCAAAATGAGCAGGCGTCTACAGAGTAGTGATGATCGCATGTCAGGTCTCTTCACTCAAAGAGAGGATCTCCCATATTGTAAATCTAGCAGGGAGCTTCTTGAGTAACTTCATTATTCGGCTCCCAGCTCGAACATTGGAAAGCTTCATCTCTTCTGCCCACCTGGGCCTAGAGGAGTACTGAGTCGTGACCCCCGATGGACCTGCTTCATCTGCCTCAGACTCGGCACCTTTCTGGCTAGCACCGGATCCTCGGTGTTCTTCATTAGCCGCTGCAGGGCAAGCTCCATCTGCATTTGGAGCTTCGGCCGATTGTGCTGGCTGCGGGTGAACATCCCCGGGTGCAGGGTTAGCCTCCTGGCATGGTTGCTTCCCTTTAGACATCTTCATGAATTCAAGGAATGAAGGGACTGCCTTGCCCCCACTCTTGTTATATAGGCCTGGCGGAGGAGGGATCTGGACTCCCTTGACCTCCGGGGGAGGCGTCTTATAGGGTTGTTCTCCCCTGAATATAATGTTATGGTTGGGCGGTGGCTGGCGCCCCCATTTTTGGCCTGACCGAGTTGCATCTGCAGCAGTCGCGGCTTCGGCCTTGCCTCCCTCAACAGGGGTTGTGAAGCAAATTTCCTCTTCTTCCTCCTCGCCGGGCAGGTTGAAGAGTGCTGAGAGGGTATTACAAGAGACAACCTGCACTTCATCGGCTTTAACGGCCTTTCTTTTCTTCTTCTTTTATTTCTTTTTCTTCTTTGCTTCAGCAGGCGCCTACCCCCAGAACATACCGCCCTCCTTATCGGATGCTGCATCAGCCCCCTCCTCTTGCCCGAGTGAGAGCTGCTCCAGTTCTTGCCATGGGACATGGTCCCGCACCAGCAAGGGCTTTAATTCGGGCTGCACATACTCATCTAGCCCTTCAATAAGGTTTTGTAGTCGGCGGATCCCAGGATTAGTTTCCTCGACCACCGGCAGCGGAGTCTGTCTCTTCCAATTGCGTGTATGTATCCTGATGACTGCAGGTGGAGTGGTCCACACCGGTGCTGCCACCGGCGAAGTGAGTCGCGGTGTGACGCCACGGACATGTGTCCCCACTTTCGGGCGGGGTGCCCTCTTCTTTTTATGCTTCACATGGACCTGTTGCCATTCCTGTTGTTCTTTCACGGGCTCCAAGAAATTAATTTCATAGGTGTGCCGCGTGCTTGCTTCAGAGATCTCCTCGGGCAATGCCTGGTATAGGGAGATCATGCTGACTCCTGCCCTCCTCAGAGGGGCCTCATGTGGTTGAGGAGGGTCCACTTCGTACTCTCCCAACTCGATTTCATTTTTCTTCACCATCCCTTCGATGATGTCCTTGAAAACATAGCAGTCTTCGATTGGATGCCCCAGCATCTGGTGGTAGGGGCAGAATCTTGAGCTGTCTCTTCTCTTCAAATCCTCCGGCCTCTTGGGCTCTGGCAGGGTGACCATGCCATATTCCGTTACCCAATCGAACAGAATCTTGGTCTTGTCCTTCGGAAAAGAGTAGGCTTTCTTCATCTTGTCCCGCAGCGAGGGACCTTCTTTGCCGTCTGGGGCTTTTACAGGCTGTGGGGTGACCGCCTCCTTGCCTTTACCTTTCTATTGTTCGAACGCCTTGATGTCAAGAGCATTTACTTCTTTAGGCGCCGGGCGCCGCTCCACTACCTTGCCCTTCTGGGTTGTGCTGGCGGTTGATGTAGGGGCAGGTGATGTGACACCACCTTGGGGTGATAGTCACAAGACCAATGCTTCCTCGGACCTAAGTATGCAAGCACAACCACAAGGCTAAGAAGCCTACGTAAGCGGACCTTCGTATGGCGCACACACTCAACCCGGGGGTAACTCGGGGATGCCGAGTCGAGGAAGTGGGACAAGACCCTTGCTGGTAGAGGGCCAGCAACATCCAAGGTAAACCTCCCCTTGGGGAACGGATATCCAACTCAATGAGCCGGCAATGGCCAAAGGGCGCGGGTCACTCACTCACACCCACGGTGGTCGCACAAAGACGGTGGAGCCTTAGAATCAGGCGCTCTCTCCCTAACCGACGGCGCAATTGGAGAATATTAAATGAACAAGCATAAATGAGAGCAAGGGACGAGTTCTCACCTATCCGGTTTGAAGAAACCGACTCCGGTCAGAGACGGGGGCGAGCGGGGAGGTGAGGGGAGCACCCGCACGTCGCGTCGATGAAGCTTCAAACTTGCGAGTGTAATTATTACATGAACTACCCCCATGCAAGGGGGGGGAATCTTGGGGTGGGGATTATGTGGTTACAACCAAAACTACCTCCACGCAGGGAGGGGTCTTCAGCCGGCCAAGCGGGGAGGGAAGAAACGGGAGAAAGAACGCCGAATGAAGACCGAGATCAGTTCTGCCTGCTCTCTGCGAGTGCTGACAGACAGTCGAAGAAGTGGTTTCTGTGACTGCTCCCGAATTTTTCTGATGAGGGGACCAGTGGAGAATTCTTCGTAATTGGAGCGGGATGATGCCAGAATTTTCTTGATTTCTGTGGTCGTCGGTTCTGGTCGGGGCAGAGGGTTGAACAGGGAAGCAGGTTGTTGTTCTTGACAGTAGCAGAACCTCAGCAGCTGAATGATAAGGGTACCACGGGCGCTTCAGAACTCCAATTTGAGCATGGCTGGTACCGATGGATTCGTTGTCGAGTCCTCTTCGAAACGCAAGCAACGGGGATGCCAGATGATGTCGGAGTGGACCGGTAGAACTCGAACAAGGAGGGGAGGTCGGAGCAGACTGATAAGAAATAGAACCAAGTACCTGGAGGAAGAAATTGATAACTCTTGATTCCGGACGTCAATCGGAGTTCCGCTTCTTGATCTTGGAAGTCGACAGATCTAGAAAGAAGTTTGTAGAAGAACTCTCGCCCAGATTCACGCTAGAATTACCGTGAAAGAGCTTCCACTCAGGTTCTGGTCCTCTGCCTGAGAAGTCTTGCGCAGTCGTAGTAGATCGCCTCCTCCGAACAGCTCCGACCTTGGAAGCCGGCGGGACCAGCACCGTTGGAAAGCCGACTCGAAGACGATTCCATCAATATAAGACTTGCCACCTGGTTCGATGAGGAGACGATGGGACAGCCTCTGCAACCAACAGCTTCTTTGCTGCCTCCAAATAGTGAACTGCAGGTTGATGATGATGGGGGAAATGGGGTATATAGAAAGGGAAATGGGGTGAATAGGTGTGGGAGTGACCCCTAGTTGTGAGGGGGCCTGGGAGGGGGTGTTCTAAGGTGTGGGAGAGGGAGAATGAGGTTTGGAATGGGGTGTTTGCAGTTGGTGAGAGAGGAGCTGCGAATTTGGGCTTGGAGAGAGAAGGGGGAAGGTGAGGGGGCACAAGTGGGTGGAGGGAATGTGAGTTTGAATTTCCTTTAATGTGGGGTGATCAATGGTGGTCTTGGAGATGGGAAGAGGTGCCTTGGGAAGGTGGAGGGCTTCTTGGGGAAGGGGATGGGTAGTTGGGGGTTGGAGGGTGGGGTGTGGATTGGTGGAGGGTCTCTTGGGACTAGGGGGAAATGGAGGTAGGTGGGAGGGTGGAGGTGGTTGGGAGGGGAGGCGAGAGAGAAGGGGGCGCCCTCCTCTTGGAGGGAGAGAGAGAGAGAAGGGGGGTAGGTGGGATTCACTCCCTAGGGCTTCTCACCCAAATAATGGATTCACTCCACTAAGAAAATTTGAACTCTCAAATGGCAATTCTTCATTCATTGATTCATTACCTCAAAATGGAGAGAGTGGGGTCCTATTTATAGGGATCCCATAATTTACAATAAGACCCTGACTTTTGGCACATTGACTAATAACCAACAAGGTAGGGACGCCCATGGGCCAAGTCCACTGGGTTGGGCCCAATAGCTAGTCTAAATTAGCCTAAAGAGACTCAAACCTAGGGAAATAAACCAAAGACCTAGATACATGACTCTAATAAAACGGAAATTACAACGATATGACTCAATAAAAATAAAGAAATACAACATAGGACTCATAATAAATGGCTAGACCATGACGTACGCCTCCGGGGTGACGAGAAGGCCCGAGAGTGCCAGGACGGATGGTGATGACCCCATCATACTCCCGGGGTGCGGAGAACTCGACTCCGTCGAGTAAGAGTCCTTCCCTCTTCGGAAAGGTGCAGAAGTGGTACCGCTCACATGTCTTCCGAAAGAAGCCGATTCTTCCACCTAGCGAGGTAGTGCCCGTACACCTTGCTCCGAGTGATGATTTCTTGTTCATCCAATATTCTCTCAAGTTGCTTACGTCGGGCTTCTCTAGGCTGACGGTGCTCTCATGGGGAGGGGTGGGTGCTCTCTCAAGGGAGGAAGGGGCTTGAAATCCTCACTTGGTGCCACCGTGGGTCCCTTGTGTGGCACAAGGCCTTCACATTGAAACTGAAGTTAACTCAATATCCCTCGAGGAGGCCTAACTTATGAGTAGTGGGGCTAGTGCACCTCAAAACCTGGAAGGGGCTGATCCCACAAAACCTCAATCTTGAGTTGTCTCTATATGAGAGCCTCTCATTCCTCACCATCCTGGAATCACCCATTTGGATTTCTTGGTGGCGCCAGTGAGTCGGTCGATCTTTTGTAAATTGCATGACTCTTTTTGATGTGCTTGCAAGGTTATCATGCAATTTTATGAATGCTGTCATTTTAGTGGTTATGGGTGGACCTGGACAACCATAGATGGACCTATCATGCCATGATGCCATATGGACCTTGATGAACCTTGGTGGGTCGGGGCAACCAAATGTGGCCCTATCATGCATGGACTTTCTAACAAAGGTTGGAGGGCCGGGGCATCCGTAGGTGATCCGGTCATCTATGGGGGTGACAAATGCCGGGGGACCCGGACATCCAAGAATGCTCCTATCATGCTTAAGACTCATGATGAGTGAAGGTGGACCATTACATCCGAATTTAGACCACTCATGCTTTCTACTTGACATGTGGGTGATATGAATGAATGGACCCAACATAATGTTCATGCCAATTGGTGTAGTAAGCCTAGACACATGCATGCTTTTCCTAAAGGTGACTTTCATGTGTATAGGTGTGGGACAACCTTTGAACTCCCATTGGAAAGGATCGAATGGATCTAAGAAGGTGGTCATCATGGGGTGGGGCACAACCTTATTACCTAGGGGTATGTGGCCCAAGGTCATGGCTCCCAAGGTGTAACCCGGGTCTAGGATGGGGTGAATTGGGTCAAACGTGGTGGGTTGGGATAGGGAATGGTGGGTGGTGGATAAGGTGGTTGGGTTCCATGGGTTCTTTGACCCCCATTGGAAGGGATCAAAGGGATCATAAAAATGGTTATCGAGGGGGAGGGGCCCTATGTCCTCAAAATCCTCAAATAGTGGTGGGTCATCCTCCTCTAATGAGACAATGGGGCCAAAGTTCTTGGTGGGTGGGTCGGCCATGAAGGGAGGGTTTGGCTTTCTACCCGAGATAAGAAGCTCTAAATTGAGGAGAAGGCTGGGCTCATCGGGTGTAGGGAGGAATAGAAGGAGGTCGCTAGTGTAGCAACCAATGGTGTAAATCGAGGTGATAGACCCGATGCATAGGTGTAGGAGGCCAAGGCTCCTAGGTTGTTCGGCCATAGGGGTCAACATGCTAGTGAACCCAATTTGCCATGCTAAGCCCCTAAGAAAATCCTCTAAGGTCTCCACTTGATAGGATGCTTGGATTGTGGTGTGATAGGAGAAGAAGGGCACTATGGGAAAATTTTGTTCTATGGGAGGGCAAACATGGGCCGAGATCTCTCTAATTAGGATCTCCCTTAGCCAACTAACAAGGGGTTCTCCTAAGATGAGCTTGTCCCAACTAGAGAGGGTGGTGTAGGGTGAAGATTATCATGTGGGGTTTCTTCTTCAACTTGGACATGGATTTCCTCCAAGGTAGGGAGTGGGTTTGGAGTGTTCACCACTATTGGATCGGGTATGAGTTCTTCTACTAAGGAGGTGAGATGGTCTTTTGGGGTGATGAGGGTTGGTGTGTGGTGCTCCCGGGGTAGAGGGTAAAGGGAAATTTGATTTGGAATAGGGAGGGGAAGTAGTGGAGGTTTAGGACATGGGAGTTTTGGGGGAGGGAGTGGGAGATGAGTTGGTTGGGGTGGCTTGAGTTGGTCGGTCTTGGGGGGAGTCTCCCTTATAGGAGAAGATGGAGGGGTAGTGGTGGTCCTTATTGGGAAAACTGGGTCGATTAGGGGTTTCTTCCCCTTGGGATCGGCTGGTTGTGGAGGGGTGAAAGTGGGGGCCAATTGGGTTTGGATAGTGAGGTTTGTGGAAGGGGGTTTTGGTTGGGGTGTGGGAACTCTCAAGGGGTTAGGTGGGGGGTGGATGCTTGGATTATTTGGGTCTTAAGGGATAAGATTTGGTGGTGAAGTGTAGTGGCTATAGTTGAGAGGGAATTTGTTGGGATTTGTGGGGGAGGAGGCCTAAATGCGGTCTCAAGCGGGCCGGGTGGGGATGGAGGAGTGGTAGTGCTCCTCGGGCTAGGGGTGTTCGAGTAGGAGGGGTGGGAATATTTAGGGATGTAGATCTTCCTAAGTTCTACCTTCATATCATCCCATGAGGAAATGGGCTCTTGCCTCCTAACCCTTCTTAATCCCTCTATGTGTTCCCACTTACTCTTGGCTTGACCCCGACCGTCCCTTGGCCTTGCGGACTCTTGCGGGTCCATATACCCAAGTCTTTTCAAAATATCTTTCCATGGTAGCCTCCCACCTAAGATAATCACTAGAATGTGATCCGTCAAAGGTAATGTCCTCATCTAGAATGAAGTTCAAGGTTGGTGGACCGATCGGACCCTTGTGGAGGGCCGAATTGTATGGACTTGACCAAAGAGAGGTAGCCATGCTAGTGGTTGATGCACCGGAGACTCTAAATGCCATGGCCCTAGGACAAGACTTAGTAGAGATAAGTCTAGAACTTGCTCTGATACCAATTTGATGTGACACCACCTTGGGGTGATAGTCACAAGACCAATGCTTCCTCGGACCTAAGTATGCAAGCACAACCACAAGGCTAAGAAGCCTACGTAAGCGGACCTTCGTATGGCGCACACACTCAACCCGGGGGTAACTCGGGGATGCCGAGTCGAGGAAGTGGGGCAAGACCCTTGCTGGTAGAGGGCCAGCAACATCCAAGGTAAACCTCCCCTTGGGGAACGGATAGCCAACTCAATGAGCCGGCAATGGCCAAAGGACGCGGGTCACTCACTCACACCCACGGTGGTCGCACAAAGACGGTGGAGCCTTAGAATCGGGCACTCTCTCCCTAACCGATGGCGCAATTGGAGAATATTAAATGAACAAGCATAAATGAGAGCAAGGGACGAGTTCTTACCTAGCCGGTTTGAAGAAACCGACTCCGGTCGGAGACGGGGGCGAGCGGGGAGGCGAGGGGAGCACCCGCACGCCGCGTCGATGAAGCTTCAAACCTGCGAGTGTAATTATTACATGAACTACCCCCATGCAAGGGGTGGAATCTTGGGGTGGGGATTATGTGGTTACAACCAAAAATACCTCCACGCAGGGAGGGGTCTTCAGCCGGCCAAGCGGGGAGGGAAGAAACGGGAGAAAGAACGCCGAATGAAGACCGAGATCAGTTCTGCCTGCTCTCTGCGAGTGCTGACAGACAGTCGAAGAAGTGCTTGCTGTGACTGCTCTCGATTTTATCTGATGACGGGACTAGTGGGGAATTCTTCGTAATTGGAGCGGGATGATGTCATAATTTTCTTGATTTCTGTGGTCGTCGGTTCTGGTCGGGGCAGAGGGTTGAACAGGGAAGTAGGTTTCTGTTCTTGACTATCGCAGAACCTCGGCAGCTGAATGATAAGGGTACCACGGGCGCTTCAGAACTCCAATTTGAGCATGACTAGTACCGATGGATTCGTTGTCGAGTCCTCTTTGAAACGCAAGCAACGGGGACGCCATATGATGTCGGAGTGGACCGGTAGAACTCGAATAAGAGGGGAGGTTGGAGCAGACTGACAAGAAACAGAACCAAGCACCTGGAGGAAGAAATTGATAACTCTTGATTCGGCCGTCAATCGGAGTTCCGCTCTTTGATCCTGGAAGTCGACAGGTCTAGGAAGAAGTTTGTAGAAGAACTCTCGCCCAGATTCACGCTAGAATTGCCGTGGAAGAGCTTCCACTCAGGTTCTGGTCCTCTGGCTGAGGAGTCTTGCGCAGTCGTAGTAGATCTTCTCCTTGAGCAGCTCCGATCTTGGAAGTCAGTGGGATGACCACCGTTGGAAAGCTGACTGGGAGAAGCTTCCAACGATATATGGTATGCCCTCTGAAGCTTCCAGGTGAAGACGTGGTAGCCTCTCCAAATGGGCACTCCTCTGCTGCCTGTGAACTGAAAACTGTAGGTTGAAGATGATGGGGGGAAATGGGGTATATGGGAGGGGAAGTGGGGGTGGATGAGTGTGGGGAGAGCCCTGGCTGTGAGGGGGTCTAGGAGGGGGTGTTCCAAGGTGTGGATGGGGGAGAATGGGGTCTGGAAGGTGGTGTTTGCAGTGAGTAAGAGAGGAGCTGCAAATTTGGGCTTGGAGGGAGAAGGGTGAAGGTGAGGGGGGCACAAGTGGGTGGAGGGAATGTGAGTTTGAATTTCCTTAATGTGGGGTGATCAATGGTGGTCTTGGGGATGGGAAGAGGTGCCTTGGGAAGGTGGAGGGCTGCTTGGGGAAGGGGATGGGTAGTTGGGGGTTGGAGGGTGGGGTGTGGATTGGTGGAGGGTCTCTTGGGACTAGGGGGAAGTAATGATGGCTTGTGGGAAGTTGTAGAGGATTTAATGGAGGTAGGTGGGAGGGTGGAGGTGGTTGGGAGGGGAGGAGAGAGAGAAGGGGGCGCCCTCCTCTTGGAGGGAGAGAGAGAGAGGAGAAGGGGGGGTAGGTGGGATTCACTCCCTAGGGCTTCTCACCCAAATAATGGATTCACTCCACTAAGAAAATTTAAACTCTTAAATGGCAATTCTTCATTCATTAATTCATTACCTCAAAATAGAGAGAGTGGGGTCCTATTTATAGGGATCCCACAATTTACAATAAGACCATGACTTTTGGCACATTGACTAATAACCAACAAGGTAGAGGCGCCCATGGGCCAAGTCCACTGGGTTGGGCCCAATAGCTAGTCTAAAGAGACTCAAACTTAGGGAAATAAACCAAAGACTTAGATACATGACTCTAATAAAAGGGAAATTACAATGATATGACTCAATAAAAATAAAGAAATACAACATAGGACTCATAATAAATGGCTAGACCATGACGTACGCCTCCCGGGGTGACGAGAAAGGCCGAGAGTGCCAGGACGGATGGTGATGACCCCATCAGCAGGTCTGGCCAGAAAGGCTTCCACCTCAGCCACTACATTGTTCAATCGGTCAAACGACCGTATTTCCATTCCGATCATCTTTTCCAAAACCTCCCTCCTAAGGTTCTGTTTGCATATTTGTACCGCGTCCTCCTGATGCGGGGGCCGCTTGCACCGCATTCCGAGGTTCCTTCACCTCTTGATATAGTTGAGGGTTGTCTCATCTGCCCTCTGTTTTGTTGAATAGAGTTCGGCCACTATGACCTCCCTCTCTGTAATATGAAATCTTTCTCTAAACTTCCTCTGCATATCCGACCAGTCGCTGATCGACCCGGCAGGGAGGCTGGAGTACCATTCAAATGTGAGCTCTGTCAGTGAGGACGTGAAAAACTTCAACAAGTATGACTCGTCGGTGGCCAGATCAACCATGACGGTCATATAATATGCGACGTGTTCTTTCGGGGATCCCTTCCCGTTGAACTTGTCAAACTTGGGCGGCTTGCTGATCCCTGGGGGAAGCTGCTTGGCAGCATGATGTTGCGGGTATGGCACCCGATAGGCATCAAATGCGACATAGTCGCCTTCACTTCTTTCTGTGAGCTTCAGCTCGATCATGCTTTCCACCATCATCCGGTTCATGACCGTGGGGTCGACTGGATCTGGATAGAAGTGTGTCGGTTGTAGGTACGGGGTGATCAGAGTGGTTGCCTGTGGAGGACGCAGCAGTGGGGGTGTCTGGTGCACTTGGGGGAGCACCAGCGGCATCAACGGCTGCGACTGTGGTGGCCGCTGCTGGGTTGTCGCCAGGCTCGGCTCTGACGACTGAGGCATGGTATAGAGCGGCGGAGGGTCGACATGATGGACCGCTCCCCGGGATGACTCGCCCTGGACTTCGGGTGGCTTGGAAGCTGACGATTGTTTAGTCTTCTCTGTCAGCTGTTTCTTCAGCAAGTCTATCTCTTGTCGGTATCTCTGAAGTAGCATCAGGACCGTTGGGTCCATAGTTGCCGCGCTAGGGATAGCCTCCGGTGCTTCTCTGGACGTACCCTCGGGCAGGATGTCGAGGAGGACGTCATCTTCTTCTTCCGCCGTTACTACATTGGCGGTTAAGATAGCACCTCCATCATTCCGCTGGTGATAGCCCAGGGGTTGTTTTCCTCTAGCTGCCGCCAGGAGTTCCCTTGCGGCTTCTATTCTTTGAGTATTCGGCCCTGGCCTCGCGGTCAATTGAGCCAACTCGCGGGGGTCTTCGGGAAGTCCCCCATATCGACTGAATGTGCCAGCCATATTGCAGGTGAAGACCTGCATCCTTCTTCTCCGTCGATGTACCTTCCTCTTAGCCTGCTCCGGGAAGGTCAGCCTCTCGAACATAGAAGTCCTTCTTGTTTCTTCTCGCCTAGGGGCGGCTTCATCAGATTCGATCTCAAAGCCATCATCATAGCCATTGTCGTCAACCGACGACACCATCATCCATTCTCCAGCATCTTCTTCAACTGCCATTGAAGGGTAGTAGTCTTCATTGGCTGCGGCTGCTTGCATCAACCGCTGCTGTCCAAGCGAGGAGTTGCCTAGCCCTCGGAAATAGTTCTTGATCAAATTGGCCATCTCTTCTCGACCCCGTTCCTGATGTAGCACAGGGTACAGTTGTCGACCTCCCGCAGGAGGGATGTAAGCCAGCCGAGCCCTGTCGACAGGTTGTTGAAATCTTCATCCCACAGCAGGGACGTTGGCTTGGTGGGCGCAGGCCCGGAAGCTTTCGCAGTGCGGAGGGTCCGCAACCACTTCTTCTTCTCTAGGGGCCAGGCCCCTTTCCTTCCTTCCTTCCGCTCCGTCATGAGCAGGGCGGCGGCGGACAGGTGCAGTTTGGTGGATAGGCTGGA
Source organism: Amorphophallus konjac (assembly GCA_022559845.1). Lineage (NCBI taxonomy): Eukaryota > Viridiplantae > Streptophyta > Magnoliopsida > Alismatales > Araceae > Amorphophallus > Amorphophallus konjac. The sequence goes on from CM040121.1 coordinate 124,148,931, forward strand.
CCCTCTTGGGGACCTACACCTGTTTAAACTTCTTTGGCCTAGGGGCCAACTTCTCCTGGCCGTAGCGGCCGGCTTCTTCTCTTTCCGCCCTCCTTCCAGCGAGGGCTTGGTATGAGTTGTAGATGGGGATGGCGGGCACGACCCGGTCCGAGACTATTCGTGCGTCGAGTCCATTGAGGAAGACGCGTACGCCACCAACCATCATGGATTTACCAGATTGGGACAGAGATCCGGTAACCACAGCAGTACTCCTCCGGAGTTGCTTGCGCTGATGACCTCCAGAGTTCTTGTTGACAGCATCGGGGCGAACCCCATGGATGGCATGGTGCACCAGGCAGCTGGCGACCAGGGTTGGACTCTTGGACGAGTCATTACAGCATCAAGCCTTCAGAGGCTCCATCTTCCTTGCAGCTCCCTCGATGGGCTCCGAGGGTTCCACCTCCAGCATATCTACGAAGGCTAGCCCCAAAAATTTGGGGAAGCCAACAGCAGCAGGGAAGTTGCCGAACACCATGGGCACCGCCAGGTACCCTCGCGCATGACCAGCAACGATCGATGGGCCAAAGCCGATGCCAGTCAGTCCCGTTGTTGTAGTCATCGTTTGCCTGAAAAAACCAACAAGCCGACAATTAGCAACCTTTGGGAGGGTCTCGAAGCCCAAGTATCTTTGCAAAGAGATGAAAGGTGACACTGGTCCCACCGGGCGTGCCAAGACTGTTGCGAGGTTTATTTTTACCAGGGGTTTATTTTGGTATATTCACGCGTCGATCAACCAATTAATTAACCGGTAATTAACTGATTGATTGACTACGCAGGCGTGCTAGTCACGTACGTGACGAGTTTATTATGCGCTCATTCTGACCCGTGTCGGGCGAGAGTGAGATTCGGTCGGGACCAGCAGTCCGCCATACCATAAAGGTCATGGCATTAATTACATCCCCCGCGAGGAGGGAAAACCTTTGATTAATTACCGAGATAATGGGCTGTCGAGGCCGGGATAAAGAGTGCAAAGGGTGCAGATGATCATGCAAGATATCATACTCTACCATGCACGGTTTATTAGGGCAGAACCCTTAATACGTGGCGGAGGACATAGATCCGAAGACCACCATCACGCATGGCAAGAGCTTCCCGTCGGGCGTTGCCTGACTTTCGTCAATGCCATTTGATATATCGAGGGCCGCGCACTCAAGCATACATTGATGCAACATGAATGCTTAAACTGAAACATGATGATGAAGTTATAAAACTAACTAATTCAGGTTCAGACAAACCAATTTATTCAGTTTACCGAACATAGGGTTCATTTGGTTCCGTTATTAGCATTGGAAATCACCCCGGAGGCGAGGGGAGGATTGAAACGGCACGACGACGCGATTCGGAACGAAACCGGCATGGTACGCGTAGGTGTAGAGCTTAAAACAGGGCGAGAAATGTAGGTGTACGTTAAAATGGCGCCACCAGCCGTAGGTATAGGGGATGGGTTAAAATCGGCATGCCACCTTCCTGGCGCGCCGGAATAGGGCGCGCTGTTTCAGGGCGCACCGTATTAAGGCGCGCCGAGTGCCGACGGCGCCGGTTTAGCCCTGTTTCCTAGAAACCAAAGTTTTATTTATTTATTTTTGGACTTATTAACAAATTCTTGAAAGATTTTTGGGAGTTTCTTAAATCAGCCGTTCATCGGATCGGCCCCGGGCCGTCGGAAGTCAAGTCATAGGCTTGCGCGAGGTTCGTACTCGAGCGCGGCGATCGTTCCAAGTCAAACTCATTCGAGCCAAAATTTCGACAGCGTCTCCCCATCCTGAGGATTGTCAGGGAGAAGCGGGGAGTACTTACGTAGCGGAGCAACCCCTAAAAGTCGGGTGGCGCAACGGCGCCCGGCAAACCCGAACAGATAGGAAAAACCCCGAGGGCTAGCCTACTAGGGGCACCGAATCCGTGGGTAGAGAGTAGACGGATAGCGCGACTCGTAGTGGGAGCGAAGACCCCGAGGGCTAGCCTACGAGGGGCACGTGACCCGAGTCGGTACCACGTCCAAGTCGAGATGATCGATAGAGAGGGAAAACCCGAGGGCCAGCCTACGAGGGGCATCCGTCTCACGGCCACCACAAGGCCCACTAGGTGCTGTGGATTTGAAGTGTTGGGATTAACCCAATTTCTGTGCACTCACTGGCCTTCGGAGATCCATTATTGGCAAATGGACTCCTGCAGACCGAGCAATTAGGATGAGAAATCAGGGGAATGTTCCCCCTCCCCGGGTCACCGAATCTCACTAATGAAGCGATAAAACGGCACGGTGGGAAGACTTGCACAGTCAGCAGACTGATGTTAATGCTTGTAGGTATGCATATATATATACGCATGTAAATGTTAACAGGTTAATGCAGCATTCATCAGACGATGCTTAGAAAATGATGGCGAAGAGTACGGGGATGGCCTCATCTCCTCCCGTTCATGGTCGAGAACAGGGGGAATGATAAGAAGGCGGCCCAAGACCGATTGGAGGAACACACATATGCATATACCTCTGGCGGTGAAATCCTTAGCATTCGAGTGGAAGAGAAACCCCAGGGAGGGGGTAGATTGCTATAGCCCATGAGTTACAAGGGCATCTGCGGCACCGAGAAAGCGAATCCGATGAACGTACGCACAGGGAATTAGCCAATCGCACAGACAGAGCCAAGGTGGCATACTGTTCATTCCGGCACCGGCACTGTAGCACGGCGCCGGTTCCATGGCCAAGAAAAGAAAACGCAAAGAGAAATAGAGAATAGACGACATCAATCATAAACCATCAACGCGCATATGCACATATATTTTTCATTCACAAAGAACTCACAACAAACCACATCATTAGATGTCGGCGTTGTCGCTCGGGCATCATTTACATCACCCCCACGGGAGGAGTTGCAGGGAGGAAGGGAGATTAGAGAAAGATGGTGAGAAGGGGGAGGAAGAAAGGCTCATATCATCGCCTTCCTCCCCCTTGCTCATTTACATTGTATCGGAGAAGAAACCCAAACGGAGGGGGATCGACGGAGAAATCACGATGACCCACCTAAATAGACAAGGAAGCAGACAATCTTCTTCTCCGACACCGGGAGGTTCGTGCAAAGCGGAGGACAGCCACAGCAAGAGAACCCTCGGAGGAAGCTTTTCTCTCAAGAAACCCTCCCCTCCGAAGCTCTGATTGGTGGAGGCTCTTCGGCTCGATCTCTCTCTCCGTGCTCCTCTTGTTCATCTTTTTTTTTATGGTCGAACAAGCGATGTTTTTATAACACCAAGTTGATCCTATGCCATGGAGGGGCGCGCCGGGGAACCTGGCACAGGGGAACAGCCCCCTTCTTGGTGTTTTGCGCGCCGTTGATAACGGCGCCGTTTAAGGGGCGCGCCGATGAACATGGCGCCGTATTAACCTCGTTCAGTTGCCGCAGGCTAGTCGATGAGTCCGGGGATGATTCCGGAGGTCATCGTTGACGATTCCTCTCGCCGCGGTCCTTGGAAAACCTTGAGGGGCGTTGACGAAGCTCTCGGTACAATGTACGGCCTTAATCCGAACTCCGTGCGTGTTTGGCTTGAGCACGTGGGTTTTTTACTGACACGGCCTTCGGCACTATGATTTGTGCTTCCGACTCGGCCCGACTTGTGCTCAAAGCTTCCTTACGGGATGGTATGGCATCCGAGATAATTTCGCCTTGACTGGCGACCATTCGGCCACTAACGGACCCAATATAGCGAGAAGTCAAACCCATGTGGGGTGATCGGGACCTTCCGCTACCAGAGCCTCCGGTTCCTTGTTATGAAGGACCGATGGTGTTCTTCTTCTTTGGGAGAGTCTTCATTCAGGTGGCGAGCCACCGGGTAGACCGTCGTCCTTGGTCAAGCAATGGGTGTAGGGTAGCGGCACGACGGAGTCGATGCCGAATCATTGGGCAAGCTTGGTCGCACTACCGGTTGGTTGTGGATTCATCTCGACTCTCCCGAGGCGAAGTCCCCGGTGCTCGTTCCAGGTGACTCGAGGCTCTGGCAACTCGAGAAGTCTTCAGCAGGTTATTCTTCCTCGACTTCTGTGCTTCAGTAGGCCGTGCCATTCATCTTTGCGGCTCGATCACCGTTCGTCACATTTTGAGTGCCAACATGTGTCTGAAGCAACACATTCCTCTGTGGCAAACTTCTGCACAACAACGATACTTTCGTCAACTGTGGACCCCTTCCCAGGTCCGGGGGTAACCCCCGTCCTTCTACAAGGACACTAGGGGACTTGGCTACGACCAAGACCTAGACTTTTGTGTCCACTATACAGTCAACGTCATAGGCTTGCACAACCAGTCGACAATAGAGCTAGAGTCGAAGCCAAATTTGACAGCTCCGGGGATGAGGAAGAGGAAATTCTGATCCCAATCCCTGTCAAAATCGGTACCCCAGCTCAAGCCGTCGAGGAACCTTTCTCGCCTCCCTGCCAAGACAAACAGGGAGAAGAAGCTCCTCCGGTCTCTCAGCCAGTCGAAGGACCCAGTTCAACCGACCCTCATGAGAGGGGGGATATCTCTGGTCTTGACTGTGAAGGAGTGTCGGCTTCGTCGGCCAACCCTAGGGAGATCTCAGCAGCCCCAGTTGACAGCTACGGGCCAGGAATCGGCGGTCCAGATCAATCCTCGATGGATCCCAGTAACAACGACTCCCCAGTCCCTGTCGGCGTCTACCAATGGCTTCGAGAACCAAGAAATACACGAAGCCGACACCGATGATGAAGATTTTATCGACTTCCAACCCGCTCCTCCCGAGCTGGAGGATGGCGGCCAGGCGACCGTCGATGAGCTCGTTGAAATCAACTTGGGCGAAGATAAAGCCCCTCAGCCTACATTCATCAGTGCCCTCCTCACCGAGGCAGAGAAGCAGGACTATAGGCAACTCTGCTCGAGTACAAAGACTGCTTCACCTGGACATACAAAGAGATGCCAGGGCTAGATCCCTCCGTAGCGGAGCACGACCTAGCCATCTCTCCCTTAGTCGCTCCGGTCAAGCAACCACAGCGGCGCATGCGCCCAGGTTTCGGCCGAAGTCCATAAAATGGTGGACGTTGACTTCATCGAGCCATGCATCTACCCGATCTGGCTCGCCAATATAGTCCTAGTCAAAAAGAAAAATGGTCGAGTCCGCATCTACGTCGACTTCCGAGACCTCAACAAGGTCTATCCGAAGGATGATTTCCCAGTCCTTATCATAGAAACAATGGTCTACATGACCACCGGTCATGAAACCTTGTCTTTCATGGACGGGTCATCAGGATATAATCAGATCCGGATGTCCCTTAAAGATAAGAACCATATAGCTTTCAGATCCCCCAAGGGGATTTTCAACTACAAGCGCATGCCCTTCGGTTTGAAGAATGCCGGCGCCACTTACCAAAGGGCCATGACCAAAATATTCGACGAAATGCTGCACAACACCGTCGAATGCTATGTCGACGACCTCGTCATCAAGACTAAAAGGCGAGAAGACCATTTATACGACCTCCGCCAAGTCTTTGAGCGTCTCCGACAATATGGGCTCAAGATGAACCCCATGAAATTTGCCTTTGGCGTATCCAGTGGCAAATTTCTCGACTTCATCGTCAGGTACTGAGGAATCGAGGTGGATCCCAGCAAGATCAAAACAATCCGGGAGCTTCCACCACCTAGCAACATCACCGAACTCAGGTCCTTCCAAGGGAGGCTGACCTACATTCAGAGGTTTATCTCTAACCTCTCCGATTGGTGCGCGCCTTTCAGCAAGCTAATGAAGAAAGACGCCTCGTTTACATGGGACTCAGAATGCCAGGTGACTTTCGAGCAAATCAAGGAGTACCTCCTTACTCCCCCAGTCCCGGGGGCACTGATCAAGGGTAAACCCCTCATCCTTTATATCGCTGGCATGGACGCTTCGCTAGAGCTCTGTTGGCGCAAATCAATGAAGAAGGTAAAGAGCAGCCCCTCTATTATCTCAGTCGGAAGCTAATCGGTGCCGAGTACCGCTACTCCCCTATGGAAAAGGTTTGCTTGGCATTGGTGTTCGCGGTTAAGAAGCTGCGATATTACCTCATGTCCCATCAAGTCGATCTTATATCCAAGCATGACCCCCTGAAGTATCTCCTTCTGCGACCTGTCCTCTCAGGCAGACTGGGAAGGTGGGCTCTCCTATTGATGGAGTATGACATTACTTATGTCCCCAGAAAAGTAATTAAGGGACACAGTATGGCTGAATTCTTGGCAGCCCATCCAGTACCAGACGACTCACCCTTCAACTCAGAGCTCCCGGACGAGGAGTCCCTTGCTGTTCAATCACAACCACCAGTTGAACAGAGCAGAGATGTCTTGCATTACTGGCAGCAAAGCGCTCTCACAACCACTGTTGCTCAATCACAACAACCAGTTGAATAGAGCGGAGATGTCTTGCATTATTGGCAGCCAAGCGCTCTCACAACCAGCATGCCTTGCTAGGAGCTCTACTTCGATGGTGCTTCCTGAGGGATCACCCATAGCAACCAGGATCCAGCCACCACGGCAAGTGCCGGCATTGTTTTCCTGACACCTCAGGGCGGAGTCTTGTACAACTCATGCGCCCTCATGAAGTCCCTGACCAACAACGAAGCTGAGTATGAAGCTCTACTCATTGGGCTCCAGATGGCTCTCTACATGGGTATCAAATGCCTCAACGCCTATGGGGACTCCCAGCTGATAGTCCGGCAGGTCCTCAGCATCTATGATGTGCGGAAGCCAGAGTTGGTTCCATACCATACCGCCGTCACCAGATTAACTCGGAAGTTGTATTTCTTCAAAATAGATCATATTCCCAGAAGCAGCAACGCTCAGACGGATGCCTTAGCAAAATTGGCCGTGGCCATCAGGCTCCCGCCCGAGGGTGAGGTCGACATCGTCATCAAACACAGGAGACTGATGCCAAGCTCACTTGAAGACAATACCGGTCTCACCATTTACGAGGTCCACGACCTTGACCAGAGCACGCCTCCAGAAGAGGATGATTGACGTGCGCCCATCATCAAATTCAAGAAAGGGTGGCTCCCCCCTGACTGAGCTCAAAGAGTCCAATTACTCCGCCGAGCAACCTCTTACGAGTTGATTGGCGACTCCCTGTATAGGCTCATCCACGAGAAGGACAAGTCTATTCTTCTGAGATGTGTCTCCCTCGCCGAAGCTCGAGCCGTCATGCAGGAAGTCCACTCCGGGTTATGCGGGGCACACCAGGTTGGAGATCGAATGAAGCACAACATCAAACTCAAAGGCTTCTACTGGCCAACCATGTACGCGGACTGCATCCAGTATGCCCGTACATGCCACCAATGCAAAGCCTTTGGCCCAGTACCCAGAAGGCCTCCCAATCCACTGCGTCCCACAGCCCCCACCTGGCCATTCGCTGAGTGGGGCATGGACATTGCGGGGCCTTTCCCGCCATCTTCCAAGGGCCATAGATACAACTTAGCCGCCACTGACTATTTCTCTCATTGGGCGGAGGCTCTACCTTTGCGAGAGGTCACCGGGGAAATCGTTGCTAGATTCGTCCGGCACAACATTATATACCGATTCGGTACTCCCAGTCGCATAGTGTCCGACAACGGGACACCATTCAAAAATAAGGCCGTATACCAGTTAGCGGCCAAATTCTACATCGACTAGAGAACCTCTTCGGTCTATAACCCCCAGGCTAATGGTTTGGCGGAAGCTTTCAACAAGACCCTCTGCAAGCTCCTGGCTAAGATGGTTAGCCACCGGAAATGCGCTTGGGGTGAGAAGGTCTTCGAAGCATTATGGGCCTACCGGACGATCTACAAAACCCCCACGGGGTGCTCGCCGTTCTCCCTCGCTTACGGGACAGAAGTAGTCATCCCCATCGAAATCCAGTTAGCTTCTTGCCGTGTGGCGATCCACGTCGGCCTTGCCGGCCCCGACGAAAGTGAGTACCATAGAAGGCTAGAAGAGCTCACCGATCTAGAAGGAAAGCGACTCGAAGCCTACAAACACCTGCAAGTATACCAGGCCCGCATGGCCCGGGCCTATGATAAGCTCGTCAAGCAGCGAGCTTTCAAACAAGGTGACCTTGTCATGATCAAGGAAAAAGAAGTCATGGCAGGGCGCTCCAGCGGAAAACTTTAGCCGAACTGGGGAGGTCCATACATTATCCAGAATATCTATGAGGGTGGGGCCTACACGGTCGTTGATCACAAATGTCATAGACCGTTCCCGCCTCTCAACGGTAAACATATGAAGCTATACTATGCGCTAGAGCACGAGTTCGCGCACCAGCCAGACTGAGGCGCACATCTTCGCTACTGCCAGTGAGGCCAGCCCTTCCCCGTGAAGGATCTAACCGGCCAGCCCCCCAGTCTTCAATTTCCAGTCGAACACCCAGCCTAGTTCCCCAGAACAGCCACCAGGCATCCTCGGGGACTAACCTCTTGTCCTCGTTCCCGTTACTACGGGAGCACGGGCACTTCTACACCGGCACCAGTGTAGCTGTCAGGCTCCCAGATAAGTCAAAAAAACAACAACAACAAAAAAATGGGGTTAAAAATAGAGATACCCCGGCGGACCCAGTCATCCTCACCACAATAGAGTGACTGGGGGCAAAATGGTCAGTGACCCAGCTGAGGTGGAAACCTGAAAGGGCGCTTCAGGTAAAATCGGGAAACCCCTCGACGTGAAAACCCGCAAGGGCGTGTCGGAAAAAGCTAAAGGGGGTCGGCTCTAGCGAAAACCTGAAAGGGCGGTAGAGCCGATAACGAGAAAATCCTCTTCTCCCCACCAGTCAGGATGGCCTTCCACCTATTCTTCGGTGGGCCGTTAGCCTCACCCAAAGCCAGTCTTCAATCAACTTACAATATTAGAACACGAACCCTATAATCTCCAGTTGGCTTTGCACTACGCTCGCTCAGTTTGGCCAACCTTAGGCCCTCACCTCGACATCGCAGGCCAACCAGTCCCTGTGATAGTCGAGCTCCCAGTCACCATCCCAGTAGATTTATATCTCGGCACATTCCCAAACACATATCATTCTATGCCACTATATCCTACATGCCCTGCAAAGCCAAAGCCTTCAAGTTGCATTATGATCTCGGTTTTCTCCTACAATTCATGACCCACCAGCTATAACTCCAGTCGCATCTTGCCATAACAAAGCGGCCCTTCTCCACCATGACATGAGGGTCTGTAAAGAACCCTTATTAATGGCAGAACCATATTCGACCACCCACACCTTCCAGTTTCAGGTTACGTCCCCTGACAGCAACACGCTACGAACGGCAGTCTCAAAATAAGAAAAATAAAAAAAATGGGGTTCAAAATAGAGATACCCCGGCGGCCTCAGTTAATTCCTTTTACAGGATTATTGGGGGCAAAAATTTCCAGCCACTTTTCAGAGATGCATGATGGCCATTTTTTTAGATATGGTGGGGAACTTCTTAGAAATTTTTATGGATGATTTCTCAGTCTTTGGAGATTCTTTTGAAGTGTGCCTAGATAATTTGACAAAAATTTTGGAGAGGTGCATAGAAAAGAGGTTGATTCTAAGCTGGGAGAAAAGTCACTTCATGGTAAAAGAGGGCATAGTGTTGGGCCACATAGTTTCTGAGCGGGGTATAGAGGTGGACAAGGCCAAAATTGGCCTCATTTCTAATCTTCCTCCACCCACCTCAGTTAAGCAAATTCGGTCTTTCCTTGGCCATGCCGGCTTCTATCGCCGGTTTATCCAAAATTTCTCTCAAATTGCCCGACCTTTAACCCTTCTCCTAGCCAAGGATATCCCATTCAATCTTGATGAACAATGTTTACAAGCATTCAATATTTTGAAGGAAGCTCTGACCAAAGCTCCAATCCTTCAACCACCTGATTGGTCCCTTCCCTTCGAAATCATGTGCGATGCTTCAGATTTTTCTATAGGAGCAGTCTTAGGGCAGAGGATTGACAAACGCCCTGTAGTGATTTATTATGCTAGTCGCACTATGGGTGATGCTCAACTGAATTACACCACCACTGAAAAAGAACTCTTGGCTGTGGTGTTCGCCCTTGAAAAATTCAGATCATATCTCTTAGGATCCAAGGTCATCATCTACTCTGATCACTCAGCCTTGAGATACCTCATGTCCAAGAAAGAAGCCAAGCCCCGTTTGATTAGATGGATTTTACTCTTGCAAGAATTTGATAATGAAATTCGGGATAAAAAAGGGTCTGAGAATGTGGTGGCTGATCATCTCTCTAGAATTCTTGTGCAAGAAAAGGAGCCCAGAAGAGACTTTTTTCCTGATGAACAACTCTTGTCCATTAGCCACATCCAACCCCCTTGGTATGCCAATATTGTCAATTATCTGGATGTTGGATTGACCCCTGAAGGTTGGTCTAAAAATGAGAAGGATAGATTCTATGCTCAGATAAGACACTATTTTTGGGAGGATCCAGAATGATTCCGTATCTGTGCGGATAATGTCATTCGAAGGTGTGTCCCTGAAAATGAGCATCAAAGCATTCTCACCTTCTGTCACACTCTTGCTTGCGGAGGTCATTTTTCTGGGAAGAAAACTGCTGCGAAAGTCCTCCAGACTGGTTTTTATTGGCCCACTCTTTTTAAGGATGCCCATACTTTTAGTCAATCTTGCCCAAAATGTCAAACTATGGGGAATATCTCTCGGAGAGACATGATGCCTTTAAACCCCATTCTTGTGGTAGAAATTTTTGATGTATGGGGAATTGATTTCATGGGACCATTCCCACCATCTTCTGGGCATGAATACATTCTAGTGGCTGTGGATTATGTTTCCAAATGGATTGAAGCTGTAGCAACTAGAACCAATGACCACAAGGTGGTCATGAAATTTGTGCAAAAGAACATTTTCTCTAGATTTCGATTCCCAAGGGCTATAATTAGTGATGGAGGTAGTCACTTCACTAACTATCAATTCAAGAGTTTGCTGAAAAAGTATGGGATCACTCACAAAGTGGCCACACCATATCATCCGCAAACAAGTGGGCAGATAGAAGTTTCAAATCGAGAAATTAAGAACATTTTGCAAAAGACTGTGAGGACTGATAGGAAAGACTGGGCTGAGAGATTGGATGATGCATTATGGGCCTACAGAACAGCATATAAGACCCCTATTGGGATGTCACCCTTCAGATTGATTTATGGAAAAGCCTGCCACCTCCCAGTGGAGCTAGAACACAAGGCTTATTGGGCAATCAAACAATTTAACCTGGATTTGACCCAAGCTGGATCACACAGGGCCTTGCAATTAAGTGAGTTAGAGGAGCTTCGTGAGGAATCCTATGAGAACTCCAAAATCTATAAGGCCAAGATGAAAACTTTTCATGACAAACACATCTCCAGGAAAACATTTGAACCTAATCAAAAGGTCTGGTTGTTCAATTCTAGATTGAAACTTTTCCCTGGGAAGCTTAGATCTAGATGGGATGGGCCATACATTGTAGTTAATTCATTTCCCCATGGTGCTGTTGAGATCTGTGACCCTAAAAGTGGCACCACTTTCAAAGTCAATGGCCATAGACTCAAACCCTTCATTGAAGGAGTCTCAAATGAACTGATTGTGGAAGAAATTGCATTAATTGAACCAAGTTGAATTCGCTGATGTCTGGCTGAAGACATTAAACTTAGCGCTAATTGGGAGGCAACCCAATTCTTTTTTCATAAATAAAGGAGAATGACTGATTGCTTTTCTTTCTAGAAACATGGAGAATGGGCCGCATCTCTCTCTACATCAACATTTCATCTTGCTCAGGTTGTACCTTTCCCTCTCAAAACATTCACTCTATATTGTCCTAATTTTCTATTTTAAAGCATGTCATTGAGGGCAATGTCACTTTAGTTGGGGGGTAGCTTAAGCTTAAATTTTCATCAAAATGCTGTAATCTTTCATGATTCCCCTAACAAATGCTTCAGGGTCATTTTTCATGATAAGAAACATTGTCAAAATGATAAGGCTTAGAATATCCACTTGTGACAGCATTGAATTAAAGGGTGAATTAGTTGGTTATGTTTTTAGCATCTTCCTCGGAATACACTCAGATTTTTCTTTGAACTCACACACATCCGCACACTAATGAGAATAGTAGGTATTAAACACGAGGATGATGAGCTCTTTACTTAAAACTTAGGCGAGGATTGAAAATTCTGCCTAGTCATTGAAGATTTATCGTGGGGAAAAAGCTACCTGCCTGCAAATAAGTGCAAAGCACCAAAAAGAAAGAAAGAAAAAAATATATATATATATGATGAAAAACTCATGGAAAATGCTCCTGATCTTAGTAACCGGGCCTGCTTCTCCTAGCAAGAGTTGAGGTTCGCGTCAAACAGTGAAGGAATGTGCAGCACCATGATGAAAAAAATATGATGATCAGGCAGAGTGAAGCTACCTGTAATTCGAGAGTCTGATTTAAAATAGGTAGAATTGGAAATCATTGTTAAGTGATAAATAGAAGGCTCGTTCATCCAGTTGTCTGATATCCACTAATCAAATTAGATCACATGCACAAAGAGATACAAAAAAATTATGAGTGTAACCTGGGAAGTATCTAAATTACATGGATTGACGAAGTTTATTCTTGACATTTATTGCTTGAACTTGTAATATTCTATAGTTCAAATCATAATGCTCAGCATTCATGTCATGAAACGTGATTTTTGAACTCTTGTTAGTCCTAATTCTATAATTGTTTGCATTGCTAAGGGTCTAGCAATAAGTAAGTTGGGGGGTGTGATAACTTCATATTTTCACATATTAATTTCACATGTTTTAGAGAAAATTCAAAGTAAATTGTTGATTATGTGTGAAAATATCCACAGAAATAGGTTTTGATGAATTTTGGAGTTTTCATGAAAAATGATAAATTTTGGGGAAGAATTTGTAAGCAGAATTCAATGCATATATATGAATAAGTTTTTCATAGATTAATATTTTTTGTTACAACATTATTTATCTTGGTGTCACCTATGCACATTTTCTAAATGGCAGGTGGTTGTAGTTGGTGTTTTCACGTGGAGGTGAAAGTGTTGGTATTGTAACATGAAATGTATCACGTGCATGGCAAGCCTAGATGCACATACATGAGACTTAATTTGCATGCATCACGAGAGGTGTTTTCGTGGGTTTTAAGAAGAAGGACCATGGGCTAGCAGCTAATGTGGCATGATGGTACGCGTCCTTCACGTAAGATGACCATGAGAATGGAATTGCATGAAGCAACAGCAAGATGGAGGCAGTGCATAAAGAGGACATCACGTGCATGGCCAAGCAAGAGGCATATGCATGCATCGGCAAGACCATTAGTTTATTTTGTACGTGCATGAAGGTTGCAGTTTTGATGGGCCGATCGTGAGAAGAGGTGGCAGATATGGCTGGGTGTTACGAAGGCGCTGCGGCTTCCATGATCACCACGTGAATAGCGGCTGCGAGGTGAGCCAGACTTGCATGGCGTCAAGGAGATAAAGGAGACGGCAGATATAGCCGGGTTTCACGAGGGTGCACCGACGAAAGTGCAAGGATGCTACGAAGATAACGGAGGGCATCCGCTCAGTGTATAGCAACGCAAGAAGTTCGCTCGTGAGTCCCGTTCACGTCCAAACCGAATGCGAAGCTGACGGCATGAGGAACTGTGAGCGACACCACCGGAGGATAAAAAAATTGTTGGCAGGAGAAGCGGAAGTGATCCCGTGAGAGGTTTTGGGTTACACAGCTCCCTATAAAAGGGATCCGCAAAGACGAGAATGGGGCGTTTTTTGTTTTTGGCTTTTGTTTCTTTAGTTTCAGTTCTTGGTGTTTGGCCTTGGCAGCGTTTCTCTCCGGAGTTCATCGGCTAGAAGTCCTGTGCCGTCCGCCTCCCGCGACTTCCCCTGCTCTGGCAAGCTCCTTCTGCAACGTGTGGCTCCGAGGCAAGAAGAAAGACGTGTGCCGCAGCTGAGCCTCCTCTGCCGCACCGTGCAACGTCCGTGACGGGAGTGCATCGTTCGTCTCGTGTGGAGCCTCCTATAGCTGCTGCAGCGCCGTGTGAGGCACTCCCCGCTCCTAGCTGCCATCCGTGGCAACAAGAAGGAAAGACGGGAAGGGCTGTGGAAGCCCTGTCCGTGGTGAGCTTCCTCCGCTCGTGTGTCCGTGGGCCTTCGTCCCTTGCCACGAGTCTCCCGAGTGCTGTCCGTGACGGAAAGAGGCAGTAAGCTTCCTCCGCAGTTGCTGATCATTTAGTCTTCCTCCACTGCTGCTGTTTGGGCACCCGTGGCGACGAGGCAGAGAAATGGGAAGAGAAGCGCTTCGTTCTGCATAGTTCTTTTTGTTTACTGCTATTCCGTTCACTTCACTTTCTATTTTTTGTCCATTGTAGTATTTTCTTCAAAGTGCCAACTTAGTTAGTTTATTAATAATAGTTGTCTTAAGTTTGGCAATTACGCTGCAGGCACACTGGTTCTTTGGTATTGATTTAGTAGAAATGCTTTATTGTTGTTGCTTATTACCTGCATCTTTTCGTCCTCTTCTCTATAAACGTAGCATTGTTTTCTTCTGGAAATCATCCCTGCATTAGTTTACTCAAAAGGGTAGGGACACGTTACATAAGCTAGAAGTGTCAGATGTCGATACTTGACTTTAAACAACAGTCCCTCTCTTCTGTTCGGACTTGCATTAGTTTAATTTTATTTGTATCTTGGTTTCTTTAGTCCATCCACTTAAGTTACTTTACTCTAATTTGTCAACTCGTGTTCTTTTGTCCATTGCCATTTGCACACTGTTCACCTCCACTGTTACACTTGCATTTGATTACATTAGTTCTAGTCGTAGCTTCTTTTAGTCCAGTTGTTTAGGTTAATTAATTCCTCATTTGAGCGTCCCCATTCATCATGATTTGTTGAAAATAAAACACAAGAATTTCATCTTAAAAATCTAAATTTCCCTGTGGAATCGACTCGTCTCACCGCTTAACTATTTCCTTTTAATTAATTTGTGAGCCGATAAATAACTTTGGTAGTGAACGCATTAACGACTTGCGTTTTGAACTATCAATTTTTGGCGCCGTTACCGGGGAGATTTATGATTTTTAGGTCGTTAATCTTGTATTTTTGTACATAAATTGACACTAATAATTTCTTTTTTTTTCAGGAAAAATCAAAAACACAAAAAGTGGTAAGTTTTCTTTGTCATTTATTTCAAAAAAAAAAGAAAAATGAGGGAACACTTTTCCAAGTAAGTACTCACACTTCCCTCCTTCATTTGAGTTTATTTTCTCTATTTTTCATATCTTGTGGTTAGATAGGGTCATTAAAATAAAAAAAAATCATTTGAACTTTAATAAAAAACAAATTTTTCATCTCAAGATTAGCACCCACATTTCCATGCTTTAGGACATGCATCATATAGGTTAGAATTATTTCTTGTTATTTAATTTTGTTAAATGCATTTTTGAAGATTGCGGGGGCAAGGTGAGTTCTTCTATCTTTTGCTTAATCACATGACATTCAAATTTGCATAGAACCCCTTGTTTGACTTTGTGGTGTTGCATTTCATTTCAAATCAATCTTAAGGGCAAAACCCATAATCACATAAGGTGGGGATTTCATCACCCTTCCTTAGCCCACAAACCACAACTCTTCATTTTGCATTTCCTAAGTCTAATAAAATTCAGTAGACATTGGCCCTAGGGTTCACTTTGAGATTTAATTTCACTTGGGCCCATTATCAATTTGGAAACTAGTGTCTAGGAAAGAGGTCCGATGGCAAACGCCTTAAGTGGGATTGTGGTTTATTAATTAGGACCCTACATCTGTAGGGGGAGCCTCCCACAACCCCACCTCTTTCCTGGCTAGTGGACAGATTTGGTAGTGGACTTGGGCTGGATTTAAGTTGATTTGTGAGAAAGCTAACATTTGAGCCCACTTAGTGGTTGAACCTTAAGGGAAATTGTGCTTGTATCACCATCTAAAGGCTGGTGTCTAGGCAAGAGGTTAAAAGGCTACGCCTAAGTGGATCCGTGGTTCATTAATTAGGAGCTTGCGAAAGCAAGGGGAACCTCCCACGATCTTACCTCTTACCTGGCCAACTTGAAGGTCGGTGTGTGCAAGATTGCAATTGAACTTTGGGGAATTCTCACTATTTGTGCTCTTAAGTCCAAGGAGCCCTAAGTCTTGTAGGTTAATTTGTTGAACAAGTGTTTGCAAAAATTTAAAAAAAAAAATTTGAATCAATTCTTGGAGTTCATGCAAGGTAGAAGATCCCAAGTTCCACATTTAGTTGAACCTATCCAAGAAATAGAGAGGGTGATCCATCAAGCCCAAAATCCCATTCAAGAAATGGCTAATCAAGGTGAATTGCCCAAGCAGATGAAGGAATACTTCATTCCTTCTAGCTATCAACCTTCCACATGTATCCATCTTCCGGAAGTGCCAGCAGCCCAATATGAGATCAAATCTAGCACGATCCAAATGCTCCCTTCATTCCATGGGCTTACAAATGAAGACCCATATAAGCACTTAGATGAGTTCTTGGAGATATGTTCCACTGTGAAAATTCAGAATTTCACAGACGATGCCCTAAAGTTGACTCTATTCCCTTTCTCCTTGAAAGATAAAGCCAAATATTGGTTAGGGACTTTAGGAAGACCCATTCGGTCATGGGAAGAAATGCAAAAAGAATTCTTGAAGAAATTTTATCCTATAGGTCGGACCAATACAATGAGAAGAGCCATCACGGGCTTTGTTCAAAACCCAGGGGAATTGATCCATGAGTCTTGGGAAAGAATGAAGGAGTTATTGAGAAAATGCCCACATCATGGGCTATCAAAATGGCAGATTGTGCAGGCCTTTTATGAAGGATTGACTGAACCCTATAGGCAAATGGTTGACGCTTCGTGTGGAGGTGCATTTATGAGTAAAAGTGAAGAAGAAGCTTATGCTCTCTTTGAAATGTTGAGTGAGAACTCCATCAACCATGCCTCTCTTTCTTCATATGAAAAATCAGTGGGGCCATCTAGAAAAGCTGGGATGTATGAGGTAAAAGAGAAGGGAGAATTTGAGCCTAGATTAGATGTGAATGCCTTGGCCCAAAAATTAGAGAAAGTTGACCTGTTAACCCAACAAGTGGGCGAGCTCATTAAATTGAATAAACAAACCTTCAATGCCCAATCACAACCATCTTTCTACTCTCGCCAAGGTCCAGTCCAAGAGGCATGTGTGCTTTGTGAAAGCCCAGCCCATCAAGTGGATGAATGCCCTGCGGCAGCCCAGTTACCACCTGCTATCCAGGAGCAAGTTTATGCAGCCCAAGGATTGTCTAAGCCCAACAATGACCCATTTTCAAACACTTACAACCCGGGTTGGAGAAATCACCCAAACTTCTCTTGGAAGCCCCAGCAAAACCAAAATTTTCAACCCAAGCCCCAACCTCAGGCCCATTTTCAAAATCAAACTTTCCATAGGGGCCAATTGTCACAACAGTCACCCAATCAACCTCAATTCCCTTATGGCCAGCCATCTTATGGCCAACCCTCATTTACTCAGCCCGCATATGGGCAATCTTCACATCCTCCTCCAATTTACCAACCACCTATGCAACCTCCACCAATGGCCCAAAATGATGACAAAATCAATCAATTGCAACAACTCATTTTGGCCCAAAACCAATCTTTCCAAACCCAAATGGCTGAAATGAAGGCCCAGATTGGCCAACTCTTGGAAACCAATGTAAGGAGAGATCCGGGTCAACTTCCAAGTCAACCCATTCCCAACCCTAGAAATTATCCTCCTGGTTTTCAGCAGCCCCTTCCACTCGCCCCTCAAGGGCAATTCCAACAAGGCCCAAACCCTCCAAAGGGCCCCCAATTTGAGAATGCCAAGGCCATCTCAGCCTTAAGAAGTGGTAAAACTCTGTCAGATCCTCATCAAACTCATGAATCCAATCAAGCTTCATCCAGTCAAACCCAAGAAGAAGAACCCATTTCCACTCCTATAATGGATAGTGAGGCAATCAACAAAGAGAAAGGGAAGGCAAAGATAGATGAATCACCTGAAAGCTACAAACCTAAGATTCCCTTCCCTAATGCCTTGGATGCTAGGAAAGAAAAGAAAAAGAAGAACAATCAAGCTCAGAATGAAGAATTGATGAAATTGTTCAAACAAGTCCACATCAACATTCCCCTCTTAGATGCAATCCAACATGTACCTGCATATGCCAAATTTCTCAAGGAAATGTGCACTCAAAAGAGGGAACCAAAGGTGAATCTGGAAAGAATTCTATTGTCTGAGGATGTTAGTGCTGTCCTACTAAATCAACTCCCCCAGAAAATGAAAGATCCTGGCACTCCCGCAGTCGCTGCCTCAGGTCCTCCGAAGAGGGAAGAGGGTCGCTCTAGGAATAGCCTCGCGCCCGCTAGAGTAGGGTGGCACCTGCGCTCATCTCCAACAGTGGCTCTGGCAGAGAAGCAGACGTGGGCCACTCAACCCCTAAACCTAGGGAGAGGTCTCCAGATGCAGCCAGCACTCTAGTGGCACCTACATAGTTTTGACAAACACCAAAGGGGGTGAGCAATACACGTATGACTTCATTCGACAAATAAGGTGAAAAACCTGATAAAAAGGAAAGGCAATCCTTGACTCCTTACCTGAAGCAAGTCCAGCAATCCATGCGGCGTCATCTGCTGGGGTCGGGGAGGGTAGCCGCTCGTCCGCCTCAACAGCATCACAGACTGGGGTCGGAGAGGGCAGTGACTCCTCCACTGTCCAGTCATTCCCACCAAGCACGGGTAGAACAGGGGGCTCCTCCTGTCCGTCCTCATTAGGGGCCAACGTGTGCTCCTCTCCAGGATCTGATGCTGCGGGCAACCCAAGAGCGTCAGCACCCTGCCATATAGGGCTAACAAGCATCAAATAAAGATGGGAAGAACCACCATATACCTCCAGAAGTGGTCCCCGTCGGAACCTCCCTACTAGCGGAGACCCCGGAGGATGAGGAGCTCGAACTCGAACTCTCCGTTGTCTCCATCTCCGAGCTGCCGTCATCCGGAGAGCTCGACGAGGCCCCTGACGAACTCTCGGAGGTGGCCGAACCGGAAGCTCCTGCAAGCCAACGAAGCAAACAAGGTCACCACAGGGCCCAGCTTCATACCAGGGCGACTCTCCAACTAAGAATCGAAATAGAAAACTCACCGGATGGAGCACTCCCCTTTGAAACCTTTTCGATGTCGACGATCTCCTCGTCGCCCTCAACTGGAGCCACTTCAGTGGGCCCCTCCTCCACCACTCCAGCCCGTCACGGGGTAGCTCACCTTCTTCTAGAGGAGAAGGGGCACCTGTAAACATTGCCAACAGGATCTCAGCACTAGAAGACAATCAACACAAAGGGCTTGACAGAAATGATTAAGTCCCCAGCTACGTACCTGAGGGTCCCATGCTCGAAGACCCGACCAGCCCCACAGTATAGGCCAACACCATAGCTGGCAGGGAAACTTGCTCCACCCCTGCCAACAGCTGTAGTAACAGGCTGGATGCTTCTTCGGCTAGAGACGACATTGAAGCACTCTTCCCTTCAGGCTCCCCCTCAAAGGAGGAAAGGGACACTGATGGGCCAGTACGGACCAGCTCATGAATCATTTCCAGAGTAGCGGCTGGATCCTCACCTGGCAAATAGCAGCATGAAAACAGCCAGCGTCTACAGCCCAGCAATTGTACAATACAAGGGCAATCCCCTCCGTAACAGTGCAACACTTACCCAAGTCATCCTGGGTACCTACGGGCTCCTGCCTGTCGACAGGCGGGGGCACCTCGCCTCGCACCTCGGAGGGAGCTGCAGTCACTGATGCCCCGGCAGACTCTGCATGACGCCAGCAACTCTGTCAACTCCCGATTCAAATATAGCCATAAACACAACATGCTCGGTCTCAGAATTATTTACCTGGCCGGGCATCCTTTGAAACCTTCCATGACTCAAAATCAGGAGAGGTCCCAACATTGGGAGGAGCCTCATCCATCAGACGAAGGAGCCCCTCAATGTCTATCTCGCAATCAACCCCGTCGTCAGGTAGCTGGTCGACCTCCTGAGGTGGCAAGAAGGCCGCTTCAGTCCCGGCCTCCAGTGGCGCTGTGAGGAGCAAACCCAATTGCATAAAGTTAGCCAGTCATAAAGGCTGAATCAATATAAAGCAAGCAGGCGGATATATCACTTACTCAGAGCCGGTTCCGGCTCAATGTGTTCCCTGGCCGCGGGCCCCCGGCCTCCCTGACTCCAGTCTCTACTCGAGGGCGTTTCGCCAGGGCTGAAGGGCCCCGTCACCGTCCCCGGAAGACGTCCCGGGGAGGGGTGATCCCTGTCCACCACAGAACCTGCCAATAAACACAACCACATAAAGTGCCTCAGCAAGGTACCCTAGAAAACAACAAAGCGGGGGCAACAGACTAACGGAGAGGTCCTACCTGAAGCCACAAAGGGGGTTAGCGGCAGAGGAACCAACTACTCTGGCTTCAAGCCCACGACCCGTGTGGCTTTCGCGATCGCTTCCTTCACGTCCCTCAGGGTGTAGGCACACTCGATAAGGGACACGAGCACCACGGGTCCGGCCGACCTGATCGCATGGGCGATATGACGCCTCCAGTCATCAATCGCTGTGTCTGTAAAACTCCCTTCAGGGAGCACTCGGTCTAGTGACCCCCGCTGCTCGAACCCGCAGTCGGCCAGGAACTGGGTCCACCAAGTCCTCGACACCCTGGGTCGAGGCGCCGCTGCTCTAGTACCTCCAAGCGCCGCCCGTGCTTGCCTGAGGGGCTTCAGTGCCCCATTTCTGCTCCGCCCTACAAATAGTGAGCCTCGGCTCCCCTGAGGCACCTGCTGGGCCAACCGCTCCACCTCCCGGCAGATCCGAGAGAAGCAAGTCCGCATGTACCTATCGTCCAGTGCAATGAGGGGGAGATCCTCCCTCAAGAGATGGGTCTCCTCAGCTTTTTGGACCGCCGAGGCTTTCTGTCGATACTGGTGACTGTGCTCGAACCACCACCTGGCATAATGGACATCGAACCGTCCCCTGCGTCCTGGCACAGGCGTCGGCAGTTGCTCCGGCTCTCGATGATAGTAGAAGTCCCACCACGCCGCAGCTAGCAAATGTGTGTCCTGGCCTCTATACTGACGACCCGCCAAAGGGAACTCCTGGTTCGGCAGGATCCCCTGGTCGTACATGAAGTTTTGAGCGAACCTGTGCGGGTAGTACGGCTCTAGGAAGCTTGTCACGGACCGGTGTAGAGGTAGCACCGCTGGCCGGGTGCTCATCACCCACTCTGTGTACAATGTCGTGTCCAGCTCCTAATAATAAGGAAGGGCCGAGGCCGCCCCGCCATTCGAAGGCACCAGAATCAGGTGGGAGTCCCTGGTGGCACCGTAAAAAGGAATCCC
The DNA here is from genome assembly GCA_022559845.1 of Amorphophallus konjac. Lineage (NCBI taxonomy): Eukaryota > Viridiplantae > Streptophyta > Magnoliopsida > Alismatales > Araceae > Amorphophallus > Amorphophallus konjac. Next base: position 124,170,349 of record CM040121.1, read on the forward strand.
CTCCTCGCCCCTGCCGGGCAAGTAACGCAAGACTCTCCTGGCTTCCTCCAGCTGTACGACTGCGTCCCCGTCCGGCTACCCAGTGAAGCTGAACAACAGTGGTGCTGCCTGGTTCGCCACGGACCCACGAGACACCAGCCCTGGAAACAGTAGGCCAGCCCATGCACTGAGGTAGTGGGTCAGCAGAAGCAGACTCCGCTCGCGTGGTGACGGGTGCGCCGCCAGTACCCCCAATCCCTGGTAAACATTGGCCAAAGCCGTCGGGGCTAAGGCCAGCCTTCATCCCTCTGCCAGTTCGCACGTAGGCCACAACAGCTCCACCCTCAGCTGGCCATCCTCCCCGTGGGGGACCACGAACGTCGCCAACCAGTACGCCAAGTACGTGGCCAGGTGGGTCACGTCTGGCAGTCTATGGGGCTTCCACCCCTCCTGTGGTGTGTAGATGTACCTGGTGTATGTCCGGAAACATAGCTTGACCTCCGTGTACTCCTCCCAGGGGGTCTGGTCTCTCGTAAACTCCTGGTGAAAGTAAAAGGGTCCATTGTAGAAGTGGTGGACCCACGCGTTCAGTGGCACCCTAGGAGTCTGCACTGCTCTCTCTCTCCCAGCCAGGGCTAAGTCCCTCCAGGTCTTCAGCAAATAGCAGTAGCTGTAAGAAACCTGGTATCTCCCATGTCCGTCAATGTGGCTACGATGGAGGTCATCTAGTACTACCTCCTTGTACCCCTCGCCGTTGATCGGCAGCCCAGAGATCCTATACAGAGACCACATATCTAATGAAGTCTCTCCCTCAGCCGTCGCCATAGTATTCCACCTGCGGTTGAAGCGCTCTGCCAGTGCCTGTAGAATCCCCGTGTAGCAGGGGTACCCGTACAAAGCCGCGGTCACAGCATATCTAATATCAGCACGGTCTAGCAGCAGCCGGTAGTGGTGTACTATGCCCATCAACCACTCAGTAGCTCCATGGCGGTATCTGTGTGACGAAATCACCGCCCAGCGGCCATACCAGCTAACGACAGTCTGTCACAGTATTCCAGATAGAAGGTTGTGGTCGTCATAGCCTTCCCCGGCATACTCCAACCCTGATGGCTCCAGTACTAACCCAGGACTGCCCTCTGTCTCTGCCCGGTGGTGCCCGTGCAAATCCCAGAAAGCGGGACCCATCACTCGAGCGCGGACTCCGAACTGGTCCGCTCTGCTGAAGAAGCCTAGGCACTCGGCATTGGGAAACTGACTCTGCCTCCACTAGTCCACGGAGAAACTCGGAAAGCCGTAAAGGATGATTCTGTGCAAACTGTCTCGGCCCACCAAGATCGCCCACTCCAGTCGGCGATGGGCTTCGGCGACCCGAGAGTCACTCTCCTCCAGCCCTGGTGGGACAACGCGCCCGATGAACTCAAACAAGTGATGGTACAAATGGAACTCCACGGGGTAGCCGCCGCTGCGATCATAAGTGTAAAGCCCGCCCGCCTCCGATGCGCGGGCCCACTCCACAATCCCAACTCCGCTGCCGCGCTCACTAACAGGGCCCTCCACCATAGTCGTGTGCCACCAGTCGAGCTGCTCCACATTAGTCGCAGTAATGATTGGCGGACCCAAAGGGGGCATGGGCCGCTCGGCCCTCCTCACCCAATGGTCCTCCTCTCGGACCACACGCCTCGGGACCCTCTCGTCCCTACCGAATCGTGCCATAGCTGCAAGACAAAACACCAAAAATGGTCAGCTTGCCAGAAATTCAACACATACAACACAATAAATCACAAGTATATGAAGCGTCAAAATGCAACTACAACAACTCAAAATGAGAGGTTCACGGGCCATACGCCCTCGTCTCCGCCTCTGACGCACGACCCGTGGGGGAATTTGTTGTACCCGGACAGTTTCTCCAGCTAAATACCAAGAAATAAGGGTTTGGGAATTTCCTTGAACACCTTCAAGGCACGGGCTACCCGGCCCTGGTGCGAACACCCGAGCAGTTGAGAAGCGCAATACACCGAGCCACCGGTACCGCATGCGGAGCACGACTCGAGCCACTTCAGCGTCCATCTGGCTCGGAGACAGCCTAGAGACTCCCCCTTGAGTCTCGACATTTATCATATTTGTTTAGACTTTATTTGTGTGTAATGTGTGTTTGCTTCATTTTATTCGGTTTGTAATTTTGATTGTAAGAGGGGTTTATTTGCAAAATGGGAACCCGGGTGCCACGGGCCCCCCAGACCCCCTCCCATTGATCCACCTCAGCCTAGCGCCCCATGTGGGGTCAATCAACATTTCAAATGGAGGCATCTAGAAGGTTGAATGGTAAATGACACATGGGAGACAATTGGACTTCAAAGTCCAAGGTAGGCCACCTACCATGTCAAGCTTGTTCCCTTGGTCAATAGCCCCCCCCCCTTGTATTTTATTTATTTTTTGTGTGTGTTGGTCACACTTAATCTAGGCCACCCATCTCCACATCCTTAGACCCAATGGTGGATAATAGATTTGATATGTAACCTATAAAACCTTATATTTTCCCATTTGGAAGAATTAATGCATTTGAAATCTGAATAATTTGCTTGGAGCAGCCTTGGGCGCACCCCTCCTCTCTCCTCCCTCTCCCCCTTGCACCTGTGACGGTTGCTATTCTGAGGTGTGACTCCTCCCCTATCAGTTCCGGTCGTCGCCGCCGCCGCCACGAGCCGCCATCGCACCGCCATCGAGTTCGTCGGAGTTCTATCTTCAGCCGACCACTGCCACTTCCACGAATTTCTGCAGTCAGCCACGAAATCCTTTCGAGTTGAAAATTTTAGGAGGTGTTCCAGAGGTGTCCACCACGTCCCACAAAACTTGGTTTGGCCTTTAGACTCCGATTCATAATTTTCAATTTTCGTTCTTCTTCCCACTTCAGATATGCCTGTCTTCAGACCAGATCCCCACCTACCCTGAGTTTCCAAAGTTCGACCCATGTTTTGATTTTTTCCAGACCTCCCAATTTTACTGGGAGTTCCCTCCACCAACCCTATCGTCCCCAATTTTTCTTGAATTTTTATGAGGCCATCTCGTATTTTTTCAAAATTCATCTTCTGCTCCATCTACAGTACTTTCTGCCAGTTTCCAGATCCGACCACCCGCCAGTGTTAAAATCATAACAAATCATAGCCTCCACCAATCCTTCCATAAAAATTATTTCCGTTTTCGTTGTTCAAATCCCTACAACTTTGGTGAAGAGCTGAGGAGCTGAATCGGACGTCTACCTCACGGTCAACGGTAGTTCTCAGACAACTCACCTGCAGATCTGAGAGTTCGGATACTGTACAACAGAAGCTTCAAAATTCAACAACATCCAGATCCGCGTAGATCCAGGTCCTCTTTCTGGGCCTATATTGAAGGATTTCAAGAGATCTTTCTAACGATAGCTCCTGTGCCCCGATCCGACATCGGGATTGGTCGCAGCGGCCGATCTCGCCGGAGCGCGCGCCGGAAAATAGAACCGAAAATCCGTGGTTAGCAACTTCAAGAGTTGGAGATCGGAGCCGATCGCCCACCGACCGGAGTTTTCGGCCGACCGCCGTCCAGGGAGGAGCGCCACCAGGGGTCCCCATCACAGCGGGCCCCACCCCAGCAGGCCGGGAGGACAGCGCCATCCGTGGGCCCCACGGACCCGTAGATCGCGCCGTCCGGACAGCACGAAAAGGCGGAGTTCAGCACCGCCGGGCGACATCAAGATGCTGCCCGTCAACCCGATTCGCGTGATTCCGAGGCCCCACATCTGACCTATTACCTCCCTGCGTGGAGTGGGTCAAATATTTGTACCGCTATAAAATTGTTTAACCGGGAGTCCGTAAATCGGCCGGGGTTGTCTTCGCCACGCCGGGTGCGTGGAGGTAACGGTCTCACCTTCTTGGCATTTACTTGCTTAGCTAGTATAGGGTCTTGTGCCACTGCGAGAGTGTAGGTTCCTAGCCCGTGTGTCCATGTCACCGCTGTGAGTGCGAGAGTGACCCGTCCCGCGACTCGATCCGAGTCCGGAAGTTGAGTCAGACTACCTTGAACTCTGCCGGTTCCTTAACCGCGCACGATCCACGCTTTCCCTCGCATGGGACGACGAGTGAGTTTGCACTTCTGTTAGCGACGTGTAGCCTATAGGAGCTCTTAGTGTCGAGCCGAGGTCGCTCTAGTAGTCGTGTCATTGCTGGTTGAGTCGTGTCCGTCTCATATAGTGTCATCTCCTCAGTCCGTCCCGCATCAGTTTGGTATCAGAGCGAGTTGAGTCTAGGGTAGTCTTGCATAAGTCTTGCATGCATCATGGTCTAAGTCGAGTCTAGGATCATCATTATTTTTCAAAACAAAAAAAAGAGTGTTTTAAAATTACATTTCATCCCGATAATCTGGTATCTTAAAAGGTGTTGCCCGAACGTTACGCTATGCCTATTGGGAAGGCCGCACACTTGCGGAAGTGATCTTCGGATCGATTAACTCCGCCACGTACCGGATATGGGTTTAGGTCTAGATACATTAGTCGGTGTTTGCATCAGTTTGTGTCTCCTAGTTCGTGTGTAGTCCAATAAGAGTCAGTCGGTCTTGTCCAAGTGTCGGCATGTGTAACATGTAGTTCTCCAATTTCCCATGGATTCCCCATCACCCGGGCAATATGGCCGTTGGTCCACCCATGGGCTTGGCAACCATCCTCTCCCCTTCCGTAGGCCCGAAGCCTCGGATTTTTATGGCTCTAATGATCCGGGTGACTACCTCAAGTGGGAGGCCGCCATGGACAAATATTTTGAATGTTACACCAGGTCCGATGCCATGCAAGTTAGTTTTGCCCGAGAGAGGCTTGTCCACAAAGCCGCCTGGAAATGGGAGAGCATTGAGCGCATGAGGGAGGTTAGGAGGCAAAGGCCCATTGAGTCGTGGCATGAGATGAAGGGCGAACTTAGGAAGGTCTACCTACCCGGTCTAATCACCTCCAACCGACCCCACCCAATCACCTCCAACCAAGCGGGTCATAGTCGGAGGCAAGGAGACCCACCCATAGTGGAGCCTAGACCCAAGGTTAGGCCAGTTGAATACGGGCAAGTCCACCACATTACTCCTACTCCAAACCCCACCATTGCCGAACTCTTCCAAATCATTTTGGATAGAGTGGATAGGAAGTGTGCTTATATCGAGTCCCTGCTTCCCCCTTGCCTACCTCCTAGCCGGGATGGAACCAAGCACGAGCCTAAGGAGGTAGCAGCCGGTAGTCCCAATCCGGTGCCATCTATGGTTCCATCCCAAGGTCCTCTCCCCATCATAGTGGATCCTCTTTCTCCACCCACGAGAGCCCCATTGCCTACACCCCCTGTCGTTAGGAGGATAAGGGTAAGGGTCCACTTATCAGGGAGCGTAGTGGGTCACGACAGCAGTGTTATTGCTGCCAGGGGTTCGGCCACTTTGCCGGATAGTGTCCCACTCGGACATCTCTAGCCCTAGGGGACAAAAGGGTTGGAGAAGCCTCACTCTCCGATCTTTATTTGGAGCCACCTCAGCCACAGCTACCCGTGTTTTTAACGGGAAAGCTACTTATAGCCGAGCCACTCCTTAGCTGGCTTAAGAATGGCCTGGTCCCACTTCCCTTCCCATCTATGGACCCTATCCTACCTCTGGTGCCAATCAATTCATTTCACACCACTTTCCGGTCTAGTCACTATGTGGATACATTGGATGACCTTCTTAAAGGGTTAGACCGGCAATTAACATTTACGCACTTGTTGGCTCCAGGCTTCGACCGACCCACAGGTCGTAGTTTCACTCATCCCGCTTTAGGGTCCATCACCTCCGTGTACACCGTGGGTCATGTTACCACGGAGGTTCTTCTACTCCTCCCTATGCCGGCCGAGTCCGACTTCATTCCCAATTGCCCAAGGGAGGAATCTTACTTTCTACATATGACTGTCGTCCCACCTCTCACAATGAATGAAGGTGATCATTTACACCTCCAAGATTTCTAAATGTGGGACATCGATTGGTGGAAGTCTAGTCCGAGGGGTCATACCTTCTTTGATCCCTTCGACCCATTCTCTTGTGGACCCTGTGACCCACCATCTTTACTCCACCTTTTCGAGCGAGTCCACCATCATACCCCCACCGTCTCATCTCCCTTCATGGATGAAGGAGATCAACAACACCTTCTAGACTTCCACACATGGGATCTTGAGATGAGGGAATCCATATCGAGGGGTCACACATTCTTTGATCCCTTCGATCCCTTTCTTAGCGGACCCTTGGTCCACAATCTCCATTCCACTTCTTTAGGGGAGATCACCATTATACCCCTTCCCCATGGGCCGGGCCCTCGGCACCCTGCCGAGTCCGTTCGCGGGCGAGAGACACCCGACCCTCCTGTCCCACCCAAACCTCCCAAATCCAAAGGACCGCCTTATGGTTGTATCAACATTCGGTCACACTTAGGGTATGCATGGCACGTATTCGGATGTCCTGGACCACCTTGCATATGATTGGGTCAGACTAACTGTAGGGTTGTTTAGGGTCGTGTGTGCATCCGTGTGTTTTTCTTTTTGCTAAGCATGTTAGGAGTCTGCATGACGACATCCGTCGTCACATTGAGGCCAGCAATGCACGGTGCAAGGAGTTAGCCAATGCCCACCGACACCACTGAGAGTTCCAAGAGGGCGAATATGTCATGATCAGGGTAAGACCTGAACGGTTTCCCTCTGGAACCGTTAAGAAGTTGCAAGCTCGCGGAGCCGGTCCATTTAGAGTGTTGAAACGCGTTGGATCCAATGCGTATGTTGTGGACCTGCCCGAGGAATATGGTATAAGCTCTACTTTCAATGTATCGGATCTAGTTGCATATAGGGACCCAGCGGTGATCCCTAATGAGCCTTTCGAGCCATCTCCTCCCCTTGAGAGTGATCCCACACCTGAGTGTCCACCTCCAGCCCCTTTGTCACGGCAGCGTGAGCATATAGATCATATACTGGATGAGCAGGTGACAGTTACCAGGAGTGGATCCTACCCGCGCTACCTAGTGCAATGAAGAGGACGGCCCGCTACCGAGGACACATGGATCACGCATGACGAGTTGCAGGGGATTGATCCGGACCTTCTGGAGCGATACCGAAGCGATGCAGACCCTTACTCGACAGGGTCGAGTTTCTCCCACTCGGGGAGAATTGGTGCGGACATCCGAGCAGTTGAGAAGCGCGATACGCCGAGCCACCGGTACCGCACGCGGAGCACGACTCGAGCCACTTCAGCGTCCATCTGGCTCGGAGACAGCCTAGAGACTCCCCCTTGAGTCTCGACATTTATCATATTTGTTTAGACTTTATTTGTGTGTAATGTGTGTTTGCTTCATTTTATTCAGTTTGTAATTTTGATTGTAAGAGGGGTTTATTTGCAAAATGGGACCCCGGGTCCCACGGGCCCCCCAGACCCCCTCCCATTGATCCACCCCAGCCTAGGGCCCCATGTGGGGTCAGTCAACATTTCAAATGGAGGCATCTAGAATGTTGAATGGTAAAAGACACATGGGAGACAATTGGACTTCAAAGTCCAAGGTAGGCCACCTACCATGTCAAGCTTGTTCCCTTGGTCAATAGCCCCCCCCCCTTTGTATTTTATTTATTTTTTGTGTGTGTTGGTCACACTTAATCTAGGCCACCCATCTCCACATCCTTAGATCCAATGGTGGATAATAGATTTGATATGTAACCTATAAAACCTTGTATTTTCCCATTTGGAAGAATTAATGCATTTGAAATCTGAAAATTTGCTTGGAGCAGCCTTGGGCGCACCCCTCCTCTCTCCTCCCTCTCCCCCTTGCACCTGTGACGGTTGCTATTCTGAGGTGTGACGCCTCCCCTATCAGTTCCGGTCGCCGCCGCCGCCGCCATGAGCCGCCATCGCACCACCATCGAGTTCGTCGGAGTTCTGTCTTCAGCCGGCCACTTCCACTTCCACAAATTTCTGCAGTCCGCCACGAAATCCTTTCGAGTTGAAAATTTCAGGAGGTGTTCCAGAGGTGTCCACCACGTCCCACAAAATTTGGTTTGGCCTTTAGACTCCGATTCATAATTTTCAATTTTCATTCTTCTTCCCACTTCAGATCTGCCTGTCTTCATACCAGATCCCCACCTACCCTGAGTTTCCAGTATTCGACCAATGTTTTGATTTTTTCCAGACCTCCCAATTTTACTGGGAGTTCCCTCCACCAACCCCATCATCCCCAATTTTTCTTGAATTGTTATGAGGCCATCTCATATTTTTTCAAAATTCGTCTTCTGCTCCATGTACAGTACTGTCTACCAGTTTCCAGATCCGACCACCCGCCAATGTTAAAATCATAACAAATCATAGCCTCCACCAATCCTTCCACAAAAATTATTTCCTTTTCCTTGTTTAAATCCCTACAACTTTGGTGAAGAGCTCAGGAGCTGAATCGGACGTCTACCTCACGGTCAACGGCAGTTCTCAGACAACTCACCTACAGATCTGAGAGTTCAGGTACTGTACAATAGAAGCTTCAAAATTCAACAACATCCAGATCCACGCAGATCCAGGTCCTTTTTTTGGGCCTATATTGAAGGATTTCAAGAGAGCTTTCTAACGATAGCTCCTGTGCCCCGATCCGACATCGGGATTGGTCGCAGCGGCCGATCTCGCCGGAGCGCGCGCCGGAAAACAGAACCGAAAATCCGTGGTCAGCAACTTCAAGAGTTGGAGATCGGAGCCGATCGGCCACCGACCGGACTTTTCGGCCGACCGCCGTCCAGGGAGGCGCGCCACCAGGGGTTCCCATCACAGCGGGCCCCACCCCAGCAGGCCGGGAGGACAGCGCCATCCGTGGGCCCCACAGACCCGTAGATCGCGCCGTCCGGACAGCACGAAAACGCGGAGTTCGGCACCGCCGGGCGACATCAAGATGCTACCCGTCAACCCGATTCGCGTGATTCCCGGGCCCCACATGTGACCTATTACCTCCCTGCGTGGAGTGGGTCAAATATTTGTACCGCTGTAAAATTGTTTAACTGGGAGTCCGTAAATCGACCGGGGTTGTCTTCGCCACGCCGGGTGCGTGGAGGTAACGGTCTCACCTTCTTGGCATTTACTTACTTAGCTAGTATACGGTCTTGTGCCGCTGCGAGAGTGTAGGTTCCTAGCCCGTATGTCCATGTCACCGCTGTGAGTGCGAGAGTGACCCGTCCCGCGACTCGATGCGAGTCCGGAAGTTGAGTCAGACTACCTTGAACTCTGTCGGTTCCTTAACCGCGCACGATCCACGCTTTCCCTCGCATGGGAGGACGAGTGAGTTTGCACTTCTGTTAGCGACGTGTAGCCTATAGGAGCTCTTAGTGTCGAGCCGAGGTCGCTCTAGTAGTCGTGTCATTGCTGGTTGAGTCGTGTCCGTCTCATATAGTGTCGTCTCCTCAGTCCGTCCCGCATCAGGCCCCTTCGACAACCCAGTGGGCCCGACTAACGGCCCCGACCCACTAGCCAAGGTATACGGCGGCACTAGCAATCAATCGGGACCACTCCCGACTCCTAAGTTGCGGACTTTGCCCGCCTTCTACACGACCACCCGGGCCATCCCGGGGACACTCCGACCACAAGCCACGCCACGTGGCACCCAGTGAAAAGGCCAGGGGCCTGCCTCGGGATGCCTTCTTTCAACCCTCCAAGGTCAAAGGGAGACCCAAATAGGTCAACCATAGGCTCGGGAGGCTCGCAACACGTGTGTACGGCTCACACACGTGTGTTCGGCATTCTGCCGAATGCCTTGTGGGCGCACATGTTTCAACCCTTCTGCACCAACCCACGGGCCATCCCGTGGTTGCAGTATGCCAATTGGGTCCTACAGCGGCCCCCCAGCAAGTCGGGGCCACCCCCGACCCTCAGACACGTGGCAATATGCCACTCAACTTTAGCTCTCGGGCCAACTCGAGGCTACCCTGCCAACCTGCCGTACAACATGGCACGCAGCACGAGGACAGGCCCGTATACCCAAGATACCTCCTCCCAACCCCTATGGACTTCTACCCTCGGCCCTAGGCCAAATCCAAGGCCCATCGGTCACATACGCGGCTCGTTTGGCAACCCGGGGTGTGTCGGCCATTCGCTCGAACACCTTGCGAGTGGCTACTACGACTAGAACAACAACGGCCCCTATAGGCCATCTCGATATCCCGAAACTCCGTGTCCTTCATAGAACATTCCCAGATGACGAAAGAAGACCCTCAGGGCCATCCCTTGGGGTTGCGGCTCGCCCGGGGCCAGTTCACCCCAGGGCATGGCCGCGCCCCCGGAGAGGGCGAGCTCCCCGGGGTCCGTGCCCTCTCCTCAGCCCAGAGGCCCGACGGCCCTCCCCAATCCCAGTTCGTGTGAATTCCTAATCTCACGGTCCGAGGTTCGTGCAAAGTTCATTTGTCGTACCCGTACGTGGGAGAACTCGCAAAGACGAAGCCCCGGGATCACGTCAGTCACAACACCCGTGTTCCTCGCCCGCACGTAGCCGATCAACAAGTATCCTTCTACTATCCTCCTGTCCTTTTCTTCTTAGCCAATTTAGGAAGAAAATTAACAAAAAAATCGGATTTTATAGAGGTGGGGCCACTCCCCCCTCTCTCTCTTCCAACCCGGTCCGCCCAAACCCCCCCTGGGGAGGGGTTTAGGCGGACCAGCCTGGACCACCAGGCTGGTCCCCCCTAAACCCCATCCAAATTAAAAAAAAAAGAATTTCTCCCTCCGAAGAGGGGTTTACGCGGACCAGACCAGCACATGGGGCTGGTCCGCCTAAACCTCCTCTGGGGCAGGGGTTTAGGCGGACCAGACCAGCCCCTTGGGCTGGTCCGCCTAAACCCCATCTCCTCCACTCCGTTACACACAAAAAACACACACAAAAATATAAATTAAAATCAAATAAAAACACTATTTGGGGGGTTTACCCAGACCAAGTTGGACCCTCAACTTGGTCCGCCTAAACCCCACCCCGCACCCCTTCAACTTCCTATAAATTCCCCCCTTAGAAGCTCAAGGGGCATGAGACATGCATAAAGTAACACAGCAAGGACGCACGGACGGACGAACTTCCCCGGCCTAATTGTCGCAGCCTCGGACTCCCACAGCCTTCGGCAAGGGTCGGGAATGCAAGAGGACAAGTGCGCGCGCGGTTGGCTTGCTAGTCAGCTCACACACGCCGAGGGTATGTCCCATGTACTCCCCTCACGCGGTGTTTAGCTGTCTCACACCAAGTCCATCCGCGCCACATGTAAGATGACTACGTCAATGGCAAATACACCTGCATCCCGGGTCCGCCTGTGTACGCCAACTTACGATAATGATGAGGTGCATTCCGTGATGCCGTAACGGTTCCCGACACGGGACCGCATGCCCACCGTTCACCTCCCAGCCAGTCGTTGGCCCCTCATACTAACAACTCGAGTCCAGTCAGACCCCTGGCCCGGGAATCATAGTCCCGGGGCTGACCTCGACTTCCCAACATGGCGACACTCGTCATCCGAGACCCGGACCCGATCGCTCACCTCGAGCCGTGTCTGTCCTTCGTCAGGCGCCAGTTCGTGCCCACTTTGACAGGGGCTCACGGACTGTCATTGGGACAGCAATCAAACACATATAACCATATAAAAGATAATACAAACAGAGAGCCATTAAGGTGAGAACCTGAGATTGCAGGGTTCCATAAGAACCACACAGCAGAATAACATTGATCATTGGATATTTCTCAAGTATAAGATGATCCTTCATGGATGTGAGTGTGAGCCTATGTTCATTCAGCAAGAGTGCAGGTAAACGATGGATGGCTCATAATATGTGCAGTGTTCGACCATAATAGAAATGCAGAAACATAACAATAAATCTCTGTGAGGTGGAGGTAGGAGAATGGAAGCAATCACACAAGGACACACCACTGCACAATGGATTTTTAAGGTGGTTTAGTTTGCAAACCCGCAGACTTACATCCACCCCTCACCAAATCGGTGAGGCTTTACCACACTAGGACGAAGTCCTCAACATACACACACACACACACAAGGGGACGAACCCCCCCACACACACACAAACAAAAAGAAAGAACAAGCTGCAAGTGCAGCAAAAACATTTCGAAATACATATTTGAAGATGCGAGAGAAAAATACAAAACAAAAGGCACATGTAGCTTCTGAACTTGGTTCATGAAGCTAAGATCCAAACTGCTCTCTCTATCTTTTTCTTTCTTCTCAGATTTTTATCATGAAAAGGCTCAGGGCTGCTCACTCTTTTCTTCCTCTCTTCTTCTTTCCCTTTTCTTATCTTTTTCTCTCCTTGGGACGAGCTAAAGGATGTGACCTTAATGCATGCTCGGCCAACTCTTCCCAGGTGGCAGTAGCACCCTTCTTATAAATGAAGGTAGCAGGGGGTTTTCCCTCCAAGGAACAATAGCTTGATTGGCTGGAATACAAAATGCTTCTTTAAAATAAGTTTCTTCTCTGATTGGTCCAACATATGTAGAATAACAGGGTCAAACCGATTTTCCCAGGCTACAATTTGAATGGTCCTGTAGAGACAAAAATGGCTTTACCTCTAAAGAGTAATTCTTCAGAACATGGTGCATGCTGTGGAGGCTTCCCATTGGCTTGGAGTGTTCTAGACCATTACTGGATTAGTCCAACATATTTGGAAGTGCAAAAGCAAGGAACATTTCCAATTGTTTGGCCCAGGGAAAAGGAAATTTCTTTTTTTCAGCGCCTTCTAGATCTGTATTTGATTGGTCACATGACAACAGAAAGGTTTGACTGAAACCTCATTGTCTATGTCCAAAAAGGTAGAGTATAGTGACAGCTGGCCTTTCCCAAATCTGTCTTCTGACCGAACTCCTTTCAAAAAGGTTATCCTTGAGTCTCATGGTGGAGAAGGACAGTCTACTGGCCTAGGAACCTTTTCTAGACCTCAAAAGATGTACTATCTATATTTTGCAAATGAGAAGCACTAGTATCAAATAGTACAAAAGCAGGATGGGAATAAATTTGAATGGTACCTTCCATCAACCCATCCTCCTTGGGTGCTTCGTCGTCTAGTACGACATTAAGATGTGCCTGTCGCCTACGCCCGCCATTAGAAGTTTGTTCTTTCATGAGGGCGCAATCGGGCATGCTATACTCCTAGCTTTCACAACGTAAGCAAGCGCCAAGACGCTTATTGTACCCTTCGGTCGAGTGACCGAGTTTCTCACAGAACGAGCAAGCCGTCATGACTTGCTTCTCCTCCTCCTTGGCCTTCTTGTTCTTGCCGTTCCCGTTATCATTACGGGACCTCTTCTTGTTATCACGAGACTTGTAGGTCCCCGTGATGCTGAACTTCTCTTCCTTTTGTCTGCATTTTTCAAACCTCCGCCTTGACTCCTCGCTCTTACCTTTGAATTTCTCGACCTTCTCTAAGGTCCTTTCACATAAATGAGCCCTATGGACCATCTCCGTATAAGTGCGGATATTTTGAGGTCCAAGTTGATTAATGGAGATTGGCCTTAGGCCGTCCATGAAGCGATTAGCTTTCAAGATCTCTGTAGCCACCAGGTATGGAGCATAAGGGGCCAGATGAGAGAATTTTAGCTCGTACTCTACTACGGACATCATACCTTGCCTTAAAGAGGCAAATTCTGCATCCTTTCTCTCCTTGACTTGTTCAGAGAAATATTTCGGTCGCAAGAGTTCAAGAAACTCCTCTCAAGTGATTTGGACGTTTTGTAGATGTGCCGTGGTGGCCTTCCACCAAGTACGCGCATCCTTATTGAGTTGGAATGCGACTAGTAAGACCTTCTCTTGATCGGAGCATTACATAACAGTGAAGATCCGATCCATCTAGTCCATCCAATTTTCAGCTTCGTCTGGATTTGATGATCCCGAGAACTGCGGAGGATTCATACTCTGGAAGTTCCTGTGTAAATCACCAGTGCCTACCCTCGTGCTAGCTTGGGCCACAGTTTGGAGGGCCTGGGTAAGACCCGCAACCGTTTGTTGCATAGCTTCCCAATTTGCACGGTTTGCGACCATGGTGAGAATGAGGTGCCTGAGAAAATAAACACTTATTTATTTCCTTGGAGTTTAGGAAGATTTACCTAAACATAAATTTCTATATAACTATCTCATCTCGGGCTCTACCCAATTCTCACATAGATTCAAAAATTACTTCCTAGTTCATAGGTGTGGTCCTTAATCCTTGGACTTAACCTATGACATGACATTTTCCTAGGACTTACTTAAGCCTAGGCTCTGATACCAACTTAACTGTCACGCCCCAAGATATATGTACAGCGGAAGATATTCGAGAACGTGGACAGTCGGCAATACGTCTCAAGCTAGCAAGACAATCAGAGTGCTAAACATTCACACACAAAAGAGGAATGCATAAAGTCATATATTCAAAATCCACCTTTATTGAATCATAATAATTAAAGTTTACAAGACACTTGACTTGACTCTTTAACTCTAGACTCAAGAATAGGAAAATTATATTACATGATCAACTTCACTGCCTATTAAAGTGAAGAAACTAAAGTTACAATGTGACTCATGGCTAACTATATGGACTCATAAGTAAGGCTTCTCTCGTGCATCATTCACTCTCGGATCCGCCCCTTGAATAGTCTGAATCCGACCCGCTAGAGTTTCCTGAAAAGATTGGAAAAGTAAGGAATGAACACACTTGCCCAATAGGTATCTTCATATCAACATGAAGGCAAGTTTAAGTAATTAACAATTTAGCTCTAGAAGGTAAGATAAAGGAAATACGATAAAACATGCGAATAAACCAAAATAACCATAAAGCACAAGAATATGTATAGAGATATGAATGTTTATGTAGAATGGGTATGATCGAGCAAGAATATAATGTGACTTTTCATGTAACGAGAATGTACTAGAATGTAATGAGAATGTACTTTTCATAACCATAAAGGCTATTGTTGGACCGCGCCGTGCGTTCGGGTGACGCGGCGCGTTCGCAAGGGTCGGTGACCGCGGTGAGACGGGGGATAAAGCGATAAAAGAAAGATAAGGGAGTTGATGTTATCTCGGGATATTCTCCTTTGTAGCCGTATGCCTCTCATGGCAGTTCCATGCACTCGCCTTTTATGGAAGGTCAAGAGAGGTCAACTTGCAAGAGAGGTTTCCGGTAGTTAGGGTGACCGAACAGGGTGCGGGTGTGCCAGGTGATTTCTCAAAAATCACCTATGGAACCAAAAGTTGACTGGGGAAGCGTCGCCAGGATGCGGCACGTGAACACGGGGTATTGGGTGACATGTGGAGAGAAGAGAGGTTCCATGGGTGCGAGTGCGCAGACGATTGTGGATATTCATGTACGGGATGCATTTCCCCACCGATCACAAGCAACCAGTGTTTATTTACATCGGATTGAATCCGAACACCTTTGTTGAGTGTTGAAGAGGAGCCTGGATTTGTCTAAAGCCAAGGAAGGGGGGCAGGATACATCATACAGCTGGGGGATTGATAAACTGGGACCCGGAAGATGGGTTGCACTCTGGCTGGTGCGGGTAAGAAACTGGGACCCGGGATGCGGGTATGTATATTCAACTGGTTTCATACTTTATAGGTGCCACGTGGGCTTTACAGAGGGGCCGCAAGGGTCAGAATACAACTAGTGCAAGCCGCGGGACAATTTTGATGCAGAGGTCAGTCCCCAAGTCGTTGCAGGGTAAAGCGGATTATCCGTGTGTTTTACAGGGGCTCTTTTCGGGGAGCTAGGGACGTGCCTGAATCGTCGAGGGAGGGCTAGACTGGATGGCAGGGGCGGATGTTGGCTGGCGCCTGAGGGAGGCCGAATGTGGCTCGAGATGAGGGGTCGGGTATGAGTCCTAAAAGGCAGGTGTCTACATGCTGTAAAGTGAGGGTCGGTCCTGGGAATATTACTTCCGAGCCAAGGTCCGGTCAACTCGGGTCAGCGATCGGGACGGTCGGTAGCCGACTTGGGGCGAGCGGCAGGCATGCGGTCCCATGACAGAGGCAAATGTGACATCATGGCGTACACGTTGTTATCATAACGCGTCATACGTCGGTGGACCTGAGGTGCGAGTGTGTTTGCCGTTATCATAATGCCTCATACACGGGGGAATGGGCTTGAGTGAGACGGCTAGACACCATGTGAGGGGAGTACGTGTGACATACCCTCAGCATATATGAGCCGATCAACAGTCCACCCAATACGCGCTTATCTCCTCGCGTCCTTGCCAGAAGCCTTGGGGCTTAAGTCCTCGAGCTGAGTGCATGTGGATGTCCGAGTGCGTATCTGTTTGCATCTATCACCCCTTGAGCTTCTAAGGGGGTTTTATAGGGGAAGTTGAAGGGTCATGGGGGGTTTATGCGGGCTGGATTGGAGGGGGCGATCTGGTCCACGTAAACCCCCTAAAAAATTTTTTTTTATTTTCGGAGTGGGGGAGGGGGGTTTACGCGGACCAGACCGGGGAGGGTAGTCTGGTCCACGTAACCCCCCCATGGGGTTTTACGCGGGCTAGAAAATGGGTTTGTTTCACATAAAAAAATCTTCTTTTTTATTTTTTGGGGGGTTTATGCAGACTAGACTGGGGGGATGGTCTAGTCCGTGTAAACCCCCCCAGGGGGGTTTACGCAGGCTGGGTCTTTTCCCCTTTGAAAAAAAATCTCTTTTTTTATTTTTCTAGGGGGTTTACACTGACTAGACCAGGGGGGCGGTTTGGTCCGCGTAAACCCTCCCCCCCTAGGGGGTTTACGCGGGGTGGAAAGGGGGTTTTTCCCCACTGGCCTATAAAACCCCATTTTTGTCTATTTTGGGCCCACGTTGACTCTGTGTGACCCCAAGAGGACAAAGGATACGAGCTTGGACTAGCTAGCTAGCTGCTTGTGCACGTGGATCGAGGAGTTGACCTTTATGATCTCGAGGTTGCATCTTGTGAGTTTCTCCACGCTGGTACGTCGATTGTCCTTTGCACAGAGCTGGGGTGGGATGGAAGCGGGACCCGCGGAGCTGGGAGGAGGACATGACCCCCAAGGGGAGTTCGCCGTCCCTGGGACGCAGTCGCACCCAGGGCGAACTCCCCCAGGGCGAGGTGGCCGTCAAGCGGGGCTGGCCCGAGTGACCTCCTGTGGCCGTTTAGCGGTGTCCTTTGAAGGACTTGGGTCGAAAAAGTGCTGGGATTGACCCATGGGGGGTCGTTGTTGCCGTGTTGTGGCCACCGCTCGCAAGGTGTTCGGGAAAATTCCCGACACACCTCGGGTCATCGAACGACTCGGGTAGTTGACTGGCGGGCCTTAGATTTGGCCTCAGGCTGAGCGTTAGAGCTTGTAGGAATCGAGCGAAGACATTTTGGGCGTGTGGGCCCGGCCTTTGTGGTATATGTCGAGTTGTAAGGCGGGTTGATAGGCAGTCCCAGGTTGGCCTGGGAACTAAAAGTAAACGGTTCGTCGTCGCATGTCTGAGGGTCGGGGGTGGGCCCGACTTGCTGGAGGGTTGCGATAGAATACGGCTGGTGTGTTGGGGCCGTGGGTCGACCCCCGACTTGCTGTAGAATAGCTGGGATATGCGCGCCCGTGAAGTATTCGGGAAAATTCCTGGCACACGTGCATGGGCCCCATGAGCATACTATGGGTCTCCAAAGCCCGTGGTTGACTAAGATAACTCTTCCTTGGACTTTAGAGGGCTAGGGGGTGGCATCTTGGGAGTAGATCCCGGCCTTGTTGCTTGATGCCACGTGTCGTGGCTTGTGTTCAGGGCTCCCCTGGGCTGGCCCGGGTGGCTTGGTTGAAGGCAGGTAAACCCGCAAGCTGGGTGATCAGGGGTGGCCCTAATCAACTATTGATGATGCTGTTGGTCACGGTGAACTGGTTATGACCCTTGATTGGGCTCGGTGTGTCATGGAAAGGGCTAGGCGAACAACGCCTTAAAGGTGCACGGGGAAATCCCCGAGCCCTCATTTCCTGTTATTTTGCTGGAAAAATGTCTGGGTACAACAGCTATGTTCTAGAAAGTCATATAACAAGAATGTATAATTTCATGATGAGTCTCGTGATTTTCACCCGTTTATAAAAAAAAGTACTCCCGACGCAATGCGACACCAGTGTTAACCAAACCCCATGGTTTACAGTATGTTTCCGGCCACCGCCGAGAGGGCTAGCGTCGAGCCCTTGGACACTGTCCATGCCCGCTCTTGCATCTTCAAGTTATAAATCAAGCTACTTCCACGAGAAATATAATAATTGTCACGCCCCGAGCGCGGAAGATACCCGGAGATGCGCGACGTGTCTATATCAATCATGTCAATCAGAGTGGTCATGTATTCGACACAAAGACAGAGATGCGCAAAATAGCAAGATAACCCAATCCTTTATTTCATAATGGATAGACTATTACAAATCTAATACTCTGTTAAATAAAAAGGAAAAGAATACATAGTTGACTCAAGAAACTATGGAAAAGACTAGACGACACTTGTAGAAGCTCTATCACTTTCACTCTTGACCATTCCCATCCGATTGACTTCCATCGTCGTCGGACTTACCTGAAAAGTAAAAAGGGACAAACGGAATGAGCGAACGCTCAGTAGGAAATTATATCTCAAGTACTAGCAAGTGGTTTAAGTAATTACATTTTCATGGATGCAATAAAGCTATGCATGCTCGCATGAAACGATAAGATAGAGAGAATGTAATATCAAGAAAATAAGATGAACTTAGTCATGAACTTCCAACAAGATAACAAGTTTATTCGAGATATTCAAGCAAGTACATTTAACAAGTCATGTCAAGAACTTTGGCTATCATGTATCAAGCAAGTAAATTACCCTTTTTCGGGCCACGCATTTCATTTCATGTCAAGTACGAGTCAAGTACAAGATGTGTGTGGAATGTCCAATCAAGCAAGTCAAGTACTCGGTATAATGCCAGATACCTTATCATTTTAACTCCCATGGGCACAAGTACTTTCGGGTGCTCCTCCCAGGACCAGATCGGGCCCTATATGCGCAGGCATTTATCATGTGTTTTGACATCCACTCTTGTTATATAGCCAATATAGAATTTCAATAATCAAGCTTGTAGATACGTATGACAACTTTGATAGAATAGAGTCCAAAATATGACAAAGGACATAGAATGGCGATAATAACGGTATAATCACGAGTTCGATAAAACTAGGTAGAATATGGTTCCCTTAACTTAGGTACCATGACAAATCAATATGGACATTCTTTATATAGAATTGAGGTCCACATGAACAGTATATCAAAGGTAAGATACCCTCATTCTTATCATAGAATTGAGGTTTACAAGAACGACATGATATGGCATGATATCATCATCCCATTAAGAATTTCTTATGATATACTCTTTGTATAATCATAAGGGCCGGTATACCATGTTTCTTTAGATTGACATGGCAAGGATCGTGTAATGGGTTTTTAGGGTACAACCAGCTCAGTCGGCCTTGAGGGAATCCAAGGCTACGAGGAGTCTTACGGAGGTCTCTATGACTAACTCGCTAGTCCAAAGGAACGGAATGTCCAATGGAGAGCTTGTATGTCAATGAGAGTTGAGTGTGATCGATAAATCAACATGAAACGTGGGACTATACTCACGGAGTGGAGAATAGTGCCGATATATATATATATATATATATAATATGAAACCATCGGTAATAGAATCAGGATAAAATCAGTTTACAGTAAAATAACGACTTAAGTAAAGTCGTGTATTGAATAATTAACGCCTAACAGAAGGGCGTTTACATGTATTGCCAATTTGCAGAATTTCCATTATTTCATTAATTTATCAAAAACACGCCTTTCCTGGGGGCGTTTCTTCAAAGTTGACGACTGCAGAGGCAGGCGTCTCATCATTTACATATTCGACAGGATATAATTATTCTCAGAAATTTATCAAAAACGCGCCCTTGGAAGGGGCGTTACTTTCTAATTCCATTTTACAGAATATGTGAATTTCAGGATTTTAACAGATACACGCCCTAGGAAGGGGCGTTACTTTTCAGATTCACGCCTTGTACTGGGGCGTTAGAATATGGAAAACGACTTTGTCCAAGTCATGAATTTCAAGGGATTTACGATATTTTAATAAATAATATTTCGAGAGACAGGAGACATGTCATGGCAGTAAAATTTAACAGGAATTCACAGAGTCATGCAAGATATTAAAAATCAATATTTCATATGTATTGTAATTTTTAAACAGGATCAATTATTAATCACATGCGATTCTTATGAAATTAAC
Source organism: Amorphophallus konjac (assembly GCA_022559845.1). Classification (NCBI taxonomy): domain Eukaryota; kingdom Viridiplantae; phylum Streptophyta; class Magnoliopsida; order Alismatales; family Araceae; genus Amorphophallus; species Amorphophallus konjac. The sequence continues at coordinate 124,190,598 of CM040121.1, forward strand.
GCCTGCGTAGAGGGCGTCAAATATTAAATTGACGACCACTAGCATGGTCGTTTCTTTTAAATTAGCGCCCTAATCAAGGGCGTTTCTTTCAAAATTTTGCAGAAAACGTAATAAAACCTTATAAACAGTATGCATGCCATGCTCATATACGTAGGTATAGATATCTTGCATTAATTCTTATTTGGGCTACAATAACTTGAGAAAATCCTACCTTAATTGATAATCTGGAGATCGACGTGAGGTGTTCTGAAACTCCTACGACTTGGCAGCAAGAAAGGGCAGGAAGATGATTGATGAGGATGAGAGAACCTGCAGAAGATATATCAAAGATATCAATCTTCTTTGTAATGGCTTGCTGGAAGCGAAGAAATAAGAACTTACATAAGTTCTTCAGGACGCAGATCTTCTTAACCTGTACAGAAAAGAAGGAGATGAAGAGTCAGTAACTCTTCATATGCTTTTTAAAAAAAAAGAGAAGAACGTGCGGTTCTTCACTCACCGTAGTAGATGATCGATAAAATAGGTTTAGGGTTTGTTCGATCAAGACTATTTATAGGATTTTGGAGTCCTAACAAGAGTAGGGTTTGATTGAGGGTAGTATATCCCTAATAGAGTCCTTACTCTAATAGATACTTACTAGATTAGGTTGATCTTCCCTGGATAAGCTCTGGGTTCGAACGGTTCACGAACTGAATTAACGCCTTAGGTCAGGGCGTGTATTCGTTAATTGACGCCTTACTTTAGGGCGTTTCTTAAAAAGCGCCTTGAAAAAGGGCGTTTCGTGTTTTAAAACACGCCCAAGATAGGGGCGTTTCTTTTACTTACCCATTTGGTCGCATGAGAACTGACGACCGCATGTGTGGACGTCCTTTCTTTAGTCACGCCATGTATAGAGGCGTTTCTTTATAAATTAACGCCTTAATAAGAGGCGTTATTTTTAATTTGTTTTATTTCGTCCAATTAACCCTATTCCTTTTATATATATATTACTTCTGTAATATATATGTTTTAATTCATTTCAATTATTCATTTATTAGGGTTGCTACACCCTCCCCCACTTAAAAAGAATTTGGTCCCCAAATTCAATATATATATATAATTATACGTGGAGAGTGTAGGACATATACCTCTTAGAATAACTCGGGAAATCGTTTCTTCATAGATTCCTCGGTCTCCCATGTCACTTCGCGTTCAGGATTCTTATTCCATTGCACCTTAAGCATGGGAATAACCTTATTCCTTAGAGCTCGTATTTCTCGATCTAATATCTTCAACAACTTGATTAGTTCGCTCGGTCTGACCATCCGTTTGTGGGTGAAAAGCAGTACTAAAGTTGAGCCTTGTCCCCAACGAATGTTGTAATCCCTTCCAAAAATGAGAAGTAAAACGGGGATCCCTATCAGACACGATTGAGACAGGAATTCCATGTATCCTGACTATTTCTTTAATGTATAGTGCAGCTAGCACATCAATCGACCATCGGCTTTTGATTGGCAAGAAATGTGCCGATTTAGTCAATCGGTCAATGATAACCCAGATTCCATCATGTCCTCCTTTAGATTTAGACAAACCCATGATGAAGTCCATACCAATATCCTCCCATTTCCACTTAGGAATATCTAGAGGATGTAGTTTTCCCGCAGGCTTTTGGTGTTCCGCCTTGACCTGTTGGCATGTGAGACAGCGTGATACATAGTCCGCTATTTCTCTTTTCATATTGGGCCACCAAAAGTTCCTCTTTACATCTTGGTACATTTTAGTTGATCCAGGATGAATAGTGTATCTTGATCTGTGAGCTTCATCTAAGATCTTCTTCTTTAATTCCGGACAATCGGGTATACAAGTTCTATCTTTGAACGATAATCTTCCATCAGAAGTTAGTTGAAAATCAGATTGTCCTTCTAATCTGCCTTTGATTTCTATTAACATAGGATCATCATCCTGAAGTGTTTGTATCTCAGATAACAAATCTGACTGTATGCTTACATGGGATAGTGTGACAAATTTGGATTCCGTGTCCAAGCTTATATTGAGCTCGGAGAATTGTTCAAGTAACCTCCATTCTTGTATCATACAATTTGCTATCTTTGCTCTCGGCTTTCGACTAAGGGCATCAGCCACATAATTACCCTTTCCGGGATGGTATTGTATACTGAAGTCGAAGTCCTTGAGATATTCTAGCCAACGTCTTTGTCTCATGTTCAGCTCCTTTTGTGAAAATAGATATTTGAGACTTTTGTGATCGGAGTATACAGTAAACTGTACCCCATAGAGATAGTGTCTCCATATCTTTAGGGCAAATACTACCGCGGCCAATTCCAAGTCATGGACGGGGTAATTCTCCTCATGCTTCTTCAGTTGACGAGAAGAGTATGCTATGACCTTCCCATGTTGCATTAGAACACATCCGAGGCCAATGCCAGAAGCATCAGTGTAGACCTCGAATTTCTCTCCTTCAATTGGTAGGGCTAAGACCAGAGCTGTGGTGAGATGATCCTTGAGAGTTTGGAAACTGCTTTCACATTCCTCACTCCATTCATATCGGATCTCCTTACGAGTTAATCTTGTAAGTGGTACGGCGATCTTAGAGAAATCTTTGATAAATCGCCGATAATAGCCTGCAAGACCTAAGAAACTTCTGATCTCGCTTGCATTAGTGGGTCTCTCCCAGTTTCTCACAGCTTCAACTTTTGACGGATCCACAGATAAACCGTCCTTGGATATGACATGTCCGAGAAAAGCCACTTCTTCAAGCCAGAACTCGCATTTGCTGAGTTTAGCATATAATTGATTTGTCCTCAAGACTTGCAATGCAATCCTCAAATGCTCTTCATGTTCTTCCTTAGTCTTAGAATATATCAATATATCATCGATGAAGACTACTATGAATTGATCCAAGTAAGGCCTGAATATGCTATTCATTAACTGCATAAAGGCAGCAGGGGCATTTGTTAGTCCAAAAGGCATAACAACAAATTCGTAATGGCCATACCTGCTTCTGAATGCGGTCTTGTGAATGTCATCATCCTTGATCCTTAATTGATGATATCCCGACCGGAGATCAATCTTGGAGAAATATTTGGATCCTGAAATCTGATCAAACAATTCATCGATTCTCGGCAGTGGATACTTGTTCTTGATAGTAAGATGATTCAACTGTCGATAGTCAATACACAATCTCATGGATCCATCCTTCTTCTTTACAAATAAGACTGGTGCTCCCCACGGGGAAGTACTTGGTCTAATAAACCCTTTTCGGATTAGTTCCATCAACTGCTCCTTCAACTCCTTGAGTTCAGCAGGGGACATTCTATATGGTGCCTTTGAAACCAGACCAGCACCAGGGACTAAGTCGATGGTAAAGGCCACATCTCTTTGCGGGGGTAATCCCGGCAATTCTTCCGGAAATACGTCTGGGAATTCTCGTACTACTTGAACGTCTTCTATCTTGGTTTCCTTAGCTTCTTTATTAGTGACAAAAGCAAGGAAGGATACACATCCTTTCCTGACGAGCTTGCTTGCTCGAAGAGCCGAAATAAGAGGGGATTTGCTTCGACTCTTAGGACTAGTATAAGTCAGTTCTGGAAATTCTTTGAAAACAATCTTGCTATTACGGCAATCAACCGTTGCCTGGTACTTAGATAACCAATCTGCTCCTAGTATAACATCATATTCTTTTAGATCTAAGCAGATAAGATCAATAGGAAAATTCTTTCCTCGAACCAACACCTCACAGTTTTGGTAATGATGCGTGATATCCGTCTCGTTTCCGAGAGGAGTAGACAACACTATTTTCATCCATTCTGGTTCTAGAGGTAATGGGTCAGCAAACTTCTTGGAAATAATGGAATGCGATGCACCCGTATCAAATAAGACATGTGCATATTTGGAACAAATTTTTAATGTACCTTCCACCAATCCGCCTTCTTCTTCTGGTTCGGTCTCTTGGATTGCATGAAGACGCGCGTTCCTTGTCACTGGGTGTTTACCCTCACCGTCTTGGTCATTCATTAATGGACAATCGGGAATCCGATGTTCACGACTCCCACAACGGAGACATGCTCCTAATTTCCTCCAGCATTCTTCTGTTTTGTGACCAGCCTTGTCACAATGCTTACATACTACGTTTGAAGGGGTAGTGGTGATAGAGAAAGGCTTGGATTTCTTGTACTTCTGATCTTGAGAGGAAGAACCTCCATTATTGGGCCTCTTCTTAAAGTTGGGTTTTAAAGAACCCGAACTTGTGACTTGCTCCTTTTTGTCTTTCCCACGGATCCTATCAGATAGTTCCGTGGCATCTTCAAGCAACTGAGCTCGGCGCACTATTTCAGTATAAACTTGAATATCCATAGGCGCCAGTTGAGTAATGTAGTGGGGCCTAAGCCCATTAAGAAATCTACGGGCTTTCATCTTTTCCGTGCCAATTAAATGCTTAGCATATCTAGACAGTCTAGAGAACTGTGCTTCATAATCAGCCACCGATAAAGATCTTTGCTTTAATGCGGCAAATTCGGCGGCCTTCCTTTCCTGGACCCTATCAGAGAAATATTTGGCGTTGAAATATTCAACGAATTCACCCCATGTAACTTGAGTTGGGTCAATAGTAGCTTCAATCGACTCCCACCAGCATCTAGCATCCTTTTCTAACTGGAAAGTAGCTAATAAGACTTTGTCCTGATCCGTGCATTGCATGACACGGAATATACGTTCAATCTCCCGAACCCAATGCTCGGCATCGTCTGGATCGGTCGATCCCATGAACTTCGGGGGATTCATATTCTTGAATGCTTGGTGTAAGCTTCCAGCTCGTGGAGCACCACCTTGTGCTACCTGTTGTAGCACTTGGGTCATCCCTTGAAGGGTACGCTGCATGTTGCGCCATTGAGCACGTTCGGCAGCCATTATCCTACAATTACAATAGCTATGTTAGTATTATATCACTATGATCTTATAAAGGACTCATTGATCATTTAACCCTTGGTTCTACCCACTCTCACTTGGTTAAAGGTTTTGAAACCTATCCTTAGACTTGGGTTTCCTAGGAATTGAATACCTTAGGCTCTGATACCACAAAGACTATCACGCCCCGAGCGCGGAAGATACCCGGAGATGCGCGACGTGTCTATATCAATCATGTCAATCAGAGTGGTCATGTATTCGACACAAAGACAGAGATGCGCAAAATAGCAAGATAACCCAATCCTTTATTTCATAATGGATAGACTATTACAAATCTAATACTCTGTTAAATAAAAAGGAAAAGAATACATAGTTGACTCAAGAAACTATGGAAAAGACTAGACGACACTTGTAGAAGCTCTATCACTTTCACTCTTGACCATTCCCATCCGATTGACTTCCATCGTCGTCGGACTTACCTGAAAAGTAAAAAGGGACAAACGGAATGAGCGAACGCTCAGTAGGAAATTATATCTCAAGTACTAGCAAGTGGTTTAAGTAATTACATTTTCATGGATGCAATAAAGCTATGCATGCTCGCATGAAACGACAAGATAGAGAGAATGTAATATCAAGAAAATAAGATGAACTTAGTCATGAACTTCCAACAAGATAACAAGTTTATTCGAGATATTCAAGCAAGTACATTTAACAAGTCATGTCAAGAACTTTGGCTATCATGTATCAAGCAAGTAAATTACCCTTTTTCGGGCCACGCATTTCATTTCATGTCAAGTACGAGTCAAGTACAAGATGTGTGTGGAATGTCCAATCAAGCAAGTCAAGTACTCGGTATAATGTCAGATACCTTATCATTTTAACTCCCATGGGCACAAGTACTTTCGGGTGCTCCTCCCAGGACCAGATCGGGCCCTATATGCGCAGGCATTTATCATGTGTTTTGACATCCACTCTTGTTATATAGCCAATATAGAATTTCAATAATCAAGCTTGTAGATACGTATGACAACTTTGATAGAATAGAGTCCAAAATATGACAAAGGACATAGAATGGCGATAATAACGGTATAATCACGAGTTCGATAAAACTAGGTAGAATATGGTTCCCTTAACTTAGGTACCATGACAAATCAATATGGACATTCTTTATATAGAATTGAGGTCCACATGAACAGTATATCAAAGGTAAGATACCCTCATTCTTATCATAGAATTGAGGTTTACAAGAACGACATGATATGGCATGATATCATCATCCCATTAAGAATTTCTTATGATATACTCTTTGTATAATCATAAGGGCCGGTATACCATGTTTCTTTAGATTGACATGGCAAGGATCGTGTAATGGGTTTTTAGGGTACAACCAGCTCAGTCGGCCTTGAGGGAATCCAAGGCTACGAGGAGTCTTACGGAGGTCTCTATGACTAACTCGCTAGTCCAAAGGAACGGAATGTCCAATGGAGAGCTTGTATGTCAATGAGAGTTGAGTGTGATCGATAAATCAACATGAAACGTGGGACTATACTCACGGAGTGGAGAATAGTGCCGATATATATATATATATATATATATAATATGAAACCATCGGTAATAGAATCAGGATAAAATCAGTTTACAGTAAAATAACGACTTAAGTAAAGTCGTGTATTGAATAATTAACGCCTAACAGAAGGGCGTTTACATGTATTGCCAATTTGCAGAATTTCCATTATTTCATTAATTTATCAAAAACACGCCTTTCCTGGGGGCGTTTCTTCAAAGTTGACGACTGCAGAGGCAGGCGTCTCATCATTTACATATTCGACAGGATATAATTATTCTCAGAAATTTATCAAAAACGCGCCCTTGGAAGGGGCGTTACTTTCTAATTCCATTTTACAGAATATGTGAATTTCAGGATTTTAACAGATACACGCCCTAGGAAGGGGCGTTACTTTTCAGATTCACGCCTTGTACTGGGGCGTTAGAATATGGAAAACGACTTTGTCCAAGTCATGAATTTCAAGGGATTTACGATATTTTAATAAATAATATTTCGAGAGACAGGAGACATGTCATGGCAGTAAAATTTAACAGGAATTCACAGAGTCATGCAAGATATTAAAAATCAATATTTCATATGTATTGTAATTTTTAAACAGGATCAATTATTAATCACATGCGATTCTTATGAAATTAACGCCTGCGTAGAGGGCGTCAAATATTAAATTGACGACCACTAGCATGGTCGTTTCTTTTAAATTAGCGCCCTAATCAAGGGCGTTTCTTTCAAAATTTTGCAGAAAACGTAATAAAACCTTATAAACAGTATGCATGCCATGCTCATATACGTAGGTATAGATATCTTGCATTAATTCTTATTTGGGCTACAATAACTTGAGAAAATCCTACCTTAATTGATAATCTGGAGATCGACGTGAGGTGTTCTGAAACTCCTACGACTTGGCAGCAAGAAAGGGCAGGAAGATGATTGATGAGGATGAGAGAACCTGCAGAAGATATATCAAAGATATCAATCTTCTTTGTAATGGCTTGCTGGAAGCGAAGAAATAAGAACTTACATAAGTTCTTCAGGACGCAGATCTTCTTAACCTGTACAGAAAAGAAGGAGATGAAGAGTCAGTAACTCTTCATATGCTTTTTAAAAAAAAAGAGAAGAACGTGCGGTTCTTCACTCACCGTAGCAGATGATCGATAAAATAGGTTTAGGGTTTGTTCGATCAAGACTATTTATAGGATTTTGGAGTCCTAACAAGAGTAGGGTTTGATTGAGGGTAGTATATCCCTAATAGAGTCCTTACTCTAATAGATACTTACTAGATTAGGTTGATCTTCCCTGGATAAGCTCTGGGTTCGAACGGTTCACGAACTGAATTAACGCCTTAGGTCAGGGCGTGTATTCGTTAATTGACGCCTTACTTTAGGGCGTTTCTTAAAAAGCGCCTTGAAAAAGGGCGTTTCGTGTTTTAAAACACGCCCAAGATAGGGGCGTTTCTTTTACTTACCCATTTGGTCGCATGAGAACTGACGACCGCATGTGTGGGCGTCCTTTCTTTAGTCACGCCATGTATAGAGGCGTTTCTTTATAAATTAACGCCTTAATAAGAGGCGTTATTTTTAATTTGTTTTATTTCGTCCAATTAACCCTATTCCTTTTATATATATATTACTTCTGTAATATATATGTTTTAATTCATTTCAATTATTCATTTATTAGGGTTGCTACAATAATGTAGGCCAATAATGTAAAGTTCAAACAATAATTCATGATAACAATATCAAGGTAAGAATGAACCAATTAAGAACATGTGAGTTTAAGGATGAATTATGACAAGGTCATGCTACGGAAGGAATCCGACAATATAACGGTACATTCAGTAATTTTCATAGTTCATTAATAACTTATTGTATAAGATATTGGGTTCCAGATAATTCAAAAGATCACCTTGGAACAGATTAGAACCAACCCTTGGGTCAAACCTCGGGTTAGACATGAATTGGGAGAACGCGGTCAAGTGAAGACCGTTTCTTGAAATTAGCGATCAGGTCGAGACCGCTATCAGGATGGGTCGACGCATGAAGGGAAAGAGTCGATGCAATGAATGCTGAAACCAGAACGCAGTCGCGCCAGGACCGCTATCATGAAGTAGCACTCGCTTGATGGCCACGTTCAGGTTCGTTCACAAAAAATGTCAGTATCACATGTGCTTTCTAATCCATTAGGCTTTTAGGGTACAATCAGTTCGGCGTCCTAGTGGGAATCCCAGGCTCGCGGAGACTTATGGAGGCCTTGAAACAAGATCACCTAGTCCGGTGGAAGGAATATCTAACGGAGAGGATCACAAGTCCAAGAGAGTGTTCCTATCAAGTGCGTGTGTAACAAATAACATCGTACCGGAATACGTGCTATGTACTTAAGAAAGACTGAGATGAGAGTGAATTGTGTAGAAACGGTGATCAAATCATCAATGTAACAAGCTCCATAAGTCATATGAAAATAACTTTAATACATAACTATATGATTTTGACCTGAAATTAACATAAGATTAAAACAAGTTTATGAATCATGAAGGGCATGAAATCTATCATGATTGATGCACAATATAACCAAAATCATGAATATAAAGTCATAACTAGGAATAGGACCTGATTACCTAAGCTTAACATATAATTATAAGGCTTGATCTGTAATCTGTTTGGAGTTAACAGAAAATAGAAAATGGAAAACAGAAGGCGGTCTACAAGAACCGCTTCTTGGATATTACGGTCTGTTTGGAACTGCCTCTTGACAGTAGTGGTTCCTGAGGAACCGCCTTCTGTCTGTAACAGACAGAAGATAAATAAGGCGTGCAAGGCCTATCCTAGGGCAATAAAGGCATGAAAGCTATAAGGAATAGAAGGATAACATGTAAGAGCATGTTTAGAACAAAAAAGGTGCATGGAAAGACATGAATCATGCTAAAATTATTATCTTTAGTTAAAAGGTACAGAGAAAAGCATGCAAGCACAGTCATGGAAAAACCTCAAATCCTCAACGTAGAAAGCATGACATTGCACAAGGTCAGACGGTTTTTATTCCTAACACATTATTTGAGCCATCATGAGATAACCTACTTTTGGCAATGCTCCTAGAGTTTGAATTTCTGACTGGAAGTTCACTCCCGTTCCTACACGTCCTGTGTAGAAACAACAACTTCTTGCCCTTCTATCTCCTTAACCTCTTGACCTAAATTCACCATATTAGGGGAGCAAATAATTCTAAAGGATCAACCTGAAAATACCTCAGTTAGGGTTCCTAAATTTTTGATCTTTCTTAGAGAAACTCACTCGTTCCTGTGCGGTATGCAAAGAACCAGCGACTTCCGAGGCTTCTAACTTCTCAAGGACATGATTTCCTAGAATGGGGTTTAGAGGAGGATTATACAAAACTAAAAGGAATAAAATCTTCTAAAGGATGAACCTAGGTAGACGATTCTTTACCTTCGAAATATGCGCTCTAAAACTAGGGTTCGCACAGGTCGAGTTTCAGGCTTATTTATAGGGTTTGGCCTAGGGCTGAGGATTTGATCGATTAAGGAGTCCCAATTGGGGTTAAAATCAATCTCCAAGAGTCCTAGACATGTTTACATGCCAGAACACTTCGATCCTATGCGATTTGGATGGAAAAAATCCAAGCTTTTCACGCCTCTACATCACTCATTTACGGATCATAGTAGCGGTCGCCCTGGAACTGCTATCTTGAGAACGTGGTCGCACGATAGACCGTGTTCTGGCATTTAATCCAAAATTTTAGGATTTTTCTATTTATCTTTTATTTATCCCCTAATTAGTCTATTTATCCCATTTAAATATGTAAATAGCCCTAAATTACATCTCTAGAAATGGGCTTGGGTCTAAAGGTCTTTGAATTAGGTTTTTAGGTCTATTTAAAGTGGGTTTAAACCCTTGGTTAATATAGGGCCTTTAATTATCCACAATTCATTTAATTAACCCATTAAGATTTTTTAAATACTTAAACTTTTATTTAATTTATGAAAAATCCTAAAAAATTCTAGGGTGTTACATACTTGTTCTTAATTGTTAGCTGATTCAACTTTCGATAATCGATACACAACTTCAAGGATCCATCCTTCTTCTTAACAAAGAGAACAAGCACTCCCCAGGGGGATGTACTCGGACGGATAAAGCCCTTCTCCAACAACTCTAACAACTGCTCTATAATTTAACTCCTTCCACTTAGCAGGGGACATTCGATAAGGAGCCTTAGAAACTGGTGCGGCACCAGGAATCAAATCAATAGAAAAAGTAACCTCCCTCTCTGGAGGAAGACCTGGCAATTCCCCTGGAAACACATCAGGATAGTCTCTGACAACAGGAATATCCTTCAGCTCCAACTCTTTTTGCTTAGACAAGGTAACAAAAGTTAAGAATGCCTGACACCCCTTCCTTAACAACCTATCAACCTAGAGTGTCGAAATGAGAGGCATGAATTTAGAATGCTTAATGCCTGAAAAGGAAATCTTAGGGTAACTAGAGAAGGTCACCGTACCTGACTTACAATGAATGCTATCACCATGCCTAGCTAACCAATCAACTCCCAGAATTACATCATAGCCATCCATCTTCATATGCACCAAATTAGCAGGCAAATTACAATTATTAATGAAGACTTCACTAGAGAGATAGACATACTTAATCTTCGATCCTGATCCAATAAGGATAGTTATCATAAGATGAGACTCCAAAGGAGCAGGTTTCACAGGTAGAGTATCATCAAAATTCTAAGAAACAAGCGAATGCGTAGCTCCAGTATCAAAAAAAATAAATGTAGACTTGGAATGAATAGTGAGGGTACCTTCCACCACGCCACCCTCCCCGGTGGTTTCCACTTCTCTAAGGGCCTAAAAGATCTATCGCAGAAGTGGAAATACTTCAAATATACAATCCGTAAGTAATACTTCAATCAAAAGTTGAGAGCCAGCCAGTAAAAGCATCCAGTTGCCAAAATAATCAGCGTAGAGCATTGGAAAGAGGCGGTCAAAGTATGTAGCAGAGAAGATTGGCGAGTAATTCACTCTCAACCATCCTTAAAAATTACAATCATTTGTGATTGCATCTGACTAATTTATTCTAACTTCAATGTAGAAAAAAAGTCAGATTAATAAAGAGAATAAGGCCAAACAAAAATAGTTCCATTGTGCTGGCACAAGGACAGCTGTAGATGTCCGAAAGTTAGAGGTTATATAATAATTTACTTCTCTATTTTTTATTTTGTGTTGTATATAACAAGTCCATGCATTTTCTTATGCGTTAGTACGAGAAGAATGGCACTTTTTTTATCGCTCAGATACATTTATAGTTACTCATATGCGCAAAGATGGAAAGCTTATCAATGAGGAATGTGATGCTGTCATCGTAAGTTTTTTTGGAAGAAAACCCTTCTATAACAAATAAGTTATTACCCCACCTGTCGAAGAATTGACCTTTGACTATTTTTTGGCAGGGTAAGTTGAAAGAATTAAAGTAGACTCGGGTTGCTTCTTGCTCAGCCGGCCCCCGTTCAGTTGCTTTGCAAGGTGATGTATTTGTGCAGTTTCTTGGTGAGGATAAATCAGGCCGTGTTAGGGGTTTAGGGATAGGCCCGACTCCCTCTTCTTTGTGGGGGACAACCCATAATTTGTAAGCTGAGAATAATATATTGAAAAATCAAGTGAAGGAATTGGAAGAGAGGATGGCTAAGGTTGAGCAATCTAATGTACAGGTTGGTGCAATTACATATAAGAACATCATTTTAAATCATTCAAACTATTCCTGACATGTATATGATAACAGGGGGGAATGGAGCCATACAACCCATATCAGATTCAATGGTGTGCTCATCAGTAGCAAGTATTCAAAAATCTATAGACCAGGTAATATTCTTTACTCTAACCTAATGTAATCTCAAAAATAGTATATAAACTTCTTAGTTTAGCTAGATATTAGGTCACCATTTGATGATAGAATTGATACACTTAATTTCTTCATAATGACTGTCCATGGTTTTCAACTTACATGGTTTTTTGTACATACAAACTCTTAGTTTAGATAGATATTAGGTCATCTTTTGATGACAGAATTGATACACTTAATTTCTTCATAATGACGGTCCATGGTTTTCAACTTACATGGTTTTCTGTACATACGAACTCTTAGTTTAGCCATATATTAGGTCACCTTTTGATGACAGAATTGATACACTTAATTTCTTCATAATGACTGTCCATGGTTTTCAACTTACATAGTTTTCTGTACATACAAACTCTTATCAGATTTCAGTTATCATGGTTTATAGTAACTTAGGATCTTGAGATGGCTGTCTCGAGCCCTCAATGTCAAGTAATCAGCCTAGTGCCACCCACTTAAATAAATAATTTCAAAACCTTTAACAGTCCATAGTTGAGTCTATGGCCTTTCTAGAAAGTCTGAGAAGTAAGTTCTTCCATTGTTTTTACCAGGATGTCATAAAGGTGAGACAGGAGGAGGGATGGTGAATTACATGACAATGGCGCCTATGGCATATAATAACTATTGAAGCTAGACTGAACCACCTTGTCACCTGTAATGCCAAGACTGAATGAAGTTGATCAAAAAAATATACCTTATGATACAACTTTCTTGAATGGATAACATTCAATAGATGATTATATTTTTCCTAACTGATGATTGATGTCTGCAGTTTGGTGGGGCATGAATAGAAGTGTTAATGTTGCCCAATTATCTTCTGTTCACTCTATGTAAGTTCTATAGGAAGGTGTGGAAGGACGTAGGCTTCCTGTCCATTTGGAAAAAGGCAGAGTGTCTCCCACGTTTAAATAGGGGTATGAATCTTTAGTACAAAATTTTTGATCCAAATTTGAAAATGTAACAAACTTGGATTATTCTTATGTTACAGAAAGCCTCCATATGTGTCATAGATTGGATTAGGTGAGTGAAACAGGTCACTATCGCTAAAACATTTGATGGACTCTAATTCATGAGACCCATGTAGATCTGATGTTGGCAACATATTTTGATATTTTGATATGCATATTTTTCTTGTGTCTACATGAAGATGTGATTTAAAAAAAAAAACTAACTATTTCTCCTGCAACAATGGTGACCATTTTTCTGGCCAAAATGTCCTAAAAGATGGAAGTTCCCAAGTCATTCTTTCCAAGGGACACAGCAGATTGCCTTCATCTATCTTTAGTCCTGGGCCAGAACTTAAGGTATAGATGAGCGAAGGAGAAGCCACATCAAGTTGGGAGCATATATATTGCATATGATAACACCACATGAATCAAAAAAAAAAAAACACCACATGTATAGAATTAATGCACATACCTCTCGTGTCCCACCGACCTGGTTTTGTACTCTCACCTGAAAGTACGTAGATAATGCTATTTTTTTTAATTGAAACAATAAAGGCGCATTACTTAATTAAATGTTAACAAAGGTACCAAAAGGGAGAGCACCCATTATTTTGTTGGCCCCTGATTTGTTCCTTCCCGCGTGCAAATGAACAATTGGTTGACCTACTACATTGATGCCAAATTAAGCGAATCAGCTCTTCCTCCGCTGGATAATGGATGGGCCAAATCCAACCATATTTCTCTCCAACTTAATGCAATAACAGTTTCACCACTGAACCAAACGATACTTGGCTGGATAATGGTTTGACTCTAATTCATGAATTTACAGAAAGCCTCCATATTTTGTCTTGATTTCATACAAAGTAGTAGATATTTTATATTTTGAATGCTTCTCAAAATAATTCCCTAATTTTATGTTGTCCAATAAATATATTATAGTTACAAGGGAAAACGGTGAAAATGTTAGATTTGGAGGGACATCACGTGGGGACCGGAATTGTCGTGAGCCTTGATAAAGATAAAGTCGTCATGGGACGATAAATTGGAACATCATATTGTGAAGTTTTCATTGTCTATGCAAATAAGCTGGATGCTCCACTTATCGAAAAATATCAAGATAGGAAGAAAATTAAAGATGCCATCAGGAATCATATTCTATGGCTCATAGACTATGTATGTACGTATCATTTTTTCATTTCTAAGTTCATACTCTTATATTTAAGTTTGAAGTGATATTATTCATAAGTATTTAGGGCCTCTTTGATAATGGGTTAAGGTGGGTTAGGATGGGTTAACTGGGGTCGGTTGACTTACTCCCTGTTTGATACCTTTTCCCTTAACCCGGGTCGGATAGGGTTAAAGTGGATTAACTCATTCCACTTAAATAGGTGGAATGAGTTACTCCACCCGGGTTAGGTTAAGGGATGGGTGGGTCAACCCGGGTAGACCACCCCCCCTTAACCCAACCCATTACCAAAGTGGCCCTTAATTAGTTTGCAGATAATTCTCGATGCAGCGAAAAGTCCCTCTCCCTCATGATTTGCTTTACTTAATTGGTGATATGCAAGATCCTCCACATTTTGATGTGTATATTGATGGCAAACTATTAACATTAATTTTGATTGTATATATGTTATCATGAAATTACATCTACATGTTTTTTGTACACGTGGATGCACATCATGATATATTACCTCATTTTGTGATTATAATGATGCATTTCTACATAATGTGATTACAATATAAGTATTTTGCATATAATATCAACATGACTAATTTCTTGATCTATGATTCATATGTGAATGATGTAGATATAAAGGTTGTGATGTATAATTTGTTAATGTATGTTATTACGAATGTTACCTACTGTTAGTACAGACTGTCTATGGTTCAAAATGTTATCTACGCTTAATATTGGTTTTCAAATGGGTTATCTACGGTTAGTACAAGTTACCTACGATTCAAACTATTACCTATGCTTAATATAAATCTATAGTTCAAATGCGTTAACTACGGTTAGTATAATTTACTTACGGTTCAAATTGTTATCTACGTTCAATACATGTTTACTTACGGTTCAAATAAATTACCTACGGTTCAAATGGGTTACCTACAGTTGTACATTACCTACGATTTACAAGAAATATTATAGTCGTTGGTAAAAGCTGCATAGGTAAAGTTTTCTTACGTGATAAAAAATCGTAGGAAATTACCTATGCAAAACAATACGCAGGAAATTACCTACGAATAAATCGTAAAAAATTACTTACGATAAACAAATCGTAGGAAATTACCTACGTGAAATAATTGTAAGAAATTACCTACTACACAAAATCGTAGGAATAGATAAATCCTATACCTATGGATACTTATTGTAGGTAATTACCTACGCTAATCGTAGGTGTCGACGTCCCTATTCTTACGACTTTTTATTGCGTAGGTAAAATTTTACCTACGTAGTTTTTATCGATGACATACACGAATAGGGAGTGTCGTAGGTAAAAAAATATATATACCTATGATTTTTTGTGTCTTTACCTACGACGAATGTAGTTGTAACTACACCGTATGGTCACATCTTAACAACAATAGAGCATATTTATATATATTTGTCTATGCAGGACAAAGAACTTTAGAAAATGAATCGAATATATATCTTCATGGTCTAGTTTGTAACTTCAAAACAGACAATTAAGTTGTGTGCATGGAGTCCCCTTTTTTCTTTTAAAAAGTCTCCACATGCAAGTCCATGATGATGGGCGTCTACATGTATCATGCCTTCCCAATTAATTTGTCGTGACCATAGTTACACTTTAATGAGTGCTCACACATAAGAGTAATGCTCTGTGCACCACATCCGGTGCACAAAATTCAACTTAAATTGTAACATGTCCTCTCATTGGTCCTCCAAAAGTTGAAATGATCACTTTTAATACAAAAAGGACAGTCGGCGTCAGCCCGTGTCAGATCCGTTCGGCCCTCTGTCGGCCCGTTTTTTTGCTCGACGGAAAAATACGGGAGTGAAATATTTTGTAAGACTGAAATATTTTGTTATAGGAATGAAACATTTTGTTTGACTACATAAATGAAAGAATAGAAATGAAACCTTTTGTTTGATGGGAGTGAAATATTTTGTTACATGAATGAAACGTTTTGTTATAAGAATGAAACATTTTGTTTGACTACAGAAATGAACGAATAGAAATGAAACCTTTTGTTTGACGGGAGTGAAATATTTTGTTACAGGAATGAAACGTTTTATTATAAAATGAAACATTTTGTTTGACTACAGAAACGAAGCGTATAAGTAAAATATTTTGTACATACGTAAATATTTTAAATGTAGTCAATCAAAATATTTCATTTGAGAGGTTAAATATATTGCACAGAGGTAAAACACATTACGTACAAGTGAAACATTTTGTACGTACATGAAGATTTTAAATGTAGTCAAATAAAATATTTCATTTCTATTTGTTCATTTTTATAGTCAAACAAAATATTTCATTCTTATAACAAAACGTATCATTCCTATAACAAAATATTTCAGTCTTACAAAATATTTCACTCTCATATTTTTTTACCGAGTAAAAAAGCGAGCCGACAGAGTGCCGACCGGATCTGACACGGAACTGACGCGGGCTGTCCTTTTTACATTAAAAGTGGTCATTTCAATTTTTAGAGGATCAATGAGAGGGCATGTTACAATTTGAGTTGGCTTTTGTGCACATGCCGTGCACGAAGCATTACTCCACACATAATATCTATCACCAAGCTTGATCTCATCCAGCCAATTATTCGATTACCCTCATGCTTAATGTGAGGGACATCTTTCGTAAAGGTGGCTATTAATTAGCACTGGTTTTATATACATAGACTTGGACTCACATTTTTTTTCATACTAGATATATATCTACTGCATATATTAAAGTTGACGATGGAGTAGTTATAATAAAAGAATTCTAAGACTAATTAATAAGAGGTGGCACACCTATTTTTCCAGAAGTTAGCTGTATGAGGATTACTCTCTAGAAACCTACATTAGGAAGAGCAAATTAATGAGCCAAGTGGGCTAAGAAGTTACCAAAAGTCGATCCTTTGGTAGATTATGACCTGAGAAGGCTGATCGATGAATATTGCCAGATTCCGAATCTCATCTCCCAAGCCTCTGAAAAGTTTTTTAATTCCTAATTATCATTCTTGGAGGACTATTATTGATATTGGTCTCGAATATACTTCTAATTTATGAATGCACGCTATAATATGTTTCATGAAAGGGCACATTTTACTTTAGATTCTTCAAGTGCATGCATTGATTCTCTAGAGAAGACCATTAATTATCTACACCACACCCCGAATTGTACATCTATTACTACTCTTTTTAGAAATGACTGGCCCAATCACTTGGGACAAGACCCGTGATAAGTGTTGATAAACATAAAGTCATTGTGAGACAATAAATTGGAACAGTATATTATGAAATTTATGTTGTCTATGCAAACAATCCAATGCCCCACTTGTCATAAAAGATTAATATACGAAGAAAATTAGAGATGCTATCGAGAGTCATATTCTATTACTTACAGAATATTTATGTAAAATTTTATTTTTTTATTTCTAAGTTCAGATTACCGTGTTTAAGTTTGAAGTAAATTTACTCATAATAATTTATCAATTTTACAGTTAATCCCCAATACAACGAGGAGTCACTCTCCCCTCTCATGATTTTCTTATTGTTTGGTGATACGTTAAACCCCTCACATTTTGATACGTATGTTGATGATAAAATATTTACATTAATTTTGATTGTATATATGTTATCAAGAAATTACATCTATATATTTTTTTTACACGGGGATGCACACCGTGATATATTGTCACACAATGTGATTGTAACGATACATTGTCACACAATGTGAGTAATGATGGAAATTTCGATTAATTTCTTGATCTATGATTCATATGTGAATGATATGGATGTATAGGCTGTGAATATATATAATTTGTGAATTTGTATATTACGGGTTATTTACGGATGTTATTACAGATTACCTATGGTTCACATCGGTTATCTATCGTTATTACATATTTTCTATAGGTTATCGCATAAATTATAGGTTATCTACGGTTCACATGGGTTACCTACAGTTAGTATAAGTTCTTTACGATTTTTACAAGTTATCTACCATTATTACACGCTAATTATAGATTACCTACGGATGTACGTAGATTATCTACGATTTGTACACATGACTTACTGTTCATTCACGTTACCTATAGTTGTATGTTGCTTATGATTTTATGAAAAATATCACGGTCATAAATAAAAATTACATAAATAAAGATTTACCTACGTGACATAAAATTATAGGTGTTGACATTGCTATCCCTATAATTTTATGTCATGTAAGATAATTACTTATGTGACATAAAATTGTAAGAATATTCTTACAATTTGCTGTTACATAGGTAATTATCTATACGACATAAAATCGTAAGTGTTAACCTTTCTATTCTTAAAGGTTTATATCATATAGGTAAAATTTTATTTACGAAATTTCTATCGATGATATATATACATACGAAAAGTCGTAAGTAAAATATATACCTAAGATTTTTTTATATCTTTACCTTACCTCCCACTTCCGTTGTAGGTTGTAGGTATAAATTCTCTAGCAAAAGCACTTCACAAGGAATCACACTCAAGACATCTGTTAGAATTTTTTTTACAAAACAATAGAGTTACTTATAGATATGGAAGGAACTTACATAGGTTTATCAACGAATTCGGATATTATTCAAATCCGTTTCAAATTTGAATATGTAATAACGGATAATATTTGAATTCGTATTTATTTTTTCAGATACATATAATATTCGAATTCGAATCGGAACGAATACGGATATTATAATATTCGCTTCAAAAAATATATGTTCGTAATATTATATATCATATAATATATATTTTTAAATACTATATTATAAAATAAATAATATTATAGAGAAATTTAAACATTTTATAATTATATTTTAATTTAGAGTTTATTTTATCTATTTTTGACATTTTGTAATTATATTTTATATACTTTTAACATTTTATAATTATAATTATATATTTTTAAATTTGAATCGGATAATTTGAATTTTAAAATGGGGCGAATACGGATAATCATATATTCGTTTCATATTCGAATTCAAATCAGAGTCGATCAAAATCAGATAATTTAAATTTTAAAATAAAATAAATATAAATAATCGTATATTCATTTCGTATTGACTAGCCACTTTGATATTAGAATAAGGTCGGTTAAGATTTATCATCTCATGAAAGAAAAATAGTGAACCCCACTCTAAGGTCATCTTTGAAAATCGGGTAGGATAGACTTGTTCCACCGACAATGTCGAACTAGCGCGGATAATCGCTTGTGTGTGAGGGGAGAGGTGGTCCACCTCACGAAGTGGCCGACCACCCCCTGACAAACCGATTATCAAACCGGGCCTAATATCTCACACATACGTTCTTTACCCGGGGTCAGGTAAGGCGAATGCCTTATCCTTACTAGTTTTTCAAACCGAGCCTAATTGACGTACCTATATACCTGACGAGGGTAGGTGAGCGCCTACCCAGCCAGGATAGACGCTCACGTTAGTGGAGTCTCGGTCTCCACGTCCGCCACGTGCCGCTGCTGCCTACCGCATCTCCCGCGCACGCCAGCTGCGCCCACGTTGGATCACGTTCACACGTCCTCTGCTTCGTACGTGGAGTCCGAGTCCCACTTGACTCCTCCACATGCGGCAGCGGCTGGAACCCGAGTCCTTTTGAACTCTAGCGCTGGGAAGGGGAAGGTCCAGCCACACACGTAACAACATGTACGAGAGAAAAAGACGCGCTTATATATGACATTGTTGTTACGAAGAATTGTACGCGTCCTCTAAATTTTGACAGGGAAGGACTTCGCTTTACTACACGATGGTCGGTCTCGGTGTTATTAAAATCGGATTGAATTGATCGGTCATGATTGATCTGCTTATGAATTGTTCTAAAAATTGATTCGATTAAGGTTGATCTAATGTTAAAGAATCATACTGATAGTTCGATCAGTGAATCTATTCAAATTGATCAAATTTGATTCATCTTTTAAAATAAAAAAATAAAAGTAAAAATATTTATATATTTAAAATGATCTTTATATGTGAATAAAATTATCTTATTATTATTTATCATTTTATTTTAAATATATTTAAATTTTAACTTTTAAAAGAATGTAGATATCAATTGAGAAGAGTGAAGATCAATCAAATATTATAAAATTTTAAGATTAATTTATTTAACTATGTTATTATTATTATTTACTTATATAATTACATAATCCTAATTAATAATTATAGATATATATTTTTTATTTTAATTATTATATCTTATTTTTTATTATCTTGAATTATAAAATTAAGTTAAATTATATATCAATATTACGATGTTGTCACGGTTTAAATTAATTCAATTAAATAATTGAATTGAGGTAAATTAAATTATTTGATTGACCGATTTAGATACTAATTCGATTTTAATAACATTAATTCTGTTACACGAAGTCTCTCTTCCCGTTCTCCAAACCCCTCCCCACTTTTACCGAAGCACCCCGGTTGTGCCGTAGAATTAGCAACAGTGACAACTGCACACCATCCATCGAGCTCCGTGAGATGATTGGACATCAGCTTTCCCCGTCCTTCCACCGTAATCATTTCCCTGCTCCCGCCAACCCCTTCAGGTGCATGCATGTCTCCTGTCTTCTTTTCTTCCATTTTCTTTCTCCCATGGGGGTTGATCAGACTCCCATCTCTGGCGGGAGACAGAGTCCCTGATCGGTCGTCCTCGTTATGGCAGTGAAGAGCAAACGAGCACATGCGGCCCCTCCACCAAAGCCGCAGTTCTTCAAGATCTTGTTGCCGGGTTTCGAACGGGGGCTGGTATGTTCCACGACTCCTTCCTCTCCAGGGCCCCTCCCACACCTCCGTTTCTTAATTACTGATCAAGCCTTGCTGCAGGGTCAACATGAGCTAAGCTCCGTAATCCTGTTACTGTTCTCCATCTTCCCCAGTTAGAATGTTTTTGAGAGTTCTGATCGATGAAACTTGCAGAGTTCTTTAAGTTGGGTGACTCAATCTAATAACTTTAACAATTATATATGCTCAATTCTTTCCGCATCTTTGAAAATGAAGGGCTACTGTCTACACATGAGAACTGAAACTCATATTAGTGCGGAGCAATTTGCAATAAGTAAGATAGTTTCCACTCTGCCTGATATATATATATATATATAGATAGTCCCCGTTAACACATGGCCATTGGGTAAATGTACGGATTTAAGTAATTGTTTCCCGGATACATTTTTAAACTGTGTATGTTTGCCAATATCTTTTATTTCCCTTTTATTGGGCAGAAAATACCACAACAGTTTAACGAGCACATTGTGAGAGAGAACCCAAGGAAGGCTACTATTCTGAGCCCCCTTGGCAAATCATGGCTCGTGGATGTCCATAGGGCTACCAATTTCTTGTACTTGGGGAAAGGTTGGCAAGAATTTTCTGAAGCCCACGAGCTGCATGTTGGTTATCTGGTATTGTTCAGATACGAAGGTGAAATGGTTTTCGCCGTCACTATATTTGATCGAACTGCGTGCATGAAAGAGTACATACCTGCCGGGGGAGGCAACAAGGTAGATGATGACTTCTATTCTCCTGTTAGGCTGAACCCTTCTGGATGTCCAAGACAGCAGGGGTATTTACATGATCAATCCCTTACTGAGATGCTAGACTGTACAGATTCTCAAAACCATAATGCCAATTTTGCAAGCTCTCGTACAGATGGGTCACAATTCGAGATCAAAATAAATTCATATAATCCTACTGAGGAGCCTAACTTGGTGAGTTAAATTAATTTGCTGTTTACTAAAACCAATATTGATTGCCTGATTCATATGTTGCTTATTATAAATATAAACTGTGCACAAACTATGGATGGGATTAGGGACTGTTTGGGCAAGCAGCTCCATCATGAAACCTTGTGGTTGGCCGAGATAGACTATGGCTACTCTGAGCTGATGTTCACAATCAAGACAGGTTACTTCTTGTCCTGCCTGAGCCAAATCCAGACAACCACTTTCCATAATATAGACGAAGAACGTTATCTCTTCATCAATCGATTAAGAACGAAGCTGGTGTTTTTCTAAATTTCCTTTTAAAAGGATTTAGTAAATTTCCTTGTGTTTCACTCATACATCGCAGTGTTCTGCAGCATGGGGAACTTTAAGTAACTCATGCAAGAAGTTCAAAAAGATTTGAATCTTTCACTTCAAAGGCCTCCATGTGAAGAGTGTGGGTTTCTATTTATATCATTCATACTTGGGAGACGATCATGGGATTGAAGATGACCTTTCGCACATTATTACAAGCCTAGAAGCTAGCTTTCCCCAGTGTCAGGAACCCAGAAAAGAGGCTTAGGAAGCCAGACACATGAGAGTTCTGTATTATGACAGAAATATTCTTTTGGCATCTACATTTAACTTATCAAATGTTACATAATTTTTTACGATGTGAACTAATCATTCGCACATCTGTTGTAGCCTCTGCCCCAAGCATTTATCAAGTACCTAAGTGGAAAGAACAGTACATGGGCTACTCTTCTTAGCCCGTCTGGTGAATCTTGGCGCATCAGAATTCATGAGGATAGCAAAGGTTTTCATTTTGGGGATGGTTGGCAAAGGTTTGCAGTCACCCACAGTCTAAGGAGGGGTGATTCTGTTGTACTGAAGCATAAAGGTGCTCTAATTTTTGTTATCGCAATCTTCAACGACAGCATCTGCAAACCAGCACATAATCTTGTTGAAGTATGTGGAGCTGAAGTGTTAGTATTCCAACACGAAAGGAAAAATCTGAGAAAGGTTGTTATCATTGCAATCATTATAACAATGCTTTCATTTAGAAAGCTCTCGGCTACTTTTATCTTTCCTGCTTTCAAGGTATGGATTTCATAACCATGTCAGTGACGTCTTCATGATTTAATTAGGCCTTGCGAAGCTTCCAGCATCTTTTCATGGTGCAAGGACGTGTGAAGCAATGGAACCCACCACTGGCAACCAGAAGTTTGAGGTTGTCTTGAGTCTCAAGCGACAATGCAAATATAGATTGGTGAGTCCTGTCCCCTGCATCTTCCATTCTTTCATTAAATATCCGAAGCTAGAAGTTTTGAAGCTTAGGAATGGTTGTAATTTGGGACTTTGAAGGTTGCCGTTTCCCTATGTATAACTGTAGTCGGGAGACAAAAACTATGCAATGTGCTGCAAATGCAGGAAATTCCAGCTAACTTTGCAGCATCAAATGGTCTTCGTAGCACTAAGCAATTGTTCCTCAGAGATCCAAATGGGTGCTTGTGGCCTGCAAGCCTCAGCCATAGAGAAAATCGAAGAAGTGCAACAGTTCACGTCGGTTGGCGGGATTTTTTTGTGGGTAATGATCTGAAAGACGGTGATGTCTGTTCCTTTGAACTTAATAAGGAGAAGAACGAGCTTCATGTCGAAATACGCAGAGGAACGTGCCAAAAGTCTATGAAAGTTTTGAAAGGTAATTAATGAAGCCTACGTGCGGATTGTTCTCTACGTTTTTAATTGTCTTGGTAACAGTATTATTTATTTATTTATTGTCCTTCACGTTGCATGTGTCTGCTTGGCGTCGTTTAGATTCCAACCGGAAACTCGAGGGACACTTGTATGGACGAACAGCTGCTGAGTTGGTGAAAACAGAGACATACCGTCGAGTAGGGCGGTTAGCAAGGATCAACCATAGAAAACTGGTTTCCAAAGTACTAGTGGATACATGCAATATTCCAGGCAGCAGCCAGTTCACCCGTACCATATCGCGGAGTAATCTACTGAGGAGAGCTCGCTTGGTGAGGATTATAGCCTGTACTGTCCTTTATTTCTGTGTTATGTTGGATCCTTCTTGTCGTTTTGAGTGCCGATCGATGCTTGCTCTTAGTAAGTATATATGTGACCCTCGCATGGAGGCAGGTTATCCCACGCCCATTCCTCTCATCAGTTGACCTCACCTCGGTACGCCGAATGTTCCTGTTGGATCAAAAAACACGTCGGTGGCCGGTGAACGTCAATCGTTGGTTAGAGAGGATGAAATATAGGGTTACAATTGGCGCCGGTTGGAAGGCATTTTGTGTCGGCAACAACGTGGAAGTAGGTGACGAGTGCGTCTTCAGACTTGCATCCAGCATGAGGAATGATGTTTTCCGTGTCAGCATTATCAAACGGAAGATGGCAACTCATGATCTTCACGTTTCTGGCATCAATCGAAGGCGGGATTCGACAGTTAATGCTTCGTGCTAATTAGCCGCACCATCACACCTACCACTATTCCCATGTGTGCCTGTCAGTTCTCTCGAACGTTTACGTTTACTTCTTCTCTGAACCTACCGGCTTAATTTCTTCACTTTTCGGATTCACTTCCTTGGAAGATCAGATGATTTCCTATTTGTCACTGTTATCTTCTCTGTTCCTTTTGAGTTTAATGTGTGATTACCTAAGTCCAACGTGAGATGCAAGATCCAGAATGGACCACGTTTTGGCATCTCTCACATAACGAGTACATGATAAAGAATGTCATTTTGGTGATTCATCTTTTCGTACACTTGGAACCCCAAGGTGCTCTCTCCTCTGTATAGTTTTCATATAGTTGATGATCTATATATTTTCTTCCAAATCGGTGAACTTCGCCAGTTTTCTTATAGTTGATGATCTATATATTATCTTGCAAATCGGTGGACTTCTCCCGCATCCCATGTTAATCCAAGAGATAGGATTCGATCCCGTGTGTGAACTATCAGGAAACACGCCTTTAATGGATGTTATTAACATGCTCATGCACGTATATTTGTGCTAGCTGCTGGTAAACTCCTGACATATGTGAAGAAAACGTGATATAATAAAGTAGAGAGATCAGCAGGGTATGGCAAACACGGACTGAATTCCCTGGATCAGGGAGCAGCGGGAGAAGAATGAGCGTTTTTGGGCAGATAACCAGATTTTTCTCACCCTGAATCCATAGAGTGGTTCACATGCAACTTACTGCTGTTTCGTTTCATATATCCGAGGAATGTTACACTCTAGCCTCCTTTAACTTGGTGCTACATTTATTGAAATAGAGTGCGGAGGTCTCTCCCCCCCCCCCTCCTCCCAGCGGTCCTACCAAAATTGATACAGCAAAAGTAAAATTATCTGCCAGGAGATATCAATTTGTCTATCTACGCTGAAACTTTCGGATGATCCATTGCATTGTGCGGGTTGGAACTTGAGAAGGGGCCTTGCTTGAGTTTGGCAAGTGATCCACGGAAGGAACGTACCGAGGTTGAAGTAATTTATTCGAAATCACGAATAGACCAAATGACCATCGAAAGGTATGCTATTGCTGAACAGCCAACCAACCACCCGTTACCATAGCCATCCATTCTGGGAGGAGTTCCTAGATGAAGAGCTTTTAGAGGTTACCAAATAATCGTTTTGGCCCTTTCATTTCGATAGAACACTAAACTCAAAGGGAAGAGGGATAAGAGCTATGCTTTTAGCCCCTAATAAGGAGTCACCGTATCCGTGGCCTGTTAATTAGCTTTTCTTGCCACCAGCAGAGTGGAAGAATACGAGGTTCTCCTTGTTGGATTGAACCTCTCCTTGGTAGATTGAAGCGTATCTTTTAGGTGCTCGTCATCTCAAGATCATAAGAAACTCCCGACTTGTTCTAAATCAAGTCATCTCAACGAGGGGCACGCATGATCCAAAGCGCAAGGCATATCACGATCCAATCACACGCTCTTGGCCTAGTAATGCCATAAACTCATCTGCATCCACACTTCTCATTCTCAAAACACCCTTGCTAATGTCCTGGTATCACTCTCTTCCTCCTAACATGCTTTCCTCACCCATGTATCCGAAACCATAGTGGTCCAACAAATGGAAACCCCTTCCACTAATGACCCTGGATTCTTGAGCTTTACAGAAAGGAAGGAAGTCAAGGAGCAAAAAGAGGAAGTGCAGCAGGTTATGTTGGCTGAATTGGAGGAGGAGGTGTTAGAAGAAGAAAAACCATAGTAGATCCTAAAGCAATGAGAAGAGTTGCCTTAAAATATATCTTAATTGGAGGAGTTCTATATAAATGAGCTCTCAACGGCATTTTAATGAGATGTTTAAGTGATGATAAAACATGGAAGATAGTTGAGGGAGCCCATGCAAGTGAATGCGGAGGACAAGTTAACAGTTAGTTGCTAGCAAAGAAATTCTCTAGTAAAGAAAATTCTCATGCAAGCCTACTACTGACCCACCTTTGTGGAAAATTGTTCTGTCTCTGTCGTAAGTGCATCAAATGTCAATTTCATGAGGATAAGATACATGCTTCATCCTCCTCTTTGTATCCCTTTGTCCACCACATGGCCTTTCTCAATATGGACTTTGAATATTATTAGTCCTCTTAGTGATTCTATGCTCAAATCAAATGGAAATCTTTTATCCTCATGACCATCGATTACTTCACCAAGTGAGCTGAAGTGGAATCATTGGTGGAGATCAAAGCAACCATCGTGTGTTGATTCATCGTGAAGAATATTATCTCATAATTTGGCGGGCCAAGTACCATTGTCACCAACAATGGGGCACACTTCATCTTACATGAGGTGAAGGACCTATGTAAGAAATTTAACATTATATTACATCATTTATCATCGTATGATCCTCAAGAAAATGACCAAGATGAGGTCACAAAGAAAACCCTCATCAAAATTCTTCAAAAAACTTGTGTTTCGCACAAATTTGTTGATTCACCGTACAAACTAGTGGAGGCTCTGTGGGCCTATTGCACCTTCGTTTACATGTCCAGTGGACAAACTCCCTACTCTCTCACTTTTGGGATGGATGTGATGGTTTCACATGAAATTCTCGTATCCTCACTAAAAGTACAGGTGGACAAAGAGCTTAACCTCGATGAACGTCAAGAGACGCTTCTTACAACTAGAACAATTAGATGAGAAATGGATGACAACCACTAGACATGTATATACACATATCAAAATCAAATTACAAAATGATTTGGAAAAAGGGTTATTGAATAGAATGTTCAAAGGGTAATATGGTTTTGAAAAAAAACATTAAATATGGGGGTTTGTGATCTAAACTCCAAGCAAATTAAGATGACCGGTTGGTGGTCAAGGAAGTGTAACCGAGGAATGCATATTGCCTTATAAATGCTAAAGGAATGGGTTGTAACTTAAGCATTTCTATCCTTCAGTCTTAGGTTAGGTGGTGCTGGTGCAACATGAAGACTCGAAAGACCTTGTATTAGGAGTTTGAGGTTCCTTCTCCGGTTATTAAGGGTTACTTTAGGAGGTGACACTAGACATACCTCCTCATGACGACCTCTAGCTTGATACTCTCAAGAGGCATTTAGCCATGAAAGCCATAACAAAGGCCACTCACACCTGTTTCTTTTTCCATTTGATCGAAATGTAGGAATGAAGGGGCATAGGATAGGTAACCAAGCCAGCCGCTCTCTCCATGAGAGGAGGTTCCCAGATAAAGAGGGGTATATTCAACTTGAGCTCAGTCAAAAATCAAAAGGGAAAGGGGTATGTCAAGAGTGATAGTATAGTTTTCTATAGGATCTTGTGAGCCCAGTTGTATGGATACACCCAATAAAAATAAAGGCTACAATCCAAATGTCAAACATCCGGTCATGTCAATCTAAACTAAGTCTCCAACATAAGTGTAGGTTGGGGCAAGAGTCGATCCCATTGCCACTGATGTCCATGTTAGGCGTATCTTCACCTTATCCCCTTCTCCTCGTGGACGTGTTTTTCGAACGTGTGGTTGTAGTGGTTGCACGCTCAAAATGGGTAGTCCACTATATGCATGTCACCCATTGCGCACGTCAACCTTATAGGAATTACTAACGAAAGGGAAGAAAATGAGAATCCTAACCATGTGGCTTAAGTAGTTTGTGTGCCTTGTGTTGTATTAAGTCTACAGGTCTAGGGTTTTCTCACACTTGGTCTTGGACTTAGGTAAACGCAAGCAATTTACTAACAGGTACGACGCCACTAATTTTGATTTAGTGTTGTGCGGTTGACCACTAAGATTCTAGGGTAATCCATCATATACTGTCTAGGTCCTGAGAAAGAGAGACCTGGGTAGGCCAATCATTTACAGTGCATAGTTTATCAGGGAGTTTCACTGTTGAAAACAACTGGAAGCCACAGCATGGTATGACTGTTTGTCGTCAAGACAAGTCTTAACAAGGTGATTCACCTTTGCGCGCCCTTCATAGCCCAAATCAACTTAGATGTACTTTGAGTTTTTGAGAGACTAATTTGAAAGTGAATGAGTGACTTCCTAATCATGTGTTTTCATTTGGAGGGGCCATACTGAGTTATGATTTTCAAAAACTCAAGAAAAAATGGAGTATGTCAATAATTTAAAAAAATGGAATATGTCAAAACCCAAAAAAAATGGATGTCAAAAATGCAAATAGATTTGAATATGTAAAATTCCCACAAAAATGGAATATAACAAAATCCCAAAAAAATGGCAGCCACATGTTGCATTATGTATACCTACATTTGTAAATTTCACTTGCATTTGCATGCTTGCAATTTTCATTTTACTTATTTCTTACTTTCTTTGTTGCTTACTTTCTTTGTTGCTTGAATAATTAGTGGTAGAAACATCAACTCAGGCCCTTTTTTTAGACCTAGCCGCCGGAGGTGAGATCGTACTTCTTGACCTAGTTGCAGCCGGCCATGGCCGGCGTGGTGGGGGAACCATCACCCCCCTTCCCTGCAGTGCCTCCGGGAATACCTTCCTTCTCCCCCTCGTTGGGACTAGCTGGCCCTCGTCGTTCTTTTGCGCAGGTGCTCGCGGAGTCTAAACAGAGGGCTAAGGTCTTTATTCCGATCAAGGACCCAGGTTTCACTGACTTAGGGGAGCCAGCAGTCTTCTTCTCCAAGGCAGACGTGCAGGCTTCCTTGCAACCTCTCTCGTTTGCCATTGTCGCCAAGTGTGCTTATGGACGGCCTGCTTTCCCTGACATTAAAAGCTGTCTGGTGCAGCGTTTGGCATTGACTTCAGAATTCATCATCAGCAGGCTCAACCCGTGGCATCTCCTTTTGCGGTTTGAATGTGAAGCGGATTTCCTGAAGCTGCTGTTACAGAAGAATCTATACTTCAAGGGCTTTTTGTTTCGTTTCTTTCGCTGGACTCTGTATTTTGACTTTGATGCAGATCCTCCTACTGTTCCGGTCTGGATTAGCTTTCCATCTCTCCCGGCAAATTTATACCATGAAGATTGTATGCGTTCTATTGCTTGCAATGTTGGGACTGTGCTTCGAATCCATGAAAGGACCTTAGCTATGACTGATACTTCCGAGGCTCTAGCGTGTGTTGAGATGGACTTGTCTGCCCAACGCAAGGAGCGACTGTGGATCGACCTGGATGGCGAAGGATTTTGGCATGCCGTCAACTACCATCGGGTACCTCATCTATGCTCCTTCTGTCACAAGCTTGGTCACTCTGAAGGAAATTGTAAAAAGAAGCTGGGTAGGGTTGGCCGCCCTCCGGCGATTCCAAAACCTAACATCAGGATCTCTCGGCAAGTCTTTAGGCCTCGTCCAGCTGGTCCTCAACATGTTCAACAAAAAGTGCCACAAGGGAATAGGTTTGCGGCTTTGCAGCAGGTGGTTGATGAATTGGAGCCGACACCGAAAATTCCCAGTACTCTTGGAGGTTCAGAGGGTGGCTTGGCCTCCTATGTGATGGATCAGCCTTCTGGCTTTAGAATGATGACTCAGCCGGCCCAAGTGTCCAACTCACAATCGGCCCAGGCCCTTGTGCCTTTGGGAGGAGGCAACCATGCCTTCGGTTCTCAGCCGGTTGCCAGTTTGGAGCTCCCTTCATCCCAAAATCTGTCCTCTCCTAACGATGGTGGATGCGAGATTGCATTCCCACTGGATGTTTGGCAGGCTAATGAAATAAACATCTATTCTAAAGGCTTGGGAGATGCCCCGCCTCCTACTTCGGGAGATCCATTGGACACTGCGGACATTGAGTCTGGACAGTCAGATGCCCAACCTTCTACCTTTGCTGTTGAGGGAAATTTTACTTCTCAGGAGTTACAAATGGCTGGTAAGCGAGTTGCTAAGAAGGCTAATCAAGATAATTTTCTTATGCAATCAACTCTATTGGGTAGAGGTGTTGCTAATGTGTGAAGAAATGATGATGGGGGGGTCCTTACTAGATCATGAGCTAGATCGGCGGAAGACACTAAGCGGAATTCTCAATGATTAACCCAATACTTATCTAGACTATCAGAGGGGTAGGGAACTCTAGTTCTCGTAGATGTCTTAAGTGTCTTGTGCAAAGCAATAAGGTCTGTATGGTGGCCATTAGTGAACCAATGTTGGCTCTTGATAAAGCTCTACAGCTGGGTAGGTACCTCAAGATGGAGAGGTTTGCTGGCAATACTTCGTCTGATTCCAAAATATGGGTTTTTTGGCATGTCAATTGCAACCTGGAGGTAATTACCTCCTCTCAATTTATCACCCTTGGGCAGAAGATGGGTAATGTTTTTTCTACCTATTATTCTTTTGTTTATGCTGCTTGTGATCCTCAACTCAGACAGGCTATGTTCAATGATCTTCTTCCTTTGGCTGCTTCTGTCTCGGTTCCTTGGATTCTGGGAGGGGACTTTAACTGTGTTCTACGTCCTTCGGAGAAGGCTGGTGGTGTCCTCCCGCCTCTAGTTTCAATGGCGGATTTCAATGCTTTTTTATGCTATGCTGGGCTTCTTGATGCTGGCTTCATAGGGCCTGGCATGACTTGGTCTAACAATAGAGTTGGACCGGCCAACATCCGAGCAAGATTAGATAGGGTTCTCTTGAACAGTCATAGCCATTCGGATATGCCTCAATTGGTTGTTAAGCATCTCCCTAGAGGCCCCTCGGACCATGCTCCCTTGCTTCTGTCTATTGATAGGCACCTCTCTGGACCAGATCATTTTCTTTTCCAGAAGATGTGGTGCTCTCACCATTCTTTTTTCCAAGTGGTTTCAAAAGTGTGGCAGCAGGCTCAGATTGACCATCCGAATGCTCTGGTTAGACTTTTTGTCAAGTTGAAGGCTGTCAAAAGCTCCCTCCGTAAATGGAATATGGTGGTATTTGGGGATGTCACTCAAAATGTTAAACTGGCTGAAGCAGAGGTGGAACACAATCAGTCAACCTATGATTTGTACCCATCTCCTGGTAACAGAGAAAGCCTCAATGCTACAAATGCTGCACTGCGTCAAGCTCTCCACAGGGAAGAGGTTTTCTGGAACCAAAAGGCACGTATAGACTGAATTGACCGTGGTGATAGAAACACTTCATTTTACCATACTGTGGCCCAATGTAACCGGCGGAGGGGCTTCATTAGAAGGTTAAAGGTTGGAGATTCCGAGACCTGGTGTTCAGACCAAGACACCCTCCGAATCTAGCTGAGGTCTACTTTAAAAATCTGTTTACTTCTGAGGAGCATTCTGTTGATCGCTCCTTGCTGGACAACATTCCTCAGTCTATCACGGAGGCTTAGAATTCTTTCCTCTGTGCAGTTCCGGATGGAGAGGAGGTTCGCAAAGCCGTTTGGTCTCTTAAGGGCTCTAGCTCTCCACGGCCAGATGATTTTTCAGGTGAGTTCTTCACAGTAACTTGGGACATTGTTGGGCAGGATATTATTAATGTTGTTCAAGCTTTTTTTGATGGCTTCCCTCTCCCTAGAGGTATATCTTCATCCCTTATTACTCTGGTGCCCAAGGTGCAAGAGCCTCACTCTTAGAATGACTTCCAGCCGATTAGCATGTGTAATTTATCATACAAAGTCATTTCCCGCATCATTTCTGAGCGCCTTGCCCCTCTCTTGCCTAGCATTATTTCTGTGGAACAAGGGGAATTTGTCAAAGGCTGATACATCTTGGACAATGTCACTTTATCTAGACAATTAATGATGGACATTAATAGGAAGGTCAGTGGCCACAATGCTATTTTCAAACTTGACATGGCTAAAGCCTATGATAGAATGGAATGGGATTTTATTATCGCAGTCCTGAGGAAGTTTGGCTTTAGCACACGCTTCACTTCATACATTAGTATGCTTCTCTCCAACTGCTGGTTTTCAGTGAATTTCAACGGTGTCATGACAGGATTCTTCAAATCTAGTAGAGGTATTAATTAGGCAAGGTGACCCCTTGGCGCCTTATCTGTTTATCATTGCCTCTAAAGTGCTTAGCAGAGGATTATCTGTTTTGTATCAGTCAGGGGTGTTGAGGGGTTATAGTGGGCCTAGACAGTCTCTTCAGATTACCCACCTCCTATATGCGGATGACACTCTTATTTTCCTGAATGCTAGTAAATAGAATATAACTTCCCTCCAGCGGTTTGTTAATAAATATGAGCTTAGCTCTGGGTAGAAGATTAATGCTGGGAAAAGCAGCTTTATTGTATCTGCTAAGGCTCCCCCAACTCTAAAACAGTCCATCCACACTCTCACTGGGTATAAGTATCAGGCTGAAGGCTTTTGTTACCTGGGGATTCCTGTGAAAAAAGGGAGATACAAGTGTTCTGACTTTAAATATCTTGTTGACAGAGTGCAGTTGAGGCTTGAGGGATGGCAGTCCAAGATTCTCTCTCAGGCAGGGAGAGCCATTCTTATCAATTCTATCTTCTGAAGCATGCCTGTCTACCTTGCTTCTGCATGCTTCATCCCTAAAACGGTTCTCTATACTATTGATCGCCTTTGTGCGAATTTCTTTTGGCAGGGTACTGAAGGTTTGAGACGTCGCCATTGGGTAGCATGGCAGGAAATTCAGAAGGCCCGGATGGAAGGGGGTTGTTGGCACCAACTTATTTTCTCGAATTAATCGAGGATTAATACTCCCTAAATAGAGCAAAACGGCACATCGCTAGAGTTGCTCTACCAGTCGAGTTGAGCTCAGAAATCGAGACACTTTGCCGGGTCAAGCGGCGCAACATAACAACCGGAGATCGGCCCCGAGTAAATGGCACTATGCCAGCCAGTTTCCCAACAACCGGGTCAATTTCGGGATTCGGGACAACCTGCCGTACCTTACAACACTCTGTGAAGATTCGGGGATCACCCCCGTATACCCTGCCTATGGTTCTGTACCACCGACATCTCAACAACCGGGTTAACTCGGGACTCAGAACAGCCTGCCGCATCATATGACTCTTCGCCAAGGAGCGGGGGTCACCCCGACCACCAGACAAACGGCATCATCATGTCGACGCCCCAGTCACTGGGCCCAACCAAGGGTCCTAACCAGTTAGTCGTGATCTACGGCAACATCAACAGTCGATCGGGCCATTCCCCGATCACTCAGTTTGCGGGTTTGCCCGCGTTCAACACAGCTACCCGAGCAGACCTGCGGGGCACCCTGACTACAAGCCACGCCATGTGGCACTCAGCAACGAGGCCGGGGTCTACCCCCGAGTCACCTCCCTCCATCCCTCTGAAGTCAAGGGAAGAGCCATATGGGCGAACCACAAGCCTCAGGAGCTCACAGCAGCCTTATACCGCCCACACACGCGTGTCGGGAATTTCCCGGAGCACCTGGCGGCCGCGTACGCTCTAGGCACTCTACAACGAGTCCGAGCCCAACTCGGGACTCCCAACAACCCATCGCGTCATGCACCACCATCGTGCACCCTCGCACGTGGATCGACCTGCGCGGTCAGGTCGCGGGGGTCAAGGGGGCAACGCCCCTTGCGGGGGTTTCCGGGGGCTCCGCCCCCGGAAGAAATTTTCTATTTATGATGGGTCAAACCATATGTCAAACCCCAGTCAAACCTCAGTCAAACCCGCGGTAAACCCTCGGTCAAACCCGCATAAACCCCTCTAGGGAGGGGTTTAGGCAGACCAGCCTCACCCCCAAGGCTGGTCCGCCTAAACCCCCATTAAACCAAAAAAAAATATTTTTTTAATTAAAAAGGCGCCCAGCCAGCCCGCCCAAACCCCCCCTGGGGGAGGGTTTAGGCAGACCAGCTTGGACCCCCAGGCTAGTCTGCCTAGACCCCCTAGGGGAGGGGGTTTAGGCGGTTTAATCCATCAAAACTAAAAAAAAGTTTTTTAACAAAAGAAAAACCCCTTCGGGAGGGGTTTAGGCGGACCAGACCAACCCCTTGGGCAGGTCCGCCTAAACCCTCCCTCCCCCACTCCGTAACACTCTCCCAGGGTTTACCCGGACCAACTTTGCCCCCAAACCTAGTCCGCCTAAACCCCCCCTGGGGGAGGGGTTTAGGCGGACCAGCTTTGCCCCCAAACCTAGTCCACCTAAACCCCCCATGACCCTTCATCTTCCCCTATAAAATCCCCCCTAGGCAGCTCAAGGGATAAGAAATGGAATGAGGGATGCAATGCAACACCCTCCGACCTAACTGCTGCGCCCTCGGACTCCCGAGGCCTTCGGCAAGGGTCGGGGACACGAGGAGCTAAGTGTGCGCGCGGTTGGCTTGTTGATCGGCTCGTACACGCCGAGGGTATGTCACACATACTCTCCTCACGCGGCGTCTAGCCATCGCACACAAGTCCATGCCCGTCGCGTATAAGGCGTTATGACAACGGCGAACACACCCGCATCCTGGGTCCGCCCGCGTATGACAACCCACGGTGGCCGCACATACGCCATGATGCCGCACCTACTTCCGTCATGGAACCGCGTGCCTACCGCTCGCCTAAAGCTAGCCGCCGACCGCTCGGACTGATGACTCGAGTTATCCGGACCCTGGCCCAGGAGCAATATTCCCAGAGCCGGCCTCGACTCCCCGGCATGACGACATTCGCCTTCCGAGGCCCGGACCTGACCGCTCACCTCGAGCCGCATCCAACCTCCGTCAGGCGCCAGCCCACGACCACCCCTGCCACCTAGGCAGTCGGGCGTGTCTCGATCTCCTCATGGAGAGCCTCTGTAAAACACGTGGATATCCGCCATATCCTGCATTGACCCGGGGACCGACCCACGCGTCGAAATTATCCCGCGACTTGTGCCCATTGTACTTCGGCCTCTTCGGCCCCTTTGTAAAGCCCATGTGGCTCTCATATAGCATGAAACCAGTTGAACACATGTATATACTCGGGCCTCAGCCTCTTCACGTCGCCTGCCTCCTTCAGTCACACCGGTGCCCCCGGCACCTGATAAGTGTCCATTTCTTATGATAATTCATCGCATGAACACCATTTTATGTGCATATAATTAGGCAATTATGCATATTTCATAGTTAACCTCAACTCCGCATTAAATTAGAGCTTTCACGTAAATTGATTAATTTAGCTATTTTATTTAATAATTTAAAGTTGAGGGCCATGAGCATTAATTCTCCATTGCATAACCATGAGCATTTGATATTTATATGCACATTATGATAATTTTTATGGACTAAATTGTAATTATGTGTGTGCAGGACACCGAAGGTAATTGCAAAAGAAGCCGGGGGTAAAACTGTCACCACCACTTTGACCAAGTCAAAAGTACATATTTTGATTGGAGGGAAAAGAAATTTCAAAAGTTTGAAATTGAGGAAAAGAAACACATATTTTGGTTGGAGGGAAAATTGAATTCAAAGTTTGAAATAAAGGAGAGACATGATGAGCCTTGGGAAATGGGGTGCCCAAAGTCTAAGAAAGGGGGTGCCCACCTACTTTTACTCTTCCCCATGCATCATATTCTACCTAAATCCCATCCATCCATCTTCTTTTGATACAATCTCCACCCTCCATCTATCCAACTTTCCCTATAAATAGCCCATGACAAGGAGGAGAAGGAGAGTTCTTCTTTTGGTAATCTTTCACTCTTTCTCTCCCAACCTTAGGTCTCCGGTTTCTCTCACGTAAGTTCATTTTCTCCTCTTGCTGTCTTCATAAAAGTTCTTTATTTTTTTGTTCTCTACAACTTCTTCTTCTGTAGCATCTTCTAGTTCCTTCTAGTTTTAAAGCTATTTCGTATTTTTCATTGTGCTGTCCTGTTCATCTGTGAACCAATATTTCTCTCTGTTCGTACTCTTATTTCTCCCCGTTCTAGTCATTTTCTTCTCTTACTGTCTTCATGAAAGTTCTTTGTATTTAAGTGTGCTACAACATCTTCTTCTACATCATCCTCTAATTCGTTCTGGTTTGGAAGTTATTTCCCGTTTTTTAACGTGATGTCCTGTGTTTTTACTGTTCATTCGAGGTTCTACACCCTATTCTTCTCAAGTTTTCATGCCCTTCTGTTCTTCTTTTCACCTTAGTCTCTTCATGAAAGTTCTTCATCTTTCTTAGATCTAAAATTTCTTCTTCTATCACTTCCTCTAATTCTTCTATATTTTTAAGTTATTTTCAGTTTTCCAAAGTTCAATTTTTTTAGTCATGTTACTGTTCATCCGTGCAGCACACTTCTATTCTTCACTAGTTTTCACCATCTTCTGATCTTCTACTCTCTCTACACTCTTCAGAAAACTTTTTATTCTCTTCCTGATCTTCAACTTTTGTTTCTACCACTTCTTCTAACACTCTATGATTGCAAAGTTATTTCACTTCTAATCTTGCTCCGTTTCTATTATTTCTATTTTACTATTTTTTTAGCTCCCTTCCTTTTCTATCTATCTCTCCCTCCTCTATTTTCATCCAAACATCCCAAGGAGGAGATTCTCTTCTATTGGTCCTCTTGGCGGCGTCCATCTCCACGGCGGGGCGATCCACTCCAAGGCTCGGCACGGCGATTAGGCGACGATCTTCATCTTGGCTATATTCTTTCCTATTTTCTTTATTTTCGAGTTGTAATTTTCATTTTTCATAGAGTGTACTTTTCACTTCCATCTTAATAAAAGTTCATCTTTGTAAATTGTGGTTGTCTTAGTTTCTCTTTCTATCTCTTCTAAGTTCTTTTCTTTACCCCTCTCATCTTCTTTAGTGGGTTTATTTTCATGTAATTTATTTTTCCTTAGATTAATCTCACTCAAAACTCGACTTTTCAAAGCATAAAGATATTTTCCAACTTATTCCAAAATGTTATTTCCTCCTCGTGGGATCGACTCCACTTATCACTATACTTGATTTTCCAATCTTTAAAAGTGAGTGAGTGCGAATATTTTGAAATTGTGGCATGGCTTTTCAACGACGGGTTTGTGGCTATCAGCACCCGACTGCCAGTCACACCGGGACCCGAGCACGACCATCGAGGTCTCCTGGCGCCCGCCTCCTTCAGTCACAACGGTGCCCCCAGCACCCGACTGCTAGCAACTCCAGTCACAACGGTGCCCCCGACACTCGACCGCCTGCAACTCCAGTCACAACGGTGCCCCCGGCACTCAACTGCCTGCAACTCCAGTCACAACGGTGCCTCCGGCACCCAACTGCCAGTTACTCCAGTCACAACGGTGCCCCCGGCACTCGACTGCCTGCAACTCCAGTCACAACGGTGCCCCCGGCACCCGACTGCCAGCAACTCCAGTCACAATGGTGCCCCCGGCACCCGACTGTCCGCAACTCCAGTCACAACGGTGCCCCCGGCACCCGACTGCCAGCTACTCTAGTCACATCGGGGCTTGCGGCACCCGACCACTCAACCCCCCCCCCAGCACAATGGTGCCTACGGCACCCCTACTGCCCTGACCTCGACACTGTCTCATGTCGGGAACACATTGTGACACCCCTCGGGCTTCTGCTAAGTCACAGGTCCTCTGACGGACACTATATACAGATACGGAACTACCCACACAATAATGCAATGACCCAGGGACCGTCATGAATGACGGAATTATCCCGTCGCTTGCAAGCAATTGTAATCGGGCTCTCATGCCCCCATATAAATGCCTTCCATGGCATATAAGTCATGTAATCCAGTCAAGGAGCGGATTCCCCTCCTCGCTGGAACCAGTCTCTCTATCCCCAGTTATCCCTGTTGTGTTGTTGTTGCCCTGTCGTTGTTGCACGGACTAAGCCCTCCCGACGTCGCGGCTACCAAGGTCCCTGACTCTCTCTTTGGCAGAAGAAACAAAGGTATTCGGATTCAACCCGATGTAAAATAAACATCGGTTGCTTGCGACTGGTGGGGAAAGACGTCCAGTACACGAATCCCCAAAATCACCTGCGCACTCACACCCGTGGAACCCCTTCTATCCACGTGTCGCCCGATCCCTCGAGCCATGTGTCGCGTCCTGGCGACGCTTCCCCGGTCAATCCTCGGTTCCGTAGGTGATTGTCGAGAAGTCGACTGGCACGCCCGCATTCCACCCAGCCATCCCTGTCCCAGTCTCCCAGAATGATGAACCATATGCCATACCTTCCAATGCGTTCCCATCATTCTCTCTGCCTTCTCCTTAATACCCCCGAAATCCCCGCGTGCCCAGTCAACCTATCTCGACCTTCCGTAAAAGGTGAGTGTACACCCCCGCCTCGAGGATGAAACGACAAGTGACTCCCCGCAGTCGCAAACAAAGATGGCACGCCCGGTGGGACGTCTCCTACCTTTCTTCTTTCTGCCGAAGAAGTGTCACACCTGTCAAGTGTATGCCGCAATGCCCTTGCCTTTTCTTATCGGAGAGGAAGAGGAGGGCCCCCGTCCAGAATGCAACATGCGACTGGTCGTCATCGAGCGACCAACCTGCACCAGTAACAGCAACAACAAATCGGTGGTGATGGTGACCTACGGTCCAATCGTCATCGCCATCCACGCCGGGCACCTACGGTTGGCAACGCCAATTGTGTTTGGCAACGCTGCTTCGACTTTCGGCTCACCCTGATCTTCGGGCGCCATTGTCGTGGCCGACATGCAGCCCAGTCCGGTGACTGCCCATAGGGGCAGCTGGCCCCTCTGCTCCTCCAGCAACAGAGACCCATGCGATCTTTGACCCCTGGGTCCCCAGCTCCGCCAGCACCCGACACGGGCTTTCTGCCACGGGTCTCGGCTCCTCAGCACCTCACTCGGGCTCTCAGCTCCGAGTCCCAGCCAAGCCTACCCCCAGCACGGGTTTCCCACCCCTGGGTCAAGGCCTCCCAGCATGCTATTCGGGCCTCTCGACCCGAGTCTTAGACGAGTCGACACTCAATATGAGCTTTCAACCCTGAGTTCGGGGCTACCCAGCATCTGGCTCGGGTAGATGACCCCGGGTCTCATCAAGGTCGGTCCCTGATGCGGACTCTTCGCATTGGGCCCCTGACCTCCCAGCTCTACGACGGGATCTTTACCCCTACGATCCAGCAATGCCAACTCCCAGCAAAGGGTTTCCTCTTCGGGACAAGGCCACCTCAACACCCAAGATGGGCTTTCAGCCCTGGGTCTCAGCTCCAGCAACACCCAAGACGGGCGTCTAGCCCTAGGTCTCAGTTCCAGCAACACCCAAGACGGGCGTCTAGCCCTGGGTCTCAGTTCCAGCAACACCCAACACGGGCGTCTAGCCCTGGGTCTCAACTCCAGCAACACCCAAAACGGGCGCCTTGCCCTGGGTCTCAGCTCCAGCAACACCCAAGACGGGCGTCTAGCCCTGGGTCTCAGTTCCAGCAACACCCAAGACGGGCGTCTAGCCCTGGGTCTCAGCTCCAGCAACACCCAACACGGGCGTCTAGCCCTGGGTCTCAGCTCCAGCAACACCCACGACGGGCGTTCAACCCCAGGTCCCCAGATACATCAATACCCGAGACGAGCATCCAGCCCCGGGTCCTAACTACATCAACACCAAAGACAGGCTTTCCGCCCTGGGTCTCAGCTACATCAATACCCAAGATGGGCGCTCCGCCCTGGGTCCCAGCATTCCCGCATCACCAGCACCCAAGATGGGCGTTCAGCCCCGGGTTCCAACTCCAACAATACCAAAAAAAGAAAGGGGCCGTCCAGCTCTGGGATCCAGCTCCAACAGCACCCAAGGCGGGCGTTCAGTCCCGGGTTCCAGCTCCATCAACACCCAGGACAGGTCGCCTGCCCTGGAATCCAGTTCCATCAATACCCAAGACGGGTGTTCTGCCCTGGGATCCAGTTCCACAAACACCTAAAACCAGTCGTTCAGCCCCGGGTCCCAGTTTCAGCCACACCCAAGACGGGCGTTCAGCCCCGGGTCCCGGCTTTATCGACACCCGAGACAGGCATTCGGCATCGGATCCTAGCTTCATCAGCACTCGAGACGGGCCTCCAGCCCCGAGTTCCAGTTTCGACAACGCCAAAGACCGACATCCAGTCTTGGGTCCCAGCACCATCAGTATTCAAGACGGGCTTCAAGCTCTGGAACACAGTGTCGTCAAGCACTCAATTTGGGTTTCTAGTCCCAGATCCCAGCTTCATCAGCTCCCAATACATGCTTTCAGCCTCGGGCACTAGCTTCGCCAACACCCAATAAGGGCATCAAGCTCTCGGTCACCACCCCTCTGACATCCTCAGTTCACAATGTGGGTCATGAACCCCAAGTTCCGACAACAACTCCGACGGCCCAGGTGAACACCAAGTTCCGGGTCACCATTCTGTCGGCCCCAGCTCGGGCACTGCACTCCCGAGTTCCAACTACACCGACACTCACCAGAAATGCCATGCTCCATACAACCCCGGACCGGGTTCGTTCGGTCCACCACATTGGTGCTGAGTCAACCTCGGCCCTGCAAACAAAAAAGGGGGTGCCACAGCGGCTGTAAAAATGGGTGACCCACCGCCGCCACCCCTGCCTCCAGAAGACTAGGTGAGGCTCAGAGAAGCCGATGCACCAGTATCACACTGGGGCCAATCACCCCGGTCCAGTATCCAGCCTTCCAAGCCCAAAGAATGGGGGCAACTCCAAGGAGGAGCGTCCGTCCTCCCTCAGATGAATATGAGTCATTAGAAAAGAGGCCCAACCCATTCGGAGGTCCCGAGTCAAGAGGTCCCTTCACTCACCAGAATGGTACCAAGCTCAAAAGCCAGCATAGTGAAAGAGGTTAAATCTTGCCGACACCCACCCAGTAGCTCCAAAGAAACTCCACATGTGTCAGCTAACGACTCGACGGAATCCCTGTCAACGCCAGCTGGTGACGCCGGCAAAGCTCCATCAGGTCACCACCGGTGGCTACCAGCAAACCCTGGCGGGAGGTCTATCCCTTCGGTATTTACCATTTCCCAAGGTGTAGCAACACCCAGGCAGACATTCAGTCCAAGTGCGGCTTCGTCCATCATGTTCATCATGGCCGAGTCACCCGGACCCCAGTCAAAGTCCTAGCCATCTACAGCAAAGACCAGCCAGCTTCCAGATTCACCCTAAATCTCCGAGCTACTCGATTGAGGGTCGATCCACAGTCGCTTCTACAATAGCAACAAGTCGCCAATGACGCAACCCTAGGGCAACGTCCCCCGACAGCAACAAGTAAAGGACGACAGTCGCAAGGCTCGCAGATACCCAAAAATAAAAAAAAATAAAAAAGGGGGCTAAAAATAGAGATGCCCCGGCGGACTCAGCCACTCCCTCTAGATGGAAGTGGCTGGGGGCAAACAGGCCGCCAACCCATCTGAGGTGAAAACTCGCGAGGGCGCCTTAGGCAAAATCGGGTAACCCCTCGGTGTGAAAACCCGCAAGGGCACACCGGAAAAAGTAAAAGGGGGCCAACTCTGGCGAAAATCCGAAAGGGTGGTAGAGCTGGTAAAGAGAAAAAGAAAAATCTCTCTTCCTCTCTAGGAACAGCCAACCACCTCACTCCAAGTCCCTGATCGGCCCACCGTAATAGTGGGTCAGCATACCTTCTTTTGGCCGTCACACCATGACAATCGGCCCACACCCAGTTTTTGACCAATACACCATCATGGTTGGTCACCACCCAACATCCAGGTCAATACACCATCACGGTCGACCTACATGTTTCCTCCTAGTCTCACACTATCCCCGTTCGCCGCTACCCTCCTTGACCTATATGCTGCCACGGTTGGTCAAGCCTCCACCTTGGTCGTCCTCCTTCACAGTCAACCTACACCTACCCTTGACCAAAACACCTCCACAGTCAATCCAACACCTGATCTCTGGCCAAAATACCACAATGCTTGGCCTACACATCACACAGTTCCTGACCGATACACCTTCTCAGTCGGTTAAATCCCTAACCTTTGGCCAATATGCCTCTTCGGTTGGCCTACGTTTACTCTTGGCCTATCGCCACCACAACCCAGAACCCCAGCCTTTGGATCGTCAAAGTCGACCCGTTCAAGCTTCAGTCCAAGCTCCAGCTGCAAGCTACACGGATCAGCCAGCCTAAAGGTCTACGTGAAGCCCCGGATTGCTTGGCAACAAGCCAGGCCCCAGCGAGCAACTCCAGCACCAACACAATGGATCAACAGCAACGATCCCACCGGCAATGTCCTTCGACAGCAGCAAGCTAAGGACACCCAGCGCCAGTCACCAAACAGCTAAAAGGCTCTCAGGTAAACAAAAAAAAAAGAACAAAAAATGGGGTTAAAAATAGAGATACCCCGGCAGACTTAGTCGTTCTCCTTCTCAAGGAAGCGGTTGGGGGCAAAAATGCTAGTAACCCGGTTGAGACGCAAACTCACAAGAGCACCTCAAGCAAAATTGGGTAACCCCTCAATGCGAAAACCCGCAAGGGCGCATCGAAAAAAAAAAAAGCAAAAGGGGGCCAGCTCTAGCGAAAACCCGAAAGGGCGGCAGAGTTGGTAAGGAGAATAAAAACAGAATATCTCTTCTCCCTCAACTGGGGAAACCAGCTACCCACCTTCCAACAATCATATCCCTGGCCAGTTGGCTCGTACCAGTCCCTAACCAATCCCCTACTCCAGTTTGTGAATCCTGCACCTCCCTGTCGGCCATATACCATCACATTCATCCTAAACCAGCTCCCCACGCCACTCCCCTCCCTTGGTGGCCGATACCAATCCCTAGCTAGTACATCTCTCTAGCTCATTGATCTTACACTCCCCATTTAGCCATACACCACCCCAGTTGGCTCACACTTCCTCCGGCCTTACACCTCCACGGTCGGCCCATATACACCAGCAATTCATGCACTAGTCCAGTTATTCATTCCAGCAAACCTCGGCCTACACACCACCTCGGTTGGCCTTTAAACCACATCAACCCTAGATCCATATATCATGAGGATCAATCAACCCATAATTCCAGTCATCTACCCGTCCTGGTCAAGTCACCATGAACCCAGTCATAACTCCAGCAATACGATGTAAAGGCATACCAGTTCCTAGATCCCAATCATGATTCTAGCAATACGCCACCAAGGCTCACCGGTTCCCAGATCACCAGTCAACCTTCAGATTACT
Source organism: Amorphophallus konjac (assembly GCA_022559845.1). Classification (NCBI taxonomy): domain Eukaryota; kingdom Viridiplantae; phylum Streptophyta; class Magnoliopsida; order Alismatales; family Araceae; genus Amorphophallus; species Amorphophallus konjac. The sequence continues at coordinate 124,234,271 of CM040121.1, forward strand.
CAGAAACCAGCCAAAGCCACTACCATGGCTACGGCGGTGACAAGCCATCAACAGCACAAACTCCAGGTCACGTCCCCTGACAGCAACACGCTACGGACGCCAGCCACAAGGATCCCAGGTCAAAAAAAGGGGGGGTTAAAAATAGAGATACCCCGGTGGCCTCAGTCAACTTCCTCTGTGAGGCGACTGGGGGCAAAAATTGCCAACAACCCAGCTGAGGTGAAAACCCGAAAGGGCACCTCAGGCAAAATTGGGTAACCCCTCGGTGTAAAAACCCGCAAGAGCGCACAGGAGAAAGTAAAAGGGGGCCAGCTCTGGCGAAAACCCAGAAGGACGGTAGAGCTGGTAAAGAGAAAATAAAAAAAACTCTCTCCCTCTCTACTCCTCACTGATGAAAGCCGTCAGCTGTGACATCCCGCCGACAGCGACCTCAGCATCACTCCACGACATCGGTGGCCACTACACCCCCGAGGGTCGGCCATCACCAATTCCAGCTCCAGTATTTGGCTATACACCTCCACAGTTAGCCGACCAGCTCCAACCCCGGCTACAATGCCTCCACAGGCCAGCCGCCAGCTTCCAGTTCCAGTCCAACTTCGGCTACAATGCCTTCACAGGCCAGCCACCCAGTTTTCAGTTCCAGTTTCGGCTACAACGCCTTTACAGGCCAGCCACCCAATCTTCAGTTCCAGTATTTCGGCTACAACACCTTTACAGGCTAGCCGCCCAGCCTCCAGTCCCAGTTTCGACTACAACGCCTTTGCAGGCTAGCCGCCCAGTTTTCAGTTCCAATTTCGGCTACAACGCCTTTACAGGCCGGCCACCCAGTCTTCAGTTCCAGTATTTCGGCTACAACGCCTTTACAGGCCAGCCGCCCAGCCTCCAGTCTCAGTTTCGGCTACAACGCCTTTATAGGCCAGCCGCCCAGTCTTCAATCCCAACTTCGGCTACAACGCCTTCACAGGCCAGCCGCCCAATTTTCAGTTCCAGTTTCGGCTACAACGCCTTTACAGGCTAGCCTCCTAGTTCCAGTTCTAGTTTCCGGTCCCAACATTCCAGCTATGACGCCTTCACAGGCCAGCCCAGTTCCAATCACCAGTCCCAGTATTTCGGCTACAACGCCTCCACAGGCCAGCCGCCCAGTTCCAGTTCCGGTCACCAGTCCCAGTATCCGGCTACAACACCTCAACGGTTAGCCAACCAGCTCCAGTCCCAGTCCCGGTCTCTGGCTACGCCACCATGACAGCGTGCCAGCCAACCTTAACTCCAACTCCCCAGGCTAAACAATACCAGCAACATAGGCCAACACACTCTCTCGGGTCGACCTCCAGCTTCCAGACTCCAGCAACATAGGCCAACACACCCTCTCGGGTCGGCCTCCAGCTTCCAGTCTCCAGCAACATAGGCCGAAGCACCCTCACGGGTCGGCCTCCAGCTCCCAGCCCCCAATGATATAGGTCAACTCACCCTTACGGGTCGACCTCCAGTCCCCAGCAACGTGGGCCAAAACACCCTTGCGGGTCGGCCTCTAGCCTCCAGTCACCAGTAATGCATGCCAAAACACCCTCACGGGTTGGCCTCTAGCTGCCAGCCTCCAATCCCCAGCAACATAGGCCGACATACCCTCACGGGCCGGCCTCCAGCCCTCACCCTCCAGCAATATGGGCCAACACACCCTTACGGGTCAGCCTCCAGTCTCCCGTTTCTAGTTCCCAATCACACCGGCCAATGCACTCTCACGAGTCGGCCTCCAGCTTCCAGTCCCCTGTCCTCTGGGTCAACACCACCTTATGGATTGTCCTCCAGCTTCCAATCTCCAGCCATCTAGGTCAACATGCCTCATTCAGGCATGCCTCCAACACCCAGCCTTCGATATCCAACTTTCAATACCCAATTTCCAGTACTCGACTTCCAGTATCCAGCCTCCAGTATCCAATGTCTAATACCCAACTCTAAAATCCAGCTTCCAGTATCCAGTTTCCAGCGCCTAGTTCCAGTACCCAGCCTCCAACATCCAGCTCAAGTACCCCAATTCCCGATATCTAGCACCGGTACTCCGCTTCTGGCTTCCAGTTCCAACCTCTGATTCCAATGCCCAATTCCCAGCATCCAATTTCCCATTTCCCATTTCCAATTCCAGTTTCTAGCAATGGGCTAGCACGCCTCATAGGGGCAGGCCTCCAGTCCCAGCGTCCCGTATCCAATTGCCAGTCGCCATATCCAACATCCAGTTCCCAGTCCCAGCCTTCCATCCCAGCACCCAGTGGCCAGATTCCAGTCTCCATTCCCGGTATCCAATCCCGATGTCCAGTTCCCGATTCCCAGTCTCCAGCCCCAGTACTTTGTCTCCCGTATCTGGGTCACAATCTCCAATCCCAGGATCCAATCCTTGCCTTCCAATCTCCAGCCTCTGACCTCCAGTTTCCATTAGTAGACCAGTATGCCTTAGCCAGGCGGGTCTCCAGTCTAAGTATCCAGGTTTTTAGCCTCTAACTTCTAACGGCCGACAACAGGCCAATACGCCTTACTCAGGCAGACCTCCAGTATCTAGTTCCCAGTCTTTGGCAACAGGCCACTACACCTCATAGGCTGATCAACAACAACAACCACATGAACAAATCCAGACACCTTATAGACTAGCATGCCTCGAAGGCCGGTCTACAGCAGCCCCAGACCAACGCACCCCCGAGGGTCGGTCTATCACACACTCCGATCATTACGCCTCAATGGTCGGCCAACGACAATTCCTTCATTGGCACCACAGTGATCAGCTGATCGTGGCTCCCAGTCAATATACCTCAGCAATCAGCTGAGTGGACTTCCTAGTCGATACACCTCGGCGATCAACCAGCAATTATGTGTCTAACATCATTTGTGGCCATTGTACTATTTAAAGGGTCAGACGACCTCAACTTCGGCTACTTCACCATGACGGTCAGCCGACAGCATCAACATTCGGCCATACACCGCGAGGATCGACCGAATACGATTCCAAGCCAACCCCCTCTCTGGGGGCAAATCGAGCAACTTCAGACCAAGACCCCTCGTCGAGGCAGGTCTCCAGCAACCCCAGACCAAGACGCCTCGCCGAGGCAGGTCTCCAGCAACTCCAGACCAAGACGCCTCGCCGAGGCAGGTCTCCAACGACTCCAGACCAAGATGCCTCGCCGAGGCAGGTCTTCAATAACTCCATACCAAAATGCCTCGCCGAGGTGGGTCTACAGCAACCCTAGGCCAACATGCTTCCCTAAGACAGGCCCTCAACAACATCAGGTCCACATCCCGTGCCAAGGCCGACCCCCAGCAACACCAGGTCAACATGTCTCGCCGAATCTTGCCTCCAGCAGCATCAGACCAACACACCTACGACAACGATTATCTTCGGCAGCCTCGCCCCAGTCAGCGGATCACCCTACTTCTTGGGTGTGGTCCCCGTGGCTGCTCCGCAGCTGCCCACTTCTCAGTTAACGTCATACATCCCTCTGTTACTCCGGCCTCTCCGGATTCCCTGACACCACTAGCCAACCAACCGGTCCCTACCACTTTGACCGTGCAATGGCGGCCCTGGAAGGAGCTGGAATCTCTCAACTTCAAAGCCATATTATAATCCCAGTTCCCCTGTAACCCCTGACCCACCAGCTATAATCCCAGTCACATCTAGCCACGACAAAGTGGCCTCCATCACCATAACTTGACGATTTGCAAGAGCCCAACAACACAACTCCAGCTACAATGCCTCAGAGGTGTGACCAGCCCGTCCCATAGGACGGTCGGCGCCAAGCTCGGCTAATGCGCCCCCATGGGCAGTCAACGAACAATGCCAGCACCCCACAAAAAAGTCAACCACCACAGCAGTGGTAGGCTGCTAGCGACCGACCACAGGCTTCACCACAAAGCCCCGGTCAAAGCGGCGGTCATCTCGTCACCAACCAGCAATCCCAGGAGCTGAGGGATATGTGGCCCTCCAATTCTCAAGACAGGGAAGTCTCGAACCCCCGTACGCAACATCGTCGGCTACGGTCACGATCAAAGGGGAACAGGCTAAGGAGTGAAAAATGCTCAAGGCACTCCTCGACTCAGACAAGGTGGAAAACCTGAGAAAACACAAATCTCAGTCCACAAGTCCACCTCTGGGGGCAAGACATGGCTCTCGCCAGTGCAGCCTCAGATGATGAAAAGAGAGCCACAAGTGGTCTCCCATTGCTTGCCAGCCACCCTACGAGGCGGGATGGGCTCAACAGTCCTGGTCTCCCTTGTCTCATATTTCTAAAGGGGGAGTGTCCTTTCCACCGAGCCGCCTCTCCTCAGAAAATCCACAAAGCCCGCTGCGCAAGGCAGGCCCCAGACAAAGGCAACAAAGCTAGAAGCATTGTTATGCCGGGCTTCCCCGGCCTCTTTATGCCATCGATATTGGCATCCATCCCAGTCATATCATCAATCGCCGAAGTGGCCACCTGTATGGTGAGTTCGACGTCCAGATTAGATTACTCCCACGACGTGGGCCCTGCACACCTCTGCCACAAGCCTAACACGCGAGACAAACGGGAACAGAATTTCCAAGTCGCGGATAGCGGGCTCCAACTTCAAGCACCACGCGTGTATCCAGCCACTCGGATCTCTCTAGAATCCAGCTCTATAACCTCCCAGGTTCAACGGTCTTCTGCAAACGTACCACCGTCGCATGAAAGATCGCAACGGGAGCGTCAACCCTCAGAACAAGTAACTCCCACATGCCAATAAGGTCGGGAGAAATCAAGCCTGAAAGGCGCACGGGCCGCACGCCGTCGTCTTCGCCTCCGACGCACGCCCCGTGGGGGGCATTTGTTGGCACCGGCTTATTTTCTCGAATTAATCGAGCATTAAGCGTAGGGAAATACTCATGAAATAGAGCAAAATAGCACATCGCCAGAGCTACTCTACCAGTCGAGTTGAGCTCAGAAATCGAGACACTTCGCTGGGTCAAGCGACGCAACATAACAACCGGGGATCGGCCACGAGTAAATGGCACTATACCAGCCAGTTTCCCGACAACCGGGGATCACCCCTGTATACCCTGCCTATGGTTCTGTACCACCGACATCTCAACAACCGGGTTAACTCGGGACTCAGAACAGCCTGCTGCATCATACGACTCTTTGCCAAGGAGCGGGGGTCACCCCGACCACCAGACAAACGGCATCATCATGTCGACGCCCCAGTCACCGGGACCAACCAAGGGTCCTAACCAGTTAGTCGTGATCCACGGCAACATCAACAGTCGATCGGGCCCATCCCCGATGTGGACGCACTTTTTATTATTTCGTTTATTTGGTGCGTGGGCGTGCCAGTCACAAAGTGCGACGGTTTATTCGGGCTTCGTGGAAACCCGGGTGCGCGCCGTCTGACTGACTAGACGAAAGTGGGATTCGTGTCGGGACCAAAACTCGCCGTGCCGTAAAGACCACGACGTTAATTACATCTCCCGCGAGGGAAGAAAACCCTTGATTAATCGCCAAGAATAAGAGTCCTACGGCCTAAAGAGTTGTAGATAAAATGAGACTAAGAAAGTCTACGATTGTACTGAAAGGGTCCTGCGTTGATTGCCTTGATTTCTTGCTGGTCTGCCAGCCATGAGGGCAAGGTGCACCTGGGCTTGTGAGTTGATGCATGCAAATGCTCTTATATGTGTTGGATTATGTATGCCATGTGGAAATGCATGCAAAAATATGCATGAAGTTTGTCGTGAATCACTATGCAGCAAACGCCATACAATTTCAGTTCACCTTCCAGAAATTCAGATTTGGCCTGAAATTCTGATTACTACCCCTTTGCTCTTCACCTATGCATGATTATATCCGATTATTCACAACTGTACAAGTATGCAAGGATACTCATGAGGGCAAAGTGGTTGTTATGCATCAAAAGCTCAAGGAATTAAACATGCATGCCAATGCAACTGCCTTTAGTGCAGGGACCTCAGTTTTGAACTAAGCGTTGGAATTCTTAGGACCTGTCACTCAATTCAGCCCTTAGTCATTCTGATTTTAACAGATCTCAGAAGGCCGCATTGCAAGACCATTGTCTCTCATTAAAGTTAGACATCCCATTTTTATGGTCATCATCCTTCAAAGTTTGTGACTTCACAAAAAATACTTCCTTACCATAACTTTCAGGTATAGACTCATTGGACTTCTCTGTGGAAGATTCAACATTATTAGCAAATACAGTAATGGATAATGCTACCAGATCAATTTACATTTTAGAGGCATCCTTATTTTCTTCAGCCACAAAACTAGCAGGAGTAGCATGATCATTAGGTCCACTTGTCTTTAGTAATTCAACCTTTGAATTACCACCATCACCCATTTCTCTATAACTGTTATCAGATCTTTCTTCCTTGGTTGCAAATTATTCAGCCAAAGGTGAATAGAAGCTTTCATCCAAGGTACATTGTTCAGTAACAAGTTTCCTGGGATTCATTGTAGCCTCTCCCGTGGAAGCCTCATCTGAAACTTCAAAATCTCTACTTTCTGATTGTTCATCTTAAAAAAAAAATGTCAAACATATCTGGCACATCAGGAAGAATTGAACTTGCATCTCTTTTTTTTAACCTTGACAAATCTTTCTCACATTGACCAGGCAGTAGCACAGGAGAGTGTGGTTCTTCAAGCATATTGGTTGTCCCCATCCCAAGAACCTGCCCAAGGAAGTTATCATCCATCTGCATTCTCGGTTGAAGAGGATTAGGATCATCCACCACATTCAAAGTTCCATCATCCATCTGCAGCTTGATAGACATCAATCCTCATCAATTGGAGCTTCCTGTTCAAATGATCCTGTACATTTATCATGAATTCCCATGCTACTGAAGCTCATGTTTGTTCTGAGAACTCCCCCCCCCCTTTTTTTTACCTACGCATGATTGCACATAATTGTTCATAGTAGGTACACATTCAAAGGGCTTTGATCTTCTCAATTTTATCTAAGCATCAGCCCTCCACATGGCTTTATTTCTCCCAGCCCTTTCTTTTTACTGGTTCCCAAACACGGCCTGAGAACTCTTGATTCCCAGCTCTTTCCCTTTTACTTATGTATAATTATGCGCCATCTATACATGTATGCAAGGTGTTAAGGTTGTCAACATAGGATTTTTGGTTTTAGGCTGCAGGTTTTAAATCTCATGCTTGACATGCCACTCTTCATTCACCTTGATTTCACTACTTCATGGATACGTCTAGTCATTGGGTCTCCTTGATATGCATTAGCCCAAACTAGACTTCAGACCTTGAATCAGGGAGTCTTGTGATCAGAATTCATTTTTTTTGTTTTATTTATCATGTTTCCAGCAGCCTACAGAATTGGGACCGGCCATTGCTCCTCTTTCTGAATTTCAGTTCACTGCAGACCCTTCAGTCCAGTCACCTATCCGCCATCCTTTTCTCCTTCAGGGTACAAGATTCAACAGATGTGTGCAGGCAGTCCCTGTAACAGTCCTGGCAGAACATCATCTTCTAAATATGCAATTAATAAGACATAGTCAGAAAGTGGCCCTTCCAGATATAACTCTGTTAAAACGCAGCCAACTGAGAATATGCCCCTCGCAATATCTTCACAAGGGATTTTCGATGCTGATAATTGCTGCCTCCAGCGCAGCAATTCCTGAGAACCCACAGAGTCATTGCCATCAACTTCAAAAGATCCTATACGGCACATTAAATCCAAATCAGATGATGCCGCGGGGCTGGTTTCATTGTCAGCTCTCCATTTGCCTCGAGTTCAGCAGTGCAAAAGTCACATTTGACCAATGTATTCTTCTTGGTATATGTATCAGTTCAAACTGAACTTCAGTCCTTCACCTGCTTTTTATTTCTTCCAGCCATTTTTTATCCACTTTGATCTCAGTAATTCAGAGATTGTGTCAGCTCTTTGATCTCAGCAATTCAGAGATTGTGTCAGCTCATTGAAGTTGTTTTGAGGCACATTAGCCCAAACCAGACTTTAGTGTCCCTTTTTTTTGAATCAAGGAGTCACAAAGCCCACATTCACATTTCCTATTTTTTTGTTCTACTCCGGGCAGTTTTCAGAATTGTATTCAGCTGTTTATACTTTCTGAATTTTATTTATGCAGCAGCTCTAGAATTTGTTAATGCACGCCTCTTAACATGCACTGGTTCAGCAAGATTTCAGTTCTGGGAATTAGATGCTTTATGATCAACACGTCCAACTCTGTTGTCCCCTTTTTTAGTAATGTTCAGAATCTGAACTCGGGTATTGCATCCTTCTAAAATTCAATCCACAGCTAGATCTTTCATTCAATCACTTGCCCATGTAGGTCTATCAGCCCTAGTCCATTTCCCTTTGTTTGTATTTGTTCCATGCATTCTTTTACACTCTCTTTGATTTTGTTATAAGTTCAAATCTCCGGCAAAAATTCGGCAACACCTCCCCTTGACCTGGGAGCATGGGGGGTGGCAAATGGGGCGCACCCTATGGAGAAAACTCCGACGGCCCCGAACAGAAGGGATATGCGCGGAAGCGACAATACCCCGTCACCCATTGTGGGGGCGGAGATCTCGAGGGCTAGCCTACGAGGGACCCCACCGATCCACGGGTCGCCACGGACTCGTCGCTGAGACGTGGACTTCTTTTCCTTCTCTTATCACCATATAAGGCTTTGGATATCCACCTTCAAAATGAGGAGTGCCGGGGAACACGTTAAAACGAAGCGGAACCCCGGCAATCCAAAAGTGGTTAAGAATCCAGAATCGGAACGAAACGAACATTGGGCTTCCGATGGTTGGCAACCTCGGAGACATATCTATGGATTTAGATAGACCCCAGGCCGGTGGCCATCGTGATGAAAATCGCCAAATGGGTGGCTTGAAGAAATTAAAAGAAGGGGTTTATTCTACCTACTGTGGGACGGGATAAAATGGAGCGAAGAAAACACATCACATACATGTACACATTAGGGAAGGATTATCTAAAGTAGGAGGCATACGTCACTATTACAATTCTGAATATGCATGCAGAAGAGTGGGCAGCTCTGAGAAGTGCACCGGAAAGCATACAAGCATCATACACGTTTATGTGGCTCTCTATTATATAGTCTAATACCAAATTCCTAAAAGGACTTAGGGGTGAATGGAACAAAGCTAAGGAACATAACAGATACAGCAAATATGTACACATGTATACCACCCGTGGGTGCGCAGACAGTGGAGAAATATATTGGGGATTATGCCCATGCCAAGAAATCGGAGGCCAAAGCCTCAAGCTTCATTCCTTCTCAAACATAACCAGATTACATTTGGGAGAAAACAGAGAGAAAGAATAGAATGAACAAGATATATCCACCCTCTTACAATCTCTCCCACACTCTCGTCTCTTGTTTTTTCTAGGACTTCTGGATTTCAAACGAAATAGAGACAGCACATCTGGTATCTAACCTTCAGTAGCCAACCGGAGAGCTTGTTCTTCACCGCAGGGGGGTTCTTATAGGGGATTCGGATCCCAATTCGGAGATGGCTCCCCCCATCTTCTTTCGGATTCACGGACGCCGTGCTACTTGCTGCCACCGGTGCTCTTCCCATTGTTTCTTCTGCCGTGGCCCTCCTTGCTTGGCATTGGCTCGCTGCCGCTGCAGCCGGCTTCGCAGGGAACGAAGGGAGATAGTTTTCCGTTTGTGGGAGGGGCTGTGCGTCCTCCTCGATCGTTGACGAGCGGGCACCTTGCCGGAAGAAGCTGCGCGCCGATGCCCTTGGGGAAGGCGACTCTCGAAGCTGTTGGGTCTGCTGGATGCTGATGTCGCCCGCCGGTTCTTGCCCTGACCTGGAGGTCAAGGGCGTGAGCCTCCGCCGTTCTTCCACCGGACAACGAGGTAGGGTGAGAAGGTCTCGCACGCAGTTTCCTTCCGTGGGGAGAAAAGAAGGTTTGAGAAAAAAGAAAGAAAGAAGGGAGTCACTCACGCGGGGCTTCTTTTGTTGTATTATTATATTTCTTTTTTTTAAAGGCCCTTCTTCTTTCTTTTCTCCTTTTTCCTTTGGATTATGATACTTGGGCCTCCTCTATACAATCGGGCCATTTGTATGGTTTGGCCCATTTGTATGTGGACCTACCCCTCCTCGATTCTCCTTCCATTTTTTTTAGTGTCCACAAATGCCCCCCACCCGTGGGTGGCGCAAGCGAGGGACGAGTGCGCGGGGCCTGCGGGTGTAGACTTCTTAAGCATATTTCTCTATTCTTCGAGCCGATAGATCATTGGTCCGGTGTAAATTTGCAGGAAAGCGCTCACTCCTTCAGCGAAGGGATGAGGGGATCGCTTCACCACATGGCCACGTTGTAATGCCCCGGATATTTCGGATCCTTGTTCGTGGATCTCGGATCTGATTTCTCAGAGTGTCCGGCTCCGTTGTATCCGAAATTTCGTTTCGGACATCTTTCGTGTTCGGATCGGCGCGATCCGGAGTCGTTTCGGAGGCCCGGAAGAGCTCCGCGGCTTTTCCGCGTGTGGTGTGTATTTCGGTAATTCCTTCGGAACCTCGTTGCGGGTGAACCGGGCCGTTCACCTAGGCGAGTGTGGTACCGTTGCGACCGGTGCGTTCCGAGGATCGCGGAAACGTGGTTTTCTATTTTTCGATATTTTTGAGAATTTCTGGATTTTCTATATATATAACCTTTTCTCTCTCTCCCATCTCATTTCTCTCTTCCCTCCCTCTCTCTTCTCTCACGTTCTCTCCTCTCCCCCTCTCACTCCGGGCGGCCGACGGAGGCGGTGAGGGCGGGGCGGCGTGGTTCGTGGGATGTGGGGCGATGGGCTCGGGACGAGGATCGCGATGGTGGAGGCGGTTCGTGGGATCGTGAACCGGCGAGGGTTTGGATGGCGTTTCTTCATGGATCGGCGTCCACGGCGCGTCGAATCTTCGGTGGAGGTAGGGAGATGGACCCTCAACCCACGTACTTCATTTCCCCCGAGTTTTGTAGGCCGTGGCGAGCTGAGCGGGCTAAACGGGGCGATTTGGGGAAAATGCATGTTTTTGAGGTGTGAGCCGGATCTTCCGTTTTACTGGGTTTTCGGGCGATCCAGGGGTTTAGATGCATGCCTAGGGGCTTGGGGAAGGTTTCCCCTTTTGTTTCCCCTTCACCTGGGGGTGAACGGGACGTGGAATGGTTTTTCCCACGGTTTGCACCATTTTCGTGCGCGGACTGAGAACGCGCTATGCTCCAGTAGCGCGTTCTTGATGGTCGCGCTGCCCCGACGGGGCGCGTTCATCGGAGAAGATGAACAGTAAGGCGGTTGTTGTCGCGCTTTAGAGTCCCAGCGCGTTCTTGTTGTCGCGCTATAGGATCATAGCGCGACCTGGTCTGGTCGCGCTATGGACCTGTAGCGCGTTCTTGTTGAACGCGCTAGGTGTGTATAGCGCGTTCTTCCTGAACGCGCTATGCACCTATAGCGCGTTCATGGAGGTGAGCAGTCGGGCTACCCGGGGCGGGTGGTTTGCAGCTGATCGTGCTCCCCTTGGGCCGTGTGTGTCTCGGGCACCCCGTGGGTTTCGTGTCCGTGTTTAGGGGTGTCTGGAGGTGCCGTGTTACCTCGATAAGCATGTCCGTGGGCTTGGTAGGTCCGGGTGACCTCAGGCGTTTCAGGTTTCCGTGTTCTCGCTCGATCGAGTCACCGTGTATCGGTGTGTGTGCGGTGGGATCTCCCCCGCATATTGTGAGTTTCTTTGGAAGGTGATTCCTGTGTGGGCCACGTGTTTGGCCTTGGACTGAGAGTCCAGTTGTCCGGCCTGGGGCTGAAGGTTTCCCGCTTGCTTCGAGATGGGAAATCGACATGGCGGCTTGTGTGCTGCCTTGGGAATCGTGCTTCTGTGTCTTCCGTGTGGCCCGTGTGGGTGGCCTTAGTCCTTTGCTTTCCCTTCCCGAGGGAGTGGCCTTGGCGGCTCGTGAGTTATCTCGGTACTCACGCTACCGTGGTTTTAGACCTAGAGATTGGACTAGATTGACGGCCTTGTGCTGTTGCGTACAACGGTCTTGACCCCGAGTCTTGTGACTCAAGGACCGTTGGGTGTAGTGCGTCTAGAGGACTGTCCAGAGTGCAGTGACTTAGCATCACTTGGGTTTTCTCGACTCTCGCGCACGGTGCGTGCGTGGCCGTGGACTGCGAGTCCTGTTTCTTCTCCGACTGTGGTCACCGTGCGACGGGGCCGGTACGCGGGGTGGTCCCCGTACGTCGTCAGATTCGGAGGTTGTTTTCCGTTGACTTGAGAGTCTACTTCTTCAGTGACCCTCCACTAGTCGTAGCCCACCAGTACGAGGTGCTGGTCGCACCTGGGAGTGGTGTACGGGCCGACCCATAGAGACGGTTTTTAGACTAGTTTCCGTCGGGCCCCACGTCTAGCAGCCAGAGTCCGGCTGAGGGGAAAACCGGTCAGAGGGCCAGACCAGGGACGCGCGGTCTGTGTGTGCACACGTGGTTGGGGGCCGTTAGACCCACGTCGACGGGTGTGACCCCAGCTAGTCGCTTGTTTGTGGTTACTTTTACGGTGTTCGCGTCTTTGGTAGGAGCTACCACGCCAGGCGGTTCACCTGCGACGCGGTGTAAGATGTCAGGGGACGCTACCGGCTGTGCTTCTAGTGGGAGGTACTCCTGTCGAGTTGGGAGTGGTAGACTGTCAGTTTCCGTGACTTTGACCTTCAGGTTTCGGTCGTGTCGACCGTTGAGTTTCGGTTGTTTCACCGTGGCGCGTGTGTTGGTTTTCGCGCCGTCAACTAGTGCTAGTGGCTCTACCGAGGTTATGTCTTGTTGTTCGGTACCCGCGATCAGATGGTCGGGGTTGCACCTTAGACAGCGTGTCCAGGTCGGCTGTGTCTGGGGGACAAGCCTCTACGGCGTGGTTGCCATGGGGTTTTACTTCGGTAAGCGGTACTAGTGTAGTTCGGTAGCCTCGGCCGTGAGGTCAGGGTGTGTTTTTGGTACAGTAGGAGTAGTTGTAGTGCCGTGTTTCGACCGGCCACCGGGTTTACTGTTCCTGCTGTTGCGGTTGCTCTCATAGCCTTCCTTTCCGCTACCGCCGTTGTTTCCGGTTGGGGTTCCGCGGGATCCCTGCTGAGTCTCTGTTTGGAGACTCATTCCCTGCTTTTCAGGTGTGGCGGTTCTTCCTCGAGGTTCGAGGGTGCGGAGCGGAGGTTCTCAGTTGCCAGCTTACCGGGCCGAGTGTTCACTTGGCATGCGGTACGTTTTATTGTTTTAGACTGTACTTTCTGTTGGACTGGACTCTGTTGTAGCTGTAGTTGTTCTTTCTTTCAGCTTGTTGTTGTTGGTTGTCCTGCTTTATTTTCTATTTCTTTGTGCCTCCACACTCCTTTTAGCCCTTCCGAGCCCTCCCGGCTCGTGGGCGGCGGTGCGAGTCTCGGGTTATCGGGCCTTCCCGATAATCGGATTCTCGGGTCGTTACAGCTGGTATCAGAGCGGTGGTTGTGGGCGTACATAGAATTCGAGATATTGTAGTGATCAGAGTCCATAAGGTCCAGTACAGTCGGCAGCTGGCTTAGGGTTTTGTGTTCGCTTTCCGCCTATTTTCTCGCTCGAGAGCTTGGGTGCGCTGTGCGGCGCTGTGAAGGTGGTTGCTGTCCGCGGCTTTCATGCCAGCATGGGGTCTAAGGATCGAGGTTGAGAGCCTTCTCCCTCATCGGTGGTGGCCCTGGTTGTGCTGCGTTGGGCAGAGGTTGCTGGCAGGCGCGAGCTTGTGGTGCTGCGTTCGAGGAACCTGCAGCGTGGTCAGGCGACTGGAGAGGATTTTTCGTGGTTAAGTGGCCGTGAGCGTGCTCTGAGGGAGCTGCTGTCGGTGTTGGCCACTCCAGCTTGAGGTTTGTCCAGCTCCTGAGGCGTTCTGATCGAGAGGTGTGCTCGGGTGAGCGGAATACCTTCTCGGTGAGCTGATGTTTCGTCGAGCCTGATGTTCTTGTCGTGCTCTGTGGCGTCAGAAATGGCGTGTCGGTCCTGATTGTTTTGCGGATTTCGAGGCAAGATTGGGCTGTGGTGTCCCAGTAAGTCTTGCTCTTGCGCTCTTGTGTGCGATTGGGTTGTGTTCGCCTTGGAGTTGGCTTGAGATGTGAAGGCTCCACGGTGAGTTTCGGGACTCGAGGGTGAGCATCGGCGGTTGTCGGTTATGGCTCGTGTTGCGGCTCTTGGCGTGGTGTGTTGCAGTTCGAGGAATTGCAGCAGTGGTGCGTCGAGAGATGCTGTGATTGTGGTCCGACGTGACACTCGCCGAATGTGTCGGAGGCGCTGAGCTGATGGAAGCGATGGTTTTCCTTGGTGCTGGATGGTGCTGTTTCCAGCATGCGCGAGGTTTGAGGTCAGGTCGAGCGTGGAGTCCTGCCGTTGGTCGGAAGTGCGTTTGGTCTCCCCTTTAGTTGGAGAGATTGTGTTGGGTTAAGGTTCGTCGTCTTGCATTGCGTGTTCGGATTGGTTGGCCTTGTATGCCATGAAGTCCGTGCGAGACGTGCTCCTTGTCTTGGCAAGGCAGTTGCCTGTGAGAAGTCGTGCCCATTCCCTTGTCGTATGAGGGTGCTGGCGCTGTTCCGGAAGGACGAGTGCTGGGTGGGCGGTGTTTGCTTTCTCGGCTGTGCGCGCGGATCTGAGTGCGCAGTGGAAGCGTGGTGGGCTTGTGACCCACTGGTTCAGGATCGTAGCGTTGGTTGCTACGGGCGGATTCCTGAGTTCGCGTTGAGCATTAGAGGATTGGTTCCTCTGTGTGAAACGTGTTGTTGCCGTGCCGTTGCTCGAGATTTTGTGGTTCTTGGCATTGGCAGGATGGAGTGTTGGGGAATGTGCTGGCTAGTGCGCCGCATGAGTACCATGTTCCTGTGAAGGAAGCCGTGTCAGGCGTCGGTATTGGAGCTGGATGAGGTTGTTGAGGATGTCGCCTGACGGAGGTCGAGGACGTGTTGGTTAGAGTCGGTGGCTTGGTGTCTGACTTGTGTTCCCAATCGTGTCCTCGGTTGAGATCGTGCCTTGAGGATGTGGTCTCTGGCAGACTATGGGTCCCGGTTGGCGGCTGTGAGTGGCTGGTGAGCCTAACCGTGTGACCGACCACAGCAACGTCTGTTGGTTCTACGGTCTTGTCAGATTGTGGCGGTGAGACGTATAATTGATCGGGGACCCAAAGTGCTTTGGTCGTGGTGTCGACAACCTGGTCGCAGTGAGCATTGTTCAGGTGGGGTCCCGTGGCTCTGTGGTAAGGGCGGAATCAGGATTCGCGGGTGTCCACTTGGATTGATCGAAGGATTTGATGAGACCAGATAGAAGAGTGACGCCTGTGGGCAGAGGCCTTTTTGTGAGATTGGCGTCGGATTGGGGGTCCTTGATAGGACGTTGGTGTCGCAATGGTTATCCCTGGGTTGGTGAACAACATGGGATGATTCCCCTATGAGTCTGAGTCCAGTGAGGTGATGACTGAAGACACCAGGATCCATCATTTGGTTTCGTTGTGCTCCCCGAGAGGGTCGAGTGGGCGTGATGTTCAAACTCGGATGCGGAGTCCGAGAGGAGTGCGGCTCGAGATGTGGCATCAGTCTGTGTGGGAGTCGACGGATGGCTTGCTGAGGTTTGGAATGTTTCCTTTGGACCCGGTGGAGGACCAGGAAAGAAGGAAGAAGATGAGCGAGCGGTTGGTGACCGTCGGCGTGTGGTCTTTTCACAGATAAGATGCTGGTTGTTGGGGCTTGAGCGTGGCGAGAGCCGTGTGCTAGTGAGACCTTTGGTGGTCGTTTCGGTAATGTGCCTTTCCGGATGGGATCTGGGCTTTGTCGAAGTTTGTCTTCTGACAAGAGTTGGCACAGTGTTATATCCGGCTTTCGGCTTGCCATGTATGGGGTGTTTCTTGGTGCTGAGCCGATGTTCTGGTTGCGGTCTACTGAGAGGACTGCTTGAGCTGGTGGAGGCTCTGTGTTGGTTGTTCCCTTGAGAAGGGTGTGCGACCTGTCAGCTGGTTGTGAAGCTGTATGTGTTTTGTCTGCCGACCATTGGATGGATCGGTAGCTGTTTCTCGTGACGAGGGTTGTGTTTCCTCGGTGAGCGAGATGGTGGCTGCGGCGCCTTGATTGGTTTCTGTGGTGTCTGAGGTGATGCCGGACTGTGTCCTCGGGTGTATGCCTGCTCTGTTGGCCAGTGTGCTCGGCGCGAGGAGCGAGGTGTTGTGTGTGATTGTAAGTCTGGCTGTGTCCCTCAGGATCGGTGTTTTCATGAGAATCGAGGTTGTCTGTGTTGGGGCTCTGACAGCGTGTCAGTTGGTTCCGTGTTCTTCCCCTGGGACTTCGTGCTAGGTCTTGAATTTCGAGGACGAAATTTCTTTAAGGGGGGAGGGCTGTAATGCCCCGGATATTTCGGATCCTTGTTCGTGGATCTCGGATCTGATTTCTCGGAGTGTCCGGCTTCGTTGTGTCCGAAATTTCGTTTCGGACATTTTTCGTGTTCGGATCGGCACGATCCGGAGTCGTTTCGGAGGCCCGGAAGAGCTCCACGGCTTTTCCACGTGTGGTGTGTGTTTCAGTAATTCCTTCGGAACCTCGTTGCGGGTGAACCGAGCCGTTCACCTAGGCGAGTGTGGTACCGTTGCAACCGGTGCGTTTCGAGGATCGCGGAAACGTGGTTTTCTATTTTTCGGTATTTTTGAGAATTCTAGATTTTCTATATATATAACCTTTTCTCTCTCTCCCATCTCATTTCTCTCTTCCCTCCCTCTCTCTTCTCTCACGTTCTCTCCTCTCCCCCTCTCACTCCAGGCGGCCGACGGAGGCGACGAGGGCGGGGCGACCTGGTTCGTGGGATGTGGGGCGACGGGCTCGGGACGAGGATCGCGATGGTGGAGGCGGTTCGTGGGATCGTGAACCGGCGAGGGTTTGGATGGCGTTTCTTCGTGGATCGGCGTCCACGGCGCGTCGAATCTTCGGTGGAGGTAGGGAGATGGACCCTCAACCCACGTACTTCATTTCCCCCGAGTTTTGTAGGCCGTGGCGAGCCGAGCGGGCTAAACGGGGCGATTTGGGGAAAATGCATGTTTTTGAGGTGTGAGCCGGATCTTCCGTTTTACTGGGTTTTCGGGTGATCCAGGGGTTTAGATGCATGCCTAGGGGCTTGGGGACGGTTTCCCCTTTTGTTTCCCCTTCACCTGGGGGTGAACGGGGCGTGGAATGGTTTTTCCCGTGGTTTGCACCGTTTTCGTGCGCGGACTGAGAACGCGTTATGCTCCAGTAGCGCGTTCTTGATGGTCGCGCTGCCCCGACAGGGCGCGTTCATCGGAGAAGATGAACCGTAAGGCGGTTGTTGTCGCGCTTTAGAGTCCCAGCGCGTTCTTGTTGTCGCGCTATAGGATCATAGCGCGACCTGGTCTGGTCGCGCTATGGACCTGTAGCGCATTCTTGTTGAACGCGATAGGTGTGTATAGCGCGTTCTTCCTGAACGCGCTATGCACCTATAGCGCGTTCATGGAGGTGAGCAGTCGGGCTACCCGGGGCGGGTGGTTTGCGGCTGATCGTGCTCCCCTTGGGCCGTGTGTGTCTCAGGCACCCCGTGGGTTTCGTGTCCGTGTTTAGGGGTGTCTGGAGGTGCCGTGTTACCTCGATAAGCGTGCCCATGGGCTTGGTGGGTCTGGGTGACCTCAGGCGTTTCGGGTTTCCATGTTCTCGCTCGATCGAGTCACCGTGTATCGGTGTGTGTGCGGTGGGATCTCCCCCGCATATTGTGAGTTTCTTTGGAAGGTGATTCCCGTGTGGGCCACGTGTTTGGCCTTGGACTGCGAGTCCAGTTGTCCGGCCTGAGGCTGAAGGTTTCCCGCTTGCTTCGAGATGGGAAATCGACATGGCGGCTTGTGTGCTGCCTTGGGAATCGTGCTTCTGTGTCTTCCGTGTGGCCCGTGTGGGTGGCCTTAGTCCTTTGCTTTCCCTTCCCGAGGGAGTGGCCTTGGCGGCTCGTGAGTTATCTCGGTACTCGCGCTACCGTGGTTTTAGACCTAGAGATTGGACTAGATTGACGGCCTTGTGCTGTTGCGTACAACGGTCTTGACCCCGAGTCTTGTGACTCAAGGACCGTTGGGTGTAGTGCGTCTAGAGGACTGTCCAGAGTCCAGTGACTTAGCATCACTTGGGTTTTCTCGACTCTCGCGCACGGTGCGTGCGTGGCCGTGGACTGCGAGTCCTGTTTCTTCTCCGACTGTGGTCACCGTGCGACGGGGCCGGTACGCGGGGTGGTCCCCGTACGTCGTAGGATTCGGACGTTGTTTTCCGTTGACTTGAGAGTCTACTCCTTCAGTGACCCTCCACTAGTCGTAGCCCACTAGTACGAGGTGCTGGTCGCACCTGGGAGTGGTGTACGGGCCGACCCATAGAGACGGTTTTTAGACTGGTTTCCGTCGGGCCCCACGTCTAGCAGCCAGAGTCCGGCTGAGGGGAAAACCGGTCAGAGGGCCAGACTAGGGACGCGCGGTCTGTGTGTGCACACGTGGTTGGGGGCCGTTGGACCCACGTCGCGTGTCCCCAGCTAGTCGCTTGTTTGTGGTTACTTGTACGGTGTTCGCGCCTTTGGTAGGAGCTACCACGCCAGGCGGTTCACCTGCGGCGCGGTGTAAGACGTCAGGGGACGCTACCGGCTGTGCTTCTAGTGGGAGGTACTCCTGTCCAGTTGGGAGTGGTAGACTGTCAGTTTCCGTGACTTTGACCTTCGGGTTTCGGTCGTGTCGACCGGTGAGTTTCGGTTGTTTCACCATGGCGCGTGTGTTGGTTTTCGCGCCGTCAACTAGTGCTAGTGGCTCTACCGAGGTTATGTCTTGTTGTGCGGTACCCGCGATCGGATGGTCGGGGTTGCACCTTGGACAGCGTGTCCAGGTCGGCTGTGTCCGGGGGACAAGCTTCTACGGCGTGGTTGCCGTGGGGTTTTACTTCGGTAAGCGGTACTAGTGTAGTTCGGTAGCCTCGACCGCGAGGTCAGGGTGTGTTTTTGGTACAGTAGGAGTAGTTGTAGTGCCGTGTTTCGACCGGCCACCGGGTTTACTGTTCCTGCTGTTGCGGTTGCTCTCGTAGCCTTCCTTTCTGCTACCGCCGTTGTTTCCGGTTGGGGTTCCGTGGGATCCCTGCTGAGTCTCTGTTTGGAGACTCATTCCCTGCTTTTCAGGTGTGGCGGTTCTTCCTCGAGGTTCGAGGGTGCGGAGCGGAGGTTCTCAGTTGCCAGCTTGCCGGGCCGAGTGTTCACTTGGCATGCGGTACTTTCTGTTGGACTGGACTCTGTTGTAGCTGTAGTTGTTCTTTCTTTCAGCTTGTTGTTGTTGGTTGTCCTGCTTTATTTCCTATTTCTTTGTGCCTCCACACTCTTTTAGCCCTTCCGAGCCCTCCCGGCTCGTGGGCGGCGGTGCGAGTCTCGGGTTATCGGGCCTTCCCGGTAATCGGATTCTCGGGTCGTTACACACGTGGATCGAGATGTCTGGTGGGGGTGTTTAGTCATCGGCATGGGGTTAATGCCAAAGCAAGGAGACATGGTTTATGCGTCGATCTAGACTAAAAACCTAAGCCGACTGGATGAGGCCGATCCCGAGAGGGATTGGCGGCTCATGCTGGGTTAAGGAAGACTGTTCATTCATCGACTTGGACAAGGGGTCTGAGCCGAAGGCTTTGTAAGGGACCCGATGGAACGGGAGGAGTTTGTGTCCATTGGTTTGGATGAGAAGTTCGAGTCAATGGTTTATTCGTCGGTGCCGACAAAGTGCCGTGGATTGACATGGTTTATTCATTGACACGGGGTTAGTGTCAAAGTAAGGGTCTTCTTGTTCGTGGCTTCAGACGGAAGGTCTGGGCCATCGGTTTATTCATCGACGCCGAGAGGGAGTCGGGGATCGACGTGGTTCATTCATCGACATGGGGTTAGTGTCAAAGCAAGAGTCTTTTGTTCATGGCTTCAGACGGAAGGTCTGGGCCACCGGTTTATTCATCTGTGCCGACAGGGAGTCGGAGACCGACGTGGTTTATTCATTGACACAGGGTTAGTGTCAAAACAAGGGTCTTTTTATTCTCTGGCTAGACGGAAGGTCCGAGTCAGAGTGCAAGGAGTCACATGTTTATTCATCAACGTCGACGGACTACCGGGAGCTGACGTAGTTTATTCATGGACACGAGGTGGGTGTCAAAACAAGGGTCTTTTTGTTCTCTGGCTAGACGGAAGGTCCGAGTCAGAGTGAAAGGGTCGTTTGTTCTTTAATGTGCCGGGGGTACCGGCTATATGAAGGGTTTGTAATTCTTCGGCCAGACGGAAGGTCCAAGCTAAAGTGGAACGGATCTTTTAGTTCTCTAACCGGGCGGGAGGTCCGATCTAGAGAGGAGAGAGTCTTTTTGTTCTCCGACTGGACGGAAGGTCCGAGTCAGAGTGACAGGATCTTTTATTCTTTAATGTGCCGGGGGTACCGGCTATATGAGGGGTTTTTAATTCTTCAGCCGAACGGAATGTCCAAACTAAAGTGAAAGGGATCTTTTTGTTCTTCGGCTAGGTGTAAAGTCCAACCCAAAGTGAAGGGGGCTTTTGTTCTCTAGCCGGACGAAGGTCCAACCTAGAGAGGAAGTGGCTTTTGTTCATGGCTCTAGACGGAAGGTCTGGGCCACAGGTTTATTAGCCGGTGGGACAAAAGGTTGTGGTATTGAGGTGTTATTTTTTTTCTCTTTTTTTCCTTTCTTTCTTTTCTTTTCTTTTTTTTCTTTTCTTTTTATTCATCTCTTGTTATTGATTATTTTGTTCATTCGTTTGCTTTATTTATTTCATTCATTTTATTTCTACCCAAGCACGCAGACATGCAGGCATTCATCATAACATGCATGGCATAAGTACATAGTATTATAACTCCCCTCTATTGGGGATGGGATAAGGAAAACACCCATGATTCTAGGACAACGTGTGATTCACGACGTGCAACTAAAAGAGGTGTGCATACGTGATGGGGAAACCACATAATCTATGTTCATAGTCAAAACTACAATTTATGCCCGAGATAATTCCTCCGTGGTGCGGGAGTGCAGGTATGTAGGCAATGGACCCTAACCATAGGGATATGCAGGCTTTCTAGGTAACACTCGAGGATTACTTTACCACTTACATGTTCATTTTTGGTTCTCGACTTTCGGTAGCTTCGCACAGCCCCCTTATCCATTTAGAATTTTTTTTTTAGACTTCACCATTCGACGCGAGTTTCCTCATTTGTTTCAGTGGAGATTCCTGGCTACTAGGTCATTTCTACTGCAGTTTGCTTCACCGTTTTCGGGCGAGTCTACTCATTTGTTTCAGTGGGGATTCCCGGCTACTTGGATCCACGTTCCATTTTTTTCAACATTTTTTTCTTTTATTTTTGAAGGGGGCAGGCAGTTTTTTCCTCACGATTGCCTTCCATGTGAGTGTAAGCATTCAAGCGT
Organism: Amorphophallus konjac; assembly: GCA_022559845.1. Taxonomy (NCBI): domain Eukaryota; kingdom Viridiplantae; phylum Streptophyta; class Magnoliopsida; order Alismatales; family Araceae; genus Amorphophallus; species Amorphophallus konjac. The sequence goes on from CM040121.1 coordinate 124,255,697, forward strand.
CCATAGGGTGCTAAGAAGAAAATCCGGAATCCCTATAGCCAAAGTCATTGATTCACATTATGTGCAAAGTGTAGGAGTGTGTCTAGGGCATATTTTGTGAGTTCTGCTAAGGACATAGCTACGACTCTTCCCCTTGACGTATGCACTTACAAGAATTAGTTTCTTCCCCCTTAGCATGTGGCATGACACACACGCGTCCCGAGTAGGGTGGCATTATTTATTCAAGAAAATACGGTCCTAGGACATTCCAAAGAAAATGTGGTACGCTATACTACAGGCAAGCATGCAAGAATAGCATTCAAAAATCAAGAACCATGCAAGACCTTTTTATTAATCTCTTTTTGTTTGTTTGTTGCATTTTTTTGTTATTTTATTTTTTTTTTTGTTTCATTTTTTACGTGTTTTCTTTCTTTTTGTGTGTGTGTTGTTTTTTTATTTTTTTTGTTTGTTTATTATTTATTTTATTTTATTCTTTGTTGTTTTTTTGTTGGGCTTAGCAGGCATTTTCGCAGCAAGGGAGAAAGGGGTTTAATGTGTAATGGTGGGCCTCGGCAGGATAAAGAGTTGGTGTTGGCCAAAGGCGGTCTTTCATTCGGACGGTGATTCCGGCCAAGGCAGGATATTCGTCGGCTTAGACAGAGAGTCATAACGCCGACTACATGGGGGTCATTTTTGTATTCTCTGACAGCGATGGAATGTCCAAGCCAAAGTGAAAGGTCTTTTCTTTTGTTCTTTATCTAGGAGAAGGATCCGCGCCAAAGTGACAGGGTCTATTCTTTAATTGTCTCTTCTTTAATTCTCTGGCCGGGGAAGGACCCGAACCAAAGTGAAAGGTCTCTTCTTTAATTCACTGACCGGAGAAGGATCCGAACCAAAGTGAAGGAGTCTATTCTTTAATTCTCTGGCCGGGGGAAAGATCCGAACCAAAGTGAGAGGGTCTATTCTTTTGTTCAATGGCCGGGGAAGGGTCCGAACCAAAGTGAAAGGGTCTCTTCTTTAATTCTCTGGCCGGGGGAAAGATCTGAACCAAAGTGAGAGGGTCTATTTTTTGTTCAATGGCAAGAGAAGGATCCGAGCCAAAGTGACAGGGTCTATTCTTTGATTTTCTCTTCTTTAATTCTCTGGCCGGGGAAGGACCCGAACCAAAGTGACAGGTCTCTTCTTTAATTCTCTGATCGGAGAAGGATCCGAACCAAAGTGAAGGGGTCTATTCTTTAATTCTCTGGCCGGGGGAAAGATCCGAACCAAAGTGAGAGGGTCTATTCTTTTGTTCAATGGTCGGGGAAGGGTCCGAACCAATCTTTAATTCTCTCTTCTTTAATTCTCTGGCCGGGGGAGGATCCGAACCAAAGTGAAAGGGTCTATTCTTTAATTCTCTGGCCCGAGGAAAGATCCGAACCAAAGTGAGAGGGTCTATTCTTTTGTTCAATGGCCGGGGAAGGGTCCGAACCAAAGTGAAAGGGTCTATTCTTTAATTCTCTCTTCTTTAATTCTCCGGTCGGGGGAGGATCCGAACCAAAGTGAAAGGGTCTATTCTTTAATTCTCTGGCTGGGGGAAAGATCCGAACCAAAGTGAGAGGGTCTATTCTTTTGTTCAACGGCCGGGGAAGGGTCCGAACCAAAGTGAAAGGGTCTATTCTTTAATTCTCTCTTCTTTAATTCTCTGGCCGGGGGAGGATCCGAACCAAAGTGAAAGGGTCTATTCTTTAATTCTCTGGCCGGGGGAAAGATCCGAACCAAAGTGAGAGGGTCTATTCTTTTGTTCAACGGCCGGGGAAAGGTCCGAACCAAAGTGAAAGGGTCTATTCTTTAATTCTCTCTTCTTTAATTCTCTGGCCGGGGAAGGATCTGAACCAAAGTGAAAGGGTCTATTCTTTAATTCTCTGGCCGGGGGAAAGATCCGAACCAAAGTGAGAGGGTCTATTCTTTAATTCTCTCTTCTTTAATTCTCTGGCCGGGGGAGGATCCGAACCAAAGTGAAAGGGCCTATTCTTTAATTCTCTCTTCTTTAATTCTCTGGCCAGGGGAGGATCCGAACCAAAGTGAAAGGTCTCTTTGTTAATTCTCTGTCCAGAGAAGGATCCAAACTAAAGTAAAGGGGTCTATTCTTTTGTTTTGTTGGGTGACCAAAGGCCGAAGGTGGAGTTGCTTGTTGGCTTAATCTGTCGGCTCGAATGCCGATGGTTGAGAAGCTGTCGGCTTAGAAGCTGATAATTAGGAAGCTATCGGCTTGGAGCCGATGGTTGAATAGCTATCGGCTCAGGCACCGATGATTGAAAAGTTGTCGGCTCGGGGCCGATGATTGGAAAGCTGTTGGCATGAGAGCCAATAATTGGGAAGCTGTCGGCTTGGATGCTGATGATTGAATAGCTTTCGGCTCAGGGGCCGATGATTAAAAAGCTATCGACTCGGGGCCGATGATTGGAAGGCTGTTGGCATGGGAGCCAATAATTGGATAGCTGTCGGCTGGGGCGTCGATGATTGAATGTTTAGTTGGCTTGAAGCCCCGATGGATGAATATTTGTCGACTCGGACTAGAGGTCGTAACGCCGACCAGGAGAAGGGTCTCTTGTTTTTTTTTGGTGGGCAAGAGCCAAAGGGAGGATATTTGTCGACTTGGACGAAAGGTCGTGACGCCGACCACAGGAAAGGTCTCTTAGTTTTTTTGTTGAGTGGCCAAAGGCCAAAAGGAAGACATTTGTCGGCTCGGACGAAAGGTCATGAGGCCGGCCACACGAAAGTACCACCAGCCTCTTCCTCCAGATGGGTACATTGATTATTTTAACTCCATCCTCTGCTCCATTCCTTGTCCTTTTTTTTTCTTCCCCTTTTCGCGTAGGTGGGTGTGGAGGCCATACTTGCCTTATAATTTTTAGGAGAGGCGAGTGCGACGACCATGCTTGCCCCGTGATTCTCTTTCTTTTCTTCTCTTCTTTTTGTAGAGAGGTGGGTCTGATGACTATGCTCACCTCGTGATTCTCTTTCTTCTCTTTCTTCCTCTTCTTCTTAAGGCTCCCAGGCGGGGAGAACAAAATCAGTCGCCTTCGTCAGCTTGACTGCCTTGGTCATTTCTTCGGGGGGTTCCCGCGATCAGAGTGACCGGCTCACATCTCCTTTCAGGGAGGCGGTTGCCACGACTCCCCTTTTCATCTCTTATTCCTTTGTTGTACAGGGCATATAAAGGGAGGTCTCCCAAGCCCAGCCTCATGCATCTTCCATGGCTCATTCACCTGACGGCTAACATCTGTGGTGGGCTTGAAATTTCAGGTGGGGCTTGAACAAGCCCACGTGGTATATGCTTTTAAGGCCTCCAGACTTGGGTGTATTCTTCTTTGCTTCAAATGTCCCCAGGACAAGGTGTATGCTTCTTCACATGCCCCTCATACCGGGGTGTATGTTGCTTCAGACGCCCCAACTTGAGGTGCAACTTTTCCTTCTTATGCCTTACATGCCCCCAGACCAAGACGTATGCCTTTTCAATTCCATGCCTCCTAGGTCAGGGAGTGTTCCAGATGAGTGTATTCAGTTGATTCCTTCTTCTCTTCTCCACATTGAGGTATTCGGCACATTGGCCGGGGTCAAGGGACGCCCCGACACTTTATCTTGATGGTGCATTTCTTGGAGAAGCCATCTTTATGTTCCTGGCTCCGCCAGGTATACGTTGACACAAATCCTATTTTTTTGATCCTGAAAGAGAGGGAGTTGTCATGTGCCCCCTAGGCAACTTGAAATTCCCAAGAGAGTTAGTTGTCATGTTGCCCCCTTTCACATGGAGTGATCTGTTGGGGGTTGTGGAGGGCGGGAGCATATCTTCTCGCAAAGAGACTTGCAACTTCATTGTTCGACGGTTGGCCTCGGCATTGGTCGACTTCACTTCTCTTTGTCAGCTTTGCCCTTGTTTGTTTCAACACTTGCCCCCAGGACAGGGTGTATCCCGCTTCTTCTGCCCCCACATGGTGGGGTATGTTTGCTTCATGTGCACCCAATGCGGGGTGCGTTTCTTTCTTTGTGTGCCCCCAGGCTGGGGTGTATCCCTACTTCTTATGCCCCCAGGCCAGGGTGGATTCTTCTAACTCTTATGCCCCAGAGCGGGGTATATTTCTCTTCGTATGCTCCCGGAACGGGGTGTATCTTTTGCTTCTTATGGCCCCACACGGTGGGGTATGTTTGCTTCTTCTACCTCTCGAGGCGGGACGTATATCTCTTCATGTTCTCGGAGCGCGGTGCAGTATGCCAGACAGGGGCAGCAGGAGGGTGGAATGAGCCGGGGCATTGCAGCACAGGCTTAGACACTCCTAGAGCTGGGCGAGATGTCGGCCTTCTTCTTGTTCTCTTGGTCGGCAATGCTTGCCAACTTTCTGTCCTTTCTTTTCTCCTCTTCTTTTTTCTGTATAATAGACCAAGGTGTGTGCAAGAGAGCGCTCACCCCCTCAAGGAGGGGACGAGGGGTTCACCCCACCGCATCAATCCCACAACGGTAATCTTTGTTCAGCACGGGTCTTGACAGATATGACCGTACAACCCTCTCTCGCAAATTTTTTCTCTTCTTTTTTTATTTCTTTCTTTCTTTTTTGTTTCTTTGTTTTCTTCTTCTCTTCTTTTCTTTCTTTTCTTCTTCTTAGGGAGGGGGGTATTGCAGTGGTGCTGCTGGTACACTGGCCATGCTCCAAGTGAAGTACACGGCCTATGTCAGTGGGACACCTTCCCCCGAATGGGCCTGGGTAGCCAATACCGGCGAGGAATAAATCGGGGCTATCGTCTCGGCCCGAGTACCTTCCTTTGGTCCTGCGCGATGGGTGTTGTGTAGTGGACAGCAGATCTAGAGGGGAGGGGTGAATAGATCTGTCCCTCTTTTGGCAATGGCACCCTCTAAATAGCTAGATAGAACAAATTGCAGCGGAATATAACTAGCTAATAGAAGGACACAATGATTTGCTTAGCAAGATGATCACTAATATATCGATTCGAACCTAAGCATGCATTTAGAACGAAACAATCACACAAACAAACCACATCACATGAGATTTTAAGGTGGTTCGGACTGAATCCCCAGTTCTACGTCCACCCCTCACCAAATCCGATGAGGCTCCACTAGTGCCACGCACTGAACCGCAAATCGGAAAGACCACCGATTGCATTCCTACTAACCACTTGGTAGGGACGTCAACAATGCAGATCGGACAACCTCCGATTGCCTTCCTACTAACCACCGGTAGGGACGATTCTCAGATTCAATTGTTTGTATGAAATGAAAAAGAGAACAAATATGAAATCACTCAAACAAGATATAGAGTATGTTCAAAGAAAAGAATCTTGTCTGAGTTGCAGAAGCTTGAATCGGATGCTTTGAAGGTGTCTTCTTTCTTGCGGGATGATCTTCCTTGAACCTATTCTAGTTGATGAAGAAGACGATGGATGTAGCTTCAATCTTCCTTTTGATCTTCTTGAGTCGATGAAGAGGATGTAGAAGATGTAGGATGCAGCTTAGATCACCCTTGAGAGCCTTGATTCCTTCTTCTTCCTTGGAGGTTGAGATGGCTTCAGATATGGACTTGAATGCCTTGGAATGGATGAAGAACTTCCTCCCGAAAGACTGTTCTCGGGGGTGCTACAGTATCTCAAAAGTGAGCTCCCTTGATCTCCCTTGAAGCATTGAAGCATTGTGTTTCTAATCCCTCAAGTGAGAGTTTTATAGACCTTGAATGGTCTATAGACAAGCCTCAGACCAGATCCACAATTTGTGGGTGATTAGGTGACTTTTGGATTAAAGAAATCCATGTTGAATGGCCCTTTTCGAAGTTGGAAACAAAGTCAACATTGAAGGCTCGGGGCTAGCGGTCGACCTGCAGCTCCTGGCGGTCGACCGCTACTGTGAAATGCTGTAGACGAATGGCCCCTGGGATTTTCGGTCGACCGCCACTGGCTGGCAGTCGACCGCTACTGAAACATCTTCGGCCTGGGATTCCCTGGCTGGGGCGATCGACCGCCCCTGTGCTGGCGGTCGACCGCCAGCTGGGCAGAACCTGGCTTATCCCGGGTCGGTCCAATTTCCGTTCTAGCTCCGTCGTTCAACTCCGTTAGCAGCCCGTGCATGTCGGTGGCATCTCCCTTGATAGTCTAAAAGATATCAATGGAGTTTATGGCCTTGGATTCTCTTGGCTATGCTTCTTTGTGCATTGACCTTATATGGATGAGGAGCTGAATATCGCGTGTCGACTTGTGCTTGTTTTCACATCCTTGCTTGGGCGCGATCCACGAGCTTTCACTTTGTCGACTCCACTGTCTTTCTTGTCCATGTAATGGTGTACCTGTCATGATCGAACCATCACGTATGTCAGTCACATGAGAGTGGGAAATATCAATGACTAATAGTGTTTAGCCATTATCAAAACCAAGAATACCACAGAATGCATATGACCATAGAATGATGTCGAATGACCCAAGTGACCACAGAATGACTCAAATGACTTCAGGGACACAACATTATCCCCCTTTTTGATGATGGCAACACTGTGAGTCATTATGTGATATGAATGTCTAAAATGGCACAAGTTATAACAAATGCAATGTATACAGCTCAAGATTCATGATAGTAATAGCATGGGAATGCAATTATGAATGCAGATATGAATGCTATGCAATATGAATGCTAGCAGTTATGCAAGCCCCAAGCCCCATCACATACACATATGAGATGCAAAGGGAGCAATGGATTCTCTCCCCTTGGACTCTCCCCGTACACCATTCACACAACCCCCAAAGACAACGCGATAACGCATAGCTAACATGACAAAGGTAACGTGACGAAGGACTCACACAAAGAATTCTCCCCCTTTGCCAACAGCAAAAAGGAGTAATAAAGTGAAATATCTATGAGACCAGAGCTGAAAGGAGTGAAGAGCAAGCCATTATATGCAAACCTGAAACAGACCGTGAGCAACATATATGGTTCAAATCTAATGAAATCTGAATTCATCAACAGAGTTTGAAGAGCAGCTACATTCAATATTTAATAGAAATGAACCAAAGGTGCATATCATGGCAGTGTTTAACCTTCCCTTGTCTTATATATCCATATTCAATAACGACAAATGCAATAACACAAAAGCATGTATTGAGGCTAAACAATCATGACTAAAGCATGGAATTTTTAGGAATTCAACAAGTTTGATTATCAATATCATTTACATTTGAAGGCACAAGACTCATATTTTACGAGCAATCAAGTCGAGTACATGCCTCCAAGCCATAAGAATACACGTTGTTTAGACGCCAGTATTCCTAAGAATTTGGTAAGACTGACTATTATGCTTCAAGATGAATAGAGATAGCAAAGTCACGTCATGACATATCCTGTCTGATGAGGACATCCCTTGCCCCTCCACATTTTCTGAAGCTCGGATTGATCGTCGGTGTACGCCATTATGTTCCTCATGTGTTTGTGAGTCAAGTCATGTAATTTTCTTATTTTTATTTGAGTCTTAAACATGTAATTTTCCCTTTATTGAGTCATGTACCTAGGTTAGAAAGTCATTTTCCTAAGTCTTGAAGTCATTATGTTGGTTTGATAGGTTAATGGGCCCAATTCATTGGGCTAGGCCCAGGGGCGCCCCTCCCTTGGACTGTTTGGTCATTAGTTAGTTTGTCAGGGTCAGTTTGGTCTTAGGAAAAGTGTGGGGTCTATAAATAGCCCCACCCCTCTCTCATTTGTAACAATTATGCTTGAATATTGAATCCAAAAAATTTCCACACCTTCTAGTTCCCTCTCAATATCTCCCCCTCTCTCTCTCTTACTATCACTCTCTCTAAGTGGGTTGTGCCCCCTCTCTCTCTCCTCCCCACCCTAATTTCGAAATTCATTCTATCTCCTCCCCATTCACCCCTCATTAAGGCCCCTTCCCCTTCCCCATGCACTCATTCAATTCCCCCTCCAACCCCTAGGTGGAAACCCCTTCTCCTAGGCACCTTTCCACTCTCCCAAGCAACCCTCCCTCTCCCCAAGACTGAAAGAGCCCTTCCCTAGGCCAAAATTTGAATTTCCCTCTCCCTTGGGCTGTGCCCTTTCATCTCCCCACCACCCTAACCACCCAAGGTCACACCCCCCCTTCCCCATCCACCAAATAACCCCTTGTTCATGCCCTTCCCCACACCCTCTCCTCCACCTATTCTGTCCCTGTTGCAGGTTTTAGAAAAGTAGTGATTTGCAGTAGCAGCCACGACTTCCCCTGAAGGCTCCCAGTGGCATATCTTATATTTCTGGAATTGTCTCCAAGTCTTCTTTCCAACGGTGGTACTCCTGCCTGCATCCGAGTTCGGAGCTGTCCGGAGGAACGTCATCTTCAACGACTGCGCAATCTGTCCCAGACTGAAGGCCAGAGCGATCTTGGAAGCCGTTCAGCGGCCAACCTTGGAGGAATTCGATCACGCTTCCTTCTACAAAATTCTTCTTCGTCTAGTCCTCCATCAGTAGCAGAAGGAACGATGCCAATCGCCCGCCCGAGCTATTTTTTCTGAATTTCTTCGCCGGAGTGTGCAGTCTGGCCCCTGCAGGTCCAGGTTCGACCTGTCTTCACGTCTCCGGCCACCATTCTCCTCTCCGACCTCGGATTGTGGCCCAGTCAATTTCTACTCGAAGCTACTCCAACCATGATCGCGTCACCGCCAGTTTCGTTCGATTTGGAGTTCGGGAGCGACTGCAGTGCCTTCTGCAATCCACTGTATCAGTTCTGCATTAGTCAGAGGCAGAGTGTTGCTGTCCTGCTCCAGTCGCTGGTCTGATCAGCCCCGAGTTCCAGAGCTTCCCAAAAAATTCAAGCATCATCCTCGACCAGCTGGGGAACTTTTGGCACCGGTTTCATCAAATTTGGAGCTCGGTTGAGTCCGTGGCAGCATCTTCATCGACAACTTGTTCAGCAAAACTGAAGAGTGGCAGAACCGGCGAAGCTTGGAGAGTCGGCATTCTCTTCATAATTTCCCCACCCCGCTTGGCCGACTGAAGGCCCCTCCCTGCGTGGAGGTAATCTTGGTTGTAATAAGTCTAACCCCCACCCCAAGAGCCCCCCTCCTGCGAGAGGTGTAGTTCATGTAATAATATTTTCACAGATTTGAAGCGACACCGACGCGGCTTGCGGGCGCAAACCCTTGCCTCCCCGCTCGCCCCCGTCTTCGGCCGGAGTTGGCGTCTTCACGCCGGCTAGGTGAGCCTCGGTCCCCCTTTCCTTGCTGGTCAATATCACTTGCTTAGCTTAGTATTCTTGCTTTGCTGCGTCGGACGGAGAGCGAGGGCCCGGCCCAAATTGCCGAACACGTGAGTGTCCATCGCGGGCGAGTTGTGAGCGAGCCATTTCAACCCACACCCATGGTGTGACGGCCGCCCGTGAGTGGGCATCCCTGGCCCAATTGGGGTTCTCCCCAAGCTTGCCAAGCACCGGAGCATCATTGTCCCACCCCGGACCCTCTCCATTATCGTTTAGTTGCCCACGGGCACAAGCGTGCACCAAGCGAGTGAGCCGCTCGAGTGGTATCATCGCCAATTTGCTTGCTTGCAACCTTAGGTCCAAGGGTCATATTGTCTTGTGGTCATCACCCCAAGGTGGTGTCACATCACTGTCTCAATTCTTGGATGAGGGGATATATTTCTCAGTAATTATGCCATTGCTCTGCCTAGAGTCCAAAAGTTTTAAGACAGAGATAACAGGGGCACATCATGACATATGCATTTGTCACTTGATTTGATGACATGACATGTTTCTCCGTGCAACAATATCATTGCTCTATCAAATTGATTTTCAAGAATTCCAGCTCATCAAGATGTTTAAAAACAATACTAAGCCTGAGTGTATCACCAAGATGATCATGAACTTTGAATTTTCAGATATCAGGATAGTCATTCAAAGCACAATATGCAAGCGCTAGTTAAGGTCTATTAAAACCACATAACATAGATGATTTCATAACATATATTTCAGAACGTCAAGGAAATCATTAAATCTAAACTATTTTCATTGGATGGACAATCATTAGGGCATATAATAGAAAGCACTTACACCATATGTTCGCCAGTCTCATGATCTCAAATTCAGACTGTAAGCCAAGAAGTGCAGATTGCAAGAGGTTAAGAAAGGCAGCAAGACTCCCCCTAAGGATATGCAGTGAATGCACGCAAGGAGTTATGTGTGTAAGCAAGTGTAATGAGAAGTGTCAAGATGAGAATGGCCTGAAACATGCAGGGGTTGACATGAATATGACAGACATGAGATGCATGACCCAACACATGGTTGTACACTTAATAAATGCAACAGAATAAAGATGAAACATATGTATGAATGCTGCAAAAAGAAACAACTCCCCCTTACTATATGGCCTATATGCGACAGTGACGCATGGTACTTGGCGAGGTGAAACCTCACGCATATTGAGTGCTTCTAGGCAAGCATAACATGCCCTTCCATACATCAACATTTGATATACCATGACCATGCAAGAATGATGCTTCTCAACACAAACCATGTATTATGAACATGAACTCAATTCATGATTATGCATCTATATGCAATACGACACATGGTAAAATGACTTATTGACATATCAACAATGCATGAAACACCAATCTGCAAAAACACACACTAAATTGAACATTATCATCATTTCAAATTCTTATTGGCCTGAGGTCGGCAAAGACCAAGCTCCCTTCTGAGTGTTGAAAACCTGTCATTACACAAGGGCTTGGTGAAAATATCAGTAATTTGATTTAGAGTATCAACAAATATAGTTCAAAACTTTTCTTACCGACCTCATCTCTAATGAAGTGATGCCTAATCTCAATATGCTTAGTCCTAGAGTGCTGGATTAGATTTTTTACAAGGTTGATTGCACTAGTGTTATCACACAGAATCGGGACACAACCAAGATCCACCAAGTAGTCTTGGAGTTGGTGTTTAATCCACAACACTTGGGTGCCACAGCTCCCCACAACAACATATTCTGCCTCCGCGGTTGAGAGGGCAACTGAGTGTTATTTCTTGAAGGCCTAAGAAACTAAACACCCGCCTAGAAACTGGCAATAGCCACTAGTACTCTTACGATCCAGCTTGCATCCAGCGTAATCCGCATCAGAATAAGAGATAAGAGATAAGTCACATGATGACGGATACCACAATCCCAAGTCTTGAGTGCCGGCAAGATATCGAAGGATACGTTTGACGGTAGTCAAATGGGATTCTCTAGGACTAGCTTGAAATCTAACACAAAGACATACACTAAACTGGATATCTGGTCGGGATGTAGTCAAATAAAGCAAAGAGTCAATCATACCTCTATAGATCTTTGCATCCACTAATTTACCATTTTCATTCGAATCCAGTGATGTTGTGGTGCTCATAGGAGTTGCAATGATTTTACTGTTTGCCATGTCAAATCTTTTCAGCAACTCCTTGATGTATTTGGCTTGGTTTATGAAGCAACCATCTTCTCCTTGGTTGACCTGCAAACCGAGAAAGAATTGAAGTTCTCCCATTAGGCTCATCTCAAATTCACTAGTCATGAGGTTAGCAAATTCCTCACACATTTCAGATTTTGTAGAACCAAACACAATATCATCAACATAAATTTGAACAATCAAGATGTTCTTACCTTGCTTCTTGGTGAAAAGTGTTTGATCTACCTTACCTCGTGTGTACCCTTTTTCAATGAGGAACGAGCTTAGTCTCTCATACCAAGCTCTTGGTGCTTGCTTAAGTCCATAAAGCGCCATGTCTAGCTTGTATACAAAATCTGCATTGTTAGAATTCTCAAAGCCAGGGGGCTGCTCGACATAGACTTCTTCTTTGATCAAGCCATTCAAGAAAGCACTTTTGACATCTATTTGATACAACTTTATTCTACGGGAGCATGCAAAGGCAAGTAAAATTCTGATGGCTTCGAGTCTAGCAACTGGGTATAAGATTCATCAAAGTCTACCCCAAACTCTTGATTATACCCTTGAGCCACCAATCTAGCCTTATTTCTTATTATCTTGCCATCCTCACTTAGTTTGTTCCTAAAGACCCATTTAGTGCCTATGACAGATTGTGATGAAGGTCTAGGAACAAGATGCCAAACTTTGTTTCTCTCAAACTGGTTTAGCTCTTCTTGCATGGAATTTATTCAGTTTTCATCTTTTAAAGCATCATCAATATTTTTGGGTTCATGCTGCGAGACAAGAGTAAGTTGATCTAATTCTTCCACAATTTTAAAATATGACCTAGTTCTAGGTGGGTCATTCAAGCTACCAATGACATTCTCCAAGGGATGATCCTTAAGAATTCTAATGTTTGTAGAATCGTTACCTTCTCTTGGAGCTTGATCCCTTGCATTGCTTGATTCAGCTCGGTCACCCTCTTCTTTTGTTTCTTCTTGTGGAGGATCACTCTTGTCCTTCATGCTTAGGAATTCCCCATCTTCACCATTTTTCTTGCAAGAGTTATCATTATTAGAATCATCACGATATTCATCAAAGGAAACATGGGGTGATTCTTCCACAGTTTGACTCTTGATATTATAAATTCTATAAGCCCTAGATCTATCAGAATATCCAAGGAATATACCTTCATCGCTCTTGGGTTCGAATTTATCTAAGTCTCTTTTATCATTGTTGTGGATGAAGTATTTTGACCCAAACACTTTCATATGTGAGAGAGAGGGATTTTTACCTTTCAGCAACTCATAAGGAGTCTTTTTGGTGTGTGGCCTTACCATAGAGCGGTTGATAATGTAACATGCTGAGTTTACCGCTTCATCCCAAAACCTCCTTGGAAGTTGCCGTTCAGCAAGCATGGTTCTTGCCATCTCTACAAGTGTCCGGTTTCTCCTTTCAACCACACCATTTTGCTCCGGTGTTCTTGGTGAAGAAAATCGGTGTGAAATCCCTTTGGCCCTGCAAAGGTTATAGAAGTTAGCATTTTCAAATTCACCACCGTGATCAGATTGAATATTAGAAATTTTAAACTCACCGTCCTGCTTTATCTTCATGTAGAGTGCCTGAAACTCATCAAAAGTATCATTTTTGTGTGTGAGAAAGAAAACCCATGTGAACCTAGAAAAATCATCCATCAAGACATATCCATATTTTCTACCACTTAAGCTAGCAGTTCTGGTTGGGCCAAATAGGTCCATATGAATTAGCTCGAGTGGTTTGGATGATGTATTTTCAGATCTTCCCTTGAATGATTTTCTAGTTTGTTTACCTAGGGCACATGCATCACACAATTTATTTTCTTGTTTAAAGGATAGTTCAGGCAAACCTTTCACCATTGAATGTTTCAAGAGTTTATGCATGACATTATAGCTAGCATGTCCTAGTCTACGATGTCATAACCATGCAATTTCAGATTTTGGTGCAGCAAGACAAAGGTTTGAATAAGCAGGATCATCTAAGTCAATCATGTAAACATTGTTGACTCTCTTACCAGAAAATTTTACCTTGTCAGATTTTGGTTCAAAGATTTTACATTCATGAGAATCAAACAACACTTTGTGACCTTTATCACACAATTGACTTATGCTTAGTAGGTTATATTTCAAACCTTCAACTAGCAACACATTTCCAATGGAGTTGGAGAGGTTCTTACCTACATTACCTGTTCCAATGATTTTTCCTTTGTTGTTCCCTCTAAATGTGACATGTCCTCTTTCCTTTTCTTTCAAGAGATAAAATTTTGATTTGTCTCCGGTCATGTGTCTTGAACAGTCGCTATCAAGGTACCACCTGTTATGTATGGCTGCAAGACACTCTTGCACAAGCAATTAAGCAAATGTGTTTGGAACCCAACCAAATTTGGGTCCCATCATACTCTTCAAATTTTCAAAGCATGAAATCATTTCTTTTGGAATCCAGACTTTTCTAACATTCATGTTTTGTTTGCTTAGAGTAGAGATTTGGTTTTTCTTTTCAACTTTGACATTCATTTTCTGTTTGGAGGTTCTTAGTTGGAATTTGTGAAAGTTTGATGAAGTTGGCTTCTTAACCCATTGTGGCCATTGGTTATTTTTGGGTTGAGAGTGATTGTTCTGCCATCTAGGAGATTGAAAGTTATAGGATTGATGAACACATGAATCATAATTTCTCCAAAAGTATGGTGGTGTTGGCCTATATGAATGTGCAATCCAATTTTGGTGATATCTGGAAGATTGAGCATGCAATAGCCAAGAATGTGTTGACCTATGCTGTGGGGAAGGTCGACCTTTCTTAGGTCTTTGGACATGCTTTTTGGGAATGTTGGTGACTCCCCCTTCAATCTTTTCTTTTCCTTTCTCCTTTTATTTTTGCTGGTTTTGTGTGGGAGTTATGTTTGAGGTGGAGGCTTCAGAAGATGAGACAAATGTGACTATTTTTAGCCCAATTGACATTTTGTTTGTTGATTCAAAACCCAACCCTTCCTTGTTGAAATTCATCCTAGTACCTAGTAAAGCATCTAGGTTTTCTTTTCCATCCACGAATTTTCCAAGGATTGTTGTTTATCATTCAATTCTTTTTGTAAGTTTTCAATGTTTTACAAGAGTTGAGTGTTGACATGTTTTACGGCTTCATAATTTTCATTACTTAGTTTGTAGTTCTTTTCATAGGTTTACATTTTTAGCTTAATGCTATCAATCTCATTTCTCAGGTTTTCATTTTCAGTTTCCAAGTCAGCCATTTCTTTTCTTCCTTCTTCCAAATCCTCAATCATTTTCTTAAGATCTTCTATTTCAGTTTCAAGTAGAGCATTCTTATCATCCTTGTCATGATTATGCACAAAAGAATTGATTTTCTTTTTCAATGATTTATTCTCCTTTTTGTACATTTCATATTTTTCCATGAGTTGTATATATGCATCTTCCCAATCATCAATTGTATAATCTTCAAATAGAGAATTTACCTCAGTTTCTTCATCACCTTTGGCCATAAGGCAGAAATCTTCTTTTTCTTTGTCCGAGGAGCTAGTTCCGTCATCACTTTCCTCTTCGTCGCTCCATGTGGACACCATGGCCTTGTTCTTCTTCTTGCCCTTCCATTTGTCAGCTTTTCTGAATCTGTCGGGACAGTCATTCTTGAAATGCCCTGGTTTGTTGCAAGAATAACAAATGATTTTGTCAGATTTCTTAGAGTTTTCAAAATTAGATTTGAAACTATTTCTTACCCTTGACATTCCTCTCATGAAGCTCTTACCTTCCTTTCTCAGGAATTTCTTGAATTTACGTGTGAGCATGGCTACGTCATCCTCATCTCGCTCACTTCCCGAATCCTCACCTTCATCAGAAGTATCTTGACGGCTGGGTCCAGCTTTAAGAGCTAGGGACTTCTTCTTAGGTGCCTCAGCCTCTTTGTTCTTGAGGTTGATCTCATAGGTCATTAATGACCCAATGAGTTCATCTACCTTGGTGGTTGCGAGATCTCTTGATTCTTCAACAATGGTTGCCTTCGTGTGCCATGCTGGAGTTAATGATCTGAGAATTTTTCTTACAAGTTCTTGCTCTGTATATTTCTTTCCCAAATCAGTTAAACTATTAGTAAGCACAGTTAAGCGAGCATACATATCTTGAATTGACTCATCAGGCTTCATGCGGAACATTTCATATTCAGAAACTAAAATATTGGCTTTTGTTTCTCGTACCTGAGAGGTTCCTTCGTAGATTACCTCTAGCTTATCCCACATCAATTTCGCAGTTGCGCAGGTGGCTACTCTTGAGAATTCAACTGGATGAAATGAGCATTGCATGATATGTTTAGCACTCCAGTTGACGGTGGATTGCCGTATTTGTTCTTTGGTCCACAAGTCCTCATTATCCGTAAGCTCATACGGACCTTTGCTGATCACACGCTAAAGTTCGTAGTCTTGGGCGCGAATGAACACCTGCATGCGATGTTTCCAATAAGGATAGTTAGATCCAGTGAAATAAGGAGGTCTGTTCACAGAGTGTCCTTCAGGTAAATAACCCTTAGATGCTGATCCACCATTTCCCTCAAGGTCGTTGGACCCCATAATGAGAGATTAGGCTCTGATATCACTTGTTGTGTAGTGGACAGCGGATCTAGAGGGGAGGGGTGAATAGATCTACCCCTCTTTTGGCAATGGCACCCTCTAAATAGCTAGATAGAACAAATTGCAACGAAATATAACTAGCTAATCGAAGGACACAACGATTTGCTTAGCAAGATGATTACTAATATATCGATTCGAACCTAAGCATGCATTTAGAACGAAACAATCACACAAAAAAATCACAACACACGAGATTTTAAGGTGGTTCGTGCTGAATCCCTAGTCCTACGTCCACCCCTCACCAAATCCGGTGAGGCTCCACTAGTGCCACGCACTGAACCACAAATCGGAAAGACCACCGATTGCCTTCCTACTAACCACCTGGTAGGGACGTCAACAACGCAGATCGGATAACCTCCGATTGCCTTCCTACTAACCACCGGTAGGGACGATTCTCAGATTCAATTGTTTGTATGAAATGAAAAAGAGAACAAATATGAAATCACTCAAACAAGATATAGAGTATGCTCAAAGAAAAGAATCTTGTCTGAGTTGCAGAAACTTGAATCGGATGCTTTGAAGGTGTCTTGTTTCTTGCGGGATGATCTTCCTTGAACCTCTTCAAGTTGATGAAGAAGACGATGGATGTAGCTTCAATATTCCTTTTGATCTTCTTGAGTCGATGAAGAGGATGTAGAAGATGTAGGATGCAGCTTAAATCACCCTTGAGAGCCTTGATTCCTTCTTCTTCCTTGGAGGTTGAGATGGCTTCAGATATGGACTTGAATGCCTTGGAATGGATGAAGAACTTCCTCCCGAAATACTGTTCACGGAGGTGCTACAGTATCTCGAAAGTGAGCTCCCTTGATCTCCCTTGAAGCCTTGAAGCATTGTGTTTCTAATCCCTCAAGTGAGAGTTTTATAGACCTTGAATGGTCTATAGACAAGCCTCAGACCAGATCCACAATTTGTGGGTGATTGGGTGACTTTTGGATTAAAGAAATCCATGTTGAATGGCCCTTTTCGAAGTTGGAAACAAAGTCAACATTGAAGGCTCGGGGCTGACAGTCGACCTGCAGCTCCTGGCGGTCGACCGCTACTGTGAAATGCTGTAGACGAATGGCCCCTGGGATTTTCAGTCGACCGCCACTGGCTGGCGGTCGACCTCTACTGAAACATCTTCGGCCTGGGATTCCCTGGCTGGGGCGGTCGACCGCCCCTGTGCTGGCGATCGACCGCCAGCTGGGCAGAACCCGGCTTATCTCGGGTCGGTCCAATTTCCATTCTAGCTCCGTCGTTCAACTCCATTAGCAGCTCGTGCATGTCGGTGGCATCTCCCTTGATAGTCTAAAAGATATCAACGGAGTTTATGGCCTTGGATTCTCTTGGCTATGCTTCTTTGTGCATTGACCTTATATGGATGAGGAGCCGAATATCGCGTGTCGACTTGTGCTTGTTTTCGCATCCTTGCTTGGGCGCGATCCACGAGCTTTCACTTTGCCGACTCCACTGTCTTTCTTGTCCATGTAATGGTGTACCTGTCATGATCGAACCATCACGTATGTCAGTCACATGAGAGTGGGAAATATCAATGACTAATAGTGTTTAGCCATTATCAAAACCAAGAATACCACAGAATGCATATGACCATAGAATGATGTCGAATGACCCAAGTGACCACAGAATGACTCAAATGACTTCAGGGACACAACAACGGGCCTTCACGAGTTCTTCCTGGACTGTTGGAATAGCATGGGCCCTCTTGGGCACCCAGATTTGCTTGGGTGCAGTTGACTTTGGGGGCAACCGACCCCTTGTCTTGGACTCAGTGCGGTCTGCCTTGATTTGTGTCAATGCCTCAAAGAGTTGCGCACTGGCACCGTTGCAATCATTCTTCGAGATGTGATTCTGGCCTGACGGCCATTCAGAAATACTTGGACTCCCCTGATAAGCATGGACTTGCCCGAAGTAGATGGTCGACTCTGCAATGCGCTGGCATGCTTCTTGGCTGTCCTCCTAGCGGCTGATGTGCGCTTCCGATTGACGGAGGTGTGGTGGTCAACTTGGTGGACATAGCAGCCCACCATCTTGGTCTTATCAATTGTCACCATTGCAGTGGTGACAAAGTCCACCTCCTGGATGTCTAGAAGTTCCACGAATGCGATCCTCAAGAAGTTTGGGAAGCCGACGACGGGTGGGAAGCTGCCGATCTTAATTAACACGGCCAAGTAGCCATGAGTAGAATGGCGGGTGACGACGAGCGGTCCGAAAGAGACGGCCATCACGATCACAGGGAATGCAACCTTCCTGCAATTAAAGATTAAACAATTAGTATTTCAAGAGGGGCCGCAAGGCCCTTAATCCTGGCGAGGAGATGAAGGGTGATTTTTAGTCCCACCGGGCGTGTCAGACTTGTGGACGCACTTTTTATTATTTCGTTTATTTGGTGCGTGGGCGTGTCACTCACAAAGTGCGACGGTTTATTCGGGCTTCGTGAAAACCTGGGTGCGCGCCTGACTGACCAGAAGAAAGTGGGATTCGTGTCGGGACCAAAACCTGCCGTGCCGTAAAGGCCACGGCGTTAATTACATCTCCCGCGAGGGGAGAAAACCCTTGATTAATCGCCACGAATAAGGGCCCTACGGCCTAAAGAGTTGTAGATAAAATGAGACTAAGAATGTCTACGATTGTACTGAAAGGGTCCTGCGTGGATTGCCTTGATTTCTTGCTGGTCCGCCAGCCATGAGGGCAAGGTGCACCTGGGCTTGTGAGTTGATGCATGCAAATGCTCCTATATGTGTTGGATTATGTATGCCATGTGGAAATGCATGCAAAAATATGCATGAAGTTTGTCATGAATCACTATGCAGCAAATGCCATACAATTTCAGTTCACCATGTAGAAATTCAGATTTGGCCTGAAATTCTGATTACTACCCCTTTGCTCTTCACCTATGCATGATTATATCCTATTATTCACAACTGTACAAGTATGCAAGGATGCTCATGAGGGCAAAGTGGTTGTTATGCATCAAAAGCTCAAGGAATTAAACATGCATGCCAATGCAACTGCCTTTAGTGCAGGGACCTCAGTTTTGAACTAAGCATTGGAACTCTTAGGACCTGTCACTCAATTAAGCTCTTAGTCATTCTGATTTTAACAGATCTCAGAAGGCCGCATTGCAAGACCATTGTCTCTCATTAAAGTTAGACATCCCATTTTTATGGTCATCATCCTTCAAAGTTTGTGACTTCACAAAAAATACTACCTTACCATAACTTTCAGGTATAGGCTCATTGGACTTCTCTGTGGAAGATTCAACATTATTAGCAAATACAGTAATGGATAATGCTACCAGATCAATTTACATTTTAGAGGCATCCTTATTTTCTTCAGCCACAAAACTAGCAGGAGTAGCATGATCATTAGGTCCACTTGTCTTTAGTAATTCAACCTTTGAATTACCACCATCACCCATTTCCCTGTAGCTATTATCAGATCTTTCTTCCTTGGTTGCAAATTATTCAGCCAAAGGTGAATAGAAGCTTTCATCCAAGGTACATTGTTCAGTAACAAGTTTCCTGGGATTCATTGCAGACTCTCCCTTGGAAGCCTCATCTGAAACTTCAAAATCTCTACTTTCTGATTGTTCATCTTAAAAAAAATGTCAAACATATCTGGCACATCAGGAAGAATTGAACTTGCATCTCTTTTTTTTAACCTTGACAAATCTTTCTCACATTGACCAGGCAGTAGCACAGGAGAGTGTGGTTCTTCAAGCATATTGGTTGTCCCCATCCCAAGAACCTGCCCAAGGAAGTTATCATCCATCTGCATTCTCGGTTGAAGAGGATTAGGATCATCCACCACATTCAAAGTTCCATCATCCATCTGCAGCTTGATAGACATCAATCCTCATCAATTGGAGCTTCCTGTTCAAATGATCATGTACATTTATCATGAATTCCCATGCTACCGAAGCTCATGTTTGTTCTGAGAACTCCCCCCCTTTTTTTTGCCTACGCATGATTGCACATAATTGTTCATAGTAGGTACACATTCAAAGGGGTTTTCATTTTCTCAATTTTATCTAAGCATCAGCCCTCCACATGGCTTTATTTCTCCGAGCCCTTTCTTTTTACTGGTTCCTAAACATGGCCTGAGAACTCTTGATTCCCAGCTCTTTCCCTTTTACTTGTGTATAATTATGCACCATCTATACATGTATGCAAGGTGTTAAGGTTGTCAACATAGGATTTTTGGTTTTAGGCTGCAGGTTTTAAATCTCATGCTTGACATGCCACTCTTCATTCACCTTGATTTCACTACTTCAGGGATACGTCTAGTCATTGGGTCTCCTTGATATGCATTAGCCCAAACTAGACTTCAGACCTTGAATCAGGGAGTCTTGTGATCAGAATTCATTTTTTTGTTTTATTTATCATGTTTCCAGCAGCCTACAGAATTGGGACCAGCCATTGCTCCTCTTTCTGAATTTCAGTTCACTGTAGACCCTTCAGTCCAGTCACCTATCCGCCATCCTTTTCTCCTTCAGGGTACAAGATTCAACAGACGTGTGCAGGCAGTCCCTGTAATAGTCCTGGAAGAACATCATCATCTAAATATGCAATTAATAAGACATAGTCAGAAAGTGGCCCTTCCAGATATAACTCTATTAAAACGCAGCCAACTAAGAATATGCCCCTCGCAATATCTTCACAAGGGATTTCCGATGCTGATAATTGCTGCCTCCAGCGCAGCAATTCCGGAGAACCCACAGAGTCATTGCCATCAACTTCAAAAGATCCTATACGTCACATTAAATCCAAATCAGATGATGCCGCGGGGCTGGTTTCATTGTCAGCTCTCCATTTGCCTCGAGTTCAGCAGTGCAAAAGTCACATTTGACCAATGTATTCTTCTTGATATATGTATCAGTTCAAACTGAACTTCAGTCCTTCACCTGCTTTTTATTTCTTCCAGCCATTTTTTATCAACTTTGATATTAGCAATTTAGAGATTGTGTCAGCTCTTTGATCTCAGCAATTCAGAGATTGTGTCAGCTCATTGAAGTTGTTTTGAGGCACATTAGCCCAAACTAGACTTTAGTGTCCCTTTTTTTTGAATCAAGGAGTCACAAAGCCCACATTCACATTTCCTATTTTTTTGTTCTACTTCGAGCAGTTTTCAGAATTGTATTCAGCTGTTTATACTTTCTGAATTTTATTTATGCAGCAGCTCTAGAATTTGTTAATGCACGCCTCTTAACATGCACTGGTTCAGCAAGATTTCAGTTCTGGGAATTAGATGATTTATGATCAACACCTCCAACTCTGTTGTCCCCCTTTTTAGCAATGTTCAGAATCTGAACTCGGGTATTGCATCCTTCTAAAATTCAATCCATAGCTAGATCTTTCATTCAATCACTTGCCCATGTAGGTCTGTCAACCCTAGTCCATTTCCCTTTGTTTGTATTTGTTCCATGCATTCTTTTACACTCTCTTTGATTTTGTTATAAGTTCAAATCTTCGACAAAAATTCGACAACACCTCCCCTTGACCCGGGAGCATGGGGGGTGGCAAATGGGGCGCGCCCTATGGAGAAAACTCCGACGGCCCCGAACAGAAGGGATATGCGCGGAAGCGACAATACCCCGTCATCCATTGTGGGGGCAGAGATCCGGAGGGCTAGCCTACGAGGGACCTGTTAGTGTTGGTGTGCTACAGGCCAATTTCGGGTCGGGTAGGCCCAATAGTTGTACGATCTTATTCATTATTAATAAAGTGATGTTTGAGCATAAATATGCGATTGTGTTACTTTACGTTGTCCCTAGGATATGTGGTTGTAAAGTCAGCTCGAGATGGGATCTCGAACATGAGATTGATTTTACATGTACATATACCTTAAACTGTTCCTGGTTGGAGGGTAATCACTCGGGGACTTTGATTACCTATTAAACCAGTACACATGATGTGTCAGTGACCAGTCTCATGGTCATTGGTGCGGGGCACCAACACATATGTGTAGGTGTATGTCCTTGGAGGATGTACACTGAACTGATCCGCTATTGGATCTTCAGATGGTTGATTATACCTAATGTCAACTGAAGATCCAATTGTCTCAATAGCATCGTTGGTCCTTTGACCTAAGACATTGATCGGATTTTACACGAGGACTGGAATGGTTTAATTACTTGGCTAAGTGACTTTAACCATAAGTCATGAGTTGCCGAGTCATTAACCACTCCAGGATACGTGTGAAGATCATCAATGGTCAAGAGGGGATCGCTCACTGTCGGGTATATATCAGACAGTTAATGGGTCATGACATTGACGCTCCGTTAAATCCCTGGCCAGGGTCGTGTGAGTTCGTTTAGAACGGACGTCATACACTTTAAGGAGGTCATAGTCAAATGACACGATCATGGGGTTTGACAGAAACCATACCCTCGATCGTACCAGACTCATAGAAGGAGCGAGGGATTATATCGATGCGGTAACTGTGGACTTACAGGTACCAGACAGGCTGGTTTAAACCCGGCGTCCTCTAGGATCACGCGGATTTGCTTGACCCAACGTGATCAAAGGTTCGAAATAAATTAAACTATTCTTCGGCTCTGGTAGAAGCGAAGAATATGTTTAATTTACTTCTAATTGGGAATTAAAAGTTAATGTGCCTTAAACTAGAGTGACTATAGGCCTAGAGGATCACACACAATGGATTCTTGGGTGACAGATTATTATTATACAAGTGTATGTATTAATTCCTTTTAATTCCTTTTGAAAAGGAGTGTAAATGGAGCTTAATACATATGTATAATAGTAGATAGGATATATATATAATTTTGATCTTTTGGAGCCCTTTCAGAAATGACTAAATCTTTATATATAGAATCCTACGTGAGTTCATTTGAACTCTCCTTCCCACCTCTTAAGCTAATCAAGCATTAGGCTTAAGGGAGAGGTTTAGCCTCCCCCCTTTCTCCCCCTTGCTCTCTCTCTCTCTCCAGAAGGTGATAGAGTCGGGGAAAGTTGTGTCGGGGAGGTACCGTCACTGCGTAAGGGTCCGTGTGGATCTGCTCTAGAGGCCGTACAGCTGTGCGGCTCGATATTCTGCATCGGGCATCGCGGACAGCGTCGTTCCGCGCAAGGTGAAACACGCAACTTGTAATTAGAGTATTAGAAACACCGATTAGAGCACACATTAAGCTTTCCATGACATCGGGATCGGGCAAATGAAATTTTTGTTATCCGCTGCGTCGCTCGTAGGTGCTGTGCGAAACCTTACAGTGGTATCAGAGTCAGGTTCGCGCTCTGGTCGGTGTTTTTATCGCCGTATAGAACCGTATTTGAAAGGGGATTAAATCTTCAATTATTATTTGTTGAAAGAGATCTAGGCGTCTCTGTTCTTCCTGGATGCTGGGCATCCAAGCAGAAAATTTTTTTAAAAAAATAAAAAAAAAATTTCATGCCTGATTTGGGCGCACTGCGCCCTAGGCGCGGTGTGCCAGCAGGCGCACCCGCGTGCGCGGGCGCCGCCCACGCGGGCGCACCCGCGTCGGCAGGCGCCGCCCACGCGGGGCAGCCGCGTGTCGGGCGCCCGCCTGGCCGGCGCTGCCCACGCGGGTCGCCCGTGTGGCGGGCCCCCGCAGGCGGCGCCCGCAACGCGGGGGTCAGCGCCCGCCCGCGCAGGCGCCGCCCACGCGCGCGGGGCTGGCCCCGCCACTATTTTTTTTAATTTTTTTAAAAAAATTGCTTTTTTCCTCATTTTAATTTATTATGCTTAGAATATATAAATATATATATGGGATATATATATGGAAATGCACAGTAAATTGAATAGAATTTTATCAGGTAAGTTAAATTGTGTTATCTCAAAAGTAAATGTCAAATGTTAAATTTTATTTAATCGATTTAATTTACCGAGGTGAGATAATTACTATTTACCTTGAGATAAAATGATAATAATTGAAGTTACTTCAGTAAATTTTAATTTTTGAATTTTTAATTATTAGATAATTAGAAAATTCAAAATTTAAATTTTATTGAAGTTAAATGTGAAAAATTCAATTATTTGAATTTTTAATTATTAGATAATTGTTAAATTCAAATTTTGAATTTTAGAAAATTACTAATTGAGGATAATTACATTATTTTAAATTTATTTTCAAATAAAAATTATTGGATAATTAGTTTGAATTTAAATTTAAATTATTGACATGTTTAAAATTTTAATTTAAATTTGATTATTAGATAATTAAATTTAAATTTAAATTTAATTAATTATCTCAATTAGATGCCCCTGTGAAAAATGATGGTTCTTTACGTGCTTTACTTTATTTACCTTGTATTGGCCTGCTTGTGTGTGTTTTTTTTTACTTAATCATGCTTTGATTTTTAAAATTAAACAAAGCTAGACTATTTTTGTTTGCACATCCCATTTTTAAATTCAAAAAGTAATGATTATTTTCAGAAAATAACCCTTGATTGATTTTATTTGAATGGGTTGGCAAGTGATCATGGACTTGGATTAATGTAATTAATTGGGGTCTGCGAACCTCCTTTCTCTCTCTGTTAAAATTCTAATGTACTTCTATCTTCCTCCATTGTTGTACTCGCCCTAAGGGCTTCTGGAATTTTATTTGATATGTAATTTACATTTTTCCGGCCTGCGTGCCGTGTAAAAGTTGTTATTAATGCGGCGTCGGAGTTTGAAAGCGTGGAGCACACCCGACGAGGACGATCCAGCTGCTTCGGAAGCGGGCCGGATGTCTTAGTTACATTAGGGTTAAAGTCCATGATCACTTGCGTTTATTTTTGCATTGGATGCATTTTTTGTGTGCAAACTACTAGGTACGGTAAATATATTGGATATATTTATATTACCACCTTGGGTGAGATCAAGATAAAATTAAATTCCCTCGCGATTAAATTTTAGATCTGGTAAGCATGGCTCAAGGAGTCATCGTGGCCCTCCATCATTATGGAGTGAATGAACGTCTTCATTTCATGGATTTGTTGTGCTTTCCACAAGGTCCATGAGTTTGGGGGCGGGATTAAACTCCAAGGCTCGGCCTCAATGGGGTGAGGAATTGAACTCGGCTTTGTTGTGCTTTCCACAAGGGTCGGGTCATGAACTCATTGCTATGTAGTAATGATGGTTAGATCTAACCGAGAATATCCTTTGTTGTGCTTTCCACAAGGGGATGATTTCTCGGGGGTCGAATATCGGATATTACATTAGATGCAAGTGCTTGTTGACTGCCCTTGAGATGATGTATGGTTTGTTGTGCTTTCCACAAGGTCGTACATCAGTCTCGTTGGGATTTCGACCCACTAGGTAGATCTCGCTGATCTCCCATTCTATATACTGAGGGTTATATAGTCCGATCAAAAATTAGTGGGACTAACTAAGATAGAAAACCACATCTAAGTTAGAATCTGAACACATGCTAAGTTGTCTTTTATTTCTTATCCAGATTATAATGTCGTCGTCCAACCCCCTCCGCGGCATCTTGGATGCAAATAGATTAACTGGACCGAACTACTCGGATTGGCTGCGTAATCTACGCATAGTCCTTACCGCCGAAAAGATTGCGTACGTGTTGGACACGGTTCATTCTGAGCCAGCTCCTGATGCCGACGAGGGCGAGTTACTGGCTTATGCCAAGTGGTCTGAGGACTCCTCCCTTGCCCAATGTTACATGTTGGCCTCTATGGCTCCCGAGCTACAGAGGCAATTTAAAAAGACTGATTGTAGAAGTATACTTCTCAGTTTACGCCAGCTCTTCGTGGAGCAGGGTAGGATTGAGAGGTATGACATCTCCAAAAGACTTTTCAGGACACGGATGTCTGAGGGTTCATCAGTACATGCTCATGTACTGAAAATGATGGAGTGGATTGAAAGACTCAATGCATTGGGGTTCAAGTTGGATCTTGAACTATGCATTGATCTTATACTCCAGTCATTGCCCGATTCCTTTTCTTCCTTCATCATGAACTTTAACATGAATAGGATTGAAGCAACTCTCCCAGAGTTGCTCAATATGTTAAAGAGTGTTGAAGGAACCATGCAGAAAGATAAACCATCTTCGTCTGTAATGATTGTTGGCTGGGCCAACAAGAAAAGGAAGGTCTCTCAAATATCTACCACGAGTAACAAAGGGAAGAGAAAGAAAAAGGCCACGGGTAAGCAACTCGCCAAAGTTGACAAAGGGAAGGGCAAGAAGAATGAAAAGGAAGACAAATATTTTCGATGCGGGGAAACTGGGCATTGGAAAAGGAATTGCAAGGTAATTCTAAATAAAGGTATTTTTGTCATAGACCTTAATATGTCATATATGGAATCCACATCATGGGTATTGCATACTGGATGTGCATCTCATATCTGTAATTCTGTGCAGGTGCTGGCAAATAGAAGGCGACTAGGCAAAAAGGAGATTGAACTGAGGATGGGTAGTGGAGCTTTAGTTTCTGCCAAAGCTGTCGGGACTGCACGCCTCAGTTTACCTTCAGGAGTCATTCTGGAGCTGAATGACTGTTATTATGTTCCTAATATTATTAAGAATATTATTTCAATCTCTGGCTTGTATAACATTGGATATACATTGGCTTTTAATAGCAATGGGTGCTCTATAATGAATAATGGTTTGATTATAGCCAATGGTTCATTAGTCAATGGTCTTTATGTATTAGATACACGTTCTGATGTTATGCAAGTTTCCAATACTGATGAAGTGAATTCTGCATATCTATGGCATTGCAGACTTGGTCATGTAGGTGAGAAAAGAGTCTCTCACTTACACTCAAATGGGTATTTGAATTCGTTCGAATACAAGTAATTTGATACCT
This sequence comes from Amorphophallus konjac, assembly GCA_022559845.1. Taxonomy (NCBI): domain Eukaryota; kingdom Viridiplantae; phylum Streptophyta; class Magnoliopsida; order Alismatales; family Araceae; genus Amorphophallus; species Amorphophallus konjac. The sequence goes on from CM040121.1 coordinate 124,282,545, forward strand.
GTGAGTCGTGTCTCATGGGAAAAATGACAAAGGCTCCCTTTGGTGGACATGGTGAGAGGGCTGTTGACCTTCTCGAGCTCATACACTCGGATGTGTGTGGACCCATGTCCATAGAAGCAAAATGAGGTTATCTCTATTTCATTTCTTTTATTGATGACTTCTCTAGATATGACTATGTGTATTTAATGAGACATAAGTCACAAGCTTTTGAGAAGTTTAAGGAATACAAGAATGAAGTAGAGAAACAGACAGGCAAAAGTATTAAGGCTCTTCGATCGGATCGAGGAGGTGAATACTTAAGTCATGAATTCACTTCTTATCTTAAAGACCATGGAATAGTTTCTCAGTGGACTCCACCGTATACACCACACCACAATGGTGTATCTGAGAGGAGAAACAGGACCTTGTTAGACATGGTCCGATCCATGATGTCTATGTCAGGACTACCCTTGTCTCTCTGGGGCTATGCGTTAGAGACTGCGGCTTATTTATTGAATAAGATATCAAGTAAATCAGTTTCTTCTATACCATATGAGATATGGAAGGGCAGAAAACCAAATTTTAATCACATTAAAATTTGGGGGTGTCCTACCCATGTAAAGAAGAACGATAGTGATAAGCTTGAGTCGAGAACCGATAAGTGTAGGTTTGTGGGATATCCAAAGGAGACGTTTGGATATTATTTCTATCACCCTTCTGAACAAAGGGTCTTAGTGGCTAAGAGAGCTATATTTCTGGAAAGAGAATATCTACTCCCGAAAAATAGTGGGAGCCAGATAGAATTGGACGAGGTCCAAGAACCACAACCCATAGACACAAACTCATTAGATGAGACTGTATCGGTTGATCCTATTCACAGTGAAACACTGACACTACGGAGATCTGGTATACTACCGAGAGAACCTGAGAGATATGTTGGACATGTCTCAGAGGGGTCCTCTATGGTATGTATCGATGAGGATGATGATCCTCAGTCGTACCAGGAGGCGATCCGTAGTGTAGTCTCCGAGAAATGGCAAGAGGCAATGGATTCAGAAATCCAGTCCATGTATACCAACAAAGTTTGAAACTTAGTTGATGTACCTGAAGGAAAGGTCCCTATCGGCTGTAAATAGATTTTCAAAAGGAAAATCGGTGCAGATGGACAGATTAACACATACAAGGCTAGATTAGTGGCGAAAGGATATCGTCAAAGGCAAGGCATTGACTATGACGAGACGTTTTCGCCGGTAGCCATGGTTAAGTCAATCAGAATCCTCCTTGCCATTGCTACATACCTGGATTATGAGATCTGGCAAATGGATGTGAAGACAGCTTTTCTTAATGGAAATTTGTCAGAAGAGGTGTACATGGTACAGCCTGAAGGATTCACCTCCAAACTACATCCTAATAAGGTATGCAAACTTCAAAGGTCCATTTATAGATTAAAGTAGGCATCTAGAAGCTGGAACTTAAGATTTGACGAGGCTGTTAAATCTTTCAACTTCATTCGGAATGAAGATGAACCCTGTGTTTACAAGAAGGTCAGTGGGAGCTCTGTGACCTTCTTGGTCCTTTATGTTGATGACATCTTACTCATTGGGAATGATGTAGAGATGTTGACATCAACCAAGCCTTGGTTGTCCAAGACTTTCTCCATGAAGGATTTGGGAGAAGCATTCTATGTACTGGGCATAAGGATCTATCGAGATAGATCTAAAGGATGCTAGGATTATCCCAATCCATGTACATAGACACAATCCTAAAAAAGTTTAGGATGGAAAATTCCAAGAGAGGTCTTATTCCCATGAGACATGGAATTTACCTATCCAAAGGGATGAGTCCTAAAACTTCTGAGGATGTGGCACACATGAATAAGGTACCCTATGCTTCGGCGATAGGGTCAATCATGTATGCAATGCTATGTACACGGCCTGATATTGCCAATGCTTTAAGCATTGTCAGTAGATATCAGGCAAATCCAGGCGAAGAGCACTGGACGGCAGTAAAGGGTATCCTTAAGTACATGCGAAGGGCTAAAGATCTTTTTCTGCTTTATGGAGGAGAGGACCTACAGCTTAGAGCTTACACAGATTCAAGTTTCCAGTCAGATCCAGATGACTGCAAATCCATGTCTAGATTTATATTCATGTTGAATGGAGGGGCAGTCAGTTGGAGAAGCTCCAATCAAGATACGACTGCAGATTCGATGACGGAGGCGGAATATATTGCTGCAGCTGAAGCTGCTAAAGAAGCCGTCTGGATGAAGAAATTCATCTTGGAACTTGGCGTAGTTCCCGAGATATCAGCTCCCATCCCATTATTTTGTGATACTAATGGGGCCATCGCCTAGGCGAAGGAACTGAGATCTCACCAAAGGTCAAAGTATATTCTCAGGCGCTTTCACCTTATTCGGAAGATTGTTGATCGTGGAGATGTGACGGTAGAGCGTGTACCGTCAGAAGATAACATAGCAGATCCAACCTTTGACACAGGCTGTGTTTGAGCGTCATCGGGATAAGATGGGCCTCAAAGTTGTGGGCAATTGGCTGTAGTTCAAGTGGGAGATTATTAGTGTTGGTGTGCTACAGGTCAATTTTGGGTCGGGTAGGCCCAATAGTTGTACGATCTTGTTCATTATTATTAAAGTGGTGTTTGAGCGTAAATATGCGATTGTGTTACTTTACGTTGTCCCTAGGATATGTGGTTGTAAAGTCAGCTCGAGATGGGATCTCGAACATGAGATTGATTTTACATGTACACATACCTTAAACTGTTCCTGGTTGGAGGGTAATCACTCGGGGACTTTGATTACCTATTAAAATAGTACACATGATGTGTCAGTGACCAGTCTCATGGTCATTGGTGCGGGGCACCAACACATATGTGTAGGTGTATGTCCTTGGAGGATGTACACTAAACTGATCCGCTATTGGATATTCAGATGGTTGATTATACCTAATGTCAACTGAAGATCCAACTGTCTTAGTAGCATCGTTGGTCCTTTGACCTGAGACATTGATCGGATTTTCACGAGAACTGGAATGGTTTAATTACTTGGCTAAGTGACTTTAACCATAAGTCATGAGTTGCTGAGTCATTAACCACTCCAGGATACGTGTGAAGATCATCAATGGTCAAGAGGGGATCGCTCACTGTCGGGTATATATCAGACAGTTAATGGGTCATGACATTGACGCTCCGTTAAATCCCTGGCCAGGGTCGTGTGAGTTCGTTTAGAAAGAACGTCATACACTTTAAGGAGGTCATAGTCAAATGGCACGATCATGGGGTTTGACAGAAACCATACCCTCGATCGTACCAGACTCATAGAAGGAGCGAGGGATTATATCGATGCGGTAACTGTGGACTTACAGGTACCATACAGGCTGGTTTAAACCCGGCGTCCTCTAGGATCACGCGGATTTACTTGACCCAACGTGATCAAAGGTTCGGAATAAATTAAACTATTCTTCGGCTCTGGTAGAAGCGAAGAATATGTTTAATTTACTTCTAATTGGGAATTAGAAGTTAATGGGCCTTAAACTAGAGTGACTATGGGCCTAGAGGATCACACACAATGGATTCTTGGGTGACGGATTATTATTATACAAGTGTATGTATTAATTCCTTTTGGAAAGGAGTGTAAATGGAGCTTAATACATATGTATAATAGTGATAGGATATATATATAATTTTGGTCTTTTGGAGCCCTTTCAGAAATGACTAAATCTCTATATATAGAATCCTACGTGAGTTCATTCGAACTCTCCTTCCCACCCCTTAAGCTAATCAAGCATTAGACTTAAGGGAGAGGTTTAGCCTCCCCCCTTTCTCCCCCTTGCTCTCTCTCTCTCCAGAAGGTGATAGAGTCGGGGAAAGTTGTGCCGGGGAGGTACCGTCGCTGCGTAAGGGTCGGTGTGGATATGCTCTAGAGGCCGTATAACTGTGCGGCTCGATATTCTGCATCGGGCATCGCGGACAGCGTCGTTCCGCGCAAGGTGAAACACGCAACCTGTAATTAGGGTCTTAGAAACACCGATTAGAGCACACATTAAGCTTTCCATAACACCGGGATCGGGCAAATGAAATTTTTGTTATCCGCTGTGTCGCCCGTAGGTGCTGTGCGAAACCTTACAGGACCCCACCGATCCACGGGTCACCACGGACTCATCGCCGAGACGTGGACTTCTTTTCCTTCTCTTATCGCCATATAAGGCTTTGGATATCCACCTTCAAAACGAGGAGTGCCGGGAAACACGTTAAGACGAAGCGGAACCCCGGCGATCCAAAAGTGGTTAAGAATCCGGAATCGGAACGAAACGAAAATTGGGCTTCCGATGGTTGGCAACCTCGGAGACGTATCTATGGATTTAGATAGACCTCGGGCCGGTGGCCATCGTGATGAAAATCGCCAAATGGGTGGCTTGAAAAAATTAAAAGAAGGGGTTTATTCTACCTACTGTGGGACAGGGGATAAAACGGAGCGAAGAATGTTGGGACTGGTGCGATGGATTCTGAGGGGGGTGAATGAATCTTCCCTTTTGAAATTTTCAATCAATTAAACATTACTAATTACGCCCAGTTAAAAGCTGTGGAAAGGCAAAGACGCGGAAGCAATATGGGTAGGTAATTAGCACGAACTGGGTATTCTCTACGAAGGACGAGAATATGACAGACAAACAAAATTCAGAACTCTGCAGAGTAGACTGATAATAATAATACCAGACTTCACCAGACTCACACGAGACCTAAATCAAACGTAAAGTATGCAAATGGAACACTCGCTAGATTGGAAGAGCAAATCAATCGGCCGAAGCATGCATCTAGCGAAACACAATAGACATTCAAACCACTACACAGAAGAATTTTTAGGTGGTTTAGTCCGCAGACCTACGTCCACCCCACACTCTACCCCAGTGTGGATTCCTGCTGACTCACAGCTTGAACGGCTGGGCAACACAGCTTGCCTACATCAGCTGAGCCTCACAGCTTGCCATCCGCTGAGCATCACAGCTTGCTATCCCGCTGAGCATCACAGCTTGCTGTCCAAGGTAACCACCTTGCCTGCTGAGCATCACATCTTGCTCTGTTGACTCACAGCTTGAAAGAAAGGTTTAAAAGAAAAACAAGAAATGGGAAATCACAGCTACAGAAAGCTGTATACGATAAAGCACAAAGTGGCTCTCAAAGAGCTGACTGGCCTGGATTTGATCCATGGTCCAACAAAGACAAAGCTTCAGAAGACTCTCTTCTTCTTCTTCTAAACTCTTGATTTCTCTTTCTTCTTCTTCTTCTTCTTCTTTACTGCTCACTCTTTCCTTTTCGAACACTCTCCTCCTCTGCTCTACTTCTGCTCTCTCTTTTCTTTTTCGAACACTCTCCTCCTCTGCTCTCCTTCTGCTCTCTTTTTTCTTCTCTCGGATCGTGCAGGCTCTTTCTGCTTCTACTCTTTTAGGTAAGTTCCCAATTTCGATCACTTTTTTTCACGATAGCTATTCTCTGGATGGAGAGATCCCCCTTTTATAGCATCAGCAGAGAGATGGGCGTGTGTCTTCCATGAATTCCCGCCCAAGAGCCTAGACCACGTGGCAGCATTTCAGCTCATTGCTTTACACGTGTCACGATCCTGGCACATCCTCCATTCTTGGATCACATGCTCTTCTTAAATTCCTCAACCAGTAGTCCTGTCATATCAGACTTGTTATCAGTTTGAGTTAATCTGAAAGGAAAGAAAGAAAGACACACCGAGTTAGTTAAAGAGTACGTTGAACTAAGCATGTACAGACTTGATGCAAAGCATGTACAGACTTGATGGTGTGTAATGCAGTATGCATATAGGAAAGTATGCACATTGAAGAGGAATGCTCAAACATGTGAACAAAGAGTGTACAGACTTTGTATGCATGCGACAAGACGATGTACATACTTTTGTGTGCATGATACTACTTTACGTATGTATGCAACATAATGTATAGACTTTGAGTGCATGGTACAAAAGATGCATCGACTTGCTGTGCCTAGAGTTTAAGCATGAATTCATAATGTACAGACTCTGATGAAATGATGTACAGACTTAGACGCTCGAATCAACAGAGGTTGTACAGACTTGTGAAATGATACACTGACTTTGTATATGCGTGAGACAAAGCGATGCACTGACTATGTGTATGCGTGAGGCAAAGCGATGCACTGATTCAATGTGCATGAATACATACATTGCACCATCGTTGTCTATGAGGTCAGCATGAGAATGCACTGATGTTGGGTATGCACCGGCTATGCAAATGTGAAGAAATGCACCGACTATATGGCGTGTAACTACAGATAATGCACCGATGCAAACTACACTTGTTATGCATGAACTAGAATTGCACCGATGCAGAGAACAGACAATGCACCGAATATGCATGTGTTTCTACAGAGTTAATGCTAGAACACACAACTGGCTGCGTCAACGTAGTGCCCATACTGCGTCAACGCACACCCCCTTTCAGAATGGGTATCCTTCCAGAACCCATACGACTCTTTATGCACGCTTGGAAGTAAGATGCTCAATCAATCATTCATATGCAAATAAGATGCTCAATCAAGCATTCATATGCAGACACATGGTGACTCATAGTGTTTGCTATCATCAAAATCACAGGGGCACAACAATCGACCCCTTTTTGATGATGGCAACACTATGAGTCACACAGACCCAAACTATTCTCCCCATTTGACTTCATCAGAAAAGAAAATAGTTTGAGAGAGAGGAATTAAGTAGGTATGAAAAGATTGATAAAACATCTCCCCCATTAACTACATGAAAGCACATTAGAGCTCGCTATTCTCCCCCAAAGTAACATGCAAAATGAGCACTGACGAATAAAATATAAGAACTCCCCCTATCAATATGAATGTTTGACTACTCTCCCCTTAAGTGCAGATGACCCAGAACTTCCCCTGAAGTGCAGGAATGAACTCTGGTTAACCGATGAAGCAATCTGAAATCCCCCATCACAAGGAATCCAAAACAATAATGGTTGTGGCACCTCACATATGCATGGACAGAATAAAGCAGGTGGAAAGTCCACAAAACCATAACTTGTTATAGAAACAAGATGGAAGATTCCAACAGTGTGGACAAGAGTAGGGGTGAGAAACAGTCAAAGCACAGTATATCTCAAGGAGCAATCAATCAACCGATAAGAGAGAATTGTCAACAAAGTTCCTGTTGATCAAGTTGTCAGGGGTGAATCAGACCATGAGGGATTGTAAGGCATGCACCACTACAATAAGTCTTAACATGCATAGACTCTCCTATCATAGAGGGTTATGAAATGACAACTTGACCAACCTGATTTAATTATGATGTATACCAAATTTGTCAATTAAACTCAATACTGATATCTGAATTCAAGTTTTAATAAAGGTGAATCAAATAATCAGATAACACTCAGGACCAATCATCTTTGTCTTACACGCATGATCTCAATGACTCCTTTGAGAGTTACACAGATTAGTATTGAGATTAAACACTTTTACAAGAGCATGAGTTGACAGAGTTTGCAAGATATTTTCATTTGAAGCACATTATACTTTTCCTGAGCAATTTAAGTTGATCAACACCTTTTTACGGGAGGCACAACACGTCTCAGGTGAAGTGACCCAGTTACTCAGTGTGATAACTGTCATTGCCTCTCAACATTAAGACCAGAGTTAGCAATAGAAATGTCTTTTTACGCGTGGAGACACCTTGATTAGAGGCCAAACTCCCCAGTTACTCAACACGCACATGTCATTGCTCTGTCAGGTTCTTAATGATTTTTTGCTTTAATCGACTATGACACTTCATGACTTGGGTTTACTCCATTACTTTGATGGAGGACCCAGTTTCTCAGTGAGCAAAGTCATTACATTACTAACCGATTTTCCTTTTAGTCAGACACTTCAAACTTAATGTTTAAGAACAATACTCACTCTATGTATCTCAACCAAGGTAGCCTTGATTTCAAATTTTTCAGAATTCAGATGAGTGAGTCTAAGGTTTTCATGACACATGAGGTTAAAATTTACTAAAGCTTATCATTCAGATATTTTCAAGTCATTTAAATGCAAATCTGAGAATACATAAACCTTATATCAGTCTGATTCAGTGGTCATTCTTAAACCCGTATGATAGGAATTTCTACATGATTCTCAGACTGAATTGCAAGGCATGCAGCTTGTGTTCCTCAGATCAGATCAAAAATGTTGTGTGGTGGACAGCGGATCTAGAGGGGAGGGGTGAATAGATCAGCCCCACTTTTCGCAATGTGGCCCTCTATATAGCTAGTTAAAATGAATTACAGCGGAATAGAAACTAGCTTCCAAGTACGCTATGATTCACTTAGCAAGATAAGCAAGATATATAATAATTCGATCCTAAGCATGCATCTAGAACGAATCAATCACACAGGCAAACCACACTAGACAGGATTTTTAAGGTGGTTCGGACTGAATCCTCAGCCCTACGTCCACCCCTCACCAAAACCAGGTGAGGCTTCACTTGTGCAGCGCACAGAACCGCAAATCGGAAACCACCGATTGCCTTCCTACTCACCACCTGGTAGGGACGTCAACCGCAAATTAGAACACCCTCCAATTGCCTTCCTACTAACCACCGGTAGGGATGAATCACACTTTCAATGTTTAAACAATAATGAAAATGAAACAAATGTGAATGAACTAAAACAAGAGATTGAGTTATGAGTGAAAATTAATTGGCCCTTGTATGGAATGTTGATCAGCAACAAGGCTCCTCTTAGCTTCAACTCAATCTTCTTGATTCACCCTTGATTGGATGAATGTTCTTCACGGAGTACTGTTCACGTGAACAGTACCTCTTCCTTCAATTCTTCTCTTTGAATTTCTTTGAATGAATGAAGGAGATGATGAAGCTACCTTGAATCTTGATTGCTTCTTTAGCTCCTAGGAGTTTGAATGCTTGAAAGATCACCTTGGATGAGCTTGAAAGAGCTTGAATGGATGTAGAAGGTTTCCCTTGAAGAACTTGAATCAAGCCGGCTTCCTTGGATCACTTTGATAGCTTTGCTTTGATGTAATCTTCCTTGAGGTTTGCTGGCTTTGATTTGAGCTTGATTCCCCTTTGATTGGATGAAGAACGCCTTCACGAACTACTATTCACGTGAACAGTAGCTCGTCTCCAAGCTCTCTTGCAACCTCCCTTGTAGCCACCCTAGATCTCACAAGAAGCCTCTTGAAGCATTAGGGTTTCTAACCCTCTTACAAGAGTTTCATAGACCTTGAATGGTCTATGGACACCCCCTAGACCAGATCCACAATTTGTGGGGGATTAGGTGTCTTTAGGATTAAACAAATCAATGTTGAATGGCCCTTTTCGAAGTTGGAAACAAAGTCAACAATTGATGGCTCGGGGCTGGCGGTCGACCTAAGGTTCCTGGCGGTCGACCGCCACTGAAACACCTGTAAACGGGCGAACCCTGGGAAATCCGGTCGACCGCCACTGGCTGGCGGTCGATCGCCACTGAAAGACGTGTAGACTTGGGAGTCCCTGGCTGGGGCGGTCGACCGCCCCTGTGCTGGCGGTCGACCGCCAGCTGGGCAGGGCCCGGGTCAGCCCGGTTCGGTCCGTTGGTCGCACCAACTCCGTCGCTTGAGTCCGTTAGCCGCCCGTTCATGTCTGTGACATCAACCTTGATTGTCTTGAAGTTTTATTTCTGAGTCTTCAATCCAAATTTTGTTCCGGGGGCTCCTCCCCCGGAAACCCCCGCAAGGGGCGCTGCCCCCTTGACCCCCGCGACTTGACCGGGCAGGTCGATCCCCGCGACCTGACCGCGCAGGTCGATCCGCGTGCGAGGGCATAACATTCAGCGTTCACGTTCACCATTTCCACTTGATTCCTTGTCCATTCATTGGCGCACCTGTCATGAACAAAAACATCACGTATGTCAATCACATGAAGGTGAAAAATATCAATGACTAATAGTGTTTAGCCATTATCAAAACCAAGAATACATTAGAACTCATATGACCATAGAATGATGTCGAATGACCCAAATGACCATATGAACTCAAGTGACCATAGGGGCACAAAAAAAAATACAGCTGACCAGCTAATCAACAATAGAAACAAATTAGTCACACCAGCTAAGAAGTATGTGAAGGATGAGTGTAAGCTGGTGGAAGAGTCAACAACAAGAGAGAAAAGCATTAGAAGAGAGTATATCAACAAGCAGTAGCTGAGTCTGGAATACAGACAGATCAACTATTTCAGTGAAGACAGCAGAGAATTCAATTGAAACAAATTGAGAGCATTAGAAGAACCAATAAACTAGACAGGAAGATTTCAGGTGAAAGTGAACAAGATGATCTAAAAAGCTCCCTCTGTCTAGATGCATCATGTAATCAACAAAGCATGAGCAACAGTATGGTTAACCAAGAATGGTTGAACTCCCCCTGACTAAGTGCATGATATATGATGAAAGCACATCACATGATTTCAAGTTTGACATTCAATTATAATCCATGCACTTCAGATAGAAGTGAGCTACCATGAACATGATTGAGTAATTCCCATTTCAGAAAATTTCAATTTAGCACCAACAGAGCAACATGATATACAGTCATTTCAAATTCTCAATTTTCGGATGATGAAATTTAAACAGAGTGTTCAGAACTGACCTGAAGCGTAGGATCTTGGGGTTTTCATTTTGAGTGCCTTGGTTTATTCACCCCTCCTTTTTTCATTCCAAGGCACACCTGCAGCAGATTAATCATTTTGATCCTGCAGGGACCCAACCCGCCTTGGGTCCTGTATTAGCCCTAACAGTGTTCTAAATAATCTTTTAGCAACATTGTCATCAAAATTCATCAAATGACAATTAGTCATGGAATGTCCAATTCTACCACAATATCTGCATAAGACATCATGTTTTCTAGTCCTATGATGCACAGCAGCTTGAGACCTATGATTATGAGCATGAAGTTTCCTGCTATTCGCATGGATATTTTGTTTCCTATTGTCTGACAACCAACATTCAGCATACTTGTGACCTGACTTGCCACAGTTGAAACATGAAAAATTCACAGGTCTTTTGGCAGAGAATTTAAAAGATTTGTCATTAACATGGCTTCCTTGGGCATGCCAACAGTCCTTGACTGTATGGCCATGCTTCCCACACTCGAAGCACCTTAGGTGCTTGCCTCTTGAGTCATTGTATCCCCATGAAGACCCAAACCAGCACTCAACAGCTTTATGACCACAGTTGTTATAGTTATAACAGATGATGTGTTGGTTTGAAACAAGAGTGTTTCTTTTGAGGTTATGATGATGATTTGTAAGGGATTTATTATGCATCATATCATCATTCTTCATTACACTGCAGTCATCCATGTAATGACCATGCCTTCCGCAGTAGTGACATGATATCTGTGATTTCCTGGTAGCATGGTTACTCACAGATTGACTAGATGCATACGAATGAGTACATGAGGCATGTGCAGTGTGCATTGACTCATCGAATTCACCCGAGCTAGCAGATTTTAGGGCATGATCAGGAACAGTCTTCACCTTCTTCGTTTGACCCTTCTTTTTCACTTTCTGATTATTCTTAGCAATTTTTGTTTGTTTTTCATTTTTCTGTGCGTTGAACAGAAATACAGATGATGGAGGTGATTTCTATTTTTTATTTTATTTTGGGGATTGATTTGAGGTACCAGCTGTAAGGTTTCGCACAGCACCTACGGGCAACGCAGCGGATAACAAAAATTTATTTTGCCCGATCCCAGTGCTATGGAATCCTAGATCTATGTTCTAATCGGTGTTTTAATCACCCCAACCCCCTAATTACGGGTTGAGTGTTTATACCTTGCGCGGAATGACGCTGTCCGCTATGCCCGATGCAGAATACCGAGCCGCACAGCTACACGGCCTCTAGAGAAGATCCACACGGACCATTGCGCAGCGACGGTACCCCCCGGCACGGACCTTCCCCGACCCTTTCACCTTCTGGAGAGAGAGAGTAAGAGGAAGGAAGGGGGAGGAGTTAATCCTCTCCCTTAAGCCTAAATGCTTGATTAGCCTAAGGGAAGAAAAATCAAATGAGCTCACGCAGGATGCCATATATATAGAATTTTGGTCATTTCTGAAAGGGCTCAAAAGACCGAAATTATATATATATCCTATCTACTATTATACATATGTATTAAGCTCCATTTACACTCCTTTCCAAAAGGAACTAAATGGAAATAATACATACCTTTGTATAATAATAATCCGTCATCCAAGAATCCATTGTGTGTGATCCTCTAGGCCCATAGTCACTCTAGTTTAAGGCCCATTAACTTCTAATTCTCAATTAGAAGTAAATTAAACGTATTATTCGCTTCTACTAGAGCCGAATAATAGTTTAATTCATTCTGAACCTTCGATCACGTTGGGTCAAGCAAATCCGCGTGATCTTAGAGGACGTCGGATTTAAACCAGCATATCTGGTACCTGTAAGTCCACAGTTACCACATCGATATAATCCCTCACTCCTTCTATGAGTCTGGTACGATCGAGGGTATGGTTTCTGTCAAACTCCATGATCGTGCATTTGGCTATGACCTCCTTAAAGTGTATGACGTCCGTTCTAAACGAACTCACACGACCCTGGCAGGGATTTAATGGAGCGTCAATGTCATGACCAATTAACTGTCTGATATATACCCGACAGTGAGCGATCCCCTCTTGACCATTGATGATCTTCACAAGTATCCTGGAGTGGTTAATGACTCGACATCTCATGACTTATGGTTAAAGTCACTTAGTCAAGTAATTAAACCATTCTAGTCCTCGTATAAGATCCTATCAATGTCTCAGGTCAAAGGACCAACGATGCTACTGAGACAGTTGGATCTTCAGTTGACATTAGGTATAATCAACCATCTGAAGATCCAATAGCGGATCAGTTCAGTGTACATCCTCCAAGGACATACACCTACACATATGTGTTGGTGCCCCGTACCAATGACCATGAGACTGGTCAGTGACGCATCATGTGTACTAGTTTAATAGGTAATCAAAGTCCCAGAGTGATTACCCTCCAACCAGGAACAGTTTAAGGTATGCGTCCATGTAAAGTCAGTCTCATATTCGAGATCCCATCTCGAACTGACTTTACAACCACATATCCTAGGGACATCATAAAGTAATACACAATCGCATATTTACGCTCAAATACCACTTTATTAATAATGAACAAGATCGTACAACTATTGGGCCTACCCGACCCGAAACTGGCGTGTAGCACACAAACACTAATAATCTCCCACTTGAACTACAGCCAATTGCCCACAACTTTGAGGCCCATCTTATCCCGATGGCGCTCAAATACAGTCTGTGTCAAAGGCTTAGTTAGTGGATCTGCTATGTTATCTTCTGACGGTACACGCTCTACCGCCACATCTCCACGATCAACAATCTCCCGAATATGGTGGAAGCGCCTCAGAATATGCTTCGACCTTTGGTGAGATCTCGGTTCCTTCGCCTGGGCGATGAACCCATTATTGTCACAAACTAATGGGATGGGAGCTGATATCTCGGGAACTACGCCAAGTTCCAAGATGAATTTCTTCATCCTGACGGCTTCCTTAGCAGCTTCAACTGCAGTAATATATTCTGCCTCCGTCGTCGAATCTGCAGTCGTATCTTGATTGGAACTTCTCCAACTGACTGCCCCTCCATTGAACATGAATACAAACCCAGACATGGATTTGCAGTCATCTGGATTTGACTGGAAACTAGAGTCTGCGTAAGCTCTAAACTGTAGGTCCTCTCCTCCATAAAGCAGAAAAAGATCATTAGCCCTTCGCAAGTACTTAAGGATGCCCTTTACTGCCTTCCAGTGCTCTTCGCCTGGATTTACCTGATATCTACTGACAATGCTCAAAGCATTGGCAACATCAGGCCGTGTACATAGCATTGCATACATGATTGACCCTATCGCCGAAGCATAGGGTACCTTATTCATGTGTGCCACCTCCTCAGATGTTTTAGGACTCATCCCCTTGGATAGGGAAATTCCATGTCTCATGGGAATGACACCTCTCTTGGAACTTTCCATCCTAAACCTTTTAAGGATAGTGTCTATGTACATGGATTGAGATAACCCTAGCATCCTTTTAGATCTATCTCGATAGATCCTTATGCCCAGCACATAGGATGCTTCTCCCAAATCCTTCATGGAGAAGGTCTTGGATAACCAAGACTTAGTTGATGTCAACATCTTTACATCATTCCCAATGAGTAAGATGTCATCAACATAAAGGACCAAGAAGGTCACTGAGCTCCCACTGACCTTCTTGTAAACACAGGGTTCATCTTCATTCCGAATGAAGTTGAAAGATTTGACAGCCTCGTCAAATCTTAAGTTCCAGCTTCTAGATGCCTGCTTTAATCCATAAATGGACCTTTGAAGTTTGCATACTTTATTAGGATGTAGCTTGGAGGAGAATCCTTCAGACTGTACCATGTACACCTCTTCCGACAGATTTCCATTAAGAAAAGCTGTCTTCACATCCATTTGCCAGATCTCATAATCCAGGTATGCCGCAATGGCAAGGAGGATTCTGATTGACTTAACCATGGCTACCAGCGAAAAAGTCTCGTCATTGTCAATGCCTTGTCTTTGACGATATCCTTTCGCCACTAGTCTAGCCTTGTATGTGTCAACCTGTCCATCTGCACCGATTTTCCTTTTGAAAATCTATTTGCAGCCGATAGAGACCTTCCCTTCGGGTACATCAACTAAGTTCCATAATTTGTTGGTGTACATGGATTGGATCTCTGAATCCATCGCCTCTTGTCATTTCTCGGAGTCCGCACTACGGATTGCATCCTGGTACGATTGAGGATCATCATCCTCATCAATACATACCTTAGAGGACCCCTCTGAGACATGTCCAACATATCTCTCAGGTTCTCTCGGTAGTCTACCAGATCTCCGTAGTGTCAGTGTTTCACTCTGAATAGGATCAACCGATACAATCTCATCTAATGAGTTTGTGTCTATGGGTTGTAGTTCTTGGACCTCGTCCAATTCTATCTGGCTCCCACTATTTTTCTGGAGTAGATATTCTCTTTCCAGAAATACAGCTCTCTTGGCCACCAAGACCCTTTGCTCAGAAGGGTGATAGAAATAATATCCAAACGTCTCCTTTGGATATCCCACAAACCTACACTTATCGGTTCTCGACTCAAGCTTATCACTATCGTTCTTCTTTACATGGGCAGGACACCCCCAAATTTTATGTGATTAAAATTTGATTTCCTGCCCTTCCATATCTCATATGGTATAGAAGGAACTGATTTACTTGAGATCCTATTCAATAAATAAGCCGTAGTCTCTAATGCATAGCCCCAGAGAGACAAGGGTAGTCCTAACATAGACATCATGGATCGGATCATGTCTAACAATATTTTGTTTCTCCTTTCGGATACACCATTATGCTGTGGTGTATACGGTGGATTCCACTGAGAAACTATTCCACGGTCTTTAAGATAAGAAGTGAATTCATGGCTCAAGTATTCACATCCTCGAACCGATCGAAGAGCCTTAATACTTTTGCCAGTCTGTTTCTCTACTTCATTCTTATATTCCTTAAACTTCTCAAAGGCTTGTGACTTATGTCTAATTAAATACACATAGTCATATCTAGAGAAGTCATCAATAAAAGAAATGAAATAGAGATAACCCCCTTTTGCTTCTATGGACATGGGTCCACATACATCCGAATGTATGAGCTCGAGAAGGTCAACAGCCCTCTCACCATATCCTCTAAAGGGAGCCTTGGTCATTTTCCCCATGAGACACGACTCACAGATATCAAATGGCTTGTATTCGAACGAATTCAAATACCCATTTGAGTGTAAGTGATGGACTCTTTTCTCACCTACATGACCAAGTCTGCAATGCCATAGATATGTAGAATTCACTTCATCAGCATTGGAAATTTGCATAACATTAGAACGTGTATCTAATACATAAAGACCATTGACTAATGAACCATTGGCTATAACCAAACCATTATTCATTATAGAGCACCCAGTGCTATTAAAAGCTAATGTATATCCAATGTTATACAAACCAGAGATTGAAATAATATTCTTAATAATATTAGAAACATAATAACAGTCATTCAACTCCAGAATGACTCCTGAAGGTAAATTGAGGCGTACAGTCCCGACAGCTTTGGCAGAAACTAAAGCTCCATTATCCATCCTCAGTTCAATCTCATTTTTGCCCAGCCGCCTTCTATTTGCCAGCACCTGCATAGAGTTGCAGATATGAGATGCACATCTAGTATTCAATACCCATGATGTGGATTCCATATATGACAAATTAAGGTCTATGATAAAAATACCTTCATTTAGAATTGCCTTGCAATTCCTTTTCCAATGCCATGTTTCCCCGCATCGAAAACACTTGTCTTCTTTTTTATTCTTCTTGCCATTCCCTTTGTCAACCTTGGTGAGTTGCTTACCCATGGCCTTTTTCTTTCCCTTCCCTTTGTTACTTGTGGTGGATATTTGGGTGGCCTTCCTTTTACTTGTTGGCCCGGCCAACAATCATTACAGACGAGGATGGTTTATCTTTCTGCATAGTTCCTTCAGCACTCTTTAACATGTTGAGCAGCTCTCGGAGGGTTGCTTCAATCCTGTTCATGTTAAAGTTCAAGATGAAGGAAGAAAAGGAATCGGGCAATGACTGGAGTATAAGATCAATGCATAGTTCAAGATCCAACTTGAACCCCAATGCATTGAGTCTTTCAATCCACTCCATCATTTTCAGTACATGGGCATGTACTGATGAACCCTCAGACATCCGTGTCCTGAAAAGTCTTTTTGAGATATCATATCTCTCAATCCTACCCTACTCCCCGAAGAGCTGGCGTAGACTGAGAAGTATGCTTCTACAATCAATCTTTTCAAATTACCTCTGCAGCTTGGGAACCATAGAGGCCAACATGTAACATTGGGCAAGGAAGGAGTCTTTAGACCATTTGGCATAAGCTAGTAACTCGCCCTCATCGGCATCAGGAGCTGGCTCAGAATGAACCGTGTCCAACACGTACGATATCTTTTCGGCGGTAAGGACTATGCGTAGATTACGCAGCCAATCCGAGTAGTTCGGTCTAGTTAATCTATTTGCATCCAAGATGCCGCGGAGGGGGTTGGACGACGACATTGTAATCTAGATAAGAAATGAAAGATAACTTAGCATGTGTTCATATTCTAACTTAGATGTGGTTTTCTATCTTAGTTAGTCTCACTATTTTTCGATCGGACTATATAACCCTCAGTATATAGAATGGGAGATCAGTGAGATCAACCTAGTGGGTCGGAATCCCAACGAGACTGATGTATGACCTTGTGGAAAGCACAACAAACCATACACCATCTCAAGGGCAGTCAACAGGCACTTGCATCTAATGCAATATCCGATATTCGGCCCCCGAGAAATCATCCCCTTGTGGAAAGCACAACAAAGGATATTCTCGGTTAGATCTAACCATCATTACTACATAGCAATGAGTTCATGACCCGACCCATGTGGAAAGCACAACAAGGCCGAGTTCAATTCATCACCCTATTGAGGCCGAGCCTTCGAGTTTAATCCCGCCCCCAAATTCATGGACCTTGTGGAAAGCACAACAAATCCATGAAATGAAGACGTTCATTCACTCCATAAAGATGGAGGGCCACGACGACTCCTAGAGTCACGCTTACCAGATCTAAAATTTAATCGCGAGGGAATTTAATTTTATCTTGATCTCACCCTATGTGGTAATATAAATATATCCAATATATTTACCGTACCTAGTAGTTTGCACAAAATAAATGCATCTAATGCATAATAAAATGCAAGTGATCATGGACTTAATCCCTAATGTAACTAAGGCATCCGACCCGCTTCCGAAGCTGTTGGATCGTCCTCGTCGGGTGTGCTCCGCGCTTTCAAATTCTGATGCCGTAATAATTACAACTTTTACATAGCACGCAGGCCGGAAAAATATAAATTACATATCAAATAAAATTCCAGAAGCCCTCAGGGCGAGTACAACAATGGAGGAAGATAGAAGTACATTGGAATTTTAACAGAGAGAGAAAGGAGGTTCGCAGACCCCAATTAATTACATTAATCCAAGTCCATGATCACCTGCCAGCCCATTCAAATAAAATCAATCAAGGGTTATTTTCTGAAAATAATCCTTACTTTTGAATTTAAAAATGGGATGTGCAAACAAAAACAGGCCAGCTTTGTTTAATTTTAAATATCGAAGCATGATTAAATAAAATTAAACAGACAAGCAGGCCAATATAAGGTAAATAAAGTAGAGCACGTAAAGAACCATCATTTTCTACAGGGGCATGTAATTGAGATAATTAATTAAATTTAAATTTAATTATCCAATAATCAAATTTAAATTCAAAATTTAAACATGGCAATAATTTAAATTTAAATTCAAACTAATTATCCAATAATTTTGTTTGAAAATAAATTTAAAATAACGCAATTATCCTCAATTAGCAATTTTCTAAAATTCAAAATTTGAATTTAACAATTATCTAATAATTTAAATTCAAATATTTAAATTTTCTACATTTATCTTCAATAAAATTTAAAATTTGAATTTTCTAATTATCTAATAATTAAAAATTTAAAAACTTAAATTTTACTGAAGTAACTTCAATTATTACTATTTTATCTCAAGGTAAATAGTAATTATCTCACCTCGGTAAATTCAACATGATTAAATAAAATTTAACATTTGACATTTACAATCGAGATAACACAATTAATCTACTAGATAAAATCCGATTTAATTTACTGTGCATTTTCATATATATATCTAATATATATATTATTATTCCTGCACTAATATATTAAAAAGATTAAAATGTAATTTTTTATATATATTAAAAAAATCCCGCGCGGGCGTTGACCCGCGCGCCCGCGTTGCGGGCGCCCGCAACGCGGTGCGACCGCATTGCGGGCGCCGCTCGCGGCGCCCAACCCCACGGGTCAGCGCCCGCGAGCGCTGACCAGCGGGCGTCGCGTGCGCCGCCCACGCGGCGCACGTGGCGGGCGCACCGCGCCCAGGGCGCAGTGCGCCCAAACCGAGCCTGCAAATTTTTTTTTTTAAAAAAAAAATTTGCTCCAGCGATGCCCAACATCCCCTTGTGACAATAACAATTGAAGATTTAATCCCCTTTCAAATATGGTTCTATATGACGATAAAAACACCGATTAGAGGGCAAAGCTGGCTCTGATACCACTGTAAGGTTTCGCACAGCACCTACGGGCAACGCAGCGGATAACAAAAATTTATTTTGCCCGATCCCAGTGCTATGGAATCCTAGATCTATGTTCTAATCGGTGTTTTAATCACCCCAACCCCCTAATTTCGGGTTGAGTGTTTATACCTTGCGCGGAACGACGCTGTCCGCAATGCCCGATGCAGAATATCGAGCCGCACAGCTGCACGACCTCTAGAGCAGATCCACACGGGCCCTTGTGTAGCGATGGTACCCCCCAGGCACGGACCTTCCCCGACCCTTTCACCTTCTGGAGAGAGAGAGTAAGAGGAAGGAAGGGGGGAGGAGCTAATCCTCTCCCTTAAGCCTAAGTGCTTGATTAGCCTAAGGGAAGAAAAATCGAATGAGCTCACGTAGGATGCCATATATATCGAATTTTGGTCATTTCTAAAAGGGCTCCAAAATATCAAAATTATATATATATATCCTATCTACTATTATACATATGTATTAAGCTCCATTTACACTCCTTTCCAAAAGGAACTAAATGGAAATAATACATACCTTTGTATAATAATAATCCGTCACCCAAGAATCCATTGTGTGTGATCCTCTAGGCCCATAGTCCCTCTAGTTTAAGGTCCATTAACTTCTAATTCCCAATTAGAAGTAAATTAAACATATTATTCGCTTCTACAAGAGTCGAATAATAGTTTAATTCATTCTAAACCTTCGATCACGTTGGGTCAAGCAAATCCGCGTGATCTTAGAGGACACCGGGTTTAAACCAGCATATCTGGTACCTGTAAGTCCACAGTTACCGCATCGATATAATCCCTCGCTCCTTCTATGAGTCTGGTACGATCGAGGGTATGGTTTCTGTCAAACCCCATGATCGTGCCATTTGGCTATGACCTCCTTAAAGTGTATGACGTCCGTTCTAAACGAACTCATACGACCCTGGCCAGGGATTTAACGGAGCGTCAATGTCATGACCCATTAACTGTCTGATATATACCCGACAGTGAGCGATCCCCTCTTGACCATTGATGATCTTCACACGTATCCTAGAGTGGTTAATGACTCGGCAACTCATGACTTATGGTTAAAGTCACTTAGCCAAGTAATTAAACCATTCCAGTCCTCGTATAAGATCCGATCAATGTCTCAGGTCAAAGGACCAACGATGCTACTGAGACAGTTGGATCTTCAGTTGACATTAGGTATAATCAACAATCTGAAGATCCAATAGCGGATCAGTTCAGTGTACATCCTCCAAGGACATACACCTACACATATGTGTTGGTGCCCCGCACCAATGACCATGAGACTGGTCAGTGACACATCATGTGTACTGGTTTAATAGGTAATCAAAATCCCAGAGTGATTGCCCTCCAACCAGGAACAGTTTAAGGTATGCGTCCATGTAAAGTCAGTCTCATATTCGAGATCCCATCTCGAACTGACTTTACAACCACATATCCTAGGCACATCGTAAAGTAATACACAATCGCATATTTACGCTCAAATACTACTTTATTAATAATGAACAAGATCGTACAACTATTGGGCCTACCCAACCCGAAATTGGCCTGTAGCACACCAACACTAACACTAGCTAGATCAGAGCTTCACACAAAAGTTGTGTGTAGCTGGTTTCTAGTAATTTCTTTAACATCAGAACTGTAATTTATCCCCCTTCTTGAATTATCATCCTCTTCTTTCATGACAACTTTCATTTTTCCTTTATTTTTAGCGGACTCGGATGCTGAGTTTTCCAGTTCATGAATTTTATTTTCCAAAGAAACAATGTGAAGTTCATAACTGGCTATCTCCTGTTCACTGCAATTAACACATTCGCTTAGAACTTTGTTTACAGTTTTATACTTCTCAATTTCTTGTTCCAGATTTTTCAAAATTTGTGATTCTTCATCACGGACAGTTTTTCCTTTTTCTATGGTGAGAAGTTTTTCATACAAACCAGTGTTTAACCACTTTAATTTTTCAACTTCAACTTTTAGTTTAGTGTTTTCTTTGGTCAGCTTCTTAACTTCTTCATCACATTCTTCATTACTGGACATCAACTCCAGTTTCTCAATTAGTTCCTCTTCTCTTTCTTCTACTTTAATTTTCTCAGCAAGTAAATTTTTGTGATCCTCTTTAAATGAGGTAATTTATTTATTCAACCATTCATTTTCACTGTAGAGTTCTTCATTACGTTCTCGCAGAACTGAGCTTTTGTTGCAGCTTGACTCTACAGAGAAAATATGTACAGCTTCATTACTGACTTCATTCATTCTAGCCTTGAGAGTTTCATTTTCTTTTTGAACTTCAGCATTTTCAAATTTCAATTTGTCCATTACAGAATTAATCTTGTTCAGTTCTTGCATGACTTTTAGATGCTCATCTTTCTTCTTATTCAGCTGATTCTCAAGTTTTGATATCTTGTTCAAACATGTTTGATTTTCAATTTTTAAAGAACCATTTTGTTACTTAAAATTTTGAACATATATTAAACAAGTATCATAAGACTGCTTCAATATAGGACAAGCATCACATGTGAATTTGGACTTATTTTGTTCGATCTTTTTCTTCAGTCTTTTGTTCTCAGATTTCATTTTCTTAGACAACTCTAACAACTCATCATACATTTCAACCAATTCATCAAAAGAAGGTTCTTCTGATTTGAGACTCACTTGAGAAGTTGTTTCCTTATCATCATCTCCCCGTTTGGCCATCAAACACATCCGTTCTTGCTCCTGATGAATAGTAGTTATCTTGTCCATGATCTCCTTTCCAGAAACACACCTGGAAACAAAGGGAAATCTATCAGTATTGACCGCATCTCTCAAAATGTTAAGAACTGTGATATTATCACGGTTCTTTGATCTGTGTTCACTAGACCACTTGGTTTGATTGTGAGGTAACTTATATGGGCCTCTTGATACAAGAGTCCATAGATTAGGATCAATGGAATTCAGGTGCACACAGAGGCCACCTAACCAGTTACTGAAGTTAGACCCATCGTAGACGGGAGAATGATTCATGAATGCAGATCGACAAGGAATTTCGAAATAGAATGCACAGAGTTGTGAAACGCTGAATGCAAGATAGTAGAGATAATAATGCACCGAGTACAGCAGGATCCTCTGCAGATCGTTGGATCAGGATTCACAGAGACCTGCTCTGATACCAATTGTTGGGACTGGTGCGATGGATTCAGAGGGGGGTGAATGAATCTTCCCTTTTGAAATTTTCAATCAATTAAACATTACTAATTACGCCCAGTTAAAAACTGTGGAAAGGTAAAGACGTGGAAGCAATATGGGTAGGTAATTAGCACGAACTGGGTATTCTCTACGAAGGACGAGAATATGACAGACAAACAAAATTCAGAACTCTGCAGAGTAGACTGATAATAATAATACCAGACTTCACCAGACTCACACGAGACCTAAATCAAACGTGCGGTATGCAAATGGAACACTCGCTAGATTGGAAGAGCAAATCAATCGGCCGAAGCATGCATCTAGCGAAACACAATAGACAATCAAACCACTGCACAGAAGAATTTTTAAGTGGGTCAGTCCGCAGACCTACGTCCACCCCACACTCTACCCGAGTGTGGATTCCTGCTGACTCACAGCTTGAACGGCTGGGCAACACAGCTTGCCTACATCAGCTAGGCCTCACAGCTTGCCATCCGCTGAGCATCACAGCTTGCTATCCCGCTGAGCATCACAGCTTGCTGTCCAAGGTAACCACCTTACCTGCTGAGCATCACAGCTTGCTCTGCTGACTCACAGCTTGAAAGGAAGGTTTAAAAGAAAAACAAGAAATGGGAAATCACAGCGACAGAAAGCTGTATACGATAAAGCACAAAGTGGCTCTCAAAGAGCTGACTGGCCTGGATTTGATCCACGGTCCAGCAGAGACAAAGCTTCAGAAGACTGTCTTCTTCTTCTTCTAAACTCTTGATTTCTCTTTCTTCTTCTTCTTCTTCTTTACTGCTCACTCTTTCTTTTTTGAACACTCTCCTCCTCTGCTCTCCTTCTACTCTCTCTTTTCTTCTCTCGGATCGTGCAGGCTCTCTCTACTTCTACTATTTTAGGTAAGTTCCCAATTTCAATCACTTTTTTTAACGATAGCTATTCTCTGGATGGAGAGATCCCCCTTTTATAGCATCAGCAGATAGATGGGCGTGTGTCTTCCACGAATTCCCGCCCTAGAGCCTAGACCACGTGGCAACATTTCAGCTCACTGCTTTACACGTGTCACGATCCTAGCACATCCTTCATTCTTGGATCACGTGCTCTTCTTAAGTTCCTCGACCAGCAGTCCTGTCAGATCAGACTTGTTATCAGTTTGAGTTAATCTGAAAGGAAAGAAAGAAAGACGCACCGAGTTAGTTCAAGAGTACGTTGAACTAAGCATGTACAGACTTGATGCAAAGCATGTACAGACTTGATGGTGTGTAATGCAATATGCATATAGGAAAGTATGCACATTGAAGAGGAATGCTCAGACATGCCAACAAAGAGTGTACAGACTTTGTATGCATGCGACAAGACGATGTACATACTTTTGTGTGCATGATACTACTTTACGTATGTATGCAACATAATGTATAGACTTTGAGTGCATGGTACAAAAGATGCATCGACTTGCTGTGCCTAGAGTTTAAGTATGAATTCATAATGTACAGACTCTGATGAAATGATGTACAGACTTAGACGCTCGAATCAACAGAGGTTGTACAGACTTGTGAAATGATGCACTGACTTTGTGTATTTTGTGTATGCGTGAGACAAAGCGATGCACTGACTATGTGTATGCGTGAGGCAAAGTGATGCACTGATTCAATGTGCATGAATACATACATTGCACCATCGTTGTCTATGAGGTCAGCATGAGAATGCACTGATGTTGGGTATGCACCGGCTATGCAAATGTGAAGAAATGCACCGACTATATGGCGTGCAACTACAGATAATGCACCGATGCAAACTACACTTGTTATGCACGAACTAGAATTGCACCGATGTAGAGAACAGACAATGCACCGAATATGCATGTGTTTCTACATAGTTAATGCTAGAACACACAACTGGCTGCGTCAACGCAGTGCCCATACTGCGTCAACGCACACCCCCTGTCAGAATGGGTATCCTTCTAGAAGTACTAGACTGAGTCGACGCAGCCACTACAGTGCGTCGACGCACTCTATATACCAGAACCCATATGACTCTTTATGCACACATGGAAGTAAGATGCTCAATCAATCATTCATATGCAAATAAGATGCTCAATCAAGTATTCATATGCAGACACATGGTGACTCATAGTATTTGCTATCATCAAAACCACAGGGGCGCAACAAATAAAACACATCACATACATGTACACATTGGGGAAGGATTATCTAAAGTAGGAGGCATATGTCACTATTACAATTCTGAATATGCATGCAGAAGAGTGGGCAGCTCTGAGAAGTGCACCGGAAAGCATACAAGCATCATACACGTTTATGTGGCTCTCTATTATATAGTATAATACCAAATTCCTAAAAGGACTTAGGGGTGAATGGAACAAAGCTAAGGAACATAACAGATACAGCAAATATGTACACATGTATACCACCCGTGGGTGCGCAGACAGTGGAGAAATATATTGGGGATTATGCCCATGCCAAGAAATCGGAGGCCAATGCCTCAAGCTGCATTCCTTCTCAAACATAACCAGATTACATTTGGGAGAAAACAGAGAGAAAGAATAGAATGAACAAGATATACCCACCCTCTTACAATCTCTCCCACACTCTCGTCTCTTTTTTTTTCTAGGACTTCTAGATTTCAAAAGAAATAGAGACAGCACATCTGGTATCTAACCTTCAGTAGCCAACCGGAGAACTTGTTCTTCACCGCAGGGGGGTTCTTATAGGGGATTCGGATCCCAATTCGTAGAGGGCTCCCCCCATCTTCTTCCGGATTCGGGGACGCCGCTGCTACTTGCTGCCACCGGTGCTCTTCCCATTGTTTCTTTTGCCGTGGCTGTAATATCCCGGACCTTTCGGATCCTTCTTCGTGGGTCCCGGATCTGGTTCTCGGAGCGTCCAGCTCCGTTGTGTCCGAAATTTCGTTTCGGACATCTTTCGTGTTCGGATCGGCACGATCCGGAGTCGTTTCGGAGGCCCGGAGGCGTTCCGCGGCTTTTCCGCGTGTGTTTTTCGATTCCCGGTGTGTGTTTCGGCTTTTTCTTCGGAAGCTCGCTGCGGGCGAACCGGGCGGTTCCCCCAGGCACGAGTGGTACCGTTGCGATCGGTGCGTTCCGAGGATTCCGGAAATGTATTTTTCTATTTTCCAGTATTTTTTCGAAAATTCGGATTTTCTATAAAGCCCTAATTCTTTTTCTTTTCTCCTTTCTCTTTCTTCTTCTTCCTCTTCCTCCGTTTCTTCCCACCGTGACACCCTCCTCTCTCCCTCTCTCCCGTTCGGGCGCGACGGACCCCTCCCCGGCTGTTGATGGCGGCAGGGCGATGGCGCGGATGCGTGGGCGACGGCGAGACGATCGTGCGGGCGTGCGGCGTGCGTGGGAAGCGTGGGGAGTTCGTGAAGCTTAAAGCGTTCTTCGCGATTCGTGGGTGATTCGGCGGAGCATTCGCTCCATTGAGGTAGGGTGACGTTCCTTAGCCTCATGCCAATCTTTTCCGTGATTTATAGGCCGCGGGGAGGCCGAGAGGGGATCATTTGAGCGTTTTTGGGTTTTTCCATGATTTGGGGAGAGCTCGCCCGATCTATGGATTTGATGCATGATTTCATGTTTTGATGGCCTAGAATCATGCTAGGGGTCCCCAGGGGTCTTCCCCTTTGTTTTCCCCCTCTCCTATGGAGGCATGGGGGCGTGGTTAGAATTTTTGGGTGTTTCTACCGTTTTCGGCCGCGGACTGAGAACGCGCTATACTCCAGTAGCGCGTTCTTGGAGGTCGCGCTGCCCCGACCGAGCGCGTTCATCGGAGAAGATGAACAGGAGGCGGTTCCTGTCGTGCTACGGGGTCCTGGCGCGATCAGCCTTGTCGCGCTAGGCATCCCTAGCGCGACATGCCTTGTCGCGCTAGGAGGCCCTAGCGCGATGTCCCTTGTCGCGCTAGGGGGCCCTAGCGCGTTCTTCCGTGTCGCGCTAGGTGTCCCTAGCGCGATCTGGCTGTTGTTGGGTGTTCCCCTTGGGCCGTGTGTGCGTCCCGGGCACCCCGTGGAGTTCCGTGACCGTGTCTTTGGTGTCCGGAAGTTCCGTTTGCCTTGGTCATGCGTTTGGCCGTGGGCGGTGAGTCCGTTTCTTTCCCGACCGTGGTCACCGTGCGACGGTGATGGTACGTGGGACAGCCCCCGTACTTCGTCAAGTTCGGACGTCGTTTTTCCGTTGACTTGAGAGTCTACTCCTTTGTGACCCTCCACTAGTCGTAGCCTGCTAGTACGCGTGTGCTAGTTGCACCAGGGAGTGGTGTACGGGCTCACCCTGAGGACGGTTTTAAACTGGTTACCGTCGGGCCCCTCGTCACATCAGAGTCCAGTGCCAGGGGAAAACCGGTCAGAGGGCCAGACCTAGGACGCGTGGTCTGTGTGTGCACACATGGTTGGGGACTGTGGACGCACGTCGACGGGCGTGACCCCAGCTAGTCACTTGTTGTGAGTTACTTGTACGGTGTCTGCGCCTCGGGTAGGACCTACCACGTCAGGCGGTTCACCTGCGGTGCAGTGTAAGACGTCAGGGGACGCTACCGGCTGTGCTTCTAGTGGGTGGTACTCCTGTCGAGTACGGAGTGTCAGACTGTCAGTCGTGTGTTTCCGACCTTCGGGTTTTACGATTCGACCGTTGGTTTCGGTCTTCTCGTACCGTGGCACGTGTGTCGGTTTGCGTGCCGTAGGGTCTAGTTCTGTAGAGTGCAGGGCTTTCCTTTCCGAGGTACTTTCCTACCGCTAGAGTAGTGGTTTCTCGTTTTACGAGGTAGGGTTCGAGTGATCCCTACTGAGTCTTGTTCCGAGACTCATTCCCTGCGTGTTTTCACCGTGTTTCAGGTGAGACGCCACCTTCGGGGAGCGCGTCAGGAGCGCAGCGTGGTGCAGGTGCCCAGAGGTAGTGCCAGAGGTCAGAGCCGGGGTATGCCCCGTGTAGCTGTACTTTTCTTTCTTGTCACTGTACTAGTCGTGGACTGTTCTTGCTGTTGTTGTTATTTTATTGTGGACCATGTAAAATGTTAATTTATTTCCTGCTTAACTTTTTAACTGTTTAATTTCTGTAATTATTTGTGATACTTGTGTAGTCTCCACACCATCCTTTTAACCCTTCCGAGTCTTCGGGCTCGTGGGTGGCGGTGCGAGTCTCGGGTTATCGGGCCTTCCCGGTAATCAGATTCTCGGGTCGTTACAGCTGGTATCAGAGCGCGGTTGTGGAATTACATGAGAATCATAGGTAATTGTAGTGGTCCACTAGTCCACAGCGATGATGTACAGGTGACGTAGGCATTGGGCACCGTGTGTTTATTTTGACCTTGCCGTTTTCGTGTTTTCTGTCTTTTACTTCAGGAGCGAGTATGGCGCCGAGGAGGAGTTCTCGCTCTCAGCAGGGGCAGTCGGCTGGAGGTCAGGAGATCCAGCAGGGGGTCCAGAGGGACTAGGAGGAGCATAGCAGAGTTCCGGGAGCTACCGAGGCCGCGGATGCTGCGAGAGCTCCGGGGGCCGAGGATTTCTTCCGTGGCATGTACCATCTCATGTCTCAGCAGTTTGGCGGAGAGGCTGCTGAGGGCTTGTCAGCCAGGGGTGGGCCAGGCCGAGCGGTGAGGGACTTTATGCAGTTCCATCCGCCTTACTTTAGCGGCCAGGCAGACCCCGATGCGGCTCGTGATTGGCTCGATGAGATGGAGCGGGTGTTCAGTTCCGCGAAGAGTGCTGCCGAGGACAGAGTGGTGTTGGCCTACAACCAGTTGCAGGGTACGGCTCGGAGGTGGTGGTCTTCCGAGTGGAAGACGTCCTTTCAGCTTCGTCCACTTGAGCAGATCGAGTGGGATGACTTTGTCAGTGCTTTCGAGCGTACGTATTGTCCAGATGTTGTTGCCACGCAGCGGATGCGGGAGTTTCTGGAGCTGGTGCAGGGTGACATGTCCGTGTTGCAGTACAGGGCCCGATTTGTCGAGCTGGGTCGGTATGCACCTCACATCATGGAGCATGAGAGGGTGAGGACCGCGCAGTTTGTGCAGGGCTTGAGGCTGGAGCTGAGACACCATTTGATCGCGAATGGGGCCACTGATCTAGAGACGGCGTCTCGTGTTGCGATTTCCTTGGAGATGGATATGCAGAGGACTCGAGGACCGATCAGCCAGGGGCAGTCTTTGTCAGGTCGCAGCCAGCAGTCGGCTACCCAGCAGCAAGGTTTCTTCCAGCATGCGTCGGGTGGTTTAGGAGTACCGGCATCGGCAGCTTCGGTGACAGGATCGGCGTCCTTCGGCTCGAAGGTCAAGAAGTTCCTCTCGAAGAATTTCCGGAAGAAGAAGTCCAAGGATCAGGGGCAGGCTTCATCGGGCAGTGTACAGTAGCCGATTCCTTTTCAGCGTCAGGGATCAGTGGGTGGATCGCGAGGACCTTGTCCACGGTGTGGTGGTACCCACCCAGGCAGGCAGTGCACGGCGCCGATTATCTATTTTCGGTGTGACCAGCCAGGGCATATGGCGCGCAACTGTCCTCAGAGGCCGCCGCAGCAGCAGTTTCCTCAGCAGCAGCAGGTTCCCCAGCAGCAGAGGCAGCAGCAGCAGCAGCAGGGACAGTATCCGCCGCTACCCAGGTCAGCTAGCGTGGGAGGCAGGCAGAGGGCTCGGGGCCAGATCACGCACATGACCAGGGCAGAGGCAGTGGCGTCGCAGCTCGTGGAAGGTACCGTTCAGATTTTGAGTTGTGCGGCTCGGGTTTTGTTCGATTCTGGCGCGTCTCATTCGTTTATTTCGGAGGATTTCGCGTCGAGCGTCGAGGAGCCGGTGACCCAGTTGTCCTGTGATTTGGCAGTGGAGTTGCCTTCGGGTGACTTTATGGTCACTCCGTATTGCTTCGACCAGGTTCCGGTGTGGATCGATGGGCGGAGTATGCCAGGCAGGTTGTATGCGTTGCAGCTTCGGGATTATGATGTGATTCTAGGCATGGATTGGCTCGAGACTCATGGAGCGGTGCTGGATTATGGAATGAAGAGGGTCTACTTCCAGCATCCGAGCAAGAGGACCTTCTATTTCCAAGGTATCCGTTCCGCCTCTTCTCGATTCCTTATCTCTGCTATTCGAGCCCGTCGATTGCTTGATTCCGGTTGTCAGGGTTTTCTCGCGTCAGTGGTTGTGTCTGACCGGATGGAGCCGAATGTCGAGGACATTGCTGTGGTGTGCGAGTTTCCCGACGTTTTTCCTGAGGAGTTGCCTGAATTACCTCCCCAGCGGGAGATCGATTTCGTGATCGAGGTTGTGCCTGGTACGGGACCTTTGGCGAAGGCTCCCTACCGGATGGCCCCCGCTGAGTTGAGAGAGTTGAGGGCGCAGTTGCAGGAACTGTTGGCCAAGGGGTACATTCGTCCTAGTTTTTCCCCTTGGGGTGCGCCCGTGTTGTTTATGAAGAAGAAGGACGGTAGTCTGCGGTTGTGCATTGACTATCGGCAGCTGAATGATGTGACCATTAAGAACAAGTATCCGCTACCGTGGATTGATGACTTGTTCGACCAGCTGCAGTCTGCGCGAGTGTTCTCGCGGATTGATTTGCGGTCCGGTTACTATCAGCTGAGAATTCGCGAGTCCGATGTGGAGAAGACTGCATTCAGTACGAGGTACGGGCATTATGAGTTCTTGGTGATGCCGTTCGGGCTCACCAATGCCCCAGCAGCCTTCATGGACTTGATGCAGAGGGTGTTTCATCCGTATTTGGACCAGTTCGTGGTCATCTTCGTGGACGACATCCTTGTTTATTCGCAGTCTGCTGAGGAGCATGCGTACCATTTGAGTGTGGTGCTGCAGACGTTGCGAGATCACCAGTTGTATGCGAAGCTCAGCAAGTGCGAGTTTTGGCTCAGCGAGGTGCACTTTCTGGGGCACGTAATTTCTGGTGATGGCATTTCCGTGGATCCCGCCAAGGTCGAGGCTGTGATGCAGTGGCCGAGGCCGAGGTCGGTGATGGAGATCCAGAGTTTCTTGGGGCTTGCGGGTTATTATCGCCGGTTTATCCAGGATTTTTCTCGCATTGCGACCCCGATGACGAGGCTCACGCGGAAGGATGTGCCTTTCGTTTGGTCCGAGGAGTGTGAGCAGAGCTTCAGCGAACTGAAGAGATTGCTCACCTCGACTCCGGTGTTGGTTTTACCTTCTGGATCGGGAGGTTTTGTGGTGTGTACAGATGCTTCCGGCGTCAGATTGGGTGCTGTTCTGATGCAGCATGGTAGAGTGGTGGCTTATGCATCTCGGCAGCTAAAGCCCCATGAGGAGAACTACCCTACCCATGACCTTGAGTTGGCGGCGGTGATCTTCGCGCTGAAGATCTGGAGGCACTATCTGTACGGCGAGAAGTTCGAGGTGTTCACTGACCATCAGAGTTTGAGGTACGTGTTCTCGCAGAAGGACCTGAACCTCAGGCAAAGGTGTTGGATGGAGTTCATGAAGGATTATGACTTCACCCTGTCTTATCAGCCGGGCAGGATGAATGTCGTTGCCGATGCCTTGAGTCGGAAGGTTGCGGTCAGTACCTTGATGCTGAGGAAGTGGAGGCTCTGGGAACAAGTGCCCGAAGTTTCTTTCAGGCTCAAGATTCCCCAGGAGCCAGGGTTGGCAGTGCTTGCGAGTCTGACTGTCACTCCTGCTATCCGTCGTCAGGTGACAGAGGCTCAGCATGCGGACCCTGAGTTGCCCCGGATTCTGGTTTTGGCTGACGTGGAACTTGGCGAGGACGGCGCTGCGAGGTTTTGTGGCAGGCTGTACGTCCCAGCGGAGGAGCAGGTTCGTCGTGCGGTGTTACGCGAGGCTCATGGGAGCAGGTACACTGTGCACCCGGGTGCGACGACGATGTATCGGAACTTGCGGAGGCAGTTCTGGTGGCCTGGCATGAAGAGAGATGTCGCAGAGTTTGTGGCCAGGTGCCTGATCTGTCAACAGGTGAAGGCAGAGCATCAGCGACCAGGCGGTACTCTCCAGCCCTTGGATGTTCCTGCTTGGAAATGGGACCATGTGACAACGGATTTTGTGGTGGGGTTGCCGAGGACCCCGAGTGGGCAGGACAGTATTTGGTTGCTGGTGGATCGGCTGACGAAGGTGACGCGGTTATTACCGGTCAAGGTCAGCTGGAGCGTGTCCAGGTTGGCTCGGTTGTATGTGGAGCGAATCGTGCCGTTGCATGGGGTTCCCATTTCGATCGTATCGGATCGGGATCCGCGCTTCACTTCTGGATTCTGGAGGAGTTTCCAGCGAGCTCTTGGCACGGAGTTGGCATTTAGCTCGGCGTATCATCCGCAGTCAGATGGTCAGTCTGAGAGGACCATTCAGACTTTAGAGGACATGCTGAGATCCTGCTGCCTGGAGTGGCAGGGGAGTTGGATTCATCACCTACCGTTGGTGGAGTTTGCCTATAACAACAGCTATCATTCGAGCATCGGCATGGCTCCTTATGAGGCGTTATATGGGCGTCCTTGTCGGACTCCACTTGATTGGTTTGAGGTGGGTGAGCGTGTTTTGACGGGACCGGAATTGGTGCAGCAATGCATGGATGTTGTGCACCTGGTTCGTCAAAACATGTTGGCGGCCCAGAGTCGGCAGAAGAGCTATGCTGACCGTAGGAGGCAGCCCCTCGAGTTCGCCGTGGGCGATCATGTGTTCTCGAGAGTTTCTCCGATGAAGGGGGTGATGCGTTTTGGACGGCGTGGGAAGCTGAGTCCCCGCTATATTGGTCCTTTCGCGATTGTGGAGCGCATCGGTGAGGTTGCTTACCGGTTGCAGTTACCCTCTGAGTTGGCGTCGGTGCATGACGTGTTCCACGTTTCGATGTTGCGGAAGTATATGCCCGATGACTCTCATGTGCTCGAATTTTCCGTTTGGCCTGAGGTGACTCCAGATCTTTCTCTCCTAGAGTTTCCGATCCGCGTGGAGGATAGGCGAGAGCAGCGCCTGCGGAACAAGGTTATTCCCTTGGTAAAGGTCGTGTGGCAACGACACTCTGGTGGTGAGGCTTCGTGGGACGTGAGGATGAGATGCGTCAGCAGTTCCCGTATCTGTTTGAGTGAGTCTTCCTCTTCTTTCCCCTTTGGTTGTTCTCAATTTCGAGGATGAAATTCCTTAAGGGGGGAGGGCTGTAATATCCCGGACCTTTCGGATCCTTCTTCGTGGGTCCCGGATCTGGTTCTCGGAGCGTCCAGCTCCGTTGTGTCCGAAATTTTATTTCGGACATCTTTCGTGTTCGGATCGGCGCGATCTGGAGTCGTTTCGGAGGCCCGGAGGCGTTCCGCGGCTTTTCCGCGTGTGTTTTTCGATTCCCGGTGTGTGTTTCGGCTTTTTCTTCGGAAGCTCGCTGCGGGCGAACCGGGCGGTTCCCCCAGGCACGAGTGGTACCGTTGCGATCGGTGCGTTCCGAGGATTCCGGAAATGTATTTTTCTATTTTCCGGTATTTTTCCAAAAATTCAGATTTTCTATAAAGCCCTAATTCTTTTTCTTTTTCTTTTCTCCTTTCTCTTTCTTCTTCTTCCTCTTCCTCCGTTTCTTCCCACCGTGACACCCTCCTCTCTCCCACTCTCCCGTTCGGGCGAGGCGGACCCTTCCCCGGCTGTTGACGGGGGCAGGGCGACGGCGCGGACGCGTGGGCGACGGCGAGACGATCGTGCGGGCGTGCGGCGTGCGTGGGAAGCGTGGGGAGTTCGTGAAGCTTAAAGCGTTCTTCGCGATTCGTGGGTGATTCGGCGGAGCATTCGCTCCATTGAGGTAGGGTGACGTTCCTTAGCCTCATGCCGATCTTTTCCGCGATTTATAGGCCGCGGGGAGGCCGAGAGGGGATCGTTTGAGCGTTTTTGGGTTTTTTCATGATTTGGGGAGAGCTCGCCCGATCTATGGATTTGATGCATGATTTTGTGTTTTAATGGCCTAGAATCATGCTAGGGGTCCCCAGGGGTCTTCCCCTTTGTTTTCCCCCTCTCCTATGGAGGCATGGGGGCGTGGTTAGAATTTTTGGGCGTTTCTACCGTTTTCGGCCGCGGACTGAGAACGCGCTATACTCCAGTAGCGCGTTCTTGGAGGTCGCGCTGCCCCGACCGAGCGCGTTCATCGGAGAAGATGAACAGAGGCGGTTCCTGTCGCGCTAGGGGTCCTGGCGCGATCAGCCTTGTCGCGCTAGGCATCCCTAGCGCGACATGCCTTGTCGCGCTAGGAGGCCCTAGCGCGATGTCCCTTGTCGCGCTAGGGGGCCCTAGCGCGTTCTTCCGTGTCACGCTAGGTGTCCCTAGCGCGATCTGGTTATTGTTGGGTGTTCCCCTTGGGCCGTGTGTGCGTCCCGGGCACCCCGTGGAGTTCTGTGACCGTGTCTTTGGTGTCCGGAAGTTCCGTTTGCCTTGGTCATGCGTTTGGCCGTGGGCGGTGAGTGCGTTTCTTTCCCGACCGTGGTCACCGTGCGACGGTGATGGTACGTGGGACAGCCCCCGTACTTCGTCAGGTTCGAACGTCGTTTTTCCGTTGACTTGAGAGTCTACTCCTTTGTGACCCTCCACTAGTCGTAGCCTGCTAGTACGCGTGTGCTAGTTGCACCAGGGAGTGGTGTACGGGCTCACCCTGAGGACGGTTTTAGACTGGTTACCGTCGGGCCCCTCGTCACATCAGAATCCAGTGCCAGGGAAAAACCGGTCAGAGGGCCAGACCTAGGATGTGTGGTCTGTGTGTGCATACGTGATTGGGGACTGTGGACGCACGTCGACGGGCGTGACCCCAGCTAGTCACTTGTTGTGAGTTACTTGTACAGTGTCTGCGCCTCGGGTAGGACCTACCACGTCAGGCGGTTCACCTGCGGTGCAGTGTAAGACGTCAGGGGACGCTACCAGCTGTGCTTCTAGTGGGTGGTACTCCTGTCGAGTACGGAGTGTCAGACTGTCAGTCGTGTGTTTCCGACCTTCGGGTTTTACGATTCGACCGTTGGTTTCGGTCTTCTCGTACCGTGGCACGTGTGTCAGTTTGCGTGCCGTAGGGTCTAGTTCTGTAGAGTGCAGGGCTTTCCTTTCTGAGATACTTTCCTACCGCTAGAGTAGTGGTTTCTCGTTTTACGAGGTAGGGTTCGAGTGATCCCTACTGAGTCTTGTTCCGAGACTCATTCCCTGCATGTTTTCACCGTGTTTCAGGTGAGACGCCACCTTCGGGGAGCGCGTCAGGAGCGCAGCGTGGTGCGGGTGCCCAGAGATAGTGCCAGAGGTCAGAGCCGGGGTATGCCCCGTGTAGCTGTACTTTTCTTTCTTGTCACTGTACTAGTCGTGGACTGTTCTTGCTGTTGTTGTTATTTTATTGTGGACCATGTAAAATGTTAATTTATTTCCTGCTTAACTTTTTAACTGTTTAATTTCTGTAATTATTTGTGATACTTGTGTAGTCTCCACACCATCCTTTTAACCCTTCCGAGTCTTCGGGCTCGTGGGTGGCGGTGCGAGTCTCGGGTTATCGGGCCTTCCTAGTAATCGGATTCTCGGGTCGTTACAGCGGCCCTCCTTGCTTGCCATTGGCTCGCTGCAGCCGGCTTCGCAGGGAACGAAGGGAGACAGTTTTCCGTTTGTGGGAGGGGCCGTGCGTCCTCCTCGATCGTTGACGAGCGGGCACCGTGCCGGAAGAAGCTGCGCGCCGATGCCCTTGGGGAAGGTGACTCTCGAAGCTGTTGGGTCTGCTGGATGTTGATGTCGCCCGCCGGTTCTTGCCCTGACCTGGCGGTCAAGGGCGTGAGCCTCTGCCGTTCTTCCATAGGACAACGAGGTAGGGTGAGAAGGTCTCGCACGTAGTTTCCTTCCGTGGGGAGAAAAGAAGCTTTGAGAAAAATAAAGAAAGAAGGGAGTTACTCACGTGGGGCTTCTTTTGTTGTACTATTATATTTCTTTTTTTTTGAAAGGCCCTTCTTCTTTCTTTTCTCCTTTTTCTTTTGGATTATGATACTTGGGCCTCCTCCATACAATTGGGCCATTTGTATGGTTTGGCCCATTTGTATGTGGACCTACCCCTCCTCGATTCTCCTTCCATTTTTTTTAGTGTCCACACCCGATCACTCAGTTTGCGGGATTGTCCACGTTCAACACAGCTACCCGAGCAGAACCGGGGGGCACCCTGACTACAAGCTACGCCATGTGGCACTCAGCAACGAGGCCGGGGTCTACCCCCGAGTCACCTCCCTCCATCCCTCTGAAGTCAAGATAAGTGCCATATGGGCAAACCACAAGCCTCAGGAGCTCACAGCAGCCTTATACGGCCCACACACGCGTGTCGAGAATTTCCCCGAGCACCTGGTGGCCGCGTATGCTCTAGACACTCTACAACGAGTCCGAGCCCAACTCGGGACTCCCAGCAACCCATCGCATCATGCACCACCATCGTGCACCCTCGCACGCGGATCGACCTACGCGGTCAGGTCGCGCTGATCGACCTGAGCGATCAGGTCGCGGGGGTCAAGGGGGCAACGCCCCTTGCCAGGGTTTCCGAGGGCTCCGCCCCCGGAAGAAAATTTCTATTTATGACGGGTCAAACCCTCAGTCAAACCCCAGTCAAACCTCAGTCAAACTCGCGGTAAACCCTTGGTCAAACCCGCGTAACCCCTCCAGGGAGGGGTTTAGGCGGACCATCCCAGCCCCTTGGGCTGGTCCGCCTGAACCCCCATTAAACCAAAAAAATGTTTTTTTTAATTAAAAAAGTGCCCATCCAGTCCGCCCAAACCCCCCCTGGGGGAGGGTTTAGGCGGACCAGCCTGGACCCCCAGGCTGGTCCGCCTAAACCCCCTGGGGGAGGGGGTTTATGCGGACCAGCCTGTCCCCTCAGGCTGGTCTGCCTAAACCCCATCAAAACTTAAAAAAAAAGGTTTTTTAACAAAAGAAAAACCCCTCCGTGAGGGGTTTAGGCGGACCATCCCAGCCCCTTGGGCTGGTCCGCCTGAACCCCCATTAAACTAAAAAAATATTTTTTTAATTAAAAAAGTGCCCATCCAGTCTGCCCAAACCCCCCCTGGGGGAGGGTTTAGGCGGACCAGCCTGGACCCCCAGGCTGGTCCGCCTAAACCCCCTGGGGGAGGGGGTTTATGCGGACCAGCCTGTCCCCTCAGGCTGGTCTACCTAAACCCCATCAAAACTTAAAAAAAAGGTTTTTTAACAAAAGAAAAACCCCTCCGTGAGGGGTTTAGGTGGACCAGACCAGTCCCTTGGGCTAGTCCGCCTAAACCCTCCCTCCCCCACTCCGTAACACTCTCCCAGGGTTTACCCGGACCAGCTTTGCCCCCAAACCTAGTCCGCCTAAACCCCCCATGACCCTTCATCTTCCCCTATATAATCCCACCTAGGCAGCTCAAGGGATAAGAAATCGAATGAGGGATGCAAAGCAACACCCTCCGACCTAACTGTCGTGCCCTTGGACTCCCGAGGCCTTCGGCAAGGGTCGGGGACGCGAGGAGCTAAGTGCGTGCGTAGTTGGCTTGTTGCTCGGCTCGTACATGCCGAGGGTATGTCACACGTACTCCCCTCAAGCGGCGTCTAGCCATCGCACACAACTCCATGACCGTCGCGTATAAGGCGTTATGACAACAATGAACACACCCGCATCCCGGGTCTACCCGCGTATGACAACCCATGGTGGCCGCGCATAAGCCATGATGCCGCACCTACTTCCGTCACGGAACCGCGTGCCTACCGCTCGCCTCGAGCTAGCCGCCGATCGCTCAGACTGATGACTCGAGTTATCCGGACCCTGGCCTGGGAGCAATATTCCCGGGGCCAGCCTCGACTCTCTGGCATGACGACATTCGCCTTCCGAGGCCCGGACCCGACTGCTCACCTTGAGCCGCATCCAACCTCCGTCAGGCGCCAGCCCACGACCACCCCTGCCACCTAGGCAATCAGGCGTGTCTCGATCTCCTCATGGAGTGCCTCTGTAAAACACGCGGATATCCGCCATATTCCGCATTGACCCGGGGACCGAGCCACGCGTCGGAATTGTCTCGCGGCTTGCGCCCATTGTACTTCGGCCTCTTCGGCCCCTTTGTAAAGCCCATGTGGCTCTCATATAGCATGAAACCAGTTGAACACATGTATATACTCCGGCCTCAGCCTCTTCACGGTGCCCGCCTCCTTCAGTCACAACGGTGCCCCCGACACCCGACTGCCAGCAACTCCAGTCACAACGGTGCCCCCGGCACCCGACCGCCTGCAACTCCAGTCACAATGGTGCCCCCAGCACTCGACTGCCTGCAACTCCAGTCACAACGGTGCCTCCGGCACCCGCCTGCCAGTTACTCCAGTCACATTGAGGCCCGCGGCACATGACTGTTCAACAACTCCAGTCACAACGGTGTCCCCGGCATCTGACTGCCAGCTACTCCAGTCACATCGGGGCCCGCGGCGCCCACCTCCTCAGTCACAACGGTGCCCCCGGCACCCGACTGCCAGCTACTCCAGTCACATCGGGACCCGCGGCAACCGATCACTCAAGGACTCCGGTCACAACGGTGCCCCCGGCACCCGACTGCCAGCAACTCTAGTTGCAACGGTGCCCCCGGCACTCGACTGCCTGTAACTCCAGTCACAATGGTGCCCCGACACCCGACTGTCAGCAACTCCAGTCACAACGGTGCCCCCGGCACCCGACTGTCAGCAACTCTAGTCACAACAGTGCCCCTGACACCCGACTGCCAGCTACTCCAGTCACATCGGGGCTTGCGGCACCCGACCACTCAACCCCCCAGCACAATGGTGCCTACGGCACCCCTACTGCCCCGACCTTGACATTGTCTCATGTCGGGAACACATTGTGACGCCCCTCAGGCGCCATCCTGCTAAGTCATAGGTCCTCTGACGAACACTACGTACAGATACGGAACTACCCACACAATAATGTAATGACCCGGGGACCGTCATGAATGACGGAATTATCCCGTGTCTTGTAAGCAATTGTAATCGGGCTCTCATGCCCCCATATAAATACCTTTCATGGCATATAAGTCATGTAATCCAGTCAAGGAGCGGATTCCCCTCCTCGTTGGAACCAGTCTCTCTATCCCCAGTTATCCCTGTTATGTTGCTGTTGCCCTGTCGCTGTTGCACGGACTAAGCCCTCCCGACGTCGCGGCTACCAAGGTCCCTGACTCTCTCTTTGGCAGAAGAAACAAAGGTATTCGGATTCAATCCGATGTAAAATAAACACCGATTGCTTGCGACCGGTGGGGAAAGACGTCCAGTACATGAATCCCCACAATCGCATGCGCACTCGCACCTGTGGCACCCCTTCTATCCACGTGTCACCCTATCCCTCGAGCCACGTGCCGCGTCCTGGCGACGCTTCCCCAGTCAATCCTCGGTTCCATAGGTGATTGTCAAGAAATCGACTGGCACGCCCGCATTCCACCCAGCCATCCCTGTCCCAGTCTCCCAGAATGATGAACCATACGCCATACCTTCCAATGCGTTCCCATCGGTCTCTCTGCCTTCTCCTCAATACCCCCAGAATCCCCGTGTGCCCAGTCAACCTATCTCGACCTTCCGTAAAAGGCGAGTGTACACCCCCGCCGTGAGGACAAAATGACAAGTGACTCCCCGCGGTCGCAAACAGGGGTCTTGGCATCAGGGTTCTGCACCGGGTCCAACTTTCACTGGCAGCTAAAGCCCTGTGGAATATCATCCACAGGTCCTCACTTTGGTCTAAATATGCCCGGCATAGGTTCATCAAAACTCATTTTTATGACTGCACTAAGCCATTCCCTGCAGGCATGCCATATGATGCTTTTCAATAGGCGAAAAACATAATCATCAACAGCACCCGATGGATTGTTGGGAATGGGGATGGTACGGATTTTTTTGAGGGATAATTGGACTTGGAGTGGTTCTATTATACGCTCTATTCTGACCAGTGATAATAGTTGGCCGTAGGATCTTCCCTTGGCTTCGGTCAGGGAGGTTATCCTGGACCCTCACCATGCTGCATGGAATTTGCTTAGTAATGATCATCACATTCATAACCTCCATTTTAGAAGCGACGTTGATGTCTGTGTTTTGGACTGGTATCGCTAGAGGGAACTTCTCAGTTAAGTCGACTTGCGATATTCTCCGGCCTAGCGGGATTATCAGGCGTTCATGGGCTAAATTATGGCATGCTGCCATTGCTCCAAGGGTGGCAACTTTTGTCTGGAAGATCATCCACTGTATAGTGCCGGTAGACAGCAGGGTGGCTGATTGTGGGATTCCTGTGGTATCCAAATGCTGCTTTTGTAACTCCCCTGCTCAAGAGGATCTCAACCACCTTTTCATCACCGGAGACATGGCATCTAAGCTGTGGAATTGAGTCTTTCCTCTGATTAGTGTCAAGATCAGTCTTAGTGACCAGATTACTATTCACTGCTGGAATTTCCTGACAGCTACTAATCTGCAATTTGCCTTTAGCTTTATTGGGTTTTATGCTGTCATCCTCATGCTATGGGAGATCTGAAAGCACAGATGTGTTGTTAGGTTCAACAACGATGTCCCTAGTGTTGGCTGCATCAAGAGAAGAATTCTCTCTTCCATTTCATATGCTCTGGACAAGCTGAGTTTTCATGTTCCAGTGTCTACAGCACAAGCTAGTAGGGTAGCCCTTTATCATCTTTACCCCGGGTGGTTTTCAAAGCCCATCTTGGTCCTTCACAGATTGGCGGCGAACCAGTTCACTCTTCATGTCGATGGGGCCTCGAAAGGTAATCCAGGCATGTGCGGTGGAGGGGGCTGTGTTCGAGACTCAGGTGGCAATATGATGATTAGTTTTGCATTCCACTATGGCTGCGGTAGCAGTCTCCTAGCTGAAGCAAGGGCGCTGTACGATGGGCTATCCATTGCCATGCATGGAGGCCTTAATCTGGCGACTGTATTCTCAGACTGTGCTCTGCTTGTTGAAGCAATTCGGAAAGGTGTGGCTCCCAATTGGACTGTTCTACCTTGGTGGAGGAAAATATTGGATCTTCTCCAAGATAGCAAGTGTTCGGTGCAGCATGTATATAGGGAGGGCAACCAAGTAGCAGACTCTCTGGCTTCTTATGCATGTGGTATTCAAGACAATTTAGTTTTTACTCATGTGAGGGATATTCCGCGGAGGGCTAGGGGGGCGCTTAAGATGGATAAAGCTGGGTTGCCTACTCTCCGCAACTGTAATTAGTCTAGTGGGCCTCCTAGTTCTAATTTATTCATGTTTTAATTCCTTTTATGTTCGCACAGGGGTAGGTCCTGCAGCCTACTATTTTTGATCTCTTGTTTTTTTTTGGTCCTTGTTCTCATAGGGGTATGCCATGTTGTCATTGTATCCATTTTATTATATTAATAAATCTCAGGGCCGCAACTTTAGGCTGGGAGAGTGAGAACATGCTCCCTCCCTAGGGGAGGATGCACTCGACCAGTCGCTGATCCTGTCGGTCAGCTTTTGGTAAAAAAAAAATTAATAAAGTTTAGCCACTTGACCCCTTCATCGAGAATAGAGCCAAGGTAGTGTTTTACTTGCATTGGGCAAGGGGCTAAGTCGAAGAAGGGATCTAACCACTTGTTGAAATTATGTGTAAGAAGTAGGTGTAGAGAAGCATTATCTGTCATCTTCTTTAAACCCTATCTTCACTCTAGCTCACATAATCATTCATTGCCTTAGGTTGATTCATTCCTCACTTCACTCCATTAGTCTTATGCATCAATCAGCCATGCAACCATCCTCTTAAAAGACAAACAATGTGTAATAACTATCGGATCATGCACACAAGTAAAAGGAAAGATACAATAGATGGGGGGGAGGAATCACTCCGCTCTCTCTCCAACTCTTATATCTCCAAAACCCTCCCAAGGCAAGGGTGGAGGACCCATTAGACCCCTAGAGGTAACTGTAGGCGCCAGAACTCGCATCTTCGGATTGCCATGGATCGACACGGTCCTAAAGATCGTCCAACACTATAGTGCACGAATTAGAAAAAAAATTTGAAAAAAAAGGAGTGATCGTCAGGAAAGTTTACCGGATTCCCACAGGAGTATGATCACGAATGTCTTTGAAATGGGAGATGTGGGTTCTGCCTATCCTCGCTCTCGGTCGACCAAAAATGGGGAGCTCATATCTGTGAGTCGGTGATGAAGTCCAGCAGAAGGCGGCAAGGCTCGTGGCCGTTCAAAGGAGGTGGGGGGCTAGAATGAGGGCCACTTCTTGTGAAATTCCTTTCTTCCGAACAGTGAATGCCGAACTTCGTCCGCAAGCCGCTCTTAATATCTTGGAACTGTAGGGTGGAAATCCGAGGGTGGACTCTCCAAGCTCTCTCCCCCTTCAACTTACGAATTGTCTAACCCCCCTCCTAGATTGTTCAGGACGGGTTT
The DNA here is from genome assembly GCA_022559845.1 of Amorphophallus konjac. Classification (NCBI taxonomy): domain Eukaryota; kingdom Viridiplantae; phylum Streptophyta; class Magnoliopsida; order Alismatales; family Araceae; genus Amorphophallus; species Amorphophallus konjac. Next base: position 124,324,412 of record CM040121.1, read on the forward strand.
TTGTACGTCCAGGGATTTCCCTCACGAAAAATCATTCAAAAATAGACTTGAATGCGAGTAAAAGAGATTTGGATCAATCCAGAGGCGAGGATGTGCAAGACTATGCGTGCCCCGACCGCCCCGGAGTGGGAATGGCCATGGAGGATGTGCCCGGAGTGGGCGGATTCGTGCGTTGACAGGTGGTTATTAGAAGGTGGCTAGATCGATGGCCGTTTCAAGGGAGACTGGGCAGCCAAGGATGTGGCCGCCTTGGTCACCTGGGCGGCCAGTACCCTTGCCGCCTTGGGATTTGGGTGGCTGAGTGTCTAGCCACCTTGGTCACCTGGGCAGCCAAAGATGTGGCCGCCTAGGACATTGGGTGGCCAGCTCTCTGGCCTTCTTTCGGAGGTTGAGCGGCCATCGGTTTGGACGCCCAGGAAATAGATTTAATCTGATTTTTCAATGGTTTTCAGACTGGTTGAGCTTTTAGAATGGGAATAGGCACTCATTATACTATAAATACCCTTAAAATCTTCGCCTCGAGGGCTCACGCCCCTCGGACCCCTAACCTTATGGGCAAGGAGGTGCTACCCCTCTACAACCCCCCGCCAACGTACTGCGAAGTTGGATCCGCGTAAAGACAGGAAGAAACCTACCAGGACAAAGATCAGACTCTACACTTCTCCAACATTCTAATCATCCAAGAAAAAATGTCACTCTTATGATAGCTAAGTAAGGTCTGCGAGATGTCCGAAATTAGACGTCTACAGTAACCCCATCAACACGCTTGTGCTTCTTCTCGTCCTCCTTCTGTGCATGCCCCGCAGAGGAGGTAAAGTAGCTACCCATGCATCTGCTCCACACACGATGGAGCCACCGACTAATCTTTTAAGGCTCTAAACATTATAAGAACAAGAGGTGTCAAATCCATCGCTAATCTATCACAAGAGTTTAGTGACGGATATATGAACTATTAGAGACGGAGGACATCTGTTGTATTATTCTTGTTGCACAATAGCGACAAAATTTATCCGTCACAAATTCATGGTAAATTTGCGACGGATAAATTTTCGTCTCAAATCCATCTCTAAATGCTTAGCTTTGTCCATCGACGACGGATTAAATATTTTTTGCTAATTTGCCACAAATACATCTCTAAAATACTTGTGATGGAAGTCATATTTGTCTCAATTAATGACAGGTCCACGTCTGTCATTATTCCGTCGCAAGATAATTTTCTATCGGTGTTAATAGCATTTTTTTCTTGTAGTCGAAGCTGGCCCTTTCAATATTGGAGGTCCCTTGTCGATTGTTTGGATTTTACCGAGACCTCCTTTTGTAGTTGCTCCCAAGTCTCGCGCGGGAGTTGGAGGGCCCCCACAAAGGGTTGAAGTTGCAAGTCCTAGACCTCCTAGGTGAGGAAATGTACCTCCTACTCCTCTGCCATTGCCACTTGACACTAGAGGACATCCCTCTTCGCTCAACCACAATAACCCGAGCCTATGTTGTCTTGGTGATGGGAATCGACACTGAGCATGTACATTTACTTTTGCAATTATGTCCTTTTTTGTTTATATCCTTTGGAAAGTATATGCGCAATTGTACGGCTTTATAAGCCAATGGGTCATTCCCACGGATTGTGTGGGTTTCTATGTAATTTGTCAGTAGGACCATCAAGGGGGCCCTCAGCCCTCTCCCATTGGTCCATGTCACCTTGTGAGACTGGTCAACTATCCTAGGTGGACATCTAGAAGGTTGGACTAGTCATATGCCACATGGGTAGACAAGGGGGTAAGAATTTTCATGGTAGGCTACCTACCATGTCAAACTTGTCCCCCTTGCCATTCTTGGTCAATAGGTCGCCCCCCCTTGTATATTATATTTATTTTTTTGTGTTTGTGACATGCAATCCAGGCCATCCATCTCACATCCCTAGATCTAAGGGTGGAGGTTAGATTTGGTTGGAAGCATATAAAACCATGTATTTTCATGTGAAAATTAGTGAAAAATTCAGAAATTTTGTTGAATGCCAAGAAGGCTCTTGCGCCCCCTTCCTCTCTCCCCCTGGTTTCCTCTCCTCAAACCCCACATTCTAGAGTGTTTTAATCTTCTATCTCCCCCTCTCAACCTCTGATCTTCATTGGTGCCGCCGCCGCCGTTCGTGCCGCCTTCGAGCCGCCATGAATCCGTCTTCGGTTTTCTGTCCTACTGGACAGAGGTGTCTTCCCGAAATTCTTGATACCCGCCACGGCCTCTTCGTGATTTGTAATTTTTATGGTGTGTTTCTATCTTTCATCCCATCATCCACAAAAAAATTCAGGTCAAAAATCCTTTGTTAGATATTTTAGCAATTTCAGTCTTCAATCACTCCCAGATCTGTTCTGTCTCTATCTATAGTGACAGCAGCTCTGAGTTTCTCATCTACGACTTATTTTTGATTTTTTTAGGGCTATAAATTTTATTGGGAGTTATTTCCATCATCCCCTACATCCACCATTTTTCTTGATTTTTGATCCGCCCTCTATCTATTTTTCAAAATTCATGTTCTATCTCTGCTACAGTGCTTTCAGCCAAGTTCCAGATCTGACCACCTTCCAGTTCACAAATCAGAACAAATCACAGCCACCTCTAAACCTTTCATAAAAACTATGTCCATTTTTCTAGCTTGATTTCTACAACTTTACTGAAGACCACCACTTCAGATTCGAACGTTCACATATCGGTCAAAGGTAGTTCTCAGACAAGTTCTCTGCAGATCTGAGAGTCCGATCATTGTACAACAGCAACTTAAAAATTTATTAAAGCCAAGATCCGTGTAGATCCAGGTCTGATCTCTAGGCCTAGGTTGAAGTATTTGAAGAGAGCTTTCCAACGGCGCTAGTTTCGTGTCGATCCGACATAAGGGCGGATCGCAGCGTCCATTCTCGTCGGAGCGCGCGCTGAAAACCAGAAGCTGCAGATCCGTGGCCGGTTATTCCGACCGGCGCCGAACGGAGCCGCCCGGGCTCCGGCCGGCGAACCAACGTGACGCCAGCCTGGGGAGCGCTTCCCTAAGTGTCCCCACTACAGCGGTGCCATCGGGTCCCACACGGCCCCTCCAGACAGCACGTGGGCCCCACCATCACTAGTTCGGGTGCTGCCGAAGAGACGCGAGAAGCCGCTCGTCAACCCGAATTCGGTCCTCCCGGGCCCAGTTGTGTAGCCCTTTACCTCCCTACTTGGAGTGGGTGATATTTCATTGCTGTCATCATTGTGTAATATTTATCCCGGGAGTACGAGTTTCGACCGGGTCTGTCTTCCCCACGCCGAGCGCGTGGAGGTATCGCATTCGCTCCATTACTTGGCATTTTACTTACTTCATATATATTTGTTTATGCCGCTGCTAGAGAGCATGTGTAGGGATATCTAGCTCGCTTTATCTATTCATTACCGCTGCTGCGAGAGAGTGCGAGACCATCCCGTGACCCGATCCGGGCACACAAGAGAGCCGATCACCCTAGCTCATTGCCGGTTTCTCAACCGCGCACGTCCGACGCTTCCCTCGTTAAGGGACAATCACGAGCTTGTCGTGTCTGTGGTCCGTCCCGCATCAATTTGGTATCAGAGCGAGTTGAGTCTAGGGTGTCCAAAATAATAAAAAAAGAGTGTCATTTAAGTCTAAGTGTCTAAGTCAGTTTTAGGAGTTGCATTTGCTTACCATTAATAGGTATATAAAAAGGTGTTATCCGAACGTTAGGCTACGACTATCGGGAAAGCCGCACACTTGCGCGAGTGATCTTCGGATCGATTAACTCCGCCACGTACCGAGTCTTGGTGTCTTGTCCTTAGTGTGCATGCATCCCAACCTTGCATAGTCGGTCTAGTGTCTTGTCTAAATGGCCTTGCATACCCATTCCTAGGGATCCATTCCCACCTTTTCGACACCAATGGCCAACCCATGTCGACCCGTCCAAGGTGATAGGTCCGTGTCTGAGTATATCCGGGACTATGATAAGTACCGGTTGGAATATGGCTTGGGAGAGGAGAGCACCACGACCGGATTTCAGTTCCGGAGAGGTTTGCGGTTTCACTTCCAACTTGAATGTCTTGTCCGCGACGCGTTCTCGGTGGCGCAATCTTATAAGGTCGCTCTAGAGGTCGAGCCCTTTGAGTCTCATTTTTCTCGCTCTAGAGGTCGAACCCTTTGGTAAACATCTACCTCCCAACCGAGTCCCGAACCGATCGGACTACCTAACCCAATTCCTTCACCACCCGAGAGTGCTCCATTGTCACCCTCACCTTCCGATCTTAATTCGGAACCCTCTCATTTGGAGCCACCCAAGCCCCAGCCACCCGTGTTTCTAACGGGTACGCTTTTCATCGCCGAGCCGCTTCTTAGTTGGCTCAAGGATGGCTTGGTCCCACATCCCTTTCCATCCATGGACCCCATCCTATCTCTAGTGCCCGTCAACTCCTACCACACAACTTTTCGGTCTAGTCACCATGTCGATACTTTGGATGACCTTATTATGGGATTAGATTCACAATGGAAGTTGACGCATCTTTTGGCCCGAGGCTTTGACCAACCCGCTAGTCGTAGCTTCACCCATCCGGCCTTCGGGTCCATTACCTCCAAGTGCACCATGGGTTGTATCACCACGGAGGTTCTTCTACTTCTCCCGCTACCGGATGAGCCCGACTTCATGACTTTGCTTCCGAGGGAGGAGTCATATTTCCTATACACGGTCCCATCTACCATGACAGAGGAAGGTGACCACCCGCACCTTCAAGAATTTCACGATTGGGACCATGTCATGTTGGAACCCACCATAAGGGGTCATACCTTCTTTGATCCCTTTGACCCCTTCCCTAGTGGATCCCTAGACCCTTCATATTCCCTTCACTTCTTCGGGGAAGTCCAGCTTCATACCCCTTTCCTACGGGTCGGGTCCTCCATACCCACCAAACCCATACTCGATACACCCACACCCGGCTCTTCCACATCCGGATCTTCTAGCTCTCTCAAGTTCCCCAAATCCAAAGGGCCGTCCATGCATGACTGGGTCATACTTGGACATTTAGGTGTACCCCATGCCACCCATCTCCGGTTACATCAAATGCATGTATGGCACATATTCGGGTGTCCTGATCCGCCGTCATCCGTGTACGGGTCTGACTAACACTAGTTTTGTCTTGAGTCATGCATGAGTCCGTTTCTTATTTGTGTTGTTTGCATATGTGTGTTAGTGTTTGGTGAGTCTGCATGTGTCTTGTGCAAGCTCGTTGTCGTTCTCTTATGCGTAAGAGGCGAGTGGACTCATTCGATGAGTATGGGATCGGTTCCACATCTATACCCGGATCAGTCACCTATAGGGACTCAGCGGTGATTCCTAGTGAGTCTTCGAGCTTGCTCCCTTCCCTTTTGAGAGTGCCCCACCCGGAGTGTCCACCTCTAGCCCATAGAAGTTTGCGCATATCGAGTATATATGGAATGAGCAGGTGACGATCACTTGGAGTGGAGCGTACCCGCGTTACTTGGCACGGTGACGGATCCACCGGAGTACTCGAGCATCCCTACCCCTACTCGACGGGGTCAAGTTCCTCCCACCCGGGGAGAGTTGATGGGAATCGACACCGAGCATGTGCATTTACTTTTGCAATTATGTCCTTTTTTGTTTATATCCTTAGGAAAGTATATGCGCAATTGTACGACTTTATAAACCAATGCGTCATTCCCACGGATTGTGTGGGTTTCTATGTAATTTGTCAGTAGGACCATCAAGGGGGCCCTCAGCCCTCTCCCATTCGTCCATGTCACCTTGTGGGGCTGGTCAACTATCCTAGGTGGACATCTAGAAGGTTGGACTAGTCATATGCCACATGGGTAGACAAGGGGGTAAGAATTTCCATGGTAGGCTACCTACCATGTCAAACTTGTCCCCCTTGCCATTCTTGGTCAATAGGCCGCCCCCCTTGTATATTATATTTATTTTTTTTATGTTTGTGGCTTACAATCTAGGCCATCCATCTCACATCCCTAGATCTAAGGGTGGAGGTTAGATTTGGTTGGAAGCATATAAAACCATGTATTTTCATTTGAAAATTAGTGAAAAATTCAAAAATTTTGTTGAATGCCAAGAAGGCTCTTGCGCCCCCTTCCTCTCTCCCCCTGGTTTCCTCTCCTCAAACCCCCCATTCTAGAGTGTTTCAATCTTCTATCTCCCCCTCTCAACCTCTGATCTTCATTGGTGCCGCCGCCGCCGTTCGTGCCGCCTTCGAGCCGCCGCGAATCCGTCTTCGGTTTTCTGTCCTACTGGACAGAGGTGTCTTCCCGAAATTTCTGATATCAGCCACGGCCTCTTCGTGATTTTTAATTTTTATGGTGTGTTCCTATCTTTCATCCCATCATCCACAAAAAAATTCAAATCAAAAATCCTTCGTTTGATATTTTTGCAATTTCAGTCTTCAATCACTCCCAGATCTGTTATGTCTCTGTCTACAGTGATAACAGCTCTGAGTTTCCCATTTCTGACTTATTTTTGATTTTTGTTAGGGCTATAAATTTTATTGGGAGTTCTTTTCATCATCCCCTACATCCACCATTTTTCTTGATTTTTGATCCGCCCTCTATCCATTTTTTCAAAATTCATGTTCTATCTCTGCTACAGTGCTTTCAGCCAAGTTCTAGATCCGACCACCTTCCAGTTCAAAAATCAAAACAAATCACATCCACCTCCAAACCTTTCATAAAAACTATGTCTGTTTTTCTAGCTTGATTTCCTACAACTTTCCTGAAGACTACCACTTCAGATTCGGACGTTCACATATCGGTCAAAGGCAGTTCTCAGACAAGTTATCTACAGATCTGAGAGTCCGGTCACTATACAACAGCAACTCAAAAATTCATTAAAGCCAAGATCCGTGCAGATCCAGCTCTGATCTCTTGGCCTAAGTTAAAGTATTTGAAGAGAGCTTTCCAACGGCGCTAGTTTCATGTCGATCCGACATCAGGACTGATCGCAGCGTCCATTCTCGCCGGAGCGCGCGCTGAAAACCAGAAGCTGCAGATCCGTGGCCGGTTATTCCGACCGGCGCCGAACGGAGCCGCCCGGGCTCCGGCAGGGGAACCAGCGTGCCGCCAGCCCTGGGAGCGCTTCCCTAAGTGTCCCCACTACAGCGGTGCCATCGGGTCCCCCACGGCCCCTCCGGACAGCACGTGGGCCCCACCATCACTAGTTCGGGTGCTGCCGAAGAGACGCGAGAAGCCGCCCGTCAACCCGAATTCGATCCTCCTGGGCCCAGTTGTGTAGCCCTTTACCTCCCTACGTGGAGTGGGCGATATTTCATTGCTGTCATCATTGTGTAATATTTATCCCGGGAGTACGAGTTTCGGCCGGGTCTGTCTTCCCCACGCCGAGCGCGTGGAGGTATCGCATTCGCTCCCTTACTTGGCATTTTACTTACTTCATATATATTTGTTTATGCCGCTGCTAGAGAGCATGTGTAGGGATATCTAGCTCGCTTTATCTATTCATTACCGCTGCTGCGAGAGAGTGCGAGACCGTCCTGTGACCCGATCCGGGCACACGAGAGAGCCGATCACCCTAGCTCATTGCCGGTTTCTCAACCGCGCACGTCCGACGCTTCCTTCGTTAAGGGACAATCGCGAACTTGTCGTGTCCGTGATCCGTCCCGCATCACTTGGCCCGAGCCTCAACAAGATTAAGCTCATGCCCTTGCAATTATGAGTAGGTGTAAGAACACAAGATAAAGAAAATGGAAACACCGGGAGAAGTGAAGCAAAACTTACTCTCTTGATCAAGGCAGCCTCTACAACCGCTGCTCTATCCACCGTCCCGATTAGTAGGGCCTCCAATTGAGTAGAATTTGCTAGTACAAAAGAAGAAGAGACGGCCTTCAGGAACTTTGCTTGCTCCAACTCCTCTTGCTAAAAATAAGATAAGGGTTAGAAAGCGTGGGGGCAACCAAAAGAAGGGACAAACAAAAGGAAGGGCACGCATCAAGGTGGCCACGGTGGCGTGTAACTCCGCTCGCTCAGGGTGAGTCAATTGGAGAAGCCCCTGGAGCTCCCCCATGCTACCCCCACAATCCATATGCAAATAGAGAATGCAGGTCTATAGAGGATTTTGAAGGAAGCACCGTGAAGTTAATGCAAGAGGCACTGTTTTTAGCCCCATGGTATATGGTATCTGAAGAGGGGGTTTTCCTCTTTTTCAAGTAAGTCCAATAATACGGCTCGACCAAGTAGGTCAGAGGTTGACCCATTAAGGTCACCCTGCTCAATAAGAAAAACTCGGGGCCCAACAAGTGTCAGGTCCAGCACACCTCACGTGTCAAATGGGTCTCTCTGCCACATATCAAGTTGGGAGGAAAGCCCAAACCCCTCTGCCAATTTTAGGCCAGAAGGATAGCCTCGAGTGAATAGCGTAAAGTCCCTAAATGTTAATTAAGGAGATCTCGAGTCTTAACTCGATCCCAAGTCATCTCAGGAGATTTAAAGTATTAACTCCGTCTCGAGTCATCTCATGAGACTCAGAGCATTAACTAAACTCAAGCCATAGTAGGAAAAAAAATATTAACTAAAATCTCAAGAAATCTTAACTCAATCCCAAGTCATGAGTGTAACACCCCGATTAAGAAGTCCAACTACATATTGAATTCTTTTCAGCAAAGCCTAATATGTCCGTTCACTTAATTAGTTTAAGCCCATTAAGTAAGATTAACTAATAAAAATGAGTAATTTACTTATTAATACTGACTTTACGCATCAATGTCGGAATGGAGTCGACGTTACACTCTTTAGAAACATAATGTAATTATCTACGATGTTTGCGTAGGGTATTTTTACAAATAGGTCAAAAATAACAAATATAAATTAACTGGGTTACTGAAATTACTAGATATGCCACTCATTAATGCTCTGGAAGAGGGGTCAAGTAGGAGTTGGGTTGGTCACTTTGGGCAATACATTTTGTATTGAAACTTTTCAAAATTCCAAATGTGCCATTTCAGCGAATGGCCATTTGTGGCGCCAGAGAATGCGGGAAGGCACATGGGCTTGCTAGGAGTAGGGCTGTCAGTAGGCCGGGTCGGTCTGACAAGTCCACGGGTCTGACCTGATTTCGGGTCGGGTTACAATGTGGTTTTCGACCCGTGGGTTTTTAGTCGGGCCTAAAAGTCCGGCCCGACTAGATCCGCGGGTCGGACTCGGGCTTTGAGTTCGGCCCGCGGCCATGCCCGACCCGGCCCGTTCTCTTTTTTTATTCTCACTTCAAATTTTAAAAATCATTTAGTTAAAACTATATTATTTTACTTAATTAAAAATTTTAAAACTCTCTTTTTACACAAATTATGTAATTAATATCAAATTTTTTATTAATTTAGTTAGATTATAAGTTTTATAAAAGTAAATCTATTAATTTTTATTATTTTTATTATTTTATTTAAGTTGTCGGGCCGGATAGGGCCTTAGTCGGGCTTTATATTTTTTACATAATGTCGGGTCCGACCCGGCCCGGCCTGACATAAGTCGGGCTCGGGCCAGGCTCGGGCCTTAATTTTGATGAGTCGGGCCTGGGTCGGGCCGACCTTCTGCCCATTGACAGCCCTAGTTAGGAGGAGGTAGTGGACGTGGATAAAGGAAGGAGGTTTTTGATTTAAAAAAAAACTTTTAGGGTCTCTTTGTTATTCGAACTAGGACGCCGTGTTTGACCTCAGAGGGTTGAACACGGTGTCCAAGGTCAAACAAGGTGGATGTGTACGAGGGAGGGTGTGGGCCCCAGTCACTTTTCTCTCTCATCATATAGTGTATTCCTATCTTAATCGAGAAACAAAGAGGCCCTTAAGATACGTTTGATATTAGAATAAATTTTACAAAGAATAAACATAATTTATTCTAAGTTAATTTATCTCTATTCTTATTCTAATGTATATTTAATATACGAGAGGATAAGAACGATGTTAATAAAAAATAGAGATACAAATGTTAAAAAAAAAGGTCATTTTATCCTTCTTAACTCAGTTAATATTTAATATTTTTATTCATAATGATGATTAACATTAATGATGATATTATTTAATAATTTTTTTTGTTAATAATATATAGCACTAATAAGATTATTATGTAATATTTTTTATTTATAACGACGATTAACACTAATGAGACTATTGTTTAATATTTTTTAAAATAATAGTTAGCACTAATGATATGTCATTTATTTAATAATTTTTCTTTTTATTCATACTTAATACTAATAAAATTAATGTTTAATATCTTTTATTGATAATGATGATTAGCACTAATGAGACTACTAATTATATTTAATAATTTTTTGTTGTTAATAATATTTATCACTAATGAGACTACTATTCAATATACTTTTCTTCTTAATCATGATTAACACTAATGATGTTATTATTTTATTTTTTTAATTTATAATAATAATAATTAATAATGATGAGTTAATAATAATTAAAATTAATAAATGTATCAAGAGAGAAAGGGGACACGGTGAAATGAGGTTAGGATAATGAGAATAAGTCATTCCAACAAAAGGTTGGAACGAGTTATCCCCCGTTTTAACTCCATTTTTAGGGTTAATCTCAATCTTCCTGTCCCAAGATATCTCCACACTTTTTGGTCATACCAAACGGAGAACGAGGACAAAATGGAGATATCTCCGCCCTATCCCGATACCAAACGTGACCTTAGGCGGTTGCTACAGCGGTGGTGCGAGATTGAAGGTTATTGGTACCCTCACCATCGATCAATTCTCTCATTTCTCTCAACTCTCTCTCTCTCTCTCTCATTTCCCACCCAGTCTTCCTGTAACCTACGTGAGGGAGGAGACGAAGAAAAGGGGGAAAAGAAGGCAACAATATCCTTTCCCTGTGTCTATGAAGATTTAAGAGAATGAGATCTAGGTAACATTGGAATTATTTAAATCTTGTTATTAATCAAACGAACGCATTACACGTGTGGATTTATTTTGAGACATTTTTAAAATTATAATGACAATACAGTTCAAATGTACATGTAAATATAAATATAAGGCAAAGGAAAAGAAAGATATTAACAAAATAAACCAAAAAAAAATTTGTGTGCGCATCAGTGTATACCTTGACAATATTTGGATATCGTGCATTTATTTTCCCAGCGGGGATGTCCTAGAAAAACAAAGGAGAGTGAGTGGCACTCTGTAGTTGGGCCTCTTCTTATTAGTTCATACCGCTGGGTGAGGAGAGGACAGGTTCTGGGTGGAGATGGACCTGTGGATGTCCCTGTGCTGCTCCAAGACAACCACGCCCACGACAATAGCGGCCCAAGTGCAAACCCCAAAAGACGCTTCTGCCCGCAAACGAACAAGGACAACAGCCCTTGACATTTCCAAAGATCACACCTTCGAAGTTGTGCTGGTTTCACAAGAAAAAGGGAACAGAGGAAAGCGAAACCCTATTTTGAGATGAGCAAAGTACAAGAACGCTTTCGTCTCTCTCCTTTTATAAGCAAAGACTCTTGAATGATATGGATTTTGAGCATGATCTCGATGGAAGTGATCAGGATACCAAGGACGAATGCGAAAAGTCGAGAGCCATATGCAATTCAAAAATGACAAAGGGAGAAGCAGGAACTCGTGGACAAGTTGGACACGAGATGAGCTTCATCCATCGTGATCCTTATGGATTTGGGGAAGAGATTTGATGTCTGCGACGTGCAGAGACCTTGGAAGTGGAAGAGGTGGAATAGGTGGTGGACTCACAGAGTAAGAATCGGAGGAGGTCTAGGGCGAGCATGAGAGGCGTAGGATGAGCAGACGTGGGAAGCCTGGAGGAGATGGAACAAGAGGAGGAGGAGGACGTCTCACGGGGAGACGGCGAGGAGGAGAATGCAGGGCGTGCGAGTTGCTATTCGAAGTTTCGAACTGGGAAGGGGAAAGAAGAGAATTCAGGGAGAGGAGGGCGGGTTTCGAACCGGAAGGTTATGAACCGGGCAACAAAGATCTGAGCTGGCGACGAAAAAAATCATCATTTCTCTTAGGGCACCTTTGAAATCGGGGTAGGATGGCGTACACAAGCTCCTGGGCGCGAATACGCCACCCAACCCCGGGTAAGCGTCGATGAGTGTGAGAGATGTGGGTGAGGCCCACATTTCTCTCTCCCTGATTTACTTAACCTATTCTGATTTCAAAGGCGCCCTTATATTATAGTTATAGATTTAGAGAATATTTAATTAAAAATTAATTTTTATTGTTCTTAAGATAGGGAGGTCATTATTACACATGCGGGAACCGTCGAAAAGTTGAGCGGAGATTGCTATAGGAACTCGTAGGATATTTTAGAGTTGATTTGTGGAGTTCATCTTAAAGGTACACACGTGATTAACTGAGCATATATTATCTTTTATGCATATTATTATTTTAATATTATTTTGATGCTTAGAAATTTGATTAATATGTTCAAAAGATTGAATAAACTATCTAAAGATAAATTTCATGTGCTAAAGAAATCATGCATAGTTAAGATCTCATTATTTACATATTAAATTATTATATATGTGATCTGAATATTTATGATTATTTATCCAATTGGCCATCAGTCTTAGTTGATACATCCTCAATTTTCTTATTTAGTTCAATTAAAGTTATTCAGATAAAAGTTGACAAAGATAATTATATGAGATTAAGCACATGGATATCTTAAGGGGGACTGTTGGCAATCTATAACAAGCATCCTCTACGAGTTAGCTGAATGTCTAAGGACAAATAGAATGTACGGATGGAAACCAGTCTTCCCTTTCGGCCCCGAGCATATAAGTCATTTGTCTATATGTCTATCGTATGATGCCCCGATACTGATTGACCTCTTATGTTGTAGTTTACATGTATGCCTGATTTTTGGTAATAATATTGCATATGATTACTAATGACTGGACTGTAATTGACCTTAACGAGAAAAGGCACATATGAATGTGACTCTAAGGCTAATTGTAAGGCTTGCATATGTGACTGATACGATTGAATCTTGCAAGCTGACGGTAATATTGAATTGTTGAGAACATTTGCTAATATGATTAATATTTATTTTATTTCATTAATTATATTCCTTGACTTTATTTATATGATTAGAATTTGCGAAAATGTGATAAGTTTAGAATTATTATGTGTTTTGTAAAAGTTATTATGTAGTAAGTATGTGATTGGTTTTAATATCTATTGAGTCTTAAGACTCTCATGCATTGCTTAACCATTTTTTAGGAGATCAATAATTGTACAATTTTGTCTCCGACGAGGAGTAGGTCGGAGAGTGATCCTAAGGATATCTTGGATTTCGTCGCATATAGAACAAGATAGGATAAACTCTATTTGTAGGATGATGCAAATTTTTACTTTTGAATTGAGAGATGTACAATGTTGTACTTGATGTAAATTATATATGTTTATCTTTATGGAAAGTGATCGATTGTGCTTTATTGGAATTATGTATGGTTTGACTTTCAGGGCCTCACAAAATTTTCAATTCACAATGTTTATGTATGATGTGATGTCCCCAGACCAGATATAGGACATTAAGGAAGGGGGTGTAACAATGGGAGATTTTCAGCTTGATTCCGAGTCATCTCAATTTAGTTGGCCTTTGTAGGTATAGCTCGATTGGAGTTCTAGGCCAGGTGGCCACGTCCACACCCCTATGACGGAGGCGCCATGGTGAGGACACGCGCCACACTTCACGACGGAGTACACGGATCTCGCCGGCATCCCTTTGGCTCGGCGATCACTTGGCGGACGAGCAGAGTTATCTTTAGTTATTTATGCTTTAGGCCATGTTGGGCCTTGGTTTAGTCCCTGCGTGGACACTTTTATTAGTTGTGTGGACCTTTGTAGGCCAATTGGGGCCAATTAGGCTTTAGTTGGGTCTTTTTATGCTTATTAGGTAGGAGATAGGGTTATTGGGCCACTTTCTTGGTTCAAGCCTTGGCCCATTTGGCATGGCTGCCTAACCCAAGGCTTGGCCCACCTAGGGTTAGGGTTTTGGGCGTCCCCACCTCTTTCCCTCCTCTTGGAAGGTGGCAGCCGCCCCTCTCCTAGATTATAGGAAGAGGGGTGCGCCCCCCCCCTTTCCCTTCCCCATCCGATCCCCCCTCCCTCCTTTGGCCGCCCCCATCCCCCAATCCACTCCTACAATCAAGGAGTGGTGCGCACCCCCCCTTTCCCCCCTTGCCATGTTGCGCACCCCCCTTTCCCCCATGCCATGTGCGCACCCCCCTCCCCTCCCTCTTGGCTAGGGTTTCAACCCTAGCATTCCCCCTCCCCATATAAAACATCTCATGTATTTTCTTTGGAAGATTATTGAATAGAATTGAAAAGGCATTTGCTGAAGGTGGCTGCGCCCCCTCCTCTGTTCCTCCTTGCTCCTGCGACGGGAGCAAACCCGGGGTGTGACTCCCCATCCCTCGGTGCGACGCCGAGGGCCCCTTTCTCTTCTATCCCTTCTCAAGTTCTAGTTCGGTGCGCCCGGACTTCTCCTCCAAGAGCAGCGACGATCACCCCCTGTTCGTGAAGACCTTGGGTGACCAGCCCATTTTTGGGTGACTCTTCTGCGAGTCGCCAACGCGTGCGAGGTGGTTTCACCTCATTTGGAGATCGGCATCACCCGTGGCGATTTTCTTCGTGAGCACGCGCAGGACCCCCTCTCCCTGCGAGCCAGATTCTGTCCGCCCCCTTGCAAAAATCCCACAGGACGGACGCCTACGACTTTGGACGTGGGATCTTCACCGGTCGTACCTCTCTTCGTCCTCTGTCCAACGCCGCCGACCTCGCCTCGTTCCGACGTCCGAGCTGTTCGTGGCGTCCCTGCCCGTGAGGTCGCGTAGGTCTGCCCTGTCCACCCGGTGCCAGAACCATCTGCGGATTCCAGAGCTTGCTGCTCTCAGTCACGACCAGATCTGATCGATTCCTTCGGTCGGGACCTGCTGCTCGGCGTCCTCTTCATCCTCCAACAAGCATAGCTCCGTTCGCCCTTCGGAGCTATTTCTGCTGATTTTTGCCGCTCGAGCGCGCGGTTCTGGGAGCAGAATCCTATCGCAACTTGCAGGTGCGCCCCCGGCTTCCACGGACGGAATCTGCGCGCCCCCTTTGGCCGAGGCTTCCTCCCGTGACCTGGCTACGCGCCATCGCTGACGGCGCCTCGATCGGACACCGGACCAGGTCGTGGGAGCTTTCACCGCGGAGTCACGCATTGCTGCGAACCTGCCGACCACCGTTCGGATCCTCCTCGCGGCCAACCCTTCACCGAGTGCCGCCCGTCAGCCCGTACATCGGCAGCCCCGAATCTCTTTGTGTAGCCTGTTATCTCCCTGCGAGGAGTGGGCGTTGGTGGTTGAGTTTGTATTATTGTTCGTCCTTGTGTATCGGGGTTGTCGATCTCGGCCGGGGTTTCTTCCCCACGCCTAGGCGTGGAGGTACGTGCGACGCTCCCTTTGTTGGCATTTGCTTTACTAGTATACCTTCTAGCATGCCGCGTGAGTGTGTGTAGGTTCCTAGCTAGCTTATTATTCACCGCGTGGTTGTGAGTTGAGAGCACCCATTCCGTGGCCCTAGTCGAGCGCCGAGCTCGGACTAGATTCCCATAGGCGCACGGCGGCTCCTTAGTCGCTGAGATCCCCGCGCTTCCCTCACAGGGACGGTCGTTGGGCTTGAGTTTCTTGTTGAGAGATGCCTCCACCCGGAGGAACGGTACGGAGGTCAGCCGCCCGGCTTGCCTTTGGCGTGCGAGTGCTGGCCGCACTTGTTGCATTAGTAGGTCTTAGCCCATCTCAGTCCCGTCCCGCATCAAAGTGGTATCAGAGCTTAGGGAACCAGTTTGTTCTAACAAATTGGGGTCTTAGGTCTTTTGAGTCTTTAGGTTGTCTAGGGTGCATTGAGTCTCTTAGTTCATCTAGGTAACCTACCATTGCATTGTCATTTTAGGTTTGTGTCTAGTTAGAGTTTTATTCTTGTCTCGTTGAGTCTTGCATGTCCAGCTCACCGCCAGCCCCATGGTGGTTCCTCGAGCCCACATGTCAGATTGGTCATCCCTGGTGGCCCAATTCGAGGCTCTTATGGCACGACCCCTAGGTGTCGCCCCTAAGTCATCGGGAGACCCGATCCCTATGCCGATGACCGAGTCGTTTCAGCGCCCTGTCAAGTCCGTGGCCATCCTACCTAATGGGTTGCATACGGAGATCGACTTCATCAATAGGGTTCCATCTAATCATGTCTCACAGGACATTGTAGAGTCTCTATCAAAGACTGGGGAGATTGTTCTCTGCGATGGCTTAGCTTTTATCGAGTTTCAACGGTGGTTTGGCCCCGTTCAATATTACGATGGTGCATGGTGCAAGATCGGCACACTTGCTGGTCCATGCATCATCTTAGGGCAAACTTGGTTGGAGGAGAGAAGAGCGACCATCGACCTGGACAGGAAGACCTGCACCTTACACCCATCTCACCTTCCAGGCGAGTTCGTCTTCCACGACGGCGTTACGCCGACCACCTCCGTGTCACTAGCCACCCACCCCCAGCGATCCACTCCGCCTCTTGTTCCAGTGACTTACGAGGCTGAACAGGAGTTGGCTGAGGAGTACCTAACTGAGGTTGAGGAGTTAGGGAGTGACCCCATGGAGCACCCAGTCGTGCCTGAACCTTTGGAAGTTAGGGCCGACACTCTCGGCCT
The DNA here is from genome assembly GCA_022559845.1 of Amorphophallus konjac. Classification (NCBI taxonomy): domain Eukaryota; kingdom Viridiplantae; phylum Streptophyta; class Magnoliopsida; order Alismatales; family Araceae; genus Amorphophallus; species Amorphophallus konjac. Next base: position 124,341,101 of record CM040121.1, read on the forward strand.
GAGACCCTCGACTGAGAGCCAGGGGCCCCTCCACATCATAGAGGACTCTGTTTCCATTCCCGAGGGAGATGCTTCACCCTTAGACCCTCATATAGAGCCATTCTTACCTTCCGAGGGTGAACTGGTTATTGGAGAGTCTTTAGCTAGCTGGTTAAGGAAGGGCCTAATTCTAGATGCCCCGATCCCTTGCTACCCATCCATGGAGCCAGCTCTCCCAATTGTACCCCTTGACTCCTTTCACACCACTTTTCGGTCCTTCTGCTTTCTTGAAAATGTGAAGGGCTTCCTTAGGAGTTTAGATTGTCAATGGGAGTTGACGTATATGTTGACCTTAGGGTCTGACCAACCCTATAGTCATAGCTTTACACTCCCTGCTTTGGGGTCTATTACCTCGGTCTATACCATGGGACATATCACCTCTGAGGTCCTTTTACTCTTTCCCATTCCCGAGGAGGTTGACTTCGTCCCCTCTTATGGTATCACGGTCCCGAGGGAGGAACCTTGCCTTCCTTACCTTCCTCATGAGCCTCTTGCCCCATACATTAGAGCGCCTGAAGGTGATCATCTGCACCTGGGCGAATGTCGCACATGGGCAAGTATTGTGAAGGGACCTGTCGAGAGGGTTCATCATTTCTTTGACCCATTCGATCCCCTCCCTAGTGAGCCTCTCGACCCATATTCTTTTCCCCACCTCGTCGAGGAGGTCCACTATCATACACCACCTAGGCCTTCTAGTCAACACCTCACCTTGCAGGCATCCAGATGCCCGAGCTTAGGAGGCCAGGGACACATGTCTCTTCCCCATGTTTCACCATGTCCATCGTCATATAGGGGAGATGTCATGAGTAAGCTTGGGATTATTCATCCTCCTGAGTCTACCCTATTTAGTAGGACACATGTGCATGATAGGTCATACTTTGGTTGTCCAGGTCCTCCCCATGTTGTCAAGTCTAGTAGGAGTCATAGGCATGCTAGGTCTGTGTTTGGATGTCCAGGACCACCACTGCATTCACATAGGTATGAGTCAACACAGCTAGTTCGGAGTCTGCATCATCACCACCTCGAGGCCAGCAACGCACGTTATAAGGAGTTAGCTGATGCGCATCAACGCACCCGTGAGTTCCGAGAGGGAGAGTACGTCATGATCAGGGTCAGACCTGAACGGTTTCCTTCGGGGGCCGTGAAGAAACTCCAGGCCCGCGGTGCTGGACCCTTTCGAGTCTTGAAGTGAATCGGGTCGAATGCGTATGAGATTGAGCTGCCAGACGACTATGGGATCTGTTTGACATTCAATGTCTCAAATCTGGTGGCATATCGGGATCCCGCGGTGATTCCCAGTGAGCTTTTTGGGCCCTCCCCTCCTGTTGAGAGTATTACACCTTCTGAGCGTCCACCTCTTCCAGCCCCATTACAGAAACGCGAGCATATAGATTGTATACTGGATGAGCAGGTGACCACGACCAGGAGCGGAGCCTACCAATGCTTCCTAGTGCGTTGGAGAGGGCGCCCTACGACAGACGACGCCTGGATCACACGTGGAGAGCTGGAGAGGATCGACCCGGACCTGCTGGAGCGCTACTGGAGCGACCAGGACCCGTACTCGACAGGGTCAAGTTCTTCCCACCCGGGGAGAATTGGTGAGGACACGCGCCACACTTCACGACGGAGTACACGGATCTCGCCGGCATCCCTTTGGCTCGGCGATCACTTGGCGGACGAGCAGAGTTATCTTTAGTTATTTATGCTTTAGGCCATGCTGGGCCTTGGTTTAGTCCCTGCGTGGACACTTTTATTAGTTGTGTGGACCTTTGTAGGCCAATTGGGGCCAATTAGGCTTTAGTTGGGTCTTTTTATGCTTATTAGGTAGGAGATAGGGCTATTGGGCCACTTTCTTGGTTCAAGCCTTGGCCCATTTGGCATGGCTGCCTAACCCAAGGCTTGGCCCACCTAGGGTTAGGGTTTTGGGCGCCCCCACCTCTTTCCATCCTCTTGGAAGGTGGCAGCCGCCCCTCTCCTAGATTATAGGAAGAGGGGTGCGGCCCCCCCCCTTTCCCTTCCCCATCCGATCCCCCCTCCCTCCTTTGGCCGCCCCCATCCCCCAATCCACTCCTACAATCAAGGAGTGGTGCGCACCCCCCCTTTCCCCCCTTGCCATGTTGCGCACCCCCCTTTCCCCCATGCCATGTGCGCACCCCCCTCCCCTCCCTCTTGGCTAGGGTTTCAACCCTAGCATTCCCCCTCCCCATATAAAACATCTCATGTATTTTCTTTGGAAGATTATTGAATAGAATTGAAAAAGCATTTGCTGAAGGTGGCTGCGCCCCCTCCCCTGTTCCTCCTTGCTCCTGCGACGGGAGCAAACCCGGGGTGTGACTCCCCATCCCTCGGTGCGACGCCGAGGGCCCCTTTCTCTTCTATCCCTTCTCAAGTTCTAGTTCGGTGCGCCCGGACTTCTCCTCCAAGAGCAGCGACGATCACCCCCTGTTCGTGAAGACCTTGGGCGACCAGCCCATTTTTGGGTGACTCTTCTGCGAGTCGCCAACGCGTGCGAGGTGGTTTCACCTCATTTGGAGATCGGCATCACCCGTGGCGATTTTCTTCGTGAGCACGCGCAGGACCCCCTCTCCCTGCGAGCCAGATTCTGTCCGCCCCCTTGCAAAAATCCCACAGGACGGACGCCTGCGAGTTTGGATGTGGGATCTTCACCGGTCGTACCTCTCTTCGTCCTCTGTCCAACGCCACTGACCTCGCCTCGTTCCGACGTCCGAGCTGTTCGTGACGTCCCTGCCCGTGAGGTCGCGCAGGTCTGCCTTGTCCACCCGGCGCCAGAACCATCTGCGGATTCCAGAGCTTGCTGCTCTCAGCCACGACCAGATCTGATCGATTCTTTGGTCAGGACCTGCTGCTCGGCGTCCTCTTCATCCTCCAACAAGCAGAGCTCCGTTCGCCCTTCGGAGCTATTTCTGCTGATTTTTGCCGCTCGAGCGCGCGGTTCTGGGAGCAGAATCCTGTCGCAACTTGCAGGTGCGCCCCCGGCTTCCACGGACGGAATCTGCGTGCCCCCTTTGGCTGAGGCTTCCTCCCGTGACCTGGCTACGCGCCATCGCTGACGGCGCCTCGATCGGACACCGGACCAGGTCGTGGGAGCTTTCACCGCGGAGTCACGCATTGCTGCGAACCTGCCGACCACCGTTCGGATCCTCCTCGCGGCCAACCCTTCACCGAGTGCCGCCCGTCAGCCCGTACATCGGCAGCCCCGAATCTCTTTGTGTAGCCTGTTATCTCCCTGCGAGGAGTGGGCGTTGGTGGTTGAGTTTGTATTATTGTTCGTCCTTGTGTATCGGGGTTGTCGATCTCGGCCGGGGTTTCTTCCCCACGCCTAGGCGTGGAGGTACGTGCGACGCTCCCTTTGTTGGCATTTGCTTTACTAGTATACCTTCTAGCATGCCGCGTGAGTGTGTGTAGGTTCCTAGCTAGCTTATTATTCACCGCGTGGTTGTGAGTTGAGAGCACTCATTCCGTGGCCCTAGTCGAGCGCCGAGCTCGGACTAGATTCCCATAGGCGCACGGCGGCTCCTTAGTCGCTGAGATCCCCGCGCTTCCCTCACAGGGACGGTCGTTGGGCTTGAGTTTCTTGTTGAGAGACGCCTCCACCCGGAGGAACGCTACGGAGGTCAGCCGCCCGGCTTGCCTTTGGCGTGCGAGTGCTGGCCGCACTTGTTGCATTCGTAGGTCTTAGCCCATCTCAGTCCCGTCCCGCATCACGCCAATTACAGGTGACATGAATAGATCGCCCCATTACGCTATGCATCCTGCGTCCCCTCATTTCCGGCCATTACCTACAGTTCCCATCAATGCACATCCTTCAGTGGATCATGCTCCTATTATCTAGGCAAGGGATCTCAAGATCTCCACATATGGCGTGACAAATCCCCCCTGACTGTCATCAGATTGGAATCCCTGATTATCTGATCCCCACAACTTCATAAGACTTATAGGATCACACAATGATCAAAGCGATGCACCACCTCCAAGTATATAATGTAGGTCTTAATGACCTCCTAAAGGTATGACGCTCTCCATAACTTAAACCACTCTCTCCAAAAAATCTCTCCTCTTACCCTACTCTAATTTAAGCATCGAAGAATTTTTCCTAAGAGAAAATCAAGGGGTCCTATGGTCTTCTTCTTCCTCTGATGGCAGGTCATCTACTTAGGGCATGATCTATTTCCTTTGACAAAATCTCCAGGCCATCCAATGATCCGGAGAAGCTGTGAGATCCGTGTAAGGATTCGGTCAGCCCGATTCGGGCAGCGCAGCGGATAATAAATTTTTTTAACCCGAACCCAGGCTTTGTGGAATCCTAGAACCGTGCTCTAATTGATGCAATAAAACTCCCAACCCCTAGCAGCGGGTTGTAGATCTTTACCTTGCGCGGAACGACGCTATCCGCAACGCCCGATGCTGATTTCCACGAACGCCGAGCCGCACAGATGTACGGCCTCTAGAGTTGATCCACACGGATCCTCGCGCGGTGACGATATCCTCCCATCCTTCCCCCTCGCACACAAGCCGTGGATCCTCCAAAAACTATTCTTCTTCCATAAGCTTTCCCCCTTAAGAGAGAGAGAGAGAGATAGGGAGAGAGAGAGAGAGCAAGAGGGAGGAGAGGGGAGGAGAGAAACTTTTCTTCTTTCTTTATAATGCTTGGCTAAAAGAAGTGAAGAGAGGAACTTCCTACGTAGGATGCATATATATATTTGTTGGTCTCTTTCTAAAAGAGCCCTTAAGAACTAATATTGCATATGTATCCTTTCATATTATTATACATATATATTAAGCCATTCTTATATTCCTTTCCAAAAAGAATTGAAGGCTTTTAATATATACCTCTGTACAATAATATCCCGTCACCCGAGAACCCATTGTGTGTGATCCTCTAGGTCCATAGTCACTCTAGTTTAAGGTATATTAACTTCTAATTCTTAATTAGAAGTAAATTAAACTCATTATTCGCTTCTACTAGAGCTGAATAATAGTTTAATTTATTTCGAACCTTTGATCACGTTGGGTCAAGCAAATCCGCATGATCCTAGAGGACGCCGGGTTCAAACCATCCTGTTTGGTACCTGTAAGTCTACAGTTGTCGCATCGCTATAATCCCTCGCTCCTTCTATGAGTCTGGTTTGATCGAGGGTATGGTTTCTGTTAAAACCTATGATCGTGCCATTCGACCATGACCTCCTTAAAGTGTATGACGTCCGTTCTAAATGAACTCACACGACCCTGACCAGGGATTTAATGGAGCGTCAGTGTCATGACCCATTAATTGTCTGATATATACCCGACAGTGAACGATCCCCTCTTGACCATTGATGATCTTCACACGTATCTTGAAATGGTTAATGACTTGGCAATTCATGACTTATTGATAGTTAGGTGCGATAGATAAACACAGATCCAGAGGGGGGGTGAATGGATCTTTTAAAGAGTTTTGACCAATTTAAAAATCGTATGAAATGATTAGCACAAGATCAGTGGACAATTGCTCAAACATAAAAGATGCAAACCCAATTAAACTCTAGAACATGAATAATCAATCAGATCACGGTCCTAGCATGCATCTAGCGGAAGCAAGCAATCAAACAAACCACTGCACAAGGGATTTTTTAGGTGGTTCGGTCCACAGACCTACGTCCACCACTCACTCCCAACCGGAGTGAGGCTTCCACTAGCAATCAGCTAGAAAGCAGACTCAGTCTGCAAACAAGTTGCTGCCACACAGCTTGACCAGGGGAACAACCTCCCCTCTTCCTCCCAACCGGAGGGACACCCCAAGTGACTCCCAGCCACTTGGAAACTAGAGACATACAGTCTCTCTTCCTCCAGACCAGGAGGGAATACCTGGACTTGCAACACACAAGACCAGAATCGGAGGACCAATCCTCCCTTCCTCCAAACCGGAGGGAACCCACAAGTGACTCCCAGCCACTTGCAACCTAGAGGTCTCGGACCTCCCTTCCTCCAAGCCGGAGGGAAACAACCAATGACACCCAGTCAAAGGCAACCAGAGACGCAAGTCTCTCTTCCTCCAAACCGGAGGGAACCCGACCTCACACTAGAGGATCGGAAGAACAACTAGTGAATAGTTAAAATGAAAAATAAAAACGCAGCAACAGAAAGCTGGAAAAATGAAATGCACAAAAGCTCTCGCAGGAGCAAACTGGGTTGGATCTGATCCAAGGTCCAGTGAAGACAGCAAGACTTCTCTTCTTCTTCACGAGCTCTCCATATCTCTTTCTCTTTCTTTTTCTTCTTCTGCTCTCTCACAATCTCACAGTACGATCTCTCTTCCTCTTTCCTTCTCGAGCTCTCTTCTTTCTTTCTGCTACTCTTTCTGCTTCTATTTTCTACTTCTATCACTCTCTGCTCTCACTTCTTCTTCTTCACTCACAGTCTCGATCAGCCCGCTTCTGTTCTTATCAGTCACCTTCTGAGGAAGACATCTTCTATATATATAGCAGCAGCTTAGGGCGTGTGCTTTCCACTTCTCTCGCCCAAGTGATGCTACCACGTGTCAGCATCTCAGCTCCTTGGATCACGTGCCAGGTGCCCACCTCGGGTCACGTGCTCAGACACATTAACCTCGTCCAACAATCCTGTCAGTTAATCAGTCGAAGACAGTATTAGCTTAAGGCAATGTTCAGACTTCATTCAGCAAGCAAGGCAAGCATGGATGGCTGTACAGAGTTGATCGTGTGAGGCAAGACGAGTGTACAGACTTCTTACCACATGCTGTAATATGCATATATAATGCAGTGTATAGACTTTCGAAGCAGCAAATAAGCAAGTATGTACAACATGAGAGTGTATAGACTTGAACCCCTTCAAGTGACCTCAATGTACACACTTGACAAATGATGTATGGACTTATCAGAAAGGGATGTGCAGACTTCTGTGTGATGCATGAAGCAATCGAATGTATAGACATGCAACACGGGAGTGTATAGACTTGATGTTTACATGCATGAGAACTTTATGTACAGACTTGCTGTGATCAATGCACAAATGCAGTGTATGGACATGGCGTGAATGCAACAGCAATGTATAGACTTCATGTGTAGAAGACTAAGACATTATACAGACTTCACATGAAGCGCTAGACGATGTATAGACTTGTGTTCGTTCAACACACAGGCTGTACATACATTGAGGCGAGCGCTGTCCAGACTTTGACGCAAGCTCTGTATAGACTTGATGAGAATGTATGGAACAACCGAATGTATAGACATGAAACAAGGAGTGTGATGCGGGACGGGACCACGGACACGACAATCTCGTGACTGTCCCTTAACGAGGGAAGCGTCGGACGTGCGCGGTTAAGAAACCGGCAATGAGCTAGGGTGATCGGCTCTCTCGTGTGCCCGGATCGGGTCACGGGACGGTGTCGCACTCTCTCACGGCAGCGGTAATGAATAGATAAAGCGAGCTAGATATCCCTACACATGCTCTCTAGCAGCGGCATAAACAAGTATATATGAAATTAAGCAAAATACCAAGTAAGGAGCGAGGATGATACCTCCACGCGCTCGGCGTGGGGACGACGGACCCGGCCGAAACTCGTACTCTCGGGATAAATATTACACAATGATGACAGCCATGAAATATCGCCCACTCCACGCAGGGAGGTAAAGGGCTACACAATGGGGTCCGGGAGGACCGAATTCCGGTTGACGGGCGGCTTCTCGCGTTGATTCGGCAGCACCCGAACTTGTGACGGTGGGGCCCACATGATGTCCGGAGGGGCCGTGTGGGACCCGATGGCACCGCTTTTGTGGGGACACTTCGGGAAGCGCTCCCCGGGCTGGCGGCATGCTGGTTCGCCGGCCAGAGGCCGGGCGGCTCCGTTCGGCACCGGTCGGAATAACCGGCCACGGATCTGCAACTTCTGGTTTTCAGCGCGCGTCCCGGCGAGAACGGGCGCTGCGATCAGCCCCGATGTCGGATCGACACGAGACTAGCGCCGTTAGAAAGCTAACTTTAAATCCTTCAACCTAGGCCTAGAGATCTGGCTTGGATCTACACGGATCTGGGCTTTAATGAATTTACAACTTCCTATTGTACAGTAGCCGAACACTCAGATCTGCAGGGCTATTCTTTGAGAACTGCCTTTGAATTCTATGAAGACCTTGGATTCAGACTTCGACCGCTTCATGAAAGTTTTGGGAAATTGAGCTAGAAAAACGGTAAAACTAGTTTGGACAAGTTTGGATATGGTTACGAATTGATAGGAGTTTTTCACTAATAGTGGGTCGGATCTGAAAATGGGCTAACAGCACTGTAGCTAAGATAGAACATGAATTTTGAAAAATGGATAGAGGGTGGATCAAAAATCAAGAAAAATGATGGATGTAGGGGATGATGGACAAAACTCTCAGTAAAATTGGGAGGGTTTATAAAAATCAAAAAGAGGGCCGGAGGTGAGAAACACAGGGCTGATGTCACTGTAGACAGAGACAAAACAGATCTGGGAATGAAAGATGCACGAAAATGGAAAAAATACTAAACGATAGAATTTGGGTGTGAAAATTTAGGTGGAGCTTGGGATACAAGGGAAGAATACACCATAAAAATGGCAGACCACGAAGAAGCCGTGGCTGATAGCAGGAATTTTGGGAATAGACCTCTGTCCAGTAGGACAGAACACCGAGAACGGTTTTGCGGCGGCTCGAAGGCGGCACGAATGGCGGCGACGGCGGCATAGACGATCACCGGAGATAGAGGGGAGGGGATAGGAGGTAGAAACACTCTAGAACTTGAGGTTGGAGGAGAGAAACCAGAGGGAGAGAAGAGGGGCTCAAGAACACTCTTGATTTTCCAACAATTTTCTCTTCATTAATTAATTTCTAATGACACTATACATAGGCTTATATAGAAAATGGCAAGGGGTGGGGGGCTGAGAATTTCGTGGGAAATAGGCCATTTTCTTCCCTCATGTGGTCAAAAACTCAAAATAAATAAATTACATATGGAGGGGGCACTACTTTGACTAGGTAGGTAAGGTAGGTGGCCAACCTTTGAAATTTTAACCCCTTTGTCTCGCATGTGGTCAATTAGCATTCAAACCTTCTAGATGGCCACCTAGGATGGTTGACCAGCCCCACATGGATGAGGTGGACCAATGGGGAAGGGGAGGGGGCCCCCTAGCTGGACCTACTATACATTTGCACAAAAACCCACACAATCATAAGGAATGACACATTGGCTTACAAAGCCTTACAATTGTACATATACTTTCCCAATGATATAAAAGTAAACTAAAAAACACAAATGCAAAATAAAAATGTAAGTGCTCGGCGTCGATTCCCATCAATTCTCCCCGGGTGGGAGGAACTCGACCCCATCGAGTAGGGGTATGGATGCTCGAGTACTCCGGCGGATCCGTTACCGTGCCAAGTAGTGCGAGTATGCTCCACTCCAAGTGATCGTCACCTGCTCATTCCATATATACTCGATATGCACGAACTGCTATGGGCTAAAGGTGGACACTCCGGGTGGGGCACTCTCAAAAGGGAAGGAAGCAGCTCGAAGACTCACTAGGAATCACCGTTGAGTCCCTATAGGTGACTGATCCGGGTATAGATGTAGAACCGATCCCGCACTCATCGAGTGAGTCCAATCGCCCTTTACTCATAAGAGAGTGACAACGAGCTTGCACAAGACACATGCAGACAAACAAACGACACACAAACTATGCAAACAAACCACACAAAATAAACCACACGAAGAAAAGCACATTGACTCAACTATGACCCTAGACACACCTAATGTTATTCCGACCCGTACATGGGTGACGGTGGACCAGGACACCCGAATGTGTGCCATGCATGCATGTTATGTAACCGGAGATGGGTGGCATGAGGTACACCTAAATGTCCAAGTATGACCCAGTCATGCATGGACGGCCCTTTGGATTTGGGAGACTTGAGAGGGCGAGGAAAGCCGGGTGTGGAAGAGCTGGGTGTAGGTGTATCGTGGACGGGCTTGGTGGGTATGGAGGACCCGGCCCGTAGGAAAGGGGTATGAAAGTGGACTTCCCCGATAAGGTATGAGGGAAGTGATGGGTCACGGGGCCCACTAGAGTAGGGGTCAAATGGGTCAAAGAATGTGTGACCCCTTGTGGTGGGTTCCCACAAGTCACGGTCCCACGTGTAGAAGTTTTGAAGGTGTGGATAATCACCTTCTTGAATTGTGACGGGTGGGACGGGGACCGTAGGCAAGAAGTATGATTCCTCCCTCGGACAAAAGGGTATGAATTCGGGCTCGTCCGGTAAGGGAAGGAGTAAGAGGACCTCCGTGGTGATACAACCCACGGTGCACTCGGAGGTAATAGACCCTAAGGCCAGATGAGTAAGGCTAAGACTAGTGGGTTGGTCAAAGCCTCGGGCCAATAGATGTGTCAACTTCATTGTGAGTCTAATCCCATGATAAGATCGTCCAACGTATCAACATGGTGACTAGATCGAAATGTGGTATGGAATGAGTTGACCGGCACTAAAGGTAGGGTGGGGTCCATGGATGGGAAGGGATGTGGGACCAAGCCATCCTTGAGCCAACTAAAAAGTGGCTCGGCGATGTATAGTGTACCCGTTAGAAATACAGGTGGTTCGGGCCTTGGTGGCTCCAAATGAGATGGTTCCGAATCACGTTCGGAAAGAAAGGGCAGTGAGCATGGGTCCGTAGGTGGAGCGGACTGATACGAGTGGACGGGTGGTGACACGGAGATGGTCGGTCGAAGGATGTCGTGGAAGATGAACTTGCCGGGTAGGTAAGGTGGATATAAGGTGCAGGTCCTCGTATCCCGGTCAAAGATCGCTCTCCTCTCTTCCAACCAAGGTTGCCCTAACATAATGTACGGGCCTGTTGGCGTACCAAGGTTGCACCATGCACCATCACAGTAAAGAGTGGAGCCGATCATCCTTTCAAACTCGACAAAAGTAAAATCTCCATCGCGGATAATCTTACCCACCTTGGAGAGGGACTCCACGATATCAAGAGAAACCCAATTATATGAATCCTTATGAGCGAAATGGAGTCTCGTTGTGGACCCATTGGGTAGAGTAGCTTTAGTAACGAGATGAGTGAAAGCTAATGGTCGGGCCATGAAGGCATTGGATTGGGCCACAAAGGATGTCCCTTCGGACGCATGGTCTTGGAGAACGGCCATGGGTAGCGGACATGGACATGCATACACACGGTGACAAGACACTAGACCGACTATGCACGTTTGGAATGCATGCACACTAAGGACCCTAGACGTAAACCAAGACTCGGTACGTGGCGGAGATAAGCGATCCGAAGATCACTCGCGCAAGTGTGCGGCCTTCCCGATAGGCGTAGCCTAACGTTCGGACAACACCTTTTGATATATCGAGTAAAGGGATGCAAATGCAAAAAGACACTTTTTTTGTTTTAAAACAATGATGACCCTAAACACGACTTAGACAATGACTAATGACTAGACGTAAATGACACATTTTTTTTGTTGACACCCTAGACTCAACTTGGCTCTGATACCAAATTGATGTGGGACGGGACCACGGACACGACAAGCTCGTGACTGTCCCTTAACGAGGGAAGCGTCGGACGTGCGCGGTTGAGAAACCGGCAATGAGCTAGGGTGATCGGCTCTCTCGTGTGCCCGGATCGGGTCACGGGACAGTGTCGCACTCTCTCGCGGCAGCGGTAATGAATAGATAAAGCGAGCTAGATATCCCTACACATGCTCTCTAGCAGCGGCATAAACAAGCATATATGAAATTAAGCAAAATGCCAAGTAAGGAGCGAGGACGATACCTCCACGCACTCGGCGTGGGGACGACAGACCCGGCCGAAACTCGTACTCCCGGGATAAATATTACACAATGATGACAGCAATGAAATATCGCCCACTCCACGCAGGGAGGTAAAGGGCTACACAATGGGGTCCGGGAGGACCGAATTCGGGTTGACGGGCGGCTTCTCGCGTTGATTCGGCAGCACCTGAACTTGTGACGGTGGGGCCCACGTGCTGTCCGGAGGGGCTGTGTGGGACCCGATGACACCGCTGTAGTGGGGACACTTAGGGAAGCGCTCCCCGGGCTGGCGGCATGCTGGTTCACCGGCCGGAGGCCGGGCGGCTCCGTTCGGCACCGGTCGGAATAACCGGCCACGGATCTGCAACTTCTGGTTTTCAGCGCGCGTCCCGGCGAGAACGGGCGCTGCGATCAGCCCCGATGTCGGATCGACACGAGACTAGCGCCGTTGGAAAGTTAACTTCAAATCCTTCAACCTAGGCCTGGAGATATGGCCTGGATCGCACGTATCTGGGCTTTAATGAATTTACAACTTCCTGTTGTACAGTAGCCGAACACTCAGATCTGTAGGGCTATTCTCTGAGAACTGCCTTTGACTTCTATGAAGACCTTGGATTCAGACTTCGACTGCTTCATGAAAGTTTTGAGAAATTGAGCTAGGAAAACGGAAAAACTGGTGTGGACAAGTTTGGATATGGTTACGAATTGATAGGAGTTTTTCACTAATAGTGGGTCGGATCTGGAAATGGGCTGAAAGCACTGTAGCTGAGATAGAACACGAATTTTGAAAAATGGATAGAGGGCGGATAAAAAATCAAAAAAAAAATGATGGATGTAGGGGATGATGTACAGAACTCCAAGTAAAATTGGGAGGGTTTTTAAAAATCAAAAATAGGGCCGGAGGTAAGAAACACATGGCTGATGTCACTGTAGACGGAGACAAAACAGATCTGGGAATGAAAGATGCATGAAAATGGAAAAAATACTAAACGATGGAATTTGGGTGTGAAAAGTTAGGTGGAGCTTGGGATACAAGGGAAGAATACACCATAAAAATTGCAGACCACGAAGAGGCCGTGGCTGATAGCAAGAATTTTGGGAAGAGACCTCTGTCCAGCAGGACAGAACACCGAGAACGGTTTCGCGGCAGCTCGAAGGCGGCACGAACGGCGGCGGCGGTGGCACAGACGATCACCAGACATAGAGGGGAGGGGATAGGAGGTAGAAACACTCTAGAACTTGAGGTTGGAGGAGAGAAACCAGAGGGAGAGAGGAGGGGCTCAAGAACACTCTTGATTTTCTAACAATTTTCTCTTCTTTAATTAATTTCTAATGACACTATACATAGGCTTATATAGAAAATGGCAAGGGGTGGGGGGCTGAGAATTTCGTGGGAAATAGGCCATTTTCTTCCCTCATGTGGTCAAAAACTCAAAATAAATAAATTACATATGGAGGGGGCACTACTTTGACTAGGTAGGTAAGGTAGGTGGCCAACCTTTGAAATTAACCTCTTTGTCTCCCATGTGGTCAATTAGCATTCAAACCTTCTAGATGGCCACCTAGGATGGTTGACCAGCCCCACATGGATGAGGTGGACCAATGGGGAAGGGGAGGGGGGCCCCTAGCTAGACCTACTACACATTTGCACAAAAACCCACACAATCATAGGGAATGACACATTGGCTTACAAAGCCTTACAATTGTGCATATAATTTCTCAAGGATATAAAAGCAAACTAAAGGACACAAATGTAAAATAAAAATGTCAGTGCTCGGCGTCGATTCCCATCAGAGTGTATAGACTTGGTGTTTACATGCCTGAGAGACCAAAGTACAGACTAGCTAAGCTTTCGCTAAGTCTGTATAGACTTGACCATGCAGATGACGGCACCAGAGTACAGACTTGAATGCTTTCGTTAAGTCTGTATAGACTTGACTATGCAAGGAGGAGTGTATGGACTTTAGAATGCATGAGACACCAGTGTACAGACTTTGAGAAGAACGATGCATGAACAAGCCTAGCATGAACAAGCCTAACCAATGTATAGACTTCACCCTTGAAGATGTGAGCGAGACACTGTATACACTTGGCCCTTGAAGAATGTACGGGCTCTGAAGACTTGAAGGCCACGATGTATAGACTTGGCGTTATGAGGCATGCAGGCTGTATAGACTTCCGATGCCATGAAGACAATGTGTAGACTTGTGAAGCTTGAGGCCGATGTATAGACTTGGAGACCCTGAACCAGTGTATAGACTTGAAAGGCTTGAACACAGTGATGTGCAGACATTGTGATGTATAGACTTAGGAGCATTTGCCAAGGCTGTACAGACTTCAGGCTTTGAACGTGTGTGCTGTGAATCAATGTATAGACTTGGTGAGCTTCAAAGCACAATGTGCAGACTTTGCGATGTATAGACTTAGGGTTCAACTGTGGATGTATAGACTTTGAAGATGTAAGCAATGTACAGACTTGGCGAATGGCTTGAGACACAGACACGCTGCTCGCTGTACAGACTTTGGGTGAAGGCATGAACAGTGAATCAATGTATAGACTTGGATGCCCAACGCCAATGTACTGACTTGCTTTCAAGGAATGCACTGCTGTACAATGTATAGACTCTCATTGTATGGACTTGCCAAGACAACTGGAGGTTGTATAGACTTGCCAACGAAAGGGTTGTACAGACTTGAGCAATGCAAAGGCAATCGGATGTATAGACTTCATGATGTGTAGACTTGCCAAAACAACTGAACCGTGTACAGACTTGAACGAGCAAAGTCTGTACAGACTTTATTAAGACAACAGATGTATAGACTTAGAAGATACAGACTCTGTATAGACTTGCAAAAGGAAACGAATGTATAGACTTTGAAGCAGAAGCCAGGCAAACGATGTGTAGACTTGGCCAAAACGTAGGGAAAGGTATGAATGTATAGACTTGGAACAAAGATGAACAAGGCACTCTGTACAGACTTAGAGATCTGGGGGGTCGACCCATATGGAAGGGGGTCGACCCACTTCTAGACTTCAACAATCAAGCTTCAGGCAGGCTGTCTAAGGATGTATAGACAGTGCAGAGAGAGTGATACACTGGCTGTGTAGACAACACCCATTGTACAGACTTAACCTGAGCAGATATGAAATGCATGAGTCTAAGTCTAGACATTCATAGAAACAAGGTTATGAAATACAAACATTCATTGAGTTATGGCAGTTATGAAATGCACCAATGCACACAGCCTGTTCGATGTAATGATACTCAAATAAGATGTTCATTGAAACATTCATATGCAACACATGTTCATTGAAACATTTATATGCAACATAAATAGATTTATATGCAGACTATGCAGATTCAAATAGATTTATATGCAGACTCAAACAGATGATGACTTATAGTGTTTGCTATCATCAAAATCACAGGGACACAACAATCTGCCCCTTTTTGATGATGGCAACACTATGAGTCAGTATGATTAGCTCAAATATTTCTCCCCCTTTGACTTCATCAAAAAGACATTAATTGAAGAGGGAAGAATAAGACTGCATAAGATGAGTGAATTAAAAGCTCCCCCTTTAATGACAATTAGCTCCCCCTGAATAGAATAATGATTCGAAATATTTTGAAGGTTGAAACCAATTGAGATAAAGGGAGAAAATCAACAAAAGCACAGGGACACTCAAAAATGCTGACTAGATCTCCCCCTTTATGAAAAACACTCAGCATGACATGGAAGCTCCCCCTGATTAGATGGAGTGAAAGGAGTGATGAGCATCTATCGGCAAAGCACATGGGTATACAAGAGTTACCACAGTCTGTAATCACAGTGAATAAATGAGGAAGCAAGATTTTTATTATCACACCAAATTCATAAATCTTTGTAAATGAAATTCAGATTCTTCAATTATAATAGATTATGAATGAGTTTAAACTTACCATCATGATTTAAGAGTGATGTATTTAAGGTTTATCAGGAAAATTCATTACTCATATCTGAAACATCTTTTAATAAAGATGAACCATCAACTCATTTGTTATTCATGTTGAACCTCCTTCCATCTTACTCATGTAAATTTAATGACTCCTATGGAAGTTACACAAGATACTATTGAGATTAAACAGAAATAAATGAGACTGAACTTGTCTTTAGATTCTCAGAATTTTCTATTCAACAGCACTCATTTTTCCTGAGCAAGTTTGGTTCAGTCAACACCTTTTTACATGAGGCACAACACTTCTTAGGTGAAGTGACCCAGTTACTCAGTGTGACAACCACATTGCCTCTGAAGGAGAACAGAGTTAGCAATGGAGTATCTTTTTACATGAGGAGACACCTTGATCAGAGGTCAGAATCCCCAGTTACTCCACACAACCATGCCATTGCTCTGCCAGATTTTCAAACATTTTGAAAAGAGAGTTAACTATGGCACTTCATGACATGGGCTTAATTCATTTCTTTAATAGAGAACCCAGTTTCTCTGTGACCACAGTCATTGCTCTTGCTTTAAATTTTTAAGAGTTTTCAGATTTTTCAAACAATGCTCAGTACACTGAAATGTTTAAGAACAATACTTTCTATATGTATCTTAACCAAAGAAAGCCATGTCGTTTAAAATTTCAGATTTAAGAAGATTTTGCATGAAGTTCATGAGACAACTGGTTAAGATTTATTAAGCAGAATGAATCAGATATTTTCAAGTCCTTTACATCAAAACTTAAGAAATACATTAGACTTAAATCAATTTGATTTATCAAAACATTCTTAAGCCAGTATAATAGAAGATTCTTCTTTTCAGAATGTGTCTGATTTATGTCTAGGGTGCACTGACTAAAATCTTTCCTCATTCAGATGAATCAATGATATTTTAGCAAATCAGTGGAGTCAACAAAGCATTTTTATCGAGAGAGTAGCAGAGAGCAATTATGATGAGACAAGGATTTTACATTAGAACAGTTCAGTTTAGAAGAGACTAGCTGAGTCTAGAGTACAGATAGAACAGCTACATAAGTGTAGACAGCAGGGAATTCAAGTGAACTACTCATTTGTCAAGAATGGATCAGATTGCTAGATAGAAGGAGTTCAAGAGGTGAAGAGATGAAACAGGAATGCTCCCCCTATCTAGATGCAATGAGTCATTTCTTTTTAGATTTTTCAATGCAAGGAGATGTAATGCAACTAACTACATGTATGCATGTTTAAAGGCTCTCTTGGAGAAATTTAGCAAATGAGATTATCATGATTATGGAAACATCAGTCAAACTCTCCCTTACAAAGTGCATGATATGCAATTAAAGCACTGAAACATGATTTTAAAATATATGCTCATTCAGAGATAAACTACAATCATTTCCATGAGTATTTCAGATTTTTCAATTAGATTCAGTTAGACAATGCACAAAAGAATTATCATGATATGCAGTGCATTCAGATCACACAAATTCAGAATACAGATTTTTCAGAATTTACCTGAATGGGGCTTTATCTTCTTGGGTGCCTTGGTTTAATTTACCCCTCTTTATTCCTCAGTCCAAGGCACACCTGCAAAGTATTTGATCATCTTGATCCTGTAGGGACCCAAGCAGCTTTGGGTCCTGCGTTAGCCCTGACAGGTGTTCTAAGCAAATTCATAGCAACATGGTCACCATGATCCATCAGATAGCAATTGTCCATAGAGTGACCAAACTTTCCACAATATCTACATGAAGTGACTGGTTTTTATGATGCATAGTAACAGTAGCATGAGGTTTATAAACATGATCATAAGATTTTCTGTTATATGCATGAACATTTTGGTTCTTATTCCTAACCAGCCAACATTCAGAATATTTGTGACCTTGCTTCTCACAGTTATAGCATGAAATTTTCACAAATGGTTTTGCAGGGAATTTGACAAAATGGCGGTTTACAGATTTCTTTTGAACATACCAACAGTCCTTGATTGTATGCCCATTTTTCCCACATTCAAAGCATTTGTTTTACGTACTTTTAAAACCATTTTTACTCCAAGTGGATCTAAACCAGCACTCAGCAGCCCTGTGCCCGGGCTTATTGCAGTTGAAGCACACAATGTGCTGACTAGGATTGTGTTTAGATCCATATGGACCATAAAAATGAATGGAAGACCTGACATGCAGTTTATTGTCTTCTTTCATGATAAAACATTCACTCATGAGATGACCATGCTTCCCACAATAATAACATGAAGCATCAGGCTTCCTAGCAGTATGGTTTCTATCAGAAGGATTTCTAGAATGTAATGTTCCACTAGCATGCTCACCCTTTAACATCAATCTGCAATCTTTCATTATGTGACCTCCTTTTATTAGGGTGCTAGGCCCGGATACAGAGGGGGGGTGAATGTATCCTGCTACAAATAATGCCCAAATAGAAAACTCAGATGCTAGGCAAATTTCAGAATTAAGCTAATTCGATTAAGCAAAATAACAAGCAGGTGGAGCGAGCCTATCCAAGCATCTAGCGGAAGCAAATCAAGCAATCAAACCACTACTCAATAGATTTTTTAGGTGGTTCGGTCCTCCAGACCTACATCCACCCCTCACTCCCAACCGGAGTGAGGCTTCACTAGCAAATGCTAGAACCAAGCAGACTCAGTCTGTGAACAAGGTGCTGCCACACAGCTTGACCAGGGGAACAGCCTCCCCTCTTCCTCCCAACCGGAGGGACACCCCAAGTGACTCCCAGCCACTTGGAAACCAGAGACCGAAGTCTCTCTTCCGCCAGACCGGAGGGACCCCTGGACTTGCTACCCACAAGCCCAGAACCGGAGACAAGTCTCCCTTCCTCCAAACCGGAGGGAACCCACAAGTAGCTCCCAGCTACTTGCAACCGGAGATCAGATCTCCCATCTCCTGACCCACCAGGAGGAACCCGACCTCAGTCCAGAGGATCGGAAGTACAAAGGTAATCAGAAAAAACAAAGGGGAAAACAAGAAAAGAAAATAACACAGCAATCACAAGCTGTAAAAGATGAAGCACAAAGATAGCTCTCAATGGAGCTGGCTGGCCTGGATTTGATCCACGGTCCAGCAGGAACAAATCTTCAGATGCAGCTTCTATTCTTCTTCTCTCAATCCTCACGAGCTCTCTTTCTTCTTCTTCTTCTCTTCTTTCTTCTCTTTCGCATGCTCTCTCTGGCTTTTCTCTTCTCTTCTTCTTCTGCTCTCTAATGCTCTTTTCTTCTTCTGCTCTTTCACTCTCTCGATCTCTGCTCCTCTATTCTCTTCTGCTCTTTCTTTGTTCTCTTCCAGCCCTCTTGCATTCTCATATATATTTTCTTCAGTGGACGAAAGCTTCTATTTATATCAGCTTTAGCAGGTGCTAGGGCGTGAGCTCTCGACGATTCCCACCCA
Organism: Amorphophallus konjac; assembly: GCA_022559845.1. Taxonomy (NCBI): domain Eukaryota; kingdom Viridiplantae; phylum Streptophyta; class Magnoliopsida; order Alismatales; family Araceae; genus Amorphophallus; species Amorphophallus konjac. The sequence goes on from CM040121.1 coordinate 124,360,335, forward strand.
GCTTATTTGGTCCACGTGTCATCATTTCAGCCTCTAGGATCACGTGTCAAGTCTTGATGGCCTCGTCCATTAAACCTGTCAGATAATCAGTCGAATAACCTGTCAGATAATCAGTCGAAGACAGTATCAGCTTAAAGCAATGTTCAGACTTCATTCAGCAGGCAAGGCACACATAGATGGCTGTATAGACTTCGTGTGAAGGATAGAGTGTATAGACTTAGTTAGTTCAGGCCTCTAACAACGAGTGTATAGACTTTCAACTCTTCATGAGATCTCAATGTATAGACTCAACCAATGTATATAGTTGAAGGTCTAACAATCGAGTGTATAGACTTAGGCCTAACAATTGAATGTATAGGGTTGAAGACCTAACAATCGAGTGTATAGACTTAGGCCTAACAATTGAATGTATAGGGTTGAAGACCTAACAATCGAGTGTGTAGACTTGAAGCTTGGAAGGATGTATACACTTAGCCTTTGAGGAACGATGTATAGACTCTGAACGTGAAGGCATGCTGTAGAGACTTGAATCGCTTGAAGCGATGTACAGACTTGGTGAGGCTCAAGCAGTGTACAGACTTGTGAAGGCTTCAGCGTTGTACAGACTTGGAAGTTCCACTGTGGATGTATGGACTTGATGATCCACTGTGGATGTATAGACTTGAGTGAGTGAAGCCGATGTACAGACTTGCCGATTCGAAGCCACTGTACATACTTTGAAAACGTGAAGCCAATGTACAGACTTGAAAGTCCACTGTGGATGTATAGACTTGAAAGTCCACTGAGCTAATGTATAGACTTCACGCTGTACAGACTTTAGGCTTTGAACGCTTGAGCTGAAGACAATGTGCAGACTTAGCGATGTATAGACTTGGCCAGTAAAACGTAGGAAAAGGTATGAGTGTATAGACTTGGCCAAGCGTAGGAAAAGATGTGGAGTGTACAGACTTGGTGAAATAAAGTCCAGTGTATAGACTTGGTGAACTGACTCCAATGTACAAACTTGCAGATCCGAAGTCGATGTACAGACTTGGTTCCTGTAGCAGTGTATAGACTTGAAGGTTTGAAGGGGATGTATAGACTTGGTGAACACTGCAACATCAATCGGTTGTATAGAGTTGGGGCTGCACATACTTTGGCAATGTGTAGACTTAGAAGACATATGAATGTGTAGACTTCGAAGGGTTGAGACGAACTGTTCACGCTGTACAGACTTGGTGAAAGCTGAAGGAGCGAGCGATGTACAGACTTCACCAACAAGCTTGAACACGAACAGGCTGCACAGTGCACTGTATAGACTTAGACCAAGGCATGAACAGTGGAAGCTACAGTCCAATGTATGGACTTTGAAGGATTTGAGCGTGAGACTGTATAGACTTGGCCCCTTTCCGGATGTATAGACTTTGAGTCAAGAAGACCAATGTGTGGGCTTACTATAAAGAACAATGTTCTGATGGGTCGACGCATCAGCAAGGGTGGGTCGACCCACCACTGTCCATACTATCCAAACAGAGCGTAGATAGATGAAGATTGAGGCCGTTGTACAGACATGGGGTTCAGCTGAGGATGTATGGACTTTGACGAAGTGAAGCAGTGTACAGACTTTGAATCAAACTGATGTATAGACTTGAATGGGCATGGAGTGTATAGACTTGAGAGATTGAACTGAAGAGTCGACGCATCAGCTCAAGGAGTTGACGCACTGCTGTGGAGACTGTGCAGACAGAGTGTAGATAGAATTAAGTAGAGCATGTTATCTGACAGCCCTATGAACTCCATACATTTACATGATAAAACATGAATTTATCGTGCATATAAAAGAAAGCATTATGATCAGAGAATGACTGAATAATAGCATGATGACACACACAGCAAGATGACTCACAGAGATTAACTCACATCAAAAACCAATCATCAAAACCACCATTAAAACCACATGGGCACAACAATCTCCTCCTTTTTGATGATGGCAATACTACACTGTGAGTAATGCTGATGACACAAACTATTATCCCCCTTTGACTTCATCAAAAAGAAAATAGTTTGAAAAATTATAGCATGTATAAAAATTCAGTCAATTTCTCCCCCTTGCAAGCACATGATTCTCCCCCTTTAAGAGTTTCAGCAAAAGCATGAGTTAGAGATGATCAAAAGGAACCTGCATGCACTGATTGAATGATATTCTCCTTCTTTGGCAAACAATCTCCCCCTTTGGTATAATCAAAATAAATCATGGGAAGGGGTATGAATGTAAATGCAGATACCAGAAATATGAATGCAAGAGCACAATTCTTCTCCTTCTATGCAGCATGATGCATATGACAAGGAGGTTCCCCCTCAATAAATGGAACCTTATGAAATGAATGAGGAGACCACAGGGGCAAACAAGGAGAAGTTCAGGTCAATGAGTAGAAGAGGTTCAATTAGCAGATTTTTAAAGAAGCTCCAATCTCAGAAAATTCAGTCAGATTTTCAGAGAGATATCAATCTCATAAATCCAAAACATAAGTTTTTCAAAGTCTTCCATTATAAGGGCTTATGAATGAGCTTTATTGAACAGCATGGTTTAAACATGATGTATGTAGAGTTTATCAATAAAATTCTGTATTGATATCTAAAACCATGGTTTAATAAAAATGAACCAAGCCCTCATATTTATCTTGATAAAACTCCCTTTCTCTTACACAATCAAATTTATTGACTTCTTTCGGAATTACATGCATCAGTATTGAAATCAAACAATTATGAAGTCATATGATTTTATCTAGGGTTGTAGTAATTTGATTTTAGCATCAATATTCAGATATTTCATTTCGTTCAACAATTTTTCATGCTATAAATTTTACGAGCACTCTAGTTCAGTGCACACCTTGTAACTAGAGGATATATCTTGATCAGAGGCCAATATCCCTAAGCACTTAGTGTGACTAACTGTCATGCTTTATATGAACAGAGATAGCATTTACATATCATGACACACTGCAAATCATTTCTTGATGAGTGAGTTGTATTTCTCAGTGTGCATGCCATTGCTCTGCCTGAATTTTAATTATTCTTAATCAGAGTTAACTATGGTACCTCATGACACAATCCTTTGGACATGTGTTTCTCAGTGACCAAGGTCATTGCTCTGACAGAAAGTACCCTTTAGACATTTTAAAAAAATTCATTTGCTTCAAATCAATAACAATTTCATGTACTTAACCAACTAAAGTCATGTATTCAATAATGCAGATTTCAGAGGATTTTACAAGACACAGCATGAAATAGATGGTTAAGGTTTATTAAACATGTTTCAGATATTTTTAAGAGATTTTAAAGTCAAACTCATTGAATACATTAAACTTAAATCACATGAGTTATTTCAGTCATTCATAAAAATGTATAATAGAAGATTTCTAGTTCAAGAGTTTTCAGATTTATGATCGAGATAGTCCCATTGAAATCTTCATGAAGGACTGATGGAATTCTGAAGCCAAATGATACCAATTGATAGGAGAGATTTCGAGGCTCAATGATTTCTGATATTATCAAGGTTTGTCAACTAAGATCAATGATGAAGGGTATGCAATGAATTCTCACAAGAGTATGCATTTGACAACCTATATGTGATGCATTGACTCCCCCTAACACTATGCATTCAGACAATCTTTTTGACATTTTTCATGAAATGCAATGCAATTAACTACATGCATGCAAAGACTCAACACTGAATGCTATGCAAAGATATGCAATTGACTCCCCCTGAAGACATGCTATGTTTGCCATGAGACACTGAACATATGATTTTGATTCATGTACATTCAGACTGTCCTAACCAGCAAGGTGACCCATGGTACTAGGCGGAGCACTTGGTCTAAAAGACCACCTCACACATAGTAAGAACCTCCAGACAGACTATCCTGCCTTTTGGTACCTTAGCATTTATATACCATTGAGGTCAACCATGATAATTCAACATGGGCAGCATGCATGGATCAAATTTCACCTAATCAGATTTTTCAGAATGCAATGGACAGATTTTCAATGAACTATGCAATAGACAAATTTCAAGCCACATTCATAAGCAGTTCAGATTTTTCCAGAAAATTCGGAATGCAATTTGTTTTCAGAGATTATGCATTTCAACAATTATCAAACAACTACAAATGGCAGATATGCAAGAATTTCAAAATAGGAGATGCAGAGAAATTACCTGAAAATTTCAGAAGGGGTTTTTCTTTGAGTGCCTTGGTTTATTTCCCCCTTTTATTTCTCAGCTTCCAAGGCACACCTGTAGCAGACACATCATTTTGATGTAACAGGTACCCAAGAAACCTTGGGTCCTGGTTTAGCAGTGACACTCCTAGCAGGTTTTCTCAACAGATTTTTCGCATGTTTATCATCACAACACATGATATGACAATTATACATGGAATGCCCTACCTGCCCACAATGATAACAAGAAATAACAGATTTCATGTTCTCCTTGTATACATCAGCATTGGCGTGAACATGGTGTGAGTGAACATGATTAATTCTGTTTTTGACATGAAAATTTTTCATAACCGGCCAGCCAACAGTTACCAGCTCTGTGGCCTGGCTTTCCACATTCAAAACATACAGTGTGTTTGCTTCTAGAACCAAACTTCTTTCTATCAACAATGTTTTTATTAACAGGGAAATTAACAAATCCAGAGTTAGTTTTCTTTCCTTGAGCATGTCAGCAGAAGGCAGCAATGTGACCAAACTTCCCACAGCAATAGCATTGAATTTTCTTTTCCTGATCAGTAGAATGTTTCCTAAGATGATTTCTAGGATACTTTCTAACAGCATTTCTTTCATCATTTATCAATGCTACATAGTTATGCATAATATGGCCAACTTTCCCACAATAGTAACATGTTATAGCCTTTTTATTCACATTCACTTGTTTGACAAGATTGATATTCTCATGAGAGTGTGAATGTGTGTGTGAGCAGTGAGCAGTGAGCAGCATGCACATGTAAATCAGAGACATATTTGGACTTATTCAAATCAGCATTTTTCTTTTGTTTTTGAATCTTTTTCTGTTTCTTATCTGAATTTTCAGCCTTCTTAGCAGTGAATTGAAAAATAGAAGAACTAGATTGATTAGCTTGTTCAGAGCTTTTCAAGAATACAGTTGACTTCTTCTTTTCATTCACTTTCTTATTAACATGCACATACCCAAGTCCTTCTTCTGAAAATTCACTTTAGAACCAAGCAGCTTATTCAAATTATCTTTTCCTTTAACGAATTTTGACAAAAAATTTTTCAGATCTTCAATCTCAGAATTCAATGAAGCAATACTCACTTCATACTTGGATAGCTCAGATTCACAAACAATCAGCTGTTGTTGCAAAGCATCATTCAGCTTCTTCAGAGTTTCATTTTCTTGTTGAACCATTATTTCAATGTTGTTCTCATTTTCCTTCACAACAGTTTTTCCTTTTTCAATTGACAACCATCTTTCAGAGAAGACAGTATTAAGAACCATTAGCTTTTTATTTTGATCTTTCAAGTAGACATTTTCTTCTTTTAAAGATTTGATTTGTTCTTTTTGAAAACTGTCATCAGAATCAAAATCATTAATCATGTCTTCGAGAATGGCACATGTTTTGCAAGAATTATTTTCACCGATGAGTTTGTTTCTAATATTCTCATTTTCAGATTTCAACCTGTTTAACTCATCTTTTTCTTTAATCATATCAGATTTCAAGTTTTCATTTTCAGCTTTCAGACTTCTGACTTCAGAATTTTTCTCTTTTCTTAATTTTCTCTTTTCTGATTTAACTCTTTCATATTTTTCTAGTAGATGCTCATGCATGGCAACTAAATCATCATGACTAATATCCTCGGTCTCAGAGTTTACCTGGGATGAGGACTCATCTGATTGATCACTCCTTCTTGCCATGAGACATTCTTCTTCCTTTCCATTGTGATGCGAAGTAATTCATCCAATATTTCCTTTGCCGAGCTACAACCTGAGAAAGAGGAAAAATCATCAGAACCGATTGCAGCCTTCATTAGATTTAGAGCGCTCACATTATCGTCATTTTTCAACTTGTGAATATGAGTCCACTTGGACTTATCCTTAGGAAGTTCATGTGGACTGTGAGAGATAACCTTCCACAATTGTGGATTAATAGAGTTAACATGCTTGTGCATACGATATAGCCAGAATTTAATATTTGAACTACCGAATAGTGGAGGATGAGCCATTAAGAACAAATGGCAAGCAGATTCAAAGCAACAGGAATATTGATGCACTAAAAGCAAATAATCACCCAACACTACAAGATCGGATCTGCAGGTCGCTGGACCTTCTAAGCAGAAACCCGCTCTGATACCAACTGTTAGGGTGCTAGGCCCGGATACAGAGGGGGGTGAATGTATCCTGCTACAAATAATGACCAAATAGAAAACTCAGATGCTAGGCAAATTCTGGAATTAAGCTAATTCGATTAAGCAAAATAACAAGCAGGTGGAGCGAGCCTATCCAAGCATCTAGCGGAAGCAAATCAAGCAATCAAACCACTGCTCAATAGATTTTTTAGGTGGTTCGGTCCTCCAGACCTACATCCACCCCTCACTCCCAACCGGAGTGAGGCTTCACTAGCAAATGCTAGAACCAAGCAGACTCAGTCTGCGAACAAGGTGCTGCCATACAGCTTGACCAGGGGAACAGCCTCCCCTCTTCCTCCCAACTTGAGGGACACCCCAAGTGACTCCCAGCCACTTGGAAACCAGAGACCGAAGTCTCTCTTCCTCCAGACCGGAGGGACCCCTGGACTTGCTACCCACAAGCCCAGAACCGGAGATAAGTCTCCATTCCTCCAAATCGGAGGGAACCCACAAGTAGCTCCCAGCTACTTGCAACCAGAGATCAGATCTCCCTTCTCCTGACCCACCAGGAGGAACCCGACCTCAGTCCAGAGGATCGGAAGTACAAAGGTAATCAGAAAAAACAAAGGGGAAAACAAGAAAAAAAATAACACAGCAATCACAAGCTGTAAAAGATGAAGCACAAAGATAGCTCTCAATGGAGCTGGCTGGCTTGGATTTGATCCACGGTCCAGCAGGAACAAATCTTCAGATGTAGCTTCTATTCTTCTTCTCTCAATCCTCACGAGCTCTCTTTCTTCTTCTTCTTCTCTTCTTTCTTCTCTTTCGTAGGCTCTCTCTGGCTTTTCTCTTCTCTTCTTCTTCTGCTCTCTACTGCTCTTTTCTTCTTCTGCTCTTTCACTCTCTCGATCTCTGCTCCTCTATTCTCTTCTGCTCTTTCTTTGTTCTCTTCCAGCCCTCTTGCATTCTCATATATATTTTCTTCAGTGGACGAAAGCTTCTATTTATATCAGCTTCAACAGGTGCTAGGGCGTGAGCTCTCGACGATTCCCACCCAGCTTATTTGGTCCACGTGTCATCATTTCTGCCTCTAGGATCACGTGTCAAGTCTTGATGGCCTCGTCCATTAAACCTGTCAGATAATCAGTCGAATAATCTGTCAGATAATTAGTCGAAGATAGTATCAGCTTAAAGCAATGTTCAGACTTCATTCAGCAGGCAAGGCACACATAGATGGCTGTATAGACTTCGTGTGAAGGATAGAGTGTATAGACTTAGTTAGTTCAGGCCTCTAACAACGAGTGTATAGACTTGCAACTCTTCATGAGATCTCAGTGTATAGACTCAACCAATGTATATAGTTGAAGGTCTAACAATCGAGTGTATAGACTTAGGCCTAACAATTGAATGTATAGGGTTGAAGACCTAACAATCGAGTGTATAGACTTAGGCCTAACAATTGAATGTATAGGGTTGAAGACCTAACAATCGAGTGTGTAGACTTGAAGCTTGGAAGGATGTATACACTTAGCCTTTGAGGAACGATGTATAGACTCTGAACGTGAAGGCATGCTGTAGAGACTTGAATCGCTTGAAGCGATGTACAGACTTGGTGAGGCTCAAGCAGTGTACAGACTTGTGAAGGCTTCAGCGTTGTACAGACTTGGAAGTTCCACTGTGGATGTATGGACTTGATGATCCACTGTGGATGTATAGACTTGAGTGAGTGAAGCCGATGTACAGACTTGCCGATTCGAAGCCACTGTACATACTTTGAAAACGTGAAGCCAATGTACAGACTTGAAAGTCCACTGTGGATGTATAGACTTGAAAGTCCACTGAGCTAATGTATAGACTTCACGCTGTACAGACTTTAGGCTTTGAACGCTTGAGCTGAAGACAATGTGCAGACTTAGCGATGTATAGACTTGGCCAGTAAAACGTAGGAAAAGGTATGAGTGTATAGACTTGGCCAAGCGTAGGAAAAGATGTGGAGTGTACAGACTTGGTGAAATAAAGTCCAGTGTATAGACTTGGTGAACTGACTCCAATGTACAAACTTGCAGATCCGAAGTCGATGTACAGACTTGGTTCCTGTAGCAGTGTATAGACTTGAAGGTCTGAAGGGGATGTATAGACTTGGTGAACACTGCAACATCAATCGGTTGTATAGAGTTGGGGCTGCACATACTTTGGCAATGTGTAGACTTAGAAGACATATGAATGTGTAGACTTCGAAGGGTTGAGACGAACTGTTCACGCTGTACAGACTTGGTGAAAGCTGAAGGAGCGAGCGATGTACAGACTTCACCAACAAGCTTGACACGAACAGGCTGCACAGTGCACTGTATAGACTTAGACCAAGGCATGAACAGTGGAAGCTACAGTCCAATGTATGGACTTTGAAGGATTTGAGCGTGAGACTGTATAGACTTGGCCCCTTTCCGGATGTATAGACTTTGAGTCAAGAAGACCAATGTGTGGGCTTACTATAAAGAACAATGTTCTGATGGGTCGACGCATCAGCAAGGGTGGGTCGACCCACCACTGTCCATACTATCCAAACAGAGTGTAGATAGATGAAGATTGAGGCCGTTGTACAGACATGGGGTTCAGCTGAGGATGTATGGACTTTGACGAAGTGAAGCAGTGTACAGACTTTGAATCAAACTGATGTATAGACTTGAATGGGCATGGAGTGTATAGACTTGAGAGATTGAACTGAAGAGTCGACGCATCAGCTCAAGGAGTTGACGCACTGCTGTGGAGACTGTGCAGACAGAGTGTAGACAGAATTAAGTAGAGCATGTTATCTGACAGCCCTATGAACTCCATACATTTACATGATAAAACATGAATTTATCGTGCATATAAAAGAAAGCATTATGATCAGAGAATGACTGAATAATAGCATGATGACACACACAGCAAGATGACTCACAGAGATTAACTCACATCAAAAACCAATCATCAAAACCACCATTAAAACCACAGGGGCACAACACCTTTTACACAATAATAACATGACCCCTTTTTAATATGAGTGTGTGATAGATCATATGAATTGTGTGCAGCCTTCTTTATACTAACAGAGACATCTTTGTCCTTTTTCAGTGAATTTTCATTCTTTTTCAGTATTTGAATTTGTTCTATAGGTTTGGAATTGACAGTGGACTTTTGAGCAGTGAATTGAAAAACAGAAGGAGCAGCAGTTGTGTTCTGATTAGAAGCTTTGACAAAAACAGTAGACGTTTTATTCCCATTACTCCTTTTGTTTGTCGGACTGTAACCCAGTCCCTCTCTCTGAACGCTAACATTATTTCAAAGAAGCTTATTCAGATTGTCCTTTCCTTTGACAAATTTTGACAAGGAGTTTTTCAAATATTGAATTTCAGAATGTAAGCCACAAATATTAGCTTCATATTCGGACAGATTTGTTTCACAGGAAATGACTTGTTGATGCAAGGCATCATTCAGACTTTTGAGTTTTTCAACTTCCTGTCTTAATTTAATTTCATTGTCAGCTTCAGATAGAGACTTATAAAGATCATCAACTTCTTCTTGAAGGGATGTGATTGTTAACTCATATTTAGCTATCTTTTGTTCATAGCAGGTGACATTCCCACTCAACATTAGGTTGATGTTTTTCAGATTTGTAATTTCATGTTCAGCATTCAGCAACTCACTAGAGCTCACCAGGCTTACACTCTTTCCTTTTTCTAAAGTGATTAGCCTCTCAGACATTGCTGAGTTTAGGTGATTCAGCTTATTAATTTCCTCTTTCAGTTTACTGTTCTGCTCTAGGAGTTCATCATCAAGCACCCATTCATCTGAAGAAAACTGACATTCATAAAACTTTTCTTGTTGTTTTTCAGATTGAAGTTTGTCAAGATTTTTCTGAATCTCTGAATTTGTTACTCTATCAGCCTCTAATTTTTCAGAAATCAATCTATTTTCTTATTCAAGATTTATTGATTTGTGTTCAGATTCCTTGAGCTGGTTTTTGAGTGTTTTATTTTCAGATTTCATGTTTTCCAATTCAGAGTTGACACACTCTAAATTTCTCACCAGTTCTTCATTTTGAACAACTTCATTGTTATGAGCTTGATCATCATCAGTTAAACTATGCCTCTCCTTTAGTTCAGCAATTTCGCAAACAAGCTCTTTATTCTCCTTTTTGTGTAAATCAATTTGTTTCATAAGAGTTTGTTTTTCATATTTCAAATGATCTAAATCTGAACTAATAGAATCAAAATTTGTTAACTGTCTTCTAAATATGTCATTTTCAATTTTCAGAATTTCAGGGGTTTCACCTCGAGATTTAGCATCCTCACGATTCTTCAACTTCTTTTTCAGAGATTTATATCGTTTTCTCAATTTTTTGTAAGAATCAACCAAATCACTGTACGCTCTAATCCAATCATCTATATCATAATTTTCAAATTTAGAAGATACCTCATCTTCATCTTTTTCTTCATTTTCTTCTGATTCATCTTGATCACTGCCTTGGTTGCTCTTGTCAGCCATCATGCAGCTATCCTCATTTCTTCTGTGTGCTAGCCTCAGCTTATCTAGAATGTCCTTAGCGGACCTGCAGTCATAAAAACTAGAGTGTAGAGCCTTGTTAGTAGCTTCTTTCATTAGGTTCAAAACTCTCTGATTCTCTCCATGTTTTGATTTGTGACTGTCAGTCCATTTGGACTCTTTCCTTGGTAATCTATGAGGACCTTGTGAAATTAACTTCCACACATCCGGATCCATCAATTTCACATAGTTATATAGTCTGCTAACCCATGAGTTAAAATTAGAGCCATTGAAAACCGGTGGAGACCCCATAGATTAAATCGGCAAGCAGATTAATGCAGTAGAGAGTAAATTCAGAAATGCACCAAAGACAACATGATCCTCTGCAGATCATTGGATCTGATCAGACAGAGAACCTGGCTCTGATACCAATTGATAGTTAGGTGCGATAGATAAACACAGATCCAGAGGGGGGGTGAATGGATCTTTTAAAGAGTTTTGACCAATTTAAAAATCGTACGAAATGATTAGCACAAGATCAGTGGACAATTGCTCAAACATAAAAGATGCAAACCCAATTAAACTGTAGAACATGAATAATCAATCAGATCACGGTCCTAGCATGCATCTAGCGGAAGCAAGCAATCAAACAAACCACTGCACAAAGGATTTTTTAGGTGGTTTGGTCCACAGACCTACGTCCACCCCTCACTCCCAACCGGAGTGAGGCTTCCACTAGCAATCAGCTAGAAAGCAGACTCAGTCTGCAAATAAGTTGCTGCCATACAGCTTGACCAGGGGAACAACCTCCCCTCTTCCTCCCAACCGGAGGGACACCCCAAGTGACTCCCAGCCACTTGGAAACCAGAGACACACAATCTCTCTTCCTCCAGACCAGGAGGGAATACCTGGACTTACAACACACAAGACCAGAACCGGAGGACCAATCCTCCCTTCCTCCAAACCGGAGGGAACCCACAAGTGACTCCCAGCCACTTGTAACCTAGAGGTCTCGGACCTCCCTTCCTCCCAGCCGGAGGGAAACAACCAATGACACCTAGTCAAAGGCAACCAGAGACGCAAGTCTCTCTTCCTCCAAACCGGAGGGAACCCGACCTCACACTAGAGGATCGGAAGAACAACTAGTGAATAGTTAAAAGGAAAAACAAAAACGTAGCAACAGAAAGCTGGAAAAATGAAATGCACAAAAGCTCTCGCAGGAGCAAACTAGGTTGGATCTGATCCAAGGTCCAGTGAAGACAGCAAGACTTCTCTTCTTCTTCACGAGCTCTCCATCTCTCTTTCTCTTTCTTTTTCTTCTTCTACTCTCTCACAATCTCACAGTACGATCTCTCTTCCTCTTTCCTTCTCGAGCTCTCTTCTTTCTTTCTGCTACTCTTTCTGCTTCTGTTTTCTTCTTCTATCACTCTCTGCTCTCACTTCTTATTCTTCACTCACAGTCTCGATCAGCCCTCTTCTGTTCTTATCAGTCACCTTCTGAGGAAGACATCTTCTATATATATAGCAGCAGCTTAGGGCGTGTGCTTTCCACTTCTCCCGCCCAAGTGATGCTACCACGTGTCAGCATCTCAGCTCCTTGGATCACGTGCTAGGTGCCCACCTCGAGTCACGTGCTCAGACACATTAACCTCGTCCAACAATCCTGTCAGTTAATCAGTCGAAGATAGTATTAGCTTAAGGCAATGTTCAGACTTCATTCAGCAAGCAAGGCAAGCATGGATGGCTGTACAGAGTTGATCGTGTGAGGCAAGACGAGTGTACAGACTTCTTACCACATGCTGTAATATGCATATATACTGCAGTGTATAGACTTTCGAAGCAGCAAATAAGCAAGTATGTACAACGTGAGAGTGTATAGACTTGAACCCCTTTAAGCGACCTCAATGTACACACTTGACAAATGATGTATGGACTTATCAGAAAGGGATGTGCAGACTTCTGTGTGATGCATGAAGCAATCGAATGTATAGACATGCAACACGGGAGTGTATAGACTTGATGTTTACATGCATGAGAACTCTATGCACAGACTTGATGTGATCAATGCACAAATGCAGTGTATGGACATGGCGTGAATGCAACAGCAATGTATAGACTTCATGTGTAGAAGACTAAGACATTGTACAGACTTCACATGAAGCGCTGGACGATGTACAGACTTGTGTTCGTTCAACACACAGGCTGTACAGACATTGAGGCGAGTGCTGTCCAGACTTTGAGGCAAGCTCTGTATAGACTTGATGAGAATGCATGGAACAACCGAATGTATAGACATGAAACAAGGAGTGTATAGACTTGGTGTTTACATGCCTGAGAGACCAAAGTACAGACTAGCTAAGCTTTCGCTAAGTCTGTATAGACTTGACCATGCAGACGACGGCACCAGAGTACAAACTTGAATGCTTTCGTTAAGTCTGTATAGACTTGACTATGCAAGGAGGAGTATATGGACTTTAGAATGCATGAGACATCAGTGTACAGACTTTGAGAAGAACGATGCATGAACAAGCCTAGCATGAACAAGCCTAACCAATGTATAGACTTCACCCTTGAAGATGTGAGCGAGACACTGTATACACTTGGCCCTTGAAGAATGTACAGGCTCTGAAGACTTGAAGGCCACGATGTATAGACTTGGCATTATGAGGCATGCAGGCTGTATAGACTTCCGATGCCATGAAGATAATGTGTAGACTTGTGAAGCTTGAGGCCGATGTATAGACTTGGAGACCCTGAACCAGTGTATAGACTTGAAAGGCTTGAACACAGTGATGTGCAGACATTGTGATGTATAGACTTAGGAGCATTTGCCAAGGCTGTACAGACTTCAGGCTTTGAACGTGTGTGCTGTGAATCAATGTATAGACTTGGTGAGCTTCAAAGCACAATGTGCAGACTTTGCGATGTATAGACTTAGGGTTCAACTGTGGATGTATAGACTTTGAAGATGCAAGTAATGTACAGACTTGGAGAATGGCTTGAGACACAGACACGCTGCTCGCTGTACAGACTTTGGGTGAAGGCATGAATAGTGAATCAATGTATAGACTTGAATGCCCAACGCCAATGTATTGACTTGCTTTCAAGGAATGCACTACTGTACAATGTATAGACTCTCAATGTATGGACTTGCCAAGACAACTGGAGGATGCATAGACTTGCCAACGAAAGGGTTGTACAGACTTGAGCAATGCAAAGGCAATCGGATGTATAGACTTCATGATGTGTAGACTTGCCAAAACAACTGAACCGTGTACAGACTTGAACGAGCAAAGTCTGTACAGACTTTATTAAGACAACGGATGTATAGACTTAGAAGATACAGACTCTGTATAGACTTGCGAAAGGAAACGAATGTATAGACTTTGAAGCAGAAGCTAGGCAAACGATGTGTAGACTTGGCCAGAACGTAGGGAAAGGTATGAATGTATAGACTTGGAACAAAGATGAACAAGGCACTCTGTACAGACTTAGAGACCTGGGGGGTCGACCCATCTGGAAGGGGGTCGACCCACTTCTAGACTTCAACAATCAAGCTTCAGGCAGGCTATCTAAGGATGTATAGACAGTGCAGAGAGAGTGATACACTGGCTGTGCATACAACACCCATTGTATAGACTTAACCTAAGCAGATATGAAATGCATGAGTCTAAGTCTAGACATTCATAGAAACAAGGTTATGAAATGCAGACATTCATTGACTTATGGCAGTTATGAAATGCACCAATGCACACAGCCTGTTCGATGTAATGATACTCAAATAAGATGTTCATTGAAACATTCATATGCAACACATGTTCATTGAAACATTTATATGCAACACAAATAGATTTATATGCAGACTCAAACAATATGCAGACTATGCAGATTCAAACAGATTTCTATGTAGACTCAAACAGATGATGACTTATAGTGTTTGCTATCATCAAAATCACAGGGACACAACACTTATGATTAAAGTCACTTAGCTAACTCATTAAACCATTCCAGTCCTCGTGTAAGATCTGATCAATGTCTCAGGTCAAAGGACCAACGATGCTACTGAGACAATTGGATCTTCAGTTGATATTTGGTATAATCAACCATCTGAAGATCCAATAGCGGATCAGTTCAGTGTACATCCTCCAAGGATGTACACCTACACATATGTGTTGGTGTCCCACACTAGTGACCATGAGACTGGTCCCGTACACATCATGTGTACTGGTTTAATAGATAATCAAAGTCCCCGAGTGATTACCCTCCAACCAGGAATAGTTTAATATATGTGTCCATGTAAAGTCAGTCTTATGATCGAGATCCCATCTCGAGTTGACTTTACAATCACATATCCTAGGGACAATGTAAAGTAATATATGTTGTGCCCCTGTGGTTTTGATGATGGTTTTGTTGATTGATTGTTGGTGTGAGTTAATCAAATGTTCAGTCATCCTGCTGCTCAATTTAGAGTCATATTTGATGATCAGTCATGCTACATGTTAAACTGATGCATAAAGCATTCATTGCTGTGGTTTTAATGATTTATCTGGTTTTGATGATTGGTGTTTGATGTTAATCATTGTGAGTCATCCTGCTGAAATGTTCATTCAGGACTTCATATGCTCATTCAGTTTATCTGCTGACATTGTGCTTTGATGATAGCTTCATGATTGTGATTTGTATATCATCTGGAGAATGCACGTGTATGACTGATATATTGTGTGTGTTAGACTTCTGGTATGTGCATGATCTATACATCACCTTCAATCTTCAAGTCTATACACTGGTTTATTCTTCAAGTCTGTACATCCACAGTTAGACTTAAAGTCTGCACTCTAGTCTTCAATGTCAAGTCTGCACATCGGTCTTCGATTTCAATGTCCATACATTGGGCTTTTACATGAAGTCTACACATTGTTGTTTGCAGTGAAAGTCCATACTTTGGACTGTTCATCAAAGTCTGTACAGTGAGTGATTCATTGGTGAAGTCTGTACACTTAACTGTACTTCAAGTCTAGACATTGCACTGTTCCCTTCATCTTCGTGTTGTTTTTCAGTATGTGTCAATTTCGTCTTCGTGTCGTTTTTACCTCGTGTCGTGTTACCCCGTGTCAATTACTGTTCGACTTCGTGTTGTTTTCAACCCGAGTCGGTTACTGTTGTTCCTCGTGTCATTTTATTCGTTTTATACTGTTCACATAGCTTCATCACGTGTCGTGACAAGCCGTGTCTATTTTTCACACCCCGTGTCTGTCTTGAGTTGTTCCTACACTCCGTGTCGTTTTCATCTTTTGTCTTTGTCTTGTGTTTTCATGACCTCGTATCGTTTTTCCTCTCATAACCTCGTGTTAGTGTTTCTGTGACTTCGTTCATGTTTCGTAACCACACTTCGTGTTGGTTACTGTTGTTTCTGTGACTTCGTGTCATGTTTCCACACTTCGTGTCGTTCATGTTTCGTAACCACACTTCGTGTTGGTTACTGTCGCTCTTATGACTTTGTGTCGTGTCTCCCAGACCTCGTGTCATGTTTCACTTCGTGTCGTTTTCCGTTTTGTGTTCTTCGTGTCGTGTTTTCCACACCGCGTGTCGTTGTCGCCTTAGCAACCTCACCTCGTGTCGGTTACTGTTGTCTCCATGTCGTACTCACTCCGTGTCGTTTTTTGTTCCACTGCGTGCAGAACATTGCAGCACTTCGTGTTGCATTCTGTGCCACCACCTTGTGTCGTTCTCTGTGTAGTGTGTGTTTTTGTCACCACTATACTTCGTGTCGTTGTTCTTCACTTCGTGCTGTTTTCACCGTCTTCGTGCTGGTCTTTCTCATCAGACCTCGTGTCGTTCTCGCCTTAACCACACTTCGTGTTGCTTTACGTAGACCTCGTGTCTTGCTTGTTTGCAACCACTTCGTGTCGGTTTTTGCTGTCAGCCCATGTTGTCCTCGTGTTGTTTTTCACCTCGCGTCGGTTATTGTTTTCATCTTCTGCGTGTAGTTCTCTTTGTAGTGTTATCTCTGTTACAAGTTGCATATCGTGTTATCATTTATGTCTGTATGGATTTTACTTCGTGTCGTTTCTCCGTCTCAGGTCTTCATGTCGTTCGTATGTTGAAACCACACTTCGTGTTGGTTTCTGTTCTGTCTCCATGTATCTTGTGTCGTTCTTCTTTTTACCTCGTGTTGTTTTATAACCTCACTTCTTGTCGTTCTCTTCGTTGTGTCTGTTCTGTCACAGTGTATCTCGTGTCATTCTTTCCTTACCTCGTGCTGTAGTCACCCTGTGTATCTTGTGTCGTTCTCAGTGCATCTAGAATTACTACTACATACTTCGTGCAGATTTAGTTATTGTGGCCCTCAGTTTGTAATGGTTTTCATCTCCTTGCAGGTCCGAGGAAGAAATATTCCCAAGTGACCTGAGCAGCACGTGATCCGAGGCTGGAATGAAGCCTGCTGAGAGACTACCACGTGGTTCGAATAATTAGGGCTGGAAATGTGGAGGTCACACGTAGTGGCTGATGCTGCTGCTGCTGCTATATATATATGACTCTTCTTCCACAGAAGAAGGTTGATCGAGTTGGCGTGAAGAAAAAGCTCATACAGAGAGCCACGATCCAGATAGAAAAAGAAAAGAGAAAGAAGAAGAGCAGAAGGAGAAGAAGAGAGGTAGAGAGCTCGAGAAGAGTGTGAAGAGAAGAAGAAGCAGAGAGTGAGAGAAGAGCAGAAGAAAGAGAAAGAAAGATAGAGAGTGAGCGAGAGAGCTCGTGGAGAAGAAGGAAGATCTTACCTGAAGATCTGTCTACTGGACCGTGGATCAAATCCAGGCCAGTCAGCTCCGTTGAGAGCCACATTGTGCACTTCATCTTTCAGCTTTCTGTTTTGCTGAAGTCATTTTTCGTTTATTGTTCTTTCCTTTGTTTTCTGGTTTACTGTGGTTTCCGATACTCTTTAGAGTGGTCGGGGTTCCTCCTGTTAGTTCAGGAGAAGGGAGATTGACATCTCCAGTTGCAAGTAGCTGGGTGCTACTTGTGGTTTCCCTCCGGTTTGGAGGACGGGAGATCTGATCTCCAGTTGCAAGTAGTTGGGAGCTACTTGTGGGTTCCCTCCAGTTTGGAGGAAGGGAGAATTGTCTCCGGTTCTGGGCTTGTGGATTCAAGTCCAGGGGTTCCCTCCAGGTCTGGAGGAAGAGAGACCGTGTGTCTCTGGTTTGCTAGTGACTGGTGTCACTAGTGGTTCCCTCCGGTTGGGAGGAAGAGGGGAGGCTGTTCCCCTGGTCAAGCTGTTTGGCAGCATTTGTTGCAGACTGAGTCTGCTGTTTCTAGCGTGAGCTAGTGGAAGCCACACTCGGTTTGAGTGTGGGGTGGATGTAGGTCTGGAGGACCGAACCACCTAAAAATCCTATGTGCAGTGGTCTGATTTCTCTATATGTTTTGCTTCCGCTAGATGTTTGCATAGGGGCGCTCCAAGTGGTTGATCAGGTCTTGTTCTGAGTGTTTAATCCGTTGAGTGAGCGAAAGTTTATTTGAGTGGAAGAATGGTGCTACTGCTAATTAGTATTTCAGATTTGATACATCTGTCTAGTTAGCACTCTAGATAGTTAGTGAGCATCATAACCTTTTAATTGGGTAAAAGTTTTTAAAGGGTTATATTCATTCACCCCCCTCTGAATACTGCACCGAACCCAACAATTGGTATCAGAGCAGGTCTCTGATCTATCTGATCTAACAATCTGCAGAGGATCCTGCTGGTTTGTTTGGTGTTTTTCAGAGTGTGCTTTATGTGTTCGTAGCTTTGATTCTCCGTCTTAGTGCTTTGTCTTGCTTATTTGGTTTAGGTGCTTCAGTTTGTTCTGAGCTTTCAGATTGTTTGCAATGGAGCCAATCGTGCTGAAGGCTAGCTCCAGCAAAGCAAACAGATCCAGCCACAGTGGATCATCAAGCAAGAAAAGTAGCCTCTCGCGGCCTGAAATTGATGAAGACCACATTGGAATGATGATTAGTAACTTCAGGAAATTTCTGAGAAAAGAGAAGGAAAGCTTGACGGTAGCAAACAGCAAAGAAGGTATACTTCTAATCCTGCCAAGATTATTGACTCTAATGTTTGCTACAAATGCAGGAAGGCTGGACACACAAAGGATGATTGTCCAGAGTTATTGAAACTCAAAGGGAACACCTCGACATTGATAGAGAAGGAAGAAAGTCAATATGCTTAATGGCCAACCGGGATGATGAGGAATCCTCATCCAAGGTAAATTCTGAATCCGAATCAGATGGATACTCCTTTGAAGAATTAATAGTGATGTATGAAGACTTGTTCAAAGTATCCAAGAAATTAAAATCTGAAAATAGAAAGTTAAAAAAGAGATGTGAACAGATAAATTCTAATGTTTCATGTGAAAACTGTCAGAGACTAAAAACATCTCATGATATGCGCTTAGTTGATCTGAATACGAATAAGGAACAAATCTCCTCATTGGAAAATAAAAATGAAGAATTGAGGTTGCTAAATTCCGCCATGTCTGAGAGACTCCTGACAGTTGAAAAAGGGAAATCTATTCTGAAAGAAAATGAAGTGAGTAATGAATTCACATTGACACTGGAAAATGAGACTCTGAAAAGTCTGAATGATGAATTGCAAAATCAACTTATGTTGTGTGAGGACCACATTGTGTCTTTGGAAAGAGAAATTGAAGATCTAAAAAACTCCCTGTCAAAATTTGTTAAGGGAAGAGACAATTTGAATAAGCTCCTTGGTGCGAATGTAAATTTTCAGAAGGAGGGACTGGGTTACAGTCCAGACATGAAGAAGGCTGAGAAGCCTTTTGGAGAAAAACTGAAGACTGTTTTCGTTAAAAGTTCAGAACAAGAAAAGCCCTCTATCTCATTCTCACCTCAGTACAAAAATCAGAAAGGGAATGAAAAACAGAAAACATATAGAAAGAACTCTTTTATGCATATTGATCACAGTCCTCACCCACACTCGCATGCATCTAGAAAGAAAATGATCTGTCACTACTGTCACAAATATGGACATTTGATGCATGAGTGTAACTTGATGGAAAAGGATGACCTAGCAGCTGCTCAAAATAATCAGGCTAGAAAGCATGTCCCATGGGATAAGAAAATTGATTGTTATAACTGTGGAAAAATAGGACATGTTGCTGCACAATGCTGGTCAGGGTCGTTTAAAAGAAACCCCCTTCAATGTTCTCATTGTAGAAAGCATGGCCACACAGTCAAAGATTGTTGGCATATCCAAGGTAGGAATATGAATTTCAAATATGCTAAATTTCCTACAAAGAAAAATGACTTTGGAAGAAATAAAGTTGCATATAAAAGAAAGATTTCTACATGTTCTGAATGTGGTAAGCTAGGCCACAAAGCTGCCAACTGTTGGCTAGTTGATTATGGAAAGAAAAATTTTCATGATAATCAAAGAAATACTCATGCTCATCTACATAGGCATCATACTTCAGCTAATTCGGTGGTGTCATGTAGATGTTGTGGAAGGGTTGGTCATTCCATGAATAATTACTATCTGATGGAATTTGATGATTATTCTGGTAAGAAACCTTTTAGAACACCTGATAGGGGTAGTGCAGGACCCAAGACTGCTTGGGTCTCTGCAGGATCAACTTGATTGATTTGATGCAGGTGTGCCTTGGAAAGAGAAATGAAAGGGGTTAACCAAGGCACTCAAGAATGAAAACCCCAGGATTCAATCCTTCAGGTTAGTTCTGAACTTTGCCTAAATCTCATAATCTGAAAATGCTGATTTGTCTGTTTTAAATTCATCATCTGAAATTGTTGATCTGCTTGACTGATTGTTGTATGATCTTCTCTTGTCTAGTTGATCAGTCTGCATTCAAGACTCAGCTATTGAATTCAACTCTGCATATCTGATGCTCTTCTCGTACTATATGTTGAACTGAATTTGAATGCTTCTTTAGTATATACAGTTGATGCACTATACAGACTCTGCGTCCATGCATGTGTTTTGTGTTAATGCATTGCATGCTTGTCATTGAATGCACACTTGGACTGATTGTGTATAGACTGATTGTCATTACATGTGACAATGATGCTGTTCAATGCATGAAGGACTGCTTTATGTTGCATTGTCATACATGATCATCATGGTATATTAAATGGAACAAGTTGAAGGGCATATGGAGTATGTCTGGATGCTACTGACATGTGTGAGGTGGTCCTTGTCCTCCGCCTAGTACCATGGGTCTAGTCTTCATGTAAAACAGTGAACTACATCATATGTTGAAAAATCTGAAAAAGGATAAAAATGCTCATGAATTGGATGCATAAACCTGAATTGATTGCATACTTGTTTAATGTATCCTTGGTGCATAGTCTGCATGTAGGACAGTATGTTGCATAGCAAGTTAATTCTGTGTTTGCATAATCATTCCTCATCAGCATTGTCTGAATTGATACCTCTGAACTCTACCCATCTGAAGTGCATATATGTGATTTGCATGTATGTTTAAATGCATATTGTAAGGGGGAGTCAATGCATTGCATATAGGTTGTCAAATGCATACATTTGTCAGATTTCATAGCATATCCTTTCTTATTGATTTTGTTGACAAACCTTGATCATATTCTGAAAAACTTTGTGCTTCAAAAATCTCTCTTAACAATTGGTAATTCTCCTATCAATTGGTATCATTTGGCTTCAGAATTCTATCAGTCTTTCATGAAGATTTCAATGGGCTATCTCGATCATAAATCTGAAAAACTCTTGAACTAGAAATCTTCTATTATACATTCTTAAGAATGACTGAAATAACTCATGTGGTTTAAGCTTAATGTATTCATGGAGTTTAACTTCAAAATCTCTTAACATATCTGAATCATGTTTAATAAATCTTAACCAACTGTTTCATGCTATGTCTTGTAAAAACTTCTGAAATCTGCACTTTTGAATACATGACTTTATTTGGTTAAGTACATGAGATTAATATTGTTTTGAAGCAAATGAATGTTTTTGAATTGTCTAAAGGGTAAAGTAATTGTCAGAGCAATGACCTTGGTCACTGAGAAACACATGTCCAAAGGATTGTGTCATGAGGTGCCTTAGTTAACTCTGTAAAAATTCATTGAAAATCAGGTAGAGCAATGGCATGCACACTGAGAAATACAATTCACTCATTAAAAATTGAGTTGTAGTGTGTCATGATGTGTAAATGCTAACTCTGTTCACATAAGGCATGACAGTTAGTCACACTAAGGGCTTAGGGATATTGGTCTCTGATCAAGGTATATCCTCTAGTTATAAGGTGTGTACTGAACTAGAGTGCACGTAAAATTTGTAGCAAGGAAAATTATTGAATAAATTGAAATATCTGAATATTGATGCCAAAATCAAATTGCTACAACCCTAGACAAAATCATATGACTTCATAATTGCTTGATTTCAATACAGATGCATGTAATTGCGAAAGAAGTCAATAAGTTTGATTGTGTAAGAGAAAGGGAGATTTATCAAGATAAATATGAGGGCTTAGTTCATTTTTATTAAACCATGGTTTTAGATGTCATTACAGAATTTTATTGATAAACTCTGCATACATCATGTTTAAACCATGATGCTCAATAAATGTCATTCATAAGCCCTTATGATAGAAGACTTTGAAAACTTATGCTTTAGAATTATGAGATTGATATCTCTTTGAAAATCTGGCAGAATTTCTTATGTTTGGAGCATCCTTGAAAAATCTGTCAACTGAATTTCTTCTGCTCATGTCCTTGACTCAATGACCTGAACTTCTCATTGTTTGCCCCTGTGGTCTCCTTCTCATAAGAGTCCACTTATTGAGGGGGAGCTTCCATGTCATGCATCACTTGCATATCAATTGGCATCTCTTCAGGGGGAGCATTCCTTGTCATGCTGAATCATGCTCATATCATTTGTGACCTTGCATTCATAT
Organism: Amorphophallus konjac; assembly: GCA_022559845.1. Classification (NCBI taxonomy): domain Eukaryota; kingdom Viridiplantae; phylum Streptophyta; class Magnoliopsida; order Alismatales; family Araceae; genus Amorphophallus; species Amorphophallus konjac. The sequence continues at coordinate 124,383,137 of CM040121.1, forward strand.
ACTCAGGGGGAGTATTGCAAAGGGGAGAATTTGACTGAACTTTTATGCATGCTTTAACTTCTCAAATTATTTTCTTTTTGATGAAGTCAAAGGGGGAGAATAATTTGAGTCTTCAGAATGCCTCACATCATCAGAATGACTCAATATATTGAATGTGTTGCCATCATCAAAAAGGGGGAGATTGTTGTGCCCCTGTGGTTTTGATGATGGTTTTGTTGATTGATTGTTGGTGTGAGTTAATCAAATGTTCAGTCATCCTGCTGCTCAATTTAGAGTCATAGTTGATGATCAGTCATGCTACATGTTAAACTGATGCATAAAGCATTCATTGCTGTGGTTTTAATGATTTATCTGGTTTTGATGATTGGTGTTTGATGTTAATCATTGTGAGTCATCCTGCTGAAATGTTCATTCAGGACTTCATATGCTCATTCAGTTTATCTGCTGACATTGTGCTTTGATGATAGCTTCATGATTGTGATTTGTATATCATCTGGAGAATGCACGTGTATGACTGATATATTGTGTGTGTTAGACTTCTGGTATGTGCATGATCTATACATCACCTTCAATCTTCAAGTCTATACACTGGTTTATTCTTCAAGTCTGTACATCCACAGTTAGACTTAAAGTCTGCACTCTAGTCTTCAATGTCAAGTCTGCACATCGGTCTTCGATTTCAATGTCCATACATTGGGCTTTTACATGAAGTCTACACATTGTTGTTTGCAGTGAAAGTCCATACTTTGGACTGTTCATCAAAGTCTGTACAGTGAGTGATTCATTGGTGAAGTCTGTACACTTAACTGTACTTCAAGTCTAGACATTGCACTGTTCCCTTCATCTTCGTGTTGTTTTTCAGTATGTGTCAATTTCGTCTTCGTGTCGTTTTTACCTCGTGTCGTGTTAACCCGTGTCAATTACTGTTCGACTTCGTGTTGTTTTCAACCCGAGTCGGTTACTGTTGTTCCTCGTGTCATTTTATTCGTTTTATACTGTTCACATAGCTTCATCACGTGTCGTGACAAGCCGTGTCTATTTTTCACACCCCGTGTCTGTCTTGAGTTGTTCCTACACTCCGTGTCGTTTTCATCTTTTGTCTTTGTCTTGTGTTTTCATGACCTCGTATCGTTTTTCCTCTCATAACCTCGTGTTAGTGTTTCTGTGACTTCGTTCATGTTTCGTAACCACACTTCGTGTTGGTTACTGTTGTTTCTGTGACTTCGTGTTATGTTTCCACACTTCGTGTCGTTCATGTTTCGTAACCACACTTCGTGTTGGTTACTGTCGCTCTTATGACTTTGTGTCGTGTCTCCCAGACCTCGTGTCATGTTTCACTTCGTGTCGTTTTCCGTTTTGTGTTCTTCGTGTCGTGTTTTCCACACCGCGTGTCGTTGTCGCCTTAGCAACCTCACCTCGTGTCGGTTACTGTTGTCTCCATGTCGTACTCACTCCGTGTCGTTTTTTGTTCCACTGCGTGCAGAACATTGCAGCACTTCGTGTTGCATTCTGTGCCACCACCTTGTGTCGTTCTCTGTGTAGTGTGTGTTTTTGTCACCACTATACTTCGTGTCGTTGTTCTTCACTTCGTGCTGTTTTCACCGTCTTCGTGCTGGTCTTTCTCATCAGACCTCGTGTCGTTCTCGCCTTAACCACACTTCGTGTTGCTTTACGTAGACCTCGTGTCTTGCTTGTTTGCAACCACTTCGTGTCGGTTTCTGCTGTCAGCCCATGTTGTCCTCGTGTTGTTTTTCACCTCGCGTCGGTTATTGTTTTCATCTTCTGCGTGTAGTTCTCTTTGTAGTGTTATCTCTGTTACAAGTTGCATATCGTGTTATCATTTATGTCTGTATGGATTTTACTTCGTGTCGTTTCTCCGTCTCAGGTCTTCATGTCGTTCGTATGTTGAAACCACACTTCGTGTTGGTTTCTGTTCTGTCTCCATGTATCTTGTGTCGTTCTTCTTTTTACCTCGTGTTGTTTTATAACCTCACTTCTTGTCGTTCTCTTCGTTGTGTCTGTTCTGTCACAGTGTATCTCGTGTCATTCTTTCCTTACCTCGTGCTGTAGTCACCCTGTGTATCTTGTGTCGTTCTCAGTGCATCTAGAATTACTACTACATACTTCGTGCAGATTTAGTTATTGTGGCCCTCAGTTTGTAATGGTTTTCATCTCCTTGCAGGTCCGAGGAAGAAATATTCCCAAGTGACCTGAGCAGCACGTGATCCGAGGCTGGAATGAAGCCTGCTGAGAGACTGCCACGTGGTCCGAATAATTAGGGCTGGAAATGTGGAGGTCACACGTAGTGGCTGATGCTGCTGCTGCTGCTATATATATGACTCTTCTTCCACAGAAGAAGGTTGATCGAGTTGGCGTGAAGAAAAGCTCATACAGAGAGCCACGATCCAGATAGAAAAAGAAAAGAGAAAGAAGAAGAGCAGAAGGAGAAGAAGAGAGGTAGAGAGCTCGAGAAGAGTGTGAAGAGAAGAAGAAGCAGAGAGTGAGAGAAGAGCAGAAGAAAGAGAAAGAAAGATAGAGAGTGAGCGAGAGAGCTCGTGGAGAAGAAGGAAGATCTTACCTGAAGATCTGTCTACTGGACCGTGGATCAAATCCAGGCCAGTCAGCTCCGTTGAGAGCCACATTGTGCACTTCATCTTTCAGCTTTCTGTTTTGCTGAAGTCATTTTTCGTTTATTGTTCTTTCCTTTGTTTTCTGGTTTACTGTGGTTTCCGATACTCTTTAGAGTGGTCGGGGTTCCTCCTGTTAGTTCAGGAGAAGGGAGATTGACATCTCCAGTTGCAAGTAGCTGGGTGCTACTTGTGGTTTCCCTCTGGTTTGGAGGACGGGAGATCTGATCTCCAGTTGCAAGTAGTTGGGAGCTACTTGTGGGTTCCCTCCAGTTTGGAGGAAGGGAGAATTGTCTCCGGTTCTGGGCTTGTGGATTCAAGTCCAGGGGTTCCCTCCAGGTCTGGAGGAAGAGAGACCGTGTGTCTCTGGTTTGCTAGTGACTGGTGTCACTAGTGGTTCCCTCCGGTTGGGAGGAAGAGGGGAGGCTGTTCCCCTGGTCAAGCTGTTTGGCAGCATTTGTTGCAGACTGAGTCTGCTGTTTCTAGCGTGAGCTAGTGGAAGCCACACTCGGTTTGAGTGTGGGGTGGATGTAGGTCTGGAGGACCGAACCACCTAAAAATCCTATGTGCAGTGGTCTGATTTCTCTATATGTTTTGCTTCCGCTAGATGTTTGCATAGGGGCGCTCCAAGTGGTTGATCAGGTCTTGTTCTGAGTGTTTAATCCGTTGAGTGAGCGAAAGTTTATTTGAGTGGAAGAATGGTGCTACTGCTAATTAGTATTTCAGATTTGATACATCTGTCTAGTTAGCACTCTAGATAGTTAGTGAGCATCATAACCTTTTAATTGGGTAAAAGTTTTTAAAGGGTTATATTCATTCACCCCCCCTCTGAATACTGCACCGAACCCAACAATATATAATTATAAATTTACGCTCGAATACCACTTTATTAATGATGAACAAGATTTTACAACTATCGGGCCTACCCGACCCTAAATTAGCCTGTAGCACACCTAATACTAAGAATCTCCCACTTGTACTACAGCCAATTTCCCACAACTTTGAGGCCAATCTTATCCCGATGGCGCTAAAAAATAATCTGTGTCAAAGGCTTAGTCAGTGGATCTGCTATGTTGTCTTCCGACGGTACACGCTCTACCATCACATCTCCATGATCAACAATCTCCTGAATAAGGTGGAAGCGCCTCAGAATGTGCTTTGACCTTTGGTGAGACCTCGGTTCCTTCGCCTGGGCGATGGCCCCATTATTATCACAAAACAATGGGATGGGAGCTGATATCTCGGGAACTATGCCGAGTTCCAAGATGAATTTCTCCATCCAGAAGGCTTCCTTAGCAGCTTCAGCTGCAGCAATGTATTCTGCCCCTGTCGTCGAGTCTGCTGTCGTGTCTTGCTTGGAGCTTCTCCAACTAACTGCCCCTCCATTTAACATGAATACAAATGCAGACTTGGATTTGCAGTCATCTGGATCTGACTAGAAATTAAAGTCTGTGTAAGCTCTAAACTGTAGGTCCTCTCCTCCATAAAGTAGAAAAAGATCCTTAGCCCTTCGCAAGTACTTAAGGATGCCCTTTACTGCCTTCCAGTGCTCTTCGCCTGGATTTGCCTGATATCTACTGACAATGCTCAAAGCATTGGCAACTTCAGGCCGTGTATATAGCATTGCATACATGATTGACCCTATGGCCGATGCATAGGGCACCTTATTCATGTGTGCCACCTACTCAGATGTTTTAGGGCTCATCCCCTTAGATAGGTAAATTCCGTGTCTCATGAAAATGAGACCTCTCTTGGAAGTTTTCATCTTAAACCTTTTGAGGATAGTGTCTATGTACATGGATTGGGATAATCCTAGCATCCTTTTAGATCTATCTCTGTAGATCCTTATGCCCAGCACATAGGATGTTTCTCTCAAATCCTTCATGGAGAAGGTCTTAGACAACCAAGACTTAGTTAATGTCAACATCCCTACATCATTCCTAATGTGTAAGATGTCATCAACATATAAGACCAAAAAGGTCACAGAGCTCCCACTGACCTTCTTGTAAACACAGGGTTCATCTTCATTCTGAATGAAGTTGAAAGATTTGACAGCCTCATCAAATATTAAGTTCAAGCTCCGAGATGCTTGCTTCAATGTATAAATGGACCTCTGAAGTTTACATACCTTATTAGGATGAAGCTTGGAAGTGAATCCATCAGGGTGTACCATATACACTTCTTCTGACAGATTTCCATTAAGAAAAGATGTCTTCACATCCATTTGCCAAATATCATAATCTAAGTATGCAACAATGGCAAGGAGGATTCTAATTGACTTAACCATGGCCACTGGTGAAAATGTCTCGTCATAGCCAATGCCTTGTCTTTGACGATACCCCTTCGCCATCAATCTGGCCTTGTATGTGTCAATATGTCCATCTACACCTGTAGCGACCCGGATCCTAGATACCAGGTATACCCGATAAGACTACCGAATACACGTGATACCACATGGAACCCGCGAGTCCTCCCAAGAGCTGTAAGGCTCCGAAGGGAAAAAGGCATGTGTAGAGTACATTGAAGCCGCAGAGATAGCACAGTAAGCAATTAAATTTCATTAGATAGGTTTGCTAAAGTAGCAGAAATAAAATTACTTTTTAATTAACAATTATACACCAGAGACCAGCCCAGAAAATAAAGACAAGTACAAGCAACAGGAAAAGAACGTACACTGAGGTCGGGGGAAACCCGACGCAGGTACCGCTGGCAGCTACGAACACGCCACACCAGGAACCACGAACAGAGACGACGCCCACCTGAAAAGTAGGGGTGAGTCTCCAAACAGAGGCTCAGTAGGGGTCACGCGAATCCCCATTGAAAAATACGCAGAACACGGAAACAGGAAGCAACAGTAGAAACATCAGGTGTAGCAAAGCAGGAAAAGCTACACTACAAAGCTGCAAAACTACTCTAGAAGCAGTAAAGAACAGACGGGGAGTAGGAGTAGGGAACAAGCAGGAAAGTGGAAGAATCCGCGCCAGACAAGCGGCTGCCGAACTAACCTTGACACCCCAAACTACTCCACGCAAACCAAGGTAACACAGTACCTCAAGAAAATTCCCTTGCATTTAGTTCCATTACATGCCCACTCGGTGTGGTACATATTATCAACACCCGGTCCCAATGGGTGACCCTAGGAATGCTGCCCCTAGTGACTTTTCCCTTCAGGATATGATGCAGGCTCTCATTAATCGGATAGATCAGTCCGATAAGAGCTTTAGAGATCATGCTGCATTCATGGAGGGCCGGATGAAGGCCATGGAGGACCGCATGGAGGATTCCGACCGGACCATTCAAGGCCTAGTTGGACGGCCCAACCAGGATAGAGCTCCATGTGAGGATGTCCCCGGGCAGGCCCAAGGCCCACTTGACCCTGCTCTTCGGCCCGCACACCCTAGGGCCGACGACCGGAGACCACGTATTCAGGAGTTTGATGATTTTGGGTCCGATAATGAGGTTGAGGGTTATGGCCATGCTCGACGTGGCTATAGGCCCCATAGGGACGACGAGGATGACCGTCTCCTTAGGTCCGTGCGCGCGGATCCTCCCACCTTTGATGGGTCCTTGGACCCTAAGGTCTATGTTGATTAGGAAGCGGGTATGGACCGCTACTTTGAGTGGTATGAGATGACGGACCACCGGAGAGTCCGATTTGCCAAAATGAAATTGCTAGGGCAGGCACAGACTTATTGGAGAAACGTGGAGAGCCTATTGATGCAGCGACATCAACCCCAGATTGAGACATGGGATGATATGAAGGTAAAGCTCAGGCAAAAATACCTTCCTTCCACATACCGTCAGAGGTTTATTGATAGGTGGCAGAGTCTCAGCCAAGGGGATCGGACTGTGACCGACTACATCGCTGATTTTGATGAGTACTACTTGCGATGTGGGGTCACGGAGGAGAGTGCCATAACCATCTCTCGCTTCCGTCGGGGTCTGCGGCCGCACTACCAGTATGAGTTATTTCACTGCCATGCCATGACCCTGGAGGAGGCTTATCAGGTCGCACTCGAGTTAGAGTAGTTTGAGTCCGAGTTTGCTCCGGTCCAGTGCCTGGGACCCACATATCCTCGTGGGTCGGACCCTCGTGCTATGACTGGACCTTACCCTCGGGGACCTGTGGCCCATCCACAGGAACCCGCTCGTCAGGACTTCACTGCCCTTAGACCTCCCCTCCCCCTCCGAGGGACTATCCCCCTCGACCCCAGGCTCCAGCCCCGGCCCCTCGGCCTCAGCAGCCCACCATTCCTACCCGACCCCAGCTTCCGCCACCCCTAGCCCGTCGTGATGACAAGGGAAAGGGGCCGATGACTGGTGGAGCACCACAGGGCACTGGGTCCCGTCATGAGTGTTATAGGTGCGGAGGGGTTGGTCATTATGCTGTTAGTTGTCCTACCCGATCTTCTTTGGTCATCGGAGATTCCTCGACTGGTGAGCTTGCACATGGTGTCGTATCCGTCAGTTATGAGGCTGACCAGGAGCTCGCGGAGGAATTCTTTGATGAGCTGCTTGAGGGCGAGCAACTAGATGTCCAGGGCACACAGTGCCAGGATGACGTTCAGCTGGGTGTTGTCAGGTGTATCTTGACCCAGCCGTTGGTGAGTGATGACTGGCGTCGCACCACCATTTTTCATACCTTTTGTAGGCTGGGTGGGAAAGCCTGTAAGGTGATCATAGACAATGGGAGCTGTATTAACGCTATCTCCACGGGTACTGTGACACGCTTAGGGTTGACCCCCATGGACCACCCTTCCCCTTATCGCGTGTCATGGGTAGATTCCACCTCTATCCCAGTAAGGCTGCGATGTCTGGTGCCATTACAGTTCCATGCCTACCAGGATGGGATCTGGTGTGATGTGTTGCCTATGGAGGTAGGCAGTATTATCCTGGGAAGGCCCTGGTTATTTGATCGGGGTGCTACCCTCCATGGCTGGTCAAACACATGCACATTCGACCATAATGGCCAACGGATTACCCTTCACCCGTCCCAGCCGAGGAGTCCATCCATCCGGGGTCCCACTGGGCCTAGTACCCCGACTCCTGCTATTCCAGGGCCCAGTACCCCATTGCCAGCTCAGGCTATGACCTTGCCTCCAGATGTCCCCGCCCTGAGTGTTCCTCTGACTAGGAGATTGATGCTAGTCAGCTCCTGGGAGTTGGAGCGTGACTTTGTTAGAGGGGACCCTATTTTTGCCATTATAGTCCGAGAGGTGGTTGGAGAGACGGAGAGTGGTCTCCCATATGATGTTGCTGATGTCCTTTGGGAGTTTACTAATATATTTCCCGATGATTTACCCGACGGTCTTCCACCTATGCGGGACATTCAACATGCTATTGACCTGATTCCGGGGTCCTCATTGCCCAATTTGCCACATTATAGGATGAGCCCCGCTGATCACACTGAGCTTCAGCGTCAGGTTGAGGAGTTGATGATGAGGGGATCTCTCCGTGAGAGCATGAGTCCATGTGCCGTCCCTGCCTTGCTTGCCCCTAAGAAGGACGATACTTGGAGGATGTGCGTTGACAGCCGTGCAATCAATAAGATCACGGTAAAGTATAGATTTCCCATTTCCCGCTTAGATGATATGCTCGATATGATGGCGGGAGCCACTATGTTTTCTAAGATTGATCTGAAGAGTGGCTATCACCAGGTGAGGATCAGGCCCGGTGATGAGTGGAAGACGGCCTTTAAGACCAAAGATGGTCTTTATGAGTGGCTGGTCATGCCCTTTGGGATGACCAATGCTCCCAGCACTTTTATGTGGCTGATGACTCAGGTCCTTCGACCTTTGATTGGGGTCTTTGTGGTGGTATATTTTGATGATATCCTTATCTATAGCCGCACTCGGGAGGCCCACTTAGACCATCTACGGCAGGTCTGTCTTATTCTGAAGAGAGAGAGTCTTTATGCCAACCCTAAGAAATGCGCTTTCATGACTAGTCAGGTCACATTCTTGGGGTTTATCGTATCTAGCGAGGGAGTCTCCGCTGACTCGGAGAAGGTCAGGGCCATAGTGGAGTGGCCCGAACCTCGTACTCTTCATGATGTCCGCAGCTTTCACGGACTGGCTACCTTCTATCGCCGCTTTATTCGAGGCTTTAGCTCTATCACGGCCCCAATTTCAGATTGCATCCGAAAGGGGACGTTTGAGTGGACGAAGGCCGCCTCAGCCGCATTTGGGCTCCTCAAGGAGCGCATGACCCAATCACATATTGTTAGACTTCCTGATTTCACGAAGGTGTTTGAGGTCTCTTGCGATGCCTCTGGGGTTGGTATTGGTGGTGTTCTGAGTCAGGAGACCCACCCCATTGCATACTTCAGTGAGAAATTGAGCGATGCTAAACTGCGTTATTCTACGTATGATAAAGAGTTTTACGCAGTTGTGTAGGCCCTTCGGCATTGGAGACATTACTTGTTGCACCAGGAGTTTGTCCTATTTTCTGATCATGAGGCACTCAAGTATCTCCATGCCCAGAAAAAGCTCAATTCTCGTCACAGTCCCTGGGCGGAGTTCCTTCAGGATTATACCTTTGTGCTGAAGCACAAGGCCGGTGCGGAGAACCGGGTGGCCGACGCTCTGAGCCGTCGCGCTTATCTTTTGACCACCATGAGTGTAGAGGTGGTAGGGATGGATAGGATGAAGGAGGCATATGCCGATTGTCCGGACTTTGGTCCGATTTATACCACCCTCCAGTCGGGGCCATCCCAAGAGCACATTGATTATATGTTGCAGGATGGTTATCTCTTTTGTGGGAGTCGCTTGTGTGTTCCACGGACTTCCGTTCGTGACTTCCTCACTTGGGAGATGCATGCGGGAGGTCTAGCCAGCCACTTCGGTCGGAATAAGACCATCGAGGCAGTCGAGCATCATTTTTATTGGCCTAGTTTGAAGCGTGACGTTGCTCGCATTGTGGCCCAGTGTCGTACCTGCACTGTGGCCAAAATGAGGAAGCAGGTTTCAGGTCCTTATACTCCTCTTCCTGTGCCTGCTAGGCCGTGGCAGGATATCAGCATGGATTTTGTTTTGGGGTTGCCACGGACCGCCCGCAAGCATGATTCAATTTTTGTGGTGGTTGATAGATTTTTGAAGATGGCCCTCTTCATTCCTTGTTTAAAGACTTCAGATGCCTCTAGGGTTGCTCGATTGTTTTTCTCTAGTGTAGTGAGCCGATTTGGGCTTCCTAAGTCCATTGTGTCCGATCGAGATGTCTAGTTCACTAGCTACTTTTGGAAGACCCTTTGACATTTGATGGGCACTCAGCTCAAATTCTCCACAGCTTACCACCCCCAGACTGACGGGCAGACTGAGGTAGTCAATAGAAGTTTGGGGAACCTCTTGTGATGTTTGGTTAGGGAACGCGAGAGGGACTGGGATTCGGTTTTGCCACTTGCCGAGTTTGTATATAATGACTCAGTCAATAGGTCCACAGGAATGAGTCCTTTTGAGGTTGTTACAGGATATAGACCTTGGAAGCCAGTGGATCTTGTTCCCTTACCCATGCATGCTAGAGTGTCGCAGTCTGCAGAGTCGTTTGCCGAGCATGTTAGGGGTTTGCATGATGGTATTCGTCGCCATATAGAGACCAGCAACGCGCGATATAAAGAATTGGCTGATGCTCATAGACACCCCCGTGAGTTCCGGGAGGGAGATTATGTCATGATCCGGGTCAGACCGGAACGGTTTCCTTCTGGAGCTGTGAAGAAACTACAGGCTCGTGGTGCTAGCCCCTTTAGAGTAGTGAAGCGAGTTGGATCCAGTGCATATGTTGTTGACTTATCGGATGACTATGGTATCAGTTCCACATTCAATGTCTCGGACTTAGTCGCATATAGGGACCCAGCAGTGATCCCTAGTGAGTTGTTTGGGCCTTTTCCACCCTTTGTGAGTGAGCCCTCCCCTGAGAGTCAACTTCCAACCCTGTCACCTTAGCAGCGTGAGCGGATAGAGTCTATACTGGATAAGCAGGTGACCACCACCAGGAGTGGCGCGTATCACCGCTACTTGGTGCGTTGGAGGGGACGGCCCACGTCCGATGATGCATGGATCTCCCGGGCAGAGCTGGAGAGGTTAGATCCAGACTTGCTAGAGCGGTACCAGAGCGACAGAGACCCTTACTCGACAGGGTCGAGTTCTTCCCACCCGGGGAGAATTGGTGAGGACACTAGAGCAAGAATACAGCTCGACTCAGAGAGTCGTCGGTACCGGACACGCAGCACGACTCGGTCGACACTGACCTCATTGTGGCTGGGGGACAGTCTGGAGTCTGCCCCAGCGCTTTGACACTTTAGTACATATTTTTATACGTATTTATATTTTGTATGTATTTGGGTCGTATTTGTATTTTGTACATACTTGGTCGTATTTTGTATTGTGTACGTCTTAGGTGTGTCTTTGGCATGTATTTGGGTTTGCATCATTTTGGGATTTCAAATTTCAAATGGGTTCGAATTCAAACTCCAAGGAGGGAAAATGGAGCCCATAGAATTTAAATTTCAAATGGGTCAAACACAAACTCCAAGGAGCAATGATGGAGCCCATAGAATTTAAATTTCAAATGGGTTCCAAATCCAAACTCCAAGGAGCAATGATGGAGCCCATAGAATTTAAATTTCAAATGGGTTCCAAATCCAAACTCCAAGGAGCAATGATGGAGCCCATAGAATTTAAATTTCAAAGGGGTTCAAATTCAAACTCTAAGGAGGGAAGGTGGAGTCCAAACTCTATATATTATCATGTATTCCCCCTCTTGAGAGATTTGATGAATGAATGAAATTAGAAGTTTGCCAAGAGCAGTTCCTTCTTCTTCCTCCCCTCCCCTCTAGGGTGTGACACCATCTATCTCTCCTCTCCCGCTTCTTCTTCCCTTGGGAGCGACTCCTAAGGTCTATTATAGGTTTCTTGCTGCTCACTCTACTGGGAGGCGACTTTCCCAACCTCTTCTCATGCCCGGAGTTCATGGATCAAAGGTTGCTACAAGTTCGGGGAAGATAGCCCTTGCTGCCCTGCGCACCAGTCTTGGTTGTCTGCCAGCAGAATTGGGCCGCAAAGATCAGGTTGTGACCCTTCCTTCCCGTCCTCATATCCTCTCAACCTCTTCTTGACTTTTCTTCCTCTCCCTGTCTCCAATACACTCCCGAAAACCCCATGCCAAAATTCGTCCATTTGAGAAAATTCTCTTTGTAAGCCTTTTACCTGCGCTGGCTGCCCCTGTGCAGACCTACATAAAATCTGAACCCTGAAGATCACCTTGGTACTCCCCTTTCCCAACCTCAGATCATGTTCACTTCTTCAGAGTTTTTCTTCCTCCATATGTCCCCTATATCAATTTACAATTTCAAGCCAAAACTCCACTGGTGGTCAAACTTCTCTTCAGAGCCCATTTTGTTGCGCAGACTAGCCCTGTGCAGCCCGACGGGACAGAACCAGCCCACAGTAATTTTCCCGACCCTCAACTCTCTTCCAAATGCTATAAAAATTGGTACATGTCCTCCCCACATTCTAAACCTTCCACAATAAAAATTTCAAGTCAGTCAGAGCCCGTTTACCTCGCGCACTACCATCCTACTTTCCTGTCTCCCTGTTGGTCTACACAGGCCTGCAGACTGAGCTCTACTTTCCAGTGCCTCCCGCGCCCAAAACCTCTACTGCACACCACCCCACCTCTGCTGACCAGTCATCCTACGCCTATCAACTATCCACCAGAGAAAACCCCGCCCCATTCGCCTCCAGGAAGCTTCGGTTCCAGCCCAATCTTCGGTCCCCTGTCCTGCTACCAGCACACAGTCCAGATTGCGCAGGGCCAGCTCCAAAATTTGCTTCGCCTTCCACGGTACCCCGTTGCAGCCGCCACTCCACCGGTGTCCCTGGGACATCCCCAGCATCGTCCACGCCAAGTTACGTGACCAGAAGATGTAAAGAAAGTGGTGTACCGGGCTCGTCTTCCTGCTGCCTCCCAGCCCGCGCGCAACTGGCGAGCAACCTGCCCACCGCTCGAGGTCACTCCGGCGGGTCCAGCCGGCACCGTCGACTTCCCTCCTCGTCCAGGAGGCTCGCCATCCACTGCAGCGTGCTACCAGGGACGTGGGAATCTCCCTCGGCTTCCGTGACGCGTCATCCACTCGTGGCCCGTCACCCCACTTCGCACGACCCCGGACTACGCTGTGTAGCCTTTTACCTCCCTGTGAGGAGTGGGCATTTGTGTTGGGTTGTACCTCTGTTTGTCTTTGTACCGGGTGGTTGTGTGATTTGGCCGGACATCTTCCCCACGCCCCGAGCGTGGAGGTATGCATCCGCTTCCTTGCTTGGTTAGCTTGCTTATTTAGTATAGTTTCTTGACGCCGCTGCTTGTGAGATCATAGGCGCCTAGCTCTTATATTTGGTACGTCACTGCCACGGTGAGAGAGCGTGACCGTCCCGTGCTCGACCCGAGCATGAGTGTGTGAATTGCCTACCCTAGACTCGGCTGGTTCCTTAACCATGCGGATCGACACGCTTCGCTCTCTTGGGGACGTTTTGCGAGCTTGAGTTGCTTGTTACTCGGCATGGTTTCTCTCTTGGGAATGTTAGGTGTCGAGTATACGCCGTTCAACTATTGCAAGTTGCTGGTCTTACTTGTCCACTTGGTTGCGTCTTCGGATAGAGTCCTAGCTTGCATAGCGTCCCACATCAAAAGACCTCGGTATCCACCTCTCAGCACACACTGGGCGCCATCGCAACACCTAAAAATCACAACGTCACATGCCAAGAGTACCGATCCAGCGAACGACCGATCACAAGAAGCTTAAGTGCAAAGAAGAGGAGTACCAGCTTCAGCAAAGCCCAAGGAAAAGGCTAATCTCAGCTTACCTCCACGTCCTAAAAATGGTAAATGAGCCTTCACAATATATCGGCCGCTGGACACGGCACGACAAACACGGTGCACAACAGCTCTTAACACCATAATGGAGTCCAAAGCCAAGCAACCATAAAGCAAAGAGCAGATCAGGCTCAGAATAAACACTATCCACACTTAAGCAGACACAGGACAAAAGCATCGCCAAGACAGCAATTCCAAGGCAAACCTCAAAAAGATTCCACCAAAAGGAACAAGAAGCAATAAGCTCAACCACGAAAGCTCACCAGGAAGGGAAAATCCTAGCTTGCCTGAGCAACTTCTCAACCACGGAATCAAATCGAGCACTTCAACAGAAGCAAGACACATCAGGAGCTGAACAGACTCAAGTCGGAACGACCAAAACAACGTGAGAACGTGTACGGTCATCAGACCAAGGTCAAAGGTCAACAGCAACCTGAACAACACACGAAGAAAACAACACGACAAATCATCGCAACACCTAAGCCAGCAAAAGCCTGTACCGGACTTAAGGACTCTGGATACTGCAATATCTCAGATTCCCATGTACTTCACACAACAACACTCTGATAGCTCAGAAAAGAACTCCAAACATCTAAGAACACTGCTCTGATACCACATGTAGCGACCCGGATCCCGGACACCAGGTATACCCGGTAGGACTACCGAATACACGTGATACCACATGGAACCCGCGAGGCCTCCCAAGAGCTGTAAAGCTCCGAAGGGAAAAAGGCATGTGTAGAGTACATTGAAGCCGCAGAGATAGCATAGTAAGCAATTAAATTTCATTAGATAGGTTTGCTAAAGTAGCAGAAATAAAATTACTTTTTAATTAACAATTATACACGAGAGTCCAGCCCAGAAAATAAAGACAAGTACATGCAACAGGAAAAGAACGTACATTGAGGTCAGGGGAGACCCGACGTAGGTACTGCTGGCAGCTACGAACACGCCACACCAGGAACCACGAACAGAGATGACGCCCACCTGAAAAGTAGGGGTGAGTCTCCAAACAGAGGCTCAGTAGGGGTCACGCGAATCCCCACTAAAAAACACGCAGAACACAGAAACAGGAAGCAACAGTAGAAACAGTAGGTGTAGCAAAGTAGGAAAAGCTACACTACAAAGCTGCAAAACTACTCTAGAAGCAGTAAAGAACAGATGGGGAGTAGGAGTAGGGAACAAGCAGGAAAGGGGAAGAATCCGCGCCAGACAAGCGGCTGCCGAACTAACCTCGACACCCCAAACTACTCCAGGCAGCGATGGAAGGGCGACTCTGAACTGACAAAGTCAGGAGTTACCGATCTGCCGACACGACGCCAGGTCTAAGACAAAGACCTGCAAGGACAGACAAAAGTCTAGAAAAGATCTAGACAGACAACGGACAAACACGACGGCACACACGACTAGAACGTCGTGCATACAACGCCACACAGACCTCGAGTAGGGCCACGAGATGGCTAACTCGGAAAGGTCACGACGCACAAGAAACGCCGAGAGTCACGTGTCACGTGACGGAAACACCTCCTCACACGAAGAACAGCCAGCTGCGTCCACTGACATCTTATGCTGCGCCACAAGTGTCTCGTCAACACTGTCGTCACAAAGCCGACAGGGACAAAGACACCCACAGAACCAAGTCCAAGGAACAACTGTTCCGAGTCCGAGGAAGAACAACAGTACCCACGGAAAGCAGAACCGCGGTACCACAGAAATGAGTAACTAGTCAGGGTCACGCCCGTCGGCACCAGTCCAAACGCCCCTGACCACATGTGCACACACAAGCTTTGTACCCAAGCCAGGCCCTCTAGCTAGTTCTCTCCCCGTAGCGGACGCTACTACCACACAGGAGCCCACGGAAACTAGCTTACAAATTGTATGTCGGGAACACCCCTACGCCATCCGCAGGCGGGTCGGCAACTCAAAGGCCTCAGGGCTACAACAAGATGGAGGCTCACAAGACATAGAGACTCAAAAACACGAGTGCTGAAGTACAGGCAGGCAAGGAAGCACTGCAGCACGTACTTCGAAGCACCAATGGCAGCTCAGCCACTACCGACAAACTCAGGACAAGGCAACTAGACCTACCACATAACGATCCTTGAGTCAGAGGAATCAAAGGCAAGATTGTAACAGACAGCGGAACAAGCAGCCAATCGGTCTAATCCTAAGCCAGAGGAAACGATACTCCGCAGGAAATGACTCACGGAGACCTGAGGGAACACCAAGGACCCTCAGCACACCTGGACACGCAAACCAAGGTAACACAATACCTCAAGGCATCCAGAACCAAAGTCTCGAACTGGACAGAACCGTCGAGACACACACACGGTTACCCGTCAACCACTAGGCCACATCGGGTTGACCGGAACCAGACAACAACAACTCTAAAGTAGGAAGAGAATCCTTCCTCAAGTAAGAAGACTCCTGGCTACCTTACAACGTAGTCTTAGCCCTCATAGGATGTCAGGAGACATCCACGGGAAAATGGGCAAGCCACAAGGTCAAGCCAAGACAAGCAGAAACCGAAACAACGGAAATCGGAGCACAAGGACTGTAACGCACCACCCTTAGATCGTTACACGAATGTGACGGTCTAACTCTAGGCCGTTACACTCCAACAGTGGCAGTCTAATGCAGACGCGCTACAGAATGTGACGGTCGGGAGGAGAGCCGTCACACACCCCCCTAACAAACATCTAAAACGCACAAGGCACGTAACGGCCTGCACCAGGCGCGTTACACCGCTCTGATGCACGGGAACAGACGCGTCAGGACCGACAAACCTCAAGACTAAAATGACAACTCGAACCACGTAACGCACTAGACCAGGCACGTTACACAGCCTAATGCAGCAAAGCAGGCGCGTTAGGGCCAACAGGCTCAAGTCAAGAAACCACTGGCCGAAAGGCACGTAACGGTCGATCACGGATGCGTTACACAAGCCTGACGCATGGGGGTGTGGCCGTTAGAGCCAGCGACACAACCACCCAACTCGGCCAAAACAGCACGTAACGGCCTGGGGCAGGCGCGTTACACTACTGTGACGCACGGGGACACCACCATTACACAAACAACTCAAACGGTCAAAATCGGTCAAACTGAACGTAACGGCCTGGGGCAGGCGGATTACACAAGCCTGATGCACCAGGGCAGGCGCGTCAGGGGAACCGACTTAACCAAAACACTAGACGACAAAATAAGCATAACGCATCACACCGGACACGTCAGAGAGCTGTGACGCGCCACCCCTAGGCCGTCACACTCCCAAAGCCACGAAGAACTAAAACGCCCAGATGCTGTGACGGTATGTCGTAGGGCCGTCAGGGACTGTGACGGTCCCTGGAATGATCGCTACACCGGTCATGGTGGGAAAAAGGTGGAAACGCCAAATCGGGCCGTTCCATGCCCCATTCACGCCGAAGCGCAGGGGAAACACATCTAGATGATAGAAAATAACTCTAGGAGGCTAAAAAGCCCACATGCAAGCTCTAAAACGAGAGATCGGGGCTATTCTAACGAATCCACCCAAAACGAGTCAACGAGGTTCCCGGACTCCTACCGGCCTCGAATGACCACCGATCAACACGAAACTAACATGAATGGGATCCAGACATCCCAACGGTCAATTTGATACTAACTACGCCGCAAATGGTTGCTATTTTCCGGCAAACCCTACTAAACCCAAAAATCATGATATAGGCAAAACAAGCCCAAACTCAGCCGTTTCTGCGCCGAACGATGTGCAATGGCAGGGAAAACGAGCAGGAAGAAGTGAGGATCCGTCACCCTACCTCCACCGAAGAAACCGTGCCCCGAAGGGACTAAACCACGCCGAAATCTCCAAAACCACGAACGACGCCATCTCGGAATCCACCGAGGGATCGCGCCATCCCACGCTCCATTCGCCGCCCTAGACCGCATCCCGATCACTCCATCGCGTCCCCGCCTTGGCCAGCTCCGCAACGGTGCGCGCCCCGTGTCGAATGGCCCACAGACGAGGGAGAACGAGAGAGGGAAAGAGAGGGTGAGAAAGGGAGGAGAGAGGGAGATCGTGTGAGAGTGGGGGAGAGAGAGAGGGATATAAAATAAAGAAATTAGAAAATTTTCTAATTTCCAAAAATCTGATAATTGAGCCGAAAATGCACTAATTCTGAAAAATACGTAAAAATAGTAAAAACGACCGGCTCGGAGAGTACATCGCAGCTGTAGCGTTCACGAGTCGATGAATCGAGAAATAAACTCACCGTAGGGTTCCGCAACTTGTACAAGAGAAAAACCCACACGGCTCGTAAAACTCAACTCGGAAGCCACCAAAGCGATCCGAAACTCACCAAAAGGATTCGAAAGACCCAATAAAGATCCAACAAAGATCCACTAAGGATCCGGGGTATTACAACACCGATCTTCCTTTTGAATATCCATTTGCAGTCGATAGGGACTTTCCCTTCGGGTACATGAACCAAATTCTAAACTTTGTTAGTGTACATGGACTGGATCTCTGAATCCATTGTCTCTTGCCATTTCTCAGAGTCTGCACTACAGATCGCCTCCTAGTAGTATTGAGATCTTCATCCTCATTGATGCATACCTTAGAGGACCTCTTTGAGACATGTCCAACATATCTCTCAGGTTCTCTTGGTAGTCTACCAGATCTCTATAGTGTCTGTGTTTCACTCTGAATGGGATAAACCGATACAGTCTCATCTAATGAGATAGTGTCTTCAGGTTGTGGTTCTTGGACCTCGTCTAATTCTATCTGGCTCCCACTTTTTTTTTGGAGTAGATATTCTCTTTCTAAAAATACAGCTCTCTTAGCCACTAAGACCCTTTGCTGAGAAGGGTGATAGAAATAATATCCAAATGTCTCTTCTGGATATCCCACAAACCTATACTTATTAGTTCTAGATTCAAGTTTATCACAATCGTTCCTCTTCACATGGGCAGGACACCCCTAAATTTTAATGTGATTAAAATTTGGTTTCCTGCCCTTCCATATCTCATGTAGCAACCCTGATAAAATAGAAGGAGATAGATAAATCAAAATAGATTAAAAGATTAAGTAAATAAATGATAAAATCGAAAATGAAAAAAAAAATAAACCCTGAGGAAAATAACGCCGCAGATAAAGGCGCTACTTGACAAGAAACGCCCTCACCTAAGGCGTATTTTTGAGAAAGGACGCCCACATTTCAAGGCGTCAAATCTTAAACAACCAAAATTACATAAAAAGGCAAGTAATTGTAACGCCCTTTGCTTGGACGCGTTTCAACAAGAAACGACGCGTGCCAAGGCGTCAATTTAAATTCGACGCCCTTACCTAGGACGTTAATTCAGTTTCTGTTCCGTTCGAACTAGGAACTTATCCAGGGTAAGTTGATAACTATGAGAAAGAGTTCGAATGTAGTAATAACTCTAATATGGAAGTGTTACTTCCAATCAAACACTCACCCCGTTAGGATTCTAGAAATCCTATAAATACCCTAAACATTCGAACCCTAAAGCTATTTTGGTCGAGGTTCTGCTGCTGTGTAAGTAATTAACAGCTCTTCTTCCCTGCCTCCGGTCACCGTATGAAGAATACTAATGTTCTTCATATCTTTCCTGTAGGTTGCCTACATCAAGAAGAAGCTATTCTAGGTTGAAGTACGTACAGAACTTCAAGCTTCATCTGCATCAACTTCTCTCTTCTCCTGTCATCACTGTTGCTGTTAGAAGTTCAGAGCATCGTTTCCATTAAAACCTTCACGATCCTCTTCCAGATCTTCACAAAGGTAGGTTTTCTCAGGGATTGTAGCCCAAACTAGCATATTAATAATTATAACATCATTGTTAATACATGCATATAGATTTCATGCGTTTTGATTAGTTTCTAAAGAGTTTTTGAAAGAAACGCCCCTATCAAGGGCGCTAAATTACAAGAAAAGACCATGACTAGGTCGTCAATTTCATATTTGACGCCCTGCACACGGACGTCAATTTCTTTTAATTACTAAATACCATGTTTAAAAATTATATATCAATTCAAACATGATTCTAGATTAATGCATGATCAATCTCTTGAAATCCTGCTATTTTTCTGGTCCTGACCCTATATCATGTTTCCTGAAATTTCATCGTCTCGAAATTTGTAAAATTATGAATTAACGACCTTGTCCAGGTCATCTTTTATTGAACTGACGCCCCATACCAGGGCGCTTTATGTAAACTAACGCCCCTATCCAGGGCGCGTTTTATGAAAATTTCCAGATTTTTAATATTCTGCAAAATTAGAAATATTGAAAGGACGACTTCTACACATGTCGTCAAATTTAATATAAACGCCCCTGATTAAGGCGTTAATTTCATGAAAAACGACTGTACCAAAGTCGTTATTTTCTGCACTACTGATTTTTCCTGATTACTGTTATCCGAGGGTTTCATTATACATACATACATATATATTGGCACTATTACTCCACTCCGTGAGTATAGTCCCATATTTTCTACGATGATTTATCGCATTACACACTCAATTCTCATTGATATACAAGCTCTCCATTGGACATTCCGTTCCTTTAGACTAGCGAGTTAGTCATAGAGACCTCCGTAAGACTCCTCGCCGCCTTGGATTCCCTCAAGGCCGACTGAGCTGGTTGTACCATAAAAACCCATTACACAATCTTTGCCATGTCCCTCTATAGAAACATGGTAATACCGGCCCTCATGTCATGCCATGGGTATGATATGAGAATTATCTTAATGAACGGAGAAGAATATGCCGTTGTTATGCTGTTCTTGTAAACCCCAATTCTATATCAACATTGTTATGATGTTCTTGTAGACCCCAATTCTATATTAAACTTGATGTTCTTGTGAACCTCAATTCTATATTAAGAATGAGGACGTCTTGCCATTGAGGTGCTATTCATATGGACCTCAATTCTATATAAAAGAGTGTCTCTACTTACTTATCATGGTACCCGAGTTAAGGGAACCAATTCCACCTAGTTTTATCGAAAGTGTGATTGTACCGTTATTATCGCCTATTGGTGTCAAAAGTCATATTTTTGGACTCTAATCTCTCAAAGTTGTCTTACATGACTACAAGCTTGCTTATTGAAATTCCATGATGGCTATACACAAAAATGTGGATGTTAGAAATACATGACTAATGCCTGCGCATATAGGGCCCGATCTGGTCCTGGGAGGAGCACCCGAAAGTACTTGTGCCCATGGGAGTTGATTGATCACGGTATTGGCATTATACCGAAGTGCATGACTAGCTTGATTGAACATTCCACAAATCTTGTACTTGACTTGATATTACATGACTTGCGTGGCCCAAAAAAAAAGGTAATTACTTACGTGCTTGAACGTGATAGCCAAATTTCATCTTGACATGATACAGTACTTGCTTGAATATCTTGAGGTCATTTGATATAAGTTCATGACTAGTTCTTCCTGTTATCTTATTGTTATATCCTCTTTCTATCTTGTCGTTTTATGCGAGCATGCATAGTTATAGTGCATTCATGAAAGATGTAACTACTTAAACCCCTTGCTAGTTCCTGAGATATAATTTCCTACTGAGCGTTCGCTCACTCCGTGTTTCCCTTACTTTTCAGGTAAGTCCGACGATGAGGGAAGTCAATCGGATGGGGAGAATCAAGAGTGACAGAGCTAGAGCTTTTCCAAGTGTCATCTAGTCTTTTATATATTTCTTGAGTCAAATGTGTACTTTTTTTTTTTGAATAGAGTATTGGGTTTGTAATAGACTATTTATTATGAAGAAATAAATGGATTGGGTTATCTTTACTTTTGCGCATCTCTGTCTTTGTGTCGAATATACTACTACTCTGATTGACATGATTGATATAAACTCGTCACGCATCTCCGGGTATCTTCCGCTCTCGGGGCGTGATAGTTTTTGTGGTATCAGAGCCTAGGGTATTCAATTCCTAGGAAAAACCCAAGTCCAAGGATAGGTTTTAACCCTTTAACCAGTGAGATTGGGTAGAACCAAGGGTTAAAGTTAACATAGAATGCTAGTCTTTAAAATACAAATCACGTATTAATCTAGTTATTATAATTGTAGGATAATGGCTGCCGAACGTGCTCAATGGCGCAACATGCAGCGTACGCTTGAAGGCATGACTCAGGTGCTGCAACAAGTAGCACAGGAGGTGGACAACGAGCAGAAAGTCTCCATCAGACTTTCAAGAACATGAACCCGCCCAAGTTCACGGGTTCTACTGATCCGGATGACGCTGAACACTGGATTAGGGAAACAGAACGTATCTTCCGTGTCATGCAATGCACGGATCAGGATAAAATTTTGTTAGCTACCTTTCAGCTAGAAAGGGATGCTAGATGCTGGTGGGAATCAATAGAGGCTACTCTAAATCAAGACCAAGTTACATGGGAGGAATTCGTTGAACACTTCAACGCAAAATATTTTTCAGACCGAGTGCAGGAAAAGAAAGCTGCAGAATTTGCTGCACTGAAGCAACGATCCTTGTCAGTGGCCGAGTATGAGGCCCAATTCTCTAGAATGTCTCGGTATGCTAAGCACTTAGTTAGCACCGAGAAGATGAAAGCTAGGAGGTTCCTAAACGGGCTCAGGCCCCAATATATTACCCAACTGGCACCGATGGACATTCAGGTCTATTCGGAGATAGTACGCCGCGCACAACTGTTAGAAGATGCCACAAGACTATCTGATAGGATTCGTGGTAAGGATAAGAAGGAACAAGTTACAGGATCGGGTTCCTTTAAACCCAACTTCAAGAAGAGGCCTAGCAATGGAGGTATTTCCTCGCAAGATCAGAAGTTTAAGAAGACCAAGCCCTTCTCTATCACCACTACCCCATCAAACACAGTGTGCAAACATTGTGACAAGGCAGGCCATAGAGCAAAAGAATGCTGGAGGAAACTAGGAGCATGTCTCCGTTGTGGGAGTCGTGAGCATCGGATTCCCGATTGCCCATTACTTAACGATCAAGCCGATGTCGGGAAACGCTCGGTAACCAAGAATGCGCGTCTTCACGCAATCAAGGAGACCGAACAAGAAGAAGAAGGCGGACTAGTGGAAGGTACATTGAAAGTTTGTTCCAAGAATGCATATGTCTTAATTGATACTGGTGCATCACATTCTATTATTTCTAAGAAGTTCGCTGACCCATTACCCCTAGAACCGAAATGGATGAAATTAGTTTTGTCTACTCCTCTGGGTGACGAGACTGATATTACACATCATTACCAAAACTGTGAAGTATTGGTTCAGGGTAGAAATCTCCCTATTGATCTCATATGTTTAGATCTGAAGGAGTATGATGTCATACTAGGAGCAGATTGGTTATCCAAGTATCAGGCAACGGTTGATTGCCGCAATAGCAAGGTTACATTCAAGGAATTTCCAGAATTAATCATCACTAGCCCTAAGAGTCGAAGCAAATCCCCTTTTATTTCGGCTCTCCGAGCTAGCAAGCTCATCAGGAAAGGATGTGTATCTTTCCTTGCATTTATCACAGTTAAAGAAGCTAAGGAAACTAAGCTAGAAGACATTCCAGTAGTGCAAGAATTTCTCGACATATTTCTGGAAGATTTGCCTAGATTACCCCCACAAAGAGAAGTGGCCTTCACCATTGACTTAGTCCCTGGTGCTGGTCCAATTTCAAAGGCACCTTATAGAATGTCACCTGCTGAACTCAAGGAGTTAAAGGAGCAATTGATGGAACTCATTAAGAAAAGATTCATTAGACCAAGTACTTCCCTGTGGGGAGCACCTGTACTGTTTGTAAGAAAGAAAGATGGATCCATGAGGCTATGCATCTACTATCGACAGTTGAATCATCTCACTATCAAGAACAAGTATCCACTGCCGAGAATCGATGAATTATTTGACCAAATATCTGGATCCAAGTATTTCTCAAAGATTGATCTCAGGTCGAGATATCATCAGTTAAGGATCAAAGATGATGACATTCATAAGACCGCATTCAGAAGCAGGTATGGCCATTATGAATTCGTTGTTATGCCTTTTGGACTAACAAATGCCCCTGCTGCCTTTATGCAGTTAATGAATAGCATATTCAGGCCTTATTTGGATCGATGCGTGGTGGTCTTTATTGATGATATATTGATTTATTCTAAGACCAAGGAAGAGCATGAGGAGCATTTAAGGATTGCATTACAAATATTGAGGACAAATCAATTATATGCAAAACTCAGCAAGTGTGAATTCTGGCTTGAAGACGTAACTTTTCTCGGACATGTTATATCAAAGGATGGGTTATCTGTAGATCCATCAAAAGTCGAAGCTGTAAGGAACTGGGAAAGACCGACCAATGCTAGCGAGGTCCGAAGTTTCTTAGGTCTTGCAGGCTATTACAGGCGATTCATCAAAGATTTCTCTAAGATCGCCGTGCCACTTACGAGGTTAACTCGCAAGGAGATCCGTTATGAATGGAGTGAGGAATGTGCTAGAAGCTTCCGAACTCTCAAGGATCATCTTACTACAGCTCCTATCTTAGCTTTACCAGTAGAAGGAGAGAAATTCGAGGTATACACTGATGCTTCTAGCATTGGCCTCGGATCTGTTCTAATGCAACAAGGAAAGGTTATAGCTTACTCTTCTCGTCAATTGAAGAAGCATGAAGAGAACTACCCCGTCCATGACTTAGAATTGGCCGCGGTAGTATTTGCACTGAAGATATGGAGACATTATCTCTATGGAGTGCAGTTTACTGTATACTCCGATCACAAGAGTCTCAAATATCTTTTCTCACAGAAGGAACTGAACATGAGGCAAAGACGTTGGCTAGAATATCTCAAAGACTTCGACTTCAATATACAATATCATCCCGGAAAGGGTAATCATGTAGCAGATACCCTTAGTCGAAAGCCAAGAGCCCTGTTAGCCAATTGTATGATTCAAGAATGGAGGTTGCTGGAGCAATTCTCTGAACTCAATATAGGCCTGGACACAGACCCTAGATGTGCCACATTATCTCATATAAGCATACAGTCAGACCTATTAACTGAAATACAAGCACTTCAAGATAATGACCCAATGTTAGTAGAGATCAACGGCAAACTGGAAGGACAATCGGATTTCCAAATAACTTGT
The DNA here is from genome assembly GCA_022559845.1 of Amorphophallus konjac. Taxonomy (NCBI): domain Eukaryota; kingdom Viridiplantae; phylum Streptophyta; class Magnoliopsida; order Alismatales; family Araceae; genus Amorphophallus; species Amorphophallus konjac. The sequence continues at coordinate 124,407,737 of CM040121.1, forward strand.
GAAGGAAGATTAATATTCAGGAATAGAACTTGCATACCGGATTGTCCCGAGGTAAAGAAGAAGATCTTAGATGAAGCTCATAGATCAAGGTACACGATTCATCCTAGATCTACCAAAATGTATCAAGATGTGAAACGGAATTTTTGGTGGCCCAACATGAAAAGGGAAATAGCGGACCACGTGTCGCGCTGTCTCACGTGCCAACAAGTCAAGGCAGAACACCAAAAGCCTGCTGGAAAACTACATCCCCTAGATATTCCTAAGTGGAAGTGGGAGGATATTGGCATGGATTTCATCATGGGTCTATCTAAATCAAAGGGAGGACATGATGGAATATGGGTTATTATTGATCAATTGACTAAATCAGCGCATTTCTTGCCAATCAAGAGCCGATGGTCAATTGATGTTCTGGCTGCATTGTATATCAAGGAGATAGTCAGATTACATGGTATTCCTGTTTCAATCGTGTCTGACAGAGATCCCCGTTTTACTTCTCATTTTTGGAAGGGACTACAACATTCGTTGGGAACGAGACTTAACTTTAGTACAGCTTTTCACCCTCAAACGGATGGTCAGACCGAGAGAACCAATCAAGTAGTCGAAGATATGCTAAGAGCATGCATTATTGATTTTGGTGGAAACTGGCATGATCACTTGCCTCTGGTCGAATTTGCATACAATAATAGCTACCAGGCAAGTATACAAATGGCACCTTTCGAAGCCTTATATGGAAGGAGTTGCCGATCACCCTTATGCTGGGATGAAGTTGGAGAGAAACAACTGTTAGGTCCAGACATGGTAAGGGATACTACCGAGAAGATACAATTGATCAGAGAAAGACTGCAAGATGCTCAGTCTAGACAAAAGGCTTATGCTGAAGGAGAGATCTTGAATTCCAAGTTGGAGATCATGTATTTCTCAAGATATCGCCTGGACGTGGAATACGGAGATTTGGTGTTAAAGGTAAGCTTACACCAAGATTCATCGGACCTTTTGAGATACTAGAAAGAGTTGGCGAGGTTGCTTATCGCATCGCATTGCCACCTCAACTGTCCGAAGTACATGATGTGTTCCACATATCTATGTTAAAGAAGTATGTGCATGATCCATCACATATTATTGAGCATGGAAATCTAGTAATCCAGAAAGATCTCACATACGAGCAGAAGCCCATAAGAATACTAGATCGAGAAGTACGTACCCTAAGGAATAAGGTTATTCCCATGCTAAAAGTACAATGGAATAAGAATTCAGAACATGAAGCTACATGGGAGACCGAGGAATCTATGAGGAAATGATTTCCAGAGTTATTCTAGAAGGTATGTACTCTACACTCTCTATATAAATATATGCTATGAAATTTGGGGACCAAATTCTTTTTAAGTAGGGGAGGGTGTAGCAACCCTGATAAAATAGAAGGAGATAGATAAATCAAAATAGATTAAAAGATTAAGTAAATAAACGATAAAACTGAAAATGGAAAAAAAATTAAACCCTGAGGAAAATAACGCCGCAGATAAAGGCGCTACTTGACAAGAAACGCCCTCACCTAAGGCGTGTTTTTGAGAAAGGACGCCCACATTTCAAGGCGTCAAATCTTAAACAACCAAAATTACATAAAAAGGCAAGTAATTGTAACGCCCTTTGCTTGGACGCGTTTCAACAAGAAACGACGCGTGCCAAGGCGTCAATTTAAATTCGACGCCCTTACCTAGGACGTTAATTCAGTTTCTGTTCCGTTCGAACCAGGAACTTATCCAGGGTAAGTTGATAACTATGAGAAAGAGTTCGAATGTAGTAATAACTCTAATATGGAAGTGTTACTTCCAATCAAACACTCACCCCGTTAGGATTCTAGAAATCCTATAAATACCCTAAACATTCGAACCCTAAAGCTATTTTGGTCGAGGTTCTGCTGCTGTGTAAGTAATTAACAGCTCTTCTTCCCTGCCTCCGGTCACCGTATGAAGAATACTAATGTTCTTCATATCTTTCCTGTAGGTTGCCTACATCAAGAAGAAGTTATTCTAGGTTGAAGTACGTACAGAACTTCAAGCTTCATCTGCATCAACTTCTCTCTTCTCCTGTCATCACTGTTGCTGTTAGAAGTTCAGAGCATCGTTTCCATTAAAACCTTCACGATCCTCTTCCAGATCTTCACAAAGGTAGGTTTTCTCAGGGATTGTAGCCCAAACTAGCATATTAATAATTATAACATCATCCGTTAATACATGCATATAGATTTCATGCGTTTTGATTAGTTTCTAAAGAGTTTTTGAAAGAAACGCCCCTATCAAGGGCGCTAAATTACAAGAAAAGACCATGACTAGGTCGTCAATTTCATATTTGACGCCCTGCACACGGACGTCAATTTCTTTTAATTACTAAATACCATGTTTAAAAATTATATATCAATTTAAACATGATTCTAGATTAATGCATGATCAATCTCTTGAAATCCTGCTATTTTTCTGGTCCTGACCCTATATCATGTTTCCTGAAATTTCATCATCTCGAAATTTGTAAAATTATGAATTAACGACCTTGTCCAGGTCGTCTTTTATTGAACTGACGCCCCATACCAGGGCGCTTTCTGTAAACTAACGCCCCTATCCAGAGCGCGTTTTATGAAAATTTCCAGATTTTTAATATTCTACAAAATTAGAAATATTGAAAGGACGACTTCTACACATGTCGTCAAATTTAATATAAACGCCCCTGATTATGGCGTTAATTTCATGAAAAACAATTGTACCAAAGTCGCTATTTTCTGCACTACTGATTTTTCCTGATTACTGTTATCCGAGGGTTTCATTATACATACATACATATATATTGGCACTATTACTCCACTCCGTGAGTATAGTCCCATGTTTTCTACGATGATTTATCGCATTACACACTCAATTCTCATTGACATACAAGCTCTCCATTGGACATTCCGTTCCTTTGGACTAGCGAGTTAGTCATAGAGACCTCCGTAAGACTCCTCGCCGCCTTGGATTCCTTCAAGGCCGACTGAGCTGGTTGTACCATAAAAACCCATTACACAATCTTTGCCATGTCCCTCTATAGAAACATGGTAATACCGGCCCTCATGTCATGCCATGGGTATGATATGAGAATTATCTTAATGAACGGGGAAGAATATACCGTTGTTATGCTGTTCTTGTAAACCCCAATTCTATATCAACATTGTTATGATGTTCTTGTAGACCCCAATTCTATATTAAACTTGATGTTCTTGTGAACCTCAATTCTATATTAAGAATGAGGACGTCTTGCCATTGAGGTGCTATTCATATGGACCTCAATTCTATATAAAAGAGTGTCTCTACTTACTTATCATGGTACCCGAGTTAAGGGAACCAATTCCACCTAGTTTTATCAAAAGTGTGATTGTACCGTTATTATCGCCTATTGGTGTCAAAAGTCATATTTTTGGACTCTAATCTCTCAAAGTTGTCTTACATGACTACAAGCTTGCTTATTGAAATTCCATGATGGCTATACACAAAAATGTGGATGTTAGAAATACATGACTAATGCCTGCGCATATAGGGCCCGATCTGGTCCTGGGAGGAGCACCCGAAAGTACTTGTGCCCATGGGAGTTGATTGATCACGGTATTGGCATTATACCGAAGTGCATGACTAGCTTGATTGAACATTCCACAAATCTTGTACTTGACTTGATATTACATGACTTGCGTGGCCCAAAAAAAAAGGTAATTACTTGCGTGCTTGAACGTGATAGCCAAATTTCATCTTGACATGATAAAGTACTTGCTTGAATATCTTGAGGTCATTTGATATAAGTTCTTGAAAGTTCATGACTAGTTCTTCCTGTTATCTTATTGTTATATCCTCTTTCTATCTTGTCGTTTTATGCGAGCATGCATAGTTATAGTGCATTCATGAAAGATGTAACTACTTAAACCCCTTGCTAGTTCCTGAGATATAATTTCCTACTGAGCGTTCGCTCACTCCGTGTTTCCCTTACTTTTCAGGTAAGTCCGACGATGAGGGAAGTCAATCGGATGGGGAGAATCAAGAGTGAAAGAGCTAGAGCTTTTCCAAGTGTCATCTAGTCTTTTATATATTTCTTGAGTCAAATGTGTACTTTTTTTTGAATAGAGTATTGGGTTGGTAATAGACTATTTATTATGAAGAAATAAATGGATTGGGTTATCTTTACTTTTGCGCATCTCTGTCTTTGTGTCGAATATACTACTACTCTGATTGACATGATTGATATAAACTCGTCACGCATCTCCGGGTATCTTCCGCTCTCGGGACGTGACAGTTTTTGTGGTATCAGAGCCTAGGGTATTCAATTCCTAGGAAAAACCCAAGTCCAAGGATAGGTTTTAACCCTTTAACCAGTGAGATTGGGTAGAACCAAGGGTTAAAGTTAACATAGAATGCTAGTCTTTAAAATACAAATCACGTATTAATCTAGTTATTATAATTGTAGGATAATGGCTGCCGAACGTGCTCAATGGCGCAACATGCAGCGTACGCTTCAAGGCATGACTCAGGTGCTGCAACAAGTAGCACAAGGAGGTGGACAACGAGCAGGAAGTCTCCATCAGACTTTCAAGAACATGAACCCGCCCAAGTTCACGGGTTCGACTGATCCGGATGACGCTGAACACTGGATTAGGGAAACAGAACGTATCTTCCGTGTCATGCAATGCACTGATCAGGATAAAATTTTGTTAGCTACCTTTCAGCTAGAAAGGGATGCTAGATGCTGGTGGGAATCAATAGAGGCTACTCTAAATCAAGACCAAGTTACATGGGAGGAATTCGTTGAACACTTCAACGCAAAATATTTTTCAGACCGAGTGTAGGAAAAGAAAGCTGCAGAATTTGCTGCACTGAAGCAACGATCCTTGTCAATGGCCGAGTATGAGGCCCAATTCTCTAGAATGTCTCGGTATGCTAAGCACTTAGTTAGCACCGAGAAGATGAAAGCTAGGAGGTTCCTAAACGGGCTCAGGCCCCAATATATTACCCAACTGGCACCGATGGACATTCAGGTCTATTCGGAGATAGTACGCCGCGCACAACTGTTAGAAGATGCCACAGGACTATCTGATAGGATTCGTGGTAAGGATAAGAAGGAACAAGTTACAGGATCGGGTTCCTTTAAACCCAACTTCAAGAAGAGGCCTAGCAATGGAGGTATTTCCTCGCAAGATCAGAAGTTTAAGAAGACCAAGCCCTTCTCTATCACCACTACCCCATCAAACACAGTGTGCAAATATTGTGACAAGGCAGGCCATAGAGCAGAAGAATGCTGGAGGAAACTAGGAGCATGTCTCCGTTGTGGGAGTCGTGAGCATCGGATTCCCGATTGCCCATTACTTAACGATCAAGCCGATGTCGGGAAACGCCCGGTAACCAAGAATGCGCGTCTTCACGCAATCAAGGAGACCGAACAAGAAGAAGAAGGCGGACTAGTGGAAGGTACATTGAAAGTTTGTTCCAAGAATGCATATGTCTTAATTGATACTGGTGCATCACATTCTATTATTTCTAAGAAGTTCGCTGACCCATTACCCCTAGAACCGGAATGGATGAAATTAGTTTTGTCTACTCCTCTGGGTGACGAGACTGATATTACACATCATTACCAAAACTGTGAAGTATTGGTTCAGGGTAGAAATCTCCCTATTGATCTCATATGTTTAGATCTGAAGGAGTATGATGTCATACTAGGAGCAGATTGGTTATCCAAGTATCAGGCAACGGTTGATTGCCGCAATAGCAAGGTTACATTCAAGGAATTTCCAGAATTAATCTTCACTAGCCCTAAGAGTCGAAGCAAATCCCCTTTTATTTCGGCTCTCCGAGCTAGCAAGCTCATCAGGAAAGGATGTGTATCTTTCCTTGCATTTATCACAGTTAAAGAAGCTAAGGAAACTAAGCTAGAAGACATTCCAATAGTGCAAGAATTTCCAGACGTATTTCCGGAAGATTTGCCTGGATTACCCCACAAAGAGAAGTGGCCTTCACCATTGACTTAGTCCCTGGTGCTGGTCCAATTTCAAAGGCACCTTATAGAATGTCACCTGCTGAACTCAAGGAGTTAAAGGAGCAATTGATGGAACTCATTAAGAAAGGATTCATTAGACCAAGTACTTCTCCGTGGGGAGCACCTGTACTGTTTGTAAGAAAGAAAGATGGATCCATGAGGCTATGCATCGACTATCGACAGTTGAATCATCTCACTATCAAGAACAAGTATCCACTGCCGAGAATCGATGAATTATTTGACCAAATATCTGGATCCAAGTATTTCTCAAAGATTGATCTCAGGTCGGGATATCATCAGTTAAGGATCAAAGATGATGACATTCATAAGATCGCATTCAGAAGCAGGTATGGCCATTATGAATTCGTTGTTATGCCTTTTGGACTAACAAATGCCCCTGCTACCTTTATGCAGTTAATGAATAGCATATTCAGGCCTTATTTGGATCGATGCGTGGTGGTCTTTATTGATGATATATTGATTTATTCTAAGACCAAGGAAGAGCATGAGGAGCATTTAAGGATTGCATTACAAATATTGAGGACAAATCAATTATATGCAAAACTCAGCAAGTGTGAATTCTGGCTTGAAGACGTAACTTTTCTCGGACATGTTATATCAAAGGATGGGTTATCTGTAGATCCATCAAAAGTCGAAGCTGTAAGGAACTGGGAAAGACCGACCAATGCTAGCGAGGTCCGAAGTTTCTTAGGTCTTGCAGGCTATTACAGGCGATTCATCAAAGATTTCTCTAAGATCGCCGTGCCACTTACGAGGTTAACTCGCAAGGAGATCCGTTATGAATAGAGTGAGGAATGTGCAAGAAGCTTCCGAACTCTCAAGGATCATCTTACTACAGCTCCTATCTTAGCTTTACCAGTAGAAGGAGAGAAATTCGAGGTATACACTGATGCTTCTGGCATTGGCCTCGGATGTGTTCTAATGCAACAAGGAAAGGTTATAGCTTACTCTTCTCGTCAATTGAAGAAGCATGAAGAGAACTACCCCGTCCATGACTTAGAATTGGCCGCGGTAGTATTTGCACTGAAGATATGGAGACATTATCTCTATGGAGTGCAGTTTACTGTATACTCAGATCACAAGAGTCTCAAATATCTTTTCTCACAGAAGGAACTGAACATGAGGCAAAGACGTTGGCTAGAATATCTCAAAGACTTCGACTTCAATATACAATATCATCCCGGAAAGGGTAATCATGTAGCAGATACCCTTAGTCGAAAGCCAAGAGCCCTGTTAGCCAATTGTATGATTCAAGAATGGAGGTTGCTGGAGCAATTCTCTGAACTCAATATAGGCCTGAACACAGACCCTAGATGTGCCACATTATCTCATATAAGCATACAATCAGACCTATTAACAGAAATACAAGCACTTCAAGATAATGACCCAATGTTAGTAGAGATCAACGGCAAACTGGAAGGACAATCGGATTTCCAAATAACTTGTGAAGGAAGATTAATATTCAGGAATAGAACTTGCATACCGGATTGTCCCGAGGTAAAGAAGAAGATCTTAGATGAAGCTCATAGATCAAGGTACACGATTCATCCTGGATCTACCAAAATGTATCAAGATGTGAAACGGAATTTTTGGTGGCCCAACATGAAAAGGGAAATAGCGGACCACGTGTCGCGCTGTCTCACGTGCCAACAAGTCAAGGCAGAACACCAAAAGCCTGCTGGAAAACTACATCCCCTAGATATTCCTAAGTGGAAGTGGGAGGATATTGGCATGGATTTCATCATGGGTCTATCTAAATCAAAGGGAGGACATGATGGAATATGGGTTATTATTGATCGATTGACTAAATCAGCGCATTTCTTGCCAATCAAGAGCCGATGGTCAATTGATGTTCTGGCTGCATTGTATATCAAGGAGATAGTCAGATTACATGGTATTCCTGTTTCAATCGTGTCTGACAGAGATCCCCGTTTTACTTCTCATTTTTGGAAGGGACTACAACATTCGTTGGGAACGAGACTTAACTTTAGTACAGTTTTTCACCCTCAAACGGATGGTCAGACCGAGAGAACCAATCAAGTAGTCGAAGATATGCTAAGAGCATGCATTATTGATTTTGGTGGAAACTGGCATGATCACTTGCCTCTGGTCGAATTTGCATACAATAATAGCTACCAGGCAAGTATACAAATGGCACCTTTCGAAGCCTTATATGGAAGGAGTTGCCGATCACCCTTATGCTGGGACGAAGTTGGAGAGAAACAACTGTTAGGTCCAGACATGGTAAGGGATACTACCGAGAAGATACAATTGATCAGAGAAAGACTGCAAGATGCTCAGTCTAGACAAAAGGCTTATGCTGACACAAGAAGGAGAGATCTTGAATTCCAAGTTGGAGATCATGTATTTCTCAAGATATCGCCTGGACGTGGAATACGGAGATTTGGTGTTAAAGGTAAGCTTACACCAAGATTCATCGGACCTTTTGAGATACTAGAAAGAGTTGGCGAGGTTGCTTATCGCATCGCATTGCCACCTCAACTGTCCGAAGTACATGATGTGTTCCACATATCTATGTTAAAGAAGTATGTGCATGATCCATCACATATTATTGAGCATGGAAATCTAGTAATCCAGAAAGATCTCACATACGAGCAGAAGCCCATAAGAATACTAGATCGAGAAGTACGTACCCTAAGGAATAAGGTTATTCCCATGCTAAAAGTACAATGGAATAAGAATTCAGAACATGAAGCTACATGGGAGACCGAGGAATCTATGAGGAAATGATTTCCAGAGTTATTCTAGAAGGTATGTACTCTACACTCTCTATATAAATATATGCTATGAAATTTGGGGACCAAATTCTTTTTAAGTAGGGGAGGGTGTAGCAACCCTGATAAAATAGAAGGAGATAGATAAATCAAAATAGATTAAAAGATTAAGTAAATAAACGATAAAACGAAAATGGAAAAAAAATTAAACCCTGAGGAAAATAACGCCGCAGATAAAGGCGCTACTTGACAAGAAACGCCCTCACCTAAGACGTGTTTTTGAGAAAGGACGCCCACATTTCAAGGCGTCAAATCTTAAACAACCAAAATTACATAAAAAGGCAAGTAATTGTAACGCCCTTTGCTTGGACGCGTTTCAACAAGAAACGACGCGTGCCAAGGCGTCAATTTAAATTCGACGCCCTTACCTAGGACGTTAATTCAGTTTCTGTTCCGTTCGAACCAGGAACTTATCCAGGGTAAGTTGATAACTATGAGAAAGAGTTCGAATGTAGTAATAACTCTAATATGGAAGTGTTACTTCCAATCAAACACTCACCCCGTTAGGATTCTAGAAATCCTATAAATACCCTAAACATTCGAACCCTAAAGCTATTTTGGTCGAGGTTCTGCTGCTGTGTAAGTAATTAATAGCTCTTCTTCCCTGCCTCCGGTCACCGTATGAAGAATACTAATGTTCTTCATATCTTTCCTGTAGGTTGCCTACATCAAGAAGAAGCTATTCTAGGTTGAAGTACATACAGAACTTCAAGCTTCGTCTGCATCAACTTCTCTCTTCTCCTGTCATCACTGTTGCTGTTAGAAGTTCAGAGCATCGTTTCCATTAAAACCTTCACGATCCTCTTCCAGATCTTCACAAAGGTAGGTTTTCTCAGGGATTGTAGCCCAAACTAGCATATTAATAATTATAACATCATCCGTTAATACATGCATATAGATTTCATGCGTTTTGATTAGTTTCTAAAGAGTTTTTGAAAGAAACGCCCCTATCAAGGGCGCTAAATTACAAGAAAAGACCATGACTAGGTCGTCAATTTCATATTTGACGCCCTGCACACGGACGTCAATTTCTTTTAATTACTAAATACCATGTTTAAAAATTATATATCAATTCAAACATGATTCTAGATTAATGCATGATCAATCTCTTGAAATCCTGCTATTTTTCTGGTCCTGACCCTATATCATGTTTCCTGAAATTTCATCGTCTCGAAATTTGTAAAATTATGAATTAACGACCTTGTCCAGGTCGTCTTTTATTGAACTGACGCCCCATACGAGGGCGCTTTCTGTAAACTAACGCCCCTGTCCAGGGCGCGTTTTATGAAAATTTCCAGATTTTTAATATTCTGCAAAATTAGAAATATTGAAAGGACGACTTCTACACATGTCGTCAAATTTAATATAAACGCCCCTGATTAAGGCGTTAATTTCATGAAAAACGACTGTACCAAAGTCGCTATTTTCTGCACTACTGATTTTTCCAGATTACTGTTATCCGAGGGTTTCATTATACATACATACATATATATTGGCACTATTACTCCACTCTGTGAGTATAGTCCCATGTTTTCTACGATGATTTATCGCATTACACACTCAATTCTCATTGACATACAAGCTCTCCATTGGACATTCCGTTCCTTTGGACTAGCGAGTTAGTCATAGAGACCTCCGTAAGACTCCTCGTCGCCTTGGATTCCCTCAAGGTCGACTGAGCTGGTTGTACCATAAAAACCCATTACACAATCTTTGCCATGTCCCTCTATAGAAACATGGTAATACCGGCCCTCATGTCATGCCATGGGTATGATATGAGAATTATCTTAATGAACGGGGAAGAATATGCCGTTGTTATGCTGTTCTTGTAAACCCCAATTCTATATCAACATTGTTATGATGTTCTTGTAGACCCCAATTCTATATTAAACTTGATGTTCTTGTGAACCTCAATTCTATATTAAGAATGAGGACGTCTTGCCATTGAGGTGCTATTCATATGGACCTCAATTCTATATAAAAGAGTGTCTCTACTTATTTATCATGGTACCCGAGTTAAGGGAACCAATTCCACCTAGTTTTATCAAAAGTGTGATTGTACCGTTATTATCGCCTATTGGTGTCAAAAGTCATATTTTTGGACTCTAATCTCTCAAAGTTGTCTTACATGACTACAAGCTTGCTTATTGAAATTCCATGATGGCTATACACAAAAATGTGGATGTTAGAAATACATGACTAATGCCTGCACATATAGGGCCCGATCTGGTCCTGGGAGGAGCACCCGAAAGTACTTGTACCCATGGGAGTTGATTGATCACGGTATTGGCATTATACCGAAGTGCATGACTAGCTTGATTGAACATTCCACAAATCTTGTACTTGACTTGATATTACATGACTTGCGTGGCCAAAAAAAAAGGGTAATTACTTGCGTGATTGAACGTGATAGCCAAATTTCATCTTGACATGATAAAGTACTTGCTTGAATATCTTGAGGTCATTTGATATAAGTTCTTGAAAGTTCATGACTAGTTCTTCCTGTTATCTTATTGTTATATCCTCTTTCTATCTTGTCGTTTTATGCGAGCATGCATAGTTATAGTGCATTCATGAAAGATGTAACTACTTAAACCCCTTGCTAGTTCCTGAGATATAATTTCCTACTGAGCGTTCGCTCACTCCGTGTTTCCCTTACTTTTCAGGTAAGTCCGACGATGAGGGAAGTCAATCGGATGGGGAGAATCAAGAGTGAAAGAGCTAGAGCTTTTCCAAGTGTCATCTAGTCTTTTATATATTTCTTGAGTCAAATGTGTACTTTTTTTTTTGAATAGAGTATTGGGTTTGTAATAGACTATTTATTATGAAGAAATAAATGGATTGGGTTATCTTTACTTTTGCGCATCTCTGTCTTTGTGTCGAATATACTACTACTCTGATTGACATGATTGATATAAACTCGTCACGCATCTCTGGGTATCTTCCGCTCGCGGGGCGTGATATCTCATATGATATAGAAGGAACAAATTTACTTGAGATCCTATTCAATAAATAGGCTATAGTCTCTAAGACATAGCCCCAGAGAGACAAGGGTAGTCCTGACATGGACATCATGGATCAGACTATCTCTAACAAGGTCCTATTTCTCCTCTCGGATACACCATTATGCTGCGGTGTATACGGTGGAGTCCACTGAGAAATAATTCCATTGTCCTTAAGATAAGAAGTGAATCCATGACAATTCCATTGTCCTTAAGATAAGAAGTGAATTCATGGCTAAGGTATTCTCCTCCTCGATCTGATCGAAGTGCCTTAATACTCTTGCCAGTCTGTTTCTCTACTTCATTCTTGTATTCCTCAAACTTCTCAAATGCTTGTGATTTATGTCTCATTAAATACACATAGCCATATCTCGAGAAGTCATCAATAAAAGAGATGAAATAGAGGTGACCCCCTTTTGCTTCTAAGACATGGGTCCACATACATCCGAGTGTATGAGCTCGAGAAAGTTAGCAGCCCTCTCACCATGTCCACTAAAGGGAGCCTTGGTCATCTTCCCCATGAGACACGATTCACAGGTATCAAATGGCTTGTATTTGAATGAATTCAAATACACATTTGAGTGTAGGTGAGAGACTCTCTTATCACCTACATGACCAAGCCTACAATGTCAAATGAAGAGGCGAAATCTCGCGCTGTGTTTTGAGCGGGCTGTGGATCACCAGAAGATGAACTGCAAGACAGGGAAACGTATCAGAGGGCCCAGGGGGTTTCCCTGGGGAAAGACCCTCCGATGGTTAAGTCAGTAGAGCTGTGGTGGAAGCAGTAATGGGGAGGAGAGAAGCTAGTGCGCGAGATTCCTCTCCACCAGAGGGTGAAGTGGATTGCTCAGGAGTTTTGGTGTATGAGTACCTTGATCGCCCTTCTTTTCCACCGGAGGGTATCCCTGGTTTAAATAGTGTGCCGCCTTCAGGAGTCCTGCAAGCCGAGGGGTCTCCGGCGGGAGTTACGTCCTCAACGTGGGCTTTCATGGCCTTATCGTGGGAACGTTATCGCCTAGAAGTCTGGCGTCTTCTTGATTCCCCTGTCCGTTGGGGACTCTTAACGGCAGCACGAACGGATAATATCTGGCCTGGCCAAGCTTCTGAAACGCCAGCCCTGTCCGGGCGACTAGCATAGCTCAACGAAAGGGGGGTCAGATAGGTCGGTGAATGCCTGTCTCTCCTGGGTGGGGGAATGGCTTGGGCCGGACCTTCCTTATGACCTGACCATCACTCGGGCCCTCCGAGCCTAGGGGCCGCCGGGGAGAGTTGGTTCCTCGAGTGTTTGTTCATTGGGCTTTTCTTTCCTGAGTGGGCCCGGTGGGCTATCACTCAGGTGAGCTTGCCTCGTTGGACCCTGTTGGGTCTTGTTGGGCTGCTCTTTGGGTGGGCTACAGAAATCCCCCTCTCCACTGGTCCCCCTCCTACTCCCGAGCCATGGAGGCTCGGTCGAGTAGTTTTTGAGGCTTTGGACCGGTGTGGCTCAGGTGAGTGGAATTCTGTTGGCGTTATGAGTCACGTGTAGTGGTCGCCTGGGCCCGTAATGATGATCCTGACGGATTTGAAACGAAGGGTCCCCCCTTTTCTCGGAGCACGGAACGACGCGCCGCCTTCCTCCAGGGTTTTATAGGCGTTGGGCGCTGTTCGTCGTTCTAGGCTTCTCAGGGTTTTAGGCTTTCCTTAGTTTCTTTGCTTCTGGGGCTCCTTGATGCGCCGTGAGGGCACAGTGGAGGCGCGAAGTCTTGCGGCGGCGTTTGAGGAGTTGGCGAGGATAACCGCGGAGGCGGTCCGGCAACTTCCTTCCCCTCCGGAGTCTTCGAGCTCGCGCGAGGGATCATCTTCCGGCTCGATGGCTGGTCTGCCTTTGGAGATCGGGCAGGTGAGGCGGGAGCCCGTCCCCAACTGCCGTGAGTTGGGGGAGGCCGAGGTGAGGAAGCTGGAGCATCGCTTTCGCTTGCCTCTCAGGTATAGCTTCGTTGCCGCCGCCCCGTATGAGACGAGTCTGGACAGCCGTACGGGGCACATTTGCACTTTACTTCTGGCTTGGAAGAGTGGGTTCCACCTTCCCTTCGAGCCTCTTGTACTCCAGCTTCTCAAGTTTTTCCGGTTGGCGCCTATTCAGCTGGTGGCCAACTCGTATCTCCTTCTTTCTGCCTTTCGGATTCTCTGTCGTCAGCACGACATTTTTCCTTCCTTGGACCTTTTTCATTATTTTTTCGAGTTGAAAGCGCACCCGTCAGCAGGGAAGGGCTTCTACTTTATCCAGGCGAGGAGGAACAGAGTTGCATCTCACTTGCTGCGAAGGACTCCTCGCACAAGGGGTGGAAGACCCAATTCTTCTGGGTGAAGGCGGAGGCGACGGACGAGTTTTGGAGATGCCTGGTCTCGCCCAATTTTCATCCGAATCTTCCTCCTCGCCAGGAGGAGTTCCCTCCCCACGTGGAGCGGCAGGCCGCCCGTCTGCTGGATAACCGCCAGTCGACCGAGGAGCTGGTGACGCCGGAGAACATCGAACGGTGTTTGCTTACGCGATTGACGTCGACAGGTACCGCTCTCGAGGTTCTTCTCCTGGGGCGGTAGTTACTTTCTTTCTCCTGACCGGGTCTTCTTCCTTTGTTGCAGACGTGAGGCGGGAACCTCTGGAGGAAGCTGCTGAGGTCATCGATCTGGGAGAAGATGACTCGGCGGTCGACGAACCAGATGCTTCTGCGGGTCGCGCCCAAGCCCGAGATAAGGGCAAGGGGGTGGCCCCCGGGGGATCTTCACGGCCAGCTGGTACGAAGCGCAAGGATCCCACGGCGGGAAAGTTGCGGGTGGGTGCGAAGGCCAAGAAATGGGCCAAGAAGGCAGGTCTCCCTCCTACCGCCGGGGGCGACTCCGGCTCGGCGGCGCTCCCCTCTCGGGGGCAAGATGGGGCCGACCCCTCGGGGCCAGCTCCCCCACCTGCTAGGCGAGAGGGGGCCGAGGAGACCGGGGGCCCTTCAGAGGGCGACAATAGGTCGGCTCTCCCCCCCACGGGGGTAGAGGGGGCTGATGCTGAAGTAGCTGACGCTGAGGCCGGGGGATCGGCCGGAGGCGGTGATGTCCCGTTCGGCGAGGTGCGGGCCGAGACAGGCAGGGCTGGGGGTTCGCCCGCTAGGGCGTTGCAGCCCCAGGTGCTTGGAGCTCCCGGTGTGGTCGGTCCCGCGGCACCGGTCGAGGTTGGGGGTTCGCCCGGGGAGGCGTCGCAACCCCAACCGACCGTGGCGTGCGAGGCGGCCGGTTCCGTCGCTCGAGCATAGCCTTCTGGCGGGGTGCCCCGGGCGGAGCGATCCCCTCTGTCGGAGCCTTTGGAAAGGCTCGGCATCACGGGCGACCTGTATCGGGTCTGCCGATCGATTGCTACAAGGACGAAGGGGGGAGAGAGGCGCAATACCCCCCCGGGCTCCTTGATGTTCTGATGGAGGGCGGCCTGGTCATAGCTCGGTCGGCGGCTTTGATGGCGGAGGCGCACGCTCGGACGGAGGCGGAGTGGTCGAACGTTGCCTGGACCCTTTGGGGATGCGAGAGGAAACTGGCCCGACTCAAGGGGGAGCATGAGGGGCTCCGACAGGAGTTCTCCGCGTTCCGGGAGGTGGCGCGGGCGAGCCAACTGGATGCCGGGGTGCTGACCGAAAAGCTCGCCAAGACCTGCCAGTCTCTTGAGAGGGTAAGCCGATCCCTGGAGGAGGAGCGTCTGCGTCGCCTCGAGCTAGACAATCGCTGGGAGCTCGAACGCGCCGAGCTGCTAGATCGGGCGGAGATGGCATAGCATCTCCGAGCTGAGGCTGAGGTGGACCGGGCCTGGGCAGAGGAGCGTACGGCCGAGGCGGAGCGGGCTCGGGTCGAGCTCGTCGGAAGGGCGGGGCAGATCGAGGCGGAGGCAATTGAGCGTTACAGGAGCTCAGATGCTTACTCGGCCGACCTGGTGGAAGCTGCCCTACCCTATTATGAGGTAGCACTACGCCGGGGTGCTCAAAAGGGGTTCAAGCAGGGCTATCGTCGGGCGGTAGACTACGCCAATGAGCAAAACTCCGCGATCGAGTTCCCCTTTGGCCAGTGTTACGACTCGGATGAGTTGGTTTTCAACTCTTCCTCGTCGGTCGGGGAAGATTCAGAGGGGTCACCTCCGTCGGGGTCACCGGCTCCGGGCGTCTCGGGAGGGCTCACGACCGAGACAGTTCTCGCACAGGCGAGGTCAGTGTCCGAGCCGGCCGCCACCGAAGGCGCCGGGGGTGACGCATCTCCTTCCGCCGTTCTCGAACGTCAAAGTGGGCCCGAGGCCTGATGTATTTTGCCTCTTTCCCATTTTGTCTCTCTTCCCCCTTTTTAGAGGGTTTCCTTTTGGTGTGATAATAAATGACTTGCTCTGTTTGAGTACTATCCTTGCCGTGATTTGGTTGGTGGATCTTGAGTAGTTGGGAGGTGCCGATATGTCCTGCGTGGTTTTCGTACGTTGTTTTGGTAGGCTTCTGACGGGGCGTCCTTCCGTTCCCTCATGCTTTGAATGTCAGGCCGCTTCGTGAATCCGCTAGGGCGGGAAACGAGGAGTTGGAGGTGACTGTTCAGGGGAGAAATCCTTTGGCGTGTTTCCGAGGGGGGGTCATTTAAGGCGTGTAGCCTCCTTTGGCCTATAAGAAGGACCGAAAGGCACCCTTTCCTCTTCACTGCTTGGGATTTTCTCTAACTGTCTTTCCTTGCTCCTTCCTCTTCACTCTGTGTTGTGCCCTTGCATTCGGAGCATGGAGGATCCTTCGGAGGGCGACGCCGCCGACGACGGGGAGCGGCGGGCTCCCGCTGTCCAGTAATGTTGAATGGATCCCACGGTCGCCGCGCGTGCACGAGACGGGTCCGACGGTCACCGCGCGGATCTGGGGAGGGCTTCGGCATGTGGAAGCACGCCGTTGGCCTCTTCTTAGCTCCGGCGAGGCTTCCGGGTGGACGCCGAGGCGGAGGACGGATGGGGGCATCAGGGGAGTCTGCCGTCACTTCCCTCCGTGTGAGGGGAGGAGGCATATCAAGCTCCCTCCTCACCGAGGCCTTCCTCCGTCTGCAGCCTCTTTCTCCCTCTTCTGCTCTTCATTTCGTTCACTCTTCGGGGGCTGCTTGCTCTCTCCTTCCTTCCAGGGAGTTGGCAGATTGGAAGAGGGGAGGCCTTCACGGCGCTCCTTTTTCCTGGTTGTTGCCAACTTGGGAGGTAGCCTTCCTCAAAGTTTAAAGGTGGCCTTCCTCCTGTAGTCCCTCTGTCACCTTTGTCACGGGCCACCCGAGCCAACTGGCTCGACCACCTTTTGTCCGAGCCAGTTTCCGCACGAGGCAGAGTCAGTGGCTGGACGCGAGGAGATCAAGACCGAGTCAGTCGAGCGATGACCCCTTGAAGCGGTGTTAGACGGATTTTTGTTTTTTTATTTTTTTTTGCTATGTGATGTACTGGCATTCGCCTATCTGATGTACCAATGATTTGGAATGAAAAGAAAAGGGATTTATTCCGTCCATCTTGCTGTATAATTTCAAAAATAGAATCTGCGTAGTGCGGCTGCGTTCCATGTCCGAGGAATAGGTTCCCTTCCATTGTCGCTAACCTGTACGCACCTTTTCCGAGCGTCTCGACCACTCGGTAGGGGCCTTCCCAGTTAGGGGACAGCTTGCCAGCCGCCTCTAGTGGTCGAGAGGCTTCGGCCTTCCTGAGGACGAAGTCCCCCAGTTGGAAACGTCTGTCTCGGACTTTGGCGTTGTAGTATCGAGTGAGGCGACGCTGGTACTCCATTGCTCGGACGTTCGCGATCTCTCGGAGTTCGTCTGCCAGGTCGAGCTTCTCGAGCAATTTTAGCCCGTTTGCCTCGAATGAGAAGCTGATCACTCGGAGAGACGGATTGGCGATCTCCTATGGAACGACGACTTCGGTGCCATATACCAACTGAAAAGGGCTTTCACCGGTTGCCGTCCTGGGGGTTGTTCGATGCGACCATAGTACGCTAGGCAATTCCTCGAGCCAACTACCCTTAGCCTTGCCGAGTCTGGTTTTTATGCCTTTCAAGATAGTCTTGTTGGCATTTTCAACCAGCCCGTTGGCCTGAGGGTGGGCGACCGAAGTGAAGTGGTTGCGGATATTTAGGTCGGCGCATCTGTCTCGGAAGTACCGAGAGTCGAATTGCCGACCGTTATCGCTTACTATCACTCGGGGGATGCCAAAGCGACAAATGATCGATTTCCAAACAAAGCCCCAAACGACTGTCTCGGTGATCCTGGCCGTAGCCTCGGCCTCGATCCACTTGGTGAAGTAGTCGATGGCGACGACGATGAACTTCTTCTGGGATTGGGCCGTTGGGAATGGCCCAAGGATATCAATTCCCCACCGGGCGAAAGGATAAGGCTCGGCTAGGGTGACAAGTTCCGTAGCCGGCTGATGGACCAAGTGGTCGAACCGTTGGCATCGGTCGCACTGTTGAACATAGGCCGAGCAGTCGCGCTGCAGGGTGGGCCACTAGTACCCCTGTCGTAACAGGATTCTGGCCAGTGACCTTGCCCCTGAGTGCGCTCCGCACAGGCCTTCATGAATCTCTTGGATGGCTCGGCCTGCCTCGTCGGGACCGAGGCACTTCAGGAGGAGACCGGAGAACGATCTTCGGTAGAGGGTGTTGTCGAGGACGACGAAGCACCGAGCTTGATACTTCATTCGGTGGGCTTCTCGAGGGTCAGAGGGCTCTTGGGAGTCTTGTATCCAGGACAGGTAGGGGGAGCGCCAGTCACCTGGCGGGGCAGAGTCAACAGCGAGTAGCTCCGTGTCAGTGCTCGGGCGCTCTAGCTCTTCTAGGAGGACCGATCGTGTACCTTCCGGGTCTAGGGAGGAGGCCAATCGAGAGAGGGCGTCCGCCCGAGAGTTTTGCTCCCGAGCTATCCGGACTACCCCAAATTCCTCGAACTGTTGGGCCAGGCTCCAGACCGACTGAAGGTATTTGATCATGGGTGCCTCCCGAGCTTCATATTCACCGTTGACCTGACCTGCGACTAGCTGAGAGTCGGTGTGGATCCAGACTCGCTCGACCCCCAACCGTCGGGCCATGCGCGCTCCCGAGATAAGGGCCTCGTACTCGGAAGCATTGTTGGATGCCTAAAAGTTGAATCTCAAGGCGTACTGTAGCTCTATCCCTTCGGGGGACCTCAGGAGGATCCCCGCACCGCTGCCTGCCGAATTGGACGAGCCATCGACGAACAGTTCCCAGGTTGGCCTGGTCGTGGTCGGAGGCCTGTCCTCGGCGGGGATGGTGCTTTCGGCAATGAAGTCGGTGAGCGCTTGGCCTTTGATTGCTGATCGCGGCCGGTACGAGATGTCGTAGGCCCCGAGCATAATGGCCCATTTGACGAGTCGCCCCGAGGCCTCGGGGTGGGCCAGAATCTTCTTCAACGGCTCGCCGGTTAGCACGGTGATGGGGTGCCCCTGGAAGTAGGGGCGGAGGTGCCTGGCGGAGGTAACCAACGCTAGCACGAGTTTCTCGGTTGCGGGGTACCTCCGTTCGGCCTCATTGAGCACCTTGCTGGTGTAGTAGACCGGTCTCTCGATTCCCGAGTCATTTCTGACTAGGACCGAGCTGACCGTGATGGCGTCGCCGAGAGGTAGAGCAGCAAGACTTCACCTAGGATGGGCTTGGAGAGCACCGGTGGCGAAGCTAGGAACTTCTTAAGCTCGGCGAACGCTGTCCCGCTCGGCATGACGCTTCCTTCCTCGGCTGGTGTCGCCGCCCGATGCCGTTCCTCCGGAGATGACGTTGATGTGGACCCCTCGGGGGGCGTTGTCGATCTCCTCGGCGGCGTCTCGGTCTTCTTTGCGCCCAGATACAAACCGGGCCAGGTGCCCCTGACGGATGAGACGTTCGATCTCGTCCTGGAGCTGGTGACAGTCGCCGGTGTGGTGCCCGTGGTCACCGTGGAACAGGCAATGCTTGTCGTGCTTGCGGTTCTTCGATCTCATTGGTTCGGGCTGGCGGAGGAGTCCCGAGTCTTTGATGTCTTCATAGATCTCGTAGACTGGCACGGTCAATGGGGTGTACCGCTCATACTTCCGTGTGCGCTCTCCTTCCCGATCGCGCTTCTTGCCCGAGCCAGGGTTTGGCTCGGAGGCCCGCTTCTTGTCCCCCTCCCGACCCGAGCCGGTTGTGTCTCGGCAGGCGCTGAGTACCTCTTCACACTCGGCGTGGCGCAGTGCCAGAGTCACTAGCTCGGCAAGGGTCGAGGGAGGGTGGAGGACCAGTTCGCGGCGGAGATTCTCGTCTCGGGTGCCCCCGGTCAGAGCGGTCGTGGCCGAGGCCACATCCAGGCGGGGAATTCTGAGGGCTTCTGATTTGAAGCGGTGGACATAAGCCCGGAGCCTTTCCCCTTGTGCCTGTTTGAGGGCCAGGAGCCTCGCTACTGACCTTGGGGGGGCGCTTCGGGCGAAGCTCTCCTTGAAGACTCGCCCGAATTGCCTGAAGTCCCGGATGGACCCAGGGGCGAGGGCCCGGAACCATGCCTGAGCACCTTGGACCAGGGTGGCCGCAAAGGCTCGGCATTAAATAGGATCCGGTGTTCCATGCAGAGTCACCAGGGCGTCGAAGCTGTCGTAGTGGTCGGCTGGGTCGCCCTGGCCATCATAGAGCTTGAAGGTCGGAATGGAGGATCTGGGAGACACCTCTGCCTTCAAGATGTATTCAGAGAAAGGGGATTTCTCCTCATCCTCCGGGGAAGAGGTCTTCTGCAGGGCGCGGAGGGTGCGCTCTTTCTCTGCAAAACGTCTTTCGAAATCCCTCAGTCGGAGGGATAGTTCCGGCTGCGGTCGCGCCGTGGGACTGGGGGGAGCGTCGTGGCGATCCTCAGGACCGGCAGCGCTCGGGCGTGGAGGCCTCGCCCCCTGTTTCCCTTTTCTGGGCGTGGAGGAAGTCTCTTGCTCCGGGGGCGGAGCTTGCAAGGGTCCTCCTGCGTTGTTGCGGATGAGCTGTTGACCGCGGAGGGTAAAGCGGCCCCCAGCGGTATGCTGGGACGCACTTCGACGGGGGGGGGCTCCCAGACGGGGCACGAGACCTGGCATCCCTTGCCGCCTGGGCCCTCATGAGCTCTACGAGGACGTCAAGCTTCTTATTGAGGGCCTGGAAGACCTCGTCGCCACCGTTGGGGGGTACCCCCGTCGCCGTCGGAGGGGGCGGTGGCCCATTGGTGGGGACGCTGGCGTTGGAGGGAGGGTTCTGTGAGGCCCTGGAGGGGCCATCTCCTACCGCCACCACGGCCTTACCCTTCTCGATGGCGGATCTCCTCCCTGAGCTTCTTCTCACCATCTTGGCTCTTCGTGCGTTTCCCACAGACGGCGCCAGATGAAGAGGTGAAATCTCACGCTGTGTCCTGAGCGGGCTGTGGATCACCAGAAGATGAACTGCAAGACAGGGAAACGTATCAGAGGGCCCAGGGGGTTTCCCTGGGGAAAGGCCCTCCGATGGTTAAGTCAGTAGAGCTGTGGTGGAAGCAGTAATGGGGAGGAGAAAAGCTAGTGCGCGAGATTCCTCTCCACCAGAGGGTGAAGTGGATTGCTCAGGAGTTTTGGTGTATGAGTACCTTGATCACCCTTCTTTTCCACCGGAGGGTATCCCTGGTTTAAATAGTGTGCCGCCTTCAGGAGTCCTGCAAGCCGAGGGGTCTCCGGCGGGAGTTACGTCCTCAACGTGGGCTTTCATGGCCTTATCGTGGGAACGATATCGCCTAGAAGTCCGGCGTCTTCTTGATTCCCCTGTCCGTTGGGGACTCTTAACGGCAGCACGAACGGATAATATCTGGCCTGGCCGAGCTTCTGAAATGCCAGCCCTGTCCGGGCGATGAGCATAGCTCAGCGAAAGGGGGGTCGGATAGGTCGGTGAATGCCTGTCTCTCCTGGGCGGGGGAATGGCTTGGGCCGGACCTTCCTTATGACCTGACCATCACTCGGGCCCTCCGAGCCTAGGGGCCGTCGGGGAGAGTTGGTTCCTCGAGTGTTTGTTCATTGGGCTTTTCTTTCCTGAGTGGGCCCAGTGGGCTATCACTCAGGTGAGCTTGCCTCGTTGGACCCTATTGGGTCTTGTTGGGCTGCTCTTTGGGTGGGCTACAGAAATCCCCCTCTCCACCAAAGATATGCATAATTCACTTCATTGACATTGAAAACCTGCATAACATTAGAACATGTATATAATATATAAAGACTATTGACTAATGAACCATTGACTATCACCAAACCATTATTCATTATAGAGCACCCAGTGCTATTAAAAGCCAATGTATATCCAATGTTATACAAGTTAGAGATTGAAATAATGTTCTTAATGATATTAGGAACATAATAACAGTCATTCAGCTCCAGAATGACCCCCGAAGGTAAATTGAGGCGTGCAGTCCCGACAGCTTTGGTAGCAACTAAAGTTCCATTGCCCACCTCAGTTCAATCTCTTTTTTGCCCAGCCGCCTTCTATTTGCCAACACCTACAAAGAGTTACAGATATGAGATGCACATCCAGTATCCAATATCCATGATGTGGATTTCATATATGACAAATTAAGGTCTATGACAAAAATACCTTCATTTAGAATTGCCTTGCAATTCCTTTTCCAATGCCCAGGTTGTCCGCATCGAAAACACTTGTCCTCTTTTTCATTCTTCTTACCCTTTTCTTTGTCAACTTTGGCGATTTCCTTACCCTTAGCCTTCTTCTTTCCCTTCCCTTTGTTGGATATCTGGGTGGCCTTCCTTTTCTTGTTGGCCCGGCCAACAACCATTACAGAAGATGATTCATCTTTCTGCATAGTCCCTTCAGCACTTTTCAACATGTTGAGCAGCTCAGAGGAGTTACTTCAATTCTATTCATGTTGAAGTTTATGATGAAAGGAGATAAGGAATCGGGCAATGACTGGAGAATAAGATCAATGCACAGTTCAAGATCCAACTTGAATCCCAGTGCATTGAGTCTCTCAATCCACTCCATCATTTTCAGTACTTGAGCCTGTACTGAAGCACCCTCTGACATCCGGGTCCTGAAAAGTTTCTTGGAGATATCATACCTCTCAATCCTACCCTGCTCCCCGAAGAGCTGACGTAGGTTAAGAAGTATGGTTCTACAATCACTATTTTCCAATTGCCTCTACAGCTTAGGAGCCATAAAAACCAACATATAGCACTGGGCAAGGGAAGAATCTTCTGACCATTTGGTATAAGTCATTAAATCGCCCTCGTCGGCATCAGGAGCTGGCTCAGAATGAATTGTGTCCAACAAGTAGGCTATTTTTTCGGCGGTGAGGACTATGCGTAAATTACGCAGCCAATTCGAGAAGTTGGGTCCGGTCAGCTTGTTGGCATCTAAGATGCCACAGAGGGGGTTGGACGATGACATTGTAATCTGGATAAGAAATAAAAGATAACTTAGCATATGTTCAAATTCTAACTTAGATGTGATTTTCTATCTTAGTTAGTTCCACTATTTTTCGATCGAACTATATAACCCTCAGTATATAGAACGGGAGATCAACGAGATCAACCTAGTGGGTCGGAATCCCAATGAGACTGAGGTATGACCTTGTGGAAAGCACAACAAGCCATACCCCATCTCAAGGGCAGTCAGCAGGCACTTGCATCTAATGCAATATCCGATTTCGGCCCCCGAGAAGTCATCCTCTTGTGGAAAGCACAACAAAGGATACTCTCGGTTAGATCTAACCACCATTACTACATAACAATGAGTTCATGACCTGACCCTTGTGGAAAGTAAAACAAGGTCAAGTTCAATTCCTCACCCCATTGAGGCCTTGCCTTGGAGTTGCATCCTGCCCCCAAACCCATGGACCTTGTGGAAAGCACACTAAATCCATGAGATGAAGACATTCATTCACCCCATAATGATAGAGGGCCACGATGACTCTTGGAGCCACGCTTACCAGATCTAAAATTAAATTGCGAGGGAATTTATTTTTATCTTGATCTCACCCTAGGTGATAATATAAATATATCTAATATATTTACCGTATCTAGTAGTTTGCACAAAGTAAATGCATCCAATGCATAAATTAAATCGCAAGTGATCATGGACCCTAGTCCTAATGTTACTAAGACATCCGACTCGCTTCCGAAGTAGCTAGATCGTCCTCGTCAGGTGTGCTCCACGCTTTCATACTCCGACATCGCATGAATTACAACTTTTATACGGCACGCAAGCGGGCAAAATTTAAATTATATGTTAATAAAATTTCAGAAGCCCTCAAGGCGAGTACAACTATGAAAGGAGATAGAAGTACATAGAAATTTCAACAGAGAGAGAAAAGAGGCTCGCAGACCCCAAATAATTATATTAGCTATGTCCATGATCACTTGCCAACCCACACATTTCAAATCAATCAAGGGTTATTTTTGAAAATAATCCTTATATTTGGATTGAAAAGTGGGATACACAAATAAAAACAGGCTGGCTTTATTTAATTTTAAAAACTCAAGTTGGATTAACTAAAATTAAAACATATAAGCAAGCCAATTCAAGGTAACATTAAGCAAAGCATACGTAGAACTATCATTTAGAGCAGGGGCATACATATTTGAATCTAATTCAAATAATTCAGATAATTGAAGTAATTATTTAAATTTAAATTTAATTATCTAATAATTAAATTTAAAAATAAATTTAAATAAGTTAATTATTTAATTTTAAATTCAAATTAATTATCCAATAACTTCATTTGAAAGTAAATTTAAATAATGTAATTATCCTCAATTATCTTTTTTTAAAATTTAAAATTTAAAATTTAATAATTATCCAATAATTAAAAATTCAAATTTTTTCAATTTTCTATAAGTATCTTTAATAAAATTTAAATTTTGAATTTAAAAATTATCTATAAATTAAAAAATTCAAAATATTGAATTTCTCATGATTATCTTCAATTAATTACACTTTTATCTCAAATTAAGTAATAATTATCCCAACTCAATAAATTCAAAAGTTAAATAAAATTCAACAAGATTTGAATTTTCCATTGATAAAAGATAATTAACATTTGAGATAAAAATAGATTAATTTAATGTGCCCCCTATATATATATATATTAATTGCCCAATAAATTAATAGAAGCAAAATTAAAAAAAATAAAAAAAATTCACGGTCAACCATTGGCTAGGGATTTTGGAAAATATTTGACTTTTTGGGATTTTTTTGAAATATTATACTTTTTTGGATTTTTTTGAGAAATATTCATTTTTTTATTTTAGATTTAACTTTACTAATGCAGCATCAAAGGGTGTTTAAACCACTGGCTAGGGGTCCTCGTTCTTTCCCTTTTCACTAAAAACTACGCGAAACAAGGCGTGCAGAGGAGATGTCGCCCTATGATCGACAACCCTTGGCTAACGGTGCCCCTAGCAAGGTCATACTCGAGAAACACTCGGTCTCGGAGGGAGAAGAGAAGAAAAATTGGAGATAAACCTTATGTAGGATGGGAGATATCCGGACTCGAATTCCTTCCAAGGTACTACCTCTCAAAGAGGTAGTCTGTTGTGCCGGAGCTTTGTGCCTTTACTTTTTAAACCCTTGACATGGATACGACCAGGGTTTTCCCTGCGGGGACTTTACCTCTCTTGACATGCCTTTATTTCATAATTTTACATTTATTGAATTTTGACTTTGATAATAGCCCATTTGGCTAGATATATCATGAAAACTCATTTTGATTTGGGTTAAGACTGCCCCTATTTCAGACTTCTCCCGTATTAGGGAGTACCTAGGTTGGTCATCTCATCCGTCAACCTCTTGCCCCTGCACTCGGTCGAGTAAGGAAGAGAACAGACTTTTGATGCATACCCATGGCATGGCCGAAGCAGCAATGGTGTTTTACCAAAGGAGGCCGGCTAAGGATGCCGTGAAGTGTGTGGACTGCCCAGCTAAGGGTTGCCCTTAACAAGCGGGGAAAGGATGCCAAACTCCCAGCGTGGGGTTCTTATAGCCAAAATGCTGCATAGCAAGCCTAAAGACTCTTTTTTTAAAAAAAATTAAATTGAAGACCTAGGATAAAGGCATTGACTACCACTCTTAATCATGTTAAGAAGCACTTCATTTTGAAAACCGCGCATAAAAGATGTTGAATGCAAATCTTATGCAAAAAATGTTACCTTGCAACCTCATGAAGCAACAGCTACCGGAGGCGATCTTGATCATCATGAGATTTGTCCTCAAGTGGTAGATAAAAGGATTGGAAGCCAAGGTTTGAAGTGGCTTAACAAGGAGTGGTACCAAGATCAGACGAATAAGGATAAATAGAAAAGAGGCGAGGGCTAGAACTCCCTCACTAAGGTGCGAAGACCCTGATCACAGGGAACAGTGTACAGAAGAAAAGGAGAATCAAGAGGAGGGGTGAGGACTGAAGCCTCGGAAGCAGTGGGAGAACAGGCAGATGCCCAGAGCGATGGATGTGGAAGAAGTCGGGTCGGACCCGGGATCAGGAGGAATTAAGAGGCGAATGTGGTAGATGGAAAGAGCTGGGTCCAGAGGTAATGGAGGAGAATCATGATGGGAAGGAGGATGAGAACCCTGAGGTTCCGGAGGAAAATCCCGAGGGACGCGACGCCCCGAGAAAAGGTATGGAAAAAGATTCTTTAAGAGGAAGAAAAGGATGAAGGACGCGATGTCCTGGAGGAGTAGGAAGATAAATCGAAAGAAATAGAGGAGGTCCGGAGGCTCCAGAGGGATAGGGACCTGATGCCCTGGAACGAAGGATAGAAAATCTGGGGATTCCGGAGGAAGACAAAGAGAAGGGACGAAATGCCCTAGGAAGAGAGAAAGAAAATTTGGAGGTTCCAGGGGAAGACCAAAAGAAGGGACGCGATGCTCGATG
The DNA here is from genome assembly GCA_022559845.1 of Amorphophallus konjac. NCBI lineage: Eukaryota > Viridiplantae > Streptophyta > Magnoliopsida > Alismatales > Araceae > Amorphophallus > Amorphophallus konjac. Next base: position 124,434,474 of record CM040121.1, read on the forward strand.
AAGAGTGAAGAATCTAGAAATTTCGGAGATGGAGGTGAATTAAGTGAGATAGAATCCGGAGGTTTCGAAGGAGGAAGACATCGTGGGCTAGGTGGCCCAAGGAGAACTAGTGAGAAGTCCAGAGGTTTCAGAGGAATAAGATGGAAAGGGGCGCGATTCCCATTATGAAGAGATAGAAAATCCGGAGATTCCGGAGGAAGACCAAGAGAAGGGACGCGATACCCTAGGAAGAGAGAAAGAGGATCCGGGGGTTCCGAAAAAAGAAGGTGAAAAGGGGCGCGATGCCTTGGGAAAAAGAGAGAAAGATCCAGAGGTTTCAAAAATCGGGGAGAATGAGGAGGGACGTGATGCCCTTGGAAGAGAGGAAGGTCCAGAGGTTCTGGAAGGATAGAGTAACGAAGGGCGCGATGCCCGGTGAGAATGGAGAGACGTAAGAAAGGGTCCGGAGGTTTCGGAAGATGGGGAAGATACAGGTCTGGAAACCTGGGAAAGGAGAAGTGCAAATGGATGTAATGCAATGAATGCAATGGGTGAATGGAATGCATATGATGTAAAGAATGCATGGAATGAGAGAATGAGATCCTCTTCCTCACCCATGGAGCGGCCCATAAAGAGAAAAATATGGATGAATTGGTGGAAGGCCCAATAATGTAAGATTGCCCACCCCTCCATGGTAAGAAAGGTGCCCGGTCAAACAGCTCAAGAAGTGGAAATAGCGCACATGAGCTCTCATTAGAAGGATGTGTGACTGTGATGCAAGAAGAAAACCCCTTAGAAAATTGTATAATGACGTGCCGAGGGGTAATGAGAGCATTAAAAGAGTATCGACCAATCAGTAAGGTGACAATAGTAAAAGGTCGATATGGCGTTAACTTGGAAAAGTTTTTCTTAATGAGCCTTAATGGAGACTTCTCAAATGTGCCCGGCACAAGAACACGGATTGGCATCCGACAAATAAAATCTTGAACTTTAAACAACATAACCGAGGCCAAATCCTTCTTGCCCGGTTATTGAATATCCTTCACACTCACGCTTGCAGAAACACACCCACTCCGAGGGGGGATGGAAGGTGAGAAGGAAGCGGTAGGCTTGATGAGTAATGGAGGTGTAATGGAGAGCATCGGTGGGAGGGTAAGTGGAGGCGGAGGTTGAAACACGTCGGACTTCTCCCCTTGTTCGGAAGCGAACAGAATCGGCTCGAGCATAAAAATAGGTGAATCCTACTCAAGATTAACCACGGGTAAAGGTGAAGGGTTAAGTGGAGGGATAGGCATAATTGGTTTTGGGGTTATAGGATAGTGGAGGGCCTAGGTGGCGACAATGGGGTGTTATTTGGTTTAGGAAAAGGTTTAATGGAAGGTTTGGCGGAAGGGTAAGTGGAAGTAAGCTCGGATGGCTTGGCGAAAGGGTAAGTGAAGTTGACGGTGTGGAGTTTGGAGGTATAATGGTTTGAGGTTTAGCGGGAGGTTCGGCGGAGGCCAATGGCGTGGAAGCTAATGGCGCGGTAGTTGAAGGTGTAAAAGGAGAAGATGTTGTTCATAGGAAGCGTCGGATGGGGCGAGAGGTGTTAGGGATAGGAGAAGGGTCATGGCGTGCCGGTGTGGGTGATTGGAGTATCGACCCATCATCGTAACACCAAGAGGCTTCATAGATAAGACTTGGGACGGTGGCATCGTCTTGAGCAGGGGGTTCATTGGGCGGCAATGGAGGGCGTGGGAAACGGAGGAAGCTCAGAGTGGGTGCCTTCGGAACTTCATCATTTTGTGCCGGCTCCAAAGCTTCATAAAGAACTTGCAATTCATCATCATCGCTAAACTCAAGTGGATGCCGTGGTGGAGGCGTAATAATGGGTGGTGGAGTATAATGTTGTGGTGGAGAATTTTACAGAGGCGAATATGAAGGTGGAGGATTATGTGTATGCGGAGGCGAAGGCAGAGGGCCATATGAATGAGTGAGGCAAATGAGTGGAGGGCGGACGGCATCCACTTGATCATCGATATCTTGCTCACACATATCATTGATGCCATTATCTCTCATTTCCTTCCAATCTTTTTCCATCTTAGTGATATTGTTCATGAAAGTGTGAAGAGGATTGATTGGAGAAAGAGAAGGAGGAGCAGGGCCGCGGGCTCGTGACCCTCTTGAGTTGTTCCTCCATTGAAGCTATTTTATCAAAAAGAATTTGTTAGAGGAGTGTAACTTGAATCATGGAGGGTTGGCACGACGGCCTTGGAGGGGCGGCTTGATATGAAGGCCGTGGAGGTGGGTTAATGGGCCGACCCACAAAAGGACCCGAACGGACCGGGTTGCAAGGAACATGTGGGCCTTGGGGCCGTGATGGAGGAGGAATAGAAGGAGGTGGGTGACGGACCACCCGAGAAGGAATGTGTATAGAAGAAGAAGACAGATGACAAGAGGGAGGCGGGTGATGGGACACCCGAGTGGGATTGGAAGGAGGATGAGAAGGAGATGCACCCTCAACAATAGCCTTAAGGGTTTGGATTTGTTGAGGGGTAAGATGATCTAATGCATGAAGGACTTGGGAGACGTTCTCATCATGAGGAAGAGATGGTCTCGGGGGAATAGTGGCTCGCGATTGATGTAAGGGACCATGAGATTGGCTATTGCCCATGGGTGGGGCAATACCATAAGAATAAGGATGTTGTCCCTTAGAAAAATTGTGATGAGAATTATGAAATTGAGGGTCATAAGATGTACTAGGGTGTGCATCCTCATGATTATAATTAGGATTAAACATGTTAGTTTGATTATCAAAGTGAAACATTATGCAAATAACCAATATTCAACCAAAATGATTTGCAAGAATAGCAAACAAGTTGGAATGTTACGCTTGATTTTTCTTATGTTGAACCTTGATGAATTAGATGGTTTTGACAAAATTTGATATGATTCACACAAGGTAAGAACCTAGTTTCAATATGGATTTTCTTTGATGCCAACTGGGTACACTCTCTCACCATGCATAGGCCAACTAAACCCGGGATACTTCAAGGGTACAACCTGCCCAAGCTTCCGTGAGGGAATCCACGGGTGCGGGGACTTACGGAGGCCTTGGTTTAAGAATTTCTATTCCAAAGAGACGGAGTGCTCAATGGAGGGTCCTTCCTTAACCAAGAGGGGGGTATGGTATCCTAGAAGTGTGGGGAGAGGAGGTCTCCCAAGTCAAATGCAATATGAATGCAAAACTAATGCAAGATGGAGAGAATATAAATGTATGAACAGAAATATGAAAGAATGATGCAAAATAACTCACACAAGAACAAATATGTGAGAAACTCAGGAAATTGGCGCCCTGACAGGTGCCACCAATTCCTGGAAGGGCGCCCTCTGTGTGGGCGCCAATTCTATGTTGATTTTTTTTAGAAAAATGTAAATGATTCCCTCCTCACTGCCCTTATTTCTTTAATGGGCACCCAACTGATGGGCGCCAATTCCAATTTTCTCTTTTTTTTAATGGGGCAGGGAATTGGCGCCCTGTACCCTGCCCTTATTTCTTTAATGGGCGCCCACTATGTGGGTGCCAATTCCCTTCTGCCTCAGAACCCAAACAGTAGCCAGAAAGCTTAAACAGTGAGGAACAAAAAACTAATGAAAGTGAAGAAAACACTCACAAACTTAGAGTATGGATCATGGCAATCAAGAATTATGAAAAAAAGCATGACATGCTCTTTTTATTTTTTTTGAAAAGATGGATAGATAAATGAAATTTCTAAAAATCTATCAAACTAACAATCACTTAGGGAGAGTGCTACGTGGAGCACAAAAGGGGGTGCACCGTGGGTGCAAAGGGGAGATGGCACACGTGGGTGCCCAAGGGGAATGGTAATCAAAAGAAAAATAAGAGGTGCTCCCACCGTGATCGCCAATTTGTAGATTATGGAAATAACTTACTAAAAATAAAAGAAAGAATAAAGAGGAAAGGGGACTAGAGAGAAAAAGGGAGCATGCGTAGGATGCTATGAGAAAAGGTGATCGCCAGAGACGCGAGGGCCTCAAAGATATAACAATAAAGAATATGGAGGGATCACGAATAAATACCTTAAAGTGCGGGGGATTGTGAGTGTTCACCTTCTCTTTCCATCGGCCGGCCGATGAAGAGAGTTTCTATTGTTGATTACCTCTGCAAAATTAACAAACACCAATAAATAAATATGGATTCGAAACCAAGATGTGTAGCATCAAATCCAAATATAAATATGAACATGGAAAGCATAGATATGAACACACCTTATTGGTGTTGGCCTTTAAAACCCCTATGCAAAGGGTAGGTAAAGGTATGATGATATGATGAAGAAAATATGGGAGGGTGCAAGTGTTGCACAAAAGGAAGTGTGCTAGAGTGCACAATATGGAGATCTCAATATTGAGATGAAAAGATAGGAGAAAGAGATAGAAGCATGATGCATGAATTACTTAAAATGCATGAAATGAACAGAGAGAGATGGGGAAGAGAATTGGCTTATTGGTTTTCTCTCCAATTGAGGGCTTCAAGATCTTCAATAGGGAAGAAGCTTCATGGATGTAGAGGCTCCAAATCTTCAAGGGAGGAAGAAGAACTCCATGGATGAAGCTTTAAGGTACATGGGAGCTTCCTCCTTGAGCCTCCAATCCTGCAGCACCTCCCCTTATTTTAGTTGAGCAGCCTTAAACACAAGGGAGAGAGGGGTCCTATTTATAGGGCTGAAATTCGGAATTAATTCCAAGGGAAATTAGGAAATCATGTTTTAGTTGGATTTGGCAAAAGATAAACATTAGCCAAGTGTCCCTTCATCCTTGAAAGTCTTAGGACTCCTTTCCCAAGTGAAAAGGGGCTCAAAAGAGAGAAACAAGGAGGTTCAACCGGAGTTCGGATCTCTAAAAGAATTGGTGACCACACAGGTGGTCGCTATTTAAAAGGGCGCCCGCACGAAGCGACGCTAATTCCAAGGTGTTTCGAGACGGATTCAGACTTTCAGAAATTTGAAAAGAATTGGCGACCATGAGGTGATCGCTAATTAGACATTTATACGAGTTTCGGACGGAGTTAAAAGCTCAAATTGTAGCAAGGGAATTGGTGACTTTCCACACGGGCACCCATTTATGAAATAGTGACCTTCTGGGAAGTCATGGAATCAAAAATAATCCAATTTCGGCTCAAAATGTGAAGAAAAGAATTGGTGACCTTCCGCACGGTCGCTATTTAAAGAATTGGCGACCTTCCGGAGTGTCATCAATTCTTAGATTTCGAAAACTGGCCAACTAGAAACCTGCTGGAAATTGGTGCCCTCTAGGTTGCCATCTTTTAGAAATTGGCGCCCTCTGGGCTGCCATCTTTCAAAGAATTGGTGCCCATCTGGCTGCCATGTTTAAGAAAAAGCCTCGAAAAAATGGAGAAAAATGTTAGAAAAATCTAGAAAAATAGGAAAACGTGTGGGAAAGCTCGAAAAAGTTGAATATTCAAAAAAATGAGGAAAATCACTCAAATAAGTCGATTTGATGGTCAAATGGGACATCGTAGTGCGATAGGAGATATGCTTAAAATGATGTCAAATTTAGCGTGTCTACAGCTGCCCCGCCTTGGCGTTTACTTTGCAAGGGAGTGACACAGAATAGAATGGAATAGAGTGAAGTGGAATGAGGTGGGATGAACTGAAAAGTAGATGCCAAAGTGTGATGAGACACGTAATTAACATCACTTGATAGGAATTGAATCAAGAGTTCAAAATGATGCAATCTCGAGGAGATCAATGAAAGCAACGATTGTTTGGATAAGGAGGAGTGTGCACGCGGGCACAAAGGAGATAAAAAGAATGATCAACTTCCAGCGTGGTGGAAGTACCCTAGGTCACAAACCTGTAGGTTTCACCATTGGGGAGCGGTTACCAGCCAATGTGGATGTACTGCAGCCAAGGTGGATCAGAGGAAAATGGGTGAAAAATAAGAGATAGAAATCCAAACAAGGGATGTTTCGAGAAAACAGCCCAAAACTGCGACAAAACGAACTGAACATTCAATTCAGCAATTAATATCTCTTATCATGGACAATTAAGATCATTTGACTCTCAAAATCAGCTTATCAAGTGTAGACACGCCAAAATCGATGATATGTTGAGTAAATCTCTTGTCACCATGTGACGTCCCAAAGTGGACTTCAATATTGGCTTAATAAGAAGTTTTTCTAATTATTTGATAATTTCTCCATATTAATTGTAATTTCTTTACATTTTTCTTTAAATAATTGAAATTAACGTCTTAAGGGAGGGCGTCATTTAATTGACGACCTGAAGAAGGTCATGATTCCATAAATAAACGATTGTTTAGACAGGCGTTGTTTCCTAGATTTTATGAATCCTAAAGAAAATAAAACTCAAAGAATTGACGTCCTCTTTAGGGGCGTTGATTATTTAACGCCCATTCAAGCAGGCGTCATTTCTCAATTTTAAATAAGGAAAGTCCTTTATTTCTATAATTAAATCCAAGAATTAACGACTGTGTGAATGTCGTCATTTGAATTGATGCCCCTTGTCAGGTCGTCATTTTCACTTCCGTCTCCCTTTCGCCTTCTTCTTTCATGTAGTGATCCTTTCCCCATTTTACACTTTATGTTCGATTGGGAAGAGGGTTCCTTGTTAGAGGATTCATTGCCTTGTTTTAATCCTATTAATGCAAGGATTTTTTGGCCTATAAATACCTTGACATGTGCTCCTCGCGCGAAAAAAAACAAGAGGAGGAAGAAGAAGAACAAAAAGGCTAACAGAGAGAGAGCTAAGAAGAACGCTGTGAGAGTTTTTTACACAGAGAGGGGAGAGTTTTGTTTTTTTTGCAGGTACTTCACGGTGTTGATCTTCTTCCAAAGCCCCTTCCTCTGGTGTTCTTTCTCCCATGAGCAGTGTCTTCATCCGACGTTTCTTCATCCTGCTGCAGCTACTGCAACCTTGTTTTTCTCCTTTTACTGCTGCACACACAGTAGAGAGGACACTTCTTCTTTAGTTTTTATTTTTATCATATCACTCATCACTCTCTAGAGATCTTCTCAGCACGTTAAAATTGCTTTGCACCATACTATATCTTGCTTTGCATGTCATTCATAATTCCAACCTTGTTGCTCCTTCTTAGGGGTTTAAAACGAAAACACACAAGGTGTGTTCATGACCAATCTGTTTGATTTCATATTCTTAGAGCATTGATACTACACACTTGGCTAATCTATATCTTCGTTTATTTTGTGTGTTTGCAAGGGTAATCAAGCTATAAACCCCTTCATCGGCCGACCGATAGAAGGAGGAAGGAAGAACTCCCAATCCCACCCGCTCAATACAAGGTACATGCGATCATCCTTCTTCTTTTGAGGTAACCCCTCTGGCGATCACCCTCCATAGAGCATCTCATGCTCATCCTCTTTTCCTTCTTGTCCCACTTATTTTAGCATAATTATTCATCCTTAATCATTGTTATTCCTCTTTAAAAATGTCTATGTGACACGTTCACAAATTGGCGATCATAGTGGGACCCCTTTTGTTTTAGTTTGATTACCCCTCCCTTTGGCGCCCTCGCGTGCCCCTCCCCTTGGCGCCCTCGCGTGCCCCTCCTTCGTGCTCCACGTAGCACACTCCTCTTGTGCACCATGTGCACGCCTCCCACTGGATTAGCCAATTTTGAAGTATCCATAGCCTTTTTATTAGAAAGGAAAATCGATCTCTGGCTTTCGGTTCTCTGAACTGAATAGCGCCCTCCACTCCGCCGTCATTTGTACATACAGCGACTGTTCAAACAGCCACCGTTTCCATTTATTTTTCGCATTTTTTATCATTTTCATAATCCACGCCCCTCACAGAGGCGTCATTTTCACATTTAACACCTCACATCCAGGCGTCAGTTACTTTGATTGTTATTGGTTTTGGTATTTCCCTGGTACTGTTCACAGTGTTTTAACTCCCCTTTACAGAGGCGTCATTACTTCATACAACGCCTCATTCCAAGGCGCCATTTCTTTTGGGTCATTTTCAGATTTCACTATTCACCGTGAATAGCGACTGGAACACAGTCGCTGATTGTTGATATAGCGACCCCCTCCAGGTCATCATTTTTGTTCTGTGCCCACAGAACCCTGCTTACTACTGTTCATTCACCAGTTGATTGCTATTACTATCTATCCGATCATTATCTGCTTGATTTGCCTGCATTAGACTGTATTTAGGGCATTTGGCTTGGGAGACCTCCTCTCCCCACACTCTGTAGGATCTCACACCCTCTTGGTGAAGGAAGGACCCTCCTTTGTGCATTCCGTCTCATTAGACTGGAAATTCCTAAACCAAGCCTCCGTAAGTCCCCGCACCCGTGGATTCCCTCATGGACGTCGGGCAGGTTGTACCATTGAAGCACCCGGAGTATAGTTGACCCATACGTTGGTGAGAAGAGAGAAAGAACCTAGATACCCAGAGATTATACCCAAACTTTCAACCAGGACCCACATTCAAAGGAGAGAACTTATTATAGAACTCACCTTAACCTTCAAAGAAAACCTTAAAACTTTGGGCTCATTACAACTTGAGTGTGTACTTTGTTTATTCTCTTGGTTATACTTGCTTGTTGGAAATCTATTTTTTTTTCTCTTAAGCATGAAACTTCGCTCAGGTAAAATCATCAATATGGCCAACTGTGGGTATGCTTATGATGGTTATGAGGAGGGTCAATCTGACCCGTTTTACGAGATTCCCTCTCACGATTCTATCTACCACGAGGGAAACTATGTTCCCTTTCCCACTCAGGTCCACCTAATGGACACCACTTCTCTGGAGGTCGAGCCTTCCTCCCAAGATCAACCTACCACTCAAAATACTTCTGGGGACGCCTCCCCTTCTTTCAACTTCAACGATGTTCTCAAAGTTCTTACTCAACTGGATGATTCCCAACGCCAGGCGGCCCAAGCCACCTTAAAAGGAAAATCTGTCCCGTCATCTTCTAACCCTCCCCAGGCCATGGGTGGCCATTCTGTCAGTTCCCCCAACGACCAGGCGGTCGCACCTAGGATGCTCTCGCGCCCACCAACTCCTGTTATGACTACGCCGGCTGATGCGGGACGAGACACGGACACGACAAGCTCGCGATCGTCCCTTAACGAGGGAAGCGTCGGACGTGCACGGTTGAGAAACCGGCGAGAGCTAGGGTGGTCGATTCACACTTTCGCGCCCGGATCGGGTCACGGGACGGTCTCGCTCACTCTCTCGCAGCAGCGGTGATATGAAATTATAGCGAGTTAGGTCCTAAAACATGCTCTCTAGCAGTGGCATAAACAAGCATATATGGAAATAAGCGAAATGCCAAGCAAGGAGCGAATACGATACCTTCACGCGCTCGGCGTGGGGACGACGGACCCGGCCGAAGTCGTACTCCCGAGACAGTTAATACATAAAGATTATAGCAATGAGTTACAGCCCACTCCACGCAGGGAGGTAAAGGGCGACACAATGGGGTCCGAGAGGACCGATTTCGGGTTGACGGGCGGCTTCTCACGTAGCTTCGGCCGCATACGTACTCGCGCCTGTGGGGCCCACTTACTGTCCGGAGGGCCGTGTGGGACCCGGTGGCACCGCTGTGGTGGTGGACGCCTGGAAGGGCGCTCCCTGGAGTGGAGGCGCACTGGTTCACCGGCCGGAGGCCGGACAGCTCCGTTCGACACCGATCGGAACAATCGGCCACGGGTCTGCCGGTTCTGTTTTCCGGCGTGCATCCCGGCGACAACGGGCGCTGCGATCAGCCCCGATGTCGGATCGACACGAGACTGGCACCGTTGGAAAGCTAACTTCAAACACTTCAACCTAGGTCTGGATATCTGGCTTGGATCTACACGGATCTGGGCTTTACTGAATTTACAACTTTCTATTGTACAGTAGCCAAACACTCAGATCTGCAGGGCTATTCTCTGAGAACTACCTTTTACCGTTATGAATACCTTGGATTCAGACTTCGACCTCTTCATGAAAGTTGTGGGAAATTGAGCTAGGAAAATGTCAAAACTAGTTTGGACAAGTTTGGATGTGGCTACGAATTGATAGGAGTTTTTCACTAACAGTGGGTCGGATCTGGAAATGGGCTGAAAGCACTATAGCTGAGATAGAACACGAATTTTTAAAAATAGATAGAGGGCGGATCAAAAATCAGGAAACATGATGGATGTAGGGGATGATGGACAGAACTCCCAATAAAATTGGGAGCCCTAAAAAAAATCAAAAAGAAGGTCGGAGGTGAGAAACTCAGAGCTGCTGTCACTGTAGACAGAGACAGGACAGATCTGGGAGTGATTAAAGACTAAAATTGTAAAAATATCAAACGATGGATTTTGGACCTGAATGTTTTTTTGGATGATGGGGTAGAAGAGAGGAACACACCATAAAAATGGCAGACCAAGAAGAGGCCGTGGCTGATAGCAGAAATTTCGGGAAGAGACTACTATCTGCCAAGGATAGAACTTCGACGGTGGCTCGATGGCGGTCCGATGGCGGCACGAACGGCGGCGGCAGCGGCAGCGGCACAGATGATCACCGGAGGTGAAGAGGGAATGATAGAAGATGAAATCACTCTAGAACTGGAGGTTGGAGGAGATGAACACCAGGGGAGAGAGGGAGAGAGGGCACACCCTTCTTGCTTCAAGCAATTTTCACATAATTTCTTCATTAAATCTCTAATGACACTATACATAGGCTTATATAGAAAATGGCAAGGGGTGGGGGGCTGGGAATTTCGTGGGAAATAAGTCATTTTCTTCCCCCATGTGCTCAAAAACCTAAAATAAATAAATTACATATGGATGGGGCACTCCTTTGACTAGGTAGGTAAGGTAGGTGGCCAACCTTTAAAATTTTAACCCCTTTGTCTCCCATGTGGTCAATTAGCATTCAAACCTTCTAGATGGCCACCTAGGATGGTTGACCAGCCCCACATGGATGAGGTGGACCAATAGGGAAGGGGAGGGGGCCCCCTAGCTAGACCTACTACACATTTGCATAAAAACCCACCCAATCCTAGGGAATGACACATTGGCTTACAAAGCCTTACAATTGTACATATACTTTCCCAAGGATATAAAAGTAAACTAAAGGACACAAATATAAAATAAAAATGTCAGTGCTCGGCGTCGATTCCCATCACCGGCCCAACTGGCAAGTCACTCTATTGCTAGGCCTCAACAACCTCATGTTCCTCAATTCTTGAGGAGGCCTATGCCGAACCAATACTCTTCTCGTCCGGCCCCAGCCGAGTCCGATAACCACACTATACTCCTCCAAAGGATGGCTAGTATGGAGGAGCAGCTCAAGAAGGTCACTGCACCCAAGGCCGCTCCCGAAGTTATGCTTCCCACTCTGCCAGTTTTTCATCTACCCCCATCTGAAATGCCGAATTTTCAGCGGTACAATGGAACGGGTAATCCGTACATCCACTTGAAAGACTTCTTATATGAGGCATCATTCTGGCAGAATAACAACACTTCTCTGGCTTATCTCTTTAGGCGGTCTTTAGATGGCCCGGCATTAGAATGGTTTTACTCCTTGGAGCCGGCCGATGCCAGTGACTTTAATGCTGTTCAACGGAAGTTTCTGCAGAAGTACAAGGACCATGTGGGTCCCTCTTTATCTGTTACTGATCTGGTTTCCAAAAAGATGAAGCCCGAGGAGGACTTCATTTTATTTGCTGATAGGTGGAGAGCTATGGCCGAAAAATTGAAAGACACACTGTCGGAAACGGAGCAAGTGAAGATGATTATATCAAACTCCACTCTGCAATTCTGTCATATTTTAGCCATGAACAAGTTGAGCACTATGGAAGAGCTCTATGAAAGAGCTAGATACATACAAACACAGATGAAAGATTCACCCATTATGGGCATGTTTGAGTCAAGACCGAAGGTAATGAGGAAGAACATTAATATCGGCAATACTGGTGCGACCACTGAAGGCACTGTTACTAATGAGCAGGTGAGCGCGTTTGGCAATTCCACACCCTTCCGTCACCCTCCAAACCAAAGGCCACCACCACAACAGCCCACCTTCCAAAACCAAGTCCACCAGCCAAATAATAACCCTCCTCAGACCTTACGGCCTCTTCTACCTCCTCAACAACAACAACCCCACTTTACTCCACAGAATCAACCCACACAGTACCACCAAATGCTCCCGCCAGCCAATTATGCACAACAACAACTGCAACAACCAAGAAGACCATTGGGTCCCCGAAGAGCACAATTCTCTCCCTTACCCGAAAGTCTACCACATATTTTCAATGCCCTCATGGACGCCAACGTTCTCACCTTGCCTAAAGAAAGAACGACATGGCCGCAACATGTAGACACCTCCCGGTATTGCGTCTTCCACCGGCAGCCGGGGCACACTATTGATAATTGTTTTCACTTCAAAGATTATATATATGATATGAATGATCAAGGTGATATTGATTGGGATGAGATGAGGAGGTTCATTGCTACTTTGAAGGCTCGAAGGCATCCTCGGCAACCACCGGCTCAGCAGCCTCCGCAGCAAGGTCAGTAGCAACAACAAGTTCCACAGTAACAGCAGGCTCCTGCACCCCAGCCAAATATGGGGATTGTTAACAATCCACTACCGGAGCACCCGGTTCAAAATCAACAAGTAAACCCTGTCACCTCAATCCATGAAGTAGAGAGAGGGCAGGGCTGGCATGAAGAAAGCGCCTCTATCGGGGCCATTAACCAAAACTCCAGTCAACCACAACCACCACAATTGTTAAGAAGACTTCAACCCGCACCTTCCTCCCAACAGCCACGTCTCCTCATACGTTCCACCACCACTCCAGGGCCACTTAACCTTAACCCTACTCCTTCACGGCCTCTTCTTTTGCGCCAACCCACAAATTCTTCTTCACCTCAAAACCCCCCATTAAGTAGACCCCTCCTTATCCGCCCCCCGCCGGCATCCGTCTCCCCTCCTGTTTCGCCACAACCTACCCCGTCTACCACCATCATGCTTCCAAGACCCCTCCTTGTCTCCCGACCCCCGCCGTCGTTTTCCGATGACCCCCCGCCGGCGAGGCCTCTTATAAGAACCCCTCCTTCTACCAATCCCGCACCAGCACCCAACACACCCTCCACCATTCCCTCTACTTCCTCTACCCCTTTACCAACTCTAGGCCTGACAGAGGCTTCGAAAACAATGGTGCTTCGTAGTGGACGGATGTTCCACCGAGTGTTTCCCCAACGGGAACAGGAGCCGGTACAAGAACAAGGAGAACAAGAACAGGAGTCTGCACCGGGCACGGAGTATGACCTACTAAAGCATTTGGACAGAACACCGGCCCGAATTTCTATTCTGGAATTGATCAAAAGATCTACTACACACCAGCTAGCCCTGAAGCAATATTTGCAGAAAGTAATGGTAAATGAAGACATCCCAGTTGAACAGGTCACTACTGTTTTAAATCCGGCCAGCAATCAACTGGTCATCACTTGTTATGAATATGAATTGGCTCCGCAGCCGGCCAGGAAATATGCACTGTGCATTACTATTGACATTAACAAGGTGGCAGTGAAACAATGTTTGGTGGATACTGGGGCATCCATTAATGTTTTGCCACCAAGTACCTTGAAAATGTGTGGCATCCCGGAAAGTCAAATCCGGCCATCTACAATCACCGTCACAGCTTATGACAACACCAAGAAGCCGCCTCTAGGGATGATCACTTTAAAAGTTGGTTTGGGACCGGTTTCAGTCACATCGGACTTCCATATTCTAGACATGGACCCGACATTCAATGGCATCTTGGGTCGCTCTTACATTCAAGAGCTTGATGTTGTGCCCTCCACGAACCATCAATGCATAAAATTTTCGCACAAAGAGCGCATTACCAAAGTCACTAGTATGCCCATTTTGCCGGCAGAAGATATACATTCCGCAACATCGGTGTCTTCTATGTGGCCTTCCAATAGGCCTTTGCTCTCAGTTTTGGATGTTGCCGATCTACGGCAAGACTTGGCAAGGCCGTCTCTTTCAACCCCTCTTACCACCCAAATGTCACCACAGCCACCCAAAGGCAAGAATAAAAAGGGTCTGATGAACACCCCGGGATGGAATATCTTGATGAAAATGGGGTACAGAACTGGCAAAGGCTTGGGTATTAATCTCCAGGGGAGAGTCAAGCCCGTCAGGCATCAAAAGATGATTCCCCGGGGTGGCTTAGGGTATAAAGGGCCAAGCAAAGGCAAAGATGAAGAAGGACCATGGGCCGTCATGATTTCAACTCTTAAAACAGATCGGCAGCCTCTTACATGGACCCTACAAACACACTTTGTGAAATGGGGTACTCATAATGATGAGCAAAACATGCTAGTCACTTCCATGCTGGACTGTCAAGATGTACATGCACGGCAGTTTGCTCGCCACATAGCCCCACTAGTTACATACAAGGCCTTGGAGTCCTTACGGCCAGGTAAAAGAAGAAAGATGGATGACCTCGAATGTGACTGGTACAGATGGTTCGACATGAACGATATCACCATTGCTCTGAGCTGACTGTTTATGCCAACTGATCCGGAATGGCCGCCATTAATTCATGAACTGATTGAAAAGCCAGCAGTGATCACGGACAAGAGGCAGCTTCTAAGTAATTACACAGATACCGGGGAGCCGGATGTGCCGTATGAAGAAGGCTTCAATGTGGATAGGCTGTGGGCCGGCCTTTTCTCTCTTAAATCCATCCATCCAACAATTGTTGTCCATTTGCTTGATAAAATGTTTTGCTCAGATATCCCTAGACTGCCCACGGTCTTGATAACCTTTTCTCCAGATTCGCTTCAAGCTTCTCCTCCGATTCCTCCCTTGCTCCTGGAGCAATTTTCTAAACTCTCCATCACACCCCCGTGTGGGCCATCATTTACGCAATCTTTCGTCAGTCTCTCAATGTCAGCACCACCTCTTGTTCCTTCCTCGCATTGCCTTATTATTGAAAATGAAAAAAAAATGCCAAAATTCCAATTTTCAATCTTCCATCTCCATTGAGGAGACCTCTTATTATCTTTCTAAGTGTGTCCCGACCCAGGGGCCGCTCTTTCAGGATTCACTAGTAGACCTTCTCTACCCCTCCGGTGAGGGGTCTTCACCTGTATCCCCTTCTGTACCCACCTTTTTCTCCTCCTTCATCTTCGTCAATTTCTAGTGATCAGGCTAGTTGCTCCTACTCCTCTAGTTCTAAGAGTCCAGGGTAGCTACTAGAAGATCCAAGGGTAAGCAGATCCCCCGTAGATTCCTGCTATATTTAGCTAGGAGGTGCCAGGCATGCTTAGCTCTTCCCGAATTTATAGAGAATCCAATTATCCTGCCAGAAACAGAATATGAAGACACATCTACTTGTGTTATTAATGAGGGTTTTGGTGTTTATGAGATCATGAATGATGAAGACCCTATTGAAGAGGGGGATGAAGGTTACGAAGAATATGAGGACGAGGCTGATGCTTTTGCCAGTGGCATGAGAAGATTCGATGAGCCATCAGCCTCAGTAGAAGAGCCTACCAAAGAAATAAATCTGGGTACTGAGGAAGACCCTAGGATTGTCCTCATTAGTAAGAACTTGCCTCCCTTCGAAGAGGAGGCACTTATTTTTGTTCTTCAAGAATATAAGGACACGTTTGCGTGGAGTTATGAAGACATGCCGGGACTAGACCCTGCGCTTATTGAACATCGACTTACACTCATGCCAGGGTCCATTCCGGTCAAACAGTGGTTGAGACGTTTCCACCCTACTATGGCATTAAAAATGAAAGAAGAGGTCGATAAGCTTCATAAGGCTAGATTTGTTAGAGTTGTCCTCTATCCCAATTGGGTGGCTTACATCGTCCCAGTCATGAAGAAAGATGAAAATGTTTGGATTTGCATAGACTTTCGGGACCTCAACAACGCATGTCCTAAAGACGACTTCCCCCTCCCTCATATTGATGTTTTAATCGATAATACGGCAGGATATGAGACTCTTTCCTTCATGGATGGCTTTTCAGGCTATAATCAGATTCGCCTGGCTGAGGAAGATCAAGAGAAGACATCGTTCACTACACCATGGGGAACCTATTGCTATGTGGTCATGCCCTTCGGGCTTAAGAATGCTGGGGCCACCTACCAGAGGGCTATGATGGTAATCTTTAATGATATGATCCACGCTTATATAGAGGTGTATGTTGACGACCTGGTAGTGAAATCAAGGACAAGGATTGAGCATCCAGGGGTTCTAGCCAAAGTTTTGCAAAGAGCGCAGAAGTACCAATTGAAAATGAACCCCAAGAAGTGCGTGTTTGGTGTTTCATCCGGGAAATTGCTTGGATTCATCGTAAGTAAGAGGGGTATCGAGATTGATCCCAACAAGGCGAAGGCCATACAGAAATGCCTCCTCCCAGGAATTTGAAAGAAGTTCGAGGATTGATCGGGAGGTTGTAATTTATTCACCGATTTGTTTCCCAACATTCACAAAGATGTAGGCCGTTCTACGAGCTTACTAAGCCGGGAGTCAAGTTTAATTGGGATGACAATGTTGGGTTCGGTGCTATGTATTTAGAGGGGGGGTGAATGAATATACCCTTTAAAAACTTTCGCCCAATTAAAATCTAATGCTCACTAGAAAGCTAACAAGATAAAATAAGACAACCTGAAAGAAACTAAAGTAGTCTTCTGTTGAACCAGTACTCAAATAGGTGGAACGCACCTAATCATTCACCTAGCGGAAGCAACAACAGATAGAGAAATCAAACCACAGTCAAACATATAGTGTGCGCAGCAATGAGATGAACACATATAGAAAATCAAACCATATCGACCCTATGCATTTATCTAGTGCCACACTCACAAAGAGATCAAGCCACTGCACAATGATTTTTAGGCGGTTCGGTCCTGCAGACCTACATCCTCCCCACACTCAACCTGAGTGTGGATTCCGCTGACTCACAGCTTGAACAGCTGGGCATCACAGCTTGCCATACAATCCGCTGAGCAACACAGCTTGCTGTCCAGTGGAATCCACCACTGCAACCGCTGGGGATTACAGCTTGACCCGTCCAGTGGCAGCACCTCTGTAAACGCTGACTAACAGCTTGAAGAAAGGTAAAAGATGAAACAAGAAAATGGGAAACAAACAGCAATCGGAAGGCTGTAAACAATGAAGCACAATGTGGCTTAGAATGAGCTGACTAGCCTGGATTTGATCCACGGTCCAGTGAAGGCAGATCTTCAGAACGAAGCTTCTCTCTGCCTCTCTTCTTCTTCTCTTCACACTCTGCTCGAGCTCTCTATCTCTCTCTTTCTCTTCTTTTTCTTTTTCTTCTCTGCTTCTTCTGCTTCTCTATTCTTTCTCACAGGATCGTGCATGCTTTCTTCTCCTTCAGTTGATCACTCTCACTGTATAGACTTTGCCTCTCGATCAATCTTCTTCAGACAAAGGAGTCTTCATTTATATAGAGCAGCAGGGTGGATAGGGTCGTGTGGCTTCCACATTTGCCGCCCAAAGAATTTCACTAGAACCGAGGCATTTCGACCACCTGGCAGCATCCTGGCTGGGCTGCTTCCACGTGTCATAATCTGGGCACCTCGTCCTTCCTTGGATCACGTGCCTTCATTAGGCTTCACGAAGAGTGCCTGTCAGATAGAGAATCAAGTTATCAGTTTAAGTCTAAAACCCTGTACAGACATTGCAGGATGCAGTGTATAGACTTCAGACTGTATAGACTTTGTGACTCGACTGCAGTGTACATACTTCAGACTGTATAGACTTTGTGAACTCGACTGCAGTGTATAGACTTCAGACTGTATAGACTTCATATATGCAGAGCTATGCGATGTACAGACTTCCTATATGAAGGCAACCGCTGTACAGACTTGCTGAAGTGTAATGCAATGTGCAGACTTTGATGAACATTCAGCATCCAGTGTATAGACTAGGCAATGTAAAGACATGTCAGTGTATGGACTTGATGAGCGTGCAGCAATGTGCAGACTTCAATGCATGAAGATGCACTGTGAAGACTTAGACAGACACAACGTGTAACAATATATAGACTTGAAACACTAGATGCACGATGTACAGACTTCAACTAAAATGATGCACAATGTGTAGACTTGAATGCTGTGCGATGTACAGACTTCATGTTATGCATGAGACTCTAAGTAAGACAGACGATGTGCAGACTTAGCCAGCATTCAACTCGATGTATAGACTTCATGAATGATGCATGCAATGCACTGGACAATGTATGGACTTAGCCGATGCAGACTAGTCCGATGTACAGACTTGCTCATTGTTCAGACTTCATGAACGATGTACAGACTTGCCAAAGGAAAGGCTGTACAGACTTGATGCAGTGCAAGACAATCGAGTGTATAGACTTCACGATGTGAAGACTTGCCAAAGACAACTAGACGATGTACAGTCTTGAGCGAAGCAAATTCTGTACAGACTTGAAGGTTCACAATGTGTAGACTTTGGCAAAGCAACGATGTACAGACTTGCACAGTTCAAGGATGTATAGACTTTTCGTGAAAGCCCAATGTACAGACTTGCAGAACTGAACGTAGGTAAAGATCCCAGTGTATAGACTTCGAAGTTCACTGACGGATGTACAGACTTCACCTCGAGCAAGCAACAGTGCAGTGTATGGACTTTGAAGAATGATGCATGATGCTGTACAGACTTCACTTGAAACAGTTCGATGTACAGACTTTGCCTAACACAGTCCAATGTACATACTTGCCGATGCATTGTATAGACTTACATGAGACGCTCAATGAGACGCTCAATGTACAGACTTAGTCTGATGCGTTGTATAGACTTGCATGAGACGCTCAATGAGACGCTTAATGTACATACTTCAAGTCAGTGTATAGACATTGCCTTAGACGCTAAATGAGACGGACGTTGTGCAGACTTGCTGGTCAAACAGACACAGACTCTGTACAGACTTTAGCGTGCAGACATGCAGACAATGTGAATGTATAGACTTAACACAACGATGCAATGTTTGGACTTGTGTTGACGCTGCAGGACAACAACCAATGTATAGACTTTACAAATGCAAGCAATGCACAATGCAGCAATGTATAGACTTTGGGCTTGCCGTGCAATGTATAGACTTTGAGCACAAATGCCACAATGTAATGTATAGACATGCAAGTTATATGAGCTGCACTGTATAGACTCTGCTATGCATGAAGACGAGTGTATAGACTTGAAAATCTGGGGGCGTCGACGCATCTAAGAAGGGGGTCGACCCATGATGCATGGATGTATATACTTGTGTTCTAAACGATGCATAAACACAACACAAAGCAGTGTATAGACTCTACGGGTCGACGCAGTGATCCCATGCGTCAACGCATCCAGCCTTATCTTCAAAGCCATCTGAGGCATTTCAAGGCTGCGTCAACCTCGTGGAGTCAATGGGTTGACGCCAACTGAACTTCTTACGAGATGTAAAGACTCAATGCGAATCTGATGTAAAGACTTGAAGGGGGTCGACCCATCTAAGAAGGGGGTCGACCCACAGAGCTAGCACACTCATGCATTCTCCACAGAACAGATCAGATATAACACACTCATGCATTCTCCACAGAATAAATCAGTCATATGCATTCATGTTGCTATCATTCAATGTGATGTTCTTAGCAAAACAATATGGTGACTCATTTATGTTGCTATCATTAAAACACCACATAATCATCAAAGCACAAGGGGCACAACAATCTCCCCCTTTTTGATGATGGCAACATAATGAGTCACACTGACTCGTCAAACTATTCTCCCCCTTTGACATAATCAAAAAGAGAGGAAATGGGTTGAGAGACAAAATTCAGCACACAAAGTCAGAGAATGAATCATGGTTCATTAAAAAGAGGTTCTCCCTTATGACAATGAAACAGCTCTCCCCCTATCAACATGCAAGATGTACTACTCTCCCCTTAAAGAAGATGACCCATAACTCCCCCTGAAGTGCAGGAATGAACTCTGGTTATCCAATAAATCAATCTGAAATCTGCCATTACAAAGAATCTGAATTCTGGTTGCATGAACAGAATTAACCAGGTGAAAAATCTACAGAACCAGAGCTGATTGCAAAACAAGATGGAAGATTCCAACAGTGTGGAGAGTAAAGTGATTGAAGATAGAAAGGCAAGAGTAGATAACAACCATCACAAGACATCTCAATGAATAATCAATATCAAGATTTATGTTGATCAAGCTATCTAGAAAGAATCTGATCATGAGGGATTTTAATGCTTGCACCACAACAATAAGTCTTAAGAAGAATAGACTTTTCTATCATAAAGGGTTATGAAGTGGCAACTTAACCAATCTGATTTAATTTTGATGTATACCAAATTTGTCAAATTAAACTCAATACTCATATCTCAATCCAAGTTTTAATAAAGGTGAACCAAATATTCTGATATCACTCAAAATCAATCATCTTTATCTTACACACATGATCTCAATGACTCTTTTAAGAGTTACACAGATTAGTATTGATGTTAAACACTTTTTCCAAGAATATGAGTTGACAGACTTTTCAATATATTTTCATTTGAAGCACATTATATTTTTTCAGAGTAATTTAGGTTGATCATCACATTTTTACATGAGGCACAATACGTCTCAGGTGAAGTGACCCAGTTACTCAGTGGGATAACTGTCATTGCCTCTCAACTTTGAGAACAGAGTTAGCAATATGAGTGTCTTTTTACATGAGAAGACACCTTGATCAGAAGCCAGACTCCCCAGTTACTCAACACAAATAAGCCATTGCTCTGTCAGCTTTTGTTGATAAATTTTCATCAGAGATAACTATGGCACCTTATGACATAAGTTACTTTATTTCATTGATAAAGAACCCAGTTTCTCAGTGACCAAGACATTGCTCTGAATTCACAATTTTTCATTTGGTCAACATTTCTCAAGTTAATGTTTAACCACAACACTCACTCTATGTATCTCTACCAAAGTAGCCTTGATTTCAAATTTTCAGATATCAGATGAGAGAATCTAAGGTTTACATGACAAATGTGGTTAAAATTTATTAAACCTTATTATTCAGATATTTTCAATTCATTTAATTACAAATCTGAGAATACATTAATCTTATATCAGTCTGATTCAGTGATAATTCTTAAACCTATATGATAGGAATTTCTACAAAGTTCTCAGACTGAATTGCATGACATGCAGCTTAAGTTCCTCAGATCAGAACAATAAATTTAGCTGACCAACAATCAACAGTAGAAACAAATCAGTCACACCAGCTGAGAGATATATGAAGGTTGAGCATAAGCTGGTGGAAGAGTAAATCACCAATAGAGAAATATTTCAGAAGAGTGAACATCAACACACAGTAGCTGAGTCTGGAATTCAGACAGATCAGCTGACAGGTAGTATCATGAAGAGAGTTGAAGGAAACTCTTCTTTAACAACTCAACGAATAGAAGGCAGAATCCATTTTCAAGAGAGAGAAATATGACATCAGATGAGAGTTGATCAATTACTAGACAAGAGGTGTTCAAAAAGAGATAATCAAAACACCAATTCTAAATGCTCCCCCTGTCTAGATGCAATGAAATTTCTTTTTAGGTTTTTCAACTGCACTACTCTTCATATGCAACATCAGTCAAACTCCCCCTGACAAAGTGCATGAAATACAATTAATGAACTGCTCATGATTTTAGAATATGCTCAAGAAGAATTCATGCTTTATTCAATCAGAGAGAGAATTTATCATATGCATCAATTTCATTTCAAATTTTTAGATTTTTCAAATTTTATGATATTCAGTACACTGCTCTATATGAAAACTAGACCCTTGGTACTTGGCGGAGAATCTGGTCTCAAGGACCATCTTACACATAGTAAGAACCTCCAGGTAGATTTCCCTGCCTTTTAGTAGCTTACCATTTATATACCAAAGTGGTCATGCAAAGAAATGCAGTGCAAAGCAGTCCAATATGCATTAACGACATGCAGACTACAACAATAAGCAAATGCAAGTCATGCAAATGATATATGTAAACATTAGACACATGCATTGACTATGAACATGGTTGTGTAGTGCATCTAGCATCTTATGTACACATGCAATAACTGGCAAGAGAAGAGCATTGAATTTGAGTAGAATTAAATTCAATAGCTGAGTCTGGAATACAGACTGATCAGCTAGACAAGAATAGAATATCAAACATCAAACAATCAAATCAACAATTTCAGATAATGAGATTTAAACAAAGTTTTGGAACTGACCTGAAATGGTGTAGTCATGGGGTTTTCATTCTTGAGTGCCTTGGTTAACCCCTTTTATTCTTCAGCTTCCAAGGCACACCTGCAAAGATGTTAGTCAATTTGATCCTGCAGGAACCCAAGAAGTCTTGGGTCCTGAATTAACTCTGACAGGTGTTCTGAACAATCTTTTAGCAATATTGTCATCAAAATCCATCAGATGACAATTGGTCATGGAGTGGCCAAATTTATCACAATATCTACATGATATAACAACCCTTGAATTCTTTTTGTGAACATTGTTATAGTCATGTAACCTATGTGATTTAGCATGAAAGTTTCTGTTGCTTGCATGAACCTTTGATTTACTATTACCTGCCCACCAGCATTCAGAAGCACGGTGGCCAAGTTTTCCACATTCAAAACATGCAGGAATCTTTTCTTTAAAAATAGATTTATTCCTACCAAAATCATTTCTGTTTGCAGGGAATTTGACAAATTTAGAATTAAAGTGATTTCCCTGAGCATACCAGCAGTCCTTGACTGCATGCCCATACTTGCCACACTCGAAGCACCTAACATGCTTACTTCTAGATCCAGAATTATTCCTGTAATTCCCTGACCAACACTCAACAGCCTTATAACCTGGCTTGTTGCAATTGAAGCATGTGATGTGCTGGTTGAACTTAAGTTTGTTTCTTTTGTACCCATGATGATCAGAAGATTTAGCATGCAGTTTATCATCTTGTTTCATGATGAAACATGCATCCATGAGATGACTATGCTTACCACAGTAATAGCAAGAAGCATAAGATTACCTAGGGCATGGTTTCTATCAGATGAATTCCTAGATGCATGCGAATGAGTACAAGAGGCATGAGCATTTTGCATTGACCCATCAGATTCAGCAGAGCTAACAGATTTCAGGGTATAACCAGAAATACTCTTTGCCTTCTTTGTTTGACTCTTTCTTTTCAATTTCTGATTATTCTCAATAGGTTTTGTTTGCTTTTCACTTTTCTGGGCTTTGAACTGAAATACAGATGTTGAAGGAGATTTCTGATTTTCATTTTGTTTTAGGGATTGAATTGAAGTACCAGCTACATCAGAGCTTTGCATAAAAGTAGTGTATAGCTGGTTTCTAGTAATTTTCTTAACATCAGAGCTATAGCTTATCCCTTCTCTTGAATTATCATCCTTACCTCTCATGACAGCTTTAATTTTTCTTTCATTCTTAGCAGAATTGGATGCTAATTTTTCTAGATTCTGAATCTTATTTTCCAAAGATACTATATGAAGCTCATAACTGGCTATCTCTGTTGACTACAATTGACACATTCACTTAAGACTTTATTTGCAGTTTTATACTTCTCAACTTCGTGTTCCAGATTGATCAAAGTTTGTGATTCTTCATCATGGACATCTTTTCCTTTTTCTATGGTGAGAAGTCTTTCGGACAAGCCAGTGTTTAACAACTTTAGTTTTTCAACTTCATCCTTCAGTCCATTGTTTTCTTCCTCAAAATGTTTAGCATGAATTTCATTTCCAGCACATCTTTCTCTTCCAGACATTTGCTCCAGCTTTTTAATCAGTTCCTCTTCTCTTTCTTCTGCTTTAATTTTCTCGGCAAGCAGATTTTTGTGATCATCTTTAAGTGAGGCAATTTGTTTATTTAACCATTCATTCTCATTATAGAGATCTTCATTGCGTTCTTTAAAAGCCTCACACTTACTGCAGCTTGTTTGGAGACAGGAATCATGCACACCTTCCTTGTTGACATTCTTTATTTTAGCTTCAAGATTTTCATTTTTCTTCTGAATTTCTACATTCTCAGCTTTCAATTTCTTCAGA
This sequence comes from Amorphophallus konjac, assembly GCA_022559845.1. Lineage (NCBI taxonomy): Eukaryota > Viridiplantae > Streptophyta > Magnoliopsida > Alismatales > Araceae > Amorphophallus > Amorphophallus konjac. The sequence continues at coordinate 124,458,582 of CM040121.1, forward strand.
TCAACCTTAATCCTTTCCAACTCTTCCAGATTTATCAAATGTTCATTAGTTTTCAGTTTCAGCTGACTTTCTAGTTCGGAGATTTTATTGATACCTTCTTGGTTTTCCCTTTTCAATAGGCACATTTGCTTCAAATTCATGTGATTCTCAGAAAGACATTTATCATATAATTCATTTATTTTCGAACACTTTTCACAAGATGAATTAGAATCACTTTTATCAATTTTCTTTTTCATTTTCTTATGCTGTTTTCTTAAATGATCATAAGACTACATCAGTTCATTATATGCAACAATCCAATCATCCAGGGTGTAATTTTCGAAGATGTTTACCTGATCATCGTCCTGTTCTTCATCTTCATTGCTACTTGGTTCACTCCCTCGAGCCATCATGCAGCTTGTTTGATTTTCTTTCCCGACTTTCGTTATCATCTCTAATATATCCCTTGCAGATCTGCAATCAAGGAAACATGAATGAAGAGCTCGATTAGTCACGGCCTTCATTAACTCCAGTGCTTTCTGATTTTCTGAACGCATAGATCGATGCTTGTTAGTCCATTTGGACTGATCTTTTGGTAGTTTATGTGGACCATGTGAAATCACTTTCCACAGGTCTGGATCAACAGATTTAACATGAGCACGAAAAGCACTGTGCCACTGTTTGAAATCAGAACCATCAAAGACGGGTGGATGAGCCATCGAGAAGTGATAAATGCACTGAAATCAGATGGACAACTCAAGACACACAACCGATGAAACAAAACACAGAACACAAGAAGCACACTCTGAAATGCACTAAAGACTAGCAGGATCCTCTGCAGATTGTTAGATCTGTTCAGTCAGAGACCCGCTCTGATACCAAGTGTTGGGTTCGGTGCTATGTATTCAGAGGGGGGGTGAATGAATATACCCTTTAAAAAGTTTCGCCCAATTAAAATATAATGCTCACTAGAAAGCTAACAAGACAAAATAAGACAACCTGAAAGAAATTAAACTAGTCTTCTGTTGAACCAGTACTCAAAAAGGTGGAACGCACCTAATCATTCACCTAGTGGAAGCAACAACATATAGAGAAATCAAACCACAGTCAAACATATAGTGTGCGCAGCAATGAGATGAACACATATAGAAAATCAAACCATATCGACCCTATGCATTCATCTAGCGCCACACTCACAAAGAGATCAAACCACTGCACAATGATTTTTAGGTGGTTCGGTCCTGCAGACCTACATCCACCCCACACTCAACCCGAGTGTGGATTCCGCTGACTCACAGCTTGAACAGCTGGGCATCACAGCTTGCCATACAATCCGCTGAGCAACACAGCTTGCTGTCCAGTGGAATCCACCACTGCAACCGCTGGAGATTACAGCTTGACCCGTCCAGAGGCAGCACCTCTGTAAACGCTGACTAACAGCTTGAAGAAAGGTAAAAGATGAAACAAGAAAATGGGAAACAAACAGCAATCGGAAGGCTGTAAACAATGAAGCACAATGTGGCTCAGAATGAGCTAACTGGCCTGGATTTGATCCACGGTCCAGTGAAGGCAGATCTTCAGAACGAAGCTTCTCTCTGCCTCTCTTCTTCTTCTCTTCACACTCTACTCGAGCTCTCTATCTCTCTCTTTCTCTTCTTTTTCTTTTTCTTCTCTGCTTCTTCTGCTTCTCTATTCTTTCTCACATGATCGTGCATGCTTTCTTCTCCTTCAGTTGATCACTCTCACTGTATAGACTTTGCCTCTCGATCAATCTTCTTCAGACAAAGGAGTCTTCATTCATATAGAGCAGCAGGGTGGATAGGGTCGTGTGGCTTCCACATTTCCCGCCCAAAGAATTTCACCAGAACCGAGGCATTTCGACCAACTAGCGGCATCCTGGCTGGGCTGCTTCCACGTGTCATAATCTGGGCACCTCGTCCTTCCTTGGATCACGTGCCTTCATTAGGCTTCACGAAGAGTGCCTGTCAGACAGAGAATCAAGTTATCAGTTTAAGTCTAAAACCCCGTACAGACATTGCAGGATGCAGTGTATAGACTTCAGACTGTATAGACTTTGTGAACTCGACTGCAGTGTACAGACTTCAGACTGTATAGACTTTGTGAACTCGACTGCAGTGTATAGACTTCAGACTATATAGACTTCATATATGCAGAGCTATGCGATGTACAGACTTCCTATATGAAGGCAACCGCTGTACAGACTTGCTGAAGTGTAATGCAATGTGCAGACTTTGATGAACATTGAGCATCCAGTGTATAGACTAGGCAATGTAAAGACATGTCAGTGTATGGACTTGATGAGCGTGCATCAATGTGCAGACTTCAATGCATGAAGAAGCACTGTGAAGACTTAGACAGACACAACGTGCAATAATGTATAGACTTGAAACACTAGATGCACGATGTACAGACTTCAACTAAAATGATGCACAATGTGTAGATTTGAATGCTGTGCGATGTACAGACTTCATGCTATGCATGAGACTCTAAGTAAGACAGACGATGTGCAGACTTTGCCAGCATTCAACTCGATATATAGACTTCATGAATGATGCATGCAATGCACTGACAATGTATGGACTTAGCCGATGCAGACTAGTCCGATGTACAGACTTGCTCATTGTTCAGACTTCATGAACGATGTACAGACTTGCCAAAGGAAAGGCTGTACAGACTTGATGCAATGCACGAAAATCGAGTGTATAGACTTCACGATGTGAAGACTTGCCAAAGACAACTGGACGATGTACAGTCTTGAGCGAACCAAATTCTGTACAGACTTGAAGGTTCACAATGTGTATACTTTGGCAAAGCAACGATGTACAGACTTGCACAGTTCAAGGATGTATAGACTTTTCGTGAAAGCCCAATGTACAGACTTGCAGAACTGAACGTAGGTAAAGATCCCAGTGTATAGACTTCGAAGTTCACTGACGGATGTACAGACTTCACCTCGAGCAAGCAACAGTGCAGTGTATGGACTTTGAAGAATGATGCATGACGCTGTACAGACTTCACTTGAAACACTCCAATGTACAGACTTTGCCTAACACAGTCCAATGTACATACTTGCCGATGCATTGTATAGACTTACATGAGACGCTCAATGAGACGCTCAATGTACAGACTTAGTCTGATGCGTTGTATAGACTTGCATGAGACGCTCAATGAGACGCTCAATGCACAGACTTCAAGTCCAGTGTATAGACATTGCCTTAGACGCTAAATGAGACGGACGTTGTGCAGACTTGCTGGTCAAACAGACACAGACTCTGTACAGACTTTAGCGTACAGACATGCAGACAATGTGAATGTATAGACTTAACCCAACGATGCAATGTTTGGACTTGTGTTGACGATGCAGGACAACAGCCAATGTATAGACTTTACAAATGCAAGCAATGCAGCAATGTATAGACTTTGGGCTTGCCATGTAATGTATAGACTTTGAGCACAAACGCCACAATGCAATGTATGGACATGCAAGTTATATGAGCTGCACTGTATAGACTCTGCTATGCATGAAGACGAGTGTATAGACTTGGAAATCTGGGGGCGTCGACGCATCTAAGAAGGGGGTCGACCCATGATGCATGGATGTATATACTTGTGTTCTAAACGATGCACAAACACAACACAAAGCAGTGTATAGACTCTACGGATCGACGCAGTGATCCCATGCGTCAATGCATCCAGCCTTATCTTCAAAGCCATCTGAGGCATTTCAAGGCTGCGTCAACCTCGTGGACTCAATGGGTTGACGCCAACTGAACTTCTTACGAGATGTAAAGACTCAATGCGAATCTGATGTAAAGACTTGAAGGGGGTCGACCCATGTAAAGACTTGAAGGGGGTCGACCCATCTAAGAAGGGGGTCGACCCACAGAGCTAGCACACTCATGCATTCTCCACAGAACAGATCAGATATAACACACTCATGCATTCTCCACAGAATAAATTAGTCATATGCATTCATGTTGCTATCATTCAATGTGATGTTCTTAGCAAAACAATATGGTGACTCATTTATGTTGCTATCATTCAATGTGATGTTCTTAGCAAAACAATATGGTGACTCATTTATGTTGCTATCATTAAAACACCACATAATCATCAAAGCATAAGGGGCACAACAGACAAGTGTCAGGCAGCTTTTGATGGATTGAAGGATTATCTCTCAAATCCTCCTGTCCTGAGGCCGCCAGTTCCAGGCAAACCGCTTGTTCTCTACATTTCCGTCCTGGATGACTCTGTAGACGCTGTCCTAGCCCAAGTTGACGAAGAAGGAAAGGAAAGGACATCCTACTACTTGTCAAAGCTTCTTAACCCCTGTGAGCAGAGGTACTCAGCCATAGAGAAGACTTGTGCTGCTTTAGTTGGGTAGTTCAGAAACTTAAGCATTATTTCTTAGCTCACGAAGTTCATCTCATTGCCCGTATGAATCCAATCAAGTTCCTTCTTGAAAAATCCGTTCTCACTGATCGATTAGCACTATGTCAAAGCTTCCTTTCTCAATTAGACATCATCTACATTCAGCAAAAAGAGATTAAAGGCTATGCCATAGCAGAACACCTCGCTCATCATCCCCTCCCTAGATTTGACCTTGTTCGCTCAGAGTTTCCAGATGAGGAACTAATATCTGTCAATCTGCACGATTCGATGTTGACGTTACATTTTGATGGAGCTTTGAATTCAAAAGGGAAGGGGATTGGCATTGTTCTTCTATCACCTGAGGGTATCACTATTCCACTTGTTGTGCCCCTTGTGCTTTGATGAATGTGGTGTTTTAATGATAGCAACAAGAATGAGTCACCATTTTGTTTTGCGAATAGCTTGACATTGAATCATAACAATCTGAATGCATATAACTGATATATTCCGTGGAGAATGCATGAGAGTGCATAAAGTGTTTTGTGCTTGAATTAAGATCGGTGCATTGCTTCTTCTGTATGTATATTGCTTCTTCTGTGCATATACTGCATCAGTGCACTTAGATGGGTCGACCCCTTTCCTTGATGGGTCGACCCCCCAGATTTCACAAGTCTATACAATCGTCTTTATGCATAGCAATGTCTGTACAGCCGTTTGCTCATACAACTTGCATGTTTATGCACTGCATGACGAGCCCAAAAGTCTGTACATCGTAGTTGTGTCAAAGTCTGTACAGCCGCTTGTTTGCCAAAGTCTATTGATAAGTGTGTATTTTTCCTTGTTAATTCATAATTATTCACATTTTTATGAGCTTAAATTATGATCAATATACACTTCTCACACTTATTGTTGATTTTGTATCAAATGTTTATTTTTCTGAAATAAAATAAATTTTAATTACATTTTTATGTATTTATGCAGGCACGTAGTACGAGAAAAGCTCCACGAAAAAGAAAACAAAGAAAATAAAAATATTATGTTGAATGGGCCAAAAGCCCAAGGATATGTTCAAAAAGAAAAGAAAAAAAATAGAAAAAAAATAAAATCATTTGATATTTTTTAGAATTTTCTAAGATATATATACTATATATATATATATATTTTTTTAAAAAAAAGTTTAAACCCGCCCCCCCTTTCCCGCCTTCGCCCCGCCCGCGCCAATGGCACGGGCGACGAGGTGAAGGCGGGCGAAGGAGGGGGGGGGCTCGTGGCAGGCGGCATGCGAAGCGGAGGGGGGTCGTGGCGACCCGACAGGAGGCGCGGAAGGCACGCCGCGCACACGCCGCGTGCGACACGCGGCGGCGGCCAGGCGGGCGGGTGCACGGCGGGCCCACGGCTGGCTGCCTAACCCGGCCGAACCGGTCGGCGCGTTGCGCCCGCAGAAAGAGAAAGAGAGAAAGAAGGAGAAGAAAAGGCCATAAAATACCAGAAAAATTCAAAAAAATCCGAAAAAAATGGCAAAGTGGGCAGAACCTACCTGCCTACCATTTTAGGCTAAAATTGGGTACACTTGTTTGTATTGATGGAGTGTTTTTTGTAACCCCTATATAAAGGGTGCATTGGTCTTGAATGAGGGGAGTTAGTAAGTGGAGTTAGTTGTTAGTGAAGGTTGAGAGGGAGAAAGAGCTAGCTATGGATCATGTGTAATGTGAGTTTGTTCTTTATTTTTCTGAAGTTGTTGATTGTTAGAGTTGTATTTTACAAGCTTTTGAAGTCAAAGTTGTAAGTTGAAGTTCTTTCAATAAAAGTTTCATTTTTGAATTCAGCCTTTTCCTAGCCTTATTTCTCATGATTGTGATTTTCATTTCAATTTCTGTTCTTCATAAAAGTTGTTTGATTTCCAGTGCTCTTCAACTTCTCTGTTGATCATTTCTTCAAATTCTTCCTACTTCATAGAGTTCTGGTCCGTTTTCTTAAGTGCTTTTTAGGCATTTACTGTTCATCCGTGGTGAGACATTCTAGTTTTCTTATGTTTTGAAGCTTTTCTAAATCTTTTTTCAATCTGAGTTATTCATAAACTTTGTTCCTCTCTTATAGATCTCCATTTCATTATTCTACCACTTTGTCTAATTCTGTGTATTTTTAGAGTTAGAATTAATTTTTCAAGGTGCTATTTTTCTGTCAGTTACTATTCACCAGCAGTGATAGATCTTGATTTTTCATTACCTTCCTCTTATTTTCTGTGTCTGTGTTCTTCATCAAAGTTCTTCCTCTTTCAATTCTCTACAACATTCATGTTTTACACTTCTCCTAATTCCGTCTATATTTGAAGTTATATTTTTTCTTCCAATCCCTATTTTCACTTGAATTCTGTTATGTTTTCAAACTTAAGTTTTCAAACTTGTTATATGCAACCCTTGTCTTCTTAATTTCTTTTACTTATCTCTTGTCATTAAAAGTTATAATTTCAATTTCTTTAGTGATAATCGCACTCCAAAATACAACATTTGATTTTCCAAACATAAGGATATGTCCAACTTGAACTAAAATCAAATATTCTCTCCCCGTGGGATCGACCCGTACTTACCATTGTACTCATGTTTTCAAATCCATAAGTGAGTGAGTGCGGTTATAAATATTTGAAATTTGTGTGGCACGGCATATTTAACAACGACTGTCGAGCAGCACCAAATTTTTTGGCACCGTTGCCGGGGAGTGAATTATGATGATAGTTGGATATTCTTGTGTTTGGTGTATATATGTGAATATTCATTTTGCTCTTTTTACTTGTGCAGGACAAAGAAAAAAATTTGAAAATCAAAGAAAGAGGAAGATCGAACCTAAAATTCCAAGGATATGAAACGTCGTTAAATAGCCCGGAAGCATTGCTAAAGGGCTGAAATCAGGAAACATGTTCTATCTTTCCACTTTCTGAAAAATCTTTACAAAAATTTGAAAATTTTCTTGAAAACTCTATAAAAATCATAAAACAATCAAAACAAAAGAAATTTTTTTTGTGCTGGTTAGATAGGTTCATTAACTAAAAAAAAAATAAAAAAATATACTTGCACCAAAATCTAAAAAATGCATTTCAAGATTAGAAACCACACATCATGTTTTAGGTCATGCATCATTTAGCATAGAATTTTTTTTATTTCATTTCTGTCAATTGCATATTGAAGATTGCGAGGGGCAAGGTACGTTCTACTCACCATATTCTGGCATTCATTTTGCATAAAGAACCCCTTGTTTGAAATTGTGGTGTGCATTTTCATTTCAAAATACTTTAAGGGCAACACCCCTAATAAGATAAGGTGGAGATTTCATCACCCTTCCTTAACCCACAAACCACATTTCTCTTGCATCTTCGCATGACCTCCGCCATAAATACAAGTCAGTAAACGTTGGCCCTAGGATCACACTGTGATTCTTGTGTTATTTAGGTTTATCCTCATATGAAAACCAGTGCCTAAGGCAAGACGGTCGGACAGCAAACGCTTTAAGCGGGTTAGTGGTTTGGCATAATAAGGTCCCTACGAAAGTAGGGGGAACCTCCCACTTCCCCACCCCTTACCTGGCTGGTGGTCATATTGAGGGTAAACTTAAGTCTCACGTTAATCATTTTGTGAAACCCTATTTATAGGTCCAGGTCACATCTAGGTCATTAGGGTCATTTGTGTGCTAACTTGTTTATCTTTGCATAAAAAAAATAATAAAATCAAAACATAAAAAAAATTTCATTGAAAAATCATCACTCTTTCTTGGGTCTTTTTCATTTCCACATCTAATTTTGTTCAGGCCCAATAATAGATTCTTTGATGTTTAACTATGCGGGCTATGTGAATTCCAACTCTTCATTTGCCCCTTATCATCAAACTCCTTCACTCTTCCACAATGGGGTTCATAATTCATCTTTCACCCAAGAGCCATATCAATGGTCATCGGATTTTTCCACCTCTGTCTCCTACACAAACCCACATAATCAATGGGAAAATCAACAATTTTCTTCTTGGGAACCCTATCAAGACCCCATTCAACGTCCTTCAAATCCACACTTTGCAGATTGGGATTCATATTCCAATGATCCTTACAATCAAGTCCATTCTTATGATCAACCCTATTATGGAGGGCAACCAATACACTTTCCTGATTTTCAGACTGAGTGCCCTTCAAATTACTATCCATCACAATCTGACTCTCAGCCCACTTATCTATCTCCTCTATACACAGATTTACATAAGGAGGAGATGTTTGATAAATTGACACGGCTCTTCCAGACTCAACAACAAGCCTTTCAGGAACAACTGTAAAACTTTGAGGCCCAAGTGAGTAGGATTGCTGAAAACATCATAGAAACGGAAGTGGATCCAATGCCTAATAACTCCACAAGTCTTGAGGACCAACTTCTTGGATGTTATAATGATAAAAGTCTATATGCTCAACCTATGATCCCACAATCTACCACTCATATCACTGTTGATTTTGAGGGAATCATGGAAGCGTCTTATGCGGAGGACGTAACGGAAGAGCAACCTGAGGAGCCTAAACCCCATTCCATTTGTGAAGAGGATTATGATGATCTTGAGTCGTCGGGGGGAGAAGAAGGGAATGATGAAAATCGTATTTGGGCCAAAACCTCTGATGACCATTATGACCCAGCCCAACAGACAAATCATTACTATTCATCTCTTCCACCCACACCTAATGCCTCTGATGATCAATTCATTCAGTTACTTCTCCAACAGCACATCAATAGGCTTACTGAGGAAGTCAAAACCATGGAGGGAGAGCAATTCTTTGATTCCTCTGGACCCGATCCTCATCAAGTCCTTCCCACTGACTATGATCACTCTATGATTCCCCAAGAGCATTACCCTTTGATTAATCTTAATTTAGAAGATGAAGGAATTATGGAGAGATCTTGTCAAAACGATTTGAATGAGGAAACTAGACAATTTGAGGAGATCGAAGAATTTGATGACAATGAAATTCATGACGGTGATGAACTGATGAATGATCATATTCCCCCTCCTACAAAGGAATTTGAGGAGCCAGTGCTTGCTTGTCAACATGAGGGACAAGCAAGAGAGGTGGATGGTCTTCAGTTAGGGGGAGAGGATGAATATATTGAGCCTCATCACAAGTCTCTCCCCGATCATGATGACATTCTCTTTGAAGATGGGAATGGAGAAGAAGTGGAGATGGGACATGACTTTGATGAAATTATCTTTGAAGATGGGAAGGAAGAAGAAGTGAAGATGGATCTAGAATTGAATATTTATTGGAATACTGAAGTTGGGGTAAATGAGGAATTGAATGATTCGAGTATGCCGCATGATAATTTCAATCTAGAGGAGCAGGTAGAGCTTGTGCCACTTCTAGACCATGGTGATTCTTTTCAAACTCTCCCAACTCATTGGTCCACCCTGGCTCTACATGCTGATTTATCTGCTCCTAAGGAATCTCAGGAGGAATATTTCATACTTCATGATATGATTTTTCCCAATGTGCCTCCTCTATTCTTTCCTCGGGATAATGCTTTTGAGCTACCTCCATCTCGATCTCTGTCTCGCCCTTGCGCTCACCAGTCACATTCGTTTTCTTTAGGGCATGAAAAAGACAATTTTGGCAAGGATAAAATTCTTTGGTGGCTCATTTTAAAATCAACTTGTTGGTTGTTGAGCTACAGTGCGTCTGGCTGAAGACGTTAAATTTAGCGCTTTTTGGGAGGTAGCCCAATATCATCACAGTTTGTATGCAAATAAATGGCTTCTTGGGAGGCCACCCACGGTTTTTGTGATTTGATGTTTTGTTTTAGTGTGTTTCTTTTACAGTTCTCAGGTCACAAGGCAATGAAGCCCTCATCACTTCGCCCGACCCATCAGGTTGTATCCTTCCATCCCAACTATATTATCTCTTTACATGTCCTCTGATCTTTCTACTGTTTATGCCATTGAGGACAATGTCATTTAAGTTGGGGGGGAGATAAATGTCAAAAATTACAAAAACAAAATTTTCAAAAATTTCAAAAATTTCTAAAAAAATTTCAACAAAAAGTTTTCCCCGAGTTGAATTTCTTGATTCATGTCGCATGAAAATTGATTCTGAATAGAAACAACTGGGAAAAGGATGATGGATAATTTATTTACTCTAGCCATGGAAAACTGATTTAAAGAATCTCTTTATAGTTCAGATGCACTTTCAAAAAAATAAAATCACGTTGCACGCTAATGAAACAAGAAGGACAAGCCTTCTGTTATTTTAGACAGACTGTCTGATATTCTGCATTTTCTGAAGAAGAGATATGTTAGAAGCTTTCTGTCATACAAAAGTATGAGAAAAAAAAAACACACACACCATGAAAAACGCTCCGATTCTGAGTAACCGGGCCTACTTCACCTAAGACGTGTTGAGGTTCGCGTCAAAAGGAAAAGGGAACTCTGATCTGCGTAACCGGGCCTACTTCACTTAAGACGTGTTGAGGTTCGCGTAAAACAGTGAAGGGTAGTGCAACATCATGTGTGTAAAGAAAAAAAAGAGAAAAAAAAGAAAAGAAAAAATATATATATAGTGATCCCAAAAGGGACATAGCAATAAGGCAGACAAAAAGCTAGTGTGCATTGAACGCTCTAAGTAAGAAGTGCAGAATTGAAAGGCATTTGTTCGAAATAGCAACTGGAGGATGCAATTGTCTCTACTGTGAATTTAGTATTCCACTTGCACAAGTGCTACTGAATTTTGATTAGATTCTTGATCATGTACCTGAATTTCCGACATAAGGCTAGTCTGTGGTAATTACTCCAGAGTCCTGATCTTTAGTTAACTCTATGAAAGATGAACTGGAAATGAGGCCTGAATATCTTTAAACTCTTGTTAGTCCTAAATTTTTCATTATGTGCATTGCTAAGGGACTAGCAATGAGTAAGTTGGGGGGTGTGATAAGTGTGTATTTTTCCTTGTTAATTCATAATTATTCACATTTTTATGAGCTTAAATTATGATCAATATACACTTCTCACACTTATTGTTGATTTTGTATCAAATGTTTATTTTTCTGAAATTAAATAAATTTTAATTATATTTTTATGTATTTATGCAGGCACGTAGTACGAGAAAAGCTCTACGAAAAAGAAAATAAAAATATTATGTTGAATGGGCCAAAAGCCCAAGGAATTGTTCAAAAAAAAAGAAAAAAAAATAGAAAAAAAATAAAATCATTTGATATTTTTTAGATTTTTCTAAGATATATAAACTATATATATATAGATAGATATATAGATATATATATATTATTTATATATATATATTTTAAAAAAAAAAGTTTAAACCCGCCCCCCCTTTCCCGCCTTCGCCCCGCCCGCGCCAATGGCACGGGCGACGAGGTGAAGGCGGGCGAAGGAGGGGGGGGGGGCTCGTGGCAGGCGGCATGCGAAGCGGAGGGGGGTCGTGGCGACCCGGCAGGAGGCGCGGGCGGCACGCCGCGCACACGCCGCGTGCGACACGCAGCGGCGGCCAGGCGGGCGGGTGCACGGCGGGCCCACGGCTGGCTGCCTAACCCGGCCGAACCGGTCGGCGCGTTGCGCCCGCAGAAAGAGAAAGAGAGAAAGAAGGAGAAGAAAAGGCCATAAAATACCAGAAAAATTCAGAAAAATCCGAAAAAATGGCAAAGTGGGCAGAACCTACCTGCCTACCATTTTAGGCTAAAATTGGGTACACTTGTTTATATTGATGGAGTGTTTTTTGTAACCCCTATATAAAGGGTGCATTGGTCTTGAATGAGGGCGTTAGTAAGTGGAATTAATTGTTAGTGAAGGTTGAGAGGGAGAAAGAGCTAGCTATGGATCATGTGTAATGTGAGTTTGTTCTTTATTTTTCTGAAGTTGTTGATTGTTAGAGTTGTATTTTACAAGCTTTTGAAGTCAAAGTTGTAAGTTGAAGTTCTTTCAATAAAAGTTTCATTTTTGAATTCAGCCTTTTCCTAGCCTTATTTCTCATGATTGTGATTTTCATTTCAATTTCTGTTCTTCATAAAAGTTGTTTGATTTCAAGTGCTCTTCAACTTCTCTGTTGATCATTTCTTCAAATTCTTCCTACTTCATAGAGTTCTGGTCCGTTTTCTTAAGTGCTGTTTTAGGTGTTTACTGTTCATCCGTGGTGAGACATTCTAGTTTTCTTATGTTTTGAAGCTTTTCTAAATCTTTTTTCAATCTGAGTTCTTCATAAACTTTGTTCCTCTCTTATAGATCTCCATTTCATTATTCTACCACTTTGTCTAATTCTGTGTATTTTTAGAGTTAGAATTAATTTTTCAAGGTGCTATTTTTCTGTCAGTTACTATTCACCAGCAGTGATAGATCTTGATTTTTCATTGCCTTCCTCTTATTTTCTGTGTCTGTGTTCTTCATCAAAGTTCTTCCTCTTTCAATTCTCTACAACATTCATGTTTTACACTTCTCCTAATTCCGTCTATATTTGAAGTTATATTTTTTCTTCCAATCCCTATTTTCACTTGAATTCTGTTATGTTTTCAAACTTAAGTTTTCAAACTTGTTATATGCAACCCTTGTCTTCTTAATTTCTTTTACTTATCTCTTGTCATTAAAAGTTATAATTTCAATTTCTTTAGTGATAATCGCACTCCAAAATACAACATTTGATTTTCCAAACATAAGGATATGTCCAACTTGAACTAAAATCAAATATTCTCTCCCCGTGGGATCGACCCGTACTTACCATTGTACTCATATTTTCAAATCCATAAGTGAGTGAGTGCGGTTATAAATATTTGAAATTTATGTGGCACGGCATATTTAACAACGACTGTCGAGCAGCACCATCTATACAGCCTCTGTGTGTTCTATGCATTTCGCAAGTCATGCAGCGTCAACGCAGCAAGTGTGTCTCATGCATCATGCGTCGACGCCCCCAGATTTCCAAGTTTATACACTCATCTTCATGCATAGCAGAGTCCATACATTGCATCATTGTGTTAAGTATATACATTCACATTGTCTGTTGGCCTGCACGCACACTCAAGTCCACACATTGTGAAGTCTGCACATTGTGTCACCCAATGTCTATACATTGTTCATTCAGTAATTCATTCTGCTTAGTCAAGTCCATACATTGGGCTACTGTGCAAGTCCTCACATTGGCCTTCAGACTTGCAAGTCTATACATCGGTAGTTTTACCATCGTTTCCCTTGAAGTCTATACACTAATGGCTTTACCGTCGTTTCACTTGAAGTCTATACACTCGACTGCCTTGTCTCGATCAAGTCCGTATAGAGCTTCTGTGTTCAAGTCTATACATCCTTTCACTTGGAAAGTCTATACATCGTGAAGTCTTCACACTGGCCTTTGAATGATGTCTGTACATTGTGCATCTCTTCGTTGAAGTCTGTACAGCCTTCGCTGAGCCTTCCAAGTCTGTACAGTCACTAAGTCTGTACATCCTCTAGGCACTCACGAAGTCTATACATTGGTTTTATTTTCGAGTCTGTACAGACTTTGGTTTGTGCAAGTCTATACAACTGACTGTTCAGTTTGTGACCAAGTCTGTACAGCCAAGGGACTGTTAAGTCTGTACATTAGCTCAAGCCTCCAAGTCTGCACATTGGGCCTTCAAGCCTTTAAAGTTCATACATTGGACTGTGCTTCGCAAAGTCCATACATTGAACTGAGCTCGTGAAGTCTATACATCCATCGGTTATTTGTTGGCCCAAGTCCATACATTGGTAAAGTCTTCACATCGCCTGATTTCTTCAAAGTCTGTACATCCTTCAAGGGGCCAAGTCTATACATCATCCCGTTCAGATTTCCAAGTCTATACAACGTTGTTGAGTGGAAGTCTGTACAGCCGTTGGGTTGCCAAAGTCCATACATTGTGAACCTCAAAGCCTGTACAGACCTTGCCTTGTTCAAGTCTGTACATCGTTCATTTGTCTTGGCAAGTCTACACATTGGTACTCTGTACATCGAGTGAAGTCTGGTGAAGTCTGTACAGTGGCTGCTTCACATATGAAGTCTTTTACATTGTGCATACTTTGATGCCATAGCCAAGTCTATTCACTCGTAGTGTGCATAATGCAAGTATGTACAGAGTCATATGCATTCCTTCATATTCAAGTCCATACAGTCAGTGTCTGCATTGCATTGCATTCATCAGTTGTGAAGTCTTCACATCGAGTGGAAGTCTGCACATTGTTGAACGCTCATCAAGTCCATACACTGGCAACCTCTTACATTGCCTAAGTCTATACGTTGGATGCTAAATGCTCTTCAAAGTATGTATAGCCGTTGCCCTCTTATTTGAAGTCTACACACTGGGGCAAAGCCTGTACACTACATTCGCCTTCACAAGTATATACAATGCATTTCATATTCAAAGTGTGTACAGGGTTTAGACTTAGACTGATAATTTGTTCTCTGTCTGACATGCACCCTTCGTGAAGCCTAATGAAGGCACGTGATCCGAGAATAAGGGGAGTGCCCAGATGAAGACACATGTACTGACAGCCAGCTGGATGCTGCCACGTGGTCCGAATTCTTAGGGCAGGAAATGTGGAAGCCACACGCCCCTTATCCACCTGTTGCTAGTATATATTGATGCCTTCGTCTTCAGCAGGAAGATTATCGACTGAAGGGAGAAAAAGCATATACATCCAGTCTGAGAGCAGCAGAGAGCCTTCGATCCAAAGAGAGAAGAAGAGTAGAGAGTGAGAGATTAGCAGAAGAAGAAGAGAAAGAAGAGAAAGAGAGAAATAAAGAGAGACAGTGAGATCGAAGTTGAGAGAGCAGCAGCTGTGAAGAAAAAAATGGAGTGCAGAGAGGTCTTCGATCCAGAGAAGAAAAAGAGAGAGTTAGAGAGTTTGAGCAGAGAAAGAGTGAAAGATTGTGGTCGTCTGGCAGTTGGATCAAAGCCGGACTTGCTCCTTCGAGAGCTACATTGGTGCTTCATTGTTTACAGCCTTCTGATTGCTGTTTATTTCCCATTTTCTATTTTCCACTTTATACCTTCTATCAAGCTGTGAGTCAGCGATGGCTAAACTGTATTGCCCAGTGGAAGCAAGCTGTGATGCTCAGCGGATGGCAAGCTGTGAGGCCCAGCTGATGTAGGCAAGCTGTGATGCCCAGCTGTTCAAGTTGTGAGTCAGCGGAATCCACACTTGGGTTAAGTGTGGGGTGGATGTAGGTCTGCAGGACCGAACCACCTAAAAATCTATGTGCAGTGGTTTGATATCTTTGTGGTTTGGCGCTAGATGAATGCATAGGACCGATGTGGTTTGATTTCTCTAACTATTGTTGATTCCGCCAATTGATTGATCAGGCGTTCAATATATGCTTGTTTCTGGCTCAGCAGAAACCTTGATTAGCTTTTCAGATTGGGTAAATCTGTCTAGTTAGCATTCTAGTGATCTCACTGTGTGTTAGTTTAATTCCGCAACTGCTTATTAGTTTTCAGGTTTGTCTTGTTAGCGAACTAGTCTTTTTAGTGGGCATAATAGTTTAATTGGGTGAATTTTTAAAGGGTATATTCATTCACCCCCCCCTCTGAATACTGCACCGAACCCAACACTTGGTATCAGAGCGGGTTGCTGTGCATAGGATCTAACAATCCGCAGCATATCCTACATTATTTTGGTGCATTTCAAAGTGGGTCTCTTGAATTTGTGTTTTGCTTCATTGACTTGTGCTTTATTTTGATCATCTGGTTTTAGTGCATTTCGTGTCATTTGTTTTACTGCGCTGAATCTGTTTGCCATCTGTTCTAATGGCTCGACCTCCGGTTTATGATGGTTCTAACCTCGATAGCTGGCTAGGAGGCCTAAGTGTGTACATAGACTCCATTGGTCCAAATTTGTGGAGTCTTATATCTAAAGGCCCACACCGATTACCTCATGATGAGACCAAATGGTCTAAAGAGGACAGAGTGAAGGACTGTGAAAATACCCTGATTCTTAATATCCTGAGAGCTGCTGTCAATACTGATATATATACTTTTGTTTTCAGGTGCACATCTGGAAAGGGGATTTATGACAGAATCACTTCTGCTCATAACGATCATCAAGACAGCTGCTTAATGGCCAACTGGGATAATGAAGATTCATCATCTCAGGTAAGCTCCGAATCAGATGGATACTCTTTTGATTAATTGATAGTGATGTATGAAAATTTGTTAGAAGTATCCAAGAAATTAAAATCTGAAAACAAAAAGTTGAAAAAGAAATATGATAAAATAAAATTGAAAGATTCCTGTGAAAACTGTCCAAATCTGAAACAATCTTATGATGCATGTATGCTAGACGTTCAGAACCTTAAGAAACAAAATGATTCTCTAGAAATTGAAAAACAAACATGCTTGGACAAAATGTCAGAAATTGAGAATTAGCTGAATGATAAGAAAAATGAGCATCTAAAAAGCATGCAAGAACTTACTGAAGTCAAATCTGAATTGGACAAACTGAAACTTGAGAATAAAGAATTTCAAAAGAAAAATGAAAACCTTATGGCTAGATTAAATGAAATCAATGGGGAAAGTTCACATTCCTCTTCTGCTGAATCAATCTGCCATATGTGCTCAACTCTAAGAGAACGTAATGAAGATCTTTATAGTGAGAATGAATGGCTGAACAAACAAATAGTCTCATTTAAAGAGGATAACAAAAACTTGGTTGCTGAGAAAATTAATGTGGAAGAAAGAGAATAGGAACTAATTGAAAAACTGAAGCTGATATCTGGAAGAAAGAGATGTGCTGGTAATGAAATTCATGAAAAAAACTTTGAGGAAGAAAACAATGAACTGAATGATAAAGTTGAAAAACTAAAGCTGTTAAACACTGGCTTATCTGAAAGACTTCTTACAATAGAAAAAGGAAAAGCTATCCATGATGAAGAATCACAAACTTTGAACATTCTGGAACAAGAAATTGAGAAGTATAAAACTGCAAATAAAGTCTTAAGTGAATGTGTCAATTGCAGTGAACATGAGATAGCTAGTTATGAGCTTCATATAACATCTTTGGAAAATAAGATTCAGGAACTAGAAAAATCAGCATCCAATTCTACCAAGAATGAAAGAAAAGTAAAAACTGTTGTGAAAAGGAAGGATGACAATTCAAGAAAGGGGACAAGCTGTAGTCTTGATGTTAAGGAAACTACCAGCAACCAGCTATATACTACCTTTGTGCATAGTTCTGATGTAGCTGGTACCTCAAGGCAATCCCCAAAACAAAATCAGAAGTCACCTTCAAAATCTGTCTTTCAGTTCAAAGCACAGAAAAATGAAAAACAAATAAAAACTGTTAAGAACAGTCAGAAATTGAAGAAGAAGGGTCAAATAAAGAAGGTAAAGACTATTCCCGTTCATGGCCTAAAATCTGCTAGCTCAGATGAATCTGATGGTGTACACACTGCTCACAATTCATCCACTTACTCGCATGCATCTGAGAAGGAATTCTCATGTTATTATTGTGGCAAGGTAGGGCATATCATGGATGATTGCATAATATTGAAAGAAGATGAGCATGCAAATAAAACAATGCATTCAAGGAAATTATCTGATAAAAACCATGCCACTAAGAAATCTAATGCATCTTGTTATTACTGTGGTAGGCGTGGTCATCTAATGAATGCATGTTTTAAACTGAAGGAAGACAATAATGTGAATCCTAGATATTTCACACATGCTCATGACCCACATAGATATAGATCTACTTCAGGCCAGCATATCATTTGTTTCACTTGCAACAAGCCTGGGCATAAGGCTAATGAGTGCTGGTCAGGAAATCATTGGGGTAAAAATGAATCAAGAAGCAAGCATTTTAAATGCTTTGAATGTGGTAGGTATGGGCATGCAGTCAGAGACAGCTGGCATGCTCAGGGAAATAGATTGAACTCTAAATCTGTAAAATTCCCTGCTTTCTATGATTCTGCTAGAAATAACTTGAGTGATAAAAGGAAAAACTTTGCATGTTTTGAATGTGGTAAGCTGGGCCACAAAGCTGCCAACTGTCGGCTGGCTGTGTATGGAAAGAAAATTTTTCATGTTAATAAAAGAAATACTCATGCTAATACACATAATTTTCATACTCATGTGCATGCACATGGGCATCATGTTTCTGCTAACATGAATAATAAAAACAAAAATTATGTGGCTTCATGTTACTACTGTGGAAAATTTGGACATTCCATGTTTGACTGTTATCTGATGGAATTTGATGATCATACTGCTAAAAGACTGTTTAGAACACCTGATAGGGGTAATCCAGGACCCAAGACTTCTTGGGTTCCTGCAAGATCAAGTGATTGATTTGCTGCAGGTGTGCCTTGGAAGCTGATGAATAAAGGGGTTAATGATCCAAGGCACTCAACAGAAAACCCCAGGATCCTACCTTTCAGGTTAGTTCTGAACTTTGTTTAAAATTCTATCATCTGAAATTGTTGTTTTGCTTGGTTGAGTTTTGATGATCTCTTCTTGTTTAGCTGATCAGTCTGCATTCTAGACTCAGCTATTGAATTCAATTCTGAATATATTTGATGCTTTTCTCATGCTGTTGTTTGCATTGAATAAATGAGATTGCTTTGCACTGCATATAACATTTGCATGACAATCATGGTATATTAAATGGAACAGTACTGAAGGGCATATGGAGTATGTCTGAATGCTACTGCCATGTGTGAGGTGGTCCTTGGACCAAGTCCTCCGATTAGTACCATGGGTCCAGTTTTCATTTAGTGCAGTGTACTGAATATCATAAAATTTGAAAAATCTAAAAATTTGAAATGAAAATGATGCATTTGATAAATTCTCTCTCTGATTGAGCAAAGCATGAATTCTTCTTGAGCATATTCTAAAATCATGAGCAATTCATTAATTGTAATTCATGCACTTTGTCAGGGGGAGTTTGACTAATGTTGCATATGAAGTGTAGTGGAGTTGAAAAACCTGAAAAGAAATTTCATTGCATCTAGACAGGGGGAGCTTTCAGAATTGGTGTTTTGATTGTCACTGTTTGAACACCTCTTGTCTAGTATTTGATCGACTCTGATGTCATATTTCTCTCTCTTGAAAATGGATTCTGCCCTCTATTCGTTGAGCTGTTAAAGAAGAGTTTCCTTCAACTCTCTTCATGATACTACCTGTCAGCTGATCTGTCTGAATTCCAGACTCAGCTACTGTGTGTTGATGTACACCCTTCTGAAATATTTCTCTCTTACTGATTGACTCCTCCACCAGCTTGTACTCTTCATTCATATACCTCTTAGTTGGTGTGACTATTTTGGCTCCATTATTGAGTTGTTGGTCAGCTAAATTTACTGATCTGGTCTGAGGAACTTAAGCTGCATGTTATGTAATTCAGTCTGAGAATTTTGTAGAAACTCCTATCATATAGGTTTAAGAATTACCACAAAACCAGACTAATATAAGATTAATGTATCCTCAGATTTGTAATTAAATGAATTGAAAATATCTAAATGATAAGGTTTAATAAACTTTAACCACATGTGTCAAGTAAACCTTAAACTCTCTCATCTGATATCTAAAAATATGAAATCAAGGCTCTTTGGTAGAGATTCATAGAGTGAGTACTGTGGTTAAACATTAACTTGAAAAATGTTGACTAAATGAAAAATTGTGAATTCAGAGCAATGTCTTGGTCACTGAGAAACTGGGTTCTTTGTCAATGAAATAAAGTAACTCATGTCATGAAGTGCCATAGTTATCTCTGATAAAAATTTATCAAAACCTGACAGAGCAATGGCAAAATTGTGTTGAGTAGCTGGGGAGTCTGGCCTCTAATCAAGGTGTCTCCTAATGCAAAAAGACACTTATATTGCTAACTCTGGTCTCAATGTTGAGAGGCGATGACAGTTATCACACTGAGTAACTGGGTCACTTCAACTAAGACTTGTTGTGCCTCATGTAAAAAGGTGTTGATCAACCTAAATTGCTCAGGAAAAATATAATGTGCTTCAAATAAAAATATTGAAAAGTCTGTCAACTCATATTCTTGGAAAAAGTGTTTAACATCAATACTAATCTGTGTAACTCTTGAAAGAGTCATTGAGATCATGTGTGTAAGATAAAAGATGATTATTTTTGAGTGTTTTCTGAATATTTGTTTCACCTTTATTAAAACTTAGATTCAGATATGATTATTGAGTTTAATTTGACAAATTTGGCATACATCAAAATTAAATCAGATTGGTTAAGTTGCCACTTCATAACCCTTTATGATAAGAGAGTCTACTCTTCTTAAGACTTATTGAAGTGATGCAAGCTTTAAAATCCCTCATGTTCAGATTCTTTCCAGACAGTCTGATCAGCATCTTGCTATTGATTGTTTCCTTGAGATGTGATGTGCTTTAACTATTTCTCACCCTTACCCATGGCTAATCTTACATTATCAGTTGATCCACACTGTTGGAATCTTCCATCCTGTTTCACAATCAGCTCTGGTTCATGTAACCAGAATTCAGATTTTTTGTAATGGCAGAATTCAGATTGATTTATTGGATAACCAGAGTGCATTCCTGTGCTTCAGGGGGAGTTATGAGTCATCTGATTTTAAGGGGAGAGTAGTTAATCTTGCATGCTGATAGGGGGAGTGTTGTTTCATTGTCATAAGTGTCTTCGTGTGCTGCATTGTGTCTCTCAAACCATTCCCTTTTTTTTTACTATGTCAAAGGGGGAGAATAGTTTGACGAGTCAGTGTGACTCATTATGTTGCCATCATCAAAAAGGGGGAGATTGTTGTGCCCCTTGTGCTTTGATGAATGTGGTGTTTTAATGATAGCAACATGAATGCGTCACCATTTTGTTTTGCGAATAGCTTGACATTGAATCATAACAATCTGAATGCATATAACTGATATATTCTGTGGAGAATGCATGAGAGTGCATAAAGTGTTTTATGCTTGAATTAAGATCGATGCATTGCTTCTTCTGTATGTATATTGCTTCTTCTGTGCATATACTGCATCAGTGCACTTAGATGGGTCGACCCCTTTCCTTGATGGGTCGACCCCCCAGATTTCACAAGTCTATACAATCGTCTTTATGCATAGCAATGTCTGTACAGCCGTTTGCTCATATAACTTGCATGTCTATACACTGCATGACGAGCCCAAAAGTCTGTACATCGTAGTTGTGTCAAAGTCTGTACAGCCGCTTGTTTGCCAAAGTCTATACAGCCTCTGTGTGTTCTATGCATTTCGCAAGTCATGCAGCGTCAACGCAGCAAGTGTGTCTCATGCATCATGCGTCGACGCCCCCAGATTTCCAAGTCTATACACTCGTCTTCATGCATAGCAGAGTCCATACATTGCATCATTGTGTTAAGTATATACATTCACATTGTCTGTTGGCCTGCACGCACACTCAAGTCCACACATCGTGAAGTCTGCACATTGTGTCACCCAATGTCTATACATTGTTCATTCAGTAATTCATTCTGCTTTGTCAAGTCCATACATTGGGCTACTGTGCAAGTCCTCACATTGGCCTTCAGGCTTGCAAGTCTATACATCGGTAGTTTTACCATCGTTTCCCTTGAAGTCTATACACTGATGGCTTTACCGTCGTTTCACTTGAAGTCTATACACTCGACTGCCTTGTCTCGATCAAGTCTGTATAGAGCTTCTGTGTTCAAGTCTATACACCCTTTCACTTGGAAAGTCTATACATCGTGAAGTCTTCACACTGGCCTTTGAATGATGTCTGTACATTGTGCATCTCTTTGTTGAAGTCTGTACAGCCTTCGCTGAGCCTTCCAAGTCTGTACAGTCACTAAGTCTGTACATCCTCTAGGCGCTCACGAAGTCTATACATTGGTTTTCTTTTCGAGTCTGTACAGACTTTGGTTTGTGCAAGTCTATACAATCGACTGTTCAGTTTGTGACCAAGTCTGTACAGCCAAGGGACTGTTAAGTCTGTACATTAGCTCAAGCCTCCAAGTCTGCACATTGGGCCTTCAAGCCTTTAAAGTTCATACATTGGACTGTGCTTTGCGAAGTCCATACATTGGACTGTGCTTCGCAAAGTCCATACATTGAACGGAGCTCGTGAAGTCTATACATCCATCAGTTATTTGTTGGCCCAAGTCCATACATTGGTAAAGTCTTCACATCGCCTGATTTCTTCAAAGTCTGTACATCCTTCAAGGGGCCAAGTCTATACATCATCCCGTTCAGATTTCCAAGTCTATACAGCGTTGTTGAGTGGAAGTCTGTACAGCCGTTGGGTTGCCAAAGTCCATACATTGTGAACCTCAAAGCCTGTACAGACCTTACCTTGTTCAAGTCTGTACATCGTTCATTTGTCTTGGCAAGTCTACACATTGGTAGTCTGTACATCGAGTGAATTCTGGTGAAGTCTGTACAGCGGCTGCTTCACATATGAAGTCTTTTACATTGTGCATACTTTGATGCCATAGCCAAGTCTATTCACTCGTAGTGTGCATAATGCAAGTATGTACAGAGTCATATGCATTCCTTCATATTCAAGTCCATACAGTCAGTGTCTGCATTGCATTGCATTCATCAGTTGTGAAGTCTTCACATCGAGTCGAAGTCTGCACATTGTTGAACACTCATCAAGTCCATACACTGGCAACCTCTTACATTGCCTAAGTCTATACTTTGGATGCTAAATGCTCTTCAAAGTATGTACAGCCGTTGCCCTCTTATGTGAAGTCTACACATTGGGGCAAAGCCTGTACACTGCATTCGCCTTCACAAGTATATACAATGCATTTCATATTCAAAGTGTGTACAGGGTTCAGACTTAGATTGATAATTTGTTCTCTGTCTGACATGCACCCTTCGTGAAGCCTAATGAAGGCACGTGATCCGAGAATAAGGGGAGTGCCCAGATGAAGACACATGTACTGACAGCCTGCTAGATGCTGCCACGTGGTCCGAATTCTTAGGGCAGGAAATGTGGAAGCCACACGCCCCTTATCCACCTGCTGCTAGTATATATTGATGCCTTCGTCTTCAGTAGGAAGATGATCGACTGAAGGGAGGAAAAGCATATACATCCAGTCTGAGAGCAGCAGAGAGCCTTCGATCCAAAGAGAGAAGAAGAGCAGAGAGTGAGAGATTAGCAGAAGAAGAAGAGAAACAAGAGAAAGAGAGAAAGAAAGAGAGACAGTGAGATCAAAGTTGAGAGAGCAGCAGCTGTGAAGAAAAAAACTAGAGTGCAGAGAGGTCTTCGATCCAGAGAAGAAAAAGAGAGAGTTAGAGAGTTTGAGTAGAGAAAGAGTGAAAGATTGTGGTCGTCTGGCAGTTGGATCAAATCCAAGCCGGGCTCCTTCGAGAGCTACATTGGTGCTTCATTGTTTACAGCCTTCCGATTGCTGTTTATTTCCCATTTTCTGTTTTCCACTTTATACCTTCTATCAAGCTGAGTCAGCGATGGCTAAGCTGTATTGCCGAGCGGAAGCAAGCTGTGATGCTCAGCGGATGGCAAGCTGTGAGGCCCAGCTGATGTAGGCAAGCTGTGATGCCCAGCTGTTCAAGCTGTGAGTCAGCGGAATCCACACTCGGGTTGAGTGTGGGGTGGATGTAGGTCTGCAGGACCGAACCACCTAAAAATCTATGTGTAGTGGTTTGATATCTTTGTGGTTTGGCGCTAGATGAATGCATAGGATCGATGTGGTTTGATTTCTCTAACTGTTGTTGCTTCCGCCAATTGATTGATCATGCGCTCAATATATGCTTGTTTACTGGCTCAGCAGAAACCTTGATTAGCTTTTCAGATTGGGTAAATCTGTCTAGTTAGCATTCTAGTGATCTCACTGTGTGTTAGTTTAATTCCGCAACTGCTTATTAGTCTTTAGGTTTGTCTAGTTAGCGAACTAGTATTTTTAGTGAGCATAGTATTTTAATTGGGCGAATTTTTAAAGGGTATATTCATTCACCCCCCCCTCTGAATACTGCACCAAACCCAACACCACTTGCCTCTCAGCTTGCATTTCCAGTAACAAATAACATAGTTGAGTATGAGGCTCTTTTAGCTGGACTAGAGGCCGCTCATCAATTCGGTGTTACCCAATTGCAGATTGTAGGTGATGGTCAGCTTATTCTTCGCCAAGTGCTCACCAAGTGCCGTACGCTCAATGTTAAACTCAAACCCTATCAGGAATTGACTTCTGCTTATGCCAAGCTTTTCACCAAATTAATCTTCGTCCATGTTCCTCGTGATCAGAATATTTTAGCTGATGCTCTTGCTTCTCTTGCATCTTCCTTGGTTTTCCTTCCCGAAAGGGATTTCCATTCTATCATTGTTCACAAGCGGCTCACTCCCGCTATTAAGGATCCAACTTTCCTTAGTATTAAGGAGGAGGTGCTCAAGAAGGTTAAGCAAGGCGGAATCATTGAAAATAAGGAGATCATGCTGTTGGATTTAGAGGAAGAATTGGATGATGAAGAGAAACTATGGTATTACAAGATTGCTAAGTATTGCCAGGATCAATCCTATCCTGAGGAGGCCACGGTGGAAAAAAAGAAAGCCATTCGAAGAGTTGCTCAACGATACACTTTAGTTGGAGGTGTGCTCTATAGAAGAGGTCTCACCGGTGTTTTGTTAAGGTGCCTAGATGATGATGAATCTTGGAAGGTCGTGAAAGAGGCACATTCAGGAGTATGTGGTGGTCATGTGAATAGCCAGATGCTGGCTAAGAAGATCCTTAGACTAGGTTTCTATTGACCCACTCTAGAAGAGGACTGTTCCATCTACGTTCGGAGGTGTGTTAAGTGCCAACTACACACCGACAAAATTCATTCCCCTGCTTCTTCACTCCATCCTATGTCCTCCCCTTGGCCTTTTTCCATGTGGGCTTTCGATATCATTGGACCTCTTGGTGATTTGAACCTCCTCACAAAACCAAAGTCATTTATACTCACGGCCACGGAGTACTTCACCAAGTGGGCGGAAGCAGAAGCATACGCGAGATAAAAGCATCGACCGTCTGCAAATTTATAATGAAGAACATCATTGAACGATTCGGCATCCCAAGTACCATCGTCACCGACAATGGACCGCAATTCATCTCTCAAGAGCTTCAAGACCTCTGCAACATGTATAATATTGCATTGCATCATTCATCTCCTTATTATCCACAGGGCAATGGTCAAGCAGAGGCAACTAACAAAACTTTGATCAAGATTATCAAGAAAACGTGTGAGGCTAATAAATTTTCGATTGGCCAGAAAAGGTGGTTGAAGCTCTTTGGGCCTATCGCACTTCCATTCGTACCCCTACTGGGCAAACCCCTTTCGCCCTCACTGATGGAATGGAGGCGGTAGTCCCTTATGAGATTCTTATCCCTTCTCTATGGGTACAATTGGATAAGGAGCTCCCTATTGATGAGCGTCGCGAATCTCTCCTTGCTCAGTTGGAACTCCTTGATGAGAAGCGTTTGGCCGCCGCCGAACATGCGCATATTTACCAAAACAGGCTTTCATGTTTTTACCAAAAGAAAGTAATTGAGAGAAAATTTAAAATCGGTGAGATGGTAATTAAAAGAATTTTTGTAAAACTCGGTGGACCTCGTTCGAAACTTCAACCTAACTGGGAAGGGCCCTATGTAATAAGAGATGTTTACCCTGGCAATGCTTACAAACTAATTAATGCTGAAGGAGAAGAACTGGCTCACCCTTGGAATGGTCTTTACTTGAAGAAATACTACCCCTAAGTCTTTGAAAAAAAAGAAAAAAAAAATCAGAAAACACAAACAAATGAAGAAATAGAAAACAAGAAAGTAAACAACATAAAAAAAAATTAAAAAAAATGCAGGCTGGTATAGTGCGTAGGCCGCAAGACCCGATAAATCAAGATCTTTAATTCATTCTTCAGTCTTGATGGTTTAACCTTGGGGTCAATTCACGCACACACTATACACTTTACTCTTAAACTCGAGCGGCCCAGAATTCAAGGAAAGTCAGACCCAAACTAAGAGTGTAAAAGCTTTACCAATTCTCTTCTCTTCGACTCACGAGAGGGAGTATGAGTCAGGGAATAGCCGCCGTCCTAGTAGGTGGAAGTCAGGGCCCAAAAGGGAACAAAATGCTTAACGCCCAAGTACAAATAGGTCTTTGTTGAGAAATTTGAAGAAAAGAAGAAAAAGAAACTTACAAATAAAAGAAAACATGTCAAGAGGGCAAAGTCCCCGCAGGGAAAACCCTGGTCGTAAGCATGCAGAAATGGCGGCAAAAAGAGCAACAAAATTTCCCTAAGCCGAAGACCGAATCCCAACAGGCATTAAGGCAGGGGAGGAAAGTTTCCCCATTCTCGGAAACCTCCCGTGAGCTTCCTCAACTTATTCTTCACTTCTCCCTCCATGGTAGGTTATAAGCTCAAAGCATGGTGAAGACCGACTAAGAAGGATGGGTCATGAGAGAACATGAGTAAAAGCATAAGTCTTTAAGCACGTTGACCCGATGTTAAATCATTCAAGAAGGATTAATGAATTTAAGACAGTGATTGTGTAAGGTTTAAGACACTGTGCTCTACTCAGTCTCAAACAAAAGAAACCAAAAAAAAAATATTTTCATAATTAACGCCCCTTTTTCGAGCGTCATTTAGGAAAGTAGCGACAGTCTATAAGTCGTCATTTTCAAATAAAACAATCAAAAAAATGTTTTTTTTAATTCACGCCATGAAGGGGCGTCTTTCATTGGATTCACGACCTAGGAAATGTCATCATTTTAATAAATAAACAATAAAAAAACTAAAAAAAAGAAATTATTAAAAAAAAATTTTCTAATAAACGCCCCCCGCATCGGCGTCAATTTCACAATCAGCGCCTGTTTGCGAGGGCGTCATTTTTAAAGTATAATAAAAATGAAAAAAAATAACAGAAAAATTAAGCCGGCTGCTTCCCATCTCATATTCTTGATTGCATCTTTGTGTGGACATCTTTTATTTTAAGTTGGCATCTGCTTGCTTGCATGCTGCATTTCCTTATATATTTTTTATTATCCGCCTTTATTAATTAGAGGCTTGGCCCCTTGACCCGTCAACAAGGTCAAAGAAGAGGCAACCCCTTGCTTATTGAGCAAGGGGCCAAGCCGAACAGATGGATTAATATGTTTGTTTAAGTGTGAACTACAGGCGCAGGGCAAGAACGAACAAGAATGAAAAGCAACAAAAGAAAGTGAAAGCAAAGGCAAGTACGCAAGTCCACAAGTGCTCAAAGTAACTTAGGTAACAAAAATTTGAAATTATATATATGTATCAATGAATATCTGAGTACAAGTGTGAGGGTGGAGAGGTACAAGTAAGTCTCTCTCAACTCTCGCCTCCACCCTCCTCTCTCCTACTCTCTACCTCACCATCATCGTCCCGACGAGGCGCTCGTGGAGGGGGCATGGACCCCCGGGAAGTAGCTGGAGCTCTAGCCTGCTCCTCTCCCTCGCTCCTCTGCTGAAGAGAGGAACCCGCTACAAAGGTAGAACTGGTAAACCCGTACCCCGCAGCTCTCGCTCGGTCTCGGCCTCGCTGTAACCGCTCCTCGGTCGACCGTAGCCGCTCCTGAGTGACGGCTAGCTGGGTCCTCAAGTCTGCAAGCTCCTGCTCGCGTGCTGCCTCTTGCTCCCGGTCACGGGTCCGCTCTGCCGTGCGCTCCTCTCGCTCCCGGGCACGCTCCCTGCGCTCCATCTCGAGGGCGACTCTCAGCTCTGCCACGTCCTGAGGTAGCTCCTCTCCCCACCTCAAGGCCCTCTCGAGCTCCGCAACGCGCTGCTCACGGATGGCCAGCTCCGTCCTAGCTAGTGCAGTCTGGGTAAGCACTGCCTGTAACTCTGAGGTCTGCAACCAGTTAAACAAATCATCGGTTTCACATTTAATTCATTAATTTAATTTCATAAACAACTGAAATAAAATCTTTGCTAACTTACCCGGGTAGTCATCGCGCACTGTCCTGCCTCGATGCAAGTGAGCGAGGCTCGGAGCTCCTCAATCTGTAAAAACACAAAATTTTCATGAACACATATAATAATATATAATCAAATGCATTTCTGAGTTTGAGTTTAAGCTTACCCGTGTGGCGAGATCGCGCTCTGCCGCCTCGGCCCGTGCAACCGCCCCAGCCAGCTGCTCTGCTAGTGCAGCCGTCTTTGCACTAGGCCCCCTCGAGCTGGTGGCTCCTCCCGTCTCTCTCACCGCTGCTCCCTGCTGGGCACGCTGCATTCATTCAGATTGTCAGTGGCTAATCATCAATAATTCAGGAAATCAATTGCATATAGATAATTTAAACACTCACCAGTGTCTGTAGGTCTGCCTGCGTGGTAGCCAGCTGGGCCTCCAAGCTGTGGAGGTGGGCCTGCATGTCCATCGCCGCTATGTCTCGTGCATCCTGCATTCATCACACATATCAGTCGCATAATAGGCATATAATTTTGCAGAAAAGAAATTAAAAATAAGTGCATGCATACATACCCCAAAGACCCTCATCTAGGGCCGACCGGCGTAAACCTCCCAGTAGCGTCAGAGGTACTCGGAGCTGTCTGCCACCTGTGAGGTGACTCGTGTCCCGCCACGCTGCCTGACGGCGTACTGGTCAGGGTACCGGACTCTCCAGTCGGTCACCTTCGTGCGACCGCGCGTCATCTTGCCTATCCCCTGGGGCTCTCCTACGTCGACCCACACCTGGTGTAGGCTAAGGGTCCTCATCACCAGCCTAAGCCGTAGTGGCTCGATCTCGTTCAGGCAATGAACCCAAAGCGAGGTCGGCCCACTACGACCCAGGGCTGGCCCTCGTCGGTCATCCCCTCAAAGGGTCTCCACACCACCTGCATTCACAAACATGCATATCATCATATCGTTTCATTCATATTTCATAAGGTAGGAATTGCATCATATTAAACATGCATACCAGTGAGGCAGGGTAGTCGCGGAACTCCCGTCGTAAAACTCGCAACTCGTAGGCGAGTGGCGCTCCTGTCACGACCGGTAGCCAACGCCGTGCTAGAGGGAAGGATCCCTCATCTCCGGGTCAAGGGTCGGCACGCCCCATCGCATGTATAGGTGGCTCCACACCTGCATCCGTCCATCGCATTAGTAAAGCATTCATATGCATTTAAAAATAAAAAAAAGAAGAAGAAGAAGAAAGAAAAAAAAAGAAAAAAAGAAAAAAAAGAAAAAGAAAATGCATACCTGAAGAAAAGGTGAGAAGCCGCTGACAATCGTCTCTCGACCTGTCCCCGTAGACAGATCAGCCATCAAGTGCGCCAGAAGTGCGGCTGTCACGTCCCGAGTGCGGAAGATACTCGGATGCGTGACGCGTCTATATAGATCGTGTCATTAGAGCGATAAGAATTTTAACATACATAATTACGGAGTGCGCAATTTACTAATAAATCTAATAAATTCCAATAGTCCAAGTGAAGATTATTTAATTAATCAAAGGTATTAAATATAGTCCATGAAAATTTCTAAATTTGGAAAGCCAAACATTTGGCTACATGACTTAGCACAAGGTTTATACCACTAACTGACATAACTGGGAATACAAAGTAGACTCAAATAAATTCAAAGACACGACTAGCTAATGATAGATGGTTGGCGTTCTAGCACTCTTCACTCGGCCTCAAACCAATTCTTGTCGCTATCCGATTTACCTGAAAATGTTAAGAAGCAATTGGATGAGCGAATCGCTCAGTAGGAATTACATCTCAAATTCGAGCAATCTTTACGTGAATTATAATTTACATGTATTATCAGTATGGCTATGCATGACGTACGTATAAAGGAATCGGGTATGCAGGTATATCTATACATGATGAACAACAAGAGATCAAGAGCTGTATACAGAGAGTATATCAAGATTTCAAGTATTTGACAAGCAGTATTTCAAGAATTATAGATGTAAATGCCACTTCGGGTCTAGCAGGGATTCATGTACGATTACGAATTCAAGTGCGAGTATGTACTCATGTACAAGTATATCTCAGGTACGAGCAAGTAAAATTTAATTCAAGCAAGTAAAGTTAAGTACGTATCATTAGAATTGGCTATTTTAATCAAGCAAGTATTTCGCCCTTTCTCGGGCCACAAGTCAAGTATTGCCCGTTCCGGGCCACGCAAGTCAAGTCAAGTGAGTAAAGAGAGAGTAGGGTGGAGTGTCTCAAGTCAAGCAAGTACTCCGATGCAATGCTAAACACCGTGGTCAATAAACTCCCATGGGCACAAGTACCTTCGGGTGCTCCTCCTAGGACCAGACCGGGCCCTATATGCACAGTATTTCATGTATTACTCTTGACATCCACTCTCATTTTATAGCCAATATAGAGTTTCAAGAGTTGCCTTAGTAGGATATACAAGGTAGATTTTTATGGAATGGAATTCAAGGACTCATAATATGCAAGAAAATGACTTAGGGTTGCGTCGGTACAAACCACGACAGAAATGCGGGAAAAAAAGTATTAATATATATTCTTTTTCCTAAACAAAAGTCTAGATAACTCTATCGTAAGGTTAAACAAAAGTTAGAACATCCATAAGGGCCATTATGCAATTATGCCAATTTACTTTTTAAGAATACTATTCAATTACTATTTAGATTACTATTCACTTACTGTTCTTTGAAAAATACTATTCACCCCCAAATGACGCCCTAGACTAGGTCGTCAGTTTTGTGAACGACGACTGTTTAAACAGTCGTCATTTCTAAGTTTATGTATATATATTAATAATTTAGTATATTAATCATCCATGCGAAAAATTTAATAAATGTGAATCATGATACCTAATATAATGCATGAGCATACCGTTAGATTCCTTATATTTTTCTCTACATATCTACGTGTCTATATCAAAAAAATTCTTTTATTTGGAAAAGTGATACTATTCATTGAAATATTGACTTTTATACACTATTCATACCGTAAAAATTTCTCAAAAATAGAAAGTAAGGATATGGACATGTAGAGGACATTCTCGGGAGTTCAGAATCATGCTCATGCGAAATTGGTGGGTTTTGCTATTCAATAAATCGGGGTGATTTATGCCGGAAAAGTACATTCCGTGACTCAAAACATTATTCAAACACTATTCATTTTTAATACTTTCAGTAAATCAGGAATTGAGTACATGGTTAAATAGAGAAAAATATGAGAGTTCCAAAACCATGTTCATGCAGGAGTTTCGTGATTAGGTTAAAAAAATTATAATTCTTTGAACATGGTGGCTCGGCATTATGAGTCACAGTTTACTATTTAAACACTATTCATTTTTAATTCTTTCAGTAAATCAGGAATTAAGTACATGGTTAAATAGAGAAAAATATGAGGGTTCCAGAACTATGTTCATGCAGGAGTTTAGTGATTAGGTTAAAAAAGTTATAATTGTCTGAACATGGTGGCTCTACATTATGAGTCACAGTTTACTATTTAAACACTATTTATCATTAATTCTTCCAGTAAATCAAGAATCGAGGATATGGACAGGTAGAGAAAAATCTCAGGATCACAGAACTATATTCGTCCAAAATTTTCATAGTCCGGTTCACTAGTTATAGGTTTTTGAATGTTTTGATTTACTGGTTTCTAAAAATTTCAGGAAAATGAATTGACGACATTGATCATGTCTTCAATTAATTGACGACTGTTTGAACAGTCTTCAATTTTGCAATTGACGCCCTAGTCAGGAGCGTCATTTACAAAACTGTTTCACTATTCAAATACTATTCATGTACTATTCACCCGTGTGAAAATATTCTGAATCCGGAATTAATGATACTAATATGTTGAGAAAAATGTCAGGATTCCAGAAACATGATCATGCAAAAATTTCGTGCTTTAGTTTGATAGTTATGGATTTTTGAATGTGTTGAATTATCAGTTACTCAAAATTCCAGAAATCGAATTGACGACATGATGCATGTCTTCAATTAATTGACGACTATTTTCACAGTCTTCAATTTGGTAATTGATGCCCTAGGCAGGGGCGTCATTTACAAAACTGTTTCATTATTCACACACTATTCATATACTATTCATCCATATAAAAATGTTCTAAATCAGGAAGTAATGATACGAATATGTTGAGAAAAATATAAGGATTCCAGAAATGTGTTCATTTTAAAATTTCGTGCTTTAGTTCAATAGTTATGGATTTTTGAATGTTTTAATTTACTGATTCTCAAAAATTCAAGAAATTGAATTGACGACATGATGCATGTCTTCATTTAAATGACGACTGTATGAACAGTCTTCAATTTCTGAATTGACGCCCTTGTTAGGGGCGTCTCTTACAGAAGGTGGTGCACTATTCATCACTATTTATCAGTGAAAAAAAAGATTCTGAATCATAAAATAAATGTACGAATATGTTGAGAAAAATATCAGGATTTATGAAACATAATCATGTAAAATTTTAGTGATTTAGTTAGATAGTTATTGATTTTTGAATGTGTTGGATTTATTAGCTTCCAGAAATTTTAGAAATTAAAATGACGACACTGGCGGTGTCTTCATTTAAATGACGACTGTGCGAACAGTCTTCAATTTTAAAATGGACGCCCTGGTCAGGGGCGTCATTTACAAAAAGGGCTAGGGCCCTCCGAATTTTTAAACATGAATGTACTAGTGTAATCGAGGCTATATATTAAGGTTTGAAAATATGGTTAATAATAAAAAAATCTAATATGCTCAAAAACTCATAAAACTAATGAAATCATGCTTAACTGACTATGTTCAACTCATAAAGATGATGATAATATGTATCAGGCTATTGAACTAGCATGATATATACATGATTATTGCTTGATTCGGATGATATATAGCATGGTTGACTATTTAATCGAACTCTAAACATGAATCAGTTAACCTATTTAGCTACTGGTTAGGCAAGAATTTGAGAACACCTACCTTTTGACGTGTGATACGAGGTTCAGAGGCTGCAGCAGGATCGCAGCAGGATGTAGCCTCGGGAGGAAGACGCTCCTGCAGCACAACAGTAGCCTCTGACAGTGCTACGAATGGGATTAGTTATAGGGAATAATAAGGCATTGGTTAATGCCATGTGGGTCATGCTGAGTGGGTATTGTTTTTGCCAGCTTGAATTGGTTGCTCGTGTCTCAATCTTCTAGAATCACGTGTTTAAATGACGCCCTTGTAAAGGGTCGTTCATTTAATAAATGACGCCTTTAATGAGGGCGTCATTTATTTGGGTAGCATTATTGTGGAATTATTAATGAGAATGACGCCCTTCAAGAGGGTGTCATTTGTTAGACATTGATGCCCCACTCACGTGATATACATATATATATATATTAATATTTTATCCTATTCAAATTGACGCCTTCATGCATGTCTTCAATTCTATAAATGACGCCCGTGTAAGGGCTCTTCAATTTGGAAATTGACGCCCTAGTCAGGGGCGTCAGTCCTTTGGTGGGTGGGAAAGGAATCCACTGCGTACTATCATGGTTGTTTTGTACATTTATATATTAACCCCCTCATGGTTTGTTTCTTGGTACAAGACCTTCTAAGTAAGATTTCTTACCTATGTGCATAAAGTTGGATTTGCACATTTGTATTCTAGTCCTCCTTAGTTCTTCAACCAAAACCTATGATTCTTTTAAGAAGAGTGTATTACGTATGCATAAAGTGAGGGTTTGTAATTTTATATACTAGCCCCCCCTAAGGTTTGTTTCTTTACATAGAACCCTCATGATTCTTTATGTCATAAAGTTGGGTTGGTTTGTACATTTGCGTTATAGTCCTTGTGAGGTTGGGTTCTTTATGTAAGACCTTCATGTATGATTTCTTTTAAGAAGGAGTTTTTAATTTACGCAAAGGTATTTATTGGGGTGCTACACCCTCCCCTACTTAAAAGAATTGGTCCCCAAATTCTACTATATTATACGAGAATAGGAAAGGTGTAGAGTACTTACAATAAGAATAACTCTGCAAATCTTCTTTTCATAGATTCCTCAGTTTCCCATGTAGCTTTTTGTTCTAAACATCGATTCCATTGAATTTTCACCATAGGGAACGTCTTGTTCCTTAGAACTCGAACTTCTCGGTCGAGGATCTTCTGTGGCTTCTGCTCGTAGGTAAGGTCCTTCTGTACCACTAAATCATTGTGGTCAATGACATGGAAGGGATCGTGCACATATTTCTTCAGCATAGAAACATGAAATACGTTGTGCACTTCTGACAGTTGTGGAGGTAGGGCGATGCGATAAGCCACCTCGCCTACTCTTTCCAGTACTTCGAATGGACCAATAAACCTTGGTGTTAGTTTGCCTTTAACACCGAATCTTCTAATGCCTCGGTCGGGAGATACCTTGAGGAAAACATGATCTCCGACTTGAAATTCCAGGTCTCGCCTTCTGTTATCGGGATAAGATTTCTGCCTTGACTGTGCTATCATTAACCTTTCTCTAATGAGTTGTATCTTCTCAGTAGAATCTCATACCATGTTTGGGCCTAGAATTTGTTTTTCACCGACTTCATCCCAACATATGGGAGATCGGTAACTCCTGCCATATAATGCTTCGAAAGGTGCCATTCGTATACTAGCTTGATAGCTGTTGTTATATGCAAATTCGGCTAGTGGTAAGTGGTCATGCCAACTTCCGTCGAAGTCTATAATGCATGCTCTCAACATATCTTCCACAACTTGATTAGTCCTCTCAGTCTGTCCATCTGTCTGGGGATGAAAAGCAGTGCTGTAGTTGAGTTTCGTCCCCAGAGAGTGTTGTAGGCTCTTCCAGAAATAAGAGGTGAAGCGCGGGTCTCGATCAGATACGATCGAGACGGGAACTCCATGCAATCTAACCATCTCCTTGATATATAGGGCAGCAAGTACGTCGACTGACCATCGGCTTTTGATGGGTAAGAAATGGGCCGATTTAGTTAGCCGGTCGATAATTACCCAAATTCCATCATATCCGCCCCTAGACTTGGGCAAACCCATGATAAAATCCATGCCAACGTCTTCCCACTTCCACTTGGGAATATCTGGCGGATGTAGCTTTCCGGTGGATTTTTGATGTTCCGCCTTCACTTGTTGGCATGTGAGGTAACGAGACACAATGTCTGCTACCTCCCTTTTCATGTTAGGCCACCAGAAAGTTCTTTTCAAGTCTTTGTACATCTTAGTGGCTCCAGGATGGATCGTGTACCTCGATCGATGAGCTTCTTCAAGAATCTTCTTCTTCAATTCAGGACAGTCGGGCACACATGTCCGTTCATGAAATAGCAATCTGCCATCAGGTGTCAGCTTGAAATCCAGTCTCTCGTCCAGCTTGCTCTTTATCTCCACTAGTGAGGGATCTTCTTCCTATAGCTTCCTGAGTTCAGGTAGCAAATCTGGATGTAGGCTCATATGAGATAGAATAATACACATGTTCTTCTCATCTGTGCTGATATCAAGCTCCAAGAATTTCTCCAGCAGCTTCCATTCTTGTATCATACAGTTGGCCAATATCGCTCTCGGCTTTCGACTAAGGGCATCAGCTACGGAATTACCCTGACCAGGATGATACTGTATAGTGAAGTCGAAATCCTTGAGATACTTGAGCCAACGTCTTTGCCGCATGTTCAGCTCCTTTTGGGAGAATAAGTACTTGAGGCTTTTATGATCGGAGTATACAGTGAATTGTTCTCCATAGAGATAGTGCCTCCAGATCTTCAAAGCAAATACTACCGCGGCCAGTTCTAAGTCGTGAACCGGGTAGTTCTCTTCATATTTCTTCAATTGTCGGGAAGAGTATGCAATGACTCTCCCATTCTGCATCCATACACATCCGAGGCCAATACCAGAAGCATCGGTATATACCTCATACTTTTCTCCTTCCATTGGTAATGATAAGACTGGAGCAGTGGTCAAGAGATCCTTCAAAGCTTGGAAACTCTTTTCACAGTCTTCATTCCACTCATGAGGCACTTCCTTACGGGTTAACCCGGTCAGAGGAACAACAATTTTGGAGAAGTCCTTGATAAAACGCCAGTAGTAACTAGCTAGACCCAAGAAGCACCGAATCTCAGTTGCATTTGTGGGTCGTTCCCAGTTCTTCACGGCTTCGACCTTTGATGGGTCAACATCAATTCCATTCTTTGAAATGATTGGCCTAAGAAGGATACTTCCTCGAGCCAGAACTCGCATTTGCTGAATTTGGCATATAACTTGTTTTTCCTTAATATCTGCAATGCCTTCTTGAGGTGTTCTTCATGATCCTCTTCGGTCTTTGAAAAGATCAGAATATCATCAATAAAGACCACAATAAATTGATCTAAATAGGGCCTGAATATGCTGTTCATTAACTGCATAAAAGCTGCGGGGGTATTTGTTAGTCCGAAAGGCATAACAGTAAATTCGTAGTGCCCATACCTGCTTCGGAATGCAATTTTATAAATGTCTTCTTCTTTGATCTTCAATTGGTGGTAACCAGAACGAAGATCAATCTTGGAGAAATATAAAGCTCTGATAGTTGATCGAACAGCTCATCAATCCTTGGCAGTGGATACTTGTTCTTGATTGTAAGGTGATTTAGCTGCCGATAATCTATGGATAATCTCTTCGATCCGTCCTTCTTTTTGATGAATAGCACGGGTGCTCCCCATGGGGAAGTACTTAGCCTGATGAAACCCTTTTTCAATAACTCTATTAGCTGCTCTTTTAGTTCCTTCAACTCAGTAAGGGACATTCTGTATGGTGCCCTATAAACAGGACCAGCACCAGGGACAAGGTCGATTGTAAATGACACTTCCCTTTCCGGGGCTAAGCCGGGCAATTCTTCTGGAAAGACATCGGGAAAATCCCGAATTACATGGATGTCTTCAAGTTTAATCTCCTCGGTGTAGACACGCTAAAATTGACATTACTTTGAGTATTTCTCATATTGCCTTGTAATGCCCCATTTGACCCTCAAATTAGCTTATTTGAGTGTTTTTTCCATTTTTTATGGATTTTCTCCCCTTTCCCTCTTTTTTAATTAACGCCCTGGAGAGGGGCGTGTTTTTAAAACGCGGCCTGATCCAGGGCGTGTCTCCCCCATTTTATCTATTTCTCCCTATTTTACCTATTTTTATAAATTCGTGACCTGGTGAAGGGCGTGTTTTAAAACACGATCTGACCTGGGGCGTTTCTTGATGAAAGGACGCCCTGAGATGAGGGCGTCAATTCCTGGAATTATCTAATTTTTGAAAAAGAATAAATGTTTGAAAAATGTTGAATCACGCCCTACCATGGGGCGTTTTTCAATTCACGCCTCTCCCTGAGGCGTCTTTCATAATTTCTAAATAAAAGAAATGTTTATTTCTAAAATTAATCCAGGAAGAAACGCCCTGACCCAGGGCGTGTTTTAAATTAACACCCTATGACAGGTCGTCAATTCTTTAATTGACGCCCTGACCAAGGGCGTGTTTCATCTTCTGGCTTCGCAGCCCTTTCCCCAGAGAGTCCTTGCTTCGTTAGATACCTGCTGGGTTTGGGCTCTTGCCCATTCTTATCATTTCCCTCTTGGGACTCTTGCCCATGTTTATCTCTTCCTCAACCTATTTAATAGAGCCATTGGCTCTGTTAATGAGGTTCGGACTCCTCTTCTTCGGATCCCTCCTTTTTCGATTCCCCTTCTTCCTCTCACGTATTTCCCCTTCCCCTTCTTCTCTGTTTGTTTTTCTTTTTCTTGTTTTGTGCTTGCAGGTGCTGTTGCTTCTAGCCGAAGGAGGGCTTCACATGCTCATGTCTTTATCCCACTGAAGGCTTCTCCCTATTGAATATCAAAGCCCCGAAGCACAGGCTCATGCTTTGTTTTTATTATTCCTATTTTTATTGCATTCGTTCATGCATGCTACATCATCTTTCTTCTGTCAACTCTTCATCTCAACCATGTTGAGCATTTCCCCCTTTAGTGCAACTCATGCACTCTTTCCCTTTAACTTTTATTCATATTTTCATGCATTCATCTCCCACACCCTCTTTGCATAGGGGTTTAAGGGCAACCACCCTTAAGGTGTGTTCTTCACCATGATTTCATGCTCATCTTTATTTAGGATTTGATGCTACACTCACCACATATCTAATGCAATTTCTTTATTGGTGTTTGTCTTTTTTTTTGCAAGGGTAATAAAAGCAAGAACTCTCTTCATCGGCCGGCCGATTTGAAGGGAAAGGAAGCACTCACATCCCCGCATCTTTTGAGGTACTTTTCGCGATCATTCCTCCCATGTTCTTATTGATTATATTTTTTTGAGACCTAGCGTCTCTGGCGATCACAAATTCCCCTTAGCACCTCGTGCATATATTTTCCTCCATATTGATGATTATTGCATGTCTTTTCTTTGATATTTTTCTTAAGTGGATTTTAAAGGAATCTACAAATTGGCGATCACGGTGGGACACTTTTGTGTTCTTTGTTTATTACCCCTTTCTCCTTAGGCACCCGTGTGTGCCGTCTCCCCTATTGCACCCTCGGTGCGTCTCCCTTTTGTGCCCCTCGGGCACCCTCCATTGGTTTTGCACTCTTCCCTAAGTGATTTGTCAGTTTGTTGATTTTTCTTTAAAAATTTCCACTTATTTAAATTTTTTGATGAGCATGCTTATATCCTGTTGATTGCCTTATTTATGTGACTGTGAGTGTTTTCATTGGTTGTTGGCCGTGGAGGTTTGAAAGAATTCACGCCCCTCTCAGGGGCATCTTTTATTTATAACGCCTTCACGCAGGGCATGTTATCTTTGATTAACGCCTCCTCCACGGGCATCTTTATCACATTGCCCTGCGTTATTTACCTGCTCTGTGAGTTAACGCCCTACCACAGGGCGTTTCTTTGTTGATTAGCGCCTCCCATTCAGGCGTTTCTTGTGATTTGACGCCCACTGGCAGGGGCGTCCTTTTATTGATAGCGCCTCAGTCTAAGGCGCGTTTTTCTGCCCCTGGCCCCTCGCTTTGATTCACGACAGTCACATCTTCGTGTCTTTGGTTAGTGGCGCCCCCAGCCAGGGCGTGTTTTTACTGTGGGTTTTTTTCATGCTGATTGATGCCTATATTTATTGATTGATCATATTGTGCTGATTGGCTTATTTTCCCTGCTGCATTCATCTTTGCATTGGTTTGAGAGACCTCCTCTCTCTTCATTAGGATTCCACACACCCTCTTGGAATCGGGACGACCCTCCATTGAGCATTCCGTCTCTTTGGACCGGAAATCCCTTTTCCAAGCCTCCGTAAGTCCCCGCACCCGTGGATTCCCTCACGGACGCCGGGCAGGTTGTACCCTTTTGAAGTCCCGAGTTAGTTGGCCTATGCGTGGTGAGAGTGGGTTCCTAGTTGGCATTGGAGTTCAAACCGTATTGAAACTAGGTTCCCCCCCCCCTTGTGTGAATCATTCAAAACTTTGATAAAATCTTTAATTCACCAAGGTTCAAACAAATCAAATCAAGGTAACCATCTCTTTTGTGTGCTTCTTTGCATATTATTTTGAACTTTGATTGCATGATGGCTTACTATAAACAAGGTAACATGTTTAATTCAATTCATGAGGATGCACAACCTAGCACATCCTATTCCCCTCAACTTTAACATGTTCATCAAAATTCTCACCATTCTTTCAAAGGGCCACGTCCTCATTCTTATGGTCATGCCCGACCCATGGGCAATGTCCAATCCAATGGTCCTTCAACTCAATTTCGAGCCACTACTCCCTCGGGATCCTCTCGTCCCAATGATGAGAAGGTCTCCCAGATCATTCATGCATTAGATCATCTTACCCCTCAACAGATCCAAGCCCTTAAGGCTGCCGTTGAGGGTACATCTCATGCATCTCTCCCTCCTTCCAATTCTATACGGGTGGCCCATCACTCGCCTCCTTCCAATTCTATTCGGGTGGCCCATCACCCATCTCCCTCCAATTCTATTCGGGTGGCCCATCATCCATCTCCCTCCAATTCTACACGGGTGGCCCATCACCCCCCTCCTCCTTCCAATCCTGATCGGGTAGCCCATTACCCATCTCCTCCTATTCATTCTACTCGGGTGGCCCATCACCCGCCTCCTTCTATTCCTCCTCCCTCATGGCCCCAAGGCCCATTTATTCATTGCAATCCGGCCCATCCGTGTTCTTCTACGGGTCGGCCCATTAATCCACCTCCACGGCCTTTTTATACGGCCCCTCCTCCTTCAAGGCCCTGCCAACCTTCTGTTGTTCAGGTCACATCCCTCCAGCAAACTCTCCTCGATAAAATCACTTCGATGGAGGAACAATTAAAGAGGGTCACGGCTCCTCCTACTCCAGTCAATCCTCTTCATGCTTTCTTGGATGATATTACGAAGATGGAGAATGAATGGAAGGATAGGAGAGATGATTATGACTTCGGCATTTCAAGCGATCAAGAGCCAGCATTTGAAGAATCCGAGGCAGTGTACGATGATGATGAAGCTCCACAGGCACCCCTTCCGAGTTTCCTTAATTTCTCGCTCCCTCCACTACCATTTGACGAACCCCCTGCTCAGGACGAAGCCACCATCCCTGATCCAACCCCCGTTTACGAGACTAACTGGTGTTACGATGATGGGTCGATACTCCAATCGCCCACATCGGCACCTCTTGAGTCTCCTCCTATCCCAGAACCTTCCATTAAACCTCCATCAATTACACCTCCATCCGCTATGCCATCAACCTTCACAACACCAATCTCCCCTGAGCCTTCCATTAAACTTCCACTCATTATACCATCAACTTTCACGCCATCGGCCTCCATTAAACCCACCATTGAACCTTCCCCAATTAACCTCCCATTATCACCGCCTCAACCCACCTTACCTATTCCACCACATAACCCTTCACCTTTACCCGTGGCTAATCCTGAGCAGGATTCACCCTTTTTTGCACCCGAGCCAATCCCAACTGCTTCCGAGCAAAGGGAGAAACTCGACGTGTTTGAACCCCCGCTTACGCTCACCCATTTGCCAACGCTTTCCATCATGCCTCCACCATTCATGGAGCCTTCCGCCTCCGCTTCACCTCCCCTTACTACTCGGAATGGGGGGCCTTCTACAAGTATATGTGTCGAAGATGATCAAGAGCCGGGCAAGACAGATTTGGCCGCGCCATTCAAGATTCAAGAATTCATTTGCCGGATGCCAATCCGGGTTATTGTGCCGAGCACGGTCGAAGAAGCCAAGTCGCCCACATGCCAAGCATTGATGCTGTGTAAGGGCTGTAGATCGGATTAAAATCTGCTCTTTAATATAAAAAAAAAGCAATATAATGGTGAAAGCAATAAAATAGCACGAGGTGCTAATGTGGAGAGTGTGTGATCGCCAGAGACACGAGGGTCTCAAGAGGAGATGAATAAGGGGAAAGTGATCTCAATTACCTAGTGAAGATGGAAATGCGGGATGGTGTGGATTTCCTCCTCCAACTTCAATCGGCCGGCCGATGAAGTGGGTTTTCTTAGTTGATTACCTTGTAAAAAAAAAGACAAGAAAGAACAAGCAAAAGAGAGGGATCAGCCAGAGTGCACTAGTATC
Source organism: Amorphophallus konjac (assembly GCA_022559845.1). Lineage (NCBI taxonomy): Eukaryota > Viridiplantae > Streptophyta > Magnoliopsida > Alismatales > Araceae > Amorphophallus > Amorphophallus konjac. The sequence continues at coordinate 124,500,439 of CM040121.1, forward strand.
AATCCAAAACTATCATGAAAGGATGAAAAGACATAAAGGGCGCACCTCTTTTTTTTGTTTTGTTTTAAACCCCTAGCAGAGAACTAGGGAAAGGGTATGAAAAATGATGCTTAATGAAATAACGAAATAACAAGAGGGTGACAATGATGAGATGCTAAGAAGAGATGAACGAAACAAAAACACATTAGATAGAGCCCTGCTCTCCCTGACGAGAGTAAAGGGGAACCGTGGAGATGCTGAAAGGATGCAGAAGGATGTAGAAATCAACAACAGGAGGATGGAGAAAATCCAATGCTTCGAACGCCTTCCTTCTGAATGTTTTTAACGTGCTCGTGGAACAATTAGCCTCTTAACCTTTTTCCCGATCGAATGAGATTTTCTTTTATAGCTTCAATCGGATGTGATCAAACAAGGAAGTGATAAGAACAGGCAATGAGGCGTCCAGGGAAGAATCAAGATCGAGCAAGAGTCCATGGATGGTAGGGAACTGTGAGGGAAAGATGGAAAAAGGAAGGACTCTGGAGTGAAACACGACTTAAGCCAGGGCGTCTATTTATGAATTGACGACCTGTACAGAGACGTTTCTTGAAACACGACCTGTGAAAAGCCGTTTCTTCCTGGATTTAAGTTTTGGAAATAAAACCTTCTTTGTTTTAGCATCAAGGGAACACGCCTGAGATAACGGCGTTTCTTAAAAACACGCCCTGAGGAAGGACGTTACTCAGAAAATACTTTTATTTTGAAAATAGATAATTCCAGAAATTAACGGATAATACCAGGAATTGACGCCCTCACCTATGGTCGTCCCTTCTTTTGAAACGCCCTATGACAGGCCGTTACTTTTTAAAGTAACGCCCTGCTTCAGGTCCTGAATCACGAAAAATGCAGAAAAAAATGCATAAAATTCACAAAAATAGAAAAACTTCATTTTATAGGAATATTGAAGTCCACTTGGGGCGTTATCATAACGACATGAGATTTGATCAACAACGTCAATTTTGGCGTGTCTACAGCTGCCCCGCCTTGGCGTCCGCTTTGCAAGGGAGTGAGACGGAAATGGAATGAATTGTAATGAAAGGAATGAAGTGGAATGAGCTGATAAGGAGACGCCAAGGTGTGATGTGACACGCCTCAGAACATTAAGCATTTGAAATCTTTCCAAGATTCTGAATGAAACAACTCTGGGTGGTTCCAAGGAAACATCGATTTGTTGGATAAAAGGAGATTTAACTAAGTAAATAAAGGGTGTGCGCGTGGGCACGACAGGGAAAGACCATTGGAGAGCGATTACCAGCCAACGTGGACGTGCTACAACCAAGGTAAATTTTGCAGAAAAGCAAAGAGAATTGGGATAGAAATCCAACAAAAGGGACACTTTCAGGGAATCAACCTGAACGGCTTCAAACAGAACGAAGTACTTGATTTGAAGTGGAATATCTCATGTCAACTCAATCAAGAGCGAGTGAATTTCATTATTGCCATAATATGAAGATTTTCAGCATGAAACTCAAAGTCTTACATGATGCATGCTGGGCTAAAAGAAAAGATTAAACCAAACTAAAATAGAAAATAATCAAGGATAATATTGCTAAGCTATTTAGATCTGGTCAAGAATCCATATTTCTGAGTTAACACTAAGCCGAGGCCCGTTTGTCCGCGCATCAACTCAGAAAGTGGAACCATCGTCCCAAACCTTTAACAACTCAACGGCCTATCCGTGCGATCAAGATTCTCCTGAAATCGTCATCGTTTTTGATGAAGGGGAACACAAATTTCAGGTTTATCAGAACCACAAGGTCCTTGACATACTATAATAGTGTAGATATCATATAATAACAATGCTTACAAGAAACAGATACAAGGTGACAAGATGTTACTCCCATGAGCGGTCCAAGTGCCTTGGATCCTGCAAAACTTCTGCACTTTGAAATTTATTAGCTTTCATTCATTAATTCAGAACATGACATGATCATAAGTGCTTAAATATAAACAATTTCACCAAATAATAGCACTTAAGTTCATCAAAAGCATGGAGAGGTCAAAGATCCGTAATCCAGGAAAAACACGCCTAAGAACAGGGCGTTAACATCATGAAACACGCCTGCGCAATAGGTCGTTAATCACTTAAAACACGCCCTACTTAAAGGCGTAAACAGTAACGTGAGCTTAGAATAAAAACGACCTCATTAAGGGCGTGAAATAAAACACGACCACTGTCAGGTCGTCAAATCAACAAAAGACGCCCTTACACAAGGCGTTAATTCAACACGAAATCAAGGACACAGTCCTTAACCTAAACAAACTTCTGGCTTCGGGACCCTTCAGGACTCTTCAAATCCTTATAAAACGGAGGCTTTCCTTCACAAACCCATCGAAACTCTTCTACAGCCGAATTGCCTCTTTCTTCTGCAAGCCCTCCGTTCTGCTTCTGTTCTCCTTCAAGCCTCTGCGCGAGCTTCTTCTTCAAAAGAAAGTGATGGACAGGGTGATGAAGAAACCTAGGATATCTACTCCCAGGATTACTGAAATACAAGGGCACATAAGCAATCGAATTGCTTTAAATCAGGTAAGCTATCCTCTGTTAGTTGCTTTACTGTGCCTTCGATCGAACTCTCATCTCATATTTCATATGCTTATTCTTATCACTGCATGCTTCATGTTTCTTCTTTATAGGATTACCCAATTCTTCCGGGAGCTAGAAGGTACATCCGAATCAAATGGTTGCCCCTCATCCTCTCCAAATTTACTTCAGATATGAGGGTATATGTAGCTAGATGGCATCTCTTGGGGTTGATAACCCATGCTAAACATTATGATCAAATCCATCTTGATTGGGCTGCCATAGGTGCATTGATTGAAACATGGCATCCTTCCACCCATACCTTCTTATTTTCCACATTCGAAGCCACTATCTTGCTGGAAGAAGTAGAGACGATCCTAGGCTTGAAAAGGATGAAACAAGGAGAAGAAGAAAAGATGGCCATCATGCCAAGGCCAATCTCCTCCCATGAGTTGCTAACCTCATTGATACCTAGCCTAAATATAGTGAACCAAATCAAGGTCACTAAAGGAATTAACCTCTTGAAGCTCGCCTCGTGGGTGTACAAGAGAGCGGATCAAGCTAAAGAGGAAGAGGAGATAGAAAGAGTGACCAAAGCCTTCGTGGTGTGCTTAGCAGGAGCACTCATATTCCCATCCACGGAGGACTTTCTAGAGGAGTCCCAATTGAGCGCAGTAGTGAGCTTATGGCAGGAAGAAAGAGTTGGACCGGCGATCCTAGCATATCTTTATAGCGGGCTCACCTCGGCGGCCATGGGAAGGCCCATATACGGGTGCATGCTAGCACTCTCTAGTTGGATTGATTTACACTTCAAATTCGACCCATGCCACGAAGCCCAACAACCTTCAAGAATTTTCTCAAAGAGCCCCCTCTCCTATATAACCGGCTCACTAGGAATAAGCAATAGAGTGACTAACCGGGTTCCTCAAATCAAGAAGAGAGGGGATTGGAGGGAGCACTTAAAGGTAATGCTAAAGAATCTCTTTACTTGCGCCCTGGGTGTATTCAAAATGCAGGAACTTCGTGCACGCTTCTCCATCGGGACGGACCTTCGTCTTATTGGCGCTTCAGACTTCGTCTTGTACAACTCTCACATGTGCCTTCCTCAAATTGGGCTTTCAAGGCAACACTTAGAAGACATCTCCCATCTCCCTCCAATCAAATCAAGGGACCTAGGCAGCAATGGAGATGGGGAGGAGGCTATCACCATTCAAGCTCTATGGAAGCTAAGCAAACTTCATCAACCTGTAGAAGACTTGGATGAAGACAAAGAAGAGTGGAAAAATTATGTAATCTCTTTGAGAAAATTAAGGCCCAAAGTGGCTCATTAGTCATTGAATTCTTTCGAATAATAAAGATTGCTTTCTGATTGAGCCAATATTACTGTGATTATGATCAAAATCATCCAAAACCTGTGTTTCTGTTGCAAATAACGCCTCAACACAGGGCGTGAATTCAAGAAGGAACGCCTTACCTCAAGGCGCTTCAATCGGCCCATCCTCCATAGTTAACGTATGTACAGTGGGCGTGACTTAAATAACGACTTCAGACAAGGTGTGAACATTCAAACCCCAAAGAATATAATCGTTGAATCATCAAAAGTAACGCCTTTTCCTTAGTCACTTCTTAAAAATAACACGCCCTCAACAGAGGCGTGACTCTAAACCAGCCATGATGACTCTCATCACATCAATCAACGCCCATTCAATGCGTCTGACGACGGTTATCGTTCCCCATGCAAAACAAATTAACGCCCTAATATACGTCGTCTGATTTTATGAAACGCCCGACTCCTGGGCGTGAATTCCATTAAAAACGCCTTGCTTAAGGGCGTGTCTTCTTTTCGAAACCCAAAGGTCATCGGCCCCTTTCTTCTTCCTCCTTCCGTTTTCATTTTCCCACCTTCTGCAAACCCTAACCGAAACCGCCCATTCTCTTTCGATCTCCCTCTCTCGTTCTCTTCTCTCAATCTCCCTCTATCTCTCTCTGTCTCTCTTCCTACCCTAACCCGAGCCATGGCCAAACGCCAGAGGGTCAGTGCCCCGGAGGTCGTTGACCTCGACGCCGCCCACGCCCAAGAAGAAGAAGCCGCCGCGGAGGAGCTAGCCATAGTCGCAGTTGAAGAACCGGCGGTGGCCGCCGGCGGCGACGAAACCGGTGAAGAAGGCAGAGAAGAAGAAGGGGAAGAAGGAGAGGAAGGAGAAGAAGATGGAGAAGAAGAGAGAGATGAAGAGGAAGATGAAGAGGAAGGTGAAGGACCACCGCCCGCGGCGGCGGTCGCTCCCCGGGGCCAACTCCGGCGGCCAAGACGGCCATTGCCTCGGCCACAACCCCAGAAGCACAAGAAGGTAAGTTCCCCTCCCCAATTCCAATTTTTATTTTATTTATATTTTTCCTGATTTTCCATAGCCCTTGGGGGCAAAACCTGCAACTCAGAAAAGACACGCCCCCCACAGGGGCGTTATTCACAAAGGAAACGCCCTGACAAAGGGCGTAAATTTATTTTATTGTCTGAAAATCAATTATCCTCCATGAAAAACGCCCTGCAGCATGTCGTTTCTTCAAAAATTATGATTTTCCATTAATTCCATGCCCATTAAAATGTTTTCATTAATTATTTCGCATGCTGTCATTTTTATTTAAATTATCTAAAAATCATGAAAGCCACGCCCCTCACCAGGGCGTTATTTAACAGGAAACGCCCAAACCAGAGGGCGTCTCTTCATTAATTCTCATTTAAACTGAACGGTCCTAAATGGAAAACGCCCCAGCTGAGGGCGTGATTTGAAAAACATTTTAGGTTTTTAGAAATTAACCACATGCCCACGCCCTGTACAGCGGCGTTGCAAAAATGAAAAATGCCCTCAGCAAGGGCGTTACTTCAATATAAAACGCCCCCTTTAAGGGCGTGAAATCACTAAGAAACGGCCTTAGGAAGGGCGTGACTTCCAAAACATGCTCAAGCAAAACCAAATGCAATTATACATGATTAATCAAACCATTAAGTAAAATTCTTTCTTTTAATGCATGCAGGGGCTGATGAGGACCCGCATCTCATGGGTCATGGTCTGGGCAGCATACCAGGGTCTCCCCGACTTCCAGAGGGTTAGGGTAGACGCTATGGGGTTTGGGGCCTTCCTATCCATCGAGCCATTTAGACCCGACCTAGCACTTATCCAGGTTCTGCGTGAGCGTTGGGATAGGGTGAGCTGGACTTTCCTGATGCCCTGGGGGCACATGGTTCCTACCCTAGAGGATGTGACTAGGATTACGGGATTGAGGGTGGATGGTGAGGCTGTGAGCGGGTTCACCTATCCTGACTACACGGAGATGGCCCAGAGGTTACTGGGGCTAGATATGGTTTATGTGGTGCCGAGTGAGTGTAGGACCATCTTCCGTACAGACTTGACTACGGTGATGGGTTTAGGGGATGCCAGGCACAGGTCAGGGGAGACCCTAGGTGAGTTTGCACAGAGGCTGACTGACGGGGTGAGAGCGGCATGCTGCCAGACCCGACTGACCGTGAGAGAGCGGATCGAGACCTGAGGAGGTTCCTGCTGCTGCTGCTCGGGAGATTATTGCTGGGGACGAAAGCCGACGTCATCAACTGCCGCTTCTTGGGCATCCTTGAGGACCTGGAGACCGTTGGCACTTACGCTTGGGGTGCAGCGCTGCTGGCGCATTTGATAGCTGATTTATCCACGGGGACGGGGCGAGAGACGACCGTCAGTGGCTTCTCACCTTTTCTTCAGGTATGCAATTTTCTCATTTTTATCTCTTTTTCTTTTATTTTTCTCTTCTTATTATGATGCATGTGAATGCCTTACTAATGCAATGCATGGATGCAGGTGTGGAGCCACCTATACATGCCGATGGGGCACGTTGACCCACGGCCCGGGGCTGAGGGATCCTTTCCTCTGGCGCGACGCTGGTTACCAGTCATCTTCGGTGCCCACTCGACTACGAGTTGTGGGTTTTACGGAGAGAGTTCCGCGACTTCCCTCCCTCGCTGGTATGTATGAATGGATGCTATGTTTTTCTTTTGAATTGATTTGATTTGATTATGATGAAATGATAATGATATGTATGAATGCAGGTGCGGTAGAGGCCCTACGAGGATATGACAGATGAGGGCCAACCTTGGGTCGTATCGGGACGACCTCACTTTGGGCGTGAGCTATGGCTACACTGCTTGAGCGAGATTGAGCCGTTACGGCTTCGGTTGGTTATGAGGACCCTGGGCCTGCCCCAGGAGTGGATCGAGGTCGGAGAGCCTCGAGGCATAGGTAAGAAGACCCGCGGTCGCACCAAGACGACCGACTGGCGGGTACGTTTCGAGGAGCAGTACGCCGACTGGCAACGTGGCGGGATCCGAGCTGTCTCCCACGCGACTGACAGCTCCGAGTACCTCCGGCGCTACTGGGAGGTACACGCCGGCCGACCCCAGATGAGGGTCTTAGGGGTATGTATGAATGCGCTTATTTCTAAATTGAATGCAAATGCTTATGTTTCTATCATGCGACTAACATGTAGTGGATGCAGGATGCGAGGGACATAGCGGCGATAGACGCCCAGGCCCACCTACACAGCCTGGAGGACCAGCTAGCTGCCACGCGGGCAGACCTAGAGACCCTGGTGAGTGTTTAAATTACTTCTATATGCAAATGAAACTTTTTGTTGAATTATTGATGATTAGCCACTGACGATCTTAATGAATGCAGCGTGCCCAGCAGGGAATAGTGAGGAGAGATCCAGGGGAGGCCTCCAGCTCGAGGGGACCTAGCGCAGAGGTGACCGCGCTATCAGAGCAGCTAGCTGGAGCGGTTGCACGAGCCGAGGCAGCGGAGCGCGACCTTGCTTCACGGGTCAATTCTGAACTCAAACTCAGTCAGTTCAATTATTGATTAAATATAGCATTGTGTACTGATAAAAATTCATTCTTACAAACCGAAGAGCTTCGAGCTGCTCTTGTTTGCGTAGACGAGGGCTTCCGAGCGTCGAGTTCACAGGTGAGTAATTCAATCATGCATCGTTAAATTATTGAATTATTGCATTTATTGTGGAATGGATGATTTGCTTACCCTTTTGTAGGTGGCTCAGCTTCGGGCGGTACGTACCGAGTTGGCGATCCGTGACCAGCGGATCGCAGAGCTTGAGAGGTCCCAGAGGCGACGAGAGGAGCTTCCTCAGGACGTGGCCGAGCTGCGGGTGGCTCTTGAGATGGAGAGGCGAGAGCGTGCCCGAGAGCTAGAGGAGCACCAGACGGAGCGTGCCCTGTTCCTTGAGCTTCAGTAGGCGGAGCGTGCCCAGTTCCAGGAGCTTCAGCAGGCGGAGCGTGCCCGGTTCCTTGAGCAGGTGGCAGTACGGGAGCGAGAGCTAGCCGACTCGAGGACTCAGTTGATCCTTTCTCAGGAGCGGCTACGAGTATCCGAGGAGCGTCTTCAGCGAGGGCGTGAGCGAGCACGGGCCGCGGGGTACTCCTTTACTAGCTCCACTTTTGTTGCGGGTTCTTCTCTTCGAGAGAGGAGTGAGGCAGGGGGCCAGGCTCGAGTTCCAGCTTCTTCACGGGGGCCCATGTCTCCTCCACCAGCACCAGCTCGAGACGGTGAGGAGGAGGTTGAGAGTAGGAGAGTAGAGGAGAGTGGAGGCGAGAGCTGAGAGACTTACTTGTACTCCTCCACCCTCACACCTGTACATGATAGACATGATGATATATATATATATGAGATTTGAGCTTTTGTTACCTGAGCACTTGTGTGGTTGTGGACTTGTGTTTGTGTACTTTTCTTTTCACGTCCTTCGTGTTTACTTTGCTTTTGCCCTGTATCTGTAGCTGCAGTTTTCACTTGAATAAAACAGGTTAATTCATCTGTTCGACTTGGCCCCTCGCCCAATGAGCAAGGGGTGGCAATATTCTGACCTTAATGATGGGTCAAGGGGCCAAGCCTTTAATCAAATAAGGTAAAGTGAAATAACCAATAAAGGGGAGATGCATCATACGAGCACACATATGCAAACAATAAATCAAAATATGCACATGCAAAATGCAAGCATGTGAATGAAGAATGCATCATTTATATTTTTTTTGTTATTTTCCTGAAAAACGCGCCTTAGATTAGGTCGTGACTCAAGTGAAAGACGCCCTCGCAGACGGCGTGCACCTTTGAAAGGATTTTGGAATTTGACGAACAGACGACCTGAACAAGGGCGTTAATTTTATAAAGATGACCCTCACAAGGGCGTGAATTAAATTAAAAACGCCTTAAGGAAAGGCGTGAATTATATGAAACTTTAAACAAGATTGTCAAGGCTATCCAGATCGCGGGCCCTACACGGTCACCATCTGGGATTCATTAATCTTTCTTGAATAATTAAAAGGGAGTCGACGTGCTCAAAGTTGACTTATATTCGAGATTTCGCACAGTGCAATTTCTTAAGTTCGTCTTGACCATCCTGCCAGTTCGCGACTTTACCACATAGAAAGGATGGAAGAAAGTATAAGGGAAGCCCATAAAGGGTTCTGGGATGCTCAAAGTAAAGTTACCTCCCCTGCCCTATGCCTGTTGGGGTTCGGTCTTTGGCGTAGGGATGTTTGTTGCCTTTTTGCCCATTTATAATGCATGCATACGCCCAAGGTTTTCCTTGCGGGAACTTTGCCCTCTTGACATGCTTTTCTTTTTAAAACTTGACTTTCACTTTGGAATTGATTTGCATTGATGAAAAATAAACCTAATTGTACTTGAGCTTTTGTGACATTTGCTCCCTTTTGGACCTTGACTTCCACCTACTAGGGCGGCGAGCAGGTTTGGCGCATCTGCCTCGAGGTCTCCCTTCCTCCCTTATGGGCCGAATAAGAAAAGAACGGGTATTGTCTTTCACTTTTAGTCAGGTTTTTGACTTTCTATCAGATTTTACACTGCTTGAGTTCAAGAATAAAGCGTGTAGTGTGTGCGTGTGTCAACCCCGTTTTTAAGTTACCAAGACTGATAAATGAATTCTGAATTTTGACCTTTCAGGCCTTGATCTTTTGTGTGCCATGACAATAATTTGAAAGCCTTTTTTGTTTGTTTTTAGTTTCTATTTTTTTTTGGCGAATATTCTAATTTTTTTTTTGGATTTGGAAAATATTCATTTTTTTTGTTTTGTGGGATTTTTGGAAAAAAATCATTTTTTTGTTGGATTTTGGAAAATATTCATTTTTGTTGGATTTTGGACTTTTGGAAAATCAGGGGTAGTATTTCTTAAGATATAAACCGTTCCAAGGGTGAGTTAACTCTTCACCTTCAGCATTAGTTAATTTATAAGCATTGCCAGGAAAAACTTCTTTTATAACGAACGGTCCCTCCCAATTTGGTTGGAGTTTTGAACGGGGGCCACCCGGCTTAACAAAAATTCTCTTTTATAACGAACGGTCCCTCTCAATTACTTTCTTTTGGTAAAAACGTGAGAGCCTATTTTGATAAACGCGCGCATGCTCAGCGGCGACCAGACGCTTCTCATCTAGGAGTTCCAATTGGGCAAGGAGTGAATCACGACGTTCATCAATAGAAAGTTCCTCATCCAATTGTACTCGCAGAGAGGGAATAAGAATCTCATAAGGGACCACTGCCTCCATCCCATAAGTGAGGGCGAAAGGGGTTTGCCCAGTGGGAGTGCGAATGGAAGTGCGGTAGGCCCAAAGAGCTTCAACCAGCTTGTCTAGCCAGTCTGAAAATTTATTAGCCTCACACGTCTTTTTAACGATCTTGATCAAAGTTTTGTTAGTTGCCTCTGCTTGGCCATTGCCCTGCGGATAATAGGGAGAAGAATGATGCAATGCAATTTTGTACCTGTTGCAGAGATCCTTGAGATCTTGAGAGATAAATTGAGGTCCATTGTCGGTGACGATGGTACTCGGGATGCCGAACCTTGTGATGATGTTCTTCATGATAAATTTGCAAACGGTTGATGCTTTAATTTCCACGTAAGCTTCCGCTTCCGCCCACTTGGTGAAGTACTCCGTTGCCGTGAGAATGAATGATTTTTGCTTGGTCAGGAGGTTCGAGTCACCAAGAGGTCCAATGATATCAAAAGTCCACATGGAAAAAGGCCATGGGGAGGACGTAGGATGGAGTGAAGAAGCAGGAGAATGAATCTTGTCGGCGTGCAGCTGGCACTTAACACACCTACGAACGTAGATAGAGCAATCCTCTTCTAGAGTGGGCCAATAGAAACCTAGCCTAAGGATCTTCTTAGCTAACATCTGGCTATTCACATGACCACCACACACACCAGAATGCGCCTCTTCCACGACTTTCCAAGATTCATCATCGTCGAGGCATCTCAATAAAACACCGGTGAGCCCTCTTCTGTAGAGCACACTTCCAACCAAAGTATAACGTTGAGCCACTCTTCTAATTGCTTTCTTTTCTTCTGCGGTGGCTTCCTCGGGATAAGACTGATCATTACAATATCTGGCAATCTCATAATACCAAGGCTTCTCTTCGTCAGCCAACTCTTCTTCCCAGTCCAAAAGCATGACCACTTTGCCTTTAAGAATTTCTTTCTGCTTGGCCTTCTCGAGCACCTGATCCCTAATATCAAGGAAAGCACGATCCTTAATAGCTGGAGTGTCACGCTGATGAATCAGAGGGACATGGAAATCACGCTCAGGGGGGAAGACTAAAGCGGAAGCTAAAGAAGCAAGAGCGTCAGCTAGAATGTTCTGACTGCGAGGGACGTGAACGAAGATTAACTTGGTAAAGAGTTTGGCATAAGCTGAAGCGAGTTCCTGGTAGGGTTTAAGCTTAGGATTGATAGTGCGGCACTTGACCAACACCTGGCGCAAAATGAGTTGACTATCACCGACAATCCGCAAGTGAGTGACACCATATCGATGAGCGGTTTGTAGACCGGCCAAAAGAGCTTCATACTCGGCTATATTATTGGTGACGGGGAAAGTGAGCCGAGCAGCAAATGGAATGGTGACCCCTTCAGGTGTTAAAAGAACCATGCCGATCCCTCTTCCTTGAGAATTAAGAGCTCCATCAAAGTGTAACGTCCACATAGGATCAAGGGGTTGATTAATGGACATTAATTCTTCATCTGGGAACTCAGAATTAACAGGATCAAAATGAGGTAGAGGGTGATGAGCAAGATGTTCGGCGATGGCATAACCTTTGATAGCTTTTTGTTGAATGTAAGTGATATCAAACTGGGAGAGGAAGCTTTGCCAGCGTGCTAATCGATCAGTGAGGACATATTTTTCAAGGAGGAATTTGATTGGATTCATGCGTGCAATGAGGTGAACCTCGTGAGCTAGAAAATAATGTTTTAATTTCTGAACTACCCAAACCAAAGCTGCACAAGTCTTCTCCATGGCTGAGTACCTCTGCTCACAGGGGTTAAGAAGTTTAGATAAGTAGTATGCTACCCTTTCCTTACTTTCTTCGTCCACTTGAGCTAAGACAGCACCTACAGAGTCATCCAGGACTGAAACATACAGAATAAGTGGTTTGCCTGGAATTGGCGGCCTCAGGACAGGTGGATTAGCCAAATAATCCTTCAATCCGTCAAAGGCTGCCTGACACTTGTCATCCCAATTAAACTTGACTCCCGGCTTGGTAAGCTCGTAAAACGGCCTACATCTTTGTGAATGCTGGGAGACGAAGCGGCGAATGAACTGCAACCTCCCGATTAATCCTCGAACTTCCTTCAAATTCTTGGGAGGAGGCATATCTCTAATGGCTCTCGCCTTGTTGGGATCGACTTCAATCCAAGCAACTTCCCTGAAGAAACGCCAAATATGCACTTCTTGGGGTTCATTTTCAATTGATATTCTCGTGACCTCTGTAGAACCTTGGCCAGAACCCCAGGGTGCTCAATCCTTATCCTAGATTTCACTACCAGGTCATCCACATACACCTCGATATAAATATGAATCATGTCATGAAAAATCGCCATCATAGCCCTCTGGTAGGTGGCTCCAGCATTCTTAAGTCCAAAGGGCATGACCACATAGCAATATGTACCCCATGGTGTAGTGAATGAGGTTTTCTCTTGATCCTCTTCAGACAGACGAATTTGATTGTAGCCTGAGAAACCATCCATGAATGAAAGAGTTTCAAATCCTGCCATGTTGTCGATCAGAACATCAATATGAGGGAGGGGGAAGTCATCTTTAGGACACGCCCCGTTGAGATCCCGAAAATCTATACAAATTCGAACTTTTCCATCTTTCTTCATAACCGGGACAATGTTAGCCACCCAATTGGGATAGAGGACTACTCTAACAAATCTAGCCTTATGGAGTTTATCGACCTCTTCTTTCATTTTCAAAGCCATGTTAGGGTGGAAACGCCTCAACCGTTGTTTGACCGGACAGACCCTGGCTTAAGTGTAAGGCGGTGTTCAACGAGCGCAGGGTCTAATCCAGGCATGTCTTCATAACTCCAAGCAAACGTGTCCTTGTATTCTTGTAGAACCAAAATGAGCACCTCCTCCTCGGAGGGCGGTAAATTCTTACTGATGAGGACAATCCTAGGGTCTTCCTCAGTACCCAGATTGATTTCTTTGGTTGGCTCTTCTACAGAGGCTGATGGTTCGTCGAATCGTCTCATGCCACTAGCAAAGGCATCAGCCTCGTCCTCATAGTCTTCATAACTTTCTTCCCCCTCTTCAATAGGGTCTTCATCATTCATGATTTCATAAACGCCCAAACCCTCATAAGCAGCAACAGAATCCTCATATTCTAACTCTGGTAGGACAATTGGATCTTCCACAAACTCAGGGAGGGCTAAACAAGCTTGGCATCTGATGGCCAATTCCAACAAAAATCTGCGAGGAATCTGCTTACCCTTGGCCTTCTTGTGTGAACTTACCCCATGATTTTTAGAAGAAGAGGAAGAGCAACTAGCTTGATTAGAAAGGAAAGAAGGAGGTGAAAAAGTGGATACAGGAGGTGATACAGAGGAGGGCCCCTCACCAGAGGGGGAGAAGAGTCTTACCAAGGAATCTTGGAAGAGCGGCCCCTGGGTTGGGACGCACTCGGGAGAAAAATAGGAGGTTACCTCAATAGAAATGGAGGATTGGAAAGTTGGGAAATCGGCGTTTTTTTTTTTCATTTTTAGCTTTTCCTTTGTTTTTATTTTCTTTTTCAAGTAAAAAGCAATGTGAAGGGAGAATAGCAGGGTGAGTGGAGATTGCAAGTTTGGAGAAAGATTTACTCAAAGATGGCCCACGCGGGGGCGAGATGGAGTTTTTAGAAAATCGCTCGAGGAGCGAAGGAGCAATCGGGAGGGAAATCTGAATTGAACCGGGAGACAAGTTGATGGTAATTGGTGGTGGTCGCGGCACGTGACCAAACCAACGGGAATAGAGAGAAGCCAACACAGATGGATGCACAGAAGTGAGGGAGAAAAGGCTGGCCCACAGCCTATCTACGGAAAATCCTTCTTCAAAGGGGACATCTGGCTCTCCCGTATCTGTGTAGTCACTTAACATCTGCCTTTTATCTGTGATTGCCGCTGGCATTTCAATCAGTTCTTGAATCAGCGGCGGCCATTCCGGATCGGTCGGCATGAATAGGCGGCTTAAAGAAAAAGTGATGTCATTCATGTCGAACCACCTGTACCAGTCACATTCCGGATCACCCATTTTTCTTCTTTTATCTGGCCTTAAAGACTCCAGGGCTTTGTAGGTAGCTAGTGGGGCAATGTGACGAGCAAACTGTCTAGCATGCACATCTTGACAATCAAGCAATGAAGTAATGACAGTAGTCTGTTCATTGTTTTGAATGCCACCGGTGACAAAATGTGTCTTTAAAGTCCAGGTGAGCGGCTGGCGATCTGACTTGAAGGTGGACATCATAACAGCCCACGGCTCTCCTTCATTCTTGCCCGGTGCTTTGTAGCCTAAGCCGCCTCGTGCAATCATCTTTTGAGGCTTAAAAGGCCTAATCCTGCCCTGGAGCTTGGCGCCCAGGCCCTTGCCATCTTGATATCCCATTTTCAATAGAATGTTCCAGCCAGGGGTTTTAATCATGTTCTTTTTCTTCTTCCCCTTAGAAGGCAGGGGTGTCATAGCAACTGTGGTAACAGTCTCAGATAGCATCGGCCGTGGACGGGGAACGTCCAGCACAGATAATAACGGCTTGTTGGCAGGCCATATGGAAGGAACTGATGAAGCTACATGAATGTCTTCCTCTGGCAAGATCGGCATGCTGGTCACCTTGATAATGCGGCCCTTGTGCGGAAACTTGAGGCACTGATGGTTTGTAGAGGGCACTGCGTCAAGCTGCTGAATATAAGGGCGACCCAGGATGCCATTAAAGGTCGGATCCATATCCAGAATATGAAAATCTGCTGTAATGGTGGCTGGACCCAAGCTGACTTTGAGAGTAATCATACCCATAGGGGGTTTCTTTGTATTGTCATATGCTGTGACAGTAATGGTAGATGGCCGAATCTGGCTTTCAGGGATACCGCATAGCTTCAGAGTGCTTGGCGGCAACACATTGATAGATGCACCGGTGTCTACCAAACACTGCTTAACGGCCACTTTGTTGATATCAACCGTAATACATAGGGCATATTTTCTTGCCGGTAGAGGTGCTAACTCATGTTCATGGAATGTGATTGCCGGCTGACTGCTGGCAGGAGTCAAGACTGTAACTATTTGCTCGACCGGCATGTCTTCGTTGACCATGACCTTCTGCAAATATTCCTTCAGGGCCAGCTGATGAGTGGTGGACCTCTTGATTAATTCAAGAATGGAGATTCTTGCTGGAGTGCGATCTAAGTGCTTTAATAAATCATACTGAGTTCCCGGCACTGAATCTTGTTCCTGCTCTTGCTCTTGTGGCCCCTGCACAGGCTCTAGCTCTCTTTGTGGGAAAATACGGTGGAATATCCGTCCACTGCGGAGTGGCGCTACGCCTTGATGCGCTTCGGTCGGGGCAATATTAGGAGGAGGGTTGGAAGAAGAAGAAGGAATGTTGGTAGCAGAAACCCTGCTAGGGGATATCAAAGGGGAATTCAATAAAAGGGGCGCCTCCGTAGGAGACGTGGTAGTGGTGTTTAACAAAGATGCCCCTGCGGGAGGCATGGGAGGAGTATTTGATGAAGGTGCCCTTGCAGGGGGCGTGGGAGAAGAGAGGGATATCCGAATGCGAGGAGCATTGGCAGGTGGTGGAATAAGGAGAGATCGTGGCACAAAAGGTGGTTGAACCGATGACGGAGGAACTCTTGCTGGTGTAGGAGTGGTGGAGGGGGTAGCGGGTGCTGGCGGTGAGCGGAGTAGGAGTGGCCTGGATGGCGCGTGTGTGGGATTGGTGGTGGAAGGTGGAATGGTAGGTTGTGGAGGTGGTAGGCGGGTAAGAAAAGAGCGAACCGGCAAGGCCGTGGAATTGGTGGAGGTAGAAGGATTGACGGGGCGTAAAAGGGGACGTCCCGATAGGAGAATAGAAGAAGAAGGAGGTGTGCGCAAAAGGCGCGAAGTTTGATTTTGAGTTGGATCATGGTGAAATGCCCCGACAGAGGCGTTTTCTTCGTGCCATCCCTGCCCTCTCTCCACCTCGTAGAGAGACGTGACAGGGTTCACGTGTTGATTAGGAGCGTGCTCCGGCAATGGATTACGGACGATCCCCATATCCTGCTGGGGTGCTAGAGCTTGCTGCGGCTGAACTTGCTACGGAGCTGGCTGCTGTTGTTGCTGATTTTTCTGTTGTCGAGAATCCCTTCTTTCTTTCATAGCGGCTATGTATTGTCTCATCTCATCCCAATTAATGTCACCCTGGTCATTTAGATCGTAGATGTAGTCTCTGAAGTGGAAGCAACGATCCAGGTTGTGACCAGGGCCACGATGAAAGGCACAATAGCGGGATGTGTCAACATTAGCGGGCCACACGGTTCTTTCCCTTGGCAGGGCGAGCAAGTTGGCGGCCATCAGGGCATTAAAAATATCGGGGAGACTTTCAGGGAGTGGAGGATAGTGGTCCCTTTTGGGGCCAAGTGGCGGTCTCCGTTGTTGTTGTTGGCCGTAGTTGGCTGGTGGGGGTACTTGGTGGTATTGTGGTGGAGCTGGGGGATCTATGCGGGGGGCTTGGTTTTGTGATGGAGCGAAGGAGCGTTGAGGCGCGAATTGGGGTGGTGGAGTAGGGTTAAAATGAGGGTTCTGTCGTGGAGGTGGTGGTGGACGTGGGTTAGCTTGATGGGGGTTGCCAACTACGCCAACTTGCTCATTTGTGATAGTACCTTCCGTCGTAGGCCCGCTGTTGACATTTGTATTCGTTTTAAATAGCCGAGGCTTCGTCTCAAACATGCCCATGATGGGCGAGTCCTTCATTTGTGTTTGTATATAACGAGCTCTTTCATAGAGCTCTTCCATAGTTGTCAACCGATTCATGGCCAAAATGTGCCGGAATTGGGGGGTTGCATTAGAAATGACCATTTTCACTTGCTCCTGTTCCGACAATGTGTCCTTTAATTTGTCGGCCATAGACCGCCACCTATCAACAAATACAATGAAGTCCTCCTCGGGCTTCATTTTCTCGGCAACTAAATCTGTAACAGAAAGGGAAGGTCCCACCCGGTCTCTGTACTTTTGCAGGAATTTTCTTTGAATAACATCAAAATCGCCGGCATCAGCTGGCTCCAGAGAATAAAACCATTCGAGGGCTGGCCCCTCAAGAGATCTCCTAAATAAGTAGGCCAGGGAGGCCTTATTGTCTTTCCAAAAGGAAGTCTCATATCGGAAATCCTTTAAATGAATGAATGGGTTGCCTGTCCCGTTATATCGCCGGAAATTCGGCATTTCAGAAGGTGGTAAATGGAACACTGGCAATGTAGGAAGAGAAATTTCTGGAGCACTCTTAGTCGCTGTAACCTTCTTGAGCTGCTCCTCCATGCTGGCTAGCTTCTGAAGCAAGAGAGTGTTGGTATCGGGCTCGAACGGGGCCTGATTCTGAGCAAAAGAATGCGGTATAGGCGTTCGTAGAATCCGAGGAGGTTGGAAGGATTGATGCCTAACCGCTGAATAGCTCGCCTGCTGGGCCGGCATGGCCGCAGTAGGTGTTTGTGGACGAGAGGAGGAGGGATGCAAGACCGCCTGGTCATTAACAATCTGATGGTCACTCACGACCGGAGGGGGATTAGAAGAAGACGAAAGAATCGACTTCCCCTTTAAAGCGGCCTGAATGGCTTGCCGCTGGGAGTCATCCAACTGGGAGAGAGCTTGGATCAAATCTGTGACATTAATGGATGGGGAAGGGTTCCCCGAAGTGTTGGAAAGTGGAACTTGAGACGGAGGGTCCGTCTCATGATTAGTGGTATCGACCACATGAACTTGTGAGTAATGGGGGTGAGGAGGAAGGTAGTTCCCCTCATAATAAACAGAATCCTGGAGAGGGTCCTCATATTGACCAAATATGTTCTCATTCTCATCATCATAAGAGTACCCGTTGCCTGACATGTTGATGGTTTTACCTGAACGGAGTTTCATTCTTAAGAGAGAGAGTGTTTAATGAAGGAACTATCACAAAATATTTAATCCAAGCAAGGCCATCAAATCACCCAACTATGTTTATGCAAACAAGTTTGGCAAGAAACGCAAGATTTTAATGTTTGATGTTTGAATTAGGGTGTATTATTTGTGAAAGTTCACTCTTTTGCCAAATGAGACCTAGTTTGATCCAAGTGTAACCTCCGGGTCAACTAAGTTTTTCTTTCTCTCTAACAACACATAGGTTCTCTAAACTCTAGGTACTTCAAGGGTACAACCAGCCCGGCGTCCGTGAGGGAATCCACGGGTGCGGGGACTTATGGAGGTCTTGGAAAAGGGATTTCCGGTCCAAAGAGACGGAATGCTCAATGGAGGGTAGTCCCGATTCCAAGAAGGGTGTGTGGATCCTAGGATAGAGAGAGGAGGTCTCTCAACCAAGCCAACAAATCAAGACAATCCAGCAATATAATATCAAGACAAATATAATAAAGAGCTAAGCACAGGGGACAGTATCTGTGAAAAAGAATAGTGAAGAAACGCCCCGGGAAAGGGCGTTTTCACAGCAGGAGGAAAAGACACGCCCTGCGCTAGGTCGTGACAAACAAGAAAACACGGCAGCGTGGCTGCCGTTAAATGTTGTGAGGGGCTCACAGACGGTAAGAAAACACGCCTTGAAGTGAGGCGTTATGCAGAAAGGACGCCTCAACTGGAGGGCGTCAAAACTCAGATAAATGCCCTGCTTATAGGCGTTACTAAAAACCTGAAACGCCTCTGAGGGAGGCGTTAATCCATAGACAATATGTGAAGCAGCAATTACCGGCAGTTATGATGAAAAGGAACGCCCTAATGCAAGGCGCTGATAAGAAATGAAACGCCTCAGGGGAGGGCGTTAATCCACAGGCAATATTATGAGCAAGTGGCAGACAGCAGTTATGGTAAAAGACGCCCTGGAAGTGGGCGTTAATTAATAAAACACGTCCCTGGGAGGGGCGTTAAATAGCAGACGATATGATGAGTAAGCAGAACACCAGCAGATGCAATAAACCCACGCCCTGAAAGGGGGCGTTAATCAATAACACACGTCCCTGTGGGGGGCGTTAAATCAAAAAACGCCGTAGTGGAAGGCGTTACTAAACAGCAATTGACTGATCCGGGGAGTGTGCAGGGTGCACAGTAAGGGAGAGGGTACCGAGGGTACCGAGGGGAAAGGGCACACGAGGGTGCCTAAGGGGAGAGGACACACGAGGGTGTCAAAGGGGAAAGGGCACACGAGGGTGCCAATGGAGATGGTAATCAATAAAGAAAACAGTGGAAGTCCCACCGTGATCGCCAATTTGTAGATCGGATTAAAATCCGCTCTTTAATATAAAAAAAAAGCAATATAATGGTGAAAGTAATAAAATAGCACGAGGTGCTAATGTGGAGAGTGTGTGATCGCCAGAGACACGAGGGTCTCAAGAGGAGATGAATAAGGGGAAAGTGATCGCAATTACCTAGTGAAGATGGAAACGCGGGATGGTGTGGATTTCCTCCTCCAACTTCAATCGGCCGGCCGATGAAGTGGGTTTTCTTAGTTGATTACCTTGTAAAAAAAAAGACAAGAAAGAACAAGCAAAAGAGAGGGATCAGCCAGAGTGCACTAGTATCAATCCAAAACTATCATGAAAGGATGAAAAGACATAAAGGGCGCACCTCTTTTTTTTGTTTTGTTTTAAACCCCTAGCAGAGAACTAGGGAAAGGGTATGAAAAATGATGCTTAATGAAATAACGAAATAACAAGAGGGTGACAATGATGAGATGCTAAGAAGAGATGAACGAAACAAAAACACATTAGATAGAGCCCTGCTCTCCCTGACGAGAGTAAAGGGGAACCGTGGAGATGCTGAAAGGATGCAGAAGGATGTAGAAATCAACAACAGGAGGATGGAGAAAATCCAATGCTTCGAACGCCTTCCTTCTGAATGTTTTTAACGTGCTCGTGGAACAATTAGCCTCTTAACCTTTTTCCCGATCGAATGAGATTTTCTTTTATAGCTTCAATCGGATGTGATCAAACAAGGAAGTGATAAGAACAGGCAATGAGGCGTCCAGGGAAGAATCAAGATCGAGCAAGAGTCCATGGATGGTAGGGAACTGTGAGGGAAAGATAGAAAAAGGAAGGACTCTGGAGTGAAACACGACTTAAGGCAGGGCATCTATTTATGAATTGACGACCTGTACAGAGACGTTTCTTGAAACACGACCTGTGAAAAGCTGTTTCTTCCTGGATTTAATTTTTGGAAATAAAACCTTCTTTGTTTTAGCATCAAGGGAACACGCCTGAGATAACGGTGTTTCTTAAAAACACGCCCTGAGGAAGGACGTTACTCAGAAAATACTTTTATTTTGAAAATAGATAATTCCAGAAATTAACGGATAATACCAGGAATTGACGCCCTCACCTATGGTCGTCCCTTCTTTTGAAACGCCCTATGACAGGCCGTTACTTTTTAAAGTAACGCCCTGCTTCAGGTCATGAATCACGAAAAATGCAGAAAAAAATACATAAAATTCACAAAAATAGAAAAACTTCATGTTATAGGAATATTGAAGTCCACTTGGGGCGTTATCATAACGACATGAGATTTGATCAACAACGTCAATTTTGGCATGTCTACAAGGGCCGGGCAGGGCACCCTTTGTTCCAATTTCCAAATCTTGAACTCCTCGGCAACATAATGCTTCCGAGCCCAACTTTCCAACTCCCTCACACCATTACTTTGCACTCTCCAAGGGAGTTGACATTCACCATTGAAGCTTCGGCAGGGGCTATTTCTCATACACTTTCACTGCCGTGGAGGGGCAGTTATCTTAATGCTAAGGGGCCATCCCTTATTTGTTCCACTTTCTATTCATCCATCTCTATCACTTTTTCTTCATGGGCCATTCCCAGGGTTAGGAGGAGGATCTGATCCTCTCGCCCTTCACATTCTTCATATTCTTTGCATTTCATGCATTCACCGCATCCATCCCATTGCATGCATTTGCACCTCCTGCTTCCCGGGTTTCCAAACCCGTATCTTCCCCGCCTTCCGGCACCGCCGGATCCTCCGCATTTCCCACCTTATTCATATTCATCTTCATTACTTGGGCATCGCGCCCCTTTCTAACCTTTTCATCTCACTCTCCCAGATTTCTCTCCCTTCTTCCCAGGGCATCGCGTCCCTCGGCATTTTATTCCTCCGGAACCTCCGGACTTTTCTCTCGGGCATGACGCCCCTTTCCGTCTTCTTCCTCTGGAACCTCTGGATCTTCCATACTTTCCCCTCGGGCATCGCGCCCCTTTCCATTTTATTCCTCCGGAACCTCCGGATTCTCCGTTTTATTCTCTCTATTCTCTTTCCAGGCATGACGCCCCTTTCCATCTCTTTCCTCCGGAACCTCCGGACTTTTCCCTCGGGCACGACGCCCCTTTCCACTTTCTCCTTCCTGATTTCATTCCTCCGGAACCTCTGGATTTTTCCCTCCTCCCTGGGCATCGCGTCCCTCGGCATTTGCTTCCTCCGGAACCTCCGGACCCTCCATCTTTCTTCCGATTCATCTTTCTAATCTTCCTGAACATCACATCCTTCATTTTTTCCTTCCTTTTCCATCATCTTTTTCCCTATTTCATCTCAGGGCATCGCGTCCCTTCTTTTGTCAGCCCTCCGGAGCCTTCGGATTTTTCCTCTCATGATTTTCCTCTGCCTCCGGACCCTCCAGATCCGCCTCTTTCCATCTATATATTTCTTCTTATAATTCCTCCTGATTCTGGGTCCGACCCAACTTCTTCCACATCCACTGCTGTGGACATCTGCCCTTTCTCCCACTGCTTCCGAGGCTTTAGTCCTCACTCCTCCTTCTAATTCTCCGCTTCTTCTGTAGACCTTTCATGTGATCAGGGTCTCCGCGCCTTAACGAGGGAATTCTAGCCCTCGTCTCTCTTCCTTTTCTCCTTATTCGTCTGAGTCTGGTCTTGGCACCACTCCTTCTTGTTAAGCCACTTTCAAATCTTTTGCTTCCAATTCTTTTTCAAGATCGCCTCTCGCGGCAGCTGCTTCAACGAAGGTTGTAAGGTAACATATTGGCGTAAGTACGTAATTTTATGATATCATTCCCTCATTGCTTCACGCATGATTTTCAAAATGAAGTGCTTCTTAACAAGATTAAGAGTGGTGTTTTAGATCTTTATCTATCTTAATTGAATCATTGTTTAAAAAGAGTCCTTTAGGCTTGTTTTTTGCAGCACTCTTGGTTAATAAGAACCCCGCGCTGGGAATTCGACATTCTCTCCTCGCTTGTTAAGAGTAACCCTTAGCTGGGCATTCCACGCACTTCACGGCGTCCTTAGCCGGCTCCTTTAATAAAACACCGTTGCTACTTTGGCCATGCCATGAGAATTTCTGAAAGTCTTTTTCTCTTCTTTACTCGGCCGAATGCAGGGGCAAGAGGTTGACGGGTGAGATGACCCAACCTTGGTAATCCCCAATACGAGAGGAGTCTCAAATAGGGGCAGTCTTGACCCAAAATCAATATGAATTTCATGATATACATCTCGCCAAAAGGGCTATTATGAAAAACAAGTCAGAATTTCGATAAAAGCAAGATTGTGAATTATGGCATGACAAGAGTGGCAAAGTC
This sequence comes from Amorphophallus konjac, assembly GCA_022559845.1. Lineage (NCBI taxonomy): Eukaryota > Viridiplantae > Streptophyta > Magnoliopsida > Alismatales > Araceae > Amorphophallus > Amorphophallus konjac. Next base: position 124,523,136 of record CM040121.1, read on the forward strand.
CCCGCAGGGAAAACCCTGGTCGTATGCATGTCAAGGGTCTAAAAATTAAAGGCACAAAGCCCCGGCACAACAGACTACCTCTTTGAAGGGAACACCTTGGAAAGAATTCAAGTCCCGATATCTCCCATCCTGCACAAAGCTTGTCAGAATTATTCTTCTCTTCTCCCGCTAAGACCGAATGTTTCTCGGGTATGGCCTTGGTAGGGACACCGTTGGTCAAAGACGGTCGGTTATAGGATGCCACTTTCAATGCACGTCCAGCTTTGGGCAGTTTTAGCGAAAAGGGAAGGAACAAGGACCCCTAGCCAGTGGTTCAAAACAACCCTTTGATGCTGCATTAACAATGTCTAAGCCAAAATCCAAAAAAGATTGAATATTTCTCGATCAAAATCCCAACAAAAATTCAAAATATTTTCCAAAAATCTCCATAAAAATTCAAATATTTCAAAACTCATAAAAATTTGAATATCTTTTCCAAAACTCATAAAAATTTACATATTTCAAAACTCATAAAAATTTGAATATCTTTTCCAAAACTCATAAAAATTTGCATATTTCCAAAATCCAAAAATTTGCATTGTATTTTCTGATGGTGTTTTGCAGGAACAGCTTTGCAGAGACCAAGAGCACGGGATGAGTCCTCTTTCCACTTATTATTATCAATCCATTGATTCTTCCCGATATTCTCATGACTTGCCGCTGGGCATTTGCTTATCTCCCTTTGATTACATCTCCCCGGGCATTCTGTTTATATCTCCTGATTATTCATTCTGAAATCTTTCAATCAACTCCTGCTAATTTTCCTGATCATTTGCCGCTGGGCATTTTCTCGATTTTCAAACATTCAACTCCAAATTTTGATTGCCCAGATTGTCATCCTCATAACATAACAACAAACAATGATGTTTTGCAATGATGATTTGCAATGTTTATTCTATTCATGCTGTGCACACTTGGATGCTATGCTTTAAATGCCTTATTCATTGCTTGTTATCTTTTATATCTTGACTAATGAATTTTTGAGCGCAGGATAAGAAGCTCTTGGTCCCGCCGGCAGGGCATCATCACTCAAAGTCCCACGGTGCTTGCAGCTCATTTCTCAGTTCCCATGCTTATTGATATCGCCATCTCCCTGTATGCATTCTACTATATGTTACATATGTTACTAGATTATATCAAGGACCTTGTGGCTTTGGTAAATCTGGAATTTGAGTTCCCCTTCATCAAAAACAATGATGATTCCAGAGAAGTCTTAGTCACACGGATAGGCCGTTGAGCCTTCCAAGACTGGGGACGATGGTTCCCTTTTTACGAGTTGGTGCGTGGATAAACGGGCTTTGACTTAGTATCAGCTCGCAGAATTGGTTTCTTGACCCAGTCTGGGCAGTTTAACAATATTATCCTTGATTATATTATATTTTCATTTGTTATTTTCCCTTTAGCCCAGCATGCATTCATGTAGGACTTTGAATTAACATTGGAAAATCATTCTGATAAGCTGATGTTGAGAGTTGAATTGATCTTAATCTTTCTCAATATGAGATTTTCATTGTCGAATTGGATCCTCAGTTCGTTTTATCGCTGTTTTGGGTCTTTTCTCGAAAGCTCCTTGTTTGGATTTTTATCATCTTATTTTTTAATCATTTCCCTTTGATCCACCTTGACTGCAGCACGTCCACATTGGCTGATAACCGCTCCCCAATGGTAAAACTTACAGGTTTGTGACCTGGGGTACTTCCACCGCGCTGGAAGTTGATCATTTATTTTATCTCCTTCGTGCACCGCGTGCACACTCCTCTTTTATCCAAACATTATTGATTTCATTGAATTTCTCGAGATTTGCTTCATCTCGAGCTTTTGATTTCATTTCTTATCAAGTGATGTTGATTGCGTGTCTCATCACACCTTGGCATCTACTTTTCAGTTTGCTACGCTCCCTTGCAAAGCAGACGCCAAGGCGGGGCAGCTGTAGACACGCTAAAATTGACATTACTTTGAGTATTTCTCATATTGCCTTGTAATGCCCCATTTGACCCTCAAATTAGCTTATTTGAGTGTTTTTTCCATTTTTTATGGATTTTCTCCCCTTTCCCTCTTTTTTAATTAACGCCCTGGAGAGGGGCGTGTTTTTAAAACGCGGCCTGATCCAGGGCGTGTCTCCCCCATTTTATCTATTTCTCCCTATTTTACCTATTTTTATAAATTCGTGACCTGGTGAAGGGCGTGTTTTAAAACACGACCTGACCTGGGGCGTTTCTTGATGAAAGGACGCCCTGAGATGAGGGCGTCAATTCCTGGAATTATCCAATTTTTGAAAAAGAATAAATATTTGAAAAATGTTGAATCACGCCCTACCATGGGGCATTTTTCAATTCACCCCTCTCCCTGAGGCGTCTTTCATAATTTCTAAATAAAAGAAATATTTATTTCTAAAATTAATCCAGGAAGAAACGCCCTGACCCAGGGCGTGTTTTAAATTAACGCCCTATGACAGGTCGTCAATTCTTTAATTGACGCCCTGACCAAGGGCGTGTTTCATCTTCTGGCTTCGCAGCCCTTTCCCAAGAGAGTCCTTGCTTCGTTAGATACCTGCTGGGTTTGGGCTCTTGCCCATTCTTATCATTTCCCTCTTGGGACTCTTGCCCATGTTTATCTCTTCCTCAACCTATTTAATAGAGCCATTGGCTCTGTTAATGAGGTTCGGACTCCTCTTCTTCGGATCCCTCCTTTTTCGATTCCCCTTCTTCCTCTCACGTAGTTCCCCTTCCCCTTCTTCTCTGTTTGTTTTTCTTTTTCTTGTTTTGTGCTTGCAGGTGCTGTTGCTTCTGGCCGAAGGAGGGCTTCACATGCTCATGTCTTTATCCCACTGAAGGCTTCTCCCTATTGAATATCAAAGCCCCGAAGCACAGGCTCATGCTTTGTTTTTATTATTCCTATTTTTATTGCATTAGTTCATGCATGCTACATCATCTTTCTTCTGTCAACTCTTCATCTCAACCATGTTGAGCATTTCCCCCTTTAGTGCAACTCATGCACTCTTTCCCTTTAACTTTTATTCATATTTTCATGCATTCATCTCCCACACCCTCTTTGCATAGGGGTTTAAGGGCAACCACCCTTAAGGTGTGCTCTTCACCATGATTTCATGCTCATCTTTATTTAGGATTTGATGCTACACTCACCACATATCTAATGCAATTTCTTTATTGGTGTTTGTCTTTTTTTTTGCAAGGGTAATAAAAGCAAGAACTCTCTTCATCGGCCGGCCGATTTGAAGGGAAAGGAAGCACTCACATCCCCGCATCTTTTGAGGTACTTTTCGCGATCATTCCTCCCATGTTCTTATTGATTATATTTTTTTGAGACCTAGCGTCTCTGGCGATCACAAATTCCCCTTAGCACCTCGTGCATATATTTTCCTCCATATTGATGATTATTGCATGTCTTTTCTTTGATATTTTTCTTAAGTGGATTTTAAAGGAATCTACACTCGGCTTTCGTGGCAGTCACGAAAGCTATGAAAGCCATACATCCCTTATTCATAAGTTTACTAGCTCGGAGTGCTGATATAAGAAGTGATTTATTCCGAGGGTTATTGTAAACTAGTTCTGGAAAATCCATGAAGGTTACCTTGCCATGCCGGCAATCTACCATCGCTTGGTGTGTGGATAACCAGTCGACACCTAGTATGACATCATAACCCTTCATATCTAGGCATATCAGGTCAGCAGGTAAATTACTTCCCTTAATCATCACTTCACAATTTGGATAGTGGTAAGTGATATCAGACTCATTTCCAAGAGGTGTAGATATTACCAAATCTAATAGTTCATGTTTCTTAGAAAATGAAGCAGCAAATAGGTTGGAAACGAATGAATGAGTTGCTCCGGTATCAAATAGAACTTGAGCAGTTTTTGAACAAATAGTGAGAGTATCTTCCACAATTCCGCCTTCAGTGGGTTCCGTCTCTCGGAGAGCTTGCAGACGACCTTGTTTCTTTATCAGACGCTTCTCGTCCTTGATGTCATGCTCCTTCATCAGTGGGCAGTCTGGGATCCGATGCTCTCGGCTCCCGCATCGAAGACAAGCTCCTAACTTCCTCAAACATTCCTCGGTCTTATGGCCAGCTTTATCACAATACTTGCAAATCTCCTTTGAGGGTGTGGAGGTGGAGAATGGCCTGTCATTCTTCTGTAATTTCTTTGCCTTGGAGGGCTCCCCTCTCATGAAGAACCGCTTCTTGTTGAAGGATTGTTTGAATTTTCCCAGGCTTGTGACGGGTTCCTTCTTGTCTCTTCCTCGGATTCTCTCGGATAATTCGGTGGCGTCTTCCAGTAGTTGAGCACGCCGAACCATCTCCGAATAGACTTGGATGTCCATCGGGACAAGTTGTGTGATATAATGGGGCCGAAGCCCGTTGAGGAATCTTCTCGCCTTCATCTTTTTCGTACACACCAAGTGGGGTGCATACCTAGATGATCTGGAGAACTGGGCCTCATACTCGGCCACTTTCAAGCCCCGTTGTTTTAGAACGGCGAATTCCGTGGCCTTGTTTTCTTGGATATGGTCGGAGAAGTACTTGTTATTAAAATGCTCCGTGAATTCCTCCCAGGTGACATGATCTTCTAGCAGTGTTGCTTCGATGGATTCCCACCAGCATCGAGCGTCCCGCTCCAGTTGGAATACAGCCAGTAAAACCTTCTCCTCGTCCGCGCATTGCATCACACGGAAGATTCATTCCATCTCTTTCAGCCAATTATCGGCATCCTCGGGGTCGGACGAACCTATGAACCTTGGTGGGTTCATGTTACGGAAACTCCTGTGGAGATCACCCGCTCAACGGTGGGCTCCGCCTTGGGCCACTTGCTGGAGTGCCTCTGTAAGGCCATGCACGGTGCGCTGCATCTCATGCCATTGTGCCCTTTCAGCAGCCATGATCCTACAAAAAAGTTAAAGGATAATAAAGATCGGGTTTACTTATGAGGTCAAAAGTCATTATAGCACTTAACCCATAACTCTAACCATCTCACCAGGTAAGGTACAAACTATCCTTGGACTCAAGTTTTTACCTATATTTCAATTTCCTAGGTTTGAAAACCTGGGCTCTGATACCACGAAGACTGTCACGTCCCGAGCGCGGAAGATACTCGGATGCGTGACACGTCTATATAGATCGTGTCATTAGAGCGATAAGAATTTTAACATACATAACTACGGAGTGCGTAATTTACTAAAAATCTAATAAATTCCAATAGTCCAAGTGAAGATTATTTAATTAATCAAAGGTATTAAATATAGTCCATGAAAATTTCTAAATTTGGAAAGCCAAACATTTGGCTACATGACTTAGCACAAAGTTTATACCACTAACTGACATAACTGGGAATACAAAGTAGACTCAAATAAATTCAAAGACACGACTAGCTAATGATAGATGGTTGGCGTTCTAGCACTCTTCACTCGGCCTTAAACCAATTCTTGTCGCTATCCGATTTATCTAAAAATGTTAAGAAGCAACTGGATGAGCGAATTGCTCAGTAGGAATTACATCTCAAATTCGAGCAATCTTTACGTGAATTACAATTTACATGTATTATCAGTATGGTTATGCATGACGTACGTATAAAAGAATCGGGTATGCAGGTATATCTATACATGATGAACAACAAGAGATCAAGAGCTGTATACAGAGAGTATATCAAGATTTCAAGTATTTGACAAGAAGTATTTCAAGAATTATAGATGTAAAAGCCACTTCGGGTCTAGCAGGGATTCATGTACGATTACGAATTCAAGTGCGAGTATATACTCATGTACAAGTATATCTCAGGTACGAGTAAATAAAATTTAATTCAAGCAAGTAAAGTTAAGTACGTATCATTAGAATTGGCTATTTCAATCAAGCAAGTATTTCGCCCTTTCTCGGGCCATAAGTCAAGTATTGCCCGTTCCGGGTCACGCAAGTCAAGTCAAGTGAGTAAAGAGAGAGTAGGGTGGAGTGTCTCAAGTCAAGTAAGTACTCCGGTGCAATGCTAAACACCGTGGTCAATAAACTACCATGGGCACAAGTACCTTCGGGTGCTCCTCCCAGGACCAGACCGGGCCCTATATGCACAGCATTTCATGTATTACTCTTGACATCTACTCTCATTTTATAGCCAATATAGAGTTTCAAGGGTTACCTTAGTAGGATATACAAGGTAGATTTTTATGGAATGGAATTCAAGGACTCATAATATGCAAGAAAATGACTTAGGGTTGCGTCGGTACAAACAACGACAGAAATGAGGGAAAAAAGTATTAATATATATACTTTTTCCTAAACAAAAGTCTAGATAACTCTATCGTAAGGTTAAACAAAAGTTAGAACATCCATAAGGGCCATTATGCAATTATGCCAATTCACTATTTAAGAATACTATTCAATTACTATTCATTACTATTCACTTACTGTTCTTTGAAAAATACTATTCACCCCCAAATGACGCCCTAGACTAGGTCATCAGTTTTGTGAACGATGACTGTTTAAACAGTCGTCATTTCTAAGTTTATGTATATATATTAATCATTTAGTATATTAATCATTCATGCGAAAAATTTAATAAATGTGAATCATGATACCTAATCTAATGCATGAGCATACCGTTAGATTCCTTATATGTTTCTCTACATATCTACGTGTCTATATCAAAAAAATTCTTTTATTTGGAAAAGTGATACTATTCATTGAAATAGTGACTTTTATATACTATTCATACCGTAAAATTTTCTCAAAAATAGAAAGTAAGGATATGAACAGGTAGAGGACATTTTCGGGAGTTCAGAATGATGCTCATGCGAAATTAGTGGGTTTTGCTATTCAATAAATCGGGGTGATTTACGTCGGAAAGGTACATTCCGTGACTCAAAATACTATTCAAACACTATTCATTTTTAATACTTTCAGTAAATCAGGAATTGAGTACATGGTTAAATAGAGAAAAATATGAGAGTTCCAGAACCATGTTCATGCAGGAGTTTCGTGATTAGGTTAAAAAAATTATAATTCTTTGAACATGATGGCTCGACATTATGAGTCACAGTTTACTATTTAAACACTATTCATTTTTAATTCTTTCAGTAAATCAGGAATTAAGTACATAGTTAAATAGAGAAAAATATGAGGGTTCCAGAACTATGTTCATGCAGGAGTTTAGTGATTAGGTTAAAAAGTTATAATTGTCTGAACATGGTGGCTCTACATTATGAGTCACAGTTTACTATTTAAACACTATTCATTTTTAATTCTTCCATTAAATCAAGAATCGAGGATATGGACAGGTAGAGAAAAATCTCAGGATCACAGAACTATATTCGTCCAAAATTTTCATAGTCCTATTTATTAGTTATAGGTTTTGAATGTTTTGATTTACTGGTTTCTAAAAATTTCAGGAAAATGAATTGACGACATTGGTCATGTCTTCAATTAATTGACGACTGTTTGAACAGTCTTCAATTTTGTAATTGCGCCCTGGTCAGGGGCGTCATTTACAAAATTGTTTCACTATTCAAATACTATTCATGTACTATTCATCCGTGTGAAAATGTTCTGAATCAGGAATTAATGATACTAATATGTTGAGAAAAATGTCAGGATTTCAGAAACATGTTCATGCAAAAATTTCGTGCTTTAGTTTGATAGTTATGGATTTTTGAATGTGTTGTGAAGAGGCAAGATCTCGCGCTGGTCCTGAGCGGACAGTTGATCACCGGATAATGAACTGCAAGAAAGGTAAACGAATCAGGGGGCCCAGGGATGAGTCCCTGGGGAAAACCCTCCGATGCTTAAGTCAGTAGAGCTATGATGGGAGCAATATAGGGAGGAAGTAGCTTCTGCGCGAGATCCCTCTCCACCAGAAGGGTGAAGTGGTTCCTGCTCAGGAGTTTTGAGCATGTGATTGCCCTTACCTTTCGCTGGAGGGTATCCCTGGGTTAAATAGTGCGCCGTCTTCTAGAGTCCTGTAAGTCGAGGGGTTTCAGGTGGGGGTTACATCCTCGACGTGAGCTTTTATTGCCTTATCGTGGGAGCGTTATCACCTTGGGGAGCTGGAGTCCCTCACCTTTATGAATTCCTACCCACAGAGGACTCTTAACGGCTGCATGGATAAGCAATCGTCGGCCGTACCAAGCTCAGAGAGGCCAGCCCTATCCGGGCGGTAGGCTTAGCTCGAACGAAGATGGGTCGGATTGGTCGACATGCGCCTTCTTCCCCTGGGCGGAGACATGGCTCGGGCATGGACCTTTCCTATGACCTGACCGACGCTCGGGCCTTCCGAGCCTAGAGGCCGCCTAGGAAGGTAGTACCCTCGAGCGAAACTTTTATTGGGCTTTCTCGCCTAAGTGGGCCCCAGGGGGCTGTCACCTGGCTGAGCTGAGCCTTGTTGGGTCCTGAGGGGCCTAGTTCGGCTGCTCTTAATTGGGATACAGAAATCCCCCTCTCCACTTGTCCCCCTCCTACTCCCGAGCCAAAGGAGGCTCAGATGAGTAGCCTTTTAGGGTTTTGGACCAGCGTGGCTCAGGAGGGTGGAGATCTGGCGGTGTTACGAAGCCACATGTCGTGGTCACCTGGGCCCGTAATAATTGCAATCCTGATGGATTTGAAATGAAGGGGCCCCCTTTTCTCGGAGGTCGGAACGACGCGCCGCCTCCCGCGTGGGTTTATAGGCGTTGGGCGCTAGTTGTCATCCCAGACTCTTTCCGTTATTAGGGTTTTGGCTTTCCTTCGCTTCTTTACTTTTGGGGCTCTTCGATGCGCCGTGAGGACACAGCGGAGGAGCAGAAACTTGCAGCGGCGTTTGAGGAGTTGGCGAAGATAACTGCAGAGGCGGTCCGGCAGCTTCCTCCTCCCCCGGAATCTTCGAGGTCTCGAGAGAATTCTTCTTCAAGTTCTTCCTCGGAATCTATGGCGGGCCAGCGTTTGGGTGCCGAGGGATGGGGCGACGAACCGGTGGTGAGAGCGTCGGTCCAGAACTGCAGCGAGTTGGGGGAAGCCGAGGTGAAGAGGCTGGAGCATCAGTTTCGCCTGCCTCACAAGTATAGCTTTACTGCGGCTGCCCCGTATGAGACGAGCCTAGATTCTCGCACGGGCCACATCTGCATCTTTCTTCTAGCATGGAAGAGCGGGTTTCACCTCCCCTTCGAGCCCTTCGTCCTCACGCTTCTCAACTTTTTCCAGTTGGCACCCATTCAGTTGGTAGCCAACTCGTACCTTCTCCTCTCCGCTTTCCGAATCCTCTGTCGTCAGTGCGGGGTTCCTCCTTCCTTGGACCTCTTCCACTATTTCTTCGAGTTGAAGGCGCACCCGTCGGCGGGGAAGGGTTTTTACTTCATCCAGGCGAGGAGGAATAGGAGCTGTATTTCACTGGCGGTGAAGGATTCTTCGCATAAAGGGTGGAAGACCCAATTTTTCTGGGCGGGGATTAACTCGGTGGAGGAGACTTGGAGGTGCCAAGTAATGCCCAATTTCCACCCAAATATCCCTCCCCGGCAAGAGGAGTTCCCCCCACATGTGGAGGAGTATGCTGCTCGTTTGCTGAAACATCGCCAATCTACCGAAGAGCTGGTGACGCTGGAGAATATCGAGCGGTGTCTTCTTACGCGGCTGAAGCCGTCAGGTGCCACAACTTAGATCCTCCTTCAGATGTGGGGGTAATCTTTCTTTTTCCTGATCATGCCTTCTTCTTTGTGCAGACACCAGGCGGGAGCCTCTGGAGGAGGCCGCTGAGATCATTGACCTTGGCGACGACTCGGCGGCTGACGAATCGAGCGCCCCTGTGGGTCGCTCCCAAGCCCGAGACAAGGGCAAAGGGGCGGCATCCGAGGGGACTTCTCGGCCGTGCGGGGCGAAGCGCAAGGATCCCGTGGAGGGGAGGTTGCGGGAGGCCGTGAAGGCCAGGAAACGGGCCAGGAAGGCCGGGGCCGTCCCCGCCGCTGGGGGCAATCCTGGCTCGGCGGCGCTCCCCTCTCTGGGGCAAGATAGGGCCGACCCTACCGAGCCAGCTCTCCCATCTACTGAGCGAGAGGGGGCCGAGGAGACCAGGGGCACCCCGGGGGGTGACGGTGATGGGTCGGCTCTCCCTTTGTTGGGAATAGAGGGGGCCGAAGTTGAAACAACCACGACCGAGGCAGGGGCGCCGATCGAGGTGGGTGATATCTCGAGCGGCGACGTGCGGGCCGTGAAGGTTGAGGTTGGGGGTTCGTCGGCAGAGGCGTCGTAGCCCTAAACGACCATGGTGCACGGAGCGGCTAGGTTCGCTGCGTCGGTCGAGGTCGGGGGTTCGTCTACGGAGGCGTCGCAACCCCAACCGACCGTAGTGCGCGAGGCGGCCGATCCCGCAGCTCGACTTTGGCCTTCTGGCCAGGCGCCAGGTGCGGAAAGGGTTCCCATGCCAGTGGCTCTGGAAAGGCTCGGCATCTCGAGTAGTTTATACCAGCTTTGCCGCAAGGTGTCCGCGAGGATGAAAGGGGGAGACAAGCGTCATTCTCCACCCGGGGTCCTCGACATCATTATGGAGGGCGGCCTGGTCATGGCCTAGATGGGGGCCACAATGGCGGAGACTTATGCCTGGCCGGAGTCAGAGCGGTCGAATCTTGCTTGGACCCTCGGAGGGTGTGAGAGGAAACTAGCTCGACTCAATGAGGCGCATGAGGGGCTCCGACGGGAGTTCTCCACGATCAGGGAGTTGTCGCAGTCGAGCCGGCTGGAGGTCAGAGTGCTGACCGAGCAACTAACCAAGGCCTGGGAATCGCTCGAGAGGAAAAGTAAACTCCTTGAAGAAGAGAGCCTCCTATGTCTCAAGCTGGATGGCCGTTGGGAGGCCGAGCGCGTCGAGTTGGTGGACCGGGCGGAGGCAGCGGAGCGCCTCCGTTTGGAGGCCGAGGCCGACCGAGCTGAGGCGAGAGGCGATCGGTCAAGGCCGAGGTGTGGGCGGCCGAGGCCAAATGGAAGTCGGCCGAGGCAGAGAAACGATCAGTGGAGGCCGAGGAGCGGGCGGCCGAGGTAGAGCGGGAGAAGGCCGAGCTTACCGACGGGATGGGACTGGCCGGGGCGGGGGCGATCGAGCAATACAAGGGCTCAGACGCATACCGGGCCGACCTGCAGGAAGCTGCCCTTCCCTACTATGAGTCAGCACTTCGCCGAGGCATCCGCAAGGGGTTTAAGCAGGATTACCGCCGGGCAGTAGCTTATGCTGGGGAACAAGATTCTGGGATCGACTTCCCCTCTGGCCAACGCTATGACTCGGACATGTCATCTTCCAGCTCCTCTGCGTCGGGCGGGGAAGATCCAGAGGGCTCTTTTCCTGCGGGGTCGCCAACTCCGGCTGCCTCGGGAGGGCTCACGACCGAGGCAGTTCCCGCACAGGCGGGGTCAGTGCTAGGGCCGGCTGTCACCGAGGGCGCCGGGGGTGAAACACCTGTGTCTTCCACTTCCGAGCTTCAAAGTGGGCCCTAGGCCTGATGTATCGTCATGTTTTGCCTCCTTCTTTGTTTGTCTCTTTCTTTTTTCAAAAAAGGACTTCCACTTTTTGTAAGGCAATAAATAAAATCTTACTTGCTTCACGCTATCCTTGCCGTGATTTGATCAGCGTATCTGTAGTAGTTGGAAAGGACCGATACTTTCTGCGTAGATCTCGCATGATGGTTGGGTGAGAGTCTGACAGGGTGCCTTTCCGCGTTCTCATGCTTTAAATGCCTAGCCGCCTCGTGTGTCCCGCTGGGGCGGAAGACAAGAGGTTTGAGGTGACCGTTCATAGGTGGAAATTCCTTTGGCGTGTTTTCAAGGAGGGAGTCATTTAAGGTGAGTAGCCTCCCTTTGCCTATAAAAAGACTGAATGGCGTCCCTTCCTCTCCATCGCTTAGGATTTTCCCTGACAGTCTTTCCTCGCCCCTTCTTCACGTTTCATTGTGCCGTTGCATTCGGAGCATGGAGGATCCTTCGGAAGATGATGCTGTCGATGATGGAGGGCGGCAGGTTTTTGCCGCTTCGGGTTTTGAGCAGGTCCGACGGTCGTCGCGCGGGTTTGAAGCGGGTCCGATGGTCGTCGCGCGGATCTGGAGAGGATTTTGACGGAAAAATCACGTCAGTTTCCTCTATCAGTTCCGGCGAGGCTTCCCGGAGGGGGGCGAGATGGAAGACGGATGGGGGCATCCGGCATCTCCGCCACCGGTCCCTCTCTGCTTGCTTCAGGGATGGGGGGAGAAGCAAATTAAGCTCCCTCCTTTCCGGGCCTTCCCCTGCCTCCTCGTCCACCTATGCTGGTTTCTTTTTCTTTCTGGCAGCCTCTTTTTCCCTCTTCTGCTCTTCCTTTCTTTCACTCTTCGGAGGGTGCTTGCTCTCTGTACGTTCCAAAGAGTTGGCAGGTTGGAAGAGAGGAGGCCTTCATAGGCGTTCCCTCTTCCCCAACCTCTGTCAACTTGGAAGGTAGCCTTCCCCTCCACAGTCCCTTCTGTCACCTTTGTCATGGGCCACCCGAGCCAACTGGGTCGACAGCCTTTTATCCGAGTCAGTTTCTACTCGAGGCAGAGTCAGTGGCTGGACGCAAGGAGATCAACCGAGTCAGCCGAGCAATGGCCTCTTGCAGTGGTGCCAGATGGATTTTTTACTTTCTGTTGTGTAATGTATTGGCTTTTTCCTTTCTGATGTACCAACAATCGTTTGAATGAAAAGGAGAAAATTTTATTTCACTCGGATTGTTTGCACGAACTTCAAAAGTAGAACTTGCGTAGTGTGGCTGCATTCCATGTCCGAGGGATGTGTTCCCCTTCCATTGTAGATAGCCGGTATGCTCCTTTCCCGAGCATCTCGACCACTCGGTAGGGGCCTTCCCAGTTAGGGGATAGATTGCCCGCCACCTCTAGTGGTCGAGAGGCTTCGGCTTTCCTGAGGACGAAGTCTCCCGGTTGGAAGTGCCTGTCTCGGACTTTGGCGTTGTAGTATCGAGCGAGGCGGCACTGGTATTCCGTCGCTCGGATGCTGGCAATCTCTCGGAGTTCATCTGCTAGCTCGAGGTTCTCGAGTAATTTTTGCTCGTTTACCTCGGGCGAGAAGCAGATGACTCGGAGGGAGGGATTGGCGATCTCCAACGGAATGATGGCCTCGGTGCCATATACCAACTGGAAAGGACTCTCACCGGTTGCCGTTCTGGGAGTCGTTCTGTGGGACCAAAGTACGCTAGGCAGTTCCTCGAGCCAGTTGCCCTTGGCCTTGCCGAGTCTAGTCTTTATGCCTTTTAAGATAGTCTTATTGGCATTCTCGACTAGCCCGTTTGCCTGAGGGTGGGCGATCGAAGTGAAGTGGTTGTGAATACCTAGGTCGGCACATCTGTCTCAGAAATAACGAGAGTCAAATTGCCGACCGTTATCGCTCACTATCACCCGGGGGATGCCGTAACGACAAATGATCAATTTCCAGATGAAACTCCAGACGACTGTCTCGGTGATCCTCGCCGTGGCTTCAGCCTCGATCCACTTGGTAAAGTAGTCGATGGCGATGATGATAAAATTCTTTTGGGCCTGAGCCGTAGGGAACGGCCCAAGAATGTCGATCCCCCACCGAGCGAAGGGGTATGGCTCAGTCAAGGTGACGAGCTCCGTAGCCGGCTGATGGACTAAGTGGTCGAATCACTGGCATCGGTCGCACTGTTGCACATAGGCCGTGTAGTCGCGCTGCAGAGTGGGCCACCAGTAACCCTGCAGTAGCAGGATCCGGGTGATTGACCTTCCTCCTGAGTGCGCTCCGCACAGGCCTTCATGAATATCTTGGATAGCTCGGTTGGCTTCGTCGGGGCCGAGACGCTTCAGGAGGGGACCGGAGAAAGATCTCCGGTAGAGAGTGTCGTCTAGAACGACGAAGCGTCGGGCTTTGTACTTCAATCTGCGGGCCTCTCGAGGGTCGGAAGGCTCTTGAGAGTCCCGAAGCCACGATAGGTAGGGGGTGCGCCAGTCGCTCGGAATGGCTGAGTCAACAGTAAGGAGCTCAGAGTCAATGCTCGGGCGCTCTAGCTCTTCAAGGAGGACCGATCGGGTACCTTCGGGGTCGAGAGAGGAGGCCAGCCGAGAGAGGGCATCCGCTCGGGAGTTTTCCTCCCGAGCTATTCGGACTACCTCGAATCTCTCGAACTGTTGGGCCAGGTCTCTGACCAGTTGGAGGTATTTGATCATTGGTGCCTCTCGAGCTTCGTACTTGCCGTTGACTTGGCTAGCGACCAGCTAGGAGTCAGTATGGATTTTGACTCGCTCAGCCCCTAACCGTCGGGTCATGCGCGCTCCCGAGATAAGGGCCTCGTACTCGGAAGCGTTGTTGGATGCCTGAAAGCTGAACTTCAAGGCGTATTGCAGTTCTGCTCCTTCGGGGGACTTCAGGAGGATTCCGGCACCACTACCGATCGAGTTGGAGGATCCATCAACGAACAATTCCAAGGTCGGCCCGGGCGCGGTTGGGGATCTTTCTTCAGTCGGGACGGTGCTTTCGACGATGAAGTCGGCGAGCGCTTGGCCTTTCACAGCTGAGCGTGGCCGATAGGATATATCGTAGGCCCCAAGCATAATGGCCCACTTGACGAGGCATCCTGAGGCTTCTGGGTGGGCGAGGATCCTTTTCAACGGTTCGCCGGTCAGCACGGTGACAAGGGTGCCCCTGGAAATAGGGCCGGAGGCGCTTGGCGGAGGTGACCAACGCTAGCACGAGTTTCTCGATTACGGGGTACCTCTTTCAGCCTCGTTGAGCACCTTGCCGGCGTAGTAGACCGGCCTCTCGACTCCCGAGTCATTTCTGACTAGGATCGAGCTAACCGTAGATGGGGTGGCCGAGAGATAGAGCAGCAAGACTTCACCCGGAACGGGCTTGGAGAGCACCGGGGGCGAGGCCAAGAACTCTTGAGCTCGGCGAACACTCTCTGGCATTCTCATCCCATGCGAACGTAGCAGATACCAGTTTGGGCCTCCTCAACAGCTTGAAGAAGGGCAAGCATCGTTCAGCCGCACGGGACAGGAACCGACTGAGAGCGGTGACACGCCCAGTTAGGCGTTGGACGTCCTTGATGCAGGTGGGCGGGCGCATGTCCAGGATGGCCTGGACTTTGTCGGGGTTGGCCTCGATCCCACGCTGAGTGACTAGGAAACCCAGGAACTTTCTGGATCTCACTCCGAAGGCACACTTGGCAGGATTGAGCTTCATGTTGTACCTCAGGAGGGTGCCGAAGGTCTCAGCGAGGTCGGTGATGTGGTCTTCCACCTTGGGGTCTTGACGAGCATGTCGTCGATGTAGGCCTCGACATTCCGACCTAGCTGTCCTTCAAACATGTGGTTGACTAGCCTCTGGTATGTGGCTCCGGCATTTTTCAACCCAAAAGGCATCCGGGTGTAGCAGTATACGCTGTAGTCGGTGATGAAGGTGGTCTTCTCGACATCTTCTGGATCCATTCTGATCTGGTGGTAACCTGAATAGGCGTCTAGGAAGCTGAGTATCTCGTTGCCCGAGGTTGAGTCAACCAATTGGTCGATGCTCGGCAACGGATAACAGTCCTTAGGGGTGGCCTTATTCAAGTCGGTGAAATCCACGCACATCTGCCACTTGCCTGAAGCTTTCGGTACCAGGACGACGTTGGCTAGTCACGTCAGGTACAGGACCGGCCTAAAAAGGCCAGTCTCTTGACCCTTGGTGACCTGCGCCTTGATGATCGCCTGTTTCTCCGGTGCATGCTTCCTCCTGCGCTGCTGTACGGGCTTCACAGCGGGGTCGAGGATGAGCTTGTGCATTACAGTCTCCTCTGGTATCCCAGAGAGTTGATCATCAGCCCAAGCAAAAACTCGGCTGTACTCAGAAAGGAACTTTTTATATTGCCATTGAACCTCAGACTGTAGTTCGGCTCCGATCTTTACTCCTAGGGCCGAGTCATCGTTTAGGAAAACCGCCAGCAGTTCGCCACCAGGTTCGGTGGTTGCGGATTTATCCTCGACTCCCCGGGGGCCCTTGTCCTTCCTGTCCGGCCTTGTGGCCTCTACCGAGATATTGTAGCACCTTCTGGCCGCGGCCTGGTTACCTCGGACTTCTCCCAACCCGTTTTTGGTGGGGAACTTCATTTTCTGGTGATAGGTAGACGGCACCACTTTTATTCAGCTTAGTATTCCCCGGCCGAAGATGGCGTTGCATGCTATCATACCTTTAATCACTATGAAGTCCACCATGACCGTAACGGTTTTGGGTGGGGTGCTGAGGGTAACCGGCAGGCTTAGGGCTCCCTCGGGATAGGTGGCCAGGCCATTGAACCCGCAGAGAGGGGTTCGGATCGGGCGGAGTTTGGATGGTTCCTCCCCCATCTTAAGGAAACAATCATAAGACAGTACATCAGGGGCACTCCCATTGTCAACTAGAATCCTATCTACATTACAATGGTTTATTGTAGTTGAAATCACGAGGGCGTCGTCATGCGGGGTGCTCAGCCCTTCCAGGTTTCGGTCGGAGAAGACTATGACCTGGGGCTCACTCGGCGGGGCCTTGGGAGGCTCTATGGCTCGGCTCACCCGCTCGGCATGACGCTTCCTTCCTCAGTTGCTGTCGCCGCCTGATGCTGCTCCTCCGGAGATGACATTGATGTGTACCCCGCGGGGGGCATTGTCGATCTCCTCTAGGGCGCCTCGGTCTTCTTT
Source organism: Amorphophallus konjac (assembly GCA_022559845.1). NCBI lineage: Eukaryota > Viridiplantae > Streptophyta > Magnoliopsida > Alismatales > Araceae > Amorphophallus > Amorphophallus konjac. The sequence goes on from CM040121.1 coordinate 124,539,822, forward strand.
ACGCTCGGCTATGAACCGAGCTAGAGGTCCCTGATGGATGAGGCGTTCAATCTCGTCCTGGAGCTTGTGGCAGTCGCCAGTGTGGTGCCCGTGATTGTTGTGGAACAAGCAGTGCTGGTTGTGATTACGGTTCTTCGATCTCATTGGCTCGGGTTGGCGGAGGAGGCCCGAGTCCTAGATGCCTTTGTAGATCTCGTAGACCGGCGCGGCTAGTGGGGTGTACCGCTCGTACTTCCGTGACTGTTCCTTGCGTTCCCCGTCGTGGTTCCGCCTTTTCCCCGAACCTGAGCTTGGCTCGGAAGCCCGCTTCTTGTCCCCCTCCCGACCCGAGCCGGTTGCGTCTCGACAAGCGCTGAGCACCTCTTCGCACTCGGCGTGGCATAATGCCAGAGTTACTAGCTCGGCAAGGGTCGAGGGAGGGTGGAGGATAAGTTCACGGCGGAGATTCTTGTCCCGGGTGCCCCCAGTCAGCGCGGTTATAGCTGAGGCCACGTCCAGGCGGGGGATTCTTAGGGCTTCCGACTTGAATCGGTAAATATAGGCCCGGAGTCTTTCCCCTTGCGCCTGTTTGAGGGCCAGGAGCCCCGCTACCGACCTTGGGGGGGCACTTCCGGCGAAACTCTCTTTGAAGACTCGCCTAAATTGCTTGAAGTCTCGGATGGATCTGGGGGCGAGGGCCCAGAACCACACCTGGGCGCCCTGGACCAGGGTGGTCGCGAAGGCTCGGCACTTCATGGCATCCGACGCTCCATGCAAGGTCATCAAAGCGTCAAAGCTATCGTAGTGATCGGCCGGGTCGCCCTGGCCGTCGTAGAGCTTGAAGGTCGGGATGGAGGTTCTGGGAGACACATCTGCCTTCAAGATGTATTTGGAGAACGGGGTTTTCTCCTCATCCTCCAGGGAAAGAGGTCTTTTGCAGGGCGCGGAGGGTGCTCTCCTGCTCTGCGAAACGCCTCTCGAAATCTCGCAGTCGGAGGGATAACTCCGGCTGTTGTCGTGCCGTGGGCCTGGGAGGAGCGTCTTGGTGATCCCCGGGAACATCGGTCTCTGGGTTCGGACGGCGCGACCCAGGTTTTCCCCGCCTTGGTGTAGAGGAAGCCTCTTGCTCCGGAGGCGGAGCCTGCGAGGGTCCTCTAATCCTGTTGCGGATGATCTGCTGGCCGCGGAGAGTGAAGCGGCCTCCGGCGGTGTGCTGGGATGCATTCTCACGGGGAGGGCTCCCTGACGGGACGCGGGACCTTCCATCCCTAGCCGCCTGGGTCCTCATGAGTTCCATGAGGACATCCAGTTTCGCGTTGAGGGCTTGGAAGGCTTCGGCGCCACCATTGAGTGGTAGCCTTACTGCCGCAGGAGGGGGTGGTGGTTCGTCGGCGGTGGCGCTGGCGTTGGAGGGAGGGTTCTGTGAGGCCCGGGAGGGGCCATCCCCTGCCGCTACCATGGCCTTTCCCCTGTCGCCGGCGGACCTCCTCCCTGAGCTACTTCACACCATACTGGCTTCTTGTACGTTCCCACAGACGGCGCCAAATGAAGAGGCAAGATCTCACGCTGGTCCTGAGCGGGCAGTGGATCACCGGATAATGAACTGCAAGAAAGGGAAACGGATCAGGGGGCCCAGGGATGAGTCCCTGGGGAAAACCATCTGATGCTTAAGTCAGTAGAGCTATGGTGGGAGCAATATAGGGAGGAAGTAGCTTCTGCGCGAGATCCCTCTCCACCAGAAGGGTGAAGTGGTTCCTGCTCAGGAGTTTTGAGCGTGTGATTGCCCTTACCTTTCGCAGGAGGGTATCCCTGGGTTAAATAGTGCTCCATCTTCTGGAGTCATGTAAGTCGAGGGGTTTCAGGTGGGGGTTACGTCCTCGACGTGGGCTTTTATTACCTTATCATGGGAGCGTTATCACCTTGGGGAGCTGGAGTCCCTCACCTTTATGAATTCCTACCCACAGAGGACTCTTAACGGCTGCATGGATAAGCAATCGTCGGCCGTACCGAGCTCAGAGAGGCCAGCCCTATCCGGGCGGTAGGCTTAGGTCGGACGAAGATGGGTCGGATTGGTCGACATGCGCCTTCTTCCCCTGGGCGAAGAGATGGCTCGGGCATGGTGATGTGACACCACCTTGGGGTGATAATCACATGATCAAATGACCCTTGGACCTAGCAAGCAACCAACGCACGAACCGGTGACTTTACTCGGGCAGACTCACCCGCTAAGCGCACTCTTGTGCCCGTAGGTAAACCGGTGATAGTGGTGAGGGTCCGGGACGGGCCCTTGCTGCTCCGGGGGTTGGCTAGCTTTGGATTGGACCTCTCAAGGCTCCTAGGATGCCCACTCTCGTAGGCGGCCAGCACACTGAGGGCGTGGGTGTTAATGGCTCTCTCGCACCTCACCCGCGGTAGTCACTCAATCATAAGCAAATTCGGGTTCGGGCACTCCACTTACCACCGACGGCACTAAGATGTGATACTAATTAAGAAAGGAATTTAAGCAAAGAGGAGTGTGCGGTGGCTCACCTGATCGGTGTGAAGACACCGATCCCGGCTGGAGACGAGGGTGAGCGAGGAAGCGTGGGCTTACCCGCACGCCGCGTCGGAGAAGCTTCGACCTGAAATTTTAAATGACATGCACTACACCCCATGCAAGGGGGGGATCTTGGGGAAGTGAAACCAAAGAATACATCCAATTACTACCTCCACACTGGGAGGGGCCTTCAGCCGGCCAAGCGGGGAGGGGAGAAAGTGATGAAAATACAAGAGAAGAAGCCGATGCTGAATTTGCCCGCTCTCTGCGATAGGGGATAGACAGCCAGAGTTGAGGACGCAGATATTGATCTAGAATTTTGCTGATGACAGGACCAGTGGGAAACTCTTCGTATCTGGAATGGGAATGCCTCAGAATTTTTTTAATTTCTTCTGGTGCCGAGGCTGGTCCGGGCAGAGGCTCGAACAGGATGGCAGCTTCTCAGACTGACAGCCTCAGGTTTCCAACAGCAGGAAGAAGAGGATGCCCCGACCGTTCCCAAACTCAGAATCAAGTGCCGTCAAATCCGTTGGAACCGTGGACAAGCCCTCTTCGCACCAGAACTGGCAAGGAAGCCAAACGATGTCGGAGAAGACCAGTAGACTCTGAACAGTGGTAATAGGTCGGTGTAGACTGTGGGGAAGCAGAACTATGTACCCAGGGAAGAAAATTGGTAACTCTTGAAAATGAACGCCGTTCGGAGTTCCGCTTCTTGATTCTGAAAGTAGACAGGACGTGGAAGAACTTTTCAGAAGAACTCTTGGCCTGATTCTTCTGAGGTTGGTCGTGGTGAAGCTTCTACTCCGGATCAGGTACTCCGCAGGGGCAGCTCTGCGCAGTTGTGGGAGAATGGAACGCCCGGGCGACACGGACCTCGGATGGGTATGAGACCACCGCCGTTGCGAAGAAGACAGAAAGACGCTTCCGTGGATAGCTCTTGGGTCTTCAAACTCATCCGGAGGAAGACGTGGTCACCTCTGCAAGCTGCTACTCTTCTGCAGATCTTCAATTGAGAGCTGTAGGTTGAAGATGACAAGGGGAATGGGGTATATGGGAGGGGAAATGGGGGTGGATGAGTGTGGGGAAAGCCCGGGCTGTGAGAGGGTCTAGGAGGGGGTGTTCCAAGGTGGGGGAAAGGAAGAATGGGGTCTGGAAGGGGGTCTAACAGGTGGTGGGAGGAGGAGCTACGAATTTGGGAAGGTGGGTGAGAGGGAAAGGGTATTTGAAAATGGGTTTAAGGGTGGGATTAAATTTTGGTCTTGGGGGATGGGAAGAGGTATGTGGGGAAGGTAAAAAAGGGGCTTGGGAGTGGGAATTCTCCCTTGGGAGATGAGAGGGTGCTTGGGGAAGGGGAGTGGGTGGTTGGTGGTTGGAGGGTGGAGTGGGGAGTGGTGGAATCTCCCTTGGGGATGGGGTGGAGTTAAGGTGGGTTGGTGGGGAGTTGGGGATGAGTTATTGGAGGGGGGGAAGAGAGAGAAAGGTGGTTGGGAGGGGAGGAGAGAGAAAGGTGGCGCAGGTTTTAGAGAGAGAAAGTGGAGGAGAGAGAAAATGCCTTATTAGAGAGAGAGAGGTAGAGAGAGAGAGGGGGGATAGGGGCTTCTCACCCAATTGGATTCACTCCACTAAACTAAGTCTTTGAACTCTCAAATGGTAATTTTTTCTTTGATTGATTCATTGATTCCTTACAAATGGGGGAAATGGGGTCCTATATATAGGCAACCCAGATTTTCACAAAAGACCCTGACATTTAACACACTAACAAATAACCGAAGGAAGGGGGGCGCCCATGGGCCTAGCCCAAAGAAATAGGCCCAATAGCAAACTCATTAGCCTAATGAGACTCAAACTTAGGGAAATGACTCATTAACCTAGGTACGAGTCTCAAATAAAGGAAAATTAAATGATTATGACTCAAAGAAAATATGAAAATTACATGACTCGACTTAGAGAAATATGACGGACACAATGGAGCTATGCCAGCAAGCAATCGAAGTTGTAAAAATATGAAGGGCGAGAGATGCCCCCATCATACCCCCGGGGTACGAAGAACTCGACTCCGTCGAGTATGAGTCCGTCGGGGAAGAGGTCCTCCAACGCAACTCCGGGCAAGCTACAACCTCCAAACTCAACCTCGCGTTCGCAACCAGGGGACAGCGCTTCAACTTCTCAAGGTGGCTTGGACACACCCTCTTGCCGATGATAGTACCTTGCTTGCCCAGTATTACCTCCGTGTGCGCACGTCGGACTCTCAAGCTGTTATGTGGAAGCTCTCCGAGGGTGTCGCTCAAGAAGATGGGGGTAGGCTCAAGGTGCTCACTAGGATCTACCGCGGTGCCCTTAGTGGGTGCTAGATCCGTTACGTGAAAAGTGAGGTATATCCCAAAATCCCATGAGTAAATCCAACCCGTAAGTCAAGTTGCCAAAGCCACTTGGAACATGGAAGGTCCAAGTCCTCGTGCCCTCGATTTGGAGGTGGCCCTAAGGTAGAGCCATTCCAAAGCCACCATCGTGAGGTTGCCTTCTTGGAATTCAAAGTGCCACTCGTGAGTTTTTGCTCGCTCATTACGATCCTCACCGCCCATTGCTAGATGCTTGCTTGAATGAGTATGCCTTGAGCTACGGTGCGGTGTGGGTGGGAAGTGTGTGGTATGCAAAGGGGGACCGGGGCAATCAAAAGTAGACCTATCATGTAATGACGCAGTGTAGACTTCGGTCAACCTAGGTGGGCCAGGGCACCCATAGGTGGCCCTATCATGTAAAGTGGTGGTAAATATCGGGGGACCCGGACATCCGTAGATGCCTTTGACATGTGTATGACCAATGTGAGGTGAGGGAGGGCCGGGGCATCCATAGGTGTCCCATTCATGTGTGGGTGTGATGAGTGCCGGGGGACCCGGACATCCGTGAATGCTCCTAACATGTTTAAGACTTATGATGAATGACGGTGGCCCATTACATCCGAATATGGACCACTTATGCTTTCCACTTGACATGTGGGTGATATGGATGAATGGACCCAACATAGTGTTCATGTCAAGTGGTGTGGTAAGCCTAGACACATGTATACTTTTCCTAAAGGTGACTTTCATGTGTATAGGTGTGGGACAACCCTTTAACTGTCATTGGAAAGGATCGAATGGATCTAAGAAGGTGGTCATCATGAAGTGGGGCACAACCTTATTACCTAGGGGTATGTGGCCCAAGGTCATGGTTCCCAAGGTGCAACCTGGATCTAGGATGGGGTGAATTAGGTCTAACATGGTGGGTTGGGATAGGGAATGGTGGGTGGTGGATAAGGTGGTTGGGTCACATGGGGAACTAGACTCCCATAGGAAGGGATCAAAGGGGTCGTGGAAAAGTCTTCCTAGAGGGAGGCACTCTATGTCTTCAAGGTTCCCAAATTGTGAGTCATCCTCCTCCAAGGTAATTGGGCCAAGTTTTCTAGTGGGTTGGCCGATCAAAGTATTTGGGATCTCAATGGTAGGGGAGTGGATCGAGATGGGTTCTTCTACCATAGGGAGAAGAAAAAGGAGGTCGCTAGTGTAGCAACCAATGGTATAGACCGAGGTGATTGACCCGATGCATGGGTGTAGGAGGCCAAGGCTCCTAGGTTGTTCGGCCATAGGGGTCAACATGCTAGTGAACTCAATTTGCCATGCTAAGCCTCTAAGAAAATCCTCTAAGGTCTCTACTTGATAAGATGCTTGGATTGTGGTGTGATAAGAGGAGATGGGCACTATGGGATAGTTTTCCTTCATGGGTGGGAAATTGTGGGCCGTGATCTCTCTTATTGGGCTCTCCTTTAGCCAACTAACAAGGGGTTCCCCTAAGATGAGATTGACTCCAACTAAAGATGGTGATGTAAGGTGAAGACCCTCACATGTTATTTCTTTTTCAACTTGGACTAGGGTTTCCTCCAAGGTGGAGAGTGGGTTTGGAGTGTTCACCACTATGGGGTGGGGTATGGGTTCTTCTTCCAAGGAGGTGAGAGGGCTTTTGAGGGTGTGGTGATGATTGGGGCATAGTGTATCCGGGGTGGTAGGTCGTGGGAAACTTGGGTTAGGATAGGTAAGGGTAGTAGTGGAGGCTTTGGTGGGAGTTGGATTGGGGTAGGGAGAGGAAGATGGGTGGGTTGAAGGGGTTTGGGTTGATTGGTTTTGGGAGGAGTGTCCCCTTTTGGGGGTGATGGAGAGGTAGTGGTGGGGGTTACCACAGACCTAGGTGGAGAGTTGGCCATGGGGCCCAATTGGGTATGGGGACCTATGGTTGTGGAGTAGACTTGGAGGTGGGGTGTAAATGTAGTGGTTGGGGTAGGAGAGATGGGAAGTGGTGGGGAATGTGTGATTGGGGTCTTGGATTGACCGGGTGGGGATGGTGGAGTTGAAGTGCTCCTTGGACTTTGATGATTTGAGTAGGAGGGAGAGGGTTGGAGGGTGTAGGTTTTTCTAAGCTCGGTTTTCATCTCATCCCAAGTGCTAATTGGGGCCTCCCTACGGATCTTTCTCAAACCTTATACAACTAACCAATGAGTTTTAGCTTGTTTGGAGAGGTGTGCCTTGGCTAGCCTCATTCTTCTTCCTTCGTTCAAGGGACAACTTTTAAAGAATTGGTCCATGGAAATCTCCCAATCTAGGTAAAGGCTTGGACTGTTGGATTCATCAAAGGCGGGGGTTTTGATTTTCAAGTGTTCTAAAAATATGGTTTCTAGATTTCCCCAAAGGTCACTCTCATTCACTCTTGGTGCACGGCTATTTCCTTCAAGTCGGTCGAGTCGAGACATTATATCTTCAAGCCGATTAAGGACATTAGGTAGGGCTTCTATGATAGAGGTGTTGCTACCCACTTTGTTGGCAATGGAACTTCCATGAGGATTTGGGCTTCTCGAGAAAGTTGATGGGGATGGATATGACGGGTATGAAGTGGCCATTCTAGTGGACATGGGAGATGCAACCGAGCACTCTAAATGCATAAACATGCCCTAGGACCAACTTGTGGAGAGACAAGTTGTGAACTTGCTCTGATACCACTTGATGTGACACCACCTTGGGGTGATAATCACATGATCAAATGACCCTTGGACCTAGCAAGCAACCAACGCACGAACCGGTGACTTTACTCGGGCGGACTCACCCGCTAAGCGCACTCTTGTGCCTGTAGGCAAACCGGTGATAGTGGTGAGGGTCTGGGATGGGCCCTTGCTGCTCCGGGGGTTGGCTAGCTTTGGATTGGACCTCTCAAGGCTCCTAGGATGCCCACTCTCGTAGGCGGCCAGCACACCGAGGGCGTGGGTGTTAATGGCTCTCTCGCAACTCACCCGCGGTAGTCACTCAATCATAAGCAAATTCGGGTTCGGGCGCTCCACTTACCACCGACGGCACTAAGATGCGATACTAATTAAGCAAAGAGGAGTGTGCAGTGGCTCACCTGATCGGTGTGAAGACACCGATCCCGGCCGGAGACGAGGGCGAGCGAGGAAGCGTGGGCTTACCCGCACGCCGCGCCGGAGAAGCTTCGACCTGAAATTTTAAATGACATGCACTACACCCCATGCAAGGGGGGGATCTTGGGAAGGGAAACCAAAGAATACATCCAATTACTACCTCCACACAGGGAGGGGCCTTCAGCCGGCCAAGCGGGGAGGGGAGAAAGTGATGAAAATACAAGAGAAGAAGCCGATGCTGAATTTGCCCGCTCTCTGCGATAGGGGACAGACAGCCAGAGTTGAGGATGCAGATCTTGATCTAGAATTTTACTGATGACAGGACCAGTGGGGAACTCTTCGTATCTGGAACGGGAATGCCTCAGAATTTTTTTAATTTCTTCTGGTGCCGAGGCTGGTCTGGGCAAAGGCTCGAACAGGATGGCAGCTTCTCAGACTGACAGCCTTAGGTTTCCAACAGCAGGAAGAAGAGGATGCCCCGACCGTTCCCAAACTCAGAATCAAGTGCCGTCAAATCCGTTGGAACTGTGGACAAGCCCTCTTCGTACCAGAACTAGCGCGGAAGCCAAACGATGTCGCAGAAGACCAGTAGACTCTGAACAGTGGTAATAGGTCGGTGCAGACTGTGGGGAAGCAGTACTATGTACCCAGGGAAGAAAAATGGTAACTCTTGAACACGAACGCCGATCGGAGTTCTGCTTCTTGATTCTGAAAGTAGACAGGATGTGGAAGAACTTTACAGAAGAACTCTTGGCCTGATTTTTCTGAGGTTGGTCATGGTGAAGCTTCTACTCCGGATCAGGTACTCCGCAGGGGCAGCTTTGTGCAGTTGTGGGAGAACGGACCTCCCGGCCGACACGGACCTCGGATGGGTATGAGACCACCGCCGTTGCGAAGAAGACAGAAAGACTCTACCGTGGATAGCTCTTGGGTCTTCAAACTCATCCGGAGGAAGACGTGGTCACCTCTGCAAGCTGCTACTCTTATGTAGATCTTCAGTTGAGAGCTGTAGGTTGAAGATGACGGGGGGAATGGGGTATATGGGAGGGGAAATGGGGGTGGATGAGTGTGGGGAAAGCCTGGGCTGTGAGAGGGTCTAGGAGGGGGTGTTCCAAGGTGGGGGAAGGGAAGAATGGGGTCTGGAAGGGGGTCTAACATGTGGTGGGAGGAGGAGCTACGAATTTGGGAAGGTGGGTGAGAGGGAAAGGGTATTTGAAAATGGGTTTAAGGGTGGGATTAAATTTTGGTCTTGGGGGATGGGAAGAGGTGTGTGGGGAAGGTAAAAAGGGGCTTGGGGAGTGGGAATTCTCCCTTGGGAGATGGGAGGGTGCTTGGGGAAGGGGAGTGGGTGGTTGGTGGTTGGAGGGTGGAGTGGGGAGTGGTGGAATCTCCCTTGGGGTGGGGTGGAGTTAAGGTGGGTTGGTGGGGAGTTGGGGATGAGTTATTGGAGGGGGGGAAGAGAGAGAAAGGTGGTTGGGAGGGGAGGAGAGAGAAAGTGGCGCAGGTTTTAGAGAGAGAAAGTGGAGGAGAGAGAAAATAACTTATTAGAGAGAGAGAGGTAGAGAGAGAGAGGGGGGATAGGGGCTTCTCACCCAATTGGATTCACTCCACTAAACTAAGTCTTTGAACTCTCAAATGACAATTTTTTCATTGATTGATTCATTGATTCCTTACAAATGGGGGAAATGGGGTCCATATATAGGCAACTCAGATTTTCACAAAAGACCCTAACATTTAACACACTAACAAATAACCGAAGGAAGGGGGGCGCCCATGGGCCTAGCCCAAAGAAATAGGCCCAATAGCAAACTCATTAGCCTAATGAGACTCAAACTTAGGGAAATGACTCATTAACCTAGGTACGAGACTCAAATAAAAGGAAAATTACATGATTATGACTCAAAGAAAATATGAAAATTACATGACTCGACTTAGAGAAATATGACGGACACAATGGAGCTATGCCAGCAAGCAATCGAAGTTGTAAAAAATATGAAGGGCGAGAGATGCCCCCATCACATAGACCTTTCCTGTGACCTGACCGATGCTCGGGCCTTCAGAGCCTAGAGGCCGCCTAGGAAGGTAGTACCTCGAGCGAAACGTTTATTGGGCTTTCTCGCCTAAGTGGGCCCCAGGGGGCTGTCACCTAGCTGAGCTGAGCCTTGTTGGGCCCTGAGGCGCCTAGTTCGGCTGCTCTTAATTGGGCTACAAAAATCCCCCTCTCCATGTTGAATTATCAATTACTCAAAATTCCAGAAATCGAATTGATGACATGATGCATGTCTTCAATTAATTGACGATTGTTTACACAGTCTTCAATTTGGTAATTGACGCCCTGGTCAGGGGCGTCATTTACAAAACTATTTTACTATTCACACACTATTCATGTACTATTCATCCGTATAAAAATGTTCTAAATCAGGAAGTAATGATACGAATATGTTGAGAAAAATATAAGGATTCCAGAAATGCGTTCATTTTAAAATTTCGTGCTTTAGTTCAATAGTTATGGATTTTTGAATGTTTTAATTTACTGATTCCCGAAAATTCTAAGAAATTGAATTGACGACATGATGCATGTCTTCATTGAAATGACGACTGTATGAACAGTCTTCAATTTCTGAATTGACGCCCTTGTCAGGGGCGTCTCTTACAGAAGGTGGTGCACTATTCATCACTATTCATCAGTGAAAAAAAAAGATTCTAAATCGTAAAGTAATTGTACGAATATGTTGAGAAAAATACCAGGATTCATGAAACATAATCATGTAAATTTTAGTGATTTAGTTAGATAGTTATTGATTTTTGAATGTGTTGGATTTATTAGCTTCCAGAAATTTTAGAAATTAAAATGACGACACTGGCGGTGTCTTCATTTAAATGACGACTGTGCGAACAGTCTTCAATTTTAAAATGGACGCCCTGGTCAGGGGTGTCATTTACATAAAGGGCTAGGGCCCTCCGGATTTTTAAACATGAATGTACTAGTGTAACAGAGGCTATATATTAAGGTTTGAAAATATGGTTAATAATAAAAAAAAACTAATATGCTCAAAAACTCATGAAACTAATGAAATCATGCTTAACAGACTATGTTCAACTCAAAAAGATCATGATAATATGTATCAGGCTACTGAACTAGCATGATATATACATGATTATTGCTTGACTCGGATGATATATAGTATGGTTGACTATTTAATCGAACTCTAAGCATGAATCAGTTAACCTATTTAGCTACTGGTTAGGCAAGAATTTGAGAACACCTACCTTTTCACTTGTGATACGAGGTTCAAAGGCTGCTGTAGGATCGCAACAGGATGTAACCTCGGGAGGAAGATGCTCCTGCAGCACAGCAGTAGCCTCTGACAGTGCTACGGATGAGATTAGTTATAGGGAATAATAAGGCATTGGTTAATGCCTTGTGGGTCATGCTGAGTGGGTATTGTTTTTGCCCGCTCGAATGGGTTGCTCGTGGCTCAATCTTCTAGAATCACGTGTTTAAATGACGCCCTTGTAAAGGGTCGTTCATTTAATAAATGACGGAGTGCGTAATTTACTAATAAATCTAATAAATTCCAATAGTCCAAGTGAAGATTATTTAATTAATCATAGGTATTAAATATAGTCCATGAAAATTTCTAAATTTGGAAAGCCAAACATTTGGCTACATGACTTAGCACAAGGTTTATACCACTAACTGACATAACTGGGAATACAAAGTAGACTCAAATAAATTCAAAGACACGACTAGCTAATGATAGATGGTTGGCGTTCTAGCACTCTTCACTCGGCCTCAAACCAATTCTTGTCGCTATCCGATTTACCTGAAAATGTTAAGAAGCAACTGGATGAGCGAATCGCTCAGTAGGAATTACATCTCAAATTCGAGCAATCTTTACGTGAATTACAATTTACATGTATTATCAGTATGGCTATGCATGACGTACGTATAAAAGAATCGGGTATGCATGTATATCTATACATGATGAAGAACAAGAGATCAAGAGCTGTATACAGAGAGTATATCAAGATTTCAAGTATTTGACAATTAGTCTTTCAAGAATTATAGTTGTAAATGCCACTTCGGGTCTAGCAGGGATTCATGTACGATTACGAATTCTAGTGCGAGTATGTACTCATGTACAAGTATATCTCAGGTACGAGCAAATAAAATTTAATTCAAGCAAGTAAAGTTAAGTACGTATCATTAGAATTGGCTATTTCAATCAAGCAAGTATTTCGCCCTTTGTCGGGCCACAAGTCAAGTATTGCCCGTTCCGGGCCACGCAAGTCAAGTCAAGTGAGTAAAGAGAGAGTAGGGTGGAGTGTCTCAAGTCAAGCAAGTACTCCAGTGTAATGCTAAACACCGTGGTCAATAAACTCCCATGGGCACAAGTACCTTCGGGTGCTCCTCCGAGGACCAGACCGGGCCCTATATGCATAGCATTTCATATATTACTCTTGACATCCACTCTCATTTTATAGCCAATATAGAGTTTCAATGGTTGCCTTAGTAGGATATACAAGGTAGATTTTTATGGAATGGAATTCAAGGACTCATAATATGCAAGAAAATGACTTAGGGTTGCGTCAGTACAAACAACAACAGAAATGCGGGAAAAAAAGTATTAATATATATACTTTTTCCTATACAAAAGTCTAGATAACTCTATCGTAAGGTTCAACAAAAGTTAGAACATCCATAAGGGCCATTATGCAATTATGTCAATTTACTATTTAAGAATACTATTCAATTACTATTCACTTACTATTCTTTGAAAAATACTATTCACCCCCAAATGACGCCCTAGACTAGGTCGCGACGACTGTTTAAACAGTCGTCATTTCTAAGTTTATGTATATATATTAATCATTTAGTATATTAATCATCCATGCGAAAATTTAATAAATGTGAATCATGATACCTAATCTAATGCATGAGCATACCGTTAGATTCCTTATATTTTTCTCTACATATCTACGTGTCTATATCAAAAAAATTCTTTTATTTGAAAAAGTGATACTATTCATTGAAATAGTGACTTTTATACACTATTCATACTGTAAAAGTTTCTCAAAAATAGAAAGTAAGGATATGGACAGGTAGAGGACATTCTCGGGAGTTCAGAATCATGCTCATGCGAAATTTGTGGGTTTTGCTATTCAATAAATCGGGGTGATTTACGCCGGAAAGGTACATTCCGTGACTCAAAACACTATTCAAACACTATTCAATTTTAATAGTTTCTGTAAATCAGGAATTGAGTACATGGTTAAATAGAGAAAAATATGAGAGTTCCAGAACCATGTTCATGCAGGAGTTTCGTGATTAGGTTAAAAAAATTATAATTCTTTGAACATGATGGCTCGACATTATGAGTCACAGTTTACTATTTAAACACTATTCATTTTTAATTCTTTCAATAAATCAGGAATTAAGTACATAGTTAAATAGAGAAAAATATGAGGGTTCCAGAACTATGTTCATGTAGGAGTTTAGTGATTAGGTTAAAAAGGTTATAATTGTCTGAACGTGGTGGCTCTACATTATGAGTCACACTTTACTATTTAAACACTATTCATTTTTAATTCTTCCAGTAAATCAAGAATAGAGGATATGGACAGGTAGAGAAAAATCTCAGGATCACAGAACTATATTCGTCCAAAATTTTCATAGTCCGATTTATTAGTTATAGGTTTTGAATGTTTTGATTTACTGGTTTCTAAAAATTTCAGGAAAATGAATTGACGACATTGGTCATGTCTTCAATTAATTGACGACTGTTTGAACAGTCTTCAATTTTGTAATTGTGCCCTATTCAGGGGTGTCATTTACAAAATTGTTTCACTATTCAAATACTATTTATGTACTATTCATCCGTGTGAAAATGTTCTGAATCAGGAATTAATGATACTAATATGTTGAGAAAAATGTCAGGATTCTAGAAACATGTTCATGCAAAAATTTCGTGCTTTAGTTTGATAGTTATGAATTTTTGAATGTGTTGAATTATCAATTAATCAAAATTCAGAAATCGAATTGACGACATGATGCATGTCTTCAATTAATTGACGACTGTTTGCACAGCCTTCAATTTGATAATTGACGCCTTGGTCAGGGGCGTCATTTACAAAATTATTTTACTATTCACACACTATTCATGTACTATTCATCCGTATAAAAATGTTCTAAATCAGAAAGTAATGATACGAATATGTTGAGAAAAATATAAGGATTCCAGAAATGCGTTCATTTTAAAATTTCGTGCTTTAGTTCAATAGTTATGAATTTTTGAATGTTTTAATTTATTGATTCCCGAAAATTCTAAGAAATTGAATTGACGACATGATGCATGTCTTCATTTAAATGACGACTGTATGAACAGTCTTCAATTTCTGAATTGACGCCCTTGTCAGGGGCGTCTCTTACAGAAGGTGGTGCACTATTCAACACTATTCATTAGTGAAAAAAAAAGATTCTGAATCATAAAGTAATTGTACGAATATGTTGAGAAAAATTTCAGGATTCATGAAACATAATCATGTAAAATTTTAGTGATTTAGTTAGATAGTTATTGATTTTTGAATGTGTTGGATTTATTAGCTTCCGGAAATTTTAGAAATTAAAATGACGACACTGGCGGTGTCTTCATTTAAATGACGACTATGCGAACAGTCTTCAATTTTAAAATGGACGCCCTGGTCTGGGGCATCATTTACAAAAAGGGCTAGGGCCCTCCGAATTTTTAAACATGAATGTACTAGTGTAACAAAGGCTATATATTAAGGTTTGAAAATATGGTTAATAAAAAAAAAACTAATATGCTCAAAAACTCATGAAACTAATGAAATCATGCTTCACAGACTATGTTCAACTCATAAAGATCATGATAATATGTATCAGGCTATTGAACTAGCATGATATATACATGATTATTGCTTGATTCGGATGATATATAGTGTGGTTGACTATTTAATCGAACTCTAAGCATGAATCAGTTAGCCTATTTAGCTACTAGTTAGGCAAAAATTTGAGAACACCTACCTTTTGACGTGTGATACGAGGTTCAGAGGCTGCAGCAGGATCGCATCAGGATGTAGTCTCGGGAGGAAGATGCTCCTGCAGCACAGCAGTAGCCTCTGACAGTGCTACGGATGGGATTAGTTATAGGGAATAATAAGGCATTGGTTAATGCCTTGTGGGTCATGCTGAGTGGGTATTATTTTTGCCAGCTCGAATGAGTTGCTCGTGTCTCAATCTTCTAGAATCACGTGGTTAAATGACGCCCTTGTAAAGGGTCGTTCATTTAATAAATGACGGAGTGCGTAATTTACTAATAAATCTAATAAATTCCAATAGTCCAAGTGATGATTATTTAATTAATCAAAGGTATTAAATATAGTCCACGAAAATTTCTAAATTTGGAAAGCCAAACATTTGGCTACATGACTTAGCACAAGGTTTATACCACTAACTGACATAACTGGGAATACAAAGTAGACTCAAATAAATTCAAAGACACGACTAGCTAATGATAGATGGTTGGTGTTCTAGCACTCTTCACTCGGCCTCAAAACCAATTCTTGTTGCTATCCGATTTACCAAAAAATGTTAAGAAGCAACTGGATGAGCGAATCGCTCAGTAGGAATTACATCTCAAATTCGAGCAATCTTTACGTGAATTACAATTTACATGTATTATCAGTATGGCTATGCATGACGTACATATAAAAGAATCGGGTATGCAGGTATATCTATACATGCTGAACAACAAGAGATCAAGAGCTGTATACAGAGAGTATATCAAGATTTCAAGTATTTGACAAGCAGTATTTCAAAAATTATAGATGTAAATGCCACTTCGGGTCTAGCAGGGATTCATGTACGATTACGAATTCAAGTGCGAGTATGTACTCATGTTCAAGTATATCTCGGGTAGGAGCAAATAAAATTTAATTCAAGCAAGTAAAGTTAAGTACGTATCATTAGAATTGGCTATTTCAATCAAGTAAGTATTTCGCCCTTTGTCGGGCCACAAGTCAAGTATTGCCTGTTTCGGGCCACGCAAGTCAAGTCAAGTGAGTAAAGAGAGAGTAGGGTGGAGTGTCTCAAGTCAAGCAAGTACTCCGGTGCAATGCTAAACACCGTGGTCAATAAACTCCCATGGGCACAAGTACCTTCGGGTGCTCCTCCGAGGACCAGACCGGGCCCTATATGCACAGCATTTCATGTATTACTCTTGACATCCACTCTCATTTTATAGCCAATATAGAGTTTTAAGGGTTGCCTTAATAGGATATACAAGGTAGATTTTTATGGAATAGAATTCAAGGACTCATAATATGCAAGAAAATGACTTAGGGTTGCGTCGGTACAAACAACGACAAAAATACGGGAAAAAAAGTATTAATATATATACTTTTTCCTAAACAAAAGTCTAGATAACTCTATCGTAAGGTTAAATAAAAGTTAGAACATCCATAAGGGCCATTATGCAATTATGCCAATTTAATATTTAAGAACACTATTCAATTACTATTCATTACTATTCACTTACTATTCCTTGAAAAATACTATTCACCCCCAAATGACGCCCTAGACTAAGTCGTCAGTTTTGTGAACGACGACTGTTTAAACAGTCGTCATTTCTAAGTTTATGTATATATGTTAATCATTTAGTATATTAATCATCCATGCGAAAAATTTAATAAATGTGAATCATGATACCTAATCTAATGCATGAGCATACCGTTAGATTCCTTATATTTTCTCTACATATCTATGTGTCTATATCAAAAAAATTCTTTTATTTGGAAAAGTGATACTATTCATTGAAATAGTGACTTTTATACACTATTTATACCGTAAAATTTTCTCAAAAATAGAAAGTAAGGATATGGATAGGTAGAGTACATTCTCGGGACTTCAGAATCATGCTCATGCAAAATTGGTGGGTTTTGCTATTCAATAAATCGGGGTGATTTACGTCGGAAAGGTACATTCCGTGACTCAAAACACTATTCAAACACTATTCATTTTTAATACTTTAAGTAAATCAGGAATTGGGTACATGGTTAAATAGAGAAAAATATGAGAGTTCCAGAACCATGTTCATGCAGGAGTTTCGTGATTAGGTTAAAAAAATTATAATTCTTTGAACATGGTGGCTCGGCATTATGAGTCACAGTTTACTATTTAAACACTATTCATTTTTAATTCTTTCAGTAAATCAAGAATTAAGTACATGGTTAAATAGAGAAAAATATGAGGGTTCCAGAACTATATTCATGCAGGAGTTTAGTGATTAGGTTAAAAAAGTTATAATTGTCTGAACATGGTGGCTCTACATTATGAGTCACAGTTACTGTTTAAACACTATTTATTTTTAATTCTTCCAGTAAATCAAGAATGGAGGATATGGACAGGTAGAGAAAAATCTCAGGATCACAGAACTATATTCGTCCAAAATTTTCATAGTCCGGTTTATTAGTTATAGGTTTTGAATGTTTTGAATTACTGGTTTCTAAAAATTTTAGGAAAATGAATTGACGACGTTGGTCATGTCTTCAATTAATTGACGACTGTTTGAATAGTCTTCAATTTTGTAATTGCGCCCTGGTCCGGGACGTCAATTACAAAACTGTTTCACTATTCAAACACTATTTATGTACTATTCATCCGTGTGAAAATGTTCTGAATCAGAAATTAATGATACTAATATGTTGAGAAAAATGTTAGGATTCCAGAAACATATTCATGCAAAAATTTCGTGCTTTAGTTTGATAGTTATGGATTTTTGATGTCTTGAATTATCAATTACTCAAAATTCTAGAAATCGAATTGACGACATGATGTATGTCTTCAATTAATTGACGACTGTTTGCACAGTCTTCAATTTGGTAATTGACGCCCTGGTCAGGGGCGTCATTTACAAAACTGTTTCACTATTCACACACTATTCATGTACTATTCATCCATATAAAAATGTTCTAAATCAAGAAGTAATGATACGAATATGTTGAGAAAAATATAAGGATTCCAGAAATGCGTTCATTTTAAAATTTCGTGCTTTAGTTCAATAGTTATGGATTTTTGATGTTTTAATTTACTGATTCCCGAAAATTCTAAGAAATTGAATTGACGACATGATGCATGTCTTCATTTAAATAACGATTGTATGAACAGTCTTCAATTTCTGAATTGACGCCCTTGTCAGGGGCGTCTCTTACAGAAGGTGGTGCACTATTCATCACTATTCATCAATGAAAAAAAAGATTCTGAATCCTAAACTAATTGTACGAATATGTTGAGAAAAATATCAGGATTCATGAAACATAATCATGTAAAATTTTAGTGATTTAGTTAGATAGTTATTGATTTTTGAATGTGTTGGATTTATTAGCTTCCGAAATTTTAGAAATTAAAATGACGACACTGGCGGTGTCTTCATTTAAATGACGACTGTGCGAACATTCTTCAATTTTAAAATGGACGCCCTGGTCAGGGGCGCCATTTACAAAAAGGGCTAGGGCCCTCCGGATTTTTAAACATGAATGTACTAGTGTAACAGAGGCTATATATTAAGGTGTGAAAATATGGTTAATAAAAAAAACTAATGTGCTCAAAAACTCATGAAACTAATGAAATCATGCTTAACAGACTATGTTCAACTCATAAAGACCATGATAATATGTATCAGGCTATTGAACTAGCATGATATATACATGATTATTGCTTGATTCAGATGATATATAGTATGGTTGACTATTTAATCAAACTCTAAGCATGAATCAGTTAACCTATTTAGCTACTGGTTAGGCAAGAATTTGAGAACACCTACCTTTTGACGTGTGATACGAGGTTCAGAGGCTGCAGCAGGATCGCAGCAGGATGTAGCCTCGGGAGAAAGACGCTCCTGCAGCACAGCAGTAGCCTCTGACAGTGCTACAGATGGGATTAGTTTTAGGGAATAATAAGGCATTGGTTAATGCCTTGTGGGTCATGCTGAGTGGGTATTATTTTTGCCAGCTCGAATGGGTTGCTCGTGTCTCAATCTTCTAGAATCACGTGTTTAAATGACGCCCTTGTAAAGGGTCGTTCATTTAATAAATAACACCTTTCATGAGGGCATCATTTATTTGGGTAGCATTATTATGAAATTATTAATGAGAATGACGCCCTTCAAGAGGGCGTCATTTGTTAGACACTACTGCCCCACTCACGTGATATACATATATATATTAATATTTTATCCTATTCAAATTGATGCCTTCATGCATGTCTTCAATTCTATAAATGACGCCCGTGTAAGGGGTCTTCAATTTGGAAATCGACGCCCTAGTCAGGGGCGTCAATTCCTTTGGTGGGTGGGAAAGGAATCCACTACGTACTATCATGGCCCATGTGTTTAAAGGTGTTTTGTACATTTTTATATTAACCCCCTCATGGTTTGTTTCTTGGTACAAGACCTTCTAAGTAAGATTCCTTACCCATGTGCATAAAGTTGGATTTGCACATTTGTATTCTAGTCCTCCTTAGTTCTTCAACCAAAACCTATGATTCTTTGAAGAAGAGTGTATTACATATGCATAAAGTGAGGGTTTGTAATTTTATATACTAGCCCCCCCCTAAGGTTTGGTTCTTTACATAGAACCATCATGATTCTTTATGTCATAAAGTTGGGTTGGTTTGTACATTTGCATTATAGTCCTTGTGAGGTTGGGTTCTTTATGTAAGACCTTCATGTATGATTTCTTTTAAGAAGGAGTTTTGAATTTACGCAAAGGTATTTATCGTGGTGCTACAGCGGCACCCCAAGCGTATCCGCCGACGCTCTCCCAGTCCTCGAAGATCCCTAAGAATCGGCAGTTGATGATGTTGCCCTTCGTGCCGAGCAGCAACCTCCCGGGCATTAGGAATAAAAATCTCCTAAAATCTCGATCTGCTCTCTCTCTCTCAGCTGGGTCCTGGCAGTAGACGGCCCTAGCTCCCCCAATCAGCCTCTGCGAGAACTCCTCTAGAGACTCCCTCGACCTCTGCCTAGAATCACCCAACCCTATAGCAATGGTAAGGTCGGTGCGGTAGATGGTCCTACACTCGCTCGGCGTCTCGTAGACTGTCTCTAACCCTAGCAGTCTCTGTGTTAGCTCGTTATAGTCAGGTAGGGTGATCCTGCTCACTGCCTCGCCGTCCACCTTCAGCCTGGTGATCCTAGCGACGTCCTCCAAATTGGGAACCATGTGACCCCATGGCATCAAGAATGCCCGGCTAGTCCTATCCCATCTCTCCTTAAGCACCTGGATCAAGGGTAGGTCGGGTCTCATATGCTCTATGCTAAGGAAGGGTCCGAACCCCATGGCATCTACCCGAGCCCTCTGAAAATCTTGGAGCTCGTAGTAGGCAGCTCGAACCTGGACCCAAGAGATCCGAGTCCTCATCAACCCCTGTAAACAACAAAAGAACATTTTGATATAAGTTTTTTTACGTGGATATTCATATGCTATTTCGATTTGCCTTCTGTTTGTATTGACGACCAACCTTGGGTCGTTATTTGTTTAAGTGAGGCCCCTGTGGGAGGCGCTGTTTTGGAGGTGATTTTCTGTCCTGGCACCATAATTGTGAAAATTTTTAATTGACGGCCACCCCTTGGTCGTTGTTTAATGAATTAACACCCCGGTGGGGGGCGTTGTTTTCTGGGGTGTTTAAAAATATAACAGCATGCGAAATAAAAATAAAGCAGAGGCATATATCAAAAATAAAAAGAAATGGCATGGAAATTAGTAGCAAATAATAAATAAACAAGACATTTTAAAATGACAACATGCGAAAGGGCGTGGTTTCATGATTCATCATTTTCAAAAATTAAAAACATTTTAAATTGACGACCCAGGGTGGGTCGTAGTTTCAATTGACGGCACCCACCGGGGCGTCATTTTATTGTGTCACTGGTTCGACATTTCTCCCTTCACCGAGGGCTATGGAAAATTGATAAAAAAATAAAAATTAAATGAAATGAAGGGTTGGGGCACCTACCTTGCTCCGTTCGGGTGTTAGTAACCCTCCACGGAGGGGTTGCTGTGGCTGCCGTGGTGGCCGTGGTGGCCGGGGCTGCCGGATGTGACGAGGCTGAGGGGTCACTACCGCCACCGCCGATGATTCTTCTTCACCTCCTTCTTCTTCTTCTTCGTCACCGTCTTCATCTCCTTCGTCATCCTCTTCATCCTCACCATCATCTTCTCCTCCCTCGCTCCCGTCATCATCTTCCCCTTCCTCTTCGTTGGCCGCTTCTTCTCCTCCACCGTGCTCCACCGCCGGAGCTTCTTCGGCCGCCGCCGAGATTTCCTCATCAACCGCCGTGGGAGCCTCCTCTCCGGCGTGCTCATTGTCGCCAAGGTCCACCACGTCGGGGGCGGTCACCCTCTGCCGTTTGTGTGCACCGCCCGCCATGGGTTCGAGCAGAGAGAGAATGGAGAGAGAGAAATGGGAGATGGAGAGTGGGGCTCGGTTAGGGTTTGGTTGCAGAAAGAGGGAGAAGAGGGAAAGTAGACGAAGGGAGGAGAAGAGAAGAGGGAAATAGGGGTTAACGTTCGAAAAGAATTGACGCCCGGATGGATGTCGTCACTCTATTAATTGACGGTCTTTGTCAAGGCGTGGTCTTATGATTTGACGACCCGAATTTAGGCGTCATTTTACTTTGCATGGGAACTCGTAACTATCGTCAGACGTATTAATGGGAGATTGATTGATGTGATTATCATCATGATTACCGTTTGGAATTGACGACAGTCTACGCAGGCGTCGCATGTTTAAGGGTCGACATGGATGAAGGCGTTATTGAGGAATTATTTTGAAAATAATTGAGGGAATTTAAAGAGATCAACGCCTTACCTTGGGGCGCCAATTAATAGACACCTGTTTAGATGAGTGTCAATCATGGTTTTATTTATAAGAAAATTGGTTAAGGGAAATTGACGACATGCTCTAAGGCGCCGGTTAGGGAATTGAGGCCATGCCTAGAGGCGTGTCTCAGAACAGAGAACCCGAGGCTCAGTTTTATCAGATAGAATCACATTAAATTGGAAGACAACAATCATATAACTCGTTGCTTTGGCTCAAATAAAGAAAGATTCTTTTATTTCATTCAAAAAATCATGGTTACATTTAATGAGCCATCATGGGCCTTCTCTTTCTAAGTGCTATTACATAAGATTTGCATTTGTTCTCTTCTTCTTCAACATGTTGCTTGGACCTATGAAGTAGTCAACCTTCCATTGTGCCATGATTGTTTTGACTTCCTCTTGGTCTCCACTTGAGCCTAGTTCCCTCCTCTTGAGTGGTGGAAGATGAGAAGGTTCTTCAAACGTGTGCCGAGGAAGACTAAGTTGTGGAAGGCATCGGTGAGCATTGTAGAGGACGAAGTCGGTCCCACCGATTAGTCGTAGTTCAATGCCGGAGGAGAGTCTTGAGCAAAGCTCTTGGGTCTTGAGGAACCCCGGTGTGCAAGTGAAGCCGTTCTTTGGCATGTTCTTAAAGTAGTTCCTCCAATCGCTTCTTTTCTTAAGCTTTGGCACCCGATTAGCTACCCTCTCACATAGGCCTAAGGAATCCGTCATGTACCAGAGGGGGCTTTTAGAGAAGATTTTTGAGGTCGGTTGAGTTTCTTGGCATGGATCAAATTTTAGGTGGAGGTCCACCCAACAAGAGAAGAGTAACATGGACCCATAGAGGGGCCGTCCCAAGGAAGCCGAAGTGAGTCTATTATAGAGGTTAGCTAGCACCGCCAGACCTATCCTTTTTCCTTCCCATATGCTAGCTATGGTGCTTAGGTGGCACTCCTCTAGGTGATATTCCAATGAAGGGAAGAGGAGAGCTCCTACCATGCATACAACAAATCCCTTCATCACCCTCTCAAACAAGTCTTCATTCTATTGGGCCTTGTCTATGTTCTTGTATACCCATGAGGCTAGTTTCAAAAGATTGATTCCTTTGTGGGCCTTGATTTGGTTCACTAAGTTTGGACTTTGTACAAGGCTAGTAAGTATATCATGGGCACTTATTGGCTTAGTCAAGTTAGCCATCTTTGATTCTTCCCCTTGCTTGATCCTTCTTAAGCCAAGGAGCATCTCTACTTTCTCTAAGAGTATGGTGGCTTCAAAAGTGGGAAAGAGGAAAGTATGAGTGTTTGGATGCCATAATTCTATTAGTGCTCCTATGGAGGCCCAATCTAAGTGGATGTCATCATAATGGATAGCATGGGTAACAAGGTCTAATAAGTGCCACCTTGAAAGGAAGGACCTCATATCTAAGAATAATTTGGAGAGGAGTAAGGGGAGCCACTTGATTTTTAAGAACCTCCTTGGTCCCAGTACATTTGGGTTGTCCTGAATAAAATGGAAAAGAAAAGAAGAAAGAAGAAAGAATGCAATCAGAATTTTAAAGAAAAGAGGAAGAATAAAATAAAAGTTTTTCAACTTACTTGGCTCGTATTGATTCTTCCGCTGATATGGCCAGCAACTTCAGATATTCTAGGAAATCCCATCCTAGGTTTCTTAGTGAACCTTTGCATCATAGCTTTCTCCATCTTCTTCTTCAGTTGAAAGACCCTGTGTTTCTAATATGTGGTTCTCTGTTGAGTCTTGGATGCAACGACTCTCAGTTGTTTGATATGTTTAGCAGACGACCAGATGCATCCTTTTATAATGTTCAACGCTTTGGCTAGCCGTTCAGGGCAATCACGGTTTGAGTATAACTCGAACGAGCCACTAGAGTTCTATTTTCGAGCAGGAAACGGAGCACAATTATTTATGATTAATTGACGGCGTTAACAATGGCGTCATTTCATTGAATAGCGACATTTTCAGTGTCATCTTTTATTTAACGTCTCTATGCCAGGCGTCATTTTTATCCGATTCCAAGTTGAATAGTGATCATGATTAACGCCCCAATAACCGTCGCCATTTATGTTTTTGACGCCGCTGCATAGGGTCGTCATTTCCTGGGTTTACGTCTTTTGAATTGCTTTACAGCATGATGATTGTTGATGAACTTAAGTGCTTTATGCTTTAATGAAATTACTTATATCATGCACTTATGATCATATTCTGAGCTAATAATTTTTGAGCATAGAGAAGCGCAGGTTATACAGGTCTTGAGATGATTGGATTTCTTACACTGGTAACATCATTCCATCCTTTGTAGTTTCTCCTGTAAGCATTCTTACTATATGGTATCTACGCTATTATAGCATATCAAGGACCTTGTGGTTCTGATGAACCTAGAATTTGAGTTCCCCTTCACCAAAAATAGTGATAATTCCAGGGGAGTCTTGATTACACGGATAGGCCGTTGGGTCATTTAAGATTTGGGATGACGGTTCCACTGTTTGAGTTGATGCGTGAATAAACGGGCTTCGACTTAGTGTCAGCTTAGAGATCTGGATTCCTGACCAAGTCTGGATGGTTTAACAATATAATCCTTGATTATTTTTTATTTTTAGTTTGTTTTAATTTTTTCTTTTAGCCCAGCATGCATCATGTAGGACTTTGAGCTTTAATGATGAAAATCCTCATATTACACCAATAATGAGGGCCATTCGCTCTTAATTGAGTTGATATGAGATATTCCATTCCAAATCGAGTACTATATTCTCCTTGAAGCCGCTCAGGTTGGTTCCTTGAAAGCATTCATTTGCTGGGTCTTTATCTCAATTCACTTTATTTTTCTGCAAACCCACCTTGGTTGTAGCACGTCCACATTGGCTGATAACCGCTCTCCAATGGTGTCTTTCCTTCCGTGCCCTCGCGCACATTTTTCGTTTATTAGATTAGTACATTCATCCAGCTAATCATTGCTTTCTCGTAATCATCCAAGGTTGTTTCATTCAGAATCCTGGAAAGATTTCCAACGCTTAGTGTCGAAGGCGTGTCACATCACACCTTGACATCTACTTATCAGTTCGCTCCTTTCATTCCGCCCGTTGCACTTTCGTTTCATTCGTCTCACTCCCTTGCAAAGTAGACGCCAAGGCGGGGCAGCTGTAGACACATCAAAATCGAGGATATGTTGAGTAAATCTCATGTCACCATGTGACGCCCCAAAGTGGACTTCAATATTGGCTTAATATGAAGTTTTTCAAATTATTTGATAATTTCTCCATATTAATTGTAATTTCTTTGCATTTTTCTTTAAATAATTGAAATTAACGCCTTAAGGGAGGGCGTCATTTAATTGATGACCTGAAGAAGGTTGTGATTCCATAAATAAACGACTGTTCAGACAGGCGTTGTTTCTTGGATTTTATGAATCCTAAAGAAAATAAAACTCAAAGAATTGACGTCCTCTTTTGGGGCATTGATTATTTAACGCCCATTCAAGCAGGCGTCATTTCTCAATTTTAAATAAGGAAAGTCCTTTATTTCTATAATTAAATCCAGGAATTAACGACTGTGTGAATGTCGTCATTTGAATTGACGTCCCTAGTCAGGTCGTCATTTGCACTTCCGTCTCCCTTTCGCCTTCTTCTTTCCTGTAGTGATCATTTCCCCATTTTACACTTTATGTTCGATTGGGAAGAGGGTTCCTTGTTAGAGGATTCATTGCCTTGTTTTAATCCTATTAATGCAAAGATTTTTTGGCCTATAAATACCTTCACATGTGCTCCTCACGTGAAAAAAAATAAGAGGAGGAAGAAGAAGAACAAAAAGGCTAACAGAGAGAGAGCTAAGAAGAACGTTGTGAGAGTTTTTTACACAGAGAGGGGAGAGTTTTTTTTTTTTTTGCAGGTACTTCATGGTGTTGATCTTCTTCCAAAGCCCCTTCCTCTGGTGTTCTTTCTCCCACGAGCGGTGTCTTCATCCGACGTTTCTTCATCCTACTGCAGCTATTGCAACCTTGTTTTTCTCCCTTTACTGCTACACACACAGTAGAGATGACACTTCTTCTTTAGTTTTTATTTTTATCATATCACTCATCACTCTCTAGAGATCTTCTCAGCACGTTAAAATTGCTTTGCACCATACTATATCTTGCTTTGCATGTCATTCATAATTCCAACCTTGTTGCTCCTTCTTAGGGGTTTAAAACGAAAACACACAAGGTGTGTTCATGCCCAATCTGTTTGATTTCATACTCTTAGAGCATTGATACTACACACTTGGCTAATCTATATCTTTGTTTATTTTGTGTGTTTGCAAGGGTAATCAAGCTATAAACCCCCTTCATCGGCCGGCCGATAGAAGGAGGAAGGAAGAACTCCCAATCCCACCCGCTCAATACAAGGTACATGCAATCATCCTTCTTCTTTTGAGGTAACCCCTCTGGCGATCACCCTCCATAGAGCATCTCATGCTCATCCTCTTATCCTTCTTGTCCCACTTATTTTAGCATAATTATTCATTCTTAATCATTGTTATTCCTCTTTAAAAATGTCTATGTGACACGTTCACAACAGGAAGATTTTCCACTATTGATTCAAATTCCTACATGAATGCATGTTGGGTTTAAAGAGAAAAATTAAAGTAAATTAAAATAGAAAGTAATCAAGGATAATATTGTTAGGTTGTCAAGACTGAATCAAGAAACCGATCTCGTGAACCGATACTAAGCCGAAGCCCGTTTATCTACGCACCAATTCATAAAAGGGAACTATCATCCCCAGTCTTGAACGGCTCAATGGCCTATCCGTGCGACCAAGATTCCTCTAGAATCATCATTATTTTTGATGAAGGGGAACTCAAATTCTAGATTTACCAAAGTCACAATGTCCTTGATATAATCTAGTAGCGTAAGTAACATATAGTAGGAATGCATATAGGAAGGAGATGGTGATAGTAATGAGCATGAGGGAACCAAGAAGATGCAGCATGCAAGGCAGTCACCGTGGGACTTGAGTGATGATGCCCAGATGGTGGGACCAAGAGAGCTTCTTCCTGCGCTCAAAGATTCATCAGCCAAGATATAATGAAAGATAAAGTAATTAAGCAGTTTAAGCATAACAAACGTAACATGAATATCATGAAGCAAAGTGTGTGAAGCATCACAATACAAGAAAACATGAATAGCAATGTGGCAATTGTAGCGTGAAAGCATAGCATTATAAGTATGAATGCACAAAAGCACACGAGCATCATTATTTCCTTTTAAATCCACGAGGATGACAACTTGGCCAATCATCAGATGTATGGATGAAGAATCAAGCTTGGCTGAGATTTGTTCTTGAATGATTAGAATGAATGCCCAGAGCAAATGCTCAGAGTGAATGCCCAGAGTGGCAGGGATAATCAGATGAAATCAGCAGGAATTACTTAGAAAGATGTGGGAATGATATCCAATTGATCATGATAGGGAAGAATCGAAAGGTAGATAGCAATGAACGAAGAGGACTCATCCCAAGCTCTTGGGTCCTTGCAAAGAGTGTCCCGGCAAAATAAGACCATCAGAAAATACAATGCATTTTTTTAGAATATGTAAATTTTTATGAGTTTTGGATATATTCAAATTTTTTTGTTTTGGATTTTGAAAAATATTTGACTTTTTGGGATTTTTTTTGGAATATTCAACTTTTTTGGATCTTTGTTGAGAAATATTCATTTTTTTTATTTTAGATTTGAATTTGCAAATGTAGCATCAAAGGGTGTTTAAACCACTAGCTAGGGGTCCTCGTTCTTTCCCTTTTCACTAAAAACTTCCAGAAACAAGGCGTGCAGAGGAGAGGGCGCCCTATGGCCAGGAATCCTTGGCTAACGGTGCCCCTACCAAGGCCATACCCGAGAAACACTCGATCTTGGAGGGAGAAGAGAAGAAAAATTGGAGATAAGCCTTATGCAGGATGGGAGATATCGGGACTCGAATTCCTTCTAAGGTGCTACCTCTCAAAGATGTAGTCTGTTGTGCTGGGGCTTTGTGCCTTTGCTTTTTAAACCCTTGACATGCATACGACCGGGATTTTCCCTACGGAGACTTTGCCTCTCTTGAGATGCCTTTATTTCATAATTTTACATTTATTGAATTTTGACTTTGATAATAGCCCTTTTGACTAGATATATCATGAAAACTCATTTTGATTTGGGTCAAGACTGCCCCTATTTGAGACTTCTCCCGTATTGGGGAGTACCTAGGTTGGTCATCTCATCCGTCAACCTATTGCCCCTGCACTCGGCCGAGTAAGGAAGAGAAAAGACTTTTGATGCATACCCATGGCATGGCCAAAGCAGCAACAATGTTTTACCAAAGGAGGCTGGCTAAGGATGCCGTGAAGTGTGTGGACTGCCCAGCTAAGGGTTGCCCTTAACAAGCGGGGAAAGGATGCCAAACTCCCAGCGCGGGGTTCTTATAGCCAAAATGCTGCATAGCAAGCCTAAAGACTCTTTTTTTTTTTTGAAGATTAAATTGAAGACCTAGGATAAAGGCCTTGACTACCACTCTTAATCATGTTAAGAAGCACTTCATTTTGAAAATCGTGCGTGAAAGATGTTGAATGCAAATCTTATGCAAAAAATGTTACCTTGCAACCTCATGAAGCAACCGCTGCCGGAGGCGATCTTGATCATCATGAGATTTGTCCTCAAGTGGCAGATAAAAGGATTGGAAGCCAAGGTTTGAAGTGGCTTAACAAGAAGGAGTGGTATCAAGACCAGACTCAGACGAATAAGGGTAAAAGGAAAAGAGGCGAGGGCTAAAATTCCCTCACTAAGGTGCAAAGACCCTGATCACAAGGAACGGTGTACAGAAGAAAAGGAGAATCAAGAGGAGGGGTGAGGACTGAAGCCTCGGAAGCAGTGGGAGAACAGGCAGATGCCCAGAGCGATGGATGTGGAAGAAGTCGGGTCGGACCCAGAATCAGGAGGAATTAAGAGGAGAAATTGGTAGATGGAAAGAGGTGGATCCGGAGGGTTCGGAGGTAATGGAGGAGAATCATGATGGGAAGGTGGATGAGAATCCGGAGGTTCTGGAGGAAAATCTTTAGGGACGCGACGCCCTGGGAAAAGGTATGGAAAAAGATTATTTAAGAGGAAGAAAAGAATGAAGGACACGATGTCCTGGAGGAGTAGAAAGATAAATCGAAAGAAATAGAGGAGGTCCGAAGGCTCCGGAGGTTCTAGAGGGATAGGGACGTAATGCCCTGGAAGGAAGGATAGAAAATCTGGGGATTCCGGAGGAAGACTAAGAGAAGGGATGCGATGCCCAAGGAAGGGAGAGAGAAAATCCGGAGGTTCCAGGGGAAGACCAAGAGAAGGGACGCGATGCCCAATGAAGAGTGAAGAATCCAAAAATTTTGGAGATGGAGGTGAATTAAGCGAGATAGAATCTGGAGGTTCCCGAGGAGGAAGACATCGTGGGCTAGGTGGCCCAAGGAGAACTAGTGAGAAGTCCAAAGGTTCTAGGGGAATAAGATGGAAAGGGGCGCGATGCCCATTGTGAAGATATAGAAAATTCGGGGATTCCGGAGAAAGACCAAGAGAAGGGATGCGATGCCCTAGGAAGAGAGAAAGAGGATCTGGGGGTTCTGAAAAAAGAAGGTGAAAAGGGGCGCGATGCCCTGGAAGAAAGAGAGAAAGATCCGGAGGTTCCGAAAATTCTGCAGAATGAGGAGGGACGTGATGCCCTTGGAAGAGAGGAAGGTCCATAGGTTCCAGAATGATAGAGTAAGGAAGGGCGCGATGCCCAGTGAGAATGGAGAGACGTAAGAAAGGGTTCGGAGGTTCCGGAAGATGGGGAAGATAAGGGTCTGGAAACCCGAGAAAGGAGAAGTGCAAATGGATGTAATGCAATGAATGCAATGGGTGCATGGAATGCAAGGGGTGCATATGATGTAAAGAATGCATGGAATGAGAGAATGAGATCCTCTTCCTCACCCGTGGAGCGGCCCATAAAGAGAAAAATGTGGATGAATTGGTGGAAGGCCCAATAATGTAAGATTGCCCGCCCCTCCATGGTAAGCAAGGTGCCCGGTCAAACAGCACAAGAAATGGAAATAGCGCCCATGAGCTCTCATTAGAAGGATATGTGACTGTGATGCAAGAAGAAAACCCCTTAGAAAATTGTATAATGACGTGCCGAGGGGTAATGAGAGCATTAAAAGAGTATCGACCAGTGAGTAAGGTGACAATTGTAAAAGGCCGATATGGCGTTAACTTGGAAAAGTTTTTCTTAATGAGCCTAAATGGAGACTTCTCAAATGTGCCCGGCACAAGAACACGGATTGGCATCTGGTAAATAAAATCTTGAACTTTAAACAACATAACCGAGGCCAAATCCTTCTTGCCCGGTTCTTGAATATCCTTCGCACTCACGCTTGTAGAAACACACCCACTCCGAGGGGGGATAGAAGGTGAGAAGGAAGCGGTAGGCTTGATGAGTAATGGAGGTGTAATGGAGAGCGTCGGCTGGAGGGTAAGTGGAGGCGGAGGTTGAAACATGTCGGACTTCTCTCCTTGTTCGGAAGTGAATGGAATCGGCTCGAGCATAAAAATAGGTGAATCCTACTCAAGATTAACCACGGGTAAAGGTGAAGGGTTAAGTGGAGGGATAGGCATAATTGGTTTTTGGGTTATAGAGATAGCGGAGGACCTAGGTGGCGGCAATGGGGTGTTATTTGGTTTAGGAAAAGGTTTAATGGAAGGTTTGGTGGAAGGGTAAGTGGAAGTCAGCTCGGATGGATTGGCGAAAGGGTAAGTGGAAGTTGACGGTGTGGAGTTTGGAGGTATAATGGTTTGAGGTTTAGCGGGAGGTTCGGCGGAGGCCAATGGCATGGAAGCTAATGGCGCGGTAGTCGAAGGTGTAAAAGGAGAAGATGTAGTACGTAGGAAGCGTCGGACGGGGCGAGAGGTGTTAGGGATAGGAGAAGGGTCATGCCGTGCCGGTGCAGGTGATTGGAGTATCGACCCATCATGGTAACACCAAGAGGTTTCATAGACGGGGCTAGGGACGGTGGCATCATCTTGAGCAGGGGGTTCATCGGGCGGCAATGGAGGGAGTGGGAAATGGAGGAAGCTCAGAGTGGGTGCCTTCGGAACTTCATCATTTTGTGCCAGCTCCAACTCTTCATAAAGAACTTGCAATTCATCATCATCACTAAACTCAAGTGGATGCCATGGTGGAGGCGTAATAATGGGTGGTGGAGTATAATGTTCTGGTGGAGAATTTTGCGGAGGCGAATATGAAGGCGGAGGATTATGTGTATACAGAGGCGAAGGCAGAGGGCCATATGAATGAGTGGGGCGAATGAGTGGAGGGCGGACAGCGTCCACTTGATCATCGATATCTTGCTCACACATATCATTGATGCCATTATCTCTCCCCTCCTTGCAATCTTTTTCCATCTTAGTGATATTGTTCATGAAAGTGTGAAGGGGATTGATTGGAGAAGGAGAAGGAGGATCGGGCCGCGGGCTTGTGACCCTCTTGAGTTGTTCCTCCATCGAAGTAATTTTATCAAAAAGAATTTGTTGGAGGAGTGTAACTTGAATCATGGAGGGTTGGCACGGCGGCCTTGGAGGGGCAGGTTGATATGAAGGCCGTGGAGGTGGGTTAATGGGCCGACCCATAAAAGGACCCGGACGGATCGGGTTGCAAGGAACATGTGGGCCTTGGGGCCGTGAAGGAGGAGGAATAGAATGAGGTGGGTGACGGACCACCGGAGAAAGAATGTGTGTAGAAGAAGAAGACAGATGATAAGAGGGAGGCGGGTGATGGGCCACCCGAGTGGGATTGGAAGGAGGATGAGAAGGAGATGCACCCTCAGCAATAGCCTTAATGGTTTAAATTTGTTGAGGGATAAGATGATCTAATGCATGAAGGACTTGGGAGACCTTCTCATCATGAGGAGGAGATGGTCCCGGTGGAATAGTGGCTCGCGATTGATGTGGACCATGAGATTGGCTATTGCCCATGGGTGGGGCAATACCATAAGAATAAGGATGTGGTCCTTAGAAAAATTGTGATGAGAATTGTGAAATTGAGGATCATAAGATGTACTAGGATGTGCATCCTCATGATTATAAATAGGATTAAACATGTTAGTTTGATTATCAAAGTGAAACATTATGCAAATAACCAATATTCAACCAAAATGATTTGCAAGAATAGCAAACAAGTTGGAATCTTATGCTTGATTTTTCTTATGTTGAACCTTGATGAATTAGATGGTTTTGACAAAATTTGATATCATTCACACAAGATAAGAACCTAGTTTCAGTATGGATTTTCTTCGATACCAACTAGGTACACTCTCTCACCATGCATAGGCCAACTAAACCCGAGATACTTCAAGGGTACAACATGCCCAAGCTTCCATGAGGGAATCCACGGGTGCGGGGACTTACGGAGGCCTTGGTTTAAGAATTTCTATTCCAAAGAGACGGAGTGCTCAATGGAGGGTCCTTCTTAACCAAGAGGGGGGTATGGTATCCTAGAAGTGTGGGGAGAGGAGGTCTCCCAAGTCAAATGCAATATGAATGCAAAACTAATGCAAGATGGAGAGAATATAAATGTATGAACAGAAATATGAAAGAATGATGCAAAATAACTCACACAAGAACAAATATGTGAGAAACTCAGGAAATTGGCGCCCTGACAGGTGCCACCAATTCCTGGAAGGGCGCCCTCTATGTGGGCGCCAATTCTATGTTGATTTTTTTTTAGAAAAATGTAAATGACACCCTCCTCACTGCCCTTATTTCTTTAATGGGTGCCAAATTGATGGGTGCCAATTCCAATTTTCTCTTTTTTTAATGGGGCAGGGAATTGGCACCATGTACCCTACCCTTATTTCTTTAATGGGCGCCCGCTATGTGGGCGCCAATTCCCTTCTGCCCCAGAACCCAAACAGCAGCCAGAAAGCTTAAACAGTGAGGAACAAAAAACTAATGAAAGTGAAGAAAACACTCACAAACTCAGAGTATGGATCATGGCAATCAAGAATTATGAAAAAAAGCATGACATGCTCAGTTTATTTTTTTTGAAAAGATGGATAGATAAATGAAATTTCAAAAAATCTATCAAACTAACAATCACTTAGGGAGAGTGCTACGTGGAGCACAAAATGGGGTGCACCGTGGGTGCAAAGGGGAGATGGCACACGTCGGTGCCCAAGGGGAAGGGTAATCAAAAGAAAAATAAGAGGTGGTCCCACCGTGATCGCCAATTTGTAGATTATGGAAATAACCCACTAAAAATAAAAGAAAGAATATAAAGGAAAGGGGACTAGAGAGAAAAAGGGAGCATGCGTAGGATGCCATGAGAAAAGGTGATCGCCAGAGACGCGAGGGCCTTAAAGATATAACAATAAAGAATATAGAGGGATCGTGAATAAATACCTTAAAGTGCGGGGGATTATGAGTGTTCACCTGCTCTTTCTATCGGTCGGCCGATGAAGAGAGTTTCTCTTGTTGATTACCCTTGCAAAATTAACAAACACCAATAAACAAACATGGATTAGAAACCAAGATGTGTAGCATTAAATCTAAATATAAATATGAACATGGAAAGCTTGGATATGAACACACCTTATTGGTGTTGGCCTTTAAAACCCCTATGCAAAGGGTAGGTAAAGGTATGATGATATGATGAAGAAAATATGGGAGGGTGCAAGTGTTGCACAAAAGGAAGTGCGCTAGAGTGCACAATATGGAGATCTCAATATTGAGATGAAAAGATAGGAGAAAGAGATAGAAGCATGATGCATGAATTACTTAAAATGCATGAAATGAATAGAGAGAGATGGGGAAGATAATTGGCTTATTGGTTTTCTCTCCAATTGAGGGCTTCAAGATCTTCAATAGGGAAGAAGCTTCATGGATGTAGAGGCTCCAAATCTTCAAGGGAGGAAGAAGAACTCCATGGACGAAGCTTTAAGATACATGGGAGCTTCCTCCTTGAGCCTCCAAACCAGCAGCACCTCCCCTTAGTTTAGTTGAGCAGCCTTAAACACAAGGGAGAGATGGGTCCTATTTATAGGGCTAAAATTCAGAATTAATTCCAAGGGAACTTAGGAAATCATGTTTTAGTTGGATTTGGCAAGAGATAAACAGTAGCCAAGTGTCCCTTCATCCTTGGAAAGCCTTAGGACTCCTTTCCCAAGTGAAAATGGGCTCAAAAGAGAGAAACAAGGAGGTTCAGCCAGAGTTCGGATCTCTGAAAGAATTGGCGACCACACAGGCAGTTGCTATTTAAAAGGGCACCTGCGCGAAGCGACGCTAATTCCAAGGTGTCTCGAGACGGATTCAGACTTTCTGAAATTTGAAAAGAATTGGTGACCATGAGGTGGTCGCTAATTAGAAATTTATACGAATTTTGGACGGAGTTAAAAGCTCAAAATATAGCAAGGGAATTGGTGACTTTCTACACGGGCTCACATTTATGAAATAGCGACCTTCTGGGAAGTCGTGGAATCAAAAATAATCCAATTTCGGCTCAAAATGTGAAGAAAAGAATTGGCGAACTTCCGCACGGTCGCTATTTAAAGAATTGGTGACCTTCCGGAGTGTCATCAATTCTTAAATTTCAAAAACTGGCCAAATGTAGCACCCCGAAAAAAATTTAATGTATAAGTGATCATAACTATTCAATATTAGCAAAGAACTAGAAACGAGAATAATTCTGATAAATGAACAATCGAAATAGATAAAAGAAATCTATGGACCCCTAATAATCTAATAAGGCATTACGGATACCAAAGTCAACCTATATATATATATACATATATATATATCATGACCCACCTACAATATAGGCTATGGGAAACGGGCCTTAGCTTGAGACTAATGGGCCTTACATGCATACATATAATGACCAATGTGTCTAGTTATATATGTCCTTAAACACGAAGCCCTAGCTCACATGATAAAACCCTAGAATAACTACATGGTTTATATTAACCTAGGTATATGTATGAACTAAATAGATATTCGCATATATATATGTGTAAATATAAATCCATTCCAGAACTCTATACGTATGAAAAAGTAACGGGTCAACACTCATAGGTCATTAAGAAATGCAAGCCAACCTATATACATATGCATGGGAAATCGTATAATTATCTATATGTAAAAACCTATATATATATAAATATAGAATCGATTCATATATATATATATATATATATGAACCCCTTCAAAGAAAAAGCTGAATGTAATAATATACATGAGAACTTGTATGCGTATCTAAATATGAAAACCCATTAATAAATATATATCTATAAACGTATTACAATTGCATTAAATTATATTTGAGCATCTATCTAATACATAATACATTAAATTATATTTGAGCATCTGTCTAGGGCGCTATATCCTAGAATTGAAGACTCTTCACACAGGCGCCATTTCCTTTATGTAGAGATTTTTCTTGAAATTAATATATATATAATTTAAACAACGCGTGAGACCCTGTCGCTATTCAATAAATAGCACCCCTGACCTAGGCGCTATATCTTGAAATAGTGACTCAACCCAGGGCGCCATTTACCCTGTGTAGAAATATTCCAGTACCTGTTATATAGATATAATGAGGAATTTCTAAAATTAAACTGTTACATATATATAATGTGAAATTTCTGATTTAACGAATACCTTATACAATGAAATAATGGCACTGTCTAAGACGCCATTTACCCATTTCATTATATATATATATATAGGCACTATATTCCAGTCCGTGAGTATAGTCTCGTGTTTCTCGATGTTTTATCGATTACCCCTCAACTCTTGGTGACATACGAGCCCTCCGTTGGACATTCCATTCTTTCGGACTGGCAAGTTAGTCATTGGGACCTCCGTAAGACTCCTCGTAGTCTTGGACTCCCTCAAGACCAATTGAGCAGGTTGTACCACTAAAACCCATGACACCTTTTTGATGCCATGTCACTCTAAAGAAATATGGTATATCAGCCCTCATGGTATGCTATTTAGATACCGTGAGTATTTCTTGAGCTAACGGAATGGGAAACCATACCATTGCGATTCCTTAAGGATTTTGTGCCTCTATGTAGACACAAATTCTTTCTACCTTATCATGTACAAGGAACAAGCGGCTTTGTATAAGTGCTTATTCTTGATATCATGGCTACCTACCTAGGTGCTAATCTCCACCCAGTTTATCGACATGTCATGGTTTTTCTATGCTTTAGCGTGGATTTTATCGCTAGTCTGTCCCTACTCAAGGGCCTTGCTCTTGAATTCCATGAATCATACCTTATCGTTCTATTAAAGCTTATTCTTGGAACCTCCTTATTGGCTATAAACTATAGTGGATGACTAGATCTATCTTTAAATGCTATGCATATAGGGCCTGATCTGGTCCTGCGTGGAGCACCCGAAAGTACTTGTGCCTATGGGAGCTAAATTGATCACGGTGTCTGGCATTGCACCGAAGTGCATGACTAGTTTCATCTTTGCCATTCCACACTCACTCTCTCTTTTCGTGACGTTACTTGATATTACTTGCGTGCGTGACTTGACTTGCGTGACTCGACTAGCGTGGCCCGGAATGGGCAAGTACTTGTGTGAAATAGCCAATAATCTATAAATTCTCTCATGAATATCTCTTGTTTAAGACTCGCTTGGAAGTTTTACATAGCGTTGTTAAACTCTTGCTAGTTTTGTTTCACTTGTTCGGTTAATTCTACATGCATAGTCTTACCTGCATTTACATGTGAAAAATGCAATTACTTGAACCAATTGCTTGTTCTTGAGATATAATTCCTACTGAGCGTTTCGCTCATCCAGCCTATTTTAATGATTTTCAGGTAATCAAGTGGCTAGCGTGGCCGTGACTCAAACGGGAGGGACAAGTGTGTAAGAGAGCTCTGGAAACTAGATGACCCGTGTCTGTATCTTTCTTGAGTCTAGTACGGTGTCTTCTAACTAGTTAGTCATGATTAGATTAGCTTAGTGTCTTTTATCAAGTTTTCAAAGGTCTAAGTCATGTTAGTGTGTCCATTCCTTTTCTTTTATGTTGTAATTGAGTCAATAAGTTGTAATGACAAGTTCATATGAATAAAAGTTTATTTTTGCCAAATTCTGGTCTTATGTGATTGCTTTGATTAACACGACTGTTTAACTGCCATGTTCCGAGCAAACGAACACGTTTCGCTGATATCGGTTTGGGACGTGAGAGAAGTGGTATCAGAGCTTCGACTTTCATATCCTGCAGTTATTAGGTTCCAATGATAGGTCAAGTATCCTTGTCAGTCATATCAGAGCTTCGACTTTCATATCCTCCAGTTATTAGGTTCCAATGATAGGTCAAGTATCATTGTCAGTCATATCAGAGCTTCGGCTTTTCAAATCCTTAGGTCATTAATTCAAGTGATAGGCCGAGTCTCCTTGTTGGTGATCCTATAAGAAATCCCGT
Organism: Amorphophallus konjac; assembly: GCA_022559845.1. Taxonomy (NCBI): domain Eukaryota; kingdom Viridiplantae; phylum Streptophyta; class Magnoliopsida; order Alismatales; family Araceae; genus Amorphophallus; species Amorphophallus konjac. Next base: position 124,577,133 of record CM040121.1, read on the forward strand.
GAGAATTGGGTAGAGCTTGGGGTTAAGTAATAAAATACTTAAGTTTGGTCATTACTAAGATTCTAAAATCAACAATTAATTTCCCCAAAAATACTTGCAAGAACATAAATAAAATAGAGGCACCTAAACCAACTTTTGTCCCTGAGATGGTCTTGGTGGACGTCCAAGCTTATGCGGACCTTGTTAGAAGAATCCAAGAATTTGAAAAGGTGGTAGAAGAAAAAGAGAGAGTTGAAGAAAAGAACCAAGGCAAGCACCCTAAAAAGTCTGCCCGGGCTAAGAAGAGACCTGATGAGGATCACAATCCCCAAAGGTGCAAGAAATGTAAGAAAGGGAAATGTTGGATAGCTTCTAGAGGCTTAAATGGAGAGAAGTGTAAGCATTGTGGTAGGGATAACCACCAATCAGAGGTTTGCTATCGGAAGACAGGAGCATGTCTTCGATGTGGAAGCCTAGAACATCGGATAGCCAAGTGCCCTTTCCTAAACCCGAAACACCAGGAAGGGGCCCAAGCCTTAGTGAAAGATGAGCTTGCCAAGGGGAGAGCCATGGAAGGTAACCTCATCCTCGATTCTACCTTAAATTCTTTTCCAATTGATATGTCTAGATTTCTCCTTTTACTTATAAAGTATTATGATGGGTTAGCTAGATCTCCGTCTTGAGTAGAGGATGATGTGAATTTGGAGACCAAATTCTTTTAAGTGGGGGAGGATGTAGCACTCTGAAAAAAATTTAATATATAAGTGATAATAACTATTTAATATTAGCAAAGAATTGGAAACGAGAATAATTCTGATAAATGAAAAATAGAAATAGATAAAATAAATCTGTGGACCCCTAAAAATCTAATAAGGCGTTAAGGATACCAAAGTCAACCTATATATATATATATATATATATATATATCATGACCCACCTACAATATAGGCTATGGGAAACGGGCATCAGCTTAAGACTAATGGGCCTTACATACATACATATAATGACCAATGTGTCTAGTTATATATGTCCTTAAACACGAAGCCCTAGCTCACATGATAAAACCCTAGAATAACTACATGGTTTATATTAACCTAGGTATATGTATGAACTAAATAGATCTTCGCATATATATATATATGTGTAAATATGAATCCATTCCAGAACTCTGCGTATGAAAAAGTAACGGGTCAACACTCATAGGTCATTAAGAAACCCAAGCCAACCTATATACATATACATGGGAAACCGTATACTTATCTATATGTAAAAACCTATATATATATACATATATAATCGATATATATATATATATATATATATATATATATATATATATATATATATATGTGAACCCCTTCAAAGAAAAAGCCGTATATAAAAAAAAGATGTATATAATAATATACATGAGAACTTGTATGCGTATCTAAATATGAAAACCAATTAATAAATATATATCTATATACGTATTACAATTACATTAAACTATATTTGAGCATCTATCTAATACATATATATATATATATATATATATATATGCACACACACACTCACTGTATGCCAACTTGTATATGCCAACTCACGTTGAACATAAAAGTCAACCCTTATATATCCGTCAAGATCACTCACAAACGTGGATTTTCACACTATACCTTTATTTTAAAGGAGAAAATATATATAGATAAGGTATATAAACAATTTTGGTTCTCATAGGGTGGATGGAAAAACTCCAAAATGATATAGCGACCATTTTATATGTTGTTATTTCTTTAAATATGAATAGTGACACTTTTTATTTAAAAGAAATTTTGTGAAATAAAATATATGAAAAATAAGATAAAAATGTAAGGATCTTAACCATGAAATTTCATAGTTTTATTTCAACTATTTTTAAAGATAAAAATCTTTGAAGTTAATGAGGAGTTTTAACCGAATAATCGAGGTCAATTTTATTCTAGTAGATTTTTAATAAAATAAAATTATGAAAAATTATCAAAAAATCTAGGGATCATAAAAATATGCAATTTACTATTTTTATTAACATGGTTCATTAGATATAAAATTTTAAACGTTGTAACAGTTGTTAACAAATAAAATATACATATTTTGCTTGAACAAAATATGCAAACCGGAAACCCGTTGCAGTGTTTTGTTCGAACTAGGAAGTAGTGACCGATTCAGGAAGGATAACATCCAGTAGGCTTAATATATGGGGAAGTTTAAATTCTAATAGGATTCTTTCCATGGGAATATTACTCCCGATCGAACTCCAAACCTCCATTAGGATTCCATCTCTATAAATACCAAGCTCCCTTCATCAAGCCAACATGTTGGCTATTCTCCTACGACGACCCTGTTGCATCGATCTGCTTCCTTCCTTCTTCCCGGTAGCTGCATTATTCTTCTTCCTCCCACGGATGAGTGTTAAGGAGCATGTTACGGGCTTCTTCCCTTGCTGAACAGGGGTTGCTGCCGGCGTGAACGTGAAGAAGCTTTGCTTCTTCTGATCGAGTATTTCTAGCTCTACTGAGAGAAATTATCCTTCTCCTTCTAGTAAACTAGTTGCAATTGCTGTGAAGCTGCAGATTCCTGACACCTAGTTCCTCTGTTTACGGTTGCAGATCCTGCCTTTTCTTCAACTTCTTCACTATTCATCAACCAGAATCAACCCAAACAGGTAGGTGTTCTCAAGTACCAAGCCCAATCTAATTAGTTTCAGATCATGTGCATGCATATAGATCAAGAGTGATTTGTAGTTTTTTTTTGGATCGGAGTTTTTCGACATAAACAGTGAATAGCGACCCAACCTTGGGTGCTATTTAAAATTCAACGACTATTTGAGCAGTCGTTAATTCCTTTGATAATTAATAATTACCCATGTTTAAAATTTAATAACTATATAACCCGATGTCTAAATTAATGCATGATCATAGTTTTGGAATCCTGCTATTTTTCTCTTTCTGTCCATATATTCACTGTTGCAAAATTCTCTTTATTAAGAAAGTACTACTGTTCATGTCAAATTTCATGAGAAAGTAAATGACGGCAGAGCCTAAGTCTCTATTTATATAGTGCCCCTATCTAGGGCGCTATATCCTAGAATTGAAGACTCTTCACAAAGGCGCCATTTTCTTTTATGTAGAGATTTTTTTGAAATTAATATATATATAATTTAAACAACGCCTGAGACCCTGTTGCTATTCAATAAATAGCGCCCCTGACCTGGGCGCTATATCCTGAAATAGTAACTCAGCCAGGGCGCCATTTACCCTGTGTAGAAATATTCTAGTAACTGTTATATAGATATAATGAGGAATTTTTGAAATTAAACTGTTACATATATATGATGTGAAATTTCTGAATTTAATGAATACCTTATACAATGAAATAATGGCACTGTCTAAGGCGCCATTTACCTGTTTCATTATTTTTCTCTCGAGTGTTTTTCTGTAACCCATCTTAGTGGGTTATATGCACTATATTCCAATCCGTGAGTATAGTCTCGTGTTTCTCGATGTTTTATCGATTACCCCTCAACTCTTGGTGACATACGAGTCCTACGTTGGACATTCCATTCCTTCGGACTGACAAGTTAGTCATTCGGACCTCCGTAAGACTCCTCGTAGCCTTGGACTCATGTTGGCACCCAAAATATGATCGTCGGCAACCAAGCCACAAAGACGAAGGACCCGGCCCGCTGAAGCACGGAAGCCGATAAAGATCAACATATTGAAGACTTCTCAAGCTGCCATAGCCTCGAGTCACCCCGCATGAGCATGGGGACTTCACCTCAGGAGAGCCGAGACAAACTCACAACCAACCGGCAGTGCGACCAAGGCTGCCCAATGAACCGACATCGACTCCGTCGTGTCGCATGCACTACACCCGTTGTTCGATCAAGGACGACGGTCTACCCAGTGGCTACCCACCGCATGAAAGGCTCTCCTGAAGATGAAAGAGTCCCCCTGGCTGTCCAGGACAGAGGACCGAAAGCTCTGTCGGCATAAGATCCCGATCACCCGGCACGGGTACGGCTTCCCGCCAAGATGGGCCCGTTAGTGGCCGAATGATCGCCCAGCTCAGGCAAAACTATCCCTGGTGTTATCCCACCCCCTAAGGAGCTTTGGGCACAAGCCAGACCGAGCCAGCAGCACGAATCATAGAGCCGAAAGCCGTGTCAGCGGAAAGCCCGCATGATCAAATCAAAGCTATCTGGAGTCTCGGGAAAGGCCGTACGTCGACCTGGGAGCTTCGACAAGACATCTCGTCGAGGTTTCAAGGAGCATTCGTGAGATAAAGGTTTTCGGTGACCACCAAAATCATCCCCGGACTCATCAACTGACTCGCGATGTGCGAGGAACATTAACACGGCGCGCCCTAAACCGGCGCGCCCCCATCTGGCGCCCCTTATTCCGGCGCGTAAAGAACCCCACCTGGGCCCGTTGTTCCGGTGCGGAAAAGGCCACAGAGCCTTCCCCGGCGCGCCGTTCTTCACGCCGGATGAAGCTTAGGTTTCGATTATATATATAGGTGTCTGCTCGAGCAAAAGAGAGCGAGATAGAGAAGGGAGAAAAGGGGACAAGGAGAAGAAGGAAGAGAAGACAAAAAAGAGAGGAGAAGAAGAAAAAAAGGAGGGTCGGAGAGCGAACCAGATTTCGGGAGAGATAGAGCTCTTGGGAAAAGGGGTTTTGTCTGAGCGTCCTCTGCCGGCCATCTTCCTCTGCTTTAGCTGAAGATCCGATACTCTGTTCCGAGAACAGGTGGGCACCGGCGCTTTCGTGGATTCCTTTTTTTGGGTTTCTATCTATCAGATGTAAGCGAGAGGGTAGGGATGGCGATGATACGAGCCGACCCCCCCCCCTTTCTCTGCGATTCTCTCTTCCCATTTGTTTTGTTGTTGTGCCTCTGCGCATCCCTCTGCCTCTGCAACTGATGAACGGCGACCGAGCGATGATGCCGGCACCGGATTTGCAATGTAAATGTTAGTCCATCCCCGTCTACTGGGTGGTGATATGTATATAGATGTGTGGACCAATAGGTCAAATGAATGCTCAAAGCTTATTCCCCTTCTCTATCTATGTCAATGCATATGTATGAGTTCTTCCGTGCGTGGTTCCCGACTCCGGTTCCTCGAGTCCCGATCATGCCCCGAAGCATCACAGGCTATAGAAACGACCCCTCCCCGGGTCTTTCCCATCGACCGCTTCCATGTTTGTTTTAAGGGTCTTTGTATCCCCTCCATGGACAGAGCTGTGCTCATGCGCATGCTTCTTCCCACCGTGGTATCGAGGGTCTAACTCCCATTAACTCCTCCCTTCGTACTGCTCTGTTGCTCGCGAGGTGGGAGTCACCTTTGGGATGGCAGGATCCATCGCCTGAATGTTACGTCCTAGTTGTTCGAGCATATGCTTCTACGATTGGCTCATCTCATCTGTGCATTGACTACCCCTCTGCATCACGGTCAGTTGAACCGTTCCGAGATTCTTTCATTCCGCCTTAATCGCCCGGGGAGGGGGACATTCCCCATTGCTTCACGGAACTGCTGGGTGATCGAGGGCTCTACCTCTCGATGGTAGATACTTCCTCAAGGCCACAACAAATAATAATAGGGGTCCCAGCCTAACAAGCTTAGCCCCAACAATCTGGAGACCCGATAGAGGCCAAGGGATGTGTGTTCCTAGTAGGCTAGCCCTCGGAGCTTCACTCTCTTAATGGTCGGTCCCTACAAGAGATGTGTCATAGGCTGTGGGTTGCCCACCCCTCGTAGGCTAGCCCTCGGGGTGCTGCTCCCATTATCAGTGGCCTCATCCCTCTATCCTCACCCACGGAGCCTTGGTGCCCCTCGCAGGCTAGTCCTCGGGGTACCCTATCCGTTGGAAGTTTGCTGGCTGCCACTGTGCAGACCGGCGGTTTAGGGGCTTACTCCACAAGTGGGTATGACCCCGTTCCTCCCCTGCAACTCTTCATGTTCAGGGGAGATGCTGCCCAATTTTGGGCAGACTCAGATTAATTAAGCCATAATCAGATGCTCATTCTGAACCCAATCAACTCAGTGCTCGAGTGTGAACCTCGCACTGACTTATTGCATCGTTTCCGAGGGATCTTGGACTTCAATGAAACAAGTAATCGGTCTGGTTGACTTGAAACTATCATAAGGATCTTGAATGAACCAAAATACTGTGAATTTCACCTAGAATTGACAAAAACGGCGCGGCCCGAACCCGGCGCGCCCTAATACGGCGTGGTACCCTACCGCGCCGTATTAACATGAGACTCATTCTCTTCTTCGTGCTGGTTGCCCCATTCCCGGCGCACCCTAAACTGGCTCGCCCCAGGGCCTTCGCGCCGGGCTAACAGTTGCCCATGGCCGCGCCGGTTTAGCCCGTTTACCTACGTTTTGGCCTCGCCGGTTTAGCCCTTTTACCTACGTCTGGCCGCGCCGGATTAGTTCTGTTTGCCCACGTTTGGCCGCGCCGGGGACCTCTACTCCTACGCATGGCTGCATCGGTTTTATGCCCTGATGTTGTTTTAATCATTCACCCACCCTCGGGGTGACCTTCGTCTCCCGTGGCCGGAATTAATGAATCCTAATAAACTGAATAAGAGAAGTGATGTTCGGATCCGAATCATTTTACTATCAGGCTTGTGCTACTATCCTTGCCTCACTTTGCGGAGATTAACAGATGTGATTGATCACTGCTTACTTTCATAATTCTGTTGCCATGCTTAGTATAGTTATCATCATCATGCATGCATGCTTGCATAGATCCTCGAGTATATCAAATGGCACTGACGGAAGACCGGGTCACGCCCGATCGGAAGTCTCCAATATGCGCGATGGTGGTCTTTGGACCTATGTCCTCCGCCCTGTACCGAGGGTCACTAATTCAATAAACCACACTCCCCTTGCATGATAGATAGACGTATTCCTTGTGATCTTGTCATGCTCATAACGTCGCATCTTTTATTCCGACCTCGATAGCCCACTATCTCGGTAATTAATCAAAGGTGTTCCCTCCTCATGGGGGATGTAATTAACGCCATAGCCTTTATGGTATGGCGGACTACTGGTCCCGACCGAACCTCACTTTCTCCCGATACGGGTCAAGATGAGCGCATAACAAACTTGTCACGTACGTGACTGGCACGCCCACGCCGTCAATCTGTCAGTTAATTACCAGTTAGTTAATTGGTTGATCGACACGTGAAATAAGATATATATATATATATATATATATATAATAATAATAATAATAATAAGAAGGAATAAACCCATCGCAAACAACTCCCTCAAGACCGATTGAGCATGTTGTACCACTAAAACCCATGACACCTTTTTAATGCCATGTCACTCTAAAGAAACATGGTATACCGGCCCTCATGGTATGCTATTTAGATACCGTGAGAATATTTCTTGAGCTAATGGAATGGGAAACCATACCATTGATATTCCTTTAGGATTTTGTGCCTCTATGTAGACACAAATTCTTTCTACCTTATCATGTACAAGGAACAAGCGACTTTATATAAGTGCTTATTCTTGATATCATGGCTACCCACCTAGGTGCCAATCTCCACCCAATTTATCGACATGTCATGGTTTTTCTATGCTTTAGCGTGGATTTTATCGCTAGTCTGTCCCTACTCAAGGGCCTTGCGCTTGAATTCCCTGAATCATACCTTATCATTCTATTAAAGCTTATTCTTGGAACCTCCTTATTGGATATAAACTATAGTGGATAACTAGATCTATCTTTAAATACTGTGCATATAGCGCCCGATCTGGTCCTGGGAGGAGCATCCGAAAGTACTTGTACCCATGGGAGCTAAATTGATCACGGTGTCTGACATTGCACCGAAGTGCATGACTAGTTTGATCTTTGCCATTCCACACTCACTCTCTCTTTTCATGACGTTACTTGATATTACTTGCGTGCATGACTTGACTTGCGTGACTCGACTAGCATGGCCCGGAATGGGCAAGTACTTGCGTGAAATAGCCAATAATCTATAAATTCTCTCATGAATATCTCTTGTTTAAGACTCGCTTGGAAGTTTTGAATAGCGTTGTTAAACTCTTGCTAGTTTTGTTTCACTTGCTCGGTTAATTCTACATGCATAGTCTTATCTGCATTTACATGTGAAAAATGTAATTACTTAAACCAATTACTTGTTCTTGAGATATAATTCCTACTGAGCGTTTCGCTCATCCAGCCTATTTTAATGATTTTCAGGTAATCAAGTGGCTAGCGTCGCCGTGACTCAAACGGGAGGGACAAGTGTGCAAGAGAGCTCTGGAAACTAGATGACCCGTGTCTGTATCTTTCTTGAGTCTAGTATGGTGTCTTCTAACTAGTTAGTCATAATTAGATTAGCTTAGTGTCTTTAATCAAGTTGTCAAAGGTCTAAGTCCTGTTAGTGTGTCCATTCCTTTTTCTTTTATGTTGTAATTGAGTCAATAAGTTGTAATGACAAGTTCATATGAATAAAAGTTTGTTTTTGCCAAATTTTGGTCTTATGTGATTGCTTTGATTAATACGACTGTTTAACTACCACGTTCCGAGCAAACGAACATGTTCCGCTGCTATCGGTTCAGTGCGTGACATTCTGGGAAGTCGTGGAATCAAAAATAATCCTATTTCGGCTCAAAATGTGAAGAAAAGAATTGACGACCTTCCACACGGTCGCTATTTAAAGAATTGGCGATCTTCCGGAGTGTCATCAATTCTTAGATTTCGAAAACTAGCCAAATGGAAACCTGTTGGAAATTGGCGCCCTCTAGGCTTCCATCTTTTAGGAATTGGCGCCCTCTGGGCTGCCATCTTTCAAAGAATTGGCACCCATCTGGCTGCCATGTTTCAGAAAAAGCTCCGAAAAAATGGAGAAAAATATAAGAAAAATCTGAAAAAATAGGAAAATGTGTGGGAAAGCTCAGAAAAGTTGAATATTCAAGAAAAATGAGGAAAACCGCTCAAATAAGTCGATTTGAGGGTCAAATGGGACATCGCAGTGCGATAGGAGATTGTTGCGCGGGTTTTTATGCCGATTGACCGGGGTGAGAGAAGGAATACAGCGGGGAAGGAAAATACGGGAGTTTGATGTATCTCGGGTATCCTCCTTACGGGTGCATGCCTCTCACGGCGGTATCGGGCACTCTCCTTTTTACGGAAAGTCGGAAAGGGTGGAATGGCACGGAAGTGTCGGGATAAGGGTTAACCGGACAAGATGCGGGCGTGCCAGTCGATCTCTCGACAATCACTCATGGAACCAATGTTTGACCGGGGAAGCGCCACCAGGGCGCGGCACGTGGGCTCGGGTGATCGGGTGACACGTGGAGAGAAGGGGTTCCATGGGTGCGAGTGCGTAGGCGATTGCGGGAATCGTGTACAGGACGTCTTTCCCCACCGGCCGCAAGCAACCAGTGTTTATTTACATCGGATTGAATCCGAATACCTTCGTTCCATTCTGAAGAGAAGTCTGTATGTATGTCTGAAGACATGGGTGGAGGGCTGGGGGCATTCAGCAGCTAGGGGTGCGTGTTGGACCGAGGGGTGTTTACTGGGGGTTGGAGTGTTAGGCACGGATGCCGAGGAATGTGGATAGAAGGTTGAAGGCCGGGACGCGGGTGCGAGAGCACTCATCCAATCGGCAATGTTGTGCTGAGACGTATATTTCTTTACAGGAGAGCCGTGAAGGCCAAAGTATAACTGGCGCATGCCGCGGGACAATTCCGACGTGTAGGTCGGTCCCCGGGTCGATGCGTGATGGATGCACATATGTGTGTTTTACAGAGGGGTCCTCCTGTGGCGTGGGCCATAGCCGTGGTGTCGAATGGGGGGCCTATGACTAGATAACTGGGGGATACATCGATCCGGTATCTGGAGCGAGGGCCGGTCGCGACTCGAGTTGAGCGGTCGGACGTGGCCTCGTAACTGCGAGTGAGCATGGCGTCATGGCACGCGTGTGGTTGCGACCGACGAGCGTGCGAGGGGAAATCCCAGCATGAGGGGACGTCCACCCATATCACAACGTCTCACATACGGTGGGTGTCGACTCATGTGTGACGGCTACATACGGCGTGGGGGGAGTGCGAATGACATACCCCCGGCATAGCAGACCGCCGAACAAGTCACCCACACACAATTCTTCTTAGCTCATTGCTTGGAGCCGAAGCGCTTGAATTGCCTTGAATCCTTTGGAGATGCATGCCCTTCAATGCCTTGCCCCCTAGGGGGTTTTTATAGGGAAGGTGAAAGGTCACAAGGGGGTTTACGTGGACCAGCTAAGGGGGGGTGAGCTGGTCCGCGTAAACCCAATGGAATAGTGCACTGGGTTACGGGCTGAGAGAGAGGAGGGAAAGAGGTTTACGCGGACCAGCCAGGGGGCCCTGGCTGGTCCGTCTAAACCCCCAAGGGTTTAGGCGGGCTGGGTTTTTTTCTTTTTAAAAAAATACTTTTTTTTTGGTTGAATGGGGGTTTAGGCGGACCAGCCAGGGGGGGCCTGGCTGGTCCGCCTAAACCCCCCCCAGGGGGGTTTAGGCAGGTTCGCAAGGAGAGAGAGAGGGGGCTGGTCCCCACCCTATAAAATTCTATTTTTGTGGTTTTTTCTCTCCCAATTTGGCTAAGTACAATTTGGTGAAGGGTACGTGGCGACTTGTGGAGACTTGTGCGCGTTGACTTGAGGATGAACCCGTCGTGCTGTCGCTTTGTGCTTCCACGTCCGCGCGTCGACCCCTCGAACTGGTACGGCACACGAACCGCATCGTAGGACCGTAATTGAGCGAATCGGAGCTGAGTGGGGTCGTGGGACCACCGAGTTGGAGAGAGGGGTGCGGCCCCCAGGGAGTTCGCCCTCCTTGGGGGGCGCGGCCATGCCCCCTGGGTGAATTGGCCCCGGGCCGGCCGTAACCCTGGGGGATGGCCCCTGGGCGTCTTGTTGTGGTGCCTGGGGATGTCCTCCGATGGACTTTGACCTTCGGGAGGCTGACATGGGCCCGTGGGGCCGTTGTTCTTTGAGTCGGAGTAGCCGCTCGCAAGGTGTTCGGGTAAATGTCCGACACACCCCGGGTTGCCGAACGAGCCGCGTAAGTGGCCGACGGGCCTTAGATTTGGCCTAAGGCCAAGGGTAGAAGTTCGTAGGGGTTGGAAGGAGGCATTTTGGGGCCCATGGGTCTTGCCTCGTGTTGCGTGCCACATTGTACGTCGGGTTGACAGGGTAGTCTCGGGTTGGCCCGAGAGCTAAGTTGAGTGGCTTGTTGCCACGTGTCTGAGGGTCGGGGGTGGCCCCGACCTGCTAGGGGGTCGTTGTAGGACCCAACTGTGTACTGAAACCACGGGCTGGCCCGTGGTCTTGTGTAGAAGGGTTGAAATATACGCGCCTACAAGGTGTTTGGAAAAATGCCGAACACACGTGTGTGAGTCGTACGTACATGCTGCGGGCCTCCAAAGCATGTGGTTGACTTGCTCGGGTCTCCCTTTGACCTTGGAGGGTTGAATGAAGAGTCTTGGAGTGGGCCCGCGACTCTTTTGCTGGATGCCACGTGACGTGGCTTAACATCGGGGCGCCCCCGGGTGATCCCGGGCGGCCATATGAGACGCGGGCAAAGCCCGTATGAGAGTGGCCGGGATTGACCCCGAACACTTGTTTGTGCCGCCGCGCGTTACGGTGAGTTGATCGGGACCCTTGTGGGGACCTTTAGGGTTATAGAAAGGGCTAGGTTGCCCGTGCCTTGAAGGTGTTCAGGGAAATGCCCGAACCCTTATTCCTTGTCGTTTTGGCTGGGAAATAGTCTGGGTACAACAAATGCCCCCCACGGGGCATGCATCGGAGGCGGGGACGAGGGCGTACGGCCCGTGAGATCCTCTTTTTGAGTTGTTGTAGTTGTATTTTGACGCTTCATATGTCTTTATTTTGCTGTGTTGCACATATGGATTTTCTGATATGCTGACTTTTTTTCTGGGTGCCTTGCCTTGCAGCTATGGCACGCTTTGGCAGAGATGGGCGGGTCCCGAGGCGGCTGGCTCGGGAGGAGGACCACTGGGTGCAGCGGACTGATCGACCGATGCGCCCTTTAGATGCACCTGTGATCACCGTGGCTGGTATAGAGCAGTTGGACTGGGGCCATCTGATCGTGGCGAAGGGTCCGATTGGTGAGCGGACAGCTGGAACAGGGGCCGTGGAGGTGGCCCGAATTCTAGAAGCGGGCAACTTTTACAGTTATGACTGGAGCGGGGGCTATCCATTGGAGTTCCCCCTTGATCGCCACCTGCTTGAGTTCATCCGCAGCTATGCCCCTCCTGGCGCGGAGGAGGGCGACTCGCAGATTCCGAGAGCTTGCCGTCAGCTTGAGAGGGCCATTCTGATCGGCAGGGACAGCCTGCTTGGCACCGCTTTCTGCAGCTACCCGAGCTTTTCAGAGGACTACTGGAGGCAGCGCCAATTTCCCAGCATCGAGTGCCTGGGGTTCTTCAGCATGGCGGAGTAGTATGGAGTCAGGGTCGGGCCGATTGGCCCTGCTAGCTGGGATCTGCATGGCCACCATCGCACAGAGACAGAGGGGATTGCTGGATTGGTGTTGGAGCCCGCTGGTGTGCAGTATGCTGGAGAGGGCTACGATGACCACAGTATACTGAATGGGATCATGCGACAGACCGTCACTAGCTGGTACGGCCGTTGGAGAGTGATCTCGTCGCATTACTATCGCCAGGGTGCCATAGAGTGGTTGATGGGAATTGTTCACCATTACCGGGTATTACTGGATCGAGCTGGGATTAAGTATGTGGTGACTGTCACCCTGTACGCGTACCCGTGCTATACTGGATTACTTCAGGGCTTGCTGGAGCGTTTCAACCGTCGTTGGAACACGGTGGTGACAGCAGAGGGGGAGACCAGCCTCGACTTGTGGACTTTGTTCTGGATCTTCAGCTTGCCAGTTGTCGGCGAGGGATATGAGGAGGTGGTGCTAGATGACCTCCACCGCAGTCACACTGACGGACTGGGGAGATACCAAGTGCCTTACAGTTACCGGTATCTGATAAAGACTTGGAGAGATTTGGCTCTGGCAGGGAGAGAGAGAGATGCTCAGACTCCCCGGGTTCCACTGAATGTTTGGGTCCGTCACTTCTACAACGGGCCGTTCTACTTTTACCAGGAGTTTGCCAAGGATCAGACTCCCTGGGAGGAGTACACGGAGGTGAAGCTACGCTTTCGGATGTACTCCAGATATGTATATGCGCTACGGGAGGGGTGGAATCCCCATGGTCTGCCAGATGTGACATATCTTGCAGCATATTTGGCATATTGGATGGCGACCTTTGTAGTTCCTCACAGAGAGGACGGACTATTGAGGACTGAGTTGTTGTGGCCGGCTTGCTTGTTGGCTGAGGGGAGGCAGTTGGCTCTAGCTTCCGCTGCACTAGCCAACATTTACCAGGGGCTTGGAGTTCTGGCGGCACACTTAGCGCCGAGGGAGAGGAGTATACTTCTATCGACCCACTACCTTAGTGTGTGGGCCGGGTTGCTTTTCCCGGGACTGGTGACACGGGGTACTGTGGCGAACCCGACGGCACCACTTTTGTTCAGCTTCACTAGGCAGTCGGATGGGTACGCAAAGGAGTAGCTCGAGGGGGCCAGGAGGGCCCTTTGTTACCTCCCCGCCCGGGGCGAGGAGGGACTGCCCTTCGACAGTGCAGCGAGGGACCTCGGCCTCTTTCTGGGGGCTTCAGGTGGAGGGGCGGCTAGCGCCCATCCCAGTCAAGGGACTACCGATACGAGACCGCGGACTGAGTGGATACTAAGCACTTGAGCAGCCGTGTTCGCATTGCACCGATCGGTGACGAGCTTCCTGGAGCCGTACTACCCACATCGCTTTGCCAGAAACTTCAGGTACGACCAGGGGATTCCGCCGAACAGGGAGTTCCATCTGACGGGCAGACAGTACAAGGGCAAGGACACCCACCTTCTTGCGGTGACCTGGTGGGATTTCTACTGCCGTCGGGAGCCGGAGCGACTTCTGATGCCGGAGCAGGGTCGTCGGGGACAATTCGACATGCACTACGCCCGGTGGTGGTTCGGGAATAGTCACCTCTACCGATAGAAGGCCTCCGTGATTAGGAAGGCGGAGGAGAGTCATCTGCTGAGGGAGGATCTACCTCCCATTGCACTTGATGAGGGGTACTTGAGGACCCGTGTTGCTCGGATCCGCCGAGAGGTCGAGCGGATTGCGGCGCAGTGGCCCCATAGTGGCCGGGGTTCATCTTCTGGGAGCCGAAGCAACGGAGGGGCACTAAAGCCCCCGGGACAGGCATCGACGACTACGACCGGAGTGAAGGTGTCTCGACCGAGGGCACCTAGGGCTTGGTGGACTCAGTTCCTGGAGGATTGTGGTATCTGGGGCAGAGGGTCGCTGGACCGGGATCTCCCACACTGGAGCTTTGCCGATACAGCGGTCGATGACTGGAGGCGACACTTCGCCCATGCAGTTGAGTCAGCTGGAGCCGTGGAGTTTGTGTCCCAGATTGAGTGCGCCCGCACCCCACGGGACATTCAGGAGGCCGTGACGATGGCGGCTCGAGCCTTGGCGATAGGGATGGAGCAACTAGTGCCCCTACTCTTGACCCCCTTTGGGGCTTCAGGTCAGGCTTTCCTCCCTTAGTATGTTCTCTTTCTTTCATTCTGTAATTCTTGGCTACAGAACTGAGATGTTGTATATTGCTGTGTTTGTCAGCAGATCCTGCGACAGAGGAGGACCAGCCCTCCACGGGAACGTCCTCAGGGAATGGAGATGGAAGTCTGCGGCCGTGGTGGAAGCGCCCCCATGTGGCGGATGCCACTGTTGAACTGGTGGGTCATCTGAGGGACCCGAGACTGGAGAGCGAGTTGAGGAGGAGACAGCCTTGAGTGAGTGTCTCCCCAACCCCTTTGTTTTTCATCTGGTTTAGCCAGGATGATTGACTAATCCTATTTTGTTGGACTCGTCTGTCTGTCGTAGCTCCGCTGGCGGCTGGTGTGGAGGCGACCTTTTTGCCTCCTCGAGAGGCAGATCCCCCGCGTGAAGAGGGAGCTGGAGGGGAGGTCGACATGGAGGAGCTTACGCGCCTAATGAGCGAACCTTTTCCCAATATAGAGGACTTCCCCGACTTTGAGTCATGGACAGCTACGGGAGGAGCCCGTGCAGGTGAGCGTTTTGAACCTTGGGCGTATGCCACAGCTTCGGTTTGCCTCTTGTTATTTGTTGTGACTTTTCGGATTATGCAGGGGGGGCCGAGGCACCAGGGGTCGAGGCCCCTGCTGAGACACAGGGTGAAGCGCCTGGCCAGGCCAACGAGCCAGGGTCTACGGTGGCCGGCAGTCGTCAGGGTGAGTGCCCGACTGCCATTGAGGGGATCTTGCTATTGAGCTCCTTTTTTGCAAGTCAAAATTATTGACTTGAATCGTGTTGCTGGTTTGGCAGGTGAGGACGCGGCGGCGACCCTGGAGATGATCCGGGAATCGGTGGATGCCGGCCCGCCGGGGGCCCTGCCATCTTTTGGAGATGAGTCGAGACCGGTGACCTTTGTGCCCTCAGCCACCGTTGAGGACCCATTGGGTAGACCACCGTCGTTGCTGACGAGGGTGCCTCTCCCACCTTTGCCGACTGTAGTGTCAGCCTGTACGGTGGGACTGGTGGAGTCCTCCAGTGTGGGACCGTCAGGTATGTAACTGAGCACTTGATCACTCCAATGGTGGATCATTTGACTTCCCCACCCGTGCTGTGCTTTGACTGGGAAGGATTGCAGGTACCTTTTCCCCCTGGAGGAAGGAGAGCTTCCTCGGGACACGGACCGACTATCAGGAGACGAGCCTCCCGTCGTAGCTACTGTTGAGGGTGACGAGGAGCTCGTTGATATTGAGGGGGTTTCTGAAGGAGACGCCCCGACCAGTGAGCTTCTTCCCTAGCATCTTTAACTAGGGAGCTACCTTTATGCAAGGCTGAACTTGATGATAGCCTAATCTGGCTTCTTAATGTACTGGTGCCCCTGATTTGCCCACGGCCGGGGATTCATCAGAGAGCTCGTCTGGTCCCTCAGAGGGCGACAGCGCCACGATGGAGACTGACGAGAGCTCGAGCTCGAGTTCTTCTTCTTCTTTGAGACCTCTTCTGTCGGGGATGCCGAGATGGAGGCAGCGCTGGAAGATATATGCGGCTTCTCCTTGTCTCTGCATTAGCTTTGATACGGAGTTCATGGCAGTGTACTGACGCTTTTGTGTTGTGTCCAGGACTGGAGACTGAGGAAGAGCATGCGCCGGCTCCCTCTGAGGAGGGTCAGGAGGAGCCTTCCGTCACCCCAATGGCCATTGGGGAGGACTGGGTTGCAGGGGAGTCTCTACCCTCTTCGACTCCGGCAGAGGACACTACCGGGGTGGAGGAGAGGTTACCTTCACCGACCTCGAGCAGGGAAGTCACGGGCGCTGCAGGAGCTACACCAGGTTAGGGTCAGGGTCTTTCTCAGGTTTTTCACCTTGTCTTGTCGAAGGGAAGTCCTGAACAGTGTTGACCCATTTCGTGTTTGATGGGGCTGTGCAGGTCCTTTCGGTGTGCTAGCTGGGGTGGGTCACTCCTCTCTCGAGCTAGAGGTTGAGTGGCCTACATCTGTTTCCCTACCGGAGCCACTGCTGGACACCAGTGTAGGTGCAGCCTTACTACAGCGAGCCTGGGGCTATGTAGGGGGTGACCCTCTGCCTTCCCCGGAGGAGCTTCGACACCGGTTGAGGGAGTGCACACGCAGCTACCACGGCCTTGGCTTCCCTCGTGGGCCCTGGATGTCTGGCTTGGCCGGCATCTGGGCAGAGTACCTATGGCTTGGAGAGGCTCAGGAGCAGCAGGCACAGCGACTAGCGGCCATCCGGGAGGTACGAGAGCAGCACGTTCATCTTATGGTAGCTGCGATCGAGCAGAGGAGGCTTGTCGACGCGGTCGTGTCTCTTGCTCAGGACCGTGCCAGGCTGCTGAGCGAGGCGACCAGCAGAGCGGAGGCCCTGCAGAAGGCCTTGGAGGAGCAGCGGCAAGCTATAGAGCTCGCTAGAGCTGAGTGGCGGATTGCTAAAGCCAGAACTGAGGCCAGCGTTCAGCTTGCGTCGACCTTGGAGGCGGAGCTTGCGGCTGCGGAGTCCCGCTTGGCGGAGTTGGAGGGGAGCGAGGCTAGGCCATGATTGTATCACTTCCCTTCTCCCTTTTTGTTATCTAGACAGTGTACTTTTGTTACCCCAAGGGCATGTCTGAGGCTCCCTATTATAGAGTATCAATGACAAATTCTGGATTTTTTGTGTTGTTGTTTGTGAGGTAAAAGGCTGGGTGAGGAGAGTAGTGTGACTGGATATTGAGCACTGGGTACTGGATGCTAGTTGTTTGCATGTTGTTAACCGGTCATGTAGCTCTTTTGGACTTGGGAAACTGGGACTGAGCTGGCCGGATGGCCCGAAAGGGCATCACAGCCAGGGGCCGCGAGCGAGACTGGGATTGAGTGGTCCGCCCGTAGAGGGATTGCGACCGAAACTGGAACTGGGAGCTGGCGGTTGGCCCGTAAGGGCGTTATAGCCGGTGACTGGAGATAGAAATTGGTGGCTGGCCTGTAAGGGCGTTATAGCCGGGGTATTGGGATTGGAGGCTGGTGGCTGGCCTATGAAGGCGTTGTAGTCGAAACTGGAGTTGAAGGTTGGTGGCTGGCCTGTGAAGGCATTGTAGCCAAAACTGGAAGCTGGGGACTAGTGCCTGGCCTGTTAAGGCGTTGTAGCCGAAGCTGGGAGCTGGAGACTGGCGGCTGGCCTGTGAAGGCGTTGTAGCCGAAGCTGCGAGCTGGAGACTGGCGGCTGGCCTGTGAAGGCGTTATAGCCGAAGCTGGAGTTGAAGGCTGGCGGTTGGCCTGTGAAGGCGTTGTAGCCGAAACTGGAAGCTGGAAGCTGGTGGCTGGCCTGTGAAGGTGTTGTAGCTGAAACTGGAAGCTGGAGACTGGCGGCTAGCCTGTAAAGGTGTTGTAGCCGAAACTGGAAGCTGGCGGCTGGCCTGTGAAGATGTTGTAGCCGAAACTGGAAGCTAGAAGCTGGCGGCTGGCCTGCGGAGGCGTTGTAGTTGAAGACTGGAATTGAAAGCTGGCGATGACCGACCCTCGGGGGTGTAGTGGCCACCATTGTCGTGGAGTGATGTTGAGCTTGCCATCGGGACGTGTCATGGCTGATGGCTTCGTAAGTGAAAAGTGGAGAGGGAGAGAATGTTTTTTTCATTCTCTTTACCAACTCTACCGCCCTTGCAGGTTTTTGCCAGAGGTGGTCCCCTTTAGCTTTTTCCGGTGCGCCCTTGCGGGTTTTCACACCGAGGGGTTACCCGATTTTACCTGAAGCGCCCTTTCGGGTTTTCACCTCAGTTGGGTTCGTGGTAATTTTTGCCCCCAGTCATCTCGTAGAGAGAGTTGACTGAGGCCGTCGGGGTATCTCTATTTTTAACCCCTTTTTTATACATATATAAATTTTTTTTTTCTGAGACTGCCGTCCATAGCATGTTGCTGTCAGGGGACGTAACCTGAGACTGGAAGGTGAAGATAGTCAAATGTTGTTCGACCATTCATAAAGGTTTTTAGAAATCCTTAAGCCATGGTGGCGAAGGGCCACTTTGCCACGACAAGGTATGACTGGAGTTGTAACTAGTGGATCTGGGATTGTATGGGGGAAACTGGGATTGTACTAAATTGGAGGGCTATGGATTTGCTGGATATGTGGGATGTAGGGGCAGAGGATGAT
Source organism: Amorphophallus konjac (assembly GCA_022559845.1). Taxonomy (NCBI): domain Eukaryota; kingdom Viridiplantae; phylum Streptophyta; class Magnoliopsida; order Alismatales; family Araceae; genus Amorphophallus; species Amorphophallus konjac. The sequence continues at coordinate 124,595,883 of CM040121.1, forward strand.
AAATATCTGGGGAATATATCGAGATGTAAGTTTATCGAGATGGTGACTGGAAGTTTGACTGTCACAGGGACTAGTTGAACTGTGACGTTGAGGTAAGGGCCAAAGGTTGGCTGAGCTGAGCAGGAATAATGCAAGGTTGACTGGGGATTGAAGGGTTTACGCCGTAGCAATGCAAGCGTATTGGAGACTGGTCCTGGGTGAGACTAACGGCCCACCAAGGAACATGTGGAAGGCCATGTTGACCGGTAGGGAGAAGAAGATTTTCTCATTATCGGCTCTACCGCCCTTTCGGTTTTCGCTAGAGCCGACCCCCTTTAACTTTTTCCGACGCGCCATTGTGGGTTTTCACGTCGAGGGATTTCCCAATTTTGCCCGAGGTGCCCTTTCGGGTTTCCACCGCAGTCGGGTTGTTGGCCTTTTTGTCCCCAGCCACCCCATTGTGGTGAGGATGACTAGGTCTGCCGGGGCATCTCTATTTTTAACCCATTTTTTGTGTTTTTTTTTACTTACCTGAGAGCCTGGCGGCTAGAATGGTGCCGGTGCAGAAGGGCCCGTGCTCCCATGGCGACGGGAACGAGGGCAGGAAATCAGCCCCCGCGGATGCGTGGCGGCTATTCCAAGGAGCTGAGCTGGTTGGTTGACTGGGAATTGAAGACCAGGAGGACTGTCCGGTGAGATCCTCCACGGGGGAGGACCGGCCTTATTGGTAGTAGCTGGGGCGTGCGCCTTACTCTGGCTGGCGCATGAACTCATGCTCTGGCGCATAGTATAGCTTCATGTGTTTGCCGTTGAGAGGCGGGAATGGTCTATGACCTTTGTGATCGACGACCGTGTAGGCCCCGCCCTCGTAGACATTCTCGATGATGTATGGACCTCGCCAATTTGGCTGTAGTTTTCCACTGGAGCGCCCTGCCATGACCTCTTTTTCCTTGATCATGACAAGGTCACCTTGCTTGAAAGCTCACTATTTGACGAGCTTATCGTAAGCCCGGGCCATGCGAGCCTGGTACACTTGCAGGTGTTTGTAGGCTTCGAGTCGCTTGCCTTCTAGATCGGCAAGCTCTTCTAACCTTCTCTGGTACTCGTCTTCATCAGGGCCGGCAAGGTCGGTGTGGATGGCCACACGATAGGAGGCTAACTGGACTTCGATGGGGACAACTGTTGCTGTCCCGTAAGCAAGGGAGAACGGCGAGCAGATGGCTTCCCAGATCGAGATGCTGGCAGGGAAGCGCTTCATCTGGTGGAGGACCTTCCGGTCAGCTCGGGCTCGAGCATCTTCCAGAGAGGGTAGTATGTCAGGTTGAACCTTCTGTGAGCTGCCGTGCTGTTCCCCATCGGGAAGTTGCACTGCCTTGCCCTTACCACCGGGATTAGATTGACCTTGATCGCCATCGGGCTCTTGGAACAGGGAAGCCAATGATGGCTCTTCTGGGGATGATTGGCGGGCTGGCTCATCCTTGCCGGACGGTCCCGCTTGCCCTACTGCAGAAGCCGATACTGGTGCAGAGGCTGGGAGGCTGGCAATAGCCTCTTTAACGCCAAAAGGATCGAAGATATCAGGTTCGCCCCAAATCTCTACTTCCGAAATGGGAGCCGGTTCCTCTCCTCGAAAGAGGATGGTCCGCTCCGGGTCGAAAGTGGACGGGGAGAGGGGTAACTCGGGGATTCTCCCACGACCTCTGCCACGTCCCCGACCACGACCTCGGCCATGACTGATGTGTTCTGGAGCCGGCTGCAGCCCAAGAGGGGCAACAGTTCTTTGTCTTGTCTGAGAGGCTATTGGCTCGCCCCACCGAGAAGCGTTGATATTGTCGGGAGGTGGGATGGCCACCATGTTGCAGGTGCAGCGCTGTAGCATTTCTTCCAGCTACTCTGGGGTAATCTCCTTGTCTTTATAGCACAAGGAGAGCTCGTCAGGGATCACGAGTCTTTCACCGTTCTTCAGCTTTTGGATCATTTCTTGGACCCAATCTCTAAGGTGGGCCCGTTTCTGCATTTCTTCCCACGGGATGTAGCTGTCGAGTGGGAGAGCCCCGGTAGGATGAGGGGGAACGTATTCCTCCAAGTCATCGATGAGCCACTGGAGCCTTTGGAGAGGCATTGGCTCGGCCGGGAATTACAGGGTGACTGCTTGTTCAGCCGGTTTCTTGAGCCGCCTTATGAGGTTCTTCCTCCTGTTTTTCTATTGTCTCTTGGCGATAGCATTCTCCAAGGGAGTAGGAGGGAGAGGTGTTGGAGTCGGAGTTGACAAATCCTGATGAGGATATCTCCGAGCTGATGTCTTTATAGGCCGAGGTCAATGACTCTTCCTCACCCGGATCTCGATCCAGGCGCCTTCCGCTTGTTGTATCTGGAAGGTGGCGTTGATCGCCTACTCGATCACCTCGAGCTGTAATTCCTGGTATGCCGGAATGCTGGGACTGGCGTCCGAAGATGTGTTCGCGGTTTCGTGCCTTACCCGCGGTGGCGGCGGGAGCCTACGAGGAGTCGGTAGGCTAGTGTTGGCGTCCCAAGACGTGTGCACGATTTGATGCCTTAACCGCGGTGGCGATGAAGATGTCTTCCGCTGAGCCGATATATTGGAACCGGTGTTGGGGGACATATGCGCGGTTTGATGCCTTACCCGCGGTGGCGGCGACTTTTGTTGAGAAGCGAACAGAGAGGGGCATTGGTCGTCCCACTCCTTAGCCTTGCCTTTGCAACCGTGCTGAGAGCTAGGCCTAGCGAAGACTGACGGTGTTGCAGGACGTTGTCGTTCTGCACAGTTATCCCGACTCTGCGGAGTGGAGGATCCTTGTGGCGGTGGGCCTGCCACTTGAAGCGAAGCCGCTGAAGACTCCGAAGATGTCTTCTTTGTACTTCGAATTGTGTCAACAGGTAGGCGGGATAGACCCGACGTCCCCTCCACTGAGGAGGTACACCGAGGCGGAGGCGGGGACTCACCCTATTTTTGCTTTCCCTTCCTATCCGCGGCTGTCGGTGGCGGAGGTAGGATGGGAGGAGGACGAGGAAGAGCTGAGGAGCCTGTCATCGTCTCGCCCACCAGAAGGTCCTCTCGGTCGAGAAGGACCCGGAGGAGCCTGGCAATGTCTTCTTCAGGAAAAGGGAGATACTTTAGTTCCCGGCAGGACCGCCACTGCACGGCCGAGGTGGCTGAGATTGGCTGGCTAGGTGCTGATGTCTGGGAGCCCTCAAGGGCCGGAGGAGCAGGAGAATGGATGACATTGACCGAAAAGTTAGCCGGCTCGGCCTCTTGGCTGGCATCCTGCTCCCTATGCCTTCGCAGTGGCTCGAGCACCTCTTGATTGTCCGTCAGGAACTCGAGCCATTATGGAGGATGCTGGTAAGGCAGCCCGTGCCCATTTTCTTGGGGAGAGTTTGGCCGCTCTGGCGCATCCGTGGTGATGATCAGGGTCTCTTCGACAGCTTGCCGAAGCCTGATGAGCGACATGGAGTTTCCTTCCGCATCGATCTGCTCCCATTGGATCTGTTCCTGGATGAGGTATTGGACTTCCTCACAGGACTCGATCGGGTGGCAGATTCTGGCGTGGAAGGGGCAATACTGGGGGTGACTACGATCTCAATGGGTGTAGCCAGGAGGTGAGTCGCGGGGTATGATTTGCCCCCTCTCGATGAGGATATCGAAGAGTCGCCGGGTTCTCTCCCTAGGGAAGGAGAGAGGTCTCCGATCATGCCAGGGCCTCCACCCCGGGTACCAGATCGAACGTTCCCTTCGATTGGTGTCGGGCTCCTCTGACTTGTCATCAGAGAGAGATAATGTGGCCATCATGTGGATGACATTAGCTGAGGGGTGAGCCACGCGTGCGGCCTTAGCCGGCCTGGCCCACGTATGTTGTTGCGGAGGATCGACGAGACTGCTCTTCATCTTGACGAGACCGTCTCGGATCAGCTTCTGCGCCTGAGTCTTGAAGACGTAGCAATCATCAATTGAGTGACCCAGTATGCGATGGTACAAGCAATAACTGGGATCGTCGGTCTTCAGGGCGTCGTCTGACTTGCGGATTTCTGGCAGTTCGACGATCTTCTGGGACATGCAGAGGTCGAAGAGCATCTTCGTATGTTCCTTCTTCAAGGAGAAGGGTGTCTTCATACGCTCTGACAAGGAAGGAGATGTTAGCTTATCTGTTGGCTTTTTGTCAGAGCCATTGGATTCGGCCCCTTTATTGGCTTTGGCGGCATGGGTGAACTCTATGATATTCACCTCCTTACTAGGCTGGCGTTCTTGCGCTTGCTTACTGTCACGTTCCGAGCCTTTATTACAGCGGAAGACTCGCTCGAGGAACACGAACAGCCGGTATGGTAAGTCTCTTGCAAGCAAGAACGATCAGAGCGCAAGACAATCACACACATAAATGCAATCACACAATATTTACTCAACTTGAACTCATTTCATTAATAATCAAGAATTCAAGTACAACCACTAATTCAACTTTTATTGTACTAGACTCAAGAAATAAGAAAATAACATAGACTCAATCTAAACAATATAGACTTTCCTAGGTCTCCACTCGTCTTCATTCACTCTCGGATCCGCTACTCGAGTATTCCGAATCCGAACCCGACTCACTTCTATTTCCTGAAACGATTAGAAATAGGTAATGAGCACACTTGCCCAATAGGTATCTTCGCATCAACATGATTAACAATGTTTAAGTAATTAGCATTTTAGCTCTAAAGAATTTAGGTAAAATCATGCGAATGCGATCAATCATGTGAATAACTAAAGTAATAAGATGATCATGTAAGATAGAATGAACAAGTATGAACTAGCAAGAATGTAACAAGAGTGTAGCTTGGCCTTTCATGAACAAGAATGTATCGAGAATGTACTAGCAAGTTCACATACTCCTCACCCAACATCTTTTACTTATGAGCAAGTATTTGGTGAATTTCTGTGCAATATCATGTAACAATCAAGAAAGTCATGTAACGTGTACGTGTATCGTGAATTTCACTTATTTATAGAGAAAGTACTCCTAGCGCAATGCGACGCCAGTAGCATCATACCCCATGGTTTATAATAGTATGTTTCCGACAATCAGCCGAGGGGACTAGCATAGAGCCCTTGAACACAATCAGTGCTCGATCGCATCTTCAAGTATAAATCAAGCTATTTTCACGTTTCAAGCAATAAAATATGGCTAAGAATGTACAATTTCAATAAGTTCATGATAACAATAATTCAATTGAATGAATGCTTCAATGAAGAAATGTGAGGACAAGAATGACTTATAACAAGGTTATGCTCATAGAAATAATTCGACAGCATAACAGTATATTCTTTAACTTTCATAATTTGAATTAAGTTTCTTTGGACAATATAACAAGTCCTAGATCATTAATAATCCATCTAGGAACTTTAGAATATCAACCCTTTGGTCGAACCTCGGGTCAACGAAATATAGAACTATGACGGTCTTATACTGGACCGTTACATAACGTGACGCTCCAGTATTGGGCCGTTACAATGATTTGAATCCGGAAGCAATAAAGATGGACTTAGTACATGTGACGGTCATTTATTGGGCCGTTAGATGAGCTTGACGGTCCAACATTGATCCGTTACATATACGAAAACCAGAAACCATCGATAGTGTTTTCTAATGATTGGGCTTTCATGGTACAACCAACTCGGCGTCCTAGTGAGAATCCCAGGCTCGCAGAGAATTACGGAGGCCTTGAAACAAGATTTCTAGTCCATTGGAAGGAATATCCAATAGAGAGGTCATCATGTTCAAGAATGTGTTCCTATAGTGCAAAGTGTAACTAATGGTCACATACCGGGATATATGCCATGTACTTAATGAATTGACTCTATAGATGGAGAGAGAATGTGTAAAGGTGTGAAATCATGATAAAACTCCGTCAATACATCATTTGAAATCATGGAGTTAATACAAACTATAGTGCTTTGGCATGAAATTAACATATACTTGAAAATAACTCTAAATACTTAAAACATGCAATTTCCTATCATAAATCGTTCAATAAACTCGAAGTCATGAAATAAGGTCAAAACTTAGATATCTAGTCATATATATATATATATATATATATCAATTAGACCGATCTTGATTCTGTCCTAAGTTGACAGAACGCAGTGTTGTGTAACGGACTAGTCTGGGCGCGTCACATGAAGGTAACAGGCTAGATTAGGTTCGTCAGGTTTCCTAGAATCCTTCAGTCATTTACAGAGGGTGTGACGGATCAAGGTAGGTCCGTTACACGTCCCTGGCGATCTTACGATAGACCGTTAGGTCCTCTACTGACAGAAAAAATAGAACTGAAGAAATCTATGATTAAATCATGGCATACTAACTACTCTAATCATGTCAAAATGAGGAAAAAGGCTATCTAGATGCACAGGCAGTAATGAAATAACAAGATAGTCCCTGTTTATTTTCCATTAAGGCTAAAGATATGCATGTATGCATGTCCCTACTTAAGCATGAAATTCATGATCTATAGTGCAAATAATCAAGCAAAATTAGAGGGCTTTTATCCCTAACATGTGGTTTTTACCGTTCATGAGATGACCTACCTCTTAACTGGGCTTTAAACTTCTAATTTGAGTCTTCAAGGATCGTCCTAGTTCTTCTCTTCCTGTGATTTTTCAGCAACTTCACGTTGCCCTAACTCCTCGACCTCTTGACCCAAGGACGTGAAATTTGGAGGTTAGGAAGATGAAACTATTGGGAACAAAAAGTTCTAAAGCATCTAACTCTAATTACCTCGTTTAGCTTTTCTAATTTCCTGGTCTTCAGCACCCCGTTGCACAATTTCCTGAGTTGGCGTGATGAAACCAGCAACTTTAGAAGATCCTAACTCCTTGGATACTCGATCTCCTAACATGAAATTTTGAGGGTAGTTAGTCTAAAGCATTAGGAACAAAATACTCTAAAGAACTTACCTGAGATTATATCTCCTTACCTTGATTTCACGCCAAAAGTAAGGGTCGCTCAGTTCAGAACTGGGTTCTATTTATAGGGATTTGGCTAGGGTTTGAGGATTAGATCGATTCTAGAGTCCTTAGTTCGCCAAAATCCGATCCTAAGAGTCCCTAGTAACCTTACACATCCTTCTAATTAGGTCTCTTGCAGATAGGATCTCAAAGTTTCAATCTTTTTGCAAGTTCTTCAACTTCGGAATAACAAGGTGTGACGGTCCAGTTTAAGTGCATTACGTTCATGTAGCGGTCGCCCGATAAACCGTTACATCCAACGTGTGCAGAGTTTTCAATTTAATAAAACTCTTTTATTCGATTTATATATATATATAAAGTAGTATTTATCCTTAAAATTCGTAAATAAGCTAAATAACCTTCTAGAATATAGGCCAAACTTAATGGGCTAGTTCCTTAAACCTTTTGGGTCTTAATTGAATAGGTTAGATAATTGTTTAACATAATTGGGCCTCATTAATTCATTAATTCATTTATCAATCTATTTAGTCCTTGTAAATTCTAGAAAATTCCATTTATAATCAAAAATTATTTATATAAATTCTGGAGCACTACACTTACCCTTGGCTGCGGTGTAGCTCGGGTTATCGGCGAAGAACATCTCTATTTCGGTGACCGCCGAGTTGAGTTGGTCGAAGCCTTTTGATGTGACACAAACCCCTTGGACCTGAATTTGCAAGCAACCGGACCGAACGGCGATATATCACAAGCGGGTTCACCCGCGTCGCGCGCACCCGGGTCCGTAGGCGGACCGGCGATGGTGGTGAGGGTCCGAGGTTGGGCCTCGGGGTTCCAAGGGTATGGCCAGCTCAGGATGGACCCCAATGGGCCAGGGATGCCCAATTTCAAGGGCGGCCGGCACGTCGAGGGCGTGGGATGTAATGTCTCCCTCACAACTCACCCGCGGTGGCACTCGATTAGATGGAAAGTTGGAACGAGCCCACTCTCACTGCCGATGGCGCAACTAGAGATAATACTAAGCTAAGCAAAGGTAAGAAAAAAACCAGCAGAGGAGAGTGGTCCGAAGCTCACCTTATCGGTGTGAAGACACCGATCCCGGCCGAAGACGAGGGCGAGCGGGGAAGCGTGGGCTACCCGCACGCTGCGCCGATGAGGCTTCCGATGACGACCTGCTAATACAATCACTACGCCCTCACAGAGGGGTTGGCATAAAGGAGGGGGACTGTGGGATACATAAAAATACTACCTCCGCACAGGGAGGGGCTGTAAGCCGGCCAGGCGGGGGTGGGGAAGCAAGATCGGCGATCGTTGTTGGTTCTGTCTGCTTCTGGGACGGCCTGATAGGGGGCCGATGACGGGGCTGCCACGAATGTTCTTGAACTCGGAATCTGACGAGACCAAGGCCAAAACGTCACTGACTGTTCGGGGATGACTCCTGAATTTTCTCGGGACATCGGAGTGTCATTGTCGGCCGAGGGGGAGGCTGGAACGGTGCTGCTTGGTTCTGGTTCGGGCTGAGTCCAGATTGTAGCATCAGGTTGGCGACGACACCTCGATCGCTCCCATGATCCGATCGAGGCGGGACCAGGACAGTCGTGAGCGTGGCCGAGTCTTCTTCATCCAGCAAGGAAGAATGGTGCCAGAAGAGGTCGGGGTCGAGAGAAACGGCCAGAAGAGTGAGAGGGGGTCTGGTCGGATCCTGACTAACCTGACCTGCGCACCAATGGTATAAAATTCGTAACTTTATGCTTCGGGCTTCAAATGGTGCTCCGTTTCTTGGAGATGTTAGGAGGCTTGTAGGAGAAGATGTCTGCAAAGGAATCACATCCAAATTCATCTCGGAGAAGCCGTGGTCGCTTCTTTTCTTGGCTTCTGGTTCCCTGGCGGAGCAGCTTTGCTCAGTCGTGGGAGAATCGCTCTCCCGCGCAGTCCAGAGCTCAGACGGATGCGAGACCACCTCGCCTGCAAAGCTGACTAGAAGAGCTTTCCAACAATATAGGATATGCCACCAGGAGACTCGCGATGATGAAGAGGAAACCTCTGCAACTTCGGGGTACTCTGCTGTTGCAAACTGCTACTGGAACTGCAACTTGATGAAGGTAAATGGAGTCGGATAGGGGGGCCAATACAGCGAGGGGCGGGGGTATTGGTTGTGGGGGATGGGGGAGGGCGGCTGTGGCAAGGAGGATGGGGGTGGAGGTGGTTGGGGTCGCAGCTAGCAGGTGGAGGGGGAGGGAGGTGTGGCCAAGGTTGGAGGGTGAGAGAGAGAGGGGGTGCAAGTGACTCTTGGGAAAGGGGGGGAGTGTTTGAATTTGGTATAATGGTGAGTGATCAATGGTGGTCTTGGGAAGGGGAAGGGGTGTGTTGGGAGATGGAGAGGTGTGTTGGAGAAGGGAAGGGGTGGCTTGGGAAAAGGATTGGTTGCTTGGGGAAGAGGAAGGGTTGCTTGGGAGAATGGAGAGGTGCCTAGGAGAGGGGAATTCCACCTAGGGGTTGGAGGGGAATTGAATGAGTGTATGGGGAAGGGGGAGGGGTCTTAATGAGAGGCGAATGTGGAGGAGAGAGAGAGAGAATTTTGAAATTGGGGGTGGGGAAGGAGAGAGAATGGGGTTCGCCCCCTTTAGAGAGAGAGAGAGAGAGAGAGAGGGTTCTAACAAGATTTAGTGGAATACTAAATTCAAATTTTTCTTTCAATAATTCATTAGCTCCAAATGGAGGGATTGGGGTCCTATTTATAGGAATCCCACAATTTAACATAAGACCCTGAGTTTTAGACTAATGACAATAAACCAAGGGGGGAAGGGGGCGCCCATGGGCCTAGCCCACTTAATTGGGCCCAATTGACTCATTAACCACTCTAATGCCAATTAACCTAGGGACTTGACTCAAATAAAAGGAAAATTACATAATAAGAAAATGAAAGATACATTATATGACTCAGAATAAAGTGGCGAACAAGATGTAGCACTGATGGCGATCATCAGGAACCCCAAAAATGTGGAGTGGTCGAAGATAGATGTCCCCATCACCTTTGATATTGGTGCCGAGAAGCTTTTCGCTGACCTCAGTCGCCAAACCTCGACGACATATGGTGATAGCGTCCTCTTGAATGGGCGGATTGACACACCTCATGCTGAGGTCTCGCCATTTCTTGATGAAGTCGAGGGCACCCTCGCCCTTTTTCTGTCGAAGAGAACAGAGTTCGTCTAGGGATACCCTTCGCTCGGCCGTTTGAAAGCGGTCGAGGAATTTCTTCTGGAGATCCGCCCAGTCGATGACTGAGTTGGGCTTCAGGCGGGAATACCATTGGAAGGCCGTTCCCGTGAGTGAAGTGGCGAAGTAGCGGAGGAGATATGATTCGTCCAACGCTAACTCACCCATGGCCGTAACATAGTAGGCCAGGTGTTCATGTGGCGACCCCTGCCCGTCGAACTTTTGCAGCTTCGGGGGCTTGGAGTATTCTGGGGGAAGCTTTTTTAGCTGGTGGTGAAGCGGGTAGGGTACACTGTAGAGATCTACCGTGACCGTCCCTTCACCATACTGGGTGAGCTTTGTCTCGATGATGCGCTCGATCATCTGGTGTTGTGCCAAGAGATCCCCCAGCACTAGCGTGTTGGAGGCTCGTGGTTGAGTCTCAACCGGGGGCGTGCCAAACCCAGTTGCCAACGGGGTTCGGGCAATCGCCACTGAGGTGTTGGCAGCATCGCGGGCTGCTGGGGGTGCTGGTGCCTCAGCCTGAGGCCTGTCAAGTTGCTGTGGATGAAGGTCTCGCTCCGGGAGGAGGTCCTACAGGAGGGCCTTCAGGTGCTGGCTCTCCTTCATAAGAGTGTCGAGGGTCACTTCTTGAGCCTCGTTTGTAGGAGGATCATTGTTGACCGGCTTTGCATTGATAGGAGGGTCGCGGTCTTCCATCGGGACTTCTTCCACACATTTCGATGCTTGCGGTCCGGCAGAAGTGCCGATATGAACTGTTGGAGGAGGCGGCGGAACCGGGTGGCGTGGCCTCCTGAAGTGGGACAGAGGCTGGTTCAAGTCGTTAGACTGGGTGTCTAGCTAGTGTCCGGTGGTGTAGCACACGAACACTCGAACCGCATCATTGATGAACCTGGCCATCCGCTTCCTTCGCTGGTGTTGCTCAGGGCGAACAGGCGTCCCTAGTCTATCAAAGACCAATATGCGTTGCGGAGGGGGCTCACTCCCGATGTTAGCCGGAGGAGAGTCCTGGACAGGTTGCTGGAGGGACCGAGGACGGGCTCGCCTTTGCCTCCGCTTGCTTGCGCGGGGGACATTGGACGATTGGGCGTCGTCAGACGATGCTACTGTAAGGCCAGCCGCATCCCGTCTGATGCCGCGTCTGAGTGCTCGCAGGGGGTTGGTGATCCGCGCCCTCTGAACAGCCTGAGCTTCTTCTCGGGTGACCTAGATTCTTCTCAGGTCAGGTTGCTGGTCCCCCTTGTCGCCGTTTTTCCAACGAGTTGTCTTGGGAGGCCGAGTGTCTAGCTATGGTGGGTGCCCCCATGCTGTGGCCGAGGGACCCGCTCCTTTGAGCTTCGCCCCATCCTCTCGTGTTTGACGCAGGAGGTCAAAACGATTGGAAGTGGGGATGGTGGGAACAGTCCGTTCTTGGGGTATAATTGGTTCGCCCCCGTCGAGACGGATATGCAAGTCACCGACAAGGACCGTCTTGTCGGAGTTGCTGGTCACGGCAGCAAGGCGCCTGCCTCTGCGGCCATGGCGACGCTTCTTCTGAGGAGCCGAGGAAGACTCCGCCCCAAGATGGTAGACCGAGAAGACATGACCTGGAACGACTGGCAACATGAAGCTGTCGGTCCGATGTACCGGGATCGGCCCCCGGGGTAAGTAACCCTCACCGGGAGTCGATAGCTGGGTGACTCAGGTGTAAGCCTTAGCCCGCGCCGATAGGAGTGTCTCCGATGCTCTAAATGACACTCTCTCACCGAGAGGCGATGCCGTCGAAAGTGCTGAGATGCTGAAGTTCCTAGGTCGAAGACCCGTGGTAGGTGCCGACGTAGTTTGGGCTCGGGTTGAAGGACCCGAGGAAGGTGCTGAGGAGCACTTCCCCCTGGGTAGGAGACCCACGGGGAGAGCCGGTTCAACTAGAGCTCGGGACCGGGGTTCCGAGTGCATTACCGGGGAGCCACGAACTCGGGGATGGGAGCCCGTGTTGAGTGGTGGCCATGCCGGGATTCGGGGTTGGAAACCCATTGCAGATGCTGGGGAGCCGTAAACCCGGGGCAGGGAGCCTGTGTTGGGTGCCGGCTTGGCTGCGGCTCGGGGTTGAGGACCCGAGGCGGGTGCTGGGAAGCCGTGGACTCGGGGCAGGGAGCCCGTGTTGGGTGCCGGATTGGTTGCGGCTTGGGGTTGAGGACCCGAGGCGGGTGCTGGGAAGCCGTGGACCCGGGGCAGGGAGCCCGTGTTTGGTGCCGGCTTGGCTGCGGCTCGGGGTTGAGGACCCGAGGCAGCTGCTGTGATAGTGACCGAAGTCCGGGGCGTGGGGCCCGTGTTGGAGATCGGACGGGGCTGGCCTTGGGAGCGGATGTTCACCCGGGCCGGCATTGATCTTGGGGCCCTGTAGGGGCCTGAAGTGACAGTCTGGCGCTCGGCACTCGGGCGGGACACTGGTGCTGGAGGCGCGCATGGCGCGTTGGCCACAGGGGCCACTGGAGAAACTGGAGTTGGCTGAGAAGCAGCCACATGGATCACACCCAGGAAGTAGGGTGATCCGATAACTGGGGCGAAGTTGCCAAAAGCGATCAGCGTCGCCAAGTAGCCCGCCCGGGCATGGGTGGCAATGACGTTGGGGCCGTAGGTGACGACCACCATGGTTGCTGGAATGCAGAGAGCTGCGGAGGCGACGGTCGCTGACAGTCACCGAAAGTGGTCTGACGATCCGAACGTAAATCGAAAGCTGCTAGAGAAATCGCGCACGAGTACCCTCCTCTGCCTCTCCTGCAAGGACAGGGAAAGGGCACCGGGCTTCAGGGCTGGTACAGACTTTTCTTCAGCAAAAAGAAGGAAGGTGAGAGACGTCCCACCAGGCGTGCCATCCTCTCTGTTACGCGGGTTTTTATGCTGATTAACCGGGGTGAGGGAAGGAATACAGTGGGGAAGGAAAATACAGGAGTTTGCTGTATCTCGGGTATCCTCCTTACGGGTGCATGCCTCTCACGGTGGTATCGGGCACTCTTCTTTTTACGGAAAGTCAGAAATGGTCGAATGGCACGGAAGTGTCGGGATAAGGGTTAACCGGACAAGATACGGGCGTTCGAGTCGATCTCTCGATAATCACTCATGGAACCAAGGTTTGACCGGGGAAGCGCCACCAGGGCGCGGCACATGGGCTCGGGCGATCGGGCGACACATGGAGAGAAGGGGTTCCATGGGTGCAAATGCGTAGGTGATTGCGGGAATCGTGTACAGGATGTCTTTCCCCACCGACCGCAAGCAACCGGTGTTTATTTACATCGGATTGAATCCGAATACCTTCGTTCCATGCTGAAGAGAAGTCTGTATGTATGTCTGAAGCCATGGGTGGAGGGCTGGGGCCATTCAGTAGCTAGGGGTGCATGTTGGACCGAGGGGTGTTTATTGGGGGTTGGAGTGTTAGGCACGGATGCCGAGGAATATGGATAGAAGGCTGAAGGCCGGGACGCGGGTGCGAGAGCACTCATCCAATCGGCAATGTTGTGCTGAGACATATATTTCTTTACAGGAGAGCCGTGAAGGCCAAAGTACAACTGGCGCATGCCGCGGGACAATTCCGACCTGTAGGTCGGTCCCTGGGTCGATGCGTGATGGATGCACATATGTGTGTTTTACAGAGGGGTCCTCCCGTGGCGTGGGCCATAGCCGTGGTGCCGAATGGGGGGCCTATGACTGGATAACTGGGGGATACATCGATCCGGTATCTGGGCGAGGGCCGGTCGCGACTTGAGTTGAGCGGTCGGACGTGGCCTCGTAACTACGAGTGAGCATGGCGTCATGGCACGCGTGTGGTTGCGACCGACGAGCATGCGAGGGGAAATCCCAGCATGAGGGGACGTCCACCCATATCACAACGTCTCACATACGGTGGGTGTCGACTCATGTGTGACGGCTACATACGGCGTGGGGGGAGTGCGAATGACATACCCCCGGCATAGCAGACCGCCGAACAAGTCACCCACACACAATTCTCCTTAGCTCGTTGCTTGGAGCCGAAGCGCTTGAATTGCCTTGAATCCTTTGGAGATGCATGCCCTTTAATGCCTTGCCCCCTAGGGGGTTTTTATAGGGAAGGTGAAGGGTCACAAGGGGGTTTACGCGGACCAGCTAAGGGGGGGTGAGCTGGTCTGCGTAAACCCAATGGAATAGTGCACTGGGTTACGGGCTGAGAGAGAGGAGGGAAAGAGGTTTACGCGGACCAGCCAGGGGGGCCTGGCTGGTCCCCCTAACCCCCCTTGGGGGGGGGGGGTTTAGGCGGGCTGGGTTTTTTTATTTTTAAAAAATACTTTTTTTTGGTTGAATGGGGGTTTAGGCGGACCAGCCAGGGGGGGCCTGGCTGGTCCACCTAAACCCCCCCCCCCAGGGGGCGATTAGGCGGGTTCGCAAGGAGAGAGAGGAGGGGCTGGTCCCCACCCTATAAAATTCCATTTTTGGGGTTTTTTTTCTCCCCAATTTGGCTAAGTACAATTTGGTGAAGGGTACGTGGTGGCTTGTGGAGACTTGTGCGCGTTGACTTGAGGACGAACCCGTCGTGCTGTCGCTTTGCGTTCCACGTCCCGCGTCGACCCCTCGAACTGGTACGGCACACGAACCGCATCGTAGGACCGTAATTTAGCGAACTGGAGCTGAGTGGGGTCATGGGACCACTGAGTTGGAGAGAGGGGCGCGGCCCCCAGGGAGTTCACCCTCCATGGGGCCCGCGGCCATGCCACCGGGGTGAATTGGCCCCGGGCCGGCCGTAACCCCGGGGGATGGCCCGAGGGTCTTCTTGTGTTACCTGGGGATGTCCTCCGATGGACTTTGACCTTCGGGAGGCTGACATGGGCACGTGGGGCCGTTGTTCTTTGAGTCGGAGTAGCCACTCGCTAGGTGTTCGGGTAAATGCCCGACACACCCCGGGTTGCCGAACGAGCCGCGTAAGTGGCCGACGGGCCTTAGATTTGGCCTAAGGCCAAGGGTAGAGGTTCGTAGGGGTTGGAAGAAGGCATTTTGGGGCCCATGGGACTTGCCTCGTGTTGCGTACTACGTTGTACGGTGGGTTGACAGGGTAGCCTTGGGTTGGCCCGAGAGCTAAGTTGAGTGGCTTGTTGCGACGTGTCTGAGGGTCGGGGGTGGCCCCAACTTGCTGGGGGGTCGTTGTAGGACCCAACTGGTGTACTGGAACCACGGGCTGGCCCGTGGTCTTGTGTAAAGGGTTGAAATATATGCGCCCACATGGTGTTCGGAAAAATGCCGAACACACGTGTGTGAGCCGTACGTACATGCTGCGGGCCTCCAAAGCATGTGGTTGACTTGCTCGGGTCTCCCTTTGACCTTGGAGGGTTGAATGAACAGTCTTGGAGTGGGCCCGCGACTCTTTTGCTGGATGCCACGTGGCATGGCTTAACGTCGGGGCGCCCCCGGGTGATCCCGGGTGGCCATATAGGACACGGGCAAAGCCCGTATGAGAGTGGCCGGGATTGACCCCGAACACTTGTTTGTGCCGCCGCGCGTCACGGCGAGTTGACCGGGACCCTTGTGGGGACCTTTAGGGTTGTAGAAAGGGCTAGGTAGCCCGTGCCTTGAAGGTGTTCAGGGAAATGCCCGAACCCTTATTCCTTGTCATTTTGGCTGGGAAATAGTCTAGGTACAACAGAGATATGCTTAAAATGATGTCAAATTTAGCGTGTCTACAGTTGCCCCGCCTTGGCGTCTACTTTGCAAGGGAGTGACACAGAATTGAATGGAATGGTGTGAAGTGGAATGAAGTGGGATGAACTGAAAAGTAGATGTCAAAGTGTGATGAGACACATAATTAACATCACCTGATAGGAATTGAATCAAGAGTTCAAAATGATGCAATCTCGAGGGGATCAATGAAAACAACGATTGTTTGGATAAGGAGGAGTGTGAACGCGGGCACAAAGGAGATAAAAGAATGATCAACTTCTAGCGTGGTGGAAGTACCCTAGGTCACAAACCTGTAGGTTTCACCATTGGGGAGACGTTACCAGCCAATGTGGATGTGCTGCAGCCAAGGTGGATTAGAGGAAAAGGGATGAAAATAAGAGGATAGAAATCCAAACAAGGGAGGTTTCGAGAAAATAGCCCAAAACTGCGACAAAACGAACTGAACATTCAATTCAGTAATGAATATCTCTTATCATGGACAATTAAGATCATTTGACTCTTAAAATCAGCTTATCTGGAAGATTTTTCACTGTTGATTCAAATTCCTACATGAATGCATGTTGGGTTTAAAGGGAAAAATTAAAGAAAATTAAAATAGAAAGTAATCAAGGATAATATTGTTAGGTTGTCAATACTGAATCAAGAAATCGATCTCGTGAACCGATACTAAGACGAAGCCCGTTTATCCACGCACCAATTCATAAAAGGGAACTATCGTCCCTAGTCTTGAACGGCTCAATGGCCTATCCGTGCGACCAAGATTCCTCTGGAATCATCATTATTTTTGATGATGGGGAACTCAAATTCTAGATTTACCAAAGCCACAAGGTCCTTGATATAATCTAGTAGCGTAAGTAACATATAGTAGGAATGCATACAGGAAGGAGATGGTGATAGTAATGAGCATGAGGGAACCAAGAAGATGCAGCACGCAATGTAGTCACCGTGGGACTTTAGTGATGATGCCCAGACGGTGGGACCAAGAGAGCTTCTTCCTGCGCTCAAAGATTAGTCAGCCATGATATAATGAAAGATAAAGCAATTAAGCAATTTAAGCATAACAGGCATAACATGAATATCATGAAGCAAAGCGTGTGAAGCATCATAATACAAGAAAACATGAATAGCAATGTGGCAATTGCAGCCTGAAAGCATAGCATTATAAGTATGAATGCACAAAAGCACACGAGCATCATTATTTCCTTTTAAATCCACGAGGATGACAACTTGGCCAATCATCAGATGTATGGATGAAGAATCAAGCTTGACTGAGATTTGTTCTTGAATGATTAGAATGAATGCCCAGAGCAAATGCTCAGAGTGAATGCCCAGAGTGGCAGGGATAATCAGATGAAATCAGCATGAATTACTTAGAAAGATGTGGGAATGATATCCAATTGATCATGGTAGGGAAGAATCAAAAGGTAGATAGCAATGAACGAAGAGAACTCATCCCAAGCTCTTGGGTCCTTGCAAAGAGTGTCTCTGCAAAATAACACCATCAGAAAATATAATGCATTTTTTTTAGAATATGTAAATTCTTATGAGTTTTAGAAATATTAAAATTTCTGTGTTTTAGATTTTGGAAAATATTTGACTTTTTTGAGATTTTTTTTGGAATATTCAACTGTTTTGGATTTTTGTTGAGAAATATTCATTTTTTTTTATTTTAGATTTGACTTTGCTAATGCAGCATCAAAGGGTGTTTAAACCACAGGCTAGGGGTCCTCGTTCTTTCCCTTTTCACTAAAAACTACCCGAAACAAGGCGTGCAGAGAAGATGACGCCTTATGACCCGCTACCCTTGGCTAACGTTGCCCCTACCAAGGCCATACCCGAGAAACACTCGGTCTTGGAGGGGGAAGAGAAGACAAATTAGAGATAAGCCTTATGCAGGATGGGAGATATCGGGACTCGAATTCCTTCCAAGGTACTACCCCTCAAAGAGGTAGTCTGTTGTGGCGGGGCTTTGTGCCTTTGCTTTTTAAACCATTGACATGCATACGACCAGGGTTTTTCCTGCGGGGACTTTGCCTCTCTTGACATGCCTTTATTTCATAATTTTATATTTATTGAATTTTGACTTTGATAATAGCCCTTTTGGCTAGATATATCATGAAAACTCATTTTGATTTGGGTCAAGACTGCCCCTATTTGAGACTTCTCCCGTATTGGGGAGTACCAAGGTTGGTCATCTCATCTGTCAACCTCTTGCCCCTGCACTCGGCCGAGTAAGAAAGAGAAAAGACTTTTGATGCATACCCAAGGCATGGCTGAAGCAGCAACAGTGTTTTACCAAAGGAAGCCGGCTAAGGATGCCGTGAAGTGTGTGGAGTGCCCAGCTAAGGGTTGCCCTTAACAAGCGGGGAAAGGATGCCAAACTCCCAGCGTGGGATTCTTATAGCCAAAATACTGCATAGCAAGCGTAAAGACTCTCTTTTTTTTGAAGATTAAATTAAAGACCTAGGATAAAGGCCTTGACTACCACTCTTAATCATGTTAAGAAGCACTTCATTTTGAAAACCATGCGTGAAAGATGTTGAATGCAAATCCTATGCAAAAAATGTTACCTTGCAACCTCATGAAGCAACAGCTCTCGGAGGCGATCTTGATCATCATGAGATTTGTCCTAAAGTGATAGATAAAAGGATTGGAAGCCAAGGTTTGAAGTGGCTTAACAAGAAGGAGTGGTACCAAGATCAGACTCAGACGAATAAGGATAAAAGGAAAAGAGGCGACGGCTAGAAATACCTCACTAAGGTGAGAAGACCCTGATCACAAGGAACAGTGTATAGAAGGAAATGAGAATCAAGAGGAGGGGTGAGGACTGAAGCCTCGGAAGCAGTGGGAGAACAGGCAAATGCCCAGAGCGATGGATGTGGAAGAAGTCGGGTCGGACCCGGAATCAGGAGGAATTAAGAGGAGAAATTGGTAGATGGAAAGAGGTGGATCCGGAGGGTCCGGAGGTAATGGAGGAGAATCATGATGGGAAGGAGGATGAGAATCCGGAGGTTCCGAAGTAAAATCCCGAGGGACGCGACGCCCCGAGAAAAGGTATGGAAAAATATTATTTAAGAGGAAGAAAAGAATGAAGGACACGATGTCCTGGAGGAGTAGGAAGATAAATCGAAAGAAATAGAGGAGGTCCGGAGGCTCCGAAGGGATAGGGACGTGATGCCCTATGAAGAGAGAAAGAAAATCTGGAGGTTCCGAGGGAAGACCAAGAGAAGGGACGCGATGCCCGATGAAGAGTGAAGAATCCAAAAATTTCGAAGATGGAGGTGAATTAAGCGAGATAGAATCCGGAGTTTCCGGAGGAGGAAGACATCGTGGGCTAGGTGGCCCAAGGAGAACTAGTGAGAAGTCCAGAGGTTCCGGAGGAATAAGATGGAAAGGGGCGTGATGCCCATTGTGAAGAGATAGAAAATCTGGGGATTTCGGAGGAAGACCAAGAGAAGGGACGCGATGCCCTAGGAAGAGAGAAAGAGGATCCGAGGGTTCTGGAAAAAGAAGGTGAAAAGGGGCGCGATGCCGTGGGAGAAAGAGAGAAAGATCCGGAGGTTCCGAAAATCGGGGAGAATGAGGAGGGACGTGATGCCCTTGGAAGAGAGGAAGGTCCAGAGGTTCTGGAAGGATAGAGTAAGGAAGGTCGCGATGCCTGGTGAGAATGGAGAGACGTAAGAAAGGGTCCGGAGGTTCCGGAAGATGGGGAAGATACGAGTCTAGAAACCCGGGTAAGGAGAAGTGTAAATGGATGTAATGCAATGAATGAAATGGGTGCATGGAATGCAAGGGGTGCATATGATGTAAAGAATGCATGGAATGAGAGAATGAGATCCTCTTCCTGACCCGTGGAGCGGCCCATCAAGAGAAAAATGTGGATGAATTGGTGGAAGGCCCAATAATGTAAGATTGCCCACCCCTCCATGGTAAGCAAGGTGCCCGGTCAAACAGCTCAAGAAGTGGAAATAGTGCCCATGAGATCTCATTAGAAGGATGTGTGACCGTGATGCAAGAAAAAAACCCCTTAGAAAATTATATAATGACGTGCCGAGGGGTAATGAGAGCATTAAAAGAGTATCGACCAATGAGTAAGGTGACAATAGTAAAAGGCCGATATGGCGTTAACTTGGAAGAGTTTTTCTTAATGAGCCTTAATGGAGACTTCTCAAATGTGCCCGGCACAAGAACACGGATTGGCATCCGGCAAATAAAATCTTGAACTTTAAACAACATAACCGAGGCCAAATCCTTCTTGCCCGGTTCTTGAATATCCTTGGCACTCACGCTTGTAGAAACACACCCACTCCGAGGGGGGATGGAAGGTGAGAAGGAAGCGGTAGGCTTGATGAGTAATGGAGGTGTAATGGAGAGCGTCGGCGGGAGGGTAAGTGGAGGCAGAGGTTGAAACACGTCGGACTTCTCCCCTTGTTCAGAAGCGAACGGAATCGGCTCGAGCGAAAAAATAGGTGAATCTTGCTCAAGATTAACCACGGGTAAAGGTGAAGGGTTAAGTGGAGGGATAGGCATAATTGGTTTTGGGGTTATAGGGATAGTGGAGGGCCTAGGTGGCGGCAATGGGGTGTTATTTGGTTTAGGAAAAGGTTTAATGGAAGGTTTGGCAGAAGGGTAAGTGGAAGTAAGCTCGGATGGCTTGGCGAAAGGGTAAGTGGAAGTTGACGGTGTGGAGCTTGGAGGTATAATGGTTTGAGGTTTAGCGGGAGGTTCGGCGGAGGCCGATGGTGTGGAAGCTAATGGCGCGGTAGTCGATGGTGTAAAAGCAGAAGATGTTGTGCGTAGGAAGCGCCGGATGGGGCGAGAGGTGTTAGGGATAGGAGAAGGGTGATGGCGTGCCGATGGGAGTATCGACCCATCATCGTAACACCAAGAGGTTTCATAGACGGGGCTAGGGACGGTGGCATCGTCTTGAGCAGGGGGTTCATCGGGCGGTAGTGGAGGGAGTGGGAAACGAAGGAAGCTTAGAGTGGGTGCCTTCAGAACTTCATCATTTTGTGCCGGCTCCAAATCTTCATAAAGAACTTGCAATTTATCATCATCACTAAACTCAAGCGGATGCCGTGGTGGAGGCGTAATAATGGGTGGTGGAGTATAATGTTGTGGTGGAGAATTTTACGGAGGTGAATATGAAGGTGGAGGATTATGTGTATGCGGAGGCGAAGGCAGAGGGCCATATGAATGAGTGGGGCGAATGAGTGAAGGGCGGACGGCGTCCACTTGATCATCAATATCTTGCTCACACATATCATTGATGCCATTATCTCTCCTCTCCTTCCAATCTTTCTCCATCTTAGTGATATTGTTCATGAAAGTGTGAAGAGGATTGATTGGAGAAGGAGAAGGAGGAGCGAGCCGCGGGCTTGTGACCCTCTTGAGTTGTTCCTCCATCGAAGTAATTTTATCAAAAAGAATTTGTTGGAGGAGTGTAACTTGAATCATGGAGGGTTGGCACGGCGGCCTTGGAGGGGCGGCTTGATATGAAGGCCGTGGAGGTGGGTTAATGGGTCGACCCACAAAAGGACCTGGATGGATCGGGTTGCAAGGAACATGTGGGCCTTGGGGCCGTGAAGGAGGAGGAATAGAAGGAGGTGGGTGACGGACCACCCGAGAAGGAATGTGTGTAGAAGAAGAAGACAGATGACAAGAGGGAGGCGGGTGATGGGCCACCCGAGTGGGATTGGAAGGAGGATGAGAAGGAGATGCACCCTCAACAATAGCCTTAAGGGTTTGGATTTGTTGAGGGGTAAGATGATCTAATCCATGAAGGACTTGGGATAACTTCTCATCATGAGGAGGAGATGATCTCGGGGGAATAGTGGCTCGCGATTGATGTAAGGGACCTTGAGATTGGCTATTGCCCATGGGTGGGGCAATACCATAAGAATAAGGATGTGGTCCCTTAGAAAAATTGTGATGAGAATTGTGAAATTGAGGATCATAAGATGTACTAGGGTGTGCATCCTCATGATTATAATTAGGATTAAACATGTTAGTTTGATTATCAAAGTGAAACATTATGCAAATAACCAATATTCAACCAAAATGATTTGCAAGAATAGCAAACAAGTTGGAATGTTACACTTGATTTTTCTTATGTTGAACCTTGACGAATTAGATGGTTTTGACAAAATTTGATATGATTCACACAAGGTAAGAACCTACTTTCAATATGGATTTTCTTCGATGCCAACTAGGTACACTCTCTCACCATGCATAGGCCAACTAAACCCGGGATATTTCAAGGGTACAACCTGCCCAAGCTTCCGTGAGGGAATCCATGGGTGCGGGGACTTACGGAGGCCTTAGTTTAGAAAATTCTAATCTAAAGAGACGGAGTGCTCAATGGAGGGTCCTTCCTTAACCAAGAGGGGGTATGGTATCCTAGAAGTGTGGGGAGAGGAGGTCTCCCAAGTAAAATGCAATATGAATGTAAAAGTAATGCAAGATGGAGAAAATATAAATGTATGAACAGAAATATGAAAGAATGATGCAAAATAACTCACACAAGAACAAATCTGTGAGAAACTCAGGAAATTGGCACCCTGACAGGTGCCACCAATTCTTGGAAGGGCACCCTCTGTGTGGGCGCCAATTCTGTGATGATTTTTTTTTTGAAAAATGTAAATGACGCCCTCCTTACTGCCCTTATTTCTTTAATGGGCGCCCAACTGATGGGCGCCCAATTCCAATTTTCTCTTTTTTGTAATGGGGCAAGGAATTGGCGCCATGTACCCTGCCCTTATTTCTTTAATGGGCGCCCACTATGTGGGCGCTGTGGATGCACTTATTTTATTAATTAGTCGTTTATTCGTTGTTGGCACCGACTTATTTTCTTGAATTAATCAAGGATTAAGCATAGGGCTAAATGGAGCAAAATGGCACATCGCCAAGGCTACTCTACCAGTCGAGTTAAGCTCAGAAATCGAGACACTTCATCGGGTCAAGCGACGTAACATAACAACCGGGGATCGACCCCGAGCAAATGGCACTATGCCAGCCAGTTTCTCGACAACCGGGTCAGTTTCGAGATTCGGGACAACCTGTCGTACCTTACGGCATTCTGTGAAGATTCAGGGTTTACCCCCAGACACCCTGCATACGGTGTCACACCACCGACGCCTCAACAACCGGGTTGACTCGGGACTCAGAACAGCCTGCCGCATCATGCGACTCTTCACCAAGGAGCGAGGGTCACCCCGACCACCAGATAAACGACATCATCATGTCGACATCCCAGTCACCGGACCCAAGCAAGGGTCCTAACCAGCTAGCCGCGACCCGTGGCAACATCAGCAATCGATCGGGCCCACCCCCGATCACTCAGTTTGCGGGTTTACCCACGTTCAACACAGCTACCTGAGCCGACCTGGGAGCGCCCCGACTATAAGGCATGCCATGTGGCACTGTGGACGTATAAAATTGCACGTCCATATGTCCCGCTGAGCCCAGCATTAATGTCAAAGTCAAAGGAAGAGGACCCAAAGAGACTGGCCATCCAGGGCTCCGAGAAGATACTACCGCCCGGCAAATTCCACATTTGCATGGGCGCATTAAGAGACCGAGAAGTCACATGATGTCCTCCTGAATTAACACACTACTACGGACCCACCCTCGGGCCCCTAACGGTGAAGAAATATCTCAAAGAATGCACAGCTTCAAGTTCCCGCAGCAAAAGCAAAGGCCCCTGTCAAAACGGCACCTTTGGTGCCTCCAGCGGCACGGGCCTGAGACCCTTCAGTGGCACGGCATTTCAGCTCCCAACGGCACGGCCCTTCAGCCCTTCTGCGGCACGGTCATTTGGCCCTTCAGCTGCACGGCCATTTGGCCCTTCAGCGGCACGCTTCATTCAGGGTTTCACCAAGTCTATACAGCCGTCAGCCCAAGTCTATACGTTGGCAGTTGCACACGAAGTCTATACAGCCGTCAGCCCAAGTCTGTACGTTGGCACACCAAGTCTATACAGCCGTCAGCACAAGTCTGTACACTGGCTGGCTGCTTCAAACGAAGTCTATACAGCCATCAGCCCAAGTCTGTACGTTGGCTGATTGCACAATCGAAGTCTGCACATCCACCAGTTCAACTTCCAAGTCTATACATCGGTGAAGCATTGGAAGTCTATACATTGGTAGCTTTACCGACGTTGCCCCTGCAAGTCTATACATTACAGCTGAGTTGAAGTCTGTACAGCCCTTGCTTTGCCAAAGTCTATACATTGTGAACTCTCAAGTCTGTACAGACCTTCCTTGCTCAAGTCTGTACATCGTCCAGTTGCCTTGCCAAAGTCTATACACTCATGTGGCAAGTCTGTACAGAGTTCATGCACGCGAAGTCTATACACTCATCTACCAAGTCTTGGCCCTTCAGCGGCACAGGGTCCTTGGCCCTTCTAGCGGCACAGGGCTTCTTGGCTCCTTCAGCGGCAAGGCCTTTGGCCCTTTAGCGGCACGGTCTGGGGAGCCCCTCAACGGCACACTGCAACAAGCTGCCAGTGGCACAGCCTTTCTGCCCTCAACGCCCTGCGCCCTTTCCCCAGCGGCACAGCGCTGAAAGCCTCCTGACGGCACGCACCAGCAAAAGTTACAACGGTCAAAAGGTAGACCCATTGGCGCGCAGTCCAGCCACTTCAAAGCCAGCTAGCGCCTATCTCCGTGTCACCTTCTGGCTGGAGAAGGGGAGATCTTCGCCTGATGAGGAAGATACCGAAGTCAACCTCGGATGGCAGTGCCATCATGAGGCTCCCCCGTCAACCGTCCACGTATAAAAAGGCCCTCCACAGACAGAAGAGAGAGGATTTATTTTTGGTAGAGGGAGGATCTTCGAAGAGAGGAGCTGCGTGCGAAGAAACCCGTTCGAAGCGAAGAAGAAGAGAAGAAGAAGGTAGAAGAAATATAGGGAAAAGAGAGAGGAGCGTTGCATGTAGCAGAGGGGGAAGGAATGGAGGAAAGGGAATGGCTGCCCTTCCTCATTCCAACCCTCTTTCCAACTTTCTTTTCTTTCCTATTCTTAGTTTTCTTCCCTCCTTTTGTTTAAGGATGCATTGTACGATGTGGGGTCTTCGGGCCACGATCTTTGTTATATCGAATCCTCCATGAATGAAATAATGTTCAGTTTTGCTTCTTACTGCATTTGTCGTCTTCTCCTCACCGGTCTCTTGTGGTTTTGCTTTCTCGTCCCTCAACCTCCCAACTCCCTGTTCTACCTGATTTCCCGTGGCGCTGGTTTATGCAATCAATAGGGTTTGCTCCTGGCTTGACAGGGTATGGCCAGCCTCGTCCCTCTTCAATGGCTTTCCGTTGCATAACAACTCCTGATCTTGCCATACGGGTCTGTGGGAGCCCATTCTCTTTAACACATTGGAGTCACTCAATGCCCAGAACATCCTCCTTTGCCCTCCTTCGGGACCAGTGGTATGCCCACGCACCCTCAAGCTCCCAGTCATTCTACCACTCAGGGCCCCCAGCGGTACGCCTCTCCCATTCAGCCATTTGGCGGTACAGCCTTCCTTGAGTTTGCCTGGCGGCACACTCCCCTTAGGGCCATTCAGCGGTGCACCCTCTCTCTTCTTGTCAGCGGTACACCTCCCTTCCTTGGCCGCCCAGCGGCACACCCTTAGACTGTCAACCCGGCACTCCTTGGCCATCACCTCCCCGGTGTACTCATAGTTTGCATCAGTCTATTGGTTCCTCGTTCGATGTTTTCTCCGAGTTTTCCAAAGTTTCCCTAAAGGCGGCTGCTCAGGCACCCTCCTCAGCTGTTGGTTCATGCCACCCCCGTGGACATGTTCCTTGTTATTCCTTTACCTCCCGGGTCAAGGGGAGGTGCTGCCGAATTTTTGTCAGGAATAACAATAAATTTAAAAGATGAAAAGAAGTAGCAAACAGATGGACTGAGCAACAGTGAAAACACTCTAATCAACTAAAAGAACCATGCAAGGCTTCAAGCACCGAACTGAAAAAGACTCCAAGCACTGCATTGCTGAACATGACTTGGGACTCAATCTCATGACAGGAGAATGAAAGCTTAACCATCTAAGATGCCTCATCTTGAACTGAACAAGGAACCCTCTCTTGAGTCCTGGCCCACCCCTTCAGCGGCACACTCTGCTTGGTTTCGTTTGCTACTTTTCCTAGCGGTACACCCTGGCCTACCTCTTCTAGCGGTGCGCCCTAACCTTCTATCCTCCAGCGGTACGCTCCCCCTTGCTGTCTGAGCGGTACGCATCCTCCCAGCGTTCCACGCAAGTCTGTACACCGTTGGCTTGTGCATGCATCACCTTTCGAAGTCTGTACATTAGTCAGTCTCACTCAGTGTCTCACGCTGCCAAGCCCATACATCGCATGCATTACATACATCAAGTCTGTACATCCATCCGTCTCACTCAGCGTCTTATGCATATGCCAAGTCTATACATCGCCGCTATGTGTGTGCATCATTGAACAAGTCCATACATTCATTGTACCGCTGGCCAAGTCTATACATTGTCTGTTGCATAACACGCAAGTCTATACATCGTGTGCATCATGCTGCCAAGTCCATACATTCATTATATCGCTGGTCAAGTCTATACATTGTATGTTGCATAACACGCAAGTCTATACATCGTGTGCATCTCGCTGTCAAGTCTATACATTGCATCGCTGGCCAGGTCTATACATTATCTGTTGCATAACAGCAAGTCTGTACAGTCCTCGTGGCTCATTCACGCATCAGCTCCTCCAGCCCTTCCAGCGGTACGCTCCTAGTCCCCCAGTGGTATGCTCCACATTCTCCCAGCGGTGTGCTCCCCTGGTGCCTCAGCGGTACGCTACACCCTCTACCCTTCAGCGGTACGCCCATCTTCAATCTTCAACGACACACTCTTAAATTCCCCAGCGGTACACTCCCATTTACCCTTTGAGCAGCACACATTATTCATCTCTCAGCGGTACACCCTAGTCTCCATCATCTCCCCAACGAATACACATACGTATGTAATAAAAAAGGGGAGGGGGCTATATGATAAAGGAACGATGAACAGTAATAATAATAATGAGATAAAAGGGGTGGTTCCAACCAAGATGACAACAAGGGAAAATAATAACAAAGAAAGGGTAGTGTCAACAAATAAATGATAATAACAAGCATCGACAATCATCGCAAATACGATAATATGGCAGTAGTCTCTCCTTCCTAGATTCCGAATCCGGGGATATTAATGATGCTCCTGTAGGCCGAAAGTCACTCCCGAGAGTTCTCTCTCTTGTCATGGTGACCGCCCAGCCTTACCTCGGGCCGATAATTCATCAGGGTCCCCTCCCTTGTTGGGATCTGATTTGCCTCCCTGTATTAAAAGTGCCATCCCTCGGCAAACATTTGAACGGATTCGTCCCCCGGGTTATCGTCTCATTTTCCGTGTAAACTTGTGTCCAAACATGAAATGGTCCATCAGTGACCGACATGACCCGAGCATTCATGCCCCCACCTCGGGCTCACCGCATAACCCGACGGGTGTTTCCTTCCTGCATTAATTAGTATTCCTTTCGACCGTGGAGCCCTTATTTCTGGCAATTAATCAAGGGTATTCCCCTCTCTGAGGGGATGTAAATGACGTTGTGACCTTTATGGCACAACGGGTCTCAGTCTCGACCCAAACCACACAATCGTCTGACCGAGTCAGATCGAGCGCACCATGGGCTCTCCGGAGCCCGAACAAATTGTCACATTGTGACTGGCGCGCCCACGCACTTAATAGACGAATCGACCATCTTAATAGACGAATCACCTGAATAAGCGAATTTAAGTGCGTCCACAGGCACCCAGCAATGAGGCCGGGATCTACCCCCGAGTCGCCTCCCTCTAGCCCTCTGAAGTCAAAGGAAGACCCACCTGGGACCAACCACAAGCTTCAGAAGCTCACAGCACCCGTATATGGCCCACGCACGCATGTCGGGAATTTCTCCCAACACCTGGTGGGCGCATATGCTCCAGCCACTCTACAGCAAGTCCGAGCCCAACTCGGGACTCCCAACAACCCATCGCATCATGCACCACCATCGAGCGCCCTCGCACGCGGATCGACCTGCACGGTCAGGTTAGTCAAACCCCCAGTTAAACCCACAGTAAACTACAGTTAAACCCGCTGTCAAACCTGTCATAAACCCTCGGTCAAACCCGCGTATACCCCTCCGGGGAGGGGTTTAGGCGGACCAGCCTCACCCCCAAGGCTGGTCCGCCTAAACCCCCATTAAACCAAAAAAAGGAGTTTTTTTATTTAAAAAAGTGCCCAGCCAGTCCGCCCAAACCCCCCCTGGGGGAGGGTTTAGGCGGACCAGCCTGGACCCCCAGGCTGGTCCGCCTAAACCCCCTGGGGGAGGGGGTTTAGGCCGACCAGCCTGCCCCCTCAGGCTGGTGACCAGACCAGCCCCTTGGGCTGGTCTGCCTAAACCCCACTTGGGGGAAGAATTTAGGCGGACCAAACCAGCCCCTTGGGCTGGTCCGCCTAAACCCTCCCTCCCCCACTCTGTAACACTCTCCCAGGGTTTACCCGGACCAGCTTTGCCCCCAAACCTAGTCCGCCTAAACCCCCCATGACCCTTCATCTTCCCCTATAAAATCCCCTCCTAGGCAGCTCTAGGGATAGAAAATGGAAGGAGATGCAATAGAACACCCTCCGACCTAACTGCCACACCCTCGGACTCCCGAGGCCTTCGGCAAGGGTCGGGGACGCGAGGAAATAAGTGCGTGCGTGGTTGGCTTGTTCATCGGCTCGTACGCACCGAGGGTATGTCACACGTACTCCCCTCACGTGGCGTCTAGCCATCGCACACAAGTCCATGCCCGCCGCACATAAGGCGTTATGACAACGTCGAACACACCAGTACCCCGGGTCTGCCCGCGTATGACAACCCATGGTGGCTACGCATACGCCATGATGCCAAACCTACTTCTGACATGGAACCGCGTGCCTACTGCTCACCCCGAGCTGGCCGCCGAATGCTCTAAAGGATGACTCAAGTTAGCCGGACCCTGGCCCGAGGGTAATATTCCCTGGGCCGGCCTCGACTCCCCAGCACGACGACATTCACCTTCCGAGACCCGGACCCGATCACTCACCTCGAGCCGCGTCCAACCTCCGTCAGGCGCTAGCCCACGACCGCCCCTGCCACCAAGGCAGTCGGGTGTGTCTCGATCTCCTCATGGAGAGTCTCTGTAAAGCATGGGGATATCCGCCACATCCCGCATTGACACGGGGACAGACCCACGTGTTGGAATTGTCCCGCGGCTTGCGCCCATTGTACTTCGGCCTCCTCGGCCCATTTGTAAAGCCGACGCGGCTCTCATATAGCATGAAACCAGTTGAACACATGTACCTACTCGGGTCTCAGCCTCTTCACGGCGCCCGTCTCCTCCAGTCACAACGGTGCCCGCGGCACCCGACTGCTAGCTACTTCAGTCATAACGGTGCCCCCGGCACCTGACTGCCAGCTACTTCGGTCACGTCGGGGCTCGCGGCACCCGATCACTCAACGACTCCAATCACAACTGTGCCCGCGGCACCCGACTGCCAGCTACTCCAGTCACAACGGGGCCCCCGGCACCCGACTGACAGCTACTCCAGTCACATTGGGGCCCGTGGCGCCCACCTCCTCAGTCACAACGGTGCCCCCGGCACCCGATTGCCAGCTACTCCAGTCACAACGGGGCCCCCGGCACCCGACTGCTAGCTACTCCAGTCACATTGGGGCTCATGGCGCCCGCCTCCTCAGTCACAACGGTGCCCCCGGCACCCGACTACCAGCTACTCCAGTCACAACGGGGCCCCCGTCACCCGACTGCCAGCTACTCCAGTAACATCGGGGCCCGCGGCGCACGCCTCCTCCGTCACAACGGTTCCCTCGGCACCCGACTGCCAGCCACTCCAGTTACATCGGGGCTCACGGCACCCGACCACTCAACAATCCAGTCACATCGGGGGCCCCGACGCCCGGTAGCTCAACAACGCAGTCACAACGGTGCCCCCGGCACCCGATTACCAATCACACCGGGCTCTGAGCATGACTATCGAGGTCTCCCGATGCCCGCCTCCACCAGTCACAACGGTGCCTCTGGCACCCGACTGTCAACAACTCTAGTCACAACGGTGCCCCCGGCACCGGACTGCCAGCTACTCCAATAACATCGGGGCACGCGACACCCGATCACTCAACAACTCTAGTCACAACGGTGCCGTTGGCACCCGACTACCTAGATACTCCAGTCACATCGGGGCCCATGGCACCCGACCACTCAACCTCCCCCCACAATGGTGCCTATGGCACCCCCACTGCCCAGACATCGACACTCTCTCTTGTCGGGAATACATTGGGATGCCCCCCGGGCGCCATCCTGCTGAGTCATAGGTCCTCTGAGGGACACTATGTACACATACGAAACTACCCACACAATAATGCAATGACCCGGGGACCGTCATGAATGTCGGAATTGTCTCGTGGCTTGCAAGCAATTGTAATCGGGCTCTAATGCCCCCATATAAATGCCTTTCATGGCATATAAGTCATGTAATCCAGTCAGGGAGTGGATTTCCCTCCTCGCTGGAACCAGTCTCTCTGCCCCCAGTTATCCCTGTTGTGTTGCTGTTGCCCTGTCGCTGTTGCACATACTAAGCCCCCCCGACGTCGCGGCTCCCAGGGTCCCTGACTCTCTCTTCGGCAGTAGAAACAAAGGTATTCAGATTTAATCCGATGTAAAATAAACACCAGTTGCTTGCGATCGATGGGGAAAGACGTCCAGTACACGAATCCCCATAATCGTCTGTGCACTCGCACACATGGAACCCCTTCTATCCACGTGTCACTCGACCTCTCGAGCCACGTGCCGCGTCCTGGCGACGCTTCCCCAGTCAATCATTGGTTCCATAGGTGATCATCGAGAAATCGACTGGCACGCCCGCATTCCACCCAGCCATCCCTGTCCCAGTCTCCCAGAATGATGAACCATACACCATACCTTCCAATGCGTTCCCATCGTTCTCTCTGCCTTCTTCTCAATACCCCTAGAATCCCTGCGTGCCCAGTCAACCTATCTCGACCTTCCGTAAAAGGTGAGTGTACACCCCCGCCGCGAGGACAAAACAACAAGTGACTCACCGCGGTCGCAAACATTCGTTTATTGGTTTTATTAAGTTTATTAAGTGCGTGGGCGTGCTAGTCATAAAGTGACGATTTATTCGCGCTTCATGGAAGTCCATGGTGCGCTCAATCCGACTCAGTCAGACGATTGTGTGGTTCGGGTCGGGACTGAGACCCGCCGCGCCATAAAGGGCATGGCGTCATTTACATCCCCTCGGAGAGGGGAACACCCTTGATTAATTGCCGGAAATAAGGGCCCCACGGCCGAAAAATTAATAGTTAATGCAGAAAAAAGGAGCAGCCAGACTATACTGAAAACCCATATCGGGGGTATGAACATTCATACTATGTCGGTCACTGGCGGACCGTTACATGTTTGGACCAAAGTCCATTCAAAAAACAAGACGGTAACGGGAATGAATCCGTGCAGATGTCTGCCAGGAGATGGTAATTTTGATACGAGAGCGGGAGCAGATCCCGGTGGAAAGG
This sequence comes from Amorphophallus konjac, assembly GCA_022559845.1. NCBI lineage: Eukaryota > Viridiplantae > Streptophyta > Magnoliopsida > Alismatales > Araceae > Amorphophallus > Amorphophallus konjac. The sequence goes on from CM040121.1 coordinate 124,627,335, forward strand.
GGGGACTTTGGTGAGATATTGGCCCAAAAATGAGGTCGAGCGATAACCATGACGGGAGGGATGACTCCTGAGGATGGAGCCCGGCCCACAAAGGCATCATTAATATTCCCGGATCCGAGGTCCGAGGGAGACAAGGGCCGTATCATTTTGTTCATGATCGCTGTTATCATTTATTATTATGATTCATGTATTACTATTATCCTTTCTTTGTTAACTGTGTTTTAGCACCCGTGGATCATGAACTCTTCCTTATCATTTTCGTTATTTATTTCTTTCTTATTTGTATCTCTTTTATTATTGCATTTTTTATGATTATCAGGTAGATTTCCCCCCATTTTTTATTATCATTATTATATCTTTTCCCCTTTTTTTGTGGGATTGGAGGAAGGATGGAGTGTGCCAGATAGAGAGTGAAGAGTGTGCCACTGAGGGGCTGGCGAATGTACCGTTGGAGTCAAGCCATGAGTGTGCCGGGTAAAAGTTAGGGTGTGTATCGCTGAAAGGACTATGGGTGTACTGCTAGGCAGTGTGCCGGGCCAGGGGCTAAAGGGTGTGCCACTGGAAGGGCTATGGGTGTACCGCTAGGGAGTGTGCCGGGCCAGGGGTTAAAGGGTGTACCGCTGGAAGGGCTATGGGTGTACCGCTAGGGAGTGTGCTAGGCCAGGGGTTAAAGGGTGTACCGCTAGGGCGTGTAGGTATGTGCCGTTAGAATAGGGCGCCAGTGCACCGGGCAAGGGGGAGGCTGAGGTCAGTGCAGTAGCTACTGAGTCAAGGCAAGGTCGGTGCAGCTATGTACATGGCCATGAGGGTCTGTGCACATCTGGATTCGGAGAAGGAGGGTCGGTGCACGTTTAGTTCAAGCCTGAACATAGGTCGACACACGTCTAGGGCTGAGGTCGACACTAGTTTGGGCAGGGTCTGTGCTAGTTTGGGCTGGGTCTGAGCCTGGGCAGGCTAGATTGGAGTATAAATCAATGCCACTAAAGTGAGCTGGAGGAGGCTTAATTGGGGATGCAAAGGGGCTTGAAGTGTGCCGGACGAGGCCAAACGGTAGTGTGCCGGATGATAGGGCCAAGAGTGTACCGGGCTGGGGGCTAAGGCTGTGCCGGAGAGAGAGAGGAAGAGGAAGGGATGAGGGTTGAGAAGGGGTCCCTTGTTCATGAAATTCAAGTGAAGGGTCTTAAGTAACTAGCCTCCAAGTTGCTGTTAGGTGATTAAGTTCAAGGCCCTATTTAGTAGTCTAGTTCCCTGAGTCTTGTATAGTTCCCTTGTCTTGGTTAAAGTGTTTGATTATTGTCTATTTCATTTGTTTGTTGCTTCCTTTTGTCTCTTAACATGTTGTTATTTCTGACAAAAGTTCGGCAGCATCTCCCCTTGACCCGGATGGTAAGGGAGTAAAAGGGGAACACGCCCACAGGGAGTGGCATGACCCAACAGTTTGAGGTGTATGCTAAGGCAGTCACCTTTGAGATTACTTCGAAAAACTCGGAGAAAACACCGAACGAGAAGCCACTAGACTGACACAAATCACAAATGCACCGGGGAAGCAATGGCTAGGGTGTGTCGGACTAGACTGGCTGGGGTGTGCCGGACAAGCCATGGCCAAGGTGTGCCGCTGGAGGGAGTCAGTTGGGGTGTGACGGCAGAGCACCGCCAGGGAATGTGCCGGCTGAGGGGGTAAAGGGGAGTGTGCCGGCCAGAGCAGGTACTGGGGAGGCTATGCTAGGCAGGAGGACAGGGAAGGCTGTGCCGGGTAAGCATCCAAGGGGTGTGCCGGTGGGAAACTCAGGTAGGTACACATGCACCATGGGCTTTGAAATGGAGGCAAGGGGAATGTTCTAGCCAATGGATAAGTCCCAGGTGCTAGAAAGGGGCAGTAGGTGCTAACAAACCAATGGGAGGAGGAGAGGAATGAATATTCATATAGAAAACCACTAAGAGAAGGCAGAGGCATCCTTGTGCCAGGGAGCCGGAGACGCAACCTATTGGACTAAACAGACCGGTGCCATAGGAGGGCAGATAGAACAGAAAGTTAGAAGGTTGAGGAAGGATCTAAACCACAAGCCAACGGTGGAGAGAAAGAACAGCAGAAACAACAAGAGATAGATCAGAAGGAGATTTTATTCATAGAGAAACTCAATGGCAAAGATCATGGCCAGAAGGCCAAGTACAATGTAATGCAATCTATACGAAAGGGAGAGGGTAGAAACTAAGAAGAAAACACAAAAAAAGGAAAGAAATAGTTTGGGGGAGAATTGGAACGAGGGAGGGTAGCCATTCCCTCCACTGCATTCCTTCCCTCCCCACTACATTCAGCAAACTCTCTCCTTCTCTCCCTCTACCTTCTTCTTCTCTTCCTCTCTTTTGTCGTTCCTCCTGAGTGTTGGGTTAGATGGACGCAGTCTATCTCCACAGATTGTGGATCTAGAGGGGGGTGAATAGATCAACTTGCCTAATTTAAAACTATTGTAAGTTCTAAAGCGGAATTTAGGCAACAGTCAGTTAAGCAAAACACAGGAAGCTAAACAAAAGGTCAAAAGCTAGACATGAGCATAAGCGATGTAATCAAATGAGCTAAGCAAGAATTTTTCATCGCACACAGATCACACAAAAACACAAGCACACAGCACACACAACTTTTAGGTGGTTCGGTCAACGACCTACGTCCACCCCACACTCAACCGAGTATGGCTTCCTGCTGCGCAACACAGCTTGCGTCCGCTGGGCTTTACAGCTTGGCCAAACAATCCGCTGATACACAGCTTCGCTGGGCACTACAGCTTGCCGACCAGAGGATCTAATCCTCTGCAACCGCTGGGGAAATACAGCTTAACCCGTCCAGTGGAGACCACCACTGCAAGACTGCTGACACACAGCTTGAAGAAACATCATTCGGAAGTAAAAGACAGAATCAAAACGAAAATAGAAAAGCTCAAAAACAATGTAGCTCTAAGAGCAAAAGCTCAGCTCTAGTTTTGAACCACGAGACTGAGATACAACCACTCTCACTCTCACTCTCGATCAACTCTCTCTCTCAACTCAATCTCTCTAGATCTCTTCCTCTCTCTTTTTCTCCTTCTTCTATTCTTCTTCTTCTTCTCTTTCTCTTTTTCTCTTCTTCTGGATCGAAGGGCTTTCTGCTCTTCAGGTTTCTGCTTCGATCATCCTTCATCTGTGGGCGAAGGCTTCTATATATATAGCAGTAGCAAGTGAATAGGGCACAAAACGCGTGTGCCTCCCACGCTCGATCCAGAACCTTCCTGCCACGTGCCTTTATCGGATTGGTTCCTCTTGTCTTGGATCACGTGCAGCCCATTTATTTGGGAATATTCTTCCTCGTACCTGTAAGGAGATAAAAACCATTAACACACTGTATGGCCACTAAAGCTAAAGCTGCATGAGGTATATGATAACAACACGACGTGACTACTACACGGGATAAGAAAAGAATGACACGAAATACAATAATAAGACTAACACTATAAAGAGTACGACACGAAGTACCACTATAACAAGACAAACACTTTGAAGAAAACGACACGAAGTCAGATGAAAACAGCACGAGGTGAGAAGAAAATATCACGGAGTGAAACAATACTTGAAAACATAAGAAAAACAACTCGAGCACAAAATAGCTCGAATGAACGACTCGAAGACGAGGCGACACGGGCTGACCACGACACGAAGACAGATAACAGAAACCGTCACGAGTTGAAGACAACACGAAGATGAAAACAGAGACCGACACGTGTTGAAAACAACACGAAGACGAAACACAGGAATTGACACGGAGTGTGATCAAGGCGAGAAGGACACGAAGTCTAAAGAGAAAAATAGCACGAAGACAAAAGAGTGACACGGCTATCACGACACGTGATGAAGCAGTGACACTAGTAAAAAGCGACTCAAGGAACAACAGTAAGAGACACGAAGTTAAACAAGCAGACATAAAAGATGACACGAGATGAGCAACTTAAGGACAGAGAGAAACGACATGAGGTTCACAGAGAACACAGCTAACACAACAACGACACGAAGACGAGTACAACACGGACTGAATCCAACTTGAAAACGAAGAACAGAGCCCTACACGAGGTGTGGTCACAAAGCAAAAAGGACACGGGATCTAAGAAAAACAACACGAGGAGAGAAAATAGGAATGACTACAACGACACGAGGTTCACAGGGAAACGACTTGAAGTTCATCAGAACAGATCGAGCTGCTCCAGTAAACAGCACGAAATAGAAAAGAGAACGACACGAAGTATAACCTCATACAAGTTTTTCCTGTCAAGCATGGAAATCAACACGAAGTGTTGTAAACTCAGACGACACGAAATCTTTTCGTGTTAGTGAGGGGAAACAACACGAAGTGTGGCTCAAGTGGCACTGAAAGCAACACGAGGTGCTGCAATGTTCTGCACACAATGGAACAAAACGACACGAAGACAAGCCCTGAAAATAATGTTTAGATTTCACGTTGTACAGACTTTGAGGTTTAATGCAAAGGCCAGTGTACAGACTTCTAAATGCTGAAGCGTTGTATAGACTTTTATGAGACGTTGAAGTCTGTATAGACTTGGCTATGCGAGCAAGCTACACGTTGTGTAGACTTAGAAGCTTCTGATGGGTGTATAGACTTCAAATGATAACGCTGTACACACTTAACCAAATCAATTGAGATGCAGTGTGTTAAATGCAAAGAACACATAGTCAATCTGATAAAGCAGTTTCATCAAATCATAAAATAGTTGCCAATCAATCAAAACAATGGTGTTGCCAATGAAATAAAGCAAGTGTCAACATCATCCTTCATCAGTCATAGAAGGGTCACAACAATCTCCCCCTTTTTGATGATGGCAACCCCATATGAAGTAGAAGAGCAACATCCTGTCATATAGATATATGTTTGATGAAAGACATGATGTGTTATGAAGATTGACATGCAGATGCAAGAATGACATGCAGATGAATGACATGCAGATGCTATGTATTCTCCCCTTAGACAATATTCTCCCCCTTTGCCATCAACAAAGAGGAGGGAAAAGTTAATTACAATGGAGGAATCAAGAGAAGAACTGACTGGCATTCTGAACAGGTAGTTCATGAATAAGCATTCTAAAGCATAGAGTCTTCAGTCATATGAATTTAGAAGCTGCTATCAGAAAGATTTCTGGTTTAAGAATGATAACATTTGGAGTTCATGCACTACAAGCAATAGATAAGTTCACTGCGCATGATAAAACAATAAACCAGACTCATATTTGCATGAAAGATTCAGTTTCATAATATCTTACTTTCATAGTCTCATAAAAATATTGAGAGAAATCAAGTCATGTATTGAAGTTAAACAAATTGACACTCATGGACTTTTCTTTTAAAGGAGCAGTATAATCAATATTAGATTATATTGAGCATTCAGGTACCATAAGTCTTTCTGCGTAAGGGTATACGTTTATAAGACGCCAATACCCCTAGATACTCAACAAGATGGATCATTCTGCATATGATCAAATTCAACAGAACTGAGTTGCACCTTTTTGTGTGAAGGTACACGTTTATCAGACGCCAGTTACCCCCAGGTACTTAGTGAAACCAGCCTGCTGTTTTGAGTATTTTAAACAAAGATAGCTGATACACTTCATGACATGAGTGTTGTCCACTTCTTTGATGGATCACTCAGTTTCTCAGTGATTTATCAGTCATTGCTCTGCCAATATTGATTTTCAATGATTTTCAATGGCTTTCTTAGCTGTCCTTTTTATGTTTCAGAATGACTTGTTTAAGAACAATACACATACTTAACCTTTCTAACATGATTTCAGATGAGTTTTCAGATTTCAGATATGATTAGCTTTGTCTATCATGAAATAAGAAAGAGGTTGATAGTTTTATCAATTTTCAACTTTCTTATATACTGATTGCAATCTTTAAACTCCAACCATTATAAGATTTAAACCATTACATCAGTCTTTGAACAATTCAAATTCTTATTAAATGAAGAAGTCCATTTTCTACTGCTTAGAAATCAGAACTGACCAACAGATTGCCATATTATCGGAGACAAGTATTCAGAATTAAAGGTTGAATGACTTCAAGAAGGTTGAAACCACTCTGAATTTCTAGCAATACTCCCCCTATCTATATACATGCAACATGGCAAGAATTAATTGAGAGAGAACTTATGCATAAATCACGAATGCATGATATGCAAAGACTTGCAAAGACTCGACAAGCTCCCCCTGAATATATGCACTACAGGACAGTTCTACATCCGCATTCACATTCACATGATTTATCCAAGCAATCAAAAATAAGTCCACATCAGAGATTTTATTCACAGCAATTAAACAATCATTCATCATGCTGAAATTTACATAAGCCAAGTTCTCTTCTAAGAAACTTAAAATTTTCATTTGCAAGAGGCTTAGTAAAAATATCAGCAATTTGTTTGTCAGTTTCTATGAAGTTCATTTCAATCTCCTTTTTATTTACAGCATCTCTAAGAAAATGATGTTTTATCTCTATATGCTTAGTCCTAGAATGGTGAACAGGATTTTTAGCAAGGCAAATAGCACTAGTATTATCACATAAAAGTGGAATGCATCCCAGATTTATCTGATAATCCGCCAGTTGGTGCTTAATCCAAAGTACTTGGGCTGCACAATTACATGCTGCAACATACTCAGCTTCAGCTGTGGATAATGCTACAGTGTGTTGCTTCTTAGATGCCCAAGACACTAGACAGCCACCAAGGAATTGACAGTAGCCACTTGTGCTTTTTCTATCTACTCGACACCTGGCATAGTCTGCATCAGTGTAGGCTAGAAGCTCTAACTCACACTTAGCAGGATACCAGAGACCTAGTTCTTGGGTGCCTAGTAAATACCTAAAAATCCTTTTCACAGCTTTAAAGTGATTTTCTTTAGGACTAGCCTGAAATCTAGAGCATAAACACACAGCAAATTGTATATCAGGCCTAGAGGCTGTAAGATAGAGAAGAGATCCGATCATACCTCTGTATAGCCTTTGGTCCACCGGTTTACCTTTAGAATCTTCATCCAAACTGGTTGATGTACCCATTGGAGTGGCTATTTCCTTGAGGTCGTCCATTTTGTACTTCTTCAATAAGTTCTTTACATACTTGGACTGAGAGATGAAGAAGCCATCTTCTGTTTGTGTAACCTACAGTCCAAGAAATAGTTTGAGCTCACCCATTGAGCTCATTTCAAATTCATCAGTCATAATTTGAGAGAATTCCTCACACAATTTGGGGTTAGTTGACCCAAACACAATGTCATCCACATAAATCTGAATGATAAGAATATCTGGATGGCTTACCTTGGTAAACAATGTTTGATCAACTATACCTCTTGTGAAATTCTTGTCGGTGAGGAATTTTCTCAACCTGTCGTACCAAGCTCTAGGAGCTTGCTTTAAACCATAGAGAGCTTTATTGAGTTTGTAAACATGATTAGGAAAATCTAAACATTCAAACCCAGGAGGCTGTCTCACATATACATCCTCATTAATTTCCCCATTTAGAAAAGCAGATTTCACATCCATCTGTTGAAGGTTTATTCCTAGGGAACATGCATAAGCCAATAAAATTCTTATTGCTTCTAACCTAGCTACAGGGGCAAAAGACTCTTCAAAGTCTATTCCAAATTCCTGATTGTACCCCTGAGCTACAAGTCTGGCTTTATTTTTAATAACATTCCCCGCTTCATCAGTTTTGTTTCTAAATACCCATTTAGTCCCTATGACTGTTTCATGAACAGGAGGTGGAACCAAATGCCACACCTTATTCCTGTCAAACTGATTGAGCTCCTCATGCATGGCATTAATCCAATGCACGTCTTGAAGAGCACAGTCAATGGACTTGGGTTCTATGTTTGAAACAAAAGCATAAGCATTCAATTCATGTTGAATTCTTAAGTGGCCTCTAGTCCTAGGGGGGTCATGCAGATTTCCAATAACATTATCTACAGGATGATCCTTGAGATATCTAATATTTGCAATTGGACTATCATGAACTTGATTTACCTCCCCCTGAACTGTAGGCTCCTCTTCATTAAGCTCATTATGTTCTTCTTCATCCTCGGATTTGTCTGCAGGATCTCCTTCCTTCAGAATTTCACCATTGGTTTCATTCCTGCATTGACCAACATTAGTATTTGCCAAGGATTCATCAAAAACTATGTGTGGAGATTCTTCAACAGTTTTAGAGTTCAGATTGTACACTCTGTATGCTCGGGTGTTTTCAGAATAGCCAAGAAAAATTCCTGGTTCTCCTTTAGGTTCAAATTTATCAAGGTCCTTTTTATCATTTATGTGAATGAAACATTTACAACCAAAAACCTTGAAGTGAGCAATAGAAGGTTTCTTACCTTTTAATATCTCATATGGTGTTTGCTGGGTAGAGGGTCTTACCATGGCTCTGTTAATTACATAACAGGCAGTGTTCACTGCTTCAGCCCAAAATTTCCTTGGTAGACCACCTTCAACAAGAAGTGTACGACCCATTTCCACTAGGGTTCTGTTCCTTCTCTCCACAACTCCATTCTGCTCAGGTGTCCTTGGTGAGGAATACCTGTGGTTGATTCCATTTGACCTGCAGAATTCATCAAATTGTGAGTTTTCAAACTCACCTCCATGATCAGACAAAATGTTTTTAATTTTCTGATTTGTATTAACATAGAACTCCTAAAATTTTGAGAAAGCATCACTCTTATTAGATAAGAAATAAACCCAAGTATACCTAGAGAAGTCATCTACCATGACAAACCCATACCTCCTCCCTGATAGGCTGACAGATCTGGTTGGGCCGAAAAGGTCCATATGTATCAGCTCATAGGGTTTGGAAGACAGATTTTCAGTTCTAGACTTGAATGACTTTCTAGTTATCTTTGATTGAGTGCATGCATCACAAATTTTATTTTCTTTCTTGAATGAGACTTCAGGAAGTCCTCTAACCATGTCATGCTTATTTAATTTGTGTAAAACAGTGTAGCTAGCATGACCTAACCTACGATGCCATAAAAAAGCTGTCTTCTCTACTGGCAGTAAGGCAAAGGTTAGTGTGTTAAAAGTCATCTAAATTTATCATGTAAGTATTATTTATTCTTTTTCCAATAAATTTGACAATGTCAGAATCAGGTTCAAAAATCTTGCAGCATTGAGAATTAAATAGAACATTGTAACCTTTATCACATAACTGGCTGATGCTAATTAGATTATAGGCTAACCCTTCAACCAGCATAACATCATCAATGCAGCAGGTAGAACACTTACCTACCTTACCTGATCCGATAATCCTACCCTTTGTGTTGCTTCCAAAGGTGACAAGGCCTTCTACTTTCTCAGTCAGTATGCAAAATTTGGCCTTATCTCCTGTCATATGCCTGGAGCAGCCGCTATCCATGTACCACAAGTTGTTCTTGGCTGTCAGGCATACCTGCATACACAATTGAGTAGACAAGTTTGGAACCCAAGACCGATTGGGCTCCAATGTAACTAAACTAGCAGCAAAGCAGGAGAGCAATTGTTTCAGAATCCACATTTGTTTAAATGAATTTTGTTCAGTGGATCCTATAGATTTTCTTCTGTTGTTGTTCCTTTTCTTTTTGTTGGCGGCAGCATGATTATTGACAGTGTTGTTATTTCTGTGCCATTGCCTTGGCCAGGGTGTGTTCACAAAGTTTTGGCCATAGTTGTTCCTAGGCTGGCTATGAAAATGTTGATTTCTAGATGTCCAGTAACCATACCCATTTACCCAATTTCTACTGTAAGGTCTATGATATTGAGCACCCTGGTGTGCAAGACCTGTAAACTTACCCTGAGTTCTAGACCAATTTGACCTATAGAAGTAGGTTGGCTGTGCATTGTAGTGGGTCTGAGCTCTAGATTGATAAAAATAATTGGGTTGACTCCTAGCAGCACTTTGTCTCCCCTTTACTTTGAACCATGCTGACCTATACACAGGTTTGTATTGGGTCTTCTTAAGAGGTGGAGACTGGGTTACCTTGACCTGGGGTTTACCAGTCTGTGCAGGTTGACCCCTAACCTGAGTCTGAGCCCTAGGATTCTGCTTAGATGAGCTAGCTCTACTAGGCTCATTAACCTTTCGTTTGCCTTTCTCCTCAGCACTGGGCTTTTTCAGATTAGCAGTTTTGTTCATCAAATTTGTTAAGTTCATGCTAATTAGAGATCCCTTTTCCTTTTGAGCAACAAATGAAATTATTTTCATTCCGAAAGTTTTTGTTGCACTAGAATTAAAACCTAGGCCCTCTTTTCTGAAATTAACCTTTGACCCTAACAAAGCATTTAAGTTATCTATTCCTTGGGTCATTTTCTCAATGGTCTTCATTTTATCCTCATTATCTTTCTGAAGTTCATCAATAGCCTTTTTTAGCTCATTGTTGACATTGAGGACAGCTTCATATTTTTCAGAAATGATTTTTACTTCACTTTCACATTTTTGAATCTTCAGCTTCCATTCATCAATTTCATTTTCAAGCCTTAGATTCTCTTTCTTAGAAGCTTTTAACTCATCTTTGATTTTATCTTCTTCAGAGCATGTGAGTTTCAATTCATCAATCTCAGATTCCAAACATGCAATTTTATCAGTTAGTGTTTTATCATTTTGCATGGAATTGATTTTTCTTCTAAGATGCCTATTCTCTTTTCTAATATCATCAACTCTATCAGCTATGTCATGATAAGCATCTACCCAATCAGCAATTGTGAAGTTTTCAAATCTAGTGATTACCTCATCTGTGTCCTCCTCTCTATCTTCGGAGCTTGTTGCCATAAGGCAAATGGGCTGTTCAGATTCGGCTTCACTATCTGAGCTGCTGCTGAAAGAGCCTTCATCTTCATCACTCCACGTGGTGATCATAGCTCTTCCCTTCTTGAATTTCTTCTTTGACCTGTCCTTATGTTTCTGATTTTCTGGACAGTCAATTTTCAGATGCCCTGGTTTCCTGCATTGATAACAAACATTAGCTTCATTTTTCTTTGCAGGTTTAGATCTATACCTTTTATCCTTTCGGTCACCACTGTATTTCTTCTGACCGAACCGTCCTGCTCCCTTTCTGAGAAATCGCCTGAACTCTCTAGTCATCATGGCTATCTCAGATCGAGTCACATCTTCCTCTTCATTTAGGTTCTCCTCTGATGATGAAGAGCTGCTGGAGCTGGATTTTGTTGATTTGCTGGAACTAGCCTTCAGCGCTATCGGCTTCCTCTTCCTCTCGGCTTCATCTGTCCTTGGCATGTTTATCTCATATGCCATTAGTGAGCCAATCAGCTCATCAGATTTGGTATTACGCAGGTCCCTTGACTCCTCCATCACAGTTGCTTTGGTGTGCCAATTTGGAGTCAGGGAGCGCAGAATTTTCCTCACTACATCATACTCTGCCTGAGGTTTCCCAAAACCTCTGAGGCCATTGGTTATGACAGTCAGCCGAGCGTACATTTCGCTGATGGACTCGTTCTGCTTCATCTTGAAGGCTTCATACTCAGATACAAGAAGATTGGCCTTCTGCTCTCTTACTTGAGATGTGCCTTCATGAATTACTTCCAGCGCATCCCACATCTCCTTAGCTGATTTGCAAGCAGATACACGGGAGAATTCTGTAGGATGCAGAGCGCACTGGATAGCATTAATAGCACTCCAATTTAGCGTGGACCTTCTGATCTCCTCCTTGGTCCATACATCTTCATTCGGGGACAGCTCATAAGGTCCCTTGCTGACAATCTTCCAAATCTCATAATCCTTAGCCCTGAGGAACACTTGCATACAATTCTTCCAGTATGTGTTGTTTGATCCGTCAAAGAATGGGGGCTTCGTTGTTGAGTGACCTTCGGCAGTCATCCCTCGAGCATCCATCTCTGCCTATTCTCTTCGGGCGATGAGTCCCTGCAGAAGAGTTAGGCTCTGATACCAAGTGTTGGGTTAGATGTACGCAGTCTATCTCCACAGATTGTGGATCTAGAGGGGGGTGAATAGATCAACTTGCCTAATTTAAAACTATTGTAAGTTCTAAAGCGGAATTTAGGCAATAGTCAGTTAAGCAAAACACAGGAAGCTAAACAAAAGGTCAAAAGCTAGACATGAGCATAAGCGATGCAATCAAATGAGCTAAGCAAGAATTTTTCATCGCACACAGATCACACAAAAACACAAGCACACGGCACATACAACTTTTAGGTGGTTCGGTCAACGACCTACGTCCACCCCACACTCAACCGAGTATGGCTTCCTGCTGCGTAACACAGCTTGCGTCCGCTGGGCTTTACAGCTTGGCCAAACAACCCGCTGATACACAGCTTCGCTGGGCACTACAGCTTGCCGACCAGAGGATCTAATCCTCTGCAACCGCTGGGGAAATACAGCTTAACTCGTCCAGTGGAGACCACCACTGCAAGACCGCTGACACACAGCTTGAAGAAACAGCATTCGAAAGTAAAAGACAGAATCAAAACGAAAATAGAAAAGCTCAAAAACAATGTAGCTCTAAGAGCAAAAGCTCAGCTCTGGTTTTGAACCACGAGACTGAGATACAACCACTCTCACTCTCACTCTCGATCAGCTCTCTCTCTCAACTCAATCTCTCTAGATCTCTTCCTCTCTCTTTTTCTCCTTCTTCTATTCTTCTTCTTCTTCTCTTTCTCTTTTTCTCTTCTTCTGGATCGAAGGGCTTTCTGCTCTTTAGGTTTCTGCTTCGATCATCCTTCATCTGTGGGCGAAGGCTTCTATATATATAGCAGTAGCAAGTTGATAGAGCATAAAACGCGTGTGCCTCCCACGCTCGATCCAGAACCTTCCTGCCACGTGCCTTTATCGGATTGGTTCCTCTTGTCTTGGATCACGTGCAGCCCATTTATTTGGGAATATTCTTCCTCGTACCTGTAAGGAGATAAAAACCATTAACACGCTGTATGGCCACTAAAGCTAAAGCTGCATGAGGTATATGATAACAACACGACGTGACTACTACACGGGATAAGAAAAGAACGACACGAAATACAATAATAAGACTAACACTATAAAGAGTACGACACGAAGTACCACTATAACAAGACAAACACTTTGAAGAAAACGACACGAAGTCAGATAAAAACAGCACGAGGTGAGAAGAAAATATCACGGAGTGAAACAATACTTGAAAACATAAGAAAAATAACTCGAGCACAAAATAGCTCGAATGAACGACTCGAAGATGAGGCGACACGGGCTGACCACGACACGAAGATAGATAACAGAAACCGTCGCGAGTTGAAGACAACACGAAGATGAAAACAGAGACCGACACGTGTTGAAAACAACACGAAGATGAAACACATGAATTGACACGGAGTGTGGTCAAGGCGAGAAGGACACGAAGTCTAAAGAGAAAAACAGCACGAAGACAAAAGAGTGACACGGCTATCACGACACGTGATGAAGCAGTGACACTAGTAAAAAGCGACTCGAGGAACAACAGTAAGAGACACGAAGTTAAACAAGCAGACATAAAAGATGACATGAGATGGGCAACTTAAGGACAGAGAGAAACGACACGAGGTTCACAGAGAACACATCTAACACAACAATGACACGAAGACGAGTACAACACGGACTGAATCCAACTCGAAAACGAAGAACAGAGCCCTACACGAGGTGTGGTCACAAAGCAAAAAGGACATGGGATCTAAGAAAAACAGCACGAGGAGAAAAAATAGGAATGACTACAACGACACGAGGTTCACAGGGAAACGACTCGAAGTTCATCAGAACAGATCGAGCTGCTCCAGTAAACAGCACGAAATAGAAAAGAGAACGACACGAAGTATAACCTCATACAAGTTTTTCCTGTCAAGCATGGAAATCAACACGAAGTGTTGTAAACTCAGACGACACGAAATCTTTTCGTGTTAGTGAGGGGAAACAACACGAAGTGTGGCTCAAGTGGCACTGAAAGCAACACGAGGTGCTACAATGTTCTGCACACAATGGAACAAAACGACACGAAGACAAGCCCTGAAAATAATGTTTAGATTTCACGCTGTACAGACTTTGAGGTTTAATGCAAAGGCCAGTGTACAGACTTCTAAATGCTGAAGCGTTGTATAGACTTTTATGAGACGCTGAAGTCTGTATGGCCTGGCTATGCGAGCAAGCTACACGTTGTGTAGACTTAGAAGCTTCTGATGGGTGTATAGACTTCAAATGATAACGTTGTACACACTTAACCAAATCAATTGAGATGCAGTGTGTTAAATGCAAAGAACACATAGTCAATCTGATAAAGCAGTTTCATCAAATCATAAAATAGTTGCCAATCAATCAAAATAATGGTGTTGCCAATGAAATAAAGCAAGTGTCAACATCATCCTTCATCAGTCATAGAAGGGTCACAACACTGAGGGTTTCCTTCATCTCGTATGCCCTGTTCATCTTCCAGCAGGGCTTTTATATATTCATCGTCGACGGGGGGACCTCATGATGGCACTGTCATTCGAGGTTGACCCCGATCTCCTCATTGTCAGGTTGAGGTCGTCGTGGCCGAATCAGGAGATGGCACCATGGTGCATGGTTAGCTGGTGCTGAAGTGGCCGAGCTGTGCCCCAAGGGCCCCACCTAATGACCATTGTATTTTCTGCCAGCGTGACCGGTCCAAGGGTTGCGACGATGTGCCATTGGAAGACCTCAAGTCGTTGTGCCTTTGAAGGGGCAGAAGAGTTGTGCCGTTGGAGGGCTTGTTTGGTGTGCCGCTGGAGGGCACAAGAGTGTGCCGCTGGAAAGGGTGTTGATGGTGTGCCGCTGACGGGCACAGGAGTGTGCCGCTGGAAGGGGCACAAAGGGGTGTGCCGTTGGAGGCCTCTGAAGGGTGTGCCGCTAGGGCACTTGAAGAGTGTGCCGTTGAACAGCTGTGTGGCGGGTGTGCCGTTGGAGGGCACAGCGTGAGTGTGCCGCTGGGGGGCGCTGGGAGTGTGCCGCTGAGGGCCTTTCAGAGTGTGTGCTGCTGGGGCTCTCCAAGCAGTGTGTCGTTGAAAGGGCACAGAATGTGCCGTTTAGAAGGGGCTTCTGCTTTTGCTTCAGGGATTTACAGTTGTGTACTCTTTGGGACATTTCTTCACTGTTAGGGACTCCAGGGTGGGTCCATAGCAGTGTATAAATTCAGGAGGGGTCTCCTATGTTTTCTTTGTAATTTAATGCGCCCGTGCAAATGTGAGGATTTGTCGGATGGTAGTATTCTCCGGAGCCCTGGATGGCCAGTCTCACCGGATCTTCTCTCTTTAATTCTGATATCAGTGCAGGAGCTTGGTGGGACATATGACCGTGTGATTTTGCACGTCCACAAAAGCCCCCCACCCACGGGCAGCGCGGGCGAAGGATGAGCCGGACGGTGCTCGTGGGTGTATTCATGGAATTAACGTACATTATTGGGCATACGTACATAAAGTATATAATGTAGATTACATTTTATTTATTATTTCTCTTTTCTTTTCTTTTCTTTTCTCTATTTTTTTCCTTTTCTCTTCTCTTCTCTCCTTTTTTCTCTCTTTTTCTTCGCTTTTTCTTTCTTCTTCTTTTTCTTCTTCTTCTTCTTCTTCTTCTTCTTCTTTTTTCCCTTTCTTTCCCCCTTTTTTCTCCCTTTTTCTTTCCTCTTCTCTCTTTTCTATTTTTTTGAAACCCATACAAAAGGGGCGGGGGAGTTCCGTTCGAACTCCCCCCTCTATTTTCAATCTCCCTTTCTCTCTCTCTGCCTCTTCGGTTACCACCGCCACTGTCATCCGTCTCTCCTCCCTCTTCTCCTTCTCCAGCGACACCCACCGCCGCTCGCCGTCACCACTGTTACTGGGGTGAGGAGGACACCACGGAGGGGCTCCCCCTCTCTCCTTGTCTCTTCTTTCTCTTCTTTTTCTCCACCTCTTCTTTTCTCTTTCGCTCGGAGGACGACGGAGCCCTAGGCTCCCGTCTTCCTTTCCTCCTTTCTCTTCTTCTTCTTCCTCTCTTGTTCTTCTTCTTCTCTTCTTCCTCTCTGCTTCTTCATCTCTTCTTTGTCTCTGCTTCTTCGTCTCTCCTTTTTTCTTCCGATGTAGGGTGCGCATCAGAGTGGGCCGTTGAAGGGAGACACTGGTGTGCCGGTGGAGAGGGCACAGGGTGTGCCTTTGACGGAGGCACGGTGTGTGCCGTTGACGGGAGGCACGGGGTGTGCCGTTGATGAAGGCATGGTGCGTGCCATTGACGGGAGGCACGGGGTGTGCCGGGTTGAGTGGGCACGAGTGTGCCGGGGTGAGCGGGGCACGAGGTGTGCCGGACTGTGTAGGCATGGAGTGTGACGGTGTGGGTTGGCACAGAGTGTGCCGGTGGTGACAAGGGGCATGGGTGTGCCGTTGGAGTGAGGGCACGGAGTGTGCCGGAGACTTGTGGACGCACTTTTTATTTAATAAAATCGTTGTTTATTTGTTTATTGGCGTTTATTAAGTGCGTGGGCGTGCCAGTCACAAAGTGACGATTTATTGTGCGCTCGATCTGACTAATCAGACGATTGTGTGGTTCGTGTCGGGACTGGAACCCGCCGCGCCATAAAGGTCACGGCGTCATTTACATCCCCTCGGAGAGGGGAACACCCTTGATTAATCGTCGGGAAAAGGGGCCTCATGGCCAGGAAAATATATCGAGAGAAGCAAGCCGATAGCGGTCTCGAATCAGTCGGAAAGCCCTATGTCTAGGGAAACAAGCATTCGAAATATGTCGGTCACTCAAGGGACCATTTTGATACTCGGACGAGCGTCCGGCTTCAGAGAATCGTGATCATTACGGGGAAAGCTGGAGCATATGTATGCCAGGGTACGGCAAATTTATTGTTTAAAGAGATAGAAGACATTCGGTTGAATCCCGGTTAGAGAGGTCAGAAATCAGCGAGTTTATTGGCCTGGTGCGAGATTGAGTCAGGACCATTTCGGGGGCGCCTCCCGCGGTCCAAACGAGGCTTGCGTGGGCATCATTAATATCTCCGGTGCCGAAGGGCGGCGGGAAAGTGTCCCGGGACTAGATTCCAAAATAAAGACGTACACAGAGATAGCTGGCTATAGGCCTAGATGTGGGCCAGGTAATGACCATGGTTGGGGAAAACCCGAGGTCTAGACGTGACTCACGAAGGTCTTATTGATATTCCCACACGCGTGGTCGGGGAAGGCGAGAACCGTCTCGTTCCATTCAGATTTTGTTGGTCATTCATGGACCATTTTATGCTCAGACAAAGCTCCGTATTGAAGACGTAAACGGAAATAAACCCGTATAAATGTCTGCCGTGAGTACGGCAAGTTCTAATGCAAGCACGGGATTCGATCCCGGGATATACGTCGGTCACTAACGGGCCATTCAGTATTCGGACGTAAGCCCATATTCGAAACATCGAAGACCACGACAAAGACATACCGGAGGTACGGCACATTTCCTGTGGGTGCGGGATTGGATCCCGGTATATACGTCGGTCACTAACGGACCATTCCTTATTCGAACGGAGGTCCGTATTAGTAGCGTCAAGGACGACGATAAAACCGTACGGATGTCTGCCGTAGGCACGACAAGCTTAATGTGGCGTTGCGAGATTAGATCCTGGGAGAAGCGGGTCGAGTTAACGAACTATTGGCCCGGACTGTGTCCGGATCACGACCATGTCGGGGGTTCCGAGGTCCACGCCCGATACCACAAGGCATGATTGATTTTCTCTTTGCGCCAAGTTCGGGGGAGTGAATTGTTAAGTATGGAGCCCGAACTCGCCATCGTGCGCCCTCGCACGCGGATCAACCCCCCGGAACAAAATTGACTTCTTATGAATGGTTTATATACTTCCCTTTCTCTTTATTGGCCTTAAGTTTTCTATTATTTCTTTCATTTGGTTAATGGATTTCTTATGAAGCATGCTGGATTAAGGAGATGCCAAAGGAGAGGAGGGGCGCGCCGGATAAGGCCAAGAAGGGAGGCGCGCAGGAATAGGGATCATACAAGGGGAGAAAAGGAGCGCGCCGGGTAATGGGGATCCCATAAGGGCACGCCGGAATAGGGGTTGAACTGGGGGGCGCGCCAATTTAAGTGTGTTGAGAGGGGGGGTGCCATGGGCACGCCGTTTTAAGGGTGGCAAAGGAGAGGCGCACCGGAATAGCCTTGCAATGGAAGAGGGGCGCGCCGGTTTTAAGGGCGCCGGGTTAAGGTGTATGGAGGAGTGGGAGTGCGCCGTATTAAGGCCGTTCAAGGGGAGAGGGGCGCGCTGGTCTTAAGGGTGCCGGATTAGAATCGAAAGGGGTTTCGAGTGTGGGTTAAAACGGCGCGGGGGAATAGTGACCGCGCCGGATTAGCCCCTCCCGAGGGTTTATTGCTTTTGACTGTGTGTTTCTCTCTTCTTTTCATCTGTAGGTTGGGTTAATGATCCGTTTGTTCATTCATTTGGTGGATTACGTTGGTGAAGAGGGGGTTTAATTTTTCTAGTTGTTTATTAAGAGGAATTAGCATGAATGCTTAAGTGTTCGTTCGAGGGGTTTTAGTTCACAGATCTTACTGTGTGTGGTTCTTATTCTCAGAAGTGGTTTCTTTGCTTGTTCTATGGAGGTGGTTTGTTCGTTTGTTCCTGAGTGTTCTTAATCCCCTGATGAAAATCGGGCAGCATCTCCCCCTATACCGGGGCTTGCCAGAGAGAAGCAAAGGCCAACAAACGGATTGCTCCGGGGTGACCCTCAAACATCGGAGTGGCCTTACGGCGGTCCGAACCCATGTATGAGTGTGGAGCGCTCGAGGGCTAGCCTTCAAGAGCGACCACGACTCACGGGCGATGAATCTTCGACGCGGGACAGATGTTTGCCACGAGGGCCACGAATGTTCATCCAGTGATGGGTTCCCTTGAGGGACATGCTATGGACAAGCAAGCCTCGAAGGGCCCCGGACGATTAGAGGGGGGGGAAGGGAGGCGTAGATCGGAACGGAGAAACATTGAGCTTGCAGAAGGCCCCTTTTCTTTTATTCATCCTCACAAACGGGGAAGCAGTTGACACAGGGAGAGTTCGCCCTAGGATGGGAGTGGAATACATTGCAAAAGGGGGAAGAAGAAGATACAGACGAGAGAAAAAAAAAGGGAACACAGACCCCCCCCCTCGACTCACCTCTCACCCTCACACCCTCTCTCTTTCTCTTCACCTTGCCGGCGTGGATGACGGGAGATTCTTCTCTCTTTTTCTTCTTCCCATCAATGGCCAGCCAAGGGCCCTCTCTTCTCTCTTCAATAGCCCAACTAGGGGGTGGTTCGAGCCTCCTCTCTTCTTTTTCTTCACCAGTGGGGCATGCCTTTTATAGAACGGACAGTGGGGGAGAAAACTCCCGCCACCTCTGCCCTGTTCGCAACAACGTTGTTGTTGTGCTGGATGATGCTGGTTCATGGAGTACACTGGCGTTCATCCGAGGATGGGACATTTGCGGATTTGCCGGGAGGATCTGCCACTGCTGCCACCACTGCCGCTTTGCTGTCGAACGGGGTGAAGGCATGGCTTCAAAACATTAAATGCCCCCCTGCGCACCGCATTTAAACAAAAACAGAGCATTGGAGTTTTGATGGGATGGCATGAGGTTAAAACGGCGCGGTGGAACGGTGACCGCGCCGGTTTAAACCCAAACACAATTTGCGCACAGTTTTAGCATTTGAAGGCAAAGCTTTTGAAAATGGGGGCACGATAGGTCCTATAGCGCGCCGGATTAAGTTGCCAAAATGGGGGTTCTTTGAAAGTGGCGTGCCAGATTAAGACATCAGCATGGGCGCGCCGTATTAGAGCATCAAAAGGGGGAAGGCCCCCTCGACAGGAGCGCGCCGGACAGCCAAAGAGAAAGGGGCGCGCCGTTTTAAGAGGGGGGCACGCCGTTTTAAGGCGCGCCATTTTAAGGCTCCTTCGTGCCGTTTTAAGCACTAAACGGATTCTTCTTAGAGTCGCGGCCGTTTATATGAATGTCGGCATTCCCAGAATGTTCCGGTTGTAATGTATGGCCTCCATAATTTTCCATTCGCAGCCTTCGGGACTCGGTCCCAGATTCTGCGTAACTTTCTGTGCATGCCGAGATTGTGCCGGAGTTCCCGACTTCTCTCTGACTCAGCTCTCGGCATGGCCGGTCGGAGCATTGTAGCTGTATCTTCTGCCTGGGGGGGCTTCCTTAGCAGGTAGTGGACCACCAAGCGAGTTCTCGTCCTGATCGGGCGAGGCATGAGGTTTGTTCGGCATTTCCATCTTCGGCTTGCTCTCGAGTGTCGAGACGTGCATGCCGTATGATCCTCATCGACATTTTTTGGTGTCCACAGCAGGCACCGAAGGGGTGTGCCGAGTAGAGCTCGCAGGAGGTGTACCGGCGTAGTGAGATTACTTCAGACCGAAGGAACATCCGGTGTCACCCTCGGGGCACACTGTGACTTTGTTGCGGCCATCACTCCTTGTGGACGCGCACCCGTGTCTTCCCCTTAGGCCTCCGGTCTCGGGGAGACTCTGTCAAAATTTTGTCAAAATTTTTGGCGTCCCATTCATTTTAATCGTAGTGTAGTCCCTTTATAGTCTTTTCTTCTTGTCTTTGCTCAGGACTTATTCTAACCCTATGTCTTTTACATCTTGCATACAAATGGTTGCTCCCAGTGGTTCTTCTGCTCCTGCTGCCGTCAGTGCCACGTCTGGTCTATCGTTGGCGGTTCCTACCGTCACGTGGTATAATGTGGAAGACCTCGACCGTGAACACACCGAAGTGGCCAAGCTTGCTGAGTCCTCAGACTCTGAGACTAACACTATGGAACTCATCCATGTTGGACTGACCAATGCTGGTTTCACATTTGACCGAGCCGGTGACTATCGGGTGGATCATCCGAAGGACAAGCACCTTCTTCATTTCTTGAAATATCTCACTACCATGACAAGAGGGATTTTAGAACAATCCGGGGCGCCGAACGCGCCATCCTGTAGTCTAGGGACAGCTTGTTGTACAGCGTTCGCCAGAGTCTGCCGATGTATTTGGTGGGCGAACCGAGGGAGTGGAACCCCGTGCTGGGTCTGGAAGCAGTGACCCCCGTGGAAGGCAAATTAGTGCGGGCGCCGGAGTTTACCCCCACCCGTTGGGATAATGCAGTAGGACAGGTGCATAAGGAGCAGCCCCATTTTGGTTTATTTCTAGCACAGCTGAAGTGGGGGTATCGGGAGGAGCCCTATCTCCTGGACTGCCTAGCCATCTGCTTCAAGCACGAGCTCACCCAGGGCTGGTTCGGGGATCTCAAGGTTCAAGATGCACATTCCTTCCGGGAGGGAGCGGTGGATTTCACGGAGTATGTATTGTTCAACTACGCTCCTCTGCTGATTCGGGCCGGCGTCTACCACGGTGTTTACGCCTCCCTGTATGGCTACTCGATCTCCAAAGGCCTCTGATGCGGGATGATGGAGGTCTTCAACGCCAAGTTGAATACATTTTACACTGCAGAAGGTGAGACTTCGCTAGACTTGTGTCGTTTGCATCAACTGAGCGGCCTGCCCATTGACGGGGAGCCGTATGAAGAGGTGTGCCTCCCCGACCTCATTAAGGAAGAGACAGATGGGGATGGCATCTATGCACTGGGATACTCTTATCGGTTCCTTATGAAGGCGTACCGGGAGTTATATCAATCATCCCATGGCAGGAAGCAGCCACCCCGGGGAGACCGCAAGAGGGTCCGGTTGAGCCTATGGTTGAAGTACTTTTTCGATGGGCCGAAGAAATATGAAGCTTTCCCCTGCGTCGGCGCCTCTGTGGTCCGGAAGAAGCGTATCCAGAGCAAGGCCAAGGTGACGCTCCCAACTTCAAAAGGGCGTCGGAGTGGTGCTAACCCAGCAGGGGTTGACCCAATGACACACTACGCAGCCTTTCTTACTTACTGGCTATGCTCCTTCGCTCTGCCATACGGGGATGAAACTATCATCCAGCTAGACGCCATTTACCCCGCCTGCCAAATGGTGTGGGGCATAAAACAGTCACTGTGCCGGGCTGCACTGTGCCTCATATTCAAGACGCTGGGGGACGTTAGTGTTCATCAGCTCCCGCGCCAGGCTCGCTTCATCGGCCCACTGCATTTTTTCAACGCTTGGGTCTGTTCCTTGTTTCCGGAGTACGCCCCCCGCGCCATATAGTCTTGGGGGCTATTTTCGCGTATGCTGGAATTTGCGAATGCCGAGGCGGGCTCGACAACATTGCAGTTATTCAACATCTGGGGTAGGCTCACAACAGTCCCCCAGGACTCACCGGGCAGCATCCACTTCTGGACCTTGGCCGCCCATTCCAGTCCCATGGTAAATAGTAAGAGAGAATGCCGGGATGACCATGTGAGAAGTATCCTCATTCAATTAGCTAGCAGACCGTGGTTCGCCCGTTGATAGAGCCGGAGCTTCGCGATTGGGCGTTGTCTATCCGCCCGATCGTGCTGGTCTTCAGAAAGGGGGACACCTTGTTGCTGGAACCCTATTGCCCTTTCCGCTTCGGGCGCAACTTTGGATATGACTAGCATATTCCAACGTACGGCGCACAATTTAATTTGCCCGTACGGAGCCTTCGGGGCAGCCCGACTGCTGAGCATGCCCAGAGCTGGAGGGATTACTTCCATCAGACCGACGAGTCAGCGTTCAGAGTGCCGGCGCTTGGACGAGTTCCACGGGTGATAGTGGACTATATAAAGTGGTGGAATGCCAGGACGGGCTTCTATCGGTTGTGCAGGACCGATTGCTGGGATAGCGCCGAACGGAAGTTCTTGAGTAAGCAGTCGGCGGCCGTCCTTGATATTGATTTAGAGCATCTGCTCCGGCTAAAGCATGGCAATGAGAAGGAGGTGGTTGCATACTTGTCTGCCCGCAAGGAAGCCCGGGAGGCCAAACCGACCCCGCAGTCAAAAATGCCGCATGTGGCCAAGGATGAGTTCAAAAAGACCCTCACTCATCTGTGCAACATCGGGGGAGACCGTCTGGATCTCATTAACTACCCATTTTTGATAGAAGAAGAGGGCACACCGGCTCGCACCTGGCGCCCGGAGACGGACACAGTGTGCCCCTATCGCACCTTCTTGAGGAGGGAGGAACGAAGGCCGAAAAATCACAAGGAAACTACATGGCTATATGTTCTCTTTTGGGCGCACAGACTGAAAGTGGAGGACCAGATAGTCATCATCCTGGACAAGCGCCTGTAGCTTTCTTTTCATTATGCAGACGGGTGGGGCATGGACCACTTCAGTCTCTATTTCCACCTTGCTTTCAAGCAGCATGCAGATCTGGCGCATCTGGCAGATCGATGTGTGAAGATTGCAGACGTTCTTTGGCTAGTCCGAGAGGCGGCCCGTCAGGACAAAGAACCCTCCCTAACTTACTGGCCGTTAACTCTACGGTTGTACATCGGCCCCCATGGTATGGTGCCTCTTTTTCTCTGTCTTTCATTGTCGTGCTTCTTCATAATGATGGTTAATTAATTGATTGATCTTTTCTTTCTTTATCCTTCTTTTTTTGACAGACCATCCCTCCAGTGCCCAACTGGCGCAGTACAGGAACCTCCTTCGGTTGGTGCAGAAGCCTTCCCATTTCGAGGCGGCACCGCCAACTCCAACTACTACGCCTCTGCCGAAGGCGAGCAAGCGATCCAGGGCAAAGTCACCAGTCAAGAAAGCCTTGGCTGCTGCTAAGGACGATGAACGGCAGAGGGCAAAGCGGAGGAAGACGGAAGCTACCTCCGCCTCGGTGGTCCCTCCAGTTCTTCCTCCCCCATCTTTTGAGGAGTTTGCCGCCGCTCGGGCGGAGCCGAGCCGGCTTGCAGGTTAGGCCTCCTAGCCTTTGAAGCTCTTCGAGGTTTATTCAGATATCAAGAGGGGCCCTTCTTGTAACATGTGTGTGTTTTCTATTGTTTCAGCCGTCGTGGAGATGCCCACGTCCGTATCCATTCCCGGCGTAGGTAAAGCCGTGGTTCACGGGGCGGTGGAGTCTGTTGAAGAGACCTTCTTCGACCCAATTCCTACTGTAGAAGTTGAAGGAGGTATATTATTTCCTTTTTGGCTATTTTGATTGATTGTCCCCATTCCTTAAAGCCCTACGCGCCCAGCTTAACCTGGATCTCGCTTCACTTGACAGGAGTTGGTGCAACAGTCCCTCGGCCGGAGGTAGCTCCCGAGACATCCCGGTTCGAGCAGACATATAAGAGGAAGGGGTGGAGGTCAGGGAAGTCGCGGTTGCCGACCCCGCGTGATGATGCGCCAACCTAGGACTGCGATATGGGGGCCCCTTCGTCATCGAAAGAGGTGCCCACCCGGACTAAATCCTCATCAGGCGAAAAGGTAGATTATGGCTACTCTTCTGACAAGGTGATTTCAACCAAGGGCATACCCGTATGGAAAGCCCCGGTATTTTCTGCTTCTCTGAGCCTGGTGGAGCGGGCACCCGTAAGTGTGGGGCTTGTTTAGTCAGACTTTTCCTTAGGCCGCCAACTGATCTCTTTGCTGTTGTTGCTTTTTGGATTTAAACATGAACAAATCCCACCGGAAGGTATAGAAACCCACGCCCCGGGTTCAGCAGCCGCCAGACAAGAGAAGACCACTGCGGCTTTAGACAAATTGGCGTCCATAGTCGAGGATTTGCGGTAGGAAGAGGCTACATTGAGCAGGGGTGCCTCCACCCCGACAATCGGGGTACCACCACAAGAAGAGGTGATAGTGGCCGTGAGTACATGCTTTCTTCTTCTCCCTTCCTTTCCCCCTTTTTTTAAAGTTTTCTCTCGGGGCTACTGATTTATTTGAAGCCGTACAGGATCATGCCACCCAAGGAGTCGTGGAGATTCCTATCCCCGCAGCCGAGTCCCTGGAGGAAGGGGAGGCAGCACCGGAGATCGAGGCTCGAGAGGAAACAGTGCCAGAAGCTGAAGTTCGGGAGGAAATGACGCCGGAGTGCAGCATAGTGCGGGTGGACGAGGTAAGAACAGGGACCTCTCGGCTCCTTTGAGCATTCAGCAATTTACTTCACATGGTGGGTGGCTAACCTCACTTTGCATGGCCAGGCAATAACAACGCCCTGAAGAGCACGTGCTACCCGGGCGCGCAAGGCCGTCCCCAGGTGGAGAACATCCTTTGGTCCGCGGGCAGCCCAAAGGTTGGAGTCACTTCTGGGACCGGACGCGGGATCCTTAGCATCTCTTCTGCGGATGGGGGCCGTCCCGTGGCTCGTGGTCCCGCTCCCCCCTATTCGAAGCCGGTCGTGCCAGAGGAAGCCCGGCTCATGGGGAGAATTGTGGACGCACTTTTTTATCGCATAATGTTTATTTGGTTATTGGATGGGTTTATTCGTTTATTAGGTGCGTGGGCGTGCCAGTCACAGAGTGACAATTTATTCAGGCTTTGTGGAAGCCCATGGTGCGCTCGATCTGACTTCGTCAAACGATTGTGTGGTTCGTGTTGGGACCAGATCTCGCAGTGCCATAAAGGTCACGACGTCATTTACATCCCCCATACGAGAGAATACCCTTGATTAATCGCCGAGAATCAGGGCCTAATGGGCAAGAACTTAATTGCATAGAAATTTATTAAGAAATGCTGAAGTCCTCGTATGAGGGCGTGAAGAAAGTATTAGAGATCATGTCGGTCATGTGCTGACCATTTAATATTCGGACGAATGTCCAGCTCGAGAAAATCACGATTGTCGTAGGAAAATCAGAATGCATGTATGCCGAGGTACGGCAGATTTATTGTTCAGAAGAACGGAAAGCGTTTGGCTAAACCTCGGTTAGAGTGGTCAAAAACCAGTAAGTCTATTGGCCCGGTGCAAGAGCAAGCTGCGACCATACTGTGGTGGGCCCCCCGCGGTCGAAGTCAGGCTCGCATGAGCATCATTAATATTTCCGGTGCCAAGGGGCAACGGGGGAATATCCCCTGAACCAGCTGGAAAGCCCTATGTCTTGGGGAGCGAACGTTCGAAACGTATCGGTCATTCGGGAGACCGTTTAATATTCAGACGGGTGTCCGGCTTGAGAATATTGTAATCGTCGCGGGAGGACCTAGAACATATGTGTGCCAAGGTATGGCAAGTTTATTATTATGAGAGACTGAAGGCATTCGGTTAAATCTCAGTTAGTGTAGTAGGAACCTGGTGAATTTATCGACCCGGTGCGAGATCGGGTCAGGACCATACCGGGAGAGCCTCCCGCGGTCTGAACGAGGCTTGCGCGGGCATCATTAATATTTCCGGTGCCGGAGGGCAACGGGGAAGAGTCCCGGGACTAGACTCCAAAACCAAAAATGTGTTCAAAGGGGGGCGGGCTGTAGGCCGAGGATATCAGTCAGACGATGACCATGATCGGGACGGACCCGAGGTCTAAGCGTGGCCCACGGAGGCCTTATTGATATTCCCATGCAAAGGGTCCAGGGATGACGAGAGCCATCTCCCTCCATTCAGATTTTGTCGGTCATTCATGGACCACTTTATGTTCGGACAAAGGTCCGTATTGAAGGTACGACGTAGATGGAAACAACCCCGTACAAATGTATGCCGAGTTTACGTCAATTTCAATGAAAGAACGGAAACGAATCCCGATGGGAACGAGTCCGGTTTGACGAATTATCGGCCCAGAGCAACATCGAATTACGGCCATATCGGGATGGTTCCCAAGGTTCGAACCCGACTTGGAGGGGCGCTGTTAGTATTCCCTTTACACCGGGTCTTGAGGAGAAACGGGGCTGCGGAGCAGATCTCATCATTTTATAATTACTTGAATTTGTATCATTATTATTTGTTAGTTTATATATTTTTGAGTGAGTTTATTATTACTGTTTATTTGTTTTTTTTGCTTTGTTTATTTATTATTGTTATTGTTGGGTTTGTTATTATTGTTTATTCATTTTATTATCATTTATTTACTTATCACTTTTATTGGGTTTGTTATTATTATTCATTTATTTTGTTATCATTTATTTATTTATCATTTTTGTTGAGTTTGTTATTATTATTCCTTGTTTCTTTATTGCTATTATGTATTTATTTCTTCTTTTTAGGCATTTATTATTGTTGTCATTTATTATCATATTCTTCATTCATTTATTATTATTATTTGTACCCTTTTTGTGAGTTTGTTGTCATTATTATTATCTTTATTTTATTATTTTTTTTATCATTATTTATTTATTTCTTATATTTTCTTTTAGCTTATTATTATTATTACTTATTCCATTATCATTACTATTTATTTATTCATTTTTTGAATTTGTTATTATTATTATTATTATTAGTTTTATCATTATTTTTCATGTTGGGAGCGTGCGTAGGAGGATGGGCCAAAAGGGCTGGGAAAGGGTCTGTGCAGGCTGAGCGAAAGTCTGAGCGTCTTGGAGGTAAAAAGGCCAACAAGGTCAGTGCACTTTGAGAACAAGGTCGGTGCACAAGAGGACCAAGGCCGGTGCACATAGGGAACCAAGGGGGAGTGGGTCGGCACAAGACCTGAGTAGGGTCTATGCAGGTTTGGGTTGGAAGTCAGTGCAGCTGGCCTGGAAGTCGGTGCAGCTGGGCTGAGGGTTAGAAGGGAAGCTGTGCCGCTGGGAGGGGCACGGAGTGTGCCGATGAACGGGAGGCCGGGGTGCGCCGGCGAAGGGTTGGGCGTGCCGGTGAAGCTTGGGCTGTTGTGTCGGGGAGGCGCCAAAGGGCTTACCGGGCTGGGGCTGGGAGGTGGCTGGGCGTGCCGGTGAAGCCCCGGGGAAAGGTGTACTGGTGAAGGCTGGGATGGATGGGGAATGGTTGGAGCATGCCGGCGAAGGGCCTGGCCGGGAGCGCCGGGGAAGGAACGGTTGGAGCGTGCCTGCTAAGGTTGAACAAGGGTGTGCCGGCCAAGGCTAATGAGGGGTTTTCTCTTATTCATGGGATGCATGCGTGAGTTTTGATTTGGTTTTCTTCTATTCCCGTAGACCCTGTTTGTGGTTATGTTCCATAGTCCATTATAGAGGTGTGAATGTTCAGTTATTCGGGCTCTCCGTAGTTCGTTAATTATTTCGGCAAAGCCGTTGCGTTAGTGTTTATTTTGTTCACTTGTTGTCTCTTTTTGTGTTGTTACCTTTCTTTTATTATTACTATTGTGTTAATTCTGACGAAAATTCGGCGGCATCTCCCCTTGACCCGGATGGTAAGGGAGATAAAGGGAACGCGCCCACATGGAGTGGCAGAACCCGACAATTTGAGGTGGGTGCCAGAGGCAGCAACACCTTTGATAAGACTTCGGAAAACCTGGAAGAAATGACGAATGGAAGGCGCCTCTGAGACTACCCAGGGGTGCACCAGAAAAGAAGAATGACTGGTGGCTGACGTACCGGCCAGAGAGTCTCAAGCGGGCTGAAGAGGTGTGCCGGAAGGCCCCCAAGGGCTGTGCCGGGGAAGGCCCCCAGGGGCTGTGCCGGTGAACGAGGGCCAAGGTGTGCCGCTGAAGAAGTGTACCGGTGGGGGTTGGCCTAGGGGGCGTACCGGTCAAGGGCTGGGAGACTGCACCGGGCAAGAGAGGCGATGGCTGGATGGGTGGTGGGGTGATGGAGGCCATGGCTCTTGGCTCAATTAGCATGAGTGGGAGGCTTCAGCTAGGCCAAGGGGGAGGCGAAGCAGAGGGTCCGCTAGCCACGCTCAAGGGGCACGATAGTGAACCCCATGGGGAGGCCGGCAACGTCGAAGACAAGCATGATCGGCATGAAAAGGGAGAAGTCACCGGAGGAAGGAGGAAGAAGAACCCGAGCATTCACAGGGACCCAAGCAAACGGAGACAGTAAAAAAAACTCAAGAAAGGGGTTTTCATTCATGAAAGATAGGGGCCAAAATCACCCATGCACATTTCGAAACACCGGGGTAGAGGATACAACCATGGGAGGAAGAAGAGAGGTGAGGGGAAGAAGGAATAGGGGAGAGTGTTGGGGTGGAGCAGGGGCGACGGCTCCCTGCTCCCCCAACACTTTCTGCTACATGCTCTCTCTCACTCAGCTCTCTCTCTTACTCTATTCCTCTTCCAGTGGCCGTCGGGAGCTCTCTTTCTTCCTCTCTTCTTCATCTTCTCTTCTCTTTCACTTGGAAGCACCGCAGTGGCAGTGCGTGCTGCTCCCTGTTCTCTGCCCTGTCTCTCCGTGTGTGTTCGTCAGAGAAGAGGGGTTTTTATACCCTGGTAGCGGCGAGATCAGTCGAAGGCGGGAAGTCGGAGGCATTGAATGGGGATTTGACCCATCATCCTTGGTGGCAGGGGGGACAGGCAGCGTGGCTCTCTCCCTGGGCGACACCTCAGCCAGCTCGCTGCGCGCCACGAATCGTAGGGGATGGGCATCACGTCGTTCTACCAGTTGCACCGGGTGAAGAAGAACCAGGGTGTGCAATTGAATGGGCAGGTAGCCGTGCCGCTGGAAGACTGAAAAAGCGTGCCGCTGAAAGGCTGGAAAGGTGTGCCGCTGACAGGCTGCGTTGGAGGAGCTTGCAGGCGTGCCGCTGAAGGCCTCTGCATGGCGTGCCGTTGAAGGGGCTGGCAGGCGTGCCGTTGAAGGGGCTCTACATGGCGTGCCGTGGAAGGGGCTAGCAGGCGCGCCGTTGAAGGGGTTGGCAGGCGTGCCATTGAAGGGCCTAGCAGGCATGCCGTTGAAGGGCCTGCTAGGCGTGCCGTTGAAGGGCCAATAAGGCGTGCCGTTGAAGGACCTGGCAAGCATGCCGTTGAAGGGCCTGGCAGGCACACCGTTGAAGGGCCTGGCAAGCGTGCCGTTGAAGGCTTGCAGGCGTGCCGTTGAAGGGCCTGGTAGGCGCACCGTTAAAGGGCCTGGCATGCGCGCCGTTAAAGCGCCTGGTGATGCGGGACAGACCACGGACACGACAAGCTCACGATCGTCCCTTAACGAAGGAAGCGTCGGACGTGCACGGTTGAGAAACCGGCTAGAGCTAGGGTGGTCAATTCACACTTTCATGCCCTGATCGGGTCACGGGACGGTAACGCTCTCTCTCGCAGCAGCGGTGATATAAATATAAAGCGAGCTACGATCCTAGAACATGCTCTCTAGTAGTGGCATAAATAAGTATATATGAAAATAAGCAAATGCCGAGTGTAGGGAGCGAGAACGATACCTCCACGCGCTCGGCGTGGGGAAGACGGTCCCGCCGAAACTCGTACTCTCGGAACAATAATACACAATGTTACAGCAATACACGTCGCTGTCCACTCCACGCAGGGAGGTAAAGGGCTACACAATGGAGTCCGGGAGGACCGAAATCAGGTTGACGGGCGGCTTCTCGCGTTGATTCGGCAACACACGAACTAGTGATGGTGAGGCCCACGTGCTGTCCGGAGGGGCCGTGTGGGACCCGGTGGCACCACTATAGTGGAGACGCTTGGGGAAGCGTTCTCTGGGCTGGCGGCACGCTGGTTCGCCGGCCGGAGGCCAGGCGGCTCCGTTCGGCACCGGTCGGAATGACCGGCCATGGATCTGCCGGTTCTATTTTTCCGGCACGCGCTCTGGCGAGAACAGACGCTTCGATCAGCCCCGACGTCGGAATGGGACAAAACTGGCGCCGTTGGAAAGCTGCTTCGAAGGGCTTCAACCCTATGGGATTATAGAAAAATAACAAAGCCTGTACTTCTGATTAGCGAATTTTGAATGTTGCTGTTGTACAATATCTGAACTCTCAGACTAGAAGGGAACTTTCCTGAGAGTTACCTTTGACCGATATGTGAACGTCCGAATCGGAAGTTATGTTCTTCAGCAAAGTTGTAGGAAAGCAAGCTAGGAAACCAGGACTATTTTTTATGAAGGGTTTGGAGGTGGTTGTGATGTTTTCTGATTTTTGGACTAGAGGGTGGTTGGATCTGGAATCTAGCTGAAAGCACTGTAGCAGAGATGGAAAACGAATTTTGGAAAATAGGTAGAAGGCTGATCAAAAATTACGAAAATTTATGGATGTAGGGGGTGATGGACATAACTCTCAGTAAAATTGAGAGCCCTAAAACAAATCAAAAAGATGGTCAGAGATGGGAAACTCAGAGCTGCTGTCACTGTAGACAGAGACAGGACAGATCTGGGAGTGATTAAAGACTGAAAATGTAATAAAAACAAACGATGGATTTTGGACCTGGAATTGTTTGTGGAGGAGGGGATGGAAGATAGGAACACACCATAAAAATTATAAACCACGAAGAGGCCGTGGCTGGTATCAGGAATTTCGGGAAGACACCTCTGTCCAACAGACAGAAAACCGAAGACGGATTTGCGGCGGCTCGAAGGCGGCACGAACGGCGGCGGCGGCGGCGGCTGCCCAGATGATCACTGGAGATAGAGGGGAGGGGATAGGAGGTAGAAACCACTCTAGAGTTGGAGGTTGGAGGAGATGAACACCAGGGGAGAGGGGAGGGGCTCAATAATCACTCTTGATTTTCCAACAATTTTCTCTTCATTAATGCTAACAAATGGAAAATACAACCTTTTATATGCCATGTATCAAACCCATTCTACACCCTTGGATATAGGGATGGGGATTGGATGGCTGGGATTAAGTGTGATTAACACACCAAAAATAATAAAATAATAGGAGAGAGGGGCGCCCCCT
Organism: Amorphophallus konjac; assembly: GCA_022559845.1. Classification (NCBI taxonomy): domain Eukaryota; kingdom Viridiplantae; phylum Streptophyta; class Magnoliopsida; order Alismatales; family Araceae; genus Amorphophallus; species Amorphophallus konjac. Next base: position 124,658,934 of record CM040121.1, read on the forward strand.
TGACCAAGGTTAATGGGGTTGGAAAATTAGGTGGCCTACCTTGGACAAATTGAACCACTTGTCTCCCATGTGGTCAATTGGCATTCCAACCTTCTAGATGGCCACCTCGGATAGTTGACCAGTCCCACATGGTCTAGGTGGGCCAATGGGAAAGGGGTGAGGGCCTCCTAGCTGGACCTACTACACAATTACACAAAAACCCACACAATCCATGGGAATGACTCATTGGCTTATAAAGCCTTACATTTGCGTACATACTTTCCCAAGGATATAAACATAAACTAAAAGGACATAAATGCAAAAGAAAAAGTACATGCTCGGTGTCGATTCCCATCAAATCTCCCCGAGTGGGAGGAACTCAACCCCATCGAGTAGGGGTAGGGATGCTCGAGTATTCGGCGGATCCGTCACCGTGCCAAGTAACGCGGGTACGCTCCACTCCAAGTGATCGTCACCTGCTCATTCCATATATACTCGATATGCGTGAACTGCTATGGGCTAGAGGTGGACACTCCGGGTGGGACACTCTCAAAAGGGAAGGGAGCAGGCTCGAAGACTCACTAGGAATCACCGCTGAGTCCCTATAGGTGACTGATCCGGGTATAAATGTGGAACCGATCCCATACTCATCGAATTAGTCCACTCGCCTCTTACGCATAAGAGAACGACAACGAGCTTGCACAAGACACATGCAGACTCACCAAACACTAACACACATATGCAAACAACACAAATAAGAAACGGACTCATGCATGACTCTAGACAAAACTAGTGTTAGTCAGACCTGTTCATGGATGACGGCGGACCAGGACACCCGAATATGTGCCATACATGCATTTGACGTAACCAGAGATGGGTGGCATGGGGTACACCTAAATGTCCAAGTATGACCCAGTCATGCATGGACGGCCCTTTAGATTTAGGAGACTTGAGTGGGCTAGGAAAGCCGGGTGTGGAAGAGTCGGGTGTAGGTGTATCGTGGACGGGCTTGGTGGGTATGGAGGACCCGACCCGTAGGAAAGGGGTATGAAGGTAGACTTCTCTGAAGAAGTGAAGGGAATATGAAGGGTCTAGGGATCCACTAGGGAAGGGGTCAAAGGGATCAAAGAAGGTATGACCCCTTATGGTGGGTTCCAACATGACATGGTCCCAATCGTGAAATTCTTGAAGGTGCGGGTGGTCACCTTCCTCCGTCATGGTAGATGGGACCGTGTATAGGAAATATGACTCCTCCCTCAGAAGCAAAGTCATGAAGTCGGGCTCATCCGGTAGCGGGAGAAGTAGAAGAACCTCCGTGGTGATACAACCCACGGTGCACTCGGGGGTAATGGACCCGAAGGCCGGATGGGTGAAGCTACGACTCGTGGGTTGGTCAAAGTCTCGGGCGAACATATGTGTCAACTTCCATTGCGTGTCTAGTCCCATAACAAGATCGTCCAACGTGTCAACATGGTGCCTAGATCGAAACGTGGTATGGAAGGAGTTGACCGGCACTAGAGGTAGGATGGGGTCCATGGATGAGAAGGGAGGTGGGACCAAGCCATCCTTGAGCCAACTAAGAAGCGGCTCGGCTATGTATAGTGTACCCGTTAAAAACACGGGTGGCTCGGGCTTTGGTGGTTCTAAATGAGAGGATTCCGAATCGAATTCGGAAATAGAGGGGGATGACATTGGAACTCTCTCGAGTGGTGAAGGCCATGGTGTAGGTGACTGGGAGGTAGATGCTTGTCTAAAGCCACCATACCGAGAAAAGTGTGACTCAAATGGTTCGACCACTAGAGCGACCGTATAGGATTCCGCTAGAGAGAATGCATTGCGGATAAGACATTCTAACTGGAAGTGAAGGCGCAAACCTCTCCGGAACTGAAATGCGACCGTGTTGCTCTCCTCTCCCAAGCCATGTTCCAACCAATACTTATGATATGCCCGAATGTACTCGGACACGGACCTATCACCTTGGACGGGTCGACATGGGTTGGCCATAATTGCCAAAATACGGGAATGGATCCCTAGGAATGGATATGCAAGGCCATTTGGACAAGACACTAGACACGACCCTAAGTAATGCAAAGTTAGAATGCATGCACACTAAGGACCCTAGACATAAACCAAGACTCGGTACGTGGCGGAGATAAGCGATCCGAAGATCACTCGCGCAAGTGTGCGGCCTTCCCGATAGGCGTAGCCTAACGTTCGGACAACACCTTTTGATATACCGAGTAAAGGGATGCAAATGCAAAAAGACACTTTTTTTTATTTTAAAACAATGATGACCCTAAACACGACTTAGACAACGACTAATGACTAAATGACACTCTTTGTTTTTTTTTTGACACCCTAGACTCAACCTCACTCTGATACCAAATTGATGCGGGACGGACCACGGACACGACAAGCTCACGATCGTCCCTTAACGAGGGAAGCGTCGGACGTGCACGGTTGAGAAACCGGCTAGAGCTAGGGTGGTCAATTCACACTTTCGTGCCCGGATCGGGTCACAGGACGGTAACGCTCTCTCTCGCAGCAGCGGTGATATAAATTTAAAGCGAGCTATGATCCTAGAACATGCTCTCTAGCAGTGGTATAAACAAGTATATATGAAAATAAGCAAATGCCGAGTGTAGGGAGCGAGAACGATACCTCCACGCACTCGGCGTGGGAAAGACGGACCTGGCCGAAACTCATACTCCCGGAACAATAATACACAATATTACAGCAATACACGTCGCTGCCCACTCCACGCAGGGAGGTAAAGGGCTACACAATGGGGTCCGGGAGGACCGAATTCGGGTTGACGGGCGGCTTCTCGCGTTGATTCGGCAACACCCGAACTAGTGATGGTGGGGCCCACGTGCTGTCCGGAGGGGCCGTGTGGGACCCGGTGGCACCGCTGTAGTGGATACGCTTGGGGAAGCGTTCCCTGGGCTGGCGGCACGCTGGTTCGCCGGCCGGAGGCCAGGCGGCTCCGTTCGGCACCGGTCGGAATGACCGGCCACGGATCTGCCGGTTCTATTTTTCGGCACGCGCTCCGGCGAGAACGGACGCTGTGATCAGCCCCGACGTCAGAATGCGACAACACTAGTACCGTTGGAAAGCTGCTTCAAAGGGCTTCAACCCTATGTGATTATAGAAAAATAACAAAGCCTGTACTTCTGATTAACGAATTTTGAATGTTGCTGTTGTACAGTGTCTGAACTCTCAGACTAGCAGGGAACTTTCCTGAGAGTTACCTTTAACCGATATGTGAACGTCCGAATCTAAAGTTATGGTCTTCATAAAAGTTGTAGAAAATCAAGCTAGAAAATCAGGAATATTTTTGATGAAGGGTTTGGAGGTGTATGTGATTTGTTCTGATTTTTGGACTAGAGGGTGGTCGGATCTAGAATCTAGCTGAAAGCACTATAGCAGAGATAGAACAATGAATTTTGAAAATAGGTAGAAGGCTGATCAAAAATTACGAAAATTTGTGGATGTAGGGGGTGATGCGCAGAACTCTCAGTAAAATTGAGAACCCTAAAAAAATAAAAAAGATGGTCGGAGATGGGAAACTCAGAGCTGCTATTATTGTAGATAGAGACAGGACAGATCTGGGAGTGATTAAAGACCGAAAATGTAATAATAAAAAACAATGGATTTTGGACCTGAAATTTTTTGTGGAGGAGGGGATGGAAGATAGGAACACACCATAAAATTTATAAACCACGAAGAGGCCGTGGCTGGTATCAGGAATTTCGTGAAGACACCTCTGTCCAGTAGGACAGAAAACCGAAGATGGATTCACGGCGGCTCGAAGGCGGCACGAACGGCGGCAGCGGCGGCACAGATGATCACCGGAGATAGAGGAGAGGGGATAGGAGGTAGAAACCACTCTAGAATTGGAGGTTGGAGGAGATGAACACCAGGGGAGAGGGGAGGGGCTCAAGAATCACTCTTGATTTTCCAACAATTTTCTCTTCATTAATGCTAACAAATGGAAAATACAACCTTTTATATGCCATGTATCAAACCCATTCTACACCCTTGGATCTAGGGATGGGGATTGGATGGCTGGGATTAAGTGTGATTAACACACCAAAAATAATAAAATAATAGGGGAGCGGGGTGCCCCCTTGACCAAGGTTAATGGGGTTGGAAAATTAGGTGGCCTACCTTGGACAAATTGAACCACTTGTCTCCCATGTGGTCAATTGGCATTCCAACCTTCTAGATGGCCACCTAGGATGGTTGACCAGCCCCACATGGTCTAGGTGGACCAATAGGAAAGGGGTGAGGGCCCCCTAGCTGGACCTACTACACAATTGCACAAAAACCCACACAATCCATGGGAATGACTCATTGGCTTATAAAGCCTTACATTTGCGTACATACTTTCCCAAGGATATAAACACAAACTAAAAGGACATAAATGTAAAAGAAAAAGTACATGCTCGGTGTCGATTCCCATCACCTGGCAGGCGTGCCGTTGAAGGGGCTGGCAGGCGTGCCGTTGAAGGGGCTGGCAGGCGTGCCGTTGATGAGCCTAGCAGGTGTGCCGTTGAAGGGCCAATAAGGCGTGCCGTTGAAGGGCCTGGCAGGTGCGCCGTTGAAGGGGCTGGCAGGTGCGCCGTTGAAGGGCCTGGCAGGCGTGCCGTTGAAGGCTTGCTGGGGTGTGCCGGCGAAGGCTGGCCTGGTGCGCCGTTGGGGGCATATTTGAGGCCTTCGTCGACACGAGTTACGGTCCATTGGATTTTCTTTAGGGCCCATGGATTGTGGGCTTCCTGGGGGTTGGTTTCACTTCACTGTCGTGACTCCGGAGACAGTTTCACGGTAGTGTGTATTTGTTCGGAGAGTACGGATGGCCTGTCTCCTCCGCAGTTTCTTCGTTTGGGGTTGTGGCTGATGCTGGATTGGTCGGGACACATGGACGTGCAATTTTACACATCCACAAATGCCCCCCACCCACGGGTAGCGCAGGCGAAGGATGAGCCGGACGGTGCCCGTGGGTGCACTGGTCTCTTCTTCTCTTCGTCGGTGCCGACGGGGTGTCGGGAACCAACGTGGTATGTTGGTCTCTTCTTCTCTTCATCAGTGCCGATGGGGTGTCGAGAACTGACGTGGTATGTGTTGAGTCTTGTTGAATCTTTACATGTTTTGATGATGACAACACTATAAGTCTTAGTGGTGTTCAAAAATATTTCTCTGTGAAAAATTAACAAAAATATTTTTCTGTGAAAGTGAACAAAGAATATTTTTCTGTGAAGAATAAACCCTCATTTCACTTCAGGTATTTTCAGGGACTGTCTTCGTGTTGGTTGGAACTTCATCATGTTTGTGTATAACACCTCGTGTTGTACTGTTTGCCTTCGTGTCGTTTTAGTTTTAGTACTGTTTGTGTTTTCAACACGCCGTGTCGTCCTTTCGTACCTCGTGTTGTGTTAAGTTGTGTGCTGATTGACTTCATGCTGATTCTTCTGAAGCAGCTCGAATTGGTCTGATGAACTTCGAGTTGCTTCTGTATGAACCTCGTGTCGTTAGCACTTAGTTGCTCATCTCGAGTCAGTCCTCTATGTTTGCTCTTGTGTCTTCGTGTCAATTACTGTAGTTCCTCGAGTTGTTCTTCTGCTTCCACCGTTTCATCACGTGTTGTTGAAGACGTGTCTATCTCATGTCTTCGTGTCGTGTTTCCTAGACCTCGTGTCCTTCTCGCCTTGACCACACTCCGTGTCATTTCCTGTGTTTCATCTTCGTGTTGTTTTTCAACTCGTGTCGGTTTCTGTTTTCATCTTCGTGTTGTTTTCAACTCGTGTCGGTTTCTGTTTTCATCTTCGTGTTGTCTTCAACTCGTGACGGTTTCTGTTATTTGTCTTCGTGTCGTGGTCAGCCCGTGTTGCCTCGTCTTCGAGTCGTTCATTCGAGCTATTGAGTGCTCGAGTTGTTTTTTTTCTTGTGTTTTCAAGTGTTGTTTCACTACGTGTCTTCGTGTTGTCTTTTGTATTCGTGTCTTCGTGTTGTCTTTGTATTCGTGTCTTCGTATTGTCTTTGTATTCGTGTCTTCGTGTTTCTTTTGTATGTGTATCTCCGTGTTGCTTCCTTCTATTTTCGTCCTGGTCTCTTCTGATCGCGTGTCTTTCTATTGCTTCACTCTGTGTTATCTTCTTCTCACCTCATGCTGTCTTCATCTGACTTCGTGTTGTCTTCGTTGTTGTGTTAGCTGTACTCTCGTGTACTTCGTGTCGTTCTCATGTTATCTCGTGCTAAACTCATCTAACGTACCTCGTGTCAGTCACAGTATAGTGCACCTTGTTTTGTTATCATATATCTCGTGCAGTTCTTTGTTCTTATGGCCAACCAACTTATCTCAGCTACATATATCGAACCCTGAGCATTAATGTAATTAATCTGCTTGCAAGGATCCGAGGAAGATTATTCCTCAGTGTCTGGGCAGCACGTGATCCAATGCTAGAGGAACCAATCCGATAAGGACACGTGGCAAGAAGGTTCTAGATCAAGCGTGGGAGGCACACGCATTCTGAACCGGATCTGCTGCTACTGCTGATATAAATAGAAACCTTCGTCTTCAGATGGAGGATGATCGAAAAGGAGAAAGATATAGAAGAAAGAGCAGAAAAGCAGAGAGTCCTTCGATCCAGAAAAACGAGAGAAAGAAGAGAAGAAAAAGAGAGAGCAGAAACTGAAGGAGAAAGAAGAAGAAGAAAGGAAGAGGAGAGAGAGCTTTACTGAGGATCTGATCAGTCTGTTCGTGGATCAAATCCAGAACGACTATGCTCATTGAGAGCTATATATCTTGCGTTTTATTTCTAGCTTCTGTCGCTGTCATTTTCATGTTTTCTTATTTTTCCTTTTGCTACCTTGTTTAGTCTTGTTCTTCCGATTGCCCTGTTGGGGATCGGGTTTCTCCTGGTGGTACAGGAGAAGGGAGATCTGATCTCTAGGTTGCAAGTGGTAGGTTGTCACTTGAGGGTTCCCTCTGGTTTAGAGGAAGGGAGGCTTGTCCTCCGGTCCTTGGCTTGTGGCTTGCAAGTCAAGGGGTCCCTCCGGTTGGAGGAAGAGAGGTCTTAGACCTCTGGTTTGCTAGTGACGGGGAGTCACTGGTGGGTTCCCTCCTGGTCTGGAGGAAGAGAGGCTAGGCCTCTGGTGGGTTGCCGGCAGTAGGTTGTTACTGGCTGGTTCACTGGTAGTGGGACTGCTACCAGTGGGGTTCCCTCTTGGTATAGAGGAAGAGAGACGTGAGTCTCTGGTTTCTAGTGACCGTGGGTTGCTAGTGGTTCCCTCTGAGTAGGAGGAAGAGGGGAGGTTGTTCCCCTGGGTAAGCTGTGTATCAGCGTTTGTTGGCAAGCTGTGTTGCCCAGCCGTTAGTGAAGCCACACTCAGTTTGAGTGTGGGGTGGATGTAGGTCTGGAGGACCGAACCACCTAAAAATCCCCGTGCCGTGTGCTTGTTCTTCTCTTCTGGGCTTGGATATTCGGTAGATGCTTGTTTAGGCCGATCCTTCCCTATCCCCCAAGCAGTTCGTTCTGCGGTTAGTGTTTGATCATTGTGCTCTAATTCGAAAACTCCTGTTGGAGATCTAAACTTAATTTTTAATCCTTAATTTTTAACGGGTAAAGGTCCATTCACCCCCCTCTGGACCTATCAATTGGTATCAGAGCGGTTCCCTATATCTCCAGATTCAACGATCTGTAGGGGATCCTGCTGGTCTGATAGGTGCATTTCTGTTTTGGTCTTACTGCTTGATTTTACTCCTGAACTGATTTCAATGAAGCACCCACCGATCTTTAGTGGTTCTGGATTTAAGTTGTGGCTTAGAAGTCTGCGTACCTATGTTAAACAACGTGATCCGGATATGTGGAAGTTGATTTCACATGGTCCACACAAACTGCCAAAGAAAATGTCCAAATGGACTGATAATGATAGATACATGTGTGATCAAAACGAGAAGGCTATGGAAATTCTGAAGGCTGCCACTGACAAAGCTTTACATTCATGTTTTTATCATTACAGGTCAGCCACTGAAATGTTGGATCAACTGAAAATAGCCTTCGAGTCAAAGAAGGACGCCTGCATGATGGCCAATGAGACTGATCACAGCAACAATCAAAGTAATGAAGAGGACAATGATGATCAGGTAAACCCTTTTCAACATTATACTATGGATGATTGGGAAAATAGCTATGCTGACTTGTTGGGACTATATGAAAATTTAAAAAGAGAACATAAGAAACTGAGAAAGGGTACTAGGTTAACCAGTGCAAATTCCTCTTCATGTCAAAACTGTTTAAAATTGGAACAAACAAATGATGCTTCCATAGCTGAGATTCATAAGCTTGAGAGTCAAATTAAATGGTTAAAGAAAAAGAATCAAGAATCTGTTAATTCAGAACTGAATGAACTTAAATCTGAAAATGACTCTCTCAGGAAAATCATTGAAGAAAATGTTCAGAAAATTAAAAACCTTGAACAAGAAAACAAACTGCTAACTGAAAAATCTGAATCTAATCAACAATTTGAACCACCGTGTGAAGATCAGATTTTAATAAATGAATTGGTCCAGAATGACAAGCTCAAGGGAGAAATTGAAAAATTGAAAATGTTGAACAGTAGTATGTCTGAGAGACTTCTAACCTTAGAAAAAGGAAAAACTGTTTGCATTGAAGATTTTGATAAACTGAGTAATCTGGAAAATGAAATTGAGGACTATAAAATCGCAAACAAGGTGCTAAGTGAATGTGTAAACTGCAATGAACAAGAGATTGCCAGTTATGAAATACACATTGTTTCTTTGGAAAATGAAATAGAGGACTTGAAGAAATCCTTGTCAAAATTTGTGGAAGGACAAGAAAATCTGGACAGATTGTTAGGTGTTAAAGTCAATTTTCAAAAAGAAGGGTTGGGCTATAACTCAACAAAGAAAAAGAGTTTTGAAAATAAGATTCAAACTTCTGCTGTTTCAGATGTTGCATCTGCTAGCCTAGCCAGTCCTTCTGTATTTCAATTCACTGCTCAAAGAAGTCTGAAGACAACTGTAGAACAAAAAGGGAAGAACAAAGTGGATTCTACTACATACATGCATCCTGACTTTAAATCCCATGCTAACAAGAAACCTATGTCATGCCTTAATTGTCATAAAGCTGGTCATCAAATGCATGAATGCAAACTGAAAGGAAAAGATGACATGAATACTAGTAAAATGCATGTTAGAAAAACTCATGACAGAAATCATGAGGTTCAGAAAAAGAAAATGTCATGTTACTACTGCCATAGACTTGGCCATTTGATGCATGAATGTAGATTGATGGAAAAGGATGATATGGATGCTAGGAAATATCGTGATAGAAATCCTGATGTTCATTCAAAGAAAAGGGAATGTTCGCATTGTGGTAGATTAGGCCACACCCTTGCTCAATGTTGGTTTGTTAATGGAAAGAAAAAATCACTCCCACATCATGCTAAATTTTATGCTAACCAACATACTCTTAATATCAACAAAACTGCTTCTCCGAACCAGCATGTCAGATGTTTTAATTGTAACAAGCTTGGGCATAAGGTCACTGAAAGTTGGGCAATATCTTATAGGAGAGAGTCTCCTTTCTGCTCCCATTGTGGGAAGCATGGCCATGCAGTCAAGGACTGCTGGCATGCTCAAGGTAGAAAACTCAATTCTAAAACTGTTAATCTCCCTACGAATAAAAATGCATTTGGTAGAAATGTCTTTAGAGGCAAGCACAATGAGTGCTTCAAATGTGGGAAGCCAGGTCATAGGATTGCAACCTGTTGGCTGGCAGGATATCAAAACCAAACTAGTTTTGGCAAACAGAATGTTTATTCTGTTGACAAGGAGTCTCATGTTTATGCACATAGGATTCATGCTAACAAGGATATGCATAAATCAGTACTGAAAGCTGCTGCTCCTTGCTATCAAGTTAAAAATGTGCTGAGGAAACTTGCTAGAAGTAATACTGTCATGTCAGGACCCAAGACTTCTTGGGTATCTGTTTGTGCAAAATAACTTTGCTTTGCAGGTGTGCCTTGGATGGAATAAAGGGGTAATAAACCAGGGCACATAAAAGGACCCCATGTCTGAATGCTCCAGGTAAATTTACTGCTTCCCTCCTAATCTGAATTCAATCTCCAATCCATCAGAATGATGTTTGTTGTTGTTCATATAAACTGCCTATTTTGGACTAGACAGAATTATCATGATTCACAAACTCACATGTTTAATTTTCATGGCAAACACTGCATTCAATAAATAATTAATACTTCCAAGAGTCGTGTGTGAGATGTCCTTGAGTGGGCTGAAGAGGAGTTTGACAGGCCATTTGGTTTCTGAAGAATTTTGTCATCCGATGCAGTTAATGTGGTGTTAAGATCTGTCATCTCATGAGGTTGCAGTTTATTGCCCAAGAGCTTCTCTGGATGTGTGACAGAACTTCTTCAAGAATATTATATTTGTAAGCGTCCTTGGTGCTTAATGTCTTGAGTGATCTCTCACTTGTTGGCTTGCTGATAGGAGTGCTGCTCATCTCATCTCTCTCCATTCGGTCTGCCACCTTCTTATCTCTCTCCTATCACTTTTGGTTCAGAAATTCTCTCAAAGAAATTTTTTTTTTTGGTCTTCTTGCTCTTATCAGATGTGATCTGTATACCTTAAACCACCCAATATCTAGTGTAACAACTTACACCTGTTAATAAAGAACTTCAATGTATGGGGGTTATATTTGGTCCTTGATCCTTCTAAGTTATCCTCTCAAGTGTTGGTCAACATATTATAAAACTTCCTGTTAAATGAGAAAAACTTGTTGAGGATCTCGATTTAACTGAAACTTATGTGAAGAGAGCTGTGAGATAAAAATTGTGTTAAGTAAGATATCTGTCTTTTGTCTAAAATCATGAGAAGTGCCACCAGGGAATACGCCATTCTTTGTGGCAGAGCAATGGCTTTTGTGGAGAAATAGTCACTCTAGATCAGAGAAGTCCAGAGTTTCTGTCATGATACACTAGCTATCTCTGTATAGAAATGTTAAAATAATAAAAAAAGGGGAAAAGTCAACAAAGAAAAATTTCATTGGCTTTGATTGGCATAAAGGTAGTCCGTCCTGAGTAACCAGGGTTTCTGGTGTCTGATAAACATGTCTCCTTGTGTAAAAAGGGACTATTCTACCTTGTGCTCAACAAATTGGTTGACCCTGTATGCCTTCTCTTGTCCATTAAATGAAGAAATGAAATCTGCTTGACAACGATGTGTTATTTCTTTGCTTGACAAACATAAGGAGTAATTTAATCGTGACTCTCTCTAGGTTAAGGAACTTTAACAGCTAATTTTGTGATCATGTTGATTTAATATCGTGAGGTTACTGACCATGGAATTTGGAAGAATATAACTAGTCCATATATTGAAGGGCAAACTTTAACATGCAATGGCTGTATTACATCATGACTGAGGGTAGTTTGGGTATTTCCAGAAAAAGTTTGATAAGAGTGAAAAGCAACCCGACAAAACCCTTCTTGTTTCACACGCCTTCATCCACAAACCCTCGTTTCCCCTTGCCGTTTCCTATTCATCTTCGTGCCGCTCCACCTTGAGTGTTCCTTCAAACTCATCTCTATCTTTTCCCGCTCACTTCCTTTCCCCACAGAGATCTCTTCCTCTCTTGGGTCTAGCTTCACTTCCAGTAGCAACCGGCAAGAGAGAGTTGATACTCTAGGAGTCTTGGCAAATGGATCAGCAAGCATCCGCCGCTCAGGTTGAAAGGAAGAGGAAAGGAAAGGAAACTGCTGAGGAGCCTCCGTCCAAGCAGCAACGTTGTCTAGAATCCGAAGCTGCTGCGGGAATGTCTTCAGAGCAAGGTACCAGGCCTTCCCAGACTACCGTATTTTTAGAGAGTGGTAAAATCATTCCTCCGAGGATAGTTGATTTCGGTGATGAATCCATGGTCCTGAAGTTTCCAGAACTCTTAAAGATCTTCGAGTTTCAGGAATGGAGGAAATTTTTGGAAGATCACAGGGTATTCTACCCTAGCCTGGTGATGGAATTTTACAACAACTTGTTGTTGAGCCGAGATAAGTCTGCATTGATTTCGACTGTTAAAGGGGTTGAGATAACAGTGACATGCAACTCTCTCCATGAAGCTCTAAGTATTCCAGAAAAGGGAGAGGTGGAGAGAGGGTACAGATACAGTCTGCATGAGGCGTTTTCGGTTATTACTGGTAAACCCAGTAACATTCTTGACAAGGGGCAAGTGAAGCTGAAAGCTTTCCAAACCTCGTCATTTCCTCCTCTTCACAAGCTCCTTCAAAACATAATTGCTTCTATAGTCACACCACAGACTGGAGCTAGGGGTAGAATCACAGACACACAGAGGTTTCTACTGTTTTGTCTGATTCAGAATGTAAAGATATGTTTGCCAGAAATCATTTTTACTGTCATGAAGGGATGTATTGGATCCAAGAGACACCTTCCCTATGCCGCCCATCTGACAGACATCTTCAAGTATTCAGAGATTTGCTTGGATGGAGAGGCTGCATCTGAAGTTAAGGCCCTAAACATATTTAATATGAATTTTGTTTCAGTGTTTTTGGGCTTGGAGGGCTCTTCAATGGTGGGGCAAGTTAAGGCCCAGAAAGTCAAGGAATCACAAACTCAGGGGGAGCATCTGGAACAATCTCAAGACTTAGCTCAAACTGGTGTGCAATTAGTTTCTGAGATTGCTGTACAGGATACACCAGCTGAACAACCACAGTCTATTACATCTGCTGCACTCCCTGAAGTATCTTTTTCCTTTCAGAGGCTAGTTGAGGTTGCATCTGAAGAAATAAGGTTGTCTGAAGAAAGTATTCAGACTGATCTAGATGCAAATATTGCTGGTCTATTTGATTCTTTTGGGAAGACATCTAAAGAGGTGATATTGCCCGTTGAACAGCCAGCTAAAGAGCAAGAAAGTACTGATCAAGAACTTGCTGATTTTGTTAATGATGGGGCATCAAAGGCGATTTCCATACACGGGTGAAGTGTATTTGTGTGTTATGGCTTGTATGAAGTTGTAATTGTGTAATTTCTTTCTTTTGGGCTCCTTGTAAGGCTTATATCAAGCCAATGGGCCATTTGTTATGTCAAGTCCAAGGCTAGGTTGCCATTAGTAGAGTCCATTAAGAGTGTTACTTCATATTGGGTCATTAGGTGTCTAATGGGTCACTAATGCACTTAAGGCCCAAATTGGGTTACACTCCCTCATGGGCCAACTAAGTGGGAAGGGTCCAAGTCTAGCATGGGCTTTGGATGTTTCATGGCCCATGAAGAGGCCCTTGGCCCATGAAGGGGGGCGCCCCCTCTTTTGGCTCCATTAGGCTAGGTTGTTTAATTTTCTTTCTTTCCTCCCTTTATTTGACCACATGTGGTAGAATTAGGAATGGGATTCCTTTAAATATTGTATTTCTTGTGGTTGGTCATACCTCATCCCAGCCCTTCAATCCAAACCCCTAGATCCAAGGGTTGAGATTGAATTTGGTTGGCATCCTATATAAGGTTGTATTTTTCATATTGAATGAATAAATGAAGAGAAAAAGGCATTTGCCCCCATTGGATCTAGCACCCCTCCCCCTTCTTCTCTCTGGTTCCTCCACCTCCAGCCCCTTTCTAGAGTGTAATCCCTTCCCCCTTGATCCCCTCCAGCATCTGAAGCAACTCCGGTGATCGCCGCCGCCATCGTCTCGCCGCCGACGCGTCGTCGCCAACGGTTTCGGTGTTCTGTCCACTCAGGATAGACCCTTCTTCTCCGAATTCCTGCTATCACTCCCTTCGTCTTCTGAAGCTCAAAATTTCAGGGTTGGTTCCCCTCTAGAACCCTTATCCCCACAAAAAAAATCAAGTCACAATTCATCCTTTAGCTATTTTTTGATTTTTGTCCAAGTCCAAGTTCCAGATCTGTCCTGGTTCTTTTTACTGTTCACCAGCTCTGAGTTTACCCCATTCGAACTATCTTTTGATTTTTTTTGGGTCGTCCAAATTTACTAGGATCTCTGTCCACATCCCTCTACCACCAGGAATTTTATTACTTTTTGGTTCACCCTCCAAGTATTTTTCAAATTTCGTCCAAGTTCCCAAGAACAGTCTTTCCACAGTTTCCCAGATCCGACCCAGGTCTAGTAAAGAAATCCCAGAAAATCCATTTTGTCTCCAATCAGAAAACCAAAAATAGTCCCGGATTCCTCTCTCAGAGATATTCAACTTTGCTGAAGAGATTATTTCCAGATTCGGAGGTCTTCTCCCCGGTCAACGTCGATCTTCAGAGAAGTCAGAACCTGCCCCTGCAGTTCTGGCCAGATTCCAGCAAGCTTGTAAAATGCATGATCAGAAATAAAGATCTGATTATTTTTTTTGAAGACCTCTACATCTAGGTATTCTGAGTCAACTTTCCAACGGCGCTAACCTCGTCGCATTCCGACGACGGGGCTGATCGCAGCAGCAGTTTTCTCCAAGTCGCGCGCCTGCAAATAGAATTTTCAGATTCGTGGCCGAGTTCCCGCGAGCGTCGTCCGAGGGCCGCCCGGCGTCCGGCGGTCGTTCCAGCAGCTCGCCATCCCAGGGGAGCGCTTTCCAGGTGTCTCCACAATAGAGGAGTCATCAGGCCCCACACGACCCCTCCGGTCAACACGTGGGCCCCCACTAGCACGAGTACGCGTGAAGCCGAAGCATTGCCCGAAACCGCCCGTCAACCCGAACTTGGTCCTCCCGGGCCCACTTGTGTCGCCCTTTACCTCCCTGCGTGGAGTGGGCTTAGTTGCATTGCTGTAACCATAATGTATTAAGTTCCCGGGGGTACGAGTTCCGGCCGGGTCCCATCTTCGCCACGCCGAGAGCGTGGAGGTATCGCCTTCACCCTTACACTTGGCATTAGCTTAATTCTTTATATGCTTTATATGCCGCTGCTAGAGAGCATGTGTAGGGATACCTAGCCCGCTTTCAATTTATAATATCACTGCTGCGAGAGAGAGCGAAGCCGTCCCGTGACCCGATCCGGGCGCAAAAGAGAGCCGACCACCCTAGCTCATTGCCGGTTTCTCAACCGCGCACATCCGACGCTTCCCTCGTTAAGGGACGATCGCGAGCTTGTCGTGTCCGTGGTCCCGTCCCGCATCAATTTGGTATCAGAGAGGGGTTGAGTCTAGGGTGTTTGCATTCAAAAAAAAAAAAAAGAGTGTCATGTAGTCATTAGTCGGTCTAAGTCGTGTTTAGGATCATCACATTTTTAAAACAACAAAAAGAGTCATTTTTGGGTCGCATACATCCCTTTGCTCGGTATATAAAAAGGTGTTGTCCGACCGTTAGGTTACGCCTATCGGGAAGGCCGCACACTTGTGCGAGTGACCTTCGGGTCGATTGTCTCCGCCCCGTACCGAGTCTTGGTTTACGTCTAGGGTCCTTAGTGTGCATTAGTTAGTGCATTCCAACTTTGCATTACTTAGTGTCGTGTCTAGTGTTTTGGTCCGAGTGTCGACATGGCCACCCACTAGTTTCCCGTGTCCCATGGAGTCCCAAACTCCCGGATGGTGGCGATACTATCTCAAATGGAAGGACCACCCGAACCACCCCACGAGACCCGAAACCCGGATTTCTACGGTTCCGATGACCCGAGTGTCTATCTAGAATGGGAAGCCATTATGGATGATTACTTCGAGGTGTACATCATGTACGGGCCCAGGCAAGTCGATGTTGCCAAAAGGCGACTTTTTGGTGAAGCCGCTACAACTTGGAGGGACATCAAATATTGGAGGGAGGATAGGAATCTAAGGCCCATCGAGTCATGGTGGGAAATGAAGAGAGTGCTTAGGAGGGCCTACGTTCCCCGCCCACCTACCTCCAACCACGGAGGTCATTCCACTCACCAACCCCACCAACTCACCCACAATCAAGTGGGCCAAACCTCTACCCAATCCCACCCCTTCACCGCCGTCCAAGCCCACCAAAGTGACCCCAATCTAGTGGCCCGCCCATGCACCACCAACCAACCTCCCCTTGGCACTCCCATTCCAACCCACTCAAGCACCTCCAACCGAGTGGAAGTCCCGCTTATAACTGAGCCTAGGCCCACACCCGAGCCGAGAGTTAAGGAGCTAGTCCACCCCAAGGTCCCACCTCCAACCCGCTCCTTAGAGGAAATAAAGAAAATGATTTCAGATTGGTGGGAAAGGACACAAGCTACTCCACCACCCATGGATGCTCCATTGTTATCTACCTCCGGTCTTCATTCGAAACCATCAAAGTGGGAACTACCAAAGCCCGAGCCACCCGTGTTTCTTACGGGAACACTTTACATAGCCGAGCCACTTCTTAGATGGCTCAAGGATGGCTTGGTCCCACATCCCTTCCCGTCCATGGACCCCACCTTACCTTTAGTGCCAGTCAACTCATTCCATACCACCTTTCGATCTCGTCACCATATTGACACATTGGACGATCTTGTCATGGGATTAGATTCACAATGGGAGTTGACGCATCTTTTGGCCCGAGGCTTTGACCAACCCGCTAGTCTTAGCTTCACCCATCCGGCCTTCGGGTCCATTACCTCCGAGTGCACCATGGGGTGTGTCACCACGGAGATTCTTCTACTCCTCCCGATGCCGGCCGAGTCTGACTTCATTCTCTTTTGCCCAAGTGAGGAAGTTTGTTTTCTTCACATGACCATCGTCCCGTTCACTATGGCGGATGAAGGTGACCATTCACACCTTCAAGAATTTCACGATTGGGACCGTGTCATGGAGGAACCCATCTCCCGGGGTCATACCTTCTTTGACCCTTTTGACCCCTCCACTAGTGAAGCTCCCGAGCTATCACATTCTCTCCACCTCTTCCGAAGAGTTCACTATTCCACCCATACCCCTCGGCCTAGTCGGCACGCCGTCTCTACATCTAGGGATGATGACGAGGGTAGTTGTGGATCTCCTAGTCCTTCCCCACCCAAATCCCATAGGTCGCCAATGCATGATTGGTACATCTTAGGGTGTCTAGGAGTCATCCATTCCGTCAAGCATCGAGTACATCTAGTGTATGCATGGCACATATTCGGGTGTCCTGGTCCGCCGTCACCCATGTACGGGTCGGACTAACATTAGGTGTGTCTAGGGTCATAGTTGAGTCAGTGTGTTTTCTTTGTGTGGTTTGTTTGTGTGGTGATTTTGAGTCGATTGTTTGCGTGGTTTGCATTCGTGTGTCAGTGCATGGTGAGTCTGCATGTGTCTTGTGCAAGCTCGTGTCGTTCTCTTATGAGTGTGAAGCGAGTCGACTCACTTGATGAGTATGGGATCGGTTCTACATCTATACCCGGATCAGTCACCTATAGGGACTCAGCGGTGATTCCTAGTGAGTCTTCGAGCTGTTTCCTTCCTTTTGAGAGTGCCCCTTCGGAGTGACCACCTTTAGCCATAGCAGTGCGCATATCGAGTATATATGGAATGAGCAGGTGCCGATCACTTGGAGTGGAGCATACCCGCGCTACTTAGCACGGTGACGGATCCGCCGGAGGACCGGAGCAGCCATACCCCTACTCGACGGGGTCGAGTTCCTCCCACCCGGGGAGAATTGATGGGGCATCAAAGGCGATTTCCATACACGGGTGAAGTGTATTTGTGTGTTATGGCTTGTATGAAGTTGTAATTGTGTAATTTCTTTCTTTTGGGCTCCTTGTAAGGCTTATATCAAGCCAATGGGCCATTTGTTATGTCAAGTCCAAGGCTAGGTTGCCATTAGTAGAGTCCATTAAGAGTGTTACTTCATATTGGGTCATTAGGTGTCTAATGGGTCACTAATGCACTTAAGGCCCAAATTGGGTTACACTCCCTCATGGGCCAACTAAGTGGGAAGGGTCCAAGTCTAGCATGGGCTTTGGATGTTTCATGGCCCATGAAGAGGCCCTTGGCCCATGAAGGGGGGCGCCCCCTCTTTTGGCTCCATTAGGCTAGGTTGTTTAATTTTCTTTCTTTCCTCCCTTTATTTGACCACATGTGGTAGAATTAGGAATGGGATTCCTTTAAATATTGTATTTCTTGTGGTTGGTCATACCTCATCCCAGCCCTTCAATCCAAACCCCTAGATCCAAGGGTTGAGATTGAATTTGGTTGGCATCCTATATAAGGTTGTATTTTTCATATTGAATGAATAAATGAAGAGAAAAAGGCATTTGCCCCCATTGGATCTAGCACCCCTCCCCCTTCTTCTCTCTGGTTCCTCCACCTCCAGCCCCTTTCTAGAGTGTAATCCCTTCCCCCTTGATCCCCTCCAGCATCTGAAGCAACTCCGGTGATCGCCGCCGCCATCGTCTCGCCGCCGACGCGTCGTCGCCAACGGTTTCGGTGTTCTGTCCACTCAGGATAGACCCTTCTTCTCCGAATTCCTGCTATCACTCCCTTCGTCTTCTGAAGCTCAAAATTTCAGGGTTGGTTCCCCTCTAGAACCCTTATCCCCACAAAAAAAATCAAGTCACAATTCATCCTTTAGCTATTTTTTGATTTTCATCCAAGTCCAAGTTCCAGATCTGTCCTGGTTCTGTTTACTGTTCACCAGCTCTGAGTTTACCCCATTCGAACCATCTTTTGATTTTTTTTGGGTCGCCCAAATTTACTGGGATCTCTGTCCACATCCCTCTACCACCAGAAATTTTATTAATTTTTGGTTCACCCTCCAAGTATTTTTCAAATTTCGTCCAAGTTCCCAAGAACAGTCTGCCCACAGTTTCCCAGATCCGACCCAGGTCTAGTAAAGAAATCCCAGAAAATCCACTTCGTCTCCAATCAGAAAACTAAAAATAGTACCGGATTCCTCTCTCAGAGATCTTCAACGTTTTTGAAGAGATTATTTCCAGATTCGGAGGTCTTCTCCCCGGTCAACGTCGATCTTCAGAGAAGTCAGAACCTGCCCCTGCAGTTCTGGCCAGATTCCAGCAAGCTTGTAAAATGCATGATCAGAAATACAGATCTGATTATTTTTTTTGAAGACCCCTACATCGAGGTATTCTGAGTCAGCTTTCCAATGGCGCTAACCTTGTCGCATTCCAACGACGGGGCTGATCGCAGCAGCAGTTTTCTCCAAGTCGCGCGCCTGCAAACAGAATTTTCAGATTCGTGGCCGAGTTCCCGCGAGCGCCGTCCGAGGGCCGCCTGGCGTCCGGCGGTCGTTCCAGCAGCTCGCCATCCCAGGGGAGCGCTTTCCAGGTGTCTCCACAATAGAGGAGTCATCAGGCCCCACACGACCCCTCCAGTCAACACGTGGGCCCCCACTAGCACGAGTACGCGTGAAGCCGAAGCATTGCCCGAAACCGCCCGTCAACCCGAACTTGGTCCTCCCGGGCCCACTTGTGTCGCCCTTTACCTCCCTGCGTGGAGTGGGCTTAGTTGCATTGCTGTAACCATAATGTATTAAGTTCCCGGGGGTACGAGTTCCGGCCGGGTCCCATCTTCGCCACGCCGAGAGCGTGGAGGTATCGACTTCACCCTTACACTTGGCATTAGCTTAATTCTTTATATGCTTTATATGCCGCTGCTAGAGAGCATGTGTAGGGATACCTAGCCCGCTTTCAATTTATAATATCACTGCTGCGAGAGAGAGCGAAGCCGTCCCGTGACCCGATCTGGGCGCAAAAGAGAGTCGACCACCCTAGCTCATTGCCGGTTTCTCAACCGCGCACATCCGACGCTTCCCTCGTTAAGGGACGATCGCGAGCTTGTCGTGTCCGTGGTCCCGTCCCGCATCAGTTAATGTGATTCTAAGAGAGACTGTAGAGAAAAGCTTGGAAGAGGCTACCAACCTGGTTTCATCTGAAAGTCTTGAACAGGCAACTGTTGACAGCCCTGCAGATCATGATCTCATGGAAGATAGAGGGGATAACAGTCAAGAAAAAGTTCCTGTCATAGAATTGGATACAGAATCTTCAAATGAGGAAGAGGAACCTGAAATTGTAGTTCCTGACAAAGACACACAAGCTGAAGTTGAAGATCAGGCTCCAGTAGTAGACAACCAACCGCCAGTGCAAGAATTTTTTGGTACACCTCTAGGTCCACCTAGACTTCTATCTGCACAGGCGCCCAACATTGAATCTGCTCGGGCACCCAACATTGAAGAACTCCTCATAAACTTGACTCAGCAGATGCGGAAACAAGATAAGAAATTAGATGATCTGCTCAAATATGTCACTCTCAACATCAATCAAGTACATTCCAGGCTACTGAAGCTTGAGATATCTCTCCTCACTGAATGGAAAAGGTTCCTACTCAACAAAAAGGCTTCAGATGATGCCAACAGATCCTTGATGCAAGGATTGCAGGAGGTTTGTTCAAAGATAGCCAAAGCACTGCGTGAGTTACAAGATGTTCAAATTTCCTCCTTCAAACAATCTACCAACATTATAGATCACTGCTTTGAGATCAGAACATCTTTAGAAGTTTTGAAGAAGTCATCCAGTGCCCTAGGTCTAGGTGTTCAGCAGATCTATGATAAATTGGTCGCCTTCTTAACAGAAATGACAATTCTGACTGACAGATATGAAACTGTTAATATTCGCCAAGACGACATCATTTCTGAAGTGGCATATGTCAGAAGCGCTGTGGTGTATTGGCTAGCTGAACTGTCAAATGACCTAAAGGAATTTTAGTCTATCTTGGGTTCAGCACCTGGTCAAGCCTCTTCTAGCAGAACTCCACCTCAAGAATACACCTCTGCTTCTCCAAGGGGAAGACCATCACATGGCAGGCCGCGTGGCCCTTCTAGCAGACATGCCAGACTCTTTTCATGAAAAGACAATGCTCTGTATCTTGTTGCCCATTTTGAGGCTTTCTCTCTCACACTCTTGGACTTATTAATTAAATTTCATATCATTTGCATTGTTACATCCTTATTGTTTCCTTCTTTTTGATGATGACAAAGGGGGAGAAATCAGGCCTTTGCTAGCTCAATCAGGCCTTTGCTAGCTCGTTGAGAATGTTTGTTATTCATTGAGAATGGTTATTTTGACACTTTAAAAATGTTTAATAATGGTGCTAATGTTTATTTAGCCTTGGAAAGGCTGAAATTTTTTTTCTGCAAAGACTCAAGACTCATAGTGTTGCCATCCATCAAAAAGGGGGAGATTGTTGAGTCTTGTTGAATCTTTACATGTTTTGATGATGACAACACTATAAGTCTTAGTGGTGTTCAAAAATATTTCTCTGTGAAAAATTAACAAACATATTTTTCTATGAAAGTGAACAAAGAATATTTTTCTGTGAAGAATAAACCCTCATTTCACTTCAGGTATTTTCAGGGACTGTCTTCGTGTTGGTTGGAACTTCGTCATGTTTGTGTATAACACCTCGTGTTGTACTGTTTGCCTTCGTGTCGTTTTAGTTTTAGTACTGTTTGTGTTTTCAACACGCCGTGTCGTCCTTTCGTACCTCGTGTTGGGTTAAGTTGTGTGCTGATTGACTTCGTGCTGATTCTTCTGAAGCAGCTCGAATTGGTCTGATGAACTTCGAGTTGCTTCTGTATCAACCTCGTGTCGTTAGCACTTAGTTGCTCATCTCGAGTCAGTCCTCTATGTTTGCTCTTGTGTCTTCGTGTCAATTACTGTAGTTCCTTGAGTTGTTCTTCTGCTTCCACCGTTTCATCACGTGTTGTTGAAGACGTGTCTATCTCATGTCTTCGTGTCGTGTTTCCTAGACCTCGTGTCCTTCTCGCCTTGACCACACTCCGTGTCATTTCCTGTGTTTCATCTCGTGTTGTTTTTCAACTCGTGTCGGTTTCTGTTTTCATCTTCGTGTTGTTTTCAACTCGTGTCGGTTTCTATTTTCATCTTCATGTTGTCTTCAACTCGTGACGGTTTCTGTTATTTGTCTTCGTGTCGTGGTCAGCCCGTGTCGCCTCGTCTTCGAGTCATTCATTCGAGCTATTGAGTGCTCGAGTTGTTTTTTTTTCTTGTGTTTTCAAGTGTTGTTTCACTACGTGTCTTCGTGTTGTCTTCGTATTCGTGTCTTCGTATTGTCTTTGTATTCGTGTCTTCGTGTTTCTTTTGTATGTGTATCTCCGTGTTGCTTCCTTCTATTTTCGTCCTGGTCTCTTCTGATCGTGTGTCTTTCTATTGCTTCACTCTGTGTTATCTTCTTCTCACCTCATGCTGTCTTCATCTGACTTCGTGTTGTCTTTGTTGTTATGTTAGCTGTACTCTCGTGTACTTCATGTCGTTCTCGTGTTATCTCGTGCTAAACTCATCTAACGTACCTCGTGTCAGTCACAGTATAGTGCACCTTGTTTTGTTATCATATATCTCGTGCAGTTCTTTGTTCTTATGGCCAACCAACTTATCTCAGCTACATATATCGAACCCTGAGCATTAATGTAATTAATCTGCTTGCAGGGATCCGAGGAAGATTATTCCTCAGTGTCTGGGCAGCACGTGATCCAATGCTAGAGGAAACAATCCGATAAGGACACGTGGCAAGAAGGTTCTGGATCAAGCGTGGGAGGCACACGCATTCTGAACCGGATCTGCTGCTGCTGCTGATATAAATAGAAACCTTCATCTTCAGATGGAGGATGATCGAAAAGGAGAAAGATATAGAAGAAAGAGTAGAAAAGCAGAGAGTCCTTCGATCCAGAAAAACGAGAGAAAGAAGAGAAGAAAAAGAGAGAGCAGAAACTGAAGGAGAAAGAAGAAGAAGAAAGGAAGAGGAGAGAGAGCTTTACTGAGGATCTGATCAGTTTGTTCGTGGATCAAATCCAGAACGACTATGCTCATTGAGAGCTATATATCTTACGTTTTATTTCTAGCTTCTGTCGCTGTCATTTTCATGTTTTCTTATTTTTCCTTTTGCTACCTTGTTTAGTCTTGTTCTTCCGATTGCCCTGTTGGGGATCGGGTTTCTCCTGGTGGTACAGGAGAAGGGAGATCTGATCTCCAGGTTGCAAGTGGCAGGTTGTCACTTGAGGGTTCCCTCTGGTTTAGAGGAAGGGAGGCTTATCCTCCGGTCCTTGGCTTGTGGCTTGCAAGTCAAGGGGTCCCTCCGGTTGGAGGAAGAGAGGTCTTAGACCTCTGGTTTGCTAGTGACGGGGAGTCACTGGTGGGTTCCCTCCTGCTCTGGAGGAAGAGAGGCTAGGCCTCTGGTGGGTTGCCGGCAGTAGGTTGTTACTGGCTGGTTCACTGGTAGTGGGACTGCTACCAGTGGGGTTCCCTCTTGGTATAGAGGAAGAGAGACGTGAGTCTCTGATTTCTAGTGACCGTGGGTTGCTAGTGGTTCCCTCCGAGTAGGAGGAAGAGGGGAGGTTGTTCCCCTGGATAAGCTGTGTATCAGCGTTTGTTGGCAAGCTGTGTTGCCCAACTGTTAGTGAAGCCACACTCAGTTTGAGTGTGGGGTGGATGTAGGTCTGGAGGACCGAACCACCTAAAAATCCCCGTGCCGTGTGCTTGTTCTTCTCTTCTGGGCTTGGATATTCGGTAGATGCTTGTTTAGGCTGATCCTTCCCTATCCCCCAAGCAGTTCGTTCTGCGGTTAGTGTTTGATCATTGTGCTCTAATTCGGAAACTCCTGTTGGAGATCTAAACTTAATTTTTAATCCTTAATTTTTAATGGGTAAAGGTCCATTCACCCCCCTCTGGACCTATCAGTATGTTGGTCTCTTCTTCTCTTCATCAGTGCCGACAGGGCGTCGGGAGCTGACGTGGTATGTTTGTCTCTTCTTCTCTTCATCAGTGCCGACGGGGTGTCGGGAACTGACGTGGTATGTTGGTCTCTTCTTCTCTTCATCAGTGCCGACATGGCGTCGGGAACTGACGTGGTATGTTGGTCTCTTCTTCTCTTCATCAGTGCCGACAGGGCGTCGGGAGCTGACGTGGTATGTTTGTCTCTTCTTCTCTTCATCAGTGTCGACGGGGTGTCGGGAGCTGACATGGTTTGTTGGTCTCTTTTTCTTCTTCGTTAGTGCCGATGGGGTGTCGGGCGCTGACATGATATGTTGGTCTCTTCTTCTCTTCATCAGTGCCGACGGGGTGTCGGGAGCTGACATGGTATGTTGGTCTCTTCTTCTCTTCGTCAGTGCCGACGGGGTGTCGGGCGCTGACATAATATGTTGGTCTCTTCTTCTCTTCATCAGTGCCGACGGGGTGTTAGAAACTTACGTGGTATGTTGGTCTCTTCTTCTCTTCATCAGTGCCGACGGGGTGTCAGAAACTGACGTGGTATGTTGGTCTCTTCTTCTCTTCATCAGTGCCGACAGGGCGTCGGGAGCTGACGTGGTATGTTTGTCTCTTCTTCTCTTCATCAGTGCCGATGGGGTGTTGGGAGCTGACATGGTTTGTTGGTCTCTTTATCTTCTTCGTCATTGCCGACGGGGTGTCAGGCGCTGACGTGGTATGTTGGTCTCTTCTACTCTTCATCAGTGCCGACAGGGCGTCGGGAGCTGACGTGGTATGTTTATCTCTTCTTCTCTTCATCAGTGCCAACGGGGTGTCGGGAGCTGACATGGTTTGTTGGTCTCTTTTTCTTATTCGTCAGTGCCGACGGGGTGTCGGGCGCTGACATGATATGTTGGTCTCTTCTTCTCTTCATCAGTGTCGACAGGGTGTTGGGAGCCGACATGGTATGTTGGTCTCTTCTTCTCTTCGTCAGTGCCGACGGGGTGTCGGGCGCTGACATGATATGTTGGTCTCTTCTTCTCTTCATCTGTAACGACCCGAGAATCCGATTACCGGGAAGGCCCGATAACCCGAGACTCGCACCGCTGCCCACGAGCCGGGAGGGCTCGGAAGGGCTAAAAGGAGTGTGGAGGCACAAAGAAATAGGAAATAAAATAGGACAACCAACAACTACAGCTACAACAGAGTCCAGTCCAACAGAAAGTACAGTCTAAAGCAGTAAAGCGTACCACATGTCAAGTGAACACTCGGCCCGTCAAGCTGGCAACTGAGGACCTCCGCTCCGCACCCTCGAACCTTGAGGAAGAACCGCCACACCTGAAAAGTAGGGAATGAGTCTCCAAAATAGAGACTCAGCAGGGATCCCGCGGAACCCCAACCGGAAACAACCGCGGTCGCGGAAAGGAAGGATACAAGAGCAACCGCAACAGTAGGAACAGTAAACCCGGTGGCCGGTCGAAACCCGGCACTACAACTACTCCTACTGTACTAGAAACACACCCTGACCTCGCGGTCGAGGCTACCGAACTACACTAGTACCGCTTACCGAAGTAAAAACACACGGAAACTACGCCATAGAGGCCTGTCCCCCGGACACAGCCTACCTGGACACGCTGTCCAAGGTGCAACCCCGACCATCCGAT
The DNA here is from genome assembly GCA_022559845.1 of Amorphophallus konjac. Taxonomy (NCBI): domain Eukaryota; kingdom Viridiplantae; phylum Streptophyta; class Magnoliopsida; order Alismatales; family Araceae; genus Amorphophallus; species Amorphophallus konjac. The sequence continues at coordinate 124,684,228 of CM040121.1, forward strand.
CGCAGGTACCGCACAACAAGACGCAACCTCGGTAAAGCCACTAGCACTAGACTCACGGTGCGAGAACCAACACACGCGCCGCGGTGAAATAATCGAAGACACAACGGTCGACACGATCGAAAACCCGAAGGTTGAAGTCACGGAAACTGACAGTCTGTCACTCCCGACTCGACAGGAGTACCTCCCACTAGAAGCACAGCTGGTAGCGTCCCCTGACGTCTTACACCGCGCTGCAGGTGAACCGCTTGGCGTGGTAGCTCCTACCAAAGGCACGAACACCGTACAAGTAATCACAAACAAGTGACTAGCTGGGGTCACGCCCGTCGACGTGGGTCCAACCGCCCCCAACCACGTGTGTACACACAGACCGTGCGTCCCTGGTCTGGCCCTCTGACCGATTTTCCCCTCAGCCGGACTCTGGCTGCAAGACGTGGGGCCCGACGACAACCGGTCCATAAACCGTCTCTAAGGGTAAGCCCGTACACCACTCCCTGGTGCGACCGGTACCGCGTACTGGTAGGTTACAACTAGTGGAGGGTCACTGAAGGAGTAGACTCTCAAGTCAACGGAAAACAATGTCCACATCCGACGACGTACGGGGACCACCCCACGTACCGGCCTCGTCGCATGGTGAGCACAGTCGGAGAAGAGACAGGACTCGCAGTCCACGGCCACGCACGCACCCTGTGCGAGAGTCGAGAAAACTCAAGTGGCGCTAAGCCACTGGACTCTGGACAGTCCTCTAGACGCATTACACCCAACGGTCCTTGAGTCACAAGACTCGGGGTTAAGACCGTTGTACGCAAGAGCACAAGGCCGTCAATCCAGTCCAATCTCTAGGTCTAAAACCACGGTAGCACGAGTACCGAGACAACTCATGAACCGTCAAGACCACTCCCTCGGGAAGGGAATGCAAGGGACTAAGGCCACCCACACGAGCCATACGGAAGACACAGAAGCATGATTCCCAGGGCAGCACACAAGCCACCTTGTCGATTTCCTATCTCAGGGCAAGCGGGAAACCTCCAGCCCCAGGCTGGATAACTGGACTCGTAGTCCTAGGCCAAACACGTGGCCCACATGGGAATCACCTTCCAAAGAAACCCATGACATGCGGGGGAGACCCCACCGCACACACACCGATGCACGGTGACTCGATCGAGTGTGACACGAAATCCCAACACGTGAGAAGTCACCCGGACTCTCAACCCCACGGGCATGCTAAACGAGATAACAAGGTCCTCCAGACACCCTCAAAACACGGACATAGAATCCCATGGGTGTTTGGCACTCTCGAGACCGCAAGTCGACCACTGGGTCCCAACCGGGTCGACCGGGGACCCACACATCGCGGAACAAGGCGGAGAACACAAAAACTCACCTCGGTGCAACACAACGCCTGACGGTCTAGCCCTAGACCGTCACAGGGCTGTAACGGTCTAGGCGGGACCGTCACATCCACCTGGCGGCCTAACGCAGGCCGTTACACGGCCCATAGGAACGCAGGATGTAACGCGCCTGGCTCAGCGCGTTACACAGGCGCGTTACACAAATGTAACGCGCCTGCCCTGGTGCGTCACGTGCGCCTCACGCTCCCATCGTGAAAACGGGATGTAACGGGCCTGCCCCAGCGAGTTACACGAATGTAACGCGCCTGGTCCAGCGCGTTACACACACAGACACCCAATGGTCAAACGACAACGGTTGTAACACTCCTGACGGCCCACCCCAGGCGCGTCACGCGTATGTAACGGTCCGTCGGGGGCCGCTACACCCCCAGCCCTCAGCTGGGTAACAGGGGATGTGACGCACCCACCCAGGCATGTCACACGGCTGTGACGGGCTATCGTGGGACCATCACACCCACGAACGCCAAAGCCCAAAGCAAAGGGAATGTAACGCCCCTGCCCAGGCGCGTTACACACATGTAACGGTCACTGGAATGACCATCACACTCTCCCGAGAACGTTACGGCGGGAAACCATCCAAAACACCGATCCACGCCCCGATCACCCCCGGGTGATGGGGAAACAAAGGGGAATCCATCCCCAAGCCCCTAGGCGTGCATCTAAACCCCTGGATCGGCCAAAAATGCCGTAAAACGAGAGATCGGCCCACAAGCCCTAAAACATGGGTTTTGCCCAAAAAAATCCTGATTCCACCCGCTCGGCTCACCACGGCCTACGAAACTCGCGGGAAAGGAAGTGCACAAGCTGGGGGTCCATCTCCCTACCTCCACCGAAGATTTCGCGCACCGTGGACGCCGATCCACGAAGAAACGCCTCCAAAACCCTGCCGGTGCCTCCACGCCCGCGAATCGGCTTCACCGCGCCCTCGAGCCTCGATCCTCGACCCATCCTCGCCGTCCTCCTCGCCCGCATCGCCCCGCCTCACCCCCGCCTCGGTCCATTGGTCGCCGGAGAGGAGAGAGTGTGAGGAGAGAGTGGGAGAAGAGAGAGAGGGTGAGAGTGAGAAATGAGAGGAAGAGAGAGGGTGGGGGGTTTATATAGGAAAATCTGAAAAATCTGGAAAATTCCAAAAAAATAGAAAAATACACCTCCTCGAACCTCGCGACGCGCTGATCACAACGGTACCGCTCGCGTGAATGGCCCGGTTCACCCGCAACGAGGTTCCGAAGGAATTTCCGAAACACACAACGGGAATCAAAAAACACACACGGAAAAGCCGCGGAGCTCTTCCGGCCTCCGAAACAACTCCGGATCGCGCCGATCCGAATACGAAAGATGTCCGAAACGAAATTGCGGACACAACGGAGTCGAATACTCCAAGAAACCAGATCCGGGACCCGAGAAGAAGGATTCGAAAAACTCGGGACATTACATCATCAGTGCCAAAGGGGTGTCAGAAACTGACATGGTATGTTGGTCTCTTCTTCTCTTCATCAGTGCCGACAGGGCGTCGGGAGCTGACGTGGTATGTTGGTCTCTTCTTCTCTTCATTAGTGCCGACGGGGTGTCGGGAGTTGACATGGTATGTTAGTCTCTTCTTCTCTTCGTCAGTGCCGACGGGGTGTCGGGCGCTGACATGATATGTTGGTCTCTTCTTCTCTTCATCATTGCCGATGGGGTGTCAGAAACTGACGTTGGGGCGGTAGAAGGGCGTGCCGCTGGAGGCTTTACAATGAGTGTGCTGCTGAGGGCACTTAGTAGTGTGCCGCTGGAGGGCTTGCAGGCTACTACGCCGTTGGAGCACTTCAAGAGTGTTTCCTTTTCTTCTTTTCGTCTTTTCACCTTCCCTTCTCTTTTCTCCTCTTCTATATTCCCCTGCATTTAAACATGGGGTGAGAATTTATTTAGTGTCCACAAATCAGGGAAGCGGGCTGTGAAAGCCGAAATTTGGGGGGCAGGTTGCCAGAGCCAAAATTGGGAAAGCGGGCCACGGGGGCCGAAGTATACTGAAAAGTGGGTTACGAGAGCTGAAGGGAAGCAGGCTACGAGAGCCGAAATTGGGAAGCAGGCCACGAGGGCCAAATGGAAGCAGGCCGTAAAAGCCAAAATTGGGAAGTAGGCTACAAGAGCCGAAATTGAGAGAGCAGGCTAGAGAAGCCAAAGTATGGGAAGCGGACTGCGAGGGCCGAATTGGGGAGCAGGCCACGAGAGTTGAAATTGGGAAGTAGGCCACGAGGGCCAAAGGGAAGCAATCTGTAAAAGCCAAAATTGGGAAGTAGGCTACAAGAGCCGAAATTAAGAGATTGGCGAGCCGTGAGGGGGGGAGGTAGGTCATGAGGGCCAAGATTGGGCTCTACGAGTCGGAGCTGGAAAAGTAGGCTGTGATAGCCGAAATTGAGTTTATTGTATACACACATTTTTTATTTTTTATTTTTTTTATTATTTTTTTAATTCAAGCATGCAGGCATTCATTAGCACGCCTAACATAAATATACGTATGAGGTAGCTCCCTCCATAAGGAATGGGATAGGGACATCACCCACAATTCGCAGACACGGCGTGGGCCACGAGGCACAATTGAGGGGTGGTGCACCCGTCAAGAGGATATCGCACGTCTTTCATGCATAGCCTAAATTCACGCATTTCACCCAAGGCAATTCTCTGTGGCGTGGCGGTACAAATGTGTGAACAAAGATCCCTAACCATAGGGATACACAAGTTTTCCTAGCGACACTCGAGGATTACTCTAGCACCTACACATAGGTTTCAGGCTCTCGATTTTGGTAGCTTCGCACAGCCCCCATCTGTTTATTTTGGTAACAGATTTCACCGTTCGACGCGAGTCTCCTCATGTGTCTCAATGGGGATTCTTGGCTACTAGGATTCATCCTTATTGTAATTCTATTGCGGATTCCACCGTTTGACGCGAGTTTCCTCATATGTCTCAATGAGGATTCCCGGCTAATAGGTTTCATCCTTATTCTAATTCGCTTCACCATTTCGCGCGAGTCTCCTCATATGTCTCAATGGGGATTCCCGGCTACTCGGATTCACGTTTCTCTCTTTTTTTTGCATCATTTCTCTCTCTCTCTCTCTCTCTCTCTCTCTCTCTCTCTCTCTCTCTCTCTCTCTCTCTCTCTCTCTCTCTCTCTCTCTCTCTTTGTTTTTTTTGTTTTACAGTGGGGGTAGGCAGCTTTTTCCTCACGATTACCTTTCACGCGAGTGCAGGAATTCAAGTCTCCGTAGAGTGCTAAGAAGGAATTCGGGCAATCCCTATGGTTGAAAGCTATTGAACACATTAAGTGCTAAGTGTGGGAGTGTTGCCTCAAGTTTATTTTGTGAGTTGGACTTAGTAATTCAGCCATGACTCTTCCCTTTGATGTGTGAAGGAGGTGTATTATCCTATATTATAAGCAAGCATGCAAGCAGGGCAGCCGAGCAAAAAGTTTTTTTGTCTCTTTTTGTTTTGCTTTTTTTTTGCGTAAAAACATATAGTTGTTACGTATAAGCGTAGTGATAGTAAAGGTATTAGGGAAGCAGACCACGGAGGGCCGAAAGGACACCATGAAAGTGGGCTATAGAAGTCGAGGGACATTGGGGAAGCAGGCCATAAAGGCCTAAAGGAAGCAGGCTGCGAGAGCCCAAGTTGAGAAGCGGGCTGCAAGAGCCAAAATCAGGAAGCGGGCCGTGGAGGCCGAATTGGGGAAGCATGCTATAAAAGCCAAAGGGAAGCAGGCTGCAAGAGCCAAAGTTGGGAAGCGGGCCGTGGAGGCCAAATTCTGGGAATCAGGCTACGAGATCCAGAATTGGGAAGCAGGCCACGAAGGCCAAAGGTAAGCAGGCTGCAAGAGCCAAAGTTGAGAAGCAGGCTATAAAAGCCAAAGGGAAGCAGGCTGTAAGAGCCAAAGTTGGGAAGCAGGCCACGAGGGCCAAAGGTAAGCAGGCTACAAGAGCCAAAGTTATGGAAAGCGGGCCATGAAGGCCGAATTGGGGAAGCAAGCTATAAAAGCCAAAGTTACGGGAAGCAGGCCACGAAGGCCAAAGGTAAGCAGGCTGCAAGAGCCAAAATTGGGAAGCAGGCTATAAAGCCAAAGTTATGAGAAGCGGGCTGTGAAGGCCGAATTCTAGGAAGCAGGCTGCCAGAGCCAAAGATATTGGGAAGTGGGCTGCAAGAGCCGAAATTATGGGAAGCAGGCTACAAGCCGAAGTTGAGATATTGAAAAGTAGGTCAGAAAGCCAAGAGATATTGGGAGCGGGCTAACACATCGAGAGATGTTAGAAGTCGGCTGCGAAGCCAAAAGATATCGGAGAGCGTAGTGGGACGGGTGGATTAATCTTGATAGTGGGCCTTCGCCGAAATGGCTGAGTCGAAGGGCGTCGGGTAGCAGGATATGAGAGCCGAAGAGAAGGGTCCCCTTTTGTTCCCTAGCCGGGGGAAGGGTCCGAACCAAAACGGAAGGTTTATTCTATTGTTCTCTGGCCGGGGAAGAATCCGAACCAAAGAGAGAGGTCTATTTTTTTTAACTGGGAAGTTATCGGCTGGGATGCCAATGATGAGGTAGCTGTCGGCTAGGAGCCGATGATGAGGTAGCTGTCCACTCGGGGGTCGATGATTATATAGCTGTCGGCTCGGAGGCTGATGATGAGGTAGCTGTCGGCTAGGAGCCGATGATGAGGTAGCTGTCGGCTTGGGGGCCGATGATTATATAGCTGTCGACCTAAAGGCCGATGAGGGAGCAGCTGTCGGCTTGAAGCCCCGATGGCTGAATATCATTTGGTTTAATGCCCCGTTGGCAGAAAGTTTGTCGGTTTAACGCCCCATCGGCGGAAGGTTTAGTCGGCTTAACACCCCATCGGTGAAAGGTTTAGTCGGTTTAACGCCCCATCGGCGGAAGGTTTAGTCGGTTTAACGCCCCGTCGGCGGAAGGTTTAGTCGGCTTAACGCCCCGTCGGCGGAAGGTTTAGTCAGCTTAACGCCCCGTCGGTGGAAGGTTTAGTCGGTTTAACGCCCCGTCGGCGGAAGGTTTACTCGGTTTAACGCCCCGTCGGCTGAAGGTTTAGTCGGCTTAACGCCCCATCGGCGGAAGGTTTAGTCGGCTTAACGCCCCGTCGGTGGAAGGTTTAGTCGGTTTAACGCCCCGTCAGCGAAAGGTTTAGTCGGTTTAACGCCCCATCGGCGGAAGGTTTAGTCGGTTTAACGCCCCGTCGGCTGAAGGTTTAGTCGGCTTAACGCCTCATCGGTGGAAGGCTTAGTTGGTTTCTATTTGTTGGATGGCTGAAGGTCGGAGGTAAAAGTCTACCTTGTGACTCTTCTTTCTCTTCTTTTCTTCTTCTTTTGTGAGGAGAGACAGGTGCAAAGACCATGTTCGCCCCGTGACTCTTTTTTTTCCTCTTCTCTTCTTCTTTTGTGGAGAGGCAGGTGCAAAGACCATGTTCGCCTCGTGACTGTTCTTTCTCTTCTTCTCTTCTTCTTTTACGGAGAGGCAAGTGCAAAGATCGTGTTTACCTCATGACTCTTTTTCCTTCTTCTATTCTTCTTTTGTGGAGAGGCAGGTGTAAAGACCATGTTCACCTCGTGACTGTTCTTTCTCTTCTTCTCTTCTTCTTTTATGGAGAGGCAGGTGCAAAGACCATGTTCGCCTCACGTCTCTTTTTTTTCCTTCTTCTCTTCTTCTTTTGTAGAGAGGCAGGTGCAAAAACCATGTTTGCCTCATGACTCTTCTTTCTCTTCTTCTCTTCTTCTTTTGTGTGGAGAGGTGGGTGCAAAGACCGCGTCTGCCTCGTGACTCTTCTTTCTCTTCTTCTCTTCTTCTTTTGTGTGGAGAGACGGGTGCAAAGACTGCGTCTACCTCATGACTCTTCTTTCTCTTCTTCTCTTCTTCTTTTTTTTAATTGTGAAGAGGCGGCTGCAGAGACCACGCCTATCCCATGACTATTCTTTTTGTTCTGCTCTTCCTTTCTCATTGATGCCCCGGGACCGCGGTGTTCTTCTCTTAACATGCCCCCAGGTTGGGGTGTAGCTTACTTCTGTGCCCCCAGGCGGGGTGTGTTTCTCTTTACGGCTTTAATGCCCCCAGGCGGGGTGTGTCTTCCGCTTCTTATACCCCCATGTAGGGCAGATTTACACGGGGTAGAGTCTTTGCCTCTTATGCCGCCCCACGACGGGGTGGAGTCTTGGCTGCTTATGCCTCCATGGCGGCGGTGGGTTCTGCTGCTTCTTATGCTCTGTAGCGGGGTAAACTTCTCTTCATATGCTCCCGGCAAGGGGTGGATTCTTTGCCTCTTATGCCCCAGGGCGGGGTGAATTCTTATGCTTCTTATGCCCCCATGGCGGGGGTGTGTCTCTTTACGGCTTCTGTGCCCCTGAAGCAGGGTATGTTGTTTCTTCAAATGCCGCTTGGGCGGAGTATACCCTTCTTCATATGCTCCCGGATCGGGATGTATGTCATCTCTTTACGGCTTCTGTGCCCCCGAAGAAGGGTATGTGCTTCTGCTTCTTATGTGCCGAGGGCAGAGTGTATCTCTTTTTTGTGCCCCCAGAGCGGGGTAGATGCTCTGCATGTGTCCCCAGGTCAGGGTGTATTCTTTTGCTTTTTATGACCCCGTGGCGGGGTGATCTCTCTTCAGATACCCCTAAGTCGGGGTGTAGCTTTGTCTTCCATGGAGGGGGTGTGTTTCTTCTTCAAAAGCCCCCAGGCCAGGGTGTATTCTTCTCTTTCTTGTGCTCCTGAGGCGGGAGGGGTTCTCTTCATGTGCCCCCGTGGCGGGATGTGCTTCTTTCTTCGAGTGTCCCCAGGCAGGGGCGAATTCTTTTCTTCTGCCTAGACACACCGGGAGGAATGTTTGCTTCTTGTGCTCCCAAGGTGGGGTGTACTGCTGCTTTCGATGCCCCTAGCGTGGGGAGTATCGCTGCTTCTAATGCCCCAGAGCGAGGTATCTTTCTCTTCACATGCCCCCGACACGGGGTATATTCTGCTTCTAGTGCCCCCAAAGTGGAGTGTATTGCCGCCCCTGAGGCGGAGTGTAGTTCTCGCTTTTTATGCACCCGAGGCGGGGTGAATTCTTCTTCTTTGCTTACGTGCCCCCATATCGGGGTGTATTCCTTTCTTCATATGCCCCTCCTAAGTCGGGGGATGCTGTTTGTTCTACTTCAAATGTCCCGGGGGGGGTGCAAGTTGCTTCATGGACTCCGAGCCTGGGGTATACTCCTTCTTCAAATGCCCCTAAGCTGGGGTGGATTCTCTTTTCTTCTTATGCTCCCAAGGCGGGGTGTAGCTTCCTCAAATACCCCTAAGTCAGAGCATATTCTTTATGGCTTCTATGCCCCCCCCCCTTGCGGGGTATGTTTCTTCTTCAAATACCCCTAGGCTGGGGTGGACTTCTCTTCATATGCCCTTGAGTCGGGGCATGTTCTTTATAGCTTCTAGGCCCTCGAGGCGAGGTATGTTTCTTCTTCAAATACCCCCAAGACGGGGGTGTGATTGTTGGCTTCATATGCCCCCAAGGCAGGGTGTATTCTTCTGCTTCCTCTGCCCCAGAGTGGGGTATATTTCTCTTCGTATTCCCCTAAACCATGGTGTATTCTTTGGTTTCATATGCCCTTATACGTGGTAGGGTCTTTGCTTCTTTGCACCCAAGGTGGGGTGTGTCCTCCGCTTCTTATGCCCCCAGACCGGGGTGGATTCTTTTGCTTCTTACGCCCCACCAGGGCGGGGTGCGTTTCTCTTCATATGCCCCCGGCGTGGGGTATATCTTTTGTTTCTTATGCTCCCGATCTGGGGTATAGCTTTTTGGCCTCATATGCTGCCGAGGTGAGGTGTATGTTACTTCATGTGCCCCCCCCCCCCGGGGGGGAATGCATTCTACCTCTAATGCCCCCGTGGCGGGGTATATCTCTTGGCTTCTTATGCCCCCAAGGTGGGGTGTGTTTTCCTCTTGTGCTATCAGGGTGGGGTATATCTTTTGCTTCTTATGCCCCTTGAGGCGGGGTGAAGTCCTTGCTTCGAATGCCCCTAGATCAGGGTATGGTTTTGTCTCATATGCCCCTAGAGCGGGGGTGAGTTTCTTCGTCAAATGCTCCGAAGCCGGGGTGGATTCTTTCCTTCTTATGCTCCCGAGGCGGGATGTCTGTCTTTTTGCTTCTGTGCCCCACAAGGCGGCGTGCATTCTTTATGACTTCTATACCCCCGGACGGGGTGTGTTTCTTCTTCAAATGTCCCCAAGCCGGGGTGTATTCTTTTGCTCTTTATGCCCCCAGTTCGGGATGAATTCTTCGTCGAATGGCCCGAAGCCGGGGTGGACTCTTTTCTCCTTATGATCCCAAGGCGGGATGTAGCTCTCTTCATATGCCCCTAAGCCAGAGCGTATTCTTTATGACTTCTATGCCCCCCGGGCGGGGTATGTTTCTTCTTCAAATGCCCCTAGGCCGGGGTGTATTCTCTCTTTCTTATGCTCTCGAGGTGGGATATAACTTCTTCAAATACCCTTAAGATGGGGTGTATTCTTCATGGCTTCTATGCCCCCTGGCGGGGTATGTTTCTTCTTCAAATACCCCTAGGCCGGGGTGTATCCTTTGCCTCACATGTCCCCCGATTCGGGGTGCAGCTTTGTTTCTTCTTATGCCCCCTGGTCGGGGTAGATTCTCCTCACGTGCCCCCACGGCGGGGGTGTATATATTTTTTTTTGCCTCTTATGCCCCTATGGCGGGGTATACCTCTTCTTCTTATCCCCCATGGTGGGGTATGTGTATGCTCTCTTCGGGAGTGGTGGTCGTGCTTGGCCTCATTGCTATAAAGAATTCCCCGCAGTAGGCAGCAATTCATCAAGTTACAGTTGCGGCTTGCTGGGTCTTTTAACAGCCACCCGAGGGGCCGTCTTATGCCGGATAGAGGCAACAGGGAGGAGGAACGGGCCGGGTCAGTGCGCCGCGGACTTGGAGCCTCCTGGAGCCGGGTGGGATGCTGAGTTTCTTATTTTTCTTTTGGTCAGCAATGCTTGCCAACCTTTCTCTTCTTGTCTTTCTTTTCTTCTCTTCTCTTTTGTGTAATAGACCGAGGTGGGTGTGCAGGAGAGTGCTCACCCCCTCAGGGAGGGGATGAGTGGTTCGCTTCACCGCATCAACCCACAATGGTAATCTTTGTTCAGCACGGGTGTTGACGGATGCGGCCATACAACCCTCTCTCGTCGATTCTCTCTCTTCTTCTTTTTTGCTTCTTTCTTTTCTACTTTTCTTCTTTTCTCCTTTTTTTCTTTTTTTCTTTTCTTCTCTTTCTTCTTGAGGAAAGGGGGGTTTGATTTCCCCTCCCTTCTTCTCTCTTTTTCTTCTCTCTTTTTTTTTAGCGGCGGCCTTCACAATCCTTGGAAGCTCCATGTGCCCCGGGGTAGCATCTCCGAGGCAACGAAGACGATTGCGCCTAGTGGCTTTTCTCCCCACAAGGCAGGCGAAGATAGCACCTGCAATTCGTCAAAGCATGCAAACATCATTTATTAGGGGGCCATGAGGCCCCGAATCCCGGCGAAGAGATGAAGGGTGGTTCGGTCCCACCGGGCATGCCAGACTTGTGGACGCACTTTTTTATCGCATAATGTTTATTTGGTTATTGGATGGGTTTATTCGTTTATTAGGTGTGTGGGCGTGCCAGTCACAGAGTGACAATTTATTTGGGCTTTGTGGAAGCCCATGGTGCGCTCGATCTGACTTCGTCAGACGATTGTGTGGTTCATGTCGGGACCAGATCCCGCAGTGCCATAAAGGTCACGACGTCATTTATATCCCCCATTCGAGAGAATACCCTTGATTAATCGTCGAGAATCAGGGCCTCATGGCTAGGAACTTAATTGCATAGAAATTTATTAAGAATTGCTGAAGTCCTCATATGAGGGCGTGAAGAAAGCGTTAGAGATCATGTCGGTCATGTGCTGACCATTTAATATTCGGATGAATGTCCAGCTCGAGAAAATCACGATTGTCGCAGGAAAACCGGAATGCATGTATGCCGAGGTACGGCAGATTTATTGTTCAGAAGAACGGAAAGCGTTCGGCTAAACCTCGGTTAGCGCGGTCAAAAACCAGTAAGTCTGTTGGCCCGGTGCAAGAGCAAGCTGCGACCATACTACGGTGGGCCCCCCGCGGTCGAAGTCAGGCTCGCATGAGCATCATTAATATTTCCGGTGCCAAGGGGCAACGGGGGAATATCCCCTGAACCAGTTGGAAAGCCTTATGTCTTGGGGAGCGAACGTTCGAAACGTATCGGTCATTCGGGAGACCGTTTAATATTCGGACGGGTGTCCCGCTTGAGAATATCGTAATCGTCGCGGGAGGACCTGGAACATATGTGTGCCGGGGTACGGCAAGTTTATTATTCCGAGGGACTGAAGGCATTCGGTTAAATCCCGATTAGTGTGGTAGGAAACTGGTGAATTTATCGGCCCGGTGCGAGATCGGGTCAGGACCATACCGGGGGCGCCTCCCGTGGTCCGAACGAGGCTTGCGCGGGCATCATTAATATTTCTTATGCCGGAGGGCAACGGGGAAGAGTCCCGGGACTAGACTTCAAAACTAAAAACGTGTTCAAAGGGGGGCGGGCTGTAGGCCGAGGATATGAGTCAGACGATGACCATGATCGGGACGGACCCGAGGTCTAAGCGTGGCCCACGGAGGCCTTATTGATATTCCCATGCAAAGGGTCCAGGGATGACGAGAGCCATCTCGCTCCATTCAGATTTTGTCCATCATTCATGGACCACTTTATGTTCGGACAAAGGTCTGTATTGAAGGTACGGCGTAGATGGAAACAACCCCGTACAAATGTATGCCGAGTTTACGTCAATTTCAATGAAAGAACGGAAACGAATCCCGATGGGAACGAGTCCGGTTTGACGAATTATCGGCCCAGAGCAACGTCGGATGACGGCCATATCGGGATGGTTCCCAAGGTCCGAACCCGACTTGGAGGGGCGGTGTTAGTATTCCCTTTACACCGGGTCTTGAGGAGAAACGGGGCTACGGAGCAGATCTCATCGTTTTATAATTACTTGAATTTTTATCATTATTATTTGTTAGTTTATATATTTTTGAGTGAGTTTATTATTACTGTTTATTTATTTTTTTTGCTTTATTTATTTATTATTGTTATTGTTGGGTTTGTTATTATTGTTTATTCATTTTATTATCATTTATTTACTTATCACTTTTACTGGGTTTATTATTATTATTCATTTATTTTATTATCATTTATTTATTTATTGTTTTTGTTGAGTTTGTTATTATTATTCCTTATTTCTTTATTGCTATTATGTATTTATTTCTTCTTTTTAGGCATTTATTATTGTTGTCATTTATTATCATATTCTTCATTCATTTATTATTATTATTTGTCCCCTTTTTGTGAGTTTGTTGTCATTATTATTATCTTTATTTTATTATTTTTTTATCATTATTTATTTATTTCTTATATTTTCTTTTAGCTTATTATTATTATTACTTGTTCCATTATCATTACTATTTATTTATTCATTTTTTTGAATTTGTTATTATTATTATTATTATTATTATTATTATTATCATTATTTGTCATGTTGGGAGCGTGCGTAGGAGGATGGGCCAAAAGGGCTGGGAAAGGGTCTGTGCAGGCTGAGCGAAAGTCTGAGCGTCTTGGAGGTAAGGTCGATGCAGGTCGAGAATAAAGGCTCAACAAGGTCAGTGCACTTTGAGAACAAGGTCGGTGCACAAGAGGACCAAGGCCGGTGCACATAGGGAACCAAGGGGGAGTGGGTCGGCGCAAGACCTGAGCAGGGTCTATGCAGGTTTGGGTTGGAGGTCAGTGCAGCTGGCCTGGAAGTCGGTGCAACTGGGCTGAGGGTTAGAAGGGAAGCTGTGCCGCTGGGAGGGGCACGGGGTGTGCCGGTGAATGGGAGGCCGGGGTGCGCCGGCGAAGGGATGGGCGTGCCGGTGAAGCTTGGGCTGTTGTGCCGGGGAGGCGCCAAAGGGCATACCGGGCTGGGGTTGGGAGGTGACTGGGCGTGCCGGTGAAGCCCCGGGGAAAGGTGTACCGGTGAAGGCTGGGATGGATGGGGAACGGTTGGAGCGTGCCGGCGAAGGGCCTGGCCGGGAGCGCCGGGGAAGGAACGGTTGGAGCGTGCCGGCTAAGGTTGAACTAGGGTGTGCCGGCCAAGGCTAATGAGGGGTTTTCTCTTATTCATGGGATGCATGCGTGAGTTTTGATTTGGTTTTCTTCTATTCCCGTAGACCCTGTTCGTGGTTATGTTCGATAGTCCATTATAGAGGTGTGAATGTTCAGTTATTCGGGCTCTCCATAGTTCGTTCATTATTTCGGCGAAGCCGTTGCGTTAGTGTTTATTTTGTTCACTTGTTGTCTCTTTTTGTGTTGTTACCTTTCTTTTATTATTACTATTGTGTTAATTCTGACGAAAATTCGGCGGCATCTCCCCTTGACCCGGATGGTAAGGGAGATAAAGAGAACGCGCCCACATGGAGTGGCAGAACCCGATAATTTGAGGTGGGTGCCAGAGGCAGCAACACCTTTGATAAGACTTCGGAAAACCCGGAAGAAACGACGAATGGAAGGCCCCTCTGAGACTACCCAGGGGTGCACCGGACAAGAAGAATGACTGGTGGCTGACGTACCGGCCAGAGAGTCTCAAGCGGGCTGAAGAGGTGTGCCGGATTGGGTTCGAGCGGGGCTGTGCCGGGGAAGGCCCCCAGGGGCTGTGCCGGTGAACGAGGGCCAAGGTGTGCCGCTGAAGAAGTGTACCGGTGGGGGTTGGCCTAGGGGCGTACCGGTCAAGGGCTGGGAGACTGCACCGGGCAAGAGAGGCGGTGGCTGGATGGGTGGAGGGGTGATGGAGGCCATGGCTCTTGGCTCAATTAGCACGAGTGGGAGGCTTCAGCTAGGCCAAGGGGAAGGCGAAATAGAGGGTCCGCTAGCCACGCTCAAGGGGCACGGCAGTGAACCCCATGGGGAGGCCGGCAACGTCGAAGACAAGCATGATCGGCATGAAAAGGGAGAAGTCATCGGAGGAAGGAGGAAGAAGAACCCGAGCACACACAGGGACCCAAGCAAACGGAGACAGTAAAAAAAAACTCAAGAAAGGGGTTTTCATTCATGAAAGATAGGGGCCAAAATCACCCATGCACATTTCGGAACACCGGGGTAGAGGATACAACCATGGGAGGAAGAAGAGAGGTGAGGGGAAGAAGGAATAGGGGAGAGTGTTGGGGTGGAGCAGGGGCGACGGCTCCCTGCTCCCCCAGCACTTTCTGCTACATGCTCTCTCTCACTCAGCTCTCTCTCTTACTCTCTTCCTCTTCCGATGGCCGCCGGGAGCTCTCTTTCTTCCTCTCTTCTTCTTCTTCTTCTTCTCTTCTCTTTCGCTTGGAAGCACCGTAGTGGCTGTGTGTGCTGCTCCCTGTTCTCTGCCCTGTCTCTCCGTGTGTGTTCGTCAGAGAAGAGGGGTTTTTATACCCTGACAGCGGCGAGGTCGGTCGAAGGCGGGAAGTCGGAGGCATTGAATGGGGATTTGGCCCGTCGTCCTTGGTGGCAGGGGGATAGGCAGCGTGGCTCTCTCCCTGGGCGACACCTCAGCCAGCTCACTGCGCGCCACGAATCGTAGGGGATGGGCATCACGTCGTTCTGCCAGTTGCACCGGGTGAAGAAGAACCAGGGTGTGCAGTTGAATGGGCAGGTAGCCGTGCCACTGGAAGACTGCAAAAGCGTGCCGCTGAAAGGCTGGAAAGGTGTGCCTATGACGGGCTGCGCTGGAGGAGCTTGCAGGCGTGCCGCTGAAGGCCTCTGCATGGCGTGCCGTTGAAGGGGCTGGCAGGCGCGCCGTTGAAGGGCCTGGTAGGCGTGCCGTTGAAGGGCCTGGCAGGCGTGCTGTTGAAGGGCCTGGCAGGTGCGCCGTTGAAGGGCCTGGCAGGCGTGCCGTTGAAGGGCCTGACAGGCGCGCCGTTGAAGGGCCTGGCAGGCGTGCCGTTGAAGGGCTTGCAGGCGTGCCGTTGAAGGGCCTGGCAGGCGCGCCGTTGAAGGGGCTGGCATGCGCGCCGTTAAAGGGCCTGGCAGGCGTGCCGTTGAAGGGCCTGGCAGGCGTGCCGTTGAAGGCTTGCAGGCGTGCCGTTGAAGGGCCTGGCAGGCGTGCCGTTGAAGGGCCTGGCAGGCGCGCCGTTGAAGGGCCTGGCAGGCGTGTCGTTGAAGGGCCAATAAGGTGTGCCGTTGAAGGGGATGGCAGGCGCGCCGTTGAAGGCTTGCAGGGGTGTGCCGGTGAAGGCTGGCCTGGTGCGCCGTTGGGGGCATATTTGAGGCCTTCGTCGACACGAGTTGCGGTCCATTGGATTTTCTTTAGGGCCTATGGATTGTGGGCTTCCTGGGGGTTGGTTTCTCTTCGCTGTCGTGACTCCGGAGATGATTTCATGGTAGTGTGTATTTGTTCAGAGAGTACGGATGGCCTGTCTCCTCTGCAGTTTCTTCGTTTGGGGTTGTGGCTGATGCTGGATTGGTCGGGACACATGGACGTGCAATTTTACACGTCCACAAGAATATTAGCAATCATTACTACACCCTCGAGAGAATCCCTGGTAGACAAGGGTGCATGTCCTCTGAGAATGGCATCGGATCTGGGACATGCTGAGGAGGTGGAGGCAGAAGCAAGTCTGTCTGTCGCGGAGTCAGATTCGATCTCTACAGCCGTTCACTCTTCAGACAAGACCGCGGCTCCTGTCCCAGCGGTGGAGGCGTCATCATCAGACGCGAGCCTCGCCCATCCAGCGGGAATGGAGCAGCCGCTCATCATGGCGGCGTCGGACGCTTCTATTGCGGTTTCCCCTTCGCCACTTGCGGTGATCGGCTAGGAACTATCCTCCGAGCCAGAAGGATCTAGCCGTTCGACGCTGACTCTCCCATCTTCATCAGCAGTGGTGGATGTCGAGCTATTGGCCGCGGTGGACAGCATTGTTGAGTTCAACCCGCCGGTCGTGCCTTCAATAGGTCATGCTGCTTCGGACCTGCCACTCCGTCAGACCTTACTGACGCTGCGAGCCATGATGTTCGCTGACCCCTTGCTCACGTACAAAGGGGTTCACAGCGTGGTCATGCAGCTGACCGGGGCATTGCAGATGATGGGTTGTCCCCTGGAAGAATGGTCGCGACGGGTTCTATTATTATTGAAATATGTAAACCATCGTGAGTTCCTCGAGAAGCAAGCCCCGACCGAACTTACAGCTATCGACCCCTAGAAGGACGAATATCTGCAGCCCTTGGAGGCCCGGAGGGACAACAGGGAGCAACACCAGAGGGCCTTGGATGAGTGCTGTGTGATGGGAATCGACGCCAAGAGCACTAACATTTTATTTATATTTGTGTCTTTTAGTTTATTTTTATATCTTTGGGAAAGTATGTTCACAATTGTAAGGCTTTATAAGCCAATGTGTCATTCCCTAGAATTCTTTGGGTTTTTGTGCAAAAGTCCAGTAGGGCCAGCAAGGGGCCCCCATCTCCTTTCCTATTGGTCCACTTAAGTCTTAGGGCCCATGTGGGGTCAGTCAAAGGTCCAAGGTGGGCTTCTAGATGGCTTGACCATTCAAGGGGACAATTGGATTAAAAAGTATAATATTCCAACGCTTGAAGTCTAAGATGCTTCCCCCTTATAATATAGTTTATCCTATGTTGTATTTTTTATTTTTTTTGGTCATTTGACCACATGGGGAAGAAAATCCCCTCTCTCCCATGAAATTCCCAGCCCCCCAGCCCTTGCCATTCTCTATATAAGCCTATGTATAGTGTCATTAGAGATTTTAATGAAGAATTAAGCATTTTTGCCAAGAGCAAGCCCAAGGGCACCCCTTGTCTCTCCCCCTCTCCCGCTTTACAGATGGATTTCTGCTGAATCTTGGGTGTGAAGCTCTCTCCAACATTCTCCTTAACCCCTCTGAGTTCTTCTCTGCCGCCGCCATCGCGCCGCCACCGCCACTCGTCGGAGTTCTGTCTCCATCAAGATAGAACCTCACCTACGAAATTTTATCTTTTTTTATGGTCGTCTGTTCGAGCTCTAATTTTGAGGGTTTGTTCTGTCCATCTCCATTAACCTCCAGTTCAAATTTCGTGTCATTTGGAAGTCAATAGGTATTTTTCCCATATTTTTGTTTGTCCTCTCAATAATCTGCCCTTTTGCAGATCTACGGGACAGAGTCACCTTGTCGCATTTTCCCTACCTCCTTAAAAATTTTCAGCAAATCCCAAAAAATTACTCAGCGTTCCACACATATATCCCCTTCCACCATAATTTTCGTGGAGTTTAGAAAATTCATTTGACCCTCGGTCAAAGGTCAGTTTCAGGCAGATCCCTTGCTGCCCTGTGTGTCTGTCAGTCTGAGTCAGAAACAAAAATAGTGTTACAGTCATATTCATTTTCAATCCATTTGGTGGATGGAGCTGTCAAAAATATATGTTGTAGATCTATGAGTGCTCTTTCCAACGGTACTAGCCACGCCTCAATCGACCTCCAGATCTGAGCGTCGTAATTCTTGCAGCCGAGGCGTGCAGATCTGTTCCCTGTGCAGGTCAGAAATTACAGCCCAGGAGAAATTCAGAAATAAATATCAAAAATCAACTTCAGGACCCGCCACTTCAGGAAGTCATTCAGGGACGTCCTGCCATAGTCCCAGCCAAGCGGTGCCTCCAGAAGATCTTAGGAAGGCGACGTTCCTTTGGAAACTGTTGCTTGCTGTCCAATGAGTCAGCCACCGAGTTGGCACAGCACCGAGTTGGAATAGTGCCGAGTCAGACCAGCAGGCTGAGTTCGTGCCGTACGCACCTCCGGATTGCTGCCCGTCAACCCAGAGTCGGTCCTCCCGGGCCCCACTTGTAGCCCTTTACCTCCCTGCGTGGAGTGGGCAATAAAATTCACTATTGTAATTAACTTTTACCGTTGTACCGGGAGTTACCATACCTGGCCGGGAACGTCTTCCCCACGCCCGGAGCATGGAGGTACACTCGATACCCTCCTCGTAGACATTACTTTACTCGTATATTTTTGTATATGCCACTGCATGAGTGATAGATTATCTAGCTTGTTATCATTTTATCACCGCTGCGAGAGCGAGAGTGAGTGACCGTCCCGTGACTCGACCCGAGTTAACGCGGAAAGGCTGATACCCGAGACTCACTACCGGTTTCTCAACCGTGTACGGTCCCACGTCTTCCCTTGCATAGGGACGATCGCAAGCTAGAGTCTCAGGTCGCGTGTCTGTCCCGCATCAATTTGGTATCAGAGCGCCAGTTGAGTTTAGGGTGTTTAAAACTCCAAAATAACAAAAAAAGTGTCATTTACGTCTAGTCATCATCTAAGTAGGTCTAAGGTTGTATCCGCATACCATTATTCGGTATATAAAAAGGTGTTGTCCGAACGTTAGGCTACGCCTATCGGGAAGGCCGCACACTTGCGCGAGTGATACTCGGATCGATTAACTCCGCCACGTACCGAGTCTTGGTTAAGTCTAGGGTCCGTAGTGTGTATGCATTCCAACCTTGCATAGTCGGTCTAGTGTCTTGTCCAAGTGTCGGCATGTCCATCCACTAGTGTCCCCATGTCCCATGGATGACCGAGGGGCCGCATCTTCTGCATGGTGGCGATACTATCTAAAATGGAAGGATCACCCGGACCACCCCAAAAGGCCCGTAGCCCGGGACTTCTACAGCTCGATAATCCGAGTGACTACCTAGAGTGGGAAGCCGTTATGGATGACTATTTTGAGTGTTACCTTATGTCCGGTCCTGCGCAAGCCGACATTGCCAAAAAGTGACTTTTTTATGAAGCCGCAGAAACATGGAGGGACATCAAATATTTTCGGGAGGATAGGAGACTAAGGCCCATCGAGTCATGGTGGGATATGAAGAGAACGCTTAGGAGGGTCTACCTTCCCCGCCCACCTACCTCCAACTACGGGGGTCATACCACTAGCCAATCCAACCAACTCACCCACAATCAAGTGGGCCACACTTCCAACCAACCCCGCCCCTTCACCTCCATCCAAGTCCACCAAAGCAACCCCAATCAAGTGGCCCTCCCTGTCGCCTCCAACCAACCACCCCTTGGCACCTCCGTCCAATCCCACCCAATCGCCTCCAACCAAGTGGAAGCCCCACTTATAGTCGAGTCTAGGTCCGCATCCGGGCCGAGAGATGAGGAGCGAGTCCACCTTGAGGCCCCTACTCCAACCCGCACCTTAGATGAAATCAAGAAAATGCTTTCGGATTGGTTGGAAAGGATAGAAAGGACGCATGCTCTTCACCACCCGTGAGTGCTCCATTGCCACTTTCTAATTCTAAACTTTATTCGGAACCATCTTATTTGGAGCCACCCAAGCCCAAGCCACCCGTGTTTCTAACGGGTACGCTTTTTATCGCCGAGCCGCTTCTTAGTTGGCTCAAGGATGGCTTGGTCCCACTTCTTTACCCATCCATGGACCCCACCTTACCTCTATTGCCCGTTAACTCCTACCATACGACATTCCGGTCTAGTCACCATGTTGATACCTTGGATGTCCTTGTTATGGGATTAGACTCGCAATGGCAGTTGACGCACTCCTTGGCCCGAAGCTTCGACCAACCCACTAGTCTTAGCTTCACTCATCCGGCCTTAGGGACCATTACCTCCGTGTGCACCGTGGGTTGTGTCACCACGGAGATTCTCTTATTCCTCCCTATGTCGGCCGAGCCTGACTTCATACCCTTTTGCCCGAGGGAGGAATCTTATTTCCTACATATGATCACCGTCCCATCTACCACAATGTATGAAGGTGACCATACACACCTTCAAGACTTCCATACATGGGACCGTGACTTATGGGAACCCACCACAAGGGGTCATACCTTCTTTGATCCCTTTGACCCATTCCCTAGTGGGCCCCTTGACCCTCCATATATACTTCATTTCTTCGAGGGAGTCCACTACCACACCCCTACCCCACGGGCCGGGTCATCTATACCCACCAAGCCCAATCTCGATACACCCACACCCGGCTCGTCTACACCCGGCTCTCCTAGCCCTCTCAAGTCTCCCAAATCCAAAGGGCCGTTCATGCATGACTGGGTCATACTTGGGCATCTAGGTGTTTCCCATACCACCAACCTTCGAGTACATAAGATGCATGCATGGCACATATTCGGATGTCCTGGTCCGCCGTCACCCATGTATGGGTCGGACTAACATTAGGTTTGTTTAGGGTCTTTGTGAGTCTTTGTTTCGTTTGTTTGTCGAGTGCATTGTGTGTCTGTGCACACGTTGAGTCGAGTCGATTTTGTACGCTCACGTTGTTAGTCCCTTTCGAGTATGAGACTTGTCGGACTATTGTGATAGGTTCTACTCCACATATCGGATCTAGTCACATAAGGGACCCGCGGTGATTCCTAGTGAGTCTTTGAGCCACCTCCCTCATTTGAGAGTGACCCCACCCCGGAGTGTCCACCTCTAGCCTCATTCCCATGGCATCGTGCGCATATCGAATCTATACGGGATGAGCAGGTGTCAATTACGTGGAGTGGAGCGTACTCCGCGCTTCCAGGTTCTTTGACGGATCCACTGGAGCTACTCGAGCAGCCGTACCCCTTACTCGACGGGGTCGAGCTCTTCCCACCCAGGGAGAGTTGATGGGAATCGACGCTGATGCGCTCGACAGTCGTCATTTAAAAATGCCGTGCCACATAAATTTCAAAATTTATAACCGCACTCACTCACTCGAATGATTTTAAAAATACGAGTACAGTGGTGAATACGGGTCGATCCCACGGGGAGAGAATATTTGATTTTAGCTCAAGTTAGAAATACCCTTATGTTTGAAAACATAAATTTTGTTCATGGAGTGCGATTATCACTAAGTGGAATGAAATTACAACTTTAAATATCAAGAGAAAAGTAAAGGAATAATTAGCCAATTGAAGAACGCCGTCGTTTCCTTGCCGAGCCTTTGATGAAGACCGCTCTACCTTGGAAGTCGACGCCGTGAGATGATTCGAAGATAACTTACCGCTTCGGGTGTGATTGAATAACTTATGAAGAAATGTAAATAGAAACAACCATAACTTGAAAATACATCAGAATTTTGTTGAAAACATGGGGTTGGAAGGAAAAGAATAACGTGAAATCTAGATGGAAGTAGAAGAAATGGAAAACATGAAAGTTGTAGAGAATGAAAAGATGAATAACTTTGATGAAGAATGTAGACACAGAAAATAAGAGGAAGATAGTGAAAAATGAGAAAACCTAAAGATCTATCAATTCGGATGAACAATAAAATGGCAGAAAATAGCACCTTGAAAAATTAATTCTAGAGCTCAAACGAAGAACAATTTGAAAAAGTGTAAGAAGAATAAAACTTAGATCTACAAGAGAGGAACAACTCTTATGAAGAACTCAGAGTTATTTGAGGACTAGAAAGACTTCAAAATGAAGAAATGGAAGAAGGTATCACCACGGATGAACAGTAAATGCACAGGACAGCACTTAAGAAAATGGGTATTAACGCTATGAATTCGGACGAATTTGAAGAAATGCTAACAGAGAAGTTAAAGAACACTTGAAAATTAACAACGTTCATGAAGACAAGAATTTGAAATGGGGATCACAACAATAAGTAATTGAACCAAGAATAGACTGAATGCTTAAAAAGAACCTTGCATTAATATCAAATCAACTTACAAAGGTGCCACCAAAAGCTTGTAAAACATCAAGATCCAACCCTCCTATGGAGCTCTACTAAGACTTACAATGAAGAACTTCAAGAATACAATGGAAAATCTCTATGCTATCTCTCCTTCTAACTATCCCTAACAACTAACTAGTTCCATTACACATGAAGGCCCTTTATATAGGGCAACACATAACACCCCCTCTCATGTGAAACAACTCAAGTGCACCTAATTTTGACCTAAATTGGTAGGCTGGAATGTGCTGCACATTTTGCCAATTTTTTCTGATTTTTTTAGATTTTTCTGGCATTTTTTTGGCCTTCTTTTCCTTCTTTTTCTCTCTTTCTCTCTCATTTCCTCTCTCTGCCGGCACGTTGCGCCGACCGGGTTAGGCGGCCTGCCCGTGGGCCCGCCGTGCGCCCGCCTAACATCCCGCCGCCACGTGTCGCATGCGGGCGCGTGTGCCCGCCGGTTCCCCGCCTGTGGGCCCCCTTCGCCCGCCACGAGCCCGCATGCCACGACCGCGCGTGAAGCGCGCGGTGTTGACCGCGCCTGCACGCCCTCCTGCGAGGTGGCGGGATCGAATCCCGCCACCGCCCCCTGTTTAAAACACACGCACACACACATTTAAACACACACACACACACATATTTAGTATATATATATATATATATATATATATATATATATAAGAGTTATATATATATTGATATATATATTATAAATAGCTTTAGAAAAATCTAAATAAATATCAAATAATTTTATTTTGTTTTCTATGTTTTTTTCTAAAATTTGTTTTATTATTATTTTTTTTATTTTCATAATATATATATATATATTATGTATATAGCTTATTAAGGTCTATCAAATGAATTTATTTTTTATTTTTTTCTTTTATTTATTTATTTATTTATTTATTTTTGTTTCTTATTGAACAAATTCTTGGGCTTTTGGCCCATTTTCACATATAAATTTATTTTCCTTTTTTTTCTTGGAGCTTTCCTCGTATTACGTGCCTGCATAAATACATAAAAATTATTATTAAAACTATTTAATTTCAGAAAATTAAACATTTGAGTCTCAATCATCAATAAGTGTGAGAAGTGTATATTTATTATTAGTTAAGCTTATAAAAATATGAATAATTATGAATTAAGAAGGAAAAATACACACTTATCAGACGCCAAGAGCACTAACATTTTATTTACATTTGTGTCCTTTAGTTTGTTTTTATATCCTTGGGAAAGTATGTTCACAATTGTAAGGCTTTATAAGCTAATGTGTCATTCCCTAGGATTCTTTGGGTTTTTGTGCAAAAGTCCAGTAGGACCATCAAGGGGCCCCCATCTCCTTTCCTATTGGTCCACCTAAGTCTTAGGGCCCATGTGGGGTCAGTCAAAGGTCCAAGGTGGGCTTCTAGATGGCTTGACCATTCAAGGGGACAATTGGATTAAAAAGTCCAATATTCTAACTCTAAAAGTCCAAGATGCTTCCCCCTTATAATATAGTTTATCCCATGTTGTATTTTTTATTTTTTTTGGTCATTTAACCACATGGGGAAGAAAATCCCCTCTCTCCCACGAAATTCCCAGCCCCCCACCCCTTGTCATTCTCTATATAAGCCTATGTATAGTGTCATTAGAGATTTTAATGAAGAATTAAGCATTTTTGCCAAGAGCAAGCCCAAGGGCACCCCTTGTCTCTCCCCCTCTCCCCCTTTGTAGATGGATTTCTGCTGAATCTTGGGTGTGAAGCTCTCTCCAACATTCTCCTTAACCCCTCTGAGTTCTTCTCTGCTGCCGCCGCCGCCGTTCGAGCCGCCATCGCGTCGCCACCGCCACTCGTCGGAGTTCTGTCTCCATCAGGACAGAACCTCACCTAAAAATTTTTTATCTTTTTTTATGGTTATATGTTCGAGCCCTAATTTTGAGGCTTTGTTCTGTCCATCTCCCTTAACCTCCAGTTCAAAATTTTGTGTCATTTGGAAGTCATTAGGTATTTTCCCCATATTTTTGTTTGTCCTCTCAGTAATCTGCCCTTTTACAGATCTACGGGACAGAGTCACCTTGTCGCATTTTCCCCACCCCCTTACAAATTTTTAGAAAATCCTAAAAAATTACTCAGTGTTCCATACATATATCCCCTTCCACCATCAGTTTCGTGGAGTCTAGAAAATTCATTTGACCCTCGGTCAAATGTCAGTTTCAGACAGATCCCTTGCTGCCCTGTGTGTCTGTCAGTCTGAGTCAAAAACAAAAATAGTATTACAGTCTTATTCATTTTCAATCCATTTGGTGGATGGACCTATCAAACATATATGTTGTATAACTATGAGTGCTCTTTCCAACGGTACCAGCCACGCCTCGATCGGCCTCCGGATCTGAGCGTAGTAATTCTTACAGTCGAGGCATGCAGATCTGTTCCCTGTGCAGGTCCGAAATTACAGCCCAGGAGAAATTCAGAAATAAATATCAAAAATCAACTTCAGGAGCCGCCACTTCAGGAAGTAGTACAGGGACGTCTTGCCATCGTCCCAACCAAGCTGCGCCTCCAGAAGATCTTAGGAAGGCGACGTTCCTTTGGAAACCGTTGCTTGCTGTCCAGTGAGTCAGCCACCGAGTTGGCACAGCACCGAGTTGGAATAGTGCCGAGTCGGACCAGCAGGCTGAGTTCGTGCCGTATGCACCTCCAGATTACTACCCGCCAACCTAGTGTCGGTCATCCCAGGCCCCACTTGTAGCCCTGTACCTCCCTGCGTGGAGTGGGTAATAAAATTCACTGTTGTAATTAACTTTTACCGTTGTACCGGGAGTTACCGTACTTGGCAGGGAACGTCTTCCCCACGCCTGGAGCGTGGAGGTACACTCGCTACCCTCCTCGTAGACATTGCTTTACTCATATATTTTTGTATATGCCGCTGCATGTTTGATAGATTATCTAGCTTGTTATCATTTTATCACTGCTGCGAGAGCGAGAGTGAGTGACCGTCCCGTGACTCGACCCGAGTTAACACGGAAAGGCCGATACCCGAGACTCACTGCCGGTTCTCAACCGCGCACGGTCCCACGTCTTCCCTCGCATAGGGACGATCGCGAGCTAGAGTCCCAGGTTGCGTGTCCATCCCGCATCACTGTGCCAACATCTGCGCCTTGGAGAACAGGGTAGAGAGGCTCAAGGGCTGGCTTGCTAAGGCCGAGTCCGATCTTGTCGAGGCTGAGGCAACCGAGGTCAAAGAGACCGAGGAGCTAGGCGTCACTGAGGTCGAAGTAGCCTCCGTGACAACAGAGCTGGAACGTCTTGATGCACAGGAAGGCCGATTGCGCGAGATGGTGAATTTTCCTTGCGTCAGGATCCTCCCTCTCGAGGAAATCTTCCGGGGAATAGACTAGTCGCTGATCCTCCTTCGTTTGTCTCGCTTCATCCCTTTTCTCTCTCTTTTTTTAAGGAATATAATACAATTGTTTCACATGCCTTTTGTGTATGCATGGTATTCGGAAATCTTCCATCTTTCTTTCCTGCCCTGTGGCAGAGTGCAGGTTCGTGCCAATAGCTTATTCGGGGAGAGCCCAGTGGGGTTCGCATAGGAGCATAGGAGAGTGCTCGCCCTTCCAGAGGAGGGACGAGGGGACCACTCCACCATGTCCACCGTGCGATTAACCAAATGGTGCCACCAGTGCATTCGACCTGAGTAGGTTGATTCGACCTTAGAGGGGAAGAGAGAAGAGTTTGTTCATTCAATGACCTAGACGGGAGGTCTTGGTCAAAAGGGGTTGTTTGTCTATGCCGACAGGGTGCCAGGGGTGGATGTGGTTCATTTGTCTCTTGGTGTATTCGTTGGTACGGGGCCGGTGCCAACGCAAGGAGGAGGGTTGATTCCTCAATCCTGGATGAAAGGTTTGGGTGGGGTGTTCTTCGTCAGTGCCGACCGGGTGTCAAGGGCTGACAGGGTTGATTCGTCTATTGAAATATTCGTTGGTACGGGCTGGTGCCAACGCAAGGAGAAAGGTTGATTCCCCAATCTCGGATGAAAGGTTCGGGTGGGGCGTTCTTCGTCAGTGCCGACAAGATGTCAAGGGCTGACATGGTTGATTCGTTTATTGAAATATTCGTTGGTACGGGCTGGTGCCAACGCAAGGAGAAAGGTTGATTCCCCAATCCCGGACGAAAGGTTCGGGTGGGGTGTTCTTCGTCAGTGCCGACAGGATGTCAAGGGCTGACAGGGTTAATTCGTTTATTGAAATATTTGTTGGTACGGGGTGGTGCCAACGCAAGAAGAAATGTTGATTCCCCAATCCCGGATGAAAGGTTCGGGTGGGGTATTCTTCGTCAGTGCCGACAGGATGTCAAGGGCTGACAGGGTTGATTCATTTATTAAAATATTCGTTGGTACGGGCTGGTGCCAACGTAAGGAGGAATGTTGATTCCCCAATCCCAGACGAAAGGTTCGGGTGGGGTGTTCTTCGTCAGTGCCGACAGGATGTCAAGGGCTGACCGGGTTGATTCGTTTATTGAAATATTCGTGAAGATAAGATTGAATGTTAGTAAAAGGGGGATTGATTCCTCCCCTTTCTCCTTCTCTTCTTTTGTTCTATTCTTTTTTATTCTCTTTTTCTTTTGTTTCCCTTCTCTTCTGTTCTCTTTCGTTCTTCTTTTCCTTTCTTTCCTTCTTTTCTTTTTTTTGTTCTCTTTTGTTCTTCTTTTCCTTTCTTTCCTTCTTTTTTTTCTTTTTTGTTCTCTTTTGTTCTTCTTTTCCTTTATTTATTTCTTTTTTTTCTCTTTTGTTCTTCTTTTTGTTCTCCCTTATGTCCTTCTCTTTTTTTTGAAATGTACGATAAATAGTGATCAAACCATCCGAACAATAATAAGGCAAATTCACCCACGGTGCGACGGGGAAATGTATTATTCATTGAATGGGGAAATCGGAGCGTGATACAATCTCAGATGCCTACCATTAAGGGGTGGAAACTGAACCTCCTCCCGATGATTGACTATTACATACGCTCTGCCATCATAGACTTTCTGGATCACATAGGGTCCGAGCCAATTCTCATTTAGCTTGCCCTTGGGGTTGGAAGCCATGACTTCCCTTCTTTTGACCATAACGAGGTCACCCTTCTTGAATTCACGTTCCTTGATGAGCTTGTCAAAGGCGCGAGCTATCCGGGCCTGATAGACCTGGATGTTCTGCTGGGCTTGGAGCCGTTTCCCCTCCAAGTTGGAGAGCTCTTCAAGCCTCCGCTCGACATTTGTCTGCTCTTCCCAGACCGACCCGTGTTGGATTGCGACCCGAAGGGAGGGTATTTCTAGCTCGATGAGGACGATTGCCTCTGAGCCGTACACCAAGGAAAAGGGTGAACAACCCGTTGGAGTTTTGTACACAGTTTGATATGCCCACAAGGCCTCGTACATTTTCTCTTCCCAATCTCTCTTATTAGAATTAACAATTTTGGACAGGAGGGTACAAAGAGTTTTATTGAAAGCTTCAGCCAAACCATTGGCCTGTGGGTTGTAAGGGGTTGACGTCCTCCAATCGACCTTGTACTTTTCTGCTAGCCGGTAGACCTTCTAGTTACGGAAGTGGCTCCCATTGTCCGAGATAATTTGGTTCGGAGTGCCAAATCGGAATATGATGTTGCGACGGACAAACCTGGCAACGATCTCCCCAGTCACTTCTTTCAATGCAACAGCTTCCGCCCAGCGGGAGAAGTAATCTGTTGCCACCAAGATGTACTTGCACCCAGCGAGGATGCGGGTAGTGGACCAATGACGTCTATTCCCCATTGGGCAAACGGCCAGCAAGGTAGTGTTGGATGTAGCGGCACGGGCGGTCTCCTGGGCACCGTCGCGTGCTCCTGGCATTTCTGACAAGACTTGGCATACTTACAGCCGTCGTCAAATATCGTCGGCCAGTAGTAGCCAAGCTTCTTTATTTTAATTTTCATCTTCGGTCCCGCCTGGTGTGCGCCAGCTGTTCCGGCGTGAACCACTTTCATAACTTTCCAAGCCTCTTCGGTGGATAGGCATCGCAGGAGCACCTTCTGTTTGGCATCTGCCATAATTCGGAATAGGATCCTGTTCCGGACTTCATAGGAGTCCTTTGTTTTAATCAGCTTGATCTTCTCTTCTCTCTGCCTGGGCAGTCGCTGGTACTTAAACCACTGCATAAGGGGGTCCCTCCAGTCGGGTAAGTTGATGGCTTCTGCTGTAGCGACCTCGAGCTCTTCTTCTTCAGTCTCTTCTATCATGCTAGGCACTTGGCGCTGATTTACCACCCGGATGCTGAGGGATCCATCTGGCGGGACAGCCAATGAACTTGTCAATTTAGCCAGTGCATCGGCTTGTGCATTTTCTCCTCTGGCAACATGGCCTATGTCAATGAGATAGAACTGCTCCATGAGCTATTTCGCCTTAGCATGGTAAGGGAGTAGTTCGAGTTTTCAGACGTCAAACTGTCCCTGGACCTGTTTGACGATCAATAATGAATCACCGAACACATGTAGTATTTTAATCTCCATTTGCAAAGCGACTTGGAGACCGATGATCAGAGCTTCATACTCTGCCTCTTTGTTTGTGCAGGGCTTGTTGATGGAACAGGATCTGTACAATACTTCTCCCTCAGGGGATTTGAGGACGATGCCGGCCCCAGCCCGTACCTTTGTGTGCCCGGACGGGGTTGTTTCTGTTCTTGAACCTCCATCAAAGTGCAGCTGCCAGGCAATCTGCTGGACCTGGCCTACCTCCAATGTTTCATCTTCAGGCAACTCTGTGGCCAATGGGGAATCCTCAGGCACAGGGTGTGCTGCAAAGAAATCGGCCACGACTTGACCCTTAACGGCCTTCTGCGGCACGTAGGTGATGTCAAATTCCATCAACAGAATGGCCCACTTGCCGAGACGTCCCTTCAGTACTGCCTGGGAGAGAATGTGCTTGACTGGGTCAGCCTTAGAGATCAGGTTTACTTCATGCGAGAGCATGTAATGCCTCAGCTTCTTGACTGCGAAGACCAAGGCGAGACAGACCTTCTCAATTAGGGTGTATTTTGCTTCTGCCCCCACTAGTCTTCGGCTGAGGTAATAGAGAGCTTGCTCTTTCCCCTCATCATTGTTCTTGGCGAGCGTTGCCCCCAGTGAACATTCGGTGGCGGCTATGTACAGAATAAGCGGCCTCCCTTTGACAGGTGCCCCCAGCACATGTGGGGTCTTCAATTAATCTTTCAACCGATCAAAGGCCCTATGGCATTCCAAGTTCCAGTCGAAAGGTGCATTCTTCATCATCAATTTGTGGAATGGTTGATAGCGCCCCGACAAATTGGAGATAAATCTTCGAATGTAAGCAAACCGGCCTTGCAAGGATCTTAATTCTTCCAAATTCTTCGGAGGAGGTAACTCCTGAATGGCTTTTATTTTAAAAGGGCCGATCTCGATCCCTCTATATCGGACAATGAAGCCGAGGAACTTCCCACTGGAGACACCGAAGGCACACTTCATTGGGTTCATTTTTAGCTCATACTATCGGAGTTTCTCGAAGATGACTCTAAGGTCATTCAGGTGATCCCCCCTTTTCTTCGTCTTGACGACCAAATCATCAATGTAGCATTCGACCTTGCTATACAGCAGCTCGTTGAATATCTTGGTCATCGCCCGCTGGTACGTGGCGCCAGCGTTCTTGAGGCCGAAGGGCATTCTTTTGTAATGGAATATTCCTTTGGGCGACCCAAAGGTCGTATGAATTCGGTCGTGCTCAGCTATTCAGATTTGGTTATAGCCGGGCGATCCGTCGATGAAGGATAGGGCCTCATGGCTAGTAGTTGCATCAATCATTACTTCGGTGATGGGCACCGAAAAGTCATCTTTTGGGCAGGCCTTATTCAGGTCGCGGAAGTCCATGTAGATCCTGATCTGTCCGTTCTTGTTCTTCACTGGCACAATGTTGGCCAACCAAGTGGTGTATTGATTCTCAGCTACAAATTCGATGTCTATGAGCTTGTCAACTTCTTTACAAATCTGGCTTATTAATTCTGGCCTCATGCGCCGAGGGGACTGCTTCACTGGCTCCACCTTGGGATCAATAGCTAGACTGTGTTGAGTCACACCTGGGCTTAGGCCAGGCATCTCTTTGTAATTCCAGGCAAAATAGTCCCGGTATTCTTGGAGCAACTTGACATATCGTTCCCTCTCCTATGGGGGTGGAAGGGCACTTAGAAAGGTTGGCCTGGGGTCACTTTTTGTGCCTAGGTTGATCTCAAGGAGCTCATCTACTATGGCCTGGCCACCATCTTCAATTTCCTGGGGCGCCGGTAGTAGGTCGATGAAATCCTAGTCTCACCATCTTCTGCTTCAAGGACACTACAGGCGTCTTCTTGCTCCACCTCGTTGGGCAATGAGGCTTTATTTGTTTCCCTCTCTTTCGGGCTCATTGTATGCGACTCTGAAGGGTTCTCCGGTGCGGAGAAGTGAAGGACTTCTCTGGATCTTCCTGGTAATTATCATAGACGGCTCTTGCAGGAGCCGAGGTGATTGAGTGCCACACTGGAGACTGCTCCACTGCTGGCGGCCGGGGTTGTTCATCCTCAGTTGTATCTTCAAAAATATGGTGCTGGACCGACACCATGTAGATGCTTCTTTCGTGGTCGCCCGTCGCATGAGGGCGTGGCGAAGCCACCACATAATCTCCTATTCTGAGTTCATCTTTCTCAATCAAGCCCTGAGCAATGTCCTTGAAGACGTAGCAGTCTTCGATAGGGTGGCTCAGTATTTGGTGATAGGGGCAAGACAAGGGGTCTCCACTTCTGCGGGCATCCTGCGGCCTCTTAGACCTCGGGAGGGAGAGCCTGCCATAGTGGCAGGCCCAGTCAAAGATTCCTCGGGTCTTGTTTCTTGGGAATGAGTAAAGCTTCTGCATCCTCTCTTGTAGTGTAGGATTCCGCTCAATCGGCCGTCCGACTGGGGAAACTGTTGCATCCCTTGCCTCTTTCTTCAAGTGCATGGGGGCGTTCGGGATGGTGCTCGGGGACTAGTGCATGCCGATGTTCTGCTGGCAGAAGACGCCCCCGATTAAGTTAGACACAAATGCGGTCACTTCGGCCAATTGAGCCTCTAGCATCTCAATTTCCCACTGCTACTGATAGCACAGGGTGAACAGGGCAGAGTCACACCGAGTGGGGCCTGGAGTCAGACTCGCTTCCCCGTCCTTTGCACCAATGCCAGGTGAGGGTAGTGGCGCCCTATTGTTGGAGCTACTTGGGGTCGATCCTTCAGAGGAGGGTGGGACCTTCCCCATATTACTGTAGGGAGGTGGATTCCATAGGAACACCTCTTCATCTTGATCCTCGTCGACCGGGGGCATACGGCGCTGACGGTCTTCAGCTTCGTGTGGGCTTGCTCTGCCTGCAGGGCTATTACTATTTGTAGCTGAGACTGATATCACATCGGCTTCAAAGGAATCTTCTATTGAGAAACCCAAACCCGGGTGTCGGGTGATCTATAATAACCTCCGGTCCAGGTTTGGCGGATTCCACATTCTCTTGAACATTTCTTTCCGACTGGAAAGCTAGCGAAGGGGGATACCTTGTTTTCTGGTCATCTTGACTACACGACCGGATATGTCAGGAAGTCCCATGATTGGGACGAGTGGGTCGTGTAGCTCATTGGGGAGTTTGCAATCATCATCCCCTATGACAGGGTGCTCTTCAGCTACATAGAAAATGGTGGGCGGGCCTCCTGGGTCAGCCACTTGGCAATCAACTTCTGCGAGAGGCTTGATGATCCCGGGCGGGACCTTGATGTCCTCCAACAGGTCATCAAGGTAGGGTGTCCCCGGTGTAGGGTAGATGGGAAGGGGAGTAGCTTTGAGTACCCCTTTTGCTTCAGAAATAAATGACACTTGAGGGGGAGCCACATAGCCTGGCGGTGGCAGAGGAAACGAGTTATCATGCTCTGTCTTTTTCTTCCCTTTGTCCTGAGTGACTTGGGGAGCTTGCTTCGGCTTCTCCAAATACAAAGTGGCGTCTGACAAATGACATTCGAACACTTCAAAAGGGTTGAGATTAGCACAGATTCTCTCCTCTTTCTCGTTGCCGGGGTACTTGATGCATTGGTGCAGAGTAGATGGTGCTACTTTATTTTGGTGCAGCCAAGGTCGGTCGAGCAACGCCTTGTAAGAGGTGTTGGAGTTGATCACGTGGAACTGGACCTTGGTTGTGAAGTCGCCAAGGGAGAGGCTGAATTCTGCGACCCCCATGGGGACCTCGCACTTTTGGTTGAAGCCAGCAATCTTGACATTCTTGACCTCAATCAGGTGTACGTCAAAGTAATGTTTCTGGTAAACCCGGTAGGGGAGTATGTTCACCATTGCCACAAGGTCAATCAATACTCTGTTGATGGGATGCCCATTCAGCTTCCCCTTCATATAGAGTGCCCTGTTGTGACTGCAGGTAGGTAGAAGCATATCCTCTTCTGTGAAGGCCACAGCTACTTCAGGTGACATTTTTGCAAGGCAAGCTTCCACATATGCTGGCGTCTGGAGCGTAGCAATGATGGCTTGCCATGTCTCTTTGTCTAGGGATAGGATCTCCCAGACAGTAAATCTGGCTGGGATCTTTTTCAGGTGCTTGACTATCCGGTTGCCAGCTCGAACCTCGAGTAGATTCATTTCTTCGGCTCTATTGCGCCTGCCCCCAGTCTGACCCTGGGAACCGGCTCAGCGGGTGTCTCCTCCACACGGTCGGATCTCACTTGTTTTTCTTGCATGAACTCGGCAAGGTTTGGGGTGTTGTCGGGCTCTTTCCTTGGCCGAGGAGGAATCACTGCCAACGGGGCCGAGGAGCTGCCTGCTTCTTTGGTCTGCTGGGACTCGCGGGGGTATGACAGTCCTCCCCTCTGAGTCGACAGAAACTCAAAAAATGAAGGGGCGCCCTGGCCACTTGGTTCTCCAGGGTAAAGGCCTGATGGAGGGGGGATCTCCATGCCTTGGACCCTGGGCTCGGGGATGTGATATGGTTGTTCTCCCCTAAGCAGGATGTTGTGGCTGGCCTGAGGAGGGCGTCCCCACTTCCTTCCCGACCTGGTGGCATGCTGGGAGGTGGATGCTTCAACCTGACTCACTTCTGACGACTCGACGGGAACTTCTTGTTCTTCCTCTCCCAGGGAGAGGGCTATGTCAAATAATGCTGAGAGGGTGTTGCAGGAAAGGACGACCCCACTCTTCTTCTTATTTTCGAGCCTTCTCTTCTTATTTTTCTCACCAGCTGGTGGCTGCTCCGTAGGGGGTTCTCCCCACAGAAGAGGTTCTTCGCTTGCTTCGGCTTTCGCTCCTGGAGCCAGTTCGAGTGACTCGAACTCCTCCCAGGGGACATACTCCTTCAGTTCCACAGACTGGATCTCGGGCTGTTCATAATCTTCAAGCCCATCAATAGTGGCCTGTAGTCTTTCAACCGCAGGGCTGATTTCCTTGTGCACCCGCATCGGGATGTGCTTCTTCTTGTTGTGAGTAGGCCACCTCATAACTAGCCTGGGGTTGTGTCATGCCAAACCGGTGTTACCGGTGGTGGTGCTAGTCGGGGCGTAACACCCCTTATGTGAACTTCCGGAGTGGGCCGGGGAGGTTGTCTTCTTCTTCTGTTCTTTGTCGGCGCGGCTTGCCAACCTCCTTGGTCTTGAGCTGGCGCCATGACGAAGGCTTGATAAGTGGCCTGTGTACTGGCCTCCGCCCATTCTTCAGGTAGCGGCTGGTATAAAGATACCATGTTGACAGTGGTGCCGAGGTTCGGCGTCTCGTGCGGCTGCGGAGGATCCACTTTGAGCTCCCCCATGTCCAGCTCTCCCTTCTTGATCAAGGACTCAATGACATCCTTGAAGATGTAACAATCCTTAATGGTATGCCCAAGCATCTGATGGTATGGGCAAAAGCGAGGATCATCTTTCTTCTTCAAGTCACCGGGCCTCTTTGGATCTGGTAATGTGATCTTGTTGTAACTGGTGGCCCATTCAAACAGGACCCGGGCTTTGTCTCAAGGAAAAGAATATAATTTATTCCTCATTTTCTCCCACAAGGAGGGACCTTCCCGCCGCTCAGTGGACCTTGGCGGGGGAGGGTCGGCTGTCTCTTTGGCTTTCTCTTTCTGTTTCTCGAAAGCTTCGAAGTCCAGCGTGTGAACTTCTGGCAGCGATGGTCTCTTCTCGGCCTGTCTGGCCCTCTGGCCTGATGCAGACGGAGCGGAAGAGTATCGAGCCAGGAATGCCTCGATCTCTGCTACTATGTTGTTCAAGCGGTCAAATGACCTCATCTCAGCACCAATCATCCTTTCAAGGATTTCTTTCTTCAGGTTCTGTTTACAAATTTGCACTGCATCCTCCTGATGTGGGGGACGTCTACACCTCATGCTGAGGTTCCTCCATCTTTTTATGTAGTTGAGAGCCGACTCATCATTTCTTTGTCTTATGGCATAAAGCTCTGCCACGGTTAACTCCCGTTCGACTATGTAAACCTTTCTTTAAATTTCTTTTGCATGTCGGGCCAGTCTGCTATGGACCCGGCGGGCAAGCTTGAGTACCACTCGAAAGCAAGCCCGGTGAGTGTTGAGCCGAAGAATTTAAGGAGGTAAGCCTCGTCTGCCGCTAGATCCCCCATTACATTCACATAGTAGGCAATGTGTTCCGTGGGAGACCATTGGCCATTAAATTTCTCAAACTTCGGCGGCTTAGTGATGCCGGCCGGCAACCTTCTGGCAGCATAGTGCGCCGGGTAAGGTACCCGGTATACATCGAATGGTGTGTGATCACCATCGCTCCTCTCTGCTAACTTCATGTCTATCATTTGTTCGAGCATTAATATGCTCACTACTGCCGGGTCGACCGGATTTGGGTAGAAATGGGCCGGTTGCGCCAATGGCATTGTTAGTATTATTGCCTATGGCGCAATAGTGGACCCCTGGAATGGCAAGTTCTGTGACGGGGCCGGTGCAGTATGATGTGGCTGATGCAAGGGTATGCCCCCAGTGTAGCTGGGGATCAGTGGAGACACCGTCGCCTGCAGAGGAGCTTCCGAGGTCTGGCCATTGCCCCCAGGGGTCTCGGGCAACGCTTCGGTCTGGCCGGATGTCGAAGGTTGAGCAGCTCTTTCAGTTAATTATTTCCTCAACAATTCAATCTCTCGCTGATATTGCTGCATCATGTGCAATACAGCGGGGTCATTCATAGAAAAGCTAGGGGTGCCCCCCCTTTCTTCGGCCGGTGCCTCCTTGGATGACGTGGATGGTCCTCCCATGGTGCCTTCGGTAATAACATTGGCGGCCAAGGCCATTGAAGGTTCCCCATAGTCAGCTTCTTCAGTGTGGACCTGCACCTTTTCACTTGCCGCTCTCCCACATCTGGTAAGTGGCCATGGCCTTGTGGCGAGTCTGGCTACCTCTTCGGGCTCAGTCGGTAAGGCCCCATACCGGCCAAATACTCTGGCTATGTTGCAAGTGTAGACCCTCAGGTCTCTACCTCTTCTTGCCGCTCTTCTCGACAGCCTGCCTCGGAAGACTAGTCTATCAAAGACCGATCTTCGTGGCTTCACTTATTCCCTCAACGGGAACTGATAAAGCTCCTCAGAGTAGTTTCTTGACTCGACGCTGGGCACCGATCGGGTCTCTTCTTCTTCGAATGCGGAGGCTACTACCCCCAGTAATCTCCGGCGACCCAGGGGAGTGCTCCCCGGGCCCCGTAGGTAATTCCTCATGGCCTGCTCCAGCCCTTCCCAATCTTGATCAGGAGGAGAAACCGGTGACAATGTACCGACAGCAGTGGCAGGGGTGTAAGCTGAGGGTCTCCTGTGGGCGGCTTGGTGACGACGCCTGTAGTGTTGGCGACGGGTGTTTTCAGGTGATGCCGATGTTGTGATTACCGGCTGGTAGGCAGGGGTCACTACCTCGACCCGCTTTTGTCATCGTGCCCCCACGGGGCGAGAGGCGTTGGGCCCTACTTGGGCGGGTGAAATAATCCGGGCTCCCCTGGTAATCCATGCTTGCTTCGTATTGGTCGGCCTACGGGCTGGCACATGCTCCGGTGCTCCGGCCGGGGTAGGGGGCATCATCTTGCCCTTCATATTTTCCAATGCTTAGAAAGAGTTCCCCACTGGGACAGCGGGCACGACCCGATCTGGGATTGCTTCGGCTCGTTGCCCGTCGGTGTGGACTCGGATGCTTCCCATGACAAAAGATCTGCCAGTGCTGGCAAGTCCGCCCCTTGGCGCAGCGGTAGCACGGCTCCTCCGGAGCCCCCTTCGATGTAAGGCCGACCCCTGGTGAGATGGGTCGGCAGTTTGGTACACATGGTGCACGTTGCAGCTCAACGTCCCAGTTGGGACAGTCTCGGAAGTCTCGGCCATTGGTCGGCCAACAGCAGCTTTGATGGCTCCCTGGGTGGGAGCGTTGCTTTCAGTAACGTCGGGCACCTCCACGTCCAATAGGTTTGCGAATGCCACCCCAAGGAAGTTGGGGAAGCCAACCACGGGAGGGAAGCTCCTGAAACCGAAGGGAACGGCCAAGTATCCATTCTGTACGTGGCTTTCGACGGCCTGCTGGCCGAAAGTGAGCGTCATCCTTGATGTTTGAAGTGCGACCTGCATTTACAAATCGAACAATTAGTATTACAGGAAGGGGGCCGTCGGGCCGTTAGTCCCGGCAAGGAGATGAAAGGTGGCCCAGTCCCACCGGGCGTGCCAGACTTGTGGACGCACTTATTTTATTAATTAGTCATTTATTCGTTTATTGGTTTTATTAAGTTTATTAAGTGCGTGGGCGTGCCACTCACAAAGTGACGATTTATTCGGGCTTCATGGAAGCCCATGGTGCGCTCAATCCGACTCAGTCAGACGATTGTGTGGTTCGGGTCGGGACTGAGACCCGCCGCGCCATAAAGGTCACAGCATCATTTACATCCCCTTGGAGAGGGGAACACCCTTGATTAATTACCGGAAATACGGGCCCCACGACCGAAGGAATTAATAGTTAATGCAGAAAGAAAGGAGCAGCCAGACTATACTAAAAACCCATATCGGGGGTATGAACATTCATACTATGTCGGTCACTGGCGGACCGTTCTATGTTTGGACCAAAGTCCATTCGGAAAACAAGACGGTAATGGGAATGAATCCATGCAGATGTCTGCCAGGAGATGGCAATTTTGATACGAGAGCGGGATCAGATCCCGGTGGAAAGGGGGGACTTTGGTGAGATATTGGCCCAAAAATGAGGTCGAGCGATAACCATGACGGGAGGGATGACTCCCGAGGGTGGAGCCCGGCCCACAAAGGCATCATTAATATTCCCGGATCCGAGGTCCGAGGGAGATAAAGGCCGTATCATTTTGTTCATGATCGCTATTATCATTTATTATTATCATTCATTTATTACTATTATCCTTTCTTTATTAACTGTCTTTTATCACCCGTGGATCATGAACTCTTCCTTAGTTTATTTTATCATTTTTTGTTATTTATTTCTTTCTTATTTGTATCTCTTTTATTATTACATTTTTTATGATTATCAGGTTGATTTTCCTGCCTATTTATTATCACTATTGTGGCGCCCCCTTCCCGCGATCCCGTATCGTGTCCGGGGACGTCACAGCGGATGTACGGAAGTGTTGTGGGCCGAATATTTACAAGGCGCTAAAGGTCAAACCATCACATATTCCAAAAGAAACATAACCATACCATTTCCATAAGATAAATACTCATAATTTACATCGTATACAGAGTACTACATATCTTTACTCAAAAGTCATATTTACATTCATTATTCAAAAGAAAACTAAATCTATTTATTCTACGCAGCGGAAATTCAAATTACGCCCGAAATCACCCTCCGACCTACTGTTCGTCGAAGTCGAGGTACTCACTTGTCAGTTTCCTGAAATGGTTAGACAACAGATATGAGTCCAAAGACTTAATAGGCATTAAATCAATCACATGCTTATCATATACTAAACTGTGCAAATCCATGATATAAAGCTAATCACAATTTCACTGGATTGTACATATACTATGAATGCGAAGGAAATATAATAGAGCAAAATAATTTTCATATTTATAAGCGAATGCGTATAACAAATCTTATCTGACGTACATATAAATGGCATAATACATATCTTAGCTAAATCAGAGTTTATACAGATGAACTTATTTTCAGATCATATCAAAGTCATATATCAAATCTGAGATTCATATTATTTGGCAGCATATATTGGACAGGCATCCCGTCACTAAAAGCAGTAGCAAACACATACCTAGGCATCCATACGTCGACATAAAGATAAATGGTCTAAACGCTGGAGCCTGTCGGCCTTGATCAACCACGCAGGATCGGGAGTTAATACTCCACCATTCCCCAGATAATTTTCTTATTCTGGGTTCCGGATTTTTCAGAAGTCCGTTTGTCCTCGAAAATGGGCCTAATCCCGTAGCGGAAGCTAATTACGGTTTGTCGCCCCACACTTCCTTAAAGTGACACAATCCATATGCTTAATCAAATTTTTATTCTTATTATGATGCTTATTACATAGTCGTCTCAATACTTAAAACTTGTCATTGAACTTTACAAAATAACTGGATCGTATTTTAATACCAGGAATTAGATTTTAATCATAATCATAGGGTAGTGGGTCAAATTTATTAACTAAATAAATTACTATTATATAACATTCGAAGAGATTAGAGTAGAGTGAGAGTAGAGAGAGAAAGTATAGGGAGAAAGTAGAAAGAGATTAGAGAAAAATTAGAGAGAAATTAGAGAGAGATTAGAGAGAAAAATAATAGTTTAATAGAATGGTAACTAAATAAATAACTGATTCTAAACATAGATCATTAGGTTAAATACATCAATGACTTAAATTACATTTCAAATCAAATCAAATCAAAGAAATGTAAATAACAAATAATATACACTCGATTTAACATGTGCTTACCTTTATAATGGACGTCCAAATTGACTTTAGTATCCCACCCGAGCTCCCATAAAAGTCCTTGCGTAGGAAAAGATAATTTTCCAGTCCCAGATGCGTAAAGAAGGACGAAATTATCTAAATACGTTTCAAATCCTCCGTCCAAGTGTTTATTAATTATTTATATTATTCTGATGTTGTATTATCTTCTCTTCTCCGTTTATTAATAAGAGAATGAGAGTGGAAAGAGAGATGAGAGAGAAAATAGAGAGAGAAAATAAAGAGAGAGTAGAGAAAGAAGTAGAGAGAGATTTAAAGAGAAAAAGTAGAGAGAGAATTTAGAGAGAGAAAGTAGAGAGAAAATAGAGAGAGAAAGTAGAGAGAGAAAGTAGAGAGAGAAAATAAAGAGAGAGTAGAGAAAGAAGTAGAGAGAGAATTTAGAGAGAGAAAGTAGAGAGAAAATAGAGAGAGAAAGTAGAGAGAGTAGAGAGAGAAGTAGAGAGAGATATTTAAAGAGAAAAAGTAGAGAGATAATTTAGAGAGAGAAATTAGAGAGAGAAAGTAGAGAGTATAGAGAATAGAGAGAGAAAGTAGATAGAAGAGAGAAAATAAAGAGATTAGAGAGAGAAAGTAAAGAGAGCGTAGAGAGAGAAGTAGAGTGAGAAAATAGAGAGAGAAAATAAAGAGAGTGTAGGGAGAGAAAGCAAAGAGAGTAGAGGGAGAAAGTAGAGGTAGAGAGTGGAGAGAGTAGAAAAGAAGAAATAAATGAAAATAGAAAAGAGAGAGAGTGAGAGAGAGAGAGTGTGTGGGGAGGGGAGTGAGAGAAGAGAAAGAGTTGGAGGGGGAGAGGGGGGTGGATACGTAGGAAAGAGAGGGGGAGAGGGGGGCTTTATATAGGGGGAGGGGAGGAGGAGATAAGAGGGAGGGGTTATGTTGGGGAGAAGGGATGGGGGGAAGGTGATATAGGGGGGAGGGGTTATGTGGGGGAGAAGGGATGGGGGGAAGGTGATATAGAGGGGAGGTGGTAAAGGGGGAGGAGGGAAGTGGGGGAGGGTGAGACACGTGGGTGGGGGAAATATTTTGGGTTTTATTTTATTTTATTTTTGTTTTGTTTTATATTTTTATATGAAAACCCCTAAAAAGTTAACAATAACATAATTTTGAAGAACTAGTTCACTCTATCTTATTTTTATCCTTCCAAACATCAAAATTTAAAAATATGCTCAACATGAAACATGTAGATCTTTGAGTTCTCTTTTCAATGGGTCTAATATTGACCATATTCTGACATTCCTATGAAAAGTTATACAATATTAAAGTGAGATAGCTATTTAATTTACTTACTAAGGTTTGTTAAATAATACTGTTCAAGGTATTAGACTTTAATTAAGGTAACATAAATTTTATATGGACTAACTATAAGATATTTAACTATCTTTAAGTTTCGGACGAATTCGGGTGTTATAAATCTCTCCCCCTTAAACAAATTTCATCCTCGAAATTTAAAAATTTACTCAATACGTACCGAATAGCTGTGGATATTTCTTCCTCGTATCATCTTCCATCTCCCAAGTGGCTTCTTCTGTTGAGGTACTTTTCCACAATACCTTCACCAATGGAATTATCTTCATTCTCAGCACTTGTTCTTTCCGATCGAGAATGCGAACTGGCTTCTCCTTATATGTAAGATCTGGCTGAATTTCCAACTGCTCATGCTCTATAATGTGCGATGAGTCTGGCATGTATTTTCTTAACATGGACACATGAAATACATCATGAACTCCTGACAATGATGGTGTTAAAGCTAGTTGATATGTCACCTCACCAATCATTCTTAAGATTTCAAATGGTCCAACATACCTCGGACTGAGTTTACCTTTCTTGCCAAATCTCATTACTCCCCTAGTAAGCGAAACTTTTAGAAATACGTGATCCCCGACAGCAAATTGTAGATTTCTCCTTCTATGATCAGCATAACTTTTCTGCCTACTCTGAGCTGTAAGTAATCTTTTTCTAATCAAATCAACCTTTTCTATACAATCCTGTACAATCTGTGGCCCAATCAATCTCCGCTCACCAACCTCATCCCAACAAACAGGTGATCTACATAGTCTACCATATAATGCTTCATATGGTGCCAATCCTATGCTTACATGATGGCTGTTGTTATATGCAAACTTAATTAACTGTAAATGTTCATCCCAACTGCCTTTCCAGTCTAAACTGCATGCCCTCAACATATCTTCTAGTGTTTGAATGGTTCTTTCTGATTTACCATCTGTTTGAGGGTGAAAAGCTGAACTAAATTTCAATTGTGTACCCAGTGTATTTTGTAAACTCCTCCAAAATTTTACTGTAAATCTTGCATCCCGATCTGAAATAATAGACACTGGCACACCATGAAGTCTCACAATCTCTCTGATATACAAATTGGCTAAATCCTCTAATGATTGTGTCTTTGTGATTGTCAGAAAATGGGCTGACTTAGTAAGTCTGTCAACAATTACCCAAATGGAATCATATTTTCTCCTAGTCATTGGTAATCCCATCACAAAATCTATAGTGATATGCTCCCATTTCCACTGTGATATTTCCATCAATTGTAATGGTCCCGCTGGCCTTTGATGCTCCGCCTTTACTTGTTGACAAGTAAGACATTTGCTGACAAAGTCTGCTATATCTTTCTTCATGCCAATCCACCAAAACTATCTTTTCATGTTTTTGTATATTTTTGTACTGTCTGGGTGAATAGAATATCGAGATTTATGAGCCTCAGTCAAGAGATCTTTCTTTATTTCTTCATTCCGAGGTACACACAATCTTCCCTGAAACCTGATTACCCCGTCCGCACTTTGAGTAAATCTCGGTGTGCCAATCAATCCCTGTAACTTCTGATCATTTAGTTGTGCTTGCACAATTCGCTCAACCATTACAGACCGAATAGTTAGTTGGGCCAAAAATAAATCTTTCACTTTGCATACTGGAGAATACTCTACCATATCATATGTCATTTTCCAAGTTTGACGCAACTGGATTGTCATTAGCCTCTTCCTGCTGAGTGCATCTGCTACCACATTTACTTTTCCTGGGTGGTAATTTAATGTGAAATCATAATCCTTCAAAAATTCAATCCACCTTCTCTGTCTTAAATTCAATTCTTTCTGAGAGAAAATATATTTTAAACTCTAATAGTATGTAAATACTTCAAATTGCTCACCATATAAATAATGCCGCCAAATTTTTAGAGCATGAACCACCGCCGCCAACTCCAAATCGTATGTTGGATAATTCACCTCATGGGTTTTTAATTGTCTGGATGTATAAGCTACTACTTTGCCATTCTGCATCAGGACACATCCTAGTCCTTTTCTAGAGACATCTGTATATACTACAAACCCTCCTGACCCACAAGGTAAAGTAAGTACTGGGACTGTAGTTAACCTTATTTTTAACTCTTGAAAACTCATTTCACATTTATCTGACCATTCAAAAGGAACTCCTTTTCTAGTTAATTTGGTCATAGGAGCTGCAATAGATGAAAAATCTTCAATAAACTTGCAGTAGTAACCTGCAAGACCCAAAAAGCTCCTAATTTCACTGACATTCTTCAGCTTTTCCCAATACAAAACTGTCTCAACTTTGGCTGGATCAACAGACACTCCATCACCAGAAATGATATGCCCTAAGAATTGGACCTTATCCAACCATAATTCACATTTACTAAATTTTGCATACAGTTGATGACTTCTTAACGTTTCCAGCACAATCCTCAAATGTTCTTGATGAGTTTCAACAGTGGGAGAATAGATCAACACATCATCAATAAACACCACTATAAATGTATCCAGATATGGTTGGAAAACTCTATTCATCAAATCCATAAATGCTACTGGTGCATTAGTTAACCCAAATGACATAACCAAAAATTCATAATGCCCATATCGTGTTCTGAAAGTAGTTTTTGAGATATCTTCTTCCCTTATCCTTAATTGGTGGTATCCAGATCTGAGATCAATCTTTGAAAATACTGTGGTAGCTTGTAGCTGATCAAATAAATCATCAATTCTTAGCAAATGGTACTTATTCTTAATAGTCACTTGATTCAATTTCCTATAGTCAATGCATAATCTAAGCGACCCATCTTTCTTTCTAACAAATAGAACAGGTGCACCCCAAGGGGATACACTTGGTCGAATAAACCCCTTGTCTAGCAGTTCTTGTAATTGTTTCTTTAATTCTGTCAATTCAGCTGGTGCCATTCTGTAGGGAGGGATGGAAATGGGTAAAGTACCGAGTGAGAGCTCAATAGTGAACTCCACCTCTCGGTGTGGGGGTAAACCTGGAAGTTCATCAGGGAATACATCTGAAAATTCTCTGACCACATCGATATCTGAGGTGTTTTTCTTATTTTCATTAGAAGGAATAGCCATTACATTAGCCAAATAACCTTTACAGCCACTTCTGAGCCATTTCAAAGCCTTAAGGGCTGAAACTAGTGTTTTACTAGAACAGTGCCTTGGACATTGATAGTGAAATATCTGCTCCCCAGGTTTCTGAAAAATTACTTTCTTTCCACGACAATCTAGAAGGGTAAAATTTCTATC
Organism: Amorphophallus konjac; assembly: GCA_022559845.1. Classification (NCBI taxonomy): domain Eukaryota; kingdom Viridiplantae; phylum Streptophyta; class Magnoliopsida; order Alismatales; family Araceae; genus Amorphophallus; species Amorphophallus konjac. The sequence continues at coordinate 124,727,862 of CM040121.1, forward strand.
TAACAAATCCATTCCCAAGATGACATCAAAATCAGTCATTTCTAGCAGATACACGCATGCTGGCATAATCCTCCCCTGAATCATCACATCAATGTTAGGAATAACATGAGTGGTTCTAGTTATCTCCCTAGTTTGTGTGTTAATGGACATCTCATCAGTGTTCATAAGTTATTTATCTTTCAACAATTCAGTAAATCTCAAAGAAATAAAGGAATGTGTAGCACCTGGATCAAATAAAACTCTAGCATGCATATCATCGATAAGAATAATATCTTCAGCTACTGCATTGGCATCCCGGGTATCTTCCTTTGTTAATGCATAAACTCTGGCTTGAACCCTCCGCTGCTGTTGTGGTTGTTGCTCCTGCCTTGGTCTTTTTGGACAATCCCTTATCATATGCCCAGTCTCACCACAAAAAAAGATATTTTCCAACTGCCCGCCAACATTCTTTATCTCTATGCTGCATCCCGCACTGCTGACAAACTGACATATTATCTCTTTTAATTGGCTGAATCCTATCTGGAAATGCCATCTTTGGCTTCCTATCTTTCCTTACGGCTGAACCAAGATTGCCCCTTTTAGCATTATCCCTTTATCTTTCTACTAAGAATTCCTCATATTCAGTTTCCACAACAAAAGCGGTTCTCAAAGCTGCTGTCATAGTCTGATGATCAAAAATTGGAACTCTACTTCTAATATTACTCCTCAAACCTCTAACAAATTTCTTCACCCTTCTAAGCCCATCTGAACAAATATGAGGGGCATACTTTTCCAATTCAGTAAATTTTGCTTCATAGTCGGCAACCGACATACTTCCTTGAGTCAGATTTAAAAAATCTACTTCTTTCTTATCTTTCACATGCTGAGGGAGAAATTTTGCATGGAAGACATCAAGAAATTCATTCCAGCCAATCTCAATCTCTCTATCTCTGAAAGTGGTTCTAAGTGCAGACCTCCACCACTCGTCCGCACGGTCCTTCAGCATAAATGTAGCTAATATCACCTTATCCTGCTCTGCACCTCTAATGGCTATGAAGATCTTCTCAACTTCCCTCACCCAATTTTCACAATCTCCGGTTGACTCTCCCCCTTAAAAGAAGGACGACTCATTTTTGTGAACTTCTCCATCAAGGTAGCACCTGTTGTCCTATGTGGTTGTTCTTGCATACGGGTTTGTAATTGGGCTTGCATCATTGCCTGAGTTTCGGCCTGTAACTGCATAGTCTGTACTAACCCTTGAAAAGCCTATGTGAACCCTCCTAAATCTGACACTCCCTGAAGAGGTAACGCACCTTGCCCATCGGGAGCAAGCTCGCCATGAATTATTTCCCCGACAACCCCTTGTGATGTCCCATTTGAGGGCGCAGATTCCTCAGGAGAAGTATTCACCTCAACCCTATCACTCCCTGCCATATCCTGCAAGGGAGACCCAACCCGAATTAGTATGATCCTAGGTTTGACATTAAATTCTTAAATTCTAAAATAAATTCCTAAGATCTTGAGGTATTGTGTAGAAATCAGATGGTTGCAAATGATTCCAAGCCTCACAACTTTGCTCTGATACCACTCTCTGTGGCGCCCCCTTCCCGATCCAGTATCGTGTCCGGGGACGTCACAGCGGATGTACGGAAGTGTTGTGGGCCGAATATTTGCAAGGTGCTAAAGGCCAAACCATCATATATTCCAAAAGAAACACAACCATACCATTTCCATAAGATAAATACTCATAATTTACATCGTATATAGAGTACTGCATATCTTTACTAAAAAGTCATATTTACAATCATTATTCAAAAGAAAACTAAATCTATTTATTCTACGCAGTGGAAATTCAAATTACGCCCGAGATCACCCTCCGACCTACTGTTCGTCGAAGTCGAGGTACTCACTTGTCAGTTTCCTAAAATGGTTAGACAACAGATATGAGTCCAAAGACTCAGTAGGCATTAAAACCAATCACATGCTTATCATATACTAAACTGTGCAAATCCATGATATAAAGCTAATCACAATTTCACTGGATTGTACATATACTATGAATGCGAAGGAAATATAACAGAGCAAAATAATTTTCATAGTTATAAGCGAATGCGTATAACAAATCTTATCTGACTTACATATAAATGGCATAATACATATCTTAGCTAAATCAGAGTTTATACAGATGAACTTATTTTCAGATCATATCAAAGTCATATATCAAATCTGATATTCATATTATTTGGCAGCATATATTGGACAGGCATCCCGTCACTAAAAGCAGTAGCAAACACATACCTAGGCATGCATACGTCGACATAAAGATAAATGGTCTAAACGTTAGAGCTGTCGGCCTTGATCAACCACGCAGGATCGGGAGTTAATACTCCACCATTCCCCAGATAATTTTCTTATTCTGGGTTTCGGATTTTTCAGAAGTCTGTTTATCCTCGGAAATGGGCCTAATCCCGTAGCGGAAGCTAACTACGGTTTGTCGCTCCACACCTCCTTAAAGTGACACAGTCCATATGTTTAATCAAGTTTTTATTCTTATTATGATGCTTATTACATAGTCGTCTCAATGCTTAAAACTTGTCATTGAACTTTACAAAATAACTGGATCGTATTTTAATACCAGGAATTAGATTTTAATCATAGGGTAGTGGGTCAAATTTATTAACTAAATAAATTACTATTATATAACATTCGAAGAGATTAGAGTAGAGAGAGAGTAGAGAGAGAAAGTAGAGGGAGAAAGTAAGAGATAGAGAATTAGAGAGAAATTAGAGAGAGATTAGAGAGAAAAATAATAGTTTACTAGAATGGTAACTAAATAAATAACTGATTCTAAACATAGATCATTGGGTTAAATAAATCAATGACTTAAATTACATTTCAAACCAAATCAAATCAAAGAAATGTAAATAACAAATAATATGCACTCGGTTTATCATGTGCCTACCTTTAGAATGGACTTCTAAATTGACTTTAGTATCCCACCCGAGCTCCCGTAAAAGTCCTTGCGTAGGAAAAGATAATTTTCCAGTCCCAGATGCGTAAAGAATGGTGAAATTGTCCAAATAAGTTTCAAATCCTCCGTCCAAGTGTTTATTAATTATTTATATTATTCTGATGTTGTATTATCTTCTCTTCTCTATTTATTAATAAGAGAGTGAGAGTGGAAAGAGAGATGAGAGAGAAAGTAGAGAGAGAAAGTAAAGAGAGAGTAGAGAAAGAAGTAGAGAGAGATATTTAAAGAGAAAAAGTAGAGAGAGAATTTAAAGAGAGAAAGTAGAGAGAGAAAATAAAGAGAGAGTAGAGAGAGAAGTACAGAGATATATTTAAAGAGAAAAGGTAGAGAGAGAATTTAGAGAGAGAAAGTAGAGAGAGAAAGTAGAGAGTAGAGAGAATAGAGAGAGAAAGTAGATAGAAGAGAGAAAATAAAGAGATTAGAGAGAGAAAGTAAAGAGAGCATAGAGAGAGAAAGTAGAGTGAGAAAATAGAGAGAGAAAAAATAAAGAGAGTGTAGAGAGAGAAAATAGAGAGAGAAAGTAAAGAGAGTAGAGGGAGAAAGTGGAGGTGGAGAGTGGAGAGCGTAGAAAAGAAGAAATAAATGAAAATAGAAAAGAGAGAGAGTGAGAGAGTGAGAGAAGAGAGAGAGAGTGTGAGGAGGGGAGTGAGAAGAGAAAGAGTTGGAGAGGGAGAGGGGGGTGGATACGTGGGAAAGAGAGGGGGAGAGGGGGGCTTTATATAGGGGGAGGGGAGGAGGAGATAAGAGGGAGGGGGAGGGGTTATGTGGGGGAGAAGGGATGGGGGGAAGGTGATATAGGGGGGAGGTGGTAAAGGGGGAGGAGGGAAGTGGGGGAGGGTGAGACACGTTGGTGGGAGAGATATTTTGAGTTTTATTTTATTTTATTTTATTTTTGTTTTATATTTTTATATGAAAACCCCTAAAAAGTTAACAATAACATAATTTTTAAGAACTAGTTCACTCTATCTTTTTTTTGGCCTTCCAAACGTCAAAATTTAAAAATATGCTCAACATGAAACATGTAGATCTTTGAGTTCTCTTTCCAATGGATCTAATATTGACTATATTCTGACATTCCTATGAAAAGTTATACAATATTAAAGTGAGATAACTATTTAATTTACTTACTAAGGTTCGTTAAATAATACCGTTCAAGGTATTAGACTTTAATTAAGGTAACATAAAATTTATATGGACTAACTATAAGATATTTAACTATCTTTAAGTTTCGGACGAATTCGGGTGTTACAATTATTATATCTTTTCCCCTTTTTTGTGATATTGGAGGAAGGATGGAGTGTGCCGGATAGAGAGTGAAGAGTGTGCCGCTGAGGTGTTGGGGAATGTACCGCTGGAGTCAAGCCATGAGTGTGCCGGGTAAAAGTTAGGGTGTGTATCGCTGAAAGAGCTATAGGTGTACTGCTAGGGAGTGTGCCGGTCTAGGGGCTAAAGGGTGTGCCGCTGGAAGGGCTATGGGTGTACCGCCAGGGAGTGTGCCGGGCTAGGGGTTAAAGGGTGTACCGCTGGAAGGGCTATGGGTGTACCGCTAGGGAGTGTGCCGGGCCAGGGGTTAAAGGGTGTACCGCTAGGGCGTGCAGGTATGTGCCGTTAGAATAGGGCGCCAGTTCATCGGGCAAGGGGGAGGCTGAGGTCAGTGCAGTAGCTACTGAGTTAAGGCAAGGTCGGTGCAGCTATGTACATGGCCATGAGGGTCTGTGCACATCTGGATTACAGAGAAGGAGGGTTAGTGCACGTTTAGTTCAAGCCTGAAGATAGGTCGACACACGTCTAGGGCTGAGGTCGACACTAGTTTGGGCAGGGTATGTGCTAGTTTGGGTTGGGTCTGAGCCTGGGCAGGCTAGATTGGAGTGTAAATCAATGCCACTAAAGTGTGCCGGAGGAGGCTTAATTGGGGATGCAAAGGGGCTTGAAGTGTGCCGGACGTGGCCAAACGGTAGTGTGCCGGATGATAGGGCCAAGAGTGTACCGGGCTGGGGGCTAAGGCTGTACCGGAGAGAGAGAGGAAGAGGAAGGGATGAGGGTTGAGAAGGGGTCCTGTAATGCCCCAGATTTTTCGGATATTTTTCGGATTTTTTAGTTGGTCTCGGAGTGTATTTTGTGCTTTACACGTGTTTTTCCCTGATGTGCCTTCGGAACTCTTTGCAGGGCAAACCGTGGCGTTCTCTGACTCCGGGACGTTACCACTGCGTTGTGCTCTTCCCGAGGATCGCGGAGGTAATTTTTCATAATTTTCTGAATTTCTGTAAAATTCGGGTTTTCCTATATATACTAACCCTTTTCTCTCTCCCCCTCTCATTTCTCTCTTCCCTCCCTCTCTCTTCTCTCACGCTCTCTTTCTCCCCTCCCTTCTCCGGCGGCCGACGGAGCGAGGCGGGGGCGAGGTGGAGGTGGCGCGGGCGAGGATGCGGGCGAGGACAGGCGAGGATCGAGGCGGAGGAGGGCGCGGTGAAGCTCGGCCGTGAGTTCGTGGAACGGCGAGGCTTCAACGGCGTTTTCTTCGTGGATCGGCGTCCACGGTGCGCGAAATCTTCGGTGGAGGTAGGGTGATGGACCCTCAGCCCGTGTACTTCCTTTCCCGCGAGTTTCGTAGGCCGTGGTGAGCCGAGCGGGCTAAACAGGGCGTTTTGGGCAAAATGCATGTTTTTGGGGTGTGAGCCGGATCTCCCGTTTTATGGTGTTTTTGGGCGATCCAGGGGTTTAGATGCATGCCTAGGGGCTTGGGGAAGGTTTCCCCTTTTGTTTCCCCTTCACCTGGGGGTGAACGGGGCGTGGCATGGCTTTTCCCGCGGTTTTCACCGTTTTCGGGCACGGACTGAGAACGCGCTAGCCTTGGGTAGCGCGTTCTTGAAGGTCGCGCTGCCCCGACAGGGCGCGTTCATCGGAGAAGATGAACAGTAAGGCGGTTTGGGTCGCGCCTTACGGCCCCAGCGCGTTCTGGTTGTCGCGCTATAGGATCATAGCGCGACCTGGCCTGGTCGCGCTATGGTTACGTAGCGCGTTCGTGTTGAACGCGCTAGGCACGTATAGCGCGTTCTGGCTGAACGCGCTATGCACGTGTAGCGCGTTCTTGGAGGGACCAGCCGGGCTGCCCGAGGCGGGCGGTCTGCGGCTGATCGTGCTCCCCTTGGGCCGTGTGTGCCTTGGACACCCAGTGGAGTTCCGTGACCGTGTTTTGGGGTGTCTGGAGGTTCTGCTTATCTCGTTTTGCGTGCCCATGCGCTTAAGGGTCCGGGTGACCTTTTAGCGTCCGTTCGCATTGTGTTGGTCTCCGGTCGACCCGGTTGGGACCCAGTGGTCGACCTCCGGCCTTGTGAGTATCCCGGACACCCCATGGGTTCTGTGTCTGTGTTTTTGGGGTGTCAGGAGGGACCGTGTTACCTCGATTAGCGTGCCCGTAGGTGTGGTGGGTCCGGTTGACCCCACGTGTTCCGGGCTCTTGTGTTACGCTTGATCGAGTCACCGTGTGTCGGTGTGTGTGCGGTGGGGTCTCCCCCGCATATCGTGGATTCCTTTGGAAGGCGATTCCCGTGTGGGCCATGTGTTTGGTCTTGGACTGTGAGTCCAGTTGTCCGGCCTGGGGCTGGAGCTTTCCCGCTTGCTTCGAGATGGGAAATCGTCGTGGCGGCTTGTGTGCTGCCTTGGGAATCGTGCTTCTGTGTTTTCCGTGTGGCCCGTGTGAGTGGCCTTTGTCCCTTGCGTTCCCTTCCCAAGGGAATGGTCTTGGCAACTCGTGTGTTGTCTCGGTATTCGTGATATCGTGGTTTTGGACCTAGAGATTGGGCTAGATCGACGGCCTTGTGCTATTGCGTGCAACGGTCTTGACCCCGAGTCTTGTGACTCAAGGACCGTTGGCTGTAGTGTGTCTAGAGGACTGCCCAGAGTCCAGTGGCTTAGTGCCACTTGAGTTTTCTCGACTCTCGCGTAGGGTGTGTGCGTGGCTGAGGACTGCGAGTCCTGTTTCTTCTCCGTCTGTGGTCACCGTGTGACGGGGCCGGTACGCGGGGTTGTCCCCGTACGTCGTCGGATTCGGACGTTGTTTTCCGTTGAGTTGAGAGTCTACTCCTTCAGTGACCCTCCACTAGTCGTAGCCTACCAGTACGCGTGTGCTGGTCGCACCAGGGAGTGGTGTACGGGCTTACCCTGAGGACGGTTAGACCGGTTTCCGTCGGGCCCCTCGTCGTAGCCAGAGTCCGGCTGCGGGGGAAAACCAGTCAGAGGGCCAGACCTAGGACGCGTGGTCTGTGTGTGCACACGTGGTTGGGGACAGTGGACGCACGTCGACGGGCGTGACCTCAGCTAGTCACTTGTTTGTGGTTACTTGTACGGTGTTCGCGTCTCGGGTAGGACCTACCACGTCAGGCGGTTCACCTGCGGTGCGGTGTAAGACGTCAGGGGACGCTACCGGCTGTGCTTCTAGTGGGTGGTACTCCTGTCGAGTTGGGAGTGATAGACTGTCAGTTTCCGTAACTTTGACCTTCGGGTTTTCGGTCGTGTCGACCGTTGAGTTTTCGGTTGTTTCACCGTGGCGCGTGTGTTGGTTTTCGCGCCGTGAGACTAGTGCTAGTGGCTTTACCGAGGTTGCGTCTTGTTGTGCAGTACCTGCGATCGGATGGTCGGGGTTGCACCTTGGATAGTGTGTCCAAGTCGGCTGTGTCCGGGGGACAGGCCTCTACGGCGTGGTTGCCGTGGGTTTTCACTTCGGTAGGTGGTGCTAGTGTGGTTCGGTAGCTTCGACTGCGTGATCGAGGTGTGCCTTCCGGTACAGTAGGAGTAGCTGTAGTGCTGAGTTTTGACCGGCCACCGGTTTGCTGTTCCTGCTGTAGTTGTAGCTTCCTTTCCGCTACCGCCGTTGTTTCCGGTTGGAGTTCCGCGGGATCCCTGCTGAGTCTCTGTTTTGGAGACTCATTCCCTGCTTTTCAGGTGTGGCGGTTCTTCCTCGAGGTTCGAGGGTGCGGAGCGGAGGTTCTCCGTTGCCAGCTTGCCGGGCCGAGTGTTCACTTGGCATGTGGTACGCTTTACTGCTTTAGACTGTACTTTCTATCGGACTGGACTCTGTTGTAGTTGTTTATTTATTTCTGTTAATTGTTGAGTTGTCCTGCTTTATTTCCTATTTCTTTGTGCCTCCACACTCCTTCTAGCCCTTCCGAGCCCTCCCGGCTCGTGGGCGGCGGTGCGAGTCTCGGGTTATCGGGCCTTCCCGGTAATCGGATTCTCGGGTCGTTACAGCTGGTATCAGAGCGGTGGTTGTGGACGTACATAGGAATTCGAAATATTGCAGTGATCAGAGTCCATAAGGTCCAGTACAGTCGGCAGCTGGCATAGGGTTTTGTGCTTGTTTTTCCGCTTTGTTTCTCGCTTGAGAGCTTGGGTGCGCTGTGCGGCGCTGTGAAGGTGGTTGTTGTCCGCGGCTTTCATGCCAGCATGGGGTCTAAGGATTGAGGTTGAGAGCCTTCTCCCTCATCGGTGATGGCCCTGGTTGTGCTGCGTTGGGCAGAGGTTGCTGGCAGGTGTGAGCTCACGGTGCTGCGTTCGAGGAATCTGCGGCATGGTCAGGTGGCTGGAGAGGATTTTTCATGGTTAAGTGGCCGTGAGCGTGCTCTGAGGGAGCTGCTGTCGGTGTTGGCCACTCCAGCTTGAGGTTTGTCCAGCTCCTGAGGCGTTCTGATCGAGAAGTGTGCTCGGGTGAGTGGAGGATCTTCTCGGTGAGCTGCCGTTTCGTCGAGCCTGATGTCCTGTCGTGCTCTGTGGCGTCAGAAATGACGTGTTGGTTCCGATTGTTTTACGGATTTCGAGGCAGGATTGGGCTGTGGTGTCCCAGTAAGTCTTGCTCCTGCGCTCTTGCGTGTGAATGGGTTGTGTTCACCCTGGAGTTGGCTTGAGATGTGAAGGCTTCACGGTGAGTTCGGGACTCGAGGATGAGCGTTCGGCGGTTGTCGGTTATGGCTCGTGTTGCGGCTCTTTGCGTGGCGTGTTGCAGTTTGAGGAATCGCAATAGTGGTGCATCGAGAGGTGCCGTGATCGTGGTCTGACGTGACACTCGTTGAGTGTGTCGGAGGCGCGGACCTGACGGAAGCGATGGTTTTTCTTGGTGTTGGATGGTGCTGTTTCCAGCGTGCGCCAGGTTTGAGGTCAGGTCGAGCATGGAGTTCTTCCGTTAGTCGGAAGTGCGCTGGTTTCTCCTTTGATTGGAGAGATTGCGTTCGGCTAAGGATCGTCGTCTTGCATTGTGTGTTCGGATTGGTTGGCCTTGTGTGCCATGAAGTCCGTGCGAGACGTGCTCCTTGTCTTGGCAAGGCGGTTGCCTGTGAGAAGTTGTGCCCATTCCCTTGTCGTGTGAGGGTGCTGGTGCTGTTCCGGAAGGACGAGTGCTGGTTGGGCGATGTTTGCTTTCTCGGCTGTGCGCGCGGATTTGAGTGCGCAGCGGAAGCGTGGTGGGCCCATAACCCACTGGTTCAGGATCGTAGCGTTGGTTGCTACGGGCGGATTCCTGAGTTCACGTTGAGCATCGGAGGATTGGTTCCTCGGTGTGAAACGTGTTGTTGCCGTGCCGTTGCTCGAGGTATTATGGTTGTTGGCACTGGCAAGTTGGAGTGTTGGGAAAAGTGCTGGCTAGTGCGCCGCATGAGTACCATGTTCCTGTGATGGAAGCCGTGTCAGGCGTCGGTGTTGGACCTGGATGAGGTTGTTGAGGATGTCGCCTGACGGAGGTCGAGGACGTGTTGGTCAGAGTCGGTGGCTTGGCGCCCGACTTGTGTTCCCAATCGTGTCCTCGGTTGAGATCGTGCTTTGAGGATGTGGTCTCTGGCAGACTATGGGTCCTGGTTGACGGCTATGAGTGGCTGGTGAGCCTAACCGTGTGACCGACCACAGCAGTGTCTGTTGGTTCTACGGTCTTGTCAGTTTGTGGCGGTGAGATGGTTATTGCTTAGGGACCCGTGAGCACTGTTCAGGTGGTGTCCCGTGGCTCTGTGGTAAGGGCGGAATCGGTATTGGCGGGTGTCCACTTGCATTGATCGAAGGATTTGATGAGACCAGATGGATGAGTGACGCCTGTGGGCGGAGGCCTTTTGTGAGATTGGCGTCGACTTGGTGGTCCCTGATAGGACATTGGTGTCGCAAGGTTATCCCTGGTTGGGTGACTAGCATGGGGTGGTTCCCTATAAGTCTGAGTCCAGTGAGGTGATGACTGAAGACACCAGGATCTGTCATTTGGTTTCGTCGTGCTCCCCGAGAGGGTCGAGTTAGCGAGCAGTTGGTGACCAGTGGATGGTCTTTTCAGAGACAGAAGATGCTGGTTGTTGGGGCTCGAGCGTGGCGAGAGCCGTGTGCCAGTGAGACCTTTGGTGGTCGTTTCGGTAATGTGCCTTCCCGGACGGGATCTGGGCTTTGTCGAAGTTTGTCTTCTGACAAGAGTTGGCATAGTGTTGTGTCCGGCTTTCGGCTTGCCATGTGTGAGGTGTTTTCTTGGTGCTGAGCCGATGTTCTGGTTGCGGTCTGCGGAGAGGACTGCTTGAGCTGATGGAGGCTCTGTTTTGGTTGCTCCCTAAGGAGGGTGTGCGACCTGTCAGCTGGCTGCGAAGCTGATGTGCGATTTGTCTGCTGACCATTGGGTGGATCAGTAGCTGTTGCTCGTGTCGAGGGTTGTGTTTCCTCGGTGAGCGAGATCGTGGCTGCGGCGCCATGGTGGATTCTCGCGTTGACTGAGGTGATGCCGGACTGTGTCCTTTGGTATATGCCTGCTCTGCTGGCCAGTGTGCTCGGCGCGAGGAGCGAGGTGTTGTGTGTGATTGTGAGTCTGGCTGTGTTCCTCAGGATCCGTGTTTTCGTGAGAATCGAGGTTTTCTGTGCTGGGGCTCTGACAGCGTGTCAGTTGATTCAGTGTTCTTCCCCTGGGACTTCGTGATTGGTCGTGAATTTCAAGGACGAAATTCCTTTAAGGGGGGAGGGCTGTAATGCCCTGATTTTTCGGATATTTTTCAGATTTTTTAGTGGGTCTCGGAGTGTATTTTGTGCTTTACACGTGTTTTTCCCTAATGTGCCTTCGGAACTCTTTGCAGGGCAAACCGTGGCGTTCTCCGACTCCGGGACGTTACCACTGCGTTGTGCTCTTCCCGAGGATCGCGGAGGTAATTTTTCATAATTTTCTGAATTTCTGTAAAATTCGGGTTTTCCTATATATACTAACCCTTTTCTCTCTCCCCCTCTCATTTCTCTCTTCCCTCCCTCTCTCTTCTCTCACGCTCTCTTTCTCCCCTCCCTTCTCCGGCGGCCGACGGAGCGAGGCGGGGGCGAGGTGGAGGTGGCGCGGGCGAGGATGCGGGCGAGGACAGGCGAGGATCGAGGCGGAGGAGGGCGCGGTGAAGCTCGGCCGTGAGTTCGTGGAACGGCGAGGCTTCAACGGCGTTTTCTTCGTGGATCGGCGTCCACGGTGCGCGAAATCTTCGGTGGAGGTAGGGTGATGGACCCTCAGCCCGTGTACTTCCTTTCCCGCGAGTTTCGTAGGCCGTGGTGAGCCGAGCGGGCTAAACGGGGCGTTTTGGGCAAAATGCATGTTTTTGGGGTGTGAGCCGGATCTCCCGTTTTATGGTGTTTTTGGGCGATCCAGGGGTTTAGATGCATGCCTAGGGGCTTGGGGAAGGTTTCCCCTTTTGTTTCCCCTTCACCTGGGGGTGAACGGGGCGTGGCATGGCTTTTCCCGCGATTTCCACCGTTTTCGGGCACGGACTGAGAACGCGCTAGCCTTGGGTAGCGCGTTCTTGAAGGTCGCGCTGCCCCGACAGGGCGCGTTCATCGGAGAAGATGAACAGTAAGGCGGTTTGGGTCGCGCCTTATGGCCCCAGCGTGTTCTGGTTGTCGCGCTATAGGATCATAGCGCGACCTGGCCTGGTCGCGCTATGGTTACGTAGCGCGTTCGTGTTGAACGCGCTAGGCACGTATAGCGCGTTCTGGCTGAACGCGCTATGCACGTGTAGCGCGTTCTTGGAGGGACCAGCCGGGCTGCCCGAGGCGGGCGGTCTGCGGCTGATCGTGCTCCCCTTGGGCCGTGTGTGCCTTGGACACCCAGTGGAGTTCCGTGACCGTGTTTTGGGGTGTCTGGAGGTTCTGCTTACCTCGTTTTGCGTGCCCGTGCGCTTAAGGGTCCGGGTGACCTTTTAGCGTCCGTTCGCATTGTGTTGGTCTCCGGTCGACCCGGTTGGGACCCAGTGGTCGACCTCCGGCCTTGTGAGTATCCCGGACACCCCATGGGTTCTGTGTCTGTGTTTTTGGGGTGTCAGGAGGGACCGTGTTACCTCGATTAGCGTGCCCATAGGTGTGGTGGGTCCGGTTGACCCCACGTGTTCCGGGCTCTTGTGTTACGCTTGATCGAGTCACCGTGTGTCGGTGTGTGTGCGGTGGGGTCTCCCCCGTATATCGTGGGTTCCTTTGGAAGGCGATTCCCGTGTGGGCCATGTGTTTGGCCTTGGACTGTGAGTCCAGTTGTCCGGCCTGGGGCTGGAGCTTTCCCGCTTGCTTCGAGATGGGAAATCGTCGTGGCGGCTTGTGTGCTGCCTTGGGAATCGTGCTTCTGTGTTTTCCGTGTGGCCCGTGTGAGTGGCCTTTGTCCCTTGCGTTCCCTTCCCAAGGGAATGGTCTTGGCAACTCGTGTGTTGTCTCGGTATTCGTGATATCGTGGTTTTGGACCTAGAGATTGGGCTAGATCGACGGCCTTGTGCTGTTGCGTGCAACGGTCTTGACCCCGAGTCTTGTGACTCAAGGACCGTTGGCTGTAGTGTGTCTAGAGGACTGCCCAGAGTCCAGTGGCTTAGTGCCACTTGAGTTTTCTCGACTCTCGCGCAGGGTGTGTGCGTGGCTGAGAACTGCGAGTCCTGTTTCTTCTCCGACTGTGGTCACCGTGCGACGGGGCCGGTACGCGGGGTTGTCCCCGTACGTCGTCAGATTCGGACGTTGTTTTCCGTTGAGTTGAGAGTCTACTCCTTCAGTGACCCTCCACTAGTCGTAGCCTACCAGTACGCGTGTGCTGGTCGCACCAGGGAGTGGTGTACGGGCTTACCCTGAGGACGGTTAGACCGGTTTCCGTCGGGCCCCTCGTCGTAGCCAGAGTCCGGCTGCGGGGGAAAACCAGTCAGAGGGCCAGACCTAGGACGCGTGGTCTGTGTGTGCACACGTGGTTGGGGACAGTGGACGCACGTCGACGGGCGTGACCTCAGCTAGTCACTTGTTTGTGGTTACTTGTACGGTGTTCGCGCCTCGGGTAGGACCTGCCACGTCAGGCGGTTCACCTGCGGTGCGGTGTAAGACGTCAGGGTACCGACTGTGCTTCTAGTGGGTGGTACTCCTGTCGAGTTGGGAGTGATAGACTGTCAGTTTCCGTAACTTTGACCTTCGGGTTTTCGGTCGTGTCGACCGTTGAGTTTTCGGTTGTTTCACCGTGGCGCGTGTGTTGGTTTTCGCGCCGTGAGACTAGTGCTAGTGGCTTTACCGAGGTTGCGTCTTGTTGTGCGGTACCTGCGATCGGATGGTCGGGGTTGCACCTTGGATAGTGTGTCCAAGTCGGCTGTGTCCGGGGGACAGGCCTCTACGGCGTGGTTGCCGTGGGTTTTCACTTCGGTAGGTGGTGCTAGTGTGGTTCGGTAGCTTCGACTGCGTGATCGAGGTGTGCCTTCCGGTACAGTAGGAGTAGCTGTAGTGCTGAGTTTTGACCGGCCACCGGTTTGCTGTTCCTGCTGTAGTTGTAGCTTCCTTTCCGCTACCGCCGTTGTTTCCGGTTGGAGTTCCGCGGGATCCCTGCTGAGTCTCTGTTTTGGAGACTCATTCCCTGCTTTTCAGGTGTGGCGGTTCTTCCTCGAGGTTCGAGGGTGCGGAGCGGAGGTTCTCCGTTGCCAGCTTGCCGGGCCGAGTGTTCACTTGGCATGTGGTACGCTTTACTGCTTTAGACTGTACTTTCTATCGGACTGGACTCTGTTGTAGTTGTTTATTTATTTCTGTTAATTGTTGAGTTGTCCTGCTTTATTTCCTATTTCTTTGTGCCTCCACACTCCTTCTAGCCCTTCCGAGCCCTCCCGGCTCGTGGGCGGCGGTGCGAGTCTCGGGTTATCGGGCCTTCCCGGTAATCGGATTCTCGGGTCGTTACAGGTCCCTTGTTCATGAAATTCAAGTGAAGGGTCTTAAGTAACTAGCCTCCAAGTTGCTGTTAGGTGATTAAGTTCAAGGTCATGTTCAGTAGTCTAGTTCTCTGAGTCTTGTATAGTTCCCTTATCTTGGTTAAAGTGTTTGATTATTATCTATTTCATTTGTTTGTTGCTTCTTTTATCTTTTAACATGTTGTTATTTCTGACAAAAATTCGGCAGCATCTCTCCTTGACCCGGATGGTAAGGCAGTAAAAGGGGAACACGCCCACAATGAGTGGCATGACCCAACAGTTTGAGGTGTATGCCGAGGCAGCCACCTATGAGAATACTTCGAAAAACTCGGAGAAAATACCGAACGAGAAGCCACTAGACTGACACAAATCACAAATGCACCGGGGAAGCAATGGCTAGGGTGTGCCCGACTAGACTGGCTGAGGTGTGCCGGACAAGCCATGGCCAAGGTGTGCCGCTGGAGGGAGTCAGTTAGGGTGTGACGACAGAGCACCGCCAGGGAATTTGCCTGTTGAGGGGGTAAAGGGGAGTGTGCCGGCCAGAGCAGGTACTGGGGAGGTTGTGCCGGGCAGGAGGACAGGGAAGGCTGTGCCGGGTAAGCATCCAAGGGGTGTGCCAGTGGGAAACTCAGGTAGGTACACATGCACCATGGGCTTTGAAATGGTGGCAAGGGGAATGTTCTAGCCAATGGATAAGTCCCAGGTGCTAGTAAGGGGCAGTAGGTGCTAGCAAACCCATGGGAGGAGGAGAGGAATGAATATGCTTACAGAAAACCACTAAGAGAAGGCAGAGGCATCCTTGTGCCAGGGAGCCGGAGACACAACCTATTGGACTAAACAGACCAGTGCCATAGGAGGGCAGATAGAACAGAAAGTTAGAAGGTTGAGGAAGGATCTAAACCACAAGCCAACGGTGGAGAGAAAGAACAGCAGAAACAACAAGAGATAGATCAGAAGGAGATTTTATTCATAGAGAAACTTAATGGCAAAGATCATGGCCAGAAGGCCAAGTACAATGTACTGCAATCCAGATGAAAGGGAGAGGGGAGAAAGTAAGAAGAAAACACACAAAAAAGGAAAGAAACAGTTTGGGGGAGAATTGGAACGAGGGAGGGTAGCCATTCCCTCCACTACATTCCTTCCCTCCCCACTACATTTAGCAAACTCTCTCCTTCTCTCCCTCTACCTTCTTCTTCTCTTCCTCTCTTTTGTCGTTCCACCTAAGGGTTTCCTTCGTCTCGCATGCCTTGTTCTTCTTCCAGCAGGGCTTTTATATGTGCGTCGTCGACGGGGGGACCTCATGATGGTGCTGCCATCCGAGGTTGACCACGGTCTCCTCATTGTCAGGTTGAGGTCGTCGTGGCCGAATCAGGAGATGACACCATGGTGCATGGTTAGCTGGCGCTGAAGTGGCTGAGCTGCGCGCCAAGGGCCCCACCTAATGACTGTTGTATTTTCTGCGGCCTACGCCGGTCCAAGGGTTGCGACGTTGTGCCATTGGAAGACCTCAAGTCGTTGTGCTGTTGAAGGGGCAGAAGGGCTGTGCCGCTGGAGGGCTTGTTTGGTGTGCCGCTGGCGGGCACAAGAGTGTGGCGCTGGAAAGGGTGTTGATGGTGTGCCGCTGACGGGCACATGAGTGTGCCGCTGGAAGGGGCACAAACGGGTGTGCCGTTGGAGGCCTCTGAAGGGTGTGCCGTTGGGGCACTTGAAAAGTGTGCCATTGAACGGTTGTCTAGCGGGTGTGCCGCTGAATGACACAAAGGGGGTGTGTCGTTGGAGGGCACAGCGTGAGTGTGCCACTGGGGGGCGCTGGGAGTGTGCCGCTGAGGGCCTTTTAGAGTGTGTGCCGCTGGGGCTCTCCAAGCAGTGTGCCGTTGGAAGGGCACAGAGTGTGCCGTTTAGAAGGGGCTTCTGCTTTTGCTTCAGGGACTTACAGTTGTGTACTCTTTGGGACTTTCTTCACCGTTAGGGACTCCAAGGTGGGTCGATAGTAGTGTATAAATTCAGGAGGGGTCTCCTATATTTTCTTTGTCATTTAATGCGTCCGTGCAAATTTGAGGATTTGCCGGACTGTAGTATTCTCCGGAGCCCTGGATGGCCAGTCTCCCCGGGTCTTCTCTCTTTAATTCTGACATCAGTGCGGGAGCTTGGTGGGACATATGGGCGTGTGATTTTGCCCGTCCATAGGCGCTAATTCCCTCCTGCCCCAGAACCCAAACAGCAGCCAGAAAGCTTAAACAGTGAGGAACAAAAAACTAATGAAAGTGAAGAAAACACTCACAAACTCAGAGTATGGATCATGGCAATCAAGAACTATGAAAAAAACATGACATGCTCCTTTTATTTTTTTTTGAAAAGATGGATAGATAAATGAAATTTCTAAAAATCTATCAAACTAACAATCACTTAGGGAGAGTGCTACGTGGAGCACAAAAGGGGGTGCACCGTGGGTGCAAAGGGGAGATGGCACACGTGGGTGCCCAAGGGGAAGGGTAATCAAAAGAAAAATAAGACGTGGTCCCACCATGATCGCAAATTTGTAGATTATGGAAATAATCCACTAAAAATAAAATAAAGAATATAAAGGAAAGGGGACTAGAGAGAAAAAGGGAGCATGCGTAGGATGCTATGAGGAAAGGTGATCGCCAGAGATGCGAGGGCCTCAAAGATATAACAATAAAGAATATGGAGGGATCACGAATAAATACCTTAAAGTGCGGGGGATTGTGAGTATTCACCTTCTCTTTCTATCGGCCGGCCGATGAAGAGAGTTTCTCTTGTTGATTACCCTTGCAAAATTAACAAACACCAATAAACAAACATGGATTAGAAATCAAGATGTGTAGCATCAAATCCAAATATAAATATGAACATGGAAGACATGGATATGAACACACCTTATTGGTGTTGGCCTTTAAAACCCCTATGCAAAGGGTATGTAAAGGTATGATGATATGATGAAGAAAATATGGGAGGGTGCAAGTGTTGCACAAAAGGAAGTGTGCTAGAGTGCACAATATAGAGATCTCAATATTGAGATGAAAAGATAGGAGAAAGAGATAGAAGCATGATGCATGAATTACTTAAAATGCATGAAATGAACAAGGAGAGATGGGGAAGAGAATTGGCTTATTGGTTTTCTATCTAATTGAGGGTTTCAAGATCTTCAATAGGGAAGAAGCTTCATGGATGTAGAGGCTCCAAATCTTCAAGGGAGGAAGAAGAACTCCATGGATGAAGCTTTAAGGTACATGGGAGCTTCCTCCTTGAGCCTCCAATCCAGCAGCACCTCCCCTTAGTTTAGTTGAGCAGCCTCAAACACAAGGGAGAGAGGGGTCCTATTTATAGGGCTGAAATTCAGAATTAATTCTAAGAAAAATTAGAAATCATGTTTTAGTTGGATTTGGCAAGAGATAAGTATTAGCCAAGTGTCCCTTCATCCTTGGAAAGTCTTAGGACTCATTTCTCAAGTGAAAAGGGGCTCAAAAGAGTGAAACAAGGAGGTTCATCCAGAGTTCGGATCTCTGGAAGAATTGGCGACCACACAGGCGGTCGCTATTTAAAAGGGCGCCCACGCGAAGCGTCTCTAATTCCAAGGTCTTTCGAGACGGATTCGGACTTTCTGAAATTTAAAAAGAATTAGCGACCATGAGGTGGTCGCTAATTAGAAATTTTACGAGTTTCGGACGGAGTTAAAAGCTCAAAATATAGCAAGGGAATTGTCGACTTTCCACACGGGCGCCCATTTATGAAATAGCGACCTTATAGGAAGTTGTGGAATCAAAAATAATCCGATTTCGGCTCGAAATGTGAAGAAAAGAATTGGCGACCTTCTGCACGGTCGCTATTTAAAGAATTGACGACCTTTCGGAGTGTCATCAATTCTTAGATTTTAAAAACTGGCCAAATAGAAACCTGCTGCAAATTGGCGCCCTCTAGGCTGCCATCTTTTAGAAATTAGCGCCCTCTGGGCTGCCATCTTTCAAAGAATTGGCGCCCATCTGGCTGCCATGTTTCAGAAAAAGTCCCGAAAAAATGGAGAAAAATGTTAGAAAAATTTGGAAAAATATGAAAACGTGTGGGAAAGTTTGGAAAAGTTGAATATTCAAGAAAAATGGGGAAAACCTCTCAAATAAGTCAATTTGAGGGTCAAATGGGACATCGCAGTGCGATAGGAGATATGCTTAAAATGATGTCAAATTTAGCGTGTCTACAGCGCGGTGACGGTATCCTCCCATCCTTCCCCCGCGCACACAAGCCGCGGATCCTCCAAAAACTATTCTTCTTCCCTAAGCTTTCCCCCTTAAGAGAGAGAGAGTGAGCTACTAGGGAGAGAGAGAGAGAGAGAGAGCAAGAGGGAGGAGAGGGAAGGAGAGAAGCTTTTCTTCTTTCTTTATAATGCTTGACTAAAAGAAGTGAAGAGAGGAACTTCTTACGTAGGATGCATATATATAATGGTTAGGCTCTTTCTATAAGAGCCCCTGAGAACCAATATTGCATATGTATCCTTTCATATTATTGTACATATATATTAAGCCCTTCTTATATTCCTTTCCAAAAAGAATTGAAGGCTTTTAATATATATCTCTGTACAATAATATCCCGTCACCCGAGAACCCCTTGTGTGTGATCCTCTAGACCCATAGTCACTCTAGTTTAAGGTCTATTAACTTCTAATTCCTAATTAGAAATAAATTAAACTCATTATTCGCTTCTACTAGGGTCGAATAATAGTTTAATTTATTCCGAACCTTTGATCACGTTGGGTCAAGCAAATCTACGTGATCCTAGATGACGCCGGGTTCAAACCACCCTATCTGGTACTTGTAAGTCTACAGTTATCACATCGCTATAATCTCTCGCTCCTTCTATGAGTCTGGTTCGATCGAGGGTATGGTTTCTATCAAACCCCATGATCGTGCCATTCGACCATGACCTCCTTAAAGTGTATGACGTCCGTTCTAAACGAACTCACACGACCCTGGCCAGGGATTTAATGGAGCATCAGTGTCATGACCCATTAACTGTCTATTATATACCCGATAGTGAGCGATCCCCTCTTGACCATTGATGATCTTCACACGTATCCTGAAATGGTTAATGACTTGACAATTCATGACTTGTGGTTAAAGTCACTTAGCCAACTCATTAAACCATTCCAGTCCTCGTGTAAGATTCGATCAATGTCTCAGGTCAAAGGACCAACGATGCTACTGAGACAATTGGATCTTCAGTTGACATTAGGTACAATCAACAATCTGAAGATCCAATAGTGGATTAGTTCAGTGTACATCCTCCAAGGATGTACACCTACACATATGTGTTGGTGCCCCGCACCGGTGACCATGAGACTAGTCCCGTACACATCATGTGTACTGGTTTAATATGTAATCAAAGTCCCCGAGTGATTACCCTCCAACCGGGAACAGTTTAAGATATGTGTCTATGTAAAGTCAGTCTCATGATCGAGATCTCATCTCGAGTTGACTTTACAATCACATATCCTAGGGACAACGTAGAGTAATATACAATTACAAATTTACGCTCGAATACCACTTTATTAATGATGAACACGATTGTACAACTATCGGGCCTACCCGACCCTAAATTGGCCTATACGACACCCAATACTAACAATCCGTTCCTCTATAGCTTGGTGTCATTTGTGAGAAATTGATCAAGAAGTCATGACTTGCTAGACCAACATCAGCAAGAGAGAGGGAAAGGAGGCTTCAAATTGAGGAACAAACGAAAAGAAGATGATGGAAGGGGGATCTCAAGCCAATGGGGTCTCCAATCCTCTCATTCTTCTCACCCTTCCATACAAGTCGGTTCTAGTAGCCCTTCTCATCACAAGAGCAGTAATGATGTCATTTACGGTCTCAGTCGTAATTAAGTTGGATCATTTCATTGACCTAGTATCTAACTAGGTCATGAGAGAGGAGCGCTCTCAACACTCCCCCACCACTTTCCTCATGAAAAAGCTTCCTAACATGATGGCCAGAGCATCGAGGGATGCTTCACCATGCCAAGAGGACGTATCTATCATCAGAAGCTTCCTGACAACTACTTCGTCGCGATGACCTCCGCTCCCTCGAATCAAAGGTACAACTCCTAGGACCCTCCACCACCTCTACCTTTGTTCTGCAGAGAAGGCGCAACCCCCCATACAGCCCAAACGTGACCAGGGGTGGAGGACCACCTAGGCGAGTTCAACGGGACTTTGAGGAGTAGGAGTGTCGCATCAATGCTGTCTTGGAAGAAAGGGGAACATTGCGTATAGATGACAAAGATCTATTACTCCCTAGTACGGCTTAGGATGACGGCGGGGACGTCGTCATATGCCACTAGGGATGTTGCCAGAGTGGGTTTTCCCCCTCCAGCACCATCACCCCCACCCAATAGGTGGGGTGTGCAGAGAGAGAGAGAGAGAGAGAGAGAGAGAGAGAGAGAGAGAGAGAGAGAGAGAGAGAGAGAGAGAGAGAGAGACGATGAGGTGGCATAAATAGGACATACTTTTGGAAATAAGTTAGGATGAAACATACTTGGATAAATATTTATAAACATAAAATTTTTTAATAAATTTTGTCATTTATTGAATTAGTTACTTTAATGGAGTTTGCGTTGTGGTCTCTAATTAGTTTCAATGTGCTTGCCCGAAAGCATAGTGTGAGTGCCTAGACGTACAAGCTATGTACCTCTCCTTCATGCATGATATATACATCATAAAAAGGGTGATGCTGTAAGGCCACCTTAAATGTTGAGTACTTTTTTTAATTTCTAATTTTACACTTGTATAAAAGGGTCTTATCATCTCTTTGTTGGTGTGTATATAAAGAAGAGAGGAGTACACACGAGATCTCATCCCCTAATTATTTGTAAGAATTTTTACATATAAATTATTGTTAAAAGTGAATTGACAAAAATATCGTTCCTAGTAATGTGTTAACAGGTATATCATTATTTTTAACTAAATATTACAAAAATGTCATCGATGTAACCATTCCTTATCACCATGAATTTAACCATGGTTATCTTTAATTTGGCCTATGAAAAGATAAAAATGCTCTTAGTTAAAATAAAATGAAATAATGAGACCTCCCCTCCCCTCCCTCCAGTCGGACCCCCCCTCTACAGCCTCTCCTACCCGCCCTCCTATCGGACCCACCCCCTCCCCTCCCTCCAGTCAAACCCCCCCTCTACATGTACAGCCTTCCCTACCCGCCCTCCTATCGGAACCACCCCCTCCCCTTATGACCTCCCGCCAGAACACCCCTTCCCCTACGACCTCCTGCCAAAACCCCCCTGCCCCTACGACCTGCTGAAACCCCCCTTCCCCTTGCGACCTCCCGCCATAAGCCCACCCACCACTATTGCAACCTCCTCTCCTTGTGACTTGTCAATCCCCCCTCCCTTTGACCTCCCACCTAAAGCCCCCCTCCCCTTGCTACCTCCCATGGGACCCCCCCTACAACCTCCCCTCTCGTTGTGACCTACTGGAACACCCCCCACCACTCCCCCCCCCCTTGCAACATCCCCTCCCCTACGACGAACCTCCCTCCCCCTACTATCTATTGGAACCCCCC
Organism: Amorphophallus konjac; assembly: GCA_022559845.1. NCBI lineage: Eukaryota > Viridiplantae > Streptophyta > Magnoliopsida > Alismatales > Araceae > Amorphophallus > Amorphophallus konjac. The sequence goes on from CM040121.1 coordinate 124,749,620, forward strand.
TTCCCTCTGTGACCTCTTGTCGGACCCCCCTCGGCAACCTCCCCTCCCTCTGGACTCCTTTACAACCTCCCCTCCCCCTGTAACCTACTATGACCCCCCATTCCCCCTATGACCTCCCACTAGAAGCCCCCCTCCCCCTACACCCAGGCTCGCTTGCCCTCTTGCCCAATTGCTTGTTCTGGATGGGCGTCGCAGCCCTACTGCTCTCCAACTGTCGCCTTTACTGGTGGCGCACCAAGTATGATCTCAAGCAGGTGATGTGCACCCATAGGGACAATGGCGAATGGAGTTTCAGGTGTGTGCACATGTGGGAGGAAGGTGAGGTGCATCATGCCCTCTCTCTCTCTCTCTAATAGCCATCAAGGGTATTTTCATCATTGTCTGACTAACTAATGGGAACAATGTCATCTTTGTGGAATGTTCGCCTTTCAATTGATGAAAGTTAACCGTAATGATAGTTTTGTAACATTTGATTAAAAGTAATAATATGACTGCTTATATATTTTCAACAACACTTTTAATAACAATTTTTATATAAAAATCTCTTAGTTGTAAGTACCGTTAATGTTACTATATGTTTTGTGATATTTTCTGATAACTTTTTATATAACATAGGAGATCCCATCTTCTAATTATTCGCGCGTACCCCCGGTAGCCGTTAATATATGTTTGTGATATTTTGTGATGTATAATCAGGGTTTGTCGTCTCGATCGACCCGCCCGTCCCAGTCACGGCCTGGGACGGGTCGGGTCGGTCTCAACCCGCTCCGTCTCGGTCCATCTCGCTCCATGTTAAAATAAAAAAAGACTATATATATATATATATATATATAATCGAATAAAATAGAAAAAAATACTATATATATATTATAATATAATATAATATGATATTAAAATAAATAACCGTCCTGATGACGACCCACGACCCGGGCGTCCTGCCCACCGCCTGGGTCGGGTCGGGTCGTGTGGGTCGGGACGACCTACCCCGGGACGGCAAACTCCGTGTATAACTAATGATTATGCACGGCAACGGCACCTTTTGATATGTCATATATACGAACTTGTGTCTTGATATTCCTCGTTTAACATTAGGATTTTGTAAATAAATTTTTATTAAATTTATTTTTAAAAATATTTTAAAATACATTAATAGATATATCATTTCATATAATAATATTATATAAATATATCTTTTTTATTTGTAGTCATCATTTTTTGTCAAAAAATTACAAAAAAGGTATATTTGATTTTATGCAGTCTAATATTTATTAATATATTTTTAGAAATAAATTTTTTATAGAATCATTTATAATAATAATTTATTTGCAAAGTTTTATGTAAAATTTGTTATTTTGAGGGGGGGAGGAGGCCCCGAGAGCAAGCATTTCATTTGCCCCATTAAGATGGATATGGATGCACGTATGTTTATGTAAACACTATTGAAATTTAAAACCCTAGGACCTGTTTGATAAATAGATAGTGCAGCCCCAAGGGGGAATAGGAAATTTTCATCCAGCCATGACACAAAACTCAAGATTAGAATGACAGGCAACAACAGAGTAGAGAGGATCTCGAGGACACTCACACTGCAGCCATCTGGAGGTTGGTATGAAAACACCGGGACACGAGATTTTTATGCTTGCAATGAACCCATGACAATGGGAAGCAGGGCGGCGGCACCGGGGGGGTCGGGACTGGAGGACGGGGAGCAGTAAAAATAGTGAGGGCCAGAAAAAAATGGGGTGCAAGTGGGGAGAGACGGTAGAGGCTGCAGGAGAAGAAGAGGAGGAGGGGATGAGGAGGAGGTGGCAAGAGTTGGGTGGGGGGGAAGAGGTGGCGAAGAGGCGAACATGTGTTGTACGTAGGAGGGAACTCCCCTACGAAGACACCGCTCGGGAGGCGTCAAAGGGGCCACTAGAGGGATGCTACCAGCAAAGAAGATGCCAACACCAGGTTAGAGAACGGAGCCAACGAGAGGAGCTCTGTCCGACGAGGGAGACGAGCAGACATTGGCGGGGAATGGGCGGATATGTGGGTAAGATTTGTTATGTTTATTCTCGCCTAACGATCCAAAATCAAATCACAAATGTCAAGAGGGTAACACCCTGACAATACCTGGAGGAGCTAAACATTCCAAACTATAAAGTTTGTGAATTTGTAGAGTGATAAAATTATTATATACACTAAGCGCACAAGAAATGTAAATAGAATGTTTTCTTTGTTCCTACGGCCAGTCAAAGGGTTTGATATTAGAACTTAATCCTAGAGATAGTTAACCATAATGATCGCCTAATCCAAACCTAAAATCTGCATGTAATGCTACCAACTTACTAATTAAACTAAGGGTTTTACATAAAAATTATTGTTAAAGGTGAATTTATAGGAAAAAATATTTTGTTGGTTCGTTTGATCATCCCGGGGGGTCGATGTGCCGTCCTCTGCAGCCGATGGAGGCCTCCAGTTCCACTCACCAATTCATATCCTCACCATCCCGGGCCTTCAGCCTGTCCCTGCTGGTTCATTTGATCTCCAACGTGCTCACGCCTTCTTTGTTGGTGACCATGGGAAGGTGCGTTCGAGGGCGGCCTCTAAGCCTGAGGGCGTTGCTACCCGGAGTTCCCACCGTAGATCCAAGTCCACCAGTTCCACTCGGGACCGCTGATGAGTTCTGCTGGTTGCTTTGCCTCTTGATGTAGCTGGTCGGTCTCTTATTTGTGGTTCTTTGGTTGTGCCCCTTATTGGGCTGATTGGTCGTGTTCTTTTTTGGCTTTCATGGGCCTTGCCCAGGTGTTGTACTGGCCCTCTTGTCCTCTTTGGCAGGGTGCCTTCCCTCCCTCGGATCTTGCTTGTCCCTTGTATCCCCTTTCTCCTCTCTTTGCTTGCTATATATAAAATTATCTTGTAGGGCGACCGGGGTCGAGTCTCTCCCCTTGCCCCTAGCAAGTATTTCCCTTTAAAAAAAAGAGTGAGAGGCACGAGATCGCTCTCCACCAGTGGGTGTGGTGTTGAGTACTCAGGATCGCCTTCTTTTTTTTTCTTATCGGAGGGTTTTCCTTGGTTTATATAGTGTTTTTCTCCGTAAGGAGCTCGGAGAAGGAGAGTATAGGGGGCGTTACTCGGCCGTTTCGGGCCTAGTCGTTTGGTCTCCCCTTTCATCGACTCCCGATCTTCCCTCATTCAGTTATGCTCGGGCACCACTTGGGCTTTCTGCGATCAGCCGTAACGCGTGATCGGGCACCGCTTGGGCTTTCCCTGCTCGACGGTTGCTCGGACTTTCGGGCCTAGAGGTCGCCTAGGAAGTATTAGTCCGAGCGATTTGGGCTTCAAGATAAGTGGGCCTGTTATTGGGGCTGTCACTTGGCGAGCTCGGCTTGTTTGGGTCAGGTTGGACCTGGTTGGGACTATAACGACCCAAGATCCGGATACCGGGATGGACCCGATACCATTAGAATCATGGTTCGCCGCCCACGAGTCGGGAGGGCTAAAAGGAGTGTGGAGGTACAAAGAAATAGGAAATAAAGTAGAACAATTTAACAATTAACAGAAATAAATAATCTAACTACAACAGAGTCCAGTCCAACAGAAAGTACAGTCTAAGGCAGAGAAACGTATCTCATGCCAAGAGAACACTCGGCCCGGCAAGCTGGCGACTAAGAACGTCCGTACAGCACCCTCAGACCTCAAGGAAGAACCGCCGCACCTGAAAAGCACGGGTGAGTCTCCTATAACTGGCTCAGTAGGGGTCCCGCAGAACCCCAACCGTAAACAAATGCAGTAGCGGAAAGCAGCAACAACAGCAGGAACACCACTCGGTGGTCGGTAAAACTCGGCACTATAGCTACTATTACTGTAAACGGAAACACTCCCCGATCTCACAGTCGGGGGACCACCGAAATACCTAACACCACAGCTACCGAGGGAAAGCACACAACAAATCTGCCGTAAAGGCCTATCACAAGGACGGGGCCTAACTTGCACCACCTGGTCCACAGGTACCATCACGACCTCGCTGTCGTGAACCCAACCCAGCCAAGGGGGTGAAGCCTCGGTAATCCAACCGAGCGTCCCTGGCATCAACCTCGGAAAACACATAGAAACGGTCCGAAAAATCACGCCTCGTGGTTAGAAAATGGACTCTAGGGTCACGGAAACTCATGTCCCGTGACGGGGGCGCCTGCCCACCAGAAGCAAAGTTGGATGTGTCTACTGACGTCTTACAGCGCACCTCAGGTGTCTCTCTACGACGCCCCAGGCGGAGATAGAGACTCAGCAGTAACCAGTACCACGAACAAGGACTAGCTGGGGTCGCGCTCATCAGCGCGGGTATGACAGCCCCCAATCACGTGTGCACACACAGACCATGCGCCCTAGGTCTGACCCTCTAGTTGGTTCTTCTCCAGAAGCCCGGACTTAGGCTACGTGTGGGGGCCCTACGGTAACCACCCTAAAAATCGTCTCTCTCGGGTGCAGCTCTCCACCTACCCCCTGGGTGGGTCAGCACACACGTGCCCAGGCAAGCTACTGTAGCTCTCCACCTAACTCCAGGTGGGTCAGCACATACGTGCCCAGGAAGCTACGACCATTGAGGGTCACCACATAAACGACCCTCAGTGGAAACCACCGGAACACGGACATGCTACTCACAAGCCCCGTCACATCTAGCACGAGAAACAGGTAGCACTGACTCGAGGCAATCTACTAAAACCTATTAAACCAACGGTCCTTGAGTCGCAGGACTCATGGTCAAGACCGTTGCACAAGGACAGCTCCAAGCCGTCAATCTGGCCTATCCCTAGGTCAGAAACCACGGTAATATACTGCTCAAGGTGGCTCGTGGCTGTCGAGCTCAATCCCTTCAAAAGGGAACAAAGAAAACCCTCCAGCCCCGGGCTGGCAATTGGACTCACAGTCCACATGCCATACACACGGCCCGCACGGAAACCACGTTCTAAAGAGGCTACTGACGCACGGGGACAACCCACTGCAGTCATACCGTTACACGGGGACTCGATCCTACAAAAACTCACGATAACTTCGAGCGGGGAAAACACCCTTTGTAGACATAAATTCCCACAGGAATAGCCCATGACGACTCACACAGGAAGCCCGGATCACGAAGGGTCACGCAGACACCTCTCCCGTGAAACCGCACCGCATACAGACACCTCGGGGCAAGAGAACGCAAATTGCAGCACCCCGGAGGCTTAAGGGGCTGGGCGGCCAATCTTTTGACCACACCTGTCACGCCCCGAACAAGGCGGAAATATCGGGACGTACAGTCAGGGACACGCTGGCAAGAGAGAGAACTAATCTAAAATAATACACAAGTGTTACAAGATGGAAATACTAAATGATCATTAACAAACCACAACTGATACAATAACCTCAAGTTCAACTTAATACAACTGGAATGATCAACCACTAAAACTCAATGACATAACTGAAACTAAATGCTCTCCAAACACAACTAAAGTAAGATAACACACTACTAACACACTAGAACTGATACACTCAAGACATCACTCCTGCCCTTCCCCATCGGTAAGCGCGTCACCTGAAAAGCCTGGAAAGGGGGAAACACAACTATGAGCTGACGCTCAGTAGGAAATAACAGACAGGTATAAGTGATTAACAGTTTAATTACATTTTAAAATGTCATGCTACAAATGATAAAATAATAAAAAGATAACGATGATATCACGAAACAGAATTCAAAGATCTTGCAAGGTCAAGAAATATAATGAATAGAATAGTAAGACAAGAATTTACTACAGGAGATAACAATAAAAAAAAAGTTGGCCATATCAAGACAATTCAAGTCATGTCAAGCACGTATGTAATTTTATTTCCACGTCCAAGTAATAAGCAAGTAAAGTAACCACAAGTAGAGTATAGAACAGTGAAGAGTGGAAAGTGAAAAGTAGTAGAAAGTAATGTAGAGAGTAGTGGAGAGAGTAGTGGACAATCCTAGATTTAACACATGTCAAGTACTGGTGCCAAATGCCACACCTAGTCATTCACCTCCCCGGGGGTACACGTAGTGTTCGGGCGCTCTTCCCAGGACTAGACCGAGTCCTTAATTGTTTGCCAGGCATTGATTTCTTTGGATCAAAGATCCCACGAATCTAGACTTCCACAATTTATGGCCAGAATTCCAAGGTTTAAACTAAGTAGCAATAACAACTTCAAGTAGGAAAGAGATTCATTTCCAGAATTTCAAGGTAAGTATAATCATCAAGGAGATCGAAACCAAGTCACAACAAGAGTAAATCGTGCTGCGCTGCTGTAAAACAGCAGCAATCAAACAAGCTAATCAACATATTAATCCTAATCACCAAGTTAAGATATCATGATTAACCATTATCATTTGTATTAGCCAAAGAGCCAACAAGCTAGAACAAGTTGTCAAGGTAAAGAACAAGCTCTCACAGCGGTGAAATAGAATGCATTATCAGGGGCTTTAATTACACCATTAATCATTAATTAAGTGAGTTTCTATTTAACGAATGTAAGTGTTGTAATGGAGACAGTAAACATCGTGTTTTGTACTATGTTTGCGAGAAAGGACCAATGTAAATTGAAATCAATGGGGGTACATGAATAGGTCAAAAGTTCTTCAAAAATATAATTTCAATGGGTCTAAGTTAAATGGGTTGATTCCCCACTGATTCGGATCCATCTTCGGTTCGAAAAACGAAGAAAATCGGGTTTCTGGTGTACGGGTCGACCCTTGGGGTCGACCCCTGAAAAACTGGGGTCTGGAAGCAGGATGGGTCGACCCCTGGGGTCGACCCTCGGGCTGGCCTGGGCTGCCAGGTGATGGGTCGACCCCTGCAAGCCCAGAACCGGCCGGGGCTTCCGGAAAACGCATGAACTCGCCCAAATGGGGTCCAAATGAGTTGAAATCAAAACCACATGCCATAGGAATCTTGCTAGACATATTAGGGTCATAAAACTACAATTTGGAAACACGAATTTCATCAGAATTCACAAGAATCACAACCTATCTATGAAGAACACAAGGAGACCTAGTTCAGGACATACTTCCACTAAATCGTCGAATTCTCTCGATATACAAAACCAAATTTGGGGATTTTGGTGTCAAAAGAAAGCTAACTCGATCATGAATCCAATCATATAAAATATGCTACATGGATATCAAGTTACATGACTCAAAATAAGCACGTAATCAAGCTCTGACTTAAGGAACACTATATGAATCATGTTCTAGACATGCTTCTACAAAAATTGAAATTCACGATGCATGCTCAATGGAATTTGGGGCTTTCTACGTTAAATGAAAGATAATAACATGCTGATTACTTCATGTAAGTTGATTAGAATTTGGTTGTTAGATCCTACCTCAAATCGGAGAGAGAAAACTCAAACCCTAGGATGAAGAACACTTGGGCAGCACCTCACAAAAAGCTCGATTTCTCCACGGATACCTAATGAAAATTGGGGCTTTTGCCACCAATGGATAGAGCTCGATGAGAGGAACAACTTGCTATACTCATGATCAAAATTTGGTTGAGAAATCCTACCTCAATCGATGGATCAAAGAAGGATGAAGGGAAGCCAACGACCTGCTGACCCACCTCCACAAATCGAGCTAGATCTCTCCAGATCTGAAACTTCAGCGAATCCCACAGCAGCCAAATGAAAGAAGACTCGTAGGGCTTCATTTTGATAGCTCATAGAGCTTCTGGAGCCTTCGGAATTGGGAGTATTCGCTGCTGCAAGCTACGTGTTTAGAAACGGCGCCGAAATCATTGACTTGACCAAACTATGTCGACAGCACGTTTTGGGGCTAGGTTTACCTCAAATTGATTGAGGGTAAATGTTCCTTACATTGTGGCCTTCCATTTGCCCTTAATTTCAGATCATTTGGTCGAGTATTGAGGTCGAATTTCATGTTTTAAACTAAGGGTTAGGTATGGGTCAAAAGTGTGCACTTTTGGGTTTAAACTCTAAATAGATCTTACCACGGATTTACAATGGCTTAATGCCAGAAGGAAAAGTTGTTATCTACCTCGACCTTAATCTGTTTACTATTTTTACAGATTTTTCTAAGGTAGTCAGATTTTTACTTATACTATTCCGTAAATAGTTAAATGTTAAGTTCGGAAGACTAAGTTCACTAATTCGGCATAATAAATGATTTTCTTAGGCTTAAATGTAGAAGACAAAGTTGCTAAACAAAATTAATTCTACAAGATGTGATTTTTGGGGATTTTTAGAAAATAGTTGAAAAATGACTTATTCTATTAATTAATTAATTAATCTAATTAATTTGGATAATTCTCATTAATTCGAATAACTTCAAATAAATTCTGAATAATTACAAATAACTTACTAAATAAATTTCTAAAGAATTTGGGGTCTTACACCCTCCCCTACTTAAAGGAATTTGGTCCTCCAAATTCACTGCACTAAAACTGAGAGTAGAAAAAGATCGCTCACCTAGAATAGATCGGGATACCGCTTTCGCATAGTCTCTTCAGACTCCCATGTAGCTTCTTCGGTCCCACGCCGATTCCACTGAATCTTGACCATCGGTATCGAACGATTCCGGAGTTGCTGTTGCTTCCGGTCTAGAATCTTGACAGGTCTTTCCTCATAGGTCAAATCTTCCTTCAGTTCAAAATCCACATGCTGAATGATATGAGTGGGATCGTACACATATTTCCGCAACATAGACACATGGAAAATATTATGTACGCCAGACAAATGCGGTGGTAAAGCCAGTCTGTATGCCACCTCTCCCACTCTATCTAGAATCTCGAATGGACCAATGTACCTCGGACTCAGCTTGCCATGAATGCCAAATCTTCGGATCCCTCTCGTCGGAGAGACCTTTAAGAACACATGCTCGCCAACCTGAAATTCCAATGCTCTCCTTCTGTTGTCGGCATAACTCTTCTGTCTTGACTGGGCTACTTGTAACCGGTCTCGGATAACACGGATGTTCTGTGATGATTCCGAAACAAGATCTGGTCCAAGCCACTGTTTCTCACCTACCTCGTCCCAACACAACGGGGAACGACAACTTCTACCATATAGTGCTTCAAAAGGAGCCATCTGAATACTAGACTGATAGCTGTTATTATAGGCAAATTCAATTAATGCCAAATGCTCACTCCAATTACCACCAAAATCAATCATGCAAGCTCGCAACATATCTTCCACTATCTGATTGGTTCTTTCAGTCTGTCCATCTGTCTGTGGATGAAAAGCAGTACTGAAATTCAGACGAGTACCCAAAGACTCTTGCAGTCCCTTCCAGAAATGTGAAGTAAATCTGGGGTCTCGATCAGATACTATATTCACTGGAATACCATGCAATCTCACCACTTCCTTTATATACAAAGCAGCCAATACATCAATCGTCCACTTGGACTTAATTGGTAAGAAATGAGCCGACTTTGTCAATCGATCGACAATCACCCATATCGCATCAAATCCACCACGAGTCCTAGGTAGACCCATAATGAAATCCATGCCAATGCTTTCTCACTTCCATTGGGGTATGTCGAGTGGTTTCAATTTCCCTGCTGGTCTGAAATGTTCGGCCTTAACTTGCTGACATACCAAACATCTGCTCACAAAATCTGTAACTTCTCTTTTCATATTCGGCCACCAAAAGGACCTTTTCAAATCTCGGTACATCTTAGTGCCTCCAGGATGAATGGTATATCTGGATCTATGAGCTTCCTCAAGAATTTTGTTCTTTATTGTAGCCTCATCCGGAACACAAGTTCTGCCTTTAAATAATAATCTACCATCATCGGCCAACATGAAGTCAGGTCTGCTGCTCAAGCTTCCCTTGATCTCTACCAACTCGGGGTCATTATCTTGCAAGGACTTGATCTCTATCAATAATTCAGGTTTAAGTTGAATCTGAGCAATCAAGATCCGATCATTGTCAATATTAAGATCTAGACTAGATAATTGTTCCAACAACCTCCATTCTTGTAACATGAGACTTGACAATCTAGCTACCGGCTTCCGGCTTAATGCATCTGCCACAACATTACCTTTGCCAGGATGATACTCAATCGAGAAGTCGAAGTCTTTCAAGTACTCCAACCATCTCCGCTGCCTCATGTTGAGTTCCTTCTGAGAAAATAAATACTTCAAACTCTTATGATCTGAAAACACTGTGAATGTTTCTCCATATAAGTAATGCCTCCATATCTTCAAAGCAAACACGACTGCAGCAAGTTCCAAATCATGTACAGGATAATTATCTTCGTGCTTCCTCAACTGTCTAGAGGAATAGGCAATCACCCTCCCATGCTGCATGAGTACACAGCCTAAGCCAATACCTGATGCATCAGTATAAACAACAAATCCTCCTTCACCAGAAGGTAAAGCCAAAACAGGTGCAGTAGTCAAACACTCCTTCAGAGTCTGAAAGCTTCGCTGACAATCATCTGACCAATCAAACTTATTCTCCTTGCGGGTTAATCTTATCATAGGTACTGCAATCTTGGAGAAATCTTGAATAAATCTTCGGTAATAGCCTGCCAGGCCTAGGAAACTTCTGATTTCAGTTGCACTAGTAGGCTGCTCCCAATTCTTCACTGCCTCAATCTTCGAAGGATCAACTGAAATACCTTCCTTGGTGATAATATGTCCGAGAAAGGACACTTCTTGCAGCCAGAATTCACACTTACTGAACTTAGCATAAAGTTGATGATCTCTCAACAATTACAATGCCATCCTCAAGTGTTCAGCATGCTCCAATTCACTCTTGGAATAGATCAAGATGTCATCAATAAATACCACGACCCACTGATCAAGATAGGGCCGAAATACATCGTTCATCAACTGCATGAAAGCCGCTGGTGCATTCGTTAGACCAAAAGGCATAACGACAAACTCAAAATGACCATACCTGCTGCGGAAAGCCGTTTTATAAATATCCTCTTCCTTAATCCGCAACTGGTGATATCCAGATCGAAGATCGATCTTAGAGAAATATTGAGCTCCCACTATCTGGTCTAATAACTCGTCAATCCTCGGCAAGGGATATTTGTTCTTGACAGTCTGCTAGTTTAATTGCCGATAATCAATGCACAGCCTCATCGAACCATCTTTCTTCCTGACAAATAGTACAGGGGCTCCCCACGGAGAAGTACTAGGACGAATAAAACCCTTCTCAAGTAATTCCATCAGTCGCTGCTTCAGTTCCCTCAGTTCCGCAGGAGACATACGATAAGGAGCCTTAGAAATAGGAGCTGTGCCAGGAATAAGATCAATAGAAAAGATAACTTCCCGCTCAGGCGGAAGTCCTGGTAGTTCCTCTGGAAAGACATCAGGAAAATCTCGGACAACAGGAATGTCCTTAATCTCCATCTGCTGCTCAGGAGTTGCACAAACAAAGGCTAGAAAAGCCTCACACCCATGCCTCAAAAGCTTATCAGCTCGAAGAGCCGAGATGAGCGGTACGGAGTTATGGTGCTTGACTCCCGTAAAAGATAAATCAGAATGTCCAGTAAAAGTCACTGAGCTAGAACTACAGTGAACATTGGCCTCATACTTGGCCAACCAATCTGCTCCTAGGATTACATCATAATCCTTCATGTCCATGCAGACCAAATCTGCTGGAAAGTTCTGTTCACCAATCATAACCTTACTAGAAGGATAGAAATACTGGATTGTTGATCTAGTGCCAATAGGGGTTGAAATCTCTAACGGAGTATTCATCAAAACAGGTTCCACAACTAATGACTTAGCAAATCTCTGAGAAATAAATGAATGTGTTGCACCAGTATCAAAGAGAGCAAATGCGGGCTTATCGATTATAGTAAGGGTACCTTCGACGAGTCCGCCATCATCAGAAATCCCAGTTTCATCTGCATGTAAAGCTTGAAGCTTGCCTTGTGGTTTCTTGAAGACTAGAGGTTTTGCCGGTGTAGCTTGCTCCGATATGGGAGGACAATTGGGGATACGGTGCTCCTTGCTTCCACATCGCAAACAGGCGCCTAGCTTGCACCATCACTCCTCTATCTTGTGACCCGGACGATCACAATAGTTGCACACGCCCTTGAATGGAACAATAGGGCCAGGCTTCTTGTCTTCATGCCTCGGCATCTTGCCCTTCCACGATCCGGACCCGCTCCACGAACCAGGTCCACTAACAGGCCTCTTCTTGGTATACCCGAGTTTGACACTCCCGGAACCCGTAGGTAATTCTTTCTTGGTGCCTTTACCACGGATTCTCTCCGTCATTTCAAGAGTATCCTCTAGAACTTGCGCTTTCCTTACCACCTCAGAATACGTGGAAATCTCCATCGGTGCCAATTGGTTGATATAATGAAGCTTCAATCCATTGAGAAAGCGCTTCGCCTTCATCTTCTCGGTGGAAATGAGATGTGTAGCATATCGAGAAAGCCGTGCAAATTGAGCCTCATACTCTGCCACGGACAAAACTCGCTGTTTAAAGGCCGCGAACTCTGCCGCTTTCTTCTCTTGCACTCTATCAGAAAAATACTTGTTGTTGAAGAGTTCTTCGAACTCTTCCCACATAACTTGCCGATCACCGAGAGTTGCCTTGATAGAATCCCACCAAGTACGTGCATCATGTTCCAGTTGAAATGTGGACAAAAGGACACGCTCCTGGTTGGTGCATTGCATAACTTCAAAGATTCTCCCCATCTCATCTAGCCAGTGCTCGGCTTGGTCAGGGTCAGTCGAACCAGCGAATCTAGGCGGATTCATTCCGCGGAAGTTCCGGTATAGATCACCGGTGCCATGCTGTGCCGCTCCTGCCTGAGCTACTTGCTGAAGGGCTTGAGTAAGGCCTTGAACCGTACGCTGCAGGTTCCTCCATTCAGCACGATCAGCTGCCATCTACACGAGAAATAGGTTACTTAGGTCCAATAAGATAGATAAAGCACGATTAAGGAACGAACTTAACCCAAGTTCTACCCATTCTTACCAGGTCAGGTCTTAAACTTTTACAAGGTTAGGGATCTAGTGCACCTAGACACGACCAAGACTCGGTACCTGGCGGAGGTAATCGGTCCGAAGACCACTCGCGCAAGTGTGCGACCTTTCCGATAGGCGTAGCCTAACGTTCGGACAACACCTTTTGATATACCGGTTATTGGGATGCAATGCAAGAAAACCTAAAACTTAGGAAACCTAGGAATGTGAAACCTAGGCTCTGATACCAACTAAACTGTCACGCCACGAACAAGGCGGAAATATCGGGACGTACAGTTAGGGACACGCTGGCAAGAGAGAGAACTAATCTAAAATAATACACAAGTGTTACAAGATGGAAATACTAAATGATCATTAACAAACCACAACTGATACAATAACCTCAAGTTCAACTTAATACAACTGGAATGATCAACCACTAAAACTAAATGACATAACTGAAACTAAATGCTCTCCAAACACAACTAAAGTAAGATAACACACTACTAACACACTAGAACTGATACACTCAAGACATCACTCCTGCCCTTCCCCATCGGTAAGCGCGTCACCTGAAAAGCCTGGAAAGGGGGAAACACAACTATGAGCTGACGCTCAGTAGGAAATAACAGACAGGTATAAGTGATTAACAGTTTAATTACATTTTAAAATGTCATACTACAAATGATAAAACAATAAAAAGATAACGATGATATCACGAAACAGAATTCAAAGATCTTGCAAGGTCAAGAAATATAATGAATAGAATAGTAAGACAAGAATTTACTACAGGAGATAACAATAAAAAAAAAGTTGGCCATATCAAGACAATTCAAGTCATGTCAAGCACGTATGTAATTTCATTTTCACGTCCAAGTAATAAGCAAGTAAAGTAACCACAAGTAGAGTATAGAACAGTGAAGAGTGGAAAGTGAAAAGTAGTAGAAAGTAATGTAGAGAGTAGTGGAGAGAGTAGTGGACAGTCCTAGATTTAACACATGTCAAGTACTGGTGCCAAATGCCACACCTAGTCATTCACCTCCCCGGGGGTACACGTAGTGTTCGGGCGCTCTTCCCAGGACTAGACCGAGTCCTTAATTGTTTGCCAGGCATTGATTTCTTTGGATCAAAGATCCCACGAATCTAGACTTCCACAATTTATGGCCAGAATTCCAAGGTTTAAACTAAGTAGCAATAACAACTTCAAGTAGGAAAGAGATTCATTTCCAGAATTTCAAGGTAAGTATAATCATCAAGGAGATCGAAACCAAGTCACAACAAGAGTAAATCGTGCTGCGCTGCTGTAAAATAGCAGCAATCAAACAAGCTAATCAACATATTAATCCTAATCACCAAGTTAAGATATCATGATTAACCATTATCATTTGTATTAGCCAAAGAGCCAACAAGCTAGAGCAAGTTGTCAAGGTAAAGAACAAGCTCTCACAGCGGTGAAATAGAATGCATTATCAGGGGCTTTAATTACACCATTAATCATTAATTAAGTGAGTTTCTATTTAACCAATGTAAGTGTTGTAATGGAGATAGTAAACATCGTGTTTTGTACTATGTTTGCGAGAAAGGACTAATGCAAATTGAAATCAATGGGGGTACATGAATAGGTCAAAAGTTCTTCAAAAATATAATTTCAATGGGTCTAAGTTAAATGGGTTGATTCCCCACTGATTCGGATCCATCTGCGGTTCGAAAAACGAAGAAAATCAGGTTTCTGGTGTACGGGTCGACCCTTGGGGTCGACCCCTGAAAAACTGGGGTCTGGAAGCAGGATGGGTCGACCCCTGGGGTCGACCCTCGGGCTGGGCCGCATGGGTCGACCCCTGGGGTCGACCCCTGGGGTCGACCCTCGGGCTGGCCTGGGCTGCCAGGTGATGGGTCGACCCCTGCAAGCCCAGAACCGGCCGGGGCTTTCGGAAAACGCATGAACTCGCCCAAATGGGGTCCAAATGAGTTGAAATCAAAACCACATGCCATAGGAATCTTGCTAGACATATTAGGTTCATAAAACTACAATTTGGAAACACGAATTTCATCAGAATTCACAAGAATCACAACCTATCTATGAGGGAACACAAGGAGACCTAGTTCAGGACATACTTCCACTAAATCGTCGAATTCTCTCGATATACAAAACCAAATTTGGGGATTTTGGTGTCAAAAGAAAGCTAACTCGATCATGAATCCAATCATATATAATATGCTACATGAAGATCAAGTTACATGACTCAAAATGAGCCCGTAATCAAGCTCTGACTTAAGGAACACTATATGAATCATGTTCTAGACATGCTTCTACAAAAATTGAAATTCACGATGCATGCTCAATGGAATTTGGGGCTTTCTACGTTAAATGAAAGATAATAAGATGCTGATTACTTCATGTAAGTTGATTAGAATTTGGTTGTTAGATCCTACCTCAAATCGGAGAGAGAAAACTCAAACCCTAGGATGAAGAACACTTGGACAACACCTCACAAAAAGCTCGATTTCTCCACGGATACCTAATGAAAATTGGGGCTTTTGCCACCAATGGATAGAGCTCGATGAGAGGAACAACTTGCTATACTCATGATCAAAATTTGGTTGAGAAATCCTACCTCAATCGATGGATCAAAGAAGGATGAAGGGAAGCCAACGACCTGCTGACCCACCTCCACAAATCGAGCTAGATCTCTCCAGATCTGAAACTTCAGCGAACCCCACAGTAGCCAAATGAAAGAAGACTCGTAGGGCTTCATTTTGATAGCTCATAGAGCTTCTGGAGCCTTCGGAATTGGGAGTATTCGCTGCTGCAAGCTACGTGTTTAGAAACGGCGCCGAAATCATTGACTTGACCAAACTATGTCGGCAGCACGTTTTGGGGCTAGGTTTACCTCAAATTGATTGAGGGTAAATGTTCCTTACATTGTGGCCTTCCATTTGCCCTTGATTTCAGATCATTTGGTCGAGTATTGAGGTCGAATTTCGTGTTTTAAACTAAGGGTTAGGTATGGGTCAAAAGTGTGCACTTTTGAGTTTAAACTCTAAATAGATCTTACCACGGATTTACAATGGCTTAATGCCAGAAGGAAAAGTTGTTATCTACCTCGACCTTAATCTGTTTACTATTTTTACAGATTTTTCTAAGGTAGTCGGATTTTTACTTATACTATTCCGTAAATAGTTAAATGTTAAGTTCGGAAGACTAAGTTCACTAATTCGGCATAATAAATGATTTTCTTAGGCTTAAATGCAGAAGACAAAGTTGCTAAACAAAATTAATTCTACAAGATGTGATTTTTGGGGATTTTTAGAAAATAGTTGAAAAATGACTTATTCTATTAATTAATTAATTAATCTAATTAATTTGGATAATTCTCATTAATTCGAATAACTTCAAATAAATTTCGAATAATTACAAATAACTTACTAAATAAATTTCTAAAAAATTTTGGGTCTTACAACACCAGTGGCCGCCCAGCACCTGGGCTCCTATGGCCTGTGCAGCCATCGGCTTGGCCGCCTAGACCTTGGTAGATGAGGAGGGCGGCCTGGGTCCCAGCCACCCAGCACCCTACGCGGCCAGACCAGTGGCCGCCCATAGACCTGGGCGGGCAGGGTCTTGGCAGCCCAGACGAGGGCACAGACGGCCACTATTGTGGCCGCCTCCTGCGTCTTCCGGCAGACGGATCGAGCTCTGCCGTGAGCTGGGTTCCACGCCCCATTCGATCCCAATTGAAGGGGAAAACATAGGGGATCATTCCCCTGACCCCAAAACCCAAAAAAGGAGGAAGAAGAAGCGAGAAACCGCGCTCAATCTGACGAATCCAACGCACACCCCAAAAACATGATTTTTCCCCAAACGAGCAATAAACTCCGCTCGACTCACCACGGCCTACAAAACTCGTGGGAAATGAAGTACTCGAGCTAGGGAACCATCCCCCTACCTCCACCGAAGATTCCAGGCACCGTGGACGCCGTTTCGTCGTGAAACGCCCCGCGAACCACCGCCGGCACCCCGAACTCGCGAACGACGAACGCCGCACCTCCACCTCGATCCTCACTCCATCCTCGCCTCTCCACCCCCGACGAACCTCAACGCCTTGCCCCCGTCCACCTTCGTCGGCCACCGGAGAAGAGAGGGAGAGAGGAGAGAGCGTGAGAAGAGAGAGGGAGAGAAGAGAGAAATGAGAGTGAGGGAGAGAGAAAAGGGGGTTTACATATATAGAAAATTTATAAATTCTGGAAAATAAAAAAAATAGGAAAAAATACTCCCCACGATCCTCGAAAAACGCACAACGCATTGGTAACGTCGTGAAGTCGGAGAACGTAATGGTTCGCCCTACATGGGGCTCCAAAGGTCCGACCGATAAAAACACGCGTAAACCGCTAAACTCAATCTGGGACCCACAAAAGCCATCCGAAACCCACGGATCCAGATATGAAGAATAATCCAAAAAACCCGTGGCGTTACAGCCCTCCCCCCTTAAACAAACTTCGTCCTCGAAATTCAGAACTAGCACCAAGCCACAAGGGAGAGAACACCTCGAACCAACTGACAACGCTGTCAGAGCCCCTAACACAGAAAATCTCGATTCTCACGAAAACACAGATCCTGAGGGATACGGCCAGACCATAATCACGAACAACGCCTCACTCTGCACACCGCACACAACGATCATCAGAGTAGGCATACAACATAACACAAGTCTGGCATCACCTCAGCTGCACGGAAACCAACTCATGGCACCGTTGCCACAATCTCGCTCACCGAGGAGACACGGCCCTCGTTACGAGAAGTAGCCACCGATCCAACCATGCTCGGCGGACCAACCAAACGTCAGCCTCTCTACTAGCTCGCCGCCACAAATCTGTCGGCTCCACACCAAGGACCATCTCACACCTGGCAAGCCGAACACCCACAACAGCATGGGACCAACTCTGTCAGAACTCAAACTTCGACAAAGCCCAGATCCCATACGGAAAAAGACACATCACAGAGACGGCCACCAAAGGCCTCGCTTGCACACGGTTCTCATCGTTATCGATGCGTAACCACCAACATCTTCTGTCTGTGAAAGACCAACCACCGGTCACCAGACACTCATCAATGGAAAACCTCCACTGGCCCAACGGGCACGATCCAACTCATGGCAGGCCATCAGCTTACTCAGGCACAGACCAACACCACATCCAGACCTATCATCACCCGGACATCGCAGCCGATCTCAAACCTCACGCCAACTCTACCCTCTCAGGGGACCATGGTAAAACCACATGACAAGGTCTCTCCTCGGTCCTCACGTCACTCGACTCAGACTTACAAGGGAATCCTCCCTTGCTGGTCACGGACCAGGGACCACCATTCTGATGCCAATGTCCCATCAAGGACCCACCACGCACAGGCATCATCCACCGTCCTGTCTCATCAAATCCTATCTCATCTCAATCGCTTCAAATAGACGCCTGCCAATCTCAATTTTTCTCTTATCATGGAGCCACGGGATACAACCTGAACAATTCATAGCATACAACCCCAAGGCAACCAAGTGCCACTTGCCACCACAGCAACCTGGTCGACGACACCACGGCCAATGGACACGGGGCCCCAGACAATACACATCTTACCATGGTTGACCACTCGGTCAACCTGACCAGCCGCTCACAGGCACCCATTGGGACCCATAATCTCTCAGAGATCACTTCTCCAAAACACGATCTCATCCGCGAACATAATCTCCAACGCCAGAACAGGGTACTCATGCGGCAACCTTGCTAGCATAATTCCCCACTCTCCACCTGCCAGTGCCACAACCACAATATCTCGAGCAATGGCACGGAAACAACACGTTTCATACAGAGGAACCAATCCTCCGATGCTCAACTCATCCCCAGGAATCTGCCCATAGCAACCAGCGCAATGATCTTGAACCTATGGGTCATGGGCCCACCAGGCTTCCGCTGCGCACTCTAATCCACACTCACAGCCAACCACAATGGCACGAGATCCACCATCCCGACAATCCTCTGCAACTCCGCAGACTCCAATCCTCAACACGTCGAAAATCATAACACCAGCCACAGATTCTCAGAAACACCGCCCAACCGGCACTTGTTCTTCCGAAACAGTGCCAACACCCTTACGCATCAGGGAAAAGGCCACGCTTCTCACAGGCAACCACCTTGCCAAAACATAGGACTCGTCTCGCATGGACTTCATGGCACATGAAGGCCAACCGATCCGGACACATGATACAAGATGACGAACCTTGGCAAAACACGATCTCCTCCAACCATGAAAAAAACTCAATATACCTCCGACCAATGGAAGGTCTCCACGTTCGACCTGATCTCAAACCTTGCACACGTTGGGAACCACACCTCTCAACATCAAGAAACCCATCACTTCCTTTAGGTCAGCTCCTCCGACAACACTCACCAAGTGTTCCGTCGGACCATGATCACAGCTTCTCTCGATGCACCACCGCTGTAATTCCTCGAACTGCAACACGTCACGCCAAGAGCCGCAACATGAGCCATAACCGGAAACCGACAACGCTCATCCTCGAGTCCCGAACTTGCCACGGAACCTTCACATCTCAAACCAAACCCAGGGCGAACATAACCCATCCATACGCAGAAGTGCAGGAGCAAGAACTTACTAGGACAACTCTACACAATCCTACCTTAAAATCCAAAAAAATAACCGGGACCGACACGTCATCTCTGACGCCACGAAGCATGACAAGGACAACCAGGCTCAACAAATCAACAGTTTATCCAGAAAAGCCTCTGCTCGCCCGAGTACAATTCTCGACCAGAGCACCCGCTCCGACACCGCAAACCACAACCTTAACACCTCAAGGGCTGGATAACCTCAGACTGGAGTGGCCAAACTCTATAACAGCTCCCTCAGAGCACACTCACAGCCACTTAATCACGAGCAATCCTCGCCAGCCACCTAACCTCGTTGCAAAATCCTCGAACGCAGCACCATCGGGGCCATGACCTATCTGGAAGAAATCTCTCTATCACATCCCTTGGGCCCCACACCGGCATTCCAACGAAATAGCAACCGCCTTCACAGCGCCAACTCAACGAACTCATGCTCTCATGCGAGAAACCAAGCGAAAAATAAGCACAAAACCCTATGCCAACTGCCGACTGTATTGGACCTTACGGACTCTGATCACTACAATATCTCGAATTCCCATGTACATCCACAACTTGGGACTGATACCAACTGTAACGACTCAAGATCCGGATACCAGGATGGACCCGATACCATTTGAATCCTGGCCCACCGCCCACCACCCGGGAGGGCTCGGAAGGGCTAAAAGGAGTGTGAAGGTACAAAGAAATAGGAAATAAAGTAAGACAAATCAATAATTAATAGAAACAAATAATCTAACTACAACAGAGTCCAGTCCAACAGAAAGTATAGTCTAAGGCAGAGAAACGTACCCCACGCCGAGAGAACACTCATCCCAGCAAGATGGTGACTAAGAACCTCCGCACAGCACCCTCAGACCTCGAGGAAGAACCACCGCACCTGAAAAGCAGGGGTGAGCCACCTGTCACTGGCTCAGTAGGGGTCCTGCGGAACCCCAACCGTAAACAATAACGGTAGCGGAAAGCAGCAACAACGGCAGGAACAGCACTCGGTGGCCGGTAAAACTTGGCACTATAACTACTACTACTGTACACGGAAACACTCCCCGATCTCACAGTCGTGGGACCACCGAACTACCTAACACCACAACTACCGAGGGAAAGCACACGACAACTCTGCCATAAAGGCATGTCACAAGGACGAGGCCTAACCTGCACCACCTGGTCCACGGGTACCATCAGGACCTCGCTGTCGTGAACCTGACCCAGGCAAGGGGGTGAAGCCTCGGTAATCCAACCGAGCATCCCTGGCACCAACCTTGGAAAACACATAGAAACGGTCCAGGAAACCACGCCTCGTGGTCACAAAACGGACTCTAGGGTCACGGAAACTCATGTCCCGTGCCGGGGGCACCTGTCCACCAGAATCAAAGCCGGATGCGTCCACTAACGTCTTACACCGCACCTCAGGTGTCTCTCTACGACGCTCCAGGCGGAGACAGAGACTCAGCAGTAACCAGTACCATGAACAAGGACAAGCTGGGGTCGCGCTCGTCAGCGCGTCTGATAGCCCCCAACCACGTGTGCACACACAGGCCATGCTCCCTAGGTCTGACCCTCTAGCTGGTTCTTCCCCCGAAACCTGGACTCCGGCTGCACATGGGGGCCCTATGGTAACCAGCCTAAAAATCATCTCTCTCTGGTGTAGCTCTCCACCAACCCCCTAGGTTGGTTAGCACATGCGTGCCCAGGCAAGCTACTGTAGCTCTCCACCTAACTCCAGGTGGGTCAGCACATACGTGCCTAGGAAGCTACGACCATTGGGGGTCACCACAGAAACGACCCTCGGTGGAAACCGCCGGAACACGGACATGCTACTCACAAGCCCTGTCACGTCCAGCTCGAGAAATAGGTGGCACCGTGCCACCAGACTCTAGGCAGTCTACTAAAACCTATTAAACCAACAGTCCTTGAGTCGTAGGACTCAGAGTCAAGACTGTTGCACAAGGATAGCTCCAGGCCGTCAATCTGGCCTATCCCTAGGTCAGAAACCATGGTAATATACTGCTCAAGGCGGCTCGTGACCGCCGAGCTCAATCCCTTCCAAAGGGAACGAAGAAAACCCTCCAGCTTTGGGCTGGCAATTGGAATCACAGTCCACAGGCCATACACACGGCCCACACGGAAACCACGTTCCAAAGAGGCTATTGACGCGCGGGGACAACTCATCGCACTTATAGCGTTACACGGGGACTCGATCCTACGCAAACTCATGATAACTTCGGGCGGGGAAAACACCCTCTGTAGACATAAATTCCCACAGGAATAGCCCATGACGACTCACAAAGGAAGCTCGGATCACGAAGGGTCACGAGGACACCTCTCCCGTGAATCGCACTGCATATAGACACCTCGGGGCAAGAGAACACAAAACGCAACACCCCGGAGGCTTAAGGGGCTGGGCGGCCACACCAGTGGCCGCCCAGCACTTGGGCTCCTGTGGCCTGGGCGGCCACATCTTTGGCCGCCCAGAGGGCTGGGCGGCCATTGGCTTGGCCAATGGCCGCCCAGACTAGGGCAGATGAGGAGGGAGGCCAGGGTCCTGGACGCCCAGCACCCTGGGCGGCCAGACTAGTGGCCGCCCACAGACCTGGGCGGCTAGGGTTTTGGCTGCCCAGACCAGGGCACAGATGGCCACAACTGTGGCCGCCTCCTGCGTCTTCCGGCAGACGGATCGAGCTCTACCGTGAGCTCGGTTCCACGCCCCATTCGATCCCAATCGAAGGGGAAAACATAGGGGATCATTCCCCTGACCCCAAAATCCAAAAATGGAGGGAAAAAAATGAGAAACCTCGCTCGATCCGACGAATTCGACGCACGCGCCAAAAACATGATTTTCCCCCAAACGAGTAATAAACCCCCCTCGACTCACCACGGCCTACAAAACTCGCGGGAAATGAAGTACTCGAGCTTGGGAGCCATCTCCCTACCTCCACCGAAGATTCCACGCACCATGGATGCCGTTCCGTCACGAAACGCCCCCCGAACCACCTCCAGCGCCCCGAGCTCGTGAACGACGAACGCCGCGCCTCCACCTCGATCCTCGCTCCATGCTCGCCGCTCCACGCCCCATGAACCTCGCCGCCTCACCCCGTCCACCTCTGCCGGCCGTCAGAGAAGAGAGGGAGGGGGGAGAGAGCGTGAGAAGAGAGAGGGAGAGAAGAGAGAAATGAGAGTGAGGGAGAGAACGAAAAAGGGGTTTATATATATATAAAATCTAAAAATTCTAAAAAATACCAAAAATAGGAAAAAAATACTCCCTATGATCCTCGAAAAACTCGCAACACAGTGGTAACGTCTTGGAGTCGGAGAACGCAACAGTTCGCCCTACACGGGGTTCCGAAGGTTTGACTAATAAAAATATGCGTAAACTGCTAAACTCAATCCGGGACCCATAAAAGCAATCCGAAACCCACGGATGCAGATTCGAAGAATAATCTGAAAAACCCAGGGCGTTACAGCCGCTCTCAATCATATGTTCATTGGGCCGCTAATTTACCCCTCTCCACTTGCCCCCCTACTCTCGAGCCTGGTGATCTGGCTTGGAGAGTAGAATATGATCGAGTAGCATTTGTGGCTCGGTTGGGGATCAACTGTTTGTGAGCTGTCCCAGCTTTGAAGCTCAGGGGCCGTCTATATGGTTGTCCTGGTTCAAAAAGATGGGAGCCCCGGTCGTGGCGGCATCGTGTTGGCTAGACGGTACATTGGCCGATTGCGTTTAGGGGCCGAGGATACGGCTGTCCTGTCGCATGGGGGCCCAAGCCTGATGAGTATGTGCTACTTTTGGGCTCAAAAATCACCCTTCTCGGAGTTTGAAACGTCACAGCGGTGGCACTTGGGATCACCTGGATCTTATAAATAGAGGCTTAAGCTTGCACCTTATGTTTCTTCCGCTTAGGGTTTTCCTCATTGTGTCTGTGAGTTCAGGGGAGAGTTTATGCGTCGGAGAAGCAGCCAGAGGGAGCGAACGATCGTGGAGGCTTTTGCGGAGTTAGAGGAGATCACTGCGGAGGCCGTCCTTCAGCTTCCCCCTCTAGTTAGCTCATCTGTTTCTGGTGTCCCATCCTCGTCTTCCCTTTCTTCCATGGTGGACCACGATGCTGAAGTCGAAATCCAGGAGTTCGAGCAAGGAGTAGGTGGCTCAGAGCCTGCATCTGGCGACCATCTTTGCAGCGAACTGACAGAGCCCGCGGTGAAGGAGATTGAGATTCGCTTCAGATTGCCTTGGCGGTATTTCTTCTCTCCGGCCGAACCCCATGAGTCTTGCTTGGGCACTCGTTCGGGCATGTTCTGTATATTTCTTCTGGCTTAGAAGTGCAGCTTCCGCCTTCCCCTCCACCCCTTTGTTGTCGGGCTTTTGAAGTTCTACTAGCTGGCTCCTATCCAGTTGGTTTCAAACTCCTACACCTTCATTTTTTCTTTCATCGCTCTCTGTGGCTCGTGCGGCGTTGCCACTACTTTAGATCTTTTTTACGCTTCGAGCTGAAGGAGCACGCCGATGCCGAGAAGGGCTTCTTTTTTGTTCAAGCGCAGAGAGGGAGGAGTTGTGTGACTCTTTCCCCTTGGGATTCCTAGTACAAGGGGTGGAAGACTCAGTTTTTCTGGGTGGGATTCATCAAGGCTAGCTATATGTGGGATTTCCCTGTTGAGCCGAAACTTCAGCCAGTTCTTCCCGAGAAGCTGCCAGCGATCTCCCCGGAGTTGGAGGAGGAGATCAAAATTCTACAGGATAATCGTCAATCGACCGCCAAGCTGTTGACTCCAGCCTTTGTCGAAGACTTTTCTCGTCGGGCGCTGCCTAATGGTAAGGATCACAGAACCCTTTGCTGCATGTCCTTTTTTTTGGTCGGTGGAGCCTTTGGTGACGAAATGCCTTTTTGTGAGCAAATGCGAGGCGCGGCGAGGATAGGGAGCAATCGCCAGAGCCGGAGGTCGCCGAGCGAGCGGAGGCCGCAGCCTCAGATGCACCTAGGGCTCCCGAGGGTCCCTCTTCGCCCGAGAAAAGGGCAAACGGGTTGCTCGGGAGGATGAGCCAGGGCGACGGGGGTCCAAACGGAAGGCTCCAGGGGGGGCGATGAAAGACCTGACCGCCGAGAAGAGTAGGCGGAAGAAAACAAAGGTCCCTCCTTCGATGGAGGAGTCTCTAGCCAAGGGTGTCCGTCACTCGGGCTCGTTGCTTGTCGGGTTGGAGATGCACGAGTCGGTAGAGGAGGTTGCCACCGAGTCTGCGGGGGCACAAGGAGCAGAGGTTGGTTTGGAGGGCCCGACCGAGCCTGTGGGGGTGCGTAGGGAGGAGGCCAGTACCGGGGTCCCTGCTGGGCCGAGCGTTGCTGCACCAAGCTCGGGGCTCGCTGGGGGAGATGTCCCCAAGCAGACTCCGCCTCGGAGGAGTCCCGCTCCGTAGCAGGGGCGATTTGTCATTCATGCTTCCTTGTACCAGCGTTGCCATGAGCTGGAGTCCCCGTTCGTCCAGGAAGAGTTTCGGTGATGCCCCCCTCCGATGCTCCTCGAGAGGGTTATGGAGGGCGGCTTGTTCATGGCCCAGCTAGGGGCGGAGATCGCCGGTCACTGGATGAAGATGGAGAGCAGCGAGATGGCTCAGGCCAAAGGTCACACCGAGTTCGATCGGAAGGCCAAGCAGTTGTCCTCCGAGCTAGGGGTCCTCCGGAAGGAGGTGGTCTCACTCCGGGTGCAGGATCGAGCACATCAGGAGGGTGTGCGGTCACTGTCCGAGCAATTGTCCCAGGCTCGCCATACTCCTGAGCTAAAAACTCGCCTCCTAGAAGAGGAGCGCCAGACCCAAGTATTGAGCTCGAGGCAGTGGGAGGCCGAGCGGAATGAGCTCAGGAACCATCTCCTAGAAGCTGATCGAGCGAGGGAGGAGGATGAGGTAGTACGGGCCAAGGCCGAGGCGAAGGAGGCCAAATCCAAAATGAAGCTGGCCAAGATCGAGGCGAAGTTGGCTGAGCTTAAGGCGAGGGAAGTAGAGGCTGAGGCGAGGGCCGTCGAGCGATATCTGAGCTCGGAGGAGTACCTCGAAGCCTCGAAGAAGAGTGCCTTCGCTTACTACGAGCCGGGCTATCACCTTCCGACTACCGAGCTTCTGTAAAGATCGCAGACCTCCCCTTCTTCTCCCATCTCGATCGATTAGGTTGTATTTGCTTTACTGGCCTTTCCTCTTTTTGTATGGGGGCCTTTTTTGGAAACTTCATCACTTACTTTCTTTTTCTTGGAATATAATGGCAGTAAGTTTCAAAGCGTACTCGAATGCTTCTTACCGTGTTTGACTGAGTTTGATATCTACAGTCGTCCGTAAATCAAATACCTTATCTGATTCTTCCTCCGAAAAATCTGGTCATAGGCTGATCGGTCGATTAACGGGTGCTTATCTGGCACTTTACTGTCTTTTGGCGTTTTAACTGACCTATCCGTTTGCGTATTCCCGTAGAGAGGTTTTAATGGTAGGGAGGCGTAATTACTCCTCGCGGAGGTATTCGCCTTCACTTTACAGTCCCTTGCGTGTTTTCGAGGAGTGATTCAATTAAGGCAGGGGTTTCCCCCTCCGACCTATAAAAGGTCCCGAGGGGGACCTCTTCCTCTTCATGCTGCAACAAGGGCTTTATTGAGTTTCTTGCTCTTCCTTCTCTCTACGGTGAAAACTGGCACCGCCTTCTTTTCTGTTGCCGTCCTCTGGTGAAATATGGAGGCTGACGTTGATGAAGGCTTTGGCAATGGCGTTTGGGCGACTTCGACGTGGAAGAATGGTGGGCGACTGGCGGGCGGAGTGCAAGAATGGCAGGCACCTCACGTGGCACTCTATTTACGCCTTCTGGACTGCCGCCCGCATTAGGAGTAAGGTAGAAGCGGAGGGAGTCTGAGGGAGGAGGGTGTTTAGCAATGGTCTTGCCTCGTTCCCTCCTCACCTCTTCCTCTCCCCCTCCTGTTTTCTTTCACTCTTTGGAGGTTCCATCGATTCTGATGGAGCCTTCTCTTACCTCCCCTCCATTGATCCTTGATGGGGGTTCTTTCTCGTTTCTGATACCATCTCCTCCGAACTTCCCGAGCAGACAAAGTCAGCCGTCTCGTCATCCAAGCCAGTTTCTACACTGGGTGAAGTCAGTGGCTCGGCTTAGAGCTGCTAACCTCATTCGCACCGAGTAATCAGTTCGTGTTGTATCAATTTTTCTTTTTTATGTGCATTGTACTGGCTACGGCCCATATGATGTACCAAAGTTTTGACATTAATGAAATGGAGAGTTTATTGTCTTTATTAGTTTCTTACATGTATGGATGAGCTCAGAAATAGAACTTCCGCAAGGCCACCGCGTTCCAAGTCCGAGGGATTGGCGCCCCTTCCATGGTAGATAGTCGGTATGCTCCTTTCTCGAGCGTCTCGAACACTTGGTAGGGGCCTTCCCAGTTAGGAGCTAGCTTTCCCACAGCCTCCAGTGGTCGAGAGGCTTCGGCCTTCCTGTGAATGAGGTCTCTTGGTTGGAACTGCCTGTCTCAGACCCGGGCATTGTAGTACTGAATCATGTGTCACTGGTACTCCATTGCTCGGATTCTTGTGACCTCGCATACTTCGTCAGTCATGTCCAGGTTTTCCAGCAGCTTCTGCTCATTAGACTCGGATAGGAAGTGGATAACGTGAAGGGACGGGCTACTGATCTCCTGTGGGATGACTGTCTCGGTGCCATAGACTAGCTGAAATGGAGTTTCGCCCATGGCGGTTCTCAGAGTGGTTTAGTACGACCATAGTACGCTAGGCAATTCCTCGAGCCAATTACCCTTGGCTTTACCGAGCCTGGTCTTTATGCCTTTGAAGATGGTTCTGTTGGCATTTTCGACCAGCCCGTTAGCCTGTGGGTAGGCTACCGAAGTGAAGTGGTTGCGAATATGTAGGTCGGCACACTTATTCTTAAAATAAGCGCTATCAAATTATCGACCATTGTCGCTCACAATCCCCTGGTGGATGCCAAAACGACAAATGATTGTCCTCCGCACGAAACTCTAGATCACCGCTTCCGTTATCCTAGCAGTAGCCTCAGCCTCGATCCATTTGGAGAAATAGTCGATGGCGACAATAAGGAACTTTTTCTGAGCCTAGGCCACTAGGAAGGGCCCATGGATATCAATTCCCCACCGAGCGAAGGGGTATGGCTCGGTTAGAGTTATGAGCTCCGAGGCTGGTTGGTGGATCAGGTGGTCGAACCTCTGGCAGCGGTCACACTTCCGAGCATATGCGGAGCAGTCTCATTGGAGGGTGGGCCACCCGTAACCTCGACGCAACAAGATCCTCTCTATCGATCTCCCCCCTTGGTATGCTCCGCAGATCCCTTAGTGAATTTCTCAATGGCTCGCTGAGCCTCTGGGGCGCTAAGGCACTTGAGGAGGGGGTCGTCGAAGGATTGTTGGTAAAGATTTCCGTCGAATAAGATGAATTGTCGATCTTGATATTTGAGTCTCCTGGCCTCCTGAGGGTCATCGGGCTCTCGAGAGTCAGCTAGCCAGGCTACGTATGGGGCTCTCCAGTCATCGGGTGATGCCTGCACGGTTGCTACGATTTTGATTTCCATGCTCGGTCGGTCCAACTCTTCGAGTAGGACGGACCTGGTCCCTTCTGAGGTGATAGAAGAGGCCAATCGAGAGAGGGCATCCGCTCAAGAGTTTTCCTCCCGAGCTATTTGGATTACCTGAAAGCTCTCGAATGATCGGGCTATCTCTTTCACCAGATCAAGGTATTTGACCATCTGCAGTTCCCGAGCTTCGTAGTCTCCATGGATTTGGCTAGCGACCAACTGAGAGTCGGTGTAGATGTTGACTCGCTCGGCTCCCAGGCGCCTCGCCATCCTAGCCCCGAAAATTAGGGCTTCGCACTCGGAGGCGTTGTTGGAGGCCTGGAAGTTGAATTTTAGAGCATACTGGAGCTCGACACCTTCTGGGGATGTGATGAGGATGCCAGCTCTGCTACCAGTTGAATTGGAAGATCCATCCACGAAGAGATCCCAGGCCGGGCCAGCCATAGGTTCAGACGCCTCCCCGGAGGGACAACGGTCTCTGAGATAAAATTGGCGAGAGCTTGTCCCTTAGTGGCGGTGCAGGGCCGGTAGGAAATATCATAAGCCCTGAGCAATATTGCCCACTTTACGAGTCAACCTGAGGCTTCTGAATGGGCCAGAATTTTCTTCAAAGGCTTGCTAGTCAGCACAACAATGGAGTTTTTCTAGAAGTATGGCCGAAGGCGCTTGGCCGAGGTAACCAACGCTAGCATGAGTTTCTCGGTTATGGGGTACCTCCTTTCGACATCCAGGAGCACTTTGATGACGTAATAGATGGGCCTTTGTCTTCCTTGGTCGTCTCGAATGAGGACCGAGCTTACTGTGGATGGTGTTGCTGAGAGACAAAGATATAGAGTCTCTCCCGGCACTGGCTTGGATAACACAGGAGGTGACCCCAGAAACTCATTAAGCTCGGTGAACGCCTTCTTGCACTCCTTGTCCCAGGCGAATGTGGAAGTTGCCAATTTTGGCCCTCTCAGCAATTTGAAGAAAGGCAGGCAGCGTTCTGTCACTCGGGACAGGAAACGGTTTAGCGCGGCAATCTGGCCGGTCAGTCGCTGTACATCTTTAATGTAGGTAGGCGGCCGCATATCCAGTATGGCCTCGATCTTGTCGAGGTTGGCTTCGATCCCTCGCTGGGTCACAGGAAGCCTAGGAATTTCTCGGACTTAACTCCAAAGGCACACTTGGCGGGATTGAGCTTCATTTGGTACCTCTGGAGGGTGCTGAAGGTCTTGGCCAGGTCGGCAAAATGGTCCTCAGCCTTTTGTGACTTTACAAGCATGTCATTGATATAGGCCTCGACGTTCCGCCAGATCTGATCCTCAAAGATCTGATTGACCAGCCTTTGGTAAATAGCTCCGATGTTTTTTAACCCGAACGACATTCAGGTATAACAATAGATGCTGAAGTCAGTGATGAAGGCGATCTTCTCTATGTCTTTGGGGCTCATTTAGATCTGGTGGTATCTAGAATATGCATCCATAAAGTTGAGAAGTTCGTTACCCCGTGGTTGAATCAACGAGTTGGTCGATACTCGGTAACGGATAGCAGTCCTTCAGAGTGGCTTTGTTGAGGTCGGTGAAGTCGACGCACATCTGCCATTTGCCCGAAGTTTTGAGTACCAAGATGACGTTAGCGAGCCAAGTAGGGTAGAGGACCGGGTTAAATAACCCAGTTTTGTTCCCCTTGTTGATTTGCTCTTTAATAATCGCCTATTTCTTAGGGGCATGCTTCCTCTTTCGTTGTTGTACTGGTTTTACCACCGGGTCGAGGTCGAGATGGTGCATTACTGTCTCCTTGGGAATGCTAGGGAGATCCTCGTCAGACCATGCGAAAATATACACATACTTCAAAAGAAAGTCTTTGTATTGAGTTTGTAGTTCGGGTGGTAGATCTGCCCCGATTTTTACTTCGAGGGCCGGATCATTTCTGAGGAAAACAGACAGTAGCTCTCCCCCGGGTTTGCTTGCCGTTTTATCTTGAATCATGCTGAGCTCTTTGCCCTTGTCCTCTAGCCTTACGGTTTCCACCGAGATCACATAGCACCTTCTAGCCATTGCCTGATTGCCTCGGACTTCCCCGATGCCGTATTTGGTGGGAAACTTCATTTTTTGGTTGTATGTAGAAGGCACTGCCTTGATTCGGCCGAGGATGTCTCGGCCGAAAATGGCATTATAGGTTGATATCTCCTTGACCACTACGAAGTTTGCCATAAATGTTACAGCTTTGGGTGGGGTACCAAGGGTAACAGGTAGGCTTAGAGCTCCCTCGGGATAGGTCACCTGGCCATTGAACCCATAGAGGGGGGTTCGGATCAGACGCAGTTTTGACGGGTTTTCACCCATCTTTAGCAAACACTCGTACGACAAAACGTCGGGGGCACGACCATTATCCACTAAGATCTGGTCCACGTTACAATGGTTTATCGTGGCTGAGATAACAAGGGTGTCATCATGTGGGGTGGCCACTCCTTCGAGGTCTTGGTCCAAGATGACCAAGGCCTGCTGGTCGGTCACCGGGGGCGGAGCTTTAGGCGGCTCGAAAGCTCAACTGGCTCGCTCGACATGACGGTTTCTTCCTCGGTTGCTATCTCCGCCCGAGGCTGATCCACCTGAGATGAGGTTTATGTGGACCCCTCGGGGGCGATTGTCGATTTCTTCAGGGGGGATTCCGCGGTCCTCCCTCTGCTCAGTCACGTGCTGGGAGAGGTGGCCCTAGCGGATGAGACTTTCGATCTCGTCCTTGAGCTGGTGGCAATCTCCCGTATGGTGGCCATAATCTTCATGGAACTGACAGTGTTTCTGACGACTCCGATGCTTTGGGTCGGCCTTCATCGGCTCGGGACAGCGGAGCAGTCCCGAGTCCTTTATTTCTTGATAAATTTGATAGACAGGGGTAGATAGAGGAGTATAGCGCTCGAACTTGCGCAGGGGTTCCTTTTGATCGCCCTCTCGATTCCTCCTCTTCTCCTGCCCAGAAGATTGGTCGGACGACCTCTTTTTCTCCCCTCTAGCCACGAGCTTGCAGGATCTCGGCAGGCGTTGAGGACCTCCTCGCACTCCGCATGACGCAGAGCCAAGGTCATAAGGTCGGCGAGGGAGTAAGGAGGGTGAAGCACCAATTCTCGCCTGAGATTTTCGTCGCGGGTGCCTCCGGTCAGTGCAATGATGGCAGAGGCCACATCCAGGCCGGGGATGCGCAGAGCTTCTGCTTTGAAGCGGTTAATGTAAGCCCGCAGCTTTTCCCCTTGCGCCTGTAGACACGCCAAAATCGATGCTATGTTGGGTAAATCTCATATCGCCATGTGACGCCCCAAAGTGGACTTCAATATTGGCTTAATATGAAGTTTTTCTAATTCCTCTATATTTAATTGAGATTTCTTGGCTTTTTACTCTAATAATTGAAATTAACGTCTGTGGGGAGGGCATCATTTAATTGACGACCTAATTAGGGGCGTTGTTCTACACGACTGTTCAAACGGTCGTCGATTCCTGGATTTTACAAATTCTAACGAAATTAAAACTCAAAGAGTTGACGTCCTAAGGAGGGGCGTTGATTATTTAACGCCCGTTCGCATAGGCGTCATTTGACAATTTTAAAAAGGAAAGTTCTTTATTTCTATAATTAAATTTAGGAATTGACGACTGTGTGAATGCCGCCATTTCAATTGACGCCCCTAGTTAGGTCGTCATTTTCACTTCCGTCTCCCTTTCGCCTGCTTCTTTCCAGTAGTAATCCTTCCCCCATTTTGCACCTGGTGTTCGATTGGGAAGAGGGTTCCTTATTGAGGATTCACTACCTTGTTTTAATCCTATTGATGCAATGATTTTTGGGCCTATAAATACCCCTTGAATCCCTCACGCGCGAAGAGGAACAGGAGGATTGAACAACAATAACAACATAGAGCTTAACAAGGAGAGCAACTGCGCCGTGTGAGCTTTACAGAGAGAGAGTTTTTTTCTCCTTTTGCAGGTGCTTCTCCAAGTTTCTTCCTCCAGGCGGCATCTTTGTCTGACGGCTCTTCATCCTACTGCAGCTGTTGAAACTCTTGTTCTCCCCTTTACTGCTGCGTACACAGCAGAAAGGACACCCCTCCCCTTTTAGTTTGTTTTGTTACCATCATATCATCATCACATATTTTCTCTTCTAGCTTGGTCTGCTAGAGATCTTTTAGCAGATATTCATCTTATTTGCTACGTTACTTCTCCTGCATATCATAGCATCTATAATCCATACCTTGTTACTCCTTCCTAAAGGGGTTTTAAACTAAAACACACAAGGTGTGTTCATGCTTAATTTGATTGATTTCATATTTTTAGAGCATTGATACTACACACTTGGCTAATCCATATCTTTGTTTATTCTGTGTGTTTTCTTGCAAGGGTAATCAAGTTATAAACCCCCTTCATCGGCCGGCTGGTAGAAGGAGGAAGGAAGAACTTACAATCTCACCTGCTTCATACAAGGTACATGCGATCATCTTTGTATTTTTGAGGTAACCCCTCTGGCGATCACTCTCCATAGAGCATCTCATGCTCAATCCCCTTTTTTCTTCATGTCCCACATGTTTTAGCATAGTTTCTTTTTATCCCTAATAATAATAATCATCATTTTTTATCATTCAATTCTCTCTCTCTTTTAAAAAAAAATGTCTATGTGACACGTTCACAAATTGGCGATCACGGTGGGACTCTTGTTGTTTTAGTTTGATTACCCCTCCCTTTGGCGCCCTCGCGTGCCCCTCCTTCGGCGCCCTCGCGTGCCCCTCCCTTGGGCGCCCTCGCGTGCCCCTCCTTCGGCGCCCTCGCGTGCCCCTCCTTCGTGCTCCACGTAGCACACTCCTTTTGTGCATCACGTGCACACCTCCCACTGGATTAGCCAATTTGCGTAGTATCCATATCATTTTATTAGAAAAGAAATTAATTTCTGTCTGTGATCAGGGTTAATGGTTCTCTGGAACCGAATAACGCCCTTTATACCGCCGTCATTTCCACATACAGCGACTGTTCATACAGGCGCTGTTTCCATTTTTTATTGCGAGCATTTTCATCATTTTATAATTAACACCCCTCAAAGAGGCGTCATTTTTCAATATAACGCCTCACACCAAGGCGTCAGATTTCTGATTACTACATTTTGACACCCCTCCCAGAGGCGTCTTTCACTCGTACAACGCCTTACTGAAACGCGTTATTTTGATTATGATGCGGGACGAGACCACGGACACGACAACAGTCCTCGGACTCTAGGTGAGCTCGTGATTGTCCCTTAACGAGGGAAGCATCAGACGTGCATGGTTGAGAAACCGACAAGAGCTAGGTTGGTCAATTCGCACTTTCGTGCCCGGATCGGGTCGCGGGACGGTAACACTCTTTCTCGCAGTAGTGGTGATATAAAAATATAGCGAGTTAGGTCCTAAAACATGCTCTCTAGCAGCGGCATATAAAGCATATATGAGATAAAGCAAGATGCCAAGTAAGGGGGAGAATGCGATACCTCCACGCGCTCGGCGTGGGGAAGACGGACCCGGCCGAAAACCGTGCTCCCGGAACAGTTAATACATGAAGATTATAGCAATGAGTTACTGCCCACTCCACACAGGGAGATAAAGGGCTACACAAATGGGCTCGGGAGGACCGAATTCGGGTTGACGGGCGGCTTCTCACGTCTCTTCGGTAGCACCCGAACTTGTGACTGTGGGGCTCACGTGCTGTCTGGAGGGGCCGTGTGGGACCCGGTGGCACCACTGTAGTGGGGACACATGGGGAAGCGCTCCCCAAGATGGTGGCACGCTAGTTCGCCGGCTGGAGGCCAGGCGGCTCCGATCGGCACCGGTCGGAATAACCGGCCACGGATCTGCCGGTTCTGTTTTCAGGAGCGCGCTCCGGCGAGAACGGACGCTGCGATCAGCCCCAATGTCGGATCGACACGAAACTAGTGCCGTTAGAAAGCTGCTTCGAAGGGCTTAAATCCTATGGGATTACAGAAAAATAAACAGCTTTGTACTTCTTGTTGGCGAATTTTGATAGCTGCTATTGTACAGTGCCCGAATTCTCAGATCAACAGGAAACTTGTCTGAGAACTGGCGTTGACTGATAGGTAGACCTCTGATTCAGTAGTATTGTTCTTCAGAAAAGTTGTACGAGACTGAACCAGGAAGACGGCAATATTTTTTGTGGGAGGATTAGAGCTGGCTACGAATTGTTATGATTTTTACACTGGGATGTGGTCGGATCTGAATCTGGCTGACAGCACTGTAGATGAGGTAAAACACGATTTTTAAAAAATGGATAGAGGGCTGATCAAAAATCAAGAAAATTTGGGGATGGAGGGGTTGATGGAAAGAACTCCCGGTAAAATCGGAAGCCCTAACAAAAATCACAAAAGTGGTCGAAGATGGAAAACTCAGAGCTGCTGTCACTGTAGATAGAGACAAGACAGATCTGGGAGTGAAAGAAGAACGAAAATGGGAAATTACCAAATGAAGGATTTTGGACGTGATAGGAACAACCTCTGAAAATTTCAGATCAAGAGGACGTCATGGCTGACTGTAGAATTTCGTGGAAGTCACCTCTGTCCAGCAGGACAGAACCTTGAAGATGGCTCGCGGCGGCTCGTAGGTGGCACGAACGGTGGCGGCGACGGCACAGATGATCACCGGAGATAGAGGGGAGAGGATTGAAGATAGAACCACTTAAGAATTTGGGGTTGGAGGAGATGAACACCAGGGGAGGAAGAGGGGCACAAGAAGCTCTTGGCTTTTCCAACAATTTTTCTCTTCATTTCATTAATTTCCACATGAAAAATACACCTTTTATATGCTTCCATCCAAATCCAACCTCCACCCTTAGATCTAGGGATGTGAGATGGATGGCTGGATTGCATGCCACAAACACAAAAAAAAATAAATATAATATACAAGGGGGGGGCCTATTGACCATGAATGGCAAGGGGTACAAGTTTGACATGGTAGGTAGCCTACCATGAAAATTCTTACCCCCTTGTCTACCCATGTGGCATATGACTAGTCCAACCTTCTAGATGTCTACCTAGGATAGTTGACCAGCCCCACAAGGTGACATGGACCAATGGGAGAGGGCTGAGGGCCCTCTTGATGGTCCTACTGACAAATTACATAGAAACCCACACAATCCGTGGGAATGACGCATTGGCTTATAAAGCCGTACAATTGCGTATATACTTTCCCAAGGATATAAACACAAACTAAAAGACATAAATACAAAAGTAAATGTACATGCTCGGCGTCGATTCCCATCAGATTATCATTGTGTTTATTCATTTTTTTAAGTTCGATTACTGCTATCTGACGCCCCTGTGAACAGACGTCATTTTCATAGGCAGCGCCTCACTTTAAGGCTCTATTTTATTTTGATTGCTATCTGCTTGCATCATTCACAGTGATTAGCGACTGGCACTCAGTCGTCTCTTGTTGATATAGCGACCTTATCCAGGTCGGCTTTTTTTTTGTGCCCACAGAGCCCCTTATTGCTTATTGTTGTTCGTTCGCTTGACTGATTCTCATATCACTTGCTTGATATTGCCTGCATTAGGCTGCATTTAGGGCATTCAGTTTGAGAGACCTCCTCTCCCCACACTTTTAGGAGTCATACCCCCTCTTGGTAAAGGAAGGACCCTCCTTTGAGCATTCCGTCTCATTGGACCGAAAATTCCTAAACCAAGCCTCCGTAAGTCCCCACACCCGTGGATTACCTCACAGACGCTGGGCAGGTTGTACCATTGAAGCACCCAGAGTATAGTTGACCCATATGTTGGTGAGGAGAGAGAAAGAACCTAGATCCACGAAGATTATACCCAAATTTTCAACCAGGACCCACATTCAAAGGAGAGAACTTATTGTAAAATTCACCTTAATCTTTAAAGAAAACCTTAAAACTTTGGGCTCATTACAACTTGAGTGTTTATTTTGGGGCTATCACTTGGGTATACTTGTTTGTTGGAAACCTATTTTTTCTTCCTTAAGCATGATACTCCGTTCAGGTAAAAGCATCAATATGGCCAACTACGGGTATACTTATGATGGTTATGAGGAGGGTCACTCTGACCCGTTTTATGAGGTTCCCTCTCAGGATCCTGTCTACCACGAGGGAAACTATATTTCTTCCCCCACTTAAGTCCACATGGTGGACACCACTTCTCTGGATGTTGAGCCCTCTTCCCAAGCTCAACCTACCATCCAAAATACTTCAGGGGATGCTTCCCCTTCTTTCAACTTCAACGATGTTCTCAAAGTTCTTGCTCAGCTGGATGACTCCCAGCGCCAGGCAGCCCAAGTCGCTTTAAAGGGAAAGTCTGTCCCGTCATCTTCTAACCCTCCCCAGGCCATGGGTGGCCACTCTTCTAGTTCTCCCAACGACCAGGCGGTCGTACCAAGGGTGCCCTTGCACCCATCAACTCCTGTTATGACTACGCCGGCCCAACCGGCAAGTCACTCCATTGCTAGGCCTCAACAACGTCCTATTTCTCAAATTTTGAGAAGATCTATGACGAACCAATACTCCTTTTGTTCGGCCCCAGCCGAGTCTGATAACCACACTATACTCCTCCAAAGGATGGCTAGCATGGAGGAGCAGCTCAAGAAGGTTACTGCATCCAAGGTCGCTCCCGAAATTATGCTTCCCACTCTGCCAGTCTTTCACCTACCCCCGTCTGAAATGCCGAATTTCCGACGGTACAATGGAATGGGTAATCCGCACATCCACTTGAAAGACTTCTTATATGAGGCATCGTTCTGGCAAGATAACAAGACTTCGCTGGCTTATCTCTTTAGGCGTTCTTTAGATGGCCCGGCACTAGAATGGTTTTATTCCCTGGAGCCGGCGGATGCCGGTGATTTTGATGTAGTTCAACGAAAGTTTCTGCAGAAGTACAAGGACCGTGTGGGTCCCTCTTTGTCTGTTACTGATCTGGTGGCTGAAAGGATGAAGCCCGAGGAGGACTTCGTTTTGTTTGCTGATAGGTGGAGAGCTATGGCCAAAAAATTAAAGGACACACTGTCGGAAACGTAGCAAGTGAAGATGATTATATCAAACTCCACTCCGCAGTTCCGTCATATTTTAGCCATGAACAAGTTGAGCACTATGGAAGAGCTCTATGAAAGAGCTAGATACATACAAACACAGATGAAAGATTCGCCTATTATGGGCATGTTTGAGCCAAGACCAAAGGTAATAAAGAGGAACGTTAATGTCGGCAATACTGGTGCAACCACTGAAGGCACTGTTATTAATGAGCAGGTGAGCGCGTTCGATAATTCCACACCCTTCCGCC
The DNA here is from genome assembly GCA_022559845.1 of Amorphophallus konjac. NCBI lineage: Eukaryota > Viridiplantae > Streptophyta > Magnoliopsida > Alismatales > Araceae > Amorphophallus > Amorphophallus konjac. The sequence continues at coordinate 124,787,092 of CM040121.1, forward strand.
ACCCTCCAAACCAAGGGCCACCACCACAACAGCCCGCCTTCCAAAACCAAGTCCACCAGCCAAATAATAACCCTTCTCAGACCTTACGGCCTCTTCCACCTCCTCAACAACAATCCCACTTTGCTCCACAGAATCAACCCGCACAGTACCACCAAGTGCCCCCACCAGCCAATTATGCACCGCAACAACTGTAACAACCAAGAAGACCATTGGGTCCCCGAAGAGCACACTACCCTCCCTTGCCCGAAAGCCTATTAGATATTTTCGATGCCCTTATGGCCGCCAACCTGCTCACCTTGCCTAAAGAAAGAACGATATGGCCACAACATGTAGACACCTCCCGGTATTGCGTTTTCCATCGGCAGATAGGGCACAACATCGATCATTATTTTCACTTCAAGGATTACATACATGATATGAATGATCAAGGAGATATTGATTGGGATGAGATGAGGAGGGTTATTGCTACTCTAAAGGCTCGAAGGCCTCCTCGGCAACCACCGGCTCAGCAGCACCCACAACAAGGTCAGCAACAACAAGTTCCCCAGCAACAGCGGGCTCCTGCATCCCAGCCAAATATGGGGATTGTCAATAATCCGCTACCGGAGCACCCGGTTCAAAACCAACAAGTAAACCTTGTCGCCTCAATCCATGAAGTGGAGAGAGGGCAAGTTTGGCATAAGGAAAACGCCTCTGTCGGGGCTATTAATCAAAACTCCAGTCAACCACAACCACCACAGTTATTAAGAAGGCTTCAACCCGTACCCCCTTCCCAAATGCCACGCCCCCTTATACGTTTCAACACTCCAGGACCACTCAACCCTAACCCTACTCCTTCACGGCCTCTTCTTTTGCGCCAACCCACAAATTCTCCTTCACCCCAAAATCCTCCACCAAATAGACCTCCCCTTATCCGCCCCTCGCTGGCAATCATCACCCCTCCTGTTTCACCACAATCTTCACTGTCAACCACCATTATGCTTCCAAGGCCCCTCCTTGTCACTCGATCCCCGTCACCACATTCCGATAATCCCCAACCGGTGAGGCCTCTTATAAGAACCCCTCCTTCTGCCAATCTTGCACCAGCACCCAACACGCCCTACACCCCTCGCTCTACCTCCTCTACACCTTTATCCACTTTAAGCCCGACAGAGGCTCCGAAAACAATGGTGCTCCGTAGTGGACAGATGTTCCATCGACGTGTTTCCCAGCGGGAGCAGGATTCGATACAAGAACAAGGAGAATAGGAACAAGAGTCTGCACTGGGTACGGAGTATGACTTATTGAAGCATTTGGACAGAACACCGGCCCGAATTTCTATTCTGGAATTGATCAAAAGATATACTACACATCAGCAGGCTTTGAAGCAATATCTGCAGAAGGTAATGGTAAACGAAGATATCCCAGTTGAACATGTCACTACAGTCTTAAGTCCAGCCAGCAATCAGCCAGCCATCACTTTTTATGAACATGAATTGGCTCCGCAGCCAGCTAGAAAATACGCACTGTGCATTACTATTGACATTAACAAGGTGGTAGTAAAACAATGTTTGGTGGATACTAGGGCATCCATTAATGTTTTGCCACCAAGTACCTTGAAAATGTGTGGCATTCCGGAGTGTCAAATCCGGCCATCTACAATCATTGTCACAGCCTATGACAACACCAAGAAGCCGCCTTTAGGAATGATCACTTTAAAAGTTGGTTTAGGTCCAATCTCAGTCATAGTGGATTTACATATTCTAGACATGGACCCAACATTCAATGGCATTTTGGGTCGCCCTTACATTCAAGAACTTGATGTTGTGCCTTCCACGAATCATCAATGCATAAAATTTCCGCACAAAGGGCGCATTATCAAAGTCACTAGTATGCCCATTTTGCCGACAAAAGATATACATTCCGCAACATCAGTGCCTTCTATGTGGCCTTCCAATAGGCCTTTCCTCTCAGTTTTGGACGTTGCTGATCTGCGGCAAGACTTGATAAGGCCGTCTCCTTCAACCACTCCTACCACTCAAATGCCACCACAGCCATCCAAAGGCAAGAAGAATAAAGGCTTGATGAACACGCCAGGATGGAACATTCTAATGAAAATGGGGTATAGAACCGGTAAAGGCCTAGGTGTTAATCTTCAGGGGAGAGTCAAGCCCGTCAGGCATCAAAAGATGATTCCCCGAGGTGGCCTAGGGTACAAAGGGCCAAGCAAAGATGAAAATGAGCCATGGGCCGTCATGACTTCCACTCTCAAGACAGATTGGCAGCCTCTTACGTGGACCCTACAAACACACTTCATGAAAGGAGGCACTCATAATAATGAGCAAACAACGCTAGTCACTTCCATGATGGATTGTCAAGATGTACATGCACGGCAGTTTGCTCGTCACATAGCCCCACTGTTACATACAAGGCTCTGGAGTCTTTACGGCCAGATAAAAGAAGAAGGATGGATGATCCCGAATGTGACTGGTATAGATGGTTCGACATGAACGATATCACTATTGCTCTAAGCTGATTGTTTATGCCAACTGATCCGGAATGGCCGCCACTAATTCATGAATTAATCGAAAAGGCAGCAACAATCACGGATAAGAGGCAGCTTCTAAGCAATTACACAGATACCGGGGAGCCTGATGTGCCGTTCGAGGAAGGCTGCAATGTGGATAGGCTGTGGGCCGACCTTTTCTCTATTAAATCCATTCATCCAATGATTGTTGTATGCTTGTTCAATCAAATGTTTTGCTCAGATGTCCCTAGACCGCATGTGGTCTTGATACCCTTTTCTCCAAATTCACTTCAAGTTTCTCCTCCGATTCCTCCCTTGCTCCTCGAGCAATTCTCTAAACTTTCCATCATACCCCCGCGCGGGTCATCATTTACTCAATCTTTCATCAATCTATCAACTTTAACACAACCCCCTATTCCTCCCTCTCATTGCCTTCTTCCTGAAAATAAAAACGAAAAAAAAATGCCAAAATTCAAACTTTCCAATCTTTCATCTCCATTGAGGAGACCTCCTATCTTCTTCCTGAGTGTGTCCCGACCCAGGGGCCGCTCTTCCAGGATTCATTAGGGGACCTTCCTTACCCCTCCAGTGAGGGGTCTTCTTCTGTACCCATCTTTTCCTCACCTCCTTCGTCTTTGTCGAATTCTAGTGATCAGGCTAGTTGCTCTTACTCTTCTAGTTTTAAGACTCATGGGGTAGCTTCACATAAGAGATCCAAGGGTAAGCAGATTCCCTGTAGATTCTTGTTAGAACTAGCTAGAAGGTGCCGGGCATGCCTAGTCATTCCCGAGTTTGTAGAGAATCCGATTATCCTGCCAGAAGTAGAATATGAGGATACTTGTGTTTTTAATGAGGGTTTTGGTGTTTATGAGATAATGAATGATGAAGACCCTATTGAAGAGGGGGATGAAGGTTACAAAGAATATGAGGACGAGGCTGATGCTTTTGCCAGTGGCATGAGAAGATTCGATGAGCCATCATCCTCAGTAGAAGAGCCTACCAAGGAAATAAATCTGGGTACTGAAGAAGGCCCTAGGATTGTCCTCATTAGTAAGAATTTGCCGCCCTCTGTGGACGTCGAAAAATGTCGATGAGGATCATACTGCATGTATGTCTCGACACTCGAGAGCGAGCCGAAGATGAAAATGCAGAATAAACCTCATGCCTCGCCCGATCAGGACGAGAACTCACTTGGTGGTCTGCTACCCGTTAAGGAAGCCCCCCCCAGGTGGAAGACGCGGCCAGAACTCTCCGACCGGTCATGCCGAGAGTTGAATCAGAGAAAAAATTGGGAACTCCGGCACAGTCTCGGCATGCACCGAAAGTTACACAGAGTCTGGGACCAAGCCCCAAGCGCTGCAAATGGAATATTATAGAGGCCATGCATTGCAACTAGAACATTCCAGGAGTGCCAACACTCGAATAAATGGCTGCGGCTTCGAAAAGAATCCATTTGAGGCTTAAAACGGCGCGGAAGGGCCTTAAACTGGCGCGCTCTAAACCGGCGTGCCCCCTCAACATTATAATCCGGCGCCCCCAAAACTGGCGTGCCCCATTTCCCATTTGCCCTTGATGTTGCCTTAATACGGCGTGCTGCTATTGCTTGGGATTTAAGCCTTTCCCCCTCATCCTGATGCTAATCCAGCGCGCTCACCCCCCGCGCCGGTTTAACTCCATCTTGTCCCGTCGGCATGCCGATGCTCTGTTTTGCACCATTATGGCGTGCAGAGAACATTGAATGCCCGACGCTCTGTCTCTGCCTCCGTTCGACAGCATAGAAGGGGCAACGGCGAAGCAGGCCCCGAAAAATCTGCGAACATCCCTTCCTCGGATAAATGCCAGCGTACTGTGCAAAGCAACGGACGACACCATGGCATGTCAACTCCGAATGCCTCAACGAACGAGGAGAAAGATGGCGGGAGTTCCTTCCGTCCGAGCGAAGAAAGGGCAGCCGGCTATATATACTCTACATGTTTGACAGAGAGAGATGAATGGGCTATTGAAAAGAGAAGAGAAAAGAAGCTGGTTCGTTCGGATGAGGGTTGGCCATTGAAGAGAAAAGATGAAGAGAAGAGAAGCTCCATTTCCCCTGCGCCCGTGAGGTGAAGAAGAAGAGAGATTAAGCGTGAGAGTGAGAGGTGAGCCCGGGGGGAGGGGCTTGTGCTCCGTTCCCCCCTCCGACACCGATGTATTCACTTCTTCCCCCTGCTATCTTTCTTTTCCTCGAGATGTATTCTCCTTTGTTCTGGGATAGATCCCCTTGTGTATTTCGTTCCTCCTTCTCTTGTGGGTGAATAAAAGAAAAGGTGTTGCAGTATATGGTGTTCCACTCATTTTGGTTCCCTCCCCTTTCTCCTTATCTTCTACTCACCCAGGGCCCTTCGAAGCTTGCTTCTACGTAGCATAGCCTTCGGAGGAACCCGTCAGAAGGGTGGACATTTGTGGCCACCTCTCATGGCACACATTCGTCCCGCTTACGAAATCATCGCCCGTGAGCTGCTGGAACTCTTGAAGGCTAGTCCTCGAGTCTCCACACTCACTTATGGGTTAACGGAGGCCTCACTCCGAGTTTTGAGGTTCACCCCGGAGCAATCCGTTTGGTGTTCCTCTACTTATCTCTGGCAAGCCTCAGTCCAGGGGAGATGCTGCCTGATTTTTGCCAGGGCTAAGAACAATAAAAACCAAATGCATACAAGAACAGACATACGAACTATTCTCTGAGGGCCAGAGCCACATATACTTGGAACCCCTGAATCAAATTTGGACCTGAATCAGAAGCCTTGCATAATAAACTCCTCCAATAAAACACTTGAACCTTCACGCTGATTTACCTTAACAAACGATCAAAACACTTAAACTTTCTCTCCACAAGCTTAATCCATCAATAAGATGAATAAATCAATCATCAAAGTAACCCACGGGTGAAAGAAAGAAGAAATAGAGCGAAATAAAACCCACAGAGCTTAACCCGGCGCGCCCCTAATCCGGCGCGGGCTAATCCGGCGTGCTCACCCCCCGCGCCGGTTTAACTCTACACTCAAAACCACTTTCAAAGTATTGGAATGAATAGTGCCCTAATCCAACGTGCCATTCATCATTGACCCCGCGACCTGACCGCGCAGGTCGATCCGCGTGCGAGGGCGCACGTTGGCGAGTTTGGACTTCACACCTAACGATTCACTTCCCCGGACTGTGCGCGAAGAGAAAAGCAATGACGCCCCATGGCATCGGACGTGGTCCTCGGAAACCCCGATATGGCCATAGTCCACAACCACCTCGGGCCAATAGATCATCAGCTTGACTCACCTCCATCGAGATCCAATCCCGCATCCACCTTAACCTTGCCGTATTTACGGCGGACATTCGTATGGTTTGGTCGCCGTCTTTCATGCTACAAACACGGACTTCTGTCCGAATAAGAAATAGTTCGTTAGTGACTGACATATATATACCGGGATTTAATCCCACACTTGCATTAAACTTGCCGTACTCACGGCAGACATCCATACGGTTTTATCGTCGTCCTCGACGCTACTAATACGGACTTCCGTCTGAATAATGAATGGTCCGTTAGTGACCGACATATATGCCGGGATCCAATCCCTCACCCACATGAAACTTGCCGTACCTACGGCAGATATTCGTATGGCTTTATCGTCGTCTTCGATGCTTCAAATGCGGGCTCTCGTCCGAATAATGAATGGTCCGTTAGTGACCGACATATATATGTCGGGATCCAATCCCTCACCTACATGAAACTTGACGTACCTACGGCAGACATTCGTACGGATCGTCGTCTTCGATGCTTCAAATGCGGACTCTTGTCCGAACGACGAACGGTCCGTTAGTGACCGACATATATACCAGGATCTAATCCCACGCTTGCAATAAACTTGCCGTACTCATGGTAGGTATTCGTACGGTTTGTCACCATCTCTTACACTACAAACACGGACCTTTGTCCGAACATAAAGTGGTCCATGAGTGACCAACAAAATCTGAATGGGACGAGAAGGCTCTCGTCATCCCCGGACCCTTTGCATGGGAATATCAATAAGGCCTCCGTGGGCCATGCTTAGACCTCGGGTCCGCCCCGATCATGGTCATTGCCTGACCCATATCCTCGGCCTATAGCCCGCTCTCTTCGAACGCATATCGGTTCTCAGATCTGGTCCCAGGACATCCTCCCATTGCCCCCTTGGCACCGAAATATTGATGATGCCCACGCGAGCCCGACTTCGACCGCGGGGGGCCCACCGTAGTATGGTCGTAGCTTGATCTTGCACTGGGCCGACAAACTTATCGATTTCCGACCACTCTAACCAGGATTTAACTGGACGTTTCCCATCCCTTTGAACAATAAATTTACCGTACCCCAGCATACATATGCTCCGGTTTTCCCCGTGACGATCATGATTTTCTGAAGCCGGACGCTCGTCCGAATATCAAAATGGTCCCTTGAGTGACTGACATATTTCGAATGCTTGCTTCACTAGACATAAGGCTTTCTGACTGATTCGAGACCATTATCGGTTTGTTTCTCTCGATATAGTTTCCTGGCCATGAGGCCCTGATTCCCGGCGATTAATCAAGGGTGTTCCCCTCTCCGAGGGGATGTAAATAACGTCGTGACCTTTATGGCGCGGCGGGTTCCGGTCCCGACACGAACCACACAATCGTCTGATTAGTCAAATCGAGCACACAATAGATCATCACTTTGTGACTGGCACGCCCACGCACTTAATAGACCCAATGAACAAATAAACAACGATTTTAAATAAAAAGTGCGTCCACACCCTCCGAAGAGGAGGCACTTATTTTGGTTCTTCAAGAATATAAGGACATGTTCGCATGGAGTTATGAAGATATGCCTGGACTAGATCCTGCGCTTGTTGAACATCGACTTACGCTTAAGCCAGGGTCCATTCCGGTTAAACAACGGTTGAGACGTTTCCACCCTAATATGGCATTAAAAATGAAAGAAGAGGTCGGTAAGCTTCATAAGGCTAGATTCGTTAGAGTTGTCCTCTATCCCAATTGGGTGGCTAACATCGTCCCAGTCATGAAGAAAGATGGAAAGGTGTGAATTTGTATAGACTTTCGGGACCTCAACCGCGTGTGTCCTAAAGACGACTTCCCCCTCCCTCATATTGATGTTTTGATCGACAATACGGCAGGATATGAGACTCTCTCCTTTATGGATGGCTTTTCAGGTTACAATCAGATTGTCCTGGCTGAGGAAGATCAAGAGAAAATATCATTCACTACACCATGGGGAACTTATTGCTATGTGGTCATGCCCTTCGGACTTAAGAATGCTGGAGCCACCTATCAAAGGGCTATGATGGTAATTTTTCATGATATGATCCACATTTATATAGAGGTGTACGTTGACGACCTGGTAGTAAAATCAAGAACAATGATTGAGCATCCCGGGGTTCTAACCAAAGTCTTGCAAGGAGCGCGGGAATATCAGCTAAAAATGAATCCCAAGAAGTGCGTGTTTGGTGTTTTATCAGGGAAGGTGCTTGGATTCATCGTAAGTAAGAGGGGTATCGAGATTGATCCCAACAAGGCGAAGGCCATAAAGGAAATGCCTCCTCCCAGGAATTTGAAAGAAGTTTGAGGACTAATCGGGAGGTTGCAATTTATTCGCCGATTTGTTTCCCAGCATTCACAAGGATGTAGGCCGTTCTACGAGCTTACTAAGCCGGGAGTCAAGTTTATTTCGGATGACAAATGTCAGGCAGCTTTTGACGGATTGAAGGATTATCTCTCAAATCCTCCTGTCCTAAGGCCGCTAGTTCCAGGCAAACCGCTTGTTCTTTACATTTCCGTCCTGGATGACTCTGTAGGCGCTGTCCTAGCCCAAGTTGACGAAGAAGGAAAAGAAAGGGCAGCCTACTACTTGTCAAAGCTTCTTAATCCCTGTGAGCAGAGGTACTCAGCAATAGAGAAGACTTGTGCTACTTTAGTCTGGGTAGTTCAGAAACTCAAGCATTATTTCTTAGCTCACGAAGTTCACCTCATTGCCCGTATGAATCCAATCAAGTTCCTTCTTGAAAAATCCCTTCTCACCGATCGATTAGCACAATGACAAAGCTTCCTTTCTCAATTCGATATTATCTACATTCAGCAAAAAGCGATTAAAGGCTATGCCATAGAGGAACATCTTGCTCATCACCCTCTCCCTAGATTTGACCCTGTTCGCTCAGAGTTTCCTGATAGGGTGCAAGGCCTGGATACAGAGGGGGGGGGTGAATGTATCCTGCTCTAAAAATCACCCAATTAAAACTCTAATGCTCAAGTATGTGGAGTTAAAAGCAGTTGATGAAATGTGCTGAAAATACTTAGAAGCAACTCAGCAAGACAACACAAATCTATTAGCTCTCACACGCTCCTAAGCAAACATCTAAAGATCGCAGCAGAGAAAATAACATATAAGGAAAAAACACACCACAAGAGAACACCAAGATTTTTTAGGTGGTTCGGTCCAAAGACCTACATCCACCCCTCACTCCAAACCGGAGTGAGGCTTCCACTAGCTAGGCTAGAAACTGCAGACTCAGTCTGCAACAAATTGCTGTCACACAGCTTGACCAGGGAACAACCTCCCCTCTTCCTCCCAACCGGAGGGACACCCCAAGTGACTCCCAGCCACTTGGAAACCAGAGACGCAAGTCTCTCTTCCTCCAGACCAGGAGGGAACACAAAGTCTTGCAACCACAAGACCAGAACCGGAGGATCAATCCTCCCTTCCTCCAAACCGGAGGGAAACCTAGAGACCTAAGTCTCTCTTCCTCTGAAACCCAGAGGGAAGCACAGGTGACAGCAAGCCACCTGCAAACTAGAGGTCTCAGACCTCTCTTCCTCCCAACCGAGGGAAACCGACCTCACACAAGAGAGTCGGAAGAACAACTGTTGAAGGTTTAAAAGGAAAAACAAAAACGCAGCAACAGAAAGCTGGAAGAATAAAATGCACAAAGGCACTCGCAGGAGCTGGCTGGCCTGGATTTGATCCACGATCCAGCAGGAACTGATCTTCAGTTGAAGCTTCCTTTGCTCTAGCTCTGTCTTCTTCTCACTCTTCTTTTTCTTCCCTTTCGCAGGCTCTCTCTCTGTCTCTTCTTTCTTCTTCTTCTTTCTTCTTCTTCTGCTCACTGCCTTTCTGCAACTCTATCTCGATCACTCTCTTCCTCTTTCTTATCTGATCTTCCTTTCTTATCTTCTCTTTTCATTCTTCTTCTGCTCTCTTCACTCTTCTTCTGCTCTCTTCACTCTTCTTCTGCTCTTCTTTCTCCACTTTGATCACTCTTCATCTGAAGACGAAGACTCATATATATAGCAGCAGCAGCTGCTGTTGCCCCGGCGTGTGACCTCCACATTTCCAGCCCTAAGTATTCGGACCACGTGGCAGCATCCAGCAGGCTGTCAGTCCATGTGTCATCATCTGGTCAGGCCTTCAAGCCTCAGATCACGTGCCCTCCTTAAGCTTCACGATTAGAGCACCTGTCAGATAGAGTATCGGATTATCAACTTTGTGTCGACACTTTGTAAAATGAAATGCATTGTATAGACTTGTGAAAGCGCATGCATTATACAGACTTAGTGAAAGGGAATGCATGTAATACAATTCTTTTAAATACCCAGAGACTAGTGCATTCTCGCACGAGAGCATATGAAGTCTCAGGGGAGCGTCTATGGCCTCTGGACAGCATCACCAGTGTCAGGGGAGCATGTGGAGCACATGCTGTCTCTTGGGAGCAATCGCTGCTCCAGGGGAGCATCCTCAAAGTTAGGGAAGCATTAGCAGTCACTGGAGGGCATAATCGGTCCCAGGAGAGCATCCGGGGGGACGGGCGAGCATGCGCGTCTGATGTACAGACTTGTGAAAGACTTGAATGCATGACCAGTGTATAGACTCTGATGCAAATGAGAAGCCAATGTGCAGACTTCACAAAGTATAGAATTTCCAAACGACTGTACAGACTTTAAAGCCGAAGACAATGTGTAGACTTGTGAAGCTTGAGGCCAATGTACAGACTTGGCGTTCCACTGTGGATGTATAGACTTGAGTGAAGTGAACGGATGTTCAGACTTTGAAGATCCACTGTCGATGTATAGACTTGAAGAAAGGCAACTGAACACTGTACATACTTCCAATGTACAGACTTCAGAAGATGAAGACTCTGTATAGACATGAAGAAGCTGAGTGAACAATGTATAGGCTTTGAACTCTGTACAGACTTGAAGACCCTGAGCCAATGTGTAGACTTTGCCTTAGAAACGAATGTATAGGCTTGAAACAGAAGTCAGGCAAGCGTTGTGTAGACTTGGCCAGAACATAGGGAAAGGTATGAATGTATAGACTTGGCCAGAACGTAGGGAAAGCCGCCAATGTTCAGACTTGATCATCTAGCCGTGTATAGACTTTGTTTCGAGCAACGTAGGTAAAAGATACAATGTATAGACTTTGCACAGGAGTGCCTAAAGCGATGTACAGACTTGGAGTGCCAAAGACATTGTACAGACTTGGCGTGCCGAAGCCATTGTATAGACTTGGCGAATGGCTTGAAACACAAGGACGCTGCTCGCTGTACAGACTTGAGGTTTCAACAGTATGATGTACAGACTTGGAGAATGGCTTGAGACACATAAACGCTGCTCGCTGTACAGACTTGATCAAGGCAGCTGAACAATGTACACACTTCCAATGTATAGACTTCTCATGAACAGTCCGATGTGCATACTTCCCTTCGATGCATCTACAGTGCAATGTATTGACTTGACGAACATTATGCAATGTATGGACTTGATGAACAGTGCACTGTATGGACTTTGATGAAGGGCCCAATGTATGGACTTCGCCTGAAATGCAGGAACCTGGGCGCTATACAAACTTGAGTTTTCAATAGACCGATGTACACACTTGGAAGGCTTTGAAGGCAATGTACAGACTCTACCAATATGCAGACTTTGCCTAAAATGCAGTGTGTAGACTTGAGATACGATGCATGAATAGATTGGCGTTGTATAGACTTGGGGGGTCGACCCATCTGGAAGGGGGGTCGACCCATTGAACAGACTGACATCAAGATATCCAGATAACAATCAATTATGAAATGCATCAGCAATAATGAAATGCACCAAAGCACACACCACACAGCCATATTTAAATGCATCAATAATTCAGATAAGATTTTCAATGAAACATTCATATGCACCACAAACAGAATTGTATGCATTCAAATGACTTACAGTGTTTGCTATCATCAAAATCACAGGGACACAACAATCTCCCCCTTTTTGATGATGGCAACACTATGAGTACTCTATGAGTCATACTGACTTGATCAAATATTTCTCCCCCTTTGACTTCAGCAAAAAGACATGAATTGAAGAGGAAAGAATAAGACTGCATAATATGAGTGAATTAAAAACTCCCCCTTTGACTAAGCTCCCTCTTATCAGAAAACGTTTTGATGAATGAAACCCATTGAGATGAAGGGAGAATGTCAACAAAAGTACAGGGACACTCAAGAATGCTAACTAGATCTCCCCTTTAAAGAATCATGACATGGAAGCTCCCCCTGATTAGATGGAGTGAAGCCAATTGATATAGTGAAGTGATGACCATCTATCAGCAAAACACAGACTGTAATCACAGTGAATAAGTGAGAAAGACAAGTTTTCATTAACACACTGCAAGGATGAACTCTGGTTATCCAAAGACTGCAGCTCTCATATATGACAACCAGTCTGAATCAAAACATAGTGATAAAGAGCAATAGGATGAGCATTTTCAACAATTAGTGAAAATTGAGATATTGAACTTTTCAGCAAGATACCAACTTCATAGAATCAGAATTTTAAGTTCTAGATTCCTCCATCATAAAAGCTTATGAAACCTTGATTGTGAGAAATGGTTTAAGAATGATGTAAACCGAAATTTTTCAAAAGAAATTGTACTCATATCTGAACCAACACTTAATAAAAAAAACTATAAGCTCATATAATATTCTAGTTCAACCAACTTACATCTTACTTAGTTTACTTTCCATGACAGCTTTAAGAGAAACATAAGTGAATGCTACTGAATTTTAATTGTTCTTTCAGAATTTGATTTACACTTGTTCATATCTTTCTTTAATGAACAATTTTAGTTTATCAGCACCTTTTGACGTGGAGAGACACCTTGATCAGAGGTCAGAATCCCCAGTTACTCAGTGTGACAACCGTATTGCTTCTCCCATTTTAGAGAACAGAGGTAGCAATAAAAGTATCTTTGGCATGAGGATACACCTTGATCAGAGGCCAGAATCCCCAGTTACTCAATACAACTATGCCATTGCTCTGCCATATTTTCACAATAATTTCCAATCATCTCTTTAAACAGAGTTAACCATGGTACTTCATGACACAATCCTTTGGACAGGTTTCTCAGTAACCACAGTCATTGCTCTGTCCATACTTTTACTTAAAAAGGATTCAGAACAAGTTAGTTGTTTAGGAACAATCACATACACTATATATCTCAGTCAACGTAGACATGGATATCGACTTTTCAGATTTCAGAAAGTCTTACATGAATTTACATGAAGCAGACAGTTAAAGTTTATTAAGAGGTTGAAACATATATTTTCAAGTTTCTTGTGACCAAACAAGAGTACATAAGACTTAAACCACTTCCAGTTAACAAATGTTCTTAAGCATGTATAATGGAAGGTTCCTCATTAAAGATATTTTAACTTTTATGAAGTAGTATTCAGGCTGAAGGTTTACTTCATATCTCATCAGAGTAATTCAAGTGAGAATATTCAATAGTCAGCATGGATTCTGAAGGATTGTAGCAAATGAGCTGCTCTTGAGCATAGAAGTTCAAAGATGACTGAATAGAAGTGAAGCTCTCCTTCAGCAGATTTAGGAGAGACAGACAGATACCTATAAAGTATGAATTCAGATTATGAACAACTTCAGAAGCAGTCAAGAAAGATCATTTGATACCACTTTGATGATGGAATCACTGACACTACAGAATTGACAGAATGAATCAAGTAGATGGATAGGAAGAGTTCAGATATAGACATAACTGAACGAATTAAGTATGCTCCCCCTATCTATATGCAGTGAGACACTACATTCCCCCCCTTTTTTTTATTTTTCAAAAATAAGTGATATGCTATGCAGTAAATCTAAAAATAGTTGTGTGATTTCAAGAGTAAGAATAATGCTCCCCCTAAATGTATGCATTCAATCTATCTTTCTGGCATTTTCAATGTAATGAAATGCAATGCAATTAACTTCATGTATGCACGGGCATGAAGCGAAATATTCACATGAAGATGCAGACATTATCTGATATGCAAATTTGACCCTTGGTACTTGGCGGAGAACTTGGTCTAAAAGACCATCTCACACAAAGTAAGAACTTCCAGACATAGTTCCTCTGCCCTTTAGTAGCTTACCATTTGATATACCAAAGTGGTCATGCATGACAATGCAATACCAACAGTCCTATATGTAAGGTTTCGCACAGCACCTACGGGCGACGCAGCGGATAACAAAAATTAATTTGCCCGATTCCGGTGTTATGGAAAGCTTAATCTGTGCTCTAATCGGTGTTTCTAATACCCTAATTACGGGTTGCGTGTTTCACCTTGCGCGGAACGACGCTGTCCGCTAAGCCCGATGCAGAAAAACCGAGCCGCACAACTGTACGGCCTCTAGAGATGATCCACACGGATCCTTGCGCAGCGACGGTACCTCCCCGGCACAACTTTCCCCGGCTCTAACACCTTCTGGAGAGAGAGAGAGCAAAGGGGAGAAAGGGGGGAGGCTTAACCTCTCCTTAATGCTTAATGCTTGATTAGCATTAAGAGGGGTTGGAAGGGAGAAGCCAAGAGTTCGAATGAACTCACATAGGATTCTATATATAGAGAGTTGGTCATTTCTGAAAGGGCTCCAAAAGACCAAAATTATATATATATCCTATCTACTATTATACATATGTATTAAGCTCCATTTACACTCCTTTCCAAAAGGAATTAAAAGGAATTAATACATACACTTGTATAATAATAAACCGTCACCCAAGAATCCATTGTGTGTGATCCTCTAGGCCCACAGTCACTCTAGTTTAAGGTCCATTAACTTCTAATTCCCAATTAGAAGTAAATTAAACGTATTCTTCGCTTCTACTAGAGCCGAACAATAGTTTAATTTATTCCGAACCTTTGATCACGTTGGGTCAAGCAAGTCCGCGTGATCCTAGATGACCCCAGGTTTAAACCAACCTGTCTGGTACCTGTAAGTCCACAGTTACCGCATCGATATAATCCCTCGCTCATTCTATGAGTCTGGTACGATCGAGGGTACGGTTTCTGTCAAACCCCATGATCGTGCCATTTGACTATGACCTCCTTAAAGTGTATGACGTCCGTTCTAAACGAACTCATACGACCCTGGCCAGGGATTTAACGGAGCGTCAATGTCATGACCCATTAACTGTCTGATATATACCCGATAGTGAGCGATCCCCTCTTGACCATTGATGATCTTCACACGTATCCTGGAGTGGTTAACGACTCGGCAACTCATGACTTATGGTTAAAGTCACTTAGCCAAGTAATTAAACCATTCCAATCCTCGTGTAAGATCCGATCAATGTCTCAGGTCAAAGGACCAACGATGCTACTAAGACCGTTGGATCTTCAGTTGACATTAGGTATAATCAACCATCTAAAGATCCAATAGCGGATCAGTTCAGTGCACATCCTCCAAGGACATACACCTACACATATGTGTTGGTGCCCCGCACCAATGACCATGAGACTGGTCACTGACACATCATGTGTACTGGTTTAATAGGTAATCAAAGTCCCCGAGTGATTACCCTCCAACCAGGAACAGTTTAAGGTATGTGTACATGTAAAGTAAGTCTCATGTTCGAGATCCCATCTCGAGCTGACTTTACAACCACATATCCTAGGGACAACGTAAAGTAACACAATCGCATATTTACGCTCAAACATCACTTTATTAATGAACAAGATCGTACAACTATTGGGCCTACCCGACCCGAAATTGGCCTGTAGCACACCAACACTAACAATCTCCCACTTGAACTACAGCCAATTGCCCACAACTTTGAGGCCCATCTTATCCCGATGACGCTCAAATACAGTCTGTGTCAAAGGCTTAGTCAGTGGATCTGCTATGTTATCTTCTGACGGTACACGCTCTACCGCCACATCTCCACGATCAACAATCTCCCGAATAAGGTGAAAGCGCCTGAGAATATGCTTTGACCTTTGGTGAGATCTCGGTTCCTTCGCCTGAGCGATGGCCCCATTATTATCACAAAATAATGGGATGGGAGCTGATATCTCGGGAACTACGCCAAGTTCCAAGATGAAT
Organism: Amorphophallus konjac; assembly: GCA_022559845.1. Classification (NCBI taxonomy): domain Eukaryota; kingdom Viridiplantae; phylum Streptophyta; class Magnoliopsida; order Alismatales; family Araceae; genus Amorphophallus; species Amorphophallus konjac. Next base: position 124,803,014 of record CM040121.1, read on the forward strand.
TTCTTCATCCTGACGGCTTCCTTAGCAGCTTTAGCTGTAGCAATATATTCCGCCTCCGTCGTCGAGTCTGCAGTCGTGTCTTGCTTGGAGCTTCTCCAACTGACTGCCCCTCCATTCAACATGAATACAAATCCAGACATAGATTTGCAGTCATCTGGATCTGACTGGAAACTAGAATCTGTGTAAGCTCTAAGCTGTAGGTCCTCTCCTCCATAAAGAAGAAAAAGATCCTTAGCCCTTCGCAGGTACTTCAGGATACCCTTTACTGCCTTCCAGTGCTCTTCGCCTGGATTTGCCTGATATCTACTGACAGTGCTTAAAGCATTGGCAACATCAGGTCGTGTACATAGCATTGCATACATGATTGACCCTATCACCGAAGCATAGGGTACCTTATTCATGTGTGCCACCTCCTCAGAAGTTTTAGGACTCATCCCCTTGGATAGGCAAATTCCATGTCTCATGGGAATGAGACCTCTCTTGGAATTTTCCATCCTAAACCTTTTGAGGATAGTGTCTATGTACATGGATTGGGATAATCCTAGCATCCTTTTAGATCTATCTCGATAAATCCTTATGCCCAGCACATAGGATGCTTCTCCCAAATCCTTCATGGAGAAGGTCTTGGACAACCAAGACTTAGTTGATGTCAACATCGCTACATCATTCCCAATGAGTAAGATGTCATCAACATAAAGGACCAAGAAGGTCACTGAGCTCCCACTGACCTTCTTGTAAACACAGGGTTCATCTTCATTCCGAATGAAGTTGAAAGATTTGACAGCCTCGTCAAATCTTAAGTTCCAGCTTCTAGATGCCTGCTTTAATCCATAAATGGACCTTTGAAGTTTGCATACCTTATTAGGATGTGGCTTGGAGGTGAATCCCTCAGGCTGTACCATGTACACCTCTTCTGACAGGTTTCCATTAAGAAAGGCTGTCTTCACATCCATTTGCCAGATCTCATAATCCAGGTATGCAGCAATGGCAAGGAGGATTCTGATTGACTTAACCATGGCTACCGGCGAAAACGTCTCGTCATAGTCAATGCCTTGCCTTTGACGATATCCTTTCGCCACTAGTCTAGCCTTGTATGTGTCAACCTGTCCATCTGCACCGATTTTCCTTTTGAAAATCCATTTGCAGCCGATAGGGACCTTCCCTTCGGGTACATCAACTAAGTTCCAAACTTTGTTGGTGTACATGGACTGGATCTCTGAATCCATTGCCTCTTGCCATTTCTCGGAGTCTACACTACGGATCGCCTCCTGGTACGACTGAGGATCATCATCCTCATCGATGCATACCTTAGAGGACCCATCTGAGACATGTCCAACATATCTCTCAGGTTCTCTCGGTAGTCTACCAGATCTCTGTAGTGTCAGTGTTTCACCTTGAATATGATCAACCGATATAGTCTCATCTAATGAGTGTGTGTCTATGGGTTGTGGTTCTTGGACCTCGTCCAATTCTATCTGGCTCCCACTGTTTTTCTGGAGTAGATATTATCTTTCCAGAAATACAGCTCTCTTGGCCACTAAGACTCTTTGCTCAGAAGGGTGATAGAAATAATATCCAAACGTCTCCTTTGGATATCCCACAAACCTACACTTATCGGTTCTTGACTCAAGCTTATCACTCTCGTTCTTCTTTACATGAGCAGGACACCCCCAAATTTTAATGTGATTAAAATTTGGTTTCCTGCCCTTCCATATCTCATATGGAATAGAAGGAACTGATTTACTTGATATCCTATTCAATAAATAAGCCGCAGTCTCTAATGCATAGCCCCAGAGAGACAAGGGTAGTCCTGACATAGACATCATGGATCGGACCATGTCTAACAAGGTCTTGTTTCTCCTCTCGGATACACCATTGTGCTGTGGTGTATACGGTGGTGTCCACTGAGAAACTATTCCATGGTCTTTAAGATAAGAAGTGAATTCATGGCTTAAGTATTCACCTCCTCGATCCGATCGAAGAGCCTTAATACTTTTGCCAGTCTGTTTCTCTACTTCATTCTTGTATTCCTTAAACTTCTCAAAGGCTTGTGACTTATGTCTCATTAAATACACATAGCCATATCTAGAGAAGTCATCAATAAAAGAAATGAAATAGAGATAACCTCCTTTTGCTTCTATGGACATGGGTCCACACACATCCGAGTGTATGAGCTCGAGAAGGTCAATAGCCCTCTCTCCATGTCCACCAAAGGGAGCCTTAGTCATTTTCCCCATGAGACACGACTCACAGGTATCAAATGGCTTGTATTCGAATGAATTCAAATACCCATTTGAGTGTAAGTGAGAGACTCTTTTCTCACCTACATGACCAAGTCTGCAATGCCATAGATATGCAGAATTCACTTCATCAGCATTGGAAATTTGCATAACATTAGAACGTGTATCTAATACATATAGACCATTGACTAATGAACCATTGGCTATAACCAAACCATTATTCATTATAGAGCACCCAGTGCTATTACAAGCCAATGTATATCCAATGTTATACAAGCCAGAGATTGAAATAATGTTCTTAATAATATTAGGAACATAATAACAGTCATTCAGCTCCAGAATGACTCCTGAAGGTAAACTGAGGCGTGCAGTCCCGACAGCTTTGGCAGCAACTAAAGCTCCATTGCCCATCCTCAGTTCAATCTCCTTTTTGCCCAATCGCCTTCTATTTGCCAGCACCTGCATAGAATTGCAGATATGAGATGCACATCCAGTATCCAATACCCATGATGTGGATTCCATATATGACAAATTAAGGTCTATGACAAAAATATCTTCATTTAGAATTGCCTTGCAATTCCTTTTCCAATGCCCAGTTTCCCCGCATCGAAAACATTTGTCTTCCTTTTCATTCTTCTTGCCCTTCCCTTTGTCAACCTTGGCGAGCTGCTTACCCGTGGCCTTTTTCTTTCCCTTCCCTTTGTTACTTGTGGTGGATATTTGGGTTGCCTTCCTTTTCTTGTTGGCCCGGCCAACAATCATTACAGACGAAGATGGTTTACCTTTCTGCATGGTTCCTTCAGCACTTTTTAACATATTGAGCAGCTCCGGGAGAGTTGCTTCAATCCTGTTCATGTTAAAGTTCATGATGAAGGAAGAAAAGGAATCGGGCAATGACTGGAGTATAAGATCAATGCATAGTTCAAGATCCAACTTGAACCCCAATGCATTGAGTCTTTCAATCCACTCCATCATTTTCAGTACATGAGCCTGTACTGAAGAACCCTCAGACATCCGTGTCCTGAAAAGCCTTTTGGAGATGTCATACCTCTCAATCCTACCCTGCTCCCCGAAGAGCTGGCGTAGATTGAGAAGTATACTTCTACAATCAGTCTTTTCAAATTGCCTCTGTAGCTCGGGAGCCATAGAGGCCAACATGTAACATTGGGCTAGGGAGGAGTCCTTAGACCACTTGGCATAAGCCAGTAACTCGCCCTCGTCGGCATCAGGAGCTGGCTCAGAATGAACCGTGTCCAACACGTACGCTATCTTTTCGGCGGTAAGGACTATGCGTAGATTACGCAGCCAATCCGAGTAGTTCGGTCCAATTAATCTATTTGCATCCAAGATGCCGCGGAGGGGGTTGGACGACGACATTGTAATCTGGATAAGAAATAAAAGACAACTTAGCATGTGTTCAAATTCTAACTTAGATGTGGTTTTCTATCTTAGTTAGTCCCACTATTTTTCGATCGAACTATGTAACCCTCAGTATATAGTACGGGAGATCAACGAGATCAACCTAGTGGGTCGGAATCCCAACGAGACTGATGTACGACCTTGTGGAAAGCACAACAAGCCATACACCATCTCAAGGGCAGTCAACAAGCACTTGCATCTAATGCAATATCCGATATTCGGCCCCCGAGAAATCATCCCCTTGTGGAAAGCACAACAAAGGATATTCTCGGTTAGATCTAACCATCATTACTACATAGCAATGAGTTCATGACCCGACCCTTGTGGAAAGCACAACAAGGCCGAGTTCAATTCCTCACCCCATTGAGGCCGAGCCTTGGAGTTTAATCCCGCCCCCAAACTCATGGACCTTGTGGAAAGCACAACAAATCCATGAAATGAAGACGTTCATTCACTCCATAATGATGGAGGGCCACGACGACTCCTAGAGCCACGCTTACCAGATCTAAAATTTAAACGCGAGGGAATTTAATTTTATCTTGATCTCACCCTAGGTGGTAATATAAATATATCTAATATATTTACCGTACCTATTAGTTTGCACAAAATAAATGCATCCAATGCAAAATTAAACGTAAGTGATCATGGACTTTAACCCTAATGTAACTAAGACATCCGGCCCGCTTCCGAAGCAGCTGGATCGTCCTCGTCGGGTGTGCTCCGCGCTTTCAATCACCAACGCCGCATTAATTACAACTTTTACACGGCACGTAAGCCGGAAAAATTAAATTACATGTGACTCAAATTCCAGCAGCCCTTCGGGCGAGTACAACAACGGAGGAAGATAGAAGTACATTGGAATTTTAACAGAGAGAGAAAGGAGGTTCGCAGACCCCAATTAATTACATCAATCCAAGTCCATGATCACTTGCCAACCCATTCAAATAAAGGCAATCAAGGGTTATTTTTCAGAAAATAATCCTTACTTTTGAATTTAATAATGGGATGTGCAAACAAAAACAGGCTAGCTTTGTTTAATTTTAAAAATCAAAGCATGATTAACTAAAATTAAACATACAAGCAGGCCAATACAAGGTAAATAAAGTAACGCACGTAAAGAACCATCATTTTCTGCAGGGGCATCTAATTGAGATAATTAATTAAATTTAAATTTAAATTTAATTATCCAATAATCAAATTTAAATTCAAAATTTAAACATGCCAATAATTTAAATTTAAATTCAAACTAATTATCCAATAATTTTTGTTTGAAAATAAATTTAAAATAATGCAATTGTCCTCAATTAGTAATTTTCTAAAATTCAAAATTTGAATTTAACAATTATCTAATAATTAAAAATTCAAATAATTGAATTTTCCATATTTAACTTCAATAAAATTTAAAATTTGAATTTTTGAATTATCTAATAATTAAAAATTCAAAAACTTAAATTTTACCGAAGTAACTTCAATTATTACCATTTTATCTCAAGGTAAATAGTAATTATCTCACCTCGGTAAATTCAACACGGTTAAATAAAATTTATCATTTGACATTTACTTTTGAGATAATACAATTAACCTACAAGATAAAGTCATATTTAATTTACTGTGTATTTTAATATATATAACTAATATATATATTACTATTTAAGTACACAATAAATTAAAAAGAATATAATGTAAATTTTTTTTTAAATAAAAAAAATGGGCCGGGGGCGCCGACCCGCGTGCGGGCGCGCCCGACGCGGGCGCTAGGCCAATTTCGGGTCGGGTAGGCCCAATACTAACACTATATGCATCAGATTTTCAATGATTGTGTGTCAAGTGCATGATTATGCAATACTCATATATGCACTCAGCTCAAAGTACAAATAAGAAAGCCCACAAAGCTCAATGCAAGAGTCAAACCAAACAAAAAGCATGTATGCATGAAACTATGACTTATCAGATCAACCATAAATTTCATTTGAACAGATGTGAAGAATTTACCTGAATGAGGTTTTATCAACTTGGGTGCCTTGGTTTATTTCCCCCCCCCCCCCTTTTTTTATTATTCTTCAGCTTCCAAGGCACACCTGCAAGTTAGCACACTATGTTGGATGGGCAGGTACCCAAACTGTCTTGGGCCCTGCATGGTTAATAGTGACACCTTTAGCAGGTGTTCTAAACAACCTCTTAGCATGTAGGTCATCAGATCTCATCAGATGGCAATTATTCATTGAATGACCTAATATACCACAATAATAGCAAGAGGCAGCAGATTTCAGATTTGATTTATGCACATTCTGATTAGTATGAGTTCTATGTGCATATGCATGAAATTTTCTGTTAACAGAATTAAGATTCTGTTTACCAACATAAGCCAGCCAACAGTCAGCAGCTCTATGGCCTGGCTTCCCACATTCAAAACATGTAAGTGTTTTCTTTTCAAACACAAATTCATTTCTATCAAAAATATTTCTATTGACAGGGAATTTACCAGATTTATTGTTAAACTTCCTTCCCTGAGCATGCCAACATTGGGCTGCAATGTGGCCCATCTTGCCACAGTGAAAGCATGAACTAGAATTTCTTCCACCAGCCCTCAGCCAGCATTCAATGGCCCTGTGGCCTGTCTTTCCACACTCAAAGCATGTAATGAGCTTATCTTTAAAAACAAATTTGTTCTTATTAGGACCATGTTGGCTTGCAGGAGATTTACCATGATATGAATGAGATGTTTTCTTATCATTTGTAAACCAGCATTGTGCAATTGTGTGTCCTAATTTACCACAGTGAAAACATTCAATTTTCTTTTTCTGAAATGAAGGATTTCTATCATGAAGGCTCCTAGCAGTCATATCATCCTTCTCCATCAATTTACATTCATGCATCAGATGACCAAATTTATGACAATAATGGCATGACATTTTCTTTTTAGATGCATGTGAATGTGTGTGTGAACTTTGATCAACATGCCCTAATGAACCCTTTTTATTCATTTTCTGTTTTCCAATCTTTTTCTGATTTTTGTTCTGTTCTTCAGTTTTCTAAACAATGGGCTGTTTATCTTTTGAAGTGGTGGCTACATTTGAAGCTTTTACAAAAGATGTCATCAACTTGCTCTGAAATTCTTTCTTGTTACCATTATTGTAGCCCAGCCCTTCCTTCCTAGTGTTGATTTTTACACCTAGTAGCTTTTCTAGGTTTTTCTGCCCACTTACGAATTTTGACAAAGTATTGTTCAGATCATTTATTTCAGATTGAAGGGAAGAGACCTGATGTTCATAGTTGACTACATCTTCTTCACAGACCAGAATTTGTTGATGCATCACATCATTCAAAGTTTTAAGGGTATCAATTTCTGATTTCAGTTTGAGCTCATTTTGATTTTCATCAACATATTTTCCTTTTTCAAATGTCAGCAATCTCTCTGACATGGTGGAGTTCAACTGTTTTAGTTTCTCAATTTCCTCCTTTAGACTAGTGTTCTCCTGCTCAAGTTTATCATCATCAAACAAAACATCAGTTAGGAAACTTGGATATTCTGATTTACAGTTTTCAAAGTTTTCCTGAAATTTTAAGTTCGCAACACTAACAGCCTTGAACTCTTCATTGATCAATTTGTTTTCATTCTCAAGACTGATTTGTTTTTGTTCAGATTCTTGACATTGGTTTCTGAGTTTAGTGTTTTTAGATTTAACACGATCAAGTTCTGATTGGATTCCATCTAGTTTCGACACTTGTCTTCTGAGTATCTCATTTTTAGTTTTCAGAATTTCAGGATTTTCAAGATTTTCAGTTCCAGAATTAGGATCCCCTAGACTTGTTAACTTATTTATCAGACTTTTATTCTTCTTCCTCAATTTTTCATGGGAGTTTAACAGATTAGCATAGGCATCCTCCCAGTCATCTAAAGTGAAACTATCGAAAGGATTGATTACCTCTTCAGCATCTTCAAATTCATCTTGATCAGTGCTATGGTCGCTCTTATCAGCCATCAGGCAGCTGTCCTCATTCATCCTCTAAGCTAGCTTCAACTGATCTAGAATGTCCTTTGTGGACCTGCAGTCATAAAAATAAGAGTGTAGAGCCTTGTCAGTAGCTTCTTTCATTAATCTCAAAACTTTCTGATTCTCTCCATTTCTTGATTTGTCACTTTTAGTCCATTTGGACTCTTCCTTTGGCAGTTTGTGAGGACCATGTGAAATTAACTTCCACAGATCCTGATCCATCAATTCCACATAATTGTGTAGACTGCTAACCCATGAATTAAAGTTAGAACCATTGTAAATCGGTGGAGAACCCATGGATTAAATCGGCAAGTAGATTTATGCAGCAGAGAGTAAATTCAGAAATGCACCAAGGGACAACAGGATCCTCCGTAGATCGTTGGATCTGATCAATCAGAGAACCGCTCTGATACCAATTGATAGGGTGCAAGGCCTGGATACAGAGGGGGGGGTGAATGTATCCTGCTCTAAAAATCGCCCAATTAAAACTCTAATGCTCAAGTATGCGGAGTTAAAAGCAGTTGATGAAATGTGCTGAAAATACTTAGAAGCAACTCAGCAAGACAACACAAATCTATTAGCTCTCACACGCTCCTAAGCAAACATCTAAAGATCGCAGCAGAGAAAATAACATATAAGGAAAAAACACACCACAAGAGAACACCAAGATTTTTTAGGTGGTTCGGTCCAAAGACCTACGTCCACCCCTCACTCCAAACCGGAGTGAGGCTTCCACTAGCTAGGCTAGAAACTGCAGACTCAGTATGCAACAAATTGCTGCCACACAGCTTGACCAGGGGAACAACCTCCTCTCTTCCTCCCAACCGGAGGGACACCCCAAGTGACTCCCAGCCACTTGGAAACCAGAGACGCAAGTCTCTCTTCCTCCAGACCAGGAGGGAACACCTAGTCTTGCAACCACAAGACCAGAACTGGACGATCAATCCTCCCTTCCTCCAAACCGGAGGGAAACCTAGAGACCTAAGTCTCTCTTCCTCTGAAACCCAGAGGGAAGCACAGGTGACACCAAGCCACCTGCAAACTAGAGGTCTCGGACCACTCTTCCTCCCAACCGGAGGGAACTCGACCTCACACAAGAGAGTCGGAAGAACAAATGTTGAAGGTTTAAAAGGAAAAACAAAAAAAACGTAGCAACAGAAAGCTGGAAGAATAAAATGCACAAAGGCTCTCGCAGGAGCTGGCTGGCCTGGATTTGATCCACGGTCCAGTAGGAACTGATCTTCAGTTGAAGCTTCCTTCGCTCTAGCTCTGTCTTCTTCTCACTCTTCTTTTTGTTCTCTTCGCAGGCTCTCTCTCTGTCTCTTCTTTCTTCTTCTTCTGCTCACTGTCTTTCTGCAACTCTATCTCGATCACTCTCTTCCTCTTTCTTATTTGATCTTCCTTTCTTATCTTCTCTTTTCCTTCTTCTTCTACTCTCTTCACTCTTCTTCTGCTCTTCTTTCTCCACTTCGATCACTCTTCATCTGAAGACGAAGACTCATATATATAGCAACAGCAGCAGCAGCTGCCCCGGCGTGTGACCTCCACATTTCCAGCCCTAAGTATTTGGACCACGTGGCAGCATCCAGTAGGCTATCAGTCCATGTGTCATCATCTGGTCAGGCCTTCCAACCTCGGATCACGTGCCCTCCTTAAGCTTCACGAGCAGAGCACCTGTCAGACAGAGTATCGGATTATCAACTTGGTGTCGACACTTTGTAAAACGAAATGCATTGTATAGACTTGTGAAAGCGCATGCATTGTACAGACTTAGTGAAAGGGAATGCATGTAATACAATTCTTTTAAATACCTAGAGACTAGTGCGTTCTCGCACGGGAGCATATGAAGTCTCAGGGGAGCATCTATGGCCTCTGGACAGCATCACCAGTGTCAGGGGAGCATGTGGAGCACATGCTGTCTCTGGGGAGCAATCGCTGCTCCAGGGGAGCATCCTCAAAGTTAGGGAAGCATTAGCAGTCACTGGAGGGCATAATCGGTCCCAGGAGAGCATCCGGGGGGACGGGCGAGCATGCGCGTCTGATGTACAGACTTGTGAAAGACTTGAATGCACGACCAGTGTATAGACTCTGATGCAAATGAGAAGCCAATGTGCAGACTTCACAAAGTATAGACTTTCCAAATGACTGTACAGACATTAAAGCCGAAGATAAGGTGTAGACTTGTGAAGCTTGAGGCCAATGTACAAGCTTGGCGTTCCACTGTGGATGTATAGACTTGAGTGAAGTGAACGGATGTTCAGACTTTGAAGATCCACTATCGATGTATAGACTTGAAGAAAGGCAACTGAACACTGTACACACTTCCAATGTACAGACTTCAGAAGATGAAGACTCTGTATAGACATGAAGAAGCTGAGTGAACAATGTATAGGCTTTGAACTCTGTACAGACTTGAAGACCCTGAGCCAATGTGTAGACTTTGCCTTAGAAACAAATGTATAGGCTTGAAACAGAAGTCAGGCAAGCGTTGTGTAGACTTGGCCAGAACGTAGGGAAAGGTATGAATGTATAGACTTGGCCAGAACGTAGGGAAAGTCGCCAATGTTCAGACTTGATCATCCAGCCGTGTATAGACTTTGTTTCGAGCAACGTAGGTAAAAGATACAATGTATAGACTTTGCACAGGAGTGCCTGAAGCGATGTACAGACTTGGAGTGCCAAAGCCATTGTATAGACTTGGCGTGCCGAAGCCATTGTATAGACTTGGCGAATGGCTTGAAACACAAGGAGGCTGCTCGCTGTACAGACTTGAGGTTTCAACAGTATGATGTACAGACTTGGAGAATGGCTTGAGACACATAAACGCTGCTCGCTGTACAGACTTGATCAAGGCAGCTGAACAATGTACACACTTCCAATGTATAGACTTCTCATGAACAGTCCGATGTGCATACTTCCCTTCGATGCATCTACAGTGCAATGTATTGACTTGACGAACATTATGCAATGTATGGACTTGATGAACAATGCACTATATGGACTTTGATGAAGGGCCCAATGTATGGACTTCGCCTAAAATGCAGGAACCTGGGCGCTGTGCAGACTTGAGTTTTCAACAGACCGATGGACACACTTGGAAGGCTTTGAAGGCAATGTACAGACTCTACCAATATGCAGACTTTGCCTAAAATGCGGTGTGTAGACTTGAGATACGATGCATGAATAGATTGGCGTTGTATAGACTTGGGGGGTCGACCCATCTGGAAGGGGGGTCGACCCATTGAACAGACTGACATCAAGATATCCAGATAACAAGCAATCCAGATAACAATCAATTATGAAATGCATCAGCAATAATGAAATGCACCAAAGCACACACCACACAGCCATATTTAAATGCAGCAATAATTCAGATAAGATTTTCAATGAAACATTCATATGCACCACAAACAGAATTGTATGCATTCAAATGACTTATAGTGTTTGCTATCATCAAAATCACAGGGACACAACAATCTCCCCCTTTTTGATGATGGCAACACTATGAGTACTCTATGAGTCATACTGACTTGATCAAATATTTCTCCCCCTTTGACTTCAGCAAAAAGACATGAATTGAAGAGGAAAGAATAAGACTGCATAATATGAGTGAATTAAAAACTCCTCCTTTGACTAAGCTCCCTCTTATCAGAAAACGTTTTGATGAATGAAACCCATTGAGATGAAGGGAGAATGTCAACAAAAGTACAGGGACACTCAAGAATGCTAACTAGATCTCCCCTTTAAGGAATCATGACATGGAAGCTCCCCCTGATTAGATGGAGTGAAGCCAATTGATATAGTGAAGTGATGAGCATCTATCAGCAAAACACAGACTGTAATCACAGTGAATAAGTGAGAAAGACAAGTTTTCATTAACACACTGCAAGGATGAGCTCTGGTTATCCAAAGACTGCAACTCTCATATATGACAACCAGTCTGAATCAAAACACAGTGATGAAGAGCAATAGGATGAGCATTTTCAACAATTAGTGAAAATTGAGATATTGAACTTTTCAGCAAGATACCAACTTCATAGAATCAGAATTTTAAGTTCTAGATTCCTCCATCATAAAAGCTTATGAAACCTTGATTGTCAGAAATGGTTTAAGAATGATGTAAACTGAAATTTTTTAAAAGAAATTATACTCATATCTGAACCAACACTTAATAAAAAAAACTATAAGCTCATATAATATTCTAGTTCAACCAACTTACATCTTACTTAGTTTACTTTCCATGATAGCTTTAAGAGAAACATAAGTGAATGCTCCTGAATTTTAATTGTTCTTTCAGAATTTGATTTACACTTGTTCATATCTTTATTTAATGAACAATTTTGGTTTATCAGCACCTTTTGACGTGGAGAGACACCTTGATCAGAGGTCAGAATACCCAGTTACTCAGTGTGACAACCGTATTGCTTCTCCCATTTTAGAGAACAGAGGTAGCAATAAAAGTATCTTTGGCATGAGGATACACCTTGATCAGAGGCCAGAATCCCCAGTTACTCAATACAACTATGCCATTGCTCTGCCATATTTTCACAATAATTTCCAATCATCTCTTTAAACAGAGTTAACCATGGTACTTCATGACACAATCCTTTGGACAGGTTTCTCAGTAACCACAGTCATTGCTCTGTCCATACTTTTACTTAAAAAGGATTCAAAACAAGTTAATTGTTTAGGAACAACCACATACACTATATATCTCAGTCAACATAGACATGGATATCAACTTTTCAGATTTCAGAAAGTCTTACATGAATTTACATGAAGCAGACAGTGAAAGTTTATTAAGAGGTTGAAACAGATATTTTCAAGTTTCTTGTGACCAAACAAGAGTACATAAGACTTAAACCACTTCCAGTTAACAAATGTTCTTAAGCATGTATAATGGAAGGTTCCTCATTAAAGATATTTTAACTTTTATGAAGTATTATTCAGGCTGAAGGTTTACTTCATATCTCAACAGAGTAATTCAAGTGAGAATATTCAACAGTCAGCATGGATTCTGAAGGATTGTAGCAAATGAGCTGCTCTTGAGCATAGAAGTTCAAAGATGACTGAATAGAAGTGAAGCTCTCCTTCAGCAGATTTAGGAGAGACAGACATATACCTATAAGGTATGAATTCAGATTATGAACAACTTCAGAAGCAGTCAAGAAAGATCATTTGATACCACTTTGATGATGGAATCACTGACACTACAGAATTGACAGGATTAATCAAGTAGATGGATAGGAAGAGTTCAGATATAGACATAACTGAACGAATTAAGTATGCTCCCCCTATCTATATGCAGTGAGACACTACCTTCCCCCCCTTTTTTTTATTTTTCAAAAATAAGTGATATGCTATGCAGTAAATCTAAAAATAGTTGTGTGATTTCAAGAGTAAGAATAATGCTCCCCCTAAATGTATGCATTCAATCTATCTTTTTGGCATTTTCAATGTAATGAAATGCATTGCAATTAACTTCATGTATGCACGGGCATGAAGCAAAATATTCACATGAAGATGCAGACATTCTCTGATATGCAAATTTGACCCTTGGTACTTGGCAAAAAATTTGGTCTAAAAGACCATCTCACACAAAGTAAGAACTTCCAGACAGATTTCCTCTGCCCTTTAGTAGCTTACCATTTGATATACTAAAGTGGTCATGCATGACAATGCAATACCAACAGTCCTATATGCATCAGATTTTCAATGATTGTGTGTCAAGTGCATGATTATGCAATACTCATATATGCACTCAGCTCAAAGTACAAATAAGAAAGCCCACAAAGCTCAATGCAAGAGTCAAACCAAACAAAAAGCATGTATGCATGAAACTATGACTTATCAGATTAACCATAAATTTCATTTGAACAGATGTGAAGAATTTACCTGAATGGGGTTTTATCAACTTGGGTGCCTTGGTTTATTTCCCCCTTTTTTTTATTATTCTTCTACTTCTAAGGCACGCCTGCAAGTTAGCACACTATGTTACATGGGCAGGTACCCAAACTGTCTTGGGCCCTGCATGGTTAATAGTGACACCTTTGGCAGGTGTTCTAAACAACCTCTTAGCATGTAGGTCATCAGATCTCATCAGATGGCAATTATTCATTGAATGACCTAATATACCACAATAATAGCAAGAGACAGCAGATTTCAGATTTGATTTATGCACATTCTGATTAGTATGAGTTCTATGTGCATATGCATGAAATTTTCTGTTAACAGAATTAAGATTATGTTTACCAACATAAGCCAGCCAACAGTCAGCAGCTCTATGGCATGGCTTCCCACATTCAAAACATGTAAGTGTTTTCTTTTCAAACACAAATTCATTTCTATCATAAATATTTCTATTGACAGGGAATTTATCAGATTTATTGTTAAACTTTCTTCCCTGAGCATGTCAACATTGGGCTGTAATGTGGCACATCTTGCCACAGTGAAAGCATGAACTAGAATTTCTTCCACCAGCCCTCAGCCAGCATTCAATGGCCATGTGGCCTGTCTTTCCACACTCAAAGCATGTAATGAGCTTATCTTTAAAAACAAATTTGTTCTTATTAGGACCATGTTGGCTTGCAGGAGATTTACCATGATATGAATGAGATGTTTTCTTATCATTTGCAAACCAGCATTGTGCAATTGTGTGTCCTAATTTACCACAGTGAAAACATTCAATTTTCTTTTTCTGAAATGAAGGATTTCTATCATGAAGGTTCCTAGCAGTCATATCATCATTCTCCATCAATTTACATTCATGCATCAGATGACCAAATTTATGACAATAATGGCATGACATTTTCTTTTTAGATGCATGTGAATGTGTGTGTGAACTTTGATCAACATGCCCTAATGAACCCTTTTTATTCATTTTCTGTTTTCCAATCTTTTTCTGATTTTTGTTCTGTTCTTCAGTTTTCTGAACAATGGGCTGTTTATCTTTTGAAGTGGTGGCTACATTTGAAGCTTTTACAAAAGATGTCATCAACTTGCTCTGAAATTCTTTCTTGTTACTATTATTGTAGCCCAGCCCTTCCTTCCTAGTGTTGATTTTTACACCTAGTAGCTTGTCTAGGTTTTTCTGCCCACTTACGAATTTTGACAAAGTATTGTTCAGATCATTTATTTCAGATTGAAGGGAAGAGACATGATGTTCATAGTTGACTATATCTTCTTTACAGACCAGAATTTGTTGATGCATCACATCATTCAAAGTTTTAAGGGTATCAATTTCTGATTTCTGTTTGAGCTCATTTTGATTTTCATCAACATATTTTTCTTTTTCAAATGTCAGCAATCTCTCTGACATGGTGGAGTTCAACTGTTTTAGTTTCTCAATTTCCTCCTTTAGACTAGTGTTCTCCTGCTCAAGTTTATCATCATCAAACAAAACATAAGTTAGGAAACTTGGATATTCTGATTTACAGTTTTCAAAGTTTTCCTGAAATTTTAAGTTCGCAACACTAACAGCCTTGAACTCTTCATTGATCAATTTGTTTTCATTCTCAAGACTGATTTGTTTTTGTTCAGATTCTTGACATTGGTTTCTGAGATTAGTGTTTTCAGATTTAACATGATCAAGTTCTGATTGGAAACGGGATTGGCATTGTTCTTCTATCACCGGAGGGTATCACTATTCCGCTCGCCTCTCAGCTTGCATTTCCAGTTACAAATAATATAGCTGAGTATGAGGCTCTTCTGGCCGGACTGGAGGCCGCTCATCAATTTGGTGTTACCCAATTGCGGATTGTAGGTGATAGTCAGCTTATTCTTCGCCAAGTGCTCACCAAGTGCCGTACGCTCAATCCTAAACTCAAACCCTATCAGGAATTGACTTCTGCTTATACCAAGCTTTCACCAAATTAATCTTCGTTCACGTTCCTCGTGATCATAACATTTTAGCTGATGCTTTCGCTTCTCTTGCATCTTCCCTGGTTTTCCTTCCCGAAAAGGATTCCCATTCTATCATTGTTCACAAGCGGCTAACTCCAGCTATTAAGGATCCAGCTTTCCTTAGTGTTAAGGAGGAGGTGCTTAGGAAGGTTAAGCAAGGTGGAATCATTGAGAATAAGGAGGTCATGCTATTGGATTTAGAGGAAGAATTTGACGATGAAGAAAAGCCATGGTATTACGAGATTGCTAAGTATTGCTAGGATCAATCTTATCCCGAGGAGGCCACGGCTGAAGAAAAGAAAGCCATTCGAAGAGTTGCTCAGCAATACACCCTGATTGGAGGTATACTCTACAGAAGAGGTCTCACAGGAGTTTTATTAAGGTGCCTAGATGATGATGAATCTTGGAAGGTCGTGGAAGAGGCGCATTCGGGAGTGTGTGGTGGTCATGTCAATAGCCAGATGCTTGCTAAGAAGATCCTTAGGCTAGGTTTCTATTGGCCCACTCTAGAAGAGGATTGTTCCATCTATGCTCGAAGGTGTGTTAAGTGCCAACTGCACGCCGATAAAATTCACTCTCCTGCTTATTCACTCCATCCTATGTCCTCCCCATGGCCTTTCTCCATGTGGGCTTTCGATATCATTGGACCTCTTGGTGATCCGAACCTCCTCACAAAACCAAAATCATTTATACTCACGGCCATGGAGTACTTCACCAAGTGGGCGGAAGCGGAAGCTTACGTGGAGATAAAAGCGTCAACCGTCTCCAAATTTATAATGAAGAACATCATCGCAAGGTTCGGCATCTCAAGTACCATCGTCACCGACAATGGGCCACAATTCATCTCTCAGGAGCTTCAGGACCTCTGCAATAGGTATAACATTGCATTACATCATTCATCTCCTTACTATCCGCAGGGCAATGGCCAAACAGAGGCAACTAAAAAAACCTTGATCAAGATTATTAAGAAAACATGTGAGGCTACTAAATTTGCGGATTGGCCAGAAATATTGGTTGAAGCTCTTTGGGCCTATCGCACTTCTATTCGTACTCCTACTGGGCAAACCCCTTTCGCCCTTACTTATGGAATGGAGGTGGTAGTCCCTTACGAGATTCTTATTCCTTCTCTACGAGTACAATTGGACAAGGAACTCCCCATTGATGAGCGTCGCGAATCTCTACTTGCTCAGTTGGAACTCCTAGACAAGAAGCGTTTGGCCGCCGTCGAGCATGCACATATTTATCAAAACAGGCTTTCACGTTTTTACCAAAAGAAAGTAATTGAGAGAAAATTCAAAATCGGTGAAATGGTAATTAAAAGAATCTTCGTAAAATCCGGAGGGCCTCGTTCAAAACTTCTACCTAACTGGGAAGGGCCCTTCGTCATAAAAGATGTTTATCCTGGCAACGCTTACAAATTAATTAATGCTGAAGGTAAGAGCTGGCTCACCCTTGGAATGGTCTTTATTTGAAGAAATATTACCCCTAAAAAATATAAAAAAGAAAAAAAGAAAAAAAAGAAAAAAAATCAAATCAAAACAAAACAAAAATCAAAAATTTGTAGGCTAGCACAGTACATAGGCCGCGAGCTCGAAAAATCAAAATCCTTAATTCATTCTTCAGTCTTGATGGTTTAACTTTGGGGTCAACTCCGCACACGCTACACGCTTTGCTCCTAAACTCGAGCGGCCTGAAATTCGAGGAAAGTCAGATCCAAACTAAGAGTGTACGAACCTTACATATTCTCTCCTCTTCGGCTCACGAGAGGGAGTATGAGTCAAGAATACTAACCAAACCTGCCCGCTGCCCTTGTAGGTGGAAGTCAGGGCCCAAAAGGGAATAAGAAGCTTAAAGCTCAAGTACAATTAGGTCTCTATCAGTTTGAAGAAAAGAAAAAAAGAAAGTCGAAACAAAGGAAAAGCATGTCAAGAGGGCAAAGTCCCCGCAGGGAAAACCCTGGTCGTAAGCATGTATGAATAAGGGCAAAAAGAGCAACAAAAATTTCCCCAAGCCGAAGATCGAATCCCAACGGGCATTAGGGAAGGGGAGGAAAGTTTTCTCGTTCTTAGAAACCTCCCATGAGCTTCCTTAACTTATTCTTCCCTTCCCCCCTCCATGGTAGGTTACAAGCTCAAAGCATGGCGAAGACCGACTAAGAAGGATGGACCGCGAGAGAACCTGAGTAAAAGCACAAGTATTTAAGCACGTTGACCCTTTATTAAATCTTTTAAGAAAGATTAATGAATTCAAGACGGTGATTGTGTAAGGTTTAAGGTCTTTATACCGTGCCCAGTCCCATCAAAAGAAGCAAAAAAAATCAAAAAAAAATTGTTTTCCTTAAAAACACATAACGCCCTCTGGGCAGGCGTCATTTTCATGAGCCGGGACTCCTCAAGGGTCGTCATTTACAAAAAATCAAAAAAATATAAAAAAAATATAATCTTTTAATTCATGCCCTTTTATAGGGGCGTCATTTTATAAATTCACGCCTTTATCTATGTCATCATTTTTCATGATAAAAATAAAAAATAATAATTTTCTAAATAAACGCCTCCCAGATCGGCGTCAATTTCACAATCAGTGCCCGTTTGCGAGGGCGTCATTTTGAAAATATAATAAAAAAATAAAAAATAACAGAAAATCAAGCCTGCTGCTGCTCATCTCATATGCTTGATCGCATCTTCGTGTGGACATCTTTTATTTTAAAGTCGACATTTGCTTGCTTGCATGCTGTATTTCCTTATATATTTTCATTATCCGCCTTTATTAATTAGAGGCTTGGCCCCTTGACCCGTCAACAAGGTCAAAGAAGAGACGATCCCTTGCTTATTGAGTAAGGGGCCAAGCCGGACAGATGGATTAATCTGTTTGTTTAAGCGTGAACTACAGACACAAGGCAAGAATGAACGAACAAGAATGAAAAGGAAAGTGGAAGCAAAGGTAAGTACAAAAAGTCCACAAGTGCTCAAAGAAACTCAGGTAACAAAAATTTCAATTTCATATATATATCATTGTATATCTGAGTACAGGTGTGAGGGTGGAGGGGTACAAGTAAGTCTCTCTCAACTCTCACCTCCACCCTCTTCTCTCCTACTCTCTACCTCACTATCGTCGTCCCGACGAGGTGCTCGTGGAGGGGGCATGGACCCCCGGGAAGTAGCTGGAGCTCAAGCTTGCTCCTCTACCTCGCTCCTCTGTCGAAGAGAGGAACCCGCTACAAAGGTGGAACTGGTGAACGCGTACCCCGCATCTCTCACTCGGTCCCGGCCTCGCTGTAACCGCTCCTCAGTCGACCGTAGCCG
This sequence comes from Amorphophallus konjac, assembly GCA_022559845.1. Lineage (NCBI taxonomy): Eukaryota > Viridiplantae > Streptophyta > Magnoliopsida > Alismatales > Araceae > Amorphophallus > Amorphophallus konjac. Next base: position 124,821,872 of record CM040121.1, read on the forward strand.
CTCCTGAGTGACGGCTAGCTGGATCCTCAAGTCTGCAAGCTCCCGCTCGCGTGCTGCCTCCTGCTCACGGCGCTCCTCTCGCTCCCGGGCAAGCTCTCGCTTGCGTGCTGCCTCCTGCTCATGGCGCTCCTCTCGCTCCCGGGCACGCTCCCTACGCTCCATCTCGAGGGTGACTCTCAGCTCTACCACGTCCTGAGGTAGCTCCTCTGGCCGCCTCAAGGCCCTCTCCAGCTCCGTGACTCGCTGATCACGGATGGTCAGCTCCGTCCCAGCCATTGCAGCCTGGGTAAGTGCCGCCTGTAACTCGGAAGTCTGTAACCAATTAAACGAATCATCAGTTACACATTTAATTCAATAATTCATGAAATAAGCAACTGAAATAAAATCTTTGTTAACTCACCCGGGTAGTCATCACGCGCTGTCCTGCCTCGATGCAGGCAAGTGAGGCTCGGAGCTCCTCCGTCTGTAAAACACAAATTTTCATCAACACATAATAACATGAAATTAAATGCAAAGCTAAAGTTTGAGTTTAAGCTTACCCGTGTGGCGAGGTCGCGCTCTGCCGCCTCGGCCCGTGCCACTGCTCCAGCTAGCTGCTCTGCTAGCGCAGTCGTCTCCGCACTAGGCCCCCTCGAGCCGGAGGCTCCTCCCGTCTCTCTCATCGCCGCTCCCTGCTGGGCACGCTGCATTCATTGAGATTGTCAGTGGCTAATCATCAATAATTTAGGAAATCATTTGCATATAGATAATCTAAAAACTCACCAGGGTCTCTAGGTCTGCTCGTGTGGTAGCTAGCTGGGCCTCTAAGCTGTGGAGATGGGCTTGCATGTCCATCGCCGCTATGTCCCGTGCATCCTGCATTCATCATGCATATCAGTCACACAATAGACATATAACATTTGCAATTAATTAGAAAGAAAGTTCATTCATTCGTACCCCTTGGACCCTCATCTAGGGTCGACCAGCGTAAACCTCCCAGTAGCGTCGGAGGTACTCGGAACTGTCTGTCACCTGTGAGGTGACTCGGGTCCCACCACGCCGCCAGTCGGCATACTGGTCAGGATACCGGGCTCTCCAGTCGATCGCCTTAGTGCGACCGCGTGTCTTCTTGCCTATCCCCTGGGGCTCTCCTACCTCGACCCACTCCTGGTGTAGGCCGAGGGTCCTCATCACCAGCCTAAGCCGTAACGGCTCAATCTCGTTCAGGCCATGAACCAAAAGCTCATGCCCAAAGCGAGGTCGGCCCGCTACGACCCAGGGCTGGCCCTCATCGGTCATCCCCTCATAGGGTCTCCATACCACCTGCATTCACAAACATGCATCGTCATATCCCATCATCATCATTTCATACATATTTCATAAAATAAAAAAATTGCATCGTGTTTAGCATGCATACCAGTGAAGTAGGGTAGTCGCGGAACTCCCTCCGTAGACCTCGCAACTTGTAGGCGAGTGGCTCTCCTGTCACGACAGTCAGCCAACGCCGTGCTAGAGGGAAGGATCCCTCATCACCAGGCAGAGGGTCGACACGCCCCATCGACATGTATAGGTGGCTCCATATCTGCATCCATGCATTGCATTAGTAAATCATTCACATACATTAAAAAAAATAAGAAAAGAAAAAGAAAAAGATAAAAATGCATACCTGAAGAAAAGGTGAGAAGCCGCTAACAGTCGTCTCTCGACCTGTCCCTGTGGACAAGTTGGCCATCAAGTGCGCCAGCAACGCTGCTCCCAGGCGTATCTGCCGACGCCCTCTAAATCCTCAAGAATCCCTAAGAAGCGGCAGTTGATAATGTCACCCTTCGTGCCAAGTAATAACCTCCCGAGCATCAGGAATAGAAACCTCCTCAAATCTCGATCTGCTCTCTCCCTCTCTGCTGGGTCCTGGCTATAGGCGGCCCTATCCCCATCAATCAACCTCTGTGAAAACTGCTCTAGGGACTCCCTTGACCTCTGCCTAGAGTCGCCCAACCCCATAGCAATGGTAAGATCGGTGTGGTAGATGATGCTACACTCACTCGGCATCTCGTAGACTGTCTCTAACCCTAGCAGCCTCTAAGTCAGCTCGCTATAGTCAGGTAGGGTGATCCCGCTCACAGCCTCGCCGTCCACCCTCAGTCCAGTGATCCTAGCAACATCCTCTAGGCTAGGAACCATGTGACCCCATGGCATCAGGAACGCTGGCTAGTCCTATCCCATCTCTCCCTAAGCACCTGGATCAGGGGTAGGTCAGGTCTCATGGGCTCTATGCGAAGGAAGGGTCCGAACCCCATGGCATCTACCCTATCCTGCTGGAAGTCTGGAAGCCCGTAATAAGTTGCTCAAACTTGGACCCAGGATATCCGAGTCCTCATCAGCCCCTGCAAACAACAACAAAACATTTTCATTTAATTTTTATATAAGTTTATCATGTGGATATTCATTGGCTGTTTCAATTTATCTTCTGTTGGAATTGATGACCTATCCTAGGCCGTGAGTTATTCAATTGACGCCCCTGAGGAGAGCGTTGTTTTAAAATGTGTTTTCATGCGACCACCTCTGGGTCGTTGTTTGTTTAAGTAATGCCCATGTGGGGGGCGCTGTTTTGAAGTTAATTTTCAATTTTAAAATGATAACAGTGATAATTTTAAATTGACGACCAACCTTGGGTCGTTATTTGTTTAAGCGACGCCCCTATGGGGGGCGTTGTTTTGAAAGTAAGTTTCTGTCCATGATCGTGAAAATGTTTTGAATTGACGACCACCCTATGGTCGTTGTTTCATGAATTAACGTCCCGGTGGGGGGCGTTGTTTTCTGAGGTGTTAAAATATAACAATGCACGAAATAAAAAAAACAGAGATATATATCAAAAATGAAAAGAAATGGCATGGACATTAACGAAAAATGATAAATAAGCATGATAAATTTTTAAATGACGACATGCTGCAGGGCGTGATTTTAGGAATTAATCATTTTCAGAAAATAAAAATAATTTTAATTGACGACCCAGGGAGGGTCGTTGTTTTAATTGACGGCACCCACTGGGGCGTCATTTGACTGTGTCACTAGTTTTCCCTTCACCGAGGGCTATGGAAATTGATGGAAATGAAAATAAAATCAAATTTAATTGAAATGGAGGGTAGGGCACCTACCTTGCTTCGTTCGGGCGTTAGAAGCCCTCCCCGGAGAGGTCGTCGTGGTTGACGTGGTCGCCGTGGTTGGCCGGGTCGAGGGGGCACCGCCGCCGCCGTCGGTGGCCCATTCTCTTCTTCTCCTCCTTCCTCTTCCTCGTCGTCTTCTTCCTCCTCATCATCATCTTCCCCTTCATCATCGTCTTCGTCTTCATCTTCATCTTCACCATCTTCTTCTTCGGTTGCGCCACCGTGCTCCACCACTGGCGCTTCTTCGGCCGATGGTACGTCTTCGGCCGCCACGGGAGCTTCCTCCACGGCATGCTCATCGCCGAGGTCAACCACCTCTGGGGTGGTGACCCTCTGTCGTTTCAATGCACCTCCAGCCATGGGTTCGAGAAGAGAGAGAATAGAGAGGGAATAGAGAGAGAAAATGGGTGAAACGGAGAAAGGGGGAGGCTCGGTTAGGGTTTGAGGGAAAGGAAAGAAAGGAGATGAAGGAAGGAGAAGAAGGAGGTAAAAGGGCTTTAACGGTCGAAAAGAATTGACGCCCTGAGGTCTGTCGTCGTTATATAAATTGACGGCTTACGCTAAGGCGTGGTTTCACTATTTGACGACCCAATCCTAGGCGTCATTTATATTTGCATGGGAACTTGTAACCGTCGTCAGGCGCATTAATGGGAAGCTGATTGATGTGATCGATCTTTATTATTACTATTTGGATTTGACGACTTAGTAAGCAGGCGTCCATTCGTTAAGGAACGACATGTGTAAAGGCGTTATTTCTTTGAAATTGAGGAATTATTTTGAAAATATTTTAAAGAATTTAAAGCGATTAACGTCTTGACTTGAGGCGCGAATTAATAGATGCCTGTTTGGATAAGCGTCAATTATAGTTTTATTTATTTTGAAGGAAATTGATTAAATTAAATGACGACGTGTGCTAAGGCACGGGTTGAGGAATTGACGCCATTATTGGGGGCGCGTCCCAGAACAAAGAGCCCGAGGCTTCGTTTTATCAGACAGAATCATTGAATTGGAAGACAGGATCATATGTAACATGTTATTTTGGCTCAATTAAAGGAAAAATCCTTTTATTTCATTTGATAAAGAATCATTGTTACATTCACTGAGCCACTGTGGACCTTATTTTCCTAAGTGCTATTACATAAGATTTGCATTTGTTCTCTTCTTCTTCAACATATGTCTTGGACCTATGGAGGAGTCCAACCTTCCATTGAGCCATGATTGTTTTGACTTCTTCTTGATCTCCACTTGAACCTAGTTCCCTCCTCTTAAGTGGTGGACGATGAGAAGGTTCTTCAAAAGTGTGCCAAGGTAATCCAAGTTGTGGGAGGCACCGATGAGCATTGTAGAGGACGAAGTCGTTCCCGCCGATCAATCGAAGCTCTATGCCAGAGGAGAGTCTTGAGCGAAGTTCTTGGGTCTTTAGAAACCCCGGTGTGCAAGTGAAACCGATCTTGGGCATTGTCTTGAAGTAGTTCCTCCATTCACTCCTTTTTTTGAGCTTTGGCATCCGATTAGTCACTCTCTCACATAGCCTAGAGAATCCGTCATATATCGAAGAGGGCTTTTTGAGAAGATCTTTGAGGCCGGTTGAGTTTCTTGGCATGGGTCAAACTTAAGGTGGAGATCCACCCAACAAGAAAGGAGTAGCATTGACCCATAGAGAGGCCGCCCCAAGGAAGCCGATGTGAGCCCATTATATAGGTTGGCTAGTACCGCCGGTCCTATTCTTTTGCCTTCCCATATGCTAGCTATGGTGCTTAAGTGGCATTCTTCAAAGTGGTCTTCTATTGAAGGGAAGAGGAGAGCTCCTACTATGCATACAACAAAGCCTTTCATTACTCTCTCCAACAAGTATTCCTCCTCTTGGGCTTTATCCATGTTCTTGTATACCCATGAAGCTAATTTTAAAAGATTGATTCCTTTGTGGGCTTTGATTTGGTTCACAAGATTTGGGTTTGGTATGAGGCTAGTAAGCATGTCATGGGCATTTATTGGTTTGGTCATGCTAGCCATCCTTGATTCTTCTCCTTGCTTCATCTTTCTTAATCCAAGGAGCATCTCTACTTCCTCTAAGAGAATGGTGGCTTTAAAGGTAGGAAAGAGGAAAGTATGAGTGTTTGGATGCCATAATTCTATTAGTGCTCCTATGGAGGCCCAATCTAAGTGGATATCATCATAATGGGTAGCATGGGTTATAAGGCCTAGTAAGTGCCATCTGCTAAGGAAAGATCTCATGTCTAAAGAGAGTTTAGAGAGGAGTAAAGGGAGCCATTTAATTCTTAAGAACCTACTTGGTCCTGGTACATTTGGGTAGTCCTGAAAAACATAAAAGAAGAGAAGAAGAGAAGAGAATGCAATCAGAAGAAAGAAAAGGAAAAATGAAATAAAAGCCTTGAATTAAAATAAACTTACTTGGCCTTTGGCTATCCTCCTGCTAACATGGCCTGCAACTTCAGAGATCCTAGGAAAACCCATCCTACGCTTCTTAGAAGGCCTCTGCATCACCATCATCCTGTCCATCCTCTTTTCGGTTTGAAGAATACCTGCAGTTCCCCTGTTTACTAGTTCTGTTGTTATTGAGCGTCTGGCTGATGTAGTGATCAGTCAGTCGATCAGTGCAGCAGAGGACTCATCATCCTTTTATAATGATTCGGAGCTTTGGCTAGCCGTTTAGAACATCAGTTTGAGTTCGAGTTCGAATCAGTCGCTGGAGGTTTGACTCCGATCTGGGAACGGAGCGCCAGTAAGATAGTTAATTGACGACATATGGCTTGGCGTCATTTCTTTAATTGACGACATTCTACGTGTTATCATTTATCCAGCGCCTCTCTTGAGGGCGTCAGTTTCAGTCCGAATCCAAGTGTAATGGTAATCTTAATTAACGCCCCAGTGACCGTCGTCATTTATGCTTTGGACGCCTCCGCATAAGGTCGTCTTCTCCTGAGCTTACACTTTTGAATTTCTTTACAGCATGATGATTGTTGATGAATTTAAGTGCTATTATATCTTGATGAAGTTTATTATGTCATGCACTTATGATCATACTTTGAGCTTATTGAGCTTATGATCTTTATTAAGCTGATGATTCTTTTATGAGCTAATAATTTTTGAGCATAGAAAAGTGCAGGTTATGCAGGTCTTGAGACGGTTGGATTTCTCCCGTCGGTAACATCATTCCGTCCTTATATCTCTCCTGTATGCATTGTTACTATATGATATCTACGCTATTATAGCATATCAAGGACCTTGTGGCTCTGATGAACCTAGAATTTGAGTTCCCCTCTATCAAAAATAGTGATAATTCCAGGGGTGTCTTGATCACACGGATAGACCGTTGAGTCATTGTGGACATGCAAAATTGCACTACAGTATGTCCCAACTAGTCCAGCATCAACAACAACGACAACTTAAGAGACTGTGAAGAAGGGAGGGCCATCCGGACTCTCTGAACACACACACATTGCCGTGAAGCCGCCTCCAGAGTCACGGCAGTGAAGAGAAATCGACCACCAAGAGCCCCCACAATCCATGGGCCTCGAAGAAAATTAAATGGGCCACAACTCGTGCTCACAACGGGCTCAGAATTGTCCGTTTAGCCCTTCAGCGGCACGCTCTCCTGGCCCTTCAACGGCACGCCTTGTGGCCCCTTCAGCGGCACGCCCTCTGGGTGTAATATCCCGGACCTTTCGGATCCTTTTTTGTGGGTCTCAGATCTGGTTTTTCAGAGTGTCTGGCTCAGTTGTGTTCGAAATTTCGTTTCGGACATCTTTCGTGTTCGGATCGGCGCGATCCGGAGTCGTTTCGGAGGCCCGGAGGCGTTCCACGGCTTTTCCTCGCGTGTTTTCCAATTTTCGGTGTGTGTTTCGGCAATTCCTTCGGAACCTCGCTGCGGGTGAACCGGGTCGTTCACCTGGGCACGAGTGGTACCGTTGCGATCGGTGCGTCTCGAGGATTTCGAAAATATAATTTTCTATTTTTTGGTTTTTTTCAGAATTTCCATATTTTCCTATAAATACCCCCCTATTTTCTCTCTCTCCCCCACCTTCTCTTTCTTCTTCTTCTTCTTCCTCCTTCCTTCCCCAAACCGTGGCCGCCCTCTCCCTCTCCCTCTCTCCCGTTCGAGCACGGCGACCACCATTTCGGCTGCAGACGGCGGCGGTGCAACGTGGCAAGGACGTGGGTGACATAGAGATGATCGTACGGGCGTGCGGCAAGCGTGGGAAGCATGGGGAGGCGGGGTTCTAAAAGCGTTCTTCATGATTCACAGACGATCCGGCGGAGCATTCGCTCCATTGAAGTACGGTGACGTTCCCTAGCTCCCCGCCGTTCATTTCCGTGGTTTATAGGCCGAGGGGAGGCCGAGAGGGATGTGATTGAGCATGTTGGGGTTTTTTCATGATTTGGGGAGAGCTCGCCCGATCTATGGATTTGATGCATGATTTCACATTTTGATGGCCTAGAATCATGATAGGGGTCCCCAGGGGTCTTTCCCTTTGATTTCCCCCTCTCCGGTGGAGGCATGGGGGCGTGGTTGAAGTTTTTGGGCTTTCCCGTCGTTATCACCGTCGGGTGCGTATGACGGTACTTCCAGGGACCGTCACATTATGTGACGCGCCTCGAGGGGACTGTCACATGCCCTTTGTTTAGCCCTAGGGGGTCAGGGACTGTGACGGTCCCATGATTGACCGCCACTTGTATGTGACGTGCCTGGGCTGGGCTGTCAGGGGCTTTCCGACCGTTGGTTTTTGACCGTTGGGGGTCTGCGTGTGTAACGCGGCAGGGCGAGCGACGTTACATCCGAGTGACGCGCTGGGGCGAGCGCGTTACTCCCTGGGTTACCCCAGGTGTGAGGGGTGCGTACCGCGCTGGGCCAGGCGCGTTACATTCGTGTAGCGCGCTAGGGCAGGCGCGTTACATCTTGCTTTCACGTTGGGAACGTGAGGCGCGTGTAACGCGCCAGACCAGGCGCGTTACGTTTGTGTAACGCACTGGGCCAGGCGTGTTACATTCGTGTAACGCACTGGACCAGGCGCGTTACCCTCTGCGTTCCTCAGGCCGTGTAACGGCCTGCGTTAGACCGCCAAGTGTGTGCGTAACGGTCTCGCCTAGACCGTTACAGCCTTGTGACGGTCTCGGGGTCGACCGTCAGGCACCTGGTTGCCCCGAGAGGGCTGCAACCCCGTTTTAGTCCGGCTGTGGCCACCGTGCGATGGGACCGGTGCGTGGGGTGGTCCCCGTGTGTCGTCGGATGTAGGCGTCATTTTTCGTGACTTGAGAGTCTACTCCTTCAGTGACCCTCCACTAGTCGTAGCCTACCAGTATGCGGTACCGGTCGCACCAGGGAGTGGTGTACGGGCTTACCCTTAGAGGTGGTTTGTGGACCGGTTGCCGTCGGGCCCCACGTCTTGTAGCCAGAGTCCGGCTGAGGGGAGAACCGGTCAGAGGACCAGACCAGGGACACGCGGTCTGTGTGTGCACACGTGGTTAGGGGCGGTTGGACCCACGTCGACGGGCGTGACCCCAACTAGTCACTTGTTTGTGGTTACTTGTTCGGTGTTCCTGCCTTTGGTAGGCGCTACCACGTCAGGCAGATCACCTGCGGTGTGGTGTAAGACGTCAGGGGACGCTACCGACTGTGCTTCTAGTGGGAGGTACTCCTGTCGAGTGCGGAGTGTCAGACTGTCAGTTTCGTGGCTTTGACCTTCGGGTTTGCCGGGTCGACCGTTGAGCTTCGGTTGTCTCACCGTGGTAGGTGTGCCGATTTGCGTGCCGTATGACCTTTGTTTTGTAGAGTACAGGGCTTTCCTTTTCAAGGTACTCTCCTACCGCTAGCGTAGTGGTTTCTCGTTTTACGAGGTAGGGTTCAGGTGATCCCTACTGAGTCTTATTCCGAGACTCATTCCTGCGTGTTTTCAACGTGTTTCAGGTGAGGCGCCGCCCCGGGGGAGCGCATCTGGGGTGCAGCGTGGTGCGGGTGCCCAGAGGTAGTGCCAGAGGTCAGAGCCGGGGTATGTCCCGTGTAGCTGTACTTTTCTTTCTTGTCTCTATACTAGTTGTGGACTACTGTTGTTGTTATTCATTTTCTATTGTGGACCATGTAAAATGCTAATTTATTTCCTGCTTCATTTTATATCTATTTAATTTATGCAATTACTTGTGATACTTGTGTAGTTTCCACACCATCCTTCGAACCCATCCGAGTCTTCAGACTCGTGGGTGGCGGTGCGAGTCTCGGGTTATCGGGCCCTCCCGGTAATCGGATTCTTGGGTCGTTACAGCTGGTATCAGAGCGCGGTTGTGGAATTACATGAGAATCATAGGTAATTGTAGTGGTCCACTTGTCCACAGCAATGATGTACAGTTGACACTGGCATCGGGCATCGTGTGTTTTTCTTGACCTTGCCGTTCTCGTGTTTTCTGTCTTTTGCTTCAGGAGCGAGCATGGCGCCGAGGAGGAGCTCTCGCTCTCAGCAGGGGCTGTCGGCTAGAGGTCAGAGATCCAGCAAGGGGTCCAGGGGGACCAGGAGGAGCATAGTAGAGTGCCACTGGGAGCTACCGAGGCCGCGGCTACTGCGAGGGTTCGGGGGCCGAGGATTTCTTTCATGGCATGTACCAGCTTATGTCTCAGCAGTTCGGTGGAGAGGCTGGTGAGGGCTCGTCAGCTAGGGGTGAGCCAGGCCGAGCAGTGAGGGACTTTCTGCAGTTCCATCCGCCTTACTTTAGCGGCCAGGCAGACCCTGATGCGGCTCGTGATTGGCTCGATGAGATGGAGCGGGTGTTCAGTTCTGCGAAGAGTGCTGCCGAGGACAGAGTGGTGTTGGCCTACAACCAGTTACATGGTACGGCTCGGAAGTGGTGGTCTTCCGAGTGGAAGACGTCCTTTCAGCTTCGTCCACTTGAGCTGGTCGAGTGGGACGATTTCGTCAGTGCTTTCGAGCGTACGTACTATCCAGATTTTGTTGCTACGCAGCGGATGCGGGAGTTTCTGGAGCTGGTGCAGGGTGACATGTCCGTGTTGCAGTACAGGGCCCGATTTGTCGAGCTGGGTCGGTATGTGGTGCGGACACCAGGGCGATCACGTGACACGTCGGCGAACCGACGGTGCCATACGCGGAGCGCCAAGTGAACTACATCGGCTTCCCATCGAATTGGGGATAATTTGGCTTCCATTTGGACACTTTTTGCATAAAATTTGGGCTTGTATTGAAGATTATACATGGGTTTTCATATTGGGCTGGTTGCTAGACCCTTAAAAGGCCAATTGGTTAAAGGCCCTTAAGCATTCCATAAGAAAGGAAAGGCCTTGGACCAATATGAAGAACCCATTAGCCTAGCAAGGCCCAAATGGGCTCCCTTCCTACATGGGCTCTCTAAGTGGGAGAGGCCTCATACTAGAATGGGCTTCTTTTACTCTTGGGTTCTCAAGATGGAAAGGGCCTTAAGCTAGAGTGGATAGGTGGGCTTAAGCCAAGACCACCAAGTGGCCCATTCTAGGCCCAGGAAGGGGGCGCCCCATTTTTTTGGCTTATTAGGCTAGATGGTTGATTTGTTTTCTTCTCCAATTACCACATGGGGTATTAGAAGGCTGCTGGTCAATTTTTCAATGACTGTCACCTAACATTTTACAAGAAATTCAAAGTTAGGTGAGCCACCATTGCCCCTTGTCCCCCCCCCCTTTCACTATCACATTGTAATGGGTTCTCCCCCTCTCTCATTGTGTATCCCACGCAGCCCCTCCTCTCTATACCTCTTGTAATGCCTATTTAAAGGCTTGTACAATATGTGTTTAAAGGTTAATGAAAAGATTTTGTGAGAAATTGCATTAAGTGAGTGATTCACTTCTTCTTCCTTGGGTGTGACTCCCAACCCTGTCCTGTGACTGGATAGTATTCAGGTCATGAGGCTCGACCATCTACCCCCTCTTCCTCTTATCTTCTGGGTTCACCTGATTTATCCTTGATACTAATATGAGTTAGCAAGGATTCAGCTTTGGTTTCGTGTCGATCCGAGTTCGTGAGCAACGGTGGCGATTTTTCTCGTGGAGGCACGCAGATCGGTTCCTGAATGCTGCCCAGAATTGAAGATGACTGTGTGATGAATTCTTCAGCCCAACCCCGATGCCATCTGAAGTTGGTTCCTGAAGAGCAATCGTAGTAGTTCAAGTCCTCTTCGTGTTGCCGCTGGTTTCGCCTCGCTCCGTGACCGGTGCTGATCGTGACGACAGTTCTTGTGGGATCGCGCGGGCTGGTCTGAGCAGGCCCAGCTGAGAACTAGAATCAACTTTCAGAGTCTGCTCCGCTTTATCCGGCCAAGATCCGTGTGAGGAGTCTTTAGAGTATTTCTTCCTATGGACGTCGCCTACCATCTCCCATAAGGAACGCCCCGATCCGACATCGGCAACCATTTTCTCAATATTTTACCGTGTTTCTGTGCAGTTCTGCGAGCACAAAACTAGAACCTCAGAAGATTCATCACTGCGCCCAGATCTGAAGACATCTACTCGCGATCTTCGGAGTGAAGATACTACATCCAGTCGCCGACATTCTCCAATAAACGGCGCTCCGATCGGGCATCAGATCCAGCCGTACCAGCCTCCACAAGCTTGCTGCGCAGGGTGACCAGCGCGGGCAGAACCGGGTCGGCTTTTCGTCGGTGTACCCGAGCGGCTCTGGCACGCGTTCCTCGCCTCCTGCGAGTGTGGCCCGTCAACCCGGGTTCCAGCAACCCAAAAATCAATCATTGTAGCCCGATACCTCCCTGCGTGGAGTGGGCATTCAGTTCTGAAAGTTGTAAAGGCAATTCATTTGTATATCGGGGTTGTTCGGAAATCAGCCGGGAATTCTTCCCCACGCCTAGTCGTGGAGGTACATGCTCGTTCCGATCCTTACATTTGCTGTTTAGTATGTTTTCTATATTGCTACGTTTGTGAGATTAGGGCCGTTAGCTAGTTCCAAATTTCACCGCGATTGTGAGTTGTGAGCGCCCGTTCCATAGCTCCAGTCGAGCACCGAACTCGAATCGGTACCCTAGGCAACGGTGGTTTCTTAATTGCTGCGATCCCCACGTTTCCCACGCAAGGGACGATCGTCGGGCTCAAGAGAGTCGCTTTTGAGAGACGTCTCCACCCGGAGAATACCACGGTGGTCAGCTGCCGGGCTTGCCTTAGTGTGCTAGTGCTGGCCGCACACGAGTCGGTCGTACGTCTTAGCCCGAGTCGGTCATCCGTCCCGCATCAAATTGGTATCAGAGCGTTGTTCAAGTCTAGGGTCATTTAAGTCTAAGGTTGCATTTGCATTTCTCTACTCGGTATATCAAAAGGTGTAGTCCGAACGTTAGGCTACGCCTATCGGGAAGGCCGCACACTTGCGCGAGTGATCTTCGGATCGATTAGCTCCGCCCCGTACCGAATAGTGGGTTAAGTCTAGGTTCCTAGTTAGTGCATTCCCACAGAGTCATGTCTAAGTGTGTAGTCGAGTCTCATGCCAACTTTGCATTAGTATTTTATGTCGTGTCTAGTGTCTTGTCATGTCCAAGTGTCGGCATGTCTAACATGTAGTTCTGCAACTTCCCATGGATTCCCGGTCGCCCAGGCGATATGACCGTTGGCCCACCCATGGGCTTGGCAACCATCCTCTCCGCTTCTGTAGGCCTGAAGCCTCAGATTTTTTTGGCTCCAATGACCCGGGCATCTACCTCAAGTGGGAGGCCACCATGAACACCTACTTTGATTGTTATACTATGTCTGAGGTAATACAATTCTCTTTTGCCAAAGAGTGGCTTCTTCATGAGGCTTCCGAAAAGTGGGATTACATCGAAAGAATGAGAGAGGTTTGGGGGCAATGGCCCATCGCGTCATGGTGGGACATGAAGAGAGAGCTTAGGAAGGTCTACGTGCCCCAACCGGTCACCTCCAACCGGCCCCACTCAATCACTTCCAACAAAGTGGGTTCTAGTCGGAGGCAAAGAGTCCCACACGTTGATAAGCCAAGACCCAATCATAGGACGGTTGACTACGGGCGAGTCCATCATGATATCCCTATTCCAACCCACTCCGTTGCCGAACGTATGCAAATGATTTTGGACCGGTTGGATGGGGTGGATAGGACACGTACTCCTAGTGATGTACTCCTACCTGAGCCTAAGGAGGTCATCGCCGGTAGTCTTAACCCGGCCCCATCAACGGGGTCCCCAAGCCCTCTCCTCATTATGGAGATCCCTCCTTCATCACCCGTGAGTGATCCATTACCATCCTCTCCTTTCGAACTTCATTCGGAGCCATCTTGTTTGGAGCCACCTCCGCCCGAGCCACCCGTGTTTCTTACGGGAATACTTTTCATCGCCGAGCCACTCCTTAGCTGGCGCAAAAATGGCTTGGTCCCACATCCCTTCCCGTCCACGGACCCCACACTACCTCTAGTGCCAAGCAACTCATTTCACACCACCTTTCGGTCTAGTCACTATGTGGATTCATTAGATGACCTTCTTAAAGGGTTAGACCGGTAGTTGGCATTTACGCACTTGCTGGTCCCAGGCTTTGACCGACCCACCAGTCGTAGCTTCACCCATTCCACCTTAGGGTCCATTACCTCCGTGTACACCGTGGGTCATGTTACCACGGAGGTTCTTCTACTCCTCCCGCTACCGGTCGAGCCCGACTTCACTCCTTTTATCCCGAGGGAGGAGCCCTATCTTCTATACACTGTCCCATCTACCACGATGGATGGAGGTGACCATCACCTTCATAAATTTCAATTATGGGACTATGTAATGAAGGAACCAGAGGGTCGCACCTTCTTTGACTCATTCGACCCCTTCTCTAGTAGGCCTCGTGCTCCACCACTTCCCCTCTACTTGGTCAAGGAAGTCCCCTACCACTCTCTTCCCACTCGGGCCAATCAAACTCCACATAGCAATAGGTCCGATTATTGGGAAGCATGGCATGCCTTACCTACATGTAGTGGTGATGAACCTCTTAGCCCACCCACACCCACATCTGATAGGAAGTCCTTGCATGCATGGTGTCTTTTTGGGTGTCTAGAAGTACATCATCCTACCTACCTTTGGTTGCATCTAGTGTATGCATGGCACAAATTTGGGTGTCCTGGTCCGCCATCGTCCATGCGTAGGTCAGACTAGCCATAGGTTTGTCTATGTTCAAGTGTGTGTGTTTGTTTCTATGGTTTGTTTTCTTTCATATGGTTTGCATTAAGTCGTGTCAATAAACGGCCAGTCAAAGCACATATAAGGAGGTAGCCGATGCATGCTACATATCCGAGGATTCAAAGGGAGAGTACATCTAGAGCAGGGTCATACCTGATTGGTTTCCTCCCGGAGACCAAAAGCAACTCTAAGTCCACGATACCCACCCTTTTCGGGTTAAGAAACAAGTGGGTCCGAATGCGTATGATATTGAACTACCGAGCGACTATGGTGTCAATTCGAAGTTCCATGTTTCAACTGGTAGCATATTGGAACCCGCGGTGATGCCTCGTGAGTTTTGGGATTTCTCCTTCTATTGTGAGTGAAACACCACCCGAGAGTCCACCTCTTCCAGCCTCAACGCATGCATATAGATTGTATACTGGATGAGCAGGGATCACCACAAGGAACGGTGCATATCCACACGTCCTAGTGCGTTGGCGAGGATGCCCCACGATGACCAACACCTTGATCACATGCGGAGAATGTAAGCTTCGAGACCCTTACTCGACGGGGTCGAGTTCCTCCCACCTGGGGAGAATTGGTGCGGACACTAGGGCGATCACGTGACACGTCGGCGAACCGACGGTGCCATACGCGGAGCGCCAAGTGAACTACATCGGCTTCCCATCGAATTGGGGATAATTTGGCTTCCATTTGGACACTTTTTGCATTAAATTTGGGCTTGTATTGAAGATTATACATGGGTTTTCATATTGGGCTGGTTGCTAGACCCTTAAAAGGCCAATTGGTTAAAGGCCCTTAAGCACTCCATAAGAAAGGAAAGGCCTTGGACCAATATGAAGAACCCATTAGCCTAGCAAGGCCCAAATGGGCTCCCTTCCTACATGGGCTCTCTAAGTGGGAGAGGCCTCATACTAGAATGGGCTTCTTTTACTCTTGGGTTCTCAAGATGGAAAGGGCCTTAAGCTAGAGTGGATAGGTGGGCTTAAGCCAAGACCACCAAGTGGCCCATTCTAGGCCCAAGAAGGGGGCGCCCCATTTTTTTGGCTTATTAGGCTAGATGGTTGATTTGTTTTCTTCTCCAATTACCACATGGGGTATTAGAAGGCTGCTGGTCAAATTTCCAATGACTGCCACCTAACATTTTACAAGAAATTCAAAGTTAGGTGAGCCACCATTGCCCCTTGTCCCCCCCCCCTTTCACTATCACATTGTAATGGGTTCTCCCCCTCTCTCATTGCGTATCCCACGCAGCCCCTCCCCTCTATACCTCTTGTAATGCCTATTTAAAGGCTTGTACAATGTGTGTTTAAATGTTAATGAAAAGATTTTGTGAGAAATTGCATTAAGTGAGTGATTCACTTCTTCTTCCTTGGGTGTGACTCCCAACCCTGTCCTGTGACTGGAAAGTATTCAGGTCGTGAGACTCGACCATCTACCCTCTCTTTCTCTTATCTTCTGGCTTCACCTGATTTATCCTTGATACTACTACGAGTTAGCAAGGATTCAGATTTGGTTTCGTGTCGATCCGAGTTCGTGAGCAACGGTGGCGATTTTTCTCGTGGAGGCACGCATATCCATTCCTGAATGCTGCCCAGAATTGAAGATGACTGTGTATTGAATTCTTCAGCCCAACCCCGACGCCATCTGAAGTTGGTTCCTAAAGAGAAATCGTAGTAGTTCAAGTCCTCTTCGTGTTGCCACTGGTTTTGCCTTGATCCGTGATCGGTGCTGATCGTGACGGCAGTTCTCGTGGGATCACGCGGGCTGGTCTGAGCAGGCCCGGCTGAGAACTAGAATCAACTTTCAGAGTCTGCTCCGCTTCATCCGGCCAATATCAATGTGAGGTGTCTTCAGAGTATTTCTTCCTAGGGACGTCGCCTACCATCTCCCAGAAGGAACGCCCCGATCCGACATCGGCAACCATTTTCCCAACATTTTACCATGTTTCTGTGCAGTTCTATGAGCACAAAACCAGAACCTCAGAAGATTCATCACTGCGCCCTGATCTGAAGACATCTGTGCATGATCTTCGGAGTGAAGATACTACATCCAGTCACCGACATTCGCCAACAAACGGCGCTCCAATCGGGCATCGGATCCAGCCGTACCAGCCTTCACAAGCTTGCTGCACAGGGTGACCAGCGCGGGTAGAACCGGGTCGGCTTTCCGTCGGCGTACCCGAGCGGCTCTGGCACACGTTCCTCGCCTCCTGCGAGTGTGGCCCGTCAACCAAGGTTCCAGCAAACCCAAAATCAGTCATTGTAGCCTGATACCTCCCTGCGTGGAGTGGGCATTCAGTTCTGAAAGTTGTAAAGGCAATGCATTTGTATATCGGGGTTGTTCGGAAATCGGCCGGGAATTCTTCCCCACGCCTAGTCGTGGAGGTACGTGCTCGTTCCGATCCTTACATTTGCTGTTTAGTATGCTTTCTATATTACTACGTTTGTGAGATTAGGGCCGTTAGCTAGTTCCAAATTTCACCGCGATTGTGAGTTGTGAGTGCCCGTTCCATAGCTCCTGTCGAGCACCGAACTCGAATCGGTACCCTAGGCGACGGTGGTTTCTTAATCACCGTGATCCCCACGTTTCTTACGCAAGGGACGATCGTAGGGCTCAAGAGAGTCGCTGTTGAGAGACGTCTCCACCCGGAGAATACCACGGTGGTCAGCTGCCCGGCTTGCCTTAGTGTGCTTGTGCTGGCCGCACACGAGTTGGTCGTACGTCTTAGCCCGAGTCGGTCATCCGTCCCGCATCAAAATGGTATCAGAGCGTCGTTCAAGTCTAGGGTCATTTAAGTCTAAGGTTGCATTTGCATTCCTCTACTCGGTATATCAAAAGGTGTAGTCCGAACGTTAGGCTACGCCTATCGGGAAGGCCGAACACTTACGCGAGTGATCTTCAGATCGATTAGCTCCGTCCCGTACCAAATAGTGGGTTAAGTCTAGGTTCCTAGTTAGTGCATTCCCACATAGTCATGTCTAAGTGTGTAGTCGAGTCTCATGCCAACTTTGCATTAGTATTTTGGGTCGTGTCTAGTGTCTTGTCGTGTCCAAGTGTCGGCATGTCTAACATGTAGTTCTCCAACTTCCCATGGATTCCCGGTCGCCCAGGTGATATGACCGTTGGCCCACCCATGGGCTTGGCAACCATCCTCTCCGCTTCTGTAGGCCTGAAGCCTCAGATTTTTTTGGCTCCAATGACCCGGGCATCTACCTCATGTGGGAGGCCACCATGAACACCTACTTTGATTGTTATACTATGTCTGAGGCAATACAATTCTCTTTTGCCAAAGAGCGGCTTCTTCATGAGGCTGCCGAAAAGTGGGATTACATCGAAAGAATGAGAGAGGTTAGGGGGCAATGGCCCATCGCGTCATGGTGGGACATGAAGAGAGAGCTTAGGAAGGTCTACGTGCCCCAACCGGTCACCTCCAACCGGCCCCACCCAATCACTTCCAACCAAGTGGGTTATAGTCGGAGGTAAAGAGTCCCACACGTAGATGAGCCAAGACCCAATCCTAGGACGGTTGACTACGGGCGAGTCCATCATGATATCCCTATTCCAACCCACTCCGTTGCCGAACTTATGCAAATGATTTTGGACCGGTTGGATGGGGTGGATAGGACACGTACTCCTAGTGATGTACTCCTACCCGAGCCTAAGGAGGTCATCGCCGGTAGTCTTAACCCGGCCCCATCAACGGGGTCCCTAAGCCCTCTCCTCATTATGGAGATCCCTCCTTCATCACCCGTGAGTGATCCATTGCCATCCTCTCCTTCCGAACTTCATTCGGAGCCGTCTTGTTTGGAGCCACCTCTGCCCGAGCCACCCGTGTTTCTTACGGGAATACTTTTCATCGCCGAGCCACTCCTTAGCTGGCTCAAAGATGGCTTGGTCCCACCTCCCTTCCTATCCATGGACCCCACACTACCTCTAGTGCCAAGCAACTCATTTCACACCACCTTCCGGTCTAGTCACTATATGGATTCATTAGATGACCTTCTTAAAGGGTTAGACCGGCAGTTGGCATTTAAGCACTTGCTGGTCCCAGGCTTTGACCGACCCACCAGTCATAGCTTCACCCATTCCACCTTAGGGTCCATTACCTCCGTGTACACCGTGGGTCATGTTACCACGGAGGTTCTTCTACTCCTCCCGCTACCGGTCGAGCCCGACATCACTCCTTTTATCCCGAGGGAGGAGCCCTATCTTCTATACACTGTCCCATCTATCACGATGGATGGAGGTGACCATCACCTTCATGAATTTCAATCATGGGACTATGTAATGAAGGAACCAGGGGGTCGCACCTTCTTTGACCCATTCGACCCCTTCTCTAGTGGGCCTCGTGCTCCACCACTTCCCCTCTACTTGGTCAAGGAAGTCCCCTACCACTCTCTTCCCACTCGGGCCAATCAAACTCCACATAGCAATAGGTCCGATTATTGGGAAGCATGGCATGCCTTACCTACATGTAGTGGTGATGAACCTCTTAGCCCACCCACACCCACATCTGATAGGAAGTCCTTGCATGCATGGTGTCTTTTTGGGTGTCTAGGAGTACATCATCCTACCTACCTTTGGTTGCATCTAGTGTATGCATGGCACACATTTGGGTGTCCGGGTCTGCCATTGTCCATGCGTAGGTCAGACTAGCCATAGGTTTGTCTATGTTCAAGTGTGTGTGTTTGTTTCTATGGTTTGTTTTCTTTCATATGGTTTGCATTAAGTCGTGTCAATAAACGGCCAGTCAAAGCACATATAAGGAGGTAGCCGATGCATGCTACATATCCGAGGATTCAAAGGGAGAGTACATCTAGAGCAGGGTCATACCTGATTGGTTTCCTCCCGGAGACCAAAAGCAACTCTAAGTCCACGATACCCACCCTTTTCGGGGTAAGAAACAAGTGGGTCCGAATGCGTATGATATTGAACTACCGAGCGACTATGGTGTCAATTCGACGTTCCATGTTTCAACTGGTAGCATATTGGAACCCGCGGTGATGCCTCGTGAGTTTTGGGCTTTCTCCTTCTATTGTGAGTGAAACACCACCCGAGAGTCCACCTCTTCCAACCTCAACGCATGCATATAGATTGTATACTAGATGAGCAGGGATCACCACAAGGAACGGCACATATCCACACGTCCTAGTGCGTTGGCGAGGATGCCCCACGATGACCAACACCTTGATCACATGCGGAGAATGTAAGCTTCGAGACCCTTACTCGACGGGGTCGAGTTCCTCCCACCCGGGGAGAATTGGTGCGGACACTAGGGCGATCACGTGACACGTCGGCGAACCGACGATGCCATACGCGGAGCGCCAAGTGAACTACATCGGCTTCCCATCGAATTGGGGATAATTTGGCTTCCATTTGGACACTTTTTGCATTAAATTTGGGCTTGTATTGAAGATTATACATGGGTTTTCATATTGGGTTGGTTGCTAGACCCTTAAAAGGCCAATTGGTTAAAGGCCCTTAAGCATTCCATAAGAAAGGAAAGGCCTTGGACCAATATGAAGAACCCATTAGCCTAGCAAGGCCCAAATGGGCTCCCTTCCTACATGGGCTCTCTAAGTGGGAGAGGCCTCATACTAGAATGGGCTTCTTTTACTCTTGGGTTCTCAAGATGGAAAGGGCCTTAAGCTAGAGTGGATAGGTGGGCTTAAGCCAAGACCACCAAGTGGCCCATTCTAGGCCCAAGAAGGGGGCGCCCCATTTTTTTGGCTTATTAGGCTAGATGGTTGATTTGTTTTCTTCTCCAATTACCACATGGGGTATTAGAAGGCTGCTGGTCAAATTTCCAATGACTGCCACCTAACATTTTACAAGAAATTCAAAGTTAGGTGAGCCACCATTGCCCCTTGTCCCCCCCTTTCACTATCACATTGTAATGGGTTCTCCCCCTCTCTCATTGTGTATCCCACGCAGCCCCTCCCCTCTATACCTCTTGTAATGCCTATTTAAAGGCTTGTACAATGTGTGTTTAAAGGTTAATGAAAAGATTTTGTGAGAAATTGCATTAAGTGAGTGATTCACTTCTTCTTCCTTGGGTGTGACTCCCAACCCTGTCCTGTGACTGGACAGTATTCAGGTCGTGAGACGCGACCATCTACCCCCTCTTCCTCTTATCTTCTGGCTTCACCTGATTTATCCTTGATACTACTATGAGTTAGCAAGGATTCAGCTTTGGTTTCTTGTCGATCCGAGTTTGTGAGCAACGGTGGCGATTTTTCTCGTGGAGGCACGCAGATCGGTTCCTGAATGCTGCCCAGAATTGAAGATGACTGTGTATTGAATTCTTCAGCCCAACCCCGACGCCATCTGAAGTTGGTTCCTTTAGAGAAATCATAGTAGTTCAAGTCCTCTTCATGTTGCCGCTGGTTTCGCATCGATCCGTGACCGGTGCTGATCGTGACGGCAATTCTCGTGGGAACACGCGGGCTGGTCTGAGCAGGCCCGGCTGAGAACTAGAATCAACTTTCAGAGTCTGCTCCGCTTCATCCGGCCAAGATCAATGTGAGGCGTCTTCAGAGTATTTCTTCCTTTGAACGTCGCCTACCATCTCCCACAAGGAACGGCCCGATCCGACATTGGCAACCATTTTCCTAATATTTTACCGTGTTTCTGTGCAGTTCTGTGAGCACAAAACCAGAACCTCAGAAGATTCATCACTGCACCCAGATCTGAAGACATCGGTTCGCGATCTTCAGAGTGAAGATACTACATCCAGTCTCCGACATTCTCCAACAAACGGCGCTCCGATCGGGCATCGGATCCAGCCGTACCAGCCTCCACAAGCTTGCTGCGCAGGGTGACCAGCGCGGGCAGAACCGGGTCGGCTTTCCGTCAGCGTACCCGAGCGGCTCTGGCACGCGTTCCTCGCCTCCTGCGAGTGTGGCCCGTCAACCCGGGTTCCAGCAACCCCAAAATCAGTCATTGTAGCCCGATACCTCCCTGCGTGGAGTGGGCATTCAGTTCTGAAAGTTGTAAAGGCAATTCATTTGTATATCGGGGTTGTTCGAAAATCGGCCGGGAATTCTTCCCCACGCCTAGTCGTGGAGGTACGTGCTCGTTCCGATCCTTACATTTGCTGTTTAGTATGCTTTCTATATTGCTACGTTTGTGAGATTAGGGCCGTTAGCTAGTTCCAAATTTCATCGCGATTGTGAGTTGTGAGCACCCGTTCCATAGCTCCTGTCGAGCACCGAACTCGAATCGGTACCCTAGGCGACGGTGGTTTCTTAATCGCCGCGATCCCCACGTTTCCCACGCAAGGGACGATCGTCGGGCTCAAGAGAGTCGCTGTTGAGAGACGTCTCCACCCGAGAATACCACGGTGGTCAGCTGCCGGGCTTGCCTTAGTGTGCTAGTGCTGGCCGCACACGAGTCAGTCGTACGTCTTAGCCCGAGTCGGTCATCCGTCCTGTATCAAATTGGTATCAGAGCGTCATTCAAGTCTAGGGTCATTTAAGTCTAATGTTGCATTTGCATTCCTCTACTCGGTATATCAAAAGGTGTATTCCGAACGTTAGGCTACGCCTATCGGGAAGGCCGCACACTTGCGCAAGTGATCTTCGGATCGATTAGCTCCGCCCCGTACCGAATAGTGGGTTAAGTCTAGGTTCCTAGTTAGTGCATTCCCACATAGTCATGTCTAAGTGTGTAGTCGAGTCTCATGCCAACTTTGCATTAGTATTTTGGGTCGTGTCTAGTGTCTTGTCGTGTCCAAGTGTCGGCATGTCTAACATGTAGTTCTCCAACTTCCCATGGATTCCCGGTCGCCCAGGCGATATGACCGTTGGCCCACCATGGGCTTGGCAACCATCCTCTCCGCTTCTGTAGGCTTGAAGCCTCAGATTTTTTTGGCTCCAATGACCCGGGCATCTACCTCAAGTGGGAGGCCACCATGAACACCTACTTTGATTGTTATACTATGTCCGAGGCAATACAATTCTCTTTCGCCAAAGAGCGGCTTATTCATGAGGCTGCCGAAAAGTGGGATTACATCGAAAGAATGAGAGAGGTTAGGGGGCAATGGCCCATCGCGCCATGGTGGGACATGAAGAGAGAGCTTAGGAAGGTCTACGTGCCCCAACCGGTCACCTCCAACTGGCCCCATCCAATCACTTCCAACCAAGTGGGTTCTAGTCGGAGGCAAAGAGTCCCACACGTTGATGAGCCAAGACCCAATCCTAGGACGGTTGACTACGGGCGAGTCCATCATGATATCCCTATTCCAACCCACTCGTTGCCGAACTTATGCAAATGATTTTGGACCGGTTGGATGGGGTGGATAGGACATGTACTCCTAGTGATGTACTCCTACCCGAGCCTAAGGAGGTCATCACCGGTAGTCTTAACCTGGCCCCATCAACGGGGTCCCCAAGCCCTCTCCTCATTATGGAGATCCCTCCTTCATCACCCGTGAGTGATCCATTGCCATCCTCGCCTTCCGAACTTCATTCTGAGCCATCTTGTTTGGAGCCACCTCCGCCCGAGCCACCCGTGTTTCTTACGGGAATACTTTTCATCACCGAGCCACTCCTTAGCTGGCTCAAAGATGGCTTGGTCCCACCTCCCTTCCCGTCCATGGACCCCACACTAGCTCTAGTGCCAAGCAACTCATTTCACACCACCTTCCGGTCTAGTCACTATGTGGATTCATTAGCTGACCTTCTTAAAGGGTTAGACCGGCAGTTGGCATTTACGCACTTGCTGGTCCCACGCTTTGACCGACCCACCAGTCGTAGCTTCACCCATTCCCCCTTAGGGTCCATTACCTCCGTGTACACCGTGGGTCATGTTACCACGGAGGTTCTTCTACTCCTCCCACTACCGGTCGAGCCCGACTTCACTCCTTTTATCCCGAGGGAGGAGCCCTATCTTCTATACACTATCCCATCTACCACGATGGATGGAGGTGCCCATCACCTTCATGAATTTCAATCATGGGACTATGTAATGAAGGAACCAGGGGGTCGCACCTTCTTTGACCCATTCGACCCCTTCTCTAGTGGGCCTCGTGCTCCACCACTTCCCCTCTACTTGGTCAAGGAAGTCCCCTACCACTCTCTTCCCACTCGGGCCAATCAAACTCCACATAGCAATAGGTCCGATTATTGAGAAGCATGGCATGCCTTACCTACATGTAGTGGTGATGAACCTCTTAGCCCACCCACACCCACATCTGATAGGAAGTCCTTGCATGCATGGTGTCTTTTTGGGTGTCTAGGAGTACATCATCCTACCTACCTTTGGTTGCATCTAGTGTATGCATGGCACACATTTGGGTGTCCTAGTCCGCCATCGTCCATGCGTAGGTCAGACTAGCCATAGGTTTGTCTATGTTCAAGTGTGTGTGTTTGTTTCTATGGTTTGTTTTCTTTCATATGGTTTGCATTAAGTCGTGTCAATAAACGGCCATTCAAAGCACATATAAGGAGGTAGCCGATGCATGCTACATATCCGAGGATTCAAAGGGAGAGTACGTCTAGAGCAGGGTCATACCTGATTGGTTTCCTCCCGGAGACCAAAAGCAACTCTA
Source organism: Amorphophallus konjac (assembly GCA_022559845.1). Lineage (NCBI taxonomy): Eukaryota > Viridiplantae > Streptophyta > Magnoliopsida > Alismatales > Araceae > Amorphophallus > Amorphophallus konjac. The sequence goes on from CM040121.1 coordinate 124,845,731, forward strand.
AGTCCACGATACCCACCCTTTTCGGGTTAAGAAACAAGTGGGTCCGAATGCGTATGATATTGAACTACCGAGCGACTATGGTGTCAATTCGACGTTCCATGTTTCAACTGGTAGCATATTGGAACCCGCGGTGATGCCTCGTGAGTTTTGGGCTTTCTCCTTCTATTGTGAGTGAAACACCACCCGAGAGTCCACCTCTTCCAGCCTCAACGCATGCATATAGATTGTATACTGGATCAGCAGGGATCACCACAAGGAACGGCGCATATCCACACGCCCTAGTGCATTGGCGAGGATGCCCCACGAGGACCAACACCTTGATCACATGCGGAGAATGTAAGCTTCAAGACCCTTACTTGACGGGGTCGAGTTCCTCCCACCCGCGGAGAATTGGTGCGGACACTAGGGCGATCACGTGACACGTCGACGAACTGACGGTGACCATACGCGGAGCGCCAAGTGGACTACATCGGCTTCCCATCGAATTGGGGATAATTTGGCTTCCATTTGGACACTTTTTGCATTAAATTTGGGCTTGTATTGAAGATTATACATGGGTTTTCATATTGGGCTGGTTGCTAGACCCTTAAAAGGCCAATTGGTTAAAGGCCCTTAAGCATTCCATAAGAAAGGAAAGGCCTTGGACCAATATGAAGAACCCATTAGCCTAGCGAGGCCCAAATGGGCTCCCTTCCTACATGGGCTCTCTAAGTGGGAGAGGCCTCATACTAGAATGGGCTTCTTTTACTCTCGGGTTCTCAAGATGGAAAGGGCCTTAAGCTAGAGTGGATAGGTGGGCTTAAGCCAAGACCACCAAGTGGCCCATTCTAGGCCCAAGAAGGGGGCGCCCCATTTTTTTGGCTTATTAGGCTAGATGGTTGATTTGTTTTCTTCTCCAATTACCACATGCGGTATTAGAAGGCTGCAGGTCAATTTTCCAATGGCTGCCACCTAACATTTTACAAGAAATTCAAAGTTAGGTGAGCCACCATTGCCCCTTGTCCCCCCCCTTCCACTATCACATTGTAATGGGTTCTCCCCCTCTCTCATTGTGTATCCCACGCAGCCCCTCCCCTCTATACCTCTTGTAATGCCTATTTAAAGGCTTGTACAATGTCTGTTTAAAGGTTAATGAAAAGATTTTGTGAGAAATTGCATTAAGTGAGTGATTCACTTCTTCTTCCTTGGGTGTGACTCCCAACCCTGTCCTGTTACTGGACAGTATTCAGGTCGTGAGACTTGACCATCTACCCCCTCTTCGTCTTATCTTCTGGCTTCACCTGATTTATCCTTGATACTACTACGAGTTAGAAAGGATTCAGCTTTGGTTTCGTGTCGATCTGAGTTTGTGAGCAACTGTGGCGATTTTTCTCGTGGAGGCACGCAGATCGGTTCCTGAATGCTGCCCATAATTAAAGATGACTGTGTATTGAATTCTTCAGCCCAACCCCGATGCCATCTGAAGTTGGTTCCTGAAGAGCAATCGTAGTCGTTCAAGTCCTCTTCGTGTTGCCGCTAGTTTTGCCTCGATTCGTGACCGGTGCTGATCGTGACGGCAGTTCTCGTGGGATCGCGCGGGCTGGTCTGAGCAGGCCCGGCTGAGAACTAGAATCAACTTTTAGAGTCTGCCCCGCTTCATCCGGCCAAGATCAGTTGAGGCACCTTCAGAGTATTTCTTCCTCTGGACGTCGCCTACCATCTCCCACAAGGAACTCCCCGATCCGACATCGGAAACCATTTTCCCAACATTTTACCGTGTTTCTGTGCAGTTCTGTGAGCATAAAACCAGAACCTCAGAAGATTCATCACTGCGCCCAGATCTGAAGACATCTGTTCGCGATCTTCGGAGTGAAGATACTACATCCAGTCGGAGACATTCTCCAACAAACGGCGCTCCGATCGGGCATCCGATCCAGCCGTACCAGCCTCCACAAGCTTGCTGCGCAGGGTGACCAGCGCGGGCAGAACTGGGTCGGCTTTCCGTCAGCGTACCCGAGCGGCTCTGGCACGCGTTCCTCGCCTCCTGCGAGTGTGGCCCGTCAACCCGGGTTCCATTAACCCCAAAATCAGTCATTGTAGCCCGATACCTCCCTGCGTGGAGTGGGCATTCAGTTCTGAAAGTTGTAAAGGCAATTCATTTGTATATCGGGGTTGTTCGGAAATCGGCCGGGAATTCTTCCCCACGCCTAGTCGTGGAGGTACGTGCTCGTTCTGATCCTTACATTTGCTGTTTAGTATGCTTTCTATATTGCTGCGTTTGTGAGATTAGGGCCGTTAGCTAGTTCCAAATTTCACCGTGATTTTGAGTTGTGAGCGCCCGTTCCATAGCTCCAGTCGAGCACCGAACTCGAATCGGTACCCTAGGCGACGGTGGTTTCTTAATCGCCGTGATCCCCACGTTTCCCACGCAAGGGACGATCGTCGGGCTCAAGAGAGTCACTGTTGAGAGACGTCTCCACCCGGAGAATACCACGGTGGTCAGCTGTCCGGCTTGCCTTAGTGTGCTAGTGCTGGCCGCACACGAGTCGGTCGTACGTCTTAGCCCGAGTCGGTCATCTGTCCCACATCCGTATGCACCTCACATCATGGAGCATGAGGGGGTGAAGACCGCATAGTTTGTTCAGGGTTTGAGGCAGGAGCTGAGGCACCATCTGATCGCGAATGGGGCCACTGATCTAGAGACATCATCTCGTGTTGCGGCTTCTTTGGAGATGGATATGCAGAGGACCCGAGGACCGATCAGCCAGGGGCAGTCTTTGTTAGGTCGTAGACAGCAGTCGGCTACCCAGCTGCAGGGTTCTTTCCAGCATGCGATGAGTGGTTCAGGAGTGCTGGCACAGGCAGCGTCGGTGACAGGATCTGCGTCCTTTGGCATGAAGGTCAAGAAGTTTTTCAAGAAAGGGTTCGGCAAGAAGAAGTCCAAGGATCAGGGGCAAGCTTCATCTGGTAGTGTACAGCAGCCGATCCCGTTGTAGCGTCAGGGATCAGTGGGTGGGTCGGGAGGATCGTGTCCACGGTGTAGTGGGTTCCACCCAGGCAGGTAGTGCACGGCGCCGATTATCTATTTTCGGTGTGACCAGCCAGGGCACATGGCGCGTGACTGTCCTCAGAGGCCGCCGCAGCAGCAGGTTCCCCAGCAGCAGAGGCAGCAGCAGCAGGGACAGTATCTGCCGCTACCCAGGTTAGCTAGTGTGGGAGGCAGGCAGAGAGCTCGAGGCCAGATCACGCACATGACCAGGGCAGAGGCAGTGGCATCGCAGCTCGTGGAAGGTACCGTTCAGATTTTGGGTTGTGCGGCTCGGGTTTTGTTTGATTCTGGCGCGTCTCATTCGTTTATTTCGGAGGATTTCGCGTTGAGCATCGAGGAGCCGGTGACCCAGTTGTCTTGTGATTTGGCAGTGGAGTTGCCTTCAGGTGATTTCATGATCACTTCGTATTGCTTCGATCAGGTTCCGATTTGGATCGATGGGCGGAGTATGTCAGGCAGATTGTATGCGTTGCAGCTTCGGGATTACGATGTGATTCTAGGCATGGACTGGCTCGAGACTCATGGAGCGGTGGTGGATTGTGGAATGAAGAGGGTCTACTTCCAGCATCCGAGCAAGCGGACCTTCTATTTCCAAGGTATCCGTTCCACCTCTTCTCGATTCCTCATCTCTGCTATTCGAGCCCGTCGATTGCTTGATTCTGGTTGTCAGGATTTTCTCGCGTCCGTGGTTGTGTTTGACCGGATGGAGCCGAATGTCGAGGATATTTCGATGGTGTGCGAATTTCTCGACGTTTTTCCAAAGGAGTTGCCTGGATTACCTCCCCAGCGGGAGATCGATTTCGTGATTGAGGTTGTGCCTGGTACGGGACCTTTGGCGAAGGCTCCCTACCGTATGGCCCCCGCTGAGTTGAGAGAGTTGACGGCGCAGTTGCAAGAGCTGTTGGCCAAGGGGTATGTTCGTCCTAGCTTTTCCCCTTGGGGTGCGCCCGTATTGTTTGTGAAGAAGAAGGATGGTAGTCTGCGACTATGCATTGACTATCGATAGCTGAATGAAGTGACCATTAAGAACAAGTATCCGTTGCCACAGATTGATGATTTGTTCGACCAGCTCCTGTTTGCGCGAGTGTTCTCACGGATTGATTTGCGGTCCGGTTACTATCAGCTGAGAATTCACGAGTCCGATGTGGAGAAGACTACATTCAGTACGAGGTACGGGCATTATGAGTTTCTGGTGATGCCGTTTGGGCTCACCAATGCCCCTGCAGCCTTCATGGACTTGATGAAGAGGGTGTTTCATCCGTATTTGGACCAATTCGTGGTCATTTTTGTGGATGACATCCTTATTTATTCGCAGTCTGTCGAGGAGCACGCGTACCATTTGGGTGTGGTGCTGCAGACGTTGTGAGATCACCAGTTGTATGCGAGGCTCAGCAAGTGCGAGTTTTGGCTCGGCGAGGTGCACTTTCTGGGGCACGTGATTTCTGGTGATGGCATTTCCGTGGACCCCGCCAAGGTCGAGGCAGTAATGCAGTGGCCGAGGCTGAGGTCAGTGACGGAGATCCGGAGTTCTTGGGGCTTGCGGGTTATTATCGCCGATTTATCCAGGATTTTTCTCGCATTGCGGCCCCGATGACTAGACTCACGCGGAAGGAGGTGCCTTTCGTCTGGTCTGAGGAGTGTGAGCAGAGCTTCAGGAACTGAAGAGATTGCTCACCTCAGCTCCGGTGTTGGTTTTACCTTCTGGATCGGGAGGTTTTGTGGTATGTACAGATGCTTTCGGCGTTGGATTGGGTGCTGTGTTGATGCAGCATGGTAGAGTGGTGGCTTATGAATCTCGGCAGCTAAAGTCCCACGAGGAGAACTACCCTACCCATGACCTTGAGCTGGCGGCGGTGATCTTCGCGCTGAAGATCTGGAGGCATTATCTGTACGGCGAGAAGTTCGAGGTGTTCACTAACCATCAGAGTTTGAGGTACGTGTTCTCACAGAGGGACCTGAACCTCAGGCAAAGGCGTTGGATGGAATTCATGAAGGATTATGACTTCACCCTGTCATATCAGCCGGGCAGGATGAATGTCGTCGCCGATGCCCTGAGTCGGAAGGTCACGGTCAGTGCCTTGATGTTGAGGAAGTGGAGGCTCTGAGAACAAGTGCCCGAAGTATCTTTCAGGCTCAAGATTCCCCAGGAGCCAGGGTTGGCAGTTCTTGCTAGTCTGACTGTCACTCCTGCTATCCGTCGTCAGGTGACAGAGGCTCAGCATGCGGACCCTGAGTTGCCCCGGATTCTGGCGATGGCTGATGTGGAACTCGGCGAGGATGGTGCTGCGAGGTTTCGTGGCAGGCTGTACGTCCCAGCGGAGGAGCAGATTCGTCGTGCGGTGTTACGCGAGGCTCATGGGAGCAGGTACGCCGTACACCCGGGTGCGACGAAGATGTATCGAAACTTGCGGAGACAGTTCTGGTGGCCTGGCATGAAGAGAGAGTCGCAGAGTTTGTGGCCAGGTGCCTGATCTGTCAGCAGGTGAAGGCGGAGCATCAGCGACCAGGAGGTACTCTCCAGCCCTTGGATGTTCCTGCGTGGAAGTGGGACCACGTGCCCACGGATTTTGTGGTGGGGTTGCCGAGGACCCCTGGTGGGCAGGACAGTATTTGGTTGCTGGTGGATAGGCTGACGAAGGTGACTCGGTTGTTACCGGTCAAAGTCAGCTGGAGCGTGTCCAAGTTGGCTCGTTTGTATGTTGAGCGGATCGTGCCGTTGCATGGGATTCCCATTTCGATCGTGTCAGATCAGAATCTGCGCTTCACTTCTGGATTCTGGAGGAGTTTCCAGCGAGCTCTTGGTACGGAGTTGGCATTTAGCTCGGCATATCATCCTCAGTCGGATGGTCAATCTGAGAGGACCATTCAGACTTTGGAGGACATGCTGAGATCCTGCTGCCTGGAGTGGCAGGGGAGTTGGATTCATCACCTACCATTGGTGGAGTTTGCCTATAACAACAGCTATCATTCAAGCATTTGTATGGCTCCCTATGAGGCTCTGTATGGGCGTCCTTGCCGGACTCCACTTGATTGGTTTGAGGTAGGTGAGCGCGTTGTGACGGGACCAGAGTTGGTGCAGCAATGTGTGGATGTTGTGCACCTGGTTCATCGGAACATGTTGGCGGCCCAGAGTCGGCAGAAGAGCTATGTTGACCGTAGGAGGCAGCCTCTCGAGTTCGCCATGGGCGATCGCGTGTTCTTGAGAGTTTCTCCAATAAAGGGGGTGATGCGTTTTGGGCGGCGTGGGAAGCTGAGTCCCCGCTACATTGGTTCTTTTGTGATCTTGGAGCGCATCGGTGAGGTTGCTTACTGGTTGCAGTTACCCCTTGAGTTGGCGTCGGTGCATGACGTGTTCCACGTCTCGATGTTGCAGAAGTATATGCCCGATGACTCTCATGTGCTCAAGTTTTCTGTTTGGCCCGAGGTGACTCCAGATCTCTCTCTCCCAGAGTTTCCGATCCGTGTGGAGGACAGGCGAGAGCAGCGCCTGCGGAACAAGGTCATCCCCTTGGTAAAGGTCGTGTGGCAGCGGCACTCTGGTGGTGAGGCTTCTTGGGAACGTGAAGACGAGATGCGTCAGCAGTTCCCTTACCTGTTTGAGTGAGTCTTCCTCTTCTTTCCCCTTGGGTTGTTCTCAATTTCGAAGATGAAATTCCTTAAGGGGGGAGGGCTGTAATATCCCGGACCTTTCGGATCCTTTTTCGTGGGTCTCAGATCTGGTTTTTCGGAGTGTCCGACTCTGTTGTGTTCGAAATTTTGTTTCAGACATCTTTCATGTTCGGATCGGCGCGATCCGGAGTCGTTTCGGAGGCCCGGAGGCGTTCCGCGGCTTTTCCACGCGTGTTTTCCGATTTCCGGTGTGTGTTTCGGCAATTCCTTCGGAACCTCGCTGCGGGTGAACCGGGTCGTTCACCTGGGCACGAGTGGTACCGTTGCGGTCGGTGTGTCCCGAGGATTCTGAAATATAATTTTCTATTTTTTTGTATTTTTTAAAATTTCCAGATTTTCCTATAAATACCCCCCTATTTTCTCTCTCTCCCCACCTTCTCTTTCTTCTTCTTCTTCTTCTTCTTCCTCCTTCCTTCCCCAAACCGTGGCCGCCCTCTCCCTCTCCCTCTCTCCCGTTCGAGCACGACGACCACCGTTTCGGCTGCAGACGGCGGCGGTGCGACGTGGCAAGGACGTGGGTGACGTCGAGACGATCGTGCAGGCGTGCGGCAAGCGTGGGAAGCGTGGGGAGGCGGGGTTCTAAAAGCGTTCTTCGCGATTCACGGACGATCCGGTGGAGCATTCGCTCCATTGAAGTAGGGTGACGTTCCCTAGCTCCCCGCCGTTCATTTCCGTGGTTTATAGGCCGAGGGGAGGCCGAGAGGGGTGTGATTGAGCATGTTGGGGTTTTTTCATGATTTGGGGAGAGCTCGCCCGATCTATAGATTTGATGCATGATTTCACGTTTTGATGGCCTAGAATCATGCTAGGGGTCCCCAGGGGTCTTCCCCTTTGATTTCCCCCTCTCTGGTGGAGGCATGGGGGCATGGTTGAAGTTTTTGGATTTCCCGCCGTTATCGCCGTCTGGTGCATGTGACGGTCCTTCCAGGGACCGTCACATTATGTGACGCACCTCGAGGGGGCCGTCACATGCCCTTTGTTTAGCCCTAGGGGGTCAGGGACTGTGACGGTCCCACGATTGACCGCCACTTGTATGTGACGCGCCTGGGCTGGGCCGTCAGGGGCTTTCCGACCGTTAGTTTTTGACCGTTGGGGGTCTACGTGTGTAACGCGCCAAGGCGAGTGCGTTACATCCAAGTGACGCGCTGGGGCGAGCGCGTTACTCCCTGGGTTACCCCAGGTGTGAGGGGCGCGTAACGCACTGGGCCAGGCGTGTTACATTCGTGTAGCGCGCTGGGGCAGGCGCGTTACGTCTTGCTTTCACGTTGGGAACGTGAGGTGCGTGTAACGCGCCAGACCAGGCGCGTTACGTTTGTGTAGCGCACTGGGTCAGGCACGTTACATTCGTGTAACGCACTGGACCAAGCGCGTTACCCTCTGCGTTCCTCAGGCCATGTAACGGCCTGCGTTGGACCGCCAAGTGTGTGCGTAACGGTCTCGCCTAGACCGTTACAGCCTTGTGACGGTCTCGGGGTGGACCGTCAGGAGCCTGGTTGCCCCGAGAGGGCTGCAACCCCGTTTTTAGTCCGGTTGTGGCCACCGTGCCACGGGGCCGGTGCGTGGGGTGGTCCCCGTGCGTCATCGGATGCGGGCGTCGTTTTCTGTAACTTTAGAGTCTACTCCTTCAGTGACCCTCCACTAGTAGTAGCCTACCAGTACGCGGTACCAGTCGCACCAGGGAGTGGTGTACGGGCTTACCCTTAGAGGCGGTTTGTGGACCGGTTGCCGTCGGACCCCACGTCTTGTAGCCAGAGTCCGGCTGAGGGGAAAACCGATCAGAGGACCAGACCAGGGATGCGCGGTCTGTGTGTGCACACGTGGTTAGGGGCGGTTGGACCCACGTCGACGGGCGTGACCCCAGCTAGTCACTTGTTTGTGGTTACTTGTTCGGTGTTCGTGCCTTTGGTAGGCGCTACCACGTCAGGCAGATCACCTGCGGCGCGGTGTAAGACGTCAGGGGACGCTACCGGCTGTGCTTCTAGTGGGAGGTACTCCTGTCGAGTGCGGAGTGTCAGACTGTCAGTTTCGTGGCTTTGACCTTCGGGTTTGCCGGGTCGACCGTTGAGCTTCGGTTGTCTCACCGTGGTAGGTGTGCCGATTTGCGTGCCATAGGACCTTTGTTTTGTAGAGTACATGGCTTTCCTTTTGGAGGTACTCTCCTACCGCTAGCGTAGTGGTTTTCCGTTTTACGAGATAGGTTTCGAGTGATCCCTACCGAGTCTTGTTCCGAGACTCATTCCCTGTGTATTTTCACCGTGTTTCAGGTGAGGCGCCGCCCCGGGGGAGCGCATCTGGGGTGCAGCGTGGTGCGGGTGCCCAGAGGTAGTGCCAGAGGTCAGAGCCAGGGTATGCCCCGTGTAGATATACTTTTCTTTCTTGTCTCTGTACTAGTTGTGGACTACTGTTGTTGTTATTCATTTTCTATTGTGGACCATGTAAAATGCTAATTTATTTCCTGCTTCATTTTATATCTGTTTAATTTCTGCAATTACTTGTGATACTTGTGTAGTTTTCGCACCATCCTTCTAACCCTTCCGAGTCTTCGGACTCGTGGGTGGCGGTGCGAGTCTCGGGTTTTCGGGCCCTCCTGGTAATCGGATTCTCGGGTCATTAAACTGGGCCCTTTAGCGGCACGCCCTCTGGGCCATTCAATGGCACGCCCCTGGAGCCCTTCAACGGCACGCCCTGAGGCCCCTTCAGCGGCACGCCCTCTGGGCCCTTCAGCGGCATGCCCTCTGGGCCGTTCAACGGCACGCCCCTAGAGCCCTTCAACGGCACGCCCTGAGGCCCCGTCAGCGGCACGCTCTCCTGGCCGTTCAGCGGCACGCCCCTGGAGTCCTTCAACGGCACGCCCCTGGAGCCCTTCAACGGCACGCCCTGAGGCCCCGTCAGCGGCATGCTCTCCTGGCCGTTCAGCGGCACGCCCATGGATCCCTTCAACGGCACACCCTGAATCCCCCCTCAGCGGCACACCTCTAGTGTTCTTCAACGGCACGCCCTCGTGCCCCTTCAGCGGCACGCCCTTTGGGCTCTTCAGCGGCACGCTTGCCGTGCCTTCCAGCGGCACGCCCTTTTGTCCCTTCCGCAGCACGCTTGTTGAACCCGCCAGCGGCACAGCGTTCAGGCATTTCAACGGCACGTCCGTCATACCAAATCTCAGGCCCATGCCCTACAGATCTTTGGCGCGCAGTGGACTGTCCGAGGTGTCGGCCGGAGGTTGGGCCACGCAGGTGATTAGTGTGTATTTTTATCATTTAATTCATGAGTATATGCATTTTTATGAGCTTAATTGATATTAAATATACACTTCTCACACTTATTATTGATTTTGTATCAAATGTTTAATTTTTTGAAATTAAATAAATTTTTATGACAATTTTTATGTATTTATGCAGGCACGCAGTTCGAGGAAAGCTCCAAAAAAAAAGAATAACAATATATATGTTCAACTGGGCCAAAAGCCCGGAAACTTGTTCAAAAAGATAAGAAAAAAATTAGAAAAAAAAATAAAATTATTTGATATTTTTTTAGATTTTTTCTAATTATTTCTATCCTATATATATATATATAATAAAAAAATAAAATAAAAAAAGATTCAAAACCCGCCCCCGCCCCGCCCTTCCCGCCTTCGCCGCCCGGCACGGGCAACGATGCGGCGGAGGGCGAAGCGGGGGGGGGGTGTCGTGGCGGCCCCGGGCGAAGGCAGGCGGGCGGGGCCCGGACACGCGGCAGGTGGAGGGGCTGTGCGGCACGCGGGCGCAGCGTGCGCCACGCGCACACGCGGCAGGCACGCAGGAGGGCGGGCGCACGGGGGTCCACCGGGTCGGCCGCCTAACCCGCGGCGGCGGTCGGCGCAACGTGCCGACAGAGAAGAAATGGGAGAATACGAGAGAAAGAGAGAAGAAAAGGGGCTATAAAAATTCCAAAAAAAATCCGAAAAAAATCAGGAAAAATGACAAAAGGTTCAGCACATTCCAGCCTACCAAGTTGGGTCAAAAATTAGGTGCACTTGAATGTTTTATATGAGCAAGAAGAGATTGTAAACCCTATATAAAGGGGGTATCACTTGTAATGAAAAGAGTTAGTTGTTAGAGTTAGAACTAGATGGAGTTAGGGAGAGAGCTAGCTGTGGGCACTTGTAATGTAAGTTAGTTCTTTACATTTCTGAAGTTTTTGATTGTTGAAGTTGTGTTTTTCCAAGCTTTTGAAGTCAAATTTGTAAGTTGAATTTATTGCAATACAAGTTTCATTTTGGAATTCAATCTTTTCATAGCCTTATTTCTCATTATTGTGATCCTCATTTCAAATTCTTGTCTTCATAAAAGTTGTTCCTTTTTAAGTTTTCTTCAACTTCTCTGTTTAGCATTTCTTCAAATTCGTCCAAATTCATAGAGTTAATACCCATTTTCTTAAGTGCTGTCCTGTGCATTTACTGTTCATCCGTGGTGATATCTTCTTCCATTCATTCATTTTGAAGTCTTTCTAGTCCTCAAATAACTCTGAGTTCTTCATAAGAGTTGTTCCTCTCTTGTATATCTAAGTTTTATTCTTCTTGAACTTTGTCAAATTCCTCTTCTTTTGAGCTTTAGAATTAAGTTTTCAAGGTGCTGGTTTTCTGTCAATTACTGTTCATCCGAACCAATAGGTCCTAGTTTTTCAAGTTTTTCCTTATCTTCCTTTCATTTTCTGTTTCTGTGTTCTTCATAAAAGTTCTTCCTTTTTCAATTCTCTACAACTTTCATGTTTTCAACTTTTTCTAATTCCATTCAGATTTCAAGTTATTTCATTTCTTCCAACCCCCATTTCCACTTGAATTCTGTTTTGTTTTCACCTTAAAGTTTCAAACTTGTTATCTACAAACCCGTTCTTCTTAAGTGTTTCAAACATACCCGAAGCGGTGATTCTTCTTCAAATCCTCTCACGGCGTCGACTTCCTAGGCGGAACGATCATCATCAAAGGCTCGGCGTGGAAACGACGACGTTCTTCACTCAATTGGCTAAATTTTCTTTACTTATCCCTTGTCATTTCAAGTTGTAATTTCATTTCCGTTAGTTGTAATCGCACTCAAAACCCAAAAATTGGTTTTTCAAAACACAAGAATATTTTCCAACTAAGAAAAATAACCAAATTCCTTCCCCGTGGGATCGACCCGTACTTACCATTATACTCATGTTTTCAAATCCATAAGTGAGTGAGTGCGGTTATAAATATTTGAAATTTGTGTGGCACGGCAATTTTAACAACGACTGTCGGGCGAGCAACAAATTTTTGGCGCCGTTGCCGGGGAATGGAGATACTTTTCATAGTTGGATACTCTTGTGTTTACTTTGTATATTTGTATATTGATTTTTGCTTTCTTTACTTGTGCAGGAAAACGAAAAAAGGAAGATCGAATATGAAATTCCAAGGATATGAAACGTCATTAAATAGCTCGGCAGCATTGCTAAAGGGCTGAAATCAAGAAACAGGTTCTATCTTTCCACTTTCTGAAATTTTTTTTACAAAAATCTGAAAATTTCTTGAAAACTCTATAAAAATAAAAAACAATCAAAACAAAAGAAAAATTTTCATGCTGGTTAGTTAGGTTCATTAACTAAAAATAAAAATAAAAAAAATCTTCATTTGTACCAAATAAAAGACCTCATTGCAAGAGTAGAAACTACACTTTCATGCTCTAGGTCATGCATCATTTAGCTTAGAATTTGTCTTTGTTTAATTTCTGCATTGCATTTTGAAGATCGCGAGGGGCAAGGTACGTTCTACTGATCCCAGTCTGGCATTCATTTTTGCATAAAGAACCCCTTGTTTGAAATTGTGGTGTGCATTTCATTTTAAAATACTTTAAGGGCAACACCCCTAACAAGATAAGGTGGGGATTTCATCACCCTCCCTTAGCCCGAAAACCACAATTTCCTTGCATCTCTGCATTACCTAGGCCTTAATAAAAGCCAGTAGATGTTGGCCCTAGGATCACACTGTGATTCCTGTGATATTTAGGTTTATCCTCTTATGAAAACTGGTGTCTAAGGCAAGACGGTCGGATGGCAAACGCCTTAAGCGGGATTGTGGTTTTGTATAATAAGGTCCCTACGAAAGTAGGGGGAACCTCCCACTTCCCCACCCCTTACCTGGCCGGTGGACATACTGAGGGTGAATTTAAGTTCATTTTAATCACTTTGTGAAACCCTATTTATAGGTCCAGGTCACAGCTAGGTCATTAGGGTCATTTGTGTGCTAACTTGTTTATCTTTGCATAAAAAAAAACAATAAAATCAAAACATAAAAAAAAAAATTTCATTGAAAAATCATCACTCTTTCTTGGGTCTTTTTCATTTCCACATCTAATTTTGTTCAGGCCCAATAATAGATTCTTCGATGTTTAATTATGCGGGCTCTGTGAATTCCAACGCTCCATTTACCCCTTATCAACAAACTCCTTCACTCTTCCACAATGGGGTTCATAATTCATCTTTTACCCAAGAGCCGTATCACTTGTCATCGAATTCTTCCACCTCTTTCTCTCACACAAATCCATATCCTAGGTGGGAAAACCAACAATCATCCTCTTGGGCACCCTATCAAGACCCCATTCAAAGTCCTTCAAACCCACACTTTGCAGATTGGGCTTCATATTCCAATGATCCTTACAATCAAGCTCATTCTCAAGGTCAACCCATCTACTCTTCACCACCTCAGTATCAGACTGATTTCTATTCTAATGACCCATCACAGTCTGCGTACAATCCCGCCTATTCAGCTCCTCCAAAGTCTGATTTTGAGGATAGGTTTAATCGAATGACTCAACTCATTTTGGCCAATCTGCAGTCCCTTGAAGCTCAGAGCCAAATCATACAAGCCCAGCTTGACCAATATGATAGAGAGCATGAAATGGACCCATATACTAGCCTTCCCACGGATAACTTTGAACATCAATTTCCTGATGATAATATCGCGTTGATTGATCCATCTCTCACTCCTCAATTCAACAACTCTCCCATAATTTTTGATGATGAGGATAATCGGGAGCAGCCATATCAGGAAAATTTGGGGGAAGCGAATGCAACTCAAGTTGTGATGGCCAAGGAAAATAATGAGAAGTTTAAGTTGGGGGGAGAACAAGAGAAAAATCAAATTTGGGTCACAAACTTTAATGACTATTATGATCTAGCCCAACATACAAATTATTCCCCTCCTTGCTATTCATCTCTTCCACCCACACCTAATGCCTCTGATGATCAATTCATTCAGTTACTTCTCCATAGTCAATCCCTCCAACATCACATCAATAGGCTTACCGAGGAAGTCAAAACCATGGAGGGAGAGCAATTCTTTGATTCCTCTGGACCCAATCCTCATCAAGTTCTTCACACTGACTACGATCAATCTATAATTCCCCAAGAGCATCACACTCTTATCACTCTTAATTTAGTAGATAACGGGATTATGGAGGGGTCGTGTCAGCAAAATTCACATGAGGATTCTAAGGGGATTGCGGACTTGACTGGAAATGCAATAGATGAAGGTGATGAACTGATAAATGACCATATTCCCCCTCCTACAAAGGAATTTGAGGAGCCAGTGCTTGCTGGTCAACATGAGGGAAATGCAAGAGAGGTGGATGATCTTCAGTTAGAGGGAGAGGATGAATATATTGAACCTCATCACAAGTCTCTCCCCGATCATGATGACCTTCTCTTTGAAGATGGGAATGGAGAAGAAGTGGAGATGGGACATGACTTTGATGAAATTATCTTTGAAGATGGGAAGGAAGAAGAAGTGAAGATGGATCTAGAATTGAATATTTATTGGAATAATAAATTTGGGGTAAATGAGGAATTGAATGATTCGAGTATGCCGCATGATAATTTCAATCTAGAGGAGCAGGTAGAGCTTGTGCCACTTCTGGACCATGGTGATTCTTTTCAAACTCTCCCAACTCAGTGGTCCATCCTAGCTCTACATGCTGATTTATCTGATCCTAAGGAATCTCAGGAGGAATATTTCATACTTCATGATATGATTTTTCCCAATGTGCCTCCTCTATTCTTTCCTTGGGATAATGCTTTTGAGCTACCTCCATCTCGATCTCTGTCTCGCCCTTGCGCTCACCAGTCACATTCATTTTCTTTAGAGCATGAAAAAGACAATTTTGCCAAGGATAAAATTCTTTGGTGGCTCATTTTAAAATCAACTTGTTGGTTGTTGAGCTACAGTGCGTCTGACTGAAGACGTTAAATTTAGCACTTTTTGGGAGGCAGCCCAACATCTTCATAGTTTGGTGTGCAAATAAATGGCTTCTTAGGAGACAACCTAAGTGAATTCTGTGTGGTGATACATTCTTGGAGGCTAGATGTGTGCAAGATTTGAGTGGCCAAAAAGAAGAGAGAACCAAGCATAACAAAACATTTTATTCAAACTCTCAATAACAGGAACAAACAACCAGAGATTACAAAGTTTAAGGACGCCGATCTGAGGGGGCAGCAAAGAAGCTACTGACACGAAAGCCACGCTCTCGTGCTCTTCGATAGCGCTCCTCGTCATCCTTCAGCCATTGCTCGGCTAGGCCGAGACTAGTCCTCAATTCAAAAAGTTGGGCCTCCAGGGCCCTCTTTTCCTCTTTCTCGGCCGATCTCTTGGCTTTCTCTCTGTCTCTGTCCTGTTCTCTCTCAGCCCGTTCTCTCTCTCTATCTTCTCTTTCTAATTGAAGGGTGATTCTCAACTCCACAGCGTCCCTTGAAGAATCCTCATCTGGACGACGCTGTAGTTCTTCTTCCAGCTCAGTTATTCTAACTTCCTTCTGAGTGGCATTTGCAAGTGCCTCTTGTGTTTCTTTCTCCTGCCACACATTTCATCTCAGGCAAATAGCAATACTTGAATAAGGGATGTTAAATGGTGAAATCCTCACCTGTACAGAAAGCATCCCTTCTGCCTCTGCAGCTCGTTGTGTGGCATGAGCAAGTTGCTCGTGGAGTTGATCCAGCTCGGATGTGGGAATCCATAGACTGGAAGAAACACCATCTGCTCCCATCGCCGAAGAAACTGCATCAAGCTGAGCACGCTGCACATATGGTAACATTAAGTGGTTAGCGCCCTGAATCTCAAAGCCTACCCAGAATATGTACTGAAATACTTACTGATGAACCTAGAGCCACTCTGGTATCACTCAGCTCTTGCTCCGTGTCTGCCAGACGAGCCCGTAAGTTTGTTATTATAGTATCACGAACATCCTACAGTTATGGCTTTTGAGTTCACAAACAAAGAAAAAATATTTTAAAAAACAACAAAATGTAGAAGATACAAGCATGGTTTCCTTACCTCTACAAGCCCTCCAGGCTGGAGCCTTTCTGCATACATTGCTCTGTAGAGGCGTAGGTAATCATCGCTATCTTGTGCTTGAGATTCCACGAGTGTGCCTCCCCGTTGCCAATCTTCATATTGTTCGGGGAAGCGCACTCTCCAATCAACACAGGTGGCTGGTCCACGCGTCTGCCTTCCGACGCTAGGTGACATGGTCATATCCACCCATTCTTGAGCCAGCCCTAGGGTCCGCATAGCTAATCGCAGCCTGAGGGGCTCGATTTCATTTAAGCAATGGAGCCAAAGGTCCCGTCCAAATCGGGCGCGACTTCCAACTACCCAAGGCTGGTCAACATCGACCATGTTCATAAAAGGCCTCCAGTTCACCTTTAATGGGTTGCACGTATCTTCTCAGTTAAAAAAATGAAATAAATGACAAAAAAAAATTGAGAAAATAATTATCCTACCATCGTTGCAGGGAACTCTTGCAACTCTCGCCTGAACACCATCAGTTGGTAGGGTAAAGGTGCAGTGCTCATGATGGGTTGCCACCGTCTCGCTAGAGGGACCGTCAGTGGTCGACAGTGTCGAGCCCTCCCCATTGGAAGGTAATAGTAGCTCCACAGCTACACCATCATGTGTCATTGATAACAACACAAACAAAAATCAGAAAATAAAAACAAAAAAAAAATCATTACCTGGATTAAAGGCGTAAACCCATTTAGTGTCATCTCTTTGTCTGTCCTTTGCGACAGACTTGTAAACAGATGTGCCAGCACAGCAGCTCCCCAGGCGTATTGTCCTACTCTTTCCAAGTCTACGAGCAGTTCTAAGAAATGACAGTGGATACTGTCTCCCTTGACCCCAGCAACAACTTGCCTAATAGAAAGAGGAGGAACCTCCTCATATCCATATTGGTCCGCTCCCAATTGTTGGTATCCATACAATACATAGCACGGGCACTTCTTTCTGCCCTTTCCATAAATTCTTCTATGGACTCATCATCACGCGGACGCATGTCAGTAAGCCCTAAAGCTTCCATGATCGATGCCCTGGCTACTGACCTGTTCTTCCGACTATCTAAGTCCATCCCCAACAAGTTATGGGCACCTTCACGGTAATCCGCGTAGGTGACACCAGTTACTGCTTCCCCATCCACTTTGAGGCCCGTGATTCGGACCACATCTTCCAAGCTGGGTACCATATGCCCCCACGGCATCAGGAATGCCCTACTTACCGGGTCCCATCTTTCACGTAGAGCTTGGATCAGGGCAAGGTCGATCTTGAGTGGCTCAATTCTGAGAAAGGGCCCGAATCCCATCACGTCCAACCTCACTTTCTGGAAGTCCGGGAGCCCTCTATATGCAGCCACGACCAGCTCCCACGAGATGTGTGACTTCATCACACTCTGCACATACGCCAAAAATGAGAAATGGGAAGCTTTCCAAAGAAAGAACAGAGAAGAAGAAAAGAATGAAAGGAATCACTTACAAGCTGTGGTAGAGTCCTTTCACTCACAAGTCCTTCAACTTCAGAGAATCTCCTGGCACTACTGCCCGATCTACTCCTCTTCGAGGAGCGAGACGACTCCCCTTCAGCTCTGAAGCTCGATTCACCCTCCATTCTGAACCTTGAGCACTCACTACTCCCCTTTGCAACCTTTTCACTCGACTCTACTCTCACAACTTCGATGTTCTCCAGTTGAGTGGGAAGGGGGGGTATTTATAGGATTGGAGAGCAAGTGATCTACATCTCGCACCATCACATCCAGCCATAGCCTTAGCGACACGTCATCCTCCTGTTAATCTCGCACCCACTCTACTATGTGGAGTGGTCAAGTCGGAGGCGTGTTTTATTGACTTTCTCTCTCTTGTTGGTCCAAAGATTCGTTATGTTTATTGTCCCATTGTGGCCACCTTTCGCATAACCCACGCATTGAGGGGACATTTCTGCGGGAAATCCGGCTCCGTAACTCACGTTGCCATCATTGGTCGATTCCTTTTGAAATACATGTTCATTGGGTCCCACTCCTTGTGTTAATTCCTGGCTTCTGATATGATTTCTTGTTTTAGTATGTTTCTTTTTCAGTTGTCAGGACAAGCTGCACCGACGCCCTCGTCATTTTACCCCGCCATCAGGTTGTATCCGTCCATCCCAACTTTATTATCTCTTTACATGTCCTCTGATCTTTCTACTAATTATGCCATTAAGGACAATGTCATTTAAGTTGGGGGGGGAGATATTCAAAAAAATTTCAAAAAAAAAATTTCAAAAATTTCTAAAACTTTCAACAATTTTTTTTTTTACTTTCTTGAATTGTCATGTGAAACAACAGTTTTCCCCGAGTTGAATTTCTTGATTCATGTCGCATGAAAAGTGATTCTAGAATGGAAATGACTAGAGACTCGGATGATGGATAATTTATTTACTCTAGCCATGGAAAACTGATTTAAAGAATCTCTTTAAAAGTTCAGATGCACTTTCAAAGAAAAGAAAAATCACGTTGCACGCTAATGAAACAAGAAGGACAAGCCTTCTGTTATTTGAGACAGACTGTCTGATATTCTGCATTTTCTGAAGAAGAAATATGTTAGAAGCTTTCTGCCATAGAAAAGTATGAGAAAAAAATAAAGCACCATGAAAAATGCTCCGATTCTGAGTAACCGGGCCTACTTCACCTAAGACGTGTTGAGGTTCGCGTCAAAAGGAAAAGGGAACTTGGATCTGTGGAACCGGGCCTACTTCACCTAAGACGTGTTGAGGTTCGCGTAAAACAGTGAAGGGTAGTGCATCATCATGTGTGTAAATAAAAAAAAAGGGGGGAAAAGAAAGTAGAAAAGAAAAAAAAATTTAGTGATCCCAAAAGGGACATATCAATAAGGCAGACAAAAAGTTAGTGTGCATTGAACGCTCTAAGTAAGAAGTGCAGAATTGAAAGGCATTTGTTCAAAATAGCAAGTGGAGGATGCAATTGTCTTCACTGTGGACTTAGCATTACACATGCACAAGTGCTACTGAATTTTGATTAGATTCTTGATCATGTACCTGAATTTCCGACATAAGGCTAGTCTTTGGTAATTACTCCAGAGTCCTGATCTTTAGTTAACTCTATGAAAGATGAACTGGAAATGAGGCCTGAATATCTTTTAACTCTTGTTGGTCCTAAAATTTTCATTATGTGCATTGCTAAGGGACTAGCAATGAGTAAGTTGGGGGGTGTGATTAGTGTGTATTTTTATCATTTAATTCATGAGTATATGCATTTTTATGAGCTTAATTGATATTAAATATACACTTCTCACACTTATTATTGATTTTATATCAAATGTTTAATTTTTTAAAATTAAATAAATTTTTATGACAATTTTTATGTATTTATGCAGGCACGCAGTTCGAGGAAAGCTCCAAAAAAAGAATAACAATATATATGTTCAACTGGGCCAAAAGCCCGGAAACTTGTTCAAAAAGATAAGAAAAAAATTAGAAAAAAAAATAAAATTATTTGTTATTTTTTTAGATTTTTTCTAATTATTTCTATCCTATATATATATATATAATAAAAAAATAAAATAAAAAAAGATTCAAAACCCGCCCCCGCCCCGCCCTTCCCGCCTTCGCCGCCCGGCACGGGCGACGATGCGGCAGAGGGCGAAGCGGGGGGGGGGTGTCGTGGCGGCCCCGGGCGAAGGCAGGCGGGCGGGGCCCGGACACGCGGCAGGTGGAGGGGCTGTGCGGCACGCGGGCGCAGCGTGAGCCACGCGCACACGCGGCAGGCACGCAGGAGGGCGGGCGCACGGGGGTCCACCGGGTCGGCCGCCTAACCCGCGGCGGCGGTCGGCGCAACGTGCCGACAGAGAAGAAATGGGAGAATAAGAGAGAAAGAGAGAAGAAAAGGGGCTATAAAAATTCCAAAAAAAATCCGAAAAAAATCAGGAAAAATGACAAAAGGTTCAGCACATTCCAGCCTACCAAGTTGGGTCAAAAATTAGGTGCACTTGAATGTTTTATATGAGCAAGAAGAGATTGTAAACCCTATATAAAGGGGGTATCACTTGTAATGAAAAGAGTTAGTTGTTAGAGTTAGAACTAGATGGAGTTAGGGAGAGAGCTAGCTATGGGCACTTGTAATGTAAGTTAGTTCCTTACATTTCTGAAGTTTTTGATTGTTGAAGTTGTGTTTTTCCAAGCTTTTGAAGTCAAATTTGTAAGTTGAATTTATTGCAATACAAGTTTCATTTTGGAATTCAATCTTTTCATAGCCTTATTTCTCATTATTGTGATCCTCATTTCAAATTCGTGTCTTCATAAAAGTTGTTCCTTTTTAAGTTTTCTTCAACTTCTCTGTTTAGCATTTCTTCAAATTCGTCCAAATTCATAGAGTTAATACCCATTTTCTTAAGTGCTGTCCTGTGCATTTACTGTTCATCCGTGGTGATATCTTCTTCCATTCATTCATTTTGAAGTCTTTCTAGTCCTCAAATAACTCTGAGTTCTTCATACGAGTTGTTCCTCTCTTGTATATCTAAGTTTTATTCTTCTTAAACTTTGTCAAATTCCTCTTCTTTTGAGCTTTAGAATTAAGTTTTCAAGGTGCTGGTTTTCTGTCAATTACTGTTCATCCGAACCAATAGGTCCTAGTTTTTCAAGTTTTTCCTTATCTTCCTTTCATTTTCTGTTTCTGTGTTCTTCATAAACGTTCTTCCTTTTTCAATTCTCTACAACTTTCATGTTTTCAACTTTTTCTAATTCCATTCAGATTTCAAGTTATTTCATTTCTTCCAACCCCCATTTCCACTTGAATTCTGTTTTGTTTTCACCTTAAAGTTTCAAACTTGTTATCTACAAACCCGTTCTTCTTAAGTGTTTCAAACATACCCGAAGCGGTGATTCTTCTTCAAATCCTCTCACGGCGTCGACTTCCTAGGCGGAACGATCATCATCAAAGGCTCGGCGTGGAAACGACGACGTTCTTCACTCAATTGGCTAAATTTTCTTTACTTATCCCTTGTCATTTCAAGTTGTAATTTCATTTCCGTTAGTTGTAATCGCACTCAAAACCCAAAAATTGGTTTTTCAAAACACAAGAATATTTTCCAACTAAGAAAAATAACCAAATTCCTTCCCCGTGGGATCGACCCGCACTTACCATTATACTCATGTTTTCAAATCCATAAGTGAGTGAGTGCGGTTATAAATATTTGAAATTTGTGTGGCACGGCAATTTTAACAACGACTGTCGGGCGAGCATCAGCAGGCTACTCCCCTGACATCTAGGATGGGGGAAGTCAAATCCCATCATGACTGATCGCTTCCTGCTTCCGACTGCCGTGTTCGAACGCTCTCACCGTGTGGGGTATAAAAAACCCCTCTTCTTCGAACAAAAAGGGGGGAGACAGGAAGCAGGAACGGAAAAAAAAGAAAAGAGAAGAGGAAGAGGGCCCGAGACAGCTGCAGAGAGCAACAACAACGCTGCCACAGCGGAAGAAGAAGGGAGAAGAGAAAGAGGAAGGAGGGAGCTACGCCGTAGGGTTCCCCTCCGACGATCACCCAGCAGAGAGAGTAAGGGAGGGAGTGAGAGAGGGAAAGTGAGCGATGATGTAAAGGAGGGAGTGGGGGAAGGGTAGGGGTTAGTCACCCCTGTTCAGCCCCAACACTCCTCCCGTTTCCTTCCTCTTCTTTCATTTGCATGATCTTTTCCCCTTCCATGGCGCAGCTTCGGCATGTATATGCTTCGTAATGTATGTGGCCCGTTGTGGTCACTCCCCCTGCGTGAATAAAAATCACCCTTCTTGGGTTTCTTGTTGTTTCCGTTGATTTATGCCAGGGTGCATGGTGTGTTGTCTATTTTCTCTCCGTCTCTGGTGTTTTAGGAGTCTCCACGTCGACGTCGTTTCCCCGTATGATCCATGGCCTTACGCTTAGTCTTTGGCCCAAGGGGTTCAATCTTCCGTTTTCTCGGGGCCTCAAAAGCTCTATACCCTTCTCCCTGGCTTCCAACCTCGCCCGTTTGCTCGAGGGGAGAGCCCCCCTCTTCTTCTCTTCAACACTCAGCCACCAACGCCCTCCTTGGCCTTCCTCCCTTCCTCAGCCCCAGCCCACCTGGCTAGCCCTCAGTCTTCACTCCCTTGCTCAACCTCCCCAGCCCCCAGTGGTACGCCTCGGCTAAGCCCTGCACCGATACACCTTCAGCAACCATTCGCCGGTACGCTTTTGACGCCCTTCGCCGGCACACTCTTATTGACTCCTCACCGGCACACCCCTGACCCCCCTAGCCCAGCACCCTTCTAACCAATCCCAGGTAGGCCTCGTTCATCACTGCTTTCGGGTTTTCTGAGGTTTTGGGAAAGGTGCTGCCGCCTTCGGGCGCCCACCTCCAGTTGTCGGGTTCCGCCACTCCATGTGGGCGCATTCCCTTTATCTCCCTTACGCTCAGGTCAAGGGGAGATGCTGCCGAATTTTTGGTAGAAATGCTAATAATGTGTTTAAAAGGCAAAGGGAAGCAATGAACAAATGAAACGATCGATAATAGAACACTCCAACCAGAACAAGGCACTATGGACAACATGAGAAGAATTGGGCTAATCGACATTGTGGTGAACTAAATGCTCAATCTATGAAGAACAGGTTGCTAGAAGAAGGGGAAAAGATTTGTATAAAACTACATAAAAGTCGGAGAGAAGAAGAAAAGAAAAGCCTTAAAAGAACCAGAGGGAGAGTGGGTCTTCTTAGAAATTCTCAACCTAATCCCTCAGCGGTACACCCATCTAACCCTTCAGCGGCACACTCTAACAACCCTCACCACCTCCAGCGGTACGCCGTTTTGGCCTTTCAACGACACACCCTCATAGCCCCTTGGCAGCGCGCTCCCCAGCCCTTCATCTAACCCTTCAGCGGCACACTCTAACAACCCTCACCACCTCCAGCGGTACGCCTTTTGGGCCTTTCAGCGGCACACCCCTCACCCCCCTCCAGCGGTACACCCATTCCCAACCTCCAGCGGCACACTCCTCACCCTTTCTAACGGTACGCCCCCCGGCCAGCCCTTCACTGGCACGCTACTGGCTGCCCTCGCCGGCACACTCCTAGCCCCCTTTCACACCTCCCAGCCTGTGTCGGAGCATATTGCACCGACCTTGGGTTTACCTCGGTGCACATTGCACCGATCTTGCCCCTCTACAGCCCAAAGTTGCACCGACTTTGCCCCGCGGCCGTACAGACCCTGCCCCTCTACAGCCCGCAGGCCGTGCAGACTTCGTCCCGTAGGCCGTACAGACTTCTCCTCATAGGCCATACAGACTGTGCCCCACAGGCCGTACAGACTTCGCCCCGTAGGCTGTATAGACTTTGCCCCACGGTCGTACAGACCTTGCCCTTCCACAACCCAAAGCTGTACAGACTTTGCCCCGCAGGCCGTATAGACTTCGCCCAGCAGGCCGTACAGACTTTGCCCCGTGGCCGTACAGACCTTGCCCTTCCACAACCCAAAGCTGTACAGACTTCGCCCCGCAGGCCGTATAGACTTTGTCCCGCGGCCGTACAGACCTTGCCCTTCCACAACCCAAAGCTGTACAGACTTCGCCCTGCAGGCCGTACAGACTTCGCCCCGCAGGCCGTACAGACTTTGTCCCGCAGGCCGTACAGACTTTGCCCCGCGGTAGTACAGACCTTGCCCCTCTACAGCCCAAAGTTGCACCGACTTCAGCCCGTAGGCCGTACAGACTTTGCCCCTCTACAGCTCAAAGCTGCACCGACTTCAGCCCGCAGGCTGCACCGACCTGCTGCCAGCCCAGACCTGCACCAACCTACCTTCAGCCTTGGCACACCCTGCACCGACCTAGCCCAATCTCTATCCGGCGCACCCTTTGATACCCTCGCCGGCACGCCTTCAGCCGCCCTTGCCCGGCACACTCTCTATGCCGCCTTCGCCGGCACGCTGCCTACGACTTTCACTGGCACGCTCCTTTAGTCCCCTTTTGGCTCTTCAGCAGTCCACTCCCCCCCAAGAAGTATGTGTGTAATATATAATATGTAATAATAATAATAATAGTAATAAATCAATAAAAATTACGATGACTGAATAAATTTGGATATCTATATATAAAACAAACAAAAATTGTGAAATAATAATAATAATGGTGAGATAAATTTCTAATAATAATATTAATAAACAGCATAGATAAATCATTTAGAAAAAATACACAAAAGGGAAATAAGCAATAAAAAAAGAATGCATGTATATAATTAGGAGCCCAGATAAAAGAAACGATAAAGTCTATATTGCAGCCCGTCTCTCCTGTGACATGGCGCTAAAGGGAATAACAATGCTGCCCCTGCAGGTCGGGCCTGAGTCACGGGGATTGCCTCAACACGACCACGACCCGACCTCGCCCCGGGCCGACATTCTGATTAGACCAGACCCGTTTCTCAAGACCAGACCCTTTTCGAGCGATTATTAAAATTACCGCGCGCTCGGCAGACATTTGAACGGATTCGCCCCGTCTTCCACCGCGTTTCTATCACGGACTTTTGTCTGAACATGAAAAAGGTCCGCGAGTGACCAATATAGTCTGTGGCCCATATCCCGATGCGAATCTCAATGTGATTTATTCCTGCTTCTTTCTCGCGCAGTTAGTATTAGTCCTTTCGGTCGCAGGGCCCCTAATTTCGGTAATTAATCAAGGGTGTTCCCTCGTATGGGAGATGTAAATGACGTCGTGACCTTTACGGCATGACGGGATCTGGTCTCGACACGAACCACACAATCGTCTGACGAAATCAGGTCGAGCGCACCATGGGCTCTTCGGAGCCCGAATAAATTGTCACTCCGTTGACTGGCACGCCCACGCACGCAATAAACCAATAACCAAATCGCCAATGATTTTTAATGAAAAGTGCGTCCACAAGTCTGGCACACCCGGTGGGACCGATCCACCCTTCATCTCTTTGTCGGAATCAGGGGCCCTGCGGCCCCCTTCTTGTAATACTAATTGCACTACTTTCTCAAATGCAGGAGAATCGCATCATGGTGCCGATAATGGCAGTCACTTGCGGCCCTCAGGTCGTCGGGAACCATGTTCGGGCGGCTATCTCGTGGTCCCCCTCAGCTTTGGGAGCTTCCCTCCCACGGTGGGCTTCCCCAACTTCCTTGGGGTGGCCTTCATCAACATACTGGACGTGAAAGCACCTAAGAAGCCCCAGACCAACGCTCCCACTCTGGGGGCCACTGAAACTACTGTCGGCCGAGCTGTGGCCAAGAACAACAATGGCGTCCCGACAACGACGCTGAGCTACAACGTACACCATGCCCACCAGACTGCTGGCCCATCCCATCAAGGATAGGCATCTCACAGGAGGAGGCTCCGGAGGAACACCACGAGCGCCGTCCTAGGGCGCCGCATATCTAGCTCTTGGAAATCCATGGCCGCCGGGACCATCTGGGTCCACTTGGACGGGCAAAGGTCCCAGGTGATACCGGACCGCGTTGTCCCAACTATCCCAGTCCGCAACTCTTTTCAAGGACTGGAGAAGCTGAAAGAGAAGGTGACACTTGCAGCCCCGGCCGCAGCATCAAAAACTGCGCCGGCTCACAGGCTGGCCAAACTGAAACAAGTTTGGGTTCCCAAGGAAGCCCCAGCCGCTGCATACACCCAGATGAGACCCAGCACTTTCCGCCCGATAAGGGCCCGAAGAGATGAAAGGGTCGAGGTGATGACCCCAGCCTGCCAACCAGCACCCGTCATGCCGGTGCCACCCGAGAATACCCGCCGTCATCACCGTGGGTGCCAACGTAATGCTGCCCGCCCAGCACCCAGGGTTTACTCCCCTCCTGTGCCTTCTATCGGTACACAGCCATCGACTGCTCTCCCCGACCAGGAGTGGGAAGGGATCGAGCAGGCCATGAGAAACTACCTTCGGGGCCTAGGTAGCACTCCCTTGAGTTGCCAGAGACTGCTAGGGGCAGTGGCCTCCGCTTTCCAAGAGGAAGAAGCCCGACCCGCACCTAGTGCAGAGTCGAGGAATCGATCGAAGGAGCCGCACCAGTCCCCTTTTCGGGAGGAAGCACCGTCCCGATGATCGGTCTTCGACAGGTTGGTGTTCCCAGGGAGATCATCCAGGAGGGCGACGAAGAGAAATGGGAGCTGGAGAATCTTCACCTGCAATATGGCAGGAGTTCTCGGTCAGTATGGGGCCATACCTACCAACCCTGAAGAAATGGCTAGACTCGTCGCCAGGCCGGGGCCTCTCACTAGAAGGGGAAGAGCGACAGGCGAAACGGCACAGGCAGGCGCCGAAGAAACTTTCCACGAGGAACCGCCCGCGGCCCTTACTGCCAATGTGGTCACCACCGGCGAAACGAGTGGCGGACCCTCTACATCATCCGAGGACGCCCCGGTCGAAGAGACAGGGGGCATCCCAATCTCCGCACAACTGACCCGGCAATGATGCTCATGATACAACGATTCCAACAAGAAATTGAGTCACTAAAGAAGCAACTGAATGAGCAGAACACACAACCCTCGATGTCCGGACAGACCGAGGTTCTACTCGGAGTGCCCGAGGGCAACGGGCAATCTTCAGGAGTAACTCCGCAGCCTGCAACACTCCCAGCGACTCTCGACTCCCCTCGGGGCACGACCCCGCAGCAAACACATCACACAGCACCGGTCCTAGCCGCAGATCCCTCCTTCCCAAGGGTTCCCCATGGCCCCCCAGGCGACCTTGCTGGCCACCCCGAGCGCGTAGCCCGCCCATTTCTATCCAAGCTCGGTCGACCCAGCAGCAGTTAGCCAGTTGATGCTTGAACAAATGATAGACATGAAATTGGCAGAGAGAGGCGACGGGGATCAGATGCCATTCGACGTCTACCGGGTGCCCTACCCGGCTCACTATTCCGCAAAGAAGCTACAGGTTGGCGTCACCAAGCCACCGAAGTTCAAAAAGTTCAATGGGAAAGGGTCTCCCAGGGAGCACATTGCCTATTATGTGAATGTCATGGGGGATCTGGCTGCTGATGAGGCTTACCTCCTGAATTTTTTTGGCTCGACACTTACCGGGCTTGCCTTTGAGTGGTACTCCAGCTTGCAACCCGGGTCTGTTGCTGACTACCCGACATGCAGAAGAAGTTCAAAGAAAGATTCTACATTGCTGAATGGGAAGTCACTGTGGCAGAACTTTACGCCACAAGGTAGAAGAATGATGAGTCGGCTCTCGATTACATTAAAAGATGGAGGAACCTCAGCATGAGGTGCAGGCGTCCCCCGCACCAGGAGGATGCAGTGTAGATCTGCAAGCAGAACCTAAAGAAAGAAATCATGGAAAGGATGATTGGCACCGAAGTCAAGACATTTGATCGCCTGAATAATTTGGTAGCCGAGATCGAGGCGTTTCTATTGGGTTCGGTGCGTTCGATTTAGAGAGGGGTGAATGAATCTCCCCTTAAAAAAATTCACTCAATTAAAACTTCCTAATACAAACAGACTCTATCAAGAGAAGAATCAAACCTTCTATTCAACCATTAAGCAAATATGCAAAGCGTACCTGAGCCTCACAGCTTGATGTCCGAGGTATCCACCTCGCCCCGCTGAGTAACACAGCTTGCTGTCCGAGATATCCACCTCGCCCCACTGAGCAACACAGCTTGCTGTCCAGAGGAATCCTCCTCTGCAAAACCGCTGACTAACAGCTTGATAAAAGGTTCAAAAGAAAAACAAAAATAAGTAACAACAGCGACTGAAAGCTGTAAACAATGAAATGCATATGTGGCTCTCAAAGAGCTGACTGGCCTGGATTTGATCCACGGTCCAGTGAGGACAGATCTTTGAATGAAGCTTCTCTCTGCCCCTCCTTTCTTTTCTTCTTAATGTCTACTCTCCTCTCTACTCTTCTTCTTCTTTCGATCACTCTGTCTCTCTTTCTTTCTCTTTCTCTTCTTCACTCTATTTCTTTCTCTTCATCTTCTTCACTCTTTTTCTTCTCTCTCGTTTTCTTCGCTGCTCTTCTCTTCTTTCCCTTTTTCTTCTCTGCTCTCGATGGCTCTCTGCTGCTACAGCTTTTTCTACTCGAGCTTCACCATCCAATCTTCTTCTAAGGAAGAAGTGTTCCTTTTATACCAGCAGCAGTTAGGAGGGCGTGTGGCTTCCACATTTCCCGCCCAGAGCACCTTGATCACGTGGCAGCATCCTGGCTCGCTACTGTACATGTGTCACAATCTGGGCACCTTATCCATTCTTGGATCACGAGCCAATCATTAATCTTTGCAAAAAGTCCCTATCAGTCAGTCGAAGAGAATTATCAGTTTAAGGTTGAATGTACAGACATTGTAGTGTGCAATGCAGTGTGTAGACTTTGCAACGTATAGACTTATATCGAAGGAGTGCACAAATGCAGATAGCAAGGTATAGACTTTACATCTATCAAAGTATGCACAACAACAATGGATGCTCAGGCATGCAGATGAATGTGTAGACTCTGCGTGCAATGTATAAACAATGTGCAGACTTGCTTTGAAGGATTGCACAGCCATTGAGAAATGTACAGACTTTGAACTTAGGTAAAGACAGTAATGTGCAGACTTTGCTCATGTATGGACTTAGTGTGTGCGAGCATGCTAATATGCAATGTGTAGACTTTGAGTGTGCGTACAATGCAGCAACCAATGCATAGACTTGCGTTCAGCAGTAATGTATAGACTTGAACACATGCATGCTATGCGATGTATAGACTTGCCAGCAACCAATGTATGGACTTAACAGCTATGAATGTGCAGACTATGTGTGCGTGCATGCTGCAAGGTAATGAATAGACTTGGTGTATGCAGTCTAGACAATGTACAGACTTTGTGTTGCGAACACAAGCTATACAGACTTTCAGCAACACACGATGTACAGACTTTCCAGGCATGAAGGAAACCGCTGTGTAGACTTGCTAGGCATGAAGGCAACCGCTGTACAGACTTCATGTGCAATGGCCAAACAATGTGCAGACTTGATGAATATGCAGCAATGTATAGACTCTAAGTGAGATGGAAGAATGTATAGACTTGCTCACATGCATGAACAATTGGCGATGTATAGACTTGGCCAATGTACAGACTTACCACCAAGACGATGCATGAGCAAGCTGACGATGTACAAACTTGCTCGATTATCAACAAATGAATGTATAGACATTGTGTGCAGGCATTGGCTGTACAGACTTGAGTTCGTGCAAGCTACAGGGCAATGTATGGACTTTGAATGTGTTCATGCTAAGGACGTTGTACAGACTTGTTACCAATGTACAGACTTACTATGCTTACGCATGGACCAAGTCTGTATAGACTTTGAACGTATGTAATGTGCAAACGTTGTACAGACTTTGCCTGCATGATGTGCAAGACAATGTATAGACTTAATGATCGTGCAGCAGTGTATAGACTTGCTCAGCCTGAAGCAGGGCAATGTACAGACTTCTTAACAGACGCATGCAGCAACTGTTATTGCACTGATGCAGTGTATGCTAAACACAAAGACTATAGCAATGAATAGATCAGACATAGCACACTCATGCATTCTCCACAGAACAGATCAGTCATTTGCATTTATGTGATGACTCAATGTGTTGCTCTTAGCAAAACAATATGGTGACTTATTCATGTTGTTATCATTAAAACGACACATTATCCACAAAGCACAAGGGGCACAACAATCTCCCCCTTTTTGATGATGGCAACATAATGAGTCACACTGACTCGTCAAACTATTCTCCCCCTTTGACATAATCAAAAAGAAAGGAAATGGTTTGAGAGACAAAATTCAGCACACAAAGACAGAGAATGAAACATAGTTCACTGAAATAGAGTTCCCCCTTATGACATGAAAACATCTCTCCCCCTATCAATATGCATGCAGATAAACCATAACTCCCCCTGAAGCGCAGGAATGAACACTGGTTATCCAATAAATCAATCTGAATTCTGCCATTACAAACAATCTGAACTCTGGTTGTGGCACCTCACATATGCATGAACAGAATGAAACGGGTGGAAAGTCCACAGAACCAGAACTGGTTGCAAAATAAGATGGAAGATTCCAACAGTGTGGAGAGTAAAGTGATTGATGATAGGAAGGTAAAAGTAGACAACAATAATCACAAGACATCTCAATGAATAATCAATAGCAAGATTGATGTTGATCAGGCTGTCTGGAAAGAATCTGATCATGAGGGATTTTAATGCTTGCACCACTACAATAAGTCTTAAGAAGAATAGACTCTTCTATCATAAAGGGTTATGAAGTGGCAACTTAACCAATCTGATTTAATTATGATGTATACCAAATTTGTCAAATTAAACTCAATACTCATATCTGAATCTATGTTTTAATAAAGGTGAACCAAATAGTCAAATAACACTCAAAATCAATCATCTTTATCTTAGACACATGATCTCAATAGCTCCTTTGAAAGAAACACAGATTAGTACTGAGGTTAAACACATTTCTAAGAACATGAGTTGATAGAATTTTCAATATATTTTCATTTGAAGCACATTTTGTTTTTCCTGAGCAATTTAGGTTGATCAACACCTTTTTACATGAGGCACAACACGTCTCAGGTGAAGTGACCCAGTTACTCAGTGTGATAACTGTCATTGCCTCTCAACCTCGAGAACAGAGTTAGCAATATAAATGTCTTTTTACATGAGAAGACACCTTGATCAGAGGCCAGACTCCCCAATTACTCAACACAGAAATGCCATTGCTCTGTCAGGTTCTCAATGAATTTTCATTTTAAGTGACTATGACACTTCATGACTTGGGTTCACTCCATTTCTTTGATGGAAAACCCAATTTCTCAGTGAATAAAGTCATTTCATTACTCACTGATTTTATTTCCTGTCAAATTTTTCAAAGTTAATGTTTAACAACAATACTCACTCTATGTATCTTAACCAAAGTAGCCCTGATTTCAAATTTTCAGATATCTGATGAGTGAGTCTAAGGTTTTTATGACACAGATGATTAAGATTTATTAAAGCTTATCATTCAAATATTTTCAATTCATTTAATTACAAATCTGAGAATACATTAATCTTATATCAGTATGATTCAGTGGTAATTCTTAAACCTATATGATAGGAATTTCTACAAAGTTCTCAGACTGAATTGCATGACATGCAGCTTAAGTTCCTCAGATCAGATCAATAAATTTAGCTGACCAACTAATCAACAGTAGAACTAAATCAGTCACACCAGCTAAGAGATATATGAAGGATGAGTATAAGCTGGTGGAAGAGTCAATCACCAATAGAGAAGAGCATTAGAAGAGAGTTTATCAACAGACAGTAGCTGAGTCTGAAATTCAGACAGATCAGCTGTTTTGGTGAAGACAGCAGAGAATTCAATTGAACCAAACTGAGAGCATTAGAAGATCCAATAAACTAGACAGGAGGATTTCAGGTGAAAGTGAATGAGATGATCAGAAAACTTCCTCTGTCTAGATTCATCATGACAATAGCAAGGCATGAGCAGCAGAATGGTTAATCAAGACAAGTTGAGCTCCCCCTGACTAAGTGCATGATGTGAAGGATAAAACATAAGCAGTAATATGATTGATCAAAAACAGTTGGACTCCCCCTGACTATATGCATGAAATGTATTGAAAGCACATCACATGATATCAAATTTTACATTCAGATATGATTCATGCAAATTAGACAGAAGAGAATTACCATAAGCATGATTGTGCAATTCACATTTCAGAAAGTTTCAGTTTAACATCAACAAATCAACATGATATGCAATCATTTCAAGTTCACAATTTCATATGATGGAATTTAAGATGAGTATTCAGAACAAACCTGAAAAGCAGAACCCTAGGGTCTTCCTGTTTAGTGCCTTGGTTTATTTACCCCTCTTTTTCATTCCAAGGCACACCTGTAACATGTTAATCAATTTGATCCTGCAGGGACCCAAACAGCCTTGGGTCCCGAGTTAACTCTGACAGGTGTTCTGAACAATTTTTTAGCAACATCATTATCATACTCCATCAGGTAATAATTATTCATGAAATGACCAAACTTTTCACAATATCTACATGAAACAGCAGATTTTCTGGTCCTATGGTGCATATCAACAGCAGCATGAGACCTATGAAACTGAGCATTAAATGTTCTGTTGTTTACATAAACATTTTGTTTCTTATTACCAGATGACCAACATTCAGCATACTTGTGACCTGACTTGCCAGAGTTATAACATGAAAAATTCACAGGTCTTTTGGCACAGAATTTAAAAAAATTGTCATTAACATGGCTTCCTTGGGCATGCCAACAGTCCTTGACTGTATGGCCATACTTCCCACACTCATAGCACCTTAGGTGCTTACCTCTTGAGTCATTGTTTCCCCAATGATTTCCTAACCAGCACTCATTTGCCTTATGCCCAGGCTTGTTGCAAGTGAAACAACTAATATGCTGGCTTGAAGTAGATTTATATCTATATGGGCCATGAGCATGTGTGAAAAATCTAGAATTCACATTGTTGTCTTCTTTCATTGTAAAACATGCATTCATTAGGTGACCCCGCCTACCACAGTAATAACATGATGCATCAGATTTCTTAGTGGTGTGGTTTCTATCAGATGAATTCCTAGAATGCATTGCTTCACCAGCATGCTCATCTTGAAGCAACAGTCTGCAATCATCCATTACATGCCCTATCTTGCCACAATAATGACATGACACTTGTGATTTCCTGGCGACATGATCACTAACAGACTGACTAGATGCATGAGAATGAGTACATGAAGCATGAGCATTTTGCATTGATCCATTAAATTCAGCAAAGCTAACAGATTTCATGACACAAATAGGGATATTTTTAACCCCATCTTTCTTTCCATTCTTGTTCGATTGTTTAACTTTGTTCACAATTCTTGTTCATTTTTCAGCTTTCTGTGCCTTGAATTGAAAGACAGATGATGAAGGTGTTTTCAGATTTTTGTTTTGTTTTGGGGATTGATTTGAGGTACCAGCTACATCAGAGCTTTGCACAAAAGTGGTGTATAGCTGGTTTTTAGTGATTTCCTTAACATCAGAACTGCAACTTATCCCCTCTCTTGAATTATCATCCTTACCTTTCATGACAACTTTCATTTTTCTTTCATTCTTAGCAGAATTGGATGCTGAGTTTTCCAGATCATGAATTTTATCTTCCAAAGATGTTATATGAAGCTCATAACTGGCTATCTCCTGTTCACTGCAATTGACACATTCACTTAAGACTTTATTTACAGTTTTATACTTCTCAACTTCTTGTTTCAGATTGCTCAAGATTTTTGATTCTTCATCACAGATAGCTTTTCCCTTTTCTGTGGTGAGAAGCCTTTCAGACAAGCCAGTGTTTAACCATTTCAATTTTTCAACTTCAGCTTTCAGTTCAGTGTTTTCTTCTTCAAAATTTTTAGCCTGAATTTCATTACCAGCACATCTTTCTCTTCCAGACATCAGCTCCAGTTTTTCAATTAGTTCCAATTCTCTTTCCTCCACTTTAATTTTCTCAGCGACCAAGTTTTTGTGATCCTCTTTAAATGAGGCAATTTATTTATTCAGCCATTCATTCTCACTATAAAGATCTTCATTACGTTCTCTTAGAGACAAGCACATATTGTAGTTTGATTTTAGAGAGGAAACATGCACAACTTCCTTGTTGATTTTATTCAGACTAGCCTTGAGATCTTCATTTTATTTTTGAACTTCAGCATGTTCAAGCTTTAGTTTGTCCATTACATAATTAATTTCAGTCAGCTCTTGCATGCTTTTTAGATGCTCATTTTTCTTCTTATTCAGCTGATTCTCAAGTTCTGATATCTTGTCCAAGCATGTTTGATTTTCAATTTTTAGAGAACCATTTTGTTCCTTAAAATTCTGAGCATCTATTAGGCATGTATCATAAGACTGTTTCAATATAAGACAAATATCACAAGTAAGTTCAGATTTGCATTGTTCAATTCTTTTCTTTAGCCTTTTATTTTCGTATTTTAATTTTGTACATCTATCAGTAAGCTCTTCATTTATATTCCATAAATCATCAATTGAAACTTCTTCGGATCCAGAGCTTACCTGAGATGATGATTCTTCATTATCATTTCTCCGATCAGCCATCAAGTATTTGTTGTGATTCCTGGTAAGCTTTAGTTTTTCCAAAATTTCTTTGGCAGACCTGCAAGAAGAAATACATGAGATTAGAGCTCTGTCAATTGATTCTTTCATTAAAACTAATGCACTAGTGTTGACAGAGTCTTTCAATTTATCCTTCTCAGTCCATCTAGATGTATCTTTTGATAATTTGTGTGGACCATGAGTTATTACCTTCCAGAGATTAGGATCAGTTGATTTTACATACCGATGAAAATTTTCTAACCAAGAATCAAACTCATTACCTCTGAATATCGGAGGATTAGCCATCGAGATATGATGAATGCACCGAAATGAGATGAGCAAATCAAGACACTAAATCGGTGAAACAAAACACAGAACACAAGAAACCCACTCTGAAATGTACCAAAACTAGCAGGATCCTCTGCAGATTGTTAGATCTGTTAGGTCAGAGACCCGCTCTGATACCAAGTGTTGGGTTCGGTGCGTTCGATTCAGAGGGGGGTGAATGAATCTCCCCTTAAAAAATTTCGCTCAATTAAAACTTCCTAATACAAACAGACTCTATCAAGAGAAGAATCAAACCTTCTATTCAACCAGTAAGCAAATATGCAAAGCGTACCTAAGCATTCATCTAGCGCCAATCAGATAGAAGAAATCAAACCACAGTAGACAAGAGGATTTTTAGGTTGTTCGGTCCACAGACCTACGTCCACCCCACACTCAAACCTGAGTGTGGCTTCCGCTGACTCACAGCTTGAACGGCTGGGCATCACAGCTTGCCATACAACCGCTGAGCCTCATAGCTTGCTGTCCGAGGTATCCACCTCGCCCCGCTGAGCAACACAGCTTGCTGTCCGAGGTATCCACCTCGCCCCGCTGAGCAACACAGCTTACTGTCCAGAGGAATCCTCCTCTGCAAAACCGCTGACTAACAGCTTGATAAAAGGTTTAAAAGAAAAATAAAAACAATTAACAACGGTGACTAAAAGTTGTAAGCAATGAAATGCATATGTGGCTCTCAAAGAGCTGACTGGCCTGGATTTGATCCACGATCCAGTGAGGACAGATCTTCGAATGAAGCTTCTCTCTGCCCCTCCTTTCTTTTCTTCTTAATGTCTACTCTCCTCTCTGCTCTTCTTCTTCTTTCGATCACTCTGTCTCTCTTTCTTTCTCTTTCTCTTCTTCACTATATTTCTTTCTCTTCCTCTTCTTCACTCTTTTTCTTCTCTCCCTTTTTCTTCTCTGCTCTTCTCTTCTTTCTCTTTTTCTTCTCTGCTCTCGATGGCTATCTGCTGCTACA
Organism: Amorphophallus konjac; assembly: GCA_022559845.1. Classification (NCBI taxonomy): domain Eukaryota; kingdom Viridiplantae; phylum Streptophyta; class Magnoliopsida; order Alismatales; family Araceae; genus Amorphophallus; species Amorphophallus konjac. The sequence continues at coordinate 124,881,165 of CM040121.1, forward strand.
GCTTTTTCTACTCGAGCTTCACCATCCAATCTTCTTCTGAGGAAGAAGTGTTCCTTTTATACCAGCAACAATTAGGAGGGCGTGTGGCTTCCACATTTCCCGCCCAGAGCACCTTGATCACGTGGCAGCATCCTGGCTCGCTACTGTACACGTGTCATAATCTGGGCGCCTTATCCATTCTTGGATCACGAGCCAATCATTAATCTTTGCAAAGAGTCCCTGTCAGTCAGTCGAAGAGAATTATCAATTTGAGGTTGAATGTACAGACATTGTAGTGTGCAATGTAGTGTGTAGACTTTGCAACGTATAGACTTATATCGAAGGAGTGCACAAATGCAGATAGCAAGGTATAGACTTTACATCTATCAAAGTATGCACAACAACAATGGATGCTCAGGCATGCAGATGAATGTGTAGACTCTGCGTGCAATGTATAAACAATGTGCAGACTTGCTTTGAAGGATTTCACAGCCATTAAGAAATGTACATACTTTGAACGTTGGTAAAGATAGCAATGTGCAGACTTTGCTCATGTATGGACTTAGTGTGTGCGAGCATGCTAATATGCAATGTGTAGACTTTGAGTGTGCGTACAATGCAGCAACCAATGTATAGACTTGCGTTCAGCGGCAATGTATAGACTTGAACACATGCATGCTTTGCGATGTATAGACTTTCCAGCAACAAGTGTATGGACTTAACAGCTATGAATGTGCAGACTATGTGTGCGTGCATGTTGCAAGGCAATGAATAGACTTGGTGTATGCAGTCTAGACAATGTACAGACTTTGTGTTGCGAACACAAGCTGTATAGACTTTCAGCAACACACGATGTACAGACTTTCCAGGCATGAAGGCAACCACTGTACAGACTTGCTAGGCATGAAGGCACCTGCTGTACAGACTTCATGTGCAATGGCCAAACAATGTGCAGACTTGATGAATATGCAGCAATGTATAGACTCTAAGTGAGATGGAAGAATGTATAGACTTGCTCACATGCATGAACAATTGGCGATGTATAGACTTGGCCAATGTACAGACTTACCACCAAGACGATGCATGAGCAGGCTGACGATGTACAGACTTGCTCGATTATCAACAAATAATGTATAGACATTGTGTGCAAGCATTGGCTGTACAGACTTGAGTTCGTGCAAGCTACAGGGCAATGTATGGACTTTGAATGTGTTCATGCTAAGGACGTTGTACAGACTTGTTACCAATGTATAGACTTGCTATGCTTACGCATGGACCAAGTCTATATAGACTTTGAACGTATGTAATGTGCAAACGTTGTACAGACTTTGCCTGCATGCTGTGCAATGTTGTGTATGTGATTTTGATGATTACAAAATGCCCTTGTTGCTTGGCCTTGTGCGTGAATGGTTACTCATGTCTTCATGTGTATGAAGTATGAAATGATTGTGGAAAATGATTACAAACTGTTTCTTTTAGGATATCATCATGTGGATGCATCTGTGACTCTATAATGCTCATACGTGCTTTGAGGTTAGCACTTTACATATACAAACTGTTTCTTTTGGGATATCATCATGTGGATGCATCTGTGACTCTATAAGGCTCATACGTGCTTTGAGGTTAGCACATTGCATATACATTCCATCTACACTTGGTGAGATTGCTCTATCTTCAATGTGAAAGCTCTTTGTGAAAAGCATACTCGAGCATCATGTCCTATTGAGCCACATGTCATGCATGTGTACCTTGGTAATGCTAAATGAATGATTGAGATGCAAATATCATGGCTTGCCCCCAAGGAAATGATGTGTGGTTTGAAAGTTTGAATGATGATTCCTTGTTCTTCGGATCATATGGCTTAAATGGTTGGTGAAATGTCTTGTAGGAGAATTGGGTTGGAATTAGGATCTTGAGATTCGGTTTAATATCAACTTGCTTATGAGTTCATTATCATATAGTGCAGGTTAATATTGCTTCAAGGTAAGAAGTTATATCTGAATCCATGGTGAGACTCTTCTAATCTTGAACTGGAAAATTGAGTTCTCTAATGCCTTGATACTGATCTATCATGGGAATGCTCATATGCCTCATGCTAATGAATTCGCAATCACATTTCATGACTTTTGGATCTCGGTCTCAAAACGAGCGTCATATGTTAATGCATGACCCATATATTTTTATCTTGATCTAACATCTTGTTTTATCATGTTTTTCAGGATGAAAAATCATGGTTGATCTTCATGGGATTATGGTAACATTTAATCAATTGTTTCCCATTGATTTGATGGAGGTTTTAGTTATTTTTTAAACTCAAACTGTCTTACAGTCTTCACCATTTTCAATCCAACCGTTGGATCTCCCCTCTAAAAATTATATGTTGTACCTCTGGGAGCCATCTTTCCAACGCCTCTAGTCTTGCTTCGATCGGAGTTCGGAGCTAAGAGAATTAATTCCTGTCGCCGAAGCGCGCAGAGCTATTTTTTGTATAATCTGCCTGAAAGGGTCAACCCCTGGGGTCGACCCATGGAATGGTCGACCCCAAGGGTCGACCCCTGTAAAACAGAACACAAAACGTGTTCTGTTTGGTTTTTGGAAGCCTGAGGGTCGACCCCTGGGGTTGACCCCTGTAAAACAGAACACAAAATCAGTTCTGTTTGGCTTCTGTTTGCCCGAGGGTCGACCCATTCCGGTCGGACCTCGAGCCGCACATTTTGACCGCCGTTTTCTTGCTCCAAAAGTCCTACCAATCACATCCTAATGCTCTATATCACTTCCTAATTCGTGGATCTAGTCTCCAAGCTGTCCCTTGACCGTTCTAAGCTTATAAAACATCCTATTGGAATGAAAACCCTAGGGAGATGGCTGAAAACTATTCTTTGGTGTGCAGGTTCGGAGTTGAAGCTTCCAAGCCCTCTTCCACCTTGCTCTGAAGCTGAAATTGAAGGGAAGAAGCTTGAATCCAGGCCCAAGATCATATACAACTGAAGGCTGCATCTGAAATCAAGATTCAACATCTGTTCGTGTTGCATCTCTTCAAATTACTTCAAGAACGTTCTTCATCCTGTAGAAGCATTTCATGAGGGAGTAATCTTGATTTTTCACTTCTATATCTTTTGTTTGAGATTGTTCAAGGTTTTGAATGGGCATCTAAGAAGTGTAATAATCATTTACATGTTCTTTGTTCACTCTCTCTTGAATATATATATGAGCTACAATCTTTGTGATACAACATCTCTAATGCTCATGTATTCTTTTGTATATGTGAAAAAGAGGGGAATCTCTAAACCATTCATGTCTATATTCTTGTTTGAGATTAGCTTAAAGATTGAACTCATTATGTCTATCTACTCTTTCAGGTGAAGAGAGGAGATTGGAATAAGGAAAAGAGAAGCGGCTAGAGGAGAGGAAGAAGATGATGTCAAGATTATGATCATCTGTCAACGAGCAAGGAGAATCAGATTTTGATGAAGAAGGGGGAGCCTTATACTTGATGCATTCTTCTAGTTTACATCTATAGAATTTGTGTGGAAGGTCATAGCATATATTTGTGATTGTTACATATACATTTGACAGAATATTTTGTGTGGGTGTTCGGAGAAAGGGGTCTCCGAGTGTGTGTGTGGTCTCTTGTGTGTCGATATGTGCGGAGTATATCCGCGTGTGTTGTTGGGAGTTTTCTCCCGTGTGGTTGTGTAGGCCTTGTCCTACGTGTGTGTGGACGGAGTTGTGTCTCCATGTGAAGTATTCTGTTCGGGGTGTGTTCCCCAACGTTGTGTGTGTGTGTGTGTGTGTGTGTGTGTGTGTGTGTGTGTGTGTGTGTGTGTGTGTGTGTGTGTGTGCTACTATGGCAGCAGTTTGAGGCGAGGCCTCGTGTGTGTGTGTTGCTGCGAAAGTAGTGTGTGTGTTGGAGTTCGTCCCCGTGTTGCTACATTTTGTAGCGTGTAGTGAAGCCTCACCGGTTTGGTGAGGGGTGGACGTAGGCAGCCCGTCGTGGTCCCGAACCACCTTAAAAATCTCCGTGTCTTGTGGTTTGATTTGTGTGATTGTGTGTTCTCTACTATCTGGTTATGTAATTGTGTGAGCTCGGTGAGATTGAGTGATTTAAGTTTAAACTTGTTTAGATCAATTTCCTCAATCCTATCAATCTTGTAAATTCCGCTGTGTGGTAGTTTGTGTTTTTAATTGGACTTAGTTTTTAGTACAAGGATCTATTCACCCCCCCTCTAGATCCGTGTTCCTACACTACGGGACTCAACAATTGGTATCAGAGCGAGGCTCTATTGTCCCTAGATCTTACGATCTACAGAGTGATCCCAGTGCATTCCACAATCATGAATTTTTCTACTGAACATATATCAGTGAACGGTTTGCCAATCTTCACTGGTTTGAATTTTAATTCATGGCTAGGTAAACTGTGTGTGGTGATCAATTCTATTAATCCTTGTCTCTGGAAATTGATTTATCATGGTCCACACATATTACCTCTAGATGAGACCAAGTGGTCTGATCGGGATAAAATGATGCATCATGATAATGTTACTGCTTTGAGCTTGTTGAAAGCTTCCGTAAATACTAACAAGTATCCGTTTGTATCTTCTTGTAGGACGGCAAAGGAGCTTATGGACCGGTTAATCAAAGCTCAAGAAAAGGAAAGGCAAAAATATCTCATGGCCGATGATGCTGATCAACAAAGTGACAAAAATGCAGAAGAGGTAAATTCTGATTCTGAAGAATTTACTCTTGACGATCTTGTTGAAGCTTATGATGAGTTGGCAAAATAATATAAGAAAGTCAAGTTAGAAAATAGAAAATTAAAAGAAATCTGAAAACTGGGTCCATAAAAATGGTTCTTGTGATAAATGTTCTGAGCTTGTTAACTTCAATGAACTTTTAGAGCATGATGTTGAATGTCACAAAGAAACCATTGCTTGTTTGAGAAATGAGAATGTTGCACTCAAGAATAAAATCGATCAATTAGAGAAAACTGAAAAAGATCTAAGAAACAAAATGGAATCAAACTCAATTGATCAGGATATTTGTAATGAATTGATTATGAATGATAAACTTGCAAATGAAAATGAAGAACTTAAAAAGAAAACAGTGCTATATTGATTCAGACATCTCTGGTTGAAGGCATCATGAAGTTTCTTGAAAAAGAAAATGTTTTGTTAAAATCTGAAAATGAAAAACTGAAACATCTAAACACAACCATGTCTAAAAAATTACTTGCTTTTGAAAAAGGGAAAAGTTTGGTTGTTGATGATTCTGAAAAGATGCATGTGCTAGAACAAATGATGGAGAGCTACAAAATCATCAATGTCCAATTGAATGAAAAAAATCATTTCCTGTGACAATGAGATCATTTCCTATGAATTACATATTTCATCACTTGAAAAGGAAATTCTTGATCTGAATGCTTCTTTGTCTAAATTTGTGAATGGGGAAGAGAATCTGAAGAAAATTTTGGGGACCAAGGTAAACTTTCAAAGAGAAGGTCTTGGGTATGAACCCACAAAAAAAAAGCTTTTGGGCTAAAGACTCAAACATCTTTTGTGCATGCTTCATGTTCCTCAAATAAGTCAAATACTTCTTGTGTTGAGAAATCAAATCCCAAGGCTCAGGCTCAACCTAGGAGCAATAGGATTCATGCTCACAAAAGTCACAAAAACTATACTCCAAAATCAACAAATGTCAATTGTCATTATTGTGGTAAGCATGGTCATTTGATGAATGATTGTTTCATTATGAAATCGGATGATTTGAAAGTATGCAAAAATGAACTTGTTTCCAAAAGAAAAAGGGTTGCTTGTTTTAAATGTGGAAAGCTAGGACACCGTGTGTCACAGTGTTGGCAAGAAAATGAAAGAAAGAATTTCAAAGTCAAAAATAATTATACTTTTGCCAACCCACAGAAATTTCATGCTCATCCTGTTGTAAAGAAGAGACATTTCCATGCTTATAATGATAACATTCATGCTAAATCACAGAGATTTGATTATCATGTTTATGAGAATTCTGTGAAGTCTCTTGGTTGTTGTCATTATTGTGGTGAGTTTGGGCATACCATGAATGTTTGCTCCTTAATGTATTTTGATGATATGCATGTCCAAAAACTGTGGAAGACACCCACTAGAGGTGCAACTAATCATCCGGGACCCAAGAAGGTGTGGGTACCCAAAGCAACCAAATGAGAATTTTGTTGCAGGATTGTCTTGAGGCCAAGTGGAAGGCTTGAAAGATGATGGATGTTCAAGACACAAGTACAGAAAATGAATTGCCATGGAATGCTCTTCTTCAAGTGCTGCTAAACTCCAAAGATCTAAGGAAGCTTGGATACTCAAGTCTGTAATATGAGAACTTTGATATAGGAATGCCTTAATACCAATCCGTGGTCATGGGTGCTTCAAGTTGACATTTGTTGAGGCCTAAGTCGACTTGGCCAGTCTTTGGTGTAATGCTTTGGTAAACATGGGTTTGTCCTTGAATTGATAGTAATTTGATTGTAGAGACAGTCTTATGTGTTACATGTGCCTCATATGCATAGACTTGACTCTTTACACAAGTTAGACTAAACCTAAAATTTCTGAAATTAATTTTGAACTCATGTCAACTTGAGTGAGTCACTTGTAATTGATAGCTGTAATTCAGCATACATACTTGCAGCTCATAGGAGATTGTCTTGTGAAGAAAATCATTGATATTGGCCTTCTCATTTGTATTGAATTGATATTGACATGAATTGAGCTCTTTACAGTGCATGTTTGATAATGGCCATCAACCCCTGAAATCATGGAGAGAAAGAAAGGAGCTCAAGAGGACTTAAATGCAAGATTAGATCTGCTTCCATTTCTTCTGGCTGATATCATTCTAATTCTTGCAGGAGAGAAAGAAAGGAGCTTGTTAATGAAGATGACAGCAAGCGAAATAAAGCAAAGAATCTGAAAATAAAGTGTTTGTTTGAAGCTCTTTGATCTTGATGTTAATGCCATGGTAACTCAAGACAAAGGTGAGAAAACAAAGTGTTTATTTAAAGCTCTTTGATCTTGATGTTAATGCCATATCTTGACAGACAGTGATTTTGAAGTTTTGAATACCCCTTGGTTGCTCCTGACAATGTGGATGATGAATGCTTGGCTGAATGGTATTGGAACATTTGAGCAGTATATATGAGAGTGTAGCCATTGAATGCCTTTTGCTAAACTCCGGATGTCAAATGTGCATACATTTGTTTCTGATCATCATTTCAATGATTACATGGTATATAAAATGGTGACATGTGGAAGGACAGGTCAAGCCTATCTGAAAGCTATCACCATGCGTGAGAATATGCCTCCGCCCGGTACCATGAATCATTTATGTATATGGCATCCAACTTAAATAAATTTCTAAAATCATGCATTGATTATGGGGGAGTTTTGCATGCTGAAAATTTTGAGATTGATGTTTTCCATTCTCTCAGCATGATGATGTTGTTCTGTGGCTGAACTTTTTTGAGGACTGAAGTTGATCAATGTTCCATAGTCTTTACCAATGTGCCACTCATCCTTTTGGTTAAAAGCACAACTGTTTTCAAGAAAAGTTCACATGTGATGATTTTGATGCTTTGAATAAATTTTCTGAATTCTCTTTTCAGAATAAAGTGGTGTCCTCACATTTTAACATTTGGTAATGCATGTCATGCATTAGTTGCATTAGGTGCATATAGAGTGTCATGTGAAATCTGGAATCGTGCATCACATTGCATATTTGTAAATCACTCTCTACATATCATTCACATTGTACTTTTGGAAGATGAAGCTCATCGTGTGTCTTGTTGCATAGTTGGCATTTCTAGCATGTATATAGTGTATATTTTGAAATGCATCATCTTGAACATTTCATGTTGAATAAATGCCAAAAAGAATACTTCCAACATTGGTCATCATATCTTTGGAGCCAACATTTCAAACATTGAGATTGCATACCTTTTCATTTTGCATTGCATATGCATATCTTCATTGTATGCTTGCATGTTATTATATGCTATTCAACCCCTTCCTTGAAACTTCTAAGACCAAACACTCCATTGTTAAATAATATTGCATCTGAGTCTTAACAAGTGTGCTTCATGTCAAACTCTTAGGGGGAGCATTTTATGCTTATTGTATTTACATAGGGGGAGCTGCACTATCTTGTTTTGAGTTAAATTTTCTCCATACATGTTGAATCAAATTTGTACACTTCATGCACTTTAATGTGAAATTGAGTGTTATTCATAAGGATATAGGAATTTCATTTCAACACTCTAAAGTAATTCAACTTGCTGCATGGATGATAAGAGACAGTTGAGGAAAAAGATGCCTGCCTCCGTAAAAAAAAATGGTTGGAATGAAAGGCAGAGCAATGCTAAGTCTTACTGAGTAAACTAGGCACATGTCACCTGAGACGTGATGTGGTTCATTTCTGAAAAGTGTTGACTGAAGTATCTCTGTTCAAATGAGGTGACAATGTTCAGTATTTTGAGTAACCGGGGATTCTGGCATGAGCTCCATATGTCTCCTTGCATAAAAAGGAATTATTTTGAACCTGATCCTTCTTAGAAAAATTCAGATTGTCAGTATGAAAATTACTGATGATAATTTGTTAAGGCAGAGCAAAGCCTCCAATACGTTGTTCTCTACATTGAAATGTAGTCTGTGCAGTTACTATTGTGTTTACTTGAAAATCTGGTTATCCATATGGCTAGACTTCATTCTCATGTTACTCACTCACACATGGTAATTTGATTTGATATGTATTCTAAAATTTGATTAATTGCTTGACCTGCTGTACGTCTTCTCCTATTTATCTGCATAATCCTCTAGGTGTAATCATGAGCTTCTGAACTTGATGACGCACTTGCACTTTTCCTACACCCTTCCCCTCTTTGTAAATCAATTGGTATCACTTCTTGTGAAGGAGTTATGTTGCATGTATCTATAGATATCTGCTTGATTACATTGTATGCATTTCATGTCTCATCATTTTCATACATCCTGTTTCATGCATTTCACAAGAAAACTAAAAATCTAAAACTTTGAAAATCAACACCAATCTTCTAATGTGTCATTGTCTAAGGGGGTGCTTTGTATGTGATCTTATCTGTTTAAGTCATCGGGACTTGCATGAGTCAATATCTTTCTATGGGTGTTTGAGTGCTTATTAGCTTGCCCATTATTATCATGCCATACACCATTTCCAATTGCTGCAACTTGTGAGCATTTGCATATCGTTTTGTCATCTTGCATTCTACATGACCACATTGTCCACATTTGCATTTCCAATTTCAACATTTGGTATCAGACAATTGGTATAAGAGTTTCATTTCAACAATTGGTATCCAACAGTTCTGTCATTAGTTCATGCATATTGTGCCCATTGGTTCTCTTTATAATCCGGTTGTCCATGGGTTCTTGCCCTTCTGGATTCCCCATCATGATCCCCATTTCTGATTATTTCAAAGGGGGAGAGAGCATTATAACATAATGTAATATTTTGTCATCATCAAAATGGGGGAGATTGTTGTGTATGTGATTTTGATGATTACAAAATGCCCTTGTTGCTTGGTCTTGTGCGTGAATGGTTACTCATGTCTTCATGTGTATGAAGTATGAAATGATTGTGGAAAATGATTACAAACTGTTTCTTTTGGGATATCATCATGTGGATGCATCTGTGACTCTATAAGGCTTATACGTGCTTTGAGGTTAGCACATTGCATATACATTCCATCTACACCTGGTGAGATTGCTCTATCTTCAATGTGAAAGGTCTTTGTGAAAAGCATACTCGAGCATCATGTCCTATTGAGCCACATGTCATGCATGTGTACCTTGGTAATGCTAAATGAATGATTGAGATGCAAATATCATGGCTTGCCCCCAAGGAAATGATGTGTGGTTTGAAAGTTTGAATGATGGTTCCTTGTTCTTCGGATCATATGGCTTAAATGGTTGGTGAAATGGCTTGTAGGAGAATTGGGTTGGAATTGGGATCTTGAGATTCGGTTTAATATCAACTTGCTTATGAGTTCATTGTCATATAGTGCAGGTTAATATTGCTTCAAGGTAAGAAGTTATATTGGAATCCATGGTGAGACTCTTCTAATCTTGAACTGGAAAATTGAGTTCTCTAATGCCTTGATACTGATCTATCATGGGAATGCTCATATGCCTCATGCTAATGAATTCGCAATCACATTTCATGACTTTTGGATCTCGGTCTCAAAACGAGCGTCATATGTTAATGCATGACCCATATATTTTGATCTTGATCTAACATCTTGCTTTATCATATTTTTTAGGATGAAAAATCATGGTTGATCTTCATGGGATTATGGTAACATTTAATCAATTGTTTCCCATTGATTTGATGGAGGTTTTAGTTATTTTTCAAACTCAAACTGTCTTACAGTCTTCACCATTTTCAATCCAACCGTTGGATCTCCCCTCTAAAAATTATATGTTGTAGCTCTCGGATTCCTCTTTCCAACGCCTCCAGTCTTGCTTCGATCGAGTTCGGAGCTAGGAGAATTAATTCCTGTCGCTGAAGCGCGCAGAGCTATTTTTTGTGTAATCTGTCTGAAAGGGTCGACCCATGGGGTCGACCCATGGAAGGGTCGACCCCAAGGGTCGACCCCTGTAAAACAGAACACAAAACATGTTCTGTTTGGTTTCTGGAAGCCCGAGGGTCGACCCCTGGGGTCGACCCCTGTAAAACAGAACACAAAATCAGTTCTGTTTGGCTTCTGTTTGCCCGAGGGTCGACCCTGTAGAAACGCTAAAATTGATGCTATGTTGAGTAAATCTCATGTCACCATGTGACGCCCCAAAGCGGACTTCAATATTGATTTAATATGAAGTTTTTCTATTTTCTATAAATTAATTGTGATTTCTTGTTTTTTATTGAGAAATTGAAATTAACGCCCTGATAAGGGGCGCTATTTAAATTGACGGCATGACCAAGGGCGCCGCTTTTAACAATGGACGACTACCAATACGGGCGTCATTTTCTGGCTTTACTGAAAATTCTAAATTTCAAATAAAATGAAAATTGTAGAATTAATGTCTTTCATGAAGGCGTTTATTATTTGACGTCTGTCTGGCAGGCGTCAGTTGATAATTTTAAATAAGGAAAGTTATTTGTTTCTATAATTAAATCCAGGAATTGACGACTTGATGGGAGTCGTTATTCTAAATTAACGCCTCTGGATGTGTCGTCATTTTTAATTGACGCCCTTCATGGGGTCGTCATTTTCAATTCCGTCTCCCTTTCGCCTGCTTCTTTCCAGTAATGGTTCCTTCCTCATTTTGAGCCTTGTATTCGACTGGGAAGGGAGTTTCTTGATGGCAGATCTTTACCTTGTTTTAATCCTTGTTCTCCAAGGATCTTAGCCCAATAAATACCCCTCCTGGGTCTCTTCGCGCGAGAGAACAGAGAACAGAGAGAGAGATCATCATTAAGATTGCAGAGCTGACAGAGAGAAGAGTGTCTTATTTGTTTTGCAGGTTCTTCATCCAAACGAGCTCTCCTTCCAGGTGATTCTCTTCTTCTTCCACAGATGAACCACTGCAGTTCCATCGCATACTGAAGCTCTCCTCCCTTTACTGCTGCACGCACAGCAGAAAGGAATCCTTCCTTTAGTTATTTAGTTGTTATTTTCGTAACATCATCACACATCCTCCCTCCCTCTAGTTCTTGTTAGATCTCATACTCTACATATCATTGCTTAGCATTGCATCCATATTTTTCAAACCTTGTTACTCCTCTTAGGGGTTTAAAATTAAAACACACAAGGTGTGTTCATGTTCATGTTTAATTTGATTAATTTCATAATCTTAGAACTTTGATACTACACCTTTTGGCTAATCCACTCTTTTATTTAATTTGTGTGTTCTTGCAAAGTAATCAAGACTAAGAACCCCCTTCATCGGCCGGCCGGTAGAAGGAGGAAGAAAGGATTCATAATCTCCCCCGCTTAACACAAGGTACTCGCGATCATCCTTTTTCTTATTTGAGGTAACCCCTCTAGCGATCACATTCCCTTTTAGCATCCCACGCATGATCTTCCTTTCACCATTTAATTTTTAAGCTTTAGAAATTGAGTTTGGGTTTCATTCCCCTTTTTCATTAAGTGGATTTTTCATAATCTACAAATTGGCGATCACGGTGAGACCTCTAGTGTTTTTAGTTTGATTACCCCTCCCATGTGCTCCACGTAGCACACTCCTATTGGCACCCTCGCGTGCCCCTCCCATTGACACCCTCGCGTGTCCCTCCCATTGGTACCCTCGCGTACCCCTCCCTCGTGCTCCACGTAGCACCCTCCCATTGGCGCCCTCGGTGCCCCTCCTTTGACACCCTCGCGTGTCCCTCCCTTGTGCTCCACGTAGCACACTCCCCATTGTGCACCACATGCACACCTCCCCACTGATTAGCCAGTTTTGCAGTTTCCATTGGTTTATTCTGATTGTCAGTTCATTAAGCTGAAGTAACGCCTTCCATGCTGCCGTCATTTTCTTATTCACGCCTCGTACAGAGGCGTCATTTCTTCATAAGACGCCTTACAGCAAGGCGTCACTTCCATTGTTACTGTTTGTTTTGATGCGATTGGATCATTGTTCAGTGATTTGGACGCCCCAACTCTCGGGCGTCATTTTATCATTGGACGCCTTAGCTTAAGGCGCCATTTTCTTAATTATTGGTGATTTGGTTATTTCCTGAGTATTTGTTTACAGTGCTTTGCGCCTCTGCCCAGAGGTGTTCTTTTCACTGATTGCGGTGATTAGCGCCTGCACTCCAGGCGCTGTTCATTAAAGTAGCGACCTGCCCTGGGTTGTGTTTTTGTTCTGTGCTCACAGAATTGCTCTTTTTGTCTGTTTGATTGACTGATCATATATCTGTTGGTGATATTACTGTTTGCATTCATCTTGGCATACGGTTTGGGAGACCTCCTCTCCCCACACTTGTTAGGAGTTTTCACCCCTCTTGGTGAAGGAAGGACCCTCCATTGAGCATTCCATCTCTTTGGACCGAAAATTCCTAAGCCAAGCCTCCGTAAGTCCTCGCACCCGTGGATTCCCTCACGGACGCTAGGCAGGTTGTACCATTGAAGTACCCGGAGTATAGTTGACCCATTCGTTGGAAAGGAGAGAAAATCTAGATACCCGGAGATTATACCCAAATTTTCAACCAGGATCCACCTTTGAAAGAAAGTACCTAATATTGAATCCACCCTAATTTCCAAGAGAAATCTTAAAATCTTGCGCTCATTACAACTTGTGTGTTTCTTTTGAAAAAGTGATATCTTTTGGGTTATATCTTATTGCGAGACATTCATCTTTTTCTCCTTAAGTATGAAATTGCGTTCAGGTAAAATTATCAACATGGCCAACTACGGATACACTTATGATGGTAATGAGGAGGGTCATTCTGACCTGTTTTATGAGATTCCCTCTCAAGATTCTGTTTATTATGAGGGAAACTACTATTCTTCCTCCAATCAAGTCCATATGGTGGACACCACCACTACTGCTTTGGAGGTTGAGCCTTCTTCCCAGGCCCGACCTACTACCCAGAATACTCCAGGGGACACTTCCTCTTCCCTCAATCTCAATGAAATTCTCAAGGCTATTGCTCAGCTGGATGATTCTCAGCGCCAGGCAGCTCAAGCCGCTCTTCTGAAGGGAAAGCTCATCCCGTCGTCTTCTAACCCTCATCAGGCCATGGGTGGCCACTCCGCTAATTCTCCTAATGACCCATCGGTCGTCCCTAGGGTACCCTCGCGCCCATCAACTCCTGTTGTGACTATGCCGGACCAACCGGCAAGTCACTCCATTGTTAGGCCTCAACAGCCCCTTGGTTCCCAAATTCTAAGAAGGCCTATAACAAACCAACATTCCTTTCATCAGGCCCCAGTTGAGTCTGATAACCATGCTCTGTTATTCCAAAGGATGGCCAAAATGGAGGAACAGCTTAAGAGGGTCACTACACCCAAGGTTGCTCATGAGATCGTGCTTCCCCCTATGCCAGTTTTCCATCTACCACCATCAGAAATGCCGAATTTCCGGCGATATAATGGCACGGGCAACCCGAACATCCACCTGAAGGATTTTATGTATGAAGCGTCATTTTGGCAAGATAATAAAAATTCATTGGCTTATCTCTTCAGGCGGTCTTTGGATGGCCCTGCACTTGAATGGTTTTATTCCCTGGAGCCGGCCGATGCCGGTGATTTTGATATAGTTCAACAAAAATTCATACAGAAGTACAAGGACCGTGTGGGTCCCTCCTTGTCCGTTACAGACCTGGTTGCTGAAAAGATGAAGCCCGAGGAGGACTTTGTTTTATTTGTTGATAGGTGGAGGGCCATGGCCGAGAAATTGAAAGACACATTGTCAGAGACGGAGCAAGTCAAGATGATTATTTCAAATTCTACTCCACAATTCCGTCATATCCTGGCCATGAATAAACTAAGCACTATGGAAGAGCTCTATGAAAGAGCTAGATATATTCAGACGCAAATGAAGGATTCGCCAATCATGGGCATGTTTGAGCCTAGGCCAAAGGTGATAAAGAGGAATGTTAATATTGGCAATACTGGTGCGACCACCGAAGGTACTGTTACCAATGAGCAGGTGAGCGCGTTCGGCAATTCCACACCCTTCCGCCACCCTTCAAACCCAGGGTCGTCACCACAACAGCCCGCCTTCCATAATCAAGTCCACCAGCCAAATAACAACCCTCCTCAGACCTTACGGCCTCCTCCACCTCCTCAACAACAACCCCACATTGCTCCACCAAATCAAACCCCACAATATCACCAAGTGCCCCCACCGGCCAATTATGCACCACAACAATTTCAACAAAGAAGGCCTTTGGGTCCCCGAAGGGCACAGACTCCCCCCTTCCCGAAAGCTTATTGGATATCTTTAATGCCCTCATGGCCGCTAACCTGCTCACATTGCCAAAGGAAAGAGCAATATGGCCCCAACATGTGGATACATCCTGGTATTGCGTCTTTCACCGACAACCGGGGCACAATATCGATCATTGCTTTCACTTCAAAGATTATATACATGACATGAATGATCAAGGTGATATTGATTGGGACGAGATGAGGAAATTCATTGCTTCTTTAAAAGTCCGAAGGCCTCCTCGGCAGCCAGCAGCTCAATAGCATCAGCAACAAGGACAACCACAAGCCCTTCAACAACAACAGGTTCCTGCTCCCCAACCCAATATGGGGATTGTTAATAATCCACTACCGGAGCATCCGGTCCCAAATCAGCAAGTGAATATTGTCACCTCGATCCATGAAGTGGAGAGAGGACAAATTTGGCACAATGAAAGTGCCTCTGTCGGGGCTATTAATCAGAATTCTAATCCACCACCCTCATTGATAAGAAGGCACCAGCCTATCCCTCCTTCCCAACCACAACGTTCCCTTATACGCTCCCTCACTCCTGGGCCATCTAATGCCAATATCGTCCCTTCACGTCCCCTTCTTTTGTGCCAACCCACAAATTCTCCATCACCCCAAAACCCTCCACCAAACAAACCTCTTCTTATTCGTACCTCGCCGGCAGTCGTCGCCCCTCCCGTTCCACCTCCATCTACCGCCACCATGATTCCAAGGCCCCTTCTTGTTACACAATCACCATAACCTCATTCCAATAATCCACGGCCGGCGAGCCCCCTTATAAGAACCCTTCCTCCCACCAACCCTGCGCCTACACCCAGCACCACTCCCTCTACTTCCTCCACCCCTTTACCCACACCGGTCCCGACAGAGGCGCAAAGAACAATGGTGCTCCGTAGCGGACGGATGTTTCAACGAGTGTTTCCCCAGCGGGAGCAGGAGCCACCACAGGAACAAGGAGAGCAAGAACAAGAATCTACACAGGGCACGGAGTATGATTTATTGAAGCATCTGGACAGAACACCGACCCGTATTTCTATTCTGGAACTGATTAAAAGATCTGCCACACATCAGCAAGCTTTGAAACAATACCTACAAAAAGTAATGGTGAATGAAGATATCCCGGCCGAACAGGTTACTACTGTCTTAAACCCAGTTAGCAATCAGCCAGCTATTACTTTTTATGAACATGAGTTGGCTCCGCAGCCGGCCAGGAAATATGCATTGTGCATCACCATTGATATCAACAAAATAGCCGTGAAGCAATGTTTGGTTGATACTGGGGCATCCATTAATGTTTTGCCACCAAGCACTTTAAAGATGTGCGGCATTTCGGAGAGTCAGATTCGACCGTCCACTATAACAGTCACAGCTTATGATAACACAAGAAAGCCTCCATTGGGAATGATTACTCTAAAAGTTGGTTTGGGTCCAGTCTCAGTCACGACAGATTTCCATATTTTGGATATGGACCCGACATTTAATGGTATTTTGGGCCGCCCTTACATTCCGGAACTGGATGCCGTGCCTTCCACGAATCATCAATGCATCAAATTTCCACACAAAGGACGTATCATTAAAGTGACCAGTATGCCCATTTTGCCGACCGAAGATATACACTCCGCAACATCAGTGCCTTCCATGTGGCCTTCCAATATGCCTTTGCTCTCAGTGTTGGATGTTGCCGATCTGCGGCAAGACCCGATGAGGTCATCATCTCCTTCAACCCCTTCCACCACACAGCTATCCAAGGGCAAGAAAAAGAAAGGTTTGATGAATAAGCCCGGATGGAACATCTTAATGAAAATGGGCTACCGAACTGGTAAAGGCTTGGGTTCCAATCTCCAAGGGAGAGTTAAGCCTGTCAAGCCTCAAAAGATGATTCTCCGAGGTGGCCTCGGATATAAAGCACCAAGTAAAGATGAAAAAGAACTGTGGGCCGTTATGACTTCCACTCTCAAGACTGACCGGCAACCTCTTACATGGACCCTTCAAACACATTTTGTAACATGAGGTATTCAGAATGATGATGAGTATACTACAGTAATCACTTCTATGCTGGATTGTCAGGATGTGCATGCACGGCAGTTTGCCCGCCATATAGCGCCACTAGCCACATATAAAGCTTTGGAGTCATTAAGGCCAGATAAGCGAAGGAAAATGAATGATCCTAAATGTGACTGGTATAGGTGGTTTGACATGAATGATATCTCGATTACTCTGAGCTGCTTGTTCATGCCGACTGATCCAGAATGGCCGTCGTTGATTCATGAGTTGATTGAAAAGCCAGCAGTAATTACAGACAAGAGGCAGCTTCTGAGTGACTATTCAGATATTGGAGAACCCAATGTGCCGTTTGAAGAGGGTTTCAATACAGACAGGCTGTGGGTTGGCCTTTTCTTTACCAAATCCATTCACCCGACGGCTATTGTCCGTTTGATTGATCAGGTGTTCTTTTCAGATATCCCTAGGCCGCCTACGGTCTTAATAAACTTCTCTCCAAATTCACTACAAGTTTCTGTTCTAATTCCTCCCTTGCTCCTCGAGCGGTTTTTCAAACTCTCCAATACGCCCCCGCGTGGGTCATCATTGATTCAATCCTTCACCAAACTTTCAATTTCAACACTCTCCCCTGTTTTCACCCCCCATTGCTTTCTCCTTGAAAATGAAAAAAAAAATGCCAAAATTCAAACTTCCCAATCCATCTCCGTTGAGGAGACCTCCTATCTTCTTCCCGAGTGTGTCCCGATCCCGGGGCCGCTCTTCCCAGATTCATTAAGTGACCTCCCCTACCCCTCCGGCGAGGGGTCTTCGTCTGTATCCCCTTCTGTACCCGCCTTTTCTTCCCCATCTTCTAGTGATCAAGCTAGTTGTTCTTTTTCCTCTAGTTTTCAAACTCATGGGGTAGCTTCACATAAGAAGTCCAAGGGTAAGCATATTCCCCGTAGATTCTTGTTGGAGTTAGCTAGAAGATGTCGGGCTTGCTTAGCCGTCCCCGAATTTGTGGAGAATCCGATCATCCTGCCAGAGATAGAATATGAGGATATTTATGCTTCTAATGAGGGTTTTGGTGTTTATCAGATTATGAATGATGAAGACCCTGTTGAAGAGGGGGATGAAAGCTACGAAGAATATGAGGACGAGGCTGATGCTTTTGCTAGTGGCATGAGAAGATTTGATGAACCATCAGCCTCAGTAGAAGAACCTACCAAAGAAATAAATCTGGGTACGGAAGAAGACCCTAGGATCGTTCTCATTTCAAAGAACTTGCCACCATCCGAAGAGGAGGCGCTCATTTTGGTTCTTCAAGAATACAAGGACACATTTGCATGGAGTTACGAAGATATGCCCGGACTAGATCCTGCGCTCGTTGAACATCGGCTTACACTTAAGCCAGGGTCTGTCCCGGTCAAACAGCGGTTGAGACGTTTCCACCCTAATATGGCTTTAAAAATGAAAGAAGAGGTCGATAAGCTGCATAAGGCCAGATTTGTTAGAGTTGTCCTCTACCCTAATTGGGTGGCTAACATCGTCCCAGTCATGAAGAAAGATGGAAAGGTCAGGATTTGTATAGACTTCCGGGACCTCAACCGCGCGTGTCTTAAAGATGACTTCCCCCTCCCTCATATTGATGTTTTGATTGACAACACGGTAGGATTTGAGACTCTCTCCTTTATGGATGGTTTTTCAGGTTATAATCAGATTCGCTTGGCTGAGGAGGATCAAGAGAAAACGTGGTTCACTACACCATGGGGAACTTATTGTTATGTGGTCATGCCTTTTGGACTTAAGAACGCTGGAGCCACCTATCAAAGGGCCATGATGACTATTTTTCATGATATGATCCACATTTATATTGAGGTGTATGTGGATGACCTGGTAGTAAAATCAAGAACAAGGATTGAGCATCCTGGGGTTCTAACTAAAGTCTTGCAAAGAGCACGGGAGTATCATTTGAAAATGAATCCTAAGAAGTGCGTATTTGGTGTTTCATCAGGGAAGTTGCTTGGATTCATTGTTAGTAAGAGAGGTATTGAGATTGATCCCAACAAGGCGAAGGCCATAAGAGAAATGCCTCCTCCCAGGAATTTGAAAGAAGTTCGGGGATTAATCGGGAGGTTGTAATTTATTCACCGATTTGTCTCTCAGCATTCACAAAGATGTAAGCCGTTCTACGAGCTTACCAAGCCGGGAGTCAAGTTTATTTGGGATGACAAGTGTCAGGCAGCTTTTGATGGATTGAAGGATTATCTCTCAAATCCTCTGTCCTGAGGCCGCCAGTTCAGGGCAAACCGCTTGTTCTTTATATTTCTGTCCTGGATGACTCTGTAGGCGCTGTCCTAGCCCAAGTTGACGAAGAAGGAAAAGAGAGGGCAGCCTACTACTTGTCAAAACTCTTTAACCCATGTGAGCAGAGGTACTCAGCCATGGAGAAGACTTGTGCAGCTTTAGTCTGGGTAGTTCAGAAACTCAAGCATTATTTCTTAGCTCACGAGGTTCATCTCATTGCTCGTATGAATCCAATCAAGTTCCTTCTTGAAAAATCTGTTCTCACTGACCGATTGGCACGATGGCAATGCTTCCTCTCTCAGTTTGACATCATCTACATTCAGCAAAAAGCGATTAAAGGCTACGCCATAGCAGAACATCTTGCTCATCACCCTCTCCCCAGATTTGACCCTGTTCGCTCAGAGTTTCCAGATGAGGAACTAATGTCTGTCAATCAATCCGATTCGATGTGGACGTTACATTTTGATGGAGCTTTGAATTCAAAAGGGAAAGGGATTGGTATTGTTCTTCTATCACCGGAGGGTATCACTATTCCGCTCGCCTCTCAGCTTGCATTTCCAGTTACAAATAATATAGCTGAGTACGAGGCTCTTTTGGCCGGACTGGAGGCCGCTCATCAACTCGGTGTTACCCAATTGCGAATTGTAGGTGATAGTCAGCTTATTCTTCGCCAAGTGCTCTCCAAGTGCCGCACGCTTAATCCTAAACTCAAGCCCTACCAAGAATTGACTTCTGCTTACACCAAGCTTTTCACCAAACTAATCTTCGTTCACGTCCCTCGTGACCATAACATTCTAGCTGATGCTCTTGCTTCTCTTGCATCTTCCTTGGTTCTCCTTCCCGAAAGGGATTCCCACTCCATCATTGTTCGTAAGCGGCTCATTCCCGCTATTCAAGACCCATTTTTCTTAGGATTAAGGAGGAGGTGCTTAGGAAGGTTGAGCAAGGCAGAATTATTGAGAATAAGGAGGTCATGCTATTGGGCTTGGAAGAAGAATTGGATGATGAAGAAAAGCCGTGGTATTATGAAATTGCTAAATATTTCCAGGATCAATCATATCCTAAAGAAGCCACAACGGAAGAAAAGAAAGCCATCCGAAGGGTTGCTCAGCGATACACTCTAATTGGAGGTGTGCTTTATAGAAGAGGTCTCACTGGAGTTTTATTAAGATGCCTAGATGATGATGAATCTTGGAAAGTTGTGGAAGAGGCCCATTCGGGAGTGTGTGGTGGTCATGTCAATAGCCAGATGCTAACTAAGAAGATCCTTAGGCTAGGCTTCTATTGGCCCACTCTAGAAGAGGATTGTTCTATCTATGTCCGAAGGTGTGTTAAGTGCCAACTGCACGCCGATAAAATTCATTCTCCTGCTTCTTCACTCCATCCCGTATCTTCCCCATGGCCTTTCTCCATGTGGGCTTTCGATATCATTGGACCCCTTGGTGATCCGACCCTCCTCACAAAATCAAAGTCATTCATACTGACGGCGACGGAATACTTCACCAAGTGGGCGGAAGCGGAAGCTTACGTGGAGATAAAAGCGTCAACCGTCTGCAAGTTCATAATGAAGAATATCATTGCAAGATTCGGCATCCCAAGTACCATCGTCACCGAGAATGGACCCCAATTCATCTCTCAGGAACTTCAGGACCTCTGCAACAGGTATAACATTGCATTGCATCATTCAACTCCTTATTATCCGCAGGGCAATGGCCAAGCAGAGGCAACTAATAAGACTTTGATTAAGATTGTCAAGAAAACGTGTGAGGCTAACAAATTTGCGGATTGACCAGAAAAGTTGGTTGAAGCTCTTTGGGCCTATCGTACTTCCATTCGTACCCCTACAGGGCAAACACCCTTCGCCCTCACTTATGGAATGGAGGCAGTAGTTCCTTACGAGATTCTTGTTCCTTCTCTGCGAGTACAATTGGACAAAGAATTCTCTATTGATGAGCGGCGTGAATCTCTTCTTGCCTAGTTGGAACTCCTAGATGAGAAGCGTCTGGCTGCCGCCGAGCATGCGCATATTTATCAAAACAGGCTTTCACGTTTTTATCAAAAGAAAGTGATTGAGAGGAAATTCAAAGTTGGTGAATTGGTAATTAAAAGAATCTTTGTAAAACCAGGTGGGCCACGTTCAAAACTCCAACCTAATTGGGAAGGCCCCTTTATTATAAAAGATGTTTATCCTGGCAACGCTTATAAATTGATTAATGCTGAAAGTAAGAGCTAACTCATCCTTGGAATGGTCTCTTTCTAAAGAAATACTATCCCTAAAAATGAAAAAAACAACAACAACAACAAAAAGACAAAAAGAAAAAAAAACAAGAAAAAAAAAGCAAAAATAAAACAAAACAAAAATTGAAAATCTTGGAAGCTGGTATAGTACATGGGCCACGACACCGAAAAAAATCAAAATCTTTAATTCATTCTCAGTCTCGACGGTTTAACTCTTGGGTCAATTCACGCACACACTACACGCTTTATTCTTAAACTCGAGCAGCCCGGAATTCAAGGAAAGTCTGACCCAATCAAGAGTGTAAAAGCCTTACCTATTCTCTTCCTTTCGGCTCACGAGAGGGAACACAAGTTAGGGGTTACCAACCAAGCCTGCCCGCCGCCCTAGTAGGTGGAAGTCAGGGCCCAAAAGGGAACAAAATGCTTAAAGCCCAAGTACAATTAGGTCTTGATCTGTTTAAGAAAAGAAGAAAAGAAAAGGAAGTTATGATAAAAGAAAGCATGTCAAGAGGGAAAAGTCCCCGCAAGGAAAACCTTGGTCGTACGCATGTATGAATAAGGGCAAAAAGAGTAACAAAATTTTCCTAAGCCGAAGACCGAATCCCAACAGGCATAAGGGCAGGGGAGGAGCGTGCCTCATTCTTGAAAACCTTTCGTAAGCTTTCTTAATCATTCTTCTCTTCTCCCTCCATGGTGGGTTGTGAACTCGAAGAATGGCAAAGACCAACTAAGAAGGATGGGCTGCAAGAGAATATGAGTAGAAGCCTAAGTATAAATCACGCTGACTCTTTTGTTAAGTCTCTTGAGAAAATCTAATGAATTTTAGATTATGATGGTTAAGGTTTCAAAGCTCTATACCATACTCGCCTCCAAAACAAAAATTTTCAAATAGGCGTCATTGTCAAAATTAAGTGTCACTTTCAAAATAAAAATTCAACAAAAAAAGCATGCATACCAATAATAACAAAAAAAATGACTGTGGAATTTCAAGCCCTTTGTTTCTCATATGCTTGATTGCATTCTTGTATGGGCATCTTTTATTTTTAGTTTGCATTTACTTGCTTGCATGACGCATTTTATATCTACTCTTTGCCTTCATTGATTAAAGGCTTGGCCCCTTGACCCGTTATCAAGGTCAAAGTGAAGACATCCCTTGCTTATTGAGCAAGGGGCCAAGTCGAACAGATGAATTAACCTGTTTATTCAAGTGTGGAAGCACAGGGTAAAAGTAAAAGACGAGAAAGAAAAGAAGGTACAAGTACACAACTACACAAGTGCTCAGGTAACAAAATCTCAATTTCATATATATATATATACATCATAAATATCTGAGTACAGGTGTGAGGGTGGAGTAGTATAAGTAAGTCTCTCAGCTCTCGCCTCCACCCTCCTCTCTCCTACACTCTGCCTCACTCTCGTCCTCCCGACGAGGCGCTGGTGGAGGGGGCATGGGCCCCCGGGAAGTAGCTGGAGCTCGAGCCGGCTCCTTTGCCTAACTGCTCTGCCGGAGAGAGGAACCCGCCACAAAAGTAGAGCTGGTGAAGCTGTACCCTGCAGCTCGCGTCCGCTCCCGACCTCGCTGAAGTCGCTCCTCGGTCGCTCGTATCCGCTCCTGTGCAACAACTAGCTGGGCCCTCAAGGCTGTAAGATCCCGATCGCAAGCTGACCGCTCCTCACGATCCCGGGCACGCTCCACCTGGTGCTGCTCACGATCCCGGGCATGCTCCGCCTCGTACTGCTCGCGGTCCCGGACACGCCCCGCTTGGTGCTCCTCGCGCTCCCGAGCACGCTCTCTCCGCTCCATCTCGAGGGTGACTCGCAGCTCCGCCACG
This sequence comes from Amorphophallus konjac, assembly GCA_022559845.1. Classification (NCBI taxonomy): domain Eukaryota; kingdom Viridiplantae; phylum Streptophyta; class Magnoliopsida; order Alismatales; family Araceae; genus Amorphophallus; species Amorphophallus konjac. The sequence continues at coordinate 124,904,445 of CM040121.1, forward strand.
TCCTGAGGCAGCTCCTCTCGCCGCCTCAAGGCCCGCTCCAGCTCCACGACCCGTTGCTCACGGATCGCCAACTCTGTCCCGGCCAGGGCAGCCCGGGTATGTGCCGCCTGTAACTGTGAAGACTGCAAACATTCAAACAAATCATCAGTTCCACATTTAATGCAATAATTCAATAATTCATGGAATAAGCAACATACAATTGAAAATAAATAACTCACCTGCGTGGCCATCGCCCGCTGTCCCTCTTCGATGCAAGTAAGAGCGGCCCGGAGCTCCTCGGTCTGTAAGAAATGATTTTCATCAGTATATCACATAAATAATTTAATGCAAGGTTAAGTTTGAGTTTGAAATTTACCCGTGAGGCGAGGTTGCGCTCTACCGCCTCAGCCCGTGCCACTGCCCCTGCTAGCTGCTCTGCTAGTGCAGTCGCCTCTGCACTAGGCCCTCTCGAGCTGGAGGCCTCTCCTGTCTCTCTCCCTACTGCTCCCTGTTGGGCACGCTGAATTTATTGAGATCGTCAGCGGCTAATCATCAATAATTTAAAAATTCATTTACATATAGGAACAATTTTAAACACTTACTAAGGTCTCAAGGTCTGCTCGTGTGGTGGCTAACTGTGCCTCTAGGCTGTGTAGGTGGGCCTGTGCATCCATCGCCACTATGTCCCGCGCATCCTGCATTCATCACGTATTAGTCGCATGATAGATATACAAAGCATTTGCATTTAATTTGGAAATAAGTGCATTCATACATACCCCTAAGACCCTTATCTGGGGTCGGCCGGCATAGACATCCCGGTAGCGTCGGAGGTACTCGGAGCTGTCGGTCGCCTGTGAAGTGACCCGGGTCCCGCCACGCTGCCAGTCTGCATACTGGTCGGAGAACCGCACTCTCCAGTCGATCGCCTTCGTGCGACCACGCGTCTTCTTGCCTATACCCCGCGGCTCTCCTACCTCGATCCACTCCTGGTGTAGGTCGAGGGTCCTCATCACGAGCCTAAGCCGTAACGGCTCGATCTCGCTCAGGCAATGAACCCAAAGCTCATGCCCAAAGCGAGGTCGGCCCGCTACGACCCAGGGCTGGCCTTCATCGGTCATCCCCTCATAGGGTCTCCATCTCACCTGCATTCACAAGCACGCATATCAATCATCATATCATCATCATATTTCACATAAAAACAAAAATAAAAATTGCATCATGCATACCAGTGAGGCGGGGAAGTCTCGGAACTCCCGTCGCAATACGTGCAGCTCATATGCAAGTGGGGCTCCGATCACCACTGGCAGCCAGCATCGTGCCAGAGGGAAGGACCCCTCATCTCCGGGTCGTAGATCAGCGCGCCCCATGGGCATGTACAAATGGCTCCAAATCTGCATCCATACATTGCATTAGTTGACCATGCATATGCATATAATAAAAGAAAAAGAAGAAAAACAACAAAAAATGCATACCTGAAGAAAAGGTGAAAAACCACTGACTGTCGTCTCTCGACCTGTCCCCGTAGATAAGTCGGCTATCAAGTGCGCCAGCAGCGCTGCTCCCCAGGCGTATCTGCCCACGCCCTCTAAGTCCTCGAGTATCCCCAGGAAGCGACAGTTGATGACGTCGCCCTTCGTGCCAAGCAGCAGCCTCCCGAGCATCAAAAATAGAAACCTCCTCAAATCTCTATCTGCCCTCTCCTTGTCAGCTGGATCCTGGTAGTAGGCAGCCCTAGCCCCATCTATCAATCTCTGCGAAAACTGCTCTAAGGATTCCCTAGATCTCTGCCTAGAGTCCCCCAATCCCATAGCTATGGTAAGGTCGGTGCGAAAAACGGTCCTACACTCGCTCGGTGTCTCGTACACCGTCTCTAGCCCTAGTAGCCTCTGGGTAAGCTCACTATAGTCGGGTAGGGTGATCCCACTCACAGCCTCACCATCTACCCTCAGCCCAGTGATCCTAGCCACATCCTCCAAACTAGGAACCATATGCCCCCATGGCATCAGAAATGCCCGGCTAGACCTATCCCATCTCTCTCTCAAAACCTGAATCAAAGGCAGGTCTGGTCTGACTGGCTCAATGCTAAGGAAGGCCCCAAACCCCATAGCACCTATCCTAGCTCTCTGGAACTCGGGGAGGCCGTAATACGCTGCCCAGACCTGGACCCAAGAAATCCGTGTCCTCATCAGCCCCTGCATGCATATAAAAGAACTTTTTGCTTAAGTTTTCATATGAAAATTCATTTAAGCTCATTAATTGTGATATTTGCTGTTTGGATAATTAACGACCTACCGTAGGTCGTGGTTTTCATGATTGACGCCCCTGAGGGTGACGTTATTTCCAAATAGGTTTCGGGTGATACTGTGCGTTCATTTAATTGACGACCTACCCAGGGTCGTTGTTTATCTAAGTGACGCCCCTGTGGGCGACGTTTTTTTAAAAGTGATATTCTAAAAATCTGAAAAATTCGGAATTGACGCCTAACCATGGGTCGTCAGTTATATAAGTAACGCCCATGTGGAAGGGCGCGGTTCACAAAGTAATTTTCTATCCTAAATTACATTTCTGGAAAATGTTGAATTGACGGCCACCCTGTGGTCGTTACCTATCTAATTAACGTCCCGATGGGGGCGTGGTTTTCCTGGGGTTTCAAGGTTTTAATGTGCGAAATTGAAATAACAGAAATACATACATTTTAAAATTTAAATGAAATCACAGGGAAATAACAGCATCCTGGCGAAACATGATAAAATTAAAATTAACGACATGCTGCAGGGCGTTTCTTTCATGCGGTTAATTTCTTTTTTTTAGAAAATAAAAAGATGTAATTAACGACCCACTGTAGGACGTCATTTAAATTCACGACACCCCTGGGGGCGTCTTTTTACTGTGTCTCTAGTTTTGTCATGCCCGAGGACTATGGAAATGGGGAAATAATGGAAATAAAATAAAAAAATAGAGAATAGGGGTATGGGGACCTACCTTTTGATGTTCGGGACCGATCAACCCCCCACGGAGGGGTTGTCTCGGTTGCCTTGGTCGTCGGAGCTGGCCGGGCCGACGGGCCACCGCCGCCGCCACCTCCGGTTCTCCTTCTTCTTCCTCACCATCTCTTTCTCCTTCTTCTCCACCGTCTTCTTCATCTTCTCCTCCTTCTTCTTCGTCCCCCTCTTCGTCTTCTTCATTGTCTTCATCGCCGTCATCTTCCTATTCTTCATTTCCATCGTCGCCTTCATCGTCGATCGCCACCGCCGGTGTTTCTTCAGCCGCCGCAGGAGGGAGCTCCTCCACGGCGTGCTCTTCCTCTAGGTCCACCACGTCGGGGGCTGTGACCCTCAGCCGTTTGTGAGCGCCGCCGGCCATTGGGTTGTGAGAGGGAGAGAGTAGAGAGAGAGATAATGGGAAATTAAGAAAGAGGGGGGTTCGCGGTTAGGGTTTTGCAGAGAAAAGAGAGAAGGAGATAAACGAAGGAAGGAGAAGAAAGGGGGAAAGTAGGGTTTAACGGTCGAGATTAATTGACGCCCTGAGAGATGACGTGAATTGAAGAATTGACGGTTTAGAGAAAGGCGTGGATTATAGATTTGACGCCCTGAGGCTGGACGTCAATTATTATTTGCATGGGGATTTTCAATCGTCGTCAGACGCATTGATGGGAACTGATTGATGTGAGTGGTGTCATTATTACCCCTTTAAATTTGACGACGACCAGAGCGGGCGTCCATTCTTTAATACGCGACGTGAGTAAAGGCGTGTTTTATAAGAAATTAAGGAATTATCTCAAAAATTATTTGAAAATTTGAATTGATTAACGCCTTGTTTAAAGACATGAGTTAAGAAACGCCAGTGCCTTGGGCGTCAATTATGAGTTTGAAATATAATGGACAGCTTCAACTGAGGCGTGCCTTAACTAATTAACGCCGTTGATTGGGGCACTGTTCAGAACAGAAGGACCAGAACTCCTTGTTATCAGACAGAATTGCTTGAAATATCAGAACTGATCACTTTCATACATTGCTTTGGCTCAGATAAAAGAGGAATTCTCATTGCATTCATGAAAATCTTTGATTACATTCTAAGCCACTGTAGGCCTTATCTTCTTGAGAGCCAATACATAAGCTTTACATTTGTTCTCTTCTTCTTCAACACGAGTCTTGGATTTGTGGAGAAGTGCCACCTTCCATTGAGCCATTATGGTCCTGATTTCTTCATGGTCACCACTTGAGCATAGCTCCCTTCTTTTGATTGGAGGAAGGTGAGAAGGTCCTTCGAAAAGATGTCGAGGAAGTCCGAGTTGTGGGAGGCATCGGTGTGCGTTGTAAAGGATGAAGTCGGTCCCGCCAATTAAACGGCGCTCGATGCCGGAGGATAACCTTGAGCGAAGTTCTTGGGTTTTGAGAAAGCCCGGTGTACATGTGAAATTGCTCTTTGGCATTGTTTTGAAGTAATCTCTCCATTCATTCCTCTTCTTGAGCTTGGGAACTCTATTAGTAACTCTTTCACATAAGCCCAATGAGCTTGTCATATACCGAAGTGGACTCTTGGAGAAGATTTTGGAGGCCGCTTGGTTTGCTTGACATGGATCAAACTTAAAGTGTAAATCTATCCAACAAACTAGAAGAAGCATTGATCCGAATAAGGGCCGTCCTAGTGAAGCCGAGGTGAGCCCATTGTATAGGTTGGCTAGTATTGCCCCACCTATTCTCTTTCCCTCCCACATGCTTGCTATTGCACTCAAGTGTTGTTCCTCTAAATGATCCTCCAATGAAGGGAAGAATAAAGCTCCACCTATACATATGACAAACCCTTTCATCACTCTCTCCAAAAGGGCTTCATCTCCTTGAGCCTTATCCATGTTTTTATATACCCAAGAAGCCAACTTTAAAAGATTGATTCCCTTGTTGGCCTTCATTTGATTCACCAAATTTGAGCTTTGAACCAGGCTCATGAGCATACCATGGGCTTGTATGGGCTTAGTCATATGGACCATCTTTGTTTCCTCTCCTTGCTTCATCTTCTTCAAACCCAAGAGCATCTCCACTTCTTCTAGGAGGATGGTTGCTTCAAAGGTTGGGAATAGAAAAGTATGGGTGTGAGGGTGCCATAATTCTATAAGAGCTCCAATGGAAGCCCAATCAAGATGAATATCATTATAATGGGTGGCATGGGTGATAAGGCCTAGAAGGTTCCACTTAGCAAGGAAAGATCTCATGTCTAAAGAGAGTTTGGAGAGTAGCAAAGGAAGCCACTTGACCTTTAGAAACCTTCTCGGGCCAGGAATAATGGGGTAATCCTGAAAACATAAAAGAAAGAAGAAGAAGGAAGAGAATAATAATCAAAAATTTTGAACAGAAAGAAAGACAATACAAAATAAAAGCTTCAACATCAAGAACACTTACTTGACCCTTGGTGATTTTCTCACTTATATGGCCTGGCAATTCAAAAATTCTTGGGAAATTCATCCTTGGCTTTTTGGAAAGCCTTTGCTGGATCAGTTGATTCATCATTTTGACAGTCTGCTTAACAAAAAAAACAAAAAAAAGAGCTTCGATGCTCTGTTCTGCTTTTGCTTGGTTCTTTCTGTCCACTTAACAGAAGATAACTTCGTCTCAATGCTTCGATGGTCTTGATGCTTGAAAAAACACCAAGAGTTGCCCTATTTATAGTGTGTTGAACGTTAATGACTATCATGGTTTGAGTTTGAATCAAACAGTTTGCTGGAAGTTTAGTTCCGAGATGGAAACGAAAACAGGTAATTGATGACGCGTTGTTTGGCGTCATTTGTTAAATTGACGACACTTTCAGGGTCGTCATTTATCCCGCGCCTCCATGGAGGGCGTCATTTGCATTCCAATTCCAAGTTAAACCTTTAATGCAATTAACGCCTTAGTGCACGTCATCATTTCTTGTTTTGACATCGACCAGAAGGGTCGTCATTTTCTGAGCTTGTGCATTTAAATTGCTTTGGTTATTTCATGAACTTAAGTGCTGTCATGTCATGATTAAATTATTTTTATCAAGCACTTATGATCATATTTTAAGCTAATGATCTTTTGAGCTTTGAAGTGCAGGTTGTGCAAGTGTGAGCATCGTGGGTGCAAAGTCTCTAAGTCTATACACTCTACGCATTCCATTCATAAGTATGTACATTGCATTCACCCAAGTCCATATGTTTCATTCTCAAAGTCTGCACGTCCAAAGTCTACACATTCTCTGTACATTGCATTTCGTAAGTCTATACATCCCTATTCTATTCACAAGTCTAAACATTCTCCACAAGTCTATACATACACTCCCAAGTCCATACACTCCCAAAGTCCATACATTCTCCAAGTCTATACGTTCCATTCCCTTCACCAAGTCCATACATTCTCTAAGTCTATACACTACATTTCATAAGTCCATACATTCTCTGAGTCTATACATTGCCAAGTCTGTACATTCATAAAGTCTATACGTTCCAAGTCTATACATTCCCATAAGTCTATACAATGCTAAGTCTACACATTTATTCTTCATCCATAAGTCTATACATTCCAAAAGTCTGTAAATTCCAATAAAAATTCATAAACTCTCAAAATTCCAATAAAAATTCATAAATTCTCAAAATTCCAATAAAAATTCATAAATTCTCAAAATTCCAATGAAAATTCATAAATTCTTAAAATTTCAATAAAAATTCAATAAATTCTAAAAATTCTAAAATTCTCAAAACTCTAAAAAAAATTCCAAACAAAAAAATTCTAAAAATTCAAATCAATGTTGTTGAGTATGCTTTATGCGTCTTTATATCATGGCTAATGAAATTTTGAGTGCAGGATAAGAAGCGTTTGGGCCTCAGCATCCAAGCCCCACGGTGACTGCACCTCATTTCTCAGTTCCCACATGCTCATGTTATCACCATCTTCCTGTATGCATTCCTGTATGCATTGTTACTATAAGGTATCTACGCTATTATAACATATCAAGGACCTTGTGGTTCTGATGAACCTGGAATTTGAGTTCCCCTTCATCAAAAACAGTGATAATTCCAAGGGAGTCGTGATCGCATGGATAGGCCGTTGAGTCATTCAAGGCTTGGGATGATGGTTCCTCTTTCTGAGTTGATGTGTAGACAAACGGGCTTCGGCTTAGTATCAGCTTAGAGATCTGGATTCTTGACCAAATCTAGGTGGCTTAACAATATTATCCTTGATTATCTTTTATTTTAGTTTGTTTTATTTTTTTCCTTTAGCCCAGCATGCATCATGTAGGACTTTGAGCTTAATGATGAAAATCTTCATATTACGCCAATAATGAAGGTCGCTCGTTCTTAATTGAGTTGACATGAGATATTCCATTCAAATCAAGTACTTTATTCTCTTGAAGCTGCTCAGGCTGGTCTCTTGAAATCATCCATTTGTTGGATCTTTATCTCAATTCACTTTACTTTTCTGCAAATCCACCTTGGTTGTAGCACGTCCACATTGGCTAGTAACCGCTCTCCAATGGTGCCTCCCTATCGTGCCCTCGCGCACATTTTGTTTATTTAGTTTACTCTCCTTTATCCAGCTGATCGATGCTTTCACGGAATTGTCTGACATTGTTTCATTCAGAATCTTGGAAAGATTTCCAACGCTTAGTGTCAGAGGCGTGTCACATCACACCTTGGCATCTACTTATCAGTTCGTTCCACCTCATTCCGCTTGTTTCACTTCCACTCCATTCCGTCTCACTCCCTTGCAAAGCAGACGCCAAGGCGGGGCAGCTGTAGACACGCTAAAATTGATGCTATGTTGAGTAAATCTCATGTCACCATGTGACGTCCCAAAGCAGACTTCAATATTGATTTAATATGAAGTTTTTCTATTTTATATAAATTAATTGTGATTTCTTATTTTTTTTCTTGAGAAATTGAAATTAACGCCCTGATAAGGGGCGCTATTTAAATTGACGGCATGACCAAGGGCGCCGCTTTTAACAATGGACGACTACCAATACGGGCGTCATTTTCTAGATTTACTAAAAATTTTGAATTTCAAATAAAATGAAAATTGTAGAATTAACATCTTTCATGAAGGCGTTTATTATTTGACGTCTGTCTGGCAGGCGTCAGTTGATAATTTTAAATAAGGAAAGTTATTTGTTTCTATAATTAAATCCAGGAATTGACGACTTGATGGGAGTCATTATTCTAAATTAACGCCTCTGGATGTGTCGTCATTTTTAATTGACGCCCTTCATGGGGTCGTCATTTTCAATTCCGTCTCCCTTTCGCCTGCTTCTTTCCAGTAATGGTTCCTTCCTCATTTTGAGCCTTGTATTCGACTGGGAAGGGAGTTTCTTGATGGCAGATCTTTACCTTGTTTTAATCCTTATTCTCCAAGGATCTTAGCCCTATAAATACCCTTCATGGGTCTCTTCGTACGAGAGAACAGAGAACGAAGAACAGAGAACAGAGAGAGAGATCATCATTAAGAGAGCAGAGCTGACAGAGAGAAGAGTGTTTTATTTGTTTTGCAGGTTCTTCATCCAAACGAGCTCTCCTTCCAGGCGATTCTCTTCTTCTTCCACAGATGAACCACTGCAGTTCCATCGCATACTGAAGCTCTCCTCCCTTTACTGCTGCACGCACAGCAGAAAGGAATCATTCCTTTAGTTATTTAGTTGTTATTTTCGTAACATCATCACACATCCTCCCTCCCTCTAGTTCTTGTTAGATCTCATACTCTACATATCATTGCTTAGCATTGCATCCATATTTTTCAAACCTTGTTACTTGTAAGACCCCAAATTCTTTAGAAATTTATTTAGAAAGTTATTTGTAATTATTTGGAATTTTTTTGAAGTTATTCGAAATTAATGAGAATTATCCAAATTAATTAGATTAATTAATTAATTAATAGAATAAGTCATTTTTCTACTATTTTCTAAAAATCCCCAAAAATCACATCTTGTAGAATTAATTTTGTTTATCAACTTTGTCTTCTACAATTAAGCCTAATAAAATCGTTTATTAAGCCGAATTAGCGAACTAATTCTTCCGAACTTAATATTTAATTAATTACGGAATAGTAGAAGTGGAATTTTATCTAACATATAAAAATTCATAAAAATAGTAATTAAATAATAGATGCTTCGACTAACACTTTTATCTTCTTGGAGTAAGCCTAATTAAATCATTATCTAGGCCTAATCAGTGGATTAAGCCTGACTTATAACCCACCTAACCCAAATTCGTATTCACTATTCACCCAAACTTTGAACATCAAATTCGACCTGATTACTCAACCAAATGATCTGAAATCAGGGGCAAATGGAAGGCCATAATGTAAGGAACATTTACCCTCAATCAATTTGAGGTAAACTTAGCCCCAAAACGTGCTGCCGACATAGTTTGGTCAAGTCTAGGATTTCGGCGCCATTTCTAAACTCATAGCTTGCAGCAGCAAATACTCCCAATTCAGAAGGCTCCAGAAGCTCTATGAGCTATCAAAATGAAGCCCTACGAGTCTTCTTTCATTTGGCTGCTGTGGGGTTCGCTGAAATTTCGGATCTGGAGAGACCTAGTTCGATTTGTGGAGGTCGGTCAGCAGGCCGTTGGCTTCCCTTCATCCTTCTTTGATCAATCGATTGAGGTAGGAATTCTCAACCAAATCTTGATCATGAGTATAGCAAATTGTACCTCTCATCGATCTCTTTCCATTGGTGGCAAAAGCCCCAATTTTTATTAGGTATCCGTGGAGATATCGAGGTTTTAGTGAGGTGCTGTCAAGTTGTTCTTTATTCTAGGTTTCCAGTTCCTTCTTCAATTTGAGGTAGGTGATAACAGCCCAATTTCTAATTAACATACATGAATGCAATCAATAGCATGTTAGCTTTCTTTTGACATCAAAATCCCCAATTTTTATAGATCATGCCTAGAGTATTTCGTGTGTTATTAGAAGCATGCTAGCAAGCTAGACTTTACTTGTGTTCTTCATAGAATAGGTTGTATTTCATTGGATTCCTATCGAAATTCGTGATTTAAAATTGTGTTTTATGACCCTAAGATGCATATTATTAACCCTAGAGTCTATGGTTACGATCCCAATACTTTTAGACCCCAAATTCGTGGAGATTTCATCGCTTTTTGGGTCTGGAAACCCAGGGGTCGACCCACGGGTCGACCCATTTCAGCCCTGCAAGCAGCAGCTTGCTGCCTTGCAGGGGTCGACCCAATGGGTCGACCCACAACCTATAGGGGTCGACCTATGGGTCGACCCATGCAGCCAGGATTGCAGGGGTCGACCCATCCCTGGAATTTTTCCAGGGGTCGACCCAAAGGGTCGACCCATGCCCCGTAAAACCGTTTTTAATGATCCTTTGACCCGGGAATCAATCCGGTCATCGGGGGATCAATCCTTTCAACCTAATCACATTGAAAACTACATTTTTGAGGAACTAATGACCTATTCATGTACCCTTTTTAGTTTCAATTAACATTGGTCCATACATGCAAACTTAGTGTAAAAACACTTCGTTTATCATCTTCATTTCAATACATACAAGATTAAATAGAAACCCACATAATTAGTGGTTAATGGTGTAACTAAAATCTCTGTTAATACATGCTATTTCATTCCTGTGAGCTTGTCCTTTACTTCGACAACTTGTTCTATCTTGTTGGCACTTTGGCTAATACAAATGATAATGGTTAAATCATGATATCTTAACTTGATGATTAGGATTAAAATGTTGTTTAGCTTATTTGATTGCTGCTGTTTTACAGTAGCGCAGCACGATTAACTCTTGTTGTGACTTGATTTCAATCTCCTTGATGATTATACTTACCTTGAAATTCTGGAAATGAATCTCCTTCCTACTTGAAGTTATTATTGCTACCTAGTTTAAACCTTGGAATTCTGGCGATAAACTGTGGAAGTCTAGATTCGTGGGATCTTTGATCCAAAGAAATCAATGCCTGGCAAACAATTAAGGGCTCGGTCTGGTCCTGGGAAGAGCGCCCGAACACTACGTGTACCCCCGGGGAGGTGAATGACTAGGTGTGGCATTTGGCACCAGTACTTGACATGTGTTAAATCTAGGACTGTCCACTACTCTCTCAACTACTCTCTCCACTACTCTCTACATTACTTTATACTACTTTTCACTTTCCACTCGTCACTGTTCTATACTCTACTTGTGGTTACTGTACTTGCTCATTACTTGGACGTGGAAATGAAATTACATACGTGCTTGACATGACTTGAATTGACTTGATATGGCCAACTTTTTATCGTTATCTCCTGTAGTAAATTCTTGTCTTACTATTCTATTCATTATATTTCTTGACCCTGCAAGATCTTTGAATTTCGTTTCGTGATATCATCGTTATCTTTTTATTGTTTTTATCATTTGTAGCATGACATTTTGAAAATGTAATTAAACTGTTAATCACTTATACATGTCTGTTATTTCCTACTGAGCGTTAGCTCACACCCCGTTGTTTCCCCCTTTCCAGGCTTTTCAGGTGACGCGCTTACCGATGGGGAAGGGCAGGAGTGATGTCTTGAGTGTATCAGTTCTAGTGTGTTAGCAGTGTGTTTATTCTTTAGTTGTGTTTGGAGATCTTTTAGTTTCAGTTTGTTGTTGAGTCTTAGTGGTTGTTATTCCAGTTATATTAAGTTGAACTTGAGGATTATTGTATTAGTCGTGGTTTATTAATGATCATTTAGCATTTCCATCTTGTAGCACTTGTGTATTGTTTTAGATTTAGTTCCCTCTCTTGCCAGCGTGTCCCTAACTGTACGTCCCGATATTTCCGCCTTGTTCGGGGCGTGACAGTTTTAGTTGGTATCAGAGCCCTAGGTTTCACATTCCTAGGTTTCTTAAGTTGTAGGTTTTCTTGCATTGCATCCCAATAACCGGTATATCAAAAGGTGTTGTTCGAACGTTAGGCTACGCCTATCGGAAAGGTCGCACACTTGCGCGAGTGGTCTTCGGACCGATTACCTCCGCCAGGTACCGAGTTTTTGGTCGTGTCTTGGTGCACTAGATCCCTAACCTTGTAAAAGTTTAAGACCTGACCTGGTGAGATTGGGTAGAACTTGGGTTAAGTTCGTTTCTTAATCGTGTAATTATCTATCTTATTTGAACCTAAGTAATCTATTTCTCGTGTAGATGGCAGCTGATCGTGCTGAATGGAGGAACCTGCAACGTACGGTTCAAGGCCTTACTCAGGCCCTTCAGCAAGTAGCTCAGGCAGGAGCGGCACAGCATGGCACCGGTGATCTATACCGGAACTTTCGCGGAATGAACCCGCCTAGATTCGCTGGTTCGACTGACCCTGACCAAGCCGAGCACTGGCTAGATGAGATGGGGAGAATCTTTGAAGTTATGCAATGCACCAACCAGGAGCGTGTCCTTTTGTCCACATTTCAACTGGAACATGATGCACGTACTTGGTGGGATTCTATCAAGGCAACTCTCGGAGATCGGCAAGTTATGTGGGAAGAGTTTGAGGAATTCTTCAACAGCAAGTATTTTTCCGATAGAGTGCAAGAGAAGAAAGCGGCAGAGTTCGCGGCCTTGAAACAGCGAGGTTTGTCCGTGGCGGAGTATGAGGCTCAATTCGCACGGCTTTCTCGATATGCTACACATCTCATTTCCACCGAGAAGATGAAGGCGAAGCGCTTTCTCAATGGTTTGAAGCTTCATTATATCAACCAATTGGCACCGATGGAGATTTCCACTTATTCCGAGATGGTAAGGAAAGCGCAAGTTCTGGAGGATACTCTTGAAATGACGGAGAGAATCCGTGGGAAAGGCACCAAGAAAGAATTACCTACGGGTTCCGGGAGTGTCAAACCCGGGTATACCAAGAAGAGACATGTTAGTGGACCTGGTTCGTGGAGCGGGTCCGGATCGTGGAAAGGCAAGATGCCGAGGCATGAAGACAAGAAGCCTGGCCCTATTGTTCCATTCAAGGGCGTGTGCAACTATTGTGATCGTCCGGGTCACAAGATAGAGGAGTGCTGGCGCAAGCTAGGCGCCTGTTTGCGATGTGGAAGCAAGGAGCACCGTATCCCCAATTGCCCTCTCATATCGGAACAAGCTACACCGGCAAAACCACTAGTCTTCAAGAAACCACAAGGCAAGCTTCAAGCTTTACATGAAGATGAAACTGGGATTTCTGATGATGGCGGACTCGTCGAAGGTACCCTTACTATAATCGATAAGCCCGCATTTGCTCTCTTTGATACTGGTGCAACACATTCTTTTATTTCACGGAGATTTGCTAAGTCATTAGCTGTGGAACCTGCTTTGATGAATACTCCGTTAGAGATTTCAACCCCTATTGGCACTAGATCAACAATCCAGTATTTCTATCCTTCTAGTAAGGTTATGATTGGTGAACAGAACTTTCCAGCAGATTTGGTCTGCATGGATATGAAGGATTATGATGTAATCCTAGGAGCAGATTGGTTGGCCAAGTATGAGGCCAATGTTCACTGTAGTTCTAGCTCAGTGACTTTTACTGGACATTCTGGTTTATCTTTTACGGGAGTCAAGCACCATAACTCCGTACCGCTCATTTCGGCTCTTCGAGCTGATAAGCTTTTAAGGCATGGGTGTGAGGCTTTTCTAGCCTTTGTTTGTGCAATCCCTGAGCAACAGATTGAGATCAAGGACATTCCTGTTGTCCGAGATTTTCCTGATGTCTTTCCAGAGGAATTACCAGGACTTCCGCCTGAGCGGGAAGTTATCTTTTCTATTGATCTTATTCCTGGCACAGCTCCTATTTCTAAGACTCCTTATCGTATGTCTCCTGCGGAACTGAGGGAACTGAAGCAGCAACTGATGGAATTACTCGAGAAGGGTTTTATTCGTCCTAGTACATCTCCGTGGGGAGCCCCTGTGTTATTCGTCAGGAAGAAAGATGGTTCGATGAGGTTATGCATTGATTATCGACAAATAAACCAGCAGACTGTCAAGAACAAATATCCCTTGCCGAGGATTGACGAGTTATTTGACCAGATAGCGGGAGCTCAATATTTCTCTAAGATCGATCTTCGATCTGGATATCACCAGTTGCGGATTAAGGAAGAGGACATTTATAAAATAGCTTTCCGCAGCAGGTATGGTCATTTTGAATTTGTCGTTATGCCTTTTGGTCTAACGAATGCTCCAGCGGCTTTCATGCAGTTGATGAACGATGTATTTCGGCCCTATCTTGATCAATGGGTCGTAGTCTTTATTGATGACATCCTGATTTATTCTAAGAATGAGGAGGAGCATGCTGAGCATCTGAGAATGGCATTGCAACTATTAAAAGATCATCAGCTATATGCTAAGTTCAGTAAGTGTGAGTTCTGGCTACAAGAAGTATCCTTTCTCGGACATATTATCACCAAGGAGGGTATTTCTGTTGATCCTTCGAAGATTGAGGCAGTGAAGAATTGGGAGCAGCCTACTAGTGTAACTGAAGTTAGAAGTTTCCTAGGCCTGGCAGGCTATTACCGAAGATTTATTCAAGATTTCTCCAAGATTGCAGTACCTATGACAAGATTAACCCGCAAGGAGAATAAGTTTGATTGGTCAGATGATTGTCAGCGAAGCTTTCAGACTCTGAAGGAGTGTTTGACTACTGCACCTGTTTTGGCTTTACCTTCTGGTGAAGGAGGATTTGTTGTTTATACTGATGCTTCAGGTATTGGCTTAGGCTGTGTACTCATGCAGCATGGGAAGGTGATTGCCTATTCCTCTAGGCAGTTGAGGAAGCACGAAGATAATTATCCTGTTCATGATTTGGAACTTGCTGCAGTCGTGTTTGCTTTGAAGATTTGGATGCATTACTTGTATGGAGAAACCTTTACAGTGTTTTCAGATCATAAGAGTTTGAAGTACTTATTTTCTCAAAAGGAACTCAACATGAGGCAGCGGAGATGGTTGGAGTACTTGAAAGACTTCGACTTCTCGATTGAGTATCATCCTGGCAAAGGTAATGTTGTGGCAGATGCATTAAGCCGGAAGCCAGTAGCTAGATTGTCAAGTCTCATGTTACAAGAATAGAGATTGTTGGAACAATTATCTAGTCTGGATCTCAATATTGACAATGATCGGATCCTAATTGCTCAGATTCAACTTAAACCTGAATTATTGATAGAGATCAAGTCCTTGCAAGATAATGATCCCGAGTTGGTAGAGATCAAGGGAAGCTTGAGTAGCAGACCTGATTTCATGTTGGCCGATGATGGTAGATTATTATTTAAAGGCAGAACTTGTGTTCCGGATGAGGCTGCAATAAAGAATAAAATTCTTGAGGAAGCCCATAGATCCAGATATACCATTCATCCTGGAGGCACTAAGATGTACCGGGATTTGAAAAGGTCCTTTTGGTGGCCGAATATGAAAAGAGAAGTTGCAGATTTTGTGAGCAGATGTTTGGTATGTCAGCAAGTTAAGGCCGAACATTTCAGACCAGCAGGGAAATTGAAACCACTCGACATACCCCAATGGAAGTGGGAAAGTATTGGCATGGATTTCATTATGGGTCTACCTAGGACTCGTGGTGGATTTGATGCGATATGGGTGAGTGTTGATCGTTTGACAAAGTCGGCTCATTTCTTACCAATTAAGTCCAAGTAGACGATTGATGTATTGGCTGCTTTGTATATAAAGGAAGTGGTGAGATTTCATGGTATTCCAGTGAATATAGTATCTGATCGAGACCCCAGATTTACTTCACATTTCTGGAAGGGACTGCAAGAGTCTTTGGGTACTCGTCTGAATTTCAGTACTGCTTTTCATCCACAGACAGGTGGAGAGACTGAAAGAACCAATCAGATAGTGGAAGATATGTTGCGAGCTTGCATGATTGATTTCGGTGGTAATTGGAGTGAGCATTTGGCATTAATTGAATTTGCCTACAATAACAGCTATCAGTCTAGTATTCAGATGGCTCCTTTTGAAGCACTATATGGTAGAAGTTGTCGTTCCCCGTTGTGTTGGGACGAGGTAGGTGAGAAACAGTGACTTGGACCAGATCTTGTTTCGGAATCATCACAGAACATCCGTGTTATCCGAGACCGGTTACAAGTAGCCCAGTCAAGACAGAAGAGTTATGCCGACAACAGGAGAAGGGCATTGGAATTTCAGGTTGGCGAGCATGTGTTCTTAAAAGTCTCTCCGACGAGAGGGATCCGAAGATTTGGCATTCATGGCAAGCTGAGTCCGAGGTACATTGGTCCATTCGAGATTCTAGATAGAGTGGGAGAGGTGGCATACAGACTGGCTTTACCACCGCAATTGTCTGGCGTACACAACGTTTTCCATGTGTCTATGTTACGGAAATATGTGTACGATCCCACTCATATCATTCAACAAGTGGATTTTGAACTGAAGGAAGATTTGACCTATGAGGAAAGACCTGTCAAGATTCTGGACCGGAAGCATCAGCAACTCCGGAATCGTTCGATACCGATGGTCAAGATTCAGTGGAGTCGGCGTGGGACCGAAGAAGCTACATGGGAGTCTGAAGAGACTATGCGAAAGCGGTATCCCGATCTATTCTAGGTGAGCGATCTTTTTCTACTCTCAGTTTTAGTGCAGTGAATTTGGAGGACCAAATTCCTTTAAGTAGGGGAGGGTGTAAGACCCCAAATTCTTTAAAAATTTATTTACAAAGTTATTTGTAATTATTTGGAATTTATTTGAAGTTATTCGAAATTAATGAGAGTTATCCAAATTAATTAGATTGATTAATTAATTAATAGAATAAGTCATTTTTCTACTATTTTCTAAAAATCCCCAAAAATCACATCTTGTAGAATTAATTTTGTTTATCAACTTTGTCTTCTACAATTAAGCCTAATAAAATCGTTTATTAAGCCGAATTAGCGAACTAATTCTTCCGAACTTAATATTTAATTAATTACGGAATAGTAGAAGTGGAATTTTATCTAACATATAAAAATTCATAAAAATAGTAATTAAATAATAGATGCTTCGACTAACACTTTTGTCTTCTTGGCGTAAGCCTAATTAAATCATTATCTAGGCCTAATCAGTGGATTAAGCCTGACTTATAACCCACCTAACCCAAATTCGTATTCACTATTCACCCAAACTTTGAACATCAAATTCGACCTGATTACTCAACCAAATGATCTAAAATCAGGGGTAAATGGAAGGCCATAATGTAAGGAACATTTACCCTCAATCAATTTGAGGTAAACTTAGCCCCAAAACGTGCTGCCGACATAGTTTGGTCAAGTCAAGGATTTCGGCGCCGTTTCTAAACTCGTAGCTTGCAGCAGCAAATACTCCCAATTCAGAAGGCTCCAGAAGCTCTATGAGCTATCAAAATGAAGCCCTACGAGTCTTCTTTCATTTGGCTGCTGTGGGGTTCGCTGAAATTTCGGATCTGGAGAGACCTAGTTCGATTTGTGGAGGTCGGTCAGCAGGCCGTTGGCTTCCCTTCATCCTTCTTTGATCAATCGATTGAGGTAGGAATTCTCAACCAAATCTTGATCATGAGTATAGCAAATTGTACCTCTCATCGAGCTCTTTCTATTGGTGGCAAAAGCCCCAATTTTCATTAGGTATCCGTGGAGATATCGAGGTTTTAGTGAGGTGCTGTCAAGTTGTTCTTTATTCTAGGTTTCGAGTTCCTTCTTCAATTTGAGGTAGGTGATAACAGCCCAATTTCTAATTAACATACATGAATGTAATCAATAGCATGTTAGCTTTCTTTTGACATCAAAATCCCCAATTTTTATAGATCATGCCTAGAGTATTTCGTGTGTTATTAGAAGCATGCTAGCAAGCTAGACTTTACTTGTGTTCTTCATAGAATAGGTTGTATTTCATTGGATTCCTATCGAAATTCGTGATTTAAAATTGTGTTTTATGACCCTAACATGCATATTATTAACCCTAGAGTCTATGGTTATGATCCCAATACTTTTAGACCTCAAATTCGTGGAGATTTCATCGCTTTTTGGGTCTGGAAACCCAGGGGTCGACCCACGGGTCGACCCATTTCAGCCCTGCAAGCAGCAGCTTGCTGCCTTGCAGGGGTCGACCCACAACCTGCAGGGGTCGACCCATGGGTCGACCCATGCAGCCAGGATTGCAGGGGTCGACCCAGGGGTCGACCCATCCCTGGAATTTTTCCAGGGGTCGACCCAAAGGGTCGACCCATGCCCCGTAAAACCGTTTTTAATGATCCTTTGACCCGGGAATCAATCCGGATCATCGGGGGATCAATCCTTTCAACCTAATCACATTGAAAACTACATTTTTGAGGAACTAATGACCTATTCATGTACCCTTTTTAGTTTCAATTAACATTGGTCCATACATGCAAACTTAGTGTAAAAACACTTCGTTTATCATCTTCATTTCAATACATACAAGATTAAATAGAAACCCACATAATTAGTGGTTAATGGTGTAACTAAAATCTCTGTTAATACATGCTATTTCATTCCTGTGAGCTTGTCCTTTACTTCGACAACTTGTTCTATCTTGTTGGCACTTTGGCTAATACAAATGATAATGGTTAAATCATGATATCTTAACTTGATGATTAGGATTAAAATGTTGTTTAGCTTGTTTGATTGCTGCTGTTTTACAGTAGCGCAGCACGATTAACTCTTGTTGTGACTTGATTTCAATCTCCTTGATGATTATACTTACCTTGAAATTCTGGAAATGAATCTCCTTCCTACTTGAAGTTATTATTGCTACCTAGTTTAAACCTTGGAATTCTGGCCATAAACTGTGGAAGTCTAGATTCGTGAGATCTTTGATCCAAAAAAATCAATGCCTGGCAAACAATTAAGGGCTCGGTCTGGTCCTGGGAAGAGCGCCCGAACACTACGTGTACCCCCGGGGAGGTGAATGACTAGGTGTGGCATTTGGCACCAGTACTTGACATGTGTTAAATCTAGGACTGTCCACTACTCTCTCAACTACTCTCTCCACTACTCTCTACATTACTTTATACTACTTTTCACTTTCCACTCGTCACTGTTCTATACTCTACTTGTGGTTACTGTACTTGCTCATTACTTGGACGTGGAAATGAAATTACATACGTGCTTGACATGACTTGATATGGCCAACTTTTTATCGTTATCTTCTGTAGTAAATTCTTGTCTTACTATTCTATTCATTATATTTCTTGACCCTGCAAGATCTTTGAATTTCGTTTCGTGATATCATCGTTATCTTTTTATTGTTTTTATCATTTGTAGCATGACATTTTGAAAATGTAATTAAACTGTTAATCACTTATACATGTCTGTTATTTCCTACTGAGCGTTAGCTCACACCCCGTTGTTTCCCCCTTTCCAGGCTTTTCAGGTGACGCGCTTACCGATGGGGAAGGGCAGAGTGATGTCTTGAGTGTATCAGTTCTAGTGTGTTAGCAGTGTGTTTATTCTTTAGTTGTGTTTGGAGATCTTTTAGTTTCAGTTTGTTGTTGAGTCTTAGTGGTTGTTATTCCAGTTGTATTAAGTTGAACTTGAGGATTATTGTATTAGTCGTGGTTTATTAATGATCATTTAGCATTTCCATCTTGTAGCACTTGTGTATTGTTTTAGATTTAGTTCCCTCCCTTGCCAGCGTGTCCCTAACTGTACGTCCCGATATTTCCGCCTTGTTCGGGGCGTGACATTACTCCTCTTAGGGGTTTAAAACTAAAACACACAAGGTGTGTTCATGTTCATGTTTAATTTGATTAATTTCATAATCTTAGAACTTTGATACTACACCTTTTGGCTAATCCACTCTTTTATTTAATTTGTGTGTTCTTGCAAGGTAATCAAGACTAAGAACCCCCTTCATCGGCCGGCCGGTAGAAGGAAGAAGAAAGGATTCACAATCTCCCCTGCTTAACACAAGGTACTCGCGATCATCCTTTTTCTTATTTGAGGTAACCCATCCGATCACATTCCCCTTTAGCATCCCACGCATGCTCTTCCTTTCACCATTTAATTTTTAAGCTTTAGAAATTGAGTTTGGGTTTCATTCCCCTTTTTCATTAAGTGGATTTTTCATAATCTACAGACCCATTCCGGTCGGACCTCGAGCCGCACATTTTGACCGCCGTTTTCTTGCTCCAAAAGTCCTACCAATCACATCCTAATGCCCTATATCACTCCCTAATTCGTGGATCTGGTCTCCAAGCTGTCCCTTGACCGTTCTAAGCTTATAAAACATCCTATTGGAATGAAAACCCTAGGGAGATGGCTGAAAACTATTCTTTGGTATGCAGGTTCGGAGTTGAAGCTTCCAAGCCCTCTTCCACCTTGCTCTGAAGCTGAAATTTAAGGGAAGAAGCTTCAATCAAGGCCCAAGATCATATACAACTGAAGGCTGCATCTGAAATCAAGATTCAACCTCTGTTCGTGTTGCATCTCTTCAAAATTGCTTCAAGAACGTTCTTCATCCTGTAGAAGCATTTCATGAGGGAGTAATCTTGATCTTTCACTTCTATATCTTTTGTTTGAGATTGTTCAAGGTTTTGAATGGGCATCTAAGAAGTGTAATAATCATTTACATGTTCTTTGTTTACTCTCTCTTGCATATATATATGAGCTACAATCTTTGTGATACAACATCTCTAATGCTCATGTATTCTTTTGTATAGGTGAAAAAGAGGGGAATCTCTAAACCATTCATGTCTATATTCTTGTTTGAGATTAGCTTAAAGATTGAACTCATTATGTCTATCTACTCTTTCAGGTGAAGAGAGGAGATTGGAATAAGGAAAAGATAAGCGGCTAGAGGAGAGGAAGAAGATGATGTCAAGATTATGATCATCCGTCAACGAGCAAGGAGAATCAGATTTTGATGAAGAAGGGGGAGCCTTATACTTGATGCATTCTTCTAGTTTACATCCATAGAATTTGTGTGGAAGGTCATAGCATATATTTGTGATTGTTACATATACATTTGACAGAATATTTTGTGTGGGTGTTCGGAGAAAGGGGTCTCTGAGTGTGTGTGTGGTCTCTTGTGTGTCGATCTGTGCGGAGTATATCCGCGTGTGTTGTTGGGAGTTTTCTTCCGTGTGGTTGTGTAGGCCTTGTCCTACGTGTGTGTGGACGGAGTTGTGTCTCCATGTGAAGTATTCTGTTCGGGGTGTGTTCCCCAACGTTGTGGGTGTATGTGTGTGTGGTGCTGTGGCAGCAGTTTGAGGCAAGGCCTCGTGTGTGTGTGTGTTGCTGCGAAAGCAGTGTGTGTGTGTTGGGGTTCGTCCCCGTGTTGCTACATTTTGTAGCGTGTAGTGAAGCCTCACCGGTTTGGTGAGGGGTGGACGTAGGGAGCCCGTCGTGGTCCCGAACCACCTTAAAAATCCCCGTGTCTTATGGTTTGATTTGTGTGATTGTGTGTTCTCTACTATCTGGTTATGTGATTGTGTGAGCTCGGTGAGATTGAGTGATTTAAGTTTAAACTTGTTTAGATTAATTTCCTCAATCCTATCAATCTTGTAAATTCCGCTGTGTGGTAGTTTGTGTTTTTAATTGGACTTAGTTTTTAGTACAAGGATCTATTCACCCCCCCTCTAGATCCGTGTTCTGCACTACGGGGACCCAACATGCAAGACAATGTATAGACTCGATGATCGTACAGCAGTGTATAGACTTGCTCAGTCTGAAGCAGGGCAATGTACAGACTTCTTAACAGACGCATGCAGCAACTGTTATTGCACTTGTTGGGTCCCAACGGTGGCAATCAAGAGGGGAGGGGTGAATTGATTGGCAATTAAAATTATTTTATGAGGGACTAGAGAGACAAAAAAAAACAACACAATCAGGCACTCGGTCTTACTCGTGCATGATCTCACATGAATGCATAAGAAAGATGGTAAGTGTGTGAAGAAGGAGGTGGTGAACACTCAACTCACTGTGAAGCCCACTCGACAAAGGATGCAAAAGAACAAACCACGAGAGATACACAAAGCTTTTTAGGTGGTTCGGGTACACCGCAATGTCCCCTACATCCACCCCTCACTCATGAGGATTAACGACTTCACTATGATGTGAGCCAAGCACACACACGCTGTTATGAACAGCATACACACACACATGATACCCAATCTAGGCACCCCAAACACACACACACACACACTCGTGTCACAGATCACGAGCACACACACACAAATCTGTTTCAAGATAGTTTAGAGTACAACACTTTTCAGATTCAACAATAAGCACTAAAAGAGGATCAGAGTAGAAAGGATTCTAAATAGAACTCCCCCTTTGTGTTCTTCGAATCTTCTGTGATACTCCAGCAGGAAGGTGAACGATTTTGGATGAGATTTGTAAAGGCTTGATGTTGTATGCAGCTCTTTGATGTATACGACCTTGGGCTTCGATTCCAGCTCCTTCCTTTGAAGATCAGCTTCAGAACAAGGTAGAATGGAGCTTGATGGCTGCAACTCCGAACCTGCACATCCACAATAGCACCCTCATCAATCATCTTCGGATCCCCCATCTCTCATATTTATATAATGCCATTAGGGTTTGAATAAAAGAATAAAACAGTCAAAGAAAGCATGGGGACCAGATCCACAAAATGTGGAGATGTTTGTGGCAGGTCTAGAGGTGATTAGACAAGGATTGGTGGACAAACGGAACAAGAAAACGGCGGTCAAGATAGTCGGCTGGGCTCCCGACCGGAAAGGGTCGACCCTGGGGTCGACCCTCGAAGAAGATAAAGGCCAGCAGAACAAAGGGTCGACCCCTGGGTCGACCCCAAAAAAATGAATTGCTGTTGTTTGGGCGAAAGTCACAGGGGTCGACCCATGGGTCGACCCTGGGGTCGACCCATGTCCAGCCAGCGGCTAGTTTCCATGAAGCGTCCAGGGGTCGACCCTTGGGGTCGACCCTGGGGTCGACCCTTGTTCAGCCAGCGGCTGGAGCCCATAAAAACGATCAAGGGTCGACCCTTGGGGTCGACCCATGAGCCAGGAAACATGAAAATGGTGAAAAACACTACAACACAAATCCAACAAAGTGGGTTCAAATGGATAGAAGGAAAACCAATGAAATGTAGGGATACAAAGACATGAGAAAAACAAAAACCAAGGCCAAATAACATAAATTCCTAATTGAATGATTACCTTGGTTTTTGAAACTTGCTTGCATTCCTACTTACCATACAAACCATGAATTCACCCATTGTTTTTGAACAATTTCAATCTTACTAGTTATCCGTGCTTTATTCCAATCTTGAAATGGCAATTTTTGACCTGTCAGAATATACATTTTGAGTTAGTGTTGGCGTTTACAAATTTCAGATTTACCTTTTTACCAACGGAATGATTCCTCCATTTTGAGAGTTCCTTAACTCCTCTTACAAGCTGATCAAGGGCACACATATGTTAGATCGTGATAATATGCAAGTATGTAGTGTTTGGTCATCATCAAAATTCATTAAATACATTTACAAAGAAGGGGTTCAACAATCTCCCCCTTTTTGATGATGACTAAACACATCCGATCAACACAAGACCATGAACCAACTTAGAACCGTTGTGAGATTGATAAAAAGAACTTTCTGACAATCATCTTGGAATAGCAACAACAGCCATACTCGGATTACATTAAAACAAGAGAGGAAAGTGCAATGCATCAAGATGCCATGCTATGAGTAGAAGGATAATGCAACAGCATGCAAGTACAAAATGAGATAACACACATCATGCAAGCACATGCAAGCATACAACACACATATACTATAATAGCCGATAAACTGGTGGACCTCTCCCCCTTTGGCATCATCAAAAAGACGGGGTGAAAGTGATAGGGTAGAAGCCATGAGGAGGAGTGACCAAGGCCTAGTCTTCAGTCGGAGGCGGTGGACGGGGAGCACGACGGAGACATTCCAAAATCTCAT
Organism: Amorphophallus konjac; assembly: GCA_022559845.1. NCBI lineage: Eukaryota > Viridiplantae > Streptophyta > Magnoliopsida > Alismatales > Araceae > Amorphophallus > Amorphophallus konjac. The sequence goes on from CM040121.1 coordinate 124,928,295, forward strand.
GGCACATTAGGTGTTGTTGGGCCAAGGCATCGGTGAAGGTTTGAGTGCTTTCCTGGTGCGATAGCTTAAGATCATGAAGTTCATTTTGAATAACATCCAAGGTCTCGCCATACCGATCCAACCGTTCATCAATGCGGTCCAAACGATCAATGAATAGCCTGGCCGTCTCGGAGGGAATATCAATCGCAGGAGCACCACGATTTTCATCATGATCTTCAGTGTCTGCAGCATCAACATTAACTTCAGCAGGTGCACCGGGAACCACTGTTTTCAACTGCCGAACTAATTCATCATCACGAATAACGTATCCCATGTTGTGACAAATAGAGTGAATAGTATATATGTCGGCAGCTCGCAGTGTGTGTGAAGCATCGGCAGACAGATCTATCTTCTTATACTGAAAAATAGCAGTGAGGGCGGCAGCATAAGGTAAAGTCCTGTTGCGGTGCTGCATACTGGTCCTCATATGATCCAAAAAGAGAGCTGGAAAATTAATACGAATGCCATCCAAAAAACAGTAGAGTAAGAACATATGAATTTCAGTCACTTTGTCATGTCCACCTCCCCGGGGAAGTAAAATAGTAGTGATCATCCGGTGAAGAATGTGCTGTACCGGAGGAAAGTGATTGGCATTTAAGCCAGCGACAGACCGACCATTTCGGTCTTCAGAAGTGAGGTAGAGATATAGCTTATCTTCACGAACCAAGACGTCACCAAAACCATATCCCTCAGAAGGAAGCTGAAATGCCGCGCCAAGAAGCTCGGGGGAAAGAATGATCTTCACGCCATTAACCTTGGTAACCGGAGTTTCATTTGCCAAGGACATGTTGCTATAGAACTGATAAACCAAAGTGGGATACACCCTGCGGTGTGCAGACATGAATGCATCCAGGTTAGGCTGACTGCAGATAATATCAACGAGACTCGGAATGTGATTGCACAGATTTCCAAAGTCGACGGCTCTCGGACGGAGAACCTTCCGATCTAATATGCGGCTAGAATGGTCGCGAAGAGATGCAACTTGTTCAGCTCGCTTGGATCGTAGTTCTTGAGACCTGCTAGACTCAGCTTCATTGCGAGAGGGACGTCTCTTTGGGGCCATCTAGACAAGGAGCGAAAGGAGACCACATGATGGGGGAAGGAAGAATAGGGTTCAACCAAAGATGATATGAATGAGATATGAATCCATGATCCTCCACAAGCACCAGAAGCTTACCTCAAGAGAAAGGAAACGCAAGAGACGATCCTTGGAGCCGTTGGAAGAAAAGCGTGCGCGGATAGCCACCCGGAGAACCGCGGCTAGGTTTGGAAGAAATGGGAGCCAAGAAGAGGGTTTTAGGGCTTGAAAGGGGTGGTGGCTGGCCTTATAGGAGGTTATGAGAGGATATATAGGTATAGGAGGGGCAACCATAGGGTTAGAACCCCATTCATGGATGGCCGATCGCGGGGAACCGCGTTTTGCCGGAATGGGTCGACCCACGGGTCGACCCCTATACTCATAACCCCAATCAGCAAATGGATCCGCGAGGGTCGACCCATGGGTCGACCCCTTTTAATGAATTTTGAAGGGATGAAGATGCAGATGATTGGAGGGCCAAGAAAGCTAATAGGCTCGAGTCCCCAATGTAGAAATATGTTTGAAACAATGATATTAAGATTATGATGGGGGTTGAAAACATTTGGGGATATGCCACACCAGATTTAGAAACACATCCAGTCATGCTATTATCCATAGTTCCGAAAAGCAGGTTTTGGCCAGATTTGCTCCTTTTATGGCATAAGAGAGTGGACAAGGGTATAAAAAGGCCATAGAAGTGGCAACGAAAATGTGTGTATAGCCAGTATAAATAGAAGAAACACACAAGCACACAAAGGCAATTGACCACGCAAGATGTTTTTGTAATTTTTGTTTGACACAACAAAATGTGTATGTATAACAAGAAAATGCAAACTAGCATGTGACGAATGCAGAAACCTAAAGTGCAACGATCTAAACACACAGTAGCACAAATGGTTATGATGAAGACGCATCTATTTTGCAGACCCCTAATTCTCTTCTAAATGTTGTAAACTTCTCTTCACACAGGGGTTTTGTGAAAATATCAGCAATTTGACGATCCGTCTCAATGAAGTTGATTACTACATCACCCTTGCCAACATGATCACGAATAAAATGATGTCTTATCTCAATATGCTTGGTGCGAGAATGATGGACAGGGTTTCTGGATAGATTAATGGCTGAGGTGTTATCACACAGAATTTCGGTATTCTTGAAAGACTCTCCATAATCAATCATTTGTTGTTGAATCCACAGCACCTGGGCAACACAACTACCTACAGCCACATACTCGGCTTCGGCGGTTGACAGTGCCACTGAATTTTGTTTCTTGGAGGCCCATGAAACTATGCAACCTCCGAGGAACTGGCAATACCCGCTGGTGCTTTTCCGATCCACTTTGCAACCCGCATAGTCGGCGTCGGAATAGGCAATTAAATCAAGGTTCGAAGTATGCGAAAACCATAACCCCAAGTCTACAGAGCCAGCAATATACCTAAAAATCCTTTTCACAGCTGACAAGTGTGACTCCTTAGGGTTGGACTGAAAACGAGCACACAAGCATACTGCGAATTGAATATCGGGCCGACTAGCAGTTAAGTATAACAAGGAACCTATCATGCTTCTGAAAAGTTTTTGGTCTACAGATTTACCTTTTTCATCTTGATCAATTTTTATTGATGTGGACATAGGTGTGGGTTGTGGTTTGGTAGAAGCCAAGTCGAACTTTTTCAGTAGCTCCATTGCATATTTTTTCTGATGTACAAACATCCCATCGGCCGTTTGTGTAACCTGCAATCCCAAAAAGAATGTCAGCTCCCCCATTAGGCTCATTTCAAATTCACTTTGCATCAATTTTACAAAGTCCTTGCTGAGAGTATCCTTAGTGGAGCCAAATATAATGTCATCAACATAGACTTGAACAACTAAAATTTCCTTACCGTTCATCCTTGTAAAAAGGGTTTGATCCACATTACCTCGTTTGAATCCATTTTGTATAAGGAAATCATTTAACCGTTCATACCATGCTCGAGGTGCTTGTTTAAGACCGTAGAGTGCTTTGTCTAACTTGTACACATGGTCTGGATACTTTGTGTCTTCATACCCTGGAGGTTGCTCCACATATACATCCTCCTGAATAAAGCCATTTAAGAATGCACTTTTCACATCCATCTGAAATAGTTTGATGTTGTTGCAGCATGCAAATGCTAAGAGAATTCTCACTGCCTCGAGTCTTGCTACTGGAGCAAAAGACTCATCAAAATCGATTCCTAGCTCTTGGCTATAACCTTTGGCTACCAGCCTTGCCTTGTTCCTAGTTACCACCCCTTGATCGTTTGTTTTGTTTCGGAATATCCATTTGGTTCCGATCACAGAGTGGTTTCTAGGGCGAGGCACAAGGAACCACACTTTGTTCCTCTGGAATTGGTGTAGTTCTTCTTGCATAGCCAAGATCCAGGAATCATCTTTTAAGGCATCATCTAGGGAGTGAGGTTCAGATTGTGAGAGTAGTGCAATGTAATCGAGATTTTCAACTTCCCTGAATGAAGAACGCGTTCTTATTCCTTCTTCTAAATTGCCAATGACGACTTCTGGTGGGTGATCTTTTGCAAAAGTCCATTGTTTAGGCAGCTGTAGTTCACTTAGAGTTTGCTGATTTTCATCATCCTTTTGTTGTTCTTCATCTCCAGATTTGTCTGCTTCCTTTGCGAGCTCTTTGGTGGTATCCTCTTCTGATTCTTCTTCTTGCAACACATGTTTTTCATTAGGATCCTTGAATGATGATTCATCAACAATAACATGGGGACTTTCCTCAACTACAAGGGTTCTCAAGTTGTACACTCGATAGGCTCGTGAGATAAGAGAGTATCCGAGAAATATCCCCTTGTCACTCTTGGGGTCAAACTTGGCCAAATCCACCTTACCGTTATTATGGATGTAACAAGTAGAGCCAAAAGGTTTAAAGTAAGAGATATTTGGTTTCTTACCTCGATATAGCTCATAAGGTGTTTTCTTTAACAATGGCCTTACCATGGCTCGGTTTATTATGTAGCAAGCTGTATTGACGGCTTCAGCCCAAAAATACCTTGGAAGGTTGTTTTCACTTAGCATAGTTCTTGCCATTTCAACAAGAGTCCTGTTTTTTCTCTCCACGACCCCATTTTGTTCGGGGGTCCTTGGTGCGGAGAAGTTGTGTATATAACCTTGATCCCTGTAGAAATTACTGAACTCATGGTTGTCAAATTCTCTACCATGATCGCTCCTCACAGTCTTGATGTACCATCCTTTTTCATTCTGAACCATCCTGCAAAACACCTCAAATTCCATCAAGGCATCACTTTTGTTTGAGAGAAAATACACCCAGCTATATCTGGAAAAATCATCTACAATCACAAAACCATACAACTTACCACCCAAGCTATGTGTCCGGCTTGGTCCAAAAAGATCTATATGGATCAATTCAAGGGGTTTAGAGGTGGTAACATCACTTTTACATTTAAAGGATGATCTAGTCTGTTTGCCCTTGCTGCATGCCCCACAGATTCCTTCATTAGCCAGCTTCAGCTTGGGTAGGCCAACAACCAGATTTTTTCTGAACAACTTCATCATTACATTAAAACTAGCATGCCCAAGACGGCGATGCCACAGCCATGCATCATCAGAATTTTTAGCAACTAAGCAAAGATTTTTATGTGAAGCATCATCAAGATCAATCATATAAACATTGTTGTGTCTAAGCCCGAAGAACTTGATTTCATTGGTGTTTCTATCTACCACAGTGCAGCGAGTAGAATCAAAAGACACAATGGAACCTTTGTCACAGATTTGACTAATGCTTAAAAGATTGTGATGCAGGCCTTTGACAAGCAAAACATTTTCAATTACTTGAGTCTGGTTCTTACCTATCTTACCTTCTCCAACAATTTTTCCTTTATCTTTGCCTCCAAAAGCTACCACCCCACCATCCTTGTCTTGCAGGTCGGTAAACATTTCCTTGTTTCCCGTCATATGCCTTGAACATCCACTATCCAAGTACCATTTGTTCTTTTGAGCTCCAAAACAGACCTGCAAATACAAAGAGAGTACTTATGGGATTTTTGGTACCCAAGCAAGCTTGGGTCCGTGGTGGTTAGACACAAGAGGTCTGTATGATCTATTCATCATTCTAATAAAATTTTCATCATCAATCCTCATGGTTCTGCACTCATACATATCATGACCCAATCTTCCACAATAAAAGCAAGCAGTGGTTCTTCTATCACGGTTTCTTCTCCTGTTCATATTCATATATGAACCATGCATCTGTGTGTTAGAAGATGGGGCAAAAGTATTTCTTGAAGTCCATGGAGTTGTGTAAGTTTTGGACTGAAAATTGTTTCTTTTCTCCGAAGTAGGTGGAGAACAGCCTTCATCAGAACCCACACTCGTGTTCAACACTTGTTTTCCTTTTTCTAATATGGCAGCAACATTTTTCAACTCATCTATTTCAATCATCAAGGTTTCCATTTTCCTTTCAGCTGTTTCCTTGGTTTGAATGCAAGCAATTTTGTTAAGCTTTTCTTGTTCTAATTCCTTTTGCAACTCTTCATGTTTTTTAATAAGAGTGAATTGATCCTCTCGCATACATGAACTCTCTTCTTCAAATAATTCTACTTTAGACAGGAGACTTCCATTTTCATGTTTAAGATTCTCATTTTCACATTTCATGAAATTGCAATTCTCACAAGAATTTTGAGCATTCACAGCTTGTTCCAATTTCTTTTTTAGAAGTTTATTTTCATATTTTAATTTTTTGCATTTTCCATACAATGATTCATATGCAATCTGCCATTGTTCACAAGTGAGGGATTCAATTTCAGATTGTACCTCATTGGTGTCGTCATTTGCCATGAAGCATAGATTTTGGACCAATTCATCTAGTCCATCTTCATTCCCGGAGTCTTCCTCATCTTCATCGCTCCAAGAGGCCACCATGGCCTTAGGCTTTTTGAATTTTCCCTTTTTGAATCTCTTTGCTAAGTCCGGACACTCTCCCCGCATGTGACCGGGTTTCTTGCATTCATAGCAAATTATTTCTTCCTTCTTGCTGCCTTCATTTTTCTTAGGTCCTTGCCTTTTTGGTCCTTTCTTGAACTGACCACCAAATTTCCTTGTGTTCTTCACAAATCTTCTAGCTCTTCTTGTGAACATAGCTACAAGCTCCTCATCTTCAGTGTTGGCCGAGGAGTCTCCCTCGCTTTCTTCCGATTCGTGAGGGTTGACTTTCAATGCCAAGGTTGTGGCAACTTTTTTCTTCTTGTTGTCGTCCTCGCTTCTTTTGATGTTGATCTCATATGTCATCAAGGAGCCGACTAACTCATCCAGAGTCAGAGTGCTGAGATCCTTTGAGTCTTCGATCACTGTGGCTTTTGTGTGCCACTGTGGTGATAGAGATCTCAGAACCTTCCTCACAAGATCACGGTTTGAATACTCCTTGCCAAGGGCCTTCAAACCATTTGTGATTTCCATTAATCTTGCGAACATTACAGAAATTGATTCTTCTGGTTTCATCATGAATAACTCATAGTCGCGGATCAATAGATTTGCTTTGGTCTCCTTGACCTCAGATGTTCCTTCATAGATCAAGCGTAGTTTGTCCCACATTTTCTGTGCAGATGAACACATAGATATGCGTGAGTATTCATTCGGATGGATAGCACACTGAATTATATTCATTGCCTTAAAGTTAGATGAGTTTTTATTGATATGGTCGTCATCCCAATCATCTTCATTTTCAGGCAACTTATAAGGACCTTTGTTGATAACATTCCACACTTCATAATCTTGAGCACGCAAGAAAACGTACATTCTGTTTTTCCAGTAAGTGTAGTTTGTTCCATCAAAAAATGGAGGCCTGTGTACTGAATGCCCTTCGGGCATCATCCCTCTGTTTGCCATAAAAGGGATCTGCTCTAAGACCGTGAGGTCAGACTAAACAGAGACCAATGCTCTGATACCAATTGTTGGGTCCCAAACGGTGGCAATCAAGAGGGGAGGGGTGAATTGATTGGCAATTAAAATTATTTTATGAGGGACTAGAGAGACAAAAAAAAACAACACAATCAGGCACTCGGTCTTACTCGTGCATGATCTCACATGAATGCATAAGAAAGATGGTAAGTGTGTGAAGAAGGAGGTGGTGAACACTCAACTCACTGTGAAGCCCACTCGACAAAGGATGCAAAAGAACAAACCACGAGAGATACACAAAGTTTTTTAGGTGGTTCGGGTACACCGCAATGTCCCCTACATTCACCCCTCACTCATGAGGATTAACGACTTCACTATGATGTGAGCCAAGCACACACACGCTGTTATGAACAGCATACACACACACATGATACCCAATCTAGGCACCCCAAACACACACACACACACACTCGTGTCACAGATCACGAGCACACACACACAAATCTGTTTCAAGATAGTTTAGAGTACAACACTTTTCAGATTCAACAATAAGCACTAAAAGAGGATCAGAGTAGAAAAGATTCTAAATAGAACTCCCCCTTTGTGTTCTTCGAATCTTCTGTGATACTCCAGCAGGAAGGTGAACGATTTTGGATGAGATTTGTAAAGGCTTGATGTTGTATGCAGCTCTTTGATGTATACGACCTTGGGCTTCGATTCCAGCTCCTTCCTTTGAAGATCAGCTTCAGAACAAGGTAGAATGGAGCTTGATGGCTGCAACTCCGAACCTGCACATCCATAATAGCACCCTCATCAATCATCTTCGGATCCCCCATCTCTCATATTTATATAATGCCATTAGGGTTTGAATAAAAGAATAAAACAGTCAAAGAAAGCATGGGGACCAGATCCACAAAATGTGGAGATGTTTGTGGCAGGTCTAGAGGTGATTAGACAAGGATTGGTGGACAAACGGAACAAGAAAACGGCGGTCAAGATAGTCGGCTGGGCTCCCGACCGGAAAGGGTCGACCCTGGGGTCGACCCTCGAAGAAGATAAAGGCCAGCAGAACAAAGGGTCGACCCCTGGGTCGACCCCAAAAAAAATGAATTGCTGCTGTTTGGGCGAAAGTCACAGGGGTCGACCCATGGGTCGACCCTGGGGTCGACCCATGTCCAGCCAGCGGCTGGTTTCCATGAAGCGTCCAGGGGTCGACCCTTGGGGTCGACCCTGGGGTCGACCCTTGTTCAGCCAGCGGCTGGAGCCCATAAAAACGATCAAGGGTCGACCCTTGGGGTCGACCCATGAGCCAGGAAACATGAAAATGGTGAAAAACACTACAACACAAATCCAACAAAGTGGGTTCAAATGGATAGAAGGAAAACCAATGAAATGTAGGGATACAAAGACATGAGAAAAACAAAAACCAAGGCCAAATAACATAAATTCCTAATTGAATGATTACCTTGGTTTCTGAAACTTGCTTGCATTCCTACTTACCATACAAACCATGAATTCACCCATTGTTTTTGAACAATTTCAATCTTACTAGTTATCCGTGCTTTATTCCAATCTTGAAATGGCAATTTTTGACCTGTCAGAATATACATTTTGAGTTAGTGTTGGCGTTTACAAATTTCAGATTTACCTTTTTACCAACGGAATGATTCCTCCATTTTGAGAGTTCCTTAACTCCTCTTACAAGCTGATCAAGGGCACACATATGTTAGATCGTGATAATATGCAAGTATGTAGTGTTTGGTCATCATCAAAATTCATTAAATACATTTACAAAGAAGGGGTTCAACAGCACTGATGCAGTGTATGCTAAACACAAAGACTATAGCAATGAATAGATCAGACATAGCACACTCATGCATTCTCCACAGAATAGATCAGTCATATGTATTCATGTGATGACTTAATGTGTTGTTCTTAGCAAAACAATATGGTGACTCATTCATGTTGCTATCATTAAAACACCACATTATCAACAAAGCACAAGGGGCACAACAATTTCTTGCCTGATATTCTTCCACCCCGGCCGCATCAAGCCAGAGAGCTAGACAGGCCGAGAAGAAACCAATTCCCCCGGAAGTACATGCACTGGACTTCCAGACCTTTGAGAAACAAAAAGAAAAAGCTAAAGGGGCTGCCAACCTTCCCCCGCCCAAAACTACAGAACGGCGGGAGGGCCCCTCATTGAGGGAGAAAATGAGAAACAAGCTATATTCCTTCTCCCGAGACAAGTCCAAGCTCCTGTTTAAGTGGGTAACCAGTTACAATAAAATCACACTGCCAGAGCCGAAGAGGCCCGGTGACTTGAAGAAGAAAGACGACCCGTGCTTCTGCCTATACCACCAGATGCTCGGGCATACCATTGAGGACTGCTATGTCTTCAAGGACATTATTGAGTCCTTAATCAAGAACGGGGAGTTGGACATGGGGGAGCATAAGGTAGACCCCCCGCAACCGCATGAGCTGCCCAACATAACCTCCACCGTCAGTATGGTCTCGTTATACCAGGAGATGCCTGAGGAGTGGGCGGAGGCCAGCACCCGCGCCACTTATGAAACTTTTATCATGGCCCCAGCTCAAGACCAAGGGGATTGGCAGACTGCACCCAAGAAGAACAGAAGAGCATGCGTCCCTCGGCCCACCCCAGGAGTTCACCTGAGGGGTGTGACACCCCTGCCTGCACCACCCCCGGTGAGCCCGGTCTGGCACGACACGGCCCCTCGGCTGGTCGTGAGGCGGCCAACTCACAACAAAAAGAGCTGCGTCCCGCTGCGGATGCATAAGAAGACCAGCCCGGTGGTTGAAAGACTCCAGGCTATTATTGATGGGCTTGAAGATTATGAACAACCCGGAATCTAGCCCGTGGAGCTGAAGGAGTACGTCCCCTGCGAGGAGTTTGAATTTCACGAACTGGCTCCAGGAACAGAAGCTGAAGCGGAGAGGGAGCCTCCCCTGTGGGGTGAACTTCCTCAAGAGCAGCCACTGGCAGTAGCAGGAAAGAAGAAGAAGAAGAGAAGACCCAGGAGCAAGAAGAAAAAGGAGGCCGTCGTCGCCTGTAATACCCTCTCGGCGATGTTCGACACTGCCCTCTCCCTGGAAGAAAAAGATGAAGAGTTACCCCATGAACCGACGGAAGTGAGCCAGGCTGAAGCGTCCACTTCCCAACATGCCACCAGGTCGGGAAGGAAGTGGGGGCGCCCTCCTCAAGATAACCTCAACATCATGCTCAGGGGAGAACATCCATACCAGGTCCCCGAGCCCGAGGTCCGAGGCACCGAGATCCCTCCTCCGTCGGGTCTCCATCCCGGAGGAGCCATGAGCCGAGGCACCCCTTCATTCGCCGAATTCATATTAGCCCAAGCAGGGGGGCAGGCGCGCTCCCATGGGTCTCCTTCGACCAGAGAAGCAGGCAGTCCCCAAGCTCCACCGGCAGCGACTCCTCCTCAGCCAGAAGAAGAATTTAACGGCATCCCAAACCTTGCCGAATTCATGCAAGAAACGGAGGAAGCCCAGCAGACCCCACAGTCTCAACAGGCTGTCACAGAACCCACAAAGGAGGCATCCCCTGAGCTGACACCCCACCTCCAGGGTGGGGGCAGGCGCGGCAAGGAAGAAGAGTTGAAGTTACTCAAGGTGCGGGCTGCCGATCGAATAGTCAGACACCTCAAGAAGATCCCGGCCCAGTTCACCGTATGGGAGATGCTATCTTTAGATGAAGAAACCCGGCAGGCCATCATTGCCGCACTCCAGACGCCAGCACACCTTGAAGCCTCTCTGGCATAAATATCACCTGAAGTGGCTGTGGCTTTCATAGAGGATGACATGCTCCTGCCCACCTGTAGTCATAACAGACCCCTCTATATGAAAGGGCAGCTGAATGGCCAGCCTATCAACAGGGTACTGATTGACCCAGGGGCGGTAGTGAATATACTCCCCTACCGGGTGTACCAAAAGCACTACTTTGACGTCCACCTGGTTAAGGTCAAGAATGTCAAGATTGCTGGTTTTAACCAGAAATGCGAGGTGCCCATGGGGGTCGCAAAATTCAACTTGACCTTTGATGATTTCACCACCAAGGTCATGTTCCACGTCATCAACTCCAACACCTCCTATAAGGCGCTGCTTGGCCGGCCCTGGTTACACCAGAACAGAGTGGTGCCCTCCACCCTGCACCAATGTATCAAGTACCCTTGCGAGGGGAAGGAAGTCAGAATCTTCGCCGACCTCCACCCGTTCGAGGTGTTCGAGTGTCATTTGTCAGATGCCAATCTGTACTTAGATAAGGCGAAGCAAGCTCCCCAGGCTATCCAAGGCAGGGGAAAGAAGAAAGTGGAGTCGGGCGGTTGGTTTCCTCCGCCGCCCCCGGGCTATATGGCTCCCCCACATGTACCATTCATCGCACAAGAGGGGGGGTATTCAAGTCAGCTCCTCCTGCCATCTATCCTACATCGGGGATGCCCTGCCTCGAAGACCTGCTGGAGGATGTCAGAGTCCCGCCAGGGATCATCAAGCCCATTACAGAAGCTGACTGTCAAGTAGCCGAGCAGCTGAGAACTTTTGAGGTGCCTAACCCTGAAGGGCCACCCACTATCTTTTATGTTGCCAGGGAAAAGCCAGTCAGGGAAGACGATGATTGTCGGTTCCCTGACGAGTTGCATGACCCGCACGTCCCCATCGCGGGACTTCCCCACATGACTGACCGGGCAGCCAGAGTGGTTGGAAAGCAAAAGATTCCTCCCTATCAACCCTCCAGCCGGAAGGAAATGTTTGAAAGAATGTGGAACCCACCAAACCTGGATCGGCGGCTGCTGCAAATCACCAAGCACCCCGGTCTGGGATTTTCACTAGAAGATTATTACAAAACTGACGTTATATCGATTTCGGCCCTGTCCGGCGATGACCCCGTGGAAGCTGCAGACTTGCGGGGAGCCCACTGTAGACACGCCAAAATTGATGCTATGTTGATCAAAACTCATGTCACCATGTAATGCCCCAAAGTGAACTTCAATATTTCCATAATACGAAGTTTTTCTAATTTTTGCATGTTTTTACGAATTTTCTTGGCTTTTTTATAATTAACGACTTTATCTGGACGTGCTTTAATTAACGGCCTGATCTTAGGCGCGTTTTAAAGAAAGGACGACTGTTGTTAAGGGCGTCAATTTTTGGTATTTTACGAGTCCCACCCAAATTGGAATCAAAAGAATTAACGTCCTACATTAGGGCGTGTTTTTGATTAACGCCTTTCTCTCAGGCGTTATTTTACAATTTTCAAATGAGGAAGGTTTTTATTACTAAAATTGAATCCAGGAATTGACGCCTTTGTCCCAGTCGTGTTTTGAATTAACGCCTTTAATTGGGTCGTCAATTTTAATTAACACCCTTCTGGGGGTCGTCTCTCACCCTTCCGTATCCGGTTTGAACACAGCTTTCCTGGAGAGTTCCCTGCCTTGATTAATCACCTTGCTCGATTGGGGAACTAGAGTCCTTGCCATTAATGATCATTGCTTGTTCTTATCCCATTAGAATACAGTTTTGCACCCTATAATTAGCCCCCTGAGTTGAGCTCACAAAAGGTTGGATGCAGGAAGGAGGTGTTAGAGAGAAAAAAGAGAAGCAGAGCAAGTAGAGCAGAGAGTTAGAATTAGCAGAACTATTGGTTCGTTAGCGTTACTCGTGTAGAGAGGAGAAAACCATAGTTTCTCTCCTTCCTTGTGAAGTCTTCTGCTCTCCCTACGGTCATCCTCTTCCTCCTGCTACCAACATCCGTGTGGTTCCCTTTACTGTTGTCAGGAACAGCAGGGAGTTCATCTTATTGTCATCTCATATTTTTACTTGCATTAGCTTTGCATCTTCTCCCTTCCCTAAATTCTATTAGGGGTTTTAAAATAACTAAAAGGTGCACACTTTATGCTTCACTTTCATCATCCCATTGTTCTTTTGAATTGATACTACACTCACGTTTGGCTAATCCCTTCTTCTTTTGTTTGTTCTTTGTTTAAGGGTAATCAAGAGGAAAACCCCCTTCATCGGCCGGCCGGTAGAAGGAGGAGGAAGGAATCTACATCCATCCCGCATCTTCATCTTCACTATTCGCGATCATCTTCTTTCTTCTTGAGGTAACCCCTCTGGCGATCACACTCCTTATTAGCACCACGTGCTCCCTCACACTCCCTTTTTATCATTGTCTCCATTCTTCATCTTATTATTATTATTATTTGTCTTAAAAGTGGATTTTCCATGATCTACAAATTGGCGATCACGGTGGGACAACCACTATTTTTCTGTTGATTACCCCTTTCCTATCGGCACCCACGTGTGCCCTTTCCCATTGGCACCCACGTGTGCCCTTTCCCCTTTGGCACCCACATGTGCCCTTTCCCTTTGGTACCCACGGTACCCCTCCCTTGTGCCCTACGGGCACCCTCCACTGTGCACACTGCACACTCCGGGATCAGCCAGTCCAGTGATTTTCCTAAATTAACGCCTTCTATAAAGGCGCTTTTTGAGTTAACGCCTTGATCCAGGGCGTCTTTTTTCTGTTTAACGCCTTCTGCCAAGGCGTCTTTCATCGCGTCTCTTGGTTTTTTACACTGTCTGTGAATTCGCACCCTTCTTTCGGGGCGTCCTTTTATTGATTAGCGCCTTACATCAAGGCATGTTTTTATTTTGATCGTGTGCACCACTCACATTTGACGCCCTCTGTCAGAGGCGTCCTTTTCACATATAGCGCCTCACACTAAGGCGCGGTTTTGCACTATCTGTGAGAGCCTCACAGTGATTCACGACAACCGCGCTGTCGTCTCTTCCATTAGTAGCGACTGCTTCAGAGTCGTCTCTTTCCTCTGCGTTCACAGAGACTTGCTTCCTGTGTTTATTCATGCGGGATTGATTCTTACATTCATCATTTGATTATATTGGTGTGACCTGCTTATATTATTCTGCATTTTGTGGCATTGGGTTGAGAGACCTCCTCTCTCTACACTAGGATTCCACACACCTCTCTTGGAATCGGGGTAACCCTCCATTGAGCATTCCGTCTCTTTGGATCGGAAATCCCTTTTCCAAGACCTCCGTAAGTCTCCGCACCTGTGGATTCCCTCACGGACGCTGGGCAGGTTGTACCTTTGAAGTCCCGGGTTTAGTTCGCCTATGCACGGTGAGAGAGTGTTCTAGTTGGCACCGGAGAAAACCACATTTGAAACTAGGTTCATCCCTTGAGTGATCACGTCAATTTGTTAAAAATCATTAATTCACAAAGGTTCAAATAAACAAAAAAAATCAACGGTAACCATTCCAAATTGTGTGCTTCTTTGCAAATTATTTTGCTTGAACTTTGATTGCATAATGGCTTACCTTGATAGACAAAATAACATGTCTAACCTTAATGAGGATGCACAACCTAGCACATCTTATATTCCTCAATCTCAACATCATAATTCTCATCATATTTTCAAGGGACCACGCCCTCATTCTTATGGCGTTGCCTGACCCATGGGCAATGTCCAATCTCATGGTCCCCCGATTCAATCGCGAGCCACTACTCCTACGGGACCGTCTTCTCCCAACGATGAGAAGGTCTCCCAGATCTTGCATGCATTAGATCATCTCACCCCCCAAAAAATTCAAGCCCTTAAGGCCGTTGTTGAGGGTGCATCTCATTCCTCTCATCCTCCTTCCAATCCTACGCGGGTGGCCCATCACCCACTTCCCTCTTCTATTCATATTCCTACTCGGGTAGCCCATCACCCATCTCCTCCTATTCACCCTTCTCCTCGGGTGGTCCAATACCCGCCTCCTTCTATTCCTCCTCCACCACGGCCCCAAGGCCCATTTATTCCTTGCAACCCGGCCCATCCGGGTTCTTCTATGGGTCATCCCATTAATCCTCCACCATGGCCTTTTTATGCGGCCCCTCCTTCAAGGCCCTGCCAACCCTCTGTTACTCAGGTCACACCCCTCCAACAAACGCTTCTCGACAAAGTCACTTCGTTGGAGGAACAATTTAAGAGGGTTACGAGCCCACGGCCCGCTCCTTCTACTCCAGTCAATCCCCTCCACGCCGCTCTGAATGACATTACAAAGATGGAGCAAGCTTGGAAGGATAGGAGAGACGACTACGGCATCGACAGTGCGAGCAAGAAAGAGCCGGCGGGCTTCAACGTTCAAGTGGACGCCATCCATTCTCCACCCATTCACCCAATTCACGTATATGGCCCTCCACCTCCACATACACATACACAAATCCATTACATTCCACCACTCACATACACGCCTTCACTACGGTGTCCACTTGAACCTACTAATGAAGAACCGACAATTAAAGAATTTGAGGCGGCATACGACGAAGCTCTGCAAGCACCGCTTCCGAGTTTCCTTCGCCGTCCCCTTCCTCCACTGCCAGAAGACCCCTATGCTCAGGACTATGCCACAGTCCCCGATCCAACCCCCATTTATGAGACCTCTTGGTGTTACGATGATGAGTTGATATTCCAATCACCCATACCGTCGCATCATGAGTCTCATCCTATCCCTAACACCTCTCGCCCCATCCGGCATTTTCAACGCACTAAACCTTCACCTCCCGTAACCACACCAGTAGCCTCCATTCCATCAGCCTCCGCCGACCCTCCATCACTCTCCACTACGCCAGTCTCTGCCAAGCCTTCTATTACTACTCCTCTTTGTTAGCCACCTCAACCCTCCATTATCCCTTTAACCCCAAAACCCACTATGTCCATAATCCCTATTCCACTACTTAACCCTTCACCCTTACCCGTGGCTAGTCCTGAGCAGGGTCCACCCCTTTTTGCACTCGAGCCAACCCCGACTGCTTCCAAGCAAAGGGAGAAGCTCGACATGTTTGAACCTTCGCTTCCACTCACCCTTTCTCCAACACCTTCTATTATACCTCCATCGTCCATGGAACCTTCCGCCTCCGCTTCACCCCCCTTCACTACTCGGAACGGGCGTCCTTCTGTAAGTACTTGTGCCGAAGATAATCAAGAGCCGGGCAAGAAGGATTTGGCCACGGCCGTGCTATTCAAGATGCAAGAGTTTATATGTCGGATGCCGATCCGGGTTGTTGTGCCAAGCATGGTCGAAGAGGCCAAGTTACCGCCACTGCTCACTAAGAGAGAATGTCAAACTTTGATGCTGTGTAAGTTTGTGCCCAAGGGCCGGGCAGGGCACCCCTTGTTCCAACTTTCAAACCTCAAACCTTTTCTTCCATACAAGGGGCGAATGCCTATCCTATTCAACATTCTTTATATGCCACGACCCCTGGGCAACACAATGCTTCTTATCCCGACTTTCCAACTCTCTCACACTATTACTTTTCACTCTTCAAGGAAGTTGTCATTTACCATTGAAGCTTCGTCATGGGCTCTTGCTTTATCCTTTGGGCCGATTGGCTATACACTTTCACTGCCATGGAGGGGCGGTTATCTTGGTGCCAAAGGGCTTTCCACTATTCTACCCACCTTCTATTCAATATCATCCACATTCTTGTCCGTCACATTTTCTTCATGGGCCACTCCAAGGGTAAGGAGGGGGATCTAATCTTCTCGCCCTTCATGTTCTTCGTATTCTTTGCATCTCATGCATTCTGTTGCATCCATGCATTCATCGCATCTGTTGCATTGCATTCGCATACATTTACACTTCTTCTTTCCCGGGTTTCCAAACCCGTACCTTCCCCGCCTTCCGGAACCTCCGGATCTCCCACGTTTCCTATGTCTTCCGCCTCTATCTTCAGGATCTCCAAGTCCCCTTACGCTCACCGGGCATTGTGCCCCCTCCAATCTTCCCTCAGGGCATCACGCCCCTTTCCAGCTCTTGCATCCGCACTCCCCGAATTTCTCTCCCATCCTCCTTGGGCATCGCGTCCCATGGCATCTTCCCCCTCTGGAACCTCCGGATCTTGCTCATTGGGCATCATGCCCCTCTGCACCATCACGTCCGAATCCTCTGGGCATCTCACTAATTTTTCTTGGGCGTCGCGCCCTTTTCTACCTTCTTCCTCCGGAACCTCCGGATTCTCTTTCCTTCTTCTTAAGGTATCGCGTCCCCTCCCATCTCATTCCTCCGGAACCTCCGGATCCTTCATCCCTCTCTTTATCCCTTGGGCATCATGCCCCATGGTGTCTTCCTCCTCCGGATCCTCTGGATTTCTTATCTCTCCTCCTAGGGCATCACATCCCTTCTTTCACTATCCCTCCGGAACCTCCGGACCCTCCTGACCCTTTTCATCCACTCTTCCTGGGGCACCGCGTCCCTCGGCATTTTCTTCCTCCGGAACCTCTGGACCCTCCATCTTTCTTCCGATTCATCTTTCTGCTCCTCCGGGACATCACATCTTTCATTTCCTTCTTCCTTTTCCATCATCTTTTTCCCTATTTTTTCCCAGGGCACCACGTCCCTCGTTATTTTATCCCTCCAGAGCCTCCGGATTCTTCCTCCTATCATGATTCTCCTCCTCTGCCTCCGGACCCTCCGGATCCGCCTCTTTCCATCTATCAATTTTGTCTTCTAATTCCTCCTGATCATGGGTCCGACCCAACTTCTTCCACATTCACTGCCTTGGGCATCTGCCCTTTCTCTCACTGCTTCCGAGGCTTTAGTCCTCACTCCTCCTTCTAATTCTCCGCTTCTTCTGTAGATTGTTCCATGTGATCAGGGTCTCCGCACCTTAGTGAGGGAATTCTAGCCCTCGCCTCTCTTCCTTTTCTCCTTATTCGTCTGAGTCTGGTCTGAACACCACTCCTTCTTGTTAAGCCACTTTCAAATCCTTTGCTTCCATTCCTTTTCTTCGCCAAAAGAGGACTATCCCATGTTGATCAACCTCGCCCCTGGCAGCTGCTTCCATAAAGATCGCAAGGTAACATATTGGCGTAAGTACACATTTTATGATATCATTACCTTATTGCTTCACGCATGATTTTCAAAATAAAGTGCTTCTTAACAAGATCAAAAGTGGTGTTTTAAACCTTTATCTTAATTAAATCGTTCTCAAAAAAGTCTTTAGGCTTGCTTCTGCAGCACCTTTGGTTAATAAAAACCCCGCGCTGGGAATTCAACGTTCTCTCCCCGCTTGTTAAGAGTAACCCTTAGCTGGGCATCGCACACACTTCACGGCGTCCTTAGTCGGCTCCTTTAGTTAAACACCGTTGCTACTTTGGCCATGCCATGAGTATATCTGAAAGTCTTTTCTCCTCTTTACTCGGCCGAATGCAAGGGCAAGAGGTTGGCGGACGAGATGACTAACCTAGGTAATCCCCAATACGAGAGAAGTCTCAAATAGGGGCAGTCTTGACCCAAAATAATAAAAATAAAGTCAAATTTCATGATACATCTAGCCAAGAAGGGCTATTATGAAAATCAAGTCAAGATTTCGATAAATTCAAAAGTATGAATTATGGCATGACAAGAGTGGCAAAGTCCCCGCAGGGAAAACCCTGGTCATATGCATGTCAAGGGTCTAAAAATCAAAGCCACAAAGCCCCGGCGCAACAGACCACCTCTTTGAGGGTTAATACCTTGGAAGGAATTCAAGTCCCGACATCTCCCATCTTGCATAAAGCTTATCTCCAATTATTCTTCTCTCCTCCCTCCAAGATCGAATGTTTCTCGGGTATGGCCTTGGTAGGGGCAGCGTTATACAAGGGTAGCCGGTCGTAGGGCGCCACCTTCAATGCACGCTCAGCTTTGGGCAGTTTTTAGCGAAAGGGGAAGGAACAAGGACCCCTAGCCAGTAGTTTAAAAACACCCTTTGATGCTGCATTAATAAAGCCTAAACCAAAAAAACAAAAAAAATTGAATATTTCTCAAAATCCAAAAAAAATTTGAATATTTCCTACACCAAAATTCAAAAAAAATTGAATATTTCTCAAAATCAAAAAATATTGAATATTTTCAAAATTCATAAAAAATTCACATATTTTCCAAAATCCACATAAAAATTGAATATCTTTTTCAAAACCCACAAAAACTTGCATATTCCAAAATTCAAGAAAATTTTGCATTGTATTTTTTGATGGTGCTTTTGTAGGAACAAGAATTTTGTAAGGACCAATAACACGGGATGAGTCATCTCCATTCATTGTCATCTACCTTTGGATTCTCCCCATATTCACAATGATCACTAGGCATTTCTCCAAATCTTTTAATAAACTCCTGCTGATCACTTTGCCACTGGGCATTACTTGATCCTGATCATCCAATCTCAATCTCATATGCCAAGATTGTCATCCTTATGACAAAACAACAAACAATGATGCTTTGCAATGCTATGATTTAACTCATGCTATTCATGCTAAACATGCTTCGCCTTGCTAATACATGCTTGAATGCTATCCACACCAAGGTTTGGTTGCTTTGATGACTATATTGTGATTGCTATTAATGCTATGTTTCATGCTATGCTTGCTATGCTTAAATGCCATATTCATTGCTTGTTATCTTCCTTATATTTTGGCTAATGAAGTTTTGAGCGCAGGAAAGAAGCTCTTGGTCTCACCGACTGGGCATCATCATCCAAGTCCCACGGTGTTTGCATCTCATCTCCCAGTTCCCTCATGCTCATTGCTACCACCATCTTCCTGTATGCATTCTTACTATATGTTACATACGCTACTAGACTATATCAAAGACCTTGTGGTTCTGATGAACCTGTAATTTGAGTTCCCCTTCATCAAAAATGGTGATAATTCTAGGAAATTCTTGATCACACGGATAGGCCGTTGAGTCGTTAAAAGGCTTGGGACGATGGTTCCACTTTCTGAGTTGATGCGCGGACAAACGGGCTTCGGCTTAGTGTTAGCTCAGAGATCTGGATTCTTGACCAAATCTAGATGGCTTAACAATATTATCCTTGATTATTTTCTATTTTTAGTTTGTTTTATCTTTTTCTTTTAGCCCAGCATGCATCATGTAGGACTTTGAGCTTCGTGCTGAAAATCTTCATATTATGGCAATAATGAAGGTCACTCGCTCTCGATTGAGTTGACATGAGATATTCCACTCCAAATTGAGTACTTTATTCTCTCTGAAGCCGCTCAGGCTAGTTCTTCGAAAAATGTCCCTTTGCTGGGTCTTCATCTCAATTCTCTTTATTTTTCTGCAAATCCACCTTGGTTGTAGCACGTCCACATTGGCTGGTAAACGCTCTCCAATGGTGCTTCCCTGACGTGCCCACGCGCACATTTTATTTTTAGTATAGTCTCCTTCATCCAGCAAATCGATGTTTTCTTGGAATCACCCGGAGTTGTCTCACTCAGAATCTCGGAAAGATTTCTAATGCTTAGTGTCTGAGACGTGTCACATCACACCTTGGCATCTACTTATCAGTTCATTCCACGTCATTCCACTTCATTCCGCTTGTCGCACTTTCGCTTCATTCCGTCTCACTCCCTTGCAAAGCAGACACCAAGGCGGGGCAGCTGTAGACACACCAAAATTGATGCTATGTTGATCAAAACTCATGTCACCATGTAATGCCCCAAAGTGAACTTCAATATTTCCATAATACGAAGTTTTTCTAATTTTTGCATGTTTTTACGAATTTTCTTGGCTTTTTTATAATTAACGACTTTATCTGGGACGTGCTTTAATTAACTGCCTGATCTTAGGCGCGTTTTAAAGAAAGGACGACTGTTGTTAAGGGCGTCAATTTCTGGTATTTTACGAGTCCCACCCAAATTGGAATCAAAAGAATTAACGTCCTGCATTAGGGCGTGTTTTTGATTAACGCCTTTCTCTCAGGCGTTATTTTACAATTTTCAAATGAGGAAGGTTTTTATTACTAAAATTGAATCCAGGAATTGACGCCTTTGTCCCAGTCATGTTTTGAATTAACGCCTTTAATTGGGTTGTCAATTTTAATTAACGCCCTTCTGGGGGTCGTCTCTCACCCTTCCGTATCCGGTTTGAACACAGCTTTCCTGGAGAGTTCCCTGCCTTGATTAATCACCTTGCTCGATTGGGGAACGAGAGTCCTTGCCATTAATGATCATTACTTGTTCTTATCCCATTAGAATACGGTTTTGCACCCTATAATTAGCCCCCTGAGTTGAGCTCACAAAAGGTTGGATGCAGGAAGGAGGTGTTAGAGAGAAAAAAGAGAAGCAGGGCAAGCAGAGCAGAGAGTTAGAATTAGCAGAACTATTGGTTCGTTAGCGTTACTCGTGTAGAGAGGAGAAAACCATAGTTTCTCTCCTTCCTTGTGAAGTCTTCTGCTCTCCCTACGGTCATCCTCTTCCTCCTGCTACCAACATCCGTGTGGTTCCCTTTACTGTTGTCAGGAACAACAGGGAGTTCATCTTATTGTCATCTCATATTTTTACTTGCATTATCTTTGCATCTTCTCCCTTCCCTAAATTCTATTAGGGGTTTTAAAATAACTAAAAGGTGCACACTTTATGCTTCACTTTCATCATCCCATTGTTCTATTGAATTGATACTACACTCACGTTTGGCTAATCCCTTCTTCTTTTGTTTGTTCTTTGTTTAAGGGTAATCAAGAGGAAAACCCCCTTCATCGGCCGGCCGGTAGAAGGAGGAGGAAGGAATCTACATCCATCCCGCATCTTCATCTTCACTAGGTATTCGCGATCATCTTCTTTCTTCATTAGGTAACCCCTCTGGCGATCACACTCCTTATTAGCACCACGTGCTCTCTCACACTCCCTTTTTATCATTGTCTCCATTCTTCATCTTATTATTATTATTATTCGTCTTAAAAGTGGATTTTCCATTATCTACACCCACCAAGATGTATATTTTACGCCTCCGGCTGAGGAGGCGCAAGACGAAGAAGTGTTCCTTTGGAACCCTCTCCGCCGCCGCTGTATGGGGAAGACCTCCTCCTTTTCTGAGGGACTAACCTCGAAGGGTCACACCACCGAGGCGGCCTCACTCTGGCCTGCTGGCGAAGCAAGGAGCAGTAGCATGGGCCATGCTCCAGATTCTCCTCGATACGACCCCGTCATGTATGCCTTATACCATAGGCAGCAATGGGAGATCGAGACCTTAAAGGCACGGCTGGCTGAGTTGACCTCGCTAGTGACCGACCTGATCCAAGGCTCTCTCTGCCCGTGGGGTGGCCATGTGTCTCGTCCCCGAGACACCAGTCCTGACGCCTCTGTCTGGTCGAGGAGGGAGACAAGAGATACGGCAAGCCCATTAACTGGGCGGCCAGCCAGGCGAGGCCTGACACTCCAAGAGAAGCTGCAGAAGCCCTATTCCTTCCCAAGAGAGAAGACTCGGGGTATCTGATAACGCGAAAGTTTGTCGTTTAAAACACGCGTATAACAATCTTAAAACCGAACTCGCACAAAATGATCAAAGGAGAACGTAGTACTATGGCAAGCACGGGTCGAATCCACAGGGAAGAAGATACTTTTAGAGTTAAAAACATTGTAACCTTTTAGAAAATGTTTGTGATTTTTTGTAGTTTGAAGAGAATGATTAAACAAAGAATGATTCCAACAATTAAATCAAAATGCCTATGATTATGAGTCTATGCCATGGGAAATAATTGCATAACATTGAGTAGAAGATGTAGAAAAAGTAGGAAGAGAGGGAAGATGAACAAACTCTAGATCAAATGAACACTTCTTTCATTAACATAAAGAAACGATTACATGAAGTGCAAGACGAGCTTACAATAAAGATGTGACGAGATTACAATGAAGTAAAATGAAACTAAAGCAATAGCAACAAGAGGAGCCTGAGATGTGAAGATGGTAGCCGCAATGGTGATGACGGCGCCGTCCTCTCTTGGCCTTGGATCACGAACCACCTTGTGGAAGATGTCGTCTACACCGGGAGGAAGTCGCCTTTGTCGTTGAAGCTGCCTTTGGAGGGTGAATAACTTTGAACCCAAGAGGAATTAGGGGATGCCCAAGAAGAAGAAGTTGAAGAGGGGGAAGAGAGGAAAAACTTTAATGAAGAACTCAGAGAGAAAAGAAGAGAAGAAGAGCTTCAAAATGGAGACATAACCGAAGCCAGCACCTCGGATGAACAGTAAAAACACAGGACAGCAAGTTGTAAAACTAGAAATATCTTCAAAACCAGAAGGAATTAGAAGATGAGCAAGAAGAAGAAGTTGTAGAGAACTTAAAAACAAAGAACTTTCATGAAGAAAGCTAGAGCAGAAAAGGACTAGAAGAGGGAGAAATAAGGGGAAGAACAGAGAAAAATACTGGGTCGCAGATGAACAGGACAGCACAGTGAAAAACACGAAATAGCTTGAAAACCAGAAGGAATTAGAAGTTGAGCAAGAAGAAGAAATTGTAGAGGACGTAAAAATGAAGAACTTTTATGAAGAACACAAAATGAGAAAACGAACTTACATGAGAGAAATCGGAGGCCTAAGGTTGAGAGAGAAAGAGGGAGAGTGAAAGATTGCCAAAAAAAAGACTCCCCTTCTCCTCCTTACCATGGGCTATTTATAGGGAAAGTTTGGTAGATAGAGGGTGGAGATTATATCAAAAGGAGATGGATGGCTAAGATTCAAATGGAATATGATGCATGGGGAAGAGTAAAAGTAGGTGGGCACCCCCTTTCTTGGACTTTAGGCACCCCATTTCCCAAGGCTCATCATGTCTCTCCTTTAATTCAAATTTTGGATGTCCTTTTCCTCCTTTCCAAACTTAAAGTTTGGATTCCTCCTTTTCAAACTTTGAATTCGAAATTTTGAACTTTCCTTTCCCTCCAATCAAAATAATTTGAATTCTTTATTTGACTTGGTCAAAATGGTGATGACCCTTTTGCCCCCGGCTTCTTTTGTAATTACCTTCGGTGTCCTACACACATATAATTACACTTTAGTCCATAAAAATTACCACAATGTGCATATCAATCTCAAATGCTCATGATTATGCAATGGAGAATTAATTCTCATGGCCCTCAACTTTAATTTTAAATAAGACAATTGAATTAATCAATTTACGTGAAAGCTCCAATTTAAATGCGGAGTTGAGGTTAACTATGAAATATGCATAATTGCCTAATTATATGCACATAAAATAGTGTACATGCAATGAATTGTCATAAGAAATGGACACTTATCACACCCCCCAACTTACTCATTGCTAGTCCCTTAGCAATGTCAATAAATTGAATTTTAGGACTAACAAGAGTTTGTAAGATTCATGCTCTCATATCCAGTTATCCCTTCATAGAATCAACCAAAGATTAGGAATCTAGAATCATTAATGCACACTAGCCTTATGTAGGAATTTAATAGTACATGATTAAGAATTCAAATTAAAGCTCAATAGCACTTGTGCATGTGTAACTACCAAATCCACAGCTTAGACAATTGCATCCCCCATTCGCTATTCCAAGTAAATGTCTTTCAACCCTGCACCTCTTAGATCAGAGCATTAAGTATATTAGCTTTTTGTCTGCCTTATTATTTTATCCCTTTGGGATCTTTTATACCACACATGATGCTGCACTACCCTTCACTGCTCAACGTGAACCTCGACTCTTGCCTTAGGAGAAGCAGGCCCAGTTTCGCAGATCCAGGTTCCCTTTTCCGTTTTACGCGAACCTCAACACGTCTTAGGTGAAGTAGGCCCGGTTACTAAGATTAGGGGCATTTTTCATGATATATTTTTTTTTCTTTCTTCTTCTCTTTTTTTTTTCAGTGCCATTGCACTTTATTTGATAGATAATTTGGCAGAAAGCTTTGTATAAAGATCTCTTTTCTTAAGAAGTGCAGAATATCAGACAATATACCTAAAATAGCAGAGGGCTTGTCTTGCTTGTTTCATTAGTGTGTAATGTAAAAAAAAAATTTTTTTTTTTTAGTGCACATGAACTTTAAAGGGATTCTTATATCAGTTTTCCATGGCTAGATTGACTAAATTTTCCATCATCCTTCTCCCTAGTCTTTTCTATTCCAGAATTACTTTTAATTTAAGTATGAATCATGAAACTCAAAATGGAGTTTACATCTTTATGCAAGACAGAACTCCTATCAGGTTGTACTATATGCATCATGAAAATTTCTCTCCCCCCAACTTGAATGACATTGTCCTCAATGGCATGTAGAATTGAAAGCAAAAGAATAATGTATCAATAAATACTTCTGAGAGGGAAAGAGACAACCGGATATGCGGGACGAAACCTCCATCAATGTCATAGGCGGTGATGACTTCCTCTCCTTGGCCTTAACCTGACTACTAAAACACACTCAAACAAAAACGTCAAAACAACAAAAACTGTAGGTTGCCTCCCAGAAGCGCTAAGTTTTTCGTCTTCAGCCAGACGCATGAGAGCTCACAAAGATTTTATTCCAGACCACTTAGAACAATGGATTCTTTTTTCAACTGATCATTTTCCAAATAAGGTTTCAATCTTTGACCATTGACAGTGAAAATGTGACCATTTTGAGGATTTAAAATTTTGACAGCACCATGGTCAAAAGCTTTGATTACAATGAATGGACCATCCCACCTAGATTTCAATTTTCCAGGAAACAACCGTAGCCTTGAATTAAAAAGCCAAACTTTTTGGTCAGGTTGAAAAGATTTTCTCAAAATGTGCTTGTCATGAAAGGCTTTGGTCTTAGCTTTGTAGATCTTGGAATTTTCATAGGCTTCATTGCGTAGCTCCTCCAACTCATTGAGTTGGAGAGCTCTATGGGAACCAGCTTGGGCCAAGTCCAAATTCACTTGTTTTATTGCCCAGTACGCCCTATGTTCTAGCTCGACTGGTAGGTGACAGGCTTTTCCAAAAATCAGCCTATAGGGGGACATACCTATGGGAGTTTTGTAGGCAGTCCTATAGGCCCAAAGAGCATCATCCAATCTTTCAGACCAATCCTTCCTATCGGGCCGAACAGACTTTTGCAGGATGTTTTTGATTTCTCGATTGGATATTTCCACTTGGCCACTTGTTTGGGGGTGGTAGGGGGTGGCGATTTTGTGAGTGATCCCATATTTCTTAAGTAAAGCTCGGAATTGGGAGTGAGTAAAATGTGAACCCCCGTCACTGATGATAGCCCTGGGACACCCAAATCTAGAGAAGATATTCTTACGAACAAATTTCATCACAACTTTATGATCATTAGTCCGAGTGGCTATTGCTTCTATCCATTTAGACACATAATCTACGGCCACAAGAATGTATTCGTTTCCAAATGATGCTGGAAATGGTCCCATGAAATCAATCCCCCAAACATCAAAAATTTCAACAATCAAGATGGGATTGAGTGGCATCATGTCTCTCTTAGAATTATTCCCCACAGCTTGACACCTTAGACAGGTCTTGCTAAATTCATAGGCATTCTTGAAAAGTGTGGGCCAGAAGAACCCACTTTGCAGGACCTTAGCAGCAGTTTTCTTACCTGAGAAATGTCCCCCACAAGCGAGATTATGACAGAAGTTCAAAACAGATTGTTGCTCCTCCTCGGGGACACATCTTCTTATTATTTGATCTGGACCCATATGAAATAACTCTGGGTCGTCCCAAAAATAGTGCCTTACCTTAGAAAAGAATCGATCCTTTGCCTGTCTAGACCACCCTTCGGGAATCTGCCCTACTGCCAGGTAATTGACTATATGAGCGAACCAAGGGGTTGTTGTGTGAGAGATGGAAAGAATTTGTTCATCAGGGAAGGAATCAGACATAGGAGCACTTTCAGGAATTACAATCCTGGACAAGTGATCAGCTACAACATTTTTCAACCCCTTCTTGTCTCTTATTTCCAAATCAAACTCTTGTAGTAATAAAATCCATCGTAAGAGACGGGGTTTGGCTTCCTTCTTAGACATCAAAAATTTTAATGCTGAGTGATCGGAATAAACAATGACTTTCGCCCCTAACAAATATGATCGAAACTTTTCAAGGGCAAACACAACAGCTAGCAATTCCTTTTCTGTGGTGGTGTAGTTCATTTGGGCATCAGCGAGGGTGCGGCTCGCATAATATATCACCACAGGCTTCTTCTCAATTCTTTGACCTAGGACAGCTCCTACAGCATAGTCTGAGGCATCACACATGATCTCAAAAGGGAGCGACCAATCAGGAGATTGGAGAATGGGAGCTTGTATGAGAGTCGCTTTCAAAGAATTGAACGCCTCTAGACATGACTCATTAAGATGAAAGGGAGTATCCTTGGCAAGCAATTGTGTAAGTGGTCGAGCAATGGTGGAGAAGTTTTGAATGAATCTGCGGTAGAATCCTGCATGGCCAAGAAAGGAACGGATCTGTTTGACCGAAGAAGGGGGAGGAAGATTAGAAATCACATCAACCTTGGCCTGGTCAACCTTTATTCCCTTCTCTGAAACTACATGGCCTAAAACGATCCCTTCTCTTACCATGAAATGGCTCTTCTCCCAGCTCAACACTAGATTCGACTCAATGCATTTTTTCAATACCCGAGTCAAATTTCTCAAACAATCATCAAATGAATCACCAAACACTGAAAAGTCATCCATAAAAACTTCCAAGCATTCCCCCACCATTTCAGAGAAAATGGACATCATACATCGCTGGAATGTGGCAGGGGCATTACAGAGCCCAAAAGGCATTCTTCTGAAAGCAAATGTGCCATAGGGGCATGTGAAGGTTGTTTTCTCTTGATCTTCCGGGAAAATTGCAACTTGGTTATACCCGGAATAGCCATCTAGAAAGCAATAATACTTCTGCCCAGCCAGTTTCTCCAAGATTTGATCAATGAATGGGAGTGGAAAATGATCTTTTTTCGTGACTGAATTTAGTTTTCTATAATCAATGCATATTCTCCACCCAGTTGGTAATCGTGTGGGAACTTCTTCTCCTTTCTCATTTGTTATAACTGTCAGCCCTGACTTTTTGGGAACAACTTGAGTTGGGCTGACCCACTTGCTATCAGAAATGGGATATATGATCCCGGCATCCAACCATTTGACAACTTCTTTCTTAACTACCTCCTTCATACTTGGATTCAGCCGACGCTGCATCTCTCTACTCGGCTTGGCATTATCCTCCAAGTAAATGTAATGCATACACACATCCGGACTGATACCCTTCAAATCGGCCACTGACCAACCTATCGCCCTCTTGTGCTCCTGAAGGACATCTAGGAGTTGGGATTCCTGAGCAGCGGTGAGGTTGGAAGCAATGATTACGGGCAGAGTTTGGTTAGGACCTAGATAAGCATACTTCAAAGGATCCGGCAGAGGCTTCAATTCTAGACTGGGTGGTTGATCTAAAGATGGAAGAATGGGTTCAGCTTGAAGTGGAGGGAGTGGCTCTACTCTAGAGTAGGGTGCACTAGAAAGTGGAGAATCCTGGAGCATGCTACCCTCTTCTAGACATTCCTCATAAACGTCCAGACTTTCTTCAATTAGTTCAGAAACATCAATGACACTACATTCTTCCTCATGGTTCGGATATTGAGATGCTTTGAACACATTTAAAGAAACCTTCTCTCCTCCAAAAGAAATATCCATCATCCCC
The DNA here is from genome assembly GCA_022559845.1 of Amorphophallus konjac. Classification (NCBI taxonomy): domain Eukaryota; kingdom Viridiplantae; phylum Streptophyta; class Magnoliopsida; order Alismatales; family Araceae; genus Amorphophallus; species Amorphophallus konjac. The sequence continues at coordinate 124,956,772 of CM040121.1, forward strand.
GTGGCGCAATTTATATTAGCCTTGGCCGTAGCAAGAAAAGGACGTCCCAAAATGATAGGTGTGTGCTTTAATTCTTGGGATGAGGCCATATCCAGAATAAGAAAGTCCACCGGGAAATAACATTCATGCACCTTCACAATCACATCTTCCAATAGTCCCCTTGGAGTCTTTACAGATCGATCTGCCAGTTGGAGGATTATAGATGTGGGTTTCAACTCCCCTAGATCAAACTGCTCATATATAAAGGTGGGTAACAAGTTCACACTTGCTCCAAGGTCCAGCAATGCTCTATCAAATGTAATTCCACCTATGTCACAAGAAATCAGTGGAGCTCCAGGGTCCTTCAACTTTTTAGGCAAATGATTCATGACAACTGCGCTGACATCTTCAGACAAGCGGACCTTTTGTGTTACTGCCTTTGGTTCCCTTTTTGGTGTACATAGCTCTTTCAAAAATTTTGCATACGCTGGCACATGTTTGATCGCATCCAATAGTGGAATATTGATGTTCACTTGTTTAAACAATTCCACTAGTTCATCTTGTTGGACCGGTTTTCTCTGTTGAGATTTAGGCTTCAATGCATCAGGGAATGGGACTTTAGGAACATATTCTCGAGGTCCTTCATCAACCTTTGCTTTCCCTTTGTCCAGCTTATTTTCTCCCCCCTCTTGCCTCTTCTTTTCTTGCAAAATTGTTGACTCCTCATCTTCACTATCACTATCCTCGTGGGCATCTTGGCCCGAACTACTACCCACATCCTTAGCTTGATAAGGGTCATTAAGAATTTTTCCGCTCCTAAGGCTAGAGATGGCTTTGGCATTCTCGAACTGAGGACCTATATGAGGGGGCAGCTGAGGTTGGTTCGGCTGGTTAGGTTGAGGAAGAATAGGAGCTCTTAGAGGGAAGCCTGGAGGTTGTTGATTGCGGGGGTTGGCCACCGGTTGGCTAGGGAGCTGACCTACCTCTCTTCTCATGTTATTGGCAGCAAGTTGCCCTATCTGGTTCTCCAACTTGGAAATGGATTGTGCTTGGGTAAGGATGAGTTGTTGGAGTTGTTCAAACTTGTCATCAAAAGTGGGCTGAGTAGGAGGTGGTTGATAATGTGGTTGATGTGAACGGTGTGCAGAAAATTGCTGAAATTGGCCCTGAGCAAATTGAGCTTGAGGATATGGGGCCTGAGCTTGATGGGAAGGTGATTGTTGATGGAAAGGAGGCTGATAAGAGAGATTTTGGTTTAACTGACTTGGCATGGAAAATGATTGTTTCGAATTTGGATGGTGTGAGGGATGAGATTGGGTGGATGGGCCTTGGTTAGACTTCCAAGAAAAATTTGGATGATTTCTCCAGCCCGGATTGTAAGTGTTTGAATAAGGATCATATGTGGGCTTGGAGACACCTTGAGCAGCAAAGATTTGTTCTTGGATAAATGGGGGGAGTTGGGCTGCTGTGGGACACCCAATCACGGAATGGCTAGGGCTCGAACACAAAGCACAGATTTCTTCTTGACTTGGGGTTGAGATTTGTTGAGGTTGAGGGGCAGAAGGGAAAGAGGGTTCCTGTCTAGACATGGACAACAACTGGTCTAGCTTTTGGGCAACCATATCGACCTTCTCTATCTTTTGCGCCAACAAATCCATTTTATTCAACTTTTGGGTTATGGCATTAATATCTATCTTGTTCTCACACTCACCTTGGCTCTTAACTTCATAAAGTCCACCCCTCTTAGAAGGCCCAATCATTCTTTCATATGATGAAAGCGAGGTATGGCTTATGGAATTTTCACTAAGCATTTCGAATAAATCATAAGCCTCATCCTCGCTCTTACTCATGAATGCTCCCCCACATGATGCATCCACCATCTGTCTATAATTCTCCGCCAAACCCTCATAGAATGCCTGTACAATTTGCCATCTTGATAACCCATGGTGGGGGCATTTCCTCAATAAATCTTTTAGTCTATCCCATGCTTCATGGATATGTTCCCCTGGGTTTTGTGTGAATCCAGTAATTGCTCTTCTCATGGTATTGGTTCGCCCTATGGGATAGAACTTCTTCAAAAATTCTTTTTGCATTTCCGCCCATGTATCAATGATTCTACCCAAGGCTCCTAACCAATATTTGGCTTTATCCTTGAGAGAGAATGGGAAGAGAGTTAGCCTAAGAGCATCATCAGAGAAATTTTGGATTTTAACAGTTGAGCAGATCTGAAGGAACTCATCAAGATGTTTGTAAGGGTCTTCATTAGGATTTCCATAGAAAGACGGTAACATTTGGATGGTACTAGACTTGATTTCATAATGAACCGCCTGGTTCTGAGGTGCTTGGACATAGAAGGATGGTTGGTATTGATTGGGCAAGAAATAATCCTTCATTTGCTTTGGAGGATTGGGATTTTCGGCCATTAGATTTTGGTGGTGAGGTCCTTGATTTTCGGCCATGAGATCTTGTTGGAGATCGTTCCCTGGATACAAGACTCTTTCAATTTCTTGAATGGGTCCTAGTAGGTTTGGATGTTGAGATCTTCTACCTTGCATTAACTAGGACGAAGAGAGAAATGAAAGATTTTTTTTTTTTGATTTTTGTTTGTTTATTATTTTTTTTTGACACAAAATAGGATGAGGAAAGAGAAGAGGAGAAAAAAAATTTGATTTTTTTTATTTTAAATTTTTTATGCAATCACAAACAAGTTATCACACAAATTTCCTAATGACCTAGATGTGACCTAGACCTATAAATTAGGTTTCACAAAATGATTAAAATGAAACTTAAGTTCACCCTCAATGTTTCCACCGGCCAGGTAAGGGGTGGGGAAGTGGGAGGTTCCCCCTACTTTCGTAGGGACCTAATTATGCCAAACCACTATCCCGCTTAAGGCGTTTGCCGTCCGACCGTCTTGCCTTAGGCACCGGTTTTCACAAGAGGGTAAGCCCAAATAACACAAGAACCACAGTGTGAACCTAGGGCCAATGTCTACTGAATTTTATTTAAGGTCTAGGTGATGCAAAGATGCAAGGGAATTATGGTTTGTGGGCTAAGGAAGGGTGATGAAATCCCCACCTTATCTTGTTTATGGGTGTTGCCCTTAGAATATTTTAGAAATGATATGCAACAAACCAAGTTCAAACAAGGGGTTCTATGCAAGCATGGAAATGCATGAGCATGCTTTTGAAAAAATTAGAGTACTCACCTTGCCTCCCGCAATCTTCAATAATGCAATTAACAATAATTAAACAACAAGGAAAAATAAAGTCTATCCTAAATGATGCATGACCTAAAACATGGAAGTGTGGGTTCTACTCTTGCAATGGACATTTTTATTGAAGTTCAAGTGATGCTTTTTTTTTTGTTTTTATTTAATGAACCTATCTAACTACAAGATATGAAATGTAGAGAAATGAAATTGAAATGAAAGAGGAAAAGTTTGGATACTTACTTGAAAAGCGTTCCCTCGTTCCCTTTTTTTTTTTTGAAATGAATGACTAAATCACAAAGATGAAAGAAAGAAAGGCAAACTTACCTCTAATTTTTTTTTTGAGTTTTCAAGTTACTTTTTCTCCCTTTTTTTTTCACCTGCAAAAAAAAGAAAAAAGAAAAGAGAACTTTATTAGTACACTATAAACACAAGGAAAACAAAGTTATTAAGTCAAAAATCATCATTCTTCCCCGGCAACGGCGCCAAAAATTGATAACGCGAAAGTTTATCGTTTAAAACACGCGTATAACAATCTTAAAACCGAACTCGCACAAAATGATCAAAGGAGAACGTAGTACTATGGCAAGCACGGGTCGAATCCACAGGGAAGAAGATACTTTTAGAGTTAAAAACATTGTAACCTTTTAGAAAATGTTTGTGATTTTTTGTAGTTTGAAGAGAATGATTAAACAAAGAATGATTCCAACAATTAAATCAAAATGCCTATGATTATGAGTCTATGCCATGGGAAATAATTGCATAACATTGAGAAGAAGATGTAGAAAAAGTAGGAAGAGAGGGAAGATGAACAAACTCTAGATCAAATGAACACTTCTTTCATTAACATAAAGAAACGATTACATGAAGTGCAAGACGAGCTTACAATAAAGATGTGACGAGATTACAATGAAGTAAAATGAAACTAAAGCAATAGCAACAAGAGGAGCCTGAGATGTGAAGATGGTAGCCGCAATGGTGATGACGGCGCCGTCCTCTCTTGGCCTTGGATCACGAACCACCTTGTGGAAGATGTCGTCTACACCGGGAGGAAGTCGCCTTTGTCGTTGAAGCTGCCTTTGGAGGGTGAATAACTTTGAACCCAAGAGGAATTAGGGGATGCCCAAGAAGAAGAAGTTGAAGAGGGGGAAGAGAGGAAAAACTTTAATGAAGAACTCAGAGAGAAAAGAAGAGAAGAAGAGCTTCAAAATGGAGACATAACCGAAGCCAGCACCTCGGATGAACAGTAAAAACACAGGACAGCAAGTTGTAAAACTAGAAATATCTTCAAAACCAGAAGGAATTAGAAGATGAGCAAGAAGAAGAAGTTGTAGATAACTTAAAAACAAAGAACTTTCATGAAGAAAGCTAGAGCAGAAAAGGACTAGAAGAGGGAGAAATAAGGGGAAGAACAGAGAAAAATACTGGGTCGCAGATGAACAGGACAGCACAGTGAAAAACACGAAATAGCTTGAAAACCAGAAAGAATTAGAAGTTGAGCAAGAAGAAGAAATTGTAGAGGACGTAAAAATGAAGAACTTTTATGAAGAACACAAAATGAGAAAACGAACTTACATGAGAGAAATCGGAGGCCTAAGGTTGAGAGAGAAAGAGGGAGAGTGAAAGATTGCCAAAAAAAAAGACTCCCCTTCTCCTCCTTACCATGGGCTATTTATAGGGAAAGTTTGGTAGATAGAGGGTGGAGATTATATCAAAAGGAGATGGATGGCTAAGATTCAAATGGAATATGATGCATGGGGAAGAGTAAAAGTAGGTGGGCACCCCCTTTCTTGGACTTTAGGCACCCCATTTCCCAAGGCTCATCATGTCTCTCCTTTAATTCAAATTTTGGATGTCCTTTTCCTCCTTTCCAAACTTAAAGTTTGGATTCCTCCTTTTCAAACTTTGAATTCGAAATTTTGAACTTTCCTTTCCCTCCAATCAAAATAATTTGAATTCTTTATTTGACTTGGTCAAAATGGTGATGACCCTTTTGCCCCCGGCTTCTTTTGTAATTACCTTCGGTGTCCTACACACATATAATTACACTTTAGTCCATAAAAATTACCACAATGTGCATATCAATCTCAAATGCTCATGATTATGCAATGGAGAATTAATTCTCATGGCCCTCAACTTTAATTTTAAATAAGACAATTGAATTAATCAATTTACGTGAAAGCTCCAATTTAAATGCGGAGTTGAGGTTAACTATGAAATATGCATAATTGCCTAATTATATGCACATAAAATAGTGTACATGCAATGAATTGTCATAAGAAATGGACACTTATCAGTATCTTTGACTGGGCCTGCCATTATGGCAAGGTCTCCCTCCCAGGGTCTAAGAGGCCGCACGACACCCGAAGAAGTGGGGACCCACTATTTTGTCCCTATCACCAGATATTGGGCCACGCCATCGAAGACTGCTATGTCTTCAAAGATATTGCTCAAGACCTCATTGACAGGGATGAGCTCAGAATGGGAGACTATGTGGTAGCCCCGCCGCACCCCCACGTGACGGACAGCCCCAGAAGAGAAGCCTATACAGTATCTATCTAGTACCAGACGCCTGAAGATGCGGCTGTCCCGGCCCCCGCCGGAGTGGTCTATGATGAGTACACAGAAGACCCCGAGGTGACCCTGTGCCTTTCTACGCCAGCGGACCCCGTGGGCCCGGCGGCTATGGCCCAGGAGGAGTGCGCGGTGAACGTAGCCTCCACGCCCAGTCACGAGGAACAAGAAGAGGGGGATGGCGTCCTCGAGCCCGAGGACAATGAAGACCAAGACTTTGTCGATTTGTCGCCAGCCCCGCCGGAAATTGAAAATGGCGGCCAGGCCACCGTCGACGAATTGATTGAGATCAACCTCAGCACAGAAGGCGACCCCAGGCCGACCTTTCTGAGTGCTCTTATGCCCCCACAGGAGAGGGAACAATACACGAAGCTACTGCAAGAATTCTGGGATTGCTTTGCCTGGAACTAGAAAGAAATGCCCGAACTCAGCCCCGAAGTAACTCAGCACATTTTGGCCATTGATCCCAAGGTGGAGCCAGTGAAGCAGCCTCCTTGGCGTATGAGGCCGGAATTGATCAGCCAGATCTGGAAGGAGGTCGACAAGCTCATAGACGTCGACTTCGTGGCGGAAAACTAGTACACTACTTGGTTGGCCAATATCGTACTGGTGAAGAAGAAGAATGGACAGATCAGGATTTGCGTGGATTTCCGCGACATGAATAAAGCCTGCCTGAAAGATGACTTCTCGGTACCTATCACCGAAGTGATGATTGATGCAACCACTGGTCACGAGGCCCTGTCTTTTATGGACGGATCATCCGGTTATAACCAAATTTGGATAGCCGACCATGACCGGATTCACACGGCCTTCAGATCACTCAAGGGGATATTCCACTACAAGAGGATGCCCTTGGGCCTCAAGAATGCCGGTGCTACATATCAGCGGGCGATGACCAAGATCTTCGACGAGCTGCTATATAGCAAGGTCGAATGCTACATTGATGATCTAGTCATCAAGACTAAGAAAAGAGATGAGCATCTGAGTGACCTTAGGGTCATCTTCCAAAGGCTCCGGCTGTACGGGCTGAAAATGAACCCCATGAAGTGCGCCTTCGGCGTGTCCAGTGGGAAGTTCCTCGACTTCATTGTCCGGCACAGAGGGATCGAGATTGACCCCTTCAAAATAAAAGCCATCCAGGAGCTGCCCCCTCCGAAGAATCTGGGGGAGCTGAGGTCTCTACAGGGCCGTTTAGCCTACGTCCGCAGGTTCATTTCCAACCTGTCGGGGCGTTGCCAACCCTTTCACAGACTAATGATGAAGAATGCACCCTTCAGCTGGGGTCATGAATGCCAGCACGCGTTCGACCAGTTAAAGGAGTACCTGAAGACCCCGCCAGTCCTGGGGGCGCATGTCAAAGGCAGACCACTTATTCTCTATATAGCGGCCACCGAATATTCACTGGGGGCAATGCTTGCCCAGAATAATGATGACGAAAAGGAGCAGGCTCTCTACTACCTCAGCCGAAGATTGGTGGGAATGGAGGCCAAGTACACCCCAATTGAGAAGGTCTGCCTTGCCTTGGTCTTCGCAGTCAAAAGCTGAGGCACTATATGCTATCGCATGAAGTAAGTTTAATATCCAGAGCTGATCCCATCAAGCACATACTCTCCCAACCAGTCCCGAAGGGGCGCCTTGGCAAATGGGCTGTGCTGCTCATGGAGTTTGACATCATCTACGTGCCGCAGAAGGCCATCAAGGGGCAAGCCGTCGCGGAATTCTTCGCAGCACACCCTGTGCCCGAAGACTCCCCGTTGGTCACAGAGCTACCCGAAGATGAAACATTGGAGGTGGATCAGGTCCAACAAGCTATCTGGCAGTTGTACTTCAATGGGGCCTCGAGAACTGAAGCGACCCCATCCGGACGCAGCAAGGTACGGGCCGGAGCCGGCATCATCCTTAAATCGCCAGACGGGGAAGTGTTGCACACTTCCTGATGCATTAGCAAGCCCTGCACGAATAATGAAGCGGAGTATGAAGCTCTAACTATCGGCCTCCAGGTGGCCCTCCAAATGGAGATCAAAATGCTGCAAGTATTCGGCGACTCACTGCTGGTCGTCAAACAAGTCCAGGGGCAGTTTGATGTCCGGAAACCTGAGTTGCTCCCTTACTATACTAAGGCGAAGAGGCTCATGGAGTGGTTCTACCTCCTCGAGATAGGCCATGTCGCCAGAGGGGAGAATGCACAAGCCGACGCCCTGAAAAATTGGCAAGCTCACTAGCAGTGCCGCCAGATGGATCTCTCAATATCCAAGTAATAAATCAGCACCAAATGCCCAGCATGATAGAAGAAGAACCAGAAGAAGAAGCGCTGGAAGTCACTGCAGCAGAAGCCGTCGGCCTACCTGACTGGAGAGACCCCCTGGTGCAGTGGTTCAAATACCAGCAACTACCCAAACGAAGAGAAGATAAGATCAAGATAATCAGAACCAAGGACTCCTATGAGCTTCGAAATGGAATATTATTTCGAATTGTGGCCGACGCCAAACAAAAGCTACTCCTTCGATGCCTCTCCATTGAAGAAGCCCGAGGGGTAATGAGAGAAATCCATGCGGGGACGGCTGGCGCACACCAGGCAGGACCAAAGATGAAGCTTGAAATAAACAAACTCGGCTATTATTGGCCGGTGATGTTCGACGACTGCTGCAAGTATGCTAAGTCGTGTCAGAAGTGTCAGGAGCATGCCACCATACCCAGAAGGCCGCCCGTGCAGCTGCATCCAACGGTGCCCAATTGGCCATTTGCCCAGTGGGGAACAGACGTCGTGGGTCCCTTACCTGCGTCATCCACCGGTTGCAAGTACATTTTGGCAGCAACCAACTACTTCTCCCGTTGGGCAGAGGCTGTCGCCTTAAGGGAGGTCACCGGAGAGATCTTGGCTAGGTTTATCCACCGTAACATCATATTCCGGTTTGGCGTGCCCGACCGGATTGTGTCAGACAACGGCAGCCACTTCCGTAACCAGAGGGTCTACCGGCTGGCAGAAAAATACAAAATTGACTGGAGGACATCGACTCCTTATAATCCACAGGCTAATGGGCTGGCCGAAGCTTTTAATAAGACACTCTGCACCCTCCTAGCCAAGATTGTTAGCTCTAACAAAAGGGACTGGGAGGAGAAGATGTATGAGGCGCTATGGGCGTACCGAACCGTATACAAGACCCCAACAGGCTGCTCGCCTTTCTCTCTAGTATACGTCTCGGAGGCAATCGTCCCCATTGAATTGGGGATACCCTCCCTCAGAGTCGCCATTCAGCACGGCCTTGTCCATGAAGGGCAGACCAACGTCGAGCGAAGGCTCAAAGAGCTCTCCAGCCTGGAAGGAAAGCGGCTTCAGGCCCAACAGAACATTCAGGTCTACCAGGCCCGAATAGTGCGTGCCTTTGACAAGCTCGTCAAGGAACGCGAATTCAAGAAGGGCGACCTTGTCATGGTCAAGAGAAGAGACGTCATGGCCGCCAACCCCAAGGGCAAACTAAATGAGAACTGGCTCGGACCCTACGTAGTCCAAAAAGTCTATGAAGGCGGAGCCTATGTAATTGTCAACCACCGCGGGGAAGTTCAATTCCCGCTTCTTAATGGAAGGCACTTGAGACTGTACCACGCCCCGGTGCCCCCATTCAATCAATAATATTATTCTTCGCCCTATTTTGGGCGGATTCGCGTGATTGATGTCCGAACTGCTTGATCGCTACCCATGTTTTCAAAAAAAGAAGAGAAGGAAGAAGGAAGAAGAAGAAAAAAAAAAGAGAAAAAAAAAGAGGAGAGTAAAAAAAAAGAGAGAGAAAGAAAGAAAGAAGAGAAAAAAAAGAAAAAAAGGAAAAAAAAGAAAGAAAGAAGAAGAAAAAAGAAAAAAAAGAAGAAGAAAAGAAGGAAAAAAAAGAAGAAGAAAAGGGGAGAGAGAAAAGAAAGAAGAAGAGAAAAGAGCAAGGGAAGAATAAAAGCTAAGAAGAGGGGGCAACGCCCCCCTCTATATCCCGTCATCGCCCCGTATCAGCGGAGATACGGAAAACTAAACAAACTCTTCTCTCCGTCCCTGTGGACGGCGGGTACCCCCTTGACTTGGACTTCTCGCCCAGGTCATTGACTAAACAAACTCTTCTCTCCGTCCCTGTGGACGGCGGGTACCCCTTTGACTTGGACTTCTCGCCCAAGTCATTGATTAAACAAACTCTTCTCTCCGTCCTCCCCGGGCGGTGGGTACTCCCTTTGGCTTGGACCTCCCGTCCAGGTCATTGACTAAACAAACTCTTCTCTCCGTCCCCTCCGAGCGACGAGAAACCCGGTCTCTGACTAAGGCTCCCCGCCTGAGGCCAGTGCGTGTTTCCAACGTTATGGCGAGACCGGTAAGTCACCCATTTGGTACGGTGGAGTGGTTCCCTCGTCCTTCCCCTGGGAGGGCGAGCACTCTCCCGTGCCCTGACATGGGTTCCTGCCTAGTTCTCCCAGAGCGAATCACCGTGAATATTTATACTACGCCAATGTGTTCTCGCATTGCAAAAAGAAGAAGAGGAAGAAGAAGAGGAAAACAATGTACAAAAGACAAGAGAGAAGAAAGGAGATGCCACTAGGGCGAATGCCACATGCACCGAAAGGACATGTGAAACAATAAGTGTTCTGTTCTATTCGAAAAGGGATCAAGCAACATATGCTTCGGGGCATACCCCTGTGTTACACTTCAAAAAAAAAGAGGGAAAAAAGAGAGCTAAGGGGTGTAACGTTCAGTCAACACCCTTAAAGATATCTTCGAGAGGGAGAATCCTGACGCAAGGGAAGTTTGTCATGTCGCGCAATCGACCCCTCAGTTCTTCAAGGCGGGCGAGTTCAGCCTCCACGGACACCGTATCAACCTGGGCGACGGCAAGAGCCTTGCCTTCCCTCTCGACCACTCTTTCTGCCTCGGCAAGGTCATACCTAGCCGCAGCAAGGTAGCCATCCAGCTCTGCGATTCGGCTCTTGAGGGAGTGAACATTGCCCTGGCCTTCCTCCAAGGCCTTCCCATGGCGCTTTTCATTATGGCGCCGTGCCTCCAAGGTCTGCAAATACTCATCTGCCTGGGCATCTAGCGCGGCGCGTTCGTCGGGAGCTTGGGTCTCGAGGAACTCGCGACGCTTGACATATTAGCAGCAATAAAACCCGCCGCGACCATTCCTCGAGTGGACAGCCCAACACTTGCTGTAATACCCCGATTATTTATTAAGTTTTATTGAGCTTTTATTAATTAAAAATTGAATTAAATTGAATTAATGTTTGAATTTTGAAATATTAATATTTAATTCATTAGAAAATAGAACCTATAAAATTCGACTACCGTAGAAAAATCTGTAAAAATAGTAATTGGGTAAAAGATCATTTTTATAGCAATTTTGCCTTCTGGACTTGACCCAGATTAATTACGTAACCTTGTCTAATTAGAGGATTAATCCTGAATTTGACTTTCACCTACCCTTTACCTAATCGTAACTTAAAACGTGAAATTCGACCTTATTACTCAACCAAATGATCTGAAATCAAGGGCAAATGGAAGGCCACGAGGTAAGGAACATTTACCCTCAATCAATTTGAGGTGAACCTAGCCCTAAAACGTGCTGCCGACATAGCTTTGGTCGAGTCAAGGATTCCGGCGCCGTTTCTAAACACGTAACTTGCAGCGCCAAATACTCCCAACTCCGAAGGCTCCAGAAGCCCCATGACCTATAAAAATGTAGCTCTTCGACTCTAGTTTCATTTGGTAGCTGGGTTAGCCGACGAGGAGTCCAGATCTAGGAGTATTTGTCGTTTTGGTGGAGGGTGTTGGTAGTTCGTCGTTCTTCATCTCCAGCCCTTTAATCCGTCGATTAAGGTAGGTACCCTTAACCAAGTGAGACTTGTAAATATAGTATCTTGATCAGCTCGACGAGATCTATCCAATGGGACTGAAAGCCCCAAATTTCATTAGGTATCCGTGGAGATATCGAGCTTTTTGTGAGCTACTGTCAAGCTTGTTCCTCATTCTAGGGTTTCGAAGTCTTTCTCCAATTTGAGGTAGGTTATAGCAGCCCAACTTCTAATTAATATACATGAATGTAATCAGTAGCTTGTTAGCTTTCTTTTGACACCAAAATCCCCAAATTCCGTTGTGTATGTTGGGAGAATTTTTAGATTTAGTGGAAGTATGTCAAGAATTAGGTCTTCTTGTGTTCTACATAGAATAGGTTGTGATTAAATGGGTTTCTGATGAAATTCATGTTTTAAAACTCATGTATTATGACCCTCATATGTGTAGTAAGATTCCTATAGCATGGGGTTTTGATTTCAACTCGATTGGACCTCAAATGGGTAAGTTTACATGTTTTCCGGAGGCCCCGGCCTTTTCTGGGCTTGCAGGGGTCGACCCCAGGGGTCGACCCATTCGGCCCAGCGCGAGGGTCGACCCAATGGGTCGACCCATGCTGCTGGATTTGAGGGGGGTCGACCCCAGGGGTCGACCCATCCAGCAGGCAGACCCCATTTTTACAGGGGTCGACCCCAGGGGTCGACCCATGTACCAGAAACCCGGTTTTCATCATTTTGCGACCCGTGGATCGATTCGGATCATTAGGGGATCGACCCATTGAACTTAGACCAATTGAAAACTATACTTTTGAAGAACCAGTGACCTAATCATGAGCCTTATGATTTTCAAATTGCATTGGTTCCTATGTTCTATCACGATGTAAAAGCATGTCATTCATCGTCTTAATTGCAATGTATACAATGGTTAAATAGAAACCCACATAATTAGTGGTTAATGGTGTAATTAAATCTCTGTTAATGCATTCTTTTTCCTTCCTGTACAAGCTTGTTCCTTTACCTTATCATCATGAATCAGCTTTTGGCAATTGTCTTAATGCAAATGATAATGGATAATCTTTGACATATTAACTTCATAATTAGGATTAATATGTTGATTAGCTTGTTGGATAGCTGCTGTACTACAGTAGCGCGGCATGATTAACTCTTATTGTGACTTGGTTTTCAATCGTCTTGATGATTGTGCTTACCTTGAAATTCTGAAATGAATCTCCTTCCTACTTGAAATTGTTATTGCTACATGGTTCAAACCTTGGAATTCTGGCCATAAATTTGTTGTGCCTCTTAGGCACAAGCATGTGCTATGTTGCTTTGATGATAGCAATGCTATTTGGTTTTGATGATAGCAAGACAGTGAGTGCATTTGAGTGCATTTGATATTGTATTTTGATGATAGCAATGTTATTGTGTTTTGATGATAGCATGCATTTGAGTGCATTTGATATTGTATTTTGATGATAGCAATGTTATTGTGTTTTGATGATAGCATGCTGATTTGTTTTGATGATTGCAACACAGTCAGTGGATTATGATATTGTGTTTTGAATATGGCTGCTGATATGATTGCATAAGACTGTGTATGATATACAGCATTGTATTCATGAGTTTGCATGCGTATTGCATGATGCGTTGACACATGGGATCATTGCGTCAACTCACTGGTCTGTCACAGAGTCCAGCGTCTCAGTAAGCGTCTCATGCATTTGACTAAGTCTGTACAGCCATTTACATAGTGAAGTCTACACATTCGTTTGCATTGCATGAAGTCCATACAGTGGGTAAAGTCTGTACACTGTCCATGTTTCATACAGCGTCAACTCAGTGTTTCATGTAGCGTCAACTTTACAAGTGTGTACATTGCTTGGCAAAGTCTGTACACTGCATTCGCCTTCAAAAGTCTACACATCAGACTACATTATGCATGGTTGAGTTGAAGTCTATACAGAGTCTGCATCTTTGGAAAGTCTGTACAGCGTGAAGTCTAAACGTTGTCACTATAGCTCACTTGTGCAAGTCTGTACATTGGAGTCAGTCCACCAAGTCTATACACTGGACCTTGTTTTACCAAGTCCTAGTTTGTACACTCGCTGCACTGTTCAAGTCCATACACTGGCAGCTCTGCTTAAGTATATACATTCGTCTGAACTAAGTTCATTTTCCTCTGACTGTCTGCAGATGATTCAGGCCATCAAGACTTGGCACGTGATCCAAGGGGCTGATATGTTGACACGTGGAAATAGCAGTTACAAAGGAAGAGCCAATGGGTTACTGGATTACTCTGGTGCATCAACGCACTCATCAAGCAGCGTCGACGCAACAGTTAAGAAGGCTAGGCTAGTTGTTCACTAGAACGTATCCATGCGTCAACGCTATGGGCTAGCAGCGTCCACGCAGCACGTCTGTCTGCCAAAGAACGTGATCACTGGATTACTGATGCATCAACACAGCAGTGGAGCAGCGTCGACGCAACAGTTAAGAAAGGCTAGGCTGGTTGCTCACTGGAACGCATCAATGCGTCAACGCCACAAGTTGGAAGCGTCGACGCAGCGGCTTAAGAGACGCCAATGTACAAATGTACATGTTCGTGCGTCAACGCCACCAACTGGCAGCGTCGACGCAGCAGTTCAAGAAAGGGGTGACTTATCTCTAGCTGTCTTCAACGCGTCAACGCTATCCACGGCAGGGTCGACGCAGTGGGACAAATTCAAATGCGTACTAATGAAGGGCACGTGATCCGAGGTGCCTGGCTCGTGACCAGGATGCTGCCACGTGGTCTGAATTTTTAGGGCAGGAAATGTGGAAGCCACACGCGCCAGCGTGCCTGCTGCTGCTGCTTATAAAAGGAAGCCTTCATCCTCTGTAGAAGGCAGATCGAAGAAGAAGCCTGGAGAGCAGAAAAGCCCTTCGATCCAGAAAAAGAAAAGAAGAAGAAAAGGAGAAGAAGAAGAAAGAGAGAGATCGTGATCGAAGCCGGGGAGCAGAAGCTGAGAGAAGAATTAGAAGGAGAGAGAGCTTCCACGATCCAGCAGAAGAAGAAGAAAAGAAAGAGAGAAGAAGCAGAAGAGAAAAAGTGAGAGATAGAGAGCTCGAGCAGAGTGTGAAGAGAAAGAAAAGAGGAGAGAAGCAGACGTGAAGGAGTTGAGAAGAGAGAGAGTGAAGAAAGAGAGTGAGATTGAGGGAGATCTGTTCTTGCTGGAAGTTGGATCAGATCCACTCCAGTCAGCTCTTTAAGAGCCATATTCTGTGCTTAGTGCTTACAGCTTTCCGATGCTGTTTACTCCCATCTTTTATTTTCTTTTGAACTTCCTTTGTCAAGCTGTTAGTCAGCGGATTGCAGAGGTGCTGCCTCTGGACGGCTAAGCTGTATAGCCCAGCGGTTTGCAGTGGAGGAGTCCACTGGACAGCAAGCTGTGTTGCTCCGCGGGGCGAGGAGGATTCCTCGGACGGCAAGCTGTGTTGCCCAGCGGTTGTAAGGCAAGCTTTGATGCCCAGCTGTTCAAGCTGTGAGTCAGCGGAATCCACACTCGGTTTGAGTGTGGGGTGGATGTAGGTCTGCTGGACTGAACCACCTAAAAAACCCCTTGTGCATTGTGGTTTGATTTGTCTATGTGTGCTTCCGCTAGATGATTGCATAGGGGCGCTCCATGTGTTTGGCTTCTGGTTGAGCAGAAGAGTTAATTAGTTTTCTGATTGGCTAAATTTGTCTTGTTAGCACTCTAGTGATCTCACTGTGTGTTTGTTTCAGTTCCGCAACTGCCCATTAGCCTTCAAGGTTGTTCAGTTTGCGAACTAGCATTTTTAGTGAGCATTAGATTTTAATTGAGCGAAATCTTTACTGGGTGAAAGTTTTTATAGGCCATATTCATTCACCCCCCCTCTGAATACTTGCACCGAACCCAACAATTGGTATCAGAGCAGGTCTCTGATCTATCAGATCTAACAATCTGCAGAGGATCCTGCTGATTTGTTTGGTGCATCTCAGAGTGTGCTTTCTGTGTTCATTGTTTTGATTCTCCGACCTAGTGCTGTGTCTTACTTATTTGGTTTAGGTGCTTCAGTTTTTTTTTGGTGTCTTCAGATTATTTGTAATGGAACCAATCATGCTGAAGGCTGGCTCCAACAAAGCAAACAGATCCAGCCACAGTGGATCATTCAGCGAGAAAAGCAGTTTCTCGGGGTCTGGAATTGATGTAGATCAAATTGCAATGCTGACCAGTAATTTCAGGAAATTTCTGAGAAACAGAGAAGGAAAGCCTAGTGATGGCCGAAAGCATACACGGTATAATTCTAATCCTGCTAAGGTTGTTGACTCTAACATTTGCTACAAATGCAGGAAGGCTGGCCACACGAAGGCTGACTGTCCAGAATTCTCGAAACTCAAAGGGAACACCTCGGACAGTGCTGAAGAAGGAGAAAAGTCCATATGTTTAATGGCCAACCGGGGAAGTGATGATGAGGAAACCTCATCTCAGGTAAGCTCCGAATCAGATGGATACTCTTTTGATGAATTGATAGTGATGTATGAAAATCTATTTAAAGTGTCCAGGAAATTAAAATCTGAAAATAAAAATTTAAGAAAAGATATCAATAATTTGAAATATGAAATGATTAAAGAAAAAGATGAGTTGAACAGGTTGAAATCTGAAAAAGAGAATATTAGAAACAAACTCATCGGTGAAAATAATTCTTGTAAAGCATATGCCATTCTCGAAGACATGATTAATGATTTTGATTCTGATGACATTTTTCAAAAAGAACAAATCAAATCTCTAAAAGAAGAAAATGTCTACTTGAAGGATCAAAATAAAAGGCTAATGGTTCTTAATACTGTCTTCTCTGAGAAATGGTTGTCAATTGAAAAAGGAAAATCTGTTGTGAAGAAAAATGAGAACAACATTGAAATAAAGGTTCAACAAGAAAATGAAACTCTGAAGAACCTGAATGATGCTTTGCAACAGCAGCTAATTGCATGTGAATCTGAGCTATCCAAGTATGAAGTGAGTATTGCTTCATTGAATTCTGAAATTGAAAATCTGAAAAACACTCTGTCTAAATTTGTCAAAGGTAAAAACAGTTTGAATAAACTGCTTGGCTCCAATGTGAAAAGTTCAGAATGTGCTAGTACCTTAAAATGTATTTCATCTAAGAAATCTCAAAACAATAAGCACAGGGCTGAACAAAAGAAAAAGGAAAATTACTGTGAAAAATCTTCTCATAAAATTCAATTTAAAAAGGAAAAGAATGTGCAGTGTTTCTATTGTAATAAGATAGGTCATATGATGCATGAGTGTAAGATGTTTGAATTAGATGACCTAGCTGCTACTACTGCACAGAAAATTCCTGCTAGAAATCATGTTTTTCAAAGAAGGAAAATAGAGTGTTTTCATTGTGGCAAGATGGGCCACATTGCAGCTCATTGCTGGCATGCCCAGGGAAAGAAAGTCAATTTAAAACCTGAAAATTTCCCTGCAAATGAAACTGCTTCTGGTAAAAGAACCCCAGCATGCTTCGAATGTGGAAAGCATGGCCATATAGTCGAGGACTGCTGGCATGCTCAGGGAAATAGATTGAACTCTAAGTCTGTAAAATTCCCTGCTCTCTATGATTCTTGTTTTGAATGTGAAAAACCTGACCACAAAGTTTCTGACTGCTGGATGGCAGGTTATGGAAAATAATATGTTCATGCCAACAATAGAAAATTTCATGTTAATGCACAAAGACTTCATGCTAATACTTGTGTGCATAACAAGAAAACAAAGCATGTTGATTCCTGTTATTATTGTGGGCTATTTGGACATTCTATGGCTGATTGTTTTCTGATGGAATATGATGATAATTCTGCTAAGAAACTGTTCAGTACACCTGATAGGGGCAGTACAGGACCCAAGACTGCTTGGGTCCCTGCAAGATCATATTGATTGACATGTTGCAGGTGTGCCTTGGTGAGAGAAATAAAAGGGGTAATTTAGCCAAGGCACTCAAAAAGGAAGCCCCATGGTTCTACATCTCAGGTTAGTTCTGAACTTTGGTTTGAATTCATTTCTGCATATATGATGCTCTTCTCCCTTGCCATTTACTGCATATGTTCATAAGATGCTAGATGCACTACACAACCATGTTCATAGTCAATACATGTGTCTATGTTTACATATATCATTTGCATGACTATCATTTGCTCATTGTTGTAGTCTGCATGTCGTGTAATGCATATCATCATATGTTGAAAAATCTGAAAAGGATAAAAAATGTTCAGGACTTGAGTGCATAAACTTGAAATGATTGCATATCATCATTGTCAGGTTTTGATTTTCTGAACTCTCCTCATACATGATTTGCATACAGATGATTGTCTGAAATTGCATATGCATACACATTGATTTGTTGGTGCTAAATGGTATCACATCACATGATATCAAAATTTGCATTCGGATATGATTCATTCAGACAAGGGCAGCTTGTATGCTGTCGCTTGGTCATCATTATCAGATTTATTGCATAGTCTGCATGTAGAACAGCCTAGTGCATAGCATAATCTTTGCATCATGATGTCAGGGGGAGCTGAGAGTTTTTCTGTTCAATTCATTGAATCCTTGCTACTTCTCTCTGTCCCCATCTAGTTCTTTCATATCTTTTGACATCAGATGCTCTAGGAACTCAATGCCCATTGCTATCATTTCCCTAACCTTCACTGAACAACAGTTCTGTTTCTGGTTTAAGTACATTAAGTTGTGATTATTTCAATTGTTCTTTTATAAGAATCACTCTCATAAACTGAAAAGAACTAAAGGTTTAACCTTTATAAATTGAAGAGTCAAATGTCTGCCTTCAGAATCTGAGATAAAAGAAAATTTTTATAGCTCTTAATCCTTGTCTCATGGTAAGATTAGAAAAAGTTTTTGTAATGCCTAAATGTGTTGAACTGGATATGTCTAGAACATGCTAATAAAAGTGTGTACTGGTGTTTTAAACAATCACTCTAAAAGTGATAAGGGCAGCAGTAAATAAGATTATTAATGTTAAGAACTGAACACAGTGACAGAGCAATGGCTGATTGCACTGAGAAACTGTGAACTCCTCCAAAAAGACAGGAGAATTCACATGTCATGAGGTGATTCAGAATATCTCTGTTCATAGGATCAAATCTATAGGGGGAGTCCTCACCAAGTAACTGAGGGTACTGGCCTCTGATTAAGGTGTACCCTTAATGTCAAAAGTGAAGACTATTCCTTGTAGGTCTTGATCTGAAATAGATCTAGTAGTTTATGCCTAGTAACTGGGGGTACCTGCCTCTGATCAAGGTGTACACCTAATGTCAAAAGTATAAATGCCACTGATCTATTCACTTAGTTCATATTCAGAAATTAAAAAAAATGAGAATCAAACTGCTGAAACCCTTTGAAATCAAAAGTCAACGAGTGAAAATTATTTTTATCAATACATGTTCAAGTTGCCTTTCCTGAAATTTCATGTTCAATCACAAAAGGGTATTATTTCAGACTTATCTATGAATACCATGTGCCCTAGATTCATTGCTATAAATGGAGTCTATAAACTCTTTTTCAAGGGTCAGGTGTTTTACTCTAGATTTATCACTGTTAAACCTGAATTTTTGTCACAATTGTATGTTGCTGATTCTTATACTTTAACAGTTGTTCATAATCATGCTCCTTTCTGAACCTATGCTTATGTTGTTGTCAAGTGACCCTCCTACCTTCTCTACCTTTGAATTATCTGTCATATTCCTTCTCAAAGGGGGAGCAATTATTTAGGGGGAGAACCAGTTCAGGGAGAGTCTTACATTCAGGGGAAGAATGTTCTAGAGGAATTTGCATGCATAATGCACTTTGCACTCTTATTTTTACTGTTTTCCTCTTGTTGATCATGTCAAAGGGGGAGAAAATCTTGTGTGTGACTCACTGTCACATTGTGTTGCCATCATCAAAAAGGGGGAGAATGTTGTGCCTCTTAGGCACAAGCATGTGCTATGTTGCTTTGATGATAGCAATGCTATTTGGTTTTGATGATAGCAAGACAGTGAGTGCATTTGAGTGCATTTGATATTGTATTTTGATGATAGCAATGTTATTGTGTTTTGATGATAGCATGCATTTGAGTGCATTTGATATTGTATTTTGATGATAGCAATGTTATTGTGTTTTGATGATAGCATGCTGATTTGTTTTGATGATTGCAACACAGTCAGTGGATTATGATATTGTGTTTTGAATATGGCTACTGATATGATTGCATAAGACTGTGTATGATATACAGTATTGTATTCATGAGTTTGCATGCGTATTGCATGATGCGTTGACGCATGGGATCATTGCGTCAACTCACTGGTCTGTCACAGAGTCCAGCGTCTCAGTAAGCGTCTCATGCATTTGACTAAGTCTGTACAGCCATTTACATAGTGAAGTCTACACATTCGTTTGCATTGCATGAAGTCCATACAGTGGGTAAAGTCTGTACACTGTCCATGTTTCATACAGCGTCAACTCAGTGTTTCATGTAGCGTCAACTCTACAAGTGTGTACATTGCTTGGCAAAGTCTGTACACTGCATTCGCCTTCAAAAGTCTACACATCAGACTACATTATGCATGGTTGAGTTGAAGTCTATACAGAGTCTGCATCTTTGGAAAGTCTGTACAGCGTGAAGTCTAAACGTTGTCACTATAGCTCGCTTGTGCAAGTCTGTACATTAGAGTCAGTCCACCAAGTCTATACACTGGACCTTGTTTTACCAAGTCCTAGTTTGTACACTCGCTGCACTGTTCAAGTCTATACACTGGCAGCTCTGCTTAAGTATATACATTCGTCTGAACTAAGTTCATTTTCCTCTGACTGTCTGCAGATGATTCAGGCCATCAAGACTTGGCACGTGATCCAAGGGGCTGATATGCTGACACGTGGAAACAACAGTTACAAAGGAAGAGCCAATGGGTTACTGGATTACTCTGGTGCGTCAACGCACTCATCAAGCAGCGTCGACGCAATAGTTAAGAAGGCTAGGCTGGTTGTTCACTAGAACGTATCCATGCGTCAACGCTGTGGGCTAGCAGCGTCCACGCAGCACGTCTGTCTGCCGAAGAACGTGATCACTGGATTACTGATGCGTCAACGCAGCAGTGGAGCAGCGTCGACGCAATAGTTAAGAAAGGCTAGGCTGGTTGCTCACTGGAACGCATCAATGCGTCAACGCCACAAGTTGGAAGCGTCGATGCAGCGGCTTAAGAGACGCCAATGTACAAATGTACATGTTCGTGCGTCAACGCCACCAACTGGCAGCGTCGACGCAGCAGTTGAAGAAAGGGGCGACTTATCTCTAGCTGTCTTCAACGCGTCAACGCTATCCACGGCAGGGTCGACGCAGTGGGACAAATTCAAATGCGTACTAATGAAGGGCACGTGATCTGAGGTGCCTGGCTCGTGACCAGGATGCTGCCACGTGGTCCGAATTTTTAGGGCAGGAAATGTGGAAGCCACACGCGCCAATGTGCCTGCTGCTGCTGCTTATAAAAGGAAGCCTTCATCCTCTGTAGAAGGCAGATCGAAGAAGAAGCCTGGAGAGTAGAAAAGCCCTTCGATCCAGAAAAAGAAAAGAAGAAGAAAAGGAGAAGAAGAAGAAAGAGAGAGATCATGATCGAAGCCAGGGAGCAGAAGCTGAGAGAAGAATTAGAAGGAGAGAGAGCTTCCACGATCCAGCAGAAGAAGAAGAAAAGAAAGAGAGAAGAAGCAGAAGAGAAAACGTGAGAGATAGAGAGCTCGAGCAGAGTGTGAAGAGAAAGAAAAGAGGAGAGAAGCAGACGTGAAGGAGTTGAGAAGAGAGAGAGTGAAGAAAGAGAGTGAGATCGAGGGAGATCTGTTCTTGCTGGAAGTTGGATCAGATCCACTCCAGTCAGCTCTTTAAGAGCCATATTCTGTGCTTAGTGCTTACAGCTTTCCGATGCTGTTTACTCCCATCTTTTGTTTTCTTTTGAACTTCCTTTGTCAAGCTGTTAGTCAGCGGATTGTAGAGGTGCTGCCTCTGGACGGCTAAGCTGTATAGCCCAGCGGTTTGCAGTGGAGGAGTCCACTGGACAGCAAGCTGTGTTGCTCAGTGGGGCGAGGAGGATTCCTCGGACGGCAAGCTGTGTTGCCCAGCGGTTGTAAGGCAAGCTGTGATGCCCAGCTGTTCAAGCTGTGAGTCAGCGGAATCCACACTCGGTTTGAGTGTGGGGTGGATGTAGGTCTGCTGGACCGAACCACCTAAAAAACCCCTTGTGCATTGTGGTTTGATTTGTCTATGTGTGCTTCCGCTAGATGATTGCATAGGGGCGCTCCATGTGTTTGGCTTCTGGTTGAGCAGAAGAGTTAATTAGTTTTCTGATTGGCTAAATTTGTCTTGTTAGCACTCTAGTGATCTCACTGTGTGTTTGTTTCAGTTCCGCAACTGCCCATTAGCCTTCAAGGTTGTTCAGTTTGCGAACTAGCATTTTTAGTGAGCATTAGATTTTAATTGAGCGAAATCTTTACTGGGTGAAAGTTTTTATAGGCCATATTCATTCACCCCCCCTCTGAATACTTGCACCGAACCCAACAAAATTGTGGAAGTCTAGACTCGTGGGATCTTTGATCCAAAGAAATCAATGCCTGGCAAACAATTAAGGGCTCGGTCTAGTCCTGGGAAGAGCGCCCGAACACTACGTGTACCCCCGGGGAGGTGATTGACTAGGTGTGACATTTGGCACCAGTACTATGACATGAGTTAAATCTAGGACTGGCCACTACTCTCTACTACTCTCTACTACTTTTCACTTTCCACTCTTCACTGTTCTATACTCTACTTGTTGTTACTTACTTGCTGTTACTTGGACGTGGAAATGAAACTACACACGTGCTTGACATGACTTGAATTATCTTGATATGGCCAACTCTTTATCGTTATCTCCTGTAGTAAATTCTTGTCTTTGTTATTCCTCTTAAGTATTACCATTCTGTTCCTTTATATTTCGTGACCTTGCAAGATCTTTAAATTTTGTTTCATTATATCATCATTACTCTTTTATTACATTATCCTTTGTAGCATGATATTTTGAAAATGTAATTAAACTGCTAATCACTTATACCTATCTGTTATTTCCTACTGAGCGTTAGCTCATAGTTGTTGTTTCCCCCCTTTCCAGGCTTTTCAGGTGACGCGCTTACCGATGGGGAAGGGCAGGAGTGATGTTTTGAGTGTATCAGTTAGTTGTGTTTAGAGTGTGTTGTGCTTCAGTTATATTATTATGGTTTAGAGTTGTTATCCCAGTTGTATTGAGTTGATTTGAGGATTATGTACCAGTTATGTTTTATTTAATGGTCAATAAGTTATTTCCATTTCTTAGCATTTGTATATATTTAGATTAGTTCTCTCTCTTTCCAGCTCGTTTCTAACTGTACGTCCCGATATTCCGCGTCGGGGCGTGACAGTTTAGTTGGTATCAGAGACCTAGGTTTCATATTCCTAGGTTCCCTAAGTTTAGGTTTTCTTACATTTCATCCCAATAATCGGTATATCAAAAGGTGTTGTCCGAACGTTAGGCTACGCCTATCGGGAAGGTCGCATACTTGCGCGAGTGGTCTTCGGACCGATTAGCTCCGCCAGGTACCGAGTTTTGGTCGTGTTTAGGTGCATTAGACCTCTAACCTTGTTAAAGTCTAGAACCTGACCTGGTGAGATTGGGTAGAAACTTGGGTTAAGTTCGTTCCTTAATCGTGTTATTATCTATTTTATTGGACCTAAGTAATCTATTTCTCGTGTAGATGGCAGCCGAACGTGCTGAATGGAGGAACCTGCAGCGCACGGTTCAAGGCCTGACTCAGGCGTTACATCAGGTAGCTCAAGCTGGAGCAGCTGGTCATGGCACCGGTGACTTATACCGGAACTTTCGAGGAATGAACCCACCAAGATTTGCTGGTTCGACTAACCCAGACGAGGCCGAGCATTGGCTCAACGAAATGGGGAGAATTTTTGAAGTCATGCAATGCACCGACCAAGAGCGTGTCCTTCTTTCTACCTTCCAATTGGAGCGGGACGCGCGTACTTGGTGGGATTCCGTCAAGGCAACTCTAGGCAATCAACAAGTCACATGGGAAGAGTTCGAGGAATTCTTCAACGACAAATATTTTTTCGATCGTGTACAAGAGAAGAAGGCGGCGGAGTTCGCGGCTCTAAAGCAGCGAAGCTTATCGGTGGCCGAATATGAAGCACATTTCTCTCAGCTTTTGCGCTATGCTACTCACCTTATCTCCACATAAAAGATGAAAGCTAAGCGATTCCTCAACGGGTTGAAGCTTCACTACATCAATCAACTGGCGCCGATGGAGATCTCTACTTATTCTGAGATGGTGAGAAAGGCACAAGTTCTAGAAGATACCTTAGAAATGACGGAGAGGATCCGTGGGCAAGGCATGAAGAAGGAACAACCAACTCCTAGACCCGGATTTGGCACTAGCAAAAAGAGGCCCATGAGTGGGTCTAGTTCATGGACCGGATCGGGAACGTGGAAAGGCAAGATGCCAAGAAATGAAGAGAAGAAACCCGGCCCTATTGTTCCATTCAAGGGCAAGTGCAAGTATTGTGATCGTCCAGGTCACAAGATGGAGGAATGCTGGCGCAAGCTAGGTGCGTGTTTACGATGTGGGAGTAGGGAACACCGTATCCCTGACTGCCCTCTTCTATCGGAACAAGCTACACCGGCAAAACCTCAAGTTATCAAGAAGCCGCAAGGAAGGCTCCAAGCTTTACATGCGGATGAAACTGGGATTTCTGATGATGGCGGACTCGTCGAAGGTACCCTTACTATAATCGACAAGCCCGCATTTGTTCTCTTTGATACTGGTGCAACGCATTCTTTTATTTCTCGGAAATTTGCGAAGTCGTTATCTGTCGAACCTATTATGATGAATTCTCCATTGGTTATATCAACTCCTATTGGTTCTGGAGCGGCTATTCAATATTACTATCCTTCTAGTAAGGTTATTATTGATGAACGGAACTTTCCAGCCGACTTAGTTTGCATGGATATGAAGGATTATGATGTAATCCTTGGAGCAGATTGGTTGGCCAAGTATGAGGCCAGTGTTCATTGCAGTTCTAGCTCAGTGACTTTTACTGGACATTCTGGTTTATCTTTTACGGGGATCAAGCGCCATAACCCCGTATCGCTCATCTCTTCTCTTCGAGCCGACAAGCTGATGAGGCGAGGTTGCTAGGCTTTTCTAGCCTTTGTCCATGCTACACCGGAACAGCGAGTTGAGATAAAAGACACTCCTATTGTCCGAGAATTCTCCGAAGTCTTTCCGGAGGAACTACCAGGACTTTCGCCTGAGCGGGAAGTTATCTTCTCCATTGATATTGTTCCGGGCGCGTCCCCTATTTCTAGAGCTCCTTACCGTATGTCCCCTACGGAGCTAAGGGAATTAAAGCAACAGTTGATGGAATTGCTCGAGAAGGGCTTTATTCGTCGGAGTACTTCACCTTGGGGAGCTCCTGTATTATTCGTCAGGAAAAAGGATGGTTCGATGAGATTATGCATCGATTATCGGCAACTGAACCAGCTAACTATCAAGAATAAATACCCATTGCCAAGGATTGACGAATTATTCGACTAGATAGCGGGAGCACATTATTTCTCTAAGATCGATCTTCGATCTGGATATTATCAGCTGAGGATTAAGGAAGATGATATTTATAAAACGGCTTTCCGCAGCAGGTATGGTCATTTTGAGTTTGTCGTTATGCCTTTTGGTCTAACGAATGCACCAACAGCTTTCATGCAGTTAATGAATAATGCATTCCGGCCTTATCTTGATCAATGGGTCGTGGTATTCATTGACGACATACTAATTTATTCCAAGACTGAAGAAGAGCATGCCGAACATTTGAGGATGGCATTGCAGATATTGAAAGATCATCAACTATATGCCAAATTCAGTAAATGTGATTTCTGGCTGCAAGAAATGTCCTTCTTAGGACATATCAGCACCAAAGAAGGTATTTCAGTTGATCCTTCGAAAGTGGAGGCAGTAAGGAACTTGGATCAGCCTACTACAGTGACCGAAGTGAGAAGCTTCCTAGGCCTGGCAGGCTATTATCAGAGATTTATTCAAGACTTCTCCAAGATTGCGGTACCTCTCACTCGATTGACCCGCAAAGACAACAAGTTTGAATGGTCCGAGGAATGTCAGCAGAGCTTCCAAACATTGAAGGATTGCCTTACTACTGCACCCGTATTGGCTTTACCTTCTGGCGACGGTGGGTTCGTGGTCTATACCGATGCTTCTGGTATTGGCTTAGGCTGTGTACTCATGCAGCATGGTAAGGTGATTGCCTATTCTTCTAGGCAGCTGAGGAAGCATGAAGAGAATTACCCCGTTCATGATTTGGAACTTGCAGCAGTTGTATTCGCCTTAAAAATTTGGAGGCATTACTTGTATGGAGAAACATTCACAGTATTTTCAGATCATAAAAGTCTGAAGTATTTATTTTCTCAGAAAGAACTTAACATGAGGCAGAGAAGATGGTTGGAGTACTTGAAGGACTTCGACTTCTCGATTGAATATCATCCCGGTAAAGGCAATGTGGTGGCAGATGCATTAAGCCGGAAGCCTGTGGCTAAATTATCAAGTCTCATGTTACAAGAGTGGAGGCTATTGGAACAGTTAGCTAGCCTGGATCTAAATGTTGATAATGATCGGGTTATAATTGCACAGATTCGACTTAAGCCCGAATTATTGATGGAGATCAAATCCTTGCAAGATAATGATCCCGAGCTGGTTGAGATCAAGGGAAGTTTGAGCAGCAGACCCGACTTCATGGTAGCTGACGATGGAAGATTGTTATTCCAGGGTAGAACGTGTGTACCTGATGAAGCTGAGTTAAAGAACAAGATTATGGAGGAAGCACATAGATCCAAATACACTATTCATCCTGGAGCCACGAAAATGTTCAAGGATTTGAAAAGGTCCTTTTGGTGGCCAAATATGAAAAGGAAAATTGCAGATTTCGTGAGTAGATGTCTGGTTTGTCAACAAGTTAAGGCTGAACATTTCAGACCGGCAGGAAAGTTGAAACCACTCGACATACCCCAATGGAAGTGGGAAAGCATTGGCATGGATTTCATTATGGGTCTACCTAAGACTCGTGGTGGATTTGATGCGATATGGGTGATCGTCGATCGCTTGACAAAATTGGCTCATTTCTTACCCATTAAGTCCAAGTGGACAGTTGATGTTTTGGCTGCTTTATATTTGAAGGAAGTGGTAAGGCTCCATGGTATACCTGTCAGCATTGTGTCTGATAGAGACTCGAGATTTACTTCACATTTCTGGAAAGGACTGCAAGAGTCTCTTGGTACTCGTCTGAATTTCAGTACTGCTTTTCATCCACAGACAGATGGACAGACTGAAAGAACCAACCAGATAGTGGAAGATATGCTGCGAGCTTGCATGATTGATTTCGGAGGCAGTTGGAGTAATCACTTGGCATTGATTGAATTTGCCTACAACAACAGTTACCAATCCAGCATACAAATGGCTCCATTTGAAGCTTTGTATGGAAGAAGCTGTCGTTCCCCGTTGTGTTGGGACGAGGTGGGCGAGAAGCAATGGCTTGGACCGGATCTTGTTTCAGAATCATCACAGAACATCCGTGTTATCCGAGACCGGTTACAAGTGGCTTAGTCAAGACAGAAGAGTTATGCCGACACAAGGAGAAGAACATTAGAATTTCAAGTTGGCGAGCATGTGTTTCTGAAAGTCTCTCCTTCGAGAGGGATTCGAAGATTTGGCATTCATGGCAAGCTGAGTCCGAGGTATATTGGTCCATTCGAGATCCTAGATAGAGTGGGAGAAGTTACTTACAGACTGGCATTACCGCCTCAGTTATCTGGCATACATAATGTTTTCCATGAGTCTATGTTACGGAAATATGTGTACGATCCCACTCACATCATTCAACATGTGGATTTTGAGTTAAAGGAAGATTTGACTTATGAAGAAAGACCTATCAAGATTCTAGACCGGAAACAGCAGCAACTCCGGAATCGGTCTATACCGATGGCCAAGATTCAGTGGAGTCGGCATGGAACCGAAGAAGCTACTTGGGAATCGGAAGATACTATGCGGAAGCGGTATCCCGACCTATTCTAGGTGATCTATCTTTTCCCTACTTTCCGTATATAGTGCAGTGAATTTGGAGGACCAAATTCTTTAAGTAGGGGAGGGTGTAATACCCCGATTATTTATTAAGTTTTATTAAGCTTTTATTAATTAAAAATTATATTAAAATGAATTAATGTTTGAATTTCAAAATATTAATATTTAATTCATTAGAAAATAGAACCTATAAAATTCGACTACCTTAGAAAAATCTGTAAAAATAGTAATTGGGTAAAAGATCATTTTTATAGCAATTTTGTCTTCTGGACTTGACCCAGATTAATTACGTAACCTTGTCTAATTAGAGGATTAATCCTGAATTTGACTTTCACCTACCCTTTACCTAATCATAACTTAAAACGTGAAATTCGACCTTATTACTCAACCAAATGATCTGAAATCAAGGGCAAATGGAAGGCCACGAGGTAAGGAACATTTACCCTCAATCAATTTGAGGTGAACCTAGCCCTAAAACGTGCTGCCGACATAGCTTTGGTCGAGTCAAGGATTCCGGCGCCGTTTCTAAACACGTAACTTGCAGCGCCAAATACTCCCAACTCCGAAGGCTCCAGAAGCCCCATGACCTATAGAAATGTATCTCTTCGACTCTAGTTTCATTTGGTAGCTGGGTCAGCCGACGAGGAGTCCAGATCTGGGAGTATTCGTCGTTTTGGTGGAGGGTGTTGGTAGTTCGTCGTTCTTCATCTCCAGCCCTTTAATCCGTCGATTAAGGTAGGTACCCTTAACCAAATGAGACTTGTAAATATAGTATCTTGATCAGCTCGACGAGATCTATCCAATGGGACTGAAAGCCCCAAATTTCATTAGGTATCCGTGGAGATATCGAGCTTTTTGTGAGCTGCTGTCAAGCTTGTTCTTCATTCTAGGGTTTCGAAGTCTTTCTCCGATTTGAGGTAGGTTATAACAGCCCAACTTCTAATTAATATACATGAATGTAATCAGTTGCTTGTTAGCTTTCTTTTGACACCAAAATCCCCAAATTCCGTTGTGTATGTTGGGAGAATTTTTAGATTTAGTGGAAGTATGTCAAGAATTAGGTCTTCTTGTGTTCTACATAGAATAGGTTGTGATTAAATGGGTTTCTGATGAAATTCATGTTTTAAAACTCATGTATTATGACCCTCATATGTGTAGTAAGATTCCTATAGCATGGGGTTTTGATTTCAACTCGATTGGACCTCAAATGGATAAGTTTACATGTTTTCCGGAGGCCCCGGCCTTTTCTGGGCTTGCAGGGGTCGACCCACGCCCCAGCAGCAAAGGCCTGCCCGAGGGTCGACCCCTGGGGTCGACCCATTCGGCCCAGCGCGAGGGTCGACCCAATGGGTCGACCCATGCTGCTGGATTTGAGGGGGGTCGACCCCAAGGGTCGACCCATCCAGCAGGCAGACCCCATTTTTACAGGGGTCGACCCCAGGGGTCGACCCATGTACCAGAAACCCGATTTTCATCGTTTTACGACCCGTGGATCGATCTGGATCATTAGGGGATCGACCCATTGAACTTAGACCAATTGAAAACTATACTTTTGAAGAACCAGTGACCTAATCATGAGCCTTATGATTTTCAAATTGCATTGGTTCCTATGTTCTATCACGATGTAAAAGCATGTCATTCATCATCTTAATTGCAATGTATACAATGGTTAAATAGAAACCCACATAATTAGTGGTTAATGGTGTAATTAAATCTCTGTTAATGCATTCTTTTTCCTTCCTGTACA
The DNA here is from genome assembly GCA_022559845.1 of Amorphophallus konjac. Classification (NCBI taxonomy): domain Eukaryota; kingdom Viridiplantae; phylum Streptophyta; class Magnoliopsida; order Alismatales; family Araceae; genus Amorphophallus; species Amorphophallus konjac. The sequence goes on from CM040121.1 coordinate 124,986,296, forward strand.
AGCTTGTTCCTTTACCTTATCATCTTGAATCAGCTTTTGGCAATTGTCTTAATGCAAATGATAATGGATAATCTTTGACATATTAACTTGATAATTAGGATTAATATGTTGATTAGCTTGTTGGATAGCTGCTGTACTACAGTAGCGCAGCATGATTAACTCTTATTGTGACTTGGTTTTCAATCTTCTTGATGATTGTGCTTACCTTGAAATTCTGAAATGAATCTCCTTCCTACTTGAAATTGTTATTGCTACATGGTTCAAACCTTAGAATTCTGGCCATAAATTGTGGAAGTCTAGATTCGTGGGATCTTTGATCCAAAGAAATCAATGCCTGGCAAACAATTAAGGGCTCGGTCTAGTCCTGGGAGGAGCGCCCGAACACTACGTGTACCCCCGGGGAGGTGATTGACTAGGTGTGGCATTTGGCACCAGTACTATGACATGAGTTAAATCTAGGATTGGCCACTACTCTCTACTACACTCTACTACTCTCTACTACTTTTCACTTTCCACTCTTCACTGTTCTATACTCTACTTGTTGTTACTTACTTGCTGTTACTTGGACGTGGAAATGAAACTACACACGTGCTTGACATGACTTGAATTATCTTGATATGGTCAACTCTTTATCGTTATCTCCTGTAGTAAATTCTTGTCTTTGTTATTCCTCTTAAGTATTACCATTTGTTCCTTTATATTTCGTGACCTTGCAAGATCTTTAAATTTTGTTTCATTATATCATCATTACTCTTTTATTGCATTATCCTTTGTAGCATGATATTTTGAAAATGTAATTAAACTGCTAATCACTTATACCTATCTGTTATTTCCTACTGAGCGTTAGCTCATAGTTGTTGTTTCCCCCCTTTCCAGGCTTTTCAGGTGACGCGCTTACCGATGGGGAAGGATAGGAGTGATATTTTGAGTGTATCAGTTAGTTGTGTTTAGAGTGTGTTGTGCTTCAGTTATATTATTGTGGTTTAGAGTTGTTATCCCAGTTGTATTGAGTTGATTTGAGGATTATGTACCAGTTATGTTTTGTTTAATGGTCAATAAGTTATTTCCATTTCTTAGCATTTGTATATATTTAGATTAGTTCTCTCTCTTTCCAGCTCGTTTCTAATTGTACGTCCCGATATTCCGCGTCGGGGCGTGACACTTGCAGCGCCCCGGTCAGCTGCGTCACTATACTTTGCACCTCCCGGTATGATAGGGTAGGATCGGAGAAGAGCATCGTCCGCAATGTTACCAACATCTGTCGGACCGGTGCGCCTGATGAGGTGTGGCTGACCGAGGGCACAGTCGGAGGGACAAAATCTACGGAGCTGTCCACCTCGGCCCACAAATTAGCGTCCACTGCGACTGAAGAAGATAGAAGAGCAAGGGCCAAGTCCCCTGGCCGGTGCAGCTCGACAGAAGACCCCTGGCGGGTCACCGCCAGGGGAATGGATAAGGCCATCGCCGAGTCACTTGGTGTCGCCGCCGTCTCCCTGGGCGGGGATGCAGGTGCCGCTGCTGTAGGCAAAGGAGGGGCCTCGAGCAAAGCCGGGCCCGAAGCCATCACTGGTCGACCCCTCTCCTGCGTCTGGGACCCCTCCAGGTGTGCGCAAAGCCCCGCGAATATCTGCTTCAAGAGTGGGTCCTCCATCTGGGCCAGAAGCTTTGGGAGAGGCGGAAGCGGAACCATCAGCCGGGGTATGCCTCCCGCTTGCACAAGTGCCGCAAGGCTCTCCGCCCCCGGGCCCGAGATCGGAGCCAGCCCCTCCACCGCTATCGGACCAATGGTCGGCCTCCGTTTGGCGATAGCCTTCCGGACACGGCCAGATGTTCTCCTGGGCGTCGGCATTACCTGACCATGTGGAGAGGAGTCAGCTACTCGCTATCTGGAATAAATCCTATGGGATCAAGAGGCAGAAAGGAACCACAAGGCCCACGTGCTTACCTCGGCCACCAGGGCGGGGCCGCCTTCGGGCGCGATCTCCCCCTCCTCTAAAGGCTCGTCCGCCGTTCCGGGAGCACTTGGAGTTTCCGCGACTGACTCCTACCGCAGAGCCTCAAACAAAAGGGCTAGCTTGCCCAGGCCCCCGTCGACTCCCGCCGGGCGATCGACCGGCGCGACTGGAGCAGCCTTCTCCACAGCCTCCGGCTCGGTAAGTTCCTGAAAATCTGGGAATAACAAGAATAAAGTCATTAGGCGACCATCGAAGGGGGAAGGCCTGCACGAACAAGCTCACACTTACAATAGCCTCCTCCATCAGGCTCAGAGAGCTAGCGAGTGAAGGGACCTTAAAGATCGACTTGGGCGACCCATATGCCTTAAGTACGCCCTCGCCAGAAGCCATCTCCTCGGAAGAGTAATCATAATCTACCTCTTCGCTCGACGAAGACTCGACCGCCACGGGTTCTTCCCTTGCTGCCAAGGGGGCCTCCGCTTCGAGGTCGATGATCGGCGCATCCTCACGTGGGTCGGGTGAGGGTAGGACGCCGGACTTCAGCTTCTTCCGCATGTACGTGTGCGTCGCCGGGAGATGTAGGCGGGGCCACAATGGCCCGATGACAGCTATGTCGACGGCTGCCACATAAAAGAAGAGGATTGATTACACTAGAGCCGATGAGGCCTAAAGAATGAAAGAAGTCAATTAACTGGGCGTAGATAAATACCCCCTCCGGCTTCTACAACATGAGGCGGGTCAAGGGCCTCCTTGATAGGCGATGGCACCCTAGGAGCCGCAGTCTCTCTCTCGCCTGAGGTCGGTACAGGTGCCGGCTCCTCCGTACCGACTGAAAGCAAGAAGTACACATGTCATGTACGCATGAAAGCCCTACCCCCAGGAGGCAAATAAATCCCAAAGGACGTCGATGGCCGGTGAACCTCACCAGCATCGTGACTCGGTTCAGTCCGGGTGACTTTGAACTCCTCGAAAGATAAAATGGGAGCCACCGGAGAGACGACCGCCGAAGCCGGGGACCCCTCGGCCCGCCTCCGCTTCACCGCTTGCCGCCCGGCAGCTTTGGCAGTAGCCAACGCCTTCTTAACGGGCGACTTCGCCCGGGACCTCCCCTCGGCTTGCGGTGGGGGAGTCGGAGTTGGCGCCGAAGTCACCTCGGCTGCGGCCGCGGTCTCACCCATATCAGGGATAGGCACAAATGCCGACTCCCCTACGTCAGGAAGGGGCGCAGGTGCAGGCTCTTCCACGGCAGCTGAATCAAAAAAAGGAAGAAACATGAGCGGTCCGGACGGCCTCAAAAGTGTAAAGTTCTTGCCCCAAAGTGAAGCCGGAGCCTGAAGGATACGGATGGTTGGAAATTCTAACTGGCAGGCTGACCCGACTCGGCCCGGGCGACTTCGAACTCCTCGAAAGAGGGAATTCTTGGCGCCGGAGGAATAGTCACCGAAGCCTTAGCAGCCTCCATTTTCCTACGCTTCGTCTCTCACCGCTCGGCCACCTTGGCGGCATCCACTGCCTTCTTCACAGGCGACTTCACCTGGGACCTCTTCGCAGCCTTGGGCAAGGGAGCCGTAGTTGGAGCTGGCAGTGCGGACTCGAAGTATGCGGGCTTTTGGACGAGCCGAAGGAGATTCCGGTACGACGCCATTTGCACGCTATCGGGATGGTTTGTCAAAATAGACACACGCATATGATTAGCACCCGATAATCTGCCAAGGTCGCAGCAATGAGAATAAAAGAAGTGGAAAGATTAAATACCATGAGGAACAGTATACAACCAAAGCGTTATCAGCCATTAGCTCAGGGACGGCTCCTTGTCCCAACGCGCCACCTCTCGGACCAGCCAGCACACGTCCTCGATCTTCTGTCAACGATCAATGAGAGCAGCCAGGTCCGCATGCTTCTTCAACGAGAGGTGGCAGAAAAGATTGAAGTGGTCCATGCCCCACCCGTCGGCATAATAATAGGAGACCTACAGGCGCTTGCCCAGAATGACGGCTGTCTGATCTTTGATCTTAAGCCCATTCACTCGGAGGAGGATATACAGCCACGTGGTGTCCTTGTAATTTTCAGGCTTCCTCTCCTCCCGCCTCATGAACGTGCGGTATGGGCAGATTGGGTCTCTCTCCGGGCGCCAGCTCTTTGCGGGAGTGCCCTCCTCTTCCATGGGGTGCGGATAATTGATGAGCTCCAGACGGTCACTCCCTATCCGGCAAAGGTCCCTCAGGGTCTTCTTGTAGTTATCCTTCGCCACCGGGGGTAGCTCCACTTTTGGTGTTGGCCTCGCTTCCCGAGCCTCCCGGCGAGCGGCTAGATATGCCACCACCTCATTCTCCTACCTGTTCTTGAGCCGGAGGAGATGCTCTGGCTCAATATCGAGTACCAGGTACCGGCTGCCTGCTCAAGAATTTCCTCTCGGCCCCGTCCCAGCAGTCGGTCTTGTGCAACCGATAGAAGGTGATGCGAGACGGACTGAGGAGACGACGCTATATGAGACGGACACGACTCGACCAGCAATGACACGACTACTAGAGTGACCTCAGCTCGACACTAAGAGCTCCTATGGGCTACACGTTGCTAACAGAAGTGTAAACTCACTCGTCGTCCCAAGCGAGGGAAAGCGTGGATCGTGCGCGGTTAAGGAACTTGCAGAGTTCAAGGTAGTCTGACTCAACTTTCGGACTCGGATCGAGTCACGGGATGGGTCACTCTCACACTCACAGCGGCGACATGAACACACGGGCTAGGAACCTACACTCTCGCAGCGGCATAAGACCGTATACTAACTAAGCAAAGTAAATGCCAAGAAGGTGAGATCATTACCTCTACGCACCCGGCGTGGGGAAGACGACCCCGGACAATCACGGACTCCCGGTTAAACAGTTTTACAGCAATACAATAAATGTCACCCACTCCACAAAGAGAGGTAAAAGGTCACATGCGGGTCCCGGGAATCATGTGAATTGGGTTGACGGGCAGCATCTTGATGTCGCCCGGCGATGCCGAACTCCGCGCTCTCGTGCTGTCCGGACGGCTGGTTCTACGGGTCCGTGGAGCCCACGGATGGCGCTGTCCTCTCGGCCTGCTGGGGTGGGGCCCAATGTGATGGGGACCCCTGGTGGCACGCCTCCTCGGATGGCGGTCGGCCGGAAACGCCGATCGGTGGTCGATCGGCCCCGATCTCCAATTCTTGAACTAGCTACCCACGGATTTCAGGTTCTATTTTCCGACGCGCGCTCCGGCGAGAACGACCGCTGCGATCAATCCCGATGTCGGATCGGGGCACATGAGCTATCATTGGAAAGCTCTCTTGAAATCCTACAATCTGGATCCTAAGAGATCCGCTGGATCTACCCGGATCTGGACTTTACTGAATTTTGAAGCTTTTGTTGAACAGTGCCCGGACTCTCAGATCAGCAAGTGAGTTGTCTGAGAACTGTCGTTGACCGCCAGGAAGACGTCCCATTCAGCCTCTGAACGCTTCATCAAAGTTGTAGGAAATTGAACAAGGAAAATGGAAATAGTTTTTGTGGAAGGATTTTATGAGGGTACGAATTGTTATGATTTTAACACTGGAGGGTGGTCAGATTTGGGAACTGGTTGACAGCACTGTAGATGACTCTAAAAATGATTTTTGAAAAATGGATGGAAGGCTGATCAAAAATCAAGAAAAATTGTGGGTGGAGGTATGGATGGGAAGAACTCCCAGTAAAAATGGGAGCTCTGGGAAAAATCACAAAAGGGATCGAAAACTGGGAACTCAGGAAAGATGGAAATCAGATCTGAAATTGGCAGAACTGAAATTGAAAGTTGGAAGAAAATGGAAAATTAGAAAAGGTGAACTAGAAGGCCAACCGAATTTTATGTGGTGTGGTTGACATCCCTAGAACATCCCCTCCAAATTTGGTACCCAGAAGATCACGAGGGAGGGTTGCAAAATTCGGACAAGTTGCTGCTACACTGCACGAACAGAATACCGATGAAGACCGTGGCGGTGCGATGGCGGCGGCGGCGATCACCGGAACGATAAGGGAGGCGTCACATCTCAGAAGAGCAACCGTCTCAGCTGCAAGGGGGAGAGGGAGGAGAGAGGAAGGGGGCACCTAAGGCTGCTCCAACAATTTTTCTTGATTCAAATGGCATTAACTGTATCAAAATGGAAAATACAAGCTTATATAGGTTACATCTCAAATCCATTTGCCACCGTTGGATCTAGGGGTGGGAGATGGATGGCTTGGATTGAATGTGAATCACACAAAAAAAACAAATAAAAAATTAAGGGGGGGGGGGGCGCCCTATTGACCAAGGGAGACAAGGTAGAATTGGTAGGTAGCCTACCTTGGACTTTGAAGTCCAATTGTCTCCCATGTGTCTTTTACCATTCAACCTTCTAGATGCCTCCATTTGAAATGTTGACTGACCCCACATGGGGCCCTAGGCTGAGGTGGATCAATGGGAGGGGATCTGGGGGGCCCGTGGGACCCGGGGGTCCCATTTTGCAAATAAACCCCTCTTACAATCAAAATTACATATCGAATAAAAGGAAACACACACACATTACACACAAATAACGTCTAAACAAATATGATAAATGGGGAGACTCAAGGAGGAGTCTCCAGGCTGTCTCCGAGCCAGATGGACGCTGAAGTTGCTCGAGTCGTGCTCCGCGTGCGGTACCGGTGGCTCGGCGTAACTGCTCGGGTGTCCGCACCAATTCTCCCCGGGTGGAGAAACTTGACCCTGTCGAGTAAGGGTCTGCATCGCTCCGGTATCGCTCCAAAAGATCCGGATCAATCCGCTGCAACTCTCCATGCGTGATCCACGTGTCCTCGGTAGCGGGCCGTCCTCTCCATCGCACTAGGTAGCGCGGGTAGGATCCACTCCGGGTAATTGTCACCTGCTCATCCAGTATATGATCGATATGCTCACGTTGCCGTGACAAAGGGGCTAGAGGTGGACACTCAGGTGCGGGTTCACTCTCAAGAGGAGGAAATGGCTCAAAAGGCTCACTAGGGATCACCGCTGGGTCCCTATATGCAACTAGATCCGAAATATTAAAAGTAGAGCTTATACCGTATTCCTCGGGCAGGTCCACAACATACGCATTGGATCCAACGCGTTTCAACACTCTAAATGGACCAGCTCCGCGAGCTTGCAACTTCTTAACGGTTCTAGAGGGAAACCGTTCAGGTCTTACCCTGATCATGACATACTTGGCCTCTTGGAACTCTCGGTGGTGTCGGTGGGCATCGGCTAACTCCTTGTACCGTGCATTGCTGGCCTCAAATGTGACGACAGACATCGTCATGCAGACTCCTAAAATGCTTAGCAAAAGAAAAAACACACGGATGCACACACAACCCTAAACAACCCTACAGTTAATCTGACCCAATCATATGCAAGGTGGTCCAGGACATCCGAATGCGTGCCATGCATACCCTAAGTGTGGCTGAATGTCGGTACACCCATAAGACGGTCCTTTGGATTTGGGAGGTTTGGGTGGGACAGGAGGGTCGGGTGTCTCTCGCCCGTGAACAGACTCGGTGGGTGCCGATGGCCCGGTCCATGGGGGAGGGGTATAATGGTGACCTCCCCTAAAGAAGTGGAATGGAGATTATGGACCAAGGGGCCCACTAAGAAAGGGATCGAAGGGATCAAAGAATGTGTGACCCCTCGATATGGATTCCCTCATCTCAAGATCCCATGTGTGGAAGTCTAGAAGGTGTTGTTGATCTCCTTCATCCATGAAGGGAGATGAGACGGAGGGGGTATGATGGTGGACTCTCTCAAAAAGGTGGAGTAAATATGGTGGGTCACGGGGTCCACAAGAGAATGGGTCGAAGGGATCAAAGAAGGTATGACCCCTCTGACTAGGCTTCCACGAATCACTGTCCCACATTTGGAAATCTTGGAGGTGTAAATGATCACCTTCATTCATTGTGAGAGGTGGGACGGCAGTCATAGGTAGAAAGTAAGATTCCTCCCTTGGGCAAAGGGGAATGAAGTCGGGCTCGGCCGGCATAGGGAGGAGTAGAAGAACCTCCGTGGTAACATGACCCACGGTGTACACGGAGGTGATGGACCCTAAAGCGGGATGAGTGAAACAACGACTTGTGGGTCGGTCGAAGCCTGGAGCCAACAAGTGCGTAAATGTCAATTGCCGGTCTAACCTTTTAAGAAGGTCATCCAATGTATCCACATAGTGACTAGACCGGAAAGTGGTGTGAAATGAATTGATTGGCACCAGAGGTAGGATAGGGTCCATAGATGGGAAGGGAAGTGGGACCAAGCCATCCTTGAGCCAGCTAAGGAGTGGCTCGGATATAAGTAGTTTTCCTGTTAGAAACATGAGTAGCTATGGCTGAGATGGCTCCGAATAAAGATCGGAGAGTGAGGCTTCTCAAACCCTTTTGTCCCCTAGGGCTAGAGACGTCCGAGTGGGACACTGTTCGGCAAAGTGGCCGAACCCCTGACAGCGATAACACTGCTGCCGTGACCCACTACGCTCCTTGATAAGTCGATCTTGACCCGTCATGATGGGGAGAGGGCCTTGTGGTGGCACCTTAGATGGCATCGGGTTGGGGCTATCGGTTGCTACCTCCTTAGGCTCGTGCTTGGTTCCATCCTGTCTAGGAGGTAGGCAAGGGGAAATCAGGGACTCAATATAATCACACTTCATATCCACTTTATCCAAAATGATTTGGAAGAGTTCGGCAATGGTGGGATTTGGAGTAGGAGCGATGTGATGGACTCCCCCATATGAATTTGGCTTAGTCGTGGACCTAGGCTCTTCTACATGCGCGGCGCGTTGCCTCCGATTATGGCCCACTTGGGTGGAGGTGATTGGGTGGGGTCGGTTGGAGGTGACCGGGCCGGGTAGGTAGACCTTCCTAAGTTCATCCTTCATCTCATGCCACGACTCGATGGGCCTTTGCCTCCTAACCTCTCTCATGCGCTCAATGCTCTCCCATTTCCAGGCGGCTTTGTGACAAGCCGCTCTCGGGCAAAACTAACATGCATGGCATCGGACATGGTGTAACATTCAAAATATTTGTCCATGGCGGCCTCCCAATTTAGGTAGTCGCCCGAATCATTAGAGCCATAAAAATCTGAGGCTTCGGGCCTACGGAAGGGAGAGGATGGTTGCCAAGCCCATGGGTAGACCAACGGCCATATTGCCCGGGTGATTGGGAATCCATGGGAAATTGGGGGGAACTACATGTTGGACATGCCGACACTTGGACAAGACCAACTGACTCTTATTGGACTACACACGAACTAGGAGACACAAATGGATGCAAACACCGACTAATGCACCTAGACCTAAATCAATATCCGGTACGTGGCGGAGTTAATCGATCCGAAGATCACTCCCGCAAGTGTGCGACCTTCCCGATAGGCGTAGCCTAATGTTCGGACAGCACCTTTTAATATACAGAATTATCGGGATGAAATGCAATTTTAAAATACTCTTTTTTTGTTTTGAAAAATAAGGATGATCCTAGACACGACTTATTCCATGATGCATGCAAGACTTATGCAACGACTACCCTAGACTCGACTCGCTCTGATACCAAACTGATGCGGGACGGACTGAGGAGACGACGCTATATGAGACGGACACGACTCGACCAGCAACGACACAACTACTAGAGCGACCTCGGCTCGACACTAAGAGCTCCTATGGGCTACACGTCGCTAACGGAAGTGCAAACTCACTCGTCGTCCCAAGCGAGGGAAAGCGTGGATCGTGCGCGGTTAAGGAACCGGCAGAGTTCAAGGTAGTCTGACTCAACTTTCGGACACGGATCGAGTCGCGGGATGGGTCACTCTCGCACTCACAGCGGCGACATGAACACATGGGCTAGGAACCTACACTCTCGCAGCAGCATAAGACCGTATACTAGCTAAGCAAAGTAAATGCCAAGAAGGTGAGATCATTACCTCCACGCACCCGGCGTGGGGAAGATGACCCCGGCCAATCACGGCCTCCTGGTTAAACAGTTTTACAGCAATACAATAAAATTGACCCACTCCACACAGGGAGGTAAAAGGTCACATGCGGGTCCCGGGAATCACGCGAATTGGGTTGACGGGCAGCATCTTGATGTCGCCCGGCGGTGCCGAACTCCGCGTTCTCGTGCTGTCCGAACGGCGGGTTCTACGGGTCCGTGGGGCCCACGGATGGCGCTGTCCTCTCGGCCTGCTGGGGTGGGGCCCAATGTGATGGGGACCCCTGGTGGCACGCCTCCTCAGACGGTGGTCGGCCAAAAACGCCGATCGGTGGTCGATCGGCCCCAATCTCCAATTCTTGAACTAGCTGCCCACGGATTTCAGGTTCTGTTTTCCGGCGCGCGCTCCGGCGAGAACGGCCTGTGCGATCAATCCCGATGTCGGATCGGGGCACATGAGCTATCATTGGAAAGCTTTCTTGAAATCCTACAATCTGGATCCTGAGGGATCCGCTGGATCTGCCCGGATCTGGACTTTACTGAATTTTGAAGCTTTTGTTGAACAGTGCCCGGACTCTCAGATCAGCACGTGAGTTGTCTGAGAACTGTCGTTGACCGCCAGAAAGACGTCCGATTCAGCCTCTGAACGCTTCATCAAAGTTGTAGGAAATTGAACAAGGAAAATGGAAATAGTTTTTGTGGAAGGATTTTATGAGGGTACGAATGGTTATGATTTTAACACTGGAGGGTGGTCGATTTGGGAACTGGTTGATAGCACTGTAGATGACTCTAAAAATGATTTTTGAAAAATGGATGGAAGGCTGATCAAAAATCAAGAAAAATCGTGGGTGGAGGTAACTCCGAGTAAAAATGGGAGCTCTGGGAAAAATCACAAAAGGGATCGAAAACTGGGAACTCAGGAAAGATGGAAATCAGATCTGAAACTGGCAGAACTGAAATTGAAAGTTGGAAGAAAATGGAAAATTAGAAAAGGTGAACTAGAAGGCCAACCGAATTTTCTGTGGTGTGGTTGACATCCCTAGAACATCCCCTCCAAATTTGGTACCCAGAAGATCACGAGGGAGGGTTGCAAAATTCGGACAAGTTGCTGCTACACTGCACGAACAGAATACCGATGAAGACCGTGGCGGTGCGATGGCGGCGGCGGCGATCACCGGAACGATAAGGGAGGCGTCACATCTCAGAACAGCAACCATCTCAGCTGCAAGGGGGAGAGGGAGGAGAGAGGAAGGGGGCACCTAAGGCTGCTCCAACAATTTTTCTTGATTCAAATGGCATTAATTGTATCAAAATGGAAAATACAAGCTTATATAGGTTACATCTCAAATCCATTTGCCACCATTGGATCTACGGGTGGGAGATGGATGGCTTGGACTGAATGTGAATCACACAAAAAAAACAAATAAAAAATTAAGGGGGGGGGGCGCCCTATTGACCAAGGGAGACAAGGTAGAATTGGTAGGTAGCCTACCTTGGACTTTGAAGTCCAATTGTCTCCCATGTGTCTTTTACCATTCAACCTTCTAGATGCCTCCATTTGAAATGTTGACTGACCCCACATGGGGCCCTAGGCTGAGGTGGATCAATGGGAGGGGGTCTGGGGGGCCCGTGGGACCCGGGGGTCCCATTTTGCAAATAAACCCCTCTTACAATCAAAATTACATATCGAATAAAATGAAACACACACACATTACACACAAATAACGTCTAAACAAATATGATAAATGGGGAGACTCAAGGAGGAGTCTCCGGGCTATCTCCGAGCCAGATGGACGCTGAAGTGGCTCGAGTCGTGCTCCGCGTGCGGTACCGGTGGCTCGGCATAACTACTCGGGTGTCCGCACCAGAAGGCCGTCCGGGTGTTCCACCATTTTATATACTCCGGAGTCACTCGGGGGATGCGACCGGGGGCTGGCACTCTGACGGTGGCAGAGTCCGCCCGATGGAAGAAATCCCACCAGCTCCTGGCATGTTCGGCGACCGAACTTCCCCGGAGATTTCGTGAAGGCAAGCCGAACTGTGCATGATAGACAGGGATATGCTGATCATATCCAAAGTTTCGACCAAATCGGAAAGGGTAGTATGGTTCCAGCAGTAAATTGTCCCCCTTCCTGAACGCCAGCACGCTCGGGCGAATGGATAACGCCCAATCTCTGAGCTCGGACTCTAGCAACGGACGGACCACGTTCTCCTGGCTGATGGGGTGGACGTACTTCTCTACCTGGTCATCTTTGCATTCCCTCTTGTTGTTCACCAGAGGGCTCGAATGTGCGGCCAACGTGCAGAAGTGGATGGTGTCAGCCGCGTCCCGGGGTACCGTTGTCAACCAGCCCCGAATATCATACAATCGCATAGACGTAGACCCTGGCTCCGCGCTGGCAAACTCCAGCATCCACGGCACCAGCCCCCAGTCCTGAAGAGCTCGCGGGGCGAACTCGGGGAACAGCGAGCAGTCCCACGCATTGAAGAAATGCAGCATGCATACGTACTGGGCTTGTCTCGGGAACTGATGAGTGCTGATGTCTCCCAGTGCCTTATATATCAAGCAAAGAGTGGTCGGGCACAGGGACAGCTTGATTCCCCACGCCATTTGACACACCGGGTAGATGGCGTCCGGTCGAATGGCTGTCTCGTCCCCGTATGGCATGGCAAACGAGCACAGCCAGTACGTCAGATAAGCGACGCAGTGCGTCAGCGGGTCGACCCCCATCGGATTGGGCCCACTCCGACGCCCCCTGGAAGGGATCTTCATGTCGGTCTTGGGCTTGGCACGCTTCTTACGAGCAACAGAGGTGCCGATGCATGGAAACTCCGCGTATTGCTTTAGTCCATCGTAAAAATACTACAACCACAGAGTCAGGTGGACCCTCTTCCGATCCCCGCGAGGAGGCTGCCTCCCTCCGTGTGCCAGCTGATATAACTCCCGGTACGCCTTCATGAGATACCGATATGAATACCCAAGAGAACAGTAGCCATCCCTGTTGGTTTCGTCTTTGATCAGGTCGGGGAGGCAGACTTCTTCATAGGGCTCCCCGTCAATGGGTAAGCCACTCAGCTGACTGAGGCTCCATAGATCCAGTGAAGTTTCACCTTCTGCCGTGTAAAAGGTGTTGGTCTCGGCACTAAACACCTATATCATGCCGCAACAGAGGCCCTTGGAGATGGGGTAGCCGTAGCGGGAGGCGTAGACGCTGTGGTAAATACCAGCTCGGACTAGCAACGGGGCGTAGTTGAATAGCACATACTCGGTGAACTCTACTGCCCCTTCTCGGAAGCTGTGTGCATCCTGAAGCTTCAACTCCCGAACCAGCCTAGCGATAGCTTGTACTTGAACCTGATGGCCAGGCAGTCCAAGATGAATGGCTCCCCCTATAGCCCCATTTCAGGGGAGCCAAGAACAAACCAAATCGGGGCGACTCGCCCTGCACTCGCCCAGCGGACATCTCCCACTTCGTCGGGACGAATTGGGGTGCTCACACCAGCCTGTCTTCAGCCGGCAACACCTCTTGGATCCCCAGGACAGGCTTCCACTCCCGGGCCTCCCCCACCAGATGCATCGGGATGCTCCTCGGGACACTATACAACAAACTGTCGCATGCTTGCAGGATCACTTGCTCGACCTCCTGCACAGCTCGTAGCTCCCGCCTCTCCTGGGAGCGGATGTACTTCAAAAACCAGATGAGATGCTTATCCTTCGGGAAGTACCTCCGATATTCGCCGATCCGATCGAAGGTGAAGCGGTTCTCAACCCGAGAGAGCAAATTATAGTCCATCATCTCGGTCTCGGAGTCCGAAGACACGGCCAGTGCTGCTATTTCAGCATGCTCCCTATCTACTTCCTCTACATTGAGCCATGTGACGGCTGGCACTGGAGCCTGGGGAACAAGGTCGGCACCGATAGCGGCAGCAGGAGCAGAAGAACCGCTTGGGGCAGCCATTTATCTGCAAAGATACAATAAATAGAAGATCAGAATAAGCCACGGGCGAAGAGAAATGAAAATTGTAAAGGGGCTCCACTACAAGTAAAATGAATAAGACACTGCCAATTTCTGATGAAATTTCGGCAGAGTTTCCCCTAGGCCAGAGGCGTAAGGGAAAACACGGGTGCGCGTCCACAAGGAGTGACGGCCCCAACAAGTCACGGTGGGCCCCGAAAGGCAACACCAGAAGTCTTAGCTTGAAGAAAGTCCTCCTTCTCCCCCTGCCGGTATACGGCCTAAGGCCCCTTCCCCGGCACGCCTTGGAATGGCCTTCACCGGCACGCCCAGCGGCAGCCCTCGCCGGTACACCCCCCGGGTGCCTTCAACGGCACGCCCCCTTGGCGCTTCCCTGACACACCCCTAGGTGTCTTTGTCGGCACGCCCTACAGCTGCCTTCCCCGGCACGGCCCCTCTGGCGCTTCGTCGGCACGCCCTGCGGCAGCCCTTTCCCGGCACGCCCTGAGGCGGTCTTCCCCGGCACGCTTCCTGGCGTCTTCCCCGGCACGCTTCCTGGCATCTTCACCGGCACGCCCCAGCGTCTTCCCCGGCACACCTCCGGGAACCACTACCCAGCACAGCACTCGTGTCCCCTAGCCCGACGCATCTGCACCCCCATTACCCGGCACGAGCGCCCGTCATCGGCACGCTCCAACGGCCTCTCCACGGCACAACCGGCGACGTCCCGCCATCCTCCATGGCCCCAGAGGATAAGACAAAGAGAAGAAGACGAAGAAAAGAAGGGGAATAGGAAGGAGAAGAGGGACGGGGAGTCTAAGGCTCTGCCGTCCCCCGAGGACTAAGAAAAGAAGGAGTAGGGAATGGGAAGAGGAGAAGAAGGAGAACGGGGGAGGAAGATAGGAAGAGGGAGGGAAGGGAAGACCCCTCCGTGATGGTCTCCTCACCCCGGCGATGGAGAAGATGACCACAACGGCGGCGTTGGCGCCCGGCGACGAAGGAGACGAAGAGGAAGGAGAAGAAAGGGGGGGCTCCGCCCGTTCGGTCGCCGAAGAGAGAGAAAGGGAGAGGGAAGAGGGAGAGTTTGAAAAGGGGGGTGGCCCATTCGAGCCACCCCACCCCGTTATATAGGGGACACACACACAAAATAAGAAAAAAAAGAGAAGAAAAAAGGAGGAAAATAGAAAAGGGGGGAGGGGAAAAAGAAGAACAAATAAAAAAAAAGGAAAAAAAGGGTGAGAGAAGAAAATAAAAAAAAAGAAGACGAAAGAAGAAAAAAAGGAAAGGAAAAAGTGGAAAAAGAAAAAAGGAGAGAGGGAAATGAGTAAAAAAGAAGAAGAAAAAAAGGGGGGAGTAATAATAATAATAATATGTATATATATGTATATATATATATATATTTCTTCCATCCACACGCCCCTATGTATCGACAGGCATCCACGTGGGCAAAGATGGCTCCACCCCTGCGTTGGCATTAGTTCCTCGCCAACGGATAAATCCTTTTCCGGCGTAAGGCTTCGTGCCCCAGCCACCTTATTTCATGTAGAATCGCCATTACGGGCCCTACGCCCGAATCGGCCAAATCTCTGTCCTTGCGTTGGCATTAGTCCCTTGCCAACGAACAAATCCCTTTCCGGTGCAAGGCTTCGTGCCCTAGCCGCCCACTCCATACAATATAGCCATTACGGACCTTACGTCCGAATCGGCGGAAATTCCCCCGTCTTGCCAACGAATGAGCCTTGTCTTTCGGAGCAAGGCTTTGGGCCCTAGCCAACAATCATATATAGCCTACCCGTCAGGAAACATATATAAATATATATAGAGAAAAAAAAGAGAGAGGGGCTTAAAATAGAGGTGCCCCGCCGGACTTGCCCCCACACGAGGACAAGGGTAAAAATGGCAACAACCCGACTGTGGCGAAAACCCGAAAGGGCGCTACAGGCAAAATCGGGTACCCCGCCGCGTGAAAACCCGAGAGGGCGCGTGGGGAAAAGCAAGAGGGGGTTGGTACCGGCGAAAACCCGAAATGGCGCTTGTAACGGTAATGTGGTTCAAAAAAAAAAGAGAAAAGAAGAAAAGAGACAAAGAGACCAACAAGCCATGTCAGCTCCCGACACCCCATCGGCACTGACGAAGAGAAGAAGAGACCAACAAACCAAGTCAGCTCCCGACACCCCGTCGGCACTGACGAAGAGACAAAGAGATCAACAAACCATGTCAGCTCCCGACACCCCGTCGGCACTGACGAAGAGACAAAGAGATCAACAAACCATGTCAGCTCCCGACACCCCGTCGGCACTGACGAAGAGAAGAAGAGATCAATAAGCCATGTCAGTGTTGAACATGTGTGCAACATGATTAATTTTATGTTTTTGATGATGTCTGCCTCTGTAATCGTTAATGAACTATACCTGCAATGGATAGGGTTAATATTCATTCATTTCAGGTCATTATACTTCCAGCGCAAAAGATCATGGATGACACACAAATCTAGGCAACCAGATACACAGATATCAAGGCATATGACAATGATGAATGCATGAAAATCTAGCATGTTTCAAGCACAGGAATCAAGCTGAAAAGCATCACACGTAAGGTCATTGCACACTCCTCATATGGTCAGTGCATGTCTTGCCTTATGGATGGTTCAAGGTTGGTGCAACTTCTTGATAGCATGCTACAAGAAAATCCAAGGAATTCAGTGGAAATGGCAAAGGTGAACGCTCATTGGTTGCACCCTCGCACGCGGATCGACCTGCGTGGTCAGGCCGCGGGGACAAAATTTAGAAATGCTCAAAGCATATTCTAAGTTGATTTCAATCCCAAAATACATGAAATTGATGAGGACATGAATATCTTGACTTATGAACATGTTTCATTGGTCTAACACTTCATTTTTTCAGGTATAGGTGTTTCCGGTCGACCTACACACCTTGGCCGGTCGACCAGATTTGCCAGAGCCTAAGAATTCCACGTTTTATAGGTTTCGGTCGACCGCCCATGCCTTTCCGGTCGATCGGTTCTTCCAGAAACGAAACACTCCAGGAATTACAGATTTCGGTCGACCGCCCCTACTTTTCTGTTGACCGGTTCTCCCAGAACCGACAAGTTGGAGATTTTACAGGTTCCGGTTGACCGCCCCATGAATTCCGGTCGACCGCCAGCCCCGAGCCTTCAATGTTGACTTTGTTTCCAACTTCGAAAAGGGCCATTCAACATGGATTTGTTTAATCCAAAAGTCACCTAAACACCCATGATTTGTGGATCTGGTCTGAGGCTTGTCTATAGACCATTCAAAGTCTATAAAACCAATACAAGAGGGCTAGAAACCCTAGTTGATGGAGTTGATGAAGTGAATCAAAGAGAGCTCAAGGGAGGCCATTTCGCGGGCACTGTAGCACCTCCGTGAACAGTGTTTCAGGTAGGAGTTCTTCATCCTTCCAAGGTGTTTCAAGGTGAGATCTGAAGCCAAGTAACCTCCAAGCAAGCAAGAAGCATTCAAGGCTCTCAAAGGTGATCAAAGCTGCATCCATAAACCTCTTCATCAACTCAAGAGGATCAAAGGTCATCAAAGCTACATCCATACAATCTCTCCATCAACTCAAGGTGATTCAAGCTCATATCTCAATCCATCAACCTCCAAGGAAGAGTAGAAGCAAGCAAGGCTAATAAGGGAGATCAAAGGAGGCTGCAAGGATGTGTTCAAGGGAGAGGAGTTCGAGTACTGTAGCTGTGAACAGTACACCGGGAAGAAGTTCTTCATCAAATCCTCAAGAGATTCAAACTCCAGCAAACCTCAGACAACATCCTTTCTCTTAAGCATATTCTATATCTTGTTGAGTGTTTTTCATAAGTTGTTCTTATTCCATTTCTTTCAAACACTTGAACTTGAGAATCGTCCCTACCGGTGGTTAGTAGGAAGGCAATCGGAGGCTATCCGATTTGCGGTGTTGACGTCCCTACCGGTGGTTAGTAGGAAGGCAATCAGGAGTTCTCCGATTTACGGTGTAGCCGTCCCTGCCGGCTTTGTGTGTAGGAAGATAGAAAGAGGGCTTTCTCTGTTCTGTGGTTGAGGCGTGTCCCCGGTCAAGCTGTGAGTCAGCAAGGAAGCCTCACTGGGTTTTGGTGAGGGGTGGACGTAGGTTGCGGGGTTACAACCGAACCACCTTAAAAATCCCTGTGTTGTGGGTTGTTTATCGTGTGTGATTGATCTATATCTTCTAACCCCATTCACAGGTTCGTGTGCTTCCATACTTGGTTAGATTGTTCACACACATATGCACTTTGAGTGATCAACATAGCACATACACACACGCTCGGTTGTTGCAAGCTATTGCATGCTCTAGTGTTATGCTTTATGATCCCTGCACTACAAGGCTTATTTCTTTCAAGTTCACAAATGTGCTTAAAGAAGTGTGGACGTTTCATAGCTTGTAATCCAAGTCTTTTCATTTGAGCCACTCTACTTAATTCCGCTGTGCATTGTGCCTAAGTGATTCATTCACTTTATAAGAGTGGTTTAAGTTTCTGTTAGCTAAGAGTTTTAAATAGGCCAAAGCTTGTTATAGGATCTAATCAACCCCCCCTTCTAGATCCGTTTACACCTCGCGGGACCCAACAGTCAGCTCCTGACACCCCATCGGCACTGACGAAGAGAAGAAGAGACCAACAAACCAGGTCAGCTCTCGACATCCCATCGGCACTGATGAAGAGACAAAGAGATCAACAAACCAGGTCAGCTCCCAACACCCCGTCGGCACTGACGAAGAGACAAAGAGATCAATAAGCCATGTCAGCTCCTGACACCCCGTCGGCACTGACGAAGAGACAAAGAGATCAATAAGCCATGTCAGCTCCCGACACCCCGTCGACACTGACGAAGAGACAAAGAAATCAACAAACCAGGTCAGCTCCCGACACCCCGTCGACACTGACGAAGAGAAGAAGAGACCAATAAACCATGTCAGCTCTCGACACCCCGCCGGCACTGACGAAGAGAGGAAGAAACCAATAAACCAGGTCAGCTCCCGACACCCCGTCGGCACTGATGAAGAGACAAAGAGACCAACATACTGCTTCAGCTCCCGGCACCCCGTCGGCACTGATGAAGAGACAAAGAGACCAACGTACTGCTTCAGTTCCCGGCACCTCGTGGGCACTGATGAAGAGACGAAGAGATCAACATACTGCTTCAGTTCCCGGCACCCCGTCGGCATTGATGAAGAGACGAAGAGACCAACGTACTGCTTCAGTTCCCGGCACCCCGTCGGCTCTGATGAAGATGAAAAGAGAACAACATTCTACGTCAGTTGTTAGCGCAGCGAGAGTGATACAGAAGGGGGGGGAATGAATAGATCACTCCCAATTTGCAAAGCTTAGGCGAGAAAATAAATCTACCGCTTATGCCTCTTCTAAACTAGCACACAAAGAAATGCAAATGCAGGTACCAATCAAGATCGAATAAGAAAATGATGATTAAGAGCTGAACACACAACTAGTCTGAGAGACAATCAGATAGAGAGCGCTGATAAAGATCGCAAACCACAGAGAAGACAACCGATTTTTAGGTGGTTCGACTGCAGTCCGCAATCTACATCCACCTCTCACTCCAACTAGAGTGAGGATTCCACTAGCCACTGCTAGAGCACAGCAGACTCAGTCTGCGAACAACTTGCTGCCAAACAGCTTGAAAAACCCAAGGGAGACAAATCCCTCAACCAAGTTCTGCTACCCACAGAACTTGAAACCGGTTCTAGCTCCCAGCTAGAACACGACCGGAGAAACCTCTCCCTTCCTCCACACACCGGAGGGAACCTGCTAATGACAACCCATCACTAGCAACACCAGAGATCAGCGATCTCTCTTCCTCTGCAACCCAGAGGGAAACCGGAGTTAGACTCCCTTCCTCCACACACCGGAGGGGAACAGATCAAAAATAGACGAAGAACACATAAAGAAAATCAGAAAAGAAACTAAAGACTGATCAAGAAAACATTCGATACTGAGAGTTAATACAAATGTAGCTTCCTGGGAAGCAATTTCAGAAACCCGATACTGCAATTTCTCTTTCTCTCTCCACTGCTATCTCTCTTTTTCTTTCTCTTTACTGGTGGATCGAGCTCTCTGCAATACTGCCTTTTCTTTCTTGGCTCTGATCGCCTTCATCGGTGGACGAAGGTTTCTATTTATAGTGGCAGCAGGTGGATAGGGCACAAAACGCGTGTGCCTCCCACGCTCGATCCAAAACCTTCCTGCCACGTGACCTCATTGGATTGGTTCCTCTTGTCTTGGATCACGTGCACCCCATTTATTTGGGAATATTCTTCCTCGTACCTGTAAGAAGATAAAAACCATTAACACGCTGTATGGCCACTAGAACTAAAGTTGCATGAGGTATATGATTACAACACGACGTGACTACTACACGAGATAAAAGAAGAACGACACGAAGTGAGGTTATAAAATAAGAAGGACACGAGGTCTAGGAAAGGCAACACGAAGACATAAGGGTGACACGAGGTGGTACAAATAACAGCACGAGGTGCTGCAGTGATCAGTACACGAAGAAACAACTAACGATATGAAGACGAGGACAACACGGACTGAAACCAACTCGAAGATGAAATACAGAAACCAACACGAGGTGTGGTCACAAAGCAAGCAAATACACTGGGTCAGAGAAACAACACGAACTAACAAACGGCAACAAAAGACGACACGAAGTGAAACAACACTTGAAAACATAAGAAAAACAACTCGAGCAAAAAGTAGCTCGAATGTACGACTCGAAGACGAGGCGACACGGGCTGACCACGACACGAAGACAGATAACTGAAACCGTCACGAGTTGAAGACAACACGAAGATGAAAACAGAAATTGACACGAAGTGTGTTTACAAGACAAGAAAGACACGAGGTCTAAAAAGAAAAACAGCACGAAGACAAAAGAGTGACACGGCTATCACGACACGTGATGAAGCAGTGACACTAGAAAAAAGATGACTCGAGGAATAATCAGTAAGTGACACGAAATAAAGCAAGCAGACATTAAGAGATGACACGAGATGAGCAACTAAAGGACAAAGAGAAACGACACGAAGACAGAGAACACAAGGATAAAACAACACGAAGTATTACCTCATACGAGTTTTCCTGTCAAGCATGGAAATCAACACGGAGTGTTGTACGCTCAGACGACACGAAATCATTTCGTGTTAGAGAGGGGAAACAACACGAAGTGTGTCTCAAGTGACACGAAAACAACTCGCAAAATTTACTGAAGTGGCTCGAGGATTTACATTAACACAGAGAAACATTTTTGTTCACAAAAGTTCATAGTGTTGAAACCATCAAGACATTAAAACTCAGGCAACACTAAAATTCATTTGGTCAAATTGTTCAATTGAACAGACATTCCCTTACTGTTTAATCCATTCACTTACATGATGAACCATGAGATTATCTTGAGATAAAGAAATGACTTACAGTGTGAGACATCATCAAAATTATAGGGACACAACAATCTCCCCCTTTTTGATGATGGCAACACTATGAATCAGGCAATATCAAGGTTTATTAAGATTTAACATGAAATCAATACCAGCTGCAACAACAGATTAAATTCAAGGCATACTCATGCAAATGAACTAAACATACCCTACAACTCACTCTCATTTCCCCCACAACTCATAAACAGGAACTTCCCCAAGGCAACTAGCCACAAGGCAACTAGCCACAACCAACTGAACCAATTGATAATTCACTGTTATAGCAGAACCTCTCTCCCCCTTTGACATCAGCAAAAAGAAATGCAGAAGACATAACAATGCTGGAGACATGAAGAAGAAGTGCAGTAACGTTCTTAGTGTAGAAAGTCACGAGTAGGTCTTAAGAAGATAAGTGAGGTTCTAACATCAAGAGAAGATTCTTTAAGCTTTAGTACTCAATGGAGAAATAGGATTATGAAAAGTATATCAGCATACATAGTGTATGATTTAGAGCAGGAGTTGACAAGTATAGCCAAATAGAGCTGATCATTCAACTATTCCACAAGACAGCAAGAGTCTAAATCAGAGAGGTGTTCTCAAGGTATTGAGGACAAGCAATCCATTAGTTGCATAACAACAAGGAATGTTTGTTGGAGATGATTTCCAAGAAGATCAATGAGTAAGTTGGTAGTTCACTTCTTTTTGACATTAGGGAGACACCTTGATCAGAGGCCTGAATCCCCAGTTACTCAGAGTGAGTACCTCATTACTTCCCCTTTTTGTTTTTTTTATGGAACAGTGTTAGTAACTGTGGCTTTTGACATGAGGAGACACCTTGATTAGAGGCCAGAGTCCCCAGATACTCACCAGCAAGCCACCATTGCTCTGTCATGACTTTTCATTTATTTTAAGTATCTGACACCTCATGACTTGGGAGAAATATTCATTTCATTGATGAGGCTCCCAGTTTCTCAGTGATCAAAAACAGAACATGTTTGTTCAGTTAAGCCCTTGAGTTAAAGAGATAGAATGATTGAAGACAATACCAAAAGAGAAGGACTTTTCTTGTATAGAGTCTTGAAGTCTAGATTTCAAGTTGATTGGGTCAGATATCAAGACATACGTGTTTTTGGCCTGAACCATAATCAGTGACAATGTAGGAAGATATACTTTATGCAATTAGTCCAGATCTCTGAGTGAGTGCCAAAGGAAAGATTCTAATTGGATTTTAGAGACACTGACTTATTGACTTAAGAGATAAGTGACACTCTACTATCTAAGAGAACTACACTAGATTAGTCATGAAAAACCAGCAGAGTTACACATCTGGACACTCCTTTTGAATTTGTCAAAGAACTTCTCTTCTCACATTACAACTCAGCTCCCCCTAAGACATAGCATACCTCAATAAAACATTCAGCAAAATCTCAAGGCTTCCCTCAATTTAGAGCATTCATGAAAGCTAACCAGTGAGCATTCCGAACTCCCCCTTAAACCAGCAAGCAAGAAGGCTAACCAACAGATAGACAAACCTCCCCCTCACAATAGGAACAGGCTTCATAATTAAGACACTTTGTATAAGCCTAACTCTCTTCTTAATGTAGTGAACTTTTCATTATCCAGAGGTTTTGTGAAAATATCAGCAATCTGATTATCTGTTCCTACATGAATCAGTTCAAAATTATTCTTAGACACCTCATCTCTTATAAAATGATGTATTATCTCTATATGTTTTGTTCGAGAATGCAAAACAGGATTTTTAGCAAGATTGATGGCACTTGTATTATCACAGTAAATGGGTGTGCACCCTAGGTCTACTTGGTAGTCCTGAAGTTGGTGTTTAATCCATATTACTTGTGTTCCACAACTCCCTGCAGCCACATATTCAGCTTCTGCAGTGGAGAGGGCCACATAATGTTGTTTCTTGGATCCCCAAGATACTAAACACCCACCCAAGATCTCACAATGGCCACTTGTGCTTTTCCTGTCTAGTTTACAGCCTGCATAGTCAGCATCTGTGTATGCTACTAGATTCAATGTTCGAGAAGCAGGAAACCATAAACCAAGAGAGTGACTAGCTGACAAATATCTGAAGATTCTTTTAACTGCAGCTAAGTGTAGGTCAGTGGGTCTAGACTGATATCTTGCACACATTCCTACACTGAATTGTATATCAGGTCTAGAGGCTGTTAAGTAAAGAAGTGATCCAATCATACCTCTATAAAGTTTGACATTTACTTCTTTACCTGTCTCATCTGCATCCAATGATGTATTGGTGCCCATGGGTGTAGTAATGTGCTTTAAGTTTTCCATGCCAAACCTTTTGAACAATTCCATTGTGTATTTGGTTTGGTTGATGAAGCACCCATCTTCTAGCTGCTGTACCTGCAATCCAAGAAAATATTTTAGTTCTCCTACCAAGCTCATTTCAAATTCAGCAGACATCATGGTAGAAAATTCATCACATAGTTCATGCCTAGTTGATCCAAATACAATGTCATCTACATATACCTGAACTATGATGAGATCTTTACTCATGCCCTTGGTAAATAAAGTCTGATCAACTTTACCTCTTTTGTAGCCCTTGCTGATCAGAAATTCAGATAATCTTTCATACCAAGCTCTTGGAGCCTGTTTTAGACCATACAAGGCTTTGTTTAACCTGAAAACTTGATTAGGTTGAGGAGAAAATTGAAATCCAGGAGGTTGTTCAACAAAGACTTCTTCTTTAATAACTCCATTTAAAAAAGTACTTTTAACATCCATTTGTTGGAGTTTAATGTTCTTTGAGCATGCAAAGGCAAGCAACAATCTTATGGCTTCCATCCTAGCAACTGGTGCATAAGATTCATCAAAGTCTACACCGAATTCCTGACAGTAGCCTTTGGCTACTAGTCTGGCCTTGTTCCTCGAGATGATTCCATCTTCATTCATCTTATTTTTGAACACCCACTTGGTTCCTATGACATTAATACCATCTGGTCTTGGGACAAGCTCCCAGACATTATTCCTTTCAAACTGACCTAATTCCTCACTCATAGCATTTACCCAACCTTGATCAGCTAAGGCCTCTTCTACTGTTTTGGGTTCAATTTGTGAGACTAAAGCAATTAGGTCGTCATTATTCACATTTCTAAAATGAGATCTAGTCCTTAGAGGTTCTTCAGGATTGCCTATGACATTATCTAACGGATGGTCTTTAAGGAATCTAATATTTGTTGAAGACTCACCTGTTTCTCTTTGACCTTCCTGATTTTGGGAATTTGTTTCTCCATTCTGCTGAGTCTTCTCTTCTTCTTGTTGGTTTTCCAGAAAATCTCCACCATGATTGGAGTCCATGTCAAGATTTTCAACATTAGAAACATCTTTCTTTTCACTAAAAAGAATGTGTGGAGATTCTTCCACTTTCTGATCTGATACATTAAATACCCTATATGCCCTTGACACTTCTGAGTAACCCAAGAATATTCCAGGTGAACTCTTGACTTCAAACTTGTCTAAATCTTTCTTATCATTGTTATGAATAAAACATTTTGCTCCAAAAATTCTGAAATGAAACAAGTTTGGTTTCTTACCTTTTAGAAGCTCATAGGGTGTTTTCTTGTGTATGGGTCTTACCATGGCCCTGTTGATTATGTAGGTTGCTGTATTGGACGCTTCTGCCCAAAACCTTCTAGGTAACTTACTTTCAATCAACATGGTTCGGGCCATCTCCACCACTGTTCTATTTCTTCTCTCCACGATCCCATTCTGTTCAGGTGTCCTGGGAGAGGAAAACCTGTGAGTTAGTCCTTCTTTGTCACAAAGTTCAGTAAACATGGAATTTTCAAACTCACCTCCATGATCAGATTGAATAGAACTAACCTTGAACTTTCCTTCTTATTTGACCTTATTGAAAAATAGATTAAACTTTTGAAATGCATCACTCTTATTTGCTAAGAAAAATATCCATGAATATCTGGAGAAGTCATCTATGATGACATAGCCAAACCTGTTACCATTAAGACTCTGAGTTCTGGTTGGACCGAAGAGATCCATATGAAGAAGTTCCATTGGTCTAGAAGACAATGGCTCAGATCTTAATTTGAAAGAGTTTCTGGTCTGTTTGCCTAGAGCACAGGCATCACATGATTTTGAAATGGAATTAAATTTAATTCTAGGCATGCCTTTAACTAAATCAAGTTTGACCAGTTTATTTAAAGTAGAAAAGCTAGCATGACCTAGACGTCTATGCCATTCAAAAGCATCAATTTCAGAGTTAGCAGATAAACAAATAGTAGATTCAGATTTCTCATTTAAGTCTACAATGTAGACATTATTAATCCGGTTGGCTACAAATTTAACCTCATCAGAATTTATTTCAAAGATTTTGCATGAAGTATCATCAAAAACAACCTTGTGACCCTTGTCACATAACTGACTGATGCTGATCAGATTATGTTGTAGCCCTTCCACAAGTAAGACTTTTTCAATGGAGTTTGTGGAAGACTTACCTACTGTGCCAACTCCAATTATTTTACCATTGTTCTTTCCTCCAAACTTGACCAGACCTCCTACCTTCATCTCTATCTTGCAGAACTTGGATCGGTCTCCTGTCATATGCCTGGAGCAACCACTGTCGAGGTACCACTTGTTGTCTTCAGCTGCCAGGCCGACCTACACAAGTGTTGGAGTTAGATGGAAGGCTCTATCACCACAGGATGTGGATCTAGAGGGGGGGTGAATAGATCAGCTGGCTATTTAAAAAATTATGCCTAGAATCAAATGCGGAATTAGAAGAGCAGTAGACGAACACAACCAATGCGCTGAAAGAAACACACAAGAGGCACAAGGCTTTTAGGTGGTTCGGTCAATCCGACCTACGTCCACCCCACATTCAACTCGAATGTGGATTACTGCTGATACACAGCTTCAAACCCCTGGGCTTTACAGCTTGCCAACAACAGCTGGGGCTTACAGCTTATCCCGACCAGAGGAACACCCTCTGCAACAGCTGAGCATCACAGCTTGCTCTGCTGGGCATTACAGCTTAGCCGACCAGAGGAACACCCTCTGCAACAGCTGAGCATCACAGCTTGCTCTGCTGGGCATTACAGCTTAGCCGACCAGAGGAACGCCTCTGCAACCCGCTGCCTCACAGCTTGAAACCGCTGACTAACAGCTTGATCGAACAAGAGTTTTCAAAGGAAAATAACAAAGACTGAAAAGCAAACGAAACATACAATCGAATGGAAGAAAGCCAAAAACGACTGTAGCTCAAGGTTGAGCAGTATCAGCTCTGGTAACTGGACCAAGAGACTGATTCACAAACTCTCACGATAACTCTCTCAACTCATCTCTCTTCTTCTTCTTCTCTCCTTTTCTTCTTCTCTGCTTTTCTTCCTCTCACAGTGGATCTCGGTGGCTGCTTGTTTCAGACTGGATGTATATACTTCGCCAACTTCGATCAGCCTCTATAGAAGATGAAGACTGATATTTATAACAGCAGCAGCTGGATAAGGGCGCGTGGCTTCCACGTTTTCCCGCCCAAGGAATTCTCCAGACTCGAGATGCTTCCATCCACGTGGCAGCATCTGGTCACCTTGTCCTCCTGGGATCACGAGCCATGTCAGCAATCTCAGTAGAGAGTCCCTGTCAAAACAGAGTATCGGATGATCAGGTTGAAGAACAACTCTGTATAGACTTTATCAGAAGCACTGCGTTGTATAGACTTCATATAAGTGAAAGCTATGTACAGACTTGACCAAAAGCCTGAGACACTAACGAAGACACTGGACTGACACCAACTCTAAGACGAAAGACAAAACTGACACGAAGTGTAGTTACAGAACAAGAAGGACACGAGGTTTTAGGAAAAACAACACGAAGACAGAAATAGCAAAGAAGACTCAGACGCAGAGACAGCACGAAGTGAAACGAGAACGACACGAGGTGCAGTAGTGACAGAAACACACACTACACAGAGAACGACACGAAGTGGCACAGAAAGCAACACGAGGTGCTGCGATGTCCTGCACGCAATAGAACAAAAACGACACGAAGATGATGAAAATGACACGAGGTGAAGTCACAAAGCGACAAAGACACGAGGTGTATGAAACACGACACGAAGACATGAAACAACACGGAGACGAAACAGTAACCGACACGAGTTGAAAACAACACGAAGATGAAAACTGAAATCGACACGGAGTGTGGTCAAAGCGAGAAAGACACGAAGTCTAAAGCGAAATACCAACACGAAGACAGAATAGAAACTGTCACGAGTTGAAAACAACACGAAGATGAAACAGTAATTGACACGGGTTGAAAACAACACGAAGATGAAAACTGAAATCGACACGGAGTGAAAACAACACGAAGACGAAACAGTAATTGACACGAAGTCAAGGAGAAAAACATCACGAAGATAATGTATGCAACAGTGCAATGTCTAGACTTTAAGTCCAATGCAAACGGCTGTACAGACTTGAATATGTGAAGCCAATGTACAGACTTACTATAACAGACTGATGTGCAGACTTTGAAGAACAGTCCAATGTATGGACTTGCACTGCAAACAACAATGTATAGACCTCATGTAAAAGCCTAATGTATGGACATTGAAATCGAAGACCAAAGTACAGACTTTGGCGAAGCAAAAGGCTGTATAGACTTTGCCTAAGACAATGCATGAACTGACGTTGTATATACTTAGCCTATGCAGACCAATGTACAGACTTTGAAGAACATAACGTTCAGCAGTGTATAGACTTAGCCAATGCATTATGGATGTATGGACTTTGAGACTTTGAGTGTGTGTTCAGTGTGAAGACAAGATAAAATACATATAACACACAGACAATCTGATAAAGTGATATCATCAAAACATAAACAGTGTTGCCAATTCATCAAAACAATGTGTTGCCATATGAAGTATAGTTACATGTCAACATCATCAACATATAGGAGTCACAACAATCTCCCCCTTTTTGATGATGGCAACCCCCTATTATGTAGATTAGCAACATCCTGTCATACAGATGCATTTTTGATGAAAGACATGATTTATTATTTAGATTGTTATGCAGATGCATGTAGATGCTATGAATGACATGCTGCATGCTACAAAATGTAAGCAACTCCCTGCTAAAAAGAATTTCCCTCTTTGCCATGCCATGATGTAATACACTCCCCCTGAATACACTCCCCCTGAATCTAATATTCAGATAATATTCTCCCCCTTTGCCATCAACAAATAGGAGGGAAAGTGAAGACAAGTGAAGAGAAAGAAAGTTTAGCTGACTGGCATTCTTGGCAAGTAGTTCAAAAATTAGGCAATTAAAGCACAAAACCTTCAGTCATATGAACTGAGAAACGGCTTAGAAATTGAATTTCTGGTTTAAAAGTTATAAAAATGAAAGTTCACGCACTACATTCATTGGATAAGGTTGATGTTCATGATAAAACAATAAACCAGAGTCATATGAACATGAGAGATTCAGTTTCAAAATATCTTACTTTAATAGACTCAGTAAAATGTGTTAAGAGAAGCCAGGGCATGTATTGAAATTAAACAATTGACATCCATGAAATTTCTTTTAAGGAACAGCATTTTCAATATTGTTTCATTTAGGACATTCAGGTACCAAAAGTCTTTTTGCGTAAGGGTATACGTTTATCAGACGCCAATACCCCTAGATACTCAACATGATGGACCATCTTGCCTATGATCAAATTCAATAGAATTGATTGACACCTTTTTGTGTGAGGGTACACGTTTATTAGACGCCAGTTACCCCCAGGTACTCAGTGAAAAACAACCTACTGTTTTGATCATTTTATACAGAGATAGCTGATACACCTCATGACATGAGTGGTGTCCACTTCTTTGATGGATCACTCAGTTTCTCAGTGATTTACCAGTCATTGCTCTGTCAATGCTATTTCTCAATTGATTTTCAATGTTTTTCAAAAGCTTTCTTAGCTGCCCTTTATTTATTTCAGAATGACTTGTTTAAGGACAATACACATACTTAGCTTCTCTGACATGAATTCAGATGAGTTTTCAGATTTCAGATATAATCAGCTTTGTCTGACATGAAATAAGATAAGGGTTGAGAGCTTTATCAATTTTCAGCATCCTTATTTACTGATTGTAGTCTTTCAACTCTAAAGATTATAAATTTAAACCATTAAGTCAGTCTTTAAGCAATTAAGGTTCTTATGAAAGAAGAAATCTATTTTCTATTGCTTAATATTAGAACTGACTAAAAGATTGCCATATTGTCAGACTCAACCATTTAGAGTCAAGGATTGAATAGACGCAGCAATTCACCTCAAAATTCTGACAAGACTCCCCCTGACTATATGCATGTGATTTTGCAAAAGATGACAAATCAGATGATTTTTGAAGTTCATGCTTAATCAGACTATCTTTATCATGCAGTATGACCCATGCAGAAATATAGACATATCATGCATCTAGACATATGTATGCAATGATGATCATGAGTGCAATAAAGGATATGAGAGTCATGCATTATCACAAGTCTGTTGCACAATGTTTATTTAATCTATCAACAGCAAGTCCAAATCAGAAATTTACTCAAAGCAGCTCAAAAGTTTTATTCAAGTCAACAGAGAGTTCATTCATTATGCTGAAATTTACACAAGCCAAGTTCTCTTCTAAAAAATTTAAAATTTTCATTTCCAAGTGGCTTAGTAAAGATATCAACAACTTGTTTGTCTGTTTCAATGAAATCCAGTTCAATTTCCCTTTTGTTCACAGCATCTCTTAGAAAGTGATGTTTTATTTCTATGTGCTTAGTCCTAGAATGATGAACAGGACTTTTAGCAAGGCATATGGCACTAGTATTATCACATAGAATTGGAATACATTCCAATTTTATCTGATAATCATCTAGTTGGTGCTTAATCCAAAGTACTTGAGCGGCACAATTACCTGCTGCAACATATTCAGCTTCAGCTGTAGACAAGGCTACAGTGTGTTGCTTCTTAGATGCCCAAGATACTAGACAGCCACCAAGGAATTGACAGTAGCCACTAGTGCTTTTTCTATCTACTCGACACCCAGCATAATCAGCATCAGTGTAGGCTAGAAGCTCTAACTCACACCTAGCAGGATACCATAATCCTAGCTCCTGGGTGCCTAGCAGATATCTAAAAATCCTTTTCACAGCTTTAAAATGATTTTCCTTAGGACTGGCCTGAAACCTAGCACATAATCCTACAGCGAATTGAATATCAGGCCTAGATGCTGTTAAGTAGAGAAGGGATCCGATCATACCTCTGTATAATTTCTGGTCAAATGGGTTACCTTTAGTGTCTTCATCCAAGCTTGTAGAAGTACCCATTGGAGAAGCTATCTCTTTAAGGTTATCCATCTTGTATTTCTTGAGTAGATCCCTTGTGTACTTGGACTGAGTAATAAACATTCCTTCCTTTGTTTGTGTGACCTGCAGTCCAAGAAACAATTTGAGCTCACCCATTGAGCTCATTTCAAACTCATTAGTCATTGTTTCAGAAAATTCCTCACACAATTTGGGGTTAGTTGACCCAAAAATGATATCATCCACATAAATCTGTACAATAAGAATTTCAGAGTGACTCACCTTTGTAAACAAGGTCTGATCAACTACTCCTCTAGTGAAATTTTGATCAGTGAGGAACTTGCTCAACCTGTCGTACCAAGCTCTGGGAGCTTGCTTAAGACCATAGAGAGCTTTATTTAATTTGTAAACATGATTAGGGAAATCTAGACATTCAAATCCAGGGGGCTGTCTAACATAGACATCCTCATTAATTTCCCCATTCAAGAATGCAGATTTTACATCCATCTGCTGGAGGATTATACCTAGGGAACATGCATAAGCTAATAAAATTCTAACAGCTTCTAATCTGGCTACAGGGGCAAATGACTCTTCAAAGTCAATACCAAACTCTTGGTTGTACCCCTGAGCAACAAGTCTGGCTTTATTTTTAACAATATTCCCTAATTCATCAGATTTATTCCTGAAGACCCACCTAGTCCCTATGACTGTTCCATGATCAGGAGGTGGGACCAAGTTCCATACCTTGTTCCTGTCGAACTGATTAAGCTCCTCATGCATGGCATTAATCCAATGCATATCCTTGAGGGCACAGTCAATGGACTTGGGTTCTATTTGAGAGACAAGAGCATATGCATTTAGTTCATGTTGAATTCTAAGGAGACCTCTAGTCCTAGGGGGGTCATGCAGATTTCCAATTATATTATCTACAGGATGATCTTTAAGATATCTAATGTTCACAATTGAATTGTCATGTCTTTGATTTACCTCCCCCTGAACTGTAGACTCCTCTTCATTAAGTTCTGTATGTCCTTCTTCATCCTCTGAATTGTCTTCAGGATCTCCTTCCTTCAAGATTCCACCATTGTCTTCATTCCTGCATTGACCAACGTTAGAATTTACCAAGGATTCATCAAAAATTATGTGTGGAGATTCTTCAATAGTTTTAGAGTTCAGATTGTACACTCTATATGCTCGTGTGTTTTCAGAATAACCAAGAAAGATTCCTGGTTCACCTTTAGGTTCAAATTTGTCAAGGTCTCTTTTATCATTTATATGAATAAAACATTTGCAGCCAAAAACCTTGAAATGAGCAATAGAAGGTTTCTTACCCTTTAAGATCTCATATGGTGTTTGCTGGGTAGAAGGTCTTACCATGACTCTGTTAATTACATAACAGGCAGTGTTTACTGCTTCAGCCCAAAATTTCCTTGGTAGACCACCTTCAGTAAGAAGTGTACGACCCATCTCCACTAGGGTTCTGTTCCTTCTCTCCACAACCCCATTCTGCTCAGGTGTCCTTGGTGAGGAGTACCTATGATTGATTCCATTTGACCTGCAGAGTTCATCAAACTGTGCCATGATCAGTCAAAATATTTTCAATTTTCTGATTTATTTTAACATAGAACTCCTGAAATTCTGAGAAAGCATCACTCTTATTAGATAAGAAATAAACCCAAGTATACCTAGAAAAGTCATCTACCATGACAAACCCATACCTCCTTCCTGATAAGCTGACAGATCTGGTTGGCCCAAAGAGATCCATGTGTATCAGCTCATAGGGTTTGGAGGACAGATTTTCAGTTCTAGACTTAAATGACTTTCTAGTTATCTTTGATTGAGTGCATGCATCACAGAATTTATTTTCTTTCTTGAAGGAAATTTCAGGAAGTCCTCTAACCATGCTATGCTTGTTTAGTTTATGCAAAATGGTATAACTAGCATGGCCTAACCTACGATGCCATAAAAATGCTAAATCTTCTCTATTGGCAGTAAGACATAGGTTAGAATGCTGAATATCATCTAGATCTATCATGTATGTGTTATTTATTCTTTTTCCAGAGAATTTTATAATTTCTGAATCAGGTTCAAAAACCTTGCAGCATTGAGAATCAAATAAAACCTTATGACCCTTGTCACACAACTGGCTGATACTAAGTAAATTGTAAGCTAACCCTTCAACCAGAAAAACATCATCAATGCAGCAGGTAGAACACTTACCTACCTTACCTGATCCAATGATCCTACCCTTTGTGTTGCTTCCAAAGGTGACAAGGCCTCCTAGCTTTTCAGTTAGCATGCAAAACTTGGCCTTATCTTCTGTCATATGCCTGGAGCAGCCACTGTCCAAGTACCACAAGTTGCTCTTGGCTGCCAGGCATACCTGCATACACAATTAGGGCAAAGAGTTTGGAACCCAAGTCTGATTGGGCTCCAATGCAGATGAAGTGCAAGTAAAGAAAGAAAGCATGGTTTTGGGAATCCACATTTTTTTGAAGCAGTTCTGTTCAGTGGATTTTCCATATTTCTTTTTGTTTTGCTTTTTCTTGTTGACTTTCTTCTTATATGCACCAACAGAATTATTCACAGAATTTTTGTTATTGTGCCAATGCTTCGGCCAAGTTGCATTCATAAAGTTTTGGCCATGGTAGTTCCTGGGCTGGCTGTGGAAATGATGGTAATTTCTAGGCATCCGACTACCATACCCATTTTCCCAATTTCTGACATAGGGTCTGTAAAAGTGTGTAGGTTGATGAACATACCCTGTATACATCCCTTGAGTTCTAGTCCACCCACGCCCATTACAATAGATTGGCTGTGTGGGGTAGTAGAACTGAGCTCTAGGTGGATTGAATTGGTTGGGCTGACTTCTGAAAGTATTTTGTCTTCCCTGCACCCTTGACCCTGCTGACCTATTCATAGGTTTTGGTTGGGTCCTTTTCTGTGATGATGGTGGTGAAGACCTTTTGACATTGACATAGGGTTTGTTTACCTGAACAGGCTGACCCCTAACCTTGGGTTGAGCACTAGAGCTAGGTTTGGAAGTCCCAATTCTACTAGGCTCACCTACTTTCTGTTTGCCCTTCTCCTCTGCATTTAGCCTTTTCAGATTCAAATTTATCTTTACAGCATTATTAGAATTCATGTTGATCAGAGGTCCTTTCTCCTTTTGTGCAACAAAGGAAATAGTTTTCATTCCAAAGCTTTTGGTTGCACTAGAGTTGAATCCTAGGCCCTCTCTTCTGAAGTTTACCTTTGATCCCAATAATGCATCTAGATTTTCAGATCCTTGGGTCATTTTCTCAATTGTTTTTAGCTTATCCTCATTGTCTTTCTGAACTTCATCAATAGATTTTTTCAACTCATTATTCACATTGAGGACAGCTTCATATTTTTCAGAAATAATTTTTATCTTATTTTCATAATTCTGAATTTTCAGTTTCCATGCATCAATTTCATTGTCTAATCTCACATTTTCTTCCTTAGACATTTTCAGTTCTTTATTGATTTCTTCAAATTCAGAACATGTGAGTTTCAGATTACTGTTCTCAGTTTCTAAGCAGGTAATTTTATCAGACAATGAAGTATCATTTTGCATGATTTTAATTTTTCTTCGTAGATGCCTGTTTTCTTTTCTGACCTCATCTACTCTATCAGCAAGTTCATCATAAGCAACCATCCAATCAGTAATAGTAAAATTTTCATAGCGAGAGGATACCTCATCAGATTCTTCCTCTCTATCTTCTGAGCTGGTTGCCATGAGGCAGATTGGCTTCTTAGCTTCAACTTCGCTGTCCGAAGTGACGCTTAAGGATCCCTCATCCTCATCACTCCAGGTACTCACCATAGCTTTCCCTTTTGTGTTCTTCTTCTTGAACTTGTCCTTGAGGTTCTAATTTGTCGGACATTCAGCTTTAAAGTGACCCGCCTTCCTGCATTGATAGCAAACATTAGTTTCAGCTTTCTTTACAGGGTTTGATTTGTACCTTGTGTCTCGGCGGCCACTGTTGGGATTTCTTCGGCTGAATCTTCTTCCTTCTTGAGAAATCTCCGGAATTCCCTAGTAATCATGGCAATATCAGCATTTGCCACTTCTTCTTCAGACAAGCTCTCTTCAGTTGATGATCCGTTGGGGCTGGATCGACTGGATCTGCTAGCACCAGCCTTCAGAGCTATAGGCTTCCTC
Organism: Amorphophallus konjac; assembly: GCA_022559845.1. Taxonomy (NCBI): domain Eukaryota; kingdom Viridiplantae; phylum Streptophyta; class Magnoliopsida; order Alismatales; family Araceae; genus Amorphophallus; species Amorphophallus konjac. Next base: position 125,021,161 of record CM040121.1, read on the forward strand.
TTTCTGTCAGCCTCCTCTATCTTTGGCATATTCATCTCATAAGCCATTAGAGATCCGATCAGCTCATCTGCCTTAGTATTATGCAGATCTCTTGACTCTTCCATTACTGTGGCCTTGGTGTGCCAAATTGGAGTCAAGGATCGCAAGATCTTCCTGACTACTTCATACTCAGAATATTTTTTCCCGAAGCCTCTGAGACCATTTGTGATAATAGTCAGCCGAGCATACATTTCCTTGATGGTCTCATTTGGCTTCAACCTGAAGGCTTCGTATTCTGAAACCAGTAGATTGGTCTTAGTCTCTCTGACTTGTGAAGTCCCCTCATAGATGACTTCAAGTGCATCCCACATTTCCTTCGCTGAGGAGCAGGCAGATATTCGTGAGAACTCGGTGGGATGCAGAGAGCACTGGATTGCATTGATTGCACTCCAGTTGAGCGTGGATCTTCTGATTTCTTCCTTGGTCCATACGTCTTCATTTGGAGACAGCTCGAAAGGTCCCTTGCTAACTACCTTCCAAATTTCATAATCTTTAGCCCTCAAAAATACCTGCATACGATGCTTCCAGTATGCGTAGTTGGTTCCATCGAAGTACGGGGGCTTGGATGTAGATTGCCCTTCAGCTATCATCCCTCTTCCGTCCATCTGTGCTTATCCTCTTCGGGCGGTAAGTCCCTGTAGAAGAGTCTAGCTCTGATACCAAGTGTTGGAGTTCGATGGAAGGCTCTATCACCACAGGATGTGGATCTAGAGGGGGGGTGAATAGATCAACTGGCTATTTAAAAAATTATGCCTAGAATCAAATGCGGAATTAGAAGAGCAGTAGACGAACACAACCAATGTGCTGAAAGAAACACACAAGAGGCACAAGGCTTTTAGGTGGTTCGGTCAATCCGACCTACGTCCACCCCACATTCAACTCGAATGTGGATTACTGCTGATACACAGCTTCAAACCGCTGGGCTTTACAGCTTGCCAACAACGGCTGGGGCTTACAGCTTATCCCGACCAGAGGAACACCCTCTGCAACAGCTGAGCATCACAGCTTGCTCTGCTGGGCATTACAGCTTAGCCGACTAGAGGAACACCCTCTGCAACAGCTGAGCATCACAGCTTGCTCTGCTGGGCATTACAGCTTAGCCGACCAGAGGAACGCCTCTGCAACCCGCTGCCTCACAGCTTGAAACCGCTGACTAACAGCTTGATCGAACAAGAGTTTTCAAAGGAAAATAACAAAGACTGAAAAGCAAACGAAACATACAATCGAATGGAAGAAAACCAAAAACGACTGTAGCTCAAGGTTGAGCAGTATCAGCTCTGGTAACTGGACCAAGAGACTGATTCACAAACTCTCACAATAACTCTCTCAACTCATCCCTCTTCTTCTTCTTCTTCTCTCCTTTTCTTCTTCTCTGCTTTTCTTCCTCTCACAGTGGATCTCGGTGGCTGCTTGTTTTAGACTGGATGTATATACTTCGCCAACTTCGATCAGCCTCTATAGAAGATGAAGACTGATATTTATAACAGCAGCAGCTGGATAAGGGCGCGTGGCTTCCACGTTTTCCCGCCCAAGGAATTCTCCAGACTCGAGATGCTTCCATCCACGTGGCAGCATCTGGTCACCTTGTCCTCCTGGGATCACGAGCCATGTCAGCAATCTCAGTAGAGAGTCCCTGTCAAAACAGAGTATCGGATGATCAGGTTGAAGAACAACTCTGTATAGACTTTATCAGAAGCACTGCGTTGTATAGACTGCATATAAGTGAAAGCTATGTACAGACTTGACCAAAAGCCTGAGACACTAACGAAGACACTGGACTGACACCAACTCTAAGATGAAAGACAAAACTGACACGAAGTGTAGTTACAGAACAAGAAGGACACGAGGTTTTAGGAAAAACAACACGAAGACAGAAATAGCAAAGAAGACTCAGACGCAGAGACAGCACGAAGTGAAACGAGAACGACACGAGGTGCAGTAGTGACAGAAACACACACTACACAGAGAACGACACGAAGTGGCACAGAAAGCAACACGAGGTGCTGCGATGTCCTGCACGCAATAGAACAAAAATGACACGAAGATGATGAAAATGACACGAGGTGAAGTCACAAAGCGACAAAGACACGAGGTGTATGAAACACGACACGAAGACATGAAACAACACGGAGACGAAATAGTAACCGACACGAGTTGAAAACAACACGAAGACGAAAATTGAAATCGACATGGAGTGTGGTCAAAGCGAGAAAGACACGAAGTCTAAAGTGAAAAACCAACACGAAGACAGAATAGAAACCGTCACGAGTTGAAAACAACACGAAGATGAAACAGTAATTGACACGGGTTGAAAACAACACGAAGATGAAAACTGAAATCGACACGGAGTGAAAACAACACGAAGACGAAACAGTAATTGACACGAAGTCAAGGAGAAAAACATCACGAAGACAATGTATGCAACAGTGCAATGTCTAGACTTTAAGTCCAATGCAAACGGCTGTACAGACTTGAATATGTGAAGCCAATGTACAGACTTACTATAACAAACTGATGTGCAAACTTTGAAGAACAGTCTAATGTATGGACTTGCACTGCAAACAACAATGTATGGACTTGCCCAATGTATGGACATTGAAATCGAAGACCAAAGTACAGACTTTGGCGAAGCAAAAGGCTGTATAGACTTTGCCTAAGACAATGCATGAACTGACGTTGTATATACTTAGCCTATGCAGACCAATGTACAGACTTTGAAGAACATAACGTTCAGCAGTGTATAGACTTAGCCAATGCATTATGGATGTATGGACTTTGAGACTTTGAGTGTGTGTTCAGTGTGAAGACAAGATAAAATGCATATAACACACAGACAATCTGATAAAGTGATATCATCAAAACATAAACAGTGTTGCCAATTCATCAAAACAATGTGTTGCCATATGAAGTATAGTTACATGTCAACATCATCAGCATATAGGAGTCACAACAACAAGTATATCAAGCAGAGTGATTTGGAACCCAAGATGAGTTGGGTCCAAGTACATTGTTTAAATCTCTGATCAAGTGTTTGGGTACCCAGATTTGTTTCAGCATGGTTTTCTCTGGCACCCTCCTTTCTGGTTTATTAAAGTTCAATCCAGCTGAACTGGGGAAATGAATTCTATTCCTTTCATTGGTCTTCCTATTCCTAGGAAATTCCCTGTAGGTTTGTTGATTGGTATATCTTTGACCATGAAAGTTGTTCCTCCAGTAGGTCTTGTTTGGACCCATCTGATTGTTATAATTCCAGCTCTTATTCTGATTTGTTTTCTTGGTCCAGCTACCATTTGTGTTCTGGTGAATGGACTTAATGTTATTCTTCATAAAGTTCATTCCAATCTTGAATGGTTGTCCAGTACTGGTTGTTGTGTTCTCTTTAGGACTTTGAGTTTTCTTAGAGCTGTTTGAGCTGGATGGTGTGTCCAGCTTTTCTTTTCCCTTCTCTGGACAGAAGGTGATGGTCTTGAATTGCAAGGGTCTCTTGTTGGTTGGGTCATACCCTAGACCTTCCTTATTGAAATTGACCCTAGTTCCTAGTATAGCATCTAGGCTAGTCTTTCCTTGGACAAACTTTTCTAAGACTTTCTGTTTGTCTTCCAGCTCCTTTTGAAGAAACTCTGAGTTCTTGAGTTCAGCATTCACTTTCTTCACAGCTTCATATTTCTCTGAATTCATTCTGATTTCACTCATGCTTTCTTCAATTTTAGTTTTGAATTCATTGAGCTATTTTTTACTTTCTTGGATTTCTCCCCTAAGCTTATCATTCTCTTTCCTTTGTGAGGTCATTTCTTCTAGTTGTTCTTTTAGCTTTGCATTTTCCTCACAGACCAGAGTTTGTTCTTCAACATTTGTGTTAAATTTTCTTTTCAGAACTCTGTGCTCTATGCTAAGTGAATTAAATTTATCTAGCAAATCACCATAAGCATCCTCCCAGTCATCAATTGAGAAATTTTCAAAGACATTTATTACCTCCTCTTCACTGTTTGCCATAAGGCAAATTCCTTCTTCATATTCTTCTGAGGAAGCATCTTCAGGGTCTTCTTCTTCCTCGCTCCATGTGCAGACCATCGCCTGTGGCTTTTTCTTCTTCTGCACCTTTGTGAACTTCTTCTGAAGATAGGGACCTTTCTTCTGGAGTTCTGGGCATTCGCCTTTCATGTGTCCCTGTTTGTTACAGTTAAAACAAGACAGTTTCTTAGGATTTCTATCCCTGTAATTGGTAAACTCAGCATTCTTGTTAAAAGAGTGTGGGTTCTTCTTCCTGAAGGTCTTCCCCTTTGTCCTCAGAAACTTTCTGAACTGACGAGTGAGCATAGCCTGCTCCCCCTGGTCGAGATCTGAAAGACCTTCAAGCTCGGACTCAGACTCGGGGCTACTGCTGCTGCTCCCACTTTTACTACCCTTGTTGCGGGAAGCTCTTAGAGCTACATTTTTACCCTTCCTCTCACTACCTTCTCCACCTCCTTGGAAGTTCATCTCATAGGTCATCAGGGATCCTATGAGTTCATTCACAGTTAAGACAGTCAAATCTTTTGACTCCTCAATCACAATGGCCTTAGTGTGCCATGCCGGGGATAAAGATCTAAGGATTTTCCTGACTATATCTGCCTCAGCAAGATCCTTCCCTAGCCCTTTAAGAGTGTTAGTGATCAAGGATAACCTGGCATATATTTCGGTTATATTCTCATCTGCATTCATCTTAAACATTTCATACTTGGAGGTGTAGAGATTTACCTTCGAAGCTTTCACTTGAGCTGTACCTTCATAGATCAATTGCATCTCATCCCACATTCGCTTGATTGTTCGCCCACATGGCGTAAACCTGCTCTGATACCAAATGTTAGCGCAGCGAGAGTGATATAGAAGGGGGGGATGAATAGATCACTCCTAATTTGCAAAGCTTAGGCGAGAAAATAAATCTACCGCTTATGCCCCTTCTAAACTAGCACACAAAGAAATGCAAATGCAGGTACCAATCAAGATCGAATAAGAAAATGATGATTAAGAGCTGAACACACAACTAGTCGGAGAGACAAGCAGATAGAGAGCGCTGATAAAGATCGCAAACCACAGAGAAGACAACCAGTTTTTAGGTGGTTTGACTGCAGTCCGCAATCTACATCCACCCCTCACTCCAACTAGAGTGAGGATTCCACTAGCCACTGCTAGAGCACAGCAGACTCAGTCTGCGAACAACTTGCTGCCAAACAGCTTGAAAAACCCAAGGGAGACAAATCCCTCAACCAAGTTCTGCTACTCACAGAACTTGAAACCAGTTCTAGCTCCCAGCTAGAACACGACCGGAGAAACCTCTCCCTTCCTCCACACACCGGAGGGAACCTGCTAATGACAACCCGTCACTAGCAACACCAGAGATCAGCGATCTCTCTTCCTCTGCAACCCAGAGGGAAACCGGAGTTAGACTCCCTTCCTCCACACACCGGAGGGGAACAGATCAGAAATAGACGAAGAACACATAAAGAAAATCAGAAAAGAAACTAAAAACTGATCGAGAAAACATTCGATACTGAGAGTTAATACAAATGTAGCTTCCTGGGAAGCAATTTCAGAAACCCGATACTGCAAACTCTCTTTCTCTCTTCACTGATATCTCTCTTTTTCTTTCTCTCCACTGCTATCTCTCTTTTTCTTTCTCTTTACTGGTGGATCGAGCTCTCTGCAATACTGCCTTTTCTTTCTTGGCTCTGATCGCCTTCATCGGTGGACGAAGGTTTCTATTTATAGTGGCAGCAGGTGGATAGGGCACAAAACGCGTGTGCCTCCCACGCTCGATCCAGAACCTTCCTACCACGTGACCTCATTGGATTGGTTCCTCTTGTCTTCGATCACGTGCACCCCATTTATTTGGGAATATTCTTCCTCGTACCTGTAAGAAGATAAAAACCATTAACACGCTGTATGGCCACTAGAACTAAAGTTGCATGAGGTATATGATTACAGCACGACGTGACTACTACACGAGATAAAAGAAGAACGACACGAGATACACTGTAACAGAACAGACACAACGAAGAGAACGACACGAAGTGAGGTTATAAAACAAGAAGGACACGAGGTCTAGGAAAGGCAACACGAAGACATAAGGGTGACACGAGGTGGTACAAATAACAGCACGAGGTGCTGTAGTGATCAGTACGCGAAGAAACAACTAACGATATGAAGACGAGGACAACACGGACTGAAACCAACTCGAAGATGAAATACAGAAACCAACACGAGGTGTGGTCACAAAGCAAGCAAATACACTGGTCAGAGAAACAACACGAACTAACAAACGGCAACAAAAGACGACACGAAGTGAAACAACACTTGAAAACATAAGAAAAACAACTCGAGCAAAAAGTAGCTCGAATGTACGACTCGAAGACGAGGCGACACGGGCTGACCACGACACGAAGACAGATAACTGAAACCATCACGAGTTGAAGATAACACGAAGATGAAAACAGAAATTGACACGAAGTGTGTTTACGAGACAAGAAAGACACGAGGTCTAAAAAGAAAAACAGCGCGAAGACAAAAGAGTGACACGGCTATCACGACACGTGATGAAGCAGTGACACTAGCAAAAAGACGACTCGAGGAACAATCAGTAAGTGACACGAAATAAAGCAAGCAGACATTAAGAGATGACACGAGATGAGCAACTAAAGGACAAAGAGAAACGACACAAAGACAGAGAACACAAGGATAAAACAACACGAAGTATTACCTCATACGAGTTTTCCTGTCAAGCATGGAAATCAACACGGAGTGTTGTATGCTCAGACGACACGAAATCATTTCGTGTTAGAGAGGGGAAACAACACAAAGTGTGGCTCAAGTGACACGAAAATAACTCCCAAAATTTCCTGAAGTGGCTCGAGGATTTACATTAACACAGAGAAACATTTTTGTTCACAAAAGTTCATAGTGTTGAAACCATCAAGACATTAAAACTTAGGCAACACTAAAATTCATTTGGTCAAATTGTTCAGTTGAACAGGACATTCCCTTACTGTTTAATCCATTCACTTACATGATGAACCATGAGATTATCTTGAGATAAAGAAATGACTTACAGTGTGAGACATCATCAAAATCATAGGGACACAACATCAGTCCCCGGCACTCCCTCGGCGCTGACGAAGAGAAGAAGAGACAAGCATGCCATGTCAACTCTCGACATCCCGTCGGCACCGACGAAAGGAACGAAGAGACAAGTACACCCACGGGCACCGCCTGGCTCATCCTTCGCTTGCGCTACCCGTGGGTGGGGGGCATTTATGGACATGCAAAATTGCACTGCAGTATGTCCCAACTAGTCCCGCATCAACAACAACGACAACTTAAGAGACTGCGAAGAAGGGAGGGCCATCCGGACTCTCTGAACACACACACATTGCCATGAAGCCGCCTCCGGAGTCACGGCAGTGAAGAGAAATCAACTACCAAGAGCCCTTACAATCCATGGGCCTCGAAGAAAATTAAATGGGCCACAACTCGTGCTCACAACGGGCTCAGAATTGCCCGTTTAGCCCTTTAACGGCATGCTCTCCTGGCCCTTCAATGGCACACCCTGAGGCCCCTTCAGCGGTACGCCCTCTGGGCCATTCAGCGGCATGCCCTCTGGGCCGTTCAACGGCACGCCCCTGGAGCCCTTCAACGGCACGCCCTGAGCCCCCTTCAGCGGCACTCCCTCTGGGCCCTTCAGTGGCACGCCCTCTGGGCCGTTCAACGGCACGCCCTGAGGCCCCGTCAGTGGCATGCTCTCCTGGCTATTCAGCGGCACGCCCCTGGAGCCATTCAACGGCACGTCCTGAGGCCCCGTCAGCGGCACGCTCTCCTGGCCGTTCAGCGGCACGCCCCTGGATCCCTTCAACGGCACACCCTGAGGCCCCCCTCAGCGGCACGCCTCTAGTGGTCTTTAACGGCACGCCCTCGTGCCCCTTCAGCAGCACGCCCTTTGGGCTCTTCAGCAGCACGCTTGCCGTGCCTTCCAACGGCACGCCCTTTTGGCCCTTCCGCGGCACGCTTTTTGAACCCGCCAGCGGCACAGCGTTCAGGCATTTCAACGGCACGTCCAGCAGACCAAATCTCAGGCCCATGCCCTACAGATCTTTGGCGCGCAGTGGACTGTCTGAGGTGTCGGTCGGAGGTTGGGCCACGCAGGCTACTCCCCTGACATCCAGGACGGGGGAAGTCAAACCCCATCATGATCGATCGCTTCCCGCTTTCGGCTGCCAAGTTCGAACGCTCCCGCCGTGTGGGGTATAAAAAACCCCTCTTCTTTGGAACAAACAGGGGGGGAGACGGGAAGCAGGAACAGAAAAAGAAGAAAAGAGAAGAGGAAGAGGTCCCGAGAGAGCTGCAGAGAGCAACAACAACGTTGCCACAGCAGAAGAAGAAGGGAGGAGAGGAAGGAGGGAGATACGCCGTAGGGTTCCCCTCTGACGATCACCCAGCAGAGAGAGTAAGGGAGGGAGTGAGAGAGGGAAAGTGAGCGGTGATGTAAAGGAGGGAGTGGGGGAAGGGCAGGGAGTAGTCACCCATGTTCGGCCCCAACACTCCTCCCGTTTCCTTCCTCTTCTTTCATTTGCATGATCTTTTCCCTTCCCTGGCGTAGCTTCGGCATGTATATGCTTCGTAATGTATGTGGCCCGTTCTGGTCACTCCCCCTGCGTGAATAAAAATCACCCTTCTTGGGTTTCTTGTTGTTTCCGTTGATTTATGCCAGGGTGCATGGTGTGTTATCTATTTTCTCTCCGTCTCCAGTGTTTTGGGAGTCTCCACATCGACGTCGTTTCCCCGTATGATCCCTGGCCTTACGCTTAGTCTTTGGACCAAGGGGGTTCAATCTTTCATTTTCTCGGGGCCTTAAAAGCTCAATACCTTTTTCCCTGGCTTCCAACCTCGCCCGTTTGCCTGAGGGGGAGCCCCCCTCTTCTTCTCTTCAACACCCAGCCACCAACGCCCTCCTTGGCCTTCCTCCCTCAGCCCCAGCCCACCTGGCTAGCCCTCAGTCTTCACTCCCTTGCTCAACCTCCCCAGCCCCCAACGGTATGCCTCGGCTAAGCCCTGCACCGATACACCTTCAGCAACCCTTCGCCGGTACGCTTTTGATGCCCTTCACCGGCACACTCTTATTGACTCCTCACCGGCACACCCCTGACCCCCCTAGCCCAGCACCCTTCTAACCAGTCCCAGGTAGGCCTCGTTCATCGCTGCTTTCGGGTTTTCCGAGGTTTTGGTAAAGGTGCTGCCGCCTTCAGGCGCCCACCTCCAGTTGTCGGGTTCCCCCACTCCATGTGGGCGCATTCCCTTTATCTCCCTTACGCTCAGGTCAAGGGGAGATGTTACCGAATTTTTGGTAGAAATGCTAATAATGTGTTTAAAAGGCAAAGGGAAGCAATGAACGAATGAAACGATCGATAATAGAACACTCCAACCGGAACAAGGCACTACGGACAACATGAGAAGAATTGGGCTAATCGACGTTGTGGTGAACTAAATGCTCAATCTATGAAGAACAGGTTGCGAGAAGAAGGGGAAAAGATTTATATAAAACTACATAAAAGTCGGAGAGAAGAAGAAAAGAAAAGCCTTAAAAGAACCAGAGGGAGAGTGGGTCTTCTTAGAAATTCTCAACCTAATCCCTCAGCGGTACACCCATCTAACCCTTCAGCGGCACACTCTAACAACCCTCACAACCTCCAGCGGTACGCCCTTTTGGCCTTTCAACGACACACCCTCATAGCCCCTTGGCGGCGCGCTCCTGTGGACAAGTAAAATTGCACTCCCATACGCCCCAACTAGTCTAGCATCAACAACGACTCCAAATAGAAAAAAACTACGGGGAAGATGGGGCATCCGGACTCTCCGAACACATGCACATTGCGGTGAAGCCGTCTCCGGAGTCACGGCAGTGAAGAGAAATCAACCACCAAGAGCCCCGCAATCTATGGGCCGTGAAGAAAATCAAATGGGCCACAACTCGTGCTCTCAATGAGCTCAGGACTGCCCATTCAGGCCTTCAGCGACACGCTCTCAGGCCCCTTCAGCGGTACGCCCTGAAGCCTTCAGCGGCCTCTTTAGCGGCACGCCCCCAAGGCCTCTCAGCGGCACACCCGTGCCCTCCTCCAGCGGCACACCCCGCCCGGGCTAGCCTCTTCAGCGGCACACCCTTTTGGCGCTTCAACGGCACACCCAGCCCGCGCCTCAGCGGCACGCCCCTGATGCCCCTTCAGCGGCACACTCGCTGCATCCCTTCAGCGGCACACTCCCTGTGCCCTTCAGCGGCACACTCCCTGTGCCCCCTCAGCGGCACACTCCCTAGGGCCCCTCTTCAGCGGCACACTTGCAGGCTGCTCTTCAACGGCGCGCTCTCCGTTCCTTCGACGGCACGCCCCAAGGCGCCCAGCGGTACGCCCCCGATGGCCCTTCAGCGGCACACTCTCGCACGCCCTTCAGCGGCACGCCCTTCGTACCCCTTCAGTGGCACGCCCTTCGCGCCGGTTCAACGGCACTCCCCTAACGCCCCTTCAGCGGCATGCCCCTAACGCCCCTTCAGCGGCATGCCCTTTGGGCTCTTCAGCGGCACGCTTGCCGTGTCTTCCAGCGACACGCCTTTTGGCCCTCTCAGCGGCACGCTTGTTGTGCCAGCCAGCGGCACGCCATTCAGGCTCTTCAACGGCACGCTCCGACAGGATGACATGATGCCCATGCCATATGGATCCTTGGCGCACAGTGGGCTATCCGAGGTGTCGGCCGGGGATTGGGCCACGTTGCCTATGCCCCCTGCCACCAAGGACGACGGGTCAAATCCCCAATCAATGCCTCCGGTTTCCCGCCTCCGACTGCCGTGTTCGGACGCTCCCACCGTGTGGGGCATAAAGACCCCTCTCCTTCGATACAGAGGGGGGGGGACAAAAAAAACACACACACACAGGCAGAGGGCAAAAAGAAGAAGTGAAGAAGAAGAGGAGAAGAGAAGAAGAGGGAAGAGAGGAAGAGAGGGGAGAGGCTTCGCCGCTCCACCCACCACCGCCGTCTGTGCGAAGAGGGAAGAGAGGAAGAGAAGAAGAAGGGGAGGGGAGGCTCTGCCTCCCCCCCCTGCTGCTCCGTCCATCGCCGTCCGCGCGAAGAGAAGAAGAAGAAGAGGAAGGGAAAGAAGAGAAGAAGAAAGGGGGGAGACGGCCTGCTGCCCTTCCCCTCCCCGCTGCTACTCCGACCTCCGGCATCCGTGCAAAGAGAAGAGGAGAAGAAGAATAAGTGGAGAGAGGGAGTGAGGTCCGGGAGGGGAGGAGTCCACGCTCCGTTCCCCCCCCCCCCCACTGTATTTGCTTTTCCTCTTTCTTTCCTTTCATTTCTTGTTTTGCCATCGTTGCGATGTATTAGCCCCCTTGGGGCACTCCTCTTATGAGAATAAAAGTAGAAGGCTTGCAAACGTCCCCTCGGACGTCTCCCCAATGTATGTCTTCCGTGTTTACATCCTTCGGTGTTTCACGCCCCTTTCTTTTTTTCCCTTCTTTAGGGTTTACTTCTTGTCGAGCGTTTTCGCTTTCGTTCACCCCCAGCCGTGCCTCCAACGGCACACCCAGATTGTGCCTCCAATGGCACGCCCAGTCGTGCCTTCAACGGCACACCCTAGCCTTCAGCGGCACGCCCTCTTTGAACCCTTCGCCGGCGCGCCTGATCAGGCCTTCGCCGGCACACCCCCATCGGGCCTTCGCCGGTGCACTCTTCAACACCCTTCGCTGGCACGGCCTTGGCTGCCTTCCCCCGGCACGCCTATGATGGCCCTCGCCGGTACACCCCTTTGGGCCTTCCTCGGCACGGCCTTCATGGCCTTCACCGCCATACCCTTGGCCTCCTTGGCCCGGCACACTTTCCCCTTCTTCTTACCCGATGCATCCCCCTTAGCCAGTCCTGGGATAGTCTTCCACTCACCATTGCCTCCGAGTTTTCTGAAGTTTTATTAAAGGTGTTGCCGCTCTCGGGCGCCCACCTCCAGTTGTCGGGTTCCGCCACTCCATGTGGGCGCGTTCCCTGTATCTCCCTTACGCTCAGGTCAAGGGGAGATGCTGCCAAATTTTCGTTAGAAACGATAACATATTCAAAAGATAAAAGGAAGCAACCAACAAATGGAACGACCACACGTTAAAAAGGATTAAAAGAAAGCAACAAACAAATAAAAAAGAGAACAACGGTAAAACGCTTTAACCGAGGCAAGGGAACCGAAATCAACATAAAGAGAGCCAAATCGAACGACAACTAAACAACTTGAACATTCGTCCTCACGGGAGAAAGAATGGAAATTGATCAAGAGAAGAAAAGAAGAAACCCACGCAAACTTAATAAAATCAGAAAAGAAGAAAAGAAAAGCCTTAAAAGAAATGGAGGAGGAGTGGGCTCCCCACACCCTTCGCCAGTACGCCCCTTCAGCCACCTTCGCCGGTACACCCTCTAGCCACCCTTGGCCGGCACGCCCTTCACCGGCACACCTCGCTGCGCCCTTCACCGGTGCACCCTATCCGCGCCTTCCCCGGCACACCCTTCGTGGCCCCTCGCCGGCACACCCGCCTGGCCCTTCGCCGGCACACTCGGCCATACCCCTCGTCGGCACGCCCTGCAGTCACCCTTCGCCGGCACACCCTCTCACGCCCACTCGCGCCATTCGCCGGCACACCCTCCATGGCCCCTCGCCGACACACCTTGCCAGCCCTTCGCCGGTACGCCTGCTCGCGCCCTTCGCCGGCACGCCTTCGGCCTCCCTTCCCCGGCACGCCTTGTTTGGCCCTTCGCCGACCTGCTCTTCGCGCCCTTCACCAGTACACCCCGCAACACCCTTCTCCGGCACGCTTTCACGGTCTTTGCCGGTACGCGCTTCCAGCCCCCCTCGTCGGCACACTGCTCGCCCCTTTGTCGGCACACTCTCTCAGCCCGCTCGTCGGCACGCGCCTTCACCGGTACAGCCCTTTTTGGCCCTCCAACGGCCCACTCTCTCTCCAAAAATATATATATATATGTATATAACATAATGTAATAATAATAATAATAATTAATAAAATTATGATGAATAAATAAACCTGAATATATATATGAAACAAACAAAAAATGTGAAACAATAATAATAATAGTAAACAAACAGGGAAAATCTAATAGTAATAATAATAAACAAAACAAAGAAATCATCCAGAACAAATATATAAAAGGGAAAGAACCAATAATATATATATATAATTTGAAACCCGGATAAAAAAAATGGTAAAAATCTATATCGCAGCCCCGACTCTCCCGTGGCCCGGTGCTGAAGGAACAACAATGCCACCCTTCTAGGTTGGGTCTGAGTCTCGGGAATGATCCCGAACTGGCCATGACTCGACCTCGACTCGGGCTGACATTCCGATTAAACAGGACTCGTTTCTCAGGCCGGATCCCTTCCGAGCCACTACTAAAATTGCCACACGTTCGGCAGACATTTGAACGGGTTCACCTCAATTTCCGTCGCGTTTCTATTACGGACCTATGTCTGAACGTGAAAAGACCCGTGAGCAACCAACATGGCCGACGGCTCCCACCCCGACGTGGTCGTGACCCGGTATTGCTCTAGGCCGATAGCTCGCCAAATCGGATTCACCCTATCGGGATTTGCTCCCCCCTTTTCATTGAAATTGCCGCAAACTCGACATACATTTGTACGGGGTTGTTTCTATCTACGTCGTACCTTCAATATGGACCCTCGTCCGAATATCAAGTGGTCCGCAAGTGACCGACAGAAATCTGAATAGAATGAGATGGCTCCTATCATCCCTGGACCCTTTGCATGGGAAGGTCAACACGGCCCCCGTGGGCCATGCTTAGACCTCGGGCTTGTCCCGATTATGGTCATTGTATGACTCATATCCTCGCCCTAAAGATCGCTCCCTTCGAACACATTTTTGATTTTGGAATCTAGTCCCGGGACTCTTCCCCGTTGCCCTCCGGCACCGGAATCATTAATGATGCCCACACAAGCCCCGTTTGGACCGCGGGAGGCGCCCCCGGTATGGTCCCGACTCGATCTCGCACCGGGTCAATAAATTCGCTAGTTTCCTACTACACTAACCGAGATTTAACCGAATGTTTTCAGTATCTCGGAATAATGTATTTGCCGTATCACGGCATACATATGTTCCAGGTCCTCCTGCGACGATTATGATATTCTGAAGTCGGACACCGTCTGAATATTAAACGGTCTCTCGAATGGCTGGCACGTTTCGAACTTCCGCTTCCCTAGACACATGGCTTTTCAGTCGATTCAAGGGATATTCCCTCGTTGCCCCTTGGCACCGGAAATATTAATGACGCTCGTGCAAGTCTTGTTTCGACCACGGGGGTGTTAGGGTGCTAGGCCCGGATACAGAGGGGGGTGAATGTATCCTTCTATGAATAATGGCCAAATAAAAACTCAGATGCTAGGCAAAATCCAGAATTAAGCTAATTCGATTAAGCAAAATAACAAGCAGGTGGAGCGAGCCTATCCAAGCATCTAGCGGAAGCAAATCAAGCAATCAAACCACTGCTCAATAGATTTTTTAGGTGGTTCGGTCCTCCAGACCTACATCCACCCCTCACTCCCAACCGGAGTGAGGCTTCACTAGCAAATGCTAGAACCAAGCAGACTCAGTCTGCGAACAAGGTGCTGCCACACAGCTTGACCAGGGGAACAGCCTCCCCTCTTCCTCCTAACCGGAGGGACACCCAAGTGACTCTCAGCCACTTGAAAACCATAGGTCGCAGACCTCTCTTCCTCCAGACCACGAGGGACCCCTGGACTTGCAACCCACAAGCCCAGAACCGGAGACAAGTCTCCCTTCCTCCAAACCGGAGGGAACCCACAAGTAGCACCCAGCTACTTGTAACCGGAGATCAGATCTCCCTTCTCCTGACCCACCAGGAGGAACCCGACCTCAGTCCAGAGGATCGGAAGAACAAGGATTAACCAAATGAAAAAGGAAAAATAAAAATACGAAATGAAAATAACTTCAGCAAACAGAAAGCTAAAAATGAAATGCACAATGTGGCTCTCAACGGAGTTGACTGGCCTGGATCTGATCCACGGTCCAGTAGGAACTTCTTCTGCTACTTCTCTTCTTCTTCTTCTCAACTCACGATCTCTCTTTCTCTTCTCTGCTCTCCTTTTCTCTACCACTGTCTTTCTCTTTTCTTTCAGTCCTCACGAGCTCTCTCTTTCTCTTTTCCTGCTTCTGCTGCTCTCTTCCTCTTTCACTCTCTGCTGCACTTCTTCTTCTTCACTCACTGTCTCGATCAGTCCTCTTCTACTGATCTTCTTCTCTTGTACTGGATCGAGCACTTCTGCTCTTCTTTTATTGCCCTCAAGGCTTCGATCGATCAACCTCCATCTGAAGACGAAGGCTTCAATATATACTGCAGCAATTAGGGCGAGCGTGTGCCTTCCACATCTCCCGCCAAAGGACCTCAGTCCACGTGTCAACATTTCAGCACAGTGTATCCACGTGTCACGATCAGGGAACTTCATCCTCCTTGGATCATGTGCCTTCCATTTGCCTCTTTGAAGGGTGCCTGTCAGACAGATAAGAACTTTTTCAGGTTAAGTGTAAACATAGCAGTGTATAGACTTCGTTGTACGCACTTGTGAAGTTGAATGCATTGCTCAGACTTAGGCGTTCTGTTCAAGACAAAACCAATGTACAGACTTCATGCTGTACAGACTTGATGTTGATCAACAGACCTTTGGACATCAGCCCAAGGCGTCAACGCTTCCATCGTGCAGCGTCGCCTCAGCTCCTCAAGCGAGATGCTCACGCCCTTGGCAACTGGCCAATGCGTCAACGCATCCAGTGTCAGCGTCGACGCAGTGAACAAGACAGAAAGCGAAAGACGCACAATTGCGTCTACGCAGTCAGCCAAGTGCGTCAACGCACTAGAAGGCTTACAGAACCCATATAGATGAAAACAGACAGGTTGTACAGACTTTGATGCTCAAATACGATTGTATAGACTTGACGACCCTGAGCCAATGTGTAGACTTTGTGCTGTACAGACTTTAGGCTTTGAACGCTTGAGCTGAAGATAATGTGCAGACTTTCTGTAACAATCTGATGTACAGACTTCATGAAACTCTAGACATTGAATGTTGTACATACTTAGCCCATGCAATGAGACGCTAACTGAGACGGTGAATGAGACAATGGACTCTGTACAGACTTTGCCCAATGCCTGAGACGCTAACAAAGACGGACGATGCACTGTTCAGACTTGCTGAAAGACCGATGTACAGACTTGCCGATTCGAAGCCACTGTACAGACTTCAGCTAAGTAGGCCACAGGCCGATGTGTAGACTTCAAGTTTAACTGTGGATGTACAGACTTCAGGTGTGAAGACCATTGTGCAGGCTTTGGAGAGCAGTGGCCAATGTATAGGCTTTATGGAGCGAAGTCAATGTGTAGATTCCACGCTGTACAAACTTTGCCAATATGAGACACTGTACAGACTTTGTCAAGAGAACGTAACGCTGTACAGACTTGAGGCTTTGAACGTTGAAGGCACAAGACGATGTACAGACTCAGATTCTAGACCAGTGGCTGTACAGACTTGAATGAGTATAGAGTGTATAGACTTGAAAGTCTGAAGGCGATGTGCATACTTACGGAGTTGACGCTGCAGCCCAATGAGTTGACGCTGCAACGTATATACTTTACGTTCAACTGATGATGTATAGACTTAATCAAATGAAGAACCTGAACTAAAGAGTCGACGCATCAGCTCAAGGAGTTGATGCACTGGTGTGAGAACAGAGACAAGTATGACTGAAGGGTCGACGCATCAGCACACTGAGTTGACGCACTGCTGTGGAGACTGTGCAGACAGAGTGTAGACAGAATTAAAATAGAGCATGTTATCTGACAGCCATATGAACTCCATTCACTTACATGATAAAACATGAATTTATCGAGCAGATAAAAAACACAGCTAGATGACTCACAGTGAATAACTCACTTCAAAGACCAATCATCAAAACCATCATCAAAACCACAGGGGCACAACAATCTCCCCCTTTTTGATGATGGCAACACTACACAGTGAGTCATCTGATGACTCAAACTATTCTCCCCCTTTGACTTCATCAAAAAGAAAATAGTTTGAGAAATTAAGGCAACTAGCATGCTATAATTGAAAAAACAATCTCCCCCTTTGGCAAAAATCTCCCCCTTTGATATAGTCAAGATGAATCATGGGAGGGAAAGAATGCATATGCAGATGGAGATTTCAAAATGCAAGATCACAATTCTCCCCCTTTAAGAGTTTCTATGCAGCATGATGCATATGACATGAAAACTCCCCCTGAATAGATGCCAATTGATATGCAAGTGATGCATGACATGGAAGCTCCCCCTCAATAAGTGGAATCTTATGAGATAGATGAGAAGGAGACCACAGGGGCAAACAAGGACAAGTTCAGGCCAATGAGCAGAAGAGGTTCAATTAGCAGATTTCTAAAGAGGCTTCAACTACAAGAATTTCAGTTAGATTTTCAAGGAAATGTCATTCTCATAGATCCAAATCAGAATATTTCAAAGTCTTCCATTATAAGGGCTTATGAATGAATTTTATTGATCAGCATGGTTTAAACATGATGTATGCAGAGTTTTTCAATAAAATTCTGTATTGATATCTAAAACCATGGTTTAATAAAAATGAACCAAGCCCTCATATTTATCTTGATAAATCTCCCTTTCTCTTACACAATCAACTTTATTGACTTCTTTCGAAATTACATGCATCAGTATTGAAATCAAGCAATTTTGAAGTCATATGATTTTTTCTAGGGTTGTAGCAATTTGATTTTAGCTTCAATATTCAGATATTGAGATTTGTTCAACAATTTTTCATGCTACAAATTTTACGAGCACTCTAATTCAGTGCACACCTTGTAACTAGAGGATATACCTTGATCAGAGGCCAATATCCCTAAGCACTTAGTGTGACTAACTGTCATGCTTCATATGAACAGAGATAGCATTTACACATCATGACACATTGCAAATCATTTCTTGATGAGTGAGTTGTATTTCTCAGTGTGCATGCCATTGCTCTGCCTGAATTTCAATTAATCTTAATCAGAGTTAACTATGGTACCTCATGACACAGTCCTTTGGACATGTGTTTCTCAGTGACCAAGATCATTGCTCTGACACAAAATACCCTTTAGACATATCAGAAAAATTCATTTGCTTCAAATTAATAACAATTTCATGTACTTAACCAAATAAAGTCATGTATTCAATAATGTAGATTTCAGAAGATTTTACAATACACAGCATGAAACAGATGGTTAAGGTTTATTAAACATGCTTCAGATATTTTAAGAGATTTTAAAGCCAAACTCATTGAATACATTAAACTTAAACCACATGAGTTATTTCAGTCATTCATAAAAATGTATAATAGAAGATTTCTAGTTCAAGAATTTTCAGATTTATGATCGAGATAGTCCCATTGAAATCTTCATGACAGACTGATAGAATCCTGAAGCCAAATGATGCCAATTGATAGGAGAAATACCAATTGTTAAGAGAGATTGTGAAGCTCAAAGTTTTCAGAATATGATCAAGGTTTGTCAACAAAATCAATAAGAAAGGATATGTAATGAATTCTGACAAATGTATGCATTTGACAACCTATATGTAATGCATTGACTCCCCCTCATAATATGCATTCAAACTCTCTTTTTGGCATTTTCAATATAAGGAACTGCAATGCACTATATGTATGCAAGGACATGTAAAGACTCAACATTGAATGCTATGCAAAGATATGCAACTAACTCCCCCTGAAAATATGCAATGTTTGCACTGAAAACTGAACATATGATTCCAAATGATATTGTGACTTGTGCATAATCAGACTGTCCTATCAACAAGGTGACCCATGGTACTAGGCGGAGCACTTGGTCTAAAAGACCACCTCACACATAGTAAGAACCTCCAGATAGATTTTCCTGCCTTTTGGTAGCTTACCATTTATATACCATTGAGATCATGCATGATAATTCAACATGCAGTCCTACATGCAGTTCAGAATGTTCAGTGAGCTATTGCAACACACAAATTTCAAACAATATTCACATTCAGTTCAGTTTTTCAGAAATTTCAGAATGCATGATCAGAAAATAATGCAACTGGCAGATGATGAATGAATATGCAAGAACAGATTTAATATACATGCACTAGATGAAACTAAGAACAGGATATGCAAGAATACATCAAACCAGATATGCAATGAGTTTCAAAATGGGAAATACAGAGAGATTACCTGAAAAGTGTGAGAATGGGATTTTTCATTCTTGAGTGCCTTGGATTATTACCCCTTTTATTTCAGTCCCAAGGCACACCTGCATAGCAATGTTATTTTGCACAAACAGGTACCCAAGAAGTCTTGGGTCCTGACATGACAGTATTACTCCTAGCAGGTTTTCTCAACAATTTTCGTGCATGAAGGTCATCAGATTTCATCAAATAGCAATTATACATTGAGTGACCAATTTGTCCACAGCAATGACATGAATGAGCAGATTTCAAATTCCTCTTATGCACATTACTGTTGTCATGAAGTTCATTGGCAGAGAGAGAGTTTTGTTTACTATAATGATAGTAAGATGCACCAGATTTCAGATTTAATCTATGCACATTCTTGTTAGCATGAAATCCATGTGTATATGCATGAGATTTTCTGTTAACAGAATAAAAATTCCGTTTACCAAAACCAGTTTGGTTTTGATATCCTGCCAGCCAACAGGTTGCAGCTCTGTGGCCTGACTTCCCACAGTTATAACATGAAAGTTTTACAAATTGTCTTACAGGGAATTTAGCATGTTTGAGATTCACATTTCTACCCTGAATATGCCAACAGTCCTTACTGTATGGCTATACTTCTCACATTTGAAGCACTCATTGTGCTTGCCTCTAAAAATATTTCTTCCAAAAATATTTCCATTTGCAGGGAGTTTAACAGTTTTAGAATTGAATTGTCTACCCTACGCATGCCAGCATTCAATGGCCCTGTGGCCCAATTTGCCACAGTGAAAGCATTCAGTTTTCTTTTTGTTCTGAGCAGAGACATGTTTCCTAGCATGCTTTTTGTTGTCCTGTTTCAGAATGAAGCAATTATCCATAATGTGGCCAACCCTACCACAGTAATGACATGAATTCTTATTTTTATGTGCATGTGTATGTGTATTCATGTCAAGCACAGATTGAACTTTCTCAACATATTTAAAATCAGTCTTTTTCTTGGTGGCAGGAAAGTTCGAGTGATGTACATCATGCATTTTCTTAATGTGATTCACTCCTTTCTTCACATGACTGACCTTTTCCATTTTTCCAGTTTGTTTCTGATTCTTCTGAACATTTGGTTGTTTATTTTCTGAGGTGGTGGCTACATCTGATGCTTTGATAAAAGATGTCATTAGCTTATTTTTGAAAGCCTTTTTATTGACATTGTTGTAGCCTAACCCTTCCTTTTGAGTATTGACCTTAACTCCTAATAACCTATTCAGATTCTCTTGTCCACTCACAAACTTTGACAGAGATGTTTTCAGATCTTGAATTTCATTTTCTAGTGAGGAAATGTGTAACTCATAACTGGCAATCTCTTGCTCACTGCAATTCATAGCTTCATTCAAAACTTTGTTAGCAGTTTTATATTTCTCAATTTCATTTTCCAGATTGCTCAGTTCATCAGAATCTTCAATGCAAACAGTTTTTCCTCTTTCTAAAGTAAGAAGTCTTTCAGACATCCCACTGTTTAACAGCTTCAATTTTTCAATTTTCTTTTTAAGCTTATCATTTTGAACCAATTCATTTATTAGAAGTTGATCTTCTGAATTGACTTCATACTTTCTTCCATTTTCAATTTCCTTCATATCTTTTTGCTGTTTTTCAAGATCTTTCTATAATTCTATGTTTACAGACTTTATGGCATTAAGTTTTTCAATCAGTAATTTGTTCTCCTGTTTAAGTTTCTCTGATTTTTCACCATCTTCTTTGGAGAGTTTTCTGAGAGAGTCATCTTCAGATTTTAGCTTGTTTAGTTCAGAGTAAACACATTCAAGTTCCTTCTTCAGTTTTGCATTCTGATTTTTATACATATGATTATCAGACAGACATGCATCATGAAATTGCTTCGTACTTGAACAGTTTTCACATGAAGAGCTAGAACTATCTATCCCAGTACCCTTCTTCAACTTTTTATACTATTTTCTTAAGCTCTCATGTGACTCTAACAATTCAGCATATGCATTCTCCCAATCATCAAGAGAAAAATTCTCGAAGAGATTTACCTCATCATCATCATCATCTTCATTTTGGCTGCTGCTTTGATTGCTTCTGTCAGCCATCATGCAGCTGTCCTCGTTTACCCTGTGAAATTGCTTCAGCCTATCCAGGATGTCCTTTGCTGAGCTGCAATTATGAAGACAAGACCATAAGGCTCTGTCAGTAGCTGCTTTCATCAGGTTAAAAGCTTTCTGATTTTCTCCATCCTTTGATCTGTGTCTGTCGGTCCATTTGGACACTTTCGTTCGTAAGGTGTGAGGACCTTGTGAAATTAATTTCCACAGATCAAGATTAGCAGAATTAACATACGCATGTAATGCCGTGTACCACTGACTGAAATCAGAACCACTAAAGACGGGTGGAAGAGCCATTGAAACTAAATAGCGAGTAAATTCAAGGCAACAAGAATATTTATGCACTAAGAACAAATTAGCACCTAAAACTGCAAGATCGAATCTGCAGGTCGTTGGACCTTGTATGCAGACACCGCTCTGATACCAACTGTTAGGGTGCTAGGCCCGGATACAGAGGGGGGTGAATGTATCCTTCTATGAATAATGGCCAAATAAAAACTCAGATGCTAGGCAAAATCCGGAATTAAGCTAATTCGACTAAGCAAAATAACAAGCAGGTGGAGCGAGCCTATCCAAGCATCTAGCGGAAGCAAATCAAGCAATCAAACCACTGCTCAATAGATTTTTTAGGTGGTTTGGTCCTCCAGACCTACATCCACCCCTCACTCCCAACCGGAGTAAGGCTTCACTAGCAAATGCTAGAACCAAGCAGACTCAATCTGCGAACAAGGTGCTGCCACACAGCTTGACCAGGGGAACAGCCTCCCCTCTTCCTCCCAACCGGAGGGACACCCAAGTGACTCCCAGCCACTTGAAAACCAGAGGTCGCAGACCTCTCTTCCTCCAGACCATGAGGGACCCCTGGACTTGCAACCCACAAGCCCAGAACCGGAGACAAGTCTCCCTTCCTCCAAATCGGAGGGAACCCACAAGTAGCACCCAGCTACTTGCAACCGGAGATCAGATCTCCCTTCTCCTGACCCACCAGGAGGAACCCGACCTCAGTCCAGAGGATCGGAAGAACAAGGATTAACCAAATGAAAAAGGAAAAACAAAAACACGAAATGAAAATAACTTCAGCAAACAGAAAGCTGAAAAATGAAATGCACAATGTGGCTCTCAACGGAGCTGACTGGTCCACGGTCCAGTAGGAACTTCTTCTGCTACTTCTCTTCTTCTTCTTCTCAACTCACGATCTCTCTTTCTCTTCTCTACTCTCCTTTTCTCTATCACTGTCTTTCTCTTTTCTTTCAGTCCTCACGAGCTCTCTCTTTCTCTTTTCCTGCTTCTGCTGCTCTCTTCCTCTTTCACTCTCTGCTGCACTTCTTCTTCTTCACTCACTGTCTCGATCAGTCCTCTTCTACTGATCTTCTTCTCTTGTACTGGATCGAGCACTTCTGCTCTTCTTTTATTGCCCTCAAGGCTTCGATCGATCAACCTCCATCTGAAGATGAAGGCTTCAATATATACTGCAGCAATTAGGGCGAGCGTGTGCCTTCCACATCTCCCGCCAAAGGACCTCAGTCCACGTGTCAGCATTTCAGCACAGTGTATCCACGTGTCACGATCAGGGAACTTCATCTTCCTTGGATCACGTGCCTTCCATTTGCCTCCTCGAAGGGTGCCTGTCAGACAGATAAGAACTTTATCAGGTTAAGTGTAAACATAGCAGTGTATAGACTTCGTTGTACGCACTTGTGAAGTTGAATGCATTGCTCAGACTTAGGCGTTCTGTTCAAGATAAAACCAATGTACAGACTTCATGCTGTACAGACTTGATGTTGATCAACAGACCTTTGGACATCAGCCCAAGGCATCAACGCTTCCATCGTGCAGCGTCGCCTCAGCTCCTCAAGCGAGATGCTCACGCCCTTGGCAACTGGCCAATGCGTCAACGCATCCAGTGTCAGCGTCGACGCAGTGAACAAGACAGAAAGCGAAAGATGCACAATTGCGTCTACGCAGTCAGCCAAGTGCGTCAACGCACTAGAAGGCTTACAGAACCCATATAGATGAAAACAGACAGGTTGTACAGACTTTGATGCTCAAAGACGATTGTATAGACTTGACGACCCTGAGCCAATGTGTAGACTTTGCGCTGTACAGACTTTAGGCTTTGAACGCTTGAGCTGAAGACAATGTGCAGACTTTCTGTAACAATCTGATGTACAGACTTCATGAAACTCTAGACACTGAATGTTGTACATACTTACCCCATGCAATGAGACGCTAACTGAGACGGTGAATGAGATGCTGGACTCTGTACAGACTTTGCCCAATGACTGAGACGCTAACAAAGACGGACGATGCACTGTTCAGACTTGCTGAAAGACCGATGTACAGACTTGCCGATTTGAAGCCACTGTACAGACTTCAGCTAAGTAGGCCACAGGCCGATGTGTAGACTTCAAGTTTAACTGTGGATGTACAGACTTCAGGTGTGAAGACCATTGTGCAGGCTTTGGAGAGCAGTGGCCAATGTATAGGCTTTATGGAGCGAAGTCAATGTGTAGACTTCACGCTATACAAACTTTGCCAATATGAGACACTGTACAGACTTTGTCAAGAGAACGTAACGCTGTACAGACTTGAGGCTTTGAACGTTGAAGGCACAAGACGATGTACAGACTCAGATTCTAGACCAGTGGCTGTACAGACTTGAATGAGTATAGAGTGTATAGACTTGAAAGTCTGAAGGTGATGTGCATACTTGCGGAGTTGACGCTGCAGCCCAATGAGTTGACGCTGCAACGTATATACTTTACGTTCAACTGATGATGTATAGACTTAATCAAATGAAGAACCTGAACGAAAGAGTCGACGCATCAGCTCAAGGAGTTGACGCACTGGTGTGAGAATAGAGACAAGTATGACTGAAGGGTCGACGCATCAGCACACTGAGTTGACGCACTGCTGTGGAGACTGTGCAGACAGAGTGTAGATAGAATTAAAATAGAGCATGTTATCTGACAGCCATATGAACTCCATTGACTTACATGATAAAACATGAATTTATCGAGCAGATAAAAAACACAGCTAGATGACTCACAGTGAATAACTCACTTCAAAGACCAATCATCAAAACCACAGGGGAACAACAGGGGGCCCACCGCAGTATGGTCACAGCCTTCTCTTGCACCGGGCCAATAGATTTACTAGTTTTTGACCGCTCCAACCGAGGCTCAGCCGAACGTTTTCCGCTCTTCCGAACAATAAATTTGTCATACCTCGGCATACATGCGTTCCAGTTTTCCCGCAACAACCGCGATTTTCTCGAGCCGGACATGACCGCGAATGGTTTTCTTCTCGCCCTCGCGTGAGGATTTCAATACCTTGTAATAGACCTTTCATGTAATTAATTTCTTGGCCATGAGGCCCTGAATCCCGGCGATTAATCAAGGGTGTTCCCCTCTCCGAGAGGATGTAAATGACGCCGTGACCTTCATGGCACGACGGGTTTTGGTCCCGACACGAATCACATAATCGTCTGACCGAGTCAGATCGAGCGCACCTGTGGCTCTTCGGAGCCCACAATAAATCGTCACTTTGTGACTGGCACGCCCACGCACTTAATAGACGAACCACAATGAATAAGTGAATTTTAGTGCGTCCATAAGTCTGGCACGCCCGGTGGGACAGAAACTACCATTCATCTCTTCGCCGGGATTCAGGGCCTCATGGCCCCCTAATAAACGATGTTTGCCTGCTTTGATGAATTGCAGGTGCTGTCTTCGCCAGCCCTATGGGGAGAAAATCCAGACTCGATGCAGTTGCCTTCGCGGCCTCGGGGATGCTGCTTCGAAGCATATGCAGCTTCCAAGAATCATGGGGGCTGTTATAAAAAAGGGGGGGGGAGAGAAAGAGAAGAGAAGGGAGGGGAAATCAAGCCCCCCCCAAGAAGAAAGAGAAGAAAAGAAGAAAAGAAGAAGAAGAGAAGAAAAAAAAGAGAAAAGGAAGAAGCAAAAAACGAAGAGAAAGAATTGGCAAGAGAGGGTTGTACGGCCACGTCCGTCGAGACCCGTGCTGAACAAAGATTACCACTGTGGGGTTGATGCGGTGGAGCGAATCACTCATCCCCTCCCTGAGAGGGTGAGCGCTCTCCTGCACCTCCACCCTGGTCAATCATACAAAAAAAAAAGGGGAGAAATAAAGAAGAAAGGAAGAGAAGTTGGCCAGCATCGCCGACTGAAAGAGCAAGAAGAAACCCGGCGTCCCGCCCGACTCTAGGAGGTCCCGAGTCTGTGGTGCAATGACCCCGCTCATTCCTCCTTCCTGCTGCCTCGGCTCACAGTAAAGAACACGCCTCGGCTCATGGGCATTTGAAGAAGCTACATCCTGCCTTGGGAGTATAAGAAGAAAAGAGTCCACCCCATCTTAGGGGTATTTGAAGAAGAAACACACCCCGCTATGGGGGCATAGAAGCCATAAAGAATACGCCCCGGCTTAGGGGTATTTGAAGAAGAAGGATACCTCGCCTCGGGGGACATTGTAATCAGCGATACACCCTGCTCGGGCGCACAGGAAGCAAACCACACCCCACTCTTGGGGACATATAAAGAGAGTACACCCCGCCATGGGGGCACATGAAGAGAATCCACCCCGACTCGGGGGTACATGAAGCAACAAAGAGTACACCTCGCCTTAGGGGAGTCTGAAGAAAAAGCAAACACCCCACGTTGGGGGCACAAGAAGCAAACATTCCCCAGTGTGTCGGGGCAGAAGAAGAAGAATTCCTCTCTCGGGGGCATATAAAAAAAATAAAAGCAAAGATACACCCGGTGCCCGATGCACATGAAGAGAAAGGCACCTTCCTTTGGGGGCACAACAAGCAACAAAGATACACCCCGACTGAGGGGCACAGGAAGAGAAATACACCCCTGCGCTAGGGGCATATGAGATAAAACTATACCCCGATTTAGGGGCATTTGAAGCAAAGACTTCACCCCGCCTCAAGGGGGGGACATAAGAAGCGAAAGATATACCCCACCCCAGGGGCACAAGAAGAAAACACACCCCACCGGGGGGCATAAGAAGCCAAGAGATATGCCCTGCCACGGGGTAGTAGAGGCAAAATGCATTCCCCCCGGGGGCACATGAAGCAACATACCCCTCGCCTCGGCAACATATGAGGCCAAGAGGCTACATCCCGGCTCGGGAGCATAAGAAACAAAAGATATACCCCACGTCGGGGGCATATGAAGCCAAGAATCACACCTCCATCTTAGGGGTATTTGAAGAAGAAGCATACCTCGCCTCGAGGGCCTAGAAGCTATAAAGAGCACGCCCCGACTCAGGGGCATATGAAGAGAAGTCCATCCCGACCTAGGGGTATTTGAAGAAGAAACATACCCCGCCAGGGGGCATAGAAGCCATAAAGAACACGCCCCGGCTTAGGGGTATTTGAAGAAGATACATCCCGCCTCAGGAGCGTAAGAAAGAGAAGAATACATCCCATCTTAGGGATATTTGAAGAAGAAATATACTCCACCAGGGGGCATAGAAGCCATAAAGAATATGCACCGGCTCAGGGGCATTTGAAGAAGAAACATACCCCGCCTGGGGGACGCAGAAGCAAAGAGATAGAGTACACCTCCACCCGGGGGCACCGAAGCAAAGAGGCATACATCCCGACCTGGGAGCACATGAAGAAAGAATATACCCCGACCTAGGGGCGTCAGAAGAAGAAATATACGCCCCGATCTAGGGACATGAGAAGCAAGAGAATACGCCCTACGAAAAGGGTATGAGAAACATGAAGAATGTACCCCAGCCTAGGGACACAGAAAGAGACACACTCCGCCCTTTGCGCATAAGAAGCAGAAGCACCTACCCCAGCCTGGGGGCACAAAAATACACTCCGCCCTTGGCACATAAGAAGCAGAAGCACCTACCCCAGCCTGGGGGCACAAAAATACACTCCGCCCTTGGCACATAAGAAGCAGAAGCATCTACCCCGACCCGAGGCACAGAAACAAAGAGACATACATCCCGATCTGGGAGCATAAGAAGAAAGATATACTCCGCCCAAGCGGCATTTGAAGAAACAACATACCCTGCTTCGGGGGCACAGAAGCCGTAAAGAGATACACCCCGGCCTCAAGGGGGCGTAAGAAGCAAAAGATACACCCCGGCCTCAGGGGGCATAAGAAGTAAAAGATACACCCCGGCTTGGGGGCATTTGAAGAGAGCTACACCCCGTACCAGGGGCATATTAAGAAGAAACATACCCCGCCTGGGGGCATAGAAGCCGTGAAGAGTATACCCCGGCTTGGGGCATTTGAAGAGAGCTACGCCCTGTACCAGGGGCATATGAAGAAGAAACATACCCCGCCTGGGGGCATAGAAGCCGTGAAGAGTATACCCTGGCTTGGGGGCATTTGAAGAGAGCTACACCCCGTCTCGGGGGCATTAAAAAAAACACACCCTGGTCTAGGGACATAGAAGCCAAAAAAATACACCCCGCCTGGGGGCACATAAGCGAAGAGGCAAAACACACCCTGTCAGGGGGGATGCATACCAAATGAAGCTACACCCCAACCTGGGGGCACATTAAGAGAAATACACTCCAGCGTGGAAGCATTAATGAGAAAAGAAGAGCAGAATAAAGAAAAAGACACACATGAGGCAGACGTGGTCTTCGAACCCGCCTCATCACGCAAAAGAAGAGAAGAAAAGGAAGAAGAGACACATGAGGCAGACGTGGTCCCTGAACCCACCTCTTCACATAAAAGAAGAAGAGCAGAACGAAAAGAAGACACATGAGGTAGACGTGGTCTTCGAGCCCGCCTCATCACATAAAAGAAGAGAAGGAAAGAAAGAATGCACATGAGGCGAACACGGTCTCTGCACCTGCCTCTCTACAAAAGAAGAAGAGAAGAAAAAAAAAGAGAGTCACGAGGCAGACGTGGTCTTTGCACCGGCATGTCCATAAAAGAAGAAGAGAAAGAACAGCCATCGGGGCGTTAAACCGAAAAATATTCAGCCATCGGGGCTTCAAGTCGATAGATATTCAGCCATCGGGGCTTCAAGCCGACAGATATTCAGCCTCGGGGCTTCAATCTGATAGATATTCAGCCATCGGGGCTTCAATCCGATAGATATTCAGCCATCGGGGCTTCAAGCCGACAGATATTCAGCCATCGAGGCTTCAAGCCGGTAGATATTCCGCCGATGGGGCGTTAAACCAACTTAACCTTCCGCCGACGGGGCGTTAAACCGACTAGACCTTCCGCCGACGGGGCGTTAAACCGACTAAACCTTCCGCCGACGAGGCGTTAAACCGACTAAACCTTCCGCCGACGGGGCGTTAAACTGACTAAACCTCCCGCCGACGGGGAGTTAAACCGACTAAACCTTCCGCCGACGGGGCATTAAACCGACTAAACCTCCCACCGACGGGGCGCTAAACCGACTAAACCTTCCACCGACGGGGCGTTAAATCGACTAAACCTTCCACCGACGGGGCGTTAAACCGACTAGACCTTCCGCCGACGGGGCGTTAAACCGACTAAACCTTCCGCCGACGGGGCATTAAACCGACGAAACCTTCCGCCGATGGGGCGTTAAACCGACTAAACCTTCCGCCAACGGGGCGTTAAACCGACTAAACCTTCCGCAGACTGGGCGCTAAACCGACCAACTTTCAGCCATCGGGGCTTCAAGCCGACAGCTACCTCATCATCGGCTCCTAGCTGATAGCTACCACATTATCGGCTCCTAGCCGACAGCTATCTCATCATTGGCACCCCAGCCGATAGCTTCCCAGTTAAAAATAGACCTCTCGCTTTGGTTCGGATCCTTCCCCGGCCAGAGAATAAAAGAATAAACCTTCCATTTTGGTCCAGATCCTTCCCTGGCCAGAGAACAAAAGAGACCCTTCTCTTCGACTCTCACGTCCCGCTACCCAACGCCCCTCTGCAGGGCCATTTCGGCCGGGGCTCACTGTCAGGATTAATCCATCTGTCCCACCGCGCTTCCCGATTCTGGCTCCCGCAGCCCGCTCCCTAGCATCTTTTAGCCCTTATGGCTCACTCCCGTGATGTCCCTCGGGTTCTATAGCCCGCTTCCCTAATATCCTTTCAGCCCTTTTGCGGTCTACCTCCCTAATACCTTTACTACCACTACACATATACGTAACAACAATATTTTCCTATGCAAAAAAAAACAACAACAACAAAAAAACAATAACAACAACAAAACAAACACACACAAAAAAATAAAAAAAGAGAATGCATGATTGCCCTGCTTGTATGGTTGCTTAATATATAATAATACACCTCCTTGAAATTTTCTAGGACCGTGTTTCCTTGCTAAATAATAATATCGCCCCGATTCCGGATGCACGCGCGTCACGGCGTACGCTCGAAGAGAACCCAACTATGGCGGGTGCACACTGTAGACACGCTATTCCTGACGTCCCCTGAGAAAATCTCATATCACTATACGATGCCCCGCAGTAGCTCTCGCATTTTGAATCGCTTGAATGCTTCCTTTTATTGAGTCTTCTTCTGCCTTTTCGGCATCCGAAATCGTCTCGTTGCAGAAGTCATACGGCATTCGGACGGCATCACCCCCAATCGGACGCATCGGAAGTTTCCGGGACCAGGGGAGTGTCTGGCAGGCGGCCGCCGACGCCTTTTCGCGGAGCTCGGGGGGGCTTCATGGAGGCATCCAGGCCCCTGGACGCCTCCATAATTTCCACATTTACAAAACACAAAAAAATGTATAAAAAAATAGTAAAATCATGGAGGCGTCCAGGCCTCTGGACGCCTCCATAAAAACAAAATAATAAAAATAAACAATATTAGTAATGGTGAAAAAAACAAAAAATAATAAAAAAATAATTTTATGGAGGCGTCCAGGCCCCTGGACGCCTCCATCAACTTGCCCACGGGCGCCCCCCGACCGCGGGTCGATTTGTTGTTTGAGAAAAGATCCAAATTGTGAAGACGTCCGGCCAACTGCACGTGCCCATTCATGAATCACAGGCGCCGATCAAAATCACGCGTTGTGCCAAACCACGTGCGACTTTCGGCGGGGGTTCGGTAGGCTTTTACGGAGGCGTCCAGTTGCCTGGACGCCTCCATGAAAATATTCGAAATAAAAAAATAAAAATAGAATAGAATATTATTTTTGCCCTGATGAAGGCGTCCAGGGTCCTGGACGCCACCATCCTTCGGAGCCCTATAAATAGAGACCCCCCCCTCAGTCCGAGGAGAGCTTCTAAGAGGTCCGACAGGCTGCCGGATCTCATTTCTAACCCGTGGGTCTTTGCAGGGGGAGGTTCTGCTGGCTTCTTGGGTGCCCGCACTCGCAGGAGGAAGGCCGTCTTTGTCCACCGTGCTTCCACGTCGTCCCTACGCTGCCGAAGCTCCGCCGGATCTCGCCATCGGCACATCCAATAAGCCAACTCTCTCTTTTTCTTCGTAGTTCTTTTACATTCATCATCTTCCATTCTTCGTCTCCCTCCATAAGGGAATCTTATACTTTTGCATAACTCCATTCATCAATACATTTCCCTCCTACTCGTGTCCGAGAGGGGTTTAAAACCACACCAACCAGGTGTATGCCCTGCTACAATTTCATCACTTTCATTGCAAGGGATTGCTACTGCACTGTCATTTTCTAATTCCGTTTATTTACTGTCTGTTGTTTTACAAGGGTAACTAAAGAAGGCCCTCTCCGTCGGCCGGCCGAAGGGGGAGGAAGAAGCAACCCGCCACTTCCTTCTAAGTGAGGTAGGCGCGATCATTTCCTTATTTTGGGGTCTTTGGCCCCTGGCGATCACATCATATTCTCAAGGCCGCGGCGAGTCACTTCCCCAATGACCGTTTAAATTTCCGTTATTATATTCTCTTTATATTCTGTTATATTCTTATCTGCTCATATTCTCGAGGCCGCGGCGAGTCACTTCCCCAATGGCCGTTTAAATTCCCGTTCTTATATTCTCTTTATATTATGTTATATTTTTATCTGCTCATATTCTCGAGGCCGCGGCAAGTCACTTCCCCAATGGTCGTTTAAATTCCCGTTCTTATATTCTCTTTATATTTTGTTATATTATTATCTGCTCATATCCTCGAGGCCGCGGCGAGTCACTTCCCGCAATGGCCATTTGAATTCTGTCCTTTCTCTTGTATATCTTGAATTGCTGCTATATCTGCTATACTCTCGAGGCCGCAGTGAGTCACTTCCCACAATGGCCGTTTCAATTCTTGCTATTTGATTTCTGCACCATTCCCGTCCCCCCGAAGCCGCGGCGAGTCACTTCCCGCTATGGCCGTTTAACCCCCATATCTTGCTATATTGCATTTGTCCCGCTCGCCCCGCCGGAGCAATCTCCCGTGGTGGCCCATTCTCTTTTCTCTTATTTCTGTGTTGCAGCAAACAAAACGAGCCCGCGCGCTCCGCATTTCGTTTCTCGACCCCGTGACGTCGCTCACAGATTGGCGATCACGGTGGGACTTCTATTGCTTTCTTTCAGTTACCCTTGCAATTTCTTGTGATTTGCTTTACTATCTCTTGTGTGTTGTTATATCTTGATTGCTTCATTGTTCTGTTGTGCTCCATATATCTGTCAGCATTTCATTGCATACATCTATCCCTCTTTTCTATTCTTTTTCATTTTTTCTAAGGATCACCCCCTCTCGGTGAAGGAAGGACTCTCCGTTCGGGAATTCCTCTCGACGGACTAGAATCTCCTCCACTGGGACCTCCGTAAGTCCCCGACATCGAAGAATCTCCTCTTCGTTCACTGGGCTGGTTGTACCATTGAAGTTCCCCGGAGTTAGTCGACCCATTCGTGGTGAGACGAGAGCCCCTAGCTGACACGGCGGTGAAACAAAAATGAACTAGGGTCCCTATTTTGTGTGAACTTCGGATCTGGTTAAAAACATAAAAAAAATCATCAAAATCAAAACACAAAAAGGGCGTAAAGGCATCCACTTGTTTGATAATCTCTGCTATTTGCTTGCTAGTATATATTTTTGCGTTCTGGAAAAACTGTGAGCATGGCTCACGAGTCTTTTGAGGAAAACCACCCTGGTCGTGGTGAGTCAGTCGAGCCGCGAGTCCATGCTATGGACGCGGGTCCTTCTTATGAGCCCTCGCATGAGGTGCAGGTTATTGCAGGGGACACATCCCCACCACAGGACATCTCCTCTTTGCTGGGCGTCCTCACCAACACAGAGCTTACCTCTGAACAGCTCCGGGCCCTGCAGGCCATTCTGAAGGGGAAATCTGTTTCCCCCACTCCCCAGGAATCAACTCCGGCCATCGCACCTCTCCAAGAATCGATGCAGGCCATTCCATCTCCTTCACTAGCGCAAGCCATCCAATCTCCCTCGCTTCAAGGGCAAGCGAGCCAACAACCACCCTCATTCCAGTTCCCTTCACAATCTCAAACTCCTGTTGTTCCCCACATACCACTTGAGCTAGGGCCAACTGTCGGTGGCCCGGTAGCTCCCTCTCATTCGGGGTTTCCCCCTCAAGTCTCCGGGAGACATTTTCCTCCCCAGTGGCAAGTGCCACCTTCACCTCCCGAGGAGCTCGCCCAATCACTCCTCAACCGGTTCAATAGAATGGACGAACAGTTTCAGAATTTGAAGAAAATGGTGGACGTGAAATCCACCCCAGAGGTTGCTTTGCCAATCCTTCTGGTCATCCATCTTCCTCCCTCCGAAATGCCCACGTACCGTAGGTACAATGGCACTGGCAACCCCTTCATTCACCTCAAGGATTTCATGTATGAGTCCTCCTATTGGCAAAACGACCAGAGATCCCTGGCATACCTCTTTCGGAGGTCATTGGACAGTCCTGCGCTAGAGCGGTTCTATTCTTTGGAGCCCCGCGAGGCCGAGAATTTTGAAACAGTCCAGAGAAGGTTCTTGCAAAAGTATCGGGATAGGGTCGGTCCCTCTCTCTCCATTACTGACCTAGTGGCCGAAAAGATGAAGTCCGACGAGGATTTTGTCCGCTATGCTGATAGATGGAGGTCTCTGGCAGTAAGAATAAGAGATACCCTCTCGGAACCTGAACAAGTAAAGATGATCGTGTCCAATGCGACCCCACAGTTCAGGCATGTCTTGGCCATGAATAAGCTCACCACCATGGAAGAGCTCTATGAAAGAGCCCGGTATATCCATACCCAGTTAAAAGACTCCCCCATTATGAACATGTTTGAGCCGCCGAAGCCCAAGGTGGTCAGAAAGACAGGCACTGGTGTCCCAGGCGGAGCAACAGAAGGGGTCGTAACAAATGAGCAAGTGAGTGCGGTCAACAACGCCAACTATGCAGCCAACCCAAGGTTCCCACAAATGCCTCGACTTCCCCTCCAACCAGGTCCTTTCCCCTCTCGTCCTCCACCCCAAAATGATCCACCTCAGTACAACATGCCTCAACTACTTCAACCCCAGCAACAACCTCGACCCCAGCAACAACAACCACCACTTCAGTACAACCAAGTTCCACCCCCAGGAAATTACGGTCCCCCACAGCAACAAAGGAGGCCGATTGGTCCCAAGAGAGCCTATTACCCACCATTGCCAGAAACTCTGGCGGATATTTTCAACGCCCTCATGGCCTCAAACACACTCATCCTACCCAGGGAAAGGCCCGTGTGGCCCCC
This sequence comes from Amorphophallus konjac, assembly GCA_022559845.1. NCBI lineage: Eukaryota > Viridiplantae > Streptophyta > Magnoliopsida > Alismatales > Araceae > Amorphophallus > Amorphophallus konjac. The sequence goes on from CM040121.1 coordinate 125,055,262, forward strand.
GAATGTTGATACCTCCAGATACTGCGTCTACCACAGGCAGCCAGGACACACAGTGGACAACTGCTTTCAGTTTAAAGATTACATCCACGATACGAATGATGAAGGCGGGATTGACTGGGATGAAATGAGGCGATACGTCGCCACTCTCAAGGCTAGGAGACCTCCTCCTAGGCCACAGTTCTAGCAACAATAGCAGCAGTTACAACAGCAGCCACAGCAACAACCACAACAACAATAGCAGCCTAAGCAGGCCCAACCACAACAGCCCAACATGGGCATAATCTAGAATCCATTACCAGAGCACCAATAGCCCAATCACCAGGTCAACCCCATCTCCTCCTTCCCGAAGTCGGGAGAGAGTAGGTGTGGCACCCAGAAAGTACCTCTATTCTTTCTACCGCCAACCCTATCGTCATGCAACCCCCTCGCCTTGCCCGGGTAGCACCTCTCTCTCATCAACCCGCGTTAGTACCACCTTCACCATTTCCACTGCCATCACGCCCTCTCATTCGCACCCCAATGACCTATCAGCCAACACCCTTCATTACACCCTCACACCCTCTCATCTTCTCTCACTCCCCCACTTTACCATCCACCTCTACTGCATTTGCCCCTATACCTTCTAAGCCCCTTATCACCCATCCACCGTACGTAACCCCGCCTGTCTCCACCATACCACCGCCAATGCCTTCAAAACCACTCATCACCAACCATCCATCTCAAAACCATTACCCGCTTCAAACCCTACCCACTTCCACTTTGCCTCCACCTCCACCTTCCAGACCCCTTATCCTTCATAACCCGTGTGATATCCCCTCTACCTCCACCATGCCTCCACCTAACAAACCCCTCATCAGAATCCATGCTCCCATCATCACCCCTGCTTCATCAACCATCCCCCCACCACTACCCCTCAAACCTCTGTTAAAACCCACTGCTACCCCTATAGAGGTACAAAAGCTGCAGGTAATGGTGCTCCGGAGTGGAAGGATTTTCCACAGGATTTTCCCCCAGAACAGTCCGAATCCCGAGCAGTCTCAGCCAGAGAGGGATGATGGAGAACAACCAGAAAATTCTATCCCTGGAACACAGTATGATCTGTTGAAACACTTGGACAAGACACCTGCTCGGATCTCCATCCTGGAGCTGCTTCAGAGATCCACATCCCATCAGGCAGCCTTAATGGAGTATCTTCAAAAAGTCATGGTGAATGAGGATCTCCCTGTAGAAAAGATTTCTGCCGTCCTGACCCCAACGGACACACAACCGGCATCATGTTCCACAACTACGAGCTCGCTCCCAAGGAAGCTCGGAAATATGCATTGTGTGTTTCAATAAAAATTAATGGGGTATCCATAAACCCATGCCTTGTAGACACGGGTGCGTCCATAAATGTGATCTCTATGAGCACCCTTCATGTCACGCCCCGAACAAGGCGGAAATATCAGGACGTACAGTCAGAGGCAAGCAGGAAAGAGAGAGAACTAATCTAAATACACAAGTGCTATGGAAAGGAAATACTAAATGATCATTAACAACCAAACTGATACAGTAATCTCAAAGGCAACTTAATACAACATGGAATAACAACCACTAAGACTCAACAACAAATTGAAACTAAAAGATCTCCAAACACAACTAACAATAAGCACACCGCTAACACACTAGAACTGATACACTCGAGACATCACTCCTGCCCTTCCCCGTCGGTAAGCGCGTCACCTGAGAAGCCTGGAAAGGGGGAAACAACGGGGTGTGAGCTGACGCTCAGTAGGAAATAACAGACATGTATAAGTGATTAACAGTTTAATTATATTTTCAAAATATCATGCTACAAACGATAATGCAATAAACAACGGTAATAACGAGATCTTGCAAGGTCAAGAAATATACAATTGATAATGATTATCAAGGATAACAAATACAAGAATTTACAACAGGAGATATAACAAGAGATATAACAATGATATAGTAATAAGGAATTGGCCAACAAGCAAGTAATTTAAACATTAACCAAGTATGATCAAGTAACAAGTAACAAGATACTTTTGTCATAGACGCCAACACTCAGGCAAGTACTTCGGTGCAATGCCCCACCTTGTCATTAACATCCCATGGGCTCACTAACTTTCGGGCGCTCTCCCCAGGACCAGACCGGGCCCTTATGATGCGATGGCATTGATTTACTGGGCCCAACGTCCCATCCGTCCAGACATTCAATCAATTTTAATGGCCAATTAATCAGAGGAATTTCTGTCATAAGTTCAGATTTAAAGGACTAACCTTGTCCTTGGATTCAAGAGTACAAACACGGTGAAACTCATCTCCAAGAGATGTGCGGTCGTAACAGAGCCGCTCCATGGATATATACGGTTCATACAGAACCGTACGTACAGGAACTGGACTGAAACTCAGCCCGTGAAGTCAAGAAAAGAACGGCTGACAGTAGGCCGCCCTAAGGTAAGAACGGTGCAATATGGGCCGCTCATGTCCAGAAGACATTAAGGCCCAAGAACGAGATATACGGTCCATACTGGGCCGTATAAAGATATACGGTCACGATCGGGCCGCCTAAGAGGTTATGCGGTCACATGATAACCGCGCATGCCTCTCGTCGTCCGATTTGATCCAAGACTTAAACCAGTGGTTTAAGCTCAAAAAAACAGGGTATGCTGGTGTTAAACAGATTCTAATCATGATTATAATGATGTTCTGAGATGACGGTAAGACCGCCGGATAGAGTTTCCGGGGGTAGAACCGAAACTAGCACGCTAATCGGCCAATCGGCTTCGCGTGAAGTGGGAAAGTTAAACATGATGTTCTACTGTAGTACAGCAGTAAACAGCAAGTTAACAGTCATATTAATCCTAATGCCAAGCTAATTTAACAGGGATTAGGTTATATATTAATCCAAGATGCCAAGAAAACAATTTAAGATGATAACGAGTTCGCGTAAGTCGCATAGGCACGAATGACAAGCAATAATCAGAAATTTAGTTGCATATTTAAACAGTTATTAAATGGGTTTCTATTTCACTAATTACCCTTAATGACATGCAAATGAATGCATTAGAACATAAATTAAGTCACTCTCTGTGGGGATAAACGGTTCTATATGGACCGTACAACTTACTGGGCATTCCGGGGCCGAACAGGGGTCACTCTGTGACACAGGGAGATGGACGGTTCCTCAGGGGCCGTCCATGGGTTTCTAATTATAAATTGTCATTATGACACTAAATGGATGCATCATAATAATTACTAAGTCAATTACTAGGTAGATAAACGGTTGCTAAAGGGCCGTACATCTACTGGGCTGAACAGGGGGCGAACGGGCTTCAAACAGGCCTCAGGGAGTTGGGCGGCTCTCCCTGGGCCGCCCAAGGGTTGGGCGGCTCTGTCTGGGCCGCCCAAGGTGTTGGGCGGCTCTGTCTGGGCCGCCCAAGGGGTTGGGCGGTCCTGGGAGGGCCGCCCATCCCTGGGTTGTGCGGCCAGAGCAGGGCCGTTTAGGGATATGTGGTCCAGTCTGGACCTTTCATCCAGATATGTGGTTCCTGACGAACCGTTCATCCTGGGATGAGTGGTTCCTGAAAAACCGTTCAACTAGGGGCATGCTAGGGTCAAAATTGGTCAAAAGGTGGGCTGGAGTTGGACGGTCTATCGTAAGACCGCCCATCTCTGGGTCGTCTCCGGTCATCCCTGCCGCGTCCGGTGAACGCCGGGAACTAGGGTTTGGATAGGGTTACACTAAAATGATCATAACTAATGCAATTGGACTCCAAATAAGGGGATTTTGGTATCAATGGAAAGCTAATACAAAACTCTACCTATCTGCAAGGTCAATTTCATGATCAATTACTGGAATCGAGATCTATTAAGGCAAGAACACAAGAAACCCTAATTCTGACATGCTGTGACTAAAACGTTAAATTCTCTCTACATACAGAATGGAATTTGGGGCTTCTTGGCTCAAATGAAAGCTACTTCGATGGTGAATCCAACCATATAAGATATGGTTCATGTGGATCAAGATCAATACTTCGAAATCATAAATCACTTCGGATGAACACATCAAACTAGGTCTAAAACATGCTGTTACTATAAACAGAAATTCTCTACACATGCTTCATGAAACATAGGGCTTTCTACGTTAAATGAAAGCTAACATCATGCTTATCATATCATATAAGTTAATTTAAGTTTGGTCTGTTACACCTACCTCAATCGGAGATTGAAAAACGTGCTAGATATGAAGAACGAACTAGAATACCCTTCAGAAAAGCCTCGACTGCTCTCTACACACCTGATAAAAATTGGGGCTTTCAGTCCCAATGGATAGATCTCGTCGAGAGGATCAATTTCCTATACTCATGATCGAGTTTTGGTTAAGAATGCCTACCTTAATTGAAGAAACAAGGGAGGAAGATGGAAGTCGACGGCCTGCCGACACACCTACAAAGATCGCCGGAATTCTCCCCAGATCTGGATCCTCTGCCGACACCACAGCAACCAAAAGAAAGAGGACTCGTAGAGCTTTCTATGTATAGCTCATAGGCCTTCTGGAGAGTTCTGTGCTGGGAGTATTCGGCCGTGGAAGAGACGTGTTAGAAACGGCGCCGTGATTGTTGACTTGAGCAAACTCGGCCGAGAGCGCCGCCTAGGGTTAGGGTTTCGCTAAATTTATTGGGGGCTTTTGATCCTCAGATCCTCACCGTTCATTTGGCTCTGGTTTGAGCTCATTTGGTCGAGTATCAAGCCCTAATTTCGTGTTTTAATCCAAGGTTAGGTTTGGGTCAAAAAGTGTGTAATTAAGGGCTTAATCTCTAAATAGATCTCACCACGGATTTTTAATGACCTAAAGCCAGAAGACAAAATTGCAATCTACATCGACCTTAACCTGTTTACTATTTTTCTGGATTTTTATAAGGTGGTCGAAAATATCACTATTCTATTTCTAAGGAATTAAATATTAATAAATCCGAAATTCAATTATTAAATCCATAAAAATGCAAATTCTTAATTAACAAGAGCTAAATAAATATATTAAATCTAATAAAATAATTCGGGGTCTTACACCCTCCCCTACTTAAAGGAATTTGGTCCTCCAAATTCACTGCACTAACACTGCGAGTAGGGATAGAGATCGCTCACCTAGAATAAGTCGGGATACCGCTTCCGCATAGTCTCTTCAGACTCCCACGTAGCTTCTTCGGTCCCACGCCGACTCCACTGAATCTTGACCATCGGTATTGAACGATTCCGGAGTTGCTGTTGCTTCCGGTCCAGAACCTTTATCGGTCTTTCCTCGTAGGTCAGATCCTCCTTCAGCTCGAAATCCACATGCTGTATAACATGAGTGGGGTCGTACACATACTTCCGTAACATAGAAATATGGAAGACGTTGTGCACGCCAGACAATTGAGGCGGTAAGGCCAGCCTGTATGCCACCTCTCCCACTCTATCTAGAATCTCGAATGGACCAATGTATCTCGGACTCAGCTTGCCATGAATGCCAAATCTTCGGATCCCTCTCGTCGGAGAGACCTTTAAGAATACATGCTCGCCAACCTGAAATTCCAATGCTCTCCTCCTGTTGTCGGCATAGCTCTTCTGTCTTGATTGAGCCACTTGTAACCGGTCCCGGATAATGCGGATGTTCTGTGAAGATTCCGAGACAAGATCCGGTCCAAGCCACTGTTTCTCACCTACCTCGTCCCAACACAACGGGGAACGACAACTTCTGCCATACAAGGCTTCAAATGGAGCCATCTGGATACTAGACTGGTAGCTGTTATTGTAGGCGAATTCAATTAGGGCCAAATGCTCATTCCAAGTACCACCAAAGTCAATCATACATGCTCGCAGCATATCTTCCACTATCTGATTGGTTCTCTCTGTCTGTCCATCTGTCTGCGGATGAAATGTCGTGCTGAAATTCAGACGAGTACCCAAAGACTCTTGCAGTCCCTTCCAGAAATGAGAAGTGAATCTAGGGTCTCGATCAGATACTATATTCACTGGAATACCATGCAACCTCACCACTTCCTTCAAATACAAAGCTGCTAGAACATCAACTGTCCATTTAGATTTAATGGACAAGAAATGGGCTGACTTTGTCAGTCGGTCAACAATCACCCAAATTGCATCAAATCCACCATGAGTTCTAGGCATACCCATGATGAAATCCATGCCAATACTCTCCCACTTCCATTGGGGTATGTCGAGTGGTTTCAATTTCCCTGCCGGTCTGAAGTGCTCAGCTTTAACTTGTTGGCAAACTAAGCATTTACTTACGATGTCAGCGATTTCCCTTTTCATATTCATCCACCAAAAGGATCGCTTCAAATCTCTGTACATCTTAGTGCCTCCGGGATGAATGGTGTATCTGGATCTATGAGCTTCCACAAGAATCTTGTTCTTTACTGTAGCTTCATCAGGTACACAAGTTCTGCCTTTAAATAATAATCTACCATCATCAGCCAACCCGAAATCAGGTCTGCTGCTCAAGCTTCCCTTGATCTGTACCAGCTCGGGATCATTATCTTGCAAGGACTTGATCTCCATCAATAATTCAGGTTTAAGTTGAATCTGAGCAATCAAAACCCGATCATTGTCAATATTAAGATCCAGATTAGATAACTGTTCCAGTAACTTCCATTCTTGCAACATGAGACTTGACAATCTAGCTACTGGCCTCCGGCTTAATGCGTCTGCCACAACATTGCCTTTGCCGGGGTGATATTCAATAGAAAAGTCGAAGTCCTTCAAATACTCCAACCATCTGCGCTGCCGCATATTGAGTTCCTTCTGAGAGAATAAATACTTCAAGCTCTTGTGGTCTGAAAATACCGTGAAAGATTCTCCATACAGGTAGTGCCTCCAAATCTTCAAAGCAAAGACGACTGCTGCAAGTTCCAAATCATGAACAGGATAATTCTCCTCGTGCTTCTTCAACTGTCTAGAAGAGTAGGCAATCACCTTCCCATGTTGCATAAGTACACAGCCTAAGCCAATTCCTGAAGCATCAGTATAAACGACAAATCCTCCTTCACCAGAAGGTAAAGCCAATATAGGTGCAGTAGTCAAACAATCCTTTAGAGTCTGAAAGCTTCGCTGGCAATCGTCTGACCAATCAAACTTGTTCTCCTTGCGGGTTAACCTTGTCATAGGTACCGCAATCTTAGAGAAATCCTGGATAAACCTTCGATAATAACCTGCCAGGCCAAGAAAACTTCTAACTTCCGTCACACTGGTAGGCTGCTCCCAATTCTTCACTGCCTCAACCTTCGAAGGATCCACAGAAATACCTTCATTGGTGATAATATGTCCGAGAAAGGACACTTCTTGCAACCAGAATTCACACTTACAAAACTTGGCATAAAGTTGATGATCTCTCAATAACTGCAATGCCATCATCAGATGTTCAGCATGCTCCACTTCACTCTTGGAATAGATCAAGATGTCATCAATAAATATCACGACCCATTGATCAAGATAGGGCCGAAATACATTGTTCATCAACTGCATGAAAGCTGCCGGAGCATTCGTTAGACCAAAAGGCATAACGACAAATTCGAAATGACCATACCTGCTGCGAAAAGCTGATTTAAAGATATCCTCCTCCTTAATCCGCAACTGGTGATATCCAGATCGAAGATCGATCTTAGAGAAATATTGAGCTCCCGCTATCTGGTCAAATAACTCATCAATCCTCGGCAGTGGATATTTGTTCTTGACAGTCAACTGGTTTAACTGCCGATAATCGATGCATAATCTCATCGAGCCATCTTTCTTCCGAACAAACAATACAGGGGCTCCCCACGGAGATGTACTAGGACGAATAAAGCCCTTCTCGAGTAACTCCATCAACTGTTGCTTCAACTCCCTCAGTTCCGCAGGAGACATACGGTAAGGAGCCTTGGAAATAGGAGATGTGCCCGGAAAGAGGTCAATAGAGAAGATAACTTCCCGCTCTGGAGGAAGTCCTGGTAATTCCTCTGGAAAGACATCAGAAAAATCTCGGACAATAGGAATGTCCTTGATCTCAATCTGCTGCTCAGGGGTTGCACAGATAAAGGCTAGAAAAGCCTCACATCCTCGCCTCATCAGCTTATCAGCTCGAAGAGCCGAAATAAGCGGTACGGAGTTATGGTGCTTAACTCCCACAAAAGAAAGTCCAGGGTGTCTAGTAAAAGACACAGAGCTAGAACTGCAGTGAACGTCAACCTCATGTCGAGCCAACCAATCTGCTCCTAGGATTACATCATAATCCTTCATATCCATGCAAATTAAATCAGCTGGAAAGTTCTGCTCACCAATCAAAACCTTACTAGAAGGATAGAAATGCTGGATTGCTGTTCTAGTGCCAATAGGGGTTGAAATCTCTAACGGAGTATCCATCATAACCGGTTCCATAGCTAATGACTTAGCAAAACTCCGAGAAATAAAGGAATGTGTTGCACCAGTATCAAAAAGAACAAATGCTGGCTTGTCGAGTATAATAAGAGTACCTTCGACGAGTCCACCATCTTCGGCTGTTTCCGCTTCTTCTGCATACAAAGCTTGGAGCTTCCCTTGCGGCTTCTTGAAGACTTGCGGTTTTGCCGGTGTTGCTTGCTCCGCTATCAAAGGACAGTTGGGGATACGGTGCTCTTTGCTTCCACATCGCAAACAGGCGCCCAGCTTGCGCCAGCATTCCTCCACCTTGTGACCTGGACGATCACAATACCTGCATACGCCCTTAAACGGAACAATAGGGCCAGGCTTCTTGTCTTCATGCCTCGGCATCTTGCCCTTCCACGATCCGGACCCGCTCCACGAACTAGGTCCACTAACAGGCCTCTTCTTGATATACACGGGTTTGATAATCCGGGAACCCGTAGGTTGCTCCTTCTTCGCACCGCTTCCACGGATTCTCTCCGTCATTTCGAGGGTATCTTCCAAAACTTGAGCCTTTCTCACCATCTCGGAATAAGTGGAAATCTCCATTGGTGCCAGTTGGTTGATATAATGCAGCTTCAGTCCGTTGAGAAAACGCTTCGCCTTCATTTTCTCGGTGGAAATAAGGTGTATAGCATATCGAGAAAGCCGTGCAAATTGAGCCTCATACTCCGCCACGGACAAACCTCGTTGCTTCAAAGCCGCGAACTCTGCCGCTTTCTTCTCTTGCACTCGGTCAGAAAAATACTTGCCGTTGAAAAATTCCTCGAACTCTTCCCACGTAACCTGATGATCACCGAGAGTCGCCTTGATAGAATCCCACCAAGTACGTGCATCACGCTCCAATTGAAATGTCGAGAGAAGGACACGCTCCTGGTTGGTGCATTGCATAACTTCAAATATTCTCCCCATCTCATCTAGCCAGTGCTCAGCTTGGTCGGGGTCGGTCGAACCCGCGAATCTAGGCGGATTCATCCCGCGGAAGTTCCGGTATAGATCACCGGTGCCATGTGGTGCCGCTCCTGCCTGAGCCACTTGCTGAAGGGCCTGGGTAAGGCCTTGAACCGTGCGCTGCAGGTTCCTCCATTCGGCGCGATCAGCTGCCATCTACACGAGAAATAGATTACTTAGGTTTAATCAAGATAGATAATTACACGATTAAGAAACGAACTTAACCCAAGTTTCTACCCATTCTCACCAGGTCAGGTCCTAGACTTTAACAAGATTAGGGGTCTAATGCACCTAGACACGACCAAAACTCGGTACCTGGCGGAGATAACCGGTCCGAAGACCACTCGCGCAAGTATGCGACCTTCCGATAGGTGTAGCCTAACGTTCGGACAACATCTTTTGATATACCGGGTTATTGGGATGCCATGCAAGAACTTAGGAAACCTAGAACTTAAGAACTTAAGAAAACCTAGGAATGTGAAACCTAGGCTCTGATACCAACTAAACTGTCACGCCCCGAACAAGGCGGAAATATCGGGACGTACAGTCAGAGGCAAGCAGGAAAGAGAGAGAACTAATCTAAATACACAAGTGCTATGGAAAGAAAATACTAAATGATCATTAACAACCAAACTGATACAGTAATCTCAAAGGCAACTTAATACAACATGGAATAACAACCACTAAGACTCAACAACAAATTGAAACTAAAAGATCTCCAAACACAACTAACAATAAGCACACCGCTAACACACTAGAACTGATACACTCGAGACATCACTCCTGCCCTTCCCCGTCGGTAAGCGCGTCACCTGAGAAGCCTGGAAAGGGGGAAACAACGGGGTGTGAGCTGACGCTCAGTAGGAAATAACAGACATGTATAAGTGATTAACAGTTTAATTATATTTTCAAAATATCATGCTACAAACGATAATGCAATAAACAACGGTAATAACGAGATCTTGCAAGGTCAAGAAATATACAATTGATAATGATTATCAAGGATAACAAATACAAGAATTTACAACAGGAGATATAACAAGAGATATAACAATGATATAGTAATAAGGAATTGGCCAACAAGCAAGTAATTTAAACATTAACCAAGTATGATCAAGTAACAAGTAACAAGATACTTTTGTCATAGACGCCAACACTCAGGCAAGTACTTCGGTGCAATGCCCCACCTTGTCATTAACATCCCATGGGCTCACTAACTTTCGGGCGCTCTCCCCAGGACCAGACCGGGCCCTTATGATGCGATGGCATTGATTTACTGGGCCCAACGTCCCATCCGTCCAGACATTCAATCAATTTTAATGGCCAATTAATCAGAGGAATTTCTGTCATAAGTTCAGATTTAAAGGACTAACCTTGTCCTTGGATTCAAGAGTACAAACACGGTGAAACTCATCTCCAAGAGATGTGCGGTCGTAACAGAGCCGCTCCATGGATATATACGGTTCATACAGAACCGTACGTACAGGAACTGGACTGAAACTCAGCCCGTGAAGTCAAGAAAAGAACGGGTGACAGTAGGCCGCCCTAAGGTAAGAACGATGCAATATGGGCCGCTCATGTCCAGAAGACATTAAGGCCCAAGAACGAGATATACGGTCCATACTGGGCCGTATAAAGATATACGGTCACGATCGGGCCGCCTAAGAGGTTATGCGGTCACATGATAACCGCGCATGCCTCTCGTCGTCCGATTTGATCCAAGACTTAAACCAGTGGTTTAAGCTCAAAAAAAATAGGGTATGCTGGTGTTAAACAGATTCTAATCATGATTATAATGATGTTCTGAGATGACGGTAAGACCGCCGGATAGAGTTTCCGGGGGTAGAACCGAAACTAGCACGCTAATCGGCCAATCGGCTTCGCGTGAAGTGGGAAAGTTAAACATGATGTTCTACTGTAGTACAGCAGTAAACAGCAAGTTAACAGTCATATTAATCCTAATGCCAAGCTAATTTAACAGGGATTAGGTTATATATTAATCCAAGATGCCAAGAAAACAATTTAAGATGATAACGAGTTCGCGTAAGTCGCATAGGCACGAATGACAAGCAATAATCAGAAATTTAGTTGCATATTTAAACAGTTATTAAATGGGTTTCTATTTCACTAATTACCCTTAATGACATGCAAATGAATGCATTATAACATAAATTAAGTCACTCTCTGTGGGGATAAACGGTTCTATATGGACCGTACAACTTACTGGGCATTCCGGGGCCGAACAGGGGTCACTCTGTGACACAGGGAGATGGACGGTTCCTCAGGGGCCGTCCATGGGTTTCTAATTATAAATTGTCATTATGACACTAGAATGGATGCATCAAAATAATTACTAAGTCAATTACTAAATAGATAAACGGTTGCTAAAGGGCCGTACATCTACTGGGCTGAACAGGGGGCGAACGGGCTTCAAACAGGCCTCAGGGAGTTGGGCGGCTCTCCCTGGGCCGCCCAAGGGTTGGGCGGCTCTGTCTGGGCCGCCCAAGGTGTTGGGCGGCTCTGTCTGGGCCGCCCAAGGGGTTGGGCGGTCCTGGGAGGGCCGCCCATCCCTGGGTTGTGCGGCCAGAGCAGGGCCGTTTAGGGATATGTGGTCCAGTCTGGACCTTTCATCCAGATATGTGGTTCCTGACGAACCGTTCATCCTGGGATGAGTGGTTCCTGAAAAACCGTTCAACTAGGGGCATGCTAGGGTCAAAATTGGTCAAAAGGTGGGCTGGAGTTGGACGGTCTATCGTAAGACCGCCCATCTCTGGGTCGTCTCCGGTCATCCCTGCCGCGTCCGGTGAACGCCGGGAACTAGGGTTTGGATAGGGTTACACTAAAATGATCATAACTAATGCAATTGGACTCCAAATAAGGGGATTTTGGTATCAATGGAAAGCTAATACAAAACTCTACCTATCTGCAAGGTCAATTTCATGATCAATTACTGGAATCGAGATCTATTAAGGCAAGAACACAAGAAACCCTAATTCTGACATGCTGTGACTAAAACGTTAAATTCTCTCTACATACAGAATGGAATTTGGGGCTTCTTGGCTCAAATGAAAGCTACTTCGATGGTGAATCCAACCATATAAGATATGGTTCATGTGGATCAAGATCAATACTTCGAAATCATAAATCACTTCGGATGAACACATCAAACTAGGTCTAAAACATGCTGTTACTATAAACAGAAATTCTCTACACATGCTTCATGAAACATAGGGCTTTCTACGTTAAATGAAAGCTAACATCATGCTTATCATATCATATAAGTTAATTTAAGTTTGGTCTGTTACACCTACCTCAATCGGAGATTGAAAAACGTGCTAGATATGAAGAACGAACTAGAATACCCTTCAGAAAAGCCTCGACTGCTCTCTACACACCTGATAAAAATTGGGGCTTTCAGTCCCAATGGATAGATCTCGTCGAGAGGATCAATTTCCTATACTCATGATCGAGTTTTGGTTAAGAATGCCTACCTTAATTGAAGAAACAAGGGAGGAAGATGGAAGTCGATGGCCTGCCGACACACCTACAAAGATCGCCGGAATTCTCCCCAGATCTGGATCCTCTGCCGACACCACAGCAACCAAAAGAAAGAGGACTCGTAGAGCTTTCTATGTATAGCTCATAGGCCTTCTGGAGAGTTCTGTGCTGGGAGTATTCGGCCGTGGAAGAGACATGTTAGAAACGGCGCCGTGATTGTTGACTTGAGCAAACTCGGCCGAGAGCGCCGCCTAGGGTTAGGGTTTTCGCTAAATTTATTAGGGGCTTTTGATCCTCAGATCCTCACCGTTCATTTGGCTCTGGTTTGAGCTCATTTGGTCGAGTATCAAGCCCTAATTTCGTGTTTTAATCCAAGGTTAGGTTTGGGTCAAAAAGTGTGTAATTAAGGGCTTAATCTCTAAATAGATCTCACCACGGATTTTTAATGACCTAAAGCCAGAAGACAAAATTGCAATCTACATCGACCTTAACCTGTTTACTATTTTTCTGGATTTTTATAAGGTGGTCGAAAATATCACTATTCTATTTCTAAGGAATTAAATATTAATAAATCTGAAATTCAATTATTAAATCCATAAAAAATGCAAATTCTTAATTAACAAGAGCTAAATAAATATATTAAATCTAATAAAATAATTCGGGGTCTTACACTTCAGTTGTGTGGGGTCGAACAGGAACAGATAAGACCTTCTTCAATCACAGTCACGGCTTATGACAATAGCAAAAGGCCGCCGCAAGGGATGATTATTCTGAGGGCAGAGCTAGGTCCTATGTCAGTCCCCACGGAATTCCATGTCCTCGACATGGACCCCACATTCAAGGCCATACTGGGTCACCCTTACATTGAAGCCATAGATGCTGTGCCTTCCACCAACCATCAGTGCTTGAAGTTTCCTTACAATAGAAGAATTATTAAAGTGGTCAGTACACCTGTCCTTCACATGGTGGATGCTATCAACACCTCTCTGCCCTCTGTTTGGCCGTCTCATCGGCCCATATTGTCATTGCTGGACGTGTGTGATTCATCTCACATTCCGCTAGCATCAAAGAAGCCGATCAAGGCAACAACGCCATATCTCCCTTTTCACTCCAAAGGTTGGGAGATTATAAGGAACATCGGCTATCAACAGGTCAAAGGTCTGGGCGCACAGCTGCAAGGTAGGTTGAAACCACCAAAAGAGATTAGGCCGAACCGCAGGTGTGGACGCCAAAAAATGACGATGATGATCATGGCGACATTCGCGTCTACACATTCGAGCACGAGTCGAAGACAAAAATGTCGAATAAACCTCATGCCTCGCCCGATCAGGACGAGAACTCACTTGGTGGTCCGCTACCCGCTAAGGAAGCCCCCTAAGTAGAAGATACAGCTACAACGCTCCGACCGGCCATGTCGAGAGCTGAATCAGAGAAAAGTCAGGAACTCCGGCACAGTCTCGGCATGCACCGAAAGTTACGGAAAGTCTGGGATCAAGCCCCAAAGGCTGCAAATGGAATATTATAGAGGCCATGCATTGCAACTAGAACACTCCAGGAGCGCCAACACTCGAATAAATGGCTGCGACTTCGAAAAGAATCCATTTGAGGCTTAAAACGGCGTGAAAGGGCCTTAAACCGACGCGCTCTAAATCGGCGCGCCCCTTTAACATCTTAATCCTACGCGCCCCTTCAACATCTTAATCCGACGCGCCCCATTTTTTTCATTTGCCCTTGCTTGGCATTAGACAGGCGCGCCCCTCCTTGCTTGGCATTGAACCGGCGCGGCCCTTGTGTGCTGATAATCTGGCGCGCACAACTCTGCGCCGTTTTAACCAAAGGGCCATCCCATCTATATTCCGATGCTCTGTTTCCGGATGAATCTCACACGAAGTCCAGAGAGGAGAAGAACAGTGGCATTCAATGCCCGTCCCATAGCCATTTAAAGATCGCAGAGCTGTGCACACCCCAACTCGACAGCGCAACGGTTGTAGCAGCAGAGGCCAGCACCGACGGTGGCAGCAGTAGTAGATCTCCAGACAAACCTACGAACATCCCGTCCTCGGATGAATGGCAGTGTACGGCGCGAACCAGCGGCATCCAACGCAACGAGTCAACTCCCAGCGTTGCTGCGAGCAAGGCAGAGGTGGCGGGAATTCTCCCCCACTGGCCATTTCTACAAGGAACGTAACATGTCCTATATATAGGAGGTTGAAAAAGAAAGAGGGGATCTGGCTGCTCGAACCCCCTCGGCTGTATGCAGTGAAAAGAAGAAGAAAAAGAAGAGGAGAAGGCCACCCGAAGAGAAGGAAGCTCCACCCATCCACGCCAGAGAGGTGAAGAAAGAAAGAGAGAGGAGAGTGAGAGTGAAAGGTGAGCTCGGAGGGGGAGGAGCTTGTGCTCCGTTCCCCCTCCCCCATCGATGTATTCCCTCCTTTCTCTCTACTGTACTCTCCCCCTTTCTCGCTTTAGGGTAGATTCCCAGCTGTATTTCCCTTTGCAAATGAATAAAAAGAGAAGTTCTTTTCGCAACACACGGTGTTCTTCTGCCTCCCTCTCTTTCCCTCTGCCTTCTCCTCATCCAGGCCCTTCGAAGCTTGCTTCTCCATAGCATGGCCTTCGAAGGAGTCCGTCAGGGGATGAACATTCATGGCCTCTCATGGCACACATTCGTCCCACTTATGAAACCATCACCCATGAGCTGTGGGAGTTCTTGAAGGCTAGTCCTCGAGCTTCATACACTCACTTATGGGTTATTGGACCGCCGTGAGGTCTACATTTTGAGGTTCACCCCGGAGCAATGCATTTGGTGTTCCTCTATTTTCTCTGGCAAGCGTCAGTCTGGGAGAGGTGCTGCCCAAATTTTGCCAGGGGAAGAACACGTAAGAACAGACAGACGAACAACTAAGCCCCCTAAATCAAGCTGAATCTCTGAGTTCCTGCACAAACTTTTCAAACGAAACACTTGAATCTTCATGCTAATCCACCTTTATAAACAACTAAAACACTTAAACTCTCTTTCCACAAGCTTAATCCATCAATAAGATGAATAAATCAATCAACAGATTAATCTGCAAGTTGAAGAAACAAGAACAGAGCAAAAAGAATCAAACAGAGCAAAATAAAACCTCGCAGGAGCTTAACCCGGCGCCCCCTAATCCGGCGTGGGCTAATCCGGCGCGCCACCCCCCCCCCGCGCCGGATTAGCTCCACACTCAAATCCACTTCGGAATTCCTGAGCTCAAACTGACGCGCCCCCCCTTTAATGCCCATAGCCGGCGCGCCCCCTTGTAATGCCCATAGCCGGTGCGCCCCCTTTTGTGATGCCTACAACCGGCGCGCCCCTCTCTTCTCCCTTATCCGGCGTGCCCCCCCTTCTTGCACCCATTAAACCGGCGCGCCCCTATTCTCTCTTGGTATCTTCCTAAACCGGCATGCTTGAAAGGGAGAAATGATTAATTAAATGAGAGAAAAGACTTAAGGCTAATGAATAAAACTAATAAAAAGTTTCCCCCTTCCATAATCAAATTTTTGTTCCGGAAACCCCCGCAATGGGCGCTGCCTGACCGCGCAGGTCGATCCGCGTGCGAGGACGCACGTTGGCGAGTTTGGGCTTCACACTTAACAATCCGCTTCCCTCGGACTGCGTATGAAAAAAAAATGATGATGCCCCACTAGATCGGACTTGGATCTCGGGAGCTTTCGCCCGAACGTGACCACGATCCGATCTTATTCCGGGCCGATAGTTCGTTAGCTCGACCCGTCTTTTTCAGGATCCGATCCCGCACCCACATTAAACTTGCCGTACCTACGGCAGACATCTGTACGGTTTTATCGTCATCCTCGACGCTACTAATACGGACTTCCGTCCGAATAATGAATGGTCCGTTAGGGACCGACATATATGCCAGGATCCAATCCCGCACCCACATGAAGCTTGCCGTACCTACGGCAGATATCCGTATGTCTTTGTCATGGTCTTCGATGCTTCGAATATGGACTTTCGTCCGAATACTGAATGGTCCGTTAGTGACCGACATATATATACTGGGATCTGATCCCGCATTTGCATTAAACTTGCCGTACTCACGGTAGGTATTTGTACGATTTGTCACCGTCTCTTATGCTACAAACACGGACCTTTGGCCGAATGTAAAATGGTCCACGTATGACCAACAAAATCCGAACGGAATGAGGCGGCTCTCGTCTTCCCCCAACCACACGTGTGGGAATATCAATAAGACCTTCGTGAGTCGCGTTTGGACCTTGGGTTCGCCTCAACCATGGTCATCGCCTGACCCACATCGTAGGCCTATAGCCGGCTATCTCTGTACACATCTTTGTTTTGGAATATAGTCCCGGGACACTTTCCCGCTGCCCGTCGGCACCGGAAATATTAATGATGCCCACGCAAGCCTCGTTTGGACCGCGGGAGGCGCCCCCGAAATGGTCCTGACTCGATCTCGCACCGGGCCAATAAACTCACTGATTTTCGATCACTCTAACCGGGATTCAAACGAATGTCTCCTGTCCCTTTGAACAATAAACTTGCCGTACACCCGGCATACATATGCTCCGGTTTTCCTGTGATGATTACGCGTTTCTCAAAACGGACACTCGTCCGAACATCAAATGGTCAACACATGACCGACACGATCTTGAATGCTTTCTTCTCACCCTCGTACGGGGATTTCAATGCTTCCTAATAGACTTTCCATGTAACTAATTTTCTGGCCATGAGGCCCCTTTTCCTGGCGATTAATCAAGGGTGTTCCCCTCTCCGAGGGGATGTAAATAACGCCGTGACCTTTATGGCGCGGCGGGTTTCAGTCCCGACACGAACCACACAATCGTCTGATTAGTCAGATCGAGCGCACAATAAATCGTCACTTTGTGACTGGCACGCCCACGCACTTAATAAACGCCAATAAACAAATAACCAACGATAATAAATAAAAAGTGCGTCCACAGCAGGTTTGGCCTAGGCCTCAAAGGACCATTCAAGGCGGATTGGAAGCCCCTCACATGGACCCTATCAAACCACTTCAACAAAGGGCCTGTTGTTAAGATGGGAGATTACCCGCAAGAAGCACATGGGAGACCACATGCTGTATATTCGGCTGAAAAATATCTGAGGGTCACCAAAAGAGGCAAGATCAAAGATCCAGAATGCGAATGGGACAAGTGGTTTGATATACGGGATATTTTCGTTGCATTGGAAAGGATGTTCTCGCCTCCACGGCTTGAAGGACCGCCATTGATCTCCGGAATGCCAAAAAATATCATTACTGTTGCCAAGGTTCTAAACTATCCTCGTCCTCGCCAGAAGGACCCTGTCACCAGCGGATCTTCATCCGCCATCACCATCACCACCGACGACTCATTAGCCGTCATCTTCTCCATTCACTCGTCACAGCCTTTGTTGCTGTCATCTTCCTGGGCCAGACGGTTGTCTGATGATCTTCCCAGATCCCCCTCTCTACTTACATACCTGCGCGGGTTTCTCAACCCGCGCCATGTCTTCAATCATGATCTGCTCTACGAGCCTCCCAATCCTCTAGCCATAACCACTTTTCTCTCTCCTCCGATCTCTTTTCACTATTTTATCATCAAAAATGAAAATAAAAAAAATGTCAATTTCCAAACTCCTCAACAACACATCTTCGTTGAGGAAACCTCCTACATCTCCCACGGGTGCGTCCCGCCCTGCGGACCACCCGTCCAAGGTCCGATGAGCGACCTTTTCTACCCCTCCTCTGAGGGGTCTTTCCCTGTACATTCTTCACCATCCTCTTCATCTTTTTCTTCTTCTGTAAATCTAGGAATAATAAGTCAAAGGTAGTACCTAGGAAGAAATCCAAGGGTAGGCAGATCCCTCGTCAATTCCTTCTGGATTTAGCCGCCAGGTGTCAGGCCCTTCTTGCCAGCCCTCAGTTGCTAGAAAATCCCATCCAGCTACCGGAAATAGAATGTGGGGGCAACTGCACAATTAATGAGGGTTATGGAGTCTACGAGATCACAGATGAAGAATACCCTGGTGAAGATGAGGGTGAGGAATATGAGGATGCGGCTGGCGCATATGCTAGTGGAATAAGGAGATTCGACGAGCCGTCAACCGCCGTAGAAGAGTCCACCAAAGAAGTCAACTTGGGAACTGAGGAAGACCCTAGGATCATCCTCATAAGTGATAATCTACCACCCTCTGAAGAAGAGGCATTAATTTAAGTTCTCAAGGAATATAAGGACACGTTTGCATGGAGCTACGAGGATATGTCGGGTCTGGATTAAACCCTGGTCGAACACCGTTTAACCCTAAAACCAGGGTCCGTCTCGGTAAAACAAAGGTTAAGGCGTTTCCACCTCAGATGGCTTTGAAAATGAAAGAAGAGGTCGATAAGCTCCACAAAGCCAGGTTCATTAGAGTCGTTCTTTATCCTCAATGGGTGGCGAACATTGTCCCGGTCATGAAGAAAGATGGAAAAGTCAGGATTTGCATCGACTTCCGGGACCTTAACCGCGCGTGTCCGAAGGATGATTTTCCCTTGCCTCACATTGATGTGTTGATCGATAACACGCAGGCTATGAGACCCTCTCATTCATGGATGGATTTTCATGATATAATCAAATTCGTTTGGCAGAAGAGGATCAAGGGAAGACATCATTCACTACACCTTGGGGAACATATTGTTACGTGGTCATGCCGTTTGGGTTAAAGAATGCTGGAGCTACTTACCAAAGAGCTATGATGGCCATATTTCACGACATGATGCACATATATCTGGAGGTGTATGTGGATGATCTATTGGTGAATCAAGGACCAGGATGGAACATCCAAGGGTTTTGGCTAAGGTCTTGCAGAGATCAAGGGAGTTCCAATTGAAAATGAACCCGAAGAAGTGTGTGTTTGGTGTATCATCGGGCAAATTACTGGGCTTCATTGTGAGTAAAAGAGGGATCGAGATAGATCCCGACAAAGCTAAGGCCATCAGGGATATGCCGCCTCCCAAGAATTTGAGGGAAGTCTGAGGTTTAATCGGGAGGTTACAGTTTATTCGTCGATTTGTGTCTCAGCACTCACAAAGGTGTAGACCTTTCTATGAGTTGACCAAGCCAGGAGTAGAATTCCACTGGGATTCTAAATGCCAAAAAGCTTTTGAAAGGTTAAAGGAATATCTGACTAGTCTACCTGTTCTTATTCCACCCAAACCAGAAAAACCTCTGATCCTCTACATCTCAGTCTTGGACGACTCCGTGGGAGCTGTCCTTGCACAAGCTGATGAAGAAGGCAAGGAACGGGCAACCTATTACTTGTCCAAACTTCTCAATCCCTGTGAGCAGAAGTACACAGTCATGGAGAAAATCTGTGCTACCCTCGTTTGGGTAGTGCAGAAATTGAAGCACTACTTCTTGGCTCATGAGGTCCACTTGATTGCTCGCATGAACCCTATCAAGTTCCTTCTGGAGAAATCCGTCCTTACGGATAGGCTAGCACGCTGGCAGAGTTTCCTCTCTCAATTTAACATCACCTATATCCAGCAAAAGGCGATTAAAGGCTATGCCATAGTCGAGCATCTCGCTCACCATCCTCTTCCTAAGTTTGATCCTGTCCAATCAGAGTTTTCAGATGAGGAACTAATGCCCATCACTCAGTCTGACAAGCCAATGTGGACATTATATTTTGATGGAGCTCTGAATTCTCAAGGGAAGGGTATCGGCATTGTCCTTCTAACACCTGAAGGCGTTACTATCCCAGAAGCATTTCAGCTCGCGTTCCCAGTCACCAACAACATCGCTGAATACAAGGCTCTTCTACCTGGCCTGGAACTAGCCCGTTCTTTCTATATCACTGAGTTGCGAGTCGTGGGTGATAGTCAACTTGTTCTCCGCCAGGTGCTTACCAAATATCGCACCCTCGATCCCAAGCTCAAACCCTCTCAGGAGCTGGTCTCCGCCAATGCCAAATTGTTCACCAAGCTGATCTTTGTCTATGTTCCTCACGAACAGAACATTCTGGCCGATGCCCTCGCCTCCTTGGTGTCATCCTTCAAATTCCCTTTAGGTGCATGGTTTAGATCCATCATTCTCTACAAGCATCTTGTCCCTGCCGTTCAGGACCCTTACCTCTTAAAGATCAAGGAACGAGTCCTATAGAAGATCCAGAAGGGAGAAATTCTTGAGAAGAGGGAGATCATGCTGGCAAAAGTCGAAGAAGAGCTAGCTGACGAGGAGAAACCATGGTTCTATGAAATTGTCAAATACTGTAAAGATCAGTCTTATCCTGAAGGAGCCACCACAGAAGATAAGAAAGCCATAAGAAGGGTGGCTCAGAAATACACATTGGTTGGAGGTCTACTCTATAGGAGGAGCCTTACTGGCATTCTGTTAAGGTGTCTTGACGACAATGAGGTTTGGAAATGCGTAGAGGAAGCACACTCGGGTGTGTGCGGTGGCCACATGAATAGCCAGATGCTCGCCAAGAAGATCATTAGGTAAGGCTTTTACTGGCCCACTATGGAAGAGGATTGTGCCATCTATGTCCGTAGGTGTGTCAAGTGTCAACTTCACGCCGATAAAATACATTCACCCACTTCCTCACTTCACCCAATATCCTCCCCATGGCCTTTCTCCATGTGGGCATTCGACATCATCGGTCCCCTAGGTGATCCCAATTCCCTCACCAAGTAGAAATCTTTTATCCTTACTGCGATGGAATACTTCACCAAATGGGCCGAAGCCGAAGCTTACGCAGAAATCAAGGCGTCAACAGTCTGCAAATTCATCATGAAGAACATCCTCGCCAGGTTCGGCGTCCCAAGCACAATCGTCACCGACAATGAGCCACAATTCATCTCTCAGGACCTCCAGGACCTCTGCAAAAGGTACGCAATTGCATTACATCATTCATCACCTTATTACCCACAAGGTAATGGCCAAGCGGAGGCCACCAATAAAACATTGATCAAAATCATTAAGAAAACCAACGAGTCTAGTAAGTTTTCAGACTGGCCAGAAAAGCTTATCGAAGCTCTATGGGCCTATCGCACTTCAATCCGTACCCCCACCGGGCATACTTCGTTTGCCCTTACTTATGGTATGGAAGCGGTAGTCCCATACGAGACTCTGATCCCTTCTCTCAGGGTACAATTGGACGAGGAATTTCCCCTCGACGACCGTCGTAATTCACTCCTCGCCCAGTTGGAACTCTTGGATGAGAAGCGGCTGGCCGCTGCCGAGCATGCGCGTGTGTATCAAAATAGACTCGCTCGCTTTTATCAAAAGAAAGTCGTTGAGAGAAAATTCAAAGTCGGTGAGATGGTCGTAAAAAGAATTTTTGTCAAACCTAGAGGGCCGCGTTCTAAGCTCCAACCCAATTGGGAAGGACCATTTGTGATTCAAGCCGTGTACCCTGGCAACGCCTACAAACTAGTCAACGCCGAAGGGACTAAGTTATCCCACCCTTGGAATGGGCTTTATCTTAAAAGGTACTACCCCTAGCGTAGTGCCAAAACGTCAAAAACAAACAAATGATGAAAAGACAGAAAACATCAAAAACAACAAAAAATATTGAAAATCACTAAAAATATGGAAAATTCAAAATGCCGATGCCTGGTGGTCACCATGTAGTTAAGTCCCTGCATCCAACAAAATTTCAGAGAAATTTCATTTTCATTTTTCACATGCGTTTCTCTCTCCTCCCGTTTCCCCCCCCCTTGGGTTCTCTCCCGCGCATTTCCCTCTCTCCCGTGGCCTACCTCCCTCCGTCGTGACTGAGCTCTGGTGATGGCCGGCTGTGGGGGGGGAGGCCTTGTACCTCCCCCCTCTCCCTCCCCCTCCATCGGTCCTCTGACCACTGCGCCTGCTCTTCCCGTCTCCGCCGCTGGCCTTAGTGGCT
The DNA here is from genome assembly GCA_022559845.1 of Amorphophallus konjac. Classification (NCBI taxonomy): domain Eukaryota; kingdom Viridiplantae; phylum Streptophyta; class Magnoliopsida; order Alismatales; family Araceae; genus Amorphophallus; species Amorphophallus konjac. The sequence continues at coordinate 125,078,039 of CM040121.1, forward strand.
TGGACGTTGCCGGTCGCCCTGGCGTCTTTGTTGGCCTTGCCTCCTCAGCTGGGGCCCTCGCCCCTCCAGGTTCTGTCCTCCAACCGGTGGTCCGCCCCACCGGTCTCCAGTTCGCAGCCACTCCCCCTCGTCGCCTTTGCTCGGCTGTGGAGAGCAGCTCCGTTGTGGATGTCAACATCGCTCCTCCTTCTCACGACGGTGCGTGCCCGGCCTCCGTTGCCAATGTTGGAGCATCTGCAATGCCCTCTCTCTCCGGCGAGGGCGCACGCCTCGAATGGTCCAGTGTTTCTGCGGCTACTCCGGTAACCCACCTCGTTCCCTCCGGCGACCTCAGCTACATGGCAGTCGCTCCCCCTATCGCTGCTAGCCACGTTCTTTCTCCCCTTCTCACGCCACTTGGAGCCACTTCATCTCAACCGCTCATCTCGCCTACACTGCCCACGCTAGCCTTCACGAGTGGACACGCAGGCACCCCGATTACCTCCTTTTCCTCGTTGACCGGTCAACTCCTGGACGGGACAGCGCCTCCATACGATACTCTGTTTCCTCCTGAGGCCACTCGCGGGTTGGCTTCCTCTGCCCCGGCGGCTTGCCTCCGCGCATCTCAGGCCACCGCGGTGGTGCCCCTCACTGCTCATGGCTTCTCTGTTACGGCCCCGACCGCTCAGGCCAAGGAGGCCTCCGTGGTGCCTTCGCTTATCCCTGCAATGGAAGTCTCCCATGTTCCTCGCGGGCCTCCTTGCCCGCCCTCCGAACAGGGGACGCTCGTGGCCCCAACGGCTTCGTCTCCTTCGGCCGGTGAGGCCACTTGGGCCCCCTCCACGTCGACGCTCCCTCCAGGCGGCCCCTCGTCCTCGGCTCCTCCAATTGCTACCCAACCGACGGTAGGCGGTGGCCGGCCTCCTGCATCCGGTGCTCCTGTCGGGCCGGCGGGGAGGGCCTCTCTTGCGGGTGGTGTGGGGGGAGTCCCATTGCTCCCCACTCCTTCCGTGCCCTCCGCGGCTACTGCTTCGCCCTCTCTTACTCCCAACAAGGCAGCTCGCTCTGCCCCTCCAGTTGTGTGCCCACCTGCTCCACCTCCGCCGAAGTCTCCGTGGGCGGTCCCCCGTTTGCCAGCGATCGCTTTGGCCTCCCCATCGGTTGCCTTTGGCCTCTCTTTCGTCCAAACCCTCTCACAGTCTTTCTCTCAGCCGTCTCTTGGCTTGGAGGCCCATCCTCCTACTTTCACTGACGGCGGTGAACCTGCGGCCTTCTTCTCTCTTGAAGAAGTGCATCTATCCTGCCAGCCTCTCCAGCATGCTGTCATTGCCAAAACGCCGCGAGGACGTCCACCGTTCTAGGATATTCGGTCCCACCTGGCACAACGCTTCACTCTCCGGCAAGAGTTCCTCATCTGTGCCTTGGACAACCGCCACCTCCTTATTCAGTTTCAGAACCGGGAGGACTTCTTGCAGGTACTCCTCAAGGAATCCCTACTCATCCACGGGAGGCCCTTCTGCTTCTTTGCGTGGTCCATCAACTTCTCGCCTGGCGCTGACTCTCCCATAGTCCCGGTATGGCTAGAGCTTCCGGCCCTCCCCGTTAACTTCTTCAACGATGCTTTGCTGCGCTCCATAGCTGGGAGTCTTGGACCGATTCTGCAGGTGGACAGGAACACCTCCTGCCTGCTCCGTGGACACGCCGCCAGAGTGTGTGTGCTGCTCTACATCTCCAAGCCGCTTCCGCCTTGTGTCTGGGTTGGCATCGGCGGCGGTGGATCGTGGCAGCCTATCGTCTACCCTGACCCACCTTAGTTCTGTTGCCGCTGCTCACTTCTTGGGCATCTTCCGGAGGCTTGCAAGAAGCGGTCCCCTTTGGTGCCGGGTGGGGGTGGGAACACCTCTGCTTCTGGCAAGGAGCTGCCCCCTCACCCCCATGCTGCTAAGGCCCCCATTCGACCTCGTGACTGCATGAAGACTCCCCCTGTCAGGGAAGAGGATCGTCCTAGCTCTGCACCTATCCGCCCGTCTCCAGCTACCTTTGTGCCACACCCTGCCGCTGCGGTCGCCACGTCGGCTGCCGCTGCAGTTGGCGTCATGGTGTCCTCCCTCCCTGTGGCTGCTAGCGCTTTTGCTCCTGCCGACAGGTCCATGTTGCCTTCTCCAGCGCCACCGGCCTCCAACTCCTGTGTCTTGGCCCACCCTGCTGCCAGCCCCACTACTGGTGTTCCTCTTGGCTCTACGGATGCCCCTGCTGTCGACGTGCCTCTCTCGGGCTCCCCAGCCTTTGGTGACGACGGGTCTGGAACCCTCCCTGTGCCGACAGCCGTAGGGTCGTTGCTGCCCTCCCCGGTTTCCTTAGCCTCCGTTAGTCGTGGCCTGGCCTCCCTTGGCGTCGTGGAAGCCCCTGGCCATCTTGGGGGTCCTCTCTCTTCCCCCCGGGCCGTCCTGGCACCGCCAGCCTCCTGTGGCCTGCTGCCACCGTTGGATGCTCTTGGGTCTCTCCGTGACCCTGCTCCTCCGTTGCTAGGCTCCTGCTTCCGTCCGCTGCTCCCCTGGTGCAGGGGGCCCTGCCATTCGCTGCCACTACCTCCGGTGCTGGCTGCTTGGGCACTTACGCTGGGACTGTCTGCCACCCTTGCGGCCTCTGCCCTCCGGGGTCTTTGCTCTTTTCTGGTGTGCCCGGTGCTCCCTCTCTCCGTTTACGCCCCAAGATCGCTGCGCCTGCTGCTCGTCCGCGAGTGACCCTGGTGACATTCGTGAAGCTCATCGTTGGGTTGGTTGCTCCTCCCGCTGATGCGGGATGGACACGGGGACCGACTCTACGTGGTATGGACCTCGGACTCTAGATGCGGACACGACCAGCAACACATGATAGGAGAGACACTGAGCCCAACACGGAGAGCTCCTATGGGCTATACGTCGCTAACAGAAACGCAAGCTCACTCGTCGTCCCAAGCGAGGGAAACGCGGATCTGTGTGCGGTTGAAGAACCGACAGAGTTCACGGGTAGTCGACTCACTTCCAGACTCAGATCGAGTCACGGGACGGGTCACTCTCACACTCACAGCGGTGACATGGACACACGGGCTAGTACCTATCGCTCTCGGCAGCGGCAAAAGACCATATACTAGCTAAGCAAATGAACGCCAAGAGGTTCGGACCATTACCTCCACGCACCCGGCGTGGCAAAGACAACCCCGGCCGAATCACGGACTCCCGGTTAACAATTATTACAGCAATACACTAAGTCAACCCACTCCACACAGGGAGGTAAAAGGTCACATGTGGGGTCCGGGAATCATGCAACTCGGGTTGACGGGCAACATCTTGATGTCGCCCGGTGGTGCCGAACTCCACGTTTTCGTGCTTTTCGAACGGCGGCTTCTACGGGCCCGTGGGGCCCACGGAAGGCGCTGTCCTCCGGATCTACGGGGGTGGGACCCACTGTGATGGGGACCCCTGGTGGCGCACCTCCACGGACGGCGGTCGGCCGGGAACACCGATCGGGGGTCGATCGGCCTCGATTCCCAATTATTGAACTAACTTCCCACGGATTTTGATTCCTGTTTTCCGGCGCGCGCTCCGACGAAAACGACCGCTGCGATCAATCCCGGCGTCGGATCAGGACGTATGAGCTATCTTTGGAAAGCTCTCTTCAAATGCTTCAATCTAGACCCAGAGAGATCTGCTGGATCTGGACGGATCAGAACTTTATTGAATTGACAAGTCCCTGTTGTACAGTAACCGAAACCTTAGATCTACAGGTGAGTTGTCTGAAGACTGCCTTTGCCCGTAAGGAAGATGGCCGATTTAGCTCCTGAGCTCTTCATCAAACTTGTGGGATTTTGCACAAGGAGAACGGGGATATTTTTTGTGGACTGATTGGAGGTGTATGTGATTTGTTATGATTTGTTTACTGGAAGGTGGTTAGATCTGGGAACAGGTGGACAGCATTGTAGCTATCTCTGAGATCGATTTTTGAACAATAAGGGATGGCCTCACAAAAATTCAAGAACATTTGGGGACGATGGGGTTGATGGACAGAACTCCCAGTAAAATTGGGAGCTCTAAAAAAAATCAGAAAGGGGTCCGAACATTTGAAACACAGGGCGGGTGGAAATTGAAATAGCAAGCAGACAGATCTGGAAATTAAGGTTGGATGAAAATGAAAAAATATCAAAGGGGATCTTTATGACCAACCAAATTTTTTGGGATGTGCTTGACACCTCTGGAACATCCCCTCAAATTCTCAAGTCGATCTGAGCTCGTGGCTGATGGCTGAATTTCGTGGAAGCTGATGTGGTCGGATGAAGGCAGAACTCCGGCGATCTCGGCGGTGATGCGATGGCGGCTCGTGGCGGCGGCGGCGGCGACCGGAATGATAAGGGGAGGAGTCACACCTCTAGAGGGAAGCCTTCACAACTTCAAGGGGGAGAGGGAGGAGAGAGGAGGGGGGCGCACCAGGCTGCTCCAAGACATTTTCTTCCAAATGAATGCATTAATTCCTCAAAATGGGAAATTACAAGTATTTATGTGTTACATCTCACATCCATTGTCCACCGTTGGATCTAGGGGGTGGGAATGGGTGGCCTGGATTGAGTGTGACACACACACACAAAATACAATAAATAAATTAAGGGGGGGCGGCCCATTGACTAGGGTGGGTCAAGGGGACATGGTAGGTGAGAATGGGTGGATTTTGTTGACATTTGTATTCCAATGTCCCCCCACTTGGCCCACCCTTCTAGAAGCATCCATGTGGAAGGTTGACTGACCTCACATGGGACCCTAGGCTGAGGTGGCTCAATGGGATGGGGCCTGGGGGTCCCGTGGGGCCCACGGGGTCCAAATTGCACATAAGCCCCTATTACAATCAAAATAGCAAACCGAATACAATGAAATAAACACAAATTACACACAAATAAATTCTAACTAATATGATAAATGGGGAGGCTCAAGGCGGAGTCTCCAGGCTGTCTCCGAGCCAGATGGACGTTGAGGTGGCTCGAGTCGTGCTCCGTGTGCGGTACCAGTGGCTCGGCGTGTCGCGCCGCTCAATTGCTCGGGTGTCCGCACCAATTCTCCTCGGGTGGGAGAAACTCGACCCTGTCGAGTAAGGGTCTGCATCGCTCCTGTATCGCTCCAGAAGGTCCAAATCGATCCGCTGCAACTCGCCATGCGTGATCCATGTGTCCTCGATAGCGGGCCGTCCTCTCCATCGCACTAGGTAGCGCGGGTAGGATCTACTCCTAGTAACTATCACCTGCTCATCCAGTATATGATCTATATGCTCACGCTGCCGTGACAACGGGGCTGGAGGTGGACACTCAGGTGTGGGGTCACTCACAAGGGGAGGAGATGGCTCGAAAGGCTCACTAGGGATCACCGTTGGGTCTCTATATGCAACTAGATTCGATACATTGAAAGTAGAGCTTATACCGTATTCCTCGGGCAAGTCCACAACGTACGCATTGGATCTAACGCGTTTCAACACTCTGAATGGACCGGCTCCGCGAGCTTGCAACTTCTTAACGGTTCCAGAGGGAAACCGTTCATGTCTTACCCTGATCATGACATATTCGCCCTCTTGGAACTCTCGGTGGTGTCGGTGGGCATCGGCTAACTCCTTGTAACATGCATTGCTGGCCTCAATGTGACGACGGATGTCATCATGCAAACTCCTAACATGCCTAGCAAACGACTCGACCGACTCTGACACTCTAGCATGGATAGGCATGGGGACAAGGTCAACGGGTTTCCTAGGCCTACGACCTGTGACAATCTCAAATGGACTCATGCCGGTAGACCTATTCACCGAATCATTATATGCAAACTCGGCCATGGGTAGAATGAGATCCCAATCCCCAATGCGGTCCCTAACAAGACACCTCAAAAGGTCTCCCAGACTCCTATTGACCACCTCGGTCTGACCATCTGTCTGGGGATGATATGCTGTGAAAAACTTGAGGTGCGTACCCATCATATGCCATAGTGTCTTCCAAAAGTAGGAAGTGAATCTAACATCACGGTCAGACACTATAGTGCGAGGCAACCCGAACTTGCACACCACATGCGTAAGGAAAAGGCGGGCTACCCTCGAAGCATCCGAAGTCTTCGAGCAAGGAATAAAGAGGGCCATCTTCGAGAAACGGTCAACCACCACATAGACCGAATCATGCTTCCTGGAGGTACGTGGCAATCCTAAAACAAAGTCCATGCTAACATCTTGCCATGGTGCATCAGGCACGGGGAGAGGCGTATAAAGACTCAAAATTTGCTTCTTCATCTTGGCCGTAGCACATGTACGGCACTGAGCCACGATGTTAGCAACATCGCGCTTCAAGCTCGGCCAATAAAATCGATGCTCCACTGTCTCAATAGTCTTGTTCCGGCCAAAGTGGCCGGCTAGACCTCCCGCATGTAGTTCCCACACTAAGAAATCTCGAACCGAAGTTCGGGGAACACATAGCCTGCTACCTCGAAAGAGGTAACTTTCCTGAAGCACATACTCATCAAGGTCTCTCGAGGGTCCGGCCTGGAGAGTGGTAAAACTTTGACCAAAGTCAGGACAATCAACATAGGTCTCCTTCATCTTCTCTAACCCTATGACCTCGGCACTCATGGTGGTAAGCAAACATGCTCGCTGACTCAAGGCATCAGCCACCATGTTCTCCACTCCAGCCTTATGTTTAAGCACAAAGGTGAACTGCTGGAGATACTCGACCCAACGACTGTGACGCGAGTTAAGCTTCTTTTGGGAATGGTGGTACCTCAATGCCTCGTGATCGGAGTATAGGATAAACTCCTGATGTAAAAGATAGTGCCTCCAATGCCTAAGAGCATGAACAACTGTGTAGAATTCTTTATCATATGTGGAATATCGCAGTTTCGCGTCATTCAGCTTCTCGCTGAAATATGCGATCGGGTGGGACTCCTGACTCAAAACTCCTCCAATTCCCACCCCCGACGCATCACAAGAGACCTCAAACACCTTCGAGAAATCAGGCAATCGAAGGATAGGTGTCTGGGTCATGCGCTCCTTGATGTCCTTGAAGGCGGCAGATGCGGCCTTCGTCCAAACAAATGTGCCCTTCCGGATGCAATCCGTGATCGGGGCAGTAACGGAGCTAAATCCGTGGATAAAGCGACGATAGAACGTCGCAAGGCCATGAAAGCTGCGAACATCATGAACCGTACGGGGTTCCGGCCACTCAACAATGGCCCGGACCTTCTCCGGATCGGCGGAGACCCCAGTACTAGACACAATGAAACCCAAGAAGATAAGCTGAGATGTCATGAAGGTGCACTTCTGTGGGTTCGCAAACAACTGCTCTCGTCGAAGAAGTAGACAGACCTGCCGAAGGTGGTCTAAGTGGTCCCCCGTGGTGTGACTATAGATAAGGATATCATCAAAATACACCACTACAAAGACTCCAATGAAAGGTCGAAGGACCTGAGTCATGAGTCGCATGAATGTACTAGGGGCATTGGTCAACCCAAAAGGCATGACCAACCACTCATATAGACCGTCCTTGGTCTTAAATGCGGTCTTCCACTCATCACCTGGCCTAATCCTCACCTGATGTTAGCCACTCTTAAGATCGATCTTCGAAAAGATAGTGGCACCTGCCATCATGTCTAGCATGTCATCAAGGCGGGGAATAGGGAACCTGTACTTCACGATGATTTTGTTGATGGCACGACTATCAATGCACATTCTCCACGTGCCATCCTTCTTCGGGGCGAGTAATGCGGGTACAGTATATGGACTCATGCTGTCCCGAACAGACCCTCTCTGCACTAACTCATCGACCTGCCGTTTAAGCTCGGCATGCTCCGTGGGACTCATACGATAATGTGGAAGGTTGGGCAAGGAAGAGCCCGGAACAAGGTCGATGGCATGCTGAATATCCCGCATAGGTGGGAGTCCCTCGGGAAGCTCATCGGGAAAGACATCAGCATACTCCTGCAGAATGGGAACAACCTCGGGTGGGAGCTCACCCTCGGAGTCCCGCTCCACCTCTCGGACCGTAATGGCAAACACCGGATAGCCCTGACTAAGCTCCTGCTCCATCTCCTGGGAGCTAATCATCATCAATCTCCTCGTCGAGGGCTCTCCTGGGCCAGAGGTAACGGTCATAGCCCGAGCTGGGGATGGGGTACTAGGCCCGAGAACGGAAGGCTTCGGCATACTAGGGCCAGTAGGACCCCTGACTGATGGGCTCCTGGGCCGAACGGGTTGGAGGGTGACCCGCTGGCCAGCGTGGTCGAAGGTACAGGTGTTCGACCGGCCATGGAGCGTGGCATCCCGGTCGAATAACCACGGCCTACCAAGAATGATACTGCCCACTTCCATGGGGAGAACATCACACCAGATCTCATCACGGTAGTGTAGACACGCCAAAATTGACGCTATGTTGGTCAAATCTCATGTCACTATGTTGACGCCCCAACTTCAATATATTCATAATATGAAGTTTTTATATTTCTTGTGTGTGGTTTTGTTTTGTTCTTGCATTTTGTGATTCGCGACCTGAAGAGGGGCGTGTTTTTAAAAGCGACCTTATCTAGGGTGTGTTCAAAAGAAAGGACGACCAAATATCAGGGCGTCAATTCCTAGTATTATCCGGTTTCAAAATAAATTTAAAATAAATTCAAATTATTGATTAACGTCCATCCTCAGGGCATGGTTTCAATTAACGCCTTCATCTCAGGCGTGTTCTCACAATTTTCAAATAAAGTAAGTTTTATTGCCAAAATTTAATCCAAGAAGTGACGCCCTTGATCATGGTCGTGTTTTTAAGTAACGTCTTGATGTAGGTCGTCAATTTGTGATTTGACGCCCTTCTGAAGGTCGTGTTTCACCTTTCCGTGTTCTGCTTAAACTCAACTTTCCTGGAGAGTTCCCTGCCTCCGTTGGTCTCCTTGCTTGAATTAGGAGTTAGAGTCCTGCCTTCTTTGATCATTGCCTATCCTTATCTTCCCAAATTTGAGCTTATCTTCGATTGAAATCCTATAAAAGGATGCTCTGGTCGATCTAGACAGAGGTTGACGGGTCAGAGAGTTCACAGGTTAGACAGAGTTAGAGAGGTTTACGGATTACGAGATCAGATTTACAGAGCTTCATCTCCCTCTTGTGCGATCGTTTAGAGCTCTGCTTCCTCTGCTTCTTCTGCTTCCTCTGCTTCCGATCAACCGCGTCCACCTTGGTTTCCCTTTACTGTCGTCAGGGACAGCAGGGTTTTTCTTTTATTCTTTTTTTTTGCTTTGTCTTCATCAACCGATCATCATCACTGTGTTCTTCTTTTACGTTTGCATTAGCTTCATCATATCTCCTCTTTCCCTATTTCTTTAGGGGTTTTAAAATAAAATAAGGTGCGCATGTTTTGTTCTTTTCTCATCTTCATATCATCTTTGGGATTGATACTACGTGCACTTGGCTGATCCACGGTTTGTTTGTTTTGTCTTCTTTTTGCAAGGGTAATCAATAAAGGAAAACCCCCTTCATCGGCCGGCCGGTTGAAGGAGGAGGAGGAATTCACAATCTATCCCGCGTCCTATTTTCCACCAGGTATTCGCGATCTTCTTTGTTTCTTCTTGAGGTAACCCCTCTGGCGATCACCCTCCTTAGTAGCACCACGTGCTTCTTTCCCTTATTATCATATCATCTCTCCTTATTTTTATTATGCTTTCTCATATTTAAATTTCTTCTTCATGTGTGGATTTATCACGATCTACAAATTGGCGATCATGGTGGGACATCCACTGTTTTTCTTTTGATTACCATCTCCTATTGGCACCCACGTGTGCCCTTTCCTATTGGCACCCACGTGTGCCCTTTCCCTTCGGCACCCACGTGTGCCCTTTCCCCTCGGTACCCTCGGTACCCCTCCTTTTGTGCCCCACGGGCATCCTCCACTGTGCACCCTGCACACTCCCCGGGATCAGCCAGTTTGTGATTGCATATTTCCTGAATTCACGCCTCAAACAGAGGCGCCTTTTCTTTTAACGCCTTCATCCAGGGCGTTTTATTACTGTGTTATGACTTCTGTCAAGACGTCTTTCATCATTTTACTGCTTTTATCACGCTACCTGTGAATTCACGCCCTGCCCTAGGGCGTTCTTTTATTGCATAGCGCCTCACCTCAAGGCGCTTTTTCAGATTTGACGCCCTCACTCAGAGGCGTCCTTTTCATATTTCGCGCCTCAACCAGAGGCGTGTCTTTGTTTCTCACTACTGGCTCATGGCCTATCGCAGTGATTCACGACAGTGACCCTGTCGTTGCTTTGGTTGATAGCGACCTGCCCCAGGTCGTCTCTTTCCTGCGTTTACAGAAGCCTGCTTCCTGTTGCTGTCTGTGATAGTTTGTTTGGTTATTACATTGCTTGCCTATATTGCTGTGATCTTATCATCTTATTTTGCATATTGTGGCATTTGGTTGAGAGACCTCCTCTCTCTACACTAGGATTCCACACACCTCTCTTGGAATCGGGACGACCCTCCATTGAGCATTCTGTCTCTTTGGACCGGAAATCCCTTTTCCAAGACCTCCGTAAGTCCCCGCACCCGTGGATTCCCTCACGGACGCCGGGCTGGTTGTACCCTTGAAGCACCCGGAGTATAGAGAACCTATCGTTAGTGAGGAGAGAGAAAGAATCTAGTTGACCCGGAGGTTACACTTGGATCAACTAGGTTTCACATTGTAAACAGAAGTGAACTATTCAACAATTTAATCCACTCTAATCTCAAGCATAACACTAAAATCTTGCGTTCATCTCAACTTGGTTGCATACACTTGCTTGGATTGATTTGTTTAGACTTGTTTGGATTGAGTGGTTGTTTGATACTGCCTTTATAGAGTTGTCTCTCCTTTTAAACATGAAACTCCGTTCAGGAAAAATCATCAACATGGCAGGCTACGGGTATTCTTATGATGATGAGGATGAGAATATTTTTGGTCAATATGAGACCCCCCCCCAGGATTCCATCTATTATGAGGGAAATTACCCTCCTCCTCAGTCCCATCATCCTCAAATCCATGTGGTTGATACCACTCCTCAAGAGGTTGTGCCCTCTTCCCAAACTTTACCCTCCAACACTTCGGGGAATTCTTCTCCATCCCTCAATGTCACGGATTTAATTAATGCTTTATCTCAGTTAGACGATTCCCAGCGGCAGGCTATTCAGGCCGCTTTGAAAGGGAAGTCTGTTCCCTCTTCATCCTCCAATCCCCCTCCGGCCGAGAGTGGCCATCACCTCACTAATGACCAGGCGGTCTTGCACAAACCCCCCTCTCGTCCACCAACGCCCGGTGCGGCCATGCCGGCCCAACAGGCGAGCTATTCAGCGGTTAGGCCTCAGTTCCAACCTCCCCGAATTCTGCGGACACCTATACCACATTCTTTTATCCAAAATCCGGCCCCAGCCGAATCCGACACTAATATGCTATTACTCCAGAAATTGGCCAGCATGGAGGAGCAACTAAAGAAGGTCACCACGGCTAAGAATGCCCCAGAAATTTCGCTCCCTACATTGCCCGTCTTCCACTTACCACCATCTGAAATGCCGAACTTCCGGCGATATAATGGGACTGGTAATCCTTTTATTCATTTGAAGGACTTCAGGTACGAGACCTCCTTCTGGCAAGACAACAAGGCCTCTTTGGCCTATTTATTCAGGAGATCTCTGGAGGGGCCAGCCCTTGAATGGTTTTATTCACTAGATACCGCTGATGCCGGCGACTTCGATATTGTTCAAAGGAAGTTCTTGCAAAAATACAGAGACCGAGTCGGACCATCCCTTTCGCTCACAGATCTGGTCGCGGAAAAGATGAAGCCCGAGGAGGACTTCATAATGTTTGCTGATAGATGGCGGTCTATGGCCGAAAAGTTGAAAGATACACTGTCTGAACCGGAACAAGTCAAGATGATAATTTCCAATGCCACTCCTCAGTTCCGGCACATCCTGGCCATGAACCGGTTAACCACCATGGAGGAGCTCTATGAGAGAGCTCGTTATATCCAGACGCAGATGAAGGATTCGCCCATTATGGGCATGTTTGAGCCGAAGTCACGGCTATTCAAGAAAACCACAACTGTCAACAACAGCGGGCCCACGACGGAGGGCACTATTGCAAATGAGCAGGTTGGCGTAGTTGGCCACCCTCATCAAGCTAACCCACGTCCTAACCTTCCTCCACCACAAAGCCCCCATTTCAACTCCACCCCACAACGCCAATTCGCACCCCAACATTCCTTTGCTTCACCACCAAACCAAGCGCCCCGCGCTAACCCTCCAGCTCCGCAACAGTACCACCAGGTACCACCACCTACCAACTATGGCCAACAACAACAACGGAGACCACCACTTGGCCCCAAAAGGGACCACTACCCTCCATTACCAGAAAGTCTCCCGGATATTTTCAATGCCTTAATGGCCGCCAATTTGCTCATATTACCAAGAGAAAGAACAGCGTGGCCCGCTAATGTTGACACATCCCGTTACTGCGCTTTCCATCGTGCACCTGGTCATAACCTTGATCGTTGCTTCCACTTCAGAGATTACATTTATGACCTAAATGACCAAGGTGACATCAATTGGGATGAGATGAGACAATTCATCGCCACCATGAAAGAAAGAAGGTCTCCTCGGCAGCAACAAGCTCAGCAGCCACAGCAGCCAGCTCCACAGCAGCAACAACAAGCTCCAGCGCCTCAGCACGATATGGGGATTGTCCACAATCCACTGCCGGAGCACCCGCCAAACTAGCACGTAAACCCTGTCACGTCTCTCTATGAGGTGGAGAGAGGGCAGGGATGGCATGAAGAAAATGCCTCTATCGGGGCACTTTATCATAATCAAAATCAACCTCCGCGCCTCTTGCGCACCCCTTCTTCTTCTCCTACCCCTCAAGTGGGCCGATCTCTTCTGCGCCCCGTTAATTCACCTCCTACCGCCAATTCTCCAACCTCGCCGGTTCGCCCCCTTCTTACACGCTTACCACCTCTACAGCCTACGCCACAACAAAACCCATCCACCACCAACCCTTCGCCACTGCCATCTAGGCCACTCCTCATCTGCCCATCACCAACGCCCACTGCACCCGCCACCACTACTCCTTCACCGGCAAGGATCCCCCCACCATCGGTTCCGCCACCTTTTGTACCCAGAACCCTTCTCATTCCACCCCCCACCAATTCCCCCCGCATTCGGGTATCCCTTTCTACCTCTACGCCTCCTACCAGGGCACCAGCACCCTCTACAGGGATTCCCTCTGCGGGAACTCCCACTCCACCACTTCTTAACACCAACACACCTTCTTCTTCTTCTAATCCTCCTCCCACACTTGTCCCGACAGAGGCACGTCAAGGCGTGGTGCCGCTCCGCAGTGGACGGATGTTCCACCGTATTTTTCCACAGAGAGAGCTAGAGCCCGCGCAGGGGCCGCAAGAGCAAGAACAAGAACAAGAGTCAGTGCCAGGGACTCAGTATGATTTGCTAAAACACTTGGACCGAACACCAGTAAGGATTTCAATCCTGGAACTAATTAAAAGGTCCACCACTCATCAGCTAGCTTTGAAAGAATATCTGCAAAAGGTGATGGTCAATGAGGACATCCCAGTTGAGCAGATAATCACGGTTTTAACGCCCGCTAGCAGTCAGCCGGCAATTACTTTCCATGAACATGAACTGGCGCCACTCCCAGCAAGAAAGTACTCTCTATGCATCACAGTTGACATTAATAAGGTGGCTATTAAGCAATGTCTGGTGGACACTGGGGCATCCATCAATGTCTTGCCACCTAGCACCTTGAAGTTGTGTGGCATTCCGGAAAGCCAAATACGGCCATCCACTATCACAGTCACTGCATATGATAACACGAAGAAACCTCCTATAGGCATGATTACGTTAAAAGTAAGTTTGGGTCCTGCCGCCATCACAGCAGATTTTCACATTCTAGATATGGACCCGACATTTAATGGCATTCTGGGACGCCCCTACATTCAGCAACTCGATGCGGTGCCCTCCACGAATCACCAATGGCTTAAATTCCCACACAAGGGCCGCATTATTAAAGTTACCAGTATGCCGATTTTGCCAGAGGAGGATATACATGTGGCTTCATCAGTTCCATCCATGTGGCCGGCCAACAAACCACTATTATCTGTGCTGGACGTCCCTTGTCCACGACCAATGCCAGAAAAAGTCACAACGGTTCCTATGACACCCCTGCCTGCCAAGGGGAAAAAGAAGAAAACAATGATGAACACCTCTGGCTGGAACATCTTAATGAAAATGGGGTATCAAAATGGCAAAGGTCTGGGTGCCAATTGTCAAGGCAGAATTAGGCCTGTTAAATCTCAGAAACTGATTACACGAGGTGGCCTAGGTTACAAAGGGCCAGGCAAAAACAAAGATGAACCATGGGCATTTATGACATCCACATTAAAAACAGATCGCCAACCGCTCACTTGGACATTGAAGACACATTTTGTCGCAGGTGGCTTTCAGAATAGTGAGCAAACTACAATAATCACTTCCATATTAGACTGTCAGGATGTTCATGCTAGACAGTTTGCTCGTCATATTGCCCCGTTGGCCACATACAAAGCCCTGGAGTCCTTAAGGCCTGACAAAAGAAGAAAAATGGATGATCCAGACTGTGACTGGTACAGGTGGTTCGATATGCAGGATATTACTATTTCTTTGAGCCGCCTCTTCATGCCGACTGACCCGGAATGGCCGCCACTTATTCATGAATTGATTGAGATGCCAGCTGCAATTACAGATAAGAGGCAGCTGCTGAGTGACTACACTGATACTGGAGAGCCAGATGTTCCGTTTGAAGAAGGATTCACCATGGACAGGCTGTGGGCCTGCCTCTTTTCTCTCACTTCCATGCATCCATCTGTGCTTGCTCCTCTATATTCTCATCGGTTTGGTCGCGTGCCAAGACCGCCTCTGATTATAATCAATTTATCTCCAGATTCAATCCAAGTTTCTCTCCCAATTCCTTCTTCGCTCCTCGAGCGATTTTCTAAACTCTCCATCACGCCCCCGCGCGGGCCATCACTGATTCAATCTTTTTCTGATCTGGCAATTTCCACTCCTCCTGCTATCCTCCCTTCACACTGCTTTCTTCTTGAAACAGCAAATAAAAATGAAGAAAAAAATAAAAATGAAAAAAAATGCCAAATTCCCAAATTTCCAATCCTCCATTTCTGTTGAGGAGACCTCCTATTTCTCTTCTGAGTGCGTCCCGACCCAGGGGCCGCTCCTTCAAGATTCATTGCTAAATCTTTTCTCCCCCTCTGGTGAGGGGACTTCCTCTGTATTACCTCCTGTATCCACTTTTTCACCTCCTTCTTTTTCTTCTTCTAGTCAAGCTAGTTGCTCCTCCTCATCTTCCGCTAACACTAAAATTCAAGGGGTAGATTCACATAAGAAGTCCAAGGGTAAGCAGATTCCTCGTAGGTTTCTGTTGGAGTTAGCTATCAGATGCCAGGCTTGTTTAGCTCTTCTTGAATTTATAGAGAATCCAATCATCCTGCCAGAGTTAGAATATGAGAATGTTGTTGTTTCTTATGAGGGTTTGGGTGTCTATGAAATTATGAATGATGAAGACCCTATTGAAGAGGGGGATGAAAGTTATGAAGAATATGAGGACGAGGCTGATGCTTTTGCTAGTGGCATAAGACGATTTGACGAACCGTCAGCCTCCGTAGAAGAGCCTACCAAAGAAATTAATTTGGGTGCCGAGGAAGACCCTAGGATTGTTCTCATAAGCAAGAATTTGCCGCCCTCCGAAGAGGAGGCGCTCATTTTGGTCCTGCAAGAATACAAGGACACGTTCGCATGGAGTTATGAAGATATGCCTGGTTTAGACCCTGCGCTCGTTGAACACCGCCTAACACTTAAGCCAGGGTCTGTGCCGGTCAAACAACGGCTGAGGCGTTTCCACCCTAATATGGCTTTAAAGATGAAAGAAGAGGTCGACAAGCTCCATAAGGCTAGATTTGTTAGAGTTGTCCTCTATCCCAATTGGGTGGCTAACATCGTCCCGGTTATGAAGAAAGATGGAAAAGTTCGGATTTGTATAGACTTCTGGGATCTCAACCGCGCGTGTCCTAAAGATGACTTCCCCCTCCCTCATATTGATGTTTTGATCGACAACACGGCAGGATTTGAGACTCTCTCTTTTATGGATGGCTTCTCAGGTTACAATCAAATTCGTCTGGCTGAAGAAGATCAAGAGAAGACATCATTCACTACACCATGGGGTACTTATTGTTATGTGGTCATGCCTTTTGGACTCAAGAATGCTGGAGCCACCTATCAGAGGGCTATGATGGCGATTTTTCACGACATGATTCATATCTATATCGAGGTGTATGTGGACGACCTGGTTGTGAAATCAAGGACAAGGATTGAACATCCTGGGGTTCTAGCCAAGGTCTTGCAAAGATCACGAGAGTATCAATTGAAGATGAACCCCAAGAAGTGTGTATTTGGCGTTTCATCAGGGAAGTTGCTTGGTTTCATTGTTAGCAAGAGGGGAATTGAAGTTGATCCCAACAAGGCAAGGGCCATTAGAGATATGCCCCCTCCCAAGAATTTGAAGGAAGTTCGAGGATTAATCGGGAGGTTGCAATTCATTCGCCGCTTCGTCTCCCAGCATTCACAAAGATGTAGGCCGTTTTACGAGCTTACTAAGCCGGGAGTCAAGTTTAATTGGGATGACAAGTGTCAGGCAGCCTTTGACGGATTGAAGGATTATTTGGCCAATCCTCCTGTCCTGAGGCCGCCGATTCCAGGCAAACCACTCGTTCTCTATGTCTCAGTCCTGGATGACTCTGTAGGTGCTGTCTTAGCTCAGGTAGATGAAGAAGGTAAGGAGAGGGCAGCATACTATTTGTCTAAACTTCTTAACCCCTGTGAACAGAGGTATTCAGCCATGGAGAAAACTTGCACTGCTTTAGTCTGGGTAGTTCAGAAGTTAAAGCACTATTTCCTAGCTCACGAGGTTCACCTCATTGCTCGCATGAATCTGATTAAATTCCTCCTTGAAAAATCTATCCTCACTGATCGATTAGCACCCTGGCAAAGCTTCCTCTCTCAGTTTGATATCACTTACATTCAACAGAAAGCTATCAAAGGTTACGCCATTGCCGAACATCTTGCTCACCACCCTCTACCTCGTTTTGATCCTGTCAATTCGGAGTTTCCAGATGAAGAACTAATGTCCATTAATCAACCCCACGATCCTATGTGGACATTACATTTTGATGGAGCCCTAAATTCCCAAGGAAGAGGGATCGGCATGGTTCTTTTAACACCAGAAGGGGTCACCATCCCATTTGCTGCTCGGCTCACTTTTCCCGCCACCAATAATATAGCTGAGTATGAAGCTCTTTTGGCCGGTCTTCAAACCGCCCAACGATATGGTGTCACCCATTTGAGGATTGTGGGTGACAGTCAGCTCATTCTGCGCCAGGTGTTGGTCAAATGCCGCACTATCAATCCTAAGCTCAAACCCTACCAGGAACTTGCTTCAGCTTATGCCAAACTCTTCACCAAATTGATCTTCGTCCATGTTCCTCGTAGCCAAAATATCTTGGCCGACGCCCTTGCTTCTTTGGCCTCTGCTTTAGTCTTCCCTCCTGAGCGTGATTTTCATGTTCCTCTAATTCATCAGCGCGACACGCCAGCTATTAAGGATCGTGCATTCCTCGATATTAGGGATAAGGTGCTTGAAAAGATTAAGCAAAAGGAATCCCTTAAAGGCAAAGAGGTCATGCTTTTAGACTGGGAAGAAGAATTGGCTGATGAAGAGAAGCCTTGGTATTATGAGATTGCCAGATATTGCAATGATCAGTCCTATCCTGAGGAAGCCACCGCAGAAGAAAAGAAAGCAATTAGAAGAGTGGCTCAGCGTTATGTTTTGATTGGAGGTGTGCTCTATAGGAGAGGGCTCACCGGTGTTTTATTAAGATGCCTCGAGGATGATGAATCATGGAAAGTTATGGAAGAGGCGCATTCTGGAGTGTGTGGTGGTCATGTGAATAGTCAGATGCTAGCTAAGAAGATCCTTAGGCTAGGTTTCTATTGGCCAACTCTAGAAGAGGATTGTTCCATCTATGTTCGAAGGTGTGTTAAGTGTCAACTGTACGCCGACAAGATTCATTCTCCTGCTTCTTCACTCCATCCTACATCCTCCCCATGGCCTTTCTCCATGTGGGCTTTTGATATCATTGGACCTCTTGGTGATTCGAACCTCCTGACCAAGCAAAAATCATTCATCCTCACGGCAACGGAGTACTTCACCAAGTGGGCGGAAGCAGAAGCTTACGTGGAGATCAAAGCGTCAACCGTCTGCAAGTTTATAATGAAGAACATCATCACGAGGTTCGGCATCCCAAGCACCATCGTCACCGACAATGGACCTCAATTTATCTCTCAAGAAATCAAGGATCTCTGCAACAGGTATAACATTGAATTGCATCATTCTTCTCCCTATTATCCGCAGGGCAATGGCCAAGCAGAGGCAACTAACAAAACTTTGATAAAAACTGTCAAAAAGACGTGTGAGGCTAATAAATTTTCGGATTGGCCAGACAAGCTAGTTGAAGCTCTCTGGGCCTACCGAACTTCCATTCGAACCCCCACTGGGTAAACCCCTTTCGCCCTTACTTATGGAATGGAGGCGGTAGTCCCTTATGAGATTCTCGTTCCCTCTCTATGAGTACAATTGGATAAGGAATTTTCTATTGATGAGCGTCGTGATTCACTCCTCGCCCAGTTGGAACTCCTAGATGAGAAGCGTCTGGTCGCCGCTGAGCATGCGCGCATTTATCAAAACAGGCTCTCGCGTTTTTATCAAAAGAAAGTGATTGAGAGAAAATTCAAAATCGGTGAGATGGTAATCAAGAGAATTTTTGTAAAGCCGGGTGGCCCTCGCTCAAAACTCCAACCCAATTGGGAAGGACCATTTGTTATAAAAGACGTTTTTTCAGGCAATGCTTATAAATTGATTAATGCTGAAGGAGAAGAGTTAACTCACCCTTGGAATGGTTTGTATCTTAAAAAATACTACCCTTGATTCAAAATCCAAACAAAATGAAAATTGTTTCAAAAATCCAAAACAAAGTGGAATACTTCCAAAAACCAAAAAAAAAATAGAAATTCCAAAAAGCAAACAAAAAAAAATAGATCAAAATTGGTGCCATGGCGCACGAAAGATCAAGGTCCGAAAGGTCAAAATTCAGAATTCATTCATCAGTCTTGCTAACTTAAAAGGGGGTTGACTCCCGCACACACTACACGCTTTATTCTTGAACCCAAGCAGTGCAAAATCTGATGAAAGTCAAAAACCTGACTAAAAGTGAAAGACAATATCCGTTCTTTTCTTCTTCGGCCCATAAGGGAGGAAGGGAGACCTCGAGGTAGACACGCCAAGCCTATCCGCCGCCCTAGTAGGTGGAAGTCAGGGCCCAAAAGGGAGCAAATGCCATAAAAGCCCAAGTACAATTAGGTTTTTATTCATCAATGCAAATCAATTCCGAAGTGAAAGTCAAGTTGTGAAAAGAAAAGCATGTCAAGAGGGCAAAGTCCCCGCAAGGAAAACCTTGGGCGTATGCGTGCAATATAAAAGAGGCAAAAAGGTAACAAAATTTTCCTACGCCAAAGACCGAACCCCAACAGGCATAGGGTAGGGGAGGTAACTTTGCCTTGAGCATCTCAGAATCTCTTATGGGCTTCCCTTATACTTTCTTCCATCCTTTCTATGTGGTAAGTCACGAACTGGCAGGATGGTCAAGACGGACTAAAGAAATTGTACTGTGCGAAATCTCGAATACAAGTCAACTATGACCACGTCCACTCCCTTTTAATTACTCAAGAAAGGTTAATGGATTTTAGATGGTGACCGTGTAGGACCCGTGGTCTTGATAGCCTTGACAACCTTTTTTTCGCAGAATAATTCAATTAACGCCTTCGGCTAAGGCGCTTTTTATAGAATTAACGTCCTAGATTAGGTCGTCTCTTTCAGAATAACGTCTCTGAGCAGGTCGTTACTTTTTCAAAAATCAGATTTCCTTTTCAAATTCACGCCGTCTTCTAGGGCGTCTTTATGCGAACCACGACCTACTCTAAGGCGCATTTTTCAAGAAAAATAACAAAAAAAATATATAAATGAGTAAAAAAAAAGGGAAAAAATGAATTTCTTCACGATGTGTGCTTGCATTCTTTTGCATGGGCATCTTTTATTTATGGTTTGCATATGCGTGCTTGCATGAGGCATCTCCCCGCTATCAGCTATTTTGCCTTATTTGATTAAAGGCTTGGCCCCTTAACCCATCATTAAGGTCAAAATAGTGCTACCTCTTGCTTATTGGGCAAGGGGCCAAGTCGAAGAGATGAATTAACCTGTTTGTTCAAGGTATAGATTACAGTTGCAGGTACAGGGCACAGTAAAGCAAACACGAAGAACGTGGAAAGAGGAAAGTACACAAATACAAGGCCACAACCACACAAAGTGCTCAGGTAACAAAGAAATCTCAATCTTATATATATATATACATCATGAATGTCTATCATGTACAAGTGTGAGGGTGGAGGAGTACAAGTAAGTCGCTCAGCTCTCGCCTCCACCCTCCTCTCTCCTACTCTCAACCTCCTCCTCGCCGTCCCGAGCTGGCGCTGGTGGAGGAGGCATGGGCCCCCGTGAAGAAGCTGGAACCCGAACCTGACCTCCTGCCTCGCTCCTCTCTCGGAGGGAAGAGCCCGCCACAAAAGTGGAGCTGGTGAAGGAGTATCCCGCAGCTCGTGCTCGCTCGCGCCCTTGCTGGAGACGCTCCTCAGACACTCGTAGCCGCTCCTGAGAAAGGATCAACTGGGTCCTCGAGTCTGCCAGCTCTCGCTCGCGTGCTGCTACCTGCTCCTGGTACCGAGCACGCTCCGCCTGGTACTCCTCCCGCTCATGAGCACGCTCCTCGCGCTCCCGGGCACGCTCCCGTCGCTCCAGCTCAAGAGCCACCCGCAGCTCGGCCACATCCTGAGGCAGCTCCTCTCGTCGCCTCAGGGACCTCTCTAGCTCTGAGATCCGCTGATCACGGATCGCCAACTCGGTACGTACCGCTGAAGCTGAGTCGTCTGCAAACAGGTAAACAAATCATCAATTCCACAATTAAAATGCAATGATTCAATGATCTAGCAATACAAGCAATACATGATTAAACCACTCACCTGTGTGCTCGTCGCACGGAAGCCCTCATCAACGCAGGTAAGAGCGGCTCGAAGCTCCTCAGTCTGTAAAATGAATTTTCATCAGTGCACGATTATATAATCAATATTTGAATGGATCTGTGTTTTGGAATTTACCCGTGAAGCGAGATCGCGCTCTGCTGCCTCGGCTCGTGCGATCACCCCGGCTAGCTGCCCTGCCAGTGCAGTCACCTCTGCACTGGGCCCTCTCGAGCTGGAGGCCTCTCTTGGGTCTCTCCTCACTGCTCCCTGTTGGGCACGCTGCATTCATTGAGATCGTCAGTGGCTAATCATCAATAACTCAACAAAAAAAGATATACACATGCATATAGGAATAATTTAAACACTCACCAGGGTCTCTAGGTCAGCCCGTGTGGCGGCCAGCTGGTCCTCCAGGCTGTGTAGGTGGGCCTGGGCATCCATCGCCGCTATGTCCCGCGCATCCTGCATCCATTACATATTAGTCACATGATAGTCACATAAGCATTTGCATTTAATTTAGAAATAATTGCGTTCATACATACCCCTAAGACCCTCATCTGGGGTCGGCCGGCGTAAACCTCCCAGTAGCGCCGGAGGTACTCGGAGCTGTCAGTCGCCCGGGAGGTGACTCTGGTCCCGCCTCGCTGCCAGTCGGCGTACTGCTCCTCGAATCGCACCCTCCAGTCGGTCGCCTTAGTACGACCGCGCGTCTTCTTCCCGATGCCCCGCGGCTCGCCTACCTCTACCCACTCCTGGTGAAGGCCTAGTGTCCTCATCACCAACCTAAGCCGTAACGGCTCGATCTCGCTCAGGCAGTGAACCCAAAGCTCACGCTCAAAATGAGGACGGCCAGCTACGACCCACGGCTGGCCCTCGTCCGTCATGCCCTCGTAGGGTCTCCACTGAACCTGCATTCATAAGCATACATGTCATCCTTTCATCATCATCATAATAAATTCAAAATAAATGCAAAAGAAAGATGCATAACATTCATTCATACCAGCGAGGGAGGGAAGTCGCGGAACTCTCTCCGCAGCACCCACAACTCGTAGCCGAGTGGGGCTCCAAACACAATCGGCAGCCAGCACCGTGCTAGAGGGAAAGCTCCCTCACCTCCAGGCCGTGGGTCAGCGCGCCCCATCGGCATGTATAGATGGCTCCAAACCTGCATCCATGCATCATATTAGTGAAACATTCACCAGCATGATAAAAATAAAAGAAAAGAAAAATGAAAAATGCATACCTGAAGAAAAGGTGAGAAGCCACTGACGGTCGTCTCTCGACCTGTCCCCGTGGACAAGTCGGCCATCATGTGCGCCAGCAGCGCCGCTCCCCAGGCGTAGCTTCCAACTGCCTCCAGGTCCTCGAGTATCCCTAGGAATCGGCAGTTGATGACGTCGCCCTTTGTCCCGAGCAATAGCCTCCCCAGTAGCAGCAGTAGGAACCTCCTCAAGTCTCGGTCTGCTCTCTCTCTGTCGGCCGGGTCCTGGCAGTAGACTGCCCTAGCCCCATCTATCAACCTCTGTGAGAACTGCTCTAAGGTCTCCCCGGACCTATGCCTAGCATTCCCAAAGCCCATCACTGTAGTAAGGTCGGTGCGGAAGATAGTCCTACACTCGCTGGGTGTCTCGTAGACCATCTCTAGCCCTAGCAGCCTCTGGGCGAACTCAGTGTAGTCAGGGTAGGTGATCCCGCTCACAGCCTCACCGTCTACCCTCAACCCCGTAATCCTGGCCACGTCCTCTAGGGTAGGAATCATGTGCCCCCATGGCATCAAGAATGCCCGGCTAGTCCTGTCCCATCTCTCCCGTAGAACCTGGATAAGTGGTAGGTCGGGCCTAACTGGCTCTATGCTAAGGAAGGCACCGAACCCCATAGCATCTACCCTCGCTCTCTGAAACTCGGGGAGGCCGTAGTATGCTGCCCGGACCATGACCCAGGAGATGCACGTCCTCATCAAGCCCTGCATGTAAAGAAAAGAATTTTCACTTAATTATTTTGATTATTCACGCTGAATCTCATATTGATTGCCTTGGATTATGTTGATGTTTGATTTAATTAACGACCATCCTCAGGTCGTGGTTTGTTAAATTAGCGCCCCTGAGGAGGGCGTGGTTCTAAATGTGCTTTGAATTTGCGACCTGTCCTAGGTCGCTGTTTATCTAAGAAACGCCTTTGTGTTGGGCGTGGTTCTATGGTTAATTTCTGAATTCCTAAAAAATATTTCAAGTCACGCCCTTGGGTGGGGCGTTTTCCAAAATGGGTCCGTTAATTAATCAGGAATTAATGAATGGACGACCTCTGGTTTGGTCGTCTATTGTTGAATTAACGCCCCGATGGGAGGCATTGTTTTCAAGTTTTTCAGAAAATAAAATAAAAATAATGGCATGCGAAACAAATTCATGGAAAAATATTTGAAATAATTAAAGCATGGAATTGATATAAATTAACAGCATGATATGAATTTAAATGGGCGACATGCTTTAGGGCGTGTTCTCATGGGGTTAATTATTCTTCAGGAAAATAATTTAATTAACGCCCTTGGGTTGGGCGTGTCATGTTTGAAACGTGACGCCCCTGAGGGCGCCTTCTTTCTGGGTTGCAGGGTTTATACCCGAGGGCTATGGAAATTGCATAAAAATGGAATTAAAATAAAAAAAATGGAATTAGGGTCAGGGGCCTACCTTCTTGTGCTTGGGTTCCTGTGGCTGAGGCCGTGGTTGGCGTGGTCGTCGGAGTTGGCCGGGGCGAGGACCGGTCGCCGCCGTGGGCGGCGGCTCATCGCCGTCCTCATCTTCTCCTTCTTCTTCCCCCTCGCCCTCTTCATTTCCTCCCTGTTCGTCTCCACTATCTTCGTCTTCTTCACCTCCTTCGTTGGCCTCTTGGCCTTCTTCAGCTTCGTCGCCGGCCACCACCGCCGGTGCGTCTTCAACCGCCGCCACTGCGTCGTCCTCCTCGCCGTGGGCGTCATCGCCCAAGTCCACAACTTCTGGGGCAGCCACCCTCTGTCGCTTCAAGCCACCGCCGGCCATCGTTAGGTTAGGAAGGGAGAGAGAGATAGAGAGAGAGAAAGAGATGGGGAGGGCTTCGGTTAGGGTTGCAGAGGAAGAGAAATGGAGGGAATGGGACTAAGGAGGAAGAAGAAGAGGGGAAAAGGCCTTTTGGCATTCGAAAAGAAGACACGCCTTGATGAAGGGCGTGATTTGTGGAATTGACGCCCATCCCGTTGGGCGTGTTTTGATTATAGGCGACGTTTCTTAAGGCGTTATTTCCTTGTGCATGGGGAATGATAACCGTCGTCAGACGCATTTAATGGCAATTGATTGATTTGATGGGAATAATCATTACTGTTTTTGAGTAACGACTACGATTGAGGCGTTATTTATATGAAACGTGGCTGTCCTAAAGCCGTTACTTTTGGAATCTCAACGAATATATTTTGGAATATGAATCGTATTAACACCTTGCCTTAGGACGTTTTTCAGTTAACGCCCATTGGTGAAGGCGTCAAATTTGTGAATTGGAATGTTGAAGACGACCTGTGGTGAAGGCGTCCTTTTATGAATTCACGGCGTTGTTTGAGGCGTTATTTGCAACAGAATCAGAACGTTGGAAGAATTGATCAGAAACACAGTAAGATAGCTCAATAAAGGAGATATCATTGAGTTATTGGAAGAAAAAGATTACAACGCTTAATGAGTCATTTTGGGCCTCATTTTTCTCAGGGCTATTACATAAGATTTCCATTCATCTCTGTCTTCATTCAAGCTTTCTACAGGTTGATGAGCCTTGTTGATTTTCCATAGAGCATGAATAGTTGTGCATTCTTCTCCATCTTCATTGCTGCCAAGGTCCCGTGTCTTGATAGGAGGAAGGTGAGATGGGTCCTCGAATACTCGCCGTGGAAGCCCGAGTTGAGGAAGGCATCGTTATGAATTGTACAAGACGAATTCTGAAGCGCCTATGAGACGAAGGTCCGTCCCGGGAGAAAATCTTGCACGGAGCTCTTGAGTCTTGAGTATTCCCGGGACGCAAGTGAAGAGATTCTTTGGCATTACTTTGAGGTGCTCTCTCCATTCCGCTCTCTTCTTGATTTGGGGAATCCGGTTCGTCACTCTATTGCTTATCCCAAGTGAACCGGTCATATAAGAGAGTGGGCTTTTTGAGAAGATTCTCGAGGATTGTTGGGCTTCGTCACATGGATCGAACTTGAAGTGGAAATCTACCCAACTAGAGAGTGCTAGCATGCATCCATAGATGTGCCTTCCCATCGCCGCCGAGGTAAGCCCGCTATAGAGATAGGCTAGAATAGCCGGTCCCATTCTATCTCCTTCCCATAGACTCACTACGGCGCTTAACTGTGCCTCTTCTAGAAAGTCCTCCGTGGATGGGAATAAGATTGCTCCTGCTAAGCACACCACGAAAGCTTTTGCTACCTGCTCTATCTCTTCATCTTCTTTAGCTTGATCCGCTCTCTTGTACACCCATGAGGCGAGCTTTAGAAGATTGATTCCTTTAGTGGCTTTGATTTGATTCACTAGGTTGGGGCTAGATATCAAGCTTGTTAATAGCTCATGAGAGGCAATTGGTTTTGGCATGATGGCCACCTTTTCCTCATCTCCTTGCTTCGTTCTCTTTAAGCCTAAGATTATCTCCAATTCTTCTAATAGGATCGTGGCTTCAAAAGTAGAGAAGAGAAAGGTATGGGTGGAAGGATGCCATATCTCTACAAGAGCCCCTATAGCTGCCCAGTCAAGATGAATCTGATCATAATGTTTGGCATGGGTGACTAGACCCAGAAGGTGCCATCTTGTTAAGTACACTCTCATATCTGAAGAAAATTTGGAGAGTATGAGAGGGAGCCACTTGATTTTTGTGAATCTCCTTGCTCCTGGGACATTTGGGTAGTCTTGTGAAAGAAAGAAAGAAAGAACAATTCAGAAAGAAGAATGAATATGCATACAGAAGAGAATACAATGTTTTAGTAAAGACAAAAGAAGACAAGAACAGAAGGATTTTCTCTCTACCTGGTTCATGGAAATTCTACTGCTAATATGCCCGTTAATATCGGTCAACCTGGGAGTGGAGGACTTGGACCTCTTAATCGCCCTCTCCATCTTCGATTTGCAGGAAGAAGTTCTAACGATTGCGATGCCTGCAGAAGAACAGACTGAAGAACAGGCAGCAGAACAGAGCTCGAAGGATTACTTTGATTGATTGGAATTGTCTTTCCTTTATAGGAGTCTGGGGAGTCCCGAGGCCGTTCGGAGTTAGCAAGTTGATTGTCATTAGGACTGGGTTTAGTTTGCGAATCGAAACGGAAGTTCGTGCTTAATTAACGCCTTCTGTTAGGGCGTCAATTGTTGAATTGACGACCTGACTGAGGTCGTGTTTTGTGTAACGCCCTTTCCAGGATCGTTTTCTTCTTGAAACCTTGGTGCATTTAACGCCTCAGTGAAAGGCGTGTTCATCGTTTTGACGCCCTCTTTATAAGGCGCCTTCCATGTTTTGACGACGTTTGGTGCAGGCGTGGATTTGTGAACTTATGAATTTCCTTCCTTACATGCTTTGATGAACTTAAGTGCTATTATTTCGTTGGAATTTTATCTTATTAAGCACTTATGATCATGTTATGCTTTGAATTGAAGATTATTTATATTAAAATTTTGAGAGAACTAATAAACTTTTGAGTGCAGAAAATTGCAGAGTTCGAGATGTCCGGATTAATGTGGAGGTAACATCATCTTGTTGTAAGCATTATTACTATATGGTATCTACGCTATTATAGCATATCAAGGACCTTGTGGTTCTGATGAACCTGGAATTTGAGTTCCCCTTCATCAAAAATAGTGATAATTCCAGGAGAGTCTTGATCACACGGATAGGCCGTTGAGTCATTAAAGGTCTGGGACGATGGTTCCACTTTTCTGAGTTGATGCGTGGACAAACGGGCTTCGGCCTAGTGTCAGCTTAGAGATCTGGATTCTTGACCAAATCTAGATGGCTTAGCAATATTATCCTTGGTTATTTTCTATCTTTTAGTTTGTTTTATCTTTTCTTTTAGCCCAGCATGCATCATGTAGGACTTTGAATTTTATGCTGAAAATCTTCATATTATTGTTGTAATGAAGGTCACTCGCTCTTGATTGAGTTGACATGAGATATTCCATTCCAAATTGAGTACTTTATTCTCTTTGAAGCCGCTCAGGCTAGTTCCTTGAAAATGTCCCTTTGCTGGATTTCCATCTCAATTCCCTTTATTTTTCTGCAAATCCACCTTGGTTGTAGCACGTCCACGTTGGCTGGTAACCGCTCTCCAATGGTGTCTCCTTATCGTGCCATGCACACATTTTTACTTGTTTAGTTTAATCTCCTTTATCCAGCAAATTGATACTTCCTTGGAATCACCCGGAGTTGTTTCGCTCAGAATCTTGGAAAGATTTCCAATGCTTAGTGTCTAAGGCGTGTCACATCACACCTTGGCATCTACTTATCAGTTCGCTCCACTTCATTCCGTTTCTTGCACTTTCACTTCCATTTCGTCTCACTCCCTTGCAAAGCAGACGCCAAGGCGGGGCAGCTGTAGACACGCCAAAATTGACGCTATGTTGGTCAAATCTCATGTCACTATGTTGACGCCCCAACTTCAATATATTCATAATATGAAGTTTTTCTATTTCTTGTGTGTGGTTTTGTTTTGTTCTTGCATTTTGTGATTCGCGACCTGAAGAGGGGCGTGTTTTTAAAAGTGACCTTATCTAGGGCGTGTTCAAAAGAAAGGACGACCAAATATCAGGGCGTCAATTCCTGGTATTATCCGGTTTCAAAATAAATTTAAAATAAATTCAAATTATTGATTAACGTCCTTCCTCAGGGCGTGGTTTCAATTAACGCCTTCATCTCAGGCGTGTTCTCACAATTTTCAAATAAAGTAAGTTTTATTGCCAAAATTTAATCCAAGAAGTGACGCCCTTGATCATGGTCGTGTTTTTGAGTAACGTCTTGATGTAGGTCGTCAATTTGTGATTTGACGCCCTTCTGAAGGTCGTGTTTCACCTTTCCGTGTTCTGCTTAAACTCAACTTTCCTGGAGAGTTCCCTGTCTCCGTTGGTCTCCTTGCTTGAATTAGGAGTTAGAGTCCTGCCTTCTTTGATCATTGCCTATCCTTATCTTCCCAAATTTGAGCTTATCTTCGATTGAAATCCTATAAAAGGATGCTCTGGTCGATCTAGACAGAGGTTGACGGGTCAGAGAGTTCACAGGTTAGACAGAGTTAGAGAGGTTTACGGATTACGAGATCAGATTTACAGAGCTTCATCTCCCTCTTGTGCGATCGTTTAGAGCTCTGCTTCCTCTGCTTCCTCTGCTTCTTCTGCTTCCTCTGCTTCCGATCAACCGCGTCCACCTTGGTTTCCCTTTACTGTCGTCAGGGACAGCAGGGTTTTTCTTTTATTCTTTTTTTTTGCTTTGTCTTCATCAACCGATCATCATCACTGTGTTCTTCTTTTACGTTTGCATTAGCTTCATCATATCTCCTCTTTCCCTATTTCTTTAGGGGTTTTAAAACAAAATAAGGTATCGTCCGACGCCAGTCATCACTGACCTGCGACTGGGTGAGGATACATCTGACGACCCCCACGTGGGTATCGTCCGAATGCTGGGCATCCTGGGCCTCACCTCCCATCTCATAGTACTCGTCAGCTAGCTCTTCATCTGCCTCATAGCTGACTAACTCGAGGCCCGTAGGGGTGGTATCCACGGCCTGTGTGTCCCCAATGTGAAGAGATGGGCGGGTGGGACACTGGTTGGCGAAATGGCCAAACCCATTGCAGCGATAACACTATTGTCGTGATCCACTAGGCTCCCCAATCATAGGTCCTTTACCTTTATCCTCCTGATGGATAGGAGGTGTAGGCAACAAAGGACGTGCAGGAGGTGCGGGTGCCGGTGGACTGGCTGTGGGTGGGGCCGTAAGATGCTGGGGACGAGGAAGGTCCCTCAGGGGTGGAGGACGAGACCTAGGAGCAAAGGGCTCGGGGCGAGCGGGCTCCTGAGGTCGAGTCATGGGGGCCCTCAGATATGTGCCAGATGAGCCACGGGGCTCGACACTACGAAGGGGAAAGGAGCCCAACCGATGGGGTGACTCGAACTCGGCCTCGAACTGCTCCAATTCGAGAGCTATCTGATATGCCTGCTCCAAAGTGGTTGCATTACGGCGAAAGAGTTCATATTGATGATTGGGCCGCAAACCTCTTCGAAAGCGGGATATAGTCATGGTGCTCTCTTCCGTGACCCCACACCGTAAGTAATACTCATCGAACTCGGCGGTGTACACGGTCATGGATCGGTTCCCTTGGGAGATGCTTTGCCACTTGTCTATGAGACGTTGGCGATATGAGGCAGGAAGGTATTTCTCCCTCAATTTGATTTTCATATCATCCCAAGTACCGATTTGGGGTTGACGTCGCTGGTTGAGCAGGCTCTCCACATTGATCCAATAAGTTTGGGCCTGCCCTTGCAGCTTCATCTTCGCATATCGGACTCTTCGGTGGTCCATCATCTCAAACCACTCGAAGTACTGGTCCATGCCGGCCTCCCAATCTAAATACACCCTAGGGTCCAAGGACCCGCTAAAGGTGGGAGGGTCCGCACGCACACCCCTAAGGATGCGGTCGTCATCATCATCATCACGATTCCGTCGTTGATTCCGACGACCATTTCCCCCCTGATCATTGTCGGAGGCATAATCATCCACTATAGGCGCATGTTGCCTCCCGACATCCTCCACTTGAGCCCTTGGCACGGCGGGTGGCTGTGCCAGCTCTTGTTGGCCATTCATCGGCGTGGGTTGCGCCACTACTGGGCCCCTCTCTAGGACAGCGATCCTCCCAACTAAGCCCTGAATGGACTGATCCGAACTCTCGGCCCGATCCTCGAGGGCTTTCATCCGCCCTTCTAGACGCGTTCCTATGCCATCCATACGCGTACTAAGACCATCCATACGTGTGTCAAGACGATCCATGATGGCTCGGAACATCTCGACCATCGAGGACTCATCGGAGCTACGGGCCCGGGAATCCGCCATAGGTGGTGGTGGCGAGTATTGGGTACCTCGACGGGTGGGCATGCAACTGACACACGACCTAGAAGACACCGACTAATGCAAACACTCACTAAATGATGCACTTAGACCTAAACCAATATCCGGTACGGGGCGGAGTTAATCGATCCGAAGATCACTCCCGTAAGTGTGCGACCTCCCGATAGGCGTAGCCTAACGTTCGGACAATACCTTTTAAGATACCGAATTATCGGGATGAAATGCAATTTTAAAACACTCTTTTTTTTTGGTTTTGAAAGTAATGATGGTCCTAGACTCGACTTAGACCATGATGCATGCAAGACATATGCAATGACTGCCCTAGACTCGACTCGCTCTGATACCAAACTGATGCGGGACGGACACGGGGATCGACTCTATGTGGTATGGACCTCGGACTCTGGATGCGGACACGACCAGCAACACATGATAGGAGAGACACTAAGCCCGACACGGAGAGCTCCTATGGGCTATACGTCACTAACAGAAACGCAAGCGCACTCGTCGTCCCAAGCGAGGGAAACACGGATCGTGCGCGGTTGAAGAACCGGCAGAGTTCATGGTAGTCGACTCACTTCCGGACTCGGATCGAGTCACGGGACGGGTCACTCTCACACTCACAGCGGTGACATGGACACACGGGCTAGTACCTATTGCTCTCGACAGCAGCAAAAGACCATATACTAGCTAAGCAAATGAACGCCAAGAGGTTCGGACCATTACCTCCACGCACCCGGCGTGGCGAAGATAACCCCGGCCGAATCACGGACTCCCGGTTAACAATTATTACAGCAATACACTAAGTCGACCCACTCCACGCAGGGAGGTAAAAGGTCACATGTGGGGTCCGGGAATCACGCAACTCGGGTTGACGGGCAGCATCTTGATGTCGCCCGACGGTACCGAACTCCGCGTTTTCGTGCTTTCCGAACGGCGACTTCTACGGGCCCGTGGGGCCCACGGACGGCGCTGTCCTCCGGATCTGCGAGTGTGGGACCCACTGTGATGGGGACCTCTGGTGACGCGCCTCCACGGACGGCGGTCGGTCGGGAACACCGATCAGGGGTCGATCGGCCCCGATTCCTAATTCTTGAACTAACTTCCCACGGATTTTGATTTCTGTTTTCCGGCGCACGTTCCGACGAAAATGACCGCTGCGATCAATCCCGACGTCAGATCGGGACGTATGAGCTATCGTTGGAAATATCTCTTCAAATGCTTCAATCTAGACCCAGAGAGATCTGCTGGATCTGGACGGATCAGAACTTTATTGAATTGACAAGTTCCTGTTGTACAGTAATCGAAACCTCAGATCTACAGGTGAGTTGTCTGAAGACTACCTTTGACCGCGAGGAAGATGGCCGATTCATCTCCTGAGCTCTTCATCAAACTTGTGGGATTTTGAACAAGGAGAACGGGGATAGTTTTTTTGGACTGATTGTAGGTGGCTGTGATTTGTTATGATTTGTTTACTGGAGGGTGGTCGGATCTGGGAACAGGTGGACAGCACTGTAGCTATCTCTGAGATCGATTTTTTAAAAATATGGGATGGCCTGAAAAAAATTCAATAAAATTTGGGAACAGTGGGGTTGATGGACAGAACTCCCAGTAAAATTGGGAGCTCTAAAACAAATCAGAAAGGGGTCCAAACATTTGAAATACAGTGCGGGTGGAAATTAAAATAGCAAGCAGATAGATCTGGAAATTAAGGTTGGACGAAAATGAAAAAATATCAAAGGGGATCTTTATGACCAACCAAATTTTTTGGGACGTGCTTGACACCTCTGGAACATCCCCTAAAAATCTCAAGTCGATCTGAGCTCGTAGCTGATGGCTGAATTTCGTGGAAGCGGCTGTGGTCGGATGAAGGCAGAACTCCGGCGATCTCGGCGGTGATGCGATGGCGGCTCGTGGCGGCGGCGGCGGCGACCGGAATGATAAGGGGAGGAGTCACACCTCCAGAGGGAAGCCTTCACAGCTTCAAGGGGGAGAGGGAGGAGAGAGGAGGGGGGCGCACCAGGCTGCTCCAAGATATTTTCTTCCAAATGAATGCATTAATTCCTCAAAATGGGAAATTACAAGTATTTATGTGTTACATCTCACATCCATTGTCCACCGTTGGATCTAGGGGATGGGAATGGGTGGCCTGGATTGAGTGTGACACACACACACAAAATACAATAAATAAATTAAGGGGGGGCCCATTGACTAGGGTGGGTCAAGGGGACATGGTAGGTGGGAATGGGTGGATTTTGTTGACATTTGTATTCCAATGTCCCCCCACTTGGCCCACCCTTCTAGAAGCCTCCATGTGGAAGGTTGACTGACCCCACATGGGACCCTAGGCTGAGGTGGCTCAATGGGATGGGGCCTGGGGGGCCCGTGGGGCCCATGGGGTCCAAATTGCACATAAGCCCCTATTACAATCAAAATAGCAAACCGAATACAATGAAATAAACATAAATTACACACAAATAAAGTCTAACTAATATGATAAATGGGGAGGCTCAAGGTGGAGTCTCCAGGCTGTCTCCGAGCCAGATGGACGCTGAGGTGGCTCGAGTCGTGCTCCGTGTGCGGTACCGGTGGCTCGACGTGTCGCGCCGCACAACTGCTCGGGTGTCCGCACCACCCGCCCTGGCTGTTACAGCCACCCTTGGCCGTCGTCTGCCTAGTGGGAAGTTTGGCATTCCTACTTCAACGGTTGATCATCTTCCCTCCGCTGCTCGCCCTGCTGTAGTGGCCCGTGCTGGTGTTACTTCCCTGCCTGCGGTCTCTACGAGCGTCTCTAGCTCCCCCGTCTCAGCTTCTGTCCTGTCGCCGCCGCAAGTGCAGCCCAACCGCGTCGCTCTGGCCTTGCGTGCGGAGCCATGGGAGGAGGCTTTGCCTTCGACTGTTACTGATCTCCCAGCTTCATCTCCGTCCGCGTCTGCCCCCTCCGAGCCTGTTGTCGTAGAGGACTCCGTCAGGATTGCTGCTTCCATTCTTGAAGCGGATGAAGACCTTGGATCGCCTTTCCAGCCCGTCGCCGGCGCAACCGTAGAACTCGTCATGGGCCATAGCTCTGCCATGTGTTTTGGTTTCTGTTGGCCTCCTGTGGCCTTTTTGTGGGCCCTATGCCCTTGTTCTCTGTCGGCTTCTCCATCCCTTTGTTGGATGCCCCCTCCCCTGGACCTTTGTTATCCCTGTACCCCTTTCTCTCTCTCTCTCTCTCTCTCTTTTGCTCATTATATATATAATTTTCTTGTATGCTCGTCGGGGTCGAGTTCCTCCCCTTGGCACATACTAGTATGACTTCAGTTAAAAAAAAAAGTCCCTGCATCCAACCTTCATGTTAGGATAGGGCCTATTAAGGCTTGGTAGGCACCGGGTCTTGGTTTGCCAGAACTGTGGAGATCCCTGTCCGGCCACATCGGCCTATGCTCGCTCAAAGGAAGACAACATGTACTCACTTACGTATTTTATCAAAAAAAATTGGTAGCATCACCGACAGTGGGACCTCACCCAGAAGATCTCCGGAAGCTGTAATGTTTATTCTTTTCTCATCGACCAAATGAGACAGTCGGCGCCCTTAAAACGGTGAGCATGAGAAACCAAAACTCAAACCCCTTAAGGCAAGAGTAGGATCCATTTCCTCGAGCATCGATCAGAGCACGAGAAGAGGGCAGTGTCCCCGCAGGCATACAAAAGGGAGCCCACAACGTCAAACGACTATATCTCCCTCACAAAAAGAAACACAAAATAAAAATCAAGTGAAAAGTGATGGGGACATCGAGGCAAGATCGTCCGCATTTTGTTTGCATTTATGTCCTTTCATATTTGTATGTATACCCTTGTGTTATATGGGTACGCAATTGTAAGTCTTAGTGGGTTTATATGTAAAATTCCAGTAGGCCCAAGCAAGGGGGCTCTCACCCCTTTCCCATTGATCCACCTAGACCATGTGGGGCTGGTCAACCATCCTAGGTGGCCATCTAGAAGGTTGGAATGCCAATTGACCACATGGGAGACAAGTGGATTAAAAATTCAAAGGTAGGCTACCTACCTCACCTACCTTGTCCCCCGATTAGAATTAATTAAGAATTTCATTTTTTTTATTTTATTTAGATCAAATATGAAGTCTCTTAAATGCCCCTCCAGATCCTAGATCTAAGGGTATTCATGGTCTTTTTTTATTTATTATATAAGTCATGTATTTCTATTATTCTAGAATTAATGAAAGTGAAAAGAAGAAAATTCATTGTGTTCCTTGGAGCTCCTTGCCCCCCAGCTCTCTCCCTCTGGTTTTCCTCATCCCCAACCCCCATTTCTAGAGTGGATCACCTCTATCTCCTCCCCCTCAATCTCTGAGTTCATCGGTGCCGCTGCCGTCGCCGTTCGTGCAGCCATCGAGCCGCCGCGAAGCCGTCTTCGGTAATCTATCCATCCAGGACAGAGACAACTTCCACGAATTTCTGCTCCCACCTCCCTCCTCCTCTGGAGCTGAAATTTTCAAGAATAGTTCACCTCTCGAACCCTTATCTTCACAAAAAATTTCAAGTCATATTTCCTTCATTTGATATTTTTCAATTTTCGTTCAAACTGTCATTCCAGTTCTGCCAGATCTCTGTCTACAGTGATAGTTTCCCTGCGTTTTTCATTTCCTGACTACTTTTTGATTTTTCTTGGAGTCCCCAATTTTACTGGGAGTTCTGTCCACTTTCCTCTACCTCTCCACAGTTTCGTGAAATTTTGAAAGTTCATCTCATATTTTTAGAAATTCCTTTTCCAACTCATCTACAGTTCTATCTGCATCAGTCCAGATCCGACCCCAGTCCAGTGTAAACACTCTAGAAAATCCAAAACACCATATTTTCCAGATCTAAAAATACCCCTGGTTTCCTCTCTTGAAGATATACAACTTTTCTTAAGGACCCAACTTCAAATTCGGACGTCTACCTCGCGGTCAAAGGCAATCCATAGGAAAGTTCTCTGCTGATCTGAGAATTCGGGTACTGTACAACAGCAGCTTCAAAATTAGTTAAGGCCCAGTTCCGTGAAGATCCAGCTACTCTCTCCAGTTCTACCTTGAAGGATTTCGAGAGAGCTTTCTATCGGTACCTCCTGATCGTCGATCCGACATCGGGGTTGGTCGCAGCGAGCGATCTCGTCGGGTCGCGTGCTGAAAAAATAGATATGGCAGATCCGTGGCCGGTTATTCCGACCGGTGCCGATCGGAGCCGTCCGGCCTCCGGCTGACAAGCGTGCCGCCATCCCGGGGAGTGCTTCCCCAAGTGTCCCCACTACAGCGGTGCCACCGGGTCCCACACGGCCCCTCCGGTCAACACGCGGGTCCCACAGTCACGAGTTCAGGTGCTGCCGAAGCTACGCGAGAAGCCGCCCATCAACCCGAAATCGGTCCTCCCGGGCCCCATTGTGTCACCCTTTACCTCCCTACGTGGAGTGGGCCGTAAATTCATTGCTGTAATATTTGTGTACTAATTGTCCCGGGAGTACGAGTTTCGGCCGGGTCCGTCTTCCCCACGCCGGGAGCGTGGAGGTATCGTATTCGCTCCCAGACTCGACATTTGTTTTACTCATATATACTTGTTTATGCCGCTGCTAGAGAGCATGTGTAGGGATATCTAGCTCGCTATATATTGTTTATTACCACTGCTGCGAGAGAGTGCGTGACCGTCCCGTGACCCGATCCGGGCACGAAAGAGAGCCGACCACCCTAGCTCATTGCCGATTTCTCAACCGCGCACGTCCGACGCTTCCCCCGCTAAGGGACAATCGCGAGCTTGTCGTGTCCGTGGTCCGTCCCGCATCAGTTTGGTATCAGAGCGAGTTTGAGTCTAGGGTGTCAAAAAAAAAGAGTGTCATTTAAGTCTAAGTGTCTAAGTCGGTCTTAGGAGTTGCATTTGCATGCCATTAGTCGGTATATCAAAAGGTGTTGTCCGAACGTTAGGCTACGCCTATCGGGAAGGCCACACATTTGCGCGAGTGATCTTCGGATCGATTAGCTCCGCCACGTACCGAGTCTTGGTCGTCATGTCTAGGGTTGTAGTCCATTGTCTAGTTGGTTTATCTACTAGTGTCGACATGGCCATCCACTAGCTTCTCTGTGTCCCATGGATTACCGAACACCCGGATCTTATCCATGGTGGCGATACTATCTCAAATGGAAGGACCACCCGAATCACCCCACTAGGCCCGAAACCCGGGACTTCTACGGGTCCGATGACCCAGGTGACTACCTAGAGTGGGAAGCCATTATGGACGACTACTTCGAGGTGTACAATATGTACGGGCCCATGCAAGTCGATGTTGCCAAAAGATGACTTTTTGGTGAAGCCGCCGAAACATGGAGGGACATCAAATATTGGAGGGAGGATAGGGATCTAAGGCCTATCGAGTCATGGTGGGAAATGAAGAGAGCGCTTAGGAGGGCCTACTTTCCCCGCCCACCTACCTCCAACCACGGAGGTCATACCACTCACCAACCCCACCAACTCACCCACAATCAAGTGGGCCACACCTCTACCCAATCCCACCCCTTCACCGCCGTCCAAGCCCACCAAGGCGACCCCAATCTAGTGGCCCGCCCAGTCACCTCCAACCAACCTCCCCTTGGCACCCCCATCCCAACCCACTCAAGTACCTCCAACCGAGTGGATGCCCCGCTTATATCCGAGCCTAGGACCACACCTAGGCTGAGGGATGAGGAGCGAGTCCACCCCAAGGTCCCTACTCCAACTCGCACCCTTGCCGAGATCTTGAAACAATTTACGGACGGGCTGGATAGGATTGAGAGGGCACTACTCCAACCCGAGCCCAAGGAGGTCATAGCCGGTAGTCTTCACCCGGCCCCACCTCTAGCATCCCCAAGCCCTCTTCCCACCATGGATACCACGCCTCCATCACCCTCGAGAGCTCCAATGCCACCACCCTCTATGTCCAAACGTGATTCGGAACCATCTCATTTGGAGCCACCAAGGCCCGAGCCACCCGTATTTCTAACGGGTACACTATACATCGCCGAGCCACTTTTTAGTTGGCTCAAGGATGGCTTGGTCCCACCTCCCTTTCCATCCATGGACCCCATCCTCCCTTTAGTGCCAGTCAATTCCTTCCATACCACATTTCGATCTAGTCACCATGTTGACACATTGGACGATCTTGTCATGGGATTAGATTCACAATGGAAGTTGACGCATCTTTTGGCGAGAGGCTTTGGCCAACCAACTAGTCTTAGCTTCACCCATCCGGCCTTCGGGTCCATTATCTCCGAGTGCACCGTGGGTTGTGTCACCACGGAGGTTCTTCTACTTCTCCCGCTACCGGACGAGCCCAAATTCATACCCTTTTGTCCGAGGGAGGAATCATACTTCTTGCCTACGATCCCCGTCCCACCCGTCACAATTCAAGAAGGTGACTATCCACACCTTCAAAACTTCTACACGTGGGACCGTGACTTGTGGGAACCCACCACAAGGGGTCATACCTTCTTTGATCCCTTTGACACATTCCCTAGTGGATCTTTAGACCCTCCATATATACTTCACTTCTTAGAGGGAGTCCACTATCACACTCCTACCCCACGGGCTGGGTCATCTACGCCCACCAAGCCCGTACACCTACAAGATACACCATCATCTAGGGGAAATACTCTTGGTCCTCCCACATCCACATCCCATATGCATGCATGGCCCACCTTAGGAGGTCTAGGATTTCCGCATGATGTCAACCACCGATTACGTCAGATGCATGCATGGCATACGTTCGGGTGTCCTGGTCCGCCGTCATCCATGTACGGGTCAGACTAACCATAGATTTGTCTCGAGTCATGAGTCGGTTTCTTATTTGTGTGGTTTGCATATGTGTGTTATTGCATGGTGAGTCTGCATGTGTCGTGTGCAAGCTCGTCGATGTCAGTCCTTATGAGTGTGAAAGCGAGTAGACTCACTCGAGGAGTTTTGGAACAGTTCTACCTCTATACCCAGATCAGTCACCTACAGGGACCCAGCGGTGATTCCTAGTGAGTCTTCGAGCCGCCTCTCCCATTTTGAGAGTGCCCCACCCGGAGTGTCCACCTTTAGCCCATAGCCGTTCGTGCATATCGAGTATATATGGAATGAGCAGGGGACGGTCACTTGGAGTGGAGCATACCCGCATTACTTGGCACGGTGACGGATCCGCCGGAGTACTCGAGCATCCATACCCCTACTCGAGGGGGTCGAGTTCCTCCGACTCAGGGAGAATTAATGGGGACATCGAGGCAAGATCGTCCGCATTTTGTTTGCATTTATGTCCTTTCATATTTGTATGTATACCCTTGTGTTATATGGGTACGCAATTGTAAGTCTTAGTGGGTTTATATGTAAAATTCCAGTAGGCCCAAGCAAAGGGGCCCTCACCCCTTTCCCATTGATCCACCTAGACCATGTGAGGCTGGTCAACCATCCTAGGTGGCCATCTAGAAGGTTGGAATGCCAATTGACCACATGGGAGACAAGTAGATTAAAAATTCAAAGGTAGGCTACCTACCTCACCTACATTGTCCCCCCATTAGAATTAATTAAGAATTTCATTTTTTTATTTTATTTGGATCAAATATGAAGTCTCTTAAATGCCCCTCCAGATCCTAGATCTAAGGGTATTCATGGTCTTTTCTTATTTATTATATAAGTCATGTATTTCTATTATTCTAGAATTAATGAAAGTGAAAAGAAGAAAATTCATTGTGTTCCTTGGAGCTCCTTGCGCCCCCAGCTCTCTCCCTCTGGTTTTCCTCTTCCCCAACCCCTATTTCTAGAGTGGATCACCTCTATCTCCCCCCCCCCCTCAATCTCTGAGTTCATCGGTGCCGCCGCCGCCGCCGTTCGTGCCGCCATCGAGCCGCCGCGAAGCCGTCTTCGGTAATCTGTCCATCCAGGACAGAGGCAACTTCCACGAATTTCTGCTCCCACCTCCCTCCTCCTCTGGAGCTGAAATTTTCAGGAGTGGTTTACCTCTCAAACCCTTATCTTCACAAAAAAGTTCAAGTCATATTTCCTTCATTTGATGTTTTTCAATTTTCGTTCAAACTGTCATTCCAGTTCTGCCAGAACTCTATCTATAGTGATAGTTTCCCTAAGTTTTCCATTTCCCGACCACTTTTTAATTTTTATTAGAGCCCCCAATTTTACAGAGAGTTCTGTCCACCTTCCTCTACCTCTCCAAATTTTCTTGGAATTTTGAAAGTTCATCTCATGTTTTTAGAAATTCCTTTATCAACTCATCTACAGTTCTGTCTGCATCAGTCCAGATCCGACCCCAGTCCAGTGTAAACACTCTAGAAAATCCAAATCACCATATGTTCCATATCTAAAAATACTCCTGGTTTCCTCTCTTGAATATATACAACTTTGATGAAGGACCAAACTTCAGATTCGGACGTATACCTCACGGTCAAAGGTGATCCACAGGAAAGTTCTCATCTGATCTAGAATTCGGGTACTGTACAACAGCAGCTTCAAAATTAGTTAAGGCCCAGATCCGTGAAGATCCAGCTACTCTCTCCAGTCCTATCTTGAAGGATTTCGAGAGAGCTTTCCATCGGTACCTCCTGATCGTCGATCTGACATCGGGGTTGGTCACAGCGAGCGATCTCGTCAGGTCGCACGCTGAAAAAATAGAACCGGCAGATCCGTGGCCAGTTATTCCGACCGGTGCCGATCGGAGCCGTCCGGCCTCCGGCTGGCGAATCAGCGTGCCGCCATCCCGGGGAGCACTTCCCCAAGTGTCCTCACTACAGCGGTGCCACCGGGTCCCACACGGCCCCTCCGGCCAGCACGCAGGTCCCACAGTCACGAGTTCGGGTGCTGCCGAAGCTACGCGAGAAGCCGCCCGTCAACCCGAAATCGATCCTCCCGGGCCCCATTGTGTCGCCCTTTACCTCCCTGCGTG
Source organism: Amorphophallus konjac (assembly GCA_022559845.1). Classification (NCBI taxonomy): domain Eukaryota; kingdom Viridiplantae; phylum Streptophyta; class Magnoliopsida; order Alismatales; family Araceae; genus Amorphophallus; species Amorphophallus konjac. Next base: position 125,118,294 of record CM040121.1, read on the forward strand.
GAGTGGGCCGTAAATTCATTGCTGTAATATTTGTGTACTAATTGTCTCGGGAGTACGAGTTTCGGCCGGGTCCGTCTTCCCCACGCCGGGAGCGTGGAGGTATCGTATTCGCTCCTGACTCGACATTTGCTTTACTCATATATACTTGTTTATGCCGCTGCTAGAGAGCATGTGTAGGGATATCTAGCTCTCTATATATTGTTTATTACCGCTGCTGCGAGAGAGTGCGTGACCGTCCCGTGACCCGATCCGGGCACGAAAGAGAGCCGACCACCCTAGCTCATTGCCGGTTTCTCAACCACGCACGTCCGACACTTCCCTCGCTAAGGGACAATTGCGAGCTTGTCGTGTCCGTGGTCCGTCCCGCATCAAATAGCCTGGTCGTGACCGTGCCTGATGCGATAAATGGAACCTCTCAAAGCAAAAGTTTGAATCTACAAAAGGGGCCATGGAATGTAAATGCTCGAGATTTGGTCTGAAGTTGTTCGAAAGAAAAGAGTTAATGGGCCCTTATTGGCTTGCCGGGTTAACAGTTTTGCCGGTCCTCTCAAGAGGTTTACCCCATGCACTCTTCCTTCCTCCTCTAAAAATGAAAGCTAGATGGAGTTTCTAAAGGGTGAAACCCGCCAAGGTTTGTGACCTTATACACATATGGTTGCCTACTTTTAAAAGCAAAAGCTATCGCTGCGAAGGAGTCTCTGTGTTTCTGGCCGGTCAAGACCCCTGTTTACCACCTTGATGTCTTCTTGTTTAACCTTGTGCTTAGGCCAATGCAAGCGTGTCACCTATGTGTGCGACGGCGTCTGATTCCTGGTCAGCGTCGCGCGGTTGGTCATTAGGGTTCCAGGGTGTTCCATCATATACCATCTAGAGTTGTGAGGAAATAGACCTGGGTCGGGCAAATTATTTACCTCGAAAACCTTTTGGGTGAATCCCTGTGGTCGGAAGCGACTGGGAGCCTAAGCATGGCATGACGGTATTGTCATCAGGGTAAGTCTTAGCCGGCGGGATTATCATTCGAGGGGTCCAGAGGCCCAAATCAACCTAGATGTGCACTTAGGATACCTGGGAGGTTAGTAAGAAACCCTTGTTCTCATGTAGGTTAGGTGCCATTTGGTTGCTTGCCAAGCGTTAGCAACAAAAAAATGAAATGATTAAAAAAAATGTACATATTTGCAAACAAAAAAATTGAATATAAGAAAACAACAAAAAATGCTAAATATAAAAATAAAAACAAATCAATTTTGCATGATTACGTTTGTATGCAACATTTCACTTTTTAATCTCGCTTGCATTCGTGTGCTTGTCTGTCGCATTCATCATCACAACATCTTTCCCTTGCCTTCGTTAATAAGGGCTTGGCCCCTTGACCCGTTATCAAGGACAGATCAGAACAAACATCGCATATTGGGCAAGGGGCCAAGTTAGAGCAGATATTCTAACTTGTTTGTTTAAGTGATGTATGTCGGAATTTGAGAAAGCAAGAAAGAGGTAAGAATCCAAGAATCAAACATTTTATTCCTTTCCAAAATAAAAAAAATTACATCAAGTTCCACCCTCTCTCTCTGCATTACTCGTCCCGCTACTCTCCGGGCAAAACGCTCTCAAGGGTGCTACCCAACTACGAAAAACGGTACTCCTACCGCTCTGTACTCCTCTTCCTATTCCCACACCCTGACGTTGATCCGTGGGGGCAGCAAAAAAGCTACTAACACGAAAGCCACGCTCTCGTGCTCTTCGGTAGCGCTTCTCACCATCTCTCAGCCATTGTTCAGCAAGACCAAGGCTGGTTCGGAGTTCGAACAGCTGGGCCTCCATGGCCCTTCGTTCCTCCCTTTCAGCCAATCTGTCGGCTCTTTCTCTCTCCCTGTCTCTTTCTCTCTCTGCCCGTTCTCTCTCACGGTCTTCCCTCTCCAACTGGAGAGTGATCCTCAGCTCTATGGCATCCCTAGAAGAGTCGTCATCTAGACGACGTCGTAGTTCCTCCTCCAGCTCCACTATTCTAGCCTCCCTCTGCGCAGCTTGGGCAAGTGACTCTTGCGTCTCCTTTTCCTGCCAGATATACCATCTTAGATATGCAGCAAGGTATAAACAAGGAGAACTCAACACTGAGACTCTTACTTGTATAGAGAGCATCCCTTCTGCCTCCGCGGCACACTGTGTAGCACGAGCGAGTTGCTTGTGAAGCAAATCAAGTTCTGAGGTGGGGACCCATAAGCTAGAGACGCCACCCACTCCCATCGCTGAGGAGGCCGCGTCAATCTGGGCGCGCTATGGCCACACATGTGATAGTTAGTGGCCGAACACCATGGATCTAGGGTCTTGATTAGAAGTGTGCATTGTACACCTACCGAGGCACTCAAGGCTTCACGTGTGTCACCCAATTGTTGCTCCGTCTCTGCCAGGAGAGATCGCAAGATCGCTATCATAGTGTCACGGACATCCTGCACCCATGCCATAGAAGTCAGCATTCCCACCAAAATCAAAGCAAGAGAGAAGGGGAGACCTACCTCCACAAGTCTCCAGGCTTGGAGCCGCTCTGCGTACATTATCTTATACAGACGACGGTAGTCTTCACTATCCTGTGCATGTGATTTCATGATTGTGCCACCCCGTTGCCAATCTTCATACTGTTCGGGGAACCACACATGCCAATCAATGCAGGTTGCCGGTCCTCGTGTCTTTCTCCCGACGCAAGGTGGCGCAATCGTATCCACCCATTCCTGAGCCAGTCCTAAAGTCCTCATAACCAATCGTAGCCGAAGCGGCTTGATTTCATTCAGGCAGTACATCCACAGCTCCCGTCCGAACCAGGCACGACTTGTTAGAACCCATGGTTGGTCGGCATCGACCATGCCTGAGTAGGGTCTCCAGTTTACCTTGGTTAGGTTGTACATACCCGTTTAGCTGGTCAAAACCAAAAACAAAAATAACAAAATAAAAATAAAAGTAAAAAAAAATCCCACCATCGCTGTAGGGAATTCCTGTAGCTCGCGCCTTAGCACCATCAGCTGGTAGGTTAGAGGCGCTGCACTCATGATGGGTTGCCACCGCCTGGCTAACGGCACCGTTACTGGTCGCCAATGCCGAGCTCTCCCCATCGGGAGGTAATAATAGCTCCACAGCTCCATCATTATATGTCATCATACCTTAAGTGGACTATTACAAAAGAAAAATAAACAAAAAATAAAAAAAACAAGACAAAATCAAAAATACCTGGATAAATGGTGTGAAACCACTCGCAGTCATCTCACGGTCTGTCTCTTGGGACAGACCTGTAAACAAATGCGCTAGCATGGCAGCTCCCCAGGCATAGTGTCCTACTCTTTCAAGGTCTGATAGCAGCTCCAGGAAACGACAATGGATACCGTCTCCTTTCGAGCTCAGTATCAATCTTTCCAGCAAGAAGAGGAGAAATCTCCTCAAATCCATGTTGGATCTCTCCCGATTGCCAAAATCTGTGCAGTACACAGCACGACATCCTCTTTCCATCCTTCCCATGAATTCTTCTGAGGACTCATCGTCCCATCGACGAGTATCAGTGAGCCCTAATGCCTCCACGATAGATGTCCTGGCTACTGACATGTTCTTCCGTCCATCTAGGTCCAAACCCAGTAGCTTTGGGGCACCTTCTCGATAGTCCGCGTAAGTGACTCCGGTCACTGCCTCGCCATCCACCTTGAGGCTCGTGATTCGGGCCACATCTTCCAGACTGGGCACCATGTCCCCCCAGGGCATCAAGAATGCCCGACTCACTGGGTCCCATCTTTCACGCAAGGCTTGGATCAGGACCAGGTCGAGCTTGATCGGCTCGATTTGTAGGAAGGCACCAAATCCCATCACGTCTATCCAGGCCTTCTGAAAATCCAGGAGACCCCTGTATGCTGCCGCTACTAACTCCCATGAAATGTGTGATTTCATCACACTCTGAGCGTGCATAAGGAATGGAGAAGGGTGTTGTCAAAAGAAAGGAAGAAAGAAAGGAAGGAAGAAAGAATGAGAAAATGGCGGGAAAGCTCAGCTTACGAGTTGCGATTGGGTCCTTTCACTGAAGTGCCCTTCGAGGTCCGAGAGCTTCATGGAACTGCTACCGCTGGACCTGCTTCTCTTCGAGGAATGAGAAGATTCGGCCTCCATCCTGATCTTAGAACTCTGAGTTCCTTCTCTTTCGTGAAAATTTGTACTCTTCGAGTTGGCTCTCGATGTCCCTTCGATGACGAAAGAGACAGGTATTTATAGAAATAGGAGAAGTGCGGGCCAAGATTGCCTCCATCACCTTTAACGATAGCCCTCGCGATAGGGCACCTGCCCTGTGGCACCATGTGTCGCTTCACCGCTCGCACAGGGTAATTGATTGGACGATGTAATGTGACGACACGCTCCTTATACTGTTAGGGATGCCCTGTCATGACATAAAGGTTGTCCAGGAAGATTGAACGATCGTTCAGGAGAAGCGGCTAGAGCCATCATTGTTGACTTTGGCGGTAGATTTCCGTACGAAAGATGGTCACAGCAAGATACGATTCCCCGTTTTGGGCAGGGTCTCGGCGAGCATATCACATGGGGACAGTGTAAAGAGAAGAAGCGTAGGAAGGAAGGAACGCGCAAGAGGACAAATGAGCAATAGGAAACAACAGATCACTCCATTCATAAGTCTACATAAACTGTCATAAACATCACAATCATAGAAAGGAGGCGTATGCTAGCTCGCCAACTCTCGCCGTCACCTTCACATTCATCCCTCTAGGCGTCCCTCTCCTCTCCCCTGAGGTGAGGGTCCCTCAAGGGCCTTCTGGGGCTCCGTGAAACAGCAGTCCCCTCGCCTCATGGCGCCTGCTCCACAGCGGCGGCTCGCTGCTGCTCCCCTGGCGTGGCAAAGAGGCAACCGACAGAAAAGTGGCTAGACTGGCGGAGTCGCGCCCCGAACTCTCGTGCTCTCTCATAACTTGCCTCCATGCTCTCTAGCCTCTATCCCATAGCTCGAAGGCCTAGCTGGAGCTTCCTCACCTAGGCCTCCATGGCCCTTCTGTCCTCTCTCTCCTTCTCCCTCTCTAGCCTTTCTCTTTCCGCCTCTCTCTTGGCCACTTGGAGGAACACCCTCAACCCTAGGATGTCCGGATGTGGCCTCTCTTCACTGTGACACTGCAGCTCCGCTACAGTCACTACCCAGGCATCACGCTCCTCTTCCGCCCGGGCCGCACGGGCCACCGCACCGGCGAGTTACACCCGGAGGGAGGCAATCTCAAGAAAAGGGGCCGAGGAGCTGGAAGATGCGCCGCCGGCCATTCCCACCATCGCTGTCTACTGGGCACGTTGGAACAAACAAACAACGGCCGTCAGCTAAGCTCCAAATTTAAGAAAAGGAATGCAGTACTTAACTTACCAGGATCGACAGTTCCTGTTGAGTGACGGCCAGCTGTCGCCTGGCCTCTGCTAGTTGGGCACGCAAGCCGTTGATGTCGCGCGCATCCCCGAGTTGGAGAGGTCCCACATGACTCTCCCGCCGCTGCCGTAGGAAGTCGGAACTGTCCTGCACCAATACGCTCCCTTGCTGTCCAGGGAGACGTATGCGCTAGTCCTCAAGCTTCGCCTTGCCGTGACTCTCCTTCTGACACGGCTCGGCTCGGCTCATCCGCGCTCGCCCATTCATCGGCGAAGCCCGGGGTCCGTGCCATGCCCTACATCAAGAAAGGGGGGTCTTACGTCAGACAATGAGAACGCGTCTCCTGTCAAGGACGCGTCTATCATTTGAGTGCAGCACTCACCGAACCCTCTTCCCCCCTCGCGTGGCTCACTTCAAAACTCAAAATGGATCAAAGAGGAGGGGATCGAAGGACCTACCAGACCGTGTTCACCTCCCTCTGTGTCACTGGGTCCCTCGGGTCCCTCAGGTGCCCGAAGCGACCCTTCCGCTTCCATGGACGCCTCTCAATGCTCTTACGCGTCCCTCCTCGGGCAAGGAGTCCCTCGTCCCTCTCCACCTTCACCATGGTCCGGCCCACCAAACTCCATCGATCGAGAGTGGAAGAAGACGAAGATGGGCGAGCAAATCTCGGCGGGAGGTGGGCTCGTTTGCGGGTAAGGCATGGGAGAAGAAAGGCCGCCCGGTGCTTTAAATTTTAAATCGAAAGTTAAGACGCGTCCTCGCGCCTGGACGCGCCCAAAAAAAAAAAGGATCCCCCTGTACAAGGCGTAGTTCCCTGCTTTTCAGGGCAAGATCTCGTGAAGCGTCCCTCGAAACGACTCGGTGCAAGAAAAGAAGCGTAGAAAAGGGAAACTGCACACGACAAAGAAACCATTTCATTTCACATAAGCAAATAGTCCGTTATACATCATCAAGTGAAGAGGGTAGGGTGTACAAGCAACTCTCTAACTCTCGCTACCACCCTCCTGATCATCTCTCTCCTCCCTCCTCTAATGGGGATCCCTAGGGGGCCTCTGTGAACTCTAAGAGGCCGTGCTCGCCTCACCAGGTGGCACCATGCCAGCCTCCAAGGCACGACGATGCTCCTCAGTAGAAGAAACTAGGAAGCTACCTATGGAGAACGAACCAGACTGACGAAGCCGCGCGCCGCGCTCCTTCGCCCTCTGATACCGCTCCTCGCTCTCCCGAAGCCTCCCCTCCGCAGTGCCAAGGCTCAGTCGGAGCTCCATCACCTGGGCCTCCAGAGCCCTCCTCTCGTCCCAATCTTGATGTCGCTCTGCCCTCCTGTACTCCCTCTCTCTCTCTCTATGCTCTCCCTATCCCTCTCCCTCTCCTCTCTCTCTCTCTCATCACCTCTCTCCTCGACAGCTCGAGGGCGATCCGCAGATCCAGCACGTCACGAGGGAGCTCCACAACCTCCCGTCGCCGCTCCTCCAGCTCCGCAATCCGGGCGTCACGCTCTGCCACCCAGGCGTCGTGCTCCTGCTCGGCACAAACAGCACGGGCCAGGGCCTCCCGAATCTCCGCCACCTGCAAAAGTCCACATGCCCCGTAAGAGATCAAGAAAAGCAACTGGAAAGAAAGTCGGGATCAAGCAAGCACTCACTCGAGCCTCGCGCTCAGCCTCCTCAGCCCGGGCCACCGCGTACGCCAGCTGCTCCTGAAGGGAAGAGACCTCCGGAGGAGGGCCCCACGAGCTAGAACTCGCTCCACCAGCCATCCCGGCTGCTGCTGCCTGATGGGCTCGCTGAAACACAGAAGCAAACGACAGTCAGAGGCTAAGTATCAAAAATCTAGGTCACAAAAAAATGCATCATACATTGCATAGACTCACCAGGATTTCCAACTCTTGTCGACAACCGCTAACTGCTGCCTGGCGTCCACTAGCTGGGCACGCAGGTCGGCAATCATGTTATCCCGGGCATCCTGCATTGCACATAAATTAGTGTCACATGCATATACATATAGAAAAGGGAAACATTTTTCATTTCACGCTTACCCCTGCCACACCACCAAGGAAGAGACGCTCCCCGTACGTGGCTCGATACCGTCTCAGGTAGTTGGTGATGTCCGGTACATGGGACACCACTGAGACCCCGCCCTGCTGCCAGTCCTGGTACTGTGCAGGGAATCACGTACGCCAGTCCACGACCTTTGCCTTCCCCTTGGTCTTCCGCCCTATACGGACCAGCTCATCTACGTCAACCCACTCCTGGGCTAGCCCCAACGTCCTCGTGACCAACCTGAGCCGCAGCGGCTCGATCTCGTTCAGGCAATGGACCCACACGTCCCGACCGAAACGAGGACGACCCGCTACAACCCAAGGCTGGCCAGCATCGGCCATGCCCAGGTAGGGCCTCCACACCACCTACATCATCATACATGCATCATATTAGTTACCATTTTTACTCAATCAAGTCACATGCATAAAAACACAAAAATCATACGCATCATACCATAGCCTCGGGGTACTCGCTCAGCTCCCGACGAAGCGACGCCAACTGGTAGCCGTGGGGTGCCACGACCATGACCGGCCACCACCGTCGCGCCAGAGGCATGGCTCTCCTGTTCCCCTGTCTGGCTCTTCCCATCGGGAAGTAGTAGTAGCTCCACACCTGTATCCATCATCATTAGCATGAATAATTGCATATTTAACCACATAAAATGCATAAATAAAATGTTTACCTGGAGAAAAGGTGCGAACCCGCTGACTGTCGTCTCCCTCTCTGAAGACTGGGAGAGATCGGCGATCAAATGGGCAAGCAGAGCCGCTCCCCACGCATAGTTCCCTACTCTGTCAAGGTCTGCCAGGATCCCAAGGAAGCGATAGTGGATGCCGTCCCCCTTCGTCCCCAGCAGAAGGCGGCCCAGGAAGAAGAAGAGGAACCTCCGAGGTCTAGATCCACAAGCTCCCGCTCGCTCGGGTCCTGGGTGAAAGCTCCATAGGCATCTCCCTCCAGTCGTGCCAGAAACTCCGCTCCAGTCTCGCTAACCCGCTGGCGCGGGTCAACGAATCCGAGCGCCTCCATGATCTCCACTCGACTGACTACCCTGCTGTCTCTATCAGTCGCACTCGTCTCTAGCCACAGCAGGCCCAAGGCACTCTCTCGGTAATCGAGGTAAGTGACCCCGCTGACTGCCTCTCCGTCCACTCGTAGCCCAGTGATCCGAGCTACGTCTTCCAGTGTCGGCACCATGTGCCCCCAGGGAATCAGAAACGCCCGGCTCGGCGCGTGCCACCGCTCCCTCAACGCCTGGATAAGAGGAAGGTCAAGCCGGAAGGGCTCGATCCTCAGGAAGGCTCCAAAACCCATGGCGTCCACCCGCGCCCTCTGAAAGTCCGGCAGCCCACGGTACGCTGCCACCACCAGGGACCAGCTGATCCGGCTCTTCATCACGCCCTGCACACCACAAAACAAACAAAAAAAAAGGAACACATCAGAATCATAAATAATAAACAACACTGTGCATAACCTTTTATTTATTATTTATTTTCAAAATATATATATTTTTTAAAAAAATAATATATTTTTAAAGGCGTCCACGCTTCTGGACGCCTCCTTATTTTGTTATTTTACTATTTTTTATTTTTGTATATATAATATATAATAAAATAATATATATTTAATCGAGGCGTCCAACTGAGTGGACGCCTCCATAAATCTTATGTTATTTTATTTGATTATTTACGTAAATAAAATAAAAAAATAAAAAATTGAAAGGGTGGAGGCGTCCACACCCCTGGACGCCTCCTTCCCTCACCCCCCGGCCTTCTCCACACCGTCTCTCGCCCGCCTGTTTAGCCTAATAAATCAACAGAGTGAAGTCCTAAGGGGCTTACCGGGTCATGCTCATCCTCCACCGCGTCGCCAGGGCCCTCAGGACCCTCCACGGCCAAGGGAGGTGCCTCCTCTTCCGCGACAACCTCCTCCTCCACGGCAGCCTGATCTGCATGATCCCTCGATTTCTTCGGACGACGAGCAAGTCGTTTCCGCTTCTCTCCACCCTGGCTCAGGCCCCCTTGCTCTATTGAGAACTGAGAATGGGTCGTCCAGAGTAGAACAGCTCGTCAGAATGAACAGTAGAAGAGAACTGGGGGTGAGGCACCCTTTATATAGAAAATCATCAAGATTTGGGGCGTCCAGGCGCCTGGACGCCCCCACATTTTATTTTATTAAAAATTCAAAAAAAGATAGGGGCGTCCAGGCGCCTGGACGCCCCCACATCTAAAAAAATTAAAAAAAAGAAAAAAAGAAAATATAGGGGCGTTTAGGCCCCTGGACGCCCCCACACCGAAAAAATAAAAAACTTAAAAAGAAAATATAGGGGCGTCCAGCCCCTGGACGCCCCCACATCTAAAAAAAAATTTAAAAAGAAAATATAGTGGCGTCCAGGCCCCTGGACGCCCCCACAACAAAAATTTAATTAAAAAATTTTTCAAAAATTTGGGGCGTCCAAAATTTTTAAAAAAATTTTGAAAAGATTGGGGCGTCCAGTCCCCTGGACGCCCCCAAAATAAAAAAAAATTTAATTAAAAAATTTTGAAAAGATTGGGGCGTCCAGGCAAAACAAAAAAAATTTTAATTAAACATTTTTTAAAAGATTGGGGCGTCCAGGCCCCTGGACGCCCCCATTAAAAAAATGTATATATATATATGATCATAATATGAATAAACAAGAACAAAACAAAAGAGATAAATAAAAATCATAAAAAATAATAACTAAGGGAACAGTGGTCCAAATGTCAAATGCCAGATTTTATTCCATCAGAAAGCAGAGTGAGCTACACAGGGGCTTAGGCACTCTAGGCCTTAACTTCCCCAGTTCGGTTACATAACCCCTCCACAGCTCACATTCTTCCTCCACGTGCGCTAACGCCTTTCCCACAACACTTGTCTTCCAAGGTGCTTTAACGGACTTCGCTTCCTTCGCATCCGATTCCGTGCCCAACTCCCTCTTCTTCAAAGGGACAATGCCGGTCAGTAGTGGGAACGAGCGGCGTGGAATGCCAATCTAGAGGCAGCACCGATGCGCGTTGTAAAGGACAAACTCAGTCGCGCCGATCAGTTGGAGTTCAACTTCGGGAGAAGACCTCATGAGGAGTTCAAGTGAGAGTGGACACGCCGGTGCACAAGTGAAGAAGCTTTGTGTCATGATTCGAAAGTGAGACCGCCAATCTTCACGTTTCTTCAGCCACAGAACACGGTTCACCACGGTACCACCGAAGCCTAACACATCGGCTATGTGATAAAGGGGGCTTTGTTGAAAGAGCTTCGAAGAAGTCGGCATCCCCTCACGGTGGTCAAATTTGAAGTGCAAATCTAACCAGCAATTCAGAACAAGTGCACAACCGAAAGAGGCTTACCCATGCTCGAGGCAGTAAGGCCACTGTAAAGGTAGGCAAGGACGGCGGGTCCCACCCTCTTTCCACTCCAAATCCCACGGATGGCACTCAGTTGGTCCTCCTCCACTATGTTGTCGGTATAAGGAATAAGAGAGCACCCGCCAGACAAATGGTGAACCCTTTCATAATTCCTTCCAAGTGGTCATCATCTGGTGACCCTCTCAGGGCATCCATAACCCATTCCGCGAGCCTTTGCAAATCAATTCCCTTTTGAGTGCGGACCTTTCTGGCTGCATCGGGCGGCATGAAGCTTCCAAGGACGCTCTCGGAAGTCCCCCTTGTCAGCATCCGCATAGCTTTTACCTTCCCGTCACTCTTGAATTTCTTCAATCCGAGCAGAAGTTCCACCTCCTCGAGGAGGATGGTCGCCTCGAAGGTCAGGAAGATGAAAGTGTAGGTCTGGGGATGCCAGATCTCCACTAGTGCGCCCATAGCCGCCCAGTCCATGCGAATCCTCTCATAGTGCTTGGCATGAATAAGGAGCCCCTGAAGATGTCACCTCGAGAGTGTGGCCCTCATGCCAATGGAGATGTTGGAAGTCAACTTTGAGAGCCACGGCAGTTTGGAAAACTTCCTCGGGCCTGGGAAGAGTGGATATGGCTGGAAAGAAGAAGAGAAGGGAACAGAAGTAAAAAGAAGATTCACGCGGAGAATTTGAAATGAATCAGCTTACCATATGCGACTGTATCATCCCACTCAGATGACCCTCGAGGTCGGAGAGCCGCCTGATCTCGCTGCTAGGCCTGCTCCTCTTCATGACGCATGAAGACTCTCCTTCCATCCTGAAATCCCTAGATTCTCCTCTCCTTCTCCTCCTGAGCTTTCAAAACTCTCCTTGGTGCATTTGGATGAACTAGCCTAAGGGAGGTACTTACAGGAAAGGAGAGGCGCTATAGGACGAACACGTCACATCAGTGGTCGGTCGTCAAAGTTTTGTCTGGATCCCCTTGTACTGTGGTGCGATTCTGTTATAATTATGTTGCTTTCTGATGTATTTAATCTACGTTGGTCTGTGCAGGTTTTACTAACGGACGTCTTTGTCCTATCTTGTGTACCATCCTTCGGTGTTTGGTCCCCCCGTGTCATGCATCATATTATATGATACCTACGTTACTAGAACATGTCAAGGACCTTGCGACCCGAACGAATCTGGGATTTGAGTTCCCCTTCAACAAAAACGGTGATGATTCCAGAAGAATTTGTGTTGTACAGATAGGCCGTTAATTTGTGGTAGCATGGGGACGACGGTTCCATTCAGTGAGTTGCTGCGTCGATAAACGGGCCCCGGCTCAGTATCAGCTCACCGGATCGGTATCCTGACCCATTCTTAACGAGTTGACAATATTATCCTTGGCTATTTTCTATTTTAGTTTGTTTTAAATTTTTTTCTTTAAACCCAGCATGCATTCATATAGGACTTTGAATTTATTGCGGAAAATCATTCAAGTGATTCGATTGTGAAAGCCGTTGTGCTTCAATTCTTACAAATATGAGATATTCCACTCCGAATGAAATACTGAGTTTCCTTGAAACGGCCCTACGCTACTCCTCCAAAAGAGACCCTTGTTTGGACAGACCCTCAAATATTCCTTTGCTTTTTACCTTGTTTGACCCACCTTGGCCGCAGCACTTCCACATTGGCTGGTAATCGCTCCCCAAAGGTGAAATCTGCCGGTTTATGACCCAGGTACTTCCACACCGAGAAGTTGGTCTCCTTTATTTCGTGCCTGAGCGCACATCTCGCCCTCCCTTATTTGATCTCCGTCCAAACAATCGTCAAATTTGAAAGACCTTCTTCAAGGTCGCCTAATTGGAACTACAGGAAAGATTCCAAGCAGTAATGCCAAAAGTGTGTCTCATCATAGCTTGGCATCAACTTATCAGTCCATTCCCACTCCATTTCACTCCACTTCGATACCATTCCATTACGTGTCACTCCCTTGCAAAGCAGACGGCAAGGCGGGGCAGCTGTAGACACGCTATTCTTGACGTCCCCTGAGAAAATCTCATATCACTATACGACGCCCCGCAGCGGCTCTCACATTTTGAATCGCTTGAATGCTTCGTTTTATTGAGTCTTCTTCTACCTTTTCGGCATCCGGAAATCATCTCGTTGCAGAAGTCATACAGCATTCGGACGGCATCACCCCCAATCGGACGCATCGGAAGTTTCTGGGACCAGGGGAGTGTCTGGCAAGCGGCCGCCGACGCCTTTTCACAGAGCCCGGGGGGGCTTCATGGAGGCGTCCAGGCCCCTGGACGCCTCCATAATTTCCTTATTTATAAAACACAAAAAATGTATAAAAAATAGTAAAATCATGGAGGCGTCCAGGCCTCTGGACGCCTCCATAAAACAAAATAATAAAAATAAACAATATTAGTAATTATGAAAAAAAACAAAAAATAATAAAAAATAATTTTATGGAGACATCCAGGCCCCTGGACGCCTCCATCAACTTGCCCACGGGCGCCCCCTGGCTGCCGGTCGGTTTGTTGTTTGAGAAACGATTCAAATTGTGAAGACGTCCGGCCAACTGGACGCGCCCATTCATGAATCACGGGCGCCGATCAAAACCACGTGTTATGCCAAACCGCGTGCGGCTTTCGGCGGGGGTTCGGTGGGCTTTTATGGAGGCATCCAGTTGCCTGGATGCCTCCATGAAAATATTCAAAATAAAAAAATAAAAATAGAATAGAATATTATTTTTGCTCTGATGAAGGCGTCCAGGGTCCTGGACACCTCCATCCACCGGAGCCCTATAAATAGAGACCCCCCCTCAGTCCGAGGAGAGCTTCTAAGAGATCCGACAGGCTGTCGGATCTCATTTCTAACCCGTGGGTCTTTTACAGGGGGAGGTTCTGCCGGCTTCTCGGGTGCCCGCACTCGCAGGAGGAAGGCCGTTTTCGTCCACCATGCTTCCACGTCGTCCCTACGCTGCCGAAGCTCCGCCGGATCTCGCCATCGGCACATCCAATAAGCCAACTCTCTCCTTTTCTTCGCAGTTCTTTTGCATTCATCATCTTCCATTCTTCGTCTCCCTCCATAAGGGAATCTTATACTTTTGCATAACTCCATTCATCATTACATTTCCCTCCTACTCGTGTCCGAGAGGGGTTTAAAACCACACCAACCAGGTGTGTGCCCTGCTACAATTTAATCACTTTCATTGCAAGGGATTGCTACTGCACTGTCATTTTCTAATTCCGTTTATTTATTGTCTGTTGTTTTGCAAGGGTAACTAAAGAAGGCCCTCTCCGTCGGCCGGCCAAAGGGGAGGAAGAAGCAACCCGCCACTTCCTGCTAAGTGAGGTAGGGGCGGTCATTTCCTTATTTTGGGGTCTTTGGCCCCTAGCGATCACATCATATTCTCGAGGCCGCGGCGAGTCACTTCCCCAATGGCCGTTTAAATTCTCGTTCTTATATTCTCTTTATATTCTGTTATATTCTTATCTGCTCATATTCTCAAGGCCGCGGCGAGTCACTTCCCCAATGGCCATTTAAATTCCCGTTCTTATATTCTCTTTATATTCTGTTATATTCTTATCTGCTCATATTCTCGAGGCCGCGGCGAGTCACTTCCCCAATGGCCGTTTAAATTCCCGTTCAAATTCCCGTTCTTATATTCTCTTTATATTTTGTTATATTCTTATCTGCTCATATCCTCGAGGCCGCGGCGAGTCACTTCCCGCAATGGCCGTTTGAATTCTGTCCTTTCTCTTGTATATCTTGAATTACTGCTATATCTGCTATACTCTTGAGGCCGCAGCGAGTCACTTCCTGTAATGGCCGTTTCAATTCTTGCTATTTGATTTCTGCACCATTCCCGTCCCCCCGAGGCCGCGGCGAGTCACTTCCCTCTATGGCCGTTTAACCCCCATATCTTGCTATATTGCATTTGTCCCGCTCGTCCCGCCGGAACAATCTCCCGTGGTAGCCCCTTCTCTTTTCTCTTATTTCTGTGTTGCAGCAAACAAAACGAGCCCGCGCGCTCCGCATTTCGTTTCTCAACCCCGTGACGTCGCTCACACACACGTCAAGGGGAAGAGTCATGGCTGAATTGCTAAGCCCAACTCACAAAATAAACTTGAGACCACGCTCCCACACTTCGCACTTAATGTGTTCAATAGCCTTCGACTATAGGGATTGCCCGAATTTCTTCTTAGCACTCTACGAAGACTTGAATTCCTGCACTCGCGTGAAAGGTAATCGTGAGGAAAAAGCTGCCTACCCCCACTGTAAAAAAAAAAGAGAGAAGAAAAAAAAGAGAGAAAAAAAGAAAAGAGAGAGAAACGCGGAGCCAAGTAGCCAGGAATCTCCACTGAAATAAATGAGGAGACTCGCGCGAAATGGTGAAGTGAATCACAATAATGACGAATCTTAGTAGCCGAGAATCCCCATTGAGACACATGAGGAGACTCGCGCCGAACGGTGAAATCCGCTACCAAAATAAACAGACGGGGGGCTGTGCGAAGCTACCAAAATCGAGAGCCTGAAACTAATGTGCAGGCGCTAGAGTGATCCTCGTGTGTCACCAGGAAAACCTGCATATCCCTATGGTTAGGGCTCTTTGCTCACACATTTGCACTGCCACGCCACAGAGAATTGCTTCGGGTGAAATGCGTGAATTTAGGCTATGCATGCAAGACATGCGATATCCTCTTGACAGATGCACCACCCCTCAATTGTGCCTCGCGGCCCGCACCGCATCTACGAATTACGGACGACGTCCCTATCCTATCCCCTATAAAGGGAGCTGCCTTACTTATATTTATGTTATGCCTGCTAATGAATGCTTGCATGCTTAAAAAAAAGAAGAGAGAAGAAAAAGAAGGGAAAAAATGATATAAAAAAACAATATAAAAATAATAATAATAAAATAATAAAATAACAAGAATGTGCGTATGCAATAAACTCAATTTCGGCCATCGAAGCCTACTTTCCTAGCTCCGACTCGTAGAGCCCAACCTTAGCCCCCATGGCCTACCTCTTGCCCTCGCGGCTCGTTAATCCCCAACTTCGGCTCTTCAAGCCCACTCCCAGCTTTGGCTGTTTTGACCTCCCTTATCGGCTCCTGAGCCGACAACTTTCAATTATCGGCCCCTGAGCCGACAGCTTTCAATCATCGGCCCCTGAGCCAACAGCTTTCTAATCATCGGCCTTCGGGTCGACAGCTTTTCAATCATCTGCCCCTGAGCCGACAGCTTTTTAATCATCGGCCTTCGGGTCGACAACTTTTCAATTATTGGCTCCCATGCCAATAGCTTTTCAATTATTGGCTCCCATGCCAATAGCTTTCAATTATCGGTCCCTGAGCGACAGCTTTCTAATCATCGGCATTCGGGTCGACAGCTTTTCAATTATTGGCTCTCATGCCAACAGTTTTCAATTATCGGCCCCTAAGCCGACAGCTTTTAATCATCGGCCTTCGGGTCGACAGCTTTTCAATTATTGGCCCCCATGTCAACAGCTTTCAATTATCGATCGCTGTGCCTACAGCTCTTATATCATTGGCATCCACGCCAACAGCCACCCGGAGTTCTTCAAAAAAAAAAGAGAGAGAAAAAGAAGGGAAGAAGAGAAGAAAAAAAAACAACAACAAAAAGAACAAAAAAAAGAGATGACAAAAAAAGAGAAGAGAAGAAGAGAAAAGAGAGAAGAAAAGAAAGAAAAGAGACCAAGAGACCAACATACCATGTCAACGCCCGGCACCCTGTCGGCACTGACTAAGAGACAAAGAGATCAACAAACCCTGTCAGCTCCCGACGCCCCGTCGGCACTGATGAAGAGACCAATATGCTGCTTCAGTTCCCGACACCCCGTCGGCACTGATGAAGAGACCAATATGTTGCTTCAGTTCCCGATACCCCGTCGGCACTGATGAAGAGACCAATATGCTGCTTCAGTTCCCGACACCCCGTCGGCACTGATGAAGAGACCAACATATTGCTTCAGTTCCCGGCACCCCGCCGGCACTGATGAAGAGACAAAGAGACCAACAAACCATGTCGGCTCCCGGCATCCTGTCGGCACTGACGAAGAGAAAAAGAGACAAACAGACCATGTCAGCTCCCGACACCCTGTCGGCACTGACGAAGAGACCAAGAGATCAACAGACCATGTCAGCTCTCGGCACCCTGTCGGCACTGGCGAAGAGAAGACAAGACCAACACATACCATGTCAACGCTCGACACCCTGTCAGGCATTAGCGAAGAGCAGAAGAGACAAACAAACCACGTCGGTTCCCCGGCACCCTGTCGGCACTGATGAAGAGACCAATATGCTGCTTCAGTTCCCGGCACCCCGCCGGCACTGATGAAGAGACAAAGAGACCAACATGTCATGTCAGTCCCCGACACCCCGGCGGCACTGACGAAGAGAAGAAGAGGCCAACATACTACTTCAGTTCCTGGCACCCCGCTGGCACTGATGAAGAGACAAAGAGACCAACATGTCATGTCAGTCCCCAACACCCCGTCGGCACTGACGAAGAGAAGAAGAGACAAGTATACCACGTTAGCCCCTGACATCCCGTTGACACCGACGAAGAGAAAAAGAGACAAGTACACCCACGGGCACTGCCCGGCTAATCCTTCGCCTGCGTTACCCGTGGGTGGGGGGCATTTGTGGACATGTAAAATTGCACTCCCATACGCCCCAACTAGTCTAGCATCAACAACGACTCCAAATAGAAAAAAACTACGGGGAAGATGGGCCATCCGGACTCTCCGAACACACGCACATTACCGTGAAGCCGTCGCTGGAGTCACGACAGTGAAGAGAAATCAACCACCAAGAGCCCCGCAATCCATGGGCCTCGAAGAAAATCAAATGGGCCACAACTCGCGCTCTCAATGAGCTCAGGACAGCCCATTCAGGCCTTCAGCGGCACGCTCTCAGGCCCCTTCAGCGGTACGCCCTGAAGCCTTCAGCGGCCTCTTCAGCGACACGCCCCCAAGGCCTCTCAGCGGCACACCCCCAGGGTTGCCCAACGGCACACCTGCGCCCTCCTCCAGCGGCACACCCCGCCCGGGCTAGCCTCTTCAGCGGCACGCCCTTTTGGCACTTCAACGGCACACCCAGCCCGCGCCTCAGCGGCACACCCCTGCAGCCCCTTCAGTGGCACACTCCCTGCAGCCCTTCAGCGGCACACTCCCTGTGCCCTTCAGCGGCACACTCCCTAGGGCCCCTCTTCAGTGGCACACTTGCAGGCTGCTCTTCAACGGCTCGCTCTCCGTGCCTTCGACGGCACGCCCCAAGGCGCCCAGCGGTACGCCCCCGATGGCCCTTCAGCGGCACACTCTTGCACGCCCTTCAGCGGCACGCCCTTCGTGCCCCTTCAGCGGCATGCCCTTCATGCCCGTTCAACGGCACGCCTTCGTGCCCCTTCAACGCACGCCCCTAACGCCCCTTCAACGGCACGCCCTTTGGGCTCTTCAGCGGCATGCTTGCCATGTCTACCAGCGACACGCCTTTTGGCCCTCTCAATGGCACGCTTGTTGTGCCTGCCAGCGGCATGCCATTCAGGCTCTTCAACGGCACGCTCCGGCAGGACGACGTGATGCCCACGCCCTATGGATCCTTGCCGCGCAGTGGGCTGTCCGAGGTGTCGGCCGGGGATTGGGCCACGTTGTCTATCCCCCCTGCCACCAAGGACGACGGGTCAAATCCCCAATCAATGCCTCTGGTTTCTGCCTCCGACTGCCGTGTTCGGATGCTCCCGCCGTGTGGGGTATAAAGACCCCTCTCCTACGATACAGAGGGGGGGGACAAAAAAAAAAACACACACACACAGGCAGAGGGCGAAAAGAAGAAGAGGAGAAGAGAAGAAGAGGGAAGAGAGGAAGAGAGGGGAGAGGCTTCGCCGCTCCACCCACCGCCGCCATCTGTGCGAAGAGGGAAGAGAGAAAGAGAAGAAGAAGGGGAGGGGAGGCTCTGCCTCCCCCCTCCTGCTGCTCCGTCCATCGCCATCCGCGCGAAAAGAAGAAGAAGAAGAGGAAGGGAAAGAAGAGAAGAAGAAAGGGGGGAGAGGGCCTATTGCCCTTCCCCTCCTCGCTGCTACTCCGGCTTCCGGTGTCCGTGCGAAGAGAAGAGGAGAAGAAGAATAAGTGGAGAGAGGGAGTGAGGTCCGGGAGGGGAGGAGTCCACGCTCCGTTCCCCCCCACTGTATTTTCTTTTCCTCTTTCTTTCCTTTAATTTCTTGTTTTGCCGTCGTTGCGATGTATTAGCCCCCTTGGGGCACTCCTCTTATGAGAATAAAAGTAGAAGGCTTGCAAATGTCCCCTCGGACGTCTCCCCAATGTATGTCTTCCATGTTTACATCCTTCGGTGTTTCACGCCCCTTTCTTTTTTTCCCTTCTTTAGGGTTTACTTCTTGCCGAGCGTTTTCACTTTCGTTCACCCCCAGTCGTGCCTCCAACGGCACACCCTGATTGTGCCTCCAACGGCACGCCCAGTCGTGCCTTCAGCGGCACACCCTAGCCTTCAGCGGCACGCCCTCTTTGAACCCTTCGCCGGCGCGCCTGATCAGGCCTTCGCCGGCACACCCCCATCGGGCCTTCGCCGGTGCACTCTTCAACACCCTTCGCCGGCACGACCTTGGCTACCTTCCCCAGGCACGCCTATGATGGCCCTCGCCGGTACGCCCCTTTGGGCCTTCCTCGGCACGACCTTCATGGCCTTCACCGCCATACCCTTGGCCTCCTTGGCCCGGCACACTTGCCCCTTCTTTTACCCGGTGCATCCCCCTTAGCCAGTCCTGGGATAGTCTTCCACTTACCGTTGTCTCCGAGTTTTTTGAAGTTTTATTAAAGGTGTTGCCGCTCTCAGGCGCCCACCTCCAGTTGTCAGGTTCCGTCACTCCATGTGGGCGTGTTCCTTGTATCTCCCTTACGCTCGGGTCAAGGGGAGATGCTGCCGAATTTTCGTTAGAAACGATAACATATTAAAAAGATAAAAGGAAGCAACCAACAAATGGAACGACCACACGTTAAAAAGGACTAAAAGAAAGCAACAAACAAATAAAAAAGAGAACAACGGTAAAACGCTTTAACCGAGGCAAGGGAACCAAAATCAACATAAAGAGAGCCAAATCGAACGACAACTAAACAACTTGAACATTCGTCCTCACGGGAGAAAGAATGGAAATTGATCAAGAGAAGAAAAGAAGAAACCCATGCAAACTTAATAAAATCAGAAAAAAAGAAAAGAAAAGCCTTAAAAGAAATGGAGGAGGAGTGGGCTCCCCATGCCCTTCGCCGGTACGCCCCTTCAGCCACCTTCGCCAGTACACCCTCTAGCCACCCTTGGCCGGCACGCCCTTCACCGGCACACCTTGTTGCGCCCTTCACCGGTGCACCCTATCCGTGCCTTCTCCGGCACACCCTTCGTGGCCCCTCGCCGGCACACCCGCCTGGCCCTTCGTCGGCACGCCGTGCAGTCGCCCTTCGCCGGCACACCCGCTCACGCCCGCTCGTGCCATTCGCCGGCACGCCCACTCACGCCCTTCGCCGGCACACCCTCCATGGCCCCTCGCCGACACACCTTGCCAGCCCTTCGCCGGTAAGCCCGCTCGTGCCCTTCGCCGGCACGCCTTCGGCCTCCCTTCCCCGGCACACCTTGTTTGGCCCTTCGCCGACCTGCTCTTCGCGCCCTTCGCCGGTACACCCCGCAACACCCTTCTCCGGCACGCTTTCACGGCCTTTGCAGGTACGCGCTTCCAGCCCCCCTCATCGGCACACTGCTCGCCCCGTTGCCGGCACACTCTCTCAGCCCACTCGCCGGCACGCGCCTTCACCGGTACAGCCCTTTTTGGCCCTCCAACGGCCCACTCTCTCTCCAGAAATATATATATATGTATATAACATAATGTAATAATAATAATAATAAATTAATAAAATTATGATGAATAAATAAACCTGAATATATATATGAAACAAACAAAAAAATGTGAAATAATAACAAATAATAGTAAACAAACAGGGAAAATCTAATAGTAATAATAATAAACAAAACAAAGAAATCATCCAGAACAAATATATAAAAGGGAAATAACCGATAAAATCTATATATATAATATGAAACTCAGATAAAAAAAATTGGTAAAAATCTATATCGCAGCCCCGACTCTCCCGTGGCCCGGTGCTGAAGGAACAACAATGCCGCCCTTCTAGGTTGGGTCTGAGTCTCGGGAATGATCCCGAACTGGCCATGACCCGACCTCGCCTCGGGCTGACTTTTCGATTAAACCGGACTCGTTTCTCAGGCCGGATCCCTTCCGAGCCACTACTAAAATTGCCGCACGTTCGGCAGACATTTGAACGGGTTCACCTCAATTTCCGCTGCGTTTCTATTACGGACCTGTGTCTGAACGTGAAAAGACCCGTGAGCAACCAACATGGCCGACGGCTCCCACCCCGACGTGGTCATGACCCGGTATTGCTCTGGGCCGATAGCTCGCCAAATCAGATTCACCCTGTCGGGATTTGTTCCCCCCTTTTCATTGAAATTGCCGCAAACTCGGCATACATTTGTACGGGGTTGTTTCTATCTACGTCATACCTTCAATATGGACCCTCGTCCGAATATCAAGTGGTCCGCAAGTGACCGACAGAAATCCGAATAGAATGAGATGGCTCCTGTCATCCCTGGACCCTTTGCATGGGAAGGTCAACAGGGCCCCCGTGGGCCATGCTTAGACCTCGGGCTTGTCCCGATTATGGTCATTGTATGACTCATATCCTCGGCCTATAGCTCGCTCCCTTCGAACACGTTTTCGATTTTGGAATCTAGTCCCGGGACTCTTCCCCGTTGCCCTCCGGCACCGGAATCATTAATGATGCTCACGCAAGCCCCATTTGGACCGCGGGAAGCGCCCCCGGTATGGTCCCAACTCGATCTCGCACCGGGTCAATAAATTCGCTAGTTTCCTGCTACACTAACCGAGATTTAACCGAATGTTTTCAGTGTCTCGGAATAATGTATTTGCCGTATCACGGCATACATATGTTCCAGGTCCTCCTGCGACGATTATGATATTCTCAAGCCGGACACCCGTCCGAATATTAAACGGTCTCCCGAATGGCCGGCACGTTTCGAACTTCCACTTCCCTAGACACAGGGCTTTTCAGCCGATTCAAGGGATATTCCCTCGTTGCCCCTTGGCACCATAAATATTAATGACGCTCATGTAGGTCTTATTTTGACCGCGGGGGGCCCACCGCAGTATGGTCGCAGCTTGCTCTTGCACCGGGCCAACAGATTTACTGGTTTTTGACCGCACCAACCGAGGCTCAGCCGAACGTTTTCCGCTCTTCCGAATAATAAATTTGCCATACCTCGGCATACATGCGTTCCGGTTTTCCCGCGACAACCGTGATTTTCTCAAGCCGGACATTCGTCCGAACATTAAATGGTCAGTACACGACTGACATGACCGCGAATGATTTTCTTCTCGCCCTCGCGTGAGGATTTCAATACCTCGTAATAGACCTTTCATGTAATTAATTTCTTGGCCATGAGGCCTTGAATCCTGGCGATTAATCAAGGGTGTTCCCCTCTCCGAGAGGATGTAAATGACGCCGTGACCTTTATGGCCTGGCGGGTTTTGGTCTCGACACGAATCACATAATCGTCTGACCGAGTCAGATCGAGCGCGCCTGTGGCTCTTCGGAGCCCACAATAAATCGTCACTTTGTGACTGGCATGCCCACGCACTTAATAGATGAACCACTTAAATAAGCGAATTTTAGTGCGTCCACAGCTCCCCAGCCCTTCATCTAACCCTTCAGCGGCACACTCTAACAACCCTCACCACCTCCAGCGGTACGCCTTTTTGGCCTTTCAGCGGCACACCCCTCACCCCCCTCCAGCGGTACACCCATTCCCAACCTCCAACGGCACACTCCTCACCCTTTCTAACGGTACGCCCCCCGGCCAGCCCTTCGCTGGCACTCTACTGGCTGCCCTCGCCGGCACACTCCTAGCCCCCTTTCACACCTCCCAACCTGTGTCGGTGCATATTGCACCGACCTTGGGTTTACCTCGGTGCACATTGCACCGATCTTGCCCCTCTACAGCCCAAAGCTGCACCGACTTTGCCCCACGGCCGTACAGACCCTGCCCCTCTATAGCCCGTAGGCCGTACAGACTTCGCCCCGCGGGCCGTACAGACTTCGCCCCGTAGGCCGTACAGACTGTGCCCCGCAGGCCGTACAGACTTCGCCCCGCAGGCCGTATAGACTTTGCCCCACGGCCGTACAGACCTGGCCCTTCCACAACCCAAAGCTGTACAGACTTTGCCCCGCAGGCCGTACAGACTTCGCCCCGCAGGCCGTACAGACTTTGCCCCGCAGGCCGTACAAACTTTATCCCGCGGCCGTACAGACCTTGCCCTTCCACAACCCAAAGCTGTACAGACTTCACCCTGCAGGCCGTATAGACTTCGCCCCGCAGGCCGTACAGACTTTTCCACGCGGCCGTACAGACCTTGCCCCTCTACAGTCCAAAGTTGCACCGACTTCAGCCCGCAGGCCGTACAGACTTTGCCCCTCTACAGCTCAGAGCTGCACCGACTTCAGCCCGCAAGCTGCACCGACCTGCTGCCGGCCCAGACCTGCACTGACCTACCTTCAGCCTTGGCACACCCTGCACCGACCTAGCCCAATCTCTATCCGGCGCACCGTTTGATACCCTCACCGGCACGCCTTCAGCCGCCCTTGCCCGGCGCACTGGTGCGGACACCCGAGCAGTTGAGCGGCGCGATACGCCGAGCCACCGGTACCGCACACGGAGCACGACTCGAGCCACCTCAGCATCTATTTGGCTCGGAGATAGCCTGGAGACGCCCCCCTGAGTCCCAGAATTTATCATATTTAGTTAGACTTTATGTGTGTGTAATTTGTGTTTATTTCATTGTATGCGGTTTGCTATTTTGATTGTAAGAGGGGCTTATGTGCAATTTGGACCCGTGGGCCCCACGGGCCCCCCAGACCCCATCCCATTGAGCCACCTCAGCCAAGGGCCCATGTGGGGTCAGTCAACATGTCAAATGGAGGCTTCTAGATAGGTGGGCCAAGTGGGAGACAAGGGACTTGGAAAGTCCACATTTGGCCACCCACCCCCACCTACCAAGTCCACCCTCTACTCCTTGGTCCAAGGGCCGCCCCCCCTTGTTTTTATATATTATTTTTGTGTGTGTGTCACACTCAATCCAGACCACTCATTCCCATCCCCTAGATCCAACGGTTGCCAATGGATTTGAGATGTAACACATAAATACTTGTAATTTCCCATTTTCATGAATTAATGCCATTTGATTCAAACAAATTCAAGAGCAAGGGCTGGTGCGCCCCCCTCCTCTCTCCTCCCTCTCCCCCTTGAAGCTGTGAAGGCTTCCATTCTGAGGTGTGACGCCTCGTGTATCGGTTCCGACGATCGCCGCCGCCGCCACGAGCCGCCACCGCACCGCCACCGCCATCAACGGAGTTCTGCCTGCGCAGTATCACAGAAGCTTCCATGAATTTCTTGTCTCAGCCACGAGCTCAGATAGATCTGGGAATTTTAGTGGATGTTCCAGAGGTGTCAAGGGCATCCCACAAATTTTGGTTTGCCATTCATATCTCGTTTCATATTTTTTGATTTTTGTCCACTCTTTCATTTCGGTTCTGCCGGAGTTCTGTTCAGATTCATCCCCGCCCTGAGTTTCATGTCTTAGGTCCACTTTTTGATTTATGTTGGTTCGCCCAATTTTATTGGGGATTCCACCCATCCATCCCTTCATCCACAATTTTTCTCAATGTTTGATTCGCCCATCTCATATTTTCTAAAAATCATTCTCAGACCCATCTACAGTTCTGTCCACCTGTTCCCAGATCCGACCACCAGTCACCCCAAAAATCATAGTAAATCACCACCACCTCCAAATAAAATTCCAAAAATAGTCCCAGTTCCGTGGTTTGATACCCTACAACTTTGAAGAAGCGCTCAAGAGCTGAATCGGAGTTTTACTAGGCGGTCAACGGTGGTTCTCAGACAAGTGCCCTGCAGATCTGAGATTTCGGTTACTGTACAACAGGGGCTTATAAATTCAATAAAGTTCTGATCCGACCAGATCCAGCAGATCTCTCTGGGTCTAGATCGAAGCATTTGAAGAGAGCTTTCCAACAATAGCTCATTCGTCCCGATCCGACGTCGGGATTGCTCGCAGCGGCCGTTTTCGCCGGAGCGCGCGCCGGAAGACAGCAACCAAAATCCGTGGACAGCTAGTTCATCAATTGGGAATCGGGGCCGATCGACCCCCGATCGGTGTTCCCGGCCGACCGCCGTCCGTGGAGGCGCGCCACCAGGGGTCCCCATCACAGTGGGTCCCACCCCCGCAGATCCGGAGGACAGCACCGTCCGTGGGCCCCGCGGGCCCGTAGAACCCGCCGTTCGGAAAGCACGAAAACGGGGAGTTCGGCACCGTCGGGCGACATCAAGATGCTGCCCGTCAACCTGAGTTGCGTGATTCCCGGGCTCCACATGTGACCTTTTACCTCCCTGCGTGGAGTGGGTCAAATCTTTGTATTGCTGTGATATTGTTTAACCGGGAGTCCGTGATTCGGCCGGGGTTGTCTTCACCACGCCGGGTGCGTGGAGGTAAAGGTCTTAACTCCTTGGCGTTACATTGCTTAGCTAGTATACGGTCTTGGGCCGCTACCGAGAGTGTAGGTACTAGCCCGTGTGTCCATGTCACCGCTGTGAGAGTGAGAGTGACCCGTCCCGCGACTCGATCCGAGTCCGGAAGTTGAGTCGGACTACCCTTGACCTCCGCCGGTTCCTTAACCGCGCACGGTCCGCGCTTTCCCTCGCTTGGGACGACGAGTGAGCTTCCACTTCTGTTAGCGACGTTTCGCCACTAGGAGCTCGTAGTGTCGGGCTTAGTGTCTCCCTGGTGTGTGTTGCTGGTCGTGTCTTCATCTAGAGTCCGAGGGTGGCACCATATAGTGTCGTCTCCCGTGTCCGTCCCGCATCAGTTTGGTATCAGAGCGAGTCGAGTCTAGGGTAGTCTTTGCATAAGTCTTGCATGCATCATGGTCTAAGTCAAGTCTAGGATCATCATTATTTTCAAAACAAAAAAAAAGTGTGTTTTAAATTGCATTTCATCCCGATAATTCGGTATCTTAAAAGGTGTTGTCCGAACGTTAGGCTACGCCTACCGGGAGGTCGCACACTTGCGGGAGTGATCTTCGGATCGATTAACTCCGCCCCGTACCGGATATTGGTTTAGGTCTAAGTGCATCATTTAGTGTGTGTTTGCATTAGTCGGTGTCTTCTAGGTCGTGTATCAGTTGCATGCCCACCCGTCGAGGTACCCAATACTTGCCACCACCACCTATGGCGGACTCCCGGGCCCGTAGCTCCGATGAGTCCTCGACGGCCGAGATGTTCCGAGCCATTATGGAACGTCTTGACACGCGTATGGATGGCCTTAGTACGCGTATGGATGGCATAGGAACGCGTCTAGAAGGGCGGATGAAAGCCCTCGAGGATCGGGCCGAGTCTTCGGATCAGTCCATCCAGGGTCTAGTTGGGAGAATTGCCGTCCTAGAGAGAGGCCCAATAGCGGCGCAACCCGCGTCGACGAATGGCCAACAAGAGCCGGTGTAGCAACCCACTGTGCCAAGGGCTCAAGTGGAGAATATTGGGGTTCAACAGGGGCATGTGGTGGATGATTATGCATCTGATAATGATCAAGGGGGTACGGTCGTCGTCATCAACGACGGAATCGTGATGACGAGGATGACGACTGCATTCTTAGGGGTGTGCGTGCGGACCCTCCCACTTTTAGCGGGTCCTTGGACCCTAGGGTGTATTTAGATTGGGAGGCCGGCATGGACCGGTACTTCGAGTGGTTTGAGATGACGGACCACCGAAGAGTCCGATACACAAAGATGAAGCTGCAAGGGCAGGCCCAAACTTATTGGATCAATGTGGAGAGCCTGCTCAACCAGCGACGTCAATCCCAAATCGGTACTTGGGATGATATGAAAATCAAATTGAGGGAGAAGTACCTTCCCGCCTCATATCGCCAGCGTCTTATAGACAAGTGGCAAAGCATCTCCCAAGGGAACCGATCCGTGACCGAGTACACCGCCGAGTTCGATGAGTATTACTTGCGGTGCGGGGTCACGGAAGAGAGCTCCATGACGATATCCCACTTTCGGAGAGGTCTGCGGCCCAATTATCAATATGAACTCTTTCGCCGCAACGCAACCACTTTGGAGCAAGCGTATCAGATTGCTCTCGAATTGGAGCAGTTCGA
Source organism: Amorphophallus konjac (assembly GCA_022559845.1). Lineage (NCBI taxonomy): Eukaryota > Viridiplantae > Streptophyta > Magnoliopsida > Alismatales > Araceae > Amorphophallus > Amorphophallus konjac. Next base: position 125,145,425 of record CM040121.1, read on the forward strand.
GGCCGAGTTCGAGTCACCCCACCGGTTGGGCTCTTTTCCCCTTCGTAGTGTCGAGTCCCGTGGCTCATCTGGCACGTATCCGAGGGCCCCCATGACTCGACCTTAGGAGCCTGCTCGCCCCGAGCCCTTTGCTCCTAGGCCACGTCCTCCACCCCCGAGGGACCTTCCTCGTCCCCAGCATCTTACGGCCCCACCCACAGCCCGTCCACCGGCACCCGCACCTCCTGCACGTCCTTTGTTGCCTACGCCTCCTATCCGTCGGGAGGATAAAGGTAAAGGACCTATGATTAGGGAGCCTAGTGGATCACGGCAGCAGTGTTATCGCTGCAATGGGTTTGGCCATTTCGCCAACCAGTGTCCCACCCGCCCATCTCTTCACATTGGGGACACACAGGCCGAGGATACCACCCCTATGGGCCTCGAGTTAGTCAGCTATGAGGCCGATGAAGAGCTAGCTGACGAGTACTATAAGATGGGAGGTGAGGCCCAGGATGCCCAGCATTCGGACGATACCCACGTGGGGGTCGTCAGATGTATCCTCACCCAGCCACAGGTCAGTGATGACTGGCGACGGACTACTATCCTTCATGTATTCTGTAGGCTGGGAAAGCAAATTTGCAAGGTGGTCATCGATAGCGGGAGTTGTATCAATGCAATGTCCACAAACGTTGCCACTCGTCTTGGTCTCACACCCGTAGACCACCCTTGCCCCTATCAGGTATCATGGGTGGATACCACTTCCATTTCGGTCAGGCTGCGGTGCTTGGTCCCGCTGCAGCTCCACTCCTACCATGACGAGATCTGGTGTGATGTTCTCCCCATGGAAGTGGGAAGTATCATTCTTGGTAGGCCGTGGTTATTTGACCGGGATGCCACCCTCCATGGCCGGTCGAACACCTGTACCTTCGACCACGCAGGCCAGCGGGTCACCCTCCAACCCGTTCGGCGCAGGAGCCCATCATTCAGGGGTCCTACTGGCCCTAGTACTCCGAAGCCTTCCGTCCCCGGGCCTAGTACCCCATCCCCAGCTCGGGCTATGCCCGTTACCTCTGGCCCAGGAGAGCCCTCGACGAGGAGATTGATGATGATTAGCTCCCGGGAGATGGAGCAGGAGCTTAGTCAGGGCTGTCCGGTGTTTGCCATTACGGTCCGAGAGGTGGAGCGGGACTCCGAGGGTGAGCTCCCACCCGAGGTTGTTCCCATTCTGCAGGAGTATGCTGATGTCTTTCCCGATGAGCTTCCCGAGGGACTCCCACCTATGCGGGATATTCAGCATGCCATCGACCTTGTTCCGGGCTCTTCTTTGCCCAACCTTCCTCATTATCGCATGAGTCCCACGGAGCATGCCGAGCTTAAACGGCAGGTCGATGAGTTAGTGCAGAGAGGGTCTGTTCGGGACAGCATGAGTCCATGTGATGTACCCGCATTACTCGCCCCGAAGAAGGATGGCACGTGGAGAATGTGCATTGATAGTCGTGCCATCAACAAAATCACCGTGAAGTACAGGTTCCCTATTCCCCGCCTTGATGACATGCTGGACATGATGGCAGGTGCCACTATCTTTTCGAAGATCGATCTTAAGAGTGGCTACCATCAGGTGAGGATTAGGCCAGGTGATGAGTGGAAGACCGCATTTAAGACCAAGGACGGTCTATATGAGTGGTTGGTCATGCCTTTTGGGTTGACCAATTCCCCTAGTACTTTCATGCGGCTCATGACTCAGGTCCTTCGACCTTTCATTGGAGTCTTTGTAGTGGTGTATTTTGATGATATCCTTATCTATAGTCGCACCACAGGGGACCACTTAGACCACCTTCGGCAGGCCTGTCTACTTCTTCGGCGAGAGCAGCTGTTTGCGAACCCACAGAAGTGTGCCTTCATGACACCTCAGCTTACCTTCTTGGGTTTCATTGTGTCTAGTACTGGGGTCTCCGCCGATCCGGAGAAGGTCCGGGCCATTGTTGAGTGGCCGGAACCCCGTACGGTTCATGATGTCCGCAGCTTTCATGGCCTTGCGACGTTCTACCGTCGCTTCATCCGCGGATTTAGCTCCGTCACCGCCCCGATCACGGATTGCATCCGGAAGGGCACATTTGTATGGACGAAGGCCGCATCTGCCGCCTTCAAGGACATCAAGGAGCGCATGACCCAGACACCTATCCTTCGATTGCCTGATTTCTCGAAGGTGTTTGAGGTCTCTTGTGATGCGTCGGGTGTTGGGATTGGAGGAGTTTTGAGTCAGGAGTCCCACCCGATCGCATATTTCAGCGAGAAGCTGAATGACGCGAAACTGCGATATTCCACGTATGATAAAGAATTCTACGCAGTTGTTCAGGCTCTTAGGCATTGGAGGCACTATCTTTTACATCAGGAGTTTGTCCTATACTCCGACCACGAGGCATTGAGGTACCTCCATTCGCAAAAGAAGCTTAACTCGCGTCATAGTCGTTGGGTCGAGTATCTCCAGCAGTTCACCTTTGTGCTGAAACATAAGGCTGGAGTGGAGAACAAGGTGGCTGATGCCTTGAGCCGGCGAGCATGTTTGCTTACCACCATGAGTGCCGAGGTCATAGGGTTAGAGAAGATGAAGGAGGCCTATGTTGATTGTCCTGACTTTGGTCAGATTTTTACCACCCTCCAGGCCGGACCCTCGAGAGACCTTGATGAGTATGTGCTTCAGGAGGGTTACCTCTTTCGAGGTAGCAGGCTGTGTGTTCCCCGAACTTCGGTTCGAGATTTCTTAGTGTGGGAACTACATGCAGGAGGTCTAGCCGGCCACTTTGGTCGGAACAAGACTATTGAGGCAGTGGAGCATCGATTTTATTGGCCGAGCCTGAAGCGCGATGTTGCTAACATCGTGGCTCAGTGCCGTACATGTGCTACGGCCAAGATGAAGAAGCAAAGCTCGGGCCTTTATACGCCTCTACCCGTGCCTGGTGCCCCGTGACAGGATGTTAGTATGGACTTTGTTTTGGGATTGCCACGTACCTCTAGGAAGCATGATTCGGTCTATGTGGTGGTTGACCGTTTCTCGAAGATGGCCCTCTTTATCCCTTGCTCGAAGACTTCGGATGCTTCTAGGGTAGCCCGCCTATTCCTTACTCATGTGGTGTGCAAGTTCGGGTTGCCTCGCACTATAGTGTCTGACCGTGATGTTAGATTCACTTCCTACTTTTGGAAGACACTATGGCATATGATGGGTACTCACATCAAGTTTTTCACTGCATATCATCCCCAGACAGACGGTCAGACCGAGGTGGTCAATAGGAGTCTGGGAGATCTTTTGAGGTGTCTAGTTAAGGACCGCATTAGGGATTGGGATCTCATTTTACCTATGGCTGAGTTTGCATACAATGATTCGGTGAATAGGTCTACCGGCATGAGTCCATTTGAGATTGTCACAGGTCGTAGGCCTAGGAAACCCGTTGACCTTGTCCCCATGCCTATCCATGCTAGAGTGTCGGAGTCGGCCGAGTCGTTTGCTAGGCATGTTAGGAGTTTGCATGACGACATCCGTCGTCACATTGAGGCCAGCAATGCATGGTACAAGGAGTTAGCCGATGCCCACCGACACCACCGAGAGTTCCACGAGGGCGAATACGTCATGATCAGGGTGAGACCTGAACGGTTTCCCTCTGGAACCGTTAAGAAGTTGCAAGCTCGCGGAGCCGGTCCCTTTAGAGTGTTGAAACGCGTTGGATCCAATGCGTATGTTGTGGACCTGCCCGAGGAATATGGTATAAGCTCTACCTTCAATGTATCGGATCTTGTTGCATATAGGGACCCAGCGGTGATCCCTAGTGAGTCTTTTGAGCCATCTCCTCCCCTTGAGAGTGATCTCACACCTGAGTGTCCACTTCCACCTCCAGCCCCTTTTTCACGGCAGCGTGAGCATATAGATCGTATACTGGACGAGCAAGTGACAGTTTCCAGGAGTGGATCTTACCCGCGCTACCTAGTGCGATGGAGAGGACGGCCCGCTACTGAGGACACATGGATCACACATGGCGAGTTGTAGCAGATCGATCCGGACCTTTTGGAGTGATACAGGAGCGATGCAGACCCTTACTCGACAGGGTCGAGTTTCTCCCACCCGGGGAGAATTGGTGCGGACACCCGAGCAGTTGAGCGGCGCGATACGCCGAGCCACCGGTACTGCACACGGAGCACGACTCGAGCCACCTCAGCGTCCATCTGGCTCGGAGACAGCCTGGAGACGCCCCCCTGAGTCCCGGCATTTATCATATTTAGTTAGACTTTATGTGTGTGTAATTTGTGTTTATTTCATTGTATGCGGTTTGCTATTTTGATTGTAAGAGGGGCTTATGTGCAATTTGGACCCGTGGGCCCCACGGGCCCCCCAGGCCCCATCCCATTGAGCCACCTCAGCCAAGGGCCCATGTGGGGTCAGTCAACATGTCAAATGGAGGCTTCTAGATAGGTGGGCCAAGTAGGGGACAAGGGACTTGGAAAGTCCACATTTGGCCACCCACCCCCACCTACCAAGTCCACCCTCTACTCCTTGGTCCAAGGGCCGCCCCCCCTTGTTTTTATATATTATTTTTGTGTGTGTGTCACACTCAATCCATGCCACTCATTCCCATCCCCTAGATCCAACGGTTGCCAATGGATTTGAGATGTAACACATAAATACTTGTAATTTCCCATTTTCATGAATTAATGCCATTTGATTCAAACAAATTCAAGAGAAAGGGCTGGTGCGCCCCCCTCCTCTCTCCTCCCTCTCCCCCTTGAAGCTGTGAAGGCTTCCATTCTGAGGTGTGACGCCTCGTGTATCGGTTCCGACGATCGCCGCCGCCGCCACGAGCCGCCACCGCACCGCCACCGCCATCAACGGAGTTCTGCCTGCGCAGTACCACAGAAGCTTCCATGAATTTCTTGTCTCAGCCACGAGCTCAGATAGATCTGGGAATTTTAGTGGATGTTCCAGATGTGTCAAGGACATCCCACAAATTTTGGTTTGCCATTCATATCTCGTTTCATATTTTTTGAATTTTGTCCACTCTTCCATTTCGGTTCTGTCGGAGTTCTGTCCAGATTCATCCCCGCCCTGCGTTTCATGTCTTAGGTCCACTTTTTGATTTATGTTGGTTCGCCCAATTTTATTGGGGATTCCACCCATCCATCCCTTCATCCACAATTTTTCTCAATTTTTTATTCGCCCATCTCATATTTTCTAAAAATCGTTCTCAGACCCATCTACAGTTTTGTCCACCTGTTCCTAGATCCGACCACCAGTCACCCCAAAAATCATAGTAAATCACCACCACCTCCAAATAAAATTCCAAAACTAGTCCCAGTTCCGTGGTTTGATACCCTACAACTTTGAAGAAGAGCTCAAGAGCTGAATCGGAGTTTTACTAGGCGGTCAACGATAGTTCTCAGACAAGTGCCCTGCAGATCTGAGATTTTGGTTACTGTACAACAGGGGCTTGTAAATTCAATAAAGTTCTGATCCGACTAGATCCAGCAGATCTCTCTGGGTCTAGATCGAAGCATTTGAAGAGAGCTTTCCAACGATAGCTCATGCGTCCCGATCCGACGTCGGGATTGCTCGCAGCGGCCGTTTTCGCCGGAGCGCGCGCCGGAAGACAGCAACCAAAATCCGTGGACAGCTAGTTCATCAATTGGGAATCAGGGCCGATCGACCCCCGATCGGTGTTCCCGGCCGACCGCCGTCCGTGGAGGCGCGCCACCAGGGGTCCCCATCACAGTGGGTCCCACCCCCGTAGATCCGGAGGACAGCGCCGTCCGTGGGCCCCGCGGGCCCGTAGAACCCGCCGTTCGGAAAGCACGAAAACGCGGAGTTCGGCACCGCCGGGCGACATCAAGATGCTGCCCGTCAACCCGAGTTGCGTGATTCCCGGGCTCCACATGTGACCTTTTACCTCCCTACGTGGAGTGGGTCAAATCTTTGTATTGCTGTGATATTGTTTAACCGGGAGTCCGTGATTCGGCCGGGGTTGTCTTCGCCACGCCGGGTGCGTGGAGGTAAAGGTCTTAACTCCTTGGCGTTACATTGCTTAGCTAGTATACGGTCTTGGGCCGCTGCCGAGAGTGTAGGTACTAGCCCATGTGTCCATGTCACCGCTGTGAGAGTGAGAGTGACCCGTCCCGTGACTCGATTCGAGTCCGGAAGTTGAGTCGGACTACCCTTGACCTCCGCCGGTTCCTTAACCGCGCACGGTCCGCGCTTTCCCTCACTTGGGACGACGAGTGAGCTTCCACTTCTGTTAGCGACGTTTCGCCACTAGGAGCTCGTAGTGTCGGGCTTAGTGTCTCCCTGGTGTGTGTTGCTGGTCGTGTCCTCATCTAGAGTCCGAGGGTGGCACCATATAGTGTCGTCTCCCGTGTCCGTCCCGCATCACGCACTCTTTATGCCGCCTTCGCCGGCACGCTGCCTACGACTTTCACCGGCACGCTCCTTCAGTCCCCTTTTGGCCCTTCAACGGTCCACTCCCCCCCAAGAAGTATGTGTGTAATATATAATATGTAATAATAATAATAATAGTAATAAATCAATAAAAATTACGATGACTGAATAAATTTGGATATCTATATATAAAACAAACAAAAATTATGAAATAATAATAATAATGGTGAGAGAAATTTCTAATAATAATAATAATAAATAGCATGGATAAATCATTCAGGAAAAATACACAAAAGGGAAATAAGCAATAAAAAAAAGAATGCATGTATATAATTAGGAGCCCAGATAAAAGAAATGATAAAGTCTATATTGCAGCCCGTCTCTCCTGTGACATGGCGCTGAAGGGAATAACAATGCTGCCCCTGCAGGTCGAGCCTGAGTCAAGGGGATTGCCTCAACACGACCACGACCCGACCTCACCCCGGGTCGACATTCTGATTAGACCGGACCCGTTTCTCAAGACCGGACCCTTTTCGAGCGATTATTAAAATTGCCGCGCGCTCGGCAGACATTTGAACGGATTCGCCCCGTCTTCCACCGCGTTTCCATCACAGAGTTTTGTCCGAACATGAAAAAGGTCCGCGAGTGACCAATATAGTCCGTGGCCCATATCCCGATGCGGCTCTCAATGTGATTTATTCCTGCTTCTTTCTCGCGCAGTTAGTATTAGTCCTTTCGGCCGCAGGGCCCCTAATTTCGGTAATTAATCAAGGGTGTTCCCTCGTATGGGGGATGTAAATGACGTCGTGACCTTTACGGCATGACGGGATCTGGTCCCAACACGAACCACACAATCATCTGATGAAGTCAGGTCGAGCGCACCATGGGCTCTTAGGAGCCTGAATAAATTGTCACTCCGGTGACTGGCACGCCCACACACGCAATAAACCAATAACCAAATCGCCAACGATTTTTAATGAAAAGTGTGTCCACAGTCATCTAAGGTTTGGGACGACGGTTCCACTTTCTGAGTTGATACGTGGATAAACGGGCTTCGGCTTAGTGTCAGCTTAGAGATCTGGATTCCTGACCAAATCTCGATGGTTTAACAATATTATCCTTGATTATCTTCTATTTTTAGTTTGTTTTGATTTTTCTTTTAGCCCAGCATGCATCATGTAGGACTTTGAGCTCTAATGATGAAAATCCTCATATTACGCCAATAATGAAGTCCACCCGCTCTTATTTGAATTGACATGAGACATTCCATTCCAAATCAAGTACTTTATTCTCCTTGAAGCCGCTCAGGCTGGTTCCTTGAAATGCATTCATTCGCTGATCTTTATCTCAATTCATTTTATTTTTCTACAAATTCACCTTGGTTGTAGCACGTCCACATTGGCTGGTAACCGCTCTCCAATGGTGTCTTTCCTTCCATGCCCTCGCGCACATTTAGTTCTTTAAGATTAGTCCCTTCATCCAGCTAATCATTACTTTCTTGTAACCATCCGAAGTTGTTTCATTTGGAATTCTGGAAAGATTTCCCAACGCTTAGTGTCGGAGGCATGTCACATCACACCTTGGTATCTACTTATCAGTTCATTGTCACTTTATTCCGCTCGTTACACTTTCGCTTCATTTTGTTTCATTCCCTTGTAAAGCAGATGCCAAGGCGGGGCAGCTGTAGACACGTCAAAATCGATGCTATGTTGGGTAAATCTCATGTCACCATGTGACGCCCCAAAGTGGACTTCAATATTGGCTTAATATGAAGTTTTTCTAATTCCTCTATATTTCATTGAGATTTCTTGGCTTTTTACTCTAATAATTGAAATTAACGCCTGTGGGGAGGGCGTCATTTAATTGACGACCTAATTAGGGGCGTTGTTCTTAAATACACGACTGTTCAAACGGTCGTCGATTCCTGGATTTTACAAATTCTAACGAAAATAAAACTCAAAGAATTGACGTCCTAAGGAGGGGCGTTGATTATTTAACGCCCGTTTGCATAGGCGTCATTTGACAATTTTAAAAAGGAAAGTTCTTTATTTCTATAATTAAATTCAGGAATTGACGACTGTGTTAATGTCGTCATTTCAATTGACGCCCCTAGTTAGGTCGTCATTTTCACTTCCGTCTCCCTTTTGCCTGCTTCTTTCCAGTAGTAATCCTTCCCCCATTTTGCACCTGGTGTTCGATTGGGAAGAGGGTTCCTTATTGAGGATTCATTACATTGTTTTAATCCTATTGATGCAAGGATTTTTGGGCCTATAAATACCCCTTGAATCCCTCACGCGCAAAGAGGAACAGGAGGATTGAACAACAATAACAACAGAGAGCTTAACAAGGAGAGCAACTGTGCCGTGTGAGCTTTACAGAGAGAGAGTTTTTTTTCTCCTTTTGCAGGTGCTTCTCCAAGTTTCTTCCTCCAGGCGGCATCTTTGTCCGACGGCTCTTCATCCTACTGCAGCCGCTGAAACTCTTGTTCTCCCTTTACTGCTGCGCACACAGCAGAAAGGACACCCCTCCCCTTTTAGTTTGTTTTGTTATCATCATATCATCATCACATATTTTCTCTTCTAGCTTGGTCTGCTAGAGATCTTTTAGCAGATATTCATCTTATTTGCTACGTTACTTCCCTGCATATCATAGCATCTATAATCCATAGCTTGTTACTCCTTCCTAAAGGGGTTTTAAACTAAAACACACAAGGTGTGTTCATGCTTAATTTGATTGATTTCATATTTTTATAGCATTGATACTACACACTTGGCTAATCCATATCTTTGTTTATTCTGTGTGTTTTCTTGCAAGGGTAATCAAGCTATAAACCCCCTTCATCGGCCGGCCGGTAGAAGGAGGAAGGAAGAACTTACAATCTCACCCGCTTCATACAAGGTACATGCGATCATCTTTGTATTTTTGAGGTAACCCCTCTGGCGATCACTCTCCATAGAGCATCTCATGCTCAATCCCCTTTTTTCTTCATGTCCCACATGTTTTAGCATAGTTTCTTTTTATCCCTAATAATAATAATCATCATTTTTTATCATTCAATTCTCTCTCTCTTTTTTTAAAAAAATATCTATGTGACACGTTCACAGCGCCTGCTTGAGGGCCAGTAATCCCGCTATCGACCTTGGAGGGCCGTTGCCGGCGAAGCTCTCCTTGAACAGTCGCCCGAATTGTCGGAAGCTAGTGATCCGGGGGCGAGTGCTCGGAACCATGCATGTGCGCCTTGGACTAGAGAAGTCACTAACGCTCGGCACTTGACCGCGTCGGACGCCCCGTGCAAGGTCATCAGGGCGTCGAAGATGTCGTAGTGGTCGACAGGGTCGCCCTGGCCGTTGTAAGACTTGAAGGTCGGCAGATAGACTTTGGGAAAAATCTCTGCCTCCAATATCTGATCGGAGAATGGGGATCGCTCCTCATCCTCCTTGGTGGTGCTCTACTGGAGGGCGCGAAGGGCGCGCTCTTGCTCGGCGAAACGTCGCTCAAAGTTCCGCAGCTGGAGGGATAATTCTCCCTATCGCCGGGATGGGGCCCGGGGGCTCCGAGTGTTTCCCTGGCGTTCCGAGTCTGGAACGTCCTCCTTTGCGCATTATTGATTGAGCTCTGACTTCCTCTTTCTTGGGCTGGAGGAGGCTTCTTGTTCCGGAGGTGGGGGCTACGAAGGTCTGCCCTGCTCGCTCCGGACAATGTGTCCTCCTTGAAGGATGAATGGGCCTCCGGCCGTCATCCGGGAGGCCTCCGCAACTCTCCTCTCCAGCTATCTGGGTCCTCATCAAGTCGACGAGGATGTCCATTTTAGCATTGAGGGTTTGGAGGGCGTCCAAGTTCCCGAGAGCGAATTGTCCCCCTACGGCCAACGGAGGTTGGTCGTTAGAGGGGGCGCCCGTCGAAGAGTGTAAGGGTGCGGGCCCCCTCTCTTCGACTGTCGGTGCCTTCCATTTTCTGCTGGCATTTCTCCTACTGGAACTTCTTCGCACCATATTGGCTCTTTGTTCGTTTCCCACAGGCATCGCCAGATGAAGAGGGGTGATCTCGCGCTGTGTCCTGAGCCACACGATCCTGGACAAGCCTGTGTCATTGTTACCACGATTGAGGATCTGTAAAGTAGGAAACGGGTCAGAGGAGTCTAGGGTTGAGACCTCGGGGAAAATCCTCCGATGCTTAAGTCAGCGAGGTGATAGAGCGCAGGTGGAAAGGGAGTAGGAGAAAGAGTGAGAGACACGAAATCGCTCTCCACTAGTGGGTGTGGTGTTGAGTACTCAGGATCACCTTCTTTTTTCGGAGGGTTTTCCTTGGTTTATATAGTGTTTTCCTCCGTTGGGAGCTCAGAGAAGAAGGAGAGTATAGGGGGCGTTACTCAGCCGCTTCGGGCCTAGTCATTTGGTCTCCCCTTTCATTGACTCCCGATCTTCCCTCATTCAGTTACGCTCGGATACTGCTTGGGCTTTCCCCGATCAGCCGTAACGCGTGATCGGGCACCGCTTGGGCTTTCTCCGCTTGACAGTTGCTCGGACTTTCGGGCCTAAAGGCCGCCTAGGAAGTATTGGTCCGAGCGATTTTGGGCTTCAAGATAAGTGGGCCTATTATTGGGCTATCACTTGGGGAGCTCGGCCTGTTTGGGTCGGGATGGACTTGGTTGGGCCGCTCTCAATCGTATGTTCATTGGGCTGCTAATTTACCCCTCTCCATGATCTTTTCATGAGTCTAGTTGAAATTAACTATGATTAAAAGTTGACGGATGGTAACATGCGGTTACGGCGATGTCATTTATGTATTATTTAATTTTATGTAGTGATATATATGCTAAAAAAATTTAAATAATATTTTTATAAATTCACATATAATATTAATTTTTATGTAAAAAATCTCTTAAATGAAATTACTTCCCGTTACAAAAGACAACCAAGTAATTAGACAACATTTGGAAGAGATTGTGAAGAAGGGAATTCAATGGTTGAAGTTCAAAGTAAACATTGTGATGTTTCAGCGACGTTTAATGTAACGGAGAGTGGGTGCACTTCAAATTGCAAGGTCAGGTGTATCATGGTAGACAGAAAATAGCTTCATCATCATGACGGTCCTCGGATGCAGACACTGTATCCCAGACGCATCTCACTTTGTCGTCAAAGGCAATCGAACTTAAGATAGCATTGCTCCTCGCATTTATATGTTACATTGAAAGTTATCAAGGTAGACGTGTGACAAGTCTGTAAGCAGTAACTCTCCGTGCGAACGCAGCACTTGCAGTCCCCCCTCCCCTCCCGGGTTTGTTCTTCTAGCTTACAGTTCACACTTCGTATCCAAGACACGGCAGTTTTGGACCATTAAAAAGTGGCACTTCGATCGCGGCTCATTTATTTTGGCTGTGGGGAGGGGGTGAGGCAGGCCGAAGTCCTCTGGTGTTGGAACAAATTCTACTGTAAGTTTGTTGTTATATGGCCCTACTTTTTTGGTTCGTCGTGCAGTTTGCCATCTTTCTCAATAGAATAACACTCGTTAGTTGTGATTTCCTCTATCAGGTCAGACCAAGAGATCATCTCACGTCATGTCTGAAAATCAATATATTTTACCCAAAAAATTCAAATTTTTTAGAGTCTTGCTTCCTGGCTTCTCCGGGAAATTGGTTTGTCCTTTGTCCTTCCTGCCTTTTTTTAAAAAAAATGGATAGTCTATTATTCTTTTTTCCTTGCTAACATGTCTTCTTCATTGCGAGATATAGTTTATGCTGTCTGTCCATATGTTAAATTTCTATGACCAATGGGCTACTGCAAATCCAATACTCTGTAGTTTATGCTGCCTTTTTCTCAATGGCTATTCCCCAAAAAAATTATTCCGCTGATGTTCATTACTGGCCATTAGAATTCCTCTCTCGAGAATTCTTTTGACTTCTTGTATGTTATGTCACTGGTCTTATGTTCCTTTGCTTCGGCCTATGCTGTTCTTATAATCTAACGATCTAGTCCCTTGATGGGGCCAAATGACTTTCATGTCTGTTTGCATGCAGTCTATTCCACAGAAATTCACGAAGTATTTCGTCAAAGAGAACTCGACATGGGCCACAATCTTGAGCCCCCTTGGCAAGTCTTGGAATGTCAAGATAAGTGGCGACAGCACGAGCATGCACTTTGAAGAAGGTTGGGAAAGATTTGCGGTGGCTCACAAACTGGGTTTGGGAGACTTCTTGGTGTTCAAGTATGTAGGCGGCTTGGTTTTTGATGTAGCCATCTTCGACCGAAGTACATGTGAGAGAGACTACAGTGTTGTAAATGGAATCGCTGGTGAGAGTGCCCCAGGCTCAGAGGAAAATTATGAGAAAGAGCTCGAATGTGAGTGTTTCATGCAATATTTAATAATATCAGACAGATTAGCCCATTTTTCTTGGTTAAATTCAGGGCAAATGCTGTCATTCTGCATTTTCTGTCTTCAATTCATTAGGTTATAGGGAGCAAACAACACCTCCATGTGGCAAAACGACTGCTTCAGTCGAACATCACCCAGAAGGGTCAAGAGGAAAAGAGGGGAAACAACAAGTTCATATGGCTAAGGAAACAACTAAGGTGTGTGAGAGGACATCATGTTTTGTGGTAAAACTGAGTCCCAAACACAAGAGCTACATGGTGAGTACTTTTTTCCCTTCAATACATTCCCTCATCAAAACCTTCTTTTCCTTTCTTTTTTCCTTTTTTACTGTAGCATCATAGCCACGGGATTTGACGCAATATGCTGCTGAAAGAATAGAGAAGCTGCTGATGCTTCCCATTTCTGCTGCTGAAAGTATTAGTATATCATATCATAAGTGCAGACTTATACTTGCTGTCACGGTTTTTGTGCAGGAAGTTCCGTCAAACATTATCAGGTCCAATGATCTTTCAAGCATCCATCAAATGCTCCTCAAAGACCCACAAGGGGATTTGTGGCCTGTAAAGCTTCTGCATAAGCACCATGCATCTCAAAATTGCTTGCTACTTAGTACTGGTTGGCGAGACTTCCGTGTTGGCAACAACCTGGAAAATGGTGATGTCTGCATCTTTGAGCTCAAAATGAAGAATGAGATGCTTGTCCAGATACACAGAAGAGGCAACACTATGACGATTTTGGAGGGTGAACTTTGATGAAAAACTCTGGCTTATTTCATATCCTTAGTCCCCATGTTTTCATGTCTCTTCATATGAGCATGTTTTTGTGATTTAGATGGCAATAGGAGCACCAAGAGACCCTTGCATGGGAGAACGACTGTTCAGTTGAAGCAGCCGGCAAACCTCCAAAAGAAGGGGTCTCCATCAAGGGGTACCTCCGAGCCAGATCCATACTTCAAGTCCACCATATTTCTTTCCAACCTCAACTTGAATTACTTGGTGAGAGCTTTACTTTGCTGCATGAGGCTGCATTCTATGAATCTATCTTCTCTTTGTCCTGCCTATCCAAATTTAATCTCACTGCATGCTGTGATTTAGATACTGTGTATCTTTTTGCAATGGAAACAGAACATACCAATGGCATTCTTGTCATCAGTTGATTTGTCTGCGGAGAGAGAAGCTGTTCTTGTGGACCCTAATTCTCGACAGTGGCTGGTGAAAATATTGAGTCGCAAGCGTGATAAAGGGTTTGCATTGGGCCGTGGTTGGCTTGAGTTTTGCTACGGGAACAATTTGGATGTTGGTGATGTCTGCATCTTCAGTTTCAAATCCCAAGCGAGGAAGGCTACCTTCCAAGTTGAGGTGTTCAAATCAGAGGCTGGTGCACACTAGAGGCTCCCCCCCCCCTCCTAATAGGAGTTCTATTTGCCATCTTTTGTGATGCAATGCTACTGATATTGGCAATATTCTGGTGCATGGTGGAAACCATAACTTTTATTATATATACAAGTGTAGTGATATGCCAAGAAGGTATAGACATAATGTAAAAGGAGAACAAAAATCTTGTGATACTAGGCTGCCCATTGAAGGGGTAGAAGAACATATCCTGTAACTAAACATAGCTTTTTAATCAGTGTTTATTTTCATTCCTGGTTTGCTGCTCCCTACATTAGTCTTATACCATTGGGATACCAAAATTTCTGCCTTAACCGCTGATTCCCTAGGTCAAGTGTGGATATTGTGAAATATAAGTTCACATCTGGATGTCCATATTATCCATAATATAGTGATGCATTTTACTAATAGGCGAGTGTATTCGTATGCTGTCTCCAGGTCCTTCCAAGTGGCCTGTGCAAATTTACAATACCCAAGGAGATGCTCAACTGTTTCTGGTTGCGAACCACACATTGGGCAGAGATCTTCAGTCACAGGGCAGTGTTTTGCTGTTCTAGCATTGGTAGGTAAAGACCACCCTGATATGCTTCTCCATAGAAATAAACTAACTTTAGGAGGTCCTACTCCTGTTAGTTCCTTGTCCCAAATGAGCTTCCGGATTGGGTCCTGGTTAGATGCAGTGGGTTTGTCCTCATCAAGGGCTAAGAGTTTGTAAGATGACCTTGTTGAGAATTCTCCATCCCCTGTAAACTTCAAAATTAGTCGATCTCCATCCCTGTGACACGTGTCTTCTATGGGAATGGATAATATTCTTGTGCAAATTTCTTCATTAAAACTTTGTTGAATCAGTGATGTGTCCCATTCCCTTCCACCTGTTTTCATCAGCTCAGCAACCCCTTGTGGAGTTTTGAGTCCCTCTCACATCTGGCTTTTGTAGCTTGGTTTTTCAGTATCCATGGAGATTCCCGAATGTTAGTATTCTGCCCTTTGTCAACTACGCAATGGCATCCTCTAGCTAGCTGGTCCCTATTCTTGAGCATACTAGTCCACAATACTTTTAACCTTCCAGAAGCAATGTTGGTTTAAGCACTTGCAGGCAAGAATTTTGGCCCAGAGCATGGTGGGATTCTGCAAAAATTTCTATCCCAACTTCATTATCAATGCTTGGTTAATCTTATGCATGTCCTTGAGTCCCCATCCTCCTAGCATCTTAGGTTGTTGCATTCTAGCCCATGAGACACGAGCATTTCGCTCCATCCTTGAAACCCCACCAAAAATTTCTCCCTAGCCCATTCAGTTCCTTGCATAGTTTCTTTGACAAACTAATTGATGCCATTATGTAAATTGGGATTGAGGACAACACTGATTTGATGAGGACAGTTCTGCTGGCTCTTGTTAATATCTTTGCTTTCCAGCCCTGGAGTTTTTGCTTGAATTTCTCCTTAAGAAACTGTAATGATGTTGTCATGGACCTTTCATAAAATAGCACGATTCCCAAGTATCATTCTTTTCCATAATTTTCACTCCCAGTAGTTGCTTAATTACCAATCTGAAAGGTTCCTTGGTGTTACCACTGAAATAAATTGATGATTTATCAAAATTAACTTGCTGTCCAGACCATAAGCAAAAATCCTTCAAACATCAGGGCCTCAATATAATTATCTTTCCCAAAAAGTATTATATCATCTGCAAGGCATAGATATGATATGACTGGAGCATTCTTTCTGACTTTAATCCCGTTGATCTTGCCACTATTAACATCTGCTGAGATCATCCTGCTGAGAACATCCAAACATAGAATTAACAGGTATGGTGACAGGGGGCAGCCTTGTCTAAGCCCTTTGGTGGACTCAATGTGTTCACAGGCCTCTCCATTAATTAGCATGGAGAAAGAAGTAGCTTTTATGCAGGACATAAATAAGATAGATAGCATCTGTTGAGAAGCCAAACCATGGAAGTATGCGTTCTAAGAAGCTCTATTCTACTCTATCATATGCTTTACTCAGATCTAATTTAATGCAGAACAATCCCTCCTAGCCTCTTTTATGCTTCATGCTGTGAAAAATTTCTTGGTCTATAATAACGCTGTCTACTGCCATGCGACCAGGAGCAAATGCTCCCTGAGCCTCACTGATCAATCCACTAGGACTAGGGTGCAGTTTGTTGACCAATATCCAGGTAATTACTTTGTAAGTCTGATTACTAAGTCCAATTGGACTGAACTCTGATGATTGTGTTGTTGGGTTCTGTTTTCGGAGTAGAAAAATATGTGCATGATGATTTGTGGTCTCTAATTTGTTTCATGAAGTAGCTCTAGATGAAATGTATGAATACCTCACCAGTAGCGTCCCAATGAGTATGCTGAAAAGCTGCTGGCATCCCATCCGGTCCCGGAGCTTTGGTCAGATGAAAGCCAAACACTACATTTCTGATCTCATCAGTTGTTGGAACTTTGCAGAACTGTACATTCTCTTCCCTGGTAAGTGGTTATTGGCATCTCTATACACACTCCACTGTTTCAGGAGCACTTTTTGTTAGTGAATAGCTTTCTGAAAAACATCTTCAAACACCTTGATGATCAAGTTTTTGTCTGCTGTTATGTCTCCATTAGGTCCTTTTGGTCCAGTTGATGGAATTGATATTCTTCTAATGGCTGCGTAAGTATGGAAAAACTAGTATTTCTATCTGCACATAATAACCAGTGTGCTTTTATCTGCTTGTGCCAATATTCTTCATTTCTAGCCAAACATTGCACTAATTGTAGTTGAACCTGTTTCTCTTTAGTAGCTGAATCTTCATCTCTGGGACCCTTGGCCAGCTCCATGTGCTCTTTCTTCAAGTATCAGACTTTCCTACTGGTAGAACCAAATGCAGATTGTTGGAATATTTGGGCATTGTCCCCCTTGGGCAATAGTTCCGTATTGGTTAAATGAGTTGTGGTTCATGTGCTTATGACCCTGGGCCTGTGTATCTCAACACCGTGGTTTTGTGAATTCAACATGGTATCAGAGTATGGTCTTGGCCCAACTCCTCTTGTCACCTCCACCCGATTAATGTCCACGGCCCATCTTGACCGTGAAGGGGAGTGTTGGAATATTTGGGCATAGTCCCCCTTGGGCAATAGTCCCGTATTGGTTAAATGAGTTGTGGTTCATGTACTTATGACCCTAGGCTTGTGTATCTCAACACCGCGATTTTGTGGATTCAACATAGATGAACGCCAAGTGGATATTCTTTTTCTGAGTTGTGCCAATCTCTCAGTAAAATTGAAACTACTGTCCTAGACAGAACTGTTCAAGCCTCCTTACTCATAGGGGTGAAAGATGGATGCATTTCCCACATAGTCACGTATCGAAATCTCCTTTTCCAATACATAGTGCCATTCTTTTGCATCATAAATATTGTGCATCAGTGGTCCCTAACAATCTTGGGAAGGTGGAAATAATACCCTGGCCATGGGAAAGAGAGCCAACAGTTCCGCAGCCACCAGAGCTCTTATCTAATGTCTCACTCACTAAGTTCTGCAAATTCTTGTCATTACTCCCAAGTAAATGCTGGTCCAATGTCATGTAGTTCCAGTAGTCTAGTTTGTTATTATTGAAAATTCAACATGTCATTGAAGTGGCTATAATTTCTACATTTTTGGCCTCCCTGCTTTTGACTGCTCCCTAACTAGAATTCAAGTCCAACACTACAATTTAAGGCTGTCTGTGGAATCTGATGATGTCTATGAGCTGCTGCCAAACAATCTTTCTGTAAACCAAGCTTTCCGTCTGCTAAGTTGTTCAAAGCTCCGACGGGGAGTCCAAACATGGATCCCGAAGTCCACCTAATCAAAACATTATTGCTATGGTGTTGATGAAGGGTTGCATCTCACCGGAAGAACCAAGTCCCCTTCCATTATCCACGGTCCACCGTCACAGCTTCTGTCGACACTCTTTCAGATGCAAACATCCTTTGCGAAAAATCAGAACATTCACCATTGGCTCTGCTGGTGCCCAAGTTCTTCTAACCCAGGAGCCTCCGTGTTCTATCTGTAATGACTTTGATGACGATGATGTTGCTTGTTTTCCAATTGTCCGTAATAGGTCCCTCTGCATCAAAGGTGTGTGGTAGTAATACACACTTTTCCTTAAAACCCCGGGGCATTCCAGCTTCAAACTCTGCAAGAAGACGGGCTTCTTCCTCCTGGGACAGCCAGCGGCATGTTGTATGTCGGGGGTGGCTCAACACAGTCTCTCGTCAAGGTGATGGTTTCCTGTATTCTCCTGCTCTGCTAGACCATGTGACTGGTGGGCTAATAAAGTGGGTTTGACACCTGAAAGGGAGGCTTATAGGAATTAGGTGAGGATCGGAAGTAGGTATGGCACAGGAATGAGAACTGGTGGGCTAAACAGGGACCTGTCAAATCTTGCAGCTTGGACCAGACCATCTTCCGTGATGTTGTTATCATGGTTCTTCGTTTCCTCCATAAACACATCCTATATAATAAGGTTGTGTTCTCTATTCATCATTTCTGAAGTGCAGTGGCTGCTGCCTTCGCGTTTGAACTGGACTGCGGAGTCACGAAGACAAGTTTCTGAAACACCAGTGAACAACTAAAGGGTTCAAGATGGGACCCCGTCGTGTGGTCCAAAGAAAGAATCACCACCGCACGTACTTTCTTGACGAGTGTCTCCTAGGCATTCTATACCTCCCTTCAAAGAAGAGGTGGTGTTTCACAAGTTAAAGGGACTCTGTGGCCATGGTTCATGTGCTGGAGATTCCAGCAAACATGTAATAGATCAAGTGACTTTTCAAGCATCCATCGATTGTTCCTCAGAAATCCAAAAGCAAAGGGCATCCGCAGCCTGCAATGCTTGTCCATAGAGTAACTACATAAACGCTCTATCTCTAGGGGGGTGGTTGGCGGGGCAGCATCCTGGAAGATGGCGATGTCTGCACCTTTTAACTTACGGAAAAACCGAGATGTATGTCCGAAGTGTATCTACAAGGGTAGGCCTCATTTTCTGTAAGATTTCTGCACAGGATAACTCTTTGCAGGCTACATCCTTGAATTATATCGTTAGCTCCTTTGTTTGTCTCTTTTTTTGACCAAATAGTTCCTTTATCTTTTTATCTTCGTTGTGAACGTGTTTATGTGATTTAGATGACGGTACCAAATCGGTCCCAGATCTGTCTTAGATCGATCGAGTCGGG
This sequence comes from Amorphophallus konjac, assembly GCA_022559845.1. Lineage (NCBI taxonomy): Eukaryota > Viridiplantae > Streptophyta > Magnoliopsida > Alismatales > Araceae > Amorphophallus > Amorphophallus konjac. The sequence goes on from CM040121.1 coordinate 125,164,781, forward strand.
GTGGGTCATCACTAGAGCAGCTGGCCGTTACGATCCGGGGGGGGGGGGGGAGGGGTTTGACCTGATTCGAAGCGTTTCAAGGCCGATTTGAGTTAGGGGAGAGGCGATGTCAGTTGGGGTGGGGGGCTATTTAGGTGAGGGAGGTGGCTACCAAGGTTGGAGGGCCGGGTGATGGAGTTGATCTATCACAGGGTGGACCACCGGAGTGGGGGAAGAAAGGGGCTGTGGAGGTGAGGGTGGGGGGAGGACGGGTGGACTCGAACCGAGTTGGCTCTTAGATGTATTGTATCGGATTAAGGTGATCTCGATCTTGGACGGATCATCTAGTTGACAAACCATGGTTCATTCGAGAAACTAACTGTTGAACGGCGAAGGACTGAAGAAGGGGTCTCCATCAATGGGTGCCTCTATATTGCACGATCGACCCACAGTAATCTTCCACCGTGATCCCTGCATGCCTCTACAGAAAAGTCATCTTGTCAGGACTTCATCCTGCAGCTTTGTCGTATGGTTGGACTAAAAGAACATGTCTGCTCTTTGGCTCCTTCTCTTGCATGGTAAGAGAGTCAGACCACTGATCCCCTTAGTTTGGTTTATTGTACATCCAAGTATGTTGCACACCCTCGTAGTATTTTTAATTTTTTTAAAATGAATCTCAAAATATCTTAACTCAAAGTATAAATCACGTCATCATCTTATAATTTTTAAAAATAAAATGGGTTGATTTTTAAAAAAATGAGTCCAACATTATTGATTTGATTTAATATTTTTATTTATTTTTAGATAATCTAATAGTGACATAATTTATATTTCAAATTAAGATATTTTGAAACTTATCTTTAAAAAATTAAAAATAAAAAAAAATAAAAAATTAAAGATACTGTACATGTGCAACAACCCTGAATGTGCGGTAATCCTAACTCCTTACTAATATTTTGAAAGGGGCTTCCAATCGACAATAAGGTTCGACCTTACAAATTTTCAAATAAATCAATTGTCCTCGACTTGGTGCACGTGCGGTTTTTTAAGTGAGAGTAGATGCAAACATAGCACCTAGCGAAGCCCCTTCTTCTTTTTTTTTTCCAAAACCCTGCCTAGGGGTAAAATGTAGAGTGCTCCTCGGAGAAGGAACATTTCGCCATTTGACCACTAGGAACATAGCACCTAGCGAAGCCCCTTCCGTTATACCTACTTCCGGTATGATTGTTAAGTTTCACTTTGGTCTCGGGTTAGATTGGGATTAATCCAAAGTTAATCCAGAGTTAAACGAGATTTAAGTTAATCAGATTAGATATTGAGTTAATCATAAGGTAACTCGAAATTTAAATAGAACAATAATCTAACTTGTAATAATTATATTTTTTACTTTTAAATTTTAATTAGTGAGATTGACGATGATGTTATTTATCAAACAATTTTTTTCAAGATATATTTAATTTATAAAATATATTATAAATATTTATACATAATTTAAAATATTAAATTTTCAAGTAAATAGTAATCTAACCCATAATTAATGACATTTTTTATTTTAAAATTTAATTAGTGTGATTAATGATGTTATTTATAAAAAATTATTTTCATGGAATATTCAGTTTATAGAAAATATTAAAAATTCTTTAAAATAAAAATTTGAAATGAGCATTAACTTAAATCCATAATTAATGACATTTTTATCTTTTAAATTTTAATTAGTGAAATTAATTATGTTATTTATAAAAAATATTCTTATTTTTACATTATATTTATCTTATAATATATATATATAATTATAAAATTAAAGTAAAATATAAATTTTAACATGAACATATATCCATAGATAAAAAAGACAAAAAGGAAGGACAAATATGATATTTTAATTATCATTAGTATCAAATTGATTCATTATCTATTAAATCGCACTGGATTAAAAATAGATTAACTCACCTCTTTACTTCTTGGTTAACTTCCTTCTTATCAAATCAAAAATGGGTTAACCCCGGACTATTTTAAACTCGTTGAGTTAATCCACTGTTAATATAACTCCCTACCAAAGTGAAGCCAAGTGCATTAATATTTTACCCATCTGTCTCACTTTTCTCACTTTTATTTTGACGAGGAATGGATGAAACATGGAGTCATTTAATAAATGAACATGTAAAATTATTTCTCCCGTCACCAACCGCCAGATGAACCCAAGACACTTTTTAGATGCGACCGAACCCACCCGACAAATCCGCAACCTATCAGAGGTGATGTCAGAGGTTGGATTATGAAAAATATTTAAATGGAATAAGTTGTAGGAAAATTCCCCAAGTAAAAGCGGTTAACAGATAGTTAAAGGTCCAAACGTATAGAATATAAAAGAAAAACAACCAAATTTATAGTACAAATTATAACTAACTCATTGATTCAGTTGTCTCTTACATCGCCTAAGTTAAGACATGGGAGAAAAGAAAAAGGAGAAGATGGAAAGGTACGATCATAGGACATTGAGTCTAGATGGAGAGAAAGTTCAACTCATAAATCCATGTGCATCCTCAACTAGGGGTGAGCACGGTTTGGTTTGAATAGATTTTTTCTGAAACCAAATCAAATCGAATTGAGAGGTCAACCCGAACCAAAGCAAATCGAACGCCTTTGAAATCAAACCAAACCAAACCTAATTAATTCGGTTTGGTTCGGTTTGGTTCGATTTGTACCATAAGACAGGTCAAATTTGGATTGGTCATTCCATCTGAATATTCTTGCACCTTTTTACTCTCATATTATAAACAGTAACATCTTTGGAAATTTGACACTAGACCATTGTTTGATGGTCATTAATTTTTTTTGAAATAATAATTTCTAGTCTATTTACTGCAATCATACTAATACTAGGTCCTTTTCATTATCATCTTATAAGTGGCAGCACAACAATACGTGGAGAATATCAGAATAATTAATCAATGATTGTCTTTGCGTGATTCCTTCTTCATTTACGAAGTCATATAAGATCACATGACTTCAAAATCCTCAAATATTTGTAGACAATAAGATGAATTTTTGACAAAAACAAACATTGTTTAAGTAAACAAAGAAATGTAAATTCTAAGCTAGGTAATCAAAATACATCCAACTGTTCCCAGACAAGTTGTAACTTGTAAGTTTTCTCTCAAAAAAATCATTCTAATCCTTCCACCTAGAAGATTAAAGAATATGAAATGTCAAAATTAAAATATTTGTCAAATAAAAAATATTCACATAAACTTAATTAGAGATATTACCTATTCATCACAAAATATCTATCACATTAGGTGCTAAATTGATGCTTGAAAGATGTGAAAAATAAAATATAAATAGTAAAAAAATGATAACAAAAGTAATTAATTAACAAAAATATTAAGAATATGCACATGTTACCTTTATCTAACTGTTCAACATCATCTAACTTCTCTTCAACAATTAATGGTTCTGAAGACTCTCGAAGTCAATCTTGAGTGCAAATTAATGCTTCTACAATTCTAGGAGATAAAGAACTCCTAAAAGAGTCAAAAACACGTCCTCCCGTGCTAAATGCTAATTCTGATGCAACTGTGGAGATGGGGATGGCCAATACATCACGTGTCCTTTGAGAGAGAATGAGAAATCTTGCACTATTGATTTTCCACCAACATAAAATATCAAATGAGTCTACATCCTCTTGAATATCTTCATCTAAATATTTGTCCAACTCAGATTTTGAATCTCCACTATCCTTTTCAGCTTTGTGTTGTTTGAAACGGGATTCCATTAATGATCTCATTCTTTGTGATGGTTGCTCTACATCTTGCACACTTGAACTTGAACATTCAACTTGGCATTTATCCTTTTGTGTTGATTGACCGAGTGAAATGAGACTAAAATTCGTGTACTGATGAAATAAAGAATAAAGTGATGTCTTCACTTTTTTACTTAATGTCAATGCTGTGTCACCATCATACATATGAGAAATGCCAAAATCTATGTACTCATATTTATATCGAGGATCAAGGACTACGGCAATGAATATCATGACATTGAACTTGTTTGGATCTCCCCAATATTTATCACATTTTTGTTTCATTTTGAATACCATCTCCTTAAACTGCAGATTATCATTTCCAATCTATTCTTTTAAAAGACAATCAACATTGTTGATTTCATGGAAATAAGTGTTTGAAGTAACATAAGACGACCCTGAAACTCTCAAAGTAAGGTCATAAAAACTTTCCAATAATTTTGTCAAATTTCTAACCTTGTCCCAATCTTCATCTGTAGGTTTTCTAAACCATTTTGTTCAAAAAGTGCACTTACAAAAAAATGATCATGTTCTTCGTATCTCTCAAATTAAGGATCTTTGAAACTTTTGAACTTTATTTAACATAAGATAAGTGGAGTTCCGTCTAGTGGGAACATCAAGACACAATGAACTCTTATCTTGAATTTTTTCCTCTTTAATATAAGCCTTAAACTTCTCCAATCGAGATGGAGATTGTCTCACATACCGCACAACATTGTGCACACGAGCAATAGAGTCATTTGTCAATTTTAAACCATCATTGACAATCAAATTCATAATATGTGCATCTCATATGAAGAAATTCACCTTTCAAGACATTCCCCTCCCAATTGTTGATTCTCCTCTTCAAATAACCAATTGCCACACCATTGGAATATGCGTTGTCAACTGTTATATCTATGACTTTCTCAATATCCCAACTATTTAAACATTTATCAATTATCTTTCCAATGTCTTCACCTTTATGACTTGAGATGGGAGAGAAATTTAGTATCTTCTTTTTCAAAGTCCAATCATTATCAATAAAATGAGCTGTTAAACTCATAATTTATTCGTTGTAAAGAAGTCCCAGCGTATGTAGTAAGATAAACTATTCTATAATTACTTGCCAAAAAACTATTTAATTTCAACCTCTCCTCTACAAACAACGCATAGTAATCTCTTGCAAGAGTATGTCTAGAAGGAACATAAAACTTTGGTTGAACAATATAACAAAAATGTTGAAAGCCTCTAGACTCAAAATGTCTAAATAGAAGTTCATCAACAATAAACATATGTGCTAGAGCATTTCTGACAAGGTTTTGATCAAATTTTCAATGTATTATATGACTTGTCTTCTCACCCTCTCCTCTTTTACAATTGATAGAAGATTGTAAAATCAGCTGTTTGTCCCTCATCATGACAATTGATTTTACTCAATGGATATTTTTTGCACCTCAAGCTCAAATGTTGTGTGAGTGTACTAGTGCCACATTTGGAAGTATCACATTTATAAATTAATCCACAATAATTGCACTTGCACTGTGAATGCTCATTTTCACTACCCTCAAGCTTAGTGAAATGATCCCATATCTTAGACCTTTCTTTCATTCTCTTCCGCTTTAATCGAGAGGTTCAAGAAAGTACCTCATTCGATTGACCAGTGTTAACATTGGAACTTGTACCTTCAACTATACATGACTGGACAATATCACATGTTTGCGACATATGTTTAAATATAAAAATAATTAAATATCAATATAGCATAAATGATAGTTAAATCTATTTCTATAATCGATATGAAATTAAAAAAAACTTACATTTGTAGATTCACATGTTGACGCCGTTATTAATAAGATGACGTCAATATCGACTAACAGGAACATGCAAGAAGGGTTTCACAATTTTTAACAAATTTTTTTAACCCACATGGAGCAACTCTAGATAGACCATAGACGAGTCTGTAACAATCAAACACGCCACCATTCACAAGGTTATATGTGAAGAAGTGGCAATCACAAGATATTAGCAAAGAAGGAAAATTGGCAAACTCAAGCCCTTCTCAGTTCTCACAATCTCCAACTCTGTCTAGTTCCACATCCGGAAGGACCTAACATGATACAAGTTGAAGTGTGAAATGTGAAACAAGACATCTACCATGAAAGCATGTTAAGCAGAACAATTGATGTCTAATAAATAACTTAAGAGATTTGGTATAGTAGAAGTTGATCGAGCAACTATGCACACAGAGCTAATCAGATTGCTATAAATTGAAAGCCGAGCCCAATATCAGGAAATGAAATTATAAAACTATGGACTACTGAATGTCTCCGTGTGGAGCAAGAGATAAGAGGGAGGACCAGATGAGTAGTACCAGTCATCAGCAGCGGTAGTCTATGTTCGACGGAGGATGACAGCTGAAGAGGAGGGTGAGGCACCACTGCAAGCCTGCATGTAGGGTGGCCGGTGGTTGGCCGTAAGGGAAGAGGCGGCGGTACAGTGGAGCTGCACGCAAGGGCGGAGAAAAACTGCGAGCTGCACGCAGGGAAGCAGCGACGGCCGTAAGGGAAGCAACAACCTTGACTAGTGAGGGATCCAACTGCGGGCTGTCCGGCGGAGGGAAGCGGCGGTGGCCGTGGGGGAAGCGGCGGCCTTGACCTATGAGGGATTCGGCTGCGGGCTGTCCGGCGGAGGGAAGCGACAGTGAGGGAAGCGACGATCTGGCAGAGTTGCACGCAGGGGAGGTGGCAGGCGATTTAGGCGAAGGGTGACTTGGTGAGGACGTGAGGGAAGCGACGGTCTGGTGGAGGCAGAGCTGCAAGCACGGGTGCCGACAGGCGAGGGCCGTGAGGCCACGAGCGAGGGGTGAGGACTGTGACTGTGAGCCTGTTAGATCATGAGGGACTGAGGGGCGACTATTGGGCTGGCGATCGGCGATTGGCGTGCGGCGGTGCCTCTGTGCCTGCGGACCTGCGGTGCTGCGGTCTGCGGGGTTAGGGAGGGGTTGCGTGACCGTGTGCGGTTCACGCCGTTGCGATGTGTGCTGTTGGCCCAGTTGACGAGCAGACAAGAAGGAGGGGTTGAATTGTCCCCCAAGCGAGATGACAAATTTTAAATCTAACTTGTAGAATTAAAACAACTATCAAATTTAAACTAAATGATTTGGACTTTGAAACCTATGTGAAATTAATTCTCTCCGACTCTCGATTTCACACGATCAATATAAATGAATTAACCTTGCAAATACACATTCACATAATGCGAGAGAGATTTTTAAGGTGGTTCGGTCGGACAACCTGTCTGCCTACGTCCACCCCTCACCAAACCGATGAGGCTTCAGTCGCTTCGAACTAAAGCACACGGAGTTACAACTCTACACACATGGAGACAAAGTCTCCAACACGATCCGACGACCGGATCAACCTACACACACACACACACGCTGCAATAGTCGCATCACCAAACACACACGACCGTATGCAAACGGTCCACATACGAATATCCTTGAGTTCAGAAAATGAAAATAAATGTTCAATACATGCTAAGTATAAGATTGATCAAAGAAAAACATCAAGAATGGATATCAAAGAGTTTTTCAGATTATCTCCTGATGAATGAAGGCCTGCAGACAAATCTTCTTTGAAGCTTGGACGGTGGAGGGTCGATCTCGAAGAATATGAAGCCGAAGAAGCTCCTCCTCGGAGATTCGGCCACGATGAATCTTGTATGCTTGAAGACGGATGAAGCTTTGAGTATTTCCAACCTAGATTGCCCCTGCAAGAGGAAGAAAATGATAAACACTCAAGAAACCCTCACTCCCTCTCCACCTGCGGCCTTACCCTTCTTAATGTTCCCTCAAATGAAATCTGAAATCGCAGGTTATACATATGGGCATAGAAGGATATGTGAAATACCACAAAAGCCCTTTCTAAACCCTTGTAAAACCCCTCCTAGATGTGTATGAAAACCCTAGGGGCAAAGGGGTAAAAAATAAACCCAAAAGGTGGTCACACGGATGGGTTCTGGAGACACACGGAACTCACCTGCGGAGGGGCGAACAGAGATGGGTTGACCCATCTACCAACTGGGTCATCCCATCTGGTAGAGCAGATTCTGTTTCCAGAATCTGTTCTGCAGATGGGTCGTCCCTGTTCCCAACTGGGACGTCCCACTTCAGAATAGGTTTTTGTTTGGCCTATATTCAACACAGGGGTCGACCCATTCAGTGAGGGGGTCGACCCATTCATGCTTTGCACAATGAAAACCCTATTTTAGTGAATCCAAATGATGTATACATGCAGCCCATTGACATCAAACATTCAACCATGAATTCCATGCTTAAAAACAAGTTGAATCAATTGATTTGCATGAGAATCAACACCCATGGATCAAGGATAACACCTTAAGCTTGTTTGCTCAAAAATTGAAATAGACTTACCATCCATCCATGCAAAATGAGAATATCATGCAACCATTTTTCATCCAAGATTGCATGAAGATTCTGACTATATGACAAGCCTCAAAAGCCCCTTTTTAAGGCACCATATTCCACAACCAAAACTTGAAAGCATATAACCATGCATCCATGACAATGAGTGAGCATTAGCAAACTAATTTATGCCAAGACTAATGTATAAGAGACTTAAGCACATTATGAGCCTCAAAGACCATGGAGAAACTATGAAGAAAATGCATATGACCCAGTCAAGACTTTGAAAACCCATGAATGCAGTGCATTAATCATAGAGGGGTCGACGCAATACATGGGATGGGGTCGACGCACTGTTCTTGATAAAACAAAAGTATGTTGAACCAAAACTCAACCGATTGAAGATTTTGAGAGTTGTAAAGCCTCACCATTTTCTCTTAAAGAATGTGAACATTGCTTACCACTTGTTTTGAATCCTAGACAGAAAATGACTCCTTCACGCATTCATTTGAGTTCCAAGAGTCCACCATGGGTATTAATCTTGCAAAGCTAGATGATCACAAAATTAGCACCTTGGTTAGCAAGCATTCTTCCATGAACATTCTCAATGACCCCTGCACACAAGCATGCACACAAGATTTGTCATCATTAAAATTAGAACTTAATCACCAAAATCAACTAGGGGATCCAACAATCTCCCCATTTTTGATGATGACAAAACGAGCGATGTGTGCATGAATTTTAGTTCAAGTATCAAAACATTTGTTTGTGCATGATTTGAGTGAAGGACAATGAATATGCTATATGAGCAATGAGTATGCACTTTGAAGGTTGAATGTGTATGTTGTGTACGAGCTATTGAGTTGAAGACTGAGCTGACAACTATGAAGTATGCACAGAACTATGGTATAAAGTGAAATGCACGAAATGCACACTATTCTTCCCCTTTTTGTCATCAACAAAAATCGACTGACAATGGGGTTATTAATATCTGATATGAACATGTAAGACTTAAAAGTATGTGCAGTATAAAGTAGCAAATGATCCAGATTCATGCAAGCAAACAAGCATCAAAATCAAGCAAGTAATACTAGAACTCCCCCTTAATGGGGTAAAAGGATAGCAAGTGAATAATGGATTCAAAACCAAAATATGAGACATGAAGCATAATAAAAAAAGGTAGTGTATGCATAAGCTAGAAGCATTGCATAAACCATGAAAAGAACAAATCCAAAGTATACATCCATCACAATAGTACCCAAGAGTGAAATGCGAGTCAATGAGCAATGAGCTTCAAAATATATGGATGTCATTAGAATTTCTTAAGAACACTAGAGGGTTATTTTCTCTCTACATTTTCATTTTAGATCCTCGACTATCGGTAGCTTCGTAGAACCCGCTTATGTTTCTTTTATTGGACTTCACCGTTCGGCACGAGTCACCTCATATGTCTCAATGGGGATTCCCGACTACTAGGATTTGTCATGCATTGTGGATTTTTTGCTTCACCGTTAGACGCGAGTTTTCTCATTTATTTCAGTGGGGATTCCCAACTACTTAGTTCGACATTCCACTTATTGATTGTTTGTGGGGTAGGTAACTTTTTCCTCACGATTACTCTTAATTTCCATATAGAGATTTAAGTTCCCTTATAGTGTTAAAAAGAATTTCTGAAATCCTTATCGATCAAAGTCATTTGCATCATTATGTGCAAAGTGTGTGGGTAATTACTTTGTATGTAGAAAATGAATTTGCCATCACATAGTTATGACTCTATTGTACGCACTAAAATTTGATGGTATTATTGTAATATTGAGGTATCATTCATCGGTTTATTAGTTTATCAAGTGCGAGGGCGTGCCAATCACCTAGGTGACAATGTGTTCGGGCTTCGAGACTGGAGTTGTCTGAAGCCCGGGGTGAGCTCCGTCTGACTAACCGGACGATTGTGGGTATCGGGTCGGGACTGAAGACTCGCCGCGTCATAAAGGTAATGTCATTAATTACATCCCCTCGAAGAGGGGAAAACCTTTGATTAATCGCCGAGATATGGGGCCTCATAGCCTAAACATCATTTTCTATGAAAGGAGTAAATAGCATATTGAAAAGCATTAAAATCCCCCATGGTGGGGTACAGAAGGATATTTGGAGCCATTTCGGTCGTAAATTCACCATTTGATGTTTGGACGAATGTTCGGCTCGAAAACATCACAGCTGCAGCGGTATGACCGGAGCGCATGTATGTCGGGGCACGACGAATTTATTGTTTGAAGAAACCCAAGACGTTCAATTAAATCCTAGTCGAGACGGTTCAAAATCAGCAGAATATCGGCCATGGTGCAAAGTGAGGCTATGGCCATGACGAGGTGACACCCGGGGGCCAAGCATGCCTTTGCAAAGGCACGTTTGATGCCCCCCCCCATGCAGGGTCAAAGGTAAGGTAAGCCAGATAGATGCCGCTAAGACCTTTGTTTATGGTTCATCTGTGTATTTATTATCTTTCTCTTTTTTTTAGGGGAATGATTTTATTTAAACTAATCCGGGTTCATAGACCTGGGGAGGGGCAGCCCGGAGGGTCCAGTGACCCCTCGTGGTGATGGTTTCCCTTTTCTTATTTTATTTCTTATGGTCCCATCATAGCAGATCTTAAAAGGTCCCGAGTTTGTTCATCGTTAATGATTCCAAGGTATGGCGTTGGGATGCGTGGGCAATCAGGAGACAATGAACGCACATAGCGGGGTGACCCTTGGTACGTGGCGGAGTACCCGACTCACGCATAGTGCGAATTTTCACCCGGACGTAGTCTGGGTTTCCGTCGCACACCATTTGATATACCGAGCGGGTCACAGCCCGTGAAAGTTCAAGCGTGCAAATGCATGTTTTTTTGTTTGGGTTTTGAATTTACGGGTGGATGTATGAAAAAACTGGGATTCAAAAAAATCTCTATAGATTTCTCTCTTTGGTTTTCTTCCTTTGATTTCCTTTGGCTTTGGTTTATTATTGATTGAGTTTAACCCCTGCATAGTTTTGGATTTCATCTCTCATGACATCTTTCAATGCGAGTTCTATGCACAAACTATGCGAGCAATATGCAGGGAGCATCTAGATCTAAATGCAATGCGGTGCATGCATGCGGTGCATGCATGTAGGGCAAGGAAGAAGAGCTTCATGCCCTGGGGGGGAACGGCCAGCAGGCTTGGGAGGTCTGCTAGCAGACAGATCCTTCATGGATGGCAGCGACCCATAATATGCCTAAATGCAGATATTTTTTGTTGTTGTATTTGTTGGGTTAATTTCAATTGTTTGTTTGTTTATTTTTATCTATAAATAGCATGCATATACCTGCATGTGCAGGCGGGCCAGCAAAGAGGAGAGGGGAAGGACCCAGCTGCCAGTGAAGATCCAGCAGGGAATGGGGTCCTGGCTGTATAGGTGAGGTCGACCTGGGGGGAGAAGCAGGTCGACCTGCTCTTGCAACCAGTAGGTCAGGAGTTCTGCTCATGCAAGGGTCTGATGCACTATCTTTGACTATGTTCATGCTATGTGATTTTTGTCATGGAAGATGTGAGGCCTTGACTTATTCATGAAATACATATATATGAAGCATTGATGAAAAATCATGTGTAGCTTCGGTGAGTAATATTGAATGCACATGAATTTGGTATGCATTGTGCAAATATGAATTTATGCATGCAAGGATGCATATGGATGCTATTTCAATAGAATGGGCAATGGTTTTTTTTTTAATACACTCACATGTATGAGCTTTATGGGTGGATGCATTCAGAAGGGAACCTCTGCACTCATGCATATAAATGTTTTCTTTGAACTTAGCTATATGCCAATGAAACTTCTACCTTTATGCATGGGGGCTGATATTTCTAGACTTGCACAAGTATGTGGTGCACTGAGTTGTTAGTGTTCCCACTTTCAAAATTAAACCTGTCTTTATGGTTGCAGCTTACTCCAGGAACCCCAAACGGGGTACTGTAGACACGCCAAAATCGATGCTATGTTCGGTAAATCTCATGTCACCATGTGACGCCCCAAAGTGAACTTAAATACTGGCTTAATACGAAGTTTTTCTTTTTTTTCATGTTTTAATTGTGATTTCTTAGCATTTTTCTGTGTTGAATGGAATTGACGCCTTAAGTAGGGGCGTCTTTTAAGGCGTCTTTTAATTGACGACGTAGCCAAGGGCGCCTCTTCATAAACGAACGGCTGTGCCTAGAGGCGTCATTTTCTGTTTTCTTACGAATCCTAAACAAAATAAAAAATCAAGAATTGACGTCCCAAGGAAGGGCGTCATTTCAGAATTTTTAATAAGGAAAGTATTTTGTTGCCATAATTAAATCCAGGAATTGACGCCCCTGTGCACGTCGTCATTTCAATTAACGCCTTTAGTGATGTCGTCATTTTTAATTGACGCCCTTCGGAGGTTGTCAATTCCACTTCCAACTCCGATTCGCCTGCTTCTTTCCAGTAATGATCCTTGCTCCATTTTGTGCCTTGTGTTCGATTGGGAAGAGGGTTTCCTCTTGAAGGGTCATTGCCTAATTTTAATCCTTGTTTTGCAAGGATCTTTAGCCCAATAAATACCCCTGCTGTGTGCCTCGCGCGGAGAACAACACAGAGGAGAGAATGTAATAACGATACAGAGAGAGAAACGCCTGAGAGTTTTCTTAACGGAAGAAGTGAGTTTTGTGTTTTGCAGGTTCTATTTTCAAGTGATCTTTCTTCTTCTGGGTGTTGATTCTTCTCTCCTCTGGTGGCCATCGTCTGCTGTTCCACTCTTTGGTTTCTTCTCCCAGTACTGTTGCGCACACAACAGAAAGGAGCTCGTGCCTTCAATTCATATTATTAGCATTAGCATCATCATCATCTTGTTCTTTCTAGCTACTTTGCTAGAAGAGATTGCCACATTCACATCACATATATCTTGCCTTGCATATTATTGCATTCATATTCTCCATACCCATTGATACTCTTCTTAGGGGTTTTAAAACCAAAACACACCAGGTGTGTTCATGCTTTATTTGTTTGATTTCATATCTCTAGAGCATCGATACTACACATTTTTAGCTAATCAATCTTTTCTTCTTGATTTGTGTGTTTTCTTGCAAGGGTAATCAAGCTATAAACCCCCTTCATCGGCCGGCCGGTAGAAGGAGGAAGGAAAAGCTCACAATCTCTCACGCTCAATACAAGGTACATGCGATCACTCTATTCTTCTTGAGGTAACCCCTCTGGCGATCACACTCCACATTAGCACCACGTGCTTCTTTCTTTGCTTCTTATCACCATTTCTCATTTATTATTAGTTTTTCTTCTTTTCTAAGTGGATTTTCCATAATCTATAAATTGGCGATCACGGTGGGACCCCTTTTATTTTTAGTTTGATTACCCCTCCATTGTGCTCCACGTAGCACCCTCCCATTGACACCCTCGCGTGTCCCTCCTTTGGTACCCTCGCATACCCTTCCATTGTGCTCCACGTAGCACCCTCCCATTGACACCCTCGCGTGTCCCTCCTTTGGTACCCTCGTGTAGCACCCTCCCATTGACACCCTCGCGTGTCCCTCCTTTGGTACCCTCGCGTACCCCTCCATTGTGCTCCACTTAGCACCCTCCCATTAACACCCTCGCGTGTCCCTCCTTTGGTACCCTCGCGTACACCTCCATTGTGCTCCACGTAGCACCCTCCCATTGGCGCCCTCGCGTGCCCCTCCTTTGGTACCCTCGCGTACCCCTCCTTTGTGCTCCACATAGCACCCTTCCCCTTGTGCACCAGGTGCACACCTCCCACTGATTAGCCATTTTCTTTTTATTCTGTCTGATTTCTGTCTGACTGCCAGGGCTGTCGGTTCTTTGAACTGAATAGCACCTTCCTCACTGCCGTCATTTATTCATACAGCGACCGCGACAGAGGCGATGTTTTAGTCATTTTCTTGCATTTTTGTCATTTCTTATAATTCGCGCCCCTTACAGAGGCGTCATTTCATCATTAAACGCCTTTCAGCAAGGCGTCATTTCATTGCTTACTATCATTTTGCCCTTTACCCCATTACTGTTACAGTGTTTTGACGCCCCTTTCCAGAGGCATCCGTTCATCATTTGACGCCTCATTCCAAGGCGTCTTTTTGCCTGCTGTTACTTACTGCACTGTTTGACGCCTCCCACGGAAGCGTCTTTCACTTATTCAGTGCCTTATCGCAAGACGTCATTTTAGTATCATCATTGTTATTATTAATGCGAGTACTGTTCACTGCCATTTGACGCCCTACCCAGAGGCGTTTTTCATAGAATCAGCGCCTTGCTCCAAGGCGTCATTTACTTCTGTGCCCACAGAAGCACTGATTATTGGTGTTTACTTGCTTGAGCTATTTTGATATCACCTGCTTGATATTGCTTGCATTAGATTGCATTCAGGGCATACGGTTTGGGAGACCTCCTCTCCCCACACTTTTTAGGAGCTACACCCCTCTTGGTGAAGGAAGGACCCTCCTTTGAGCATTCCGTCTCATTGGACCGGAAATTCCTAAGCCAAGCCTCCGTAAATCCTCGCACCCGTGGATTCCCTCACGGACGCCAGGCAGGTTGTACCTTTGAAGTACCCGGAGTATAGTTGACCCATACGTTGGAAAGGAGAGAGAAAAATCTAGATATCCGGAGATTATACCCAAATTTTCAACCAGGATCCACCCTCAAAAGAGAGAATCTAATATTGAACTCACCCTAATCTCCAAGGAAAATCTTAAAATCTTTGGGACTCATTACAACTTGTGTGCTTCTCTTGCTTGAAAAGGTGATATTCATTGATTATATCTCATTGATTGAAATTTATTCTTTCTCCTTAAGTATGAAATTGCGTTCAGGTAAAATTATCAATATGGCCAACTACGGGTACACTTATGACGGTTATGAGGAGGGTCACTCTGACCCGTTCTATGAAATTCCCTCTCAGGATCCTGTCTATTATGAGGGAAACTACACTTCTTCTCCCACTCAGGTCCACATGGTGGATACCACCACTTCTTTGGAGGTTGATCCTTCTTCCCAAGCTCAACCTACCACTCAGAATACTTCAGGGGACACTTCCCCTTCTTTCAACTTCAACGAATTTCTCAAAACTCTTGCTCAGCTGGATGACTCCCAGCGCCAGGCAGCTCAAGCCGCCCTCCTAAAGGGAAAGTCTATCCCGTCATCTTCTAACCCTCCCCAGGTCATGGGTGGCCACTCTGTTAATTCCCCCAACGACCCGGCGGTCGCCCCTAGGGTGCCCTCGCGCCCATCAACTCCTGTTATGACTATGCCGGCCCAACCGTCAAGTCACTCCGTTGCTAGGCCCCAACAACCTCCTGTTTCTCAAATTTTGAGAAGGCCTATGACAAACCAACACTCTTTTCGTCCGGCCCCAGCCGAGTCTGATAGCCATGCGCTACTCCTCCAAAAGATGGCTAGTATGGAGGAACAGCTTAAGAGGGTTACTGCATCCAAGATCGCTCCCGAAATTATGCTTCCCCCTATGCCGGTTTTTCATCTACCACCGTCTGAGATGCCAAATTTCGGCGGTATAATGGCACTGGCAACCGCACATCATTTGAAGGACTTTTTGTATGAAGCATCATTCTGGCAGGATAATAAGAACTCGTTGGCTTATCTCTTTAGGCGGTCTTTGGATGGCCCAGCACTGGAATGGTTTTATTCTTTGGAGCCGGCTGATGCCGGCGACTTTGATATAGTTCAGCGGAAGTTCGTGCAGAAATATAAGGACCGTGTCGGTCCCTCCTTGTCTGTTACTGATTTGGTTGCTGAGAAGATGAAGCCTGAGGAGGACTTCATCTCATTTGCTGATAGATGGAGGGCTATGGCCGAGAAGTTAAAGGATACATTGTCGGAGACAGAACAAGTCAAGATGATAATATCAAACTCCACTCCGCAATTCCGTCACATTTTGGTCATGAACAAATTAAGCACTATGGAGGAGCTCTATGAGAGAGCTAGATATATACAAACTCAAATGAAAGATTCGCCCATTATGGGCATGTTCGAGCCACGGCCGAAGGTGATAAGGAAGAATGTTAATACCAGTAACATTGGCCTGACTACTGAAGGCACTGTTATCAATGAGCAGGTGAGCGCATTCGGCAACTCCACGCCTTTCGCCACCCTCCAAACCCAAGGCCACCACAACAGCCCGCCTTCCAGAACCAAGTCCACCAGCCAAATGATAACCCTCCTCAAACCTTAAGGCCTCCTCCACCTCCTCAACAACAACAACTCCCCTTTGCTCCACAAAACCAGTATCACCAAGTGCCCCCCCGGCTAATTATCAACCACAACAATCGCAACAACCGAGAAGGCCGATGGGTCCACGAAGAGCCCAATACCCTCCGCTACCTGAGAGTTTGTCGGACATTTTTAACGCCCTCATGGCTGCTAACCTACTTACATTGCCTAAAGAAAGGGCAGTATGGCCGCAAAATGTGGACACCTCCCGGTATTGCGTCTTCCATCGGCAGCCGGGGCACAACATTGATTATTGTTTTCACTTTAAGGATTACATACATGACATGAATGATCAAGGTGATATTAATTGGGATGAGATGAGGAGGGTCATCGCTACTTTGAAGGCTCGAAGGCCTCCTCGGCAACCACCAGTTCAGCAACCACAACAAGGTCAGCAACAGGTTCCACAACAACAACAGGCTCCTGCACCCCAGCCAAATATGGGGATTGTTAATAACCCGCTACCGGAGCACCCGGTTCAGAATCAACAAGTGAACCTTGTCACCTCGATCCATGAAGTGAAAAGGAGGCAGGTTTGGCATAATGAAAACACCTCTGTCGGGGCCATTAATTCCAATCAACCACAACTACCACAACGGATAAGAAGGCCTCAACCTGTATCTCTTTCCCAGCCACAACGCACCCTTATACACTCCACCACTCCTTCGCAGCCTCTTCTTTTACGCCAAACCCCAAACTCCCCTCCACACCAAAACCTTCCACCAAATAGACCTCTTCTTATCCGCCGCTCGCCGACAGCCATCACTCCCCCTGCTCCACCTCCACCTACCACTACCATGATTCCAAGGCCTCTCCTTGTCACCCGGCCTCCGCCTCCACCTTCCGATAATCCCCAGGCAGCGAGGTCCCTTACAAGAACCCCTCCCCCTGCCATTCCAGCACCCAATACCACTATTCCCTCTACCTCCTCTACCCCTTTACCTACTCCAGGCCCGACAGAGGCGCCCAGAACTATGGTGCTCCGTAGTGGACGGATGTTCCACCGAGTATTTCCCCAACGGGAGCAGGAGCCGATACAAGAACAAGGAGAACAGGAACAAGAATCTACACCGGGCACGGAGTATGATTTATTGAAGCATTTGGACAGAACGCCGACCCGAATTTCTATTTTAGAACTAATTAAAAGATCAACCACACATCAGTTGGCCTTAAAACAGTACTTGCAAAAGGTAATGGTCAATGAGGACATTCCTGCTGAACAAGTCACTACAGTTTTGAATCCGGCCAGCAATCAACCGGCTATTACTTTTTATGAACATGAATTGGCTCCACAGCCGGCTAGAAAATATGCATTGTGTATCACTGTTGACATCAATAAGATAGCTGTAAAGCAATGTTTGGTTGACACCGGGGCATCCATTAACATTCTGCCACCGAGCACCTTGAAGATGTGCGGTATTCCAGAAAGTCAAATTCGGCCATCTACAATTATCGTCACAGCTTATGATAATACCAAGAAGCCGCCTTTGGGAATGATCACTCTGAGAGTTGGTTTGGGTCCAGTTACTGTTACAGCGGACTTCCACATTTTAGACATGGATCCAACATTCAACAGCATCTTGGGCCGTCCCTATATTCAAGAACTTGATGTTGTGCCCTCCACAAACCATCAATGCATAAAGTTTCCACACAAAGGGCGCATTATCAAGGTCACTAGCATGCCCATCTGCCGACAGAAGACATACATTCAGCAACTTCAGTGCCTTCCATGTGGCCTTCCAATAGGCCTTTACTTTCAGTCTTGGATGTTGCCGATCCGCGGTGAGATTTGCTAAGGCTCCCAGTCATTAAACCAGCTTCACCCCTATTGACACCTCTACCTCCCCAAGGAAAGAAAAAGAAGAACATGATGAACACGCTTGGATGGAATATCTTGTTAAAGATGGGATATAAAATTGGTAAAGGCTTGGGGGTCAATCTCCAAGGCCGCGTTAAACCAATCAGACACCAAAAGATGATTCCCCGGGGTGGCCTAGGGTTTAAAGGGCCGAGCAAAAGCAAAGATGAAGATGGGCCATGGGCCGTCATGACCTCCACTCTTAAGATAGACCGGCAGCCTCTTACATGGACCCTGCAAACACATTTTATAAAAGGGGGAATTCAGAATGATGAGCAAACTACACTTGTTACTTCCATGCTAGACTGTCAAGATGTACATGCACGGAAGTTTGCTTGCCACATAGCCCCACTGGCTACTTACAAAGCCTTGGAATCCTTGTGGCCAGATAAGAGAAGAAAAATGGATGACCCTGAATGTGACTGGTATAGATGGTTTGATATGAATGACATTGCCATCGCTCTAAGCCGACTGTTTATGCCAACTGATCCAGAATGGCCGCCGTTGATTCATGAGCTAATTGAGAAGCCGGCAGTGATCACAGACAAGAGGCAGTTGCTAAGTAATTATACAGACACCGGAGAGCCTGATGTGCCGTTCGAGCAGGGTTTCAATATAGACAGGCTGTGGGCCGGCCTCTTCCTTACCAAGTCCGTTCACCCAACGGCTGTTGTCCGTTTGATCAATCAACTATTTTTCTCAGATATCCCTAGACCGCCCGCGGTCTTAATAACTGTTTCTCCAAATTTATCTCCAGTTTCTCCAATAATTCCTCCCTTGCCCCTCGAGCAATTTTCCAAACTCTCCATCACGCCCCCGTGCGGGCAGTCATTAATCCAATCTTTTGCCAATCTTTCAATTTCAACTCCACCTCCCATTCCCCCCTCGCATTGCCTCCTCCTTGAAAACGAAAATAAAAATGAAAACGAAAAAAAATGTCAAAATTCCAATTTTTCAATCCTCTATCTCTGTTGATGAAACCTCCTATCTCCTTTCTGAGTCTGTCCCGACACCGGGGCCGCTCTCCCAGGATTCATTGATAGATCTTTTTTACCCCTCTGGCGAGGGGTCTTCATCTGTATCCCCTTCTCTACCCGCTTCTTCCCCTCCTTTCTCTTCTTTATCTGATTTTAGTGAGCAAGCTAGTTGTTCTTATTCCCCTGATATTAAGACTCATGGGGTAGTTTCACATAAGAAATCCAAGGGCAAGCAGATTCCCCGTAGATTCCTTAGAGAATTAGCTGTCAGATGTCAAGCTTGTTTAGCCATCCCCGAATTTGTGGAGAATCCGATTATCCTGCCAGAAATAGAATATGAGGATACTTGTGTTTTTTATGAGGGTTTTGGTGTTTATGAGATTATGAACGATGAAGACCCTATTGAGAGGGGGACGAAAGTTACGAAGAATATGAGGACGAGGCTGATGCTTTTGCTAGTGGCATGAGGAGATTTGATGAACCATCAGCCTCAATAGAAGAGCCTACCAAAGAAATAAATCTGGGTACGGAGGAAGACCCTAGGATTGTCCTCATTCAAAGAACTTGCCGCCCTGATGAAGAGGAGGCGCTTATTTTGGTTCTTCAAGAATATAAGGACACGTTCGCGTGGAGCTATGAAGATATGCCTGGACTAGACCCTGCGCTCGTTGAACATCGACTTACACTTAAGCCAGGGTCTGTTCCGGTCAAACAGCGTTGAGACGTTTCCACCCTAATATGGCATTAAAGATGAAAGAAGAGGTCGATAAGCTTCATAAGGCTAGATTTGTTAGAGTTGTCCTCTATCCTAATTGGATGGCTAACATCGTCCCGGTCATGAAGAAGGACGGAAAGGTTCGAATTTGTATAGACTTTCGGGACCTCAACCGAGCGTGTCCTAAAGACGACTTCCCCCTCCCTC
Source organism: Amorphophallus konjac (assembly GCA_022559845.1). Classification (NCBI taxonomy): domain Eukaryota; kingdom Viridiplantae; phylum Streptophyta; class Magnoliopsida; order Alismatales; family Araceae; genus Amorphophallus; species Amorphophallus konjac. The sequence continues at coordinate 125,185,013 of CM040121.1, forward strand.
ATATTGATGTTTTAATTGACAACACGGCAGGGTATGAGACTCTATCCTTTATGGATGGCTTTTCAGGTTACAATCAGATTCGCCTGGCTGAGGAAGATTAAGAGAAAATATCATTCACTACACCATGGGGGACCTATTGTTACGTGGTCATGCCTTTTGGACTTAAGAATGTTGGAGCCACCTATCAAAGGGCTATGATGGCAATTTTTCATGATATGATCCACATCTACATTGAGGTGTATGTTGACGATCTGGTAGTGAAATCAAGGACAAGGATTGAGCATCCTAGAGTTCTGACTAAAGTCTTGCAAAGAGCACGAGAGTATCAGCTGAAAATGAATCCCAAGAAGTGCATGTTTGGTTCATCAGAGAAATTACTTGGATTCATCGTGAGTAAGAGGGGTATTGAGATTGATCCCAACAAGGCCAAGGCCATAAGAGAAATGCCTCCTCCCAGGAATCTGAAAGAAGTTTGAGGCTTGATCGGGAGGTTGCAATTTATTCGCCGCTTTGTCTCCCAACATTCACAAAGATGTAGGCCGTTCTACGAGCTTACTAAGCCGGGAGTCAAGTTTGTTTGGGATGACAAGTGTCAGGCAGCTTTTGACGGATTGAAGGATTATCTCTCAAATCCTCCTGTCCTAAGGCCGCCAGTTCTAGGCAGACCACTTGTTCTTTATATTTCCGTCCTGGATGACTCCGTAGGCGTTGTCCTAGCCCAAGTTCATGAAGAAGGAAAAGAGAGGGCAGCCTATTATTTGTCAAAGCTTCTCAACCCCTGTGAGCAGAGGTACTCAGCTATAGAGAAGACTTGTGATGCTTTAGTTTGGGTAGTTCAGAAACTTAAACCTTATTTCTTAGCTCACGAGGTTCACCTCATCGCTCGTATGAATCCAATTAAGTTCCTTCTTGAAAAATCTATCCTCACCGACCGATTGGCACGATGGCAAAGCTTCCTTTCTCAATTCGACACTATCTATATTCAGCAAAAAGTGATTAAAGGCTATGCCATAGCAGAACATCTTGCTCACCATCCCCTCCCTAGATTTGACCCCGTTTGTTCAGAGTTTCCAGATGAGGAACTGATGTCCATCAATCAGACCGATTCAATGTGGGCGTTACATTTTGATGGAGCTTTGAATTCAAAAGGGAAAGGGATTGGTGTTGTTCTTCTATCACAAGAGGGTATCACTATTCCACTCGCCTCTCAGCTTGTATTTCCAGTTACAAATAATAGAGCTGAGTATGAGGCTCTTCTGGCCGGACTAGAGGCCGCTCATCAATTTGGTGTTACCCATTTGCGGATTGTAGGTGATAGTCAGCTTATTCTTCACCAAGTGCTCACCAAGTGCCGCACGCTTAATCCTAAGCTCAAACCTTACCAAGAATTGACTTCCGCGTATACCAAGCTTTTCACCAAATTAATTTTCATCCATGTTCCTCGTGATCATAATATCTTAGCTGATGCTCTCGCTTCTCTTGCTTCCTCCTTGGCTTTCCTCCCGAAAGGGATTCCCATTCTATCATTGTTCACAAGCAGCTCACTCCAGCTATTAAGGATCAGCTTTCCTTAGTGTTAAGGAGGAGGTGCTAGGAAGGTGAAGCAAGAAGGAATCATTGAGAATAAAGAAGTCATGCTATTGGACTTGAGGAAGAATTGGACGATGCAGAAAAGCCATGGTATTACGAGATTGCTAAGTATTGCCAAGATCAATCATATCCTGAAGAAGCCACGGTTGAAGAGAAGAAAGCCATTCGAAGAGTTGCTCAGCGATACACTTTAATTGGAGGTGTGCTCTATAGAAGAGGTCTTACCGGTGTTCTGCTAAGATGCCTTGATGATGATGAATCTTGGAAGGTGTGGAAGAGGCGCATTCGGAGTGTGTGGTGGTCATGTCAATAGCAGATGCTAGCTAAGAAGATCCTTAGGCTAGGTTTCTATTGGCCCACTCTAGAAGAGGACTGTTCTATCTATGTTCGAAGGTGTGTTAAGTGCCAACTGCACGCCGACAAAATTCATTCTCCTGCTTCTTCACTCCATCCTATATCTTCCCCATGGCCTTTCTCCATGTGGCTTTCGATATCATTGGACCTCTTGGTGATCCGACCCTCCTCACAAAACCAAAGTCATTCATACTCACGGCGACGGAGTACTTCACCAAGTGGGCGGAAGCGGAAGCATACGTGGAGATAAAAGCGTCAACCGTTTGCAAATTCATAATGAAGAACATCATCGCAAGGTTCGACATCCCAAGTACTATCGTCACCGACAATGGAACACAGTTCATCTCTCAGGAGCTTCAGGACCTCTGCAACAGGTATAACATTGCATTGCATCATTCGTCTCCTTATTATCCGCAGGGCAATGGTCAAGCAGAGGCAACTAATAAAACTTTGATTAAAATTATCAAGAAAACGTGCGAGGCTAATAAATTTGCGAATTGGCCGGAAAAATTAATTGAAGCTCTTTGGGCTTATCGCACCTCCATTCGTACCCCTACTGGGCAAACCCCTTTCGCCCTCACTTATGGAATGGAGGCGGTAGTTCCTTATGAGATTCTTATTCCTTCTCTACGAGTACAATTGGACAAGAGCTCCCCATTGATGAGCGTCGCGAGTCTCTCCTTGCCCAGTTGGAACTCCTAGACGAGAAGCGTTTGGCCGCCGCCGAGCATGCGCGTATTTATCAAAATAGGCTTTCACGTTTTTACCAAAAGAAAGTGATTGAGAGAAAATTCAAAATTGGTGAGATGATAATTAAAAGAATCTTCGTAAAACCTGGTGGACCGCATTCAAAACTCCAACCTAATTGGGAAGGTCCCTTTATTATAAAAGATGTCTATCCTAGCAACGCTTATAAATTAATTAATGCTGAAGGTGAAGAGCTAACTCATCCTTGGAATGGTCTTTATTTAAATAAATACTATCCTTAAAAGTGAAAAAAATAATAAACAGTAAAATAAGAAAAAAGTAAAATAAGAAAAACTTCTGAAAATCAAAAGTAGATATGGTACATCGGTCACAAGCTCGAAAAATCAAAATCCTTAATTCATTCTTCAGTCTCGATGGTTTAACTTTGGGGTCAACTCCCGCACACACTACACGCTCTACTTTTAAACTCAAGCAGCCTGGAATTCTAGGAAAGTCTGACTCAGATTAAGAGTGTAAAAACCTTACCTATTCTCTTCTCTTCGGCTCACGAAAGGGAGTACGAGTCAAGGGTTACTAACCAAAACTACCCGCCGCCCTACTAGGTGGAAGTCAGGGCCCAAAAGGGAACAAAATGCTTAAAGCCCAAGTACAATTAGGTCTTTATTTTTGAAAGAAAAGGAAGAAAAAGAAAAGAAAGTCATAAAGAAAGCATGACAAGAGGGCAAAGTCCCCGCAGGGAAAACCCTGGCCGTAAGCATGCATGAATAAGGGCAAAAAGAGCAACAAAATTTCCCTAAGCCGAAGACCGAATCCCAACAGGCATTAGGGCAGGGGAGAAGCGTTCCCCATTCTTGAAAACCTTTCATGAGCTTCCTCAAATTATTCTTCTTTTCCCTCTCCATGGTGGGTTCTAAACTCGAGGAATGACAAAGACCGACTAAGAAGAATGGGCTACGAAAGAATATGAGTAAAAGCATAAGTCATTTAGCATGTTGACCCCTTTGTTAAACCTTTTGAGAAAGTTTAATGAATTTAAGATCATGATAGCATAAGGTTTAAAGCCCTGTATTATGCTTGCTTTCGAAAAAAAAGGAGAAAAAAGAAAAAAATATATAATTCTCAAAATTAACGTCCTTAGTTAAGGCGCCATTTTCAAAAATAAAAATAAAAATAAAAAATAAGAATCAATGCCTCTTCCTATAGGCGTCTTTTTCAAAATTAACGACTTTCAAGAAGTCGTCATTTTCAAATTAATCATTTCTAAAAAAAATGTTTTTTGTAATAAACGCCTATCATGGTGGCGTCAATTTCACCATAAGCGCCCGTTGGCGAGGGCGTCATTTTAAAAATTGAAAACAAAAAAAATAAAACGAGAGAAAATGGAAAAGAAAAATTGAAAATTTGAAGCCGTTGTTGTGCATGTGCATGGTTGCATTCATATGTGAGCATCTTTTATTTTTAGTTAGCATTTGCTTGCTTGCATGTTGCATCTTCCTATATTTTATTTATCACTTGCCTTCATTGATTAAAGGCTTGGCCCCTTGACCCGTTATCAAGGTCAAACTAAAGACATCCCCTTGCTTATTGAGCAAGGGGCCAAGCCGAACAGATGGATTAACCTGTTTGTTTAAGTGTGGATTACAGCTACAAGCGCAGGACAAATGTAAAAGGCGAGAAAGTGAAAAAAATACAAGTACACAACCACACGAGTGCTCAGGTAACAAAAATTTCAATCTCATATATATATATATATATATATCAAATGTATATCTGAGTACAGGTGTGAGGGTGGAGGAGTACAAGTAAAGTCTCTCTCAGCTCTCGCCTCCACTCTCCTCTCTCCTACTCTAGGCCTCACTCTCGTCCTCCCGACGAGGCTCTCGTGGAGGGGGCATGGACCCCCGTGAAGTAGATGGAGCTCGAGCCGGCTCCCCTACCTCGCTCCTCTGCCGGAGAGAGGAACCTGCTACAAAAGTGGAGCTGGTAAGGTGTACCCCGCAGCCCGCGCTCGCTCTCGACCTCGCTGGAGACGCTCCTCGGACGCTCGCAGCCGCTCCTGAGTAACGGCTAGCTGGGTCCTCAAGTCCGCAAGCTCCCGCTCACGCTCCCGGTCACGGGTCCTCTCTGTCGCGCGCTCCTCCTGGTCACGGGTCCGCTCTGTCACACGCTCCTCTCGCTCCCGGGCACGCTCTCTCCGCTCCATCTCGAGGGTGACTCGCAGCTCCGCCACGTCCTGGGGCAGCTCCTCTCGCCGCCTCAAGGCTCGCTCGAGCTCCGCAACCCGCTGGTCGCGGATGGCCAACTCCGCCCTGGCTAAAGCGGTCTAGGTAAGCGCCGCCTGTAGCTCTGAGGTCTGCAAGCATTTAAACAAATCATCAGTTTCATATGCACAATTCAATAATTCATGAAATAAGCAATTAACAACTGAAATAAATAACTCACCCGGGAGGCCATCGCCTGCTGTCCCTCCTCGATACAGGTAAGAGAGGCCCGGAGCTCCTCAGTCTGCAAACACATTTTTTCATAGCATATCATATAAGTAATTGAATTTTGAGTTTAAAGTTTAAAGCATACCCGTGTGGCGAGGTCGCGCTCTGCTGCCTCGGCCCGTGCTACTGCTCCAGCTAGCTGCTCTGCTAGTGCAGCCGTCTCTGCACTAGGTCCCCTCGAGCTGGAGGCCTCTCCCGTCTCTCTCACCGCTGCTCCCTGCTGGGCACGCTGCATTCATTGAGATTGTCAGTGGCTAATCATCAATAATTCAAGAATTCATTTGCATGTAGATAATTTAAACACTCACCAGGGTCTCAAGGTCTGCCCGTGTGGTAGCCAGCTGGGCCTCCAAGCTGTGGAGGTGGGTCTGCATGTCCATTGCCACTATGTCCCGAGCGTCTTGCATTCAACACATATTAGTCGCATGATAGATATACAAAGCATTTGCATTTAATTAAAAAAAAGAGTGCATGCATACATACCCCTAAGACCCTCATCTGGGGTCGGTCGGCGTAAACCTCCCAGTAGCGTCGGAGGTACTCGGAGCTGTCTGTCGCCTGTAAGGTGACTCGGGTCCTGCCACGCTGCCAGTCGGCATGCTGGTCCAAGAACCGGACTCTCCAGTCGATCGCCTTCGTGCGACCGCGCGTCTTCTTGCCTATCCCCCGCGGCTCTCCTACCTCGTCCACTCCTGGTGTAGGTCGAGGGTCCTCATCACCAGCCTAAGCCATAACGGCTCAATCTCGTTCAAGCAATGAACCCAAAGCTCATGCCCAAAGCGAGGTCGGCCCGATACGACCCACGGCTGGCCCTCATCGGTCATCCCCTCATAAGGTCTCCACCTCACCTGCATTCACAATCATCATATCATATCATATCACATTCCATAATAAATAAAATAAAAATTGCATCACATTAAGCTTGCGTACCAGTGAGGCGGGGAAGTCGCGGAACTCCCGTCGTAATACTCGCAGCTCGTATGCAAGTGGGGCTCCACTCACCACTGGTAGCCAACGCCGCGCCAGAGGGAAGGATCCCTCATCTCCAGGCCGTGGGTCAGCACGCCCCACCGGCATGTATAAGTGGCTCCATAGCTGCATCCATGCATTGCATTAGTAACGCATTCACATGCACATAAAAAAAAAAGAAAGAAAAGAAAATAAAAATGCATACCTAAAGAAAAGGTGAAAAGCCACTAACAGTCGTCTCTCGACCTGTCCCCGTGGACAAGTCGGCTATCAAATGCGCCAACAACGCCGCTCCCCAAGCGTATCTGCCGACGCCCTCCAAGTCCTCGAGTATCCCTAGGAATCGACAGTTGATGACATCGCCCTTTGTGCCGAGCAGCAACCTCCCGAGCATCAAGAATAGAAATCTCCTTAGATCTCGATCTGCTCTCTCCCTCTCAGTCAGGTCCTGGCAGTAGGTAGCCCTAGCCCCGTCTATCAGCCTCCGTGAAAATTGCTCCAGAGACTCCCTCGACCTCTGCCTAGAGTCACCCAAGCCCATAGCTATGGTAAGGTAGGTGCGGAAGATGGTCCTACACTCGCTAGGTGTCTCGTAGACTGTCTCTAGCCCTAGCAGTCTCTGTGTAAGCTCACTATAGTCGGGTAGGGTGATCCCGCTCACCGCCTCTCCGTCTACCCTCAGCTTAGTAATCCTAGCGACGTCCTCTAGGGTAGGTATCATATGACCCCACGGCATTAGAAAGGCCCTGCTAGTCCTATCCCATCTCTCTCTAAGCACCTGGATCAAGGGTAGGTCTGGTCTCACTGGCTCTATACTCAGGAAGGGTCCGAACCCCATAGCGTCTACCCTAGCCCTCTGGAACTCAGGGAGCCCATAGTAAGCTGCTCGGACTTGGACCCAAGAGATCCGTGTCCTCATCAACCCCTGCATGCAACAAAAATAAAAATTCTCGCTTAAGTTTTCATATGGATATTAATTTGCTGTCACATTTGCTCTCTGTTTTAATTAACGACCAAACCTAGGTCGTGGTTTAATTAATTGACGCCCCTGAGAGAGGCGTTATTTTAAGATGTGTGTCTGATATTTTCATGTGCAATTTGAATTGACGACCCACCCAGGGTCGTTGTTTATTTAAATGACGCCCCTATGGGGAGCGCTGTTTTGAAATTAATTTCCTAATTCTGAGAAAATTCTGAATTGACGACCATCCCCATGGCCGTTGATTAATGAATTGACGCCCCGGTGGGGGGCGTTGTTTTCTGGGGTTTCCAAGTTAATTAAACATGCGAAATGAAATAAGCAGAGGTGTATGTGTTTTTAATAAATGAAATGGCATGAAAATTGATAGCAAAATAAATAAACATGATGAAAATTAAAATAACGACATGCTGCAGGGCGTGTTTTTCCCATTAATCAGTTTCAGAAATTAAAATAATGGAATTGACGACCCAGGTCTGGGCGTCTTTTTAATTGACGACACCCCTAGGGGCGTCATTTGTCTGGTTTTCACTCAACCGAGACCGATAGCTATGGAAATTGATGGAAATTGAAAATAAAACAGAGATTAAATGAAAAATAGAGGGTTGGGGGCCTACCTTGCGTCGCTCGGGCATGATTAATCCTCACGAACGATTTGCCTTGGTTGCCGCGGTCGTCGGGGTTGGCCGGGTCTTGGGACAACCGCCGCCGCCACCGGTGTTTGTTCTCCTTCTCCTTGCTCTCCTCATTGTTCTTCTTCTTCGCCTTCTTCATCCCCTTCGCCTTCTTCATCATCGTCCTCGTCATCCTCATCATCATCATCATCTTCATCTTCTTCTTCTCCATCTTCTCTTTCTTCGTCTTCGTGCTCCGCCGCCGGAGCGTCTTCGGCCGCCGCGGGAGGAACCTCCTCCATGGCTTGGTCTTCGTCGCCTAGGTCCACCACCAAGGGGGAGCTCACCCGTTGGCGTTTCTGTGCGCCGCCCGCCATGGGTTCGAGAAGGGAGAGAGTGAGAATGAGAGAGATAGAATGGAGGAGAATGGGGGGGGCTCGGTTAGGGTTTGCAGAAAAGAGGGAAAGAAATGAACGAAGGAAGGATAAGAAGGAGGGAAAAAGGGTTTTAACGGTCGAAAAGAATTGACGCCCGAAGGGAAGTCATTTTTTGGTTAATTGACGGTCTGAGAAAGGGCGTGGTTTGTTGATTTAACGACCTGAGGCTCGGTGTCATTTTTGTTTGCATGGGAATTTGCAACCATCGTCAGGTGCATTAATGGGAAAGTGATAGATTTGATTGATCATAATAATTACTATTTGAATTTGACGCCGATGAGGACGGGCGTCCGTTGAATAATACACGACGTATGTAAGGGTGTCTATTTTATGCAATTGAGGATTTATTTTGAAAACAATTTTAAGGAATTTAAAGCAATTAACGCCTTTCCTGGGGGCACGAATTAATAAACGCCTATCGTTGAGGGCGTCATTTGTGGTTTTTGAAGTATTTTTAGGAATTGATTTAATGCAATTGACGACATTATTGAAGGCGTGGTTTAAGCAATTGATGCCCTGCGTGAAGGCGCTGTTTAGAACAGAGAGCCTGTAGCTCTGTTTCTTCAGACAGAATCACATGAATTGAGAGGTATGATCATAAATTCATTGTCTTGGCTCAAATAAGAAAGGAATCTTTATTTCATTGAAGGAAAATCATGATTACATTTAATGAGCCATCATAGGCCTTATCTTCCTAAGTGCTAGTACATATGAGTTGCATTTGTCTTCTTCTTCTTCTACACGTGCCTTGGACTTTTGGAATAGTCCAACCTTCCATTGAGCCATGATTGTCTTGATTTCTTCTTGGTCTCCACTTGAGCATAGTTCCCTTCTTTTGAGTGGAGGTAGATGAGAAGGTTCTTCAAAGAAGTGCCGAGGTAGCCCGAGCTGTGGGAGGCACCGGTGTGCGTTGTAGAGGGCGAAGTCGGTCCCGCCTATCAACCGAAGCTCTATGCCGGAGGAGAGCCTTGAGCGAAGTTCTTGGGTTTTGAGAAACCCCGGTGTGCAAGTAAAATCGCTCTTTGGCATTGTTTTGAAGTAGTCCCTCCATTCTCTTCTCTTCTTGAGGTTGGGTACTCGATTGGTCACTCTCTCACATAGGCCTAAGTAATCCGTCATATATCAAAGTGGGCTTTTTGAGAATGTCTTGGAAGCCGCTTGGGTTGCTTGAGCATGGATCAAATTTGAAGTGGAGATCCACCCAACATAATAGAAGAAGCATTGACCCATAGAGGGGCTGTCCTAAGGAAGCCGAAGTAAGCCCATTGTATAGGTTGGCTAGTACCACCGGACCTATTCTTTTTCCCTCCTACATGCTAGCAATGGCACTTAAGTGATGTTCCTCTAGATGGTCTTCCATTGAAGGGAAGAGTAGAGCTCCCACTACGCATATGACAAACCCCTTCATTACTCTCTCCAATAAGCCTTCATCTTCTTGGGCCTTGTCCATGTTTTTGAACACCCATGAGGCTAGTTTCAAAAGGTTGACTCCTTTATGGGCTTTAATTTGATTCACTAGATTTTGGTTTTGAATGAGGCTAGTGAGTATGTCATGAGCTTGTATTGGTTTAGCCATGTGAGCCATCTTAGATTCCTCTCCTTGCTTCATCCTTCTTAGGCCTAGGAGTGTCTCTACTTCTTCTAGGAGTATAGTAGCTTCAAAGGTTGGGAAAAGGAAAGTGTGGGTATGAGGGTGCCGCAGTTCTATGAGAGCTCCAATTGAAGCCCAATCTAGGTGAATGTCATTATAATGGGTAGCATGGGTTATAAGGCCAAGAAGGTGCCACCTAGAGAGGAAGGATTTCATGTCTAATGAGAGTTTGGAGAGTAATAAAGGGAGCCACTTAATCTTTAGAAATCTCCTTGGTCCCGGAACAATTTGGTAATCCTGAAAATAGAAAGGAAAGAAGAAGAAGAGAAGATGTAATCAGAAATTTTGAAAAGGAAGAAAAAGAAGAACAAAAATAAAACTCTGATATCAAAACACTTACCTGGCTGCTTGCAATTCTCCCACTAATATGACCTGGAACTTCAGAAATCCTTGGAAAACTCATCTTTTGCTTCTTGGAAGGCCTTTGCTTCTGCATCATCATGTTCATCTTCCTGGAATTAGTTCTGCAAGTGCTTCTGCTAGTGCTTCTGTTCTTCTTCGATACGCTGTCTGCTTCGATGGTTTGATATGCTCATAAGATGAACGGTTGCCTTTTTATAATGTTTTGGAACACTAACAGATATCACAGTTTGTGTCTAATTCTAACGAGTTGCTGGAAGTTTAATTCCGAGCAGGAAATGAAAAGAGTTAATTGACGACTCGTCGTTTGGCGTCATTTGTTTAATTGACGACGCACTCAGCGTCGTCATTTAATAAAACGCCTTTCTGGAGGGTGTCATTTGCGGTCCAATTCCAAATCAAACCTCAATCGCAATTAACGCCCTAATAACAGTTGTCATTTCTTGTTTTGACGTAGCTGTAAAGGGGCGTCATTTTCTGAGTTTATGCTTTTAAATTACTTTACAACATTTTGAACTTAAGTGCTATATGTTATATTATTCATGTTATGCACTTATGATCATATTATGAACTGTCGTGAGCTGGTGATTCTTTTGATAAACTAACGAGCTTTGAAGTGCAGAAGTGCAGGTTGTGCAAGTCTGGAAGTATTTGCATAAGTTTAAGCATCGTGGGTGCAAAGTTTTGAAGTCCATACATTCATTCCTCCTGAGTCTGTACATTGTTGAAGTCCATACATTCATTCCTCCCGAGTCTGTACATTGTTGAAGTCCATACCATTGCATTCCATTCTGAAGTGTATACATTCCTTTCTGAAGTCTATGCATTCCATTATGAAGTCTATACATTCCTTTCTAAAGTCTATACATTCCCTTCTGAAGTCTATACATTCCTTTCTGAAGTCCATCCATTCTCAAAGTCTGTACATCCAAGTCCATCCATTCTCAAGGTCTGTACGTCCAAGTCCATCCATTCTCAAAGTCTGTACATCCAAGTCTATCCATTCTCCAAGTCTGTACATTCCTCCAAAGTCCGAGCATTCCAAGTCCAAGCAATGCAAAGTCTGTACATTCATTTCCGAAGTCGGTACACCCCCCAAAAATTCTTAAATATTTTCAAAAAAATTCCCCAAAAAAATCTTAAATATTTTCAAAAAATTCCCAAAAATTCTTAAATATTTTCAAAAAAAATTCCCAAAAAAATCTTGAATATTTTTCCAAAAATCTAAAAAAAATGCATTATGTTTTCCTAATGGTATTTTTGCAGGGACACTTCCTTTGCAAGGACCAAGAACACGGGGTGAGTCTATCATGGCTAAACAAAATTTTGAGTGCAGGATAAGAAGCTCTTGGTCCCACCGACTGGGCATCACCATCCAAGCCCCGCGGTGCTTGCACATTATTCCATCTCAGTTCCTCACATGCTCATTGCTATCACCATCTTCTGTATGAATTTCTGTAAGCATTGTTACTATATAATACACTACGCTATTATAGCATATCAAGGACCTTGTGGTTCTGATGAACCCGGAATTTGAGTTCCCCTTCATCAAAAACAGTGATAGTTCCAGGGGAATCTTAATCACACGGATAGGCCATTGAGTCATCTAAGGTTTGGGACGATGGTTCCACTTTCTGAGTTGATGCGTGGACAAACGAGCTTCGGCTTAGTATCAGCTTAGAGATCTGGATTCTTGACCAAATCTGGATGGCTTAACAATATTATCCTTGGTTATTTTCTATTTTTAGTTTGTTTTAATTTTTCTTTTAGCCCAGCATGCATCATGTAGGACTTTGAGCTTAACGATGAAAATCTTCATATTACGCCAATAATGAAGGTCGCTCGCTCTTAATCGAGTTGGCATGAGATATTCCATTCCAGATCAAGTACTTTATTCTCATTAAAGCCGCTCAGGCTGGTTCCTTGAAAATGTTCATTTGTTGGGTCTTTATCTCAATTCATTTTATTTTTACAAATCACCTTGGTTGTAGCACGTCCACATTGGCTGGTAACCGCTCTCCGATGGTGTCTCCCCTTTCGTGCCCTCGTGCACATTTTAGTTCATTTAGTTTAATCCCTTCAGTCCAGCTGATCAATGCTTTCTTATAATCATCCAGAGTTGTTTCACTCAGAATCTTGGAAATATTTCTAACGCTTAGTGTCAGGAGGCGTGTCACATCACACCTTGGCATCTACTTATCAGTTCGTTCCACTTCATTCCGCTAATGTTTCACTTTCACTTCATTCTGTCTCACTCCCTTGCAAAGCAGACGCCAAGGCGGGGCAGCTGTAGACACGCCAAAATCGATACTATGTTGGGTAAATCTCATGTCACCATGTGACGCCCCAAAGTGAACTTCAATACTGGATTAATACAAAGTTTTTTCTATTTTTCATAGTTAATTGTGATTTATTGGCATTTTTCTTTACGAATGGAATTAATGCCTTAAGTAGGGCGTCATTTAATTAACGGCGAATCCTAGGGCGCTTTCAAGAAACGGACGGCTATGCATAGTGGCGTCATTTTCTGATTTAATATAAAATCCTAAGCAAAATGAAAAATCAAGAATTGACGTCCCAAGGAAGGGCGTCTATTATTTAACGCCCATTACCGAGGGCGTCATTTCAGAATTTTTAATAAGGAAAGTATTTTGTTGCCATAATTAAATCCAGGAATTGATGCCCCTGTGCACGTCGTTATTTTAATTAACGCCCTTGGTGAAGTCGTCATTTTCAATTGACGCCCTTCGGCAGGTCGTCAATTTCACTTCCAGCTCCGTTTCGCCTGCTTCTTTCCAGTAATGATCCTTGCCCATTTTGCATCTTGTGTTCGATTGGGAAGAGGGTTTCCTCTTGAAGGGTCATTGCCTAATTTTAATCCTTATTTTGCAAGGATCTTTAGCCCTATAAATACCCCTGCTGTGTGCCTCACGCGGAGAACAACACAGAGGAGAGAATGCAATAACGATACAAAGAGAGAAACTCCTGAGAGTTTTCTTAACGGAAGAAGTGAGTTTTGTGTTTTGTAGGTTCTATTTTCAAGTGATTTTTCTTCTTCCGAGTGTTGATTCTTCTCTCCTCTGGTGGCCATCGTCTGCTGTTCCACTCTTTGGTTTCTTCCCCCAGTACTGTTGCGCACACAACAGAAAGGAGCTCGTGCCTTCAATTCATATTATTAGCATTAGCATCATCATCATCTTGTTCTTTCGAGCTACTTTGCTAGAAGAGATTGCCACATTCACATCACATATATCTTGCCTTGCATATTATTGCATTCATATTCTCCATACCCATTGATACTCTTCTTAGGGGTTTTAAAACCAAAACACACCAGGTGTGTTCATGCTTTATTTGTTTGATTTCATATCTCTAGAGCATTGATACTACACATTTTTGGCTAATCAATCTTTTCTTCTTGATTTGTGTGTTTTCTTGCAAGGGTAATCAAGCTATAAACCCCCTTCATCGGCCGGCCGGTAGAAGGAGGAAGGAAAAGCTCACAATCTCCCATGCTCAATACAAGATACATGCGATCACTCTATTCTTCTTGAGGTAACCCCTCTGGCGATCACACTCCACATTAGCACCACGTGCTTCTTTCTTTGCTTCTTATCACCATTTCTCATTTATTATTAGTTTTTCCTCTTTTCTAAGTGGATTTTCCATAATCTACAGGTACCGCGGGAATATCACTGTGCACATGCAGATTCTGTATGGAAAATGCGAGGGGCAAACATGCCCATGGGGATTTTAGTAGATATGTGAAATGTGCAATCATCTCTTTATGGGAAATTCAGTAGGGTTTCATCATCATGCTCACAGCCATCCCTTCGTAGGGAGTCATCATGCATATGCATTTCTATTTATGATGCATGTCATATGTGTGTGTTTGTGTTCTCCTTTTTTTACTGACAGAGGAGTTCGGTCGACTGAACCGGGCTGGTCGGTCGACCAAATTTCCCAACAGCAAGCACCCAGGCGGTTTGATCAGAAGGGCTATATGGGCTTCAAAAGGGGGTCGACCCCTGTGCAGGTTACTACACAGGGGTTGGCCCGTGTAGAAAACCTCTTGAATTCTAAAAATTGTGTGATCAAATGCCCAAAAGGTGAAGTGTATGCCATATGCAAATGGGTAATGCAAGGCTGTATCTTCTGAACTATGAGCCTGTAAATGGGATTGGTTTGGGGTTTATGCATGCGAGATGCAATGGGGGTTTCCTTGGGAATTCCTTCATGCAAGATGCAAATGGGATTTCTAGAGATCACAATTTCTAAACCTGGAGATTTTGAATTTTAGTTGGCAAATCATTTTTTTTCTATGCATCTACGCACATACAAATATGCAAATATGATGCATGAACTCTGAATTAACCATGGATGCATGTGTCATATGCAGCAATGCAAAGACTTTAGTTCTGAAATGCATTGAATCTCATTATGAGTTTCATGCAAGAAGAGGACCATGTAACTGACATTAGTACTCAGAAAAGATCAAGTGTGACACCAAAACATTGATTCTTGGCCTCTTCCTCTTCACCCATGTATCGATTATGCATGATTTGTGCATGGCTGTGCGAATGCAAATGCTATGGGTGCCGGATGGGGGACTGCCAGGCCTCAAGGGAGGGGGTCGACCCCTGGGGTGTGGAGGTCGACCCCTGTGCAAATTGCTGCACAGGGTCTACCCAGCCAGACCTTTGGATTTGAGTTTGATGTGATCACTTTAGAGCATCAAATGTTCAAGGGACATGATATATGCAAATGTAGAATGCCAAAACGCATTGTTTCTAAACTTTGCAAATGCTAATGAGGTGTCTTTGATTTATACATACAAGATGCAATGAGGGTTTATTAGTCCTTGATTCTGCACAACAGGGGTCGACCCCTGCACAAGGGTGGCCCTGGCAGCAGACATGCCTATTTTTTTTTGTTTCAGTTTGATACCTCCTTCTTTGTTACTTGTAACACCCCAGATTTTTTTTCAATTTTTCCGGTTCAGGATCCGTGAGTTCGGAGCGTCGTTGTGAGTCCCGATGTGTATTTTAGGCTTTACGCATGTTTTTGCCTATCGGACCTTCGGAACCCTGTGCAGGGTGAACCGATATGTTGTCGGGCTCTGGGACGTTGCAGACGCGTTGTGTATTTTTCGAGGATCGTGGGGAGTATTTTTCCCTATTTTTGCATTTTCCAGATTTTAATAATCCTAGAATTTCCTATTTAAACCCCCACCCCTTTTCTCTCTCCCTATCTCTCATTTCTCTCCCTCTCTCCCTCTCTCTTCTCTCCCACGTTCTCTCCTCTCCCCCTCTCTTCTCTCTGGGCGGCCGATGGAGATGGACAAGGGTGAGGTGGCGACGCTCGTGGGGGTGAGGGGCGGCGTGGACGGGGTGATGATCGAGGCGTGGTGGCGTAAGGAAGCTCGGGTGCGCGTTCGTGAACCGACGGAGGTTTCGCGGGCGTTTCGCAATGGAACGGCATCCACGGTGCGCGGAATCTTCGGTGGAGCTAAGGGGACGGATCCTTAACCCATGTACTTCAATTCCCGTGGATTTGGTAGCCCGTGGTGAGCCGAGCGTGGGTTTATCGCCGTTGGTGGGGTAAAATCATGTTTTTAGGGTGTGTGACTGTTTCGTCGGATCGAGCGACGTTTCTCGCTTCTTTTCCCTCCATTTTTGGGTTTTGGGACTCGAGGAATGATCCCCGTTGTTTTCCCCTTCGATTGGGATCGAATGGGGCGTGGAACGGACCCCATGCAAGGGGTTCGGATGGGGTTTCCACCGTGTTCGGTCGACGGACTGGTTGGAACCGGTCGACTGAACCGGCTAGAGCATTTTGGTAGGGGAGCTGCCCAGTTCGGTCGACCGAACTGGGTAGTCCGGTTGATCGACCCAGCCAGCATTGCTACTGGCTGTTGGTCGGGTCGACCCGCCCACTGGATGGGTCAACCCAGCCCTTATTGGTCGACCGACCCATGGCTGTTGGTCGCCCGAAATTCAGTCTTTTTGCCCGTCTTGGGTCCCGGTGGGTCCGGTTGAGACCCAATGACCGACCTTTGGCCCCGTGAGTGTCCCGGACACCTCGTGGGTACCGTGACCATATTTTTGGGTGTCCAGAGATATCGTTTTATCTTGATTAGCATGTCCGTGGGTTTTAAGGGTTCGGGTGACCCTTTATGTTCCGGGCTTCCGTGTATTCGCTAGATTGAGTCCCCGTATATTGGCATGAGTGCGGAGGGTTATTCCCGCACATCGTTAGCCTCTTTGGAACGTGGTTTCCGTGTGGGCCATGTGTATGGCCTATGGACTGTGAGTCCAAATTGCCCAGCCTGGGGCTGGAGGGTTTTCTTCCCTTCCCTTTGGAAGGGATTGAGCTCGGCGGTCACGAGCCGCCTTGAGGATTATATTACCGTGGTTTCTGACCTAGGGATAGGCCAGATGGACGGCCTAGAGCTATCCTGTACAACGGTCTTGACCCTGAGTCCTGTGACTCAAGGACCGTTGGTTTAATAGGTTTTAGTGGACTGCCTGGAGTCCGGTGGCATTGTGCCACCTATTTTTCGAGTTGGACGTGACAGGGCCTGTGCGTGGCCATTCCGTGTTCCAGTGGTTTCCACCGAGAGTCGCTTCTATGGTGACCCCCACTGGTCGTAGCTACCTGGGCATGCTTGTGCCGACCCACCTGGGAGTAGGTGGAGAGCTACAGTGCCTTGTCTGGGCACGGGTGTGCTGATAAGTGCTATATTCATATCATAATTTGCATCACATATATCATCTTTGGACATTAAAAGAATAAAGTTATGTAATTTGGATAATTAACTTCATTCCACAAATAAATTGAGTTTGCATGAAATTATCCTAGTTTAGAAGCCATAATGACTATGTGAGATATGAACTTGCATAAAGGATAAATTGCATAATTCATTTTTGGCATTTACAATGAGTTTTTACTATTTCAGGAATGGGCAACCAAAGTTCAGACGCCATTTAAATGAGTGCCTGCGTGGAAGGGCGCTTTAATATTATTTTTGATTTCTTTAATTTGTTGTGCCTCTGTGATTTTGATGATGTCAATCATTATGTCTCATTATATTTAACCTTGATGCATGAATTAATGATCCCATCACATATATAGAAGCATAAAAAACGAAGGGTCCACGCAAGGTCAACGCAAGTCAACGCCACTGTTCAAGAACTGACAACAGGTCAATTGTTCAAAATTGTGAGTCAGCTCTTTGTCAGGTAAGGTCAATTGCATGTCTAAGTCTTAGAAGGTCTGTGCACATTACTGTTCCTTCATAGGAGGTCGGTGCACATTTTTGTCTAAGTCATACAAGGTCTGTGCACATTACGGTTCCTTCATATAAGGTCGATGCACATTTCTGACCATTGCATATAAGGTCGATGCACATTTCAGTCTAATGCAGAAAGAAGGTCGGTGCACATTTTGCTAGCACGCTGCCAAGCTCGATGCACATTCTACTAGCACAGGGCTAAGGTCGATGCATGTTTTGAAGGTCGATGCATATCACGCCAAAGCAAAACATAAGGTTGATGCTACCTCAGTCTCAAAAGAGATAAGGTCGGTGCTACTTCTGTTAGCACGCAGCTAAGGTCGATGCTACTTCAGCTAGCACACAAGTAAGGTCGATGCACATTTGCCTTCAACGTAGCAAAGGTCGGTGCACATGTTACTGTTCACAAGACCAAGGTCAATGCACTTTTCGCCAGCACTAGGCCAAGGTCTGTACAACTCTTGATAGCACACAACAAAGGTCGATGCACCTCTCGCTAGCCTAAAGACCAAGGTCCGAGTATGTCACTATTCACAAGACCAAGGTCGATGCACATATGAAGTAACGGTCGGTGCACATTTCGCCAGCGCAAGACCAAGGTCGGTGCACATCAAGTTGTCTACTGAAGTAAGGTCGATGCACATCTGCTTTCAACATATCCAAGTCTGTGCACATATGCTTTCAACTCTCCAAGGTCGGTGCATGTTTTGCTTTAGTACACAAAGTCTGAGCACATGTGATCTCCAAGGTCGATGCACATATGCTCTTTGCATTAGAAAGTATGTGCACTTTTTGAATCAAGGTATGTGTAATGTCTGCCTCCAACCTTACAAGGTCTGAGCATACTCCGAACCAAGGTCTGTGCATGTTTGCCTTCGAGATAAGAAGAATGAAGTGTTTGAAGAAATGCCTCAATGAAGAAGAAGGTCTACCTCTGTCCTCCTAGAAGCATTTCAAGCCAATTTTCTGTCAGATCAAGTGGGCCATCCATAGAGAGAAAATAGGTACCGCAAGTGTCCAAATACAAGGATTTTGAGGTCTAGATGGTGTACCCAGGTTTGACTTTTGTTCCAGTCATCATTACCCTACAAGAACAATGCTGTTTGGTGACTGTTTCTGTTAGAACCCACACCTGGACATGACTCTTGTCAGGACCACCTTTCTGCTGTCATTAAATGGGGTATGGTCTTAGAAAAGTACAGTAAGCAGAAAGTCAACCAGAGCCAATAGGAATGCAGACCACAAGTCATCTCTCTCAGAGGGTTATTAAATGCTCAAATTTTGGAGATCAAGAATGTCCTTGTCAAACACTTTATGTCTGTTGTCAAATTAGATGGAGTCCAAAACACTCTTCCTTTATCCCTGTTGGACAAATTGAAGGATAGAATTTTGGAGGGAAAAATCTCCTCTACTAGGCACACACATCCATGTAAAGCGCTGCACGAAGTGGTCTACTTCAACAATATAAAACAAAGGGCAGAGAGGTAGAAGAAAAAGTGCGGCTAGTGTAATTGAGAAGAGGGCATCCTTAAAAGAAAGAAACCAGCAGTTGTGTGGGCTATCAAGTGAGGAAGAAGAAGAAGAAGAAGAAGAAGAAGAAAATCAAGAGGCTTACCTGAAGCCTTCTTCCTCTTGCTCGTTGCTTTGTGAAGATAAAGTCACAATCAAATAAAAGCACCAGATCTGCTCACAGCAACTTAAGCACTCCTCATCTCAGACAAAGGACTCTTGCATCGTGCACTGAACATCACTCTTCCCATCTGAGTTTTGTTTTTGTCTTACTTTTGTTTGTTCTTGTTCAAGAAACCTTAAACCCTCCCTACCGGTGTGGGTAAGAAGACAGAAGGAGGTGTTCTCCAGTGTGTGGTGTTTTCAATCCCTACCTGGTACAGTAGGAAGACAGACAGAGGGCTTCTCTTGTCTATGGTTGGCCGGTTGTGCTGTTTGCTATGTTTACAGTGGTTTAGTGCGGTGGCACTAGTGAAGCCTCACTTGGTTTAAGTGAGGGGTGGACGTAGGACTCGGTCTTGAGTCTGAACCACCTTAAAACCCTTGTTCAAATGGTTTGATTGTGTGATTCCTTTGCACTAGATGCTTGTTTAGGTCGCTGCTCATCCTTATCCTTGCATTCTGTGTTTTTGGTTCTTGCCTTTCGAACAAGTTTCTTTTATTCCATTGTAATCCTGGTTTGTATCTGAAAAAAGAGGGCCATATCTATTCACCTCTCCCCTCTAGATCAGCCATTTACACACAACAATAAGTGCTATATTTTATATCATAACTTGTATCACATACATCATCTTTAGACATTAAAAGAATAAAGTTATGCAATTTGGATATTTAACTTCATTCTCACAAATAAATTGAGTTTGCATGAAATTATCATAGTTTATAAGCCATAATGACTATGTGAGATATGAACTTGCATAAAGGATAAATTGCATAATCCATTTTTGGCATTTACAATGAGTTTTTACTATTTCAGGAATGGGTGACCAAAGTTTAGACGCCATTTAAATGAGCGCCTGCGTGGAAGGGCACTTAATCAAGAATGCCTTTTGAGAAACTCCTGTCAAGAAAAGAATGCGCGACCATTCTAGAAGACGCTCAAAATGAATAAGCGACCATTCAAGGAGTCACTGGATCTTTTGCACGAAAAGCAAGGAAAATGATAAAATAAGGAAAGGAAGATTCTGCGACTGGAGGATGGTCGCCCATTAAAGAATAAGCGGCCGTTTGAACGGGCGCCCATTCTTGGTACAAAAAAGAAGAAAAAGGTTTAAAATATGAAAAAAGAAATTACTCCCGTTTGAAAATTCGCTATTTTATGAATTAATGGCACTGCAGTGGACGCCACTTATGGTTTGATGCAGAAACGAAAACAGAACGCCTTGTTTGAAGTTATCTTTCCAAGCAAGGCTATCTTTCCATATTCTACGCAAGTAGGACTCCATCCATGGTGAAAATCCAAGTTTGAAGCTTATTGTGAAGGCCTTGATCGATGGGAAGTCCCTGCACACTATAAAAACCATCAGAGAGCAACCAAGCAGGAATCTTAGCCTCCTTCTTAGCCCCTTTCCATGCTTTTCTATTCTTCCTTTCGATTTACTATCTTCAGCAAAGTTCTTCGTGTTTAAGTCCTCTTTAATTTCTTCTTCTTTTTCCTCTTCTAATTCTCTCTCGTTTTCAAGCTACTTCAAGTTTTCCAAAGCTCTATCTTTTCTATTTTACTGTTCATCTGTTCATCTCTCCGTTCTTTCCCTATTTTCTCCCTCTTTTGCTCCTATTCTCCTCTTACTTTCTTCATAAAAGTTCTTTATTTTTTAGTGTTCTTCAATTTCTTATTCTTTCTCGTCCTCCAGTTCTGCACCGTTTTTAAGCTATTTGCACTTTTCACTGTTTTGTCCTGTTCACCTGTAAAATAGCATTTTTCTCTGTTTCCTCCTTATTTTCACCCCCTCCGATCTTCTTCTCCCTCTGCATTCTTAACGAAACTTCTTCCTCTCCTCAAGATCTTCAACTTTCTCTTCTTTCTCATCTCCTAATTCTTCTCATTTTGAAAGTTATTTTAGTTCTCCTTTAGCTCTATTTTTATTTCCATTTTTCACTTTTCTTCTATCTTCCCCTCCTCTATTTTCATCTAAACACCCCTTTGGCAGAGATTCTTCTTCGGTGCTCTAAAGGCGGCATACCTCTCCAAGGCGGGGCGATCCAATCAAAAGCTCGGCATGACGTGGGCGGCGCTATTCTTCACTATCTTGGCTCTATTTCTTCCCTTGTTCTTTTATTTCAAGTTGTAATTTTTAATTTTTAGAGTTGTAATCTTTCATCTTAAGCAATAAAAATTCAATCTTTTACAATTGTGTTCTTCTTTCTCTCTCTATCTTCTTCCAAAGTCCTCTTCTCAACCCTCTCATATTCTTTAAATAGCTTTATTTACGTCTCAAGTTCATGTAATTTTATTTTCCTTTAGTATAAAACTCACTCAAAATTTAGATTTCTCAAATATAAGGATTTTCCAACTTGCTTAATTGAAAATATTCCTCTCCATGGGATCGACCCGTTCTTACCAATCTACTTGGATTTTACATCATTTTAGTGAGTGAGTGCGGTTATTATTGAAATTTTGGCACGACTTTTAACGACGAGTGTAGTGCACATCAATTTTTGGCACCATTATCGAGGAGAAAAATAATTTTTGATAGTTAAAAATTCTTGTGTTTGATTTATTTGTATATTAACTTTTTTATTTTTATTTTACAGGAAAAAGGAAAAAAATTAGAAAATCAAAAAATCAAAGAAAAAGGGAAATTCAGACCTAAAATTCACATAAAATCAACTGTTGTAGACAGCCAGAAAGCGTCGCTGAAAGTCTGTATCTGTCACAACAGGGAGCAGAATTTGGGAACTCTGTAAATTCTGAGAGAAAAAGCGTCGCCAAAGGTCAGTAAGCGTAGGTACATGTCATGTTTTGAAAATTTCTAAAAAATCTCAGAAAAATCAGAATTTTTTTTAAAAAATCTAAATTAAATCAAAAAATTAGAAAAACTCAAGAAATATGATTTTAGGTCTTATTATTCAATAGGTTGCATGTTGTTTATTATTTTTAGTTGCTATTTGTCTTTTATCCATCTCTCTTTTTGAAAAAAAATAGAAAAACATCAGAAAATAGAAAATAGAAAAAAATAAATAAATTTTTTTGTCATGACATCATACTCTCATGTTAGTTATATCTCTAGCATGCATTGTTGCATATAGTTGATTCATTGTTACTTGTTCTTGCATCATTTGAAAAGTAAGAAAAACATCATCATTCTCTTCTTCTCTTTCTCCCTTCTTAAGGGCAATATAGGCTCACCCCTCTCGGAATTGGAAGGACCCTCCATTGAGCACTCCATCTCTTTAGATTAGAAACTCCCTTTTCAAGACCTCCATAAGTCTCCACACCCGTGGATTCCCTCACGGACGTCGGGCCGGTTGTACCAAGAAACACCTTGAAGTTAGCTTGCCCTTAGAAGTTGACAAAAAGAAAAAGAAAAAGGGAAAAAATCATCATTTTTGCATACATAACTCATGTAGTTGTTATTGCTTTTGCATCATTTTGAAAAAAAAACAAAACCAAAAATATAAAAAAAAACAACACTCCCTTTGGGCCTTTTTTGCATTGCATATAAGGTAGGAGATCCCTACATCCACCTTTACTAGGACCCACAGGTGAGATTGAGAGATTAGTGCATCTTAGAAATCAACATCAACCTAACCTCATGGCGGACCAAAATCAACAACAAGTAGCTCCCAAGTAAATGAAAGAATATTTCATGCCAAATCAATACCAACCTTCCTTCTATGTTCAAGCACCCCAAAACCAAGCGGCCCAATATGAGATTAAATCAAGCACCATTCAAATGTTGCCATACTTCTATGGCAATACCAATGAAGATCCATACAAACATCTTGATGAGTTCCTCCATATTTGCTCCATTGTCAAGATCCAAAACTTTTTTGATGATGCTCTTAGGTTGACTCTCTTCCCATTCTCTCTCAAGGATAAAGCTAAATATTGGTTAGGAGCCTTGCATAGATCAATAGACACATGGGTTGAAATGCAAAAAGAATTTTTGAAGAAATTTTATCCCATAGGGCGGACCAATACCATGAGGAGAGCTATAACTAGATTCACTCAAAATCCTGGGGAACAAATCCATGAAGCTTGGGATAGATTGAAAGATTAGCTAAGAAAGTGTCCACACCATGGATTATCAAGATGGCAAATAGTTCAGGCATTCTATGAGGGATTAACTGATAATTATCGTCAAATGGTGGATGTATCATGTGGGGGAGCTTTTATGAGTAAGAGCGAGGATGAAGCTTATGAGTTGTTTGAAATGTTAAGTGAAAATTCCATTAGTCATGTCTTGCTATCATCTTATGAGAGAATGATTGGGCCATCTAAGAGGGCTGGGCTTTATGATGTTAAGAATTAAGGAGAATCTGAGAAGCATGTAAGGGGATTGTTCGCTTGGATAAGCTAGGCCTTCCTAGCATCCGGGTGATGTAACTGTTTCCTCCTTATAAATATTCAATAAAATTACCTCCTAGTGTGGTGATGGTGGAGTGGCTTTCTCCCTATCCCTGATAGGGGGTGCACTCTCCTATTACACCTAGGTAGGGTTACACAAAAAGGAGAATCTGAGAATAGGATGGACATTAATTGTAATACCCTGGGTCAATCAGATCTTTATCGGAGAGCTTTCAGATCGCTTTTGTGGGTCCTGACTTGTGTTTTACGATACACGTGAGTTTTTCTCTCGTACAAGTTACGGAACCCCGTGGAGAGTTTATTACTGCATTCATCGACTCGATGACGCTATAGTTGCGTTGTATTCTTTCCGAGGATCGTTTAGACTATTTTTTCGTATTTTTCTGAATTAGTGTATTTTCGGGCTAAAAATCAGATTTTCACAAAAATTAAGAAAATTCCTAATTTTCCTTTTCTTTTATTCTTCTTTCTCTCCTTCCTCTCTCCTCTCTCACCGTCACTCTCGTCCCTCTCGTTCTCTCTCCTCCTTCCCCCTCTACTCCGGCTGCAGACGGAGGAGGTCCGAGAATGCTGTGGAGATGCCGTAGAGGTGGTCTGGAGCGTGTTGGTGTGAGGAACGGAGCGTGGCATTGGCGCAATCCCTCGATGGATTCAAAGTCGGCGTGGCATGGTTCGTGTGATGGATTTTGGCGTGGTTTAGTCGTTTCGGCGCGCGAGAACTTCGATGGAGGTAGGGAGATGGATGCCCTGCTCCTGTTCTGCGTTCCTTTGTGATTTCGAGCTAATCCGTGCGAGAATGAGCAGGTTTTACCGTGTTTGGGTGAAAGCATGCTTCGGGGGGTGTGAGACGAGTTCACCTTTTCAGGCGATAATTTTTAACCTAGTTAGTTTCATTCGAACCCTTGGCATGTTGGGAATCTATTCCCGCAGTTTCATTGTATTTGGTTGAGAATCGGAGTCGGTATGAGCCCGACTACCTCTATGACTCAATTTGGGTCGATTCATGTGAATCGCCCGTTTCTTATGTTTTATGCGTTGTTTGGATCCCTTCCAGCTTGTGGAAGGCTTGTATGATGCTTAGGCATGTTTCCCCTTCGTTTTAGGGCGAACGGGGCGTGGAACGGCCGGTTTTGGCCATTCCCCTGGTTTTCTCGCTGTGACGCCTTGGCGGTCCTTTCAGAGACCGCAAGGGGTTGGCTGGCGGTCCATTGGAGACTGCTAGGCCATGTGGTATGTCGGTTTCAGGCTATGTCGGTTAGGGTCTTAGTGGTCAAGCGATAGACCGTTTGGGTTGGCTAGCTGCCCATTAGAGGACCGCTAAGCCTTGTGAAGCGGTCTATTGGGGACCGTTAGGATTGTGTCTAGTATGTCAGTTTGGCCAAGCAGTCACGCGATAGACCGCAAGGCTGGTCTTGGCGGCCCTTTGGGAGACCACTAGGCTTCGTTTATGTCGGTTCGGGGATTTTAAGTCAGTTCAGGCTAGCGGTCCTAGCTCTGACTGCTTAGTGTTCTTGGCGGCCCTTTGGGTGACCACTAAGCTCTGTTTGACCGGTTAAGTCAGTTTCACTGTATGGAGTTTGACTGGGTGTAGCGGTCCAAGGTGTGACCGTTAGGGTCCCCCTTGCGGCCCTGAGGTAGACCGCATGCCCCCTGTGTTTTTGTAGTTTTGTTCGCTTGAGTCTCTGAATGTAGCGGCCATATCCTAGACCGCTTAGTTCAATGAGATGGCCTATGTATAGACCGTTTGTTACCTTGTATGGCCCTTTCTATGACCACCAGGTATATGTATTCTCTGTGTGATGGTAGCGGCCCTTTGGCTAACCGCTTGGTTTACCTAGCGGTCTGACATATGACCGATTCCTTCCTGGAGTGTTGTTTTTCCGATAGTTTGACCTCCAATTGTCTTGGCTTAACTTTATGGTTTGCCCGTTGTCCTGTGGATGTCTTGGATGTCATATGAGGGCTGTGACTATGTTGTGAGGTGGCCAGGAGTGCCATTATATCGAGTAGTGTTCCGTACTGCTTCAAAGTCATTATTGGTTTCTGGTCAACCCGGTGTGATCCAGTGGTTGACATGTGACCTCGTGAATGTTTCGGTAGTCCTATATGGATCGAGACATAGTTTTGGATGCCTTGAGCTACTGTCTTACCTCGGTTTACATGTCATGTGCTTTGAGGGTCTTGGTGATCCCTCATGTCTTCGTGATTCGTGTTATGCGGATGTGTGGATTCGGCTGTTCTATGCCGTTTCCTTTATAAGTGTTTTACCATGGCTTTGACTTAGGGACTAGGTTGATTGGCAGCATGTTACCGCTTTTGTGCGATGATCTTGACCCCGAGTCGTGTGACTCAAGGATCGTTGTGTCAGCAGGTTTAGTTGTCTGTCCTGAGTCTAGCGGCAGTCTTGTGTGCTGCCTTGTCCTTGTGTCTTGTGCTTTGTGCTTCGTAGTATGTGCGATAGTGCGTGCTTGCCTTTCCGTACTCCAGCATCGATGTTTCAGAGTCTCTGTGTCTAGTGAGCCTCCACTAGTCGTAGCCTGACGACACTTTCCTATGTGTCGGCCCACCTGGGAGTGGTGGCGAGGTGAGTTCCCGATATACGGTTTGTATGCTAGTTTCCGTGGGCCCCCTTGCCTTGCGGTTATGTCCTACTGGGGGGGAAAAGTAGCTAGAGGCCTGGCTCAAGGCATTCAACTTGTGTGTGCACACGTGGTAAGGGGCGTTTGGACGAGCGCCGACGGGCGTGACCCTGACTAGTCACTCGTTACTGTTGTTCCTTGTACTTGGTTATGTGAGTGTCTCAGTTACCACCGTTTCCAGTGTGTGGGAGATACTTGTGGGGCAGTGTAAGAAGTCAGTGGATGCATCTGGTTGTTCTTCTAGTGAGGAGGTACTTCTGTCACTTGACGCATGACTCTTGTGACTCTTGTGACTTGTGACTCTTGAGACTTGTGTTATCGTGACCGGTTTCCGAGTAGCCTGTGCGTGGCTTCACTTGAGGTCTAGTCTTGTGTAGCGTACATGACGATCTAGTTGTGTATGTTTGTGTCTTTGTCTATGTAGGTCTTTTGTAGGGCTTTTGCCTATTTCTGGAGGCTTTCCCTATGGAGCTGGTGCTTTGTCGGCGGATCGGTAATGCCCGACTTTGTGAGATCGGGGTTGACCTTTCTGTTGCTGTTTGGAGTAGATTAGAGAGCCGAGGTTCGTTCAACAGCCGTGTTTCTATTCGGTACGGCTTCACTCTTTTCATTAGATGTTCTTACTCCTGCTTCTTACAGCTTTACTGTTGTAATTAGCACTACTGTTACTTCTGCTCCTGCTTTGCTATTTAGCGCTGTTGTTTAGCGTGTTACTGCATTTTTCCAGTGAGGATCCGCGTGACCCCTACTGAGCCAGTGACACAAGGCTCACCCCTACTTTTCAGGTGTGGTCATTCTCCTTCCTCGTGGTTTGTGGCGCGGTGCGTCTGTTCGTGGTTGCCAGCGTTACCTGTGTCAGGCTTCCCCCCGACTTGTGGGTATGCTTCCTTTTTGTTGGACTGTACTTGTCTTTAATTTAGACTGGACTTTGTTAATTTAAATTGTTAATTGAAAATGTAATTTTTATTTTTGCTACTTTAGCAACCCTAATCAATGAAATATTAATTGCTTACTACTTTATCTAGGACTTCAATGTACTCCACACACTCCTTTTTATCCCTTCGGAGCTTTACCGCTCTTGGGAGGCTTCTTAGAATCCAAGTGGTATCGGGTTTACCCGGTATCCAGAGTTTGGGTCGTCACATTAATGCTCTTGTGCAAAAGTTGAACAAAATGGACATGTTGGCGCAAAAGATGGAGAAGGTCGATCTGGTAGCTTAAAAGCTAGATCAATTACTATCCATGAATAGGCAGGAACCTTCTTCCCCTTCTCAACCTCAAACTCAACCATTCTTAGATTCCAACCATCAAGAACTTTGTGCTCTTTTTTCAAGCCCAAATCATGCTGTTACTAATTGCCCCACTGCGGCCCATCTTCCCCCATTCATCCAAGAACAAATTTTCACTGCTCAGGACGTCTCTAAGCCTGCTTACGATCCCTATTCCAATACCTACAATCCAGGCTGGAGAAATCATCCCAACTATTCTTGGAAAAACCAGCAAGGACCATCCATGCCATCCAATCCCTCAGACCATCCAATTCAAAAACAATCCTTCCAAGTTCCAACGCAATCTCAGCAAAACTTTGCTTATGTACCCTTTCAACAACAACATCAACAATCTCAACCTCCATATCAGCATTCTCAGGCCTCGTACCATCAAGCTCAATTTTCTCAAGGCCAACATCAGCAATACCCTCCTTATAATAAATTCAATCAAGCTCAAAATCCATATCAATCTCAGCCATCTCAACCTCCTCAGCCCAACTTCGAGGACAGATTCGACCAACTCCAACAACTTCTATTTTCTCAGAATCAATCCATTCTTGCTCAACAACAACTCATTCAGTCTCAGCAACAATCCATGGCTAAGTTGGAGGGTCTAATAGGGCAATTGGCTGCAAGTAATATGAGGAGAGAAGTAGGTCAACTTCCTAGCTAACCTGTGGCTAATCCTAAAAACTAACCTCCAGGCTTCCCTCAAAGAGCTCCTCTCTCCTTCCTCAACCTCCCCCTCCTGTTGGTCCCCAATTTGAGAACGCTAAGGCTATATCTACTCTTAGGAGTGGGAAAGTTCTAAATGATCCCTATAAGGCTAGAGGAGTTGGCAGTAGCTCGGCCCAAGAGGCCCAAGATGAGAGTGATAGTGAGGAAGATAAGCCCATACTTGTTGAAAAGAAGAAGTCAGAAGGTGAAAGGAAGGAACTTGATAAAGGCAAAGATAAGATTGAAGAACAACCCCATGAGTATATGCCAAAGGTCCTGTTCCCTGATGCTTTGAAGTCTAAAGCTCACAAAAAGTAGCCGGTTCAATAAGAAGAATTGTTAGAATTATTCAAACAAGTGTATATCAATATTCCACTCTTGGATGTAATTAAGCATGTATTGGCTTATGCAAAGTTTTTAAAGGAACTATGTACACCGAAGAGGGAACCAAAGACGTCAACTTAAAAGATCTGCTTATCCGAGGATGTTAGTGCTGTTTTAATGAATCATCTTCCAAAGAAGTTCAAGGATCCCGGAGCTCCATTAATTTCATGTGATATTGGGGGTGTTACTTTTGATTGAGCATTATTGGATCTAGGAGCCAGTGTGAATCTATTACCCACCTTCATATTCGAGCAATTTGATCTAGGAGAGTTAAAGCCTACTTCCATAATCCTTCAATTGGTTGATCGATCGGTCAAAACTCCAAGGGGCTTATTGGAGGATGTAATAGTCAAAGTGCATGAATGCTATTTCTCGGTGGACGTTTTGATCTTAGACATGGCCTCGTATCAGGAGTTGAAACATACATCAATTATTTTGGGACGTCCTTTTCTGGCTACTACTAAGGCTGTAACGACCCTAGATCCGAGTACCGAAAAGGAACCGACGCGACTCGAACCTCGGCCCACCACCCACGAGCCCGAAGACTTGGAAGGGTTAAAGGATGGTGTGAGGGCACAAGAGAAGCTGAAATAACTACAAAGATGGCACAATAACAAAGTAATAATGTAGAAAATTAAATAAATAACTAAACTGCTACAAGGTCCAGTGTATCTCATGTCCAAATTAAGTACAGTCAACAGAAAGAAAAGTACAAGTACACGGGGCATACCCCGGCTCTAGCAGCTGGCGACTAACCCTGGCTACTAGAACCATGCTGAAACTCCACCGCGCCTCTCGACGACCCCGCCTCACCTGAAAACGCAGGGGTGAGCCTCATTTCATTAGCTCAGTAGGGATCCCGCGGACCCCCACCTCGCACGAGAGAAACAAGACAGCAAAGCGCGAAAGGTAACACTACCTAGCAAGAGTACGATAGAAGCAGCAAGCAACAATAAATAAATGGAAAAGCTCACTATAACTAACAGTACCGAACCAACCGACCTTGAACCAGTGGGAAAAAAAGTTCGTACTTGCCAGGAGATAGGAGCACCACCCACTAGAAGCAAAGCCGAATGCGTCCCCTGACGTCTTACACTGCGCCTCAATGTCTCCCTACAACGCCCCAGGATGAGACTAAGACACAACGGTAACAAGTACCATGAACAAGGACTAGCTGGGGTCGCACTCGTCAGCGCGGGTCCGACGCCCCCAACCAAGTGTGCACACACAGAGCATGCACCCTAGGTCAGATCCTCTAGCTGGTTCTTCCCCAAAGCCCAAACTCAGGCTGCGCGAAGCGGCCCTATGGTAACCAGCCTAACAACCGTCTCTCTCGGGTAAGCCGCTCCACCACTCCCGGGTGGGTCAGCACACGCGTGCCATAAGAAGGTTACGACTAGTGGACGTGTCACCGGAGGTAAGACTCTGACTCACGAAACCACCGAATGGAAGAAAACGGAGTGGCGGTCCACCTGGGACTGTCCTCAGCCTAGCGGTCCTCCCTGGACCGCAAAACAGGCCTAGAGGTCTTCCTGAGACCGCTAGGCTCAGTCTAGCGGTCTAGCCGTGACCGCAAGGCAACGAGCCACAGGGGGGGGGGAACGGTATGTCTCCAGGCCGCTACCCAAGCCAACCGGTCCTCATTGGACCCCAAGGCACCAAGAAATGGTCATGCCCCGACCGCTACGCTACACGTGACTCCCAAAGGTAAAAAAAACACGCGCACCAAGGTGCTCTAACCAAACGGGGAAAAATAGTCATGGGCTGGCTGCTACCCAATGGGTAGCGGTCAGTCGCGAGACCGCTAAACTAAGCCTAGCAGTCCCCCTAGGGCAACTAAGCCCAACCGACATAATAAGGCGCCTAGCGGTCTCCCAAGGACCGCCAAAGGTGCCCTAGCGGTCACTGGAAGGACCGCAAGGCCAACCCGAGCGCAAAATCGACAAGAAAGCCCAAAAAACTTCATCCACGCCCCGATCATCGCCCGATGATGGGGAAACAAAGGGGAATCCATCCCCAACCTCCATAGCATGCTTCTATGCCCTTAGGTTGGTCAAAAATCCCACGAAACGGGAGATCCGGTGCTCAACCCCAAATCATGCATTTTGACCCTCCCGGCTTAAAAACGCCCCTCTCGACCTCTCCTCGGCCTACAAACCACGGAGAATGCTGTAAAGAGGGCAATGATCCGTCCCCCTACCTCAAGGAAGCTTAAAATCCATCGTATCGCAGTCGATCTCCAAAACTTGGCCGAACACGATCTCCTCTCCCACGCCTCAAAGATGGCACCGCCGCGTTCCTCTCGCCGCCGCCGTCGTCACCGCGCCGCAGCTGTCGTCCATCGCCCATCGCCGGAGGAGGAATGGGCCACGAGCTCCGAACGGGATAGAGAGGGGGAAACGGTCGCGAGCGCCCACAGGAGGAAGAAGAAGAAGAAAGAAAAAGAAAGAAAGAAAAAGAGAAAAAGAAATGAGTTATATATAGAAAATTTTAAAAATGCCAAAAATATGACAAATTAGGAAAAATCATTTCCTCGATTCTCGGAACACGCTCAACGCACTGGTACCGTCTCGGAGTAGGAGAACACAACAGTTCACCCTATACGGGGTTCCGTAGGTCTGTCAGGGGGAAACATGTGTAAACCACAAAACATGCTCCGGGACCCCCGAAAGTGATCCGAAACACACGGATCCAGATCCGAAAAATATTCGAAAAACCTGGGACATTACAAAGGCCAATATTAACTGCGTCACGAGAATGATGGATATTTCTTTTAGAGGTGAGAAGGTGTCATTGAACGTTTTTAAAGCATCCCAATATCCGGAACAAGATGAGGAATGCAATGCTATTGATATTTTTGAGGAATTGATCAATGAAAATCCGGATGAAGTTAAGGATATTCTAGAAGAGGGTAGCATGCTGCATGATTCTCTTTTCTCTTTTGCACCCTATTCTAAGATAGAGCCGCTTCTCGCACTTCAATTTGAACCCGCTCTTCCATCTTTAGAGCATCCTCCGGTTCTTGAGTTGAAGCCTCTTCCGGACTCATTAAAACATGCTTATTTGGGCCCTGACCATACTCTTCCTGTCATTATTACCTCCAATCTTTCTGTAGTTCAAGAATCTCAACTTCTAGAAGTTCTCAAGGAGCATAAAGGGGCGATTGGTTGGTCGGTGGCGGATTTGAAAGGAATTAGTCCGGATGTTTGCATGCACCACATCTATTTAGAGGACAATGTCAAACCAAGTAGGGAGATGCAGCATAGGCTAAATCTGAACATGAAAGAGGTGGTCAAGAAGGAAATTGTCGAGTGGCTGGATGTTGGGATCATATATCCCATCTCAGATAGTAAGTGGGTCAGCCCCACACAAGTGGTTCCAAAGAAATATGGGCTGACCATTGTAAAGAATGAGAAAGGAGAAAAAGTGCCAATGAGATTGCAAATGGGGTGGAGAGTATGCATTGACTACAGAAAATTAAATTCGATCACGAAGAAAGATCATTTTTGTTGGGTCCCGAATGGCGGCAATCAAGAGGGGAGGGGTGAATTGATTGGCCAATAAAAATTATTTACCCAAAGATGCACAAAAGAAAATAACAATTATAGAATAAAAATAATTCTAAAGCAAACAAGCACTCAATCTCACCGGAACAAGATCTCTCTCTCGTGAGAACTGAAAGAAGTCGTGAGTGAGGTAAGGCACTACAAGAGATCACTCAGCTAAGCGAGTAGCCCACTCGATGCAAAGAACGATAAACCAAACCACAATAGAAGCACAAGATTTTTAGGTGGTTCGGGTACATGAGTGTGTCCCCTACATCCACCCCTTACACGGAGGATTAATGCTCCACTATGACGTGAGCCACACACACGCTGAATAGACAGCCAACACACACACAGTAGCCTATCTTGGCCACTACACACACACACACACACTCTCGTGTCATAGATCACGAGAACACACACACGAATGTGTTTCAAGAAGTTCTAAGAGTACAATAGATGTTCAATACTTAAACAACAAGTACTTGAGGGGTTTAGAGCAGAAAAGATTTTCAGAGATAGAACCCCCCTTTCTCTTCTTCGAAGGTCCTTTGATGCTTCTACAGGATGCAGAATGAACTTGAAGCAAGTGTGAAGTAATGCAACATGAACAGAGGTTGGATCTTGATTTCAGATGCAGCTTTCAGTTGTATATGATCTTGGGCCTTGATTCAAGCTTCTTCCTTTCGATTTCAGCTTCAGAGCAAGGTGGAAGAGGGCTTGGGAGCTATAGCTGTGAACCTGCACACAAAAATTAGAACCTCTTCAAAACTTTTTTTAAGATCTCACCTCTCATCCTTTTTATCGAATGCCACTAGGGTTTATTTAATTGATTAGGGCAGTCAAAGACAGCTTGGGAACCAGATCCACATTTTGTGGAGTGATTTGACAGCCAAAGACAGCTTGGGAACCATATCCACATTTTGTGGAGTGATTTGTGGAAGTTGGACTCGGATTGGAAGGCTTTAGGCACAAAGAAACGGTGGTCAAAAAACACGGCTGGAGGTCAGACCAGAATGGGTCGACCCTTGCGGTCGACCCTCAAAGAGGGTTAACAACTCCAGGAACAATGGGTCGACCCCTGGGGTCGACCCTCGTTCTACCAGAATCTGGTAGGATGAATTTTTTACGGGGGTCAACCCTAGGGGTCGACCCTCGAAGAGGTTTAACCACCCCAGGAACAATGGGTCGACCCAATGGGTCGACCCTCGTTCTCACAGATTCTGAAAAGAGGGATTTTTACAGGGGTCAACCCTTGGGGTCGACCCTCGCACCAGAAAAGATATAGGGGTCGACCCTTGGGGTCGACCCTCAAGCTGGTAGCAACCAAAGAGAGTTCTGTTATAAAGAATACTCTGCAGGGGTTGACCCATGTGCCAGAACAACCAGAAGTGAGATAAAAACCACAAAAATGTGTTGCCAACCTAGTATTTTATGGAATAGAGATCATACCACTGAAATGCATGAATCTAAGGCATGAATAATGAAGACCCAATAAAATTTACCTTTGACAAGAGTGTTGCTCTAAAATCCATTTAACTCAAAGGATGAATTTCAACATGGAACATAGACATTAAAAGAGTTAGAATGGATCTCACCAAATGTCCTTGTATCATTCAATTCATGAACCGCCTTCTTGCCCTTGTCAAGACATACATTCTGCGTTAGCTTTGGCGATTGCAAATTGAAATTAAACTTCTTACTAGAAGAAGTGATTCCTGAACTCCCAAAGCTCCTTATCTCATCAAGTGAAAAATAATTCCATAATTTATCATAGCATTCAAGTTAGAACAAATAGATATGGAATGATTTAGTCATCATCAAAATTCATTACAATAACTCACAAAGAGAGGGTTCAACAATCTCCCCCTTTTTGATGATGACAAAATTCAAAAATTGTAAACACAAAATACAAAGTCCATACCAATGGTATGATAACAAGAAGCCGAGCCGGAACAATATAAAAAGTACTTGACTTAACCAACTCACAATCAGGAACCAATTTAGAAACCTCATTCCATTGGAGCATAGAGCTATGCGATTGATAAAAAGGCATATTCCAACAACCAGCAATGTCTTACTTACTTGGAAAACAACCACAGTCCACAATCCGATTTCATTAACAAGGGGAAGTGAAGTACAATGCAACAAAATACCATGCCATGATTACAAGGATAATGCAACACCTAAAACACTATTGAAATGCAATTTCAAATATGAAAATGTAACACACATGCATGCAAGCATACATTACACATAGATTATAAGTAGTGGCACACAAGTAGTAGTAGTAGTCAAAACTTCTCCCCTTTGGCATCATCAAAAAGAGGGGGTGAAACGGTATAGGTAGTGTGCCATGAAAATGTAGGGCAACAGCCTAGCCATCGTCCGGATTTTGTGGACCTGGAGCATGCCGGACATAATCCAAAATTTCGTGGCACATTTGGGTGTGATGATCCAAGGCATCAGTGAAAGTTTGAGTGCATTCTTGGTGAGAAAGCTTCAGATCATGCAGCTCATTTTCAATGACTTCCAAGGTCTCCCCATACTTGTCTAACCGCTCATCAATGCGATCCAACCGATCTATGATTAGCCTGGCCGCCTCAGAGGGTATATCTACTGCAGGAGCAGGGAGTGGTTCCTCATCAGACTCGGCATCTTCATCCTCATTATCCTCATCAGAACTAGCAGCAGGAACTGCGGTTTTCAGTTGCCGGACTAATTCACCGTCACGCAACACATAACCCATATTGTGACAAATAGAGTGAATGGTATAAATGTCGGCCTCCCGCATAGTTTGTGAAGATTCTGCTGAAAGATTTATCTCCATGTACTGGAAAATGGCGGTTAATGTAGCAGCATAAGGTAAAGTTCTATTCCTGTGCTTTATGCTTGTGCACATATGCTCCAAAATAAGTGCTGGAAAGTTGATACCGATGTCATCCAAGAGATAGTAAATTAGAAACATATGAATTTCTATAACTTTGTCATGTCCTCCCCTTCTCGGAAGCAAGATGGTAGTAATCATTCTATGAAGAATGTGTTGAACAGGAGGGAAACGGTTTGCATTTAACCCAGCAACAGATCGGCCTGCTCGATCTTCAGAAGTCATGTAAAGATAAATTCTATCTTCAGGAACAAGAATATCTCCAAAGGCATATCCCTCGGGAGGGAGCTGAAATGCTTCGCTTCCTCAAACCCCGGTGGTTGCTCCACGTATACGTCCTCCTAAATAAAACCATTTAAGAATGCACTTTTCACATCCATCTGAAACAGTTTAATATTATTGCAACATGCAAATGCCAAAAGAATTCTCACTGCCTCGAGTCTTGCTACAGGAGCAAATGACTCATCAAAATCAACTCCTAGTTCCTGGCTATAAGCTTTGGCAACAAGCCTTGCCTTGTTTCTAGTTACCACCCCTTGATCGTTTGTTTTGTTACGAAAGATCCACTTGGTTCCGATCACTGAGTGGTCTTTAGGACGAGGCACGAGGAACCACACTTTGTTCCTTTGGAACTGGTGTAATTCTTCTTGCATAGCCAAGATCCAAGAATCAATCTTTAAAGCATCTTCTAGGGAGTGAGGTTCAGATTGTGAAAGTAATGCAATATAATACAGATTCTCAACTTCTCTGAATGAGGAACGCTTTCTTATTCCTTCTTCTACATTGCCAATGACGACTTCCGGTGGGTGATCTTTTACAAAAGTCCATTGTCTAGGCAACTGTAGTTCACTTTATGTTTGCTGATTTTCATCATCCTTTTGTTGTTCTTCACCTCCTGATTTGTTTGCTTCCTTTGACAACTCTTCGGTAGCACCATCTTCTGATTCTTCTTCCTGCAAGACATGTTTTTCATTAGTGTCCTTGGATGATGATTCATCAACAATAACATGGGGACGTTCCTCAACTACAAGAGTTCTCAAGTTATACACTCGATAGGCTCTTGAGTTAAGGGAGTATCCGAGAAATATTCCCTTGTCACTCTTGGGGTCAAACTTTGCCAAATCCACCTTACCGTTATTATGGATGTAACAAATAGAGCCAAATGGTTTAAAGTAAGAAATATTTGGTTTCTTACCTCGATATAGCTCATAAGGTGTTTTCTTTAACAATGGCCTTACCATGGCTCGGTTTATTATGTAGTACGCTGTATTCACGGCTTCAGCCCAGAAATACCTTGGAAGGTTGTTTTCATTTAGCATGGTTCTTGCCATTTCAACAAGTGTCCTGTTCTTCCTCTCTACGACCCCATTTTGCTCGGGGGTCCTTGGTGCGGAGAAGTTATGTATGTAACCTTGAGCCCTACAAAAATTGCTAAACTCATGGTTGTCAAATTCCCTACCATGATCACTCCTCACGGTCTTGATGCACCATCCTTTTTCATTTTGAACCATCCTACAAAACGCCTCAAACTCCATCAAAGCATCACTTTTGTTTGAGAGAAAATACACCCAGCTATATCTAGAAAAATCATCCACAATCACAAATCCATATAGCTTACCACCTAAGCTATGTGTTCGGCTTGGTCCAAAAAGATCTACATGGATCAATTCAAGAGGCCTAGAGGTTGTTACATCACCTTTACATTTGAAGGATGTCCTTGTCTATTTGCCCCTATTGCATGCCCCACATATTCCTTCATTGACAAGCTTCAACTTGGGTAAGCCAACAACCAGATTTTTTCTGAACAACTTCATCATCACATTAAAACTTGCATGCCCAAGACGGCGATGCCACATCCAAGCATCATCAAAATTCTTTGCAACTAAACATAGATTTTCATGTGTGACATCATCAAGATCAATCATATAAATATTGTTGTGTCTAAACCCTATGAACTTAACTTCATGAGAGTTTCTATCTACCACTGTGCAGTGAGTAGAGTCAAAAGACACATTACAACCTTTGTCGCATAGTTGACTGATGCTTAGGAGGTTGTGATGCAGACCATTTACAAGCAAAACATTTTCAATGAATTGAGTGTGATTCTTACCTATCTTACCTTCTCCGAAAACTTTTCCTTTGTCTTTCCCACCAAATGCCACTGTCCCACCATCCTTTTCATG
Source organism: Amorphophallus konjac (assembly GCA_022559845.1). Classification (NCBI taxonomy): domain Eukaryota; kingdom Viridiplantae; phylum Streptophyta; class Magnoliopsida; order Alismatales; family Araceae; genus Amorphophallus; species Amorphophallus konjac. The sequence goes on from CM040121.1 coordinate 125,222,118, forward strand.
TAGGTCTGCGAACAATTCCTTGTTTCCCGTCATGTGCCGAGAGCATCTGCTGTCCAAGTACCATCGATTCCTTTGGGCTCTCAAGCAAACCTGCAAACACAATACAAGTATTTATGTAGATTTTGGTACCCAAGCAAGCTTGGGTCCATGATGGTTAGAGACATGAGATGTATATGATCTACTCCTCATTCTGGCAAAGCTTTCATCATCAAATATCAGAATTATGGAATCATGCAAGTCATGACCTGATTTTCCACAGTAAACGCATGTAGTGGCTCTATTTCTTTTTCTTCTTCTGTTCACATTCATAAATGAGTTGTACATCTGTGTGTTGGATGATGAGGCAAATGTGCCTCTTGAAACCCAAGAAGTCATGTGGGTTTTGGACTGTGATTTGTTTCTCTTCTCAAAAGTAGGTAGAGAACTTTCTTCATGAGGACCTACACAAGTGTTCATCACATGTTTCCCCTTTTTTAAGACAGCAAGAGTATTTTTCAACTCATCTATCTCAATCATCAAAGTTTCAATTTTATTTTCAGCTGTTTCCTTAGTTTGAATGCAAGCAGTCATTTCCAACTTTTCTTGTTCTAATTCGCTCTTCAATTTTTCATGCATTTTAACAAGAGTGGATTGATCCTCTCGCATGCAAGAACTCTCCTCTTCAAACAATTCAATTTTAGACAGAAGACTTTCATTCTCATGTTTGAGATTCTCATTTTCAGAATTCATGACATTGCAATTCTCACAAGGATTTTCCAGCATGCACAGCTTGTTCCAATTTCTTTTTCAGAAGTTTATTTTCAGATTTCAATTTTTTGTATTTTCCATATAATGATTCATATGCAATATGCCATTGTTCACAAGTAAGAGATTCAGATTCAGAGTCTACCTCATTTGAGTTATCTCCATCTGCCATGAAACACAAGTTCTGGACTAATTCATCCAGGTCATCCTCATTTCCGGATCCTTCCTCATCCTCATCGCTCCATGTGGCGACCATGGCTTTGGGTTTCTTGAATTTTCCTTTCTTGATTTTCTTCATCAGAGTCGGGCATTCACCCCGGATGTGACCAGGTTTCTTGCATTCATAGCAAATAACTTCATCCTTCTTGCTGCTTTCATTCTTCTTAGGACCTTACCTTCTTGGTCCTTTTCTGAACTGACCACCGAGCTTCCTGGTATTCTTGACAAATTTTCTTGCTCTTCTTGTGATCATAGCAACAAGCTCCTCATCTTCAGTATTGGCCATGGATCCTTCCTCACTTTCATCAGACTCTTGTGGGTTTACCTTCAGTGCCAATGTTGTGGCAATCTTCTTCTTTTTGTTATCCTCCTCGCTCCTTTTGATGTTGATTTCATATGTCATCAGGGAGCCCACTAACTCGTCCAAAGTCAGAGTGCTGAGATCTTTTGAGTCTTCGATCACTGTGGCATTTGTGTGCCACTGTGGTGATAGAGATCTCAGTACCTTCCTTACAATATCATGGTTTGAATACTCCTTGCCAAGAACCTTCAAACCATTTGTAATTTCCATCAGTCTCGCGAACATTTCAGAAATGGTTTCCTCTAGCTTCATCATAAACAATTCATAATCCCGGACCAATAGATTTGCTTTGGTCTCCTTGACTTCAGAAGTTCCTTCATAGATCAAGCGTAGTTTGTCCCACATTTCCTGTGCAGAGGAACACATAGAGATGTGTGAGTATTCATTCGGATGAATAGCACACTGAATTATATTCATGGCCTTAAAGTTAGCTGAACAATTATTGATGTGTTCGTCATCCCAATCATCTTCATTGTCAGGCAACTTATAAGGACTTTTATTGATAACATTCCACACATCATATTCTTGTGCACGCAAGAAAACATACATTCTGTTTTTCCAATATGTGTAGTTTATTCCAATAAAAAATGGAGGCCTGTGTACTGAATGCCCTTCGGGCATCATCCCACTATTTGCCATAGAAAGGGATCTGCTCTTCGACCGTGAGGGCGGGCGATACAAAGACCAAAGCTCTGATACCAATTGTTGGGTCCCGAATGGCGGCAATCAAGAGGGGAGGGGTGAATTGATTGGCCAATAAAAATTATTTACCCAAAGATGCACAAAAGAAAATAATAATTATAGAATAGAAATAATTCTAAAGCAAACAAGCACTCAATCTCACCGGAACAAGATCTCTCTCTCGTGAGAACTGAAAGAGTCGTGAGTGAGGTAAGGCACTACAAGAGATCACTCAGCTAAGCGAGTAGCCCACTCGATGCAAAGAACGATAAACCAAACCACAATGGAAGCACATGATTTTTAGGTGGTTCGGATACACGAGTGTGTCCCCTACATCCACCCCTTACACGGAGGATTAATGCTCCACTATGACGTGAGCCACACACACGTTGAATAGACAGCCAACACACACACAGTAGCCTATCTTGGCCACTATACACACACACACACACTCTCGTGTCACAGATCACGAACACACACACACGAATGTGTTTCAAGAAGTTCTAAGAGTACAACAGATGTTCAATACTTAAACAACAAGTACTTGAGGGGTTTAGAGCAGAAAAGATTTTCAGAGATAGAACTCCCCCTTTCTCTTCTTCGAAGGTCCTTTGATGCTTCTGCAGGATGCAGAACGAACTTGAAGCAAGTGTGAAGTAATGCAACACAAACAGAGGTTGGATCTTGATTTCAGATGCAGCTTTCAGTTGTATATGATCTTGGGCCTTGATTCAAGCTTCTTCCTTTCGATTTCAGCTTCAGAGCAAGGTGGAAGAAGGCTTGGGAGCTGCAGCTGCGAACCTGCACACAAAAATTAGAACCTCTTCAAAACTTTTTTTAAGATCTCACCTCTCATCCTTTTTATCTAATGCCACTAGGGTTTATTTAATTGATTAGGACAGTCAAAGACAGCTTGGGAACCAGATCCACATTTTGTGGAGTGATTTGACAGTCAAAGATAGCTTGGGAACCAGATCCACATTTTGTGGAGTGATTTGTGGAAGTTGGACTCGGATTGGAAGGCTTTAGGCACAAAGAAATGGTGGTCAAAAAACATGGCTGGAGGTCGGACCGGAATGGGTCGACCCTTGGGGTCGACCCTCGAAGAGGGTTTACAACTCCAGGAACAATGGGTCGACCCCTGGGGTCGACCCTCGTTCTACCAGAATCTGGTAGGATGAATTTTTTACAGGGGTCGACCCTAGGGGTCGACCCTCGAAGAGGTTTAACCACCCCAGGAACAATGGGTCGACCCAATGGGTCGACCCTCGTTCTCACAGATTCTGAAAAGAGGGATTTTTATAGGGGTTGACCCTTGGGGTCGACCCTCGCACCAGAAAAGATATAGGGGTTGACCCTTAGGGTCAACTCTCAAGCTGGTAGCAACCAAAGAGAGTTCTTTTATAAAGAATACTCTGCAGGGGTCGACCCTTGGGGTCGACCCATGTGCCAGAACAACCAGAAGTGAGATAAAAACCACAAAAATGTGTTGCCAACCTAGTATTTTATGGAATAGAGATCATACCACTGAAATGCATGAATCTAAGGCATGAATAATGAAGACCCAATAAAATTTACCTTAGACAAGAGTGTTGCTCTAAAATCCATTTAACTCAAAGGATGAATTTCAACATGGAACATAGACATTAAAAGAGTTAGAATGGATCTCACCAAATGTCCTTGTATCATTCAATTCATGAACCGCCTTCTTGCCCTTGTCAAGACATACATTATGCGTTAGCTTTGGCGATTGCAAATTGAAATTAAACTTCTTACCAGAAGAAGTGATTCCTGAACTCCCAAAGCTCCTTATCTCATCAAGTGAAAAACAATTCCATAATTTATCATGGCATTCAAGTTAGAACAAATAGATATGGAATGATTTAGTCATCATCAAAATCCATTACAATAACCCACAAAGAGGGGGTCCAACAATTTCCCTCTCCCATTTGTGGATCAAATCTTGGAAAAGTTGCTTGGATAAAACTACTTCTACTTTTTGGATGGTTATTTCGGATACAACCAACTTGCTATTTACCCGGAGGATCAAGAGAAAACTATGTTCACATGTCCTTATGGCACGTTTGCATTTTGAAGGATGCCGTTTGGGCTGTGTAACGCCCCTGCCACCTTTCAGCGATGCATGATGGCGATCTTTTCTAAAATGGTGGGAGAATTTTTGGAGATATTTATAGATGACTTCTCAATTTTTATTTGGTGCTTCGTTTGAAGAATGCTTAGATAATTTGACTAAGGTGCTAAAGAGGTGTATTGAGTCTAATTTGGTGCTTAGCTAGGAGAAAAGTCATTTCATGGTAAGAGAAGGTATTGTTGTCATGCCCCGAACAAGGCGAAAATATCGGGACGTACAGTTAGGGACACGTTGGCAAGAGAGAGAGAAAAAAAAACTAAATAATAGACAAGTGCTACTAGATGGAAATACTAAATGATCATTAACAAACCACCACTGATACAATAACCTCATGTTCAACTTACTACAACAGGAATCATCAATCACTAAAGCTCAATAACATGACTGAGACTAAAAGCTCTCCAAAACACAACTAAAGAAAGATAACACACTACTAACACACTAGAACTGATACACTCAAGACATCACTCCTGCCCTTCCCCATCGGTAAGCGCATCACCTGAAAAGCCTGGAAAGGGGGGGAAAACACAACTATGAGCTGACGCTCAGTAGGAAATAACAGACAGGTATAAGTGATTAACAGTTTAATTACATTTTAAAATGTCATGCTACAAATGATAAAAATAATAAAAAGATAACGGTGATATCACGAAACAGAATTCAAAGATCTTGCAAGGTCAAGAAATATAATGAATAGAATAGTAAGACAAGAATTTACTACAGGAGATAACGATAAAAAGTTGGCCATAACAAGACAATTCAAGTCATGTCAAGCACGTATGTAATTTCATTTCCACGTCCAAGTAATAAGCAAGTAAAGTAACCACAAGTAGAGTATAGAACAGTGAAGAGTGGAAAGTGAAAAGTAGTAGAAAGTAATGTAGAGAGTAGTGGAGAGAGTAGTGGACAGTCCTAAATTTAACACATGTCAAGTACTGGTGCCAAATGCCACACCTAGTCATTCACCTCCCCGGGGGTACACGTAGTGTTCGGGCGCTCTTCCCAGGAGTAGACCGAGTCCTTAATTGTTTGCCAGACATTGATTTCTTTAGATCAAAGATCCCACGAATCTAGACTTCCATAATTTATGGCCAGAATTTCAAGGTTTAAACTAAGTAGCAATAACAACTTCAAGTAGGAAAGAGATTCATTTCCAGAATTTCAAGGTAAGTATAATCATCAAGGAGATCGAAACCAAGTCACAACAAGAGTAAATCGTGCTGCGCTGCTGTAAAACAGCAGCAATCAAACAAGCTAATCAACATATTAATCCTAATCACCAAGTTAAGATATCATGATTAACCATTATCATTTATATTAGCCAGAGAGCCAACAAGCTAGAACAAGTTGTCAAGGTAAAGAACAAGCTCTCACAGCGGTGAAATAGAATGCATTATCAGGGGCTTTAATTACACCATTAATCATTAATTAAGTGAGTTTCTATTTAACCAATGTAAGTGTTGTAATGGAGATAGTAAACATCGTGTTTTGTACTATGTTTGCGAGAAAGGACCAATGCAAATTGAAATCAAGGGGGGTACATGAATAGGTCAAAAGTTCTTCCAAAATATAATTTCAATGGGTCTAAGTTAAATGGGTTGACTCCCCACTGATTCGGATCCATCTTCGGTTCGAAAAACGAAGAAAATCAGGTTTCTGGTGTACTGGGGTCTGGAAGCAGGATGGGTCGACCCCTGGGGTCGACCCTCGGGCTGGGCCGCATGGGTCGACCCCTGGGGTCGACCCTCGGGCTGGCCTGGGCTACCAGGTGATGGGTCGACCCCTGGGGTCGACCCCTGCAAGAACAGCAACGGCTGCACTTCCGGAAAACGTGAAATCTCACCCAATTGAGGTCCAATTGAGTTGAAATCAAAACCACATGCCATAGGAATCTTGCTAGACATATTAGGGTCATAAAACTACAGTTTGGAAACACGAATTTCATCAGAATTGACAAGAATCACAACCTATTCTATGAAGAACACAAGGAGACCTAGTTCAGGACATACTTCTACTAAATCGTCGAATTCTCTCGATATACAAAACCAAATTTGGGGATTTTGGTGTCAAAAGAAAGCTAACTCGATCATGAATCCAATCATATATAATATGCTACATGAAGATCAAGTTACATGACTCAAAATGAGCCCGTAATCAAGCTCTGACTTAAGGAACACTATATGAATCATGTTCTAGACATGCTTCTACAAAAATCGAAATTCACGATGCATGCTCAGTGGAATTTGGGGCTTTCTACGTTAAATGAAAGATAATAACATGCTGATTACTTCATGTAAGTTGATTAGAATTTGGTTGTTAGATCCTACCTCAAATCGGAGAGAGAAAACTCAAACCCTAGGATGAAGAACACTTGGACAGCACCTCACAAAAAGCTCGATTTCTCCACGGATACCTAATGAAAATTGGGGCTTTTGCCACCAATGGATAGAGCTCGATGAGAGGAACAACTTGCTATACTCATGATCAAAATTTGGTTGAGAAATCCTACCTCAATCGATGGATCAAAGAAGGATGAAGGGAAGCCAACGACCTGCTGACCCACCTCCACAAATCGAGCTAGATCTCTCCAGATCTGAAACTTCAGCGAACCCCACAGCAGACAAATGAAAGAAGACTCGTAGGGCTTCATTTTGATAGCTCATAGAGCTTCTGGAGCCTTCTGAGTTGGGAGTATTCGCTGCTGCAAGCTACGTGTTTAGAAACGGCGCCGAAATCTTTGACTTGACCAACCTATGTCGGCAGCACGTTTTGGGGCTAAGTTTACCTCAAATTGATTGAGGGTAAATGTTCCTTACATTGTGGCCTTCCATTTGCCCTTGATTTCAGATCATTTGGTCGAGTATTGAGGTCGAATTTCATGTTTTAAACTAAGGGTTAGGTATGGGTCAAAAGTGTGCACTTTTGGGTTTAAACTCTAAATAGATCTTACCACGGATTTACAATGGCTTAATGCCAGAAGGAAAAGTTGTTATCTACCTTGACCTTAATCTGTTTACTATTTTTACAAATTTTTCTAAGGTAGTCGGATTTTTACTTATACTATTCCGTAAATAGTTAAATGTTAAGTTCGGAAGACTAAGTTCACTAATTCGGCATAATAAATGATTTTCTTAGGCTTAAACGTAGAAGATAAAGTTGCTAAACAAAATTAATTCTACAAGATGTGATGTTTGGGGATTTTTAGAAAATAGTTGAAAAATGACTTATTCTATTAATTAATTAATTAATCTAATTAATTTGGATAATTCTCATTAATTCGAATAACTTCAAATAAATTTCAAATAATTACAAATAACTTTCTAAATAAATTTCTAAAGAATTTGGGGTCTTACACCCTCCCCTACTTAAAGGAATTTGGTCCTCCAAATTCACTGCACTAAAACTGAGAGTAGAAAAAGATCGCTCACCTAGAATAGATCGGGATACCGCTTTCGCATAGTCTCTTCAGACTCCCATGTAGCTTCTTCGGTCCCACGCCGACTCCACTGAATCTTGACCATCAGTATCGAACGATTCCGGAGTTGCTGTTGCTTCCGGTCTAGAATCTTGACAGGTCTTTCCTCATAGGTCAAATCTTCCTTCAGTTCAAAATCCACCTGCTGAATGATATGAGTGGGATCGTACACATATTTCCGTAACATAGACACATGGAAAACATTATGTACGCCAGACAAATGCGGTGGTAAAGCCAGTCTGTATGCCACCTCTCCCACTCTATCTAGAATCTCGAATGGACCAATGTACCTCGGACTCAGCTTGCCATGAATGCCAAATCTTCGGATCCCTCTCGTCGGAGAGACCTTTAAGAACACATGCTCGCCAACCTGAAATTCCAATGCTCTCCTTCTGTTGTCGGCATAACTCTTCTGTCTTGACTGGGCTACTTGTAACCGGTCTCGGATAACACGGATGTTCTGTGATGATTCCGAAACAAGATCTGGTCCAAGCCACTGTTTCTCACCTACCTCGTCCCAACACAACGGGGAACGACAACTTCTACCATATAGTGCTTCAAAAGGAGCCATCTGAATACTAGACTGATAGCTGTTATTGTAGGCAAATTCAATTAATGCCAAATGCTCACTCCAATTACCACCAAAATCAATCATGCAAGCTCGCAACATATCTTCCACTATCTGATTGGTTCTTTCAGTCTGTCCATCTGTCTATGGATGAAAAGCAGTACTGAAATTCAGACGAGTACCCAAAGACTCTTGCAGTCCCTTCCAGAAATGTGAAGTAAATCTGGGGTCTCGATCAGATACTATATTCACTGGAATACCATGCAATCTCACCACTTCCTTTATATACAAAGCAGCCAATACATCAATCGTCCACTTGGACTTAATTGGTAAGAAATGAGCCGACTTTGTCAATCGATCGACAATCACCCATATCGCATCAAATCCACCACGAGTCCTAGGTAGACCCATAATGAAATCCATGCCAATGCTTTCCCACTTCCATTGGGGTATGTCGAGTGGTTTCAATTTCCCTGTTGGTCTGAAATGTTCGACCTTAACTTGCTGACATACCAAACATCTGCTCACAAAATCTGCAACTTCTCTTTTCATATTCGGCCACCAAAAGGACCTTTTCAAATCTCGGTACATCTTAGTGCCTCCAGGATGAATGGTATATCTGGATCTATGAGCTTCCTCAAGAATTTGTTCTTTATTGTAGCCTCATCCGGAACACAAGTTCTGTCTTTAAATAACAATCTACCATCATCGGCCAACATGAAGTCAGGTCTGCTGCTCAAGCTTCCCTTGATCTCTACCAACTCGGGGTCATTATCTTGCAAGGACTTGATCTCTATCAATAATTCAGGTTTAAGTTGAATCTGAGCAATCAAGATCCGATCATTGTCAATATTAAGATCCAGACTAGATAATTGTTCCAACAACCTCTATTCTTGTAACATGAGACTTGACAATCTAGCTACCGGCTTCCGGCTTAATGCATCTGCCACAACATTACCTTTGCCAGGATGATACTCAATCGAGAAGTCGAACTCTTTCAAGTACTCCAACCATCTCCGCTGCCTCATGTTGAGTTCATTTTGAGAAAATAAATACTTCAAACTCTTATGATCTGAGAACACTGTGAAGGTTTCTCTATACAAGTAATGCCTCCATATCTTCAAAGCAAACACGACTGCAGCAAGTTCCAAATCATGAACAGGATAATTATCTTCGTGCTTCCTCAACTGTCTAGAGGAATAGGCAATCACCTTCCCATGCTGCATGAGTACACAGCCTAAGCCAATACCTGAAGCATCAGTATAAACAACAAATCCTCCTTCACCAGAAGGTAAAGCCAAAACAGGTGCAGTAGTCAAACACTCCTTCAGAGTCTGAAAGCTTCGCTGACAATCATCTGACCAATCAAACTTATTCTCCTTGCGGGTTAATCTTGTCATAGGTACTGCAATCTTGGAGAAATCTTGAATAAATCTTCGATAATAACCTGCCAGGCCTAGAAAACTTCTAACTTCTGTCACACTGGTAGGCTGTTCCCAATTCTTCACTGCCTCAACCTTCGAAGGATCAACAGAAATACCGTTCTTCGTAATGATATGTCCTAGAAAGGACACCTCTTGCAGCCAGAATTCACACTTACTGAACTTAGCATATAGCTGATGATCTTTTAATAGTTGCAATGCCATTCTCAGATGCTCAGCATGCTCCTCCTCATTCTTAGAATAAATCAGGATGTCATCAATAAAGACTACGACCCATTGATCAAGATAGGGCCGAAATACATCGTTCATCAACTGCATGAAAGCCGCTGGAGCATTCGTTAGACCAAAAGGCATAACGACAAATTCAAAATGACCATACCTGCTGCGGAAAGCTATTTTATAAATGTCCTCTTCCTTAATCCGCAACTGGTGATATCCAGATCGAAGATCGATCTTAGAGAAATATTGAGCTCCCGCTATCTGGTCAAATAACTCGTCAATCCTCGGCAAGGGATATTTGTTCTTGACAGTCTGCTGGTTTATTTGTCGATAATCAATGCATAACCTCATCGAACCATCTTTCTTCCTGACGAATAACACAGGGGCTCCCCACGGAGATGTACTAGGACGAATAAAACCCTTCTCGAGTAATTCATCAGTTGCTGCTTCAGTTCCCTCAGTTCCGCAGGAGACATACGATAAGGAGTCTTAGAAATAGGAGCTGTGCCAGGAATAAGATCAATAGAAAAGATAACTTCCCGCTCAGGCGGAAGTCCTGGTAATTCCTCTGGAAAGACATCAGGAAAATCTCGGACAACAGGAATGTCCTTGATCTCAATCTGTTGCTCAGGGATTGCACAAACAAAGGCTAGAAAAGCCTCACACCCATGCCTTAAAAGCTTATCAGCTCGAAGAGCCGAAATGAGCGGTACGGAGTTATGGTGCTTGACTCCCGTAAAAGATAAACCAGAATGTCCAGTAAAAGTCACTGAGCTAGAACTACAGTGAACATTGGCCTCATACTTGGCCAACCAATCTGCTCCTAGGATTACATTATAATCCTTCATGTCCATGCAGACCAAATCTGCTGGAAAGTTCTGTTCACCAATCATAACCTTACTAGAAGGATAGAAATACTGGATTGTTGATCTAGTGCCAATAGGGGTTGAAATCTCTAACGGAGTATTCATCAAAACAGGTTCCACAACTAATGACTTAGCAAATCTCCGAGAAATAAAAGAATGTGTTGCACCAGTATCAAAGAGAGCAAATGCGGGCTTATCGATTATAGTAAGGGTACCTTCGATGAGTTCGCCATCATCAAAAATCCCAGTTTCATCTGCATGTAAAGCTTGAAGCTTGCCTTGTGGTTTCTTGAAGACTAGAGGTTTTGCCGGTGTAGCTTGCTCCGATATGAGAGGACAATTGGGGATACGGTGCTCCTTGCTTCCACATCGCAAACAGGCGCCTAGCTTGCGCCAGCACTCCTCTATCTTGTGACCCGGACGATCACAATAGTTGCACACGCCCTTGAATGGAACAATAGGGCCAGGCTTCTTGTCTTCATGCCTCGGCATCTTGCCCTTCCACGATCCGGACCCGCTCCACGAACCAGGTCCACTAACAGGCCTCTTCTTGGTATACCCGGGTTTGACACTCCCGGAACCCGTAGGTAATTCTTTCTTGGTGCCTTTACCATGGATTCTCTCCGTCATCTCAAGAGTATCCTCTAGAACTTGCGCTTTCCTTACCACCTTAGAATACGTGAAAATCTCCATCGGTGCCAATTGGTTGATATAATGAAGCTTCAATCCATTGAGAAAGCGCTTCGCCTTCATCTTCTCGGTGGAAATGAGATGTGTAGCATAACGAGAAAGCCGTGCAAATTGAGCCTCATACTCTGCCACGGACAAACCTCGCTGTTTCAAGGCCGCGAACTCTGCCGCTTTCTTCTCTTGCACTCTATCAGAAAAATACTTGTTGTTGAAGAGTTCTTCGAACTCTTCCCACATAACTTGCCGATCACCGAGAGTTGCCTTGATAGAATCCCACCAAGTACGTGCATCATGTTCCAGTTGAAATGTGGACAAAAGGACACGCTCCTGGTTGGTGCATTGCATAACTTCAAAGATTCTCCCCATCTCATCTAGCCAGTGCTCGGCTTGGTCAAGGTCAGTCGAACCAGCGAATCTAGGCGGATTCATTCCGCGGAAGTTCCGGTATAGATCACCGGTGCCATGCTGTGCCGCTCCTGCCTGAGCTACTTGCTGAAGGGCCTGAGTAAGGCCTTGAACCGTACGCTGCAGGTTCCTCCATTCAGCACGATCAGCTGCCATCTACACGAGAAATAGGTTACGTAGGTCCAATAAGATAGATAAAGCACGATTAAGGAATGAACTTAACCCAAGTTCTACCCATTCTTACCAGGTCAGGTCTTAAACTTTTACAAGGTTAGGGATCTAGTGCACCTAGACACGACCAAGACTCGGTACCTGGCGGAGGTAATCGGTCCGAAGACCACTCGCGCAAGTGTGCGACCTTTCCGATAGGCGTAGCCTAACGTTCGGACAACACCTTTTGATATACCGGTTATTGGGATGCAATGCAAGAAAACCTAAAACTTAGGAAACCTAGGAATGTGAAACCTAGGCTCTGATACCAACTAAACTGTCACGCCCCGAACAAGGCGGAAATATCGGGACGTACAGTTAGGGACACGCTGGCAAGAGAGAGAGAAAAAAAAACTAAATAATACACAAGTGCTACTAGATGGAAATACCAAATGATCATTAACAAACCACCACTGATATAATAACCTCATGTTCAACTTACTACAACTGGAATCATCAATCACTAAAGCTCAATAACATGACTGAGACTAAAAGCTCTCCAAAACACAACTAAAGAAAGATAACAAACTACTAACACACTAGAACTGATACACTCAAGACATCACTCCTGCCCATCCCCATCGGTAAGCGCGTCACCTGAAAAGCCTGGAAAGGGGGGGGGGAAACACAACTATGAGCTGACGCTCAGTAGGAAATAACAGACAGGTATAAGTGATTAACAGTTTAATTACATTTTAAAATGTCATGCTACAAATGATAAAAACAATAAAAAGATAACGGTGATATCACGAAATAGAATTCAAAGATCTTGCAAGGTCAAGAAATATAATGAATAGAATAGTAAGACAAGAATTTACTACATGAGATAACGATAAAAAGTTGGCCATAACAAGACAATTCAAGTCATGTCAAGCACGTATGTAATTTCATTTCCACGTCCAAGTAATAAGCAAGTAAAGTAACCACAAGTAGAGTATAGAACAGTGAAGAGTGGAAAGTGAAAAGTAGTAGAAAGTAATGTAGAGAGTAGTGGAGAGAGTAGTGGACAGTCCTAGATTTAACATATGTCAAGTACTGGTGCCAAATGCCACACCTAGTCATTCACCTCCCCGGGGGTACACGTAGTGTTCGGGCGCTCTTCCCAGGAGTAGACCGAGTCTTTAATTGTTTGCCAGGCATTGATTTCTTTGGATCAAAGATCCCACGAATCTAGACTTCCACAATTTATGGCCAGAATTCTAAGGTTTAAACTAAATAGCAATAACAACTTCAAGTAGGAAAGAGATTCATTTCCAGAATTTCAAGGTAAGTATAATCATCAAGGAGATCGAAACCAAGTCACAACAAGAGTAAATCGTGCTGCGCTGCTGTAAAACAGCAGCAATCAAACAAGCTAATCAACATATTAATCCTAATCACAAAGTTAAGATATCATGATTAACCATTATCATTTGTATTAGCCAGAGAGCCAACAAGCTAGAACAAGTTGTCAAGGTAAAGAACAAGCTCTCATAGCGGTGAAATAGAATGCATTATCAGGGGCTTTAATTACAACCATTAATCATTAATTAAGTGAGTTTCTATTTAACCAATGTAAGTGTTGTAATGGAGATAGTAAACATCGTGTTTTGTACTATGTTTGTGAGAAAGGACCAATGCAAATTGAAATCAAGGGGGGTACATGAATAGGTCTGACTCCCCACTGATTCGGATCCATCATCGGTTCGAAAAATGAAGAAAATCAGGTTTCTGGTGTACGGGTCGACCCTTGGGGTCGACCCCTGCAAAACTGGGGTCTGGAAGCAGGATGGGTCGACCCTTGGGGTCGACCCTCGGGCTGGGCCGCATGGGTCGACCCCTGGGGTCGACCCTTGGGCTGGCCTGGGCTGCCAGGTGATGGGTCGACCCCTGGGGTCGACCCCTGCAAGAACAGCAACGGCTGCACTTCCGGAAAACGTGAAATCTCACCCAATTGAGGTCCACTTGAGTTGAAATCAAAACCACATGCCATAGGAATCTTGCTAGACATATTAGGGTCATAAAACTACAGTTTGGAAATACGAATTTCATCAGAATTCGCAAGAATCACAACCTATTCTATGAAGAACACAAGGAGACCTAGTTCAGGACATACTTCCACTAAATCGTCGAATTCTCTCGATATACAAAACCAAATTTGGGGATTTTGGTGTCAAAAGAAAGCTAACTCGATCATGAATCCAATAATATATAATATGCTACATGAAGATCAAGTTACATGACTCAAAATGAGCCCGTAATCAAGCTCTGACTTAAGGAACACTATATGAATCATGTTCTAGACATGCTTCTACAAAAATCAAAATTCGCGATGCATGCTCAATGGAATTTGGGGCTTTCTACGTTAAATGAAAGATAATAACATGTTGATTACTTCATGTAAGTTGATTAGAATTTGGTTGTTAGATCCTACCTCAAATCGGAGAGAGAAAACTCAAACCCTAGGATGAAGAACACTTGGACAACATCTCACAAAAAGCTCGATTTCTCCACGGATACCTAATGAAAATTGGGGCTTTTGCCACCAATGGATAGAGCTCGATGAGAGGAACAACTTGCTATACTCATGATCAAAATTTGGTTGAGAAATCCTACCTCAATCGATGGATCAAAGAAGGATGAAGGGAAGCCAACGACCTGCTGACCCACCTCCACAAATCGAGCTAGAGCTCTCCAGATCTGAAACTTCAGCAAACCCCACAGCAGCCAAATGAAAGAAGACTCGTAGGGCTTCATTTTGATAGCTCATAGAGCTTCTGGAGCCTTCTGAGTTGGGAGTATTTGCTGCTGCAAGCTACGTTTTTAGAAACGGCGCCGAAATCTTTGACTTGACCAACATATGTCGGCAGCACATTTTGGGGCTAAGTTTACCTCAAATTGATTGAGGGTAAATGTTCCTTACATTGTGGCATTCCATTTGCCCTTGATTTCAGATCATTTGTTCGAGTATTGAGGTCGAATTTCGTGTTTTAAACTAAGGGTTAGGTATGGGTCAAAAGTGTGCACTTTTGGGTTTAAACTCTAAATAGATCTTACCACGGATTTATAATGGCTTAATGCCAGAAGGAAAAGTTGTTATCTACCTCGACCTTAATCTGTTTACTATTTTTACAGATTTTTCTAAGGTAGTCGGATTTTTACTTATACTCTTCCGTAAATAGTTAAATGTGAAGTTCAGAAGACTAAGTTCACTAATTCGGCATAATAAATGATTTTCTTAGGCTTAAATGTAGAAGACAAAGTTGCTAAACAAAATTAATTCTACAAGATGTGATTTTTGGGGATTTTTAGAAAATAGTTGAAAAATGACTTATTCTATTAAATAATTAATTAATCTAATTAATTTGGATAATTCTCATCAATTCGAATAACTTCAAATAAATTCTAAATAATTACAAATAACTTTCTAAATAAATTTCTAAAGAATTTGGGGTCTTACAATTGTGCTAGGCCATATTGTTTCGGAGAGGAGGATAGAAGTAGACAAAGCTAAGGTGGACCTGATTTCCAATCTTCCTCCCCCGACTTCTGTTAAGCAAATCCATTCTTTTCTCGACCATGCAGGTTTCTATAGAAGATCCATTAAGAACTTCTCTACCATTGTTCGTCCGCTTACTCAGCTATTAGCCAAGGACACTCCTTTCAATCTTGATGATTCTTGTTTAGAAGCATTTCATTCATTGAAAGCGGCCCTCACTCAAGCCCCAATTCTTCAATCTCCTGATTGGTCGCTACCGTTCGAAATATGTGTGATGCTTCAGATTACGCAATAGGAGCTATCCTAGGTCAAAGAATGGATAAGAAGCCCGTGGTAATCTATTATGCGAGCCGCACCCTCGCGGATGCTCAGATGAACTTTACAACCACGGAAAAAGAACTTTTGGTTGTTGTGTTTACCCTAGAGAAATTCTGTTCATATCTTTTAGGGGCAAAAGTTATTGTTTCTTTAGATCACGCTGCTTTGAAATATCTGCTCACCAAGAAAGATGCTAAACCCCATTTGATTCGATGGATTCTCTTATTACAAGAATTTGATCTGGAAATTATGGACAAAAAGGGTTTAGAGAATGTTGTTGCTGACCATCTGTCACATATTGTCGTACCTACAAGCGCTCCCATGTCAGATTCCTTTCCTGATGAGCATCTGCTTGTCGTTTCTCACTCTTCAACCCCCTGGTACGTTCACATAGTCACCTACTTGACAGTAGGACAGATCGCGGGAGGGTGGACTAGACAAGGAAAGGATCACTTATTTGCAAAGGTCAAGCACTACTTTTGGCAGGACCCAGAGCCGTTTCACATGGGTGCTAATCATAGTATAAGAAGATGTGTCCCCGAAGAGGAACAACAATCTGTGTTAAATTTTTGTCACCATTTAGCATGCGGGGGACACTTTTCAGGTAAAAAGACTGTGGCTAAGGTATTGCAAAGTGGATTTTATTGGCCCACTTTATTTAAGGATACATATGAATTTTCTAAAACATGTTTGAGGTGTCAAGCCATGGGCAACACTTCAAAAAGAGATATGATGCCCCTGAATCCCATTCTGGTTGTGAAAATTTTTGATGTTTGGGGTATAGACTTCATGGGACCGTTTCCACCATCCTTTAGCAATGAATATATCTTGGTGACAGTCGATTATGTTTCAAAATGGATTGAAGCTATAGCTACTAGGACGAATGGTCACAATGTTGTAATGAAATTCGTGAAGAAAAACATCTTTTCTAGATTTAGGTATCCTAAGGCTATTATTAGTGATGGGGGTTCGCATTTCACGCATTCTCAATTATGAGCTTTACTTTGCAAGTATGGCATTACTCATAAGCTCGAAACCCTGTATCATCCCCAAACCAGTGGCCAGGTTGAGATTTCCAATAGGGAGATTAAGAACATTTTGTACAAATAGTTCGGCCTGATAGAAAAGACTAGTCTGATAGGCTAGACGATGCATTATGGGCATATAGAACTACATTTAAGACTCCCATTGGCATGCCACCTTATCGTCTTATCTTTGGAAAAGCTTGCCACTTACCTGTTGAGCTAGAACATAGAGCATATTGGGCCATTAAACAAGTAAATTTAGATCTCACTCAAACTGGATCCTAAAGAGCTTTACAACTTAATGAATTGGAGGAACTGCGTAATGAGGCCTACGAAAATTCTAAGAATTTATAAAGCTAAAACCAATGCATTTCATGATAAGCATATTCACAGGAAGAATTTTCATGTTAATCAAAAGGTTTGGCTTTTCAACTCAAGGCTACGCTTGTTCCCAAGTAAGTTGAAATCCAGATGGGATGGACCGTTCGTTGTTGTTAAAGCATTTGACCATGGAGCCGTTAAAATTTTGAATCCACAAAATGGTCATATTTTTACTGTTAACGGTCAACGATTAAAACCATATTTGGAGAATGAGCAATTGTCACCTAAACAATCCATTGCATTATGTGATCTGAATTGAATACTTTTTTGAGCTTTCATGCGTCTGGCTGAAGATGGAAAACTTAGCGTCTTTGGGAGGCAACCCAAGGTTTTTGTTATTTAATACTTTATTTTTAGTATATTTTTCAGTAGAGAAAGAGCCGTCACCGTTCATAAAAGGAGCGATTCGCCCCGCACACCAGGTTGTATTCTTCCATCCCTACCGTATTCTCTGATTACATTGTTCTATTACTTTCTATTGCATATGGCATTGAGGACAATGCCATTCAAGTTGGGAGGGGAGAGAAAATTTTCATTTCATGATGCATATAGTATAACCTGACATGAGTTCTTGCTTAACATCCTGCATATCATCTAAAGTGAAAAAAGATGAAATCTCCGACTAAGTTCTCTTGATTCAATCTTGAATTTGAAAGTAATTCTAGAATAGGAAAGACTAGGGAGAAGGATGATGGACAATTTATTCGATCTAGCCATGGAAAATTGATGTAAGAATCTCTTTAAGGTTCATGTGCACTTTAGAAAAAGAAATCACATTGCACGCTAATGAAATAAGCCGGACAAGCCTTTTGTTATTTTAGAATAGTGTCGGATACTCTGCATTTCTTAGAGATGAGATCTTTTTGATATAGCTATCTGCCAAGTTATCTATAAAATAAGTGCAAAAGTACAATGAAAAAAAAATAGAGAGAGAAATACCATGAAAAATATCCCGAATCTTAGTAATCGGACTTGCTTCACCTAACAAGTGTTGAGGTTCACGTCAAACGGAAAAGAGAACCCTGATCTTAATAACCGAGCCTACTTCTCCTAAGGTAAAAGTCGAGGTTCGTGTTAAACAGTGAAGGGTAGTGCAGCATCATGTGTGTGAAAAAAAAAAGTCAAATGGACAAAGCAATAAGGCTGACAAAAAGCTAGTATGCTTAATGCTTTGATTAAGAGGTGCATGGTTGAAAAGCACTTGCTTAGAATAACAATGAGAGACGCAATTGTCTAAGCTGTGGATTTAGTATTACACATGCACAAGTGCTATTGAACTTTGATTTGAATTCTTAATCATATTCCTAAATTTCCAAACTAAGGCTAGTGTGCGTTAATGCTTCTAGATTCTTAATCCTTGGTTGATTCTGTGAAGGAAAAGCTAGATATGAAAGTATGGACTTCACAAACTTTCGTTAGTCCTAAATTCTAATTTGTTTGCATTGTTAAGGGACTGGGACTAGCAATGAGTAAGTTAGGGTGTGTGATAAGTGCTATATTTTATATCATAATTTACATCACATACATCATCTTTAGACATTAAAAGAACAAAGTTATGCAATTTGGATAATTAACTTCATTCTCACAAATAAATTGAGTTTGCATGAAATTATCCTAGTTTATAAGCCATAATGACTATGTGAGATATGAACTTGCATAAAGGAAAAATTGCATAATCCATTTTTGGCATTTACAATGAGTTTTAACTATTTCAGGAATGGGCGACCGAAGTTGAGACGCCATTTAAATGAGCGCCTGCGTGGAAGGGCGCTTAATCAAGAATGCCTTTTGAGAAACTCCTGTGAAGAAAAGAATGAGCGACCATTCGAGAAGACGCTCAAAATGAATAAGCGACCATTCAAGGAGTCGCTGGATCTTTTGCACGAAAAGTAAGGAAAATGATAAAATAAGGAAAGGAAGATTCTGCGACTGGAGGATGGTCACCCATTAAAGAATAAGCGGCCGTTTGAACGGGCGCCCATTCTTGGTACAAAAAATAAGAAAAAGATTTAAAATATGGAAAAAAGAAATTACTCCCGTTTGAAAATTTGCTATTTTATGAATTAATGGCACTACAGTGGACACCACTTACGGTTTGAAGCAGAAACGAAAACGGAATGCCTTGTTTGAAGTTATCTTTCCAAGCAAGGCTATCTTTTCATATTCTACACAAGTAGGACTCCATCCATGGTGGAAATTGTTGACACCTGAAATATAACTGAAAACAAAGATGAGACCAAAGAGAAGATTGAACCAGACATGAAGCTCTCAGGAATTCCTGCAAAGCCAGAATTACAGAATAGTCGTCACTAAAGCTACCACCCGGCTGAAGCCCTCCCCGGCCAGGCCGATGTCCGGTATTGTCGTCGCTCAGATGGCAATACTGATGAAGAATTGCAGTCTGCTGACTGATGAAAATCTTCGGAAATATTCCGATAAGACTATGCCAACTCACCAATTAATGGGCCTTCGCCGGTTTTGGCGGATTCGAAGGACTGACAAATGAAAAGGCAGATTAGGCAGCTTTGACTGCTCAAGCCTACTGATGAGGAAGTGTAAAATATTAAAAGCCCTAAATGGGCTCACTAGTGTGACACCTGGAGTTCTTCACCAGAGCTGTGGGGCGGCGCCGGGAAGCCCCATCATTGGGCGCCGGGAAGCCTCCTGCTTTCGACCGAGGCGCGCCGGGAACCTATGGTCTGCGCGTCGAGATGATCATGCCGAGAGGGAGAGCACTATGCCTATAAACCCCCCTGTCACGCCCCGAGCGCGGAAGATACCCGGAGGTGCGCGACGTGTCTATATCAATCATGTCAATCAGAGTGGTCGTGTATTCGACACAAAGACAGAGATGCGCAAAATAGCAAGATAACCCAATCTTTTATTCCTTTATAATAGACTATTACAAATCCAATACTCTGTTTAATAAAAAGAAAAGTACATAGTTGACTCAAGAAACTATAGAAAAGACTAGATGACACTTGAGCAGCTCTATCACTTTCACTCTTGAATATTCCCATCCGATTGACTTCCATCGTCGTCGGACTTACCTGAAAAGTAAAAAGGGACAAACGGGATGAGCAAACGCTCAGTAGGAAATTATATCTCAAGTACTAGCAAGGGGTTTAAGTAATTACGTATTTCATGAATGCAATAAGGCTATGCATGCTCGCATAAAACGACAAGATAGAGAGAATGTAATATCAAGGAACTAAGATGAACTTAATCATGAACTTTCAAATAAGATAACAAGTCTATTCAAGATATTCCAGCAAGTACGTTTAACAAGTCATGTCAAGAACTTTGGCTATCATGTATCAAGCAAGTAAATTACCCTTTTTTGGGCCACGCATTTCATGTCAAGTCAAGTACGATTTCAAGTACAAGATGTGTGTGGAATGTCTAATCAAGCAAGTCAAGTACTCGGTATAATGCCAGATACCTTATCATTTTAACTCCCATGGGCACAAGTACTTTCGGGTGCTCCTCCCAGGACCAGATCGGGCCCTATATGCGCAGGCATTTATCATGTGTTTTGACATCCACTCTTGTTTATAGCCAACATAGAATTTCAATAATCAAGCTTGTAGACACGTATGACAATTTTGATAGAATAGAGTCCAAAATATGACAAAGGACATAGAATGGCGATAATAACGGTATAATCACGATATCGATAAAAATCTAGGTAGAATATGGTTCCCTTAACTTGGGTACCATGACAAATCAATATGGACATTCTTTATATAGAATTGAGGTCCACATGAACAGTATATTAAAGGTAAGATACCCTCATTCTTATCATAGAATTGAGGTTTACAAGAATGACATGATATGGCATGATATCATCATCCCATTAAGAATTTCTTATGATATACTCTTTGTATGATCATAAGGGCCAGTATACTATGTTTCTTTAGATTGACATGGCAAGGATCGTGTAATGGGTTTTTAGGGTACAACCAGCTCAGTCGGCCTTGAGGGAATCCAAGGCTACGAGGAGTCTTACGGAGGTCTCTATGACTAACTCGCTAGTCCAAAGGAACGGAATGTCCAATGGAGAGCTTGTATGTCAATGAGAGTTGAGTGTGATCGATGAAACAACGTGAAAAGTGGGACTATACTCACGGAGTGGAGAATAGTGCCGATATATACGTATATGTATAATATGAAACCATCGG
The DNA here is from genome assembly GCA_022559845.1 of Amorphophallus konjac. Lineage (NCBI taxonomy): Eukaryota > Viridiplantae > Streptophyta > Magnoliopsida > Alismatales > Araceae > Amorphophallus > Amorphophallus konjac. Next base: position 125,243,533 of record CM040121.1, read on the forward strand.
TTATAGAATCAGGATAAAAATCAGTTTACAGAAAATAACGACTTAGGTCAAGTCGTTTCTCAAGTAAGTAACGCCTAAGAGAAGGGCATTTACATATGTTCCGTTTTGCAGAATTTTCAATAATTCAGTAATTTATCTAAAACGCGCCCTGGACGGGGTCGTTTCTTAAAGAGTTGACGACTACAGTAGCAGGCGTCTCATTATTTATATTTTTGACAGAATATCAATAATTTTTCACGATTTGTCTAAAACACGCCCTGGAAAGGGGCGTTACTGTTTAATTCTATATTACAGAATATATGTATTTCAGGTTTTTGACCGATAAACGCCCTATGAAGGGGCGTGTCTTTTCAATTTACGCCCTATGGTAGGGCGTTAACATGTGGAAAATGACTTTGTCAAGGTCGTTACTTAAAGTTTCTGCAGGAAATTTGAAGGACAGTAATAATTTCAGGATAACAGAGGAACGAAGATAATATCAGGACAGTAACGTTAGCAGGTTGAAGACAGAGGATCATGCATTGTTTATAATCATGATTTCATAGATAATCAGTTCTTAAGGTGGGTGATTAACGGTTTAAAGAAATTAACGCCTGAGTACAGGGCGTTAGATATTAAAGTAACGACCTGGGAAGGGTCGTTTCATGTGAAATAGCGCCTTGACAGGGGCGTCTCTTTCAAAATATTTCAGAAAAACGCATGGAAACTATAATAACCGTATGCATGACATGCTTATATATATCTTGCATTAATTTCATTTGGGCTACAGTATCTTGAGAAAACCTACCTTTAATGGAACGTGAAGGATGAGATAGAAGATGAGCTCTGTTGCAACGAAAAAAAATCCGCAACAGCAGCAGCAGCCGGAAGAAGAACAAATGTTCTTCAAAGATCTTCATGCTACAGAACCTGTAGAGGAAGAGAAAAAGAAGGAAGATGAAGATGTTAATAATCTTCATAGTTATAATCGACATTTAAGGAAAAAGATAGAAGAATATTACCTATTCTTCGACGGCAGTAGCAGAGTTTCCTGAACAAGAAGAAGACTAATTATTCTTCATATAATCTGAAGCAAGAAAAACAAAAGAGAATAAGAAGAACAGTTTGTTCTTCACGTACCGTGCAGCAGTAGTTCGTCCAAATAGATTTAGGGTTGGCCGAACAGGTTTATTTATAAGACTTTGGAAGTCCTATTAGAGTTAGTGATTGTGTGAGGGTAGTATATCCCTAATAGAGTCCTTACTCTATTAGACACTTACTAGATTAGGTTAATCCTCCCCTGGATAAGCTCTGGGTTCGAACGGTTCACGAACGGAATTAACACCTTTGGTCAGGGCATCGATTCTTTAATTAACGACCTTGTTCAGGTCGTTTCTTAAGAAGCGCCTTATATAAGGGCGTTCCTTATTTTTAAAACACGCCCAAGACAGGGGCGTTTCTTGGCCTTGCCCTTTTTTGGCATTGGGTTTTGACGCAGTCAGGTGAGGGCGTCCTTTCTTTAGTCACGCCGTATATATAGGCGTTTCTTTTTAAATTAACGCCTTACTAAGAGGCGTTATTTGTAAAATGTTTTATTTCGTCGAATTAACCCTATTCTTATTATCTGTATTACTTCTGTAATATATATGTTTTAATTCATTTCAAATATTCATTTATCAGGGTTGCTACACCCCCCCTTTTTCTCTCGAGCAAAAAAAAAAGAGAGAGAGAGGATATAGAGAGACAAAAAAAGAAGAGAGAACAAATAGATAGGCGGATATTGAGGAGAGCAGTAGCCAGACTCACCCGATAAGACAACAGAGAGAGAAGAAAAGAAAAGCTGCTACCAAGGTCGAAGGAAGAAGAAGGTGTGCTGTAAGGGGAGGGAGAGGAGTCAATGCTCCGCCCTCCCCATCTTTCTTTGTCCTTCTTTCTTCGATGTATATTGTTTTCGTTTGTGTCCTCTTTGGGCATGCTATCCCCCATCCTCATGTTGTTCTGAATGGGTTTTATTTCGCTCTCTCAAGTACTCCTTCTACCCCTTTATGTGGGATTTTCTCCTATTCAACTGATGTTTAAAGCTCTTTTCTGATTATTGTTCTAGCTATATTTCTGTAGCTGATGAAATATAAATAGTAGAATCGGTTGAATGGGTGGAAGTTTGGGTTTCTCTTCTTTCATCCCTCTCCGATGATGGTGGTAGTTAACTCTCCGGTTGTGAGTTTTGACCGATGAATCCGTGGTTTCGAGTGTTTATCGTTAGTCCAGGCGACTGGCAAACACTCTCTGCTGCCCGTCCCTCTCGCAGTTTCGAGGAAACCGGTACATAGCCCCGATCCTTACCTCCATGGATTCCTGGGTTTTGTCCCCTCTCTCTCCCCCGGTAACCTCGATGACTTCAATGCAATGGAGTCTGTAGTCTCCTCGAGCTTCTCAAGCCACCAAGGCCATCACAGGGATCAGAGACAGTCATCTCTTGATCCCCTGGATGGCCGGCGACATGAATGGCATAAAGCCTATTCCAGAGGGTTCGAATGCCTGGTGACTTCAGTCCCTTCAATTGCCTTTATCCATGACTCCTTGATGTTAACCTAACAGCCTGGTAGAGCCCTTAATCCTTTTGCTCGTTCGCATCCTAAGATCTCCCAACCGTCTGCCTGAATCCCAGGAAGAATCTCCAGAACAGAGCACCGTAAAACCCGCAATCCCTCACCAAGGCCAAAAGCCCTGACCTTCCCGGCGCAAGCACCCCTCGGCACCATGAACAGCCCTCGGCGCGGTCCTTAGCGCGCCAGGAATAGGCGCGCCGGGAACCTCACGCCGAGAACTCCCCTTTCTTCAGCCATGCCGAGACCTCCCTCGACCATGCCAATAAGCCTCTTTAGAGGCGTGCCGAGAGCCTCTCGTTCTCGCGCCGAGAAGCCTGCCTTTGCCCGTTTTGCTGCGCCGAGAACCTCTCTTCTTTTGTCCAATCGTTGAGCATGTTGCCACGCTAATTCGAGGGATATCTTCAGGTCACGGGGTGCACCCCATGGAATAAATAAACGGGGAACCATCCCCAATATCACACCGTGCCGGGCCCAGTTGTAGACACGCCAAAATTGACGCTATGTTGATCAAATCTCATGTCACTATGTTGACGCCCCAAAGTGAACTTCGATATATTCATAATATGAAGTTTTTCTATTTTTTTGTGTGTTTTTGATTTGTTCTTGCATTTTTGTGATTCGCGACCTGAAGAGGGGCGTGTTTTTAAAAGCGACCTTATCTAGGGCGTGTTAAAAAGAAAGGACGACCAAATGTCAGGACGTCAATTCCTGGTATTATCCGGTTTCAAAATAAATTCAAAATAAATTCAAATTATTGATTAACATCCTTCCTCAGGGCGTGGTTTCAATTAACGCCTTCATCTCAGGCGTGTTCTCATAATTTTCAAATAAAGTAAGTTTTATTGCCAAAATTTAATCCAAGAAGTGACGCCCTTGATCATGGTCGTGTTTTGAGTAACGTCTTGATGTAGGTCGTCAATTTGTGATTTGACGCCCTTCCGAAGGTCGTGTTTCACCTTTCGTGTCCTGCTTAAACTCCTCTTTCCTGAGAGTTCCCTGCCTCCGTTGGTCTCCTTGCTCGAATTGGAGTTAGAGTCCTGCCTTCTTTGATCATTGCCTATCCTTATCTTCCCAAATTTGAGCTTATCATCGATTGAAATCCTATAAAAGGATGCTCTGGTCGATCTAGACAGAGGTTGACGGGTCAGAGAGTTCACAGGTTTACGAGTTCAGGGTTACAGAGCTTCATCTTCCTCTTGTGCGATCGTTTAGAAAAGGCTCTGCTTCCTCTGCTTCCGATCAACCGCGTCCACCTTGTTTCCCTTTACTGTCGTCAGGGACAGCAGGGTTCTTTTATTCTGTTGTGTTGTTTTGTCTTCATCAACCGATAATCATCATCACTGTGTTTTCTTCTTTTACGTTTGCATTAGCTGCATCATATCTCCTCCCTCCCTATTTTCTTTAGGGGTTTTAAAACAAAAAAAGAGGTGCGCATGTTTTTATCCTTTTCATCATATTTTCTATTTTGAGAGTTGATACTACACACTTTTGGCTGATCCACTTCTCTTGGCTTGTGTGTTTTGTCTCTTTTGCAAGGTAATCAATAAAGGAAAACCCCCTTCATCGGCCGGCCGGTTGAAGGAGGAGGAGGAATTCACAATCCATCCCGCGTTCTATTTTCCACCAGGTATTCGCGATCTTCTTTGTTTCTTCTTGAGGTAACCCCTCTGGCGATCACCCTCCTTAGTAGCACCACGTGCTTCTTTCCCTTATTATTATATCATCTCCCCTTTATTTTTATTATGCCTTCTCATATTTAAATCTCTTCTCCATGTGTGGATTTATCACGATCTACACATTGGCGATCACGGTGGGACTTCCACTGTTTTTCTTTTGATTACCATCTCCTATTGGCACCCACGTGTGCCCTTTCCTATTGGCACCCACGTGTGCCCTTTCCCCTTCGGCACCCACGTGTGCCCTTTCCCCTCGGTACCCTCGGTACCCCTCCTTTTGTGCCCCACGGGCACCCTCCATCGTGCACGCTGCACACTCCCGGGATCAGCCAGTTTGTGATTGTTGATTATTTTCCTGAATTAACGCCTCACCCAGAGGCGCTTTTCTTTTCACGCCTTAGTTCAGGGCGTCTATTTTCTGTGTTACGTCTTCCCATAAGGCGTCTTTTATCATATCTGCTGTCTTCTTGTTCTGTTTGATAATTCACGCCCTAACTTTGGGCGTCTTTTTATTTGCCAGCGCCTCACACCAAGGCGCTTGTTTCCTCGACCGTGTGCACCACTGGTATTTGACGCCCTTTCGTAGAGGCGTCCTTTCATATTACGCGCCTCACACCAAGGCGCGTGTTTTGCACTATCTGTGGGCCACCACAGTGATTCACGACAGCGACCCTGTCGTCTCTTTGGTTTATAGCGACCTGCCCCAGGTCGTCTCTTTCCTGCGTTTTTACAGAAGCCTGCTTCCTGTTGCTGTCTGTGATAGTTTGTTTGGTTATTACATTGCTTGCCTATATTGCTGTGATCTTATCATCTTATTTTGCATATTGTGGCATTTGGTTGAGAGACCTCCTCTCTCTACACTAGGATTCCACACACCTCTCTTGGAATCGGGACGACCCTCCATTGAGCATTCCGTCTCTTTGGACCGGAAATCCCTTTTCCAAGACCTCCGTAAGTCCCCGCACCCGTGGATTCCCTCACGGACGCCGGGCTGGTTGTACCCTTGAAGTACCCGGAGTATAGAGAACCTATCGTTGGTGAGGAGAGAGAAAGAATCTAGTTAACCCGGAGATCACACTTGGATAAACTAGGTTTCACTTTGCAAAAGAGGGAAATTCTACAATTTAATCCACTCTAATCTCAAGCATAACACTAAAATCTTGCGTTCATCTCAACTTGGTTGCATACACTTGCTTGGATTGATTTGTTTAGACTTGTTTGGATTGAGTGGTTGTTTGTTTGATACTGCCTTTATAAAGCCGTCTCTCCTCTTAAACATGCAACTCCGTTCAGGAAAAATCATCAACATGGCAGGCTACGGGTATTCTTATGATGATGAGGATGAGAATGTTTTTGGTCAATATGAGACCCCCCCCAGGATTCCATCTATTATGAGGGAAATTACCCTCCTCCTCAGTCCCATCATCCTCAAATCCATGTGGTTGATACCACTCCTCAAGAGGTTGTGCCCTCTTCCCAAACTTTACCCTCCAACACCTCGGGGAATTCTTCTCCATCCCTCAATGTCACGGATTTAATTAATGCTTTATCTCAGTTAGACGATTCCCAGCGGCAGGCTATTCAGGCCGCTTTGAAAGGGAAGTCTGTTCCCTCTTCATCCTCCAATCCCCCTCCGGCCGAGAGTGGCCATCACCTCACTAATGACCAGGCGGTCTTGCACAAACCCCCCTCTCGTCCACCAACGCCCGGTGCGGCCATGCCGGCCCAACAGGCGAGCTATTCAGCGGTTAGGCCTCAGTTCCAACCTCCCCGAATTCTGCGGACACCTATACCACATTCTTTTATTCAAAATCCGGCCCCAGTCGAGTCCGACACTAATATGCTATTACTCCAGAAATTGGCCAGCATGGAGGAGCAACTAAAGAAGGTCACCACGGCTAAGAATGCCCCGGAAATTTCGCTCCCTACATTGCCCGTCTTCCACTTACCACCATCTGAAATGCCGAACTTCCGGCGATATAATGGGACTGGTAATCCTTTTATTCATTTGAAGGACTTCAGGTACGAGACCTCCTTCTGGCAAGACAACAAGGCCTCTTTGGCCTACTTATTCAGGAGATCTCTGGAGGGGCCAGCCCTTGAATGGTTTTATTCACTGGATTCCGCTGATGCCGGCGACTTCGATATTGTTCAAAGGAAGTTCTTGCAAAAATACAGAGACCGGGTCGGACCATCCCTTTCGCTCACAGATCTGGTCGCGGAAAAGATGAAGCCCGAGGAGGACTTCATAATGTTTGCTGATAGATGGCGGTCTATGGCCGAAAAGTTGAAAGATACACTGTCTGAACCGGAACAAGTCAAGATGATAATTTCCAATGCCACTCCTCAGTTCCGGCACATACTGGCCATGAACCGGTTAACCACCATGGAGGAGCTCTATGAGAGAGCTCGTTATATCCAGACGCAGATGAAGGATTCGCCCATTATGGGCATGTTTGAGCCGAAGTCACGGCTATTCAAGAAAACCACAACTGTCAACAACAGCGGGCCCACGACGGAGGGCACTATTGCAAATGAGCAGGTTGGCGTAGTTGGCCACCCCCATCAAGCTAACCCACGTCCTAACCTTCCTCCACCACAAAGCCCCCATTTCAACTCCACCCCACAACGCCAATTCGCACCCCAACATTCCTTTGCTTCACCACCAAACCAAGCGCCCCGCGCTAACCCTCCAGCTCCGCAACAGTACCACCAGGTACCACCACCTACCAACTATGGCCAACAACAACAACGGAGACCACCACTTGGCCCCAAAAGGGACCACTACCCTCCATTACCAGAAAGTCTCCCGGATATTTTCAATGCCTTAATGGCCGCCAATTTGCTCATATTACCAAGAGAAAGAACAGCGTGGCCCGCTAATGTTGACACATCCCGTTACTGCGCTTTCCATCGTGCACCTGGTCATAACCTTGATCGTTGCTTCCACTTCAGAGATTACATTTATGACCTAAATGACCAAGGTGACATCAATTGGGATGAGATGAGACAATTCATCGCCACCATGAAAGAAAGAAGGTCTCCTCGGCAGCAACAAGCTCAGCAGCCACAGCAACCAGCTCCACAGCAGCAACAACAAGCTCCAGCACCTCAGCACAATATGGGGATTGTCCACAATCCACTGCCGGAGCACCCGCCAAACCAGAACGTAAACCCTGTCACGTCTCTCTATGAGGTGGAGAGAGGGCAGGGATGGCATGAAGAAAACGCCTCTGTCGGGGCACTTTATCATAATCAAAATCAACCTCCGCGCCTCTTGCGCACCCCTTCTTCTTCTCCTACCCCTCAAGTGGGCCGATCTCTTCTGCGCCCCGTTAATTCACCTCCTACCGCCAATTCTCCAACCTGCCGGTTCGCCCCCTTCTTACACGCTTACCACCTCCACAGCCTACGCCACAACAAAACCCATCCACCACCAACCCTTCGCCATTGCCATCTAGGCCACTCCTCATCCGCCCATCACCAACGCCCACTGCACCCGCCACCACTACTCCTTCACCGGCAAGGATCCCCCCACCATCGGTTCCGCCACCTTTTGTACCCAGAACCCTTCTCATTCCACCCCCCACCAATTCCCCCCGCATTCGGGTATCCCTTTCTACCTCTACGCCTCCTACCAGGGCACCAGCACCCTCTACAGGGATTCCCTCTGCGGGAACTCCCACTCCACCACTTCTTAACACCAACACACCTTCTTCTTCTTCTAATCCCCCTCCCACACTTGTCCCGACAGAGGCACGTCAAGGCGTGGCGCCGCTCCGCAGTGGACGGATGTTCCACCGTATTTTTCCACAGAGAGAGCTAGAGCCCGCGCAGGGGCCGCAAGAGCAAGAGCAAGAACAAGAGTCAGTGCCAGGGACTCAGTATGATTTGCTAAGCACTTGGACCGAACACCAGCAAGGATTTCAATCCTGGAACTAATTAAAAGGTCCACCACTCATCAGCTAGCTTTGAAAGAATATCTGCAAAAGGTGATGGTCAATGAGGACATCCCAGTTGAGCAGATAATCACGGTTTTAACTCCCGCTAGCAGTCAGCCGGCAATTACTTTCCATGAACATGAACTGGCGCCACTCCCAGCAAGAAAGTACGCTCTATGCATCACAGTTGACATTAATAAGGTGGCTGTTAAGCAATGTCTGGTGGACACTGGGGCATCCATCAATGTCTTGCCACCTAGCACCTTGAAGTTGTGTGACATTCCGGAAAGCCAAATTCGGCTGTCCACTATCACAGTCACTGCATATGATAACACGAAGAAACCTCCTATAGGCATGATTACGTTAAAAGTAAGTTTGGGTCCTGCCGCCATCACAGCAGATTTCCATATTCTGGATATGGATCCGACATTTAATGGCATTCTGGGACGCCCCTACATTCAGCAACTCGATGCGGTGCCCTCCACAAATCACCAATGCCTTAAATTCCCACACAAGGGCCGCATTATTAAAGTTACCAGTATGCCGATTTTGCCAGAGGAGGATATTCATGTGGCTTCGTCAGTTCCATCCATGTGGCCGGCCAACAAGCCACTATTATCTGTGCTGGACGTCCCTTGTCCACGACCAATGCCAGAAAAAGTCACAACGGTTGCTATGACACCCCTGCCTCCCAAGGGGAAAAAGAAGAAAACAATGATGAACACCTCTGGCTGGAACATCTTAATGAAAATGGGGTATCAAAATGGCAAAGGTCTGGGTGCCAACTGTCAAGGCAGGATTAGGCCTGTTAAACCTCAGAAGCTGATTACACGAGGTGGCCTAGGTTACAAAGGGCCAGGCAAAAACAAAGATGAACCATGGGCATTTATGACATCCACATTAAAAACAGATCGCCAACCGCTCACTTGGACATTGAAGACACATTTTGTCACGGGTGGCTTTCAAAATAATGAGCAAACTACCATAATCACTTCCATATTAGACTGTCAGGATGTTCATGCTAGACAGTTTGCTCGTCATATTGCCCCGTTGGCCACATACAAAGCCCTGGAGTCCTTAAGGCCTGATAAAAGAAGGAAAATGGATGATCCAGAATGTGACTGGTACAGGTGGTTCGATATGCAGGATATTACTATTTCTCTGAGTCGCCTCTTTATGCCGACTGACCCGGAATGGCCGCCACTTATTCATGAATTGATTGAGATGCCAGCTGCAATTACAGATAAGAGGCAGCTGCTGAGTGACTACACTGATACTGGAGAGCCAGATGTTCCGTTTGAAGAAGGATTCACTGTGGACAGGCTGTGGGCCGGCCTCTTTTCTCTCACTTCCATGCATCCATCTGTGCTTGCTCTCTATATTCTCATCGGTTTGGTCGCGTGCCAAGACCACCTCTGATTATAATCAATTTATCTCCAGATTCAATCCAAGTTTCTCTCACAATTCCTTCTTCGCTCCTCGAGCGATTTTCTAAACTCTCCATCACGCCCCCGCGCGGGCCATCACTGATTCAATCTTTCTCTGATCTGGCAATTTCCACTCCTCCTGCTATCCTCCCTTCACACTGCTTTCTTCTTGAAACAGAAAATAAAAATGAAGATAAAAACAAAAACGAAAAAAAAATGTCAAATTTCCAATCCTCCATTTCTGTTGAGGAGACCTCCTATTTCTCTTCTGAGTGCGTCCCGACCCAGGGGCCGCTCCTTCAAGATTCATTGCTAAATCTTTTCTCCCCCTCTGGTGAGGGGACTTCCTCTGTATTACCTCCTGTATCCACTTTTTCACCTCCTTCCCTTCCTTTTTTGATCAAGCTAGTTGCTCCTCCTCATCTTCGCTAACACTAAAATTCAAGGGGTAGATTCACATAAGAAGTCCAAGGGTAAGCAGATTCCTCGTAGGTTTCTGTTGGAGTTAGCTATCAGATGCCAGGCTTGTTTAGCCCTTCCTGAATTTATAGAGAATCCAATCATCCTGCCAGAGCTGGAATATGAGGATGCTGCTGTTGTTTCTTATGAGGGTTTGGGTGTCTATGAAATTATGAATGACGAAGACCCTATTGAAGAGGGGGATGAAAGTTATGAAGAATATGAGGACGAGGCTGATGCTTTTGCTAGTGGCATAAGACGATTTGACGAACCGTCAGCCTCCGTAGAAGAGCCTACCAAAGAAATTAATTTGGGTACCGAGGAAGACCCTAGGATTGTCCTCATAAGCAAGAATTTACCGCCCTCCGAAGAGGAGGCGCTCATTTTGGTCCTGCAAGAATACAAGGACACGTTCGCATGGAGTTATGAAGATATGCCTGGTTTAGACCCTGCGCTCGTTGAACATCGCCTTACACTTAAGCCAGGGTCTGTGCCGGTCAAGCAACGGTTGAGGCGTTTCCACCCTAATATGGCTTTAAAGATGAAAGAAGAGGTCGACAAGCTCCATAAGGCTAGATTTGTTAGAGTGGTCCTCTACCCCAATTGGGTGGCTAACATCATCCCGGTTATGAAGAAAGATGGAAAAGTTCGGATTTGCATAGACTTCCGGGATCTCAACCGTGCGTGTCCCAAGGATGACTTCCCCCTCCCTCACATTGATGTTTTGATCGATAACACGGCAGGATTTGAGACTCTCTCTTTTATGGATGGCTTCTCAGGTTACAATCAAATTCGTCTGGCTGAAGAAGATCAAGAGAAGACATCATTCACTACACCATGGGGTACTTATTGTTATGTGGTCATGCCTTTTGGACTTAAGAATGCTGGAGCCACCTATCAGAGGGCTATGATGGTGATTTTTCACGACATGATTCATATCTATATCGAGGTGTATGTGGACGACCTGGTTGTGAAATCAAGGACAAGGATTGAACATCCTGGGGTTCTAACTAAGGTCTTACAAAGATCACGAGAGTATCAGTTGAAGATGAACCCCAAGAAGTGTGTGTTTGGCATTTCTTCAGGGAAGTTACTTGGTTTCATTGTTAGCAAGAGGGGAATTGAAGTTGATCCCAACAAGGTAAGGGCCATTAGAGATATGCCTCCTCCCAAGAATTTGAAGGAAGTTCGAGGATTAATCGGGAGGTTGCAATTCATTCGCCGCTTCGTCTCCCAGCATTCACAAAGATGTAGGCCGTTTTACGAGCTTACTAAGCCGGGAGTCAAGTTTAATTGGGATGACAAGTGTCAGGCAGCCTTTGACGGATTGAAGGATTATTTGGCCAATCCTCCTGTCCTGAGGCCGCCGATTCCAGGCAAACCACTTATTCTCTATGTTTCTGTCCTGGATGACTCCGTAGGTGCTGTCTTGGCTCAAGTGGACGAAGAAGGTAAGGAGAGGGCAGCATACTATTTGTCTAAACTTCTTAACCCCTGTGAACAGAAGTATTCAGCCATGGAGAAAACTTGCGCTGCTTTAGTCTGGGTAGTTCAGAAGTTAAAATATTATTTCCTAGCTCACGAGGTTCACCTCATTGCTCGCATGAATCCGATTAAATTCCTCCTTGAAAAATCTATCCTCACTGATCGATTAGCACGCTGGCAAAGCTTCCTCTCTCAGTTTGATATCACTTACATTCAACAGAAAGCTATCAAAGGTTACGCCATTGCCGAACATCTTGCTCACCACCCTCTACCTCGTTTTGATCCTGTCAATTCGGAGTTTCCAGATGAAGAACTAATGTCCATTAATCAACCCCACGATCCTATGTGGACATTACATTTTGATGGAGCTCTAAATTCCCAAGGAAGAGGGATCGGCATGGTTCTTTTAACACCAGAAGGGGTCACCATCCCATTTGCTGCTCGGCTCACTTTTCCCGCCACCAATAATATAGCTGAGTATGAAGCTCTTTTGGCCGGTCTTCAAACCGCTCATCGATATGGTGTCACCCATTTGAGGATTGTAGGGGACAGTCAGCTCATTCTGCGCCAGGTGTTGGTCAAATGCCGCACTATCAATCCTAAGCTCAAACCCTACCAGGAACTTGCTTCAGCTTATGCCAAACTCTTCACCAAATTGATTTTCGTCCATGTTCCTCGTAGTCAAAATATCTTGGCCGACGCCCTTGCTTCTTTGGCCTCTGCTTTAGTCTTCCCTCCTGAGCGTGATTTTCATGTTCCTCTAATTCATCAGCGTGACACGCCAGCTATCAAGGATCGTGCATTCCTCGATATTAGGGATAAGGTGCTTGAAAAGATTAAGCAAAAGGAATCCCTTAAAGGCAAAGAGGTCATGCTTTTAGACTGGGAAGAAGAATTGGCTGACGAAGAGAAGCCTTGGTATTATGAGATTGCCAGATATTGCAATGATCAGTCCTATCCCGAGGAAGCCACTGCAGAAGAAAAGAAAGCAATTAGAAGAGTGGCTCAGCGTTATGTTTTGATTGGAGGTGTGCTCTATAGGAGAGGGCTCACCGGTGTTTTATTAAGATGCCTCGACGATGATGAATCATGGAAAGTTGTGGAAGAGGCGCATTCTGGAGTGTGTGGTGGTCATGTGAATAGCCAGATGCTAGCTAAGAAGATCCTTAGGCTAGGTTTCTATTGGCCAACTCTAGAAGAGGATTGTTCCATCTATGTTCGAAGGTGTGTTAAGTGTCAACTGCACGCCGACAAGATTCATTCTCCTGCTTCTTCACTCCATCCTACGTCCTCCCCATGGCCTTTCTCCATGTGGGCTTTTGATATCATTGGACCTCTTGGTGATTCGAACCTCCTGACCAAGCAAAAATCATTCATCCTCACGGCAACGGAGTACTTCACCAAGTGGGCGGAAGCAGAAGCTTACGTGGAGATCAAAGCGTCAACCGTCTGCAAGTTTATAATGAAGAACATCATCACGAGGTTCGGCATCCCAAGCACCATCGTCACCGACAATGGACCCCAATTTATCTCTCAAGAAATCAAGGATCTCTGCAACAGGTATAACATTGCATTGCATCATTCTTCTCCCTATTATCCGCAGGGCAATGGCCAAGCAGAGGCAACTAACAAAACTTTGATAAAAATTGTCAAAAAGACGTGTGAGGCTAATAAATTTTCGGATTGGCCAGACAAGCTAGTTGAAGCTCTCTGGGCCTACCGAACTTCCATTCGAACCCCCACTGGGCAAACCCCTTTCGCCCTTACTTATGGGATGGAGGCAGTAGTCCCTTATGAGATTCTCATTCCCTCTCTACGAGTACAATTGGATAAGGAATTTTCTATTGATGAGCGTCGTGATTCACTCCTCGCCCAATTGGAACTCCTAGATGAGAAGCGTCTGGTCGCCGCTGAGCATGCGCGCGTTTATCAAAACAGGCTCTCGCGTTTTTATCAAAAGAAAGTGATTGAGAGAAAATTCAAAATCGGTGAGATGGTAATTAAGAGGATTTTCGTAAAGCCGGGTGGCCCTCGCTCAAAACTCCAACCCAATTGGGAAGGACCGTTTGTTATAAAAGACGTTTTTCCAGACAATGCTTATAAATTGATTAATGCTGAAGGAGAAGAGTTAACTCACCCTTGGAATGGTTTGTATCTTAAGAAATACTACCCTTGATTTAAGATCCAAACAAAATGAAAATTTTTTTAAAAATCCAAAATAAAGTGGAATATTTCTAAAAAACCAAAAAAAATAGAAATTCCAAAAAGCAAACAAAAAAAATAGAAGAGATCAAAATTGGTGCCATGGCACACGAAGGATCAAGGTCCGAAAGGTCAAAATTTAGAATTCATTCATCAGTCTTGCTAACTTAAAAGGGGGTTGACTCCCGCACACACTACACGCTTTATTCTTGAACTCAAGCAGTGCAAAATCCGATGGAAAGTCAAAAACCTGACTAAAAGTGAAAGACAATACCCGTTCTTTTCTTCTTCGGCCCATAAGGGAGGAAGGGAGACCTCAGGGTAGACACGCCAAGCCTATCCGCCGCCCTAGTAGGTGGAAGTCAGGGCCCAAAAGGGAGCAAATGCCATAAAAGCCCAAGTACAATTAGGTTTTTTCATCAATGCAAATGCAAAGCAATTCCAAAGTGAAAGTCAAGTTGTGAAAAGAAAAGCATGTCAAGAGGGTAAAGTCCCCGCAAGGAAAACCTTGGGCGTATGCGTGCAATATAAAAGAGGCAAAAAGGCAACAAATTTTCCTACGCCAAAGATCGAACCCCAACAGGCATAGGGTAGGGGAGGTAACTTTGCCTTGAGCATCTCAGAATCCCTTATGGGCTTCCCTTATATTTTCTTCCATCCTTTCTATGTGGTAAGTCACGAACTGGCAGGATGGTCAAGACGGACTAAAGAAATTGCACTGTGCGAAATCTCGAATACAAGTCAACTATGACCACGTCAACCCCCTCTTAATTACTCAAGAAAGGTTAATGAATTTTGGATGGTGACCGTGTAGGACCCGTGGTCTTGATAGCCTTGACACCCTTTTTCGTAGAATAGTCCAATTAACGCCTTTGGCTAAGGCACTTTTTATAGAATTAACGTCCTAGATTAGGTCGTCTCTTTCTGAATAACGTCTCTGAGCAGGTCGTTATTTTTTCAAAAATCAGACTTCCTTTTCAAATTCACGCCGTCTTATAGGGCGTCTTTATGCGAATCACGACCTACTCTAAGGCGCATTTTTCAGGAAAAATAACAAAAAAATATAAATGAGTGAAAAAAGAAAAAAAATGCATTTCTTCACGATGTATGCTTGCATGGGCATCTTTTATTTATGGTTGGCATATGCGTGCTTTGCATGAGGCATCTCCCCGCTATCAGCTATTTTATTTTTGCCTTATTTGATCAAAGGCTTGGCCCCTTGACCCCTCATTAAGGTCAGAATATTGCTATCCCTTGCTTATTGGGCAAGGGGCCAAGTCGAACAGATGAATTAACCTGTTTATTCAAAGTGTGGATTACAGTTGCAGAAACAGGGCACAGTAAAGCAAACACGAAGAACGTGGAAAGAGGAAAGTACACAAACACAAGACCACAACTACACAAAGTGCTCAGGTAACAAAGAAATCTCAATCATATATATATATATACATCATGAATGTCTATCATGTACAAGTGTGAGGGTGGAGGAGTACAAGTAAGTCGCTCAGCTCTCGCCTCCACCCTCCTCTCTCCTACTCTCAACCTCCTCCTCGCCGTCCCGAGCTGGCGCTGGTGGAGGAGGCATGGGCCCCCGTGAAGAAGCTGGAACCCGAACCTGACCCCCTGCCTCGCTCCTCTCTCGGAGGGAAGAGCCCGCCACAAAAGTGGAGCTGGTGAAGGAGTATCCCGCAGCTCGTGCTCGCTCGCGCCCTCGCTGGAGACGCTCCTCAGACACTCGTAGCCGCTCCTGAGAAAGGATCAACTGGGTCCTCGAGTCTGCCAGCTCTCGCTCGCGTGCTGCTACCTGCTCCTGGTACCGAGCACGCTCCGCCTGGTACTCCTCCCGCTCACGAGCACGCTCCTCGCGCTCCCGGGCACGCTCCCGTCGCTCCAGCTCAAGAGCCACCCACAGCTCGGCCACGTCCTGAGGAAGCTCCTCTCGTCGCCTCAGGGACCTCTCAAGCTCTGAGATCCGCTGATCACGGATCGCCAACTCGGTACGTACCGCCTGAAGCTGAGTCGTCTGCAAACAGGTAAGCAAATCATCAATTCCACAATTAATGCAATGATCCAATTCAAGCAACATATGATTAAACCACTCACCTGTGTGCTCGTCGCACGGAAGCCCTCATCAACGCAGGTAAGAGCGGCTCGAAGCTCCTCAGTCTGTAAAATGGATTTTCGTCAGTGCACAATTATATAATCAATATTTGAATGGATCTGTGTTTTGGAATTTACCCGTGAAGCGAGATCGCGCTCTGCTGCCTCGGCTCGTGCGATCGCTCCGGCTAGCTGCCCTGCCAGTGCAGTCACCTCTGCACTGGGCCCTCTCGAGCTGGAGGCCTCTCCTGGGTCTCTCCTCACTGCTCCCTGCTGGGCACGCTGCATTCATTGAGATCGTCAGTGGCTAATCATCAATAACTCAACAAAAAAAAAGATATACACATGCATATAGGAATAATTTAAACACTCACCAGGGTCTCTAGGTCAGCCCGTGTGGCGGCCAGCTGGTCCTCCAGGCTGTGTAGGTGGGCCTGGGCATCCATCGCCGCTATGTCCCGCGCATCCTGCATTCATTACATATTAGTCACATGATAGAGAGCATTTGCATTTAATTTAGAAATAATTGCATTCATACATACCCCTAGGACCCTCATCTGGGGTCGACCGGCGTATACCTCCCAGTAGCGCCGGAGGTACTCGGAGCTGTCAGTCGCCCGGGAGGTGACTCTGGTCCCGCCTCGCTGCCAGTCGGCGTACTGCTCCTCGAACCGCACCCTCCAGTCGGTCGCCTTCGTACGACCGCGCGTCTTCTTCCCGATGCCCCGCGGCTCGCCTACCTCTACCCACTCCTGGTGAAGGCCTAGTGTCCTCATCACCAACCTAAGCCGTAACGGCTCGATCTCGCTCAGGCAGTGAACCCAAAGCTCACGCTCAAAACGAGGACGGCCCGCTACGACCCACGGCTGGCCCTCGTCCGTCATCCCCTCATAGGGTCTCCACTGAACCTGCATTCATAAACATACATGTCATCATTTCATCATCATCATAATAAATTCAAAATAAATGCAAAAGAAAGATGCATAACATTCATTCATACCAGCGAGGGAGGGAAGTCGCGGAACTCTCTCCGCAGCACCCACAACTCGTAGCCGAGTGGGGCTCCAAACACAATCGGCAGCCAGCGCCGTGCTAGAGGGAAAGCTCCCTCACCTCCAGGCCGTGGGTCAGCGCGCCCCATCGGCATGTATAGATGGCTCCAAACCTGCATCCATGCATCATATTAGTGAAGCATTCACCAGCATGATAAAAATAAAAGAAAAGAAAAAATGAAAAAATGCATACCTGAAGAAAAGGTGAGAAGCCACTGACGGTCGTCTCTCGACCTGTCCCGGTGGACAAGTCGGCCATCATGTGCGCCAGCAGCGCCGCTCCCCAGGCGTAGCTGCCAACTGCCTCCAAGTCCTCGAGTATCCCCAGGAATCGGCAGTTGATGACGTCGCCCTTTGTCCCGAGCAATAGCCTCCCCAGTAGCAGCAGCAGGAACCTCCTCAGGTCTCGGTCTGCTCTCTCTCTGTCGGCCGGGTCCTGGCAGTAGACCGCCCTAGCCCCATCTATCAACCTCTGCGAGAACTGCTCTAAGGTCTCCCCGGACCTGTGCCTGGCATTCCCTAAGCCCATCACTGTAGTAAGGTCGGTGCGGAAGATAGTCCTACACTCGCTGGGTGTCTCGTAGACCATCTCTAGCCCTAGCAGCCTCTGGGCGAACTCAGTGTAGTCAGGGTAGGTGATCCCGCTCACAGCCTCACCGTCTACCCTCAACCCGGTGATCCTAGCCACATCCTCTAGGGTGGGAATCATGTGCCCCCATGGCATCAAGAATGCCCGGCTAGCCCTGTCCCATCTCTCCCGTAGAACCTGGATAAGTGGTAGGTCGGGCCTAACTGGCTCTATGCTAAGGAAGGCCCTGAACCCCATAGCATCTACCCTCGCTCTCTGAAACTCGGGGAGGCCGTAATATGCTGCCCGGACCATAACCCAGGAGATCCGTGTCCTCATCAATCCCTGCATGTAAAGAAAAGAATTTTCACTTAATTATTTTGATTATTCATGCTGAGTCTCATGTTGATTGCCTTGGATTATATTGGTGTTTGATTTTAATTAACGACCATCCTCAGGTCGTGGTTTGTTAAATTAGCGCCCCTGAGGAGGGCGTGGTTCTAAATGTGCTTTGAATTTGCGACCTGTCTTAGGTCGCTGTTTGTCTAAGAAACGCCTCTAGGTTGGGCGTGATTCTATGGTTAATATCTGAAATTCCTAAAAATATTTCAAGTCACGCCCTTGGCTGGGGCGTTTTCCAAAATGGGTCCGTTAATTAATCAGGAATTAATGAATGGACGACCTCTGGTTTGGTCGTCTGTTGTTGAATAAACGCCCCGATGGGGGGGCGTTGTTTTCAAGTTTTTCAGAAAATAAAATAAAAATAATGGCATACGAAAAAAATTCGTGGAAAAATATTTGAAATAATTAAAGCATGGGAATTAACGAAAATTAACAGCATGATATCAAAAAATGATAAATTTAAATGGGCGACATGAGGCAGGGCGTGTTCTCATGGGGTTAATTTTTTTTAGGGAAATAATTTAATTAACGCCCTTGGGTTGGGCGTGTCTTTTTAAAACGTGACACCCCTGAGGGCGCCTTCTTTCTGGGTTGCAGGGTTTATACCCGAGGGCTATGGAAATGGCATAAAAATAAAATTAAAATAAAAAATGGGAATTGGGTTGAGGGCCTACCTTCTTGTGTTTGGGTTCTTGTGGCTGAGGCCGTGGCTGCCTAGGCCGTCGGAGCTGGCCGGCACGGGGAGGAGCCGCCGCCGTGGGCGGTGGCTCATCGCCATCTTCTTCTTCTCCTTCTTCACCGTCCTTGCCTTCTTCTCCCTCTTCATTTTCTCCCTCTTCTCCGGCATCATCTTCATTTCCTTCATTGGCCTCTTGGCCTTCTTCAGCTTCGTCGCCGGCCGCCACCGCCGGTGCGTCTTCAACCGCCGCCACGGCGTCTTCTTCCTCGCCGTGGGCATCATCGCCCAGGTCAACGACCTCGGGGGCCGCCACCCGTTGGCGTTTCAAACCTCCTCCGGCCATAGCTTAGGGCTAGGGTGTAGAAGGGAGAGAGATAGAGAGAGAGAAAGAGAGAGATTGGGGGAGGGGGTTCTCGGTTAGGGTTGCAGAAGAAAGAGAGAAAGAGGGGAAATGGACGGAGGAAGAAGAAGAAAGGAGGGAAAGTTAAGTCGAACGGTCAAAAAGAATTAACGACTTAAGGAAGGCCGCGTCTTGTGGAATAAACGACTGACATAAAGGCGTTTCTTAATAATTGACGACATTTCTTAAGGCGTTATTTTTGTTTGCATGGGGAATGATAACCGTCGTCAGACGCATTTAATGGCAATTGATTGATTTGATGGGAATAATCATTACTGTTTTTGAGTAACGACTACGATTGAGGCGTTATTTATATGAAACGTGGCTATCCTGAAGGCGTTACTTTTGGAATCTCAACGAATATATTTTGGAATATGAATCGTATTAACGCCTTGCCTTAGGGCGTTTTTCAGTTAACGCCCATTAGTGAAGGCGTCAAATTTGTGAATTGGAATGTTGAAGACGACCTGTAGTGAAGGCGTCCTTTTATGAATTCACGGCGTTGCTTGAGGCGTTATTTGCAACAGAATCAGAACGTTGGAAGAGTTGATCAGAAACACAGTAAGATGGCTCAATAAAGGAAATATCATTGAGTTATTGGAAGGAAAAGATTACAATGCTTAATGAGTCATTTTGGGCCTCAATTTTCTAAGAGCTATTACATAAGATTTCCATTCATCTCTGTCTTCTTTCAAGCTTTCTACAGGTTGATGAGCCTTGTTGATTTTCCACAAAGCTTGGATAGTTGTGCACCCTTCTCCATCTTCGTTGCTGCCAAGGTCTCGTCTCTTGATAGGAGGAAGGTGAGATGGGTCCTCGAATACTCGCCGTGGAAGCCCGAGTTGAAGGAGGCATCGGTATGAATTGTACAAAACGAATTCTGAAGCGCCTATGAGACGAAGGTCCGTCCCGGGAGAAAATCTTGCACGGAGCTCTTGAGTCTTGAGTATTCCCGGGGCGCAAGTGAAGAGATTCTTTGGCATTACTTTGAGGTGCTCTCTCCATTCCGCTCTCTTTTTGATTTGAGGAATCCGGTTCGTCACTCTATTGCTTATCCCAAGTGAACCGGTCATATAAGAGAGTGGGCTTTTTGAGAAGATTCTTGAGGATTGTTGGGCTTCATCACATGGATCGAACTTGAAGTGGAAATCTACCCAACTAGAGAGTGCTAGCATGCATCCATAGATGGGCCTTCCCATCGCTGCCGAGGTAAGCCCACTATAGAGATAGGCTAGAATCGCCGGTCCCACTCTATCTCCTTCCCATAAGCTCGCTACGGCGCTTAACTGAGCCTCTTCTAGAAAGTCCTCCATGGATGGGAATAGGAGTGCTCCTGCTAAGCACACCACGAAAGCTTTTGCTACCCGCTCTATCTCTTCATCTTCTTTAGCTTGATCCGCTCTCTTGTACACCCATGAGGCGAGCTTTAGAAGATTGATTCCTTTAGTAGCTTTGATTTGATTCACTAGGTTGGGGCTAGATACCAAGCTTGTTAATAGCTCATGAGAGGCAATTGGTTTTGGCATGATGGCCACCTTTTCCTCATCTCCTTGCTTCGTTCTCTTTAAGCCTAAGATTATCTCCAATTCTTCTAATAGGATCGTGGCTTCAAAAATAGAGAAGAGAAAGGTATGGGTGGAAGGATGCCATATCTCTACAAGAGCCCCTATAGCTGCCCAGTCAAGATGAATCTGATCATAATGTTTGGCATGGGTGACTAGACCCAGAAGATGCCATCTTGTTAAATAGACTCTCATATCTGAAGAAAATTTGGAAAAGTATGAGAGGGAGCCACTTGATTTTTGTGAATCTCCTTGCTCCTGGGACATTTGGGAAGTCCTGTGGAAGAAAGAAAGGAAGAACAATGCAGAGAAAGAAGAATGAATATGCATACAGAAGAGAATACAATGTTTCAGTAAAGACAAAAAAAGACAAGAACAGAAGGATTTTCTCTCTACCTGGTTCATAGAAATTCTACTGCTAATATGCCCGTTAATATCGGTCAACCTGGGAGTGGAGGACTTGGACCTCTTAATCGCCCTCTCCATCTTCGATTTGCAGAAGAAGTTCTGACGATTGCGATGCCTGCAGAAGAACAGACAGAAGAACAGGCAGCAGAACAGAGCTCGAAGGTTGCTTTGATTGATTGGAATTGCCTTTCCTTTATAGGAGTCTGGGGAGTCTTAAGGCCGTTCGGAGTTAGCAAGTTGATTGCCATTAGGACTGGGTTTAGTTTGTGAATCGGAAACGGAAGTTCGTGCTTAATTAACGCCTTCTGTTAGAGCGTCAATTGTTGAATTGACGACCTGGCTGAGGTCGTGTTTTGTGTAACGCCCTTTCCAGGGTCGTTTTCTTCTTGAACCTTTGGTGCATTTAACGCCTCAGTAAAAGGCGTGTTTGTCATTTTGACGCCCTCTTTATAAGGCGCCTTCCATGTTTTGACGACGTTCAGTGCAGGCGTGAATTTGTGAACTTATGAATTTCCTTCCTTACATGCTCTGATGAACTTAAGTGCTATTACTTCGTTAGAATTTTATCTTATTAAGCACTTATAATCATGTTATACTTTGAATTGAGGATTATTTATATTGAAATTTTGAGAGAACTAATGAACTTTTGAGTGCAGAAGATTGCAATTTTTGAGATGTCCGGATTAATGTGGAGGTAACATCATGTTGTTCTTGTAAGCATTATTACTATATGGTATCTACGCTATTATAGCATATCAAGGACCTTGTGGTTCTGATGAACCTGGAATTTGAGTTCCCCTTCACCAAAAACAGTGATAGTTCCAGGAAAGTCTTGATCACACGGATAGGCCGTTGAGTCGTTAAAGGTCTGGGACGATGGTTCCACTTTTTTGAGTTGATGTGTGTACAAACGGGCTTCGGCCTAGTGTCAGCTTAGAGATCTGGATTCTTGACCAAATCTAGATGGCTTAGCAATATTATCCTTGGTTATTTTCTATCTTTTAGTTTGTTTTATCTTTTCTTTTAGCCCAGCATGCATCATGTAGGACTTTGAATTTCATGATGAAAATCTTCATATTATGGTTGTAATGAACGTCACTCGCTCTTGATTGAGTTGACATGAGATATTCCATTCCAAATTGAGTACTTTATTCTTTTTGAAGTCGCTCAGGCTGATTACTTGAAAATGTCCCTTTGCTGGGTTTCCATCTCAATTCCCTTTATTTTTTCTGCAAATCCACCTTGCTTGTAGCACGTCCACGTTGGCTGGTAACCGCTCTCCAATGGTGTCTCCTTATCGTGCCATGCGCACATTTTTACTTGTTTAGTTTAATCTCCTTTATCCAGCAAATTGATACTTCCTTGGAATCACCCGGAGTTGTTTCGCTCAGAATCTTGGAAAGATTTCCAATGCTTAGTGTCTGAGGCGTGTCACATCACACCTTGACATCTACTTATCAGTTCGCTCCACTTCATTCCGTTTGTTGCACTCTCACTCCATTTCGTCCCACTCCCTTGCAAAGCAGATGCCAAGGCGGGGCAGCTGTAGACACGCCAAAATTGACGCTATGTTGATCAAATCTCATGTCACTATGTTGACGCCCCAAAGTGAACTTCGATATATTCATAATATGAAGTTTTTCTATTTTTTTGTGTGTTTTTGATTTGTTCTTGCATTTTTGTGATTCGCGACCTGAAGAGGGGCGTGTTTTTAAAAGCGACCTTATCTAGGGCGTGTTAAAAAGAAAGGACGACCAAATGTCAGGGCGTCAATTCCTGGTATTATCCGGTTTCAAAATAAATTTAAAATAAATTCAAATTATTGATTAACGTCCTTCCTCAGGGCGTGGTTTCAATTAACGCCTTCATCTCAGGCGTGTTCTCATAATTTTCAAATAAAGTAAGTTTTATTGGCAAAATTTAATCCAAGAAGTGACGCCCTTGATCATGGTCGTGTTTTGAGTAACGTCTTGATGTAGGTCGTCAATTTGTGATTTGACGCCCTTCCGAAGGTCGTGTTTCACCTTTCGTGTCCTGCTTAAACTCCTCTTTCCCGAAGAGTTCCCTGCCTCCGTTGGTCTCCTTGCTCGAATTGGAGTTAGAGTCCTGCCTTCTTTGATCATTGCCTATCCTTATCTTCCCAAATTTGAGCTTATCTTCGATTGAAATCCTATAAAAGGATGCTCTGGTCGATCTAGACAGAGGTTGACGGGTCAGAGAGTTCACAGGTTTACGGGTTACGAGTTCAGGGTTACAGAGCTTCATCTTCCTCTTGTGCGATCGTTTAGAAAAGGCTCTGCTTCCTCTGCTTCCTCTGCTTCCGATCAACCGCGTCCACCTTGTTTCCCTTTACTGTCGTCAGGGATAGCAGGGTTCTTTTATTCTGTTGTGTTGTTTTGTCTTCATCAACCGATCATCATCACTGTGTTTTCTTCTTTTACGCTTGCATTAGCTGCATCATATCTCCTCCCTCCCTATTTTCTTTAGGGGTTCTAAAACAAAAAAAAGAGGTGCGCATGTTTTTATCCTTTTCATCATATTTTCTATTTTGAGAGTTGGTACTACACACTTTTGGCTGATCCACTTCTCTTGGCTTGTGTGTTTTGTCTCTTTTGCAAGGTAATCAATAAAGGAAAACCCCCTTCATCCGCCGGCCGGTTGAAGGAGGAGGAGGAATTCACAATCCATCCCGCGTTCTATTTTCCACCAGGTATTCGCGATCTTCTTTGTTTCTTCTTGAGGTAACCCCTCTGGCGATCACCCTCCTTAGTAGCACCACGTGCTTCTTTCCCTTATTATTATATCATCTCCCCTTTATTTTTATTATGCCTTCTCATATTTAAATCTCTTCTCCATGTGTGGATTTATCACGATCTACACCAGTGCCTTTCTCTTTCGATTTTCATCCCGGCACCCCGTGGATGAGCACCTATTTCTCCTTGGCATAATCCAAGATAAGGGGATATGCTGCCGAAATTCATCTACATCATACCAGGAAACTATGGTATCTTCTTTAAACCCCACTGGTCCATGGAGTTTTGCCATTATGCGTTCTCCGATGGTCCCTCGAAGGGGAATATCAATGAAACATCGCATCGAAGTGTGGTGTACCTCGGTGCACCGGTCCCACTTCGATTCCAGGCCGGATATACCCGATCTTTCATGGATCCCATCCTGCCGCTGCATAGATGGTTTCCTATTCCCATTTGGCATAGTCCAAGATAATGGGGTTATGCTGCCGGATTTGCCTCGTGCTCGATGTACTCTCGCCTTATCCAGTCTATCTAATATTCTGCGAATGAGCTAGCACACTCTCGTTCGAGCCTTATTTTGCCGCTATTTTCCTCCTGTCTTTGGCGTTTAATCAAGGGTTGTCTTCCTTAGGGAGGACGTAATTAACGTCATAACCTTTATGGTATGACGGACTTTCGGTCCAGACACGATCACTTACAATCGACTGATTAGAAGTCAGATCGAGCGCACAATGAAATCGTCACACATGTGACTGGCACGCTTAATAAACCAATATATATATATATATATAAAATAAAAAAAATCCGCATCCACAAGTCTGGTACACCCGGTGGGACCAAGTCTCCCCTCATCTCTACGCCAAAGCGGGAGGCCCGGCGGCCTCTCTCAAAATTCTAACTGTGTTAATCTTACTCGCAGAAACTACAGATGGAGACTGGACTAGCTGGTGTTTTCTTCGGTGAGCAGGTGGTCGACGGCCACGTCCGCGGAGGGTACCTGGTGGTGCCAATGGGATTCGGATCCATGCCCCCGGTGGTTGGTCTACCCAACTGCCTGGGCCTCGTATTTGTCGACTTGCTACAAGCCAACAATGAAGCTGAAAGCGTCGCTACAATAGAGGCCGCGATGGCACCAAAAGCTAAGAAAGAAGAGGTGATAGCTGCTCCTGCTGCTGTTTCTTGCCTGGTCCATCACCTGGAGAGAAAGTTTGCTGTCTCCGCCACTGCTGGTAGGAGGAGAAGAAACGACCGGAGGAGCCGGTCCGCTGCAACTGGAGGTCGCACTTCGGACTCGGGAAAGACAATGATGGTGGGGAGCTTGAGGGTGAACCTCAATGGCCGCCCCAGAGATGCACGGCCCGACAGGGTCATTCCATCAGTTCATACCAACAACAGATTCCAGCCACTAGCCATCAGGAGGGCCGACTGGGAGAACAAGGGAAAGCAACCATTGGCGCCCAGGCCGATCAAATTCAAACAAGTTTGGGTGCCGAAGAAGATCCAGAGCAGGGCACCAGCTCGGGAGAAATTTGTTGCTGCCATCCGCCCCAGGGCTGGGGGCAGAAGAGATGAGAAGAAAGAAGACTATGTCACTGCCGTCCGCCCCAAGGCCGGGGGCAGAAGATGGGAGAAGAGAGAAAAGGATGTTGTTGTCGCCCACCCCGGGAGGAGGGGCAGAGGTCTTCGGGAGAAGGATGAAAGCATAGTGGAGGAAGCTACTGCTGTTGATGCTCCGCAGAGATCCCAGGCCTGCGCCAGATAGGCTGATGTGTTCAGATATCCAAGGTCAGAGTACCTAGCTGCTGTTTGCGACGGTTTTTTTTTATCCGACCGTCTTGTCTCTTTTTATCTCATGCATATATATATGTATATGTACATGTGTACATGTCTTATTTCACGTATCGATCAGCCATTTGACTAACTGGTAGTCAACTGACCGATTGACGACGCGGGCGTGCCAGTCACATGAGTGACGATTTTATTGTGCGCTCATTCTGACCCGTGTCGGGCGAATGTGAGGTTCGGTCGGGACCAGCAGTCCACCATACCATAAAGGCTATGGCGTTAATTACATCCCCCACGAGGAGGGAACACCTTTGATTAATTGCCGAGATAGCGGGCTGTCAAAGCCAGAATGAAAAGAGCTACATGGTGATCATGACGAAGGCATGCAGGATGCATTTGTTTATCATTCAGGGGATGCATAGTTCATCGAATTATGGACCCTTGGTACGTGGCGGAGGACGTAGGTCCGAAGACCGCCATCGCGCATAGCGGAGACATCTGGTTGGGCATAACCCGACCTTCTGTCAACACCATTTAATATACCCGAGGGTCGATGCAGACATGCACGGGGAACCGTGATATGCGAGGTGTAATAACGATGTTATAGTACAAATTTGGCAGCATGCCCCCTCCCTTTGGACTATGCCAAATGGGAATATAGGACATCCATGCACGGAGAGCCGAAATGGAAACCAAAAGAGAATCGGGCGTAGCCCTGGGTCCGAGAAGGATCCAAATATTACGGGACAGTGTGCACCATTGCGCCGTTCACTAATATTCCCCTCGAAGAACCATTGGAGGACATGCGGTGGCAGAACTCCGAGGGTCAGCGGGGTGACATAAGAAACGTCGTATTCGGTATGATGTGGGGGTGAAACCCTCCTCATTAATATATCTCCCATGGACCTGGATGAAGAACCATAGTTCCCTCGTAAGGTAATGAAGACTGGCCCGAAGGTTGATAGTGATGGAATATTGAATTTAGGTTATGTTTGGGTTTGATGAAGTGGGGAAGGCATCAGACACTCAGATGATAACTATCATTGAGGTGAAACGGCACGGCACTGGAGTCGGCGTGAAGACCAAACGGCACGGCATGCTCCCGGCGCCATGAAAAGGTAAGGGGCAATCGGCACAACCGGCTGGTGTAGGCGTCGGCGCGCCAACACCCGGTGCGCGCTGGTCTCGGTGCGCCCCCCCCACCCGGCGCGAGTTTGGCGCCGGGAGGCAGTGGCGCCGGGAGGCTTTGGCGCTGGGAGAATTTTGCCGCCGAGAGGGGTTTATTGATTTTAAAAGAGGGTATTATGAGGGTTTCTTCGTTCAATGGGGACTTCAGGGTGATGAATGGATGAGAATGGAGGATGAGGGTGGTTCCACTCACAAAAGGGGTCCAAGGAGATCGCCAATTACGTGGTATATACCCTGTGATGGAAAGATGCCATGAGATGATATAGCTCACGCTCTTGTCATGTAATTAAGGGGTTAAATGCGCGATTCCGTTAAAACGTCGTGCCGTATGATAGAGTAAAGCTCTGGGCAAATTTTGACAGCATCTCCCCTTATTTTGGGAGTGTGCCAAGAGAATATAATGGGCTATCTACTCACGAGTGCCGGAGTAGAAACCGAAATGAAAGCCGGGCGTAGCCCGAAATAAAGGGACCCAGATCTTGTGGGACCTTGTCCCTTATGTTGTGATATCCTCGGTGCAGTCATCGGAGAGCCTGCACTGGCAGGGCTCTATGACTTAATGGGTTACAGAATGTGGGGGGATTGCACCCTTTAATATAGCTCCTGTGAGGCCAGAGAAGAAAACAATGCATGCCCGTGGGACATGGTATAGTAGGCAAGGTCTGCATGGCTCGACTGCCTCAAGGTATCCAGGGAATGGCATCAAGACGTTCAGAAGATGTGAAGGTATCGATGTGGAGCAGAGGGATAAGCTTCGGCACAGCAACGGGATGGGCTCTCGGAGCGATGGGGAAACCCAACCGGCGTGGCAAGCCCTCGGCGTGAAACTCGCGCCAGGAGGTGCCTGCGCCGGGAGACTCTCAGAAGAGGCTTTGAAGAGGTTCTAAAACAGGGTTTCTGGAGCTTGAATGAAAGGGATTTGTTCACCAATCTCGACAGTTTTGGATGATCGGAGAGATGACTTCGAGGGGGAGACGAACTCTCTTCTGGGGCCTCACTAGGAGCAGAGCCATGAACCAGAACTCCCGAAGATATTCCTCTCCATTCCACATACGAGGAGCCATGAGATAGACTATCTCAGGCCCTCGAAATGTGGCTGGGGTAGTGATGAAGAACGATGGCAAAGAAGCCTCAACAGATAACAGAAATTAAACATAAGACATTTGTAGTTGGCGATAGCCGTATATAGATTAAAACCTCGGATATAGAGGGAAGTGGAAGAGAATGATCCAGCATATCATAACTCATCCCATTCTTTTTATTAACTACTTCAGCCAAATGGCTTACACATATGCGATTTAAGAGAAAGAAATCTAACCCAAAAGGAAAAGAAATCCAAACTTCATCCCTGTAAACAGGGTTACATTAGCATTCGATGCTACTAAAGCAAAGATGCTCGTAAGCGAAAGGAAAAACAACAGAGGAAAACTCAGACAGACGGAGAAGAGAAAGAGAGAGCAAAGAAGTTGCAGTTGCACGGCCCTCACACCTGGATTCTCTCCTCGAACCCCTCTCTCTTTCCTCAGCTTCTACGAAGGGCGCTCGAGCTCTCCCCTTTCCTTTTGATGGCTAAGCACCCTCTTCCTTCTGCTTCCTTCCTTTTCTTCCGTCCTCTCTTTTTTCTTTTGTTCGAAGGGCAGGCCTCTTATAGAGGCCAGGCCCTCATCCTTTCGGCATGCACTTCCCGGCGCGCCAGGATCATCCTCCCGGCGCCGCCATCATCGGTGCGTCTCGTCTCATATTTGGGCTTGGCCCATTCTCTTGTCGTTCGGCCCATTCGGTCCAGGATCCACTTGGTGGACTCCTTTCGACAGTGGGGCTTTTGGCATATGTATATTAAGACTCCGTGGGGCTTGTTTGCACCTTGCATCCACAAACACGTGCGAGGCATTATGCATCCCTTCTTCGGAGAATCAGAGATGTCTGAACATCTATTTCAGCAGGCAGATGGTTGCCTGAATGTTGGTATAGTTTTATCAGCCTGACTATCTGAATGACAGCAGTACTGGACAGCGACCTAGCCAAAGACGGCTTTAGTCGAACAACATGATAGGGGTAGTGGGTTTCTTCTGTTCAGACTCTCAGATCTCCCAGGGATGGTACGTGAGCCGTGCCCTCGACTGATCTTCAGAACTGTGAATCTGCTATGATCTCTTCTGACATATTTTAGGTGTCAACAGCTGCTCAAGTCTCAAGACTGGCCTATCAACCGAAGACCCAGGAGAGGCTGCTGCCCCGTTCGAAGCTACAAGGGCAGAGCCAGGAAGAAATGAACTGGGTGGTTCAAGACTACTTTCGTTGCCTTGGGAACTCCTCCCTGGGGCAACAAAGACTATCTCGTGCCTTGGGCACTGAGGAGGAAGAAGAAAAAGGAGAAGTGATGCTGGAGGCGTCGTCCTCTAACTCCAATGACTATGGAGATGGCCGTAGGGCCAGATGTGAAGAAGACATCTACTAGAAAGAAAGGGAAGAGAAAAGAACGTCTGTATTTGACCGTCTGACATATCCCGGATAGGTCAAGAGGAGAGTTCGCAGGCAGAGAGGAAGAATGCAGATTCTCGCGTGCAACATGGCCGGCGTCGCCGGAAGATATGGTATGTTACCAGAACAGCCAGAAGAGTTGATTAACCTGGCATCCAGATCGGGTGCCATCACAAGAAGAAGCAAGGCAGCAAAAGATAAGCTAACAGTTGCCAGTCAAAATGACCTCTCGGCCGTCAATGAGGCCCGAAGAGTCACCACGATGATAGTAAATGTGGTGACTACTGAAGAAGAAGACAATCCTCTCTTGGATCCCGCTGAAGAGACTTCAGGGGAGATGCAAATTCCCACAACTATGGATCCCATGATCCGGATAATGTTCATGAGGTATCAACAGGAAATTGATTCTCTCAGAAGACAGTTGAATGAGAGAAATGAGCAGACGCCTGTTTCTAAGCAGGCCGAGCCGGCAGGACCGACTTCTAGCTCAACCGAAATGGCCGTCCCAGCCGTCCCTCGGCTGAATAGCGAAGGCAAGACACAGAATCAGCCTCTTCCACAACAGGTGGCATCACAGCCCTCTGCATCTCAGACACAGCCTGCTGTGCCAACACCTCAGTCGGCGCTGCACACAACGGTTATGACGACCCCCTTCAGTCATCAGCAGGCATATTTCTTTCCAGAACCAGTGGATCCGGCTGTGGCAAATAAACTGATGATAAAAAAGATCGTTGAGATGAAGCTGTCTGAGAAAGTCGGGGACGATTCCGGTACTTATGACGTCTACAAAGTATCATACCCTGCACATTATGCTGCCAAGAGATTACCACCAGGTGTCAGCAAGCTGCCGAAGTTTGAAAAGTTCAACGGCCAAGGCTCCCCCAGGGAACATATAGCCTATTACACCATAGTTATGGGCGACCTGGCGGCTGATGAAGCATATCTATTGAAATTCTTTGGCTCGTCCCTTACAGGGTTGGCCTTCGAATGGTACTCCAGCTTGCCCGCCGGGTCAGTAGCTGACTGGCCCGATATGCAGCGGAAGTTCCGAGACAGATTTCATGTCACAGAAAGGGAAATCACAATAGCTGAGCTATATGCATCCAGGCAGAAGCAAGATGAGACCGCCCTGGATTACATAAAAAGATGGAGGAATTTGGCCATGAGATGCAGGCGACCTCCCCATCAAGAAGATGCAGTGCAGATATGCAAACAAAACCTCAGAAGAGAGGTGCTGGAAAAGATGATCAGGGCAGATATCAGAACATTTGACCGGTTGAATAACATAGTAGCAGAGGTCGAGACGTTTTTGTCCAAGCGTCCGACCACCAATGTCCCTGCTATGCAAAGGGGGAAGGCTGTTGATCGACGGCCATCGCATTCAGAGGCCAACACTGTTGACTTCGGTACCTTTGAACAGCAGAAAGAGAAAGGGAAGAACACTGAGGCTCCTCCGGCAGGCCCGGTAGAAACAAAAGAAAAGGTCTCCCTAAGAAATAAGATGAGAAAGGCATATTCATTCCCCAAAGAGAAGACGGGTGCACTGTTCAATTGGGCCTACAAGTTCAACAAAGTGACGCTGCCCGAACCAAAGAGACCCGCAGATGCAACAAAGAAAGATGACCCACTATTCTGTCCATATCACCGGGCATTGGGGCATGCTATATAAGACTGCTACGTCTTCAAAGATGTCATGGAAAGTATGTTCAAAAAGGGAGAGCTACAGTTGGGAGACTATCAGGTGAACCCTCCACGCCCCCATGAACCTCCAACAATGAGGATGGCTGCAAATATGCTTTCTGTATATCAGCAGTTGCCCGAAGAGGCTGTTGAAGAATGCACCAAGCGCACTTATGAAGCATGCTTCCTTATCCCGTTAAGGGATCAGGAGGGATGGCAGACAAAGCCGGTGAAGACCAGAAAGAGGGCGCCTATTGCAGGGACGACTGGACAATCCACTCGGAATGCCACTCCGAAGTCGGGGCCGCCCCCAGTGAAGCCGATTCGGCACGTAGCTGAGACCCAGCCAGTCATCCGAATCCCCACCTATAATCGGAGGAGACAGACTCCGCTTCCCACACAAAAAGAAATAAGTCCTGAGGCAAAACGTCTCCAACAGTATATCAACGGGCTCGATGAATATGAACAGAATAAGCCAAAGCCCCTACTGGTGAAAGATTGCATACTCTGGGGGCAGCTAGAAGAGTTGACCATTGAAGAAAAACCAGAGGAAAAGCAGGAAAAAGATGAGACTGAACCTTTCTGGGGGCAGGAGCGAACAAAGTCAGAGCACCAGAAGATGAAAAGGCAGCCAAAGAACAGAAGAAAAAAGAAAACCACGACAGTGCACTGCAATACGCTCTCTGTGTTATTCACCTTACCTGGGGAGGATGATGACACAGAGGCGTCAGCCACGTCGTTGGAAGCCAATCATGCTGAAGCTTCCACCTCGGCACATGCTACCCGCTCTGGGAGAAGATGGGGGCGCCTTCCGCCAGCCAATCACAATATCATCTTCAGGGGAGAACAACCTTATCAGATACCAGAGCCTGAAGTGCGAGGTGTCCAGATCCCTCCTCCTGCTAGGCTATACCAAGAAGAGAAGAAAGGGGATGGGGCTCCGTCATTCCTTGAAGTTTTATCCAGTTTAGAAGGCGAAGAGCCAGCACAGACTACACCAGCCAGAAGTAGCAAGCATCAGCAATCAACAGCCCTGAAGCCTAAGCAAGGCAAAGAAGAAGAAAAAGATTCCCCGACAACACCCAGGGCCCAGCCTCCAGAAGAAGTCCCTCAAGAAACTAACGAAGGAGTTGAGACAAGAAGTAGGCAGGCAATGCCGCAAGCCCCTCAGGAGCCTCCAAAGCTCCGCTGGGTAGAAGAAATGCGACTCTCCAATGTCCGGGTAGGCAGCCGGATTATGAAAATGCTAAAGAAGCTCCCTACCAGATTCTCTATATGGGAAATTCTTTCCTTAAGTGAAGATGCCCGCCAAGCAATTATTGATGCTCTACAGTCACCAGCACAGTATGAAGCATTACTGACAGAAGTTAATTCTGGGCCGACAATCACTTTCACTGAAGATGACATGTTGATTCCAAATCCTAGCCACAATAGGCCACTATACATGAGAGGACATCTCAACTGCCAGCCATTAAGTCGGATACTGGTAGATCCCGGGGCTACTGTAAACATTATGCCATATCGTATCTATCAGAAGTATTACTTCGATATGCACCTCACTAAGGTCAGAGATATGAAGATTGCTGGCTTTAACCAGAAATATGAGACACCTTTGGGGGTAGCAGATTTTAACCTCACACTAGGGGACCTCACCACTGTGGTGCGATTCTATGTGATTGATTCTAACACCACGTACAAGGCCTTATTAGGGCGACCGTGGTTGCATGAGTACCAGATAGTGCCTTCCACGCTGCATCAGTGCATTAAGTACTGTCATGATGGCAAAGAGGAAAGGGTGTTCACAGATCTGCACCCCTTTGAAGTCTTCGAGTGTCATATGCTCGATGCATCCTATTATGCGAGCCTTCCGCAGAAAGCTAAAAAGAAAGAAGTTCTGACTGGTCTGGAGAAGTCGGCGGCAAAGACAGAAGATTGGTCTCCACCACCACCACGGGGCTATGTCAAGAAACATGAGGTATCCCATGTCTCTCATGCTGGGGATGTCGCACGGATTACACCCCCAAGCATTCATCCCGATGATACTGTTGAAAAGATGAAGGAAAAATATACACAAGTCCCAGTACCGGAAGGACTGGTCAAGCCCGTCACCAGTTTGGAATGTCAGACAGTGCTGCCACTCAAGATTATGGAGGTCCCTCGCTTCTGCGAGCCTCCCATCATATTCTATACCGGGGAGCCTGTTGAAGAGGATGATCAGGACTGCATGATCCCGGAAGAATCCACAAGCCGAATGGTGCCAATCACAGGCTTGGACTATACCACACAACGGGTCTCACAGATGTTCTCCAAACTGCAGATGCCTTCACTGCAGCCCGTTGCCCAGAAGAAAGCATTCCAAGAACTTTGGGATCCACCCCAGAACAACAGGGAATTGATGAAGATCACCCAGCACCCAGGATTGGGCTATACTCTACAAGAATATTATGAGGCCGAGATAGATGTCATCTCCGCTTTCTTCTCACATGAAGATCCTCCTGGGGTGGGCTATGATGATTACCCCTCAGAAGATGAAGAGATTATATATCAGTCCATACCGGATAATGGGTCTCCCAATAGCCAGCCGGGAGTAGAAAAGTCTGATGAAGCAAATGTATGCCGGTGTTGGGAGGAGCTGTCTTGCAAGGAAGATCTGTTCCAAGCCGAAGCAAAGTTTGACACGGGGACCCCAGATGAAGACCGGATTTTTGATGATACAAGAGAATGCTTGGAGTTTGAACGTATTCTGGAGGAAGTTCGAGCTCTACAAGATCTAGATTCCCCAGAGGAAGATACGCCAGCAAAACCTCCAGAAGTGGAAGACCTAATCTTTAAGCAATACACGGAGCCGGTCATAGTCCGTGGGCAGACGGAACAAAGTCCCATAGCCTCTGCCCTGTACGATGAGTCGTCATCGGTCGAGGTCCGACAGGAAGAGTCAGGGAACTCTGAAACTGAAGAAAACTATATCCCAGGGGACTTTGTTGATTTGCAGGAGGCTCCGCCCGAAGTCGAAGATGGTGGCCAGGCCACCGTTGATGAGCTCGTAGAAGTGAACTTGGGGACAGAAGAGGAACCAATGCCAACCTTTCTCAGTGTTCTGCTGGGACCAGAGATCTGAGAACAGTACATACAATTTCTGAGGGAGTTTAAGGACTGCTTCGCTTGGACGTATGATGAAATGCCAGGGTTGAGTCCCAATGTAGCACAACACCTGTTGGCGATTGACCCAGAAGCCAACCCCATAAAATAGCCACCCAGGCGGATGCGACCTGAGCTGATCAACCAAATCAATAAAGAAGTCGAAAAGCTTATTGATGTTGGCTTTGTTGAAGAAAATCAGTACACCACATGGCTGGCAAACATAGTGCCCGTAAAGAAGAAAAATGGGCAGATCAGAATATGTGTTGACTTCCGAGACCTTAATAAGGATTGTCCAAAGGATGATTTCCCAGTGCCAATTACTGAAGTAATGATTGATGCAACCACTGGTCATGAAGCCCTGTCATTTATGGACGGCTCATCCGGATACAACCAAATTTGGATTGCTGAAAAGGATAGAGTACACACTGCCTTCCGCACTCCGAAAGGAATATTCCACTACAAAAGAAAGCCGTTCGGCCTCAAGAACGCCGGCGCCACTTACCAAAGAGCTATGACCAAGATTTTTGATGATTTGCTCTTCAAGAAAGTGGAGTGCTATGTTGATGACCTGGTGGTGAAGACCAGAAAGAAGGAAGATCATCTACAAGACTTGCGGATAGTGTTTCAAAGGCTGTGGAAATACGAGCTGAAAATGAACCCTATGAAATGCGCCTTCGGCGTGACCAGTGAAAATTTCTGGGATTTATTGTCCGACACAGAGGCATTGAGATTGATCCGTCCAAGATCAAGGCTATTCAAGAGCTCCCTCCACCGAAGAATCTGTCTGAGTTAAGATCTCTACAAGGGCGTCTGGCCTACATCCGACGGTTTATATCAAATTTATCGGGTTGATGTCACCCCTTTCATAGGCTCATGATGAAAGATGTACCGTTCCAATGGGACGATGGATGCCAAGAGGCTTTCGAAAAGCTGAAAGAATATCTCAGAACCCCTCCAGTATTGGGGGCACCAGTGAAGGGCAGCCCTTTGATCCTCTATATAGCAGCCACACATTGCTCGCTGGGGGCAATGTTAGCTCAAATAAATAAAGATGGAAAGGAGCAAGCCTTATACTACCTTAGTAGAAGGTTGATCAGAACTGAAGAAAGCTATACTTACATAGAGAAGACCTGCCTAGCGCTGGTCTTCGCTGTCAAGAAGCTCTGACACTACATGCTGTCACATGAGATCAGATTGATATCTGCAGCAGATCCGCTCAAATATATATTGACTCAACCGGCACTCAAAGGTCGACTAGGAAAGTGGGCTGTGATTCTGATGGAGTTTGACATCACTTATATACCTCAGAGGGCTATAAAGGGTCAAGCTGTAGCTGATTTCTTTGCAGAGCACCCGGTACCAGAAAGTGCTATGCTTGAGACCGAGCTACCCCTTTCTTGGTCTAGTGGCACTCTGTCCTAACCAAGCTACCCCTTCCTTACTCTAGTGACACTCCGCCCTAACCGAGCTACCCCTTCCTTGGTCTAGTGGCACTCCGCCCTAACCGAGCTACCTCTTTCTTGGTCTAGTGACACTCCGCCCTAACCAAGCTACCCCTTCCTTGGTCTAGTGGCACTCCGCCCTAACCGAGCTACCCCTTTCTTGGTCTAGTGGCACTCCGCCCTAACCCAGCTACCCCTTCCTTGGTCTAGTGGCACTCCGCCCTAACCGAGCTACCCCTTGCTTGGTCTAGTGGCACTCCGCCCTAACCGAGCTACCCCTTCCTTGGTCTAGTGGCACTCTGCCCTAACTGAGCTACCACTAGACCCCTTGGTCTAGTGGCACTCCGCCCTAACCGAGCTACCCCTTTCTTGGTCTAGTGGCACTCCGCCCTAACCGAGCTACCCCTTTCTTGGTCTAGTGGCACTCCGACCGAGCTACCCCTTTCTTGGTCTAGTGGCACTCCGCCCTAACCGAGCTACCCCTTCCTTGGTCTAGTGACACTCCGTCCTAACCAAGCTACCCTTTCTTGGTCTAGTGGCACTCCGCCCTAACCGAGCTACCCCTTTCTTGGTCTAGTGGCACTCCACCCTAGCCAAGCTACCCTTATCTTGATCTGGTGGCATTCCGACCTGTCACCCTCTAAAAAAAAGAGAAAGAATAAAAA
Source organism: Amorphophallus konjac (assembly GCA_022559845.1). NCBI lineage: Eukaryota > Viridiplantae > Streptophyta > Magnoliopsida > Alismatales > Araceae > Amorphophallus > Amorphophallus konjac. The sequence goes on from CM040121.1 coordinate 125,279,617, forward strand.
AAAAGTAAAAAATGGGGTTAAAAATAGAGATACCCCGCCAGACTTACTCCTATGTTAGGGAGAAGTGCAAAAATGGCCCAAAACCCAGCTGTGGTGAAAACCCGAAAGGGCACTGCAGGCAAAATCGGGTACCCCGCCACGTGAAAACCCGAAAGGGCGCGTGTCTAAAAGTAAGAGGAGGCTGGCTCCGGCGAAAACCCGAAAGGGCGTTTGGGTCAGTAATGTGGTAATTTAAAATTCCCTTTTTCACCCTGCCTGATAAAACTCCGAGAAGGACGATCATCATAAAGTCCCACCTGATGATGAAACCCCGTTGATCACAAGGCATATTGCCTTGATCAATGCAAAAAAAAAGGGGCCCACCTCGGGATAGACCTTCCGTCTGTTCTGATAAAACACTTCCACTTATTTTTGTCTAAGATCCACCACGATGAATCCCATCCAGTCTAGATCTTACATCTATTCTGATGAAACCTACCATACGTCTCACCGACGATGAAACCTGCTGCTGGTCGATTGGCACACTGCCCGATGAACGATGAAACCTGCCCGATTTAGACCTTACGTCTATCCCGACGAAAAATATGAAGTCCTTGCATTGGTATGAGCCCAATACCAATGATGAAACCTACTATTGATCGGTTGGCACGCTGCCTGATCGATGCTAAAACCCATCCGGAGTAGACTTTCCGTCTGCTCTGACAAAACACGACACGACTCTTTAAATCAATTCAGACCCTTTCGTCTGGATAGATCATGAAACCCTATTTCCCTTTGCATTGATGTTGACACCCACATCGATGATCGTGTATCCACAATAAACATGTGGCGCCATGGTCCATAGAATGAAAGTTCTAGTTCCAGAAAAGACGATGACAAAGAAAAAGAGAAAGAAAATGATAAAAAAAATATATGAAGAATGGGGTTAAAAATAGAGATACCCCGCCAGACTTGTTCAGGCATTCTGGACAAGGGCAAAATGGCTAAAACCCAGTTGTGGTGAAAACCCAAAAGGGCACTGCAGGCAAAATCGGGCACCCCGCCACGTGAAAATCCGAAAGGGCGCGTGGGCAAAAGCAAGAGGGGGCTGGCTCCGGTGAAAACCCGAAAGGGCGCCTGGGTCAGTAATGTGGTAATTTTGAGAAATTCCATACTTCCTTCCCTTGATAAGGCCTTCCGTTAACCGTTTAGATTTTGCCCGGTCAACGATAAAACCTTGACAGGACAAACCCTACGTCTGTCCTGATGGAATCTACATAGCCTCTTTCAAATGCCCCACCGACAATGAAACCCATCACCATTCTGGTAAAACCTGGCCAGCTCATACCTTACGTCTGTCCTGATGAAACTCTCAAACCTTCCCTTGATCGATCGGCTCCTCGCCCGGTCAACACAAAAAAAAAACCTATCTGGATAGACCCTATGTCTATCCTGATGAAATCTACATATCCTTCCATATCCCACCCGCGATAAAACCTGCTGGAATAGACCTCACGTCTATCCTAACGAGACCTACACCTCTACCTACGTCCCAGCCATTGGTCGACCGGCATCTTGTCCGATCAATGATGAAACCCTATCCAGTTTAGACCTTATGTCTATTCTGATGAAATTTATGAAATTCCTTTGCATCAATATAAACCCAATATCGATGATGAAACCAGCTATTGATCGACCGGCACCTTGCCCGATCAATGATGAAACCCTATCCAGTTTAGACCTTACGTCTATCTTGATGAAACTTATGAAATTCCTTTGTATCGATATAAACCCAATATCGATGATGAAACCAGCTATTGATCGACCGGCACCTTGCCCGATCAATGATGACACCCTATCCAGTTTAGACCTTACGTCTATCCTGATGAAACTTATGAAATTCCTTTGCATCGATATAAACCCAATATCGATGATGAAACCAGCCATTGATCGACCGGCACCTTGCCCGATCAATGATGAAACCCTATCCAGTTTAGACCTTACGTCTATCTTGATGAACCCTATGAAATTCCTTTGCATCGATATAAACCCCATATCGATGATGAAGCCAACCATTGGTCGATCAGTACATTGCCCGACCAATGATGAAACCTGTTCAGTTCAGACTTTATGTCCGTTCTGATGGGAACCACATACCCTTTTCATGTCCCACCTGTGATCAAGTCTACCCAGTCTAGACCTTATGTCTATTCTGATGAAACCTATAAAACTTCTTTGCGTCAATATAAACCCAATATCGATGATAAAATCCGTCACTGGTCGGTTGGCACATTGCCCCAACCAGCTTTGAAACCTGTCCGAGATGAACCATCCGTTTGTTCCAGACGATGTTCTAAACCTCTTTTATTCAGCTACCCCCAGGATTGGGTTTAAGTACCCTCCGGATACCATCGCGTGGTGGAGCGAGTCCCCCATCCTTTCTCTGAAAGGGTTGACGCTCTCTTGCTAGGTACGGGCTATTCGCATAGGGACTGCTGAAACCGCTGCCAAATCACCGTGAAATATTGATGGTGCGATAAGTAAAGAACAAACCACATATGAGACTGGTGTGAAGATTCCTTTCCATTGAATAAAAAAGGGAATACAAGAAGGGCCCCTGAGGGGGAATTGTATTACAAAAAGGGGGAAACAGATATTCACGGGCGCCGGAATATGTCTTCGAAGGCCAGAAGCCCTACATGCGGGGCAGCCCCCAGCTCATGAAGTCGAGCCTCCTCCTCCTGTAGCCGAGCAGACTCGTCCTGAAAGGATGCCACCTGCCCCTCCAACAGAGCTACTTCCTCTGCAAGCTGCGGCTGAGAAGTTGTTATCTGCGGCAGTTCAGCTCGGAGATCAAGCAGTTCAGCCTCCAGGATGGTTATCTGGCTGCGCACGAACTGCTCCCGCTGCGCCAGAGACTGCAGTTGGCATTGGCGCTCCTGAAGAACAGAGTCCATTTTCTCCAGCTCAGATTTGCACTCTACCCTTTGCAGCTTCAAAGCTGCCAGTCTGGCAAACATAATATGTGCCAAGAAGTCCCGACGATGTATAAATTTTAACAACAACAGAACCCGCTGGGCCCATATTTCCATGGGACAGCCCATCGCCTGTAAACCGGCGGTGAAGCGCTCGGCTATCTCCTTCAGTTGTAAATAAGTCAGCCCGGGCTGGGACTCCACTAGCTGGCGCAGCATGTCCAGATTTTGCCAGACAAAACTCTCGGATGAAGCGAAGCCAGACAGGGGAAATGGAGTTACTTCAAAGGTTACCTCACTGTCGATGTCTGCCCATAGTGTAACATCTGGCTGGGAAGAAGAAGACGGGAGGTCTGCTGGAGGCGCCAACTGGGCTCTGTTTGTGACCTCTGATGGGGCCGAGAGGCCTTCCACCTCCATCTCCTCGAGGGCCGCTGTTTGAATGCTCACAGGGGCAAGTTTAACAAGTGCCGGAGTGGCTGCTTCCTGAATCCCTGATGTAATATCTGCACCTTCAGCATCCTCTTCTCGGGGCACCTCCTCCTCAGATTCCGAGAGCACGGAGATCGATTCTGGGTCAGTTATGGACAATACTCCGATCTCTGTAGCAGCTGCCTCCCCTTCTTCCATCCTCGCTTCAACGGCCAGTTCCCTCCAATGTCAAGGCGGCAGGGGCCACGAACTGAAGAGGCAAAAGTTCAGTTTCCATAATTATTGTTATGGGAATTACTGACTCGGGCGCAATGGTCATCACTGCGGCCGGTATAAAGGCAGAACCCCTAGCTGGGTCCGTCTCAGCTCTAAAATCCAAGACCCGGATGAGGGCCGAACTCTCCGCCGAGGTCCTCAAGTCCAGCAATGCTAAGTCCGTAGAAGACTGTACCCTCACCAGCACAGGGCGAATTATCTCAGAAACGCCTGCACAGGCGGCTGACAAAGCAGGAACAATAGCCAAGGTGTCAGATAGAGTGGTTTCAAAGGCTGCAGTCGCTACCGGGCTAGCAACAGGGGATTCCTGTGAACAGATCAATGCAACATCAAGCAGCAGATAAAAAAAATAATAATAATGAGGAGAGGGAGAGAGACCCACTTCTAATGTGATGTCGATATCCTCAAAGGAGTGCAGGGGAGAGGAAAGCTCCGCTGCTGAAGCAGCAAAGGGAGGCGTTATATCTACCTCGGTGTCCAAGCCAGCAAATTCTTCCTGTAGTTCCTCCTCAGAAGACAGCACCAGCAGTTTGGAGGGGGTGAACAGTTGAACAATGGCAGTACATACGAGTGGGGCCTCTGATTTGGAGATACCCTCCGTCTCGCTCTCGCTGAAACCTGCTCCTTCTCCCTCTGCCTCGGAAGCGGTCGCGGAGCTGCTAGAAGAGATTTCCACACTATCCACGGGTGGGACTTGCGTCCCTAACGGCTGCCTATAGGAAGACCGGGTAACTATGCGCCTCACAGGGACAAGGCCCCGTTTCGTCTGGGTCTTATGGCCCTCCTGTGGCTAAGTTATATCGCCAGCTGCTCCCATAACTGCAGCCCCCTCACCGGCCGTCACTGCAGGGAAAGGTTCGTGAGAGAGACAATATACAAATAATCGAAATATGCAAGAGAAGATGAAAAAGCACACTTACCCTCCGCCTCACTAGCCGGCGTGGGAGAGGGCAATCTGGTCTCCACCACAGAAGGTGTCACAACTGGCTCTTGGGCTGTGCAAAAAGGGGGGGGGTCAGATTCGAAGATTTCTGTAAAATTCAGCAAAAGACGATGAAAGTTACAATTGCAGGCTGTTGATGTTACCCTTGACTGACGTCTGGGCGCCCTCCCTTTGAGATTCAAACTCATCAAATGAGGGGATATCAGGAAGAGGGGTCCCAGGGTCCGTCACTGCTGAAGCCGACTGCCGAGCATGGGCCTTCTTAGCCTTCCTGGCCTTCCCAACTACAGTCTTCACTGCAGAAATCTTCCCCTTCTTGCCTGGAGGTAGGGGAGTGGTAGTCGGTGCTTGATGGGGCATCAAAGGCGATTTCATTACACGGGTGAAGTGTATTTGTGTGTTATGGCTTGTATAAGATTGTAATTGTGTATTTTCTTTCTTTTGGGCTCCTTGTAAGGCTTATATCAAGCCAATGGGCCATTTGTTATGTCAAGTCCAAGGCTAGGTTGCCATTAGTAGAGTCCATTAGGGAGCTTATGCCATATTGGGTCATTAGGTTGTTAATGGGTCATTAATGCACTTAAGGCCCAAATTGGGTTACACTCCTTCATGGGCCAACTAAGTTGGAAGGGTCTAGCATGGTTGGTGGGCTGGTTACATGGCCTTTAACCACACTTGGCCCAAGAAGAGGCCCATGAATGGGGCGCCCCCTTTTTTGGCTCTATTAGGCTAGTTAGGTGTGTATTAGGTGGTGTTTGAATAGCTTTAGTCCAAGGTTGAATAAGTATGGTCAAATTAGATTAAACTAATGTATTAAATGTGTGATTCACATTGTATCCCAGCCCTTCAATCCAAACCCCTAGATCCAAGGGTTGAGATTGAGTTTGGTTGGCATCCTATATAAGGTTGTATTTTTCATATTGAATGAATTAATGAAGGAAAAAAGGCATTTGCCCCCAATTGGATCTTGTGCCCCTCCCCTCTCTCTCCCTGGTTCCTCCACCTCCAGCCCCCTTTCTAGAGTGTAATCCCCTCCCCCTTGATCCCCTCCAGCATCTGAAGCAACTCCGGTGATCGCCGCCGCCATCGTCTCGCCGCCGACGCGTCGTCGCCAACGGTTTTGGTGTTCTGTCCACCCAGGACAGACCCTTCTTCCTCAAATTCCTGCTGTCACTCCCTTTGTCTTCTGAAGCTCAAAATTTCAGGGTTGGTTCCCCTCTAGAACCCTTATCCCCACAAAAAAAATCACGTCAAAATTCATCCTTTAGCTATTTTTTTATTTTCGTCCAAGTCCAAGTTCCAGATCTGTCCTGGTTCTGTTTACTGTTCACCAGCTCTGAGTTTACCCCATTCGAACCATCTTTTGATTTCTGTTGGGTCGCCCAAATTTACCGGGATCTCTGTCCACATCCCTCTACCACCAGGAATTTTCTTAATTTTTGGTTCACCCACCAAGTATTTTTCAAATTTCGTCCAGGTTCCTAAGAACAGTCTGCCCACAGTTTCCCAGATCCGACCCAGGTCTAGTAAATAAATCCTAGAAAATCCATTTCATCTCCAATCAGAAAACCAAAAATAGTCCCAGATCCCTCTCTCAGAGATCTTCAACTTTGCTGAAGAGATCATTTCCAGATTCGGAGGTCTTCTTTCCGGTCAACGTTGATCTTCAGAGAAGTCAGAACCTGCCCCTGCAGTTCTAGCCAGATTCCAGCAAGCTTGTAAAATACATGATCAGAAATACAGATCCGATTATTTTTTTTGAAGACCCCTACGTCGAAGTACTCTGAGTCAGCTTTCCAACGGCGCTAACCTCGTCGCATTCCGACGACGGGGCTGATCGCAGCAGCAGGTTTCTCCGAGTCGCGCGCCTGCAAACAGAATTTTCAGATTCGTGGCCGAGTTCCCGCGAGCGTCGTCCGAGGGCCGCCCGGCGTCCGGCGGTCGTTCCAGCAGCTCGCCATACCAGGGGTACGCTTTCCAGGTGTCTCCACCACAGAGAAGTCATCAGGCCCCACACGACCCCTCCGGTCAATACGTGGGCCCCCACTAGCACGAGTACGCGTGAAGCCGAAGCATTGCCCGAAATCGCCCGTCAACCCGAACTTGGTCCTCCCGGGCCCACTTGTGTCGCCCTTTACCTCCCTGCGTGGAGTGGGTTTAATTGCATTGCTGTAAACATAATGTACTAAGTTCCCGGGAGTACGAGCTTTGGCCGGGTGCCGTCTTCGCCACGCCGAGAGCGTGGAGGTATCGCCTTCACCCTTACATTTGGCATTAGCTTAATTCTTTATATGCTTTATATGCCGCTGCTAGAGAGCATGTGTAGGGATACCTAGCTCGCCTTCAATTTATAATATCACTGCTGCGAGAGAGTGCGAGACCGTCCCGTGACCCGATCCGGGCGCAAAAGAGAGCCGACCACCCTAGCTCATTGCCGGTTTCTCAACCGCGCACATCCGACGCTTCCCTCGTCAAGGGACGATCGCGAGCTTGTCGTGTCCGTGGTCCCGTCCCGCATCAATTTGGTATCAGAGCGAGGTTGAGTCTAGGGTGTTTGCATTCAAAAAAAAAAGAGTGTCATGTAGTCATTAGTCGGTCTAAGTCGTGTTTAGGATCATCACATTTTTAAAACAACAAAAAGAGTCATTTTTGGGTCGCATACATCCCTTTGCTCGGTATATAAAAAGGTGTTGTCCGACCGTTAGGTTACGCCTATCAGGAAGGCCGCACACTTGTGCGAGTGACCTTCGGGTCGATTGTCTCCGCCCCGTACCGAGTCTTGGTTTACGTCTAGGGTCCTTAGTGTGCATTAGTTAGTGCATTCCAACTTTGCATTACTTAGTGTCGTGTCTAGTGTTTTGGTCCGAGTGTCGGCATGGCCACCCACTAGTTTCCCGTGTCCCATGGAGTCCCAAACTCCCGGATGGTGGCGATACTATCTCAAATGGAAGGACCACCCGAACCACCCCACGAGGCCCGAAACCCGGGATTTCTACGGGTCCGATGACCCGAGTGTCTATCTAGAATGGGAAACCATTATGGATGATTACTTCGAGGTGTACATCATGTACGGGCCCATGCAAGTCGATGTTGCCAAAAGGCGACTTTTTGGGGAAGCCGCTGCAACTTGGAGGGACATCAAATATTGGAGGGAGGATAGGAATCTAAGGCCCATCAAGTCATGGTGGGAAATGAAGAGAGTGCTTAGGAGGGCCTACGTTCCCCATCCACCTACCTCCAACCACGGAGGTCATTCCACTCACCAACCCCACCAACTCACCCACAATCAAGTGGGCCACACCTCTACCCAATCCCACCCCTTCACCGCCGTCCAAGCCCACCAAAGTGACCCCAATCTAGTGGCCCGCCCATGCACCACCAACCAACCTCCCCTTGGCACTCCCATTCCAACCCACTCAAGCACCTCCAACCGAGTGGAAGTCCCGCTTATAACCGAGCCTAGGCCCACACCCGAGCCGAGAGTTAAGGAGCTAGTCCACCCCAAGGTCCCTCCTCCAACCCGCTCCTTAGAGGAAATAAAGAAAATGATTTCGGATTGGTGGGAAAGGACACAAGCTACTCCACCACCCATGGATGCTCCATTGTTATCTACCTCCGGTCTTCATTCGAAACCATCAAAGTGGGAACTACCAAAGCCCGAGCCACCCGTGTTTCTTACGGGAACACTTTACATAGCCGAGCCACTTCTTAGATGGCTCAAGGATGGCTTGGTCCCACATCCCTTCCCGTCCATGGACCCCACCTTACCTTTAGTGCCAGTCAACTCATTCCATACCACCTTTCGATCTCGTCACCATGTTGACACATTGGACGATCTTGTCATGGGATTGGATTCACAATGGGAGTTGACGTACCTTTTGGCCCGAGGCTTTGACCAACCCACTAGTCTTAGCCTCACTCATCCGGCCTTAGGGTCTATTACCTCCGAATGCACCGTGGGTTGTATCACCACGGAGGTCCTCTTACTCCTTCCCTTACCGGACGAGCCTGAATTCATACCCTTTTGTCCGAGGGAGGAATCATACTTCTTGCCTACGGTCCCCGTCCCACCCATCACAATTCAAGAAGGTGATTATCCACACCTTCAAAACTTCTACACGTGGGACCGTGACTTGTGGGAACCCACCACAAGGGGTCACACATTCTTTGACCCATTTGATCCCTACTCTAGTGGGCCCCGTGACCCATCACTTCCCTCATACCTTATCGGGGAAGTCCACTTTCATACCCCTTTCCTACGGGCCGGGTCCTCCATACCCACCAAGCCCGTCCACGATACACCTACACCCAGCTCTTCCACACCCGGCTTTCCTAGCCCTCTCAAGTCTCCCAAATCCAAAGGGCCGTCCATGCATGACTGGGTCATACTTGGACATTTAGGTGTACCGCATGCCACCCATCTCCGGTTACATAACATGCATGCATGGCACACATTCGGGTGTCCTGGTCCGCCATCACCCATGTACGGGTCGGACTAACATTAGGTGTGTCTAGGGTCATAGTTGAGTCGGTGTGTTTTCTTTGTGTGGTTTGTTTGTGTGGTGATTTTGAGTCGATTGTTTGTGTGATTTTCATTCATGTGTCAGTGCATGGTGAGTCTGCATGTGTCTTGTGCAAGCTCGTTGTCGGTCTCTTACGAGTAAGAGGCGAGTGGACTCACTTGATGAGTATGGGATCGGTTTTACTTCTATATCCGGATTAGTCACTTATAGGGACTCAGCGGTGATTCCTAGTGAGTCTTCGAGCTGTTTCCTTCCTTTGAGAGTGCCCCTTCGGAGTGACCACCTTTAGCCATAGCAGTGCGCATATCGAGTATATATGGAATGAGCAGGTGCCGATCACTTGGAGTGGAGCATACCCGCGCTACTTAGCACGGTGACGGATCCGCCGGAGGACCGGAGCAGCCATACCCCTACTCGACGGGGTCGAGTTCCTCCCACCCGGGGAGAATTGATGGGGCATCAAAGGCGATTTCATTACACGGGTGAAGTGTATTTGTGTGTTATGGCTTGTATAAGATTGTAATTGTGTATTTTCTTTCTTTTGGGCTCCTTGTAAGGCTTATATCAAGCCAATGGGCCATTTGTTATGTCAAGTCCAAGGCTAGGTTGCCATTAGTAGAGTCCATTAGGGAGCTTATGCCATATTGGGTCATTAGGTTGTTAATGGGTCATTAATGCACTTAAGGCCCAAATTGGGTTACACTCCTTCAGGGGCCAACTAAGTTGGAAGGGTCTAGCATGGTTGGTGGGCTGGTTACATGGCCTTTAACCACACTTGGCCCAAGAAGAGGCCCATGAATGGGGCGCCCCCTTTTTTGGCTCTATTAGGCTAGTTAGGTGTGTATTAGGTGGTGTTTGAATAGCTTTAGTCCAAGGTTGAATAAGTATGGTCAAATTAGATTAAACTAATGTATTAAATATGTGATTCACATTGTATCCCAGCCCTTCAATCCAAACCCCTAGATCCAAGGGTTGAGATTGAGTTTGGTTGGCATCCTATATAAGGTTGTATTTTTCATATTGAATGAATTAATGAAGGAAAAAAAGGCATTTGCCCCCAATTGGATCTTGTGCCCCTCCCCTCTCTCTCCCTGGTTCCTCCACCTCCAGCCCCCTTTCTAGAGTGTAATCCCCTCCCCCTTGATCCCCTCCAGCATCTGAAGCAACTCCGGTGATCGCCGCCGCCATCGTCTCGCCGCCGACGCGTCGTCGCCAACGGTTTCGGTGTTCTGTCCACCCAGGACAGACGCTTCTTCCTTGAATTCCTGCTGTCACTACCTTCGTCTTATGAAGCTCAAAATTTTAGGGTTGGTTCCCCTCTAGAACCCTTATCCCCACAAAAACAATCACGTCAAAATTCATCCTTTAGCTATTTTTTTATTTTCGTCCAAGTCCAAGTTCCAGATCTGTCCTGGTTCTGTTTACTGTTCACCAGCTCTGAGTTTACCCCATTCGAACAATCTTTTGATTTCTGTTGGGTCACCAAAATTTACTGGGATCTCTGTCCACATCCCTCTACTACCAGGAATTTTCTTAATTTTTGGTTCACCCCCCAAGTATTTTTCAAATTTCGTCCAAGTTCCCAAGAACAGTCTGCCCATAGTTTCCTAGATCCGACCCAGGTCTAGTAAATAAATCCTAGAAAATCCATTTCATCTCCAATCAGAAAACAAAAAATATTCCCGGATTCCTCTCTCAGAGATCTTCAACTTTTCTGAAGAGATCATTTCCAGATTCGGAGGTCTTCTTTCCGGTCAACATTGATCTTCAGAGAAGTCAGAACCTGCCCCTGCAGTTCTGGCCAGATTCCAGCAAGCTTGTAAAATACATGATCAGAAATACAGATCTGATTATTTTTTTTGAAGACCCCTACGTCGAAGTACTCTGAGTCAGCTTTCCAACGGCGCTAACCTCGTCGCATTCCGACGACGGGGCTGATCGCAGCAGCAGGTTTCTCCGAGTCGCGCGCCTGCAAACAGAATTTTCAGATTCGTGGCCGAGTTCCCGCGAGCGTCGTCCGAGGGCCGCCCGGCGTCCGGCGGTCGTTCCAGCAGCTCGCCATCCCAGGGGTACGCTTTCCAGGTGTCTCCACCACAGAGAAGTCATCAGGCCCCACACGACCCCTCCGGTCAATACGTGGGCCCCCACTAGCACGAGTACGCGTGAAGCCGAAGCATTGCCCGAAATCGCCCGTCAACCCGAACTTGGTCCTCCCGGGCCCACTTGTGTCGCCCTTTACCTCCCTGCGTGGAGTGGGCTTAATTGCATTGCTGTAAACATAATGTACTAAGTTCCCGGGAGTACGAGCTTTGGCCGGGTGCCGTCTTCGCCACGCCGAGAGCGTGGAGGTATCGCCTTCACCCTTACATTTGGCATTAGCTTAATTCTTTATATGCTTTATATGCCGCTGCTAGAGAGCATGTGTAGGGATACCTAGCTCGCCTTCAATTTATAATATCACTGCTGCGAGAGAGTGCGAGACCGTCCCGTGACCCGATCCGGGCGCAAAAGAGAGCCGACCACCCTAGCTCATTGCCGGTTTCTCAACCGCGCACATCCGACGCTTCCCTCGTCAAGGGACGATCGCGAGCTTGTCGTGTCCGTGGTCCCGTCCCGCATCAGTGCTGCTGCAGGGACTTCGAAATAAGCGGGCTTCTCAGCTTGCGCAATGATTTTTCTGTAAAGCCCCTGTCGCTTTATGTCTGGCCTGTCTGTTAAAGACATCAAAGAAGCAATGAGATCAGTAGATGCAGAGTTTAAATACTAAACAGAAAGCACTACAGTCAGAAAGAAAAGATCATACCTGCTGGGCCATCATAAAAGACAGAAAGCGGCCAGTACAGATAAGCTACCTCCTTGGAGCGGAAAGCAGCCTCCTTGACAAGCCAGCAGACATCACCAAATGTCTGGCACTTTTCCACTAAAGATGCCAGATCACTATGACCATGAAAATCAAGACATCGAAATAAGTCGAGGTGGTCCATGCCCCAGCCGTCGACATAATGAAAGGAAATGAACAATGGCTTATTCAATATGCCGACTATCGGACTCTCTGCAGATAACCCATGTACATTCAGCAGAACAAACAGCCAAGACGTGTGCTTGTAGTACGTCTGAGTCCTATCTTCCCTGCGCACAAACGTCCTATAGGGATGAAATCTATCTGTCGGACCCTTCCAAGGGACTACTATCGGGAGCGGCTCTTCAACAGGGAAGGGGTACTGTTGCGCCTCCAGACGAGCGCCTCCTGCATGGCACAGATGTTTCAGATTCTTCATAAAAGTGTCCTCGTTGACGGCAGCAAAGACAGGAGCGGGCGGCTCGGAGCTTTTTTCCTTCAAAGCTCGACGCTCGGCCAGATAGTTCTCTGCCTCCCTCAGGTGCTGTGAATAAATCCTTTTCAGGTGGGCCTCAGGGATATCAAACACTGGGCCGGGCTGTTGTTTCAAAAAAGAACGCTCGGCCACATCCCAGAATGCACCCCTACCTTCCCTGTAAAAATCGGTTCGAATGTTCCACCATTTGATATACTCTGATGTGACACGGGGGACACGGTTGGAAACAGTGGGAACTCTGAAAACTGCGCCATCATGGCGATGATAGAAATCCCACCACAACCGGCCATCACCGACAATGGTGGACCCGTGCTTGGCCCGGCTATCCAGGGGAAACTGAGCAACTGATGTAGGGATATGCTGGTCATAGCCAAAGTTTCGCCCGAAGCGGAATGGGTAATATGGTTCCAGAAGAAGCAGACCACCCTTTCTGAAAACTAAAACACTGGGCCGAATGGCCATGGCCCATCTAACCAGCTCCGGCTCCAGAATAGACCGAACAGCATTAGCCCCTGAAACGGGGTGAACATAGGTCTCTACCTCTTCCATCTTGCATTCTCTTTGAGAGTGAACCAAAGGAGCTGAACCTGCTGCCAAGCTCCAGAAATGAATGCTGCCAGGGGCATCCACTGGTACCCTTATCAGTCGGCCCCTTATTTTGAACAACTGATCAGAGAAAGAGCCAGGTTCAGCACTGGCAAATTCAATCATTCTGGGTAATACTATATCTGCCTGCAGAGTTCTAGGAGCCAATTCAGGAAACAGACTGCAGACCCAGGCATTGAAGAAATGAAAAGGGCCCATGGTCCTCAAAGAGCGGGGAGTCCGATGCTTGTACAGATCCCCCAAAGATTTGTAGATTAAACACAAGGCCACTGGGCAAAGTGACAGCCTCATTCCCCAGGCCATCTGGCATGCCGGGTATATGGCTTCGGGCCGAATGATTGTCTCGTCCCCTTGAGGGAGAGCGAAAGTGCACAACCAGAATGTGAAGTAAGCCGCACAATGTGTGATAGGGTCCACCCCTGCTGGATTTGGACCACCTTTGCCTACATGGTGCAATGAAGACGGCAACGCTGACTTATAGCGAGGAGCCCTTATCTGCTTGCTGGCAGTCGGACCCATGGAAGGGAAGTCTGCATATTTTAGGGGACCGTCGAAGAAATACTGAATCCACTGCGCTATCCGGACCCTCAGCTTGCTGCCTTTCTCTCGAGGATGGTAACCCTTGGAGGATCCTCTCCTATACGCCAGACAGATGGAGCGATAGGCCTTCATTAAATACCGGTAGGAATAGCCAAGTGAATACTTGCCTTCGCCATCGGAGCTATCCTTCTAGGAATCTGCCAAGCAGACCTCTTCATACGGCTCGCCGTCAATAGGTAGACCAGAAAGCTGTGACAAACTCCAGAGGTCGAGAGATGTTTCGCCCTCTGCTGTATAAAATATGTTGAACAAAGGGCAGAATACTTCGAACATTCCACAGCATAACCCTCGGGATATGGGATAGCGGAATCTAGAAGCAAAGACACTGTGATATACCCCGGCTCTGATCAGCAGAGGGGCGTATTCCTTTAAAACAAACTCGGTGAACTCCACCGCTCCCACCCGGAATAGGTAGGCGTCAGTGATCTTGGTATTTCCAAACCAGCCAGCAGCTAGATGATACTTGAACTGGACGGTCGAACAATTCAGCACAAAAGGTTCTTCACGGTATCCCCACTTTATCGGTGCCAGGAATAAACCATAGCCAGGCTTTTCCCTATGAACTCGGCCACTAGCATTATCCCACCGGGCATGTGTGAATTCCGGGGCCCGGGTCAACATTTTCTTCTCCGGCTCCAGCTCCGATATGCCGAGGACTGTATCCCAGTCACACTTCTCCCCGGGAAGATAGATAGCTTTGCCACGATACACTGATTCCTTCAGACTGTCCCTCTCAGCTAGTATAGCAGCTTCAACTGCACGAGCTATTCGATAGTCTCGCATGCCACCCACTGTAAAGGTTTGGATGAACGGCATCAAGTGGCGGTCTTTCGGGAAATCCGGCCGGTAGTTGTCACCCCGTCTGAAGCATGTCTCAGTTGCAGTGGAATATACCCTGGACGTTGATACTGTATCCGTCTCAGAATCAGAAGATTCGTCAACGGCGGCAATTTTGTCATATCCGAAGTCTAAACTGTGCATATTCAGCCAGTTTACTACAGCCCGCGATATGTCTGGCTGGGCTGACGAGCTTGTTCCGACGGCTCCAGAAGATGCAGCAGCGGAACCGGAAGCCATTGCAGTGACTGCAGTCAAAGAAGAGATGTGAATGAAAATCCCAAAACAAGAGGCAGTCTTGTAAAGATTGTAATATGAAACCCTATGAAAATTTCGGCAGCACCTCCCCCTATTCAGGGTCTGCCCAAAGAAGATAGGGAGTCACCCACCAAGAGGGAGTGATCCCGGGAACAAAAGGGATTTAATCCCAAAACAATGCCCTACCGAGCGAAGTATACGCCGGGAAGGAAAACGGAACGGCCGACAGGGGGAGAGGCTTGCGTCGATGAGAAGAAATTGAAGAGAGAGAAGAGATGGTGAAGAATGAGAAGAGAAGAGGGACTCGGCGCCCTAAATAGGAGCCCGAGCGAACAGGTTCTCGGCATGATGAAACGCGCGCTGAGAACCCCCCTATTTCAAAATACCCCGCCGAAATGGACAGGCCGAGAACCCCCCCTTAGGCCAAAAGGCGCACCGAGAGCCTCCGTGACCAGGCACGCCGAGAAGTCAGGCGCCGAGAAGCCCCTGCACCGGGAACCGGTTGTCCTCGCGCCGGGAGCATTCAAGCCAAAGAAACTGGAAGAAATTCAAAGAAATTGAAAGGAATTACAAGAAATGTCAATGCGAAGAAGCTTCCAAATTGAAAATGAAAGGTGACTAATAATGTCAACCTGAGAAAGGGGTTCAGATGCTGAAGGATATGTACACCTGCAAGTACCGTGTCATTTATTCTGCACTCTCGCTACCTGCAAGTGAGGGGCATTTGTTGACACCTGAAATATAACTGAAAACAAAGATGAGACCAAAGAGAAGATTGAACCAGACATGAAGCTCTCAGGAATTCCTGCAAAGCCAGAATTACAGAATAGTCGTCACTAAAGCTACCACCCGGCTGAAGCCCTCCCCGGCCAAGCCGATGTCCGGTATTGTCGTCACTCAGATGGCAGTACTGATGAAGAATTGCAATCTGCTGACTGATGAAAATCTCCAGAAATATTCCGATAAGACTATGCCAACTCACCAATTAATGGGCCTTCGCCAGTTTTGGCGGATTCGAAGGACTGACAAATGAAAAGGCAGATTAGGCAGCTTTGACAGCTCAAGCCTACTGATGAGGAAGTGTAAAATATTAAAAGCCCTAAATGGGCTCACTAGTGTGACACCGGGAGTTCCTCACCAGAGCTGTGGGGCGGCGCCGGGAAGCCCCATCATTGGGCACCGGGAAGCCTCCTGCTTTCGACCGAGGCGCGCTGGGAACCTATGGTCTGCGCGCCGAGATGATCATGCAGAGAGGGAGAGCACTATGCCTATAAAACCCCCCCTTTTTCTCTCGAGCAAAAGAGAGAGAGAGAGAGAGAGAGAGAGAGAGAGAGAGAGAGAGAGAGAGAGGATATAGAGAGACAAAAAAAGAAGAGAGAACAGATAGATAGGAGGATATTGAGGAGAGCAGTAGCCAGACTCACCCGATAAGACAACAGAGAGAGAAGAAAAGAAAAGCTGCTACCAAGGTCGAAGGAAGAAGAAGGTGTGCTGTAAGGGGAGGGAGAGGAGTCAATGCTCCGCCCTCCCCATCTTTCTTTGTCCTTCTTTCTTCGATGTATATTGTTTTCGTTTGTGTCCTCTTTGGGCATGCTATCCCCCATCGTCCTGTTGTTCTGAATGGGTTTTATTTCGCTCTCTCAAGTACTCCTTCTACCCCTTTATGTGGGATTTTCTCCTATTCAACTGATGTTCAAAGCTCTTTTCTGATTATTGTTCTAGCTATATTTCTGTAGCCGATGAAATATAAACAGTAGAATCGGTTGAATGGGTGGAAGTTTGGGTTTCTCTTCTTTCATCCCTCTCCGATGATGGTGGTAGTTAACTCTCCGGTTGTGAGTTTTGACCGATGAATCTGTGGTTTCGAGTGTTTATCATTAGTCCAGGCGACTGGCAAACACTCTCTGCTGCCCGTCCCTCTCGCAGTTTCGAGGAAACCGGTACATAGCCCCGATCCTTACCTCCATGGATTCCTGGGTTTTGTCCCCTCTCTCTCCCCTGGTGACCTCGATGACTTCAATGCAATGGAGTCTGTAGTCTCCTCAAGCTTCTCAAGCCACCAAGGCCATCACAGGGATCAGAGACAGTCATCTCTTGATCCCCTGGATGGCCGACGACATGAATGGCATAAAGCCTATTCCAGAGGGTTCGAATGCCCGGTGACTTCAGTCCCTTGAATTGCCTTTATCCATGACACTTGATGTTAACCTAACAGCCTGGCAGAGCCCTTAATCCTTTTGCTCGTTCGCATCCAAAGATCTCCCAGCCGTCTGCCTGAATCCCAGGAAGAATCTCCAGAACAGAGCACCGTAAAACCCGCAATCCCTCACCAAGGCCAAAAGCCCTGACCTTCCCAGCGCAAGCACCCCTCGGCGCCATGAACAGCCCTCGGTGTGGTCCTTAGCGCGCCGGGAACAGGCGCGCCGGGAACCTCACGCCGAGAACTCTCCTTTCTTCAGCCATGCCGAGACCTCCCTCGACCATGCCAATAAGCCTCTTTAGAGGCGCGTCGAGAGCCTCTCGTTCTCGCGTCGGGAAGCCTGCCTTTGCCCCTTTTGCTGCGCCGAGAACCTCTCTTCTTCTGTCCAATCATTGAGCATGTTGCCACGCTAATTCGAGGGATATCTTCAGGTCACAGGGTGCACCCCATGGAATAAATAAACGGGGAACCATCCCCAATATCACACCGTGCCGGGCCCAGTGCCTTTCTCTTTCGATTTTCATCCCGGCACCCCGTGGATGAGCACCTATTTCTCCTTGGCATAATCCAAGATAAGGGGATATGCTGCCCGAATTCATCTACATCATACCAGGAAACTATGGTATCTTCTTTAAACCCCACTGGTCCATGGAGTTTTGCCATTATGCGTTCTCCGATGGTCCCTCGAAGGGGAATATCAATGAAACATCGCATCGAAGTGTGGTGTACCTCGGTGCACCGGTCCCACTTCGGATTTCGGGCCGGATATACCCGATCTTTCACGGATCCCATCCTGCCGCTGCATAGATGGTTTCCTATTCCCATTTGGCATAGTCCAAGATAATGGGGTTATGCTGCCGGATTTGCCTCGTGCTCGATGTACTCTCACCTTATCCAGTCTATCTAATATTCTGCGAATGAGCTAGCACACTCTCGTTCGAGCCTTATTTTGCCGCTATTTTCCTCCTGTCTTTGGCGTTTAATCAAGGGTTGTCTTCCTTAGGGAGGACGTAATTAACGTCATAACCTTTATGGTATGACGGACTTTCGGTCCAGACACGATCACTTACAATCGACTGATTAGAAGTCAGATCGAGCGCACAATGAAATCGTCACACATGTGACTGGCACGCCTAATAAACCAATATATATATATATATATATATATATATATATATATATATATAAAATAAAAAAAAAATCCGCGTCCACAGAAATCCAAGTTTAAAGCTTATTGTGAAGGCCTTGATCGATGGGAAGTCCCTGCACACTATAAAAATCGTCCGAGAGCAATCGAGCAGAAATCTTAGTCTCTTTCTTAGCCCCTTTCCATGCTTTTCTGTTCTTCTTTTTAATTTACTATCTTCAAAAAAGTTCTCCGTGTTTAAGTCCTCTTTAATTTCTTCTTCTTCCTCTTCTTCTAGTTCTCTCTCATTTTCAAGCTATTTCAAGTTTTCCAAAGCTCTATCTTTTCTATTTTACTGTTCATCTCTCTGTTCTTTCCCTATTTTCTCCCCCTTCTACTCCTATTATTCTCTTACTTTCTTCACAAACGTTCTTCTTTTTTAGTGTTCTTCAATTTCTTATTCTTCTGCATCCTCTAGTTCTGCACCATTTTTAAGCTATTTACACTTTTTCACTGTTCTGTCATGTTCACCCGTAAAGTAGCATTTTTCTCTGTTTCCCCCTTGTTTTCACCCTCCTCCGATCTTCTTCTCCCTCTACACTCTTCACAAAACTTCTTCCTCTCCTCAAGATCTTCAACTTTCTCTTCTTCCTCATCTCCTAATTCTTCACAGTTTGAAAGTTATTTCAGTTCTCCTTTTGCTCTATTTTTATTTTCATTTTTCACTATTCTTCTATCTTCCCCTCCTCTATTTTCATCTAAACACCCCTTTGGCGGAGATTCTTCTTCGGTGCTCTAAAGACAGTGTACCTCTCGAAGGCGGGCGATCCAATCAAAGACTCGGCACGGCGTGGGCGACTCTATTCTTCAGTATCTTGGCTCTATTTCATCCCTTGTTCTTTTATTTCAAGTTGTAATTTTTAGTTTTCAAAGAGTTGTAATATTTTATCTTAAGCAATAAAAATTTAATCTTTTGTAATTGTGTTCTTCTTTCTCTCTCTATCTTCTTCGAAAGTTCTCTTCTCAACCCTCTCATATTCTTTAGATAGCCTTATTTTCGTCTCAAGTTAATGCAATTTTATTTTCCTTTAGCATAAAACTCACTAAAAATTTAGATTTCTCAAATATAAGGATTTTCCAACTTGCTTAATTAAGAATATTCCTCTCCATAGGATTAACCCGTTCTTACCACTCTACTTGGATTTTACATCTTTTTAGTGAGTGAGTGCGATAATTATTGAAATTGTGGCACAACTTTTAACGACGAGTGTAGTGCACATCATGTGTCGACCCACCTAAGGGGTAGGTGGAGAGCTACACCCGCTAGAGATGATTTTTATGCTAGTTTGCCGTAGGGCCTCCCCTGTATAGTTTGAGTCCGGGACAGGAGGAAAACCAGCTAGAGGGCCTGACGTAGTGCAGTCGTCCTGTGTGTGCACACATGGTCGGGGACTTCAGACACGTGCTGACGAGCACGACCCCGACTAGACCCTTGTTTCTACTATAGTTTGTGTTGTGTCTCGGGTTCCGCCTGGGGTGAGAGAGACACTTTTGGCGTGGAATAAGTCATCGGCGGACGCTTCCAGCCATGCTTTTAGTGGGTAGGTGCCCCTGTCACGGGACGTGAGTTTCCATGGCCCGAGAGTCCATTTTCTGACCACGAGACGTGGTTTCCCAGACCATGTCTATGTGTTTTTCGAGGTTGACACCAGGGGCGCTCGGTAGAGTTGCCAGGGCTTCACCCCTTGGCTCGATCAGGTTCACGACAGTGAGGTCGTGACGGAACCTGTGGACTGTGTAGTCCAGGTTAGGCCTTGTCTGTCTTGTCTTTATGACATGCCTCCACAACAGAGTTGCAGTGGGTTTTCCCTCGGTAGCTATGGTGTTAGGTAGTCCGGTCCCCGATTGTGAAATCGGGAGTTCTTTTCCTGTGACCGGTAGGAGTAGCAGTAGAGCCGAGGTTTTGTCGGCCACCGTGGACTCTGCTTCTACCATCGTTGTTGTTGTTTTTGCTAGCGCTTTTCGCTGTCGCCATTGTTTACGGCTGGTGTTCCGCGGGACCCCTACTGAGCCAGTGATAGAAGGCTCACCCCTACTTTTCAAGTGTGGCGGTTCTTCCTCGAGGTTTGAGGGTGCTACGCGGAGGTTCTTAGTCGCCAGCTCGCCGGGCCGAGTGTTCACTCGGCGTTGGGTACGTTTTATTTTCTGTAGACTGTACTTTTTGGAGTAGACTCTGTAGTTAGTTTATTATTGTTATTCCTACTTTATTTCTTATTTATGTGTATACTGCCACTCACACACAGCTTTTAGCCCTTCTGAGGCCCCCCGGCTCATGGGCGATGGACCAAGATTCGAATGGTATCGGGTTCTTCCTGGTATCCGGATCTTGAGTCGTTACAGATGGTATGAGAGCAGTGTGTTTGTGGAATGTACATGGGAATTCGAGATAATCACAGTGATCAGAGTCCATAAGGTCCAGTACAGTCAGCAGTTGGCATAGGGTTTTATGCATGTTTTTTGCTTGGTTTCTCGCGTAAGAGCTTGAGTGTGCTGCGTTGGCGCTGTGAAGGCGATTGCTGTTTCGTTGGAGTGCCAGTGTAGAGCCCAAGGATCGAGATAGAGAGATTTCTTTCTGATGGATGGTGGCCTGAATGGTGCTACGTTGGGCAGAGGTTACCGGCAGGTGTGTTGCTTCGGTGCTGCGTTCGAGGAATCTGCAGCGAGGTCAGGTGGCTGTGAGGATTGTTCATGGTTAAGTGGCTGTGGATGTGCTCTGAGGGAGCTATTATCAGTTTTGGCCACCCTAATTTGAGGTTTATCCATCCCCTGAGGTGCCGAGGTCATTGTTTGAGGTGACAGAACGGGTGTTCTAGTCAAGAGATGTGCTCGGATCAGCAGAGGATCTTCTGGATGAGCTATTGTTTGTTGAGCCCGACGTTCTTGTCATGCTCTGAGGTGTCAGAAATGACGTGCTAGTCTCGATTATTTTACGAATTTTGAGGTAGGATTGGGCAGAGATGTCCCCGTGCGCTCTAAGTCCTGTGTGTTTGCGTGTGAATGGACCGCATTAGTCCTGAATTTGGTTCAAGCTTGTGTGGTGGTGGCTTGGTTTTGGCCCAGATTCTGGAATTTGGGACCATTGTGCACTGCCTTAGATGCAGTATGCGAGATTGCAAGCAAGATGTGAAGGTTCCACAACTAATTTTGTGACTGAGTATGAGCGTTGGCAGGTGTGGATTGTGGTTCGTGTCGTGGCTCTTGGCGTGGTGGTCCGCACGGTGGTAGCTCAGAAGATGGATATTTTGAGGATCCGAGACTCGAGAATGGATTGGTGTTAGCACGGACAGATTCGAGGGAATGATGTCCGGTGGCTAGAGGTGTAGCAGCCTTCGAGCCTGGCATCCTTCATGGTTTCTCCGCTCCTTGGTAAGCATTTTGGCGTGTTATTGGTTCCGAGATTAGAGGCAGGCACGGATAAGGAGCGTGTGGCAGTGGCTAGCTCATACCCTGTGGTGAAGAGTGTGGCTGGTGATCAGCAGAGTCAGTGCTCGAGGCGTGGCGAGTTGCAGTTCGCGGAATTGCAGTGGTGGTGCATCGAGAGATGCTGTGATCATGGTCCGATGAGACACTTGGCGAGTGTCGTCGGAGGATCTGACCTAATGGTTTTCCTAATGTTGGAAGGTGCGATTCCCAGCATGCGCGAGGTTCAAGGTCAGGTCAGGTGCGAAGATCTCTCGATTTGTAAGTGGCATGTTGGTTTATCCTTGGTCAGAGAGATCGCGTTTTGCCAAGCTTCGTCATCTTTCACCGTGTGTTTGGATTGGTTGGCCTCTTTTGTGTGCCATAAAGTCCGTGCGAGAGCGTTCGATGTTTTGGCACTGTGCTTGCCTATGAGAAGCGTTGCCCATCCCTTGATGTGTGAGGGTGTTGGCGCTATTCCAGAAGGATGTGGGCCGTTTGGGCTGTGCTTATGAAGATCCTTGGCTGGTGTTATGGTTCCTGATGCGTCGTGAATCGGAGCCTACAGAGTCATAGAGGATCGCTAGACTAGCGAGAGAGTCCATGCTCTGGGTTTGAGATAACCGTATTTTCCTCACCCTGCTGTTCAGAGTTAGCCAACCGAGTGGAGGATTGTCGGGATGGCAGATCCCGAGTCTTTGTTATGGTGCCTATGCACGTGGATCAGAGTGCACAACGGAAGCCTGGTGGTCTCATAACCCACAGGTTCAGGATCATAGCGTTGGTTGCTATGGGTGGATCCTCGAGGATGTGTAGAGCATTAGAGGATTGGTTCCTCGGTGTGAGATTCTCTCCGACTGTGTGAGATGTGTGGTTGCCGTGCCATTGCGTGAGACATTGTGGTTATGGCACTGGCAGGTGGAGAGTTGGGGAAATATGTTGGTAAATTTGCCACATGAGTACCCTGTTCATTGATTGGAAGCCGTGTCAGGCATTTGGGTTCCAGGCTTGGATAAGGTTGCTAAGGTATCACCTAACAGTGGTCGAGGATACGAATTTAGAGTCTGTGGCTTGGTGCCCGACTTGCGTTGGAAGTTGTGTCCTCGGATGGGACATGGTTCTTGAGAAGTGATCTCTGAGAGATTATGAGTCCCAGTTGGTAGCTGTGAGCGACTGGTAATGCTAGCCGTGTGATCGGCAACATCGAGGTCTGTATTATCAAGAGGTCCAGTTGAGTCTGGAAGTTTCAGAATGATGTGGAAGAGATCTCAGTGGTGGTAAGAATCTGCGAGGTTTGCGGACCCGTGTGCATTGGTTGCGGCGTCATCGACCAGGATGCTGTGGTGGAAGCCGACACTTGTCTGTTCTGAAGACGTGTGCCGTGGATCATTCAGGTTGTGCCCTGTGGCTCTGTGATGAGAGCGGAGCCGAGGATTGGTAGGCGTCCACTTGGACTATTTGAAATGAGATAGGATCGAATGAGACAGGATGATGGACGGTGCCTGCGTGCGAGATCCCTTGAGGACGTTGTCGTTGGATGATGGTCCTTGGTCTTGTGACCAGCATGGGAGGATTTCTCTGTAAGCCTGAGTGGAGTGAGGTGAGGACCGAGGACTCCAGAATCTATCAGTTGGTTTCACCGTACTCCCCTGAGAGGGTAGAGTTGGCATGAGGATAGGTCTGGATGTGGCGTCCGAGTAAGGATCAGCTCGAGTTGCAGTATTGGTTTGTGTGAGAGTCAGCAGATGGCCTCGAGAGTTGTAATGTGCTCATCGGATCTGGTGGAAGACCAGGAAAGAAGGAAGAAGTTGAGCAAGCAGAGGTTTCCCATTGATGAATAGCTGGTGACTAGCAGATAGTCTTTCACAGACAGAAGATGCTAGTTGTAGTGAGTCGAGAATGGCGAGAGCCGTGTGCAAACGAGGCCTTTGGTGGCTATTTCCATGATGTGCCTTTTTCCAGATGGGATTTGGGCTTTGTCAAAGTTTGAGTTCTGACAGAGCTGGTCCAGTGCGGTTATTTGGCATTCGGCTTTTCAGGTGTGAGATGATTCTTGGCGTAGAGTCGACGAATTTGTCGCAGTCAGTTGGAATGACTATGTGAGCTGGTCGAAGCTATGTGATGGTCGTCCCTAGTGAAGGTTGGGAGACCAGTTAGCTGGTGGTGAAGTTGACATTTGATTGGTCCACCGAGCATGAGATTTTATCGGTGGTTGTTTCTCATAATGAGGATTGCGTTTCCTCGTTGAGCGAGATCGTGGCAGCGATGCCACAGTTGGATTTTCATTGTGGCTGAGGCAACGCCAGACTTGTGCCTTTTTAGGTATGCCTGCTCTGATGATCGAGGTGTGTTGTGTGTTGAGCGAGGCACGTCGTTGCGTTCAAGGTCTAGCCGCGTCCCTTAGGATTTGTGTTCTCACGAGTGTCGAGGTTTGGCTGGAGCTCTGGGAGCATTGCCAACTGGGTGTGTTGTTCTTCCCCTGTGCCTTGGTGGTTGCCTCAAATTTCGAGGATGAAATTTCTATAAGGAGAGGAAGACTGTAACACCTCAGATTTTTTTCGATTTTCCCGGCTCAGGATCGGTGAGTTCGGAGCGTCGTTGTGAGTCACGGTGTGTATTTTAGGCTTTACGCATGTTTTTACTTGTCAGACCTTCACAACCCTGTGTAGGGTGAACCTACGTGTTGTCGGGCTCCGAGACATTGCAGGCACATTGTGCATTTTTCGAGGATCGTGGGGAGTATTTTCTCCTATTTTTGTGTTTTCTGGATTTTAATAATCCCAGAATGTCTTATTTAAACCCCCACCCGCTTTCTCTCTCACCATATCTCATTTCTCACCCTCTCTCCCTCTCTCTTCTCTCTCACGTTCTCTCCTCTCCCCCTCTCTTCTCTCCGGGCGGCCGACGGAGAAGGACGAGGGCAAGGTGGCGATGCTCGTGGGGCGAGGGGCGGCGTGGACGAGGCGAGGATCGAGGAGTCGTGGCGCGAGGAAGCTCGGGTGCGCATTCGTGAACTGGCCGGTGTTTCACGGGTGTTTCATGATGGAAGGGCGTCCACAGTGCGCTTAATCTTTGGTGGAGGTAGGGGGACGGGTCCTTAACCACTGTACTTTAATTCCCATGGATTTGGTAGCCGGTGGTGAGCCGAGCGTGGGTTTATCGTTGTTGGGGGGGGGGGTAAAATCATGTTTTTAGGGTGTGTGATAGTTTCGTCGGATCGAGCGAGGTTTCTCGCTTCTTTTCCCTCCATTTTTGGGTTTTAGGACCTGGGGAATGATCCCCGTTGTTTTTCCCTTCGATTGGGATCGAATGGGGCGTGGAACGGACCCCATGCAAGGGGTTCAGATGGGGTTTCTGCCGTGTTCGATCGACCGACCAGTTGGAACCGGTCGATCGAACCGGCCAGAGCATTTGGGCAGGGGAGCTGCTTAATTCGGTCGACCGAACTGGGCAGTCTGGTCGACCGACCCAGCCAGCATTACTGTTGGTTGTTGGTCGGGTCGACCCGCCCACTGGATGGGTCAACCCAGCCCTGATTGGTCGACCGACCCAGGGCTGTTGGTTGACCAAAATTCAGTCTTTTTGCCCATCTTGGGTCCCGGTGGGTTCGGTTGAGACCCAATGACCGACCTTTGGCCCCATGAGTGTCCCGGACACCTCGTGGGTACCGTGACCGTGTTTTTGGGTGTCCGAAGGTAACATTTTATCTCGATTAGCGTGCTTGTGGGGTTTAAGGGTTCGGGTGACCCTTTATGTTCCGGGCTTCCGTGTATTCGCTAGATCGAGTCCCCGTATATTGGCATGAGTGCGGAGGGTTATTACCGCACATCGTTAGCCTCTTTGGAACGTGGTTTCCGTGTGGGCCGTGTGTATGGCCTATGGACTGTGAGTCCAAATTGCCCAGCCAGGGGCTGGAGGGTTTTCTTCCCTTCCCTTTGGAAGGGATTGAGCTCGGCGGTCACGAGCCGCCTTGAGGATTATATTACCGAGGTTTCTGACCTAGGGATAGGCCAGATTAACGGCCTAGAGCTGTCCTATACAATAGTCTTGACCCAGAGTCCTGTGACTCAAGGACCGTTGGCTTAATAGGTTTTAGTGGACTGCCTGGAGTCCGGTGGCATCGTGCCACCTATTTTCCGAGCTGGACGTGACAGGGCATGTGCGTGGCATGTCCGTGTTCCTATGGTTTCCACCGAGAGTCGCTTCTGTGGTGACCCCCACTGGTCGTAGCTACCTGGGCACGCTTGTGCCGACCCACCTGGGAGTAGGTGGAGAGCTACAGTGGCTTGTCTGGGCACGAGTGTGCCGACCCACCTAGGGGGTAGGTGGAGAGCTACACCCACTAGAGACGGTTTTTAGGCTAGTTTGCCATAGGTCCTCCCCTGTACGGTTTAAGTCCGGGTCAAGAAAAAAACCAGCTAGAGGGCCTGACGTAGTGCAATCATCCAGTGTGTGCACACATGGTCGGGGGCTTTGGACGTGTGCTGACCAGCACGACCTCGACTAGACCCTTGTTTCTATAGTAGTTTGTGTTGTGTCTCGAGTTCTGCCTGGGGCGAGAGAGACACCTGAGGTATGGAATAAGTCATCGGTGGATGCTTACAGCCCGGCTTTTAGTAGGCAGGTGCCCCCGTCACGGGACATGAGTTTTCATGCCCCGAGAGTCCATTTTCTGACCATGAGAAGTGGTTTCCCGGACCATTTCTATGTGTTTTCTGATGTTGAGGCTAGGGGCGCTTGGTAGAGTTTCCGGGGCTTCACGCCTTGGCTAGGTCAGGTTCACGACAGCGAGGTCGTGACGGCACCCGTGGATTGTGTAGTCCAGGTTAGGCCTTGTTTGTCTTGTCTTTATGATAGACCTCCATGGCAGAGTTGCGGTGGGTTTTCCCTCGGTAGCTATGGTGTTAGGTAGTCCGGTACCCGATTGTGAAATCAAGAGTTCTTTTCCCGTGACCGGTAGGAGTAGCAGTAGAGCGGAGGTTTTGCCGACCACCGCGGGTTCTGCTTCTACCATCGTTGTTGTTGTTTTTGCTGGCGCTTTTCGCTGTCGCCGTTGTTTACGGTTGGGGTTCCGCGGGACCCTTACTGAGCCAGTGATATGAGGCTCACCTCTACTTTTCAGGTGCGACAGTTCTTCCTCGAGGTTCAAGGGTGCTACGCGGAGGTTCTTAGTCGCCAGCTCGCCGAGCCGAGTGTTCACTCGGCGTTGGGTACGTTTTATTTTATGTAGATTGTACTTTTTGGACTAGACTTTGTAGTTAGTTTATTATTGTTATTCCTACTTTATTTCTTATTTCTGTGTATACTTCCACTCACACACACCTTTTAGCCCTTCCGAGCTCTCCCGGCTCGTGGGTGGCGTACCAGGATTCGAATGGTATCGGGTTCTTCCCGGTATCCGGATCTTGGGTTGTTACATTAGTGAACATCCATTGCTTGAAGGCATTATGGATTAGAAAATGTGAATTGGAAAGTGAGGGTGTTTGTTCTTTCTCTCTTCTTCAGCTTCATTTTTTAGACAGTTTTATGCAATTGAATTGTATATTGCATTCTTTAGGTCCTTAACTTCATGTTGGTCTTCATGGGAACTGTTAATTGATTTCTTTGGCCCAATTGTCATTATCTTGTGTGTTATTGTCCTTTAAATTTCTTGACGAAAATTTGGCAGCATCTCCCCTTATCTCCGAGGCTTTGGGGGGTTAAATGGGGGCATGTCCTACGGAGAAACTCCGACGGCCCCGAAGCAATAAGGTGCGCACGGAAGCGGCAACACCTATGACCCGAGTTGGGCACGAAGGTCCTGAGGGCTAGCCTACAATGGACCCCGTCAACCCACGGGTTGCCACGACCTCGTTGCCGAAGCCTGGACTTGAGCTATCGCTGTATACAGCCATCGATATTCACTCCTCAAAGGGAAACCGCCCGGGGTCCACGTTAAGAAGTAACGAGCCCCCGGGGGTCTATGAGTGATCAAGAACCCGATGTTGGAATTGGTAGAAAACGATCGTGATTAAATCCCATGTTCCTCACCCCTTTGGAATCATGGCCATAGAATCGGTCCAAACTCCAGAATGGGATTTTGAGAAGAAAATCACGCTCATGGCAAAGTGGAGAAGGCATATATTGTGCTTCTGATGGTTGACAACATGGGGCCACACTCATAGATCGGAGTGAGCTCCGGACCGGTGGCCATCGTGATAGTAGCTAAATCGTCGTATGGGTGACTTGGAGAAAATAAATAAGGGGGGGGGGGGGCTCATCACGTCTACCGTAGGAAGGAAAGTAGAACACAAAAAAAGATGAGTGTATCATATATATATATATATATATACCGCTGGGAACTGTGGACGCCCTTTTGGGATCTCTTCTTTCTTTTATTTGTTTATTCATTTATTGATTTAGTTAGTGCGTTGGTGTGCCAATCACATAGATGCCGATTTATTTGGGCTTCAAGCAAGCCCTTGGTGCGCTCGATCTGACTAGTCAGACGATTATGTGTGTCGTGTCGGGGCAAAGAACCCGCCGCACCATAAAGGTCATGACGTTAATTACATCCCCTCGGAGAGGGGAAAACCCTTGATTAGTCGCCAGGAAAAGGGGCCCTACGGCCATGAAATTGACATTAATGAAACGGAGTATTGAAATTCATGAGTTGCGTGAAAATGCCCCTTGATGGGGTGAGAATGCTTAAATCGTGTCGGTCGCTTACCGACCATTTTGTGTTCGGACGGAGGTCCGTGTTGGAAGCGTGACGAAGTTGGATACAAAACCCGTGCAAATGTATGCCGAGTTTACGGTAATTTAAATAAAAGAACGGAAACGAACCCCAATGGGAACGAGTCCGGTTTGACGATCTATCGACCTAGAGCAATGTCGGATCACGGCCATATCGGGATGGCTCCCAAGGTCTAAACCCGACTTGGAGGGGCGGCGTTAATATTCCCTTTACACCGGGTCTCGAGGAGAAACGAGGCTGCAGAGTAGGTTTCATCATGTTATTATTATTTGAATTATTATTATTATTATTATTATTGATTATGAGTTTGTTACTATTATTATTATTATTTTTTATATTTGTGTATTATCATATTTTTTTATTACATTTGGAGCATGTGTGGAAGGATGAGCCAAAAGGGCTGAAGAGAGGTTGACCTGTCCTGAAGACAAGTTGACCTTAATGAAATCAATGCTAGAGATAGGTAGACCTCAATGCATTCAAGGTTAAAGATAGGTAGACCTTGAAGGGTCTGAGCACGAAGGCAGGTAGACCTTAAGGGGTCTGAGCATAAGGCAGGTAGACCTTAATGAGGTAAGTGCTGGAGATAGGTAGACCTCAATGCATTCAAGGTTAAAGATAGGTAGACCTTAAAGGGTCTGAGCACGAAGGTAGATAGACCTTAAGGGGTCTGAGCATAAGGCAGGTAGACCTTAATGAGGTCAGTGCTAGAGATAGGTAGACCTTGAGAGGTCTGAGCTGAAGGTAGGTAGACCTTGAGGGGCCTGAGCATGAGGTAGGTGGACCTTGAGGGGTCTGAGCTAAAGGTTGGTAGACCTTGAGAGGTCTGAGCTGAAGGTAGGTAGAAATTGAGGGGTCTGAGCATGAAGGCAGGTCGACCTTGAGAGGTCTGAGCATGAGGTAGGTAGACCTTGAGGGGTCTGAGCTGAAGGTAGGTAGACCTTAAGGGGTATGAGCATGAGGTAGGTAGACCTTGAGGGGTCTGAGCTGAAGGTAGGTAGACCTTGAGGGGTCTGAGCATGAGGTAGGTAGACCTTGAGAGGTCTGAGCTGAAGGTAGGTAGACCTTGAGAGGTCTGAGCATGAGGTAGGTAGACCTTGAGGGGTCTAAGCTGAAGGTAGGTAGACCTTGAGAGGTCTGAGCATGAGGTAGGTAGACCTTGAGGGGTCTGAGCTGAAGGTAGGTAGACCTTGAGGGGTATGAACTGAAGGTAGGTAGACCTTGAGGGGTCTGAGCTAAAGGTAGGTAGACCTTGAGGGGTGATTGGGCAAAGATGCTCCACAGATGGGGCATGACAGTTCCCCTTTTATTCATGCTGTTGTCATTATTTCCCTTTGCTTTGTTGGTTGTTTTCTTTTGTTTTTTTGTTGTTGTTTTTTTTTAGGAAAAGGGGGCAGCTGGCTGCAGAAAATGGACCAGCCTGCTAGAGTCGACTCCTGCGTAGGGCGTGGCCCAAACAAAGATGGGGTGGAGAAGTGTCAACTCCCAGAGTCGACACTCTCCCCCCAGGTAGCAGGTTGGATTTATTTCATTTTTTTATTTTAACCTTTCATCATTTTTTTGGATGTGATTTTTTTATGTTATTCTTTTATGCTGCATGATCTACCTCATTACCCATGGATTTGAAAAGAGACATAAGTTTCAAAATTATTTGGGGGGAGGGGCCCTACTTTGTGTGAAAATTCATTTTTTGAACTTAGGCAAATAAATGCATTGGGATGCCATGCAAGTGCAGATGTGTGCAATGCTTTCAAATTTATGGAAACCCAAGGAATACATGGGGGCGGATCATCATGAGTTCAAATGCTAATGCTCCGACATGTATTGGATTATATATGCCATGTGGAAATGCATGCAAAATATGCATGAAGCCTATCATGAATTGCAGAAAATGACATACCATTGCAGCCCACCTTCTTGGAATTCGGATTTGGTTTGAAACTCTGATTGTTAGCTCCCCCTTTCTTTTATCTATGCATGATTGTGTCTGACCCTTCATAGCTTTAGTGCAGGGACCTCACTTTTTGAAATGTGGGTTGGACTTCTTAGAATCTGTCACTCAATTCAGCTCTTGGTCATTCTGATTTTTAACAAATTTTAGGAAGTTGTGCTTGATTATTTGGAACTCAAAATGGATGTATTCACTTTCTTCTGACTGAACTCTTCCTCCCTAATTTGAAGAATTGGGTTTCAGACCCTTGTTTATCTTTTTATCCATGCTTCAGCACATCCCTGAAATTGAGTCGGCTGTTGCCTTGCGGGGATGGATAGCCTACTCAGATTGGGGAATGGACCCCCAACAGGAACAAAGCCAATGTGTGCATGCAAATGCCCAAGTGTCCACTTGCTGATTTTTTTTAGTGTGAGCTCCTCATGTGTTTGTGGATCCATCTCTCTTGTTCCAATACCCCAAAGGTGGAGGCAACAGATAGAACACTTAACATAGTAATTTCATTTGGTTGTGTTCCTTGAACTTACATTTCATGGAAAAGGTCCCATACCAATCTGGGCTCTCCATTTCTAGAATAACCTGTGGTCATAGTGCTCCATGAAACTACATCCCTTTCAGGCCTTTCATCAAGCAACTGCTTTGCTAACTCCACCATGTTGTTATGTAAGAAACCATTAACAAGGGCATTCCAAGATGACACATTATCTTTATTTCCACATTGGAATTGCAGACAAGCAAGATCAATGTGTTGACATTCTGCACAAAACTGAATAAGGGTTACTTGCCTGAATGTGTAAATATTCAATCCACTAATCAAAACTTCATTCGGCCAAACATCTGCACTCCTCCTGATCTCTATGGATTCACATTGGATTTCAGTTTATCACATGCTTTTATTCCTTTCAGCCATCTTTTATCCACCTTGATCTCAGCAACTCAAAGATTGAATTAGATCCTTACAAGAGCTTTGAGGTACATTAGCCCAAACCAAACTTTAGTGTTTTTTTAGCAAGGAGTCACAAAGCCCACTTTCACATTTCCTGTTTTTTTTATTCCACTCCAGGCAATTTTAGAATTAGATTGGGCCTTTACCCTTCTTGAATTTCAGTTTGCAACAACTTCAAAGTCCATATTTGATCAGTCTGAGCTGGATTTCTTTTTAGTTTAGTTTTTTTTTTAATTCTGTTGCTTCGCAATTGACACATGCATTTTTTGTTTGAACTCCAGCAATCTCAGATTTCAATTGATATGTTCTCTGAGTTTCAGTCCACAGTATCGATTCAGTTGCATGCCCATGTAAAGCTGCGAGTCAGATTTTTTTTTATTGCTTACATTTATTTCATTCATTCCCTTTATTCTTTCATTGGATTTTTGTTTAAGATCTCCTGGCGAAAACTTGACATCATCTCCCCTTAACCCAAGGCTTTGGGGGGAACAAATGGGGTGCACCATCCACGGAGAGGACTACGAGGTGACCCCGAAACACAGAGGGTGCGCCCGAAAGCAACGACCCTGTAAACCCGAGCCGACTATAGAGGAGTCTCGAGGGTGAGCCTACTAGGGATCCTATCGACCGGGGGTGCCACAATTCTGTTTCCTTAGCGTGGTCTTGAAGATATTTTGCCGAAGCACAAACCATCCATGTTCACTGATGCGGGACAGACAGCGGACTCGACTCCAAGTTGATATGTGATCCTTGGACTCTAGACAAGCTCGCGATCATCCCTTAATGAGGGAATCATACGGACGTGCGCGGTTGAGAAACCGGTAGTGAGCTAGGATGGTCGGCTCTCTCTCGTGCCCGGATCGGGTCACGGGACGGGTCTCGCTCTCTCTCTCGCAGCGGCAATATAAAATATAACGAGCTAGGAACCTATCACTCGCAGCAGCATATACAAATAAATACGAGTAAAGCAAATGCTGAGTGAAGGAGCGGACACGATACCTCCACGCTCCGGGTGTGGGAAAGACGACCCCGGCCAAGTACGGTAACTCCCGGTAAAAACAATTATTCACTAATTACAACAGTGATTTCTTGCACACTCCACGTAGGGAGGTAAAGGGCTACAACTGGGCCCGGGAGGACTGATCTTTGGTTGACGGGCAGCACTTTGATCCGCTCCATCGGTGCCGTCCGGAAGATGCTTACTGTTGGTTGTGGGGCCCACGTGCTGGTCGGTGAGGCCGAGTGGGCCTGGAGTGGCACCGCTGTGACGGGGACGCCTGGAGGGACGATCCCTAGAAGGAGTCGTACTGATTCACCTTGTGGAAGGCGAGTCGGCTCCGATCTTCAAGTGTTGAACTTGCTCTCCACGGATCTGAGTTGCTGTTTCAGACCCGCGCGACCCGTCGAAATCTACTGCTGCGATCAATCCCGACGTCGGATCGATGCAAAATTGGTGCCGTTGGAAAGCTGATTCAAAATACTTTGACCAAGGACTGTGGCAGGAATTTTTAAGGCTCTGTATTTTTTCGTGGTGGATTTAGGAACAGACTGACTGACAGACTCAGAAAACATAGGACAGAAATGGATTTTTCTGAGAACAAGCATTGACCGTGACTCAAACTTCAGATCTGGGTGTTGGGCTCTTCATGAAAGTTGGAGAGGGGAAAGTAAGGAAGACGAGGATATTTGTTTGTAATTTATGGTGGAGGTTTGGATGGGGAAACAGATTTTCCAACACTAGTGGGTCGGATCTGGACTGCACAGGACAGAACAGATTTTTGACTGAGTTTTAATTTTTTGGTGGGGAAAAAGAACTTCTAAAATCGAGGGAAAATTTGTGGAGAGGGGATTTGGTGGGCAGAATATCCAATCCAAATTTGGACTCAATCAGAAAAGGGGAAGGGGGTCGGACAAAGGAAGAACTAGATTAGCATGATAAAACAGAACACAGGCAGATCTGGAAGGCTGGGGAACACGAAATGGGAAAAATAGAAAACGAGGGCTGGAAAATAGGAAAAAAATTTTGGGAGAGGGTATTTGCGTGGGGAACCTACCCTAAAAATTTGGGCTCCAGCAGATACGTGGATTGGGAGCTAAAATTCGGACAAGGGGGCTTTGTCCTGATTTGGATAGAACTCCGGCGAAGCGGCGGTGGCGGTGCGATGGCGGCACGAACGATGGCGGCGGCGGCGGGGCTGAGCGTCGCACTCAGAGAGGTGGTGGTGGAGAGGCTCCACACCTCTGAATTAGAGCTCTCATAGCTCTAGAGGGGGGGAGAGGGGCGCCCTTGGGCCTTGATGAGCAGAAATGAAATTTCTCTCATTAATGCTAAGTAATTCATAAATTACAAGGTATTTATAGAAAATATAAAAAGACCTAAACTACCCTCAGATCTAAATTAGGGGAGGGGTATACAAGGAACATCACATTGAATCCCATGTGGTCAAAAAAAACAAAAATTCAATATGTCTAGTGGAAGGGGGCGCCCCCTTGACCAAGAGCTTCCAATTTGGACTTTTTGTCCACCTTGTCCCCCCCTTGGTCCAAGTCTTCTAGAATCCCACCTTGGACCTTTGACCAGCCCCACATGGGACCCTAGGGATTAGGTGGACCAATGGGGAAGGAGATGGGGGCCCCTTGCTGGTCCTACTAGACTTTTACACAAAAACCCAAAGATCCTTAAGGAATAACAAATTTGCTTATAAAGCCTTACAATTGCAAACCTACTTCCCAAGGATATAAATGCAAACTAAAAGGACACAAATACAAAATAAAAAGTTAGTGTCCAGTGTTGATTCCCATCAATTCTCCCCGGGTGGGAAGAACTCGACCCCGTCGAGTAAGGGGTGCGGCTGCTCCAGTAGCTCCGGCAGATCTGTCATCGACCAAGAAGCACGGAGTACGCTCCACTCCAAGTAGTCGACACCTGCCCATCCCGTATAGATTCGATATGCTCACGTTGCTGGGGAATGAGGCTAGAGGTGGACACTCCGGGGTGGGGTCACTCTCAAAGGAGGGAGGCGGCTCAAAGACTCACTAGAAATCACTGCGGGGTCCCTTTATATGACTAGATCCGATATGTTGAGGTAGAGCCGATCCCAAAGTCCGACATGTCTCGCACTCGAAAAGGACTGACAACGCGAGCGTACAAAGGACCGACTCGACTCGATGTATGCACAGACACACAAGACCCTAGACAAACCTATTGTTAGTCCGACCCATACTCATGCAAGGGCGGACCAAGACACCCGAATGTGTGCCATACATGCATGTTACGTAACCGGAGGTTGGTGGCATGGGGAACTCCGAGACACCTAAGTTTAAACCAGTCATGCTTTGACCTCCTATGGGACTTGGGTGTGGGAGGGCTAGGAGATCCAAAACTACCTTTGTCATCACCCCTAGATGTAGGTAAGGCATGCCATGTTTCCCAATCATCGGACCTATTGCTATGTGGAGGTTGATTGGCCCGAGTGGGAAGAGAGTGGTAGGGGACTTCCTTGATAAGGTAGAAGGGAAGTGGTGGATCACGAGGCCCACTAGGGAAGGGGTCGAATTGGTCAAAGAACGTGTGACCCCTCGAACTGTGTTCCTTTATGACACTATCCCAATTTTGAAATTCTTGAAGGTGTAAATGATCACCTTCATTCATTATGAGAGGTGGGACGTCGGTCATATGTAGAAAATAAGATTCCTCCCTTGGACAAAAGGGAATGAAGTCAGACTCGGCCGGCATAGGGAGGAATAGAAGAATCTCTGTGGTGACATGACCCACGGTGCACACGGAGGTGATAGACCCTAAGGATGGATGTGTGAAGCTACGACCTGTAGGTCGGTCGAAGCCTGGGGCCAACAAGTGCGTAAATGTCAACTGCCAGTCTAATCCTTTAAGAAGGTCATCCAATGTATCCACATGGTGACTAGACCGGAGTGTGGTATGGAATGAGTTGACCGGCACTAATGGTAGGGTGGGGTCCATGGATGGGAAGGGCGGTGGGACCAAGCCATTCTTGAGCCAACTAAGGAGTGGCTCAGTGATGAAAAGCGTTCCTGTTAGAAACACGGGTGGCACGGGCTGAGGTGGCTCCGAATAGAGATGTGAGGGTGGTGGCAGAGGAGCTCTCATGGGTGAGGAAGGCATGTCATCCCGGAGGGGAAGTGGTCCTTGGGACCCCATAGGTGGGGCAAGGTTGGGGCTATGGGCTATGGCCTCCCTAGGCTCGAGTATGTCTACCTCCTACCTCGGAGGTGGGCAAGGGGAGACCAGCGACTCAAAATAAGCACACCTCCTATCCACCCGTTCCGAAATTATTTGCACAAGTTCGGCAACGGTGCGGGTTGGAGTAGGGGTATCGCGGTGGACTCGGCCGTAATCAACCGGCCTAGGCTTGGGTTGGGGCTCATCTAAGTACGGGGCTCCTTGCCTCCGACTATGACCCACTTGGTTGGAGGTGATTGGGTGGGGTCGGTTAGAGGTGATTGGGCCAGGTAGGTAGACCTTCCTAAGTTCGCCCTTCATCTCATGCCACGACTCGATGGGCCATTGCCTCCTAAACTCCCTCATGTGTTCTATACTCTCCTATTTCCAAGCGGCCTCGTGGACGAGCCTCTTTTGGGCAAAGCTGACTTGCATGGCATCGAACATAGTGTAACACTCAAAATACTTGTCCATGGCGGCTTCCCACTTGAGGTAGTCGCTCGGGACCTGGGAGCCATGAAAGTCCGAGGCTTCGGGTCGAATGAAGGAGATAGGATGGTTTCCAAGCCCATGGGTATGCCAACGGTTATATTGCCTGGATGACCGGGAGTCCATTGAAAACTGGGAAACTACAAGGTGGACATGTTGATATAAAGAGACAAGACAAACCGACTAGACACGACCCTAAATGACAAAGCAAGTTGGAATGCCGACTCGACTATGAACTTAGACACAACCAAGATTCGGTACCTGGCAGAGTTGAGGGATCTGAAGATCCTCTCGACGAGAGTGTGCGGCCTTCCCGATAGGCGTAACCTACCGTTCGGACAACACATTTTTATATATCGAATAATGGTATGCAAATGTGACACCTAGACTTAGACACTATTTTTTCTTTTAAACACCCTAGACTCAACTCGCTCTGATACCAAATTGATGCGGGATGGACAGCGGACTCGACTCCAAGTTGATATGCGATCCTTGGACTCTAGACAAGCTCGTGATTGTCCCTTAACGAGGGAAGCGTACGGACATGCGCGGTTGAGAAACTGGCAGTGAGCTAGGGTGGTCGGCTCTCTCTCGTGCCCGGATCGGGTCACGGGACGGATCTCACTCTCTCTCTCGTAGCGGCGATATAAAATATAACGAGCTAGGAACCTATCACTCGCAGCAGCATATATAAATAAATACGAGTAAAGTAAATGTCGAGTGAAGGAGCGGACACGATACCTCCACGCTCCGGGCATGGGGAAGACGACCCTGGCCATGTACGGTAACTCCCGATAAAAATAATTATTCACTAATTACAACAGTGATTTCTTACCCACTCCACGCAGGGAGGTAAAGGGCTACAAGCGGGCCCGGGAGGACCGATCTTGGGTTGACGGGCAGCACTTTGATCCGCTCCATCGGTGCCGTCCGAAATACGCTTGCTACTGGTTGTGGGGCCCACGTGCTGGTCGGTGAGGCCGAGTGGGCCCGGAGTGGCACCGCTGTGACGGAGACGCCTGGAGGGATGATCTCTGGGAAGGAGTCGTACTGATTCGCCTTGTGGAAGGTGAGTCGGCTCCGATCTTCAAGTGTTGAACTTGTTGTCCACGGATCTGAGTTGCTGTTTCAGACCCGCGCGACCCGACGAAATCTACTACTGCGATCAATCCCGACGTCGGATCGATGCAAAATTGGTGCCGTTGGAAAGCTGATTCAAAATACTTTGACCAAAGACTGTGGCAAGAATTTTTAAGGCTCTGTATTTTTTCATGGTGGAATTAAGAACAGATTGACTAACAGACTCAGAAAACATAGGATAGAAATGGATTTTCCTGAGAACAAGCATTGACTGTGACTC
This sequence comes from Amorphophallus konjac, assembly GCA_022559845.1. Classification (NCBI taxonomy): domain Eukaryota; kingdom Viridiplantae; phylum Streptophyta; class Magnoliopsida; order Alismatales; family Araceae; genus Amorphophallus; species Amorphophallus konjac. The sequence goes on from CM040121.1 coordinate 125,316,846, forward strand.
AAACTTCAGATCTGGGCGTTGGGCTCTTCATGAAAGTTGGAGAGGGGAAAGTAAGGAAGACGAGGATATTTTTTTGTAATTTATGGTGGAGGTTTGGATGGGGAAACATATTATCTAACACTGGTGGGTCGGATCTGGACTACACAGGACAGAACGGATTTTTGACTGAGTTTTAATTTTGTGGTGGGGAAAAAGAACTTCTAAAATCGAGGGAAAATTTGTGGAGAGGGGCTTTGGTGGGCAGAATATCCAATCCAAATTTGGACTCAATCAAAAAAGGGGAAGGGGGTCGGACAGAGGAAGAACTAGGTTGGTGTGACAAAATAGAACACATGCAGATCTGAAAGGCTGGGGAACACGAAATGGGAAAAATAGAAAATGAGGGCTGGAAAATAGAAAAAGTTTTTTGGGAGAGGGTATTTGCGTGGGCAACCTACCCTCAAAATTTGGGCTCCAGCAGATCCGTGGATTGGGAGCAAAAATTCAGACAAGGGGGCTCTGTCCTGATTTGGACAGAACTCCGGCGAAGCGGCGGTGGCGGTGCGATGGCGGCATGAACAGCGGCGGCGGCGGGGCTGAGCATCGCACTCAGAGAGGTGGTGGTGGAGAGGCTTCACACCTCTGAATCAGAGCTCTCACAGCTATAGAGGGGGGGAGAGGGGCGCCCTTGGGCCTTGATGAGCACAAATGAAATTTTCTCTCATTAATGCTAAGCAATTGATAAATTACAAGGTATTTATAGAAAATGTAAAAAGACCTAAACTACCCTCAGATCTAAATTAGGGGATGGGTATACAAGGGACATCACATTTAATCCCATGTGGTCAAAAAAAACAAAAATTAAGTATGTCTAGTGGAAGGGGACGCCCCCTTGACCAAGAGCTTCCAATTTGGACTTTTTGTCCACCTTGTCCCCCCCTTGGTCCAAGTCTTCTAAAAGCCCACCTTGGACCTTTGACCAGCCCTACATGGGCCCCTAGGGATTAGGTGGACCAATGGGGAAGGATATGGGGCCCCCTTGCTGGTCCTACTAGACTTTTACACAAAAACCCAAAGATCCTTAAGGAATAACAAATTGGCTTATAAAGCCTTACAATTGCAAACCTACTTCCTAAGGATATAAATGCAAACTACAAAGACACAAATACAAAATGAAAAGTTAGTGCCCAGTGTTGATTCCAATCATTCACCCATTAAAGGGGGTCCCCGGGGTCCTCATCATAAGAGGGATGAGCCCCCAGGGATCTAAGAGTGATCGAAAATTCGAGGGGCAACAAGAAGAGATTTATGAGGAAAAACTCGGCTCGGGACGAATCCCATGTGCCTCATCCCTTCGATAACATGGTGGTGGGAGCTAGCCAGACACCAAGGTGGGATTTAGAGGATATGAGAGTCGAGTAGAAGGTCAAAGAAATTGCTGGACGGTTCACAGATTCGCAGAGTGAGAGAGAGAGATGAGATGAGATGAGATAGAAGATATGTATATAAAGCCGTACCATACTCATGCATACTCGTATTAAGAAAATGAGAAGCTATAGCCAGCGCATACAGAAATCATGCAGCTGTGCATATGCATACACCCTTGCCATATGAACGGGCATGGTGTTCAGAAGATGAAAATCAGGAGAAAGTGCAGGCAGAATGGACTGAGATTAAAGAAGGAACAGAAAAAGAGCATCAACACATATATACGCATGTAACATTCATATGCATATGGATGAGCAATCGGGTATTACATTTATACAAACACATTGAGGGTCAAAACTCCAGATTTCATTTCTTCAAAAAGAGTTACATCCGGGAGAAGAACAAACAGAGATAATAGAATGGGAGAAGAAACCCACCCTCTCACAATTTCTCCCAACTCTCGTTTCTCTTTGCCTCACTCCAACTTCCAAACGCGTAGGTCTGGAGGGATCAAGTGGTGAAAAAAAAAGAGAGAAAGGGGGATCCTCCAAAGGGGACTCTTACAGGCAATGCTCTCCTCTCACAACTCTCTCTATCTTGCTAGCCTTCCAACCTTTCAATCCTTTTTTTCCTAACCTCTATATCAGCCGCGCAGGGCTCCCTTCTTATAGGGGCGGAGGATCCTTTCTAAGCTCCCCCTTGCTGCTCTTCTCCTTGATTTTCCAGCTGCGGCCACCCTCGCCTGCTATTGGTTTGTTGCTACTGCAGCTGACCTCGCAGGGCACGAAGGGAGAGGATTTCCATTTGTGGAGGGGGTACGCCTGTTGCCTTCGTCGTTGATCGATCGAGGCTTGTCGGAGATGTGCTGCGTGCCATTGCCCTTGAGGGAGGAGCCTTACGAACATTAAATGCATAGGATGGGGTGAAGGGGCCTTCATTCAGACTACCGGTCGCTGGGGAGAGGCTACTGGTCACCTCTGCGGAATGCTGGTCGTAAGCACCGGTCAGCGCAAGGGCTCCTCGTGTGAGAGGAAGGAGGAGAAAAAAAGATAAAAAGGGTTAGAAGGGAGACACGGGAGGAGGGAGTTTGACACAAGATGAATAGTGTCCCATATTTTCCTTCTATTTCTTTTTTTTTGAAAATTCCTCTCCCTTTCACTCTTTTCCCCCTCCTTTCCTTGGTCTTGTGTACATGCCCTTCCCCATCCCTTTTACTTTAATTTGGGGCCTCTTCCACGTGGTGGGTCGCACCCCTTGCCCCCTTTCTTCTTCGTGTTTTTTTTGGTGTCCACAGGAACGGGTGGATTCATGCAAAGAGAAAGAAGTGATCGGGGTGGGAACCTGGTTTTCATTACTCTTCGAACAGAGGCTTATAATTCGGCCACTAGGGCCTCAAGCCTCACAGAGACATCATGGAGAAGGAGGAACACACAAGGGATGGGGAGAACCTACCCCTTTTATAGAAATTTCTCTCACCCCTGCTTCACACTCCCTCCCTCACTTTCTCTTCGCACTTCTCTTCGCACAGAGGCTGGACGAGACTTCTTTGAGCTTTGGGCTTCTAAACTTTCAACAGTCCAACAACTTCATGGTTCCACCCCGGGGACTTTTACAGGGGGCCGGGGCCCCTGTTTCGAAGGGAGAAGAACCCCCCCTTTTGCGGTTCTCCTTCTCTCTACGAACGTTGTTGCCCCTGCTGACGTCACTGCTGCTACTCAGTGCTGTTGCTGTCGCTACTGGCATGCCCCGGAGGTTGCCACGTTGCCGATGCTGATGTTACCGGTGCTACGCTGTCGGTCGCACAAGGTCTCTGCTGCTACCATTGCTAGTATTTTCGTTGCTGGGATGGGAGCACGAGGTAGGTGCCTATCCTGCGGAATGACCAGAGGTGAGGCCCGCCGTTGCAGTTGCTGCTGCTGACGTTGCTCCTACTCTGCTACGTTGTGGCTCCTTCGCACAGCCGCGGCAGAACTGGCGAAGCAAGGGCGCGCCGCTACGGTGTGGCAGCCTCACCGGTCGAGGGGAGGTGGCACCTGCCCTGCGGGCCACGCAGGCAGGATGGGAGCTCGAGGTACACAGGCGTGCATGGGAGAGCCTTCGGGCATTCATTGCCTAGGCAATAGGGAGAAGGGGATGAACAGTAGAAAAATCGGGAGGAGAGGGCGTGACACATGTGAACAGTGCGCCCATTTTCCTCCTATTTCCATTTTTTTTGAAAAATTCCTTCTCTTTTCTTCTTAACCCCTTCTTCTTGTATTTGTGTATATATATATCCTGCGCCCCCTCTTCTTCTTGCATTTGTGTTGGGCCTGGCCCAGTCACAATTGGCCCATTCACTAGGGCTCCTTCTCTTTTTTTTATTATTTGGTTCAGCCCAATAATTTTTGTGCCAACAAATGCCCCCCACCCGCGAGTGTTGCAAGCGAGAGATGAGGGAGCGGGGCCTGCAGGTGCAGCTTACTGCCTTGGGAGAATCTTCAGCTTCGTGAGGATGTTCTCGGCCACAAACTATTTCGATCAGTCCTGACCGGGAATCAGGCGCTGATCGAGATGATACCGTCGACATTGGGTCTATATCGACGCAAAGGAAGTGAGTTGGTCCGGCCTAGAAGGAATGTCTAGGCCATATTCCTCAGCTGAGACCCCGGAAAGGCCTTAGGCACCGAGTTAGGGTGGCTCGTCGATGCGGGGATCGCATCGATACAAGAAATTCAGATTTCTCTGACTTAGACGAAAGGTCTAGGTCGGATCGCACGGCTGAGACCTCGGAAAAGCCTTAGGTACCGAGTTAAGTGGTTCATCGATGCTGGGATTGCACCGACGCAAGAAATTTACGTTTCTCCAACTTAGACGAAAGGTCAAGGTCGGATCGCTTGGCTGAGACCCCAAAAAGGCCTTAAGCATCGAGTTAAGTAGTTCATCGATGCTGGGATTGCACCAACGTAAGAAATTCAGGTTTCTCCAACTTAGACGAAAGGTATAGGTTGGATCGCTTGGCTGAGACCCCGAAAAGGCCTTAGGTGCCGAATTAAGTGGTTCTTCAATGCTGGGATTACACCAACACAAGAAATTTGGGTTTCTCCGACTTAGATGAAACGTCTAGGTCGGATCGCTCGACTGAGACCCCGGAAAGGCCTTAGGCGCCTAAGTGGTTCATCGATGTTGGGATTGCACCAACGTAAGAAATTCAGGTTTCTCCGACTTAGACGAAAGGTATAGGTCAGATCGCTCGGCTAAGACCCCGGATAGGCCTTAGGCGCTGAGTTAAGTGGTTCATCGATGCTGGGATTGCACCGACACAAGAAATTTGGGTTTCTCTGACTTAGACGAAAGGTATAGGTCGGATCATGCGGCTAAGACCACGGAAGGGCTTTAGGCGCCGAGTTAAGTGGTTCATTGATGCTGGGATTGCATTGATGCAAGAAATTCGGGTTTATCTGACTTAGACGAAAGGTCTAGGTTGAATTGCTCGGCTAAGACCCCTGAAGGCCTTATGCCCCGAGTTAAGTGGTTCTCCGATGTTGGGATTGCTACGAGGCAATAAATTCAGGTTTCTCTGACTTAGACGAAAGGCCTAGGTAGAATCGCTCGGCTGAGACTCCGGAAGGCCTTAGGCACCGAGTTAAGTGGTTCGTCGATGTTGAGATTGCAGCGACGTAAGAAATTCAGGTTTCTCCAACTTAGACGAAAGGTCTAGGTCGAATCGCTCAGGTGCGACCCCAGAAGGCTTTAGGCACCAAGTTAACAACATTAAGGGATCATTTCTTTCTTCTTCTTCTTCTTTTTTTGGTGATCACGGTGGGACCAGGTTATAAATATATAGCAGTATCGTTGACATTGGGTCTGTTGTGCCCCGGCGTATTTTGACAAAGACAAATTGTTCAATCAAGTAATATGCATTGCAGATCTTTTGATGTATGCATTGCAGAGTGTGCTTCGTTTCCCTTGGATTGCATTTGTAGTTCAAGTGTCTATTTATATCAAAGTGGTTAAGGTTTGTTGAATTGGGAATTTTTTTATATGAATGAATCATTGTTGAAATGAGAGCTTGCTTTGGTCTGAACTTGCAATTAATGTAAGGTTTGATTCATGTGTGTTGTTTGTAATGTGGACTTGTGAAGAATATGGATTGGAAACGTGTGAATCACTTGTACATATAGCTGCATTTCAATATACTAACTTGCAGGTTGGGAGAGGCAGTCTTGTGTGATGAACTGCATTGAAGTTGGTTTCTTCATATGCATAGATTAAATGTGACATGATATTGAGTTTCTAAATGGTGAAGGTTCACTAAAGCCCACAAATACTTGAAGTCATGGTAAGATTTTATGTTTGAATGTATTTCAATGTGGCTAGATTGGGCTAGATGCATATTTCATGTTTTTGGGCTTAAATTGACTGCCTTGGGCAGTTTTCCCTTTTCCCACTGCAAGGGTCGACCCCTGGGGTCGACACCTGGCTCCCTGGGGCATCAATTTCTGGCGGACAGAACACCCTGAAATTGGTGTCGACCCCAAGGGTCGACACCTAGGTTGTCGCGTCCGGATCATAGATCCGGTTTGGGTTTCGAATACCCCATTTGGGGATCCATTAGGCTTGGGTTTTTACACCCCTACCCCTAGGGTTTCTCCACTTGGTTAGGTGATGTTTTGAAGGGTTTTTCTGCTGGGCATTTAAGTCATTTTGCATCTCTTTTCTCTGGGTATATGAAGCCGTGATTTTCATACCATGGACGAACTCTTGGGCTAATAGTTTTCAATCCTCGTAGGAAAGGAGGTGAGGGTGACGTACATAGCAGGAGGAAGAAGAAGATCACCTGGAGTAGGCTTCAATGAGCTGATCTCTCTCATCTGATCCACGCTCGCACAGATCGCTGAGTGATGTCTCCAGGCAGGGAATTTTTGCAGCATCAACACTCTTACTCTCTGCAGATAAATTTTCCAGCGCTCCCTACCATCCTATCTACGTGATTTGTTGAAGATCTGAAGGGGGATTTCTTGTTCTCTTACTTCCATATTTCTATTTGAGCATAGATTATCAAATCTGGACTGGGCTTTGTAATTTGCTATATTTTTCTTTCATAGATGCTTTCTGAGTGTCGTCTCTGAGCGTGCATGTTTTCTTATCTTCGCGCGAGAACACACGTGTGTGTGGGGCCGTTGTGCCCGTGTGTGTTTGTTTTGCTGCCATTGTGTAGTGTGGTTAGTGGAATCCTCTCAAGTTGAGAGGGGTGGATGTAGGACTGCACTGGGTGCGTCCGAACCACCTAAAAATTCTTGTGTTGTGGTTTGATATCTATGTGATTGTCGCATTACATGTCCGTCTTTATTACATGTGTGATGTGGTGAGTGGAGAGTTATATATATACATATAATCTATGCGCATTTCACACTTTATCTGAGTGGTTCATACAAATTATCGTTGGAGAGCTATGAGTGCTTGCTTGATATTCACCCCGTTAATTCTTTTTGTTATAAGATTAGAGTGTTTTATAATCTCATCTAAACATCACTGCATCTAATCTTTCAAAAGGGGGTGCAATCAATTCACCCCCCTCTTGCTTGCATTCCTAATCGGGCCAACTATTGGTATTAGAGCCTCGGCTCTGTTTTATTTTAAAACCTCGCGGTTTAGAGTGATCTATTAGGAATGGCTAACAAAGGGTTGATGCCCGAAGGGCATTCTATACACAGGCCTCCCTACTTTGATGGAAATAACTATAGTTATTGGAAAAATAGAGTGAGGGTTTTCCTCCATGCTTAAAGTCATGAAATATGGATTGTTGTTAAGAATGATCCATACACTTTACCCCCAGATGAGGAGCAGTGGAATGATGGTCATATAAAGAAGTCTACTATGAACTTCAATGCTTTAAATATTATTCAGTGTGCTATTCACCCAACTGAATATGCTCGTGTTTCTATGTGCAGCAGTGCGAAAAAGATGTGTGATAAGCTGAGATTGATTTATGAAGGAACCTCAGATGTTAAGAAGGCGAAAGCCAATATGCTTATCCGGGATTATGAGCTATTTCATATGAAGGACGAGGAAATTATCTTCAAGATGTTTGCATGTCTTATGGACATTACAAATGGACTGAAGTCACTCGGGAAGGATTTCAAGGATACTGACTTGGTCAGAAAGGTGTTGAGGTTGTTGTCACCCAGTTGGCACACTAAGACAATAGTGATAGAAGACGCAAAGGATCTATCAACACTTTCATTGGATGAACTTATAGGGTCCATAATGGCCTATGAGATAAATATCAAGAGGACAAAAGAGGACACGAAGAAGAAGAAGCCAATAGCTTTGAAAGCAAACCCAGACCCAATTTCAAGGCAAGACGATTCCATGGACAACACAGATGATGAAGAAGTCGCCATGCTTACAAGAAAGGTCAAGCAATTTCTGCGCCAAAGAAGAAGGTTTGGTGGAAAGTTTAGAAAGGGAAAGAGGTAATTCAAGCAGAAAAATGAACCATCCAAATCGACTAAAATCATGTGTTATGAGTGCAAGAAAATGGGACACATGAGAGGTGAATGCCCCGAGTTGCAGAAAAAGGCCAAAAAGGATAAAGGGAAAAAGCCAAAGGCCATGAAAGCCACTTGGAGGGATGAGAACAAGGACGAGCCTACATCTGAAGAAGAAGAAAATATTGAGGAGATTGTCAAGAGCTTGTGCCTTATGGCACAAGAGGATCATGAACAGGTAACTTCTGACTCTGAGCTTATTACAAATGATCAATGGCAATTGGCTTATGAAGATTTGTATGAAAAATACAAGAGGATCAGAAGTAAAAATAAAAATCTAAGGAAGAAAATTCATGAGATTGTTCATTCGTCCAATTCTTGTGAAAAATGTAGTTTGTTTGAAATTCAAGTTCAAAATTTCAAAAATGCTAATGAAACACTTGAATCAAAATTGGCCTTGTTTGAAGATGAAATTTCCTGTTTAGAGGTAGAAAAACAAAGTGCATTCAAACTGAAAGAAGAAATGCAAGAGAAGAATGAATTGTTGGAAAAGGAGCTAAATGAATTGAACGTGAAAATGAGTGAGTGTGAGAAAGTCAAGGTCAAAGTAGAGAACAAAGTTGAATCACTCACCACAGAATTGAATGAGATCAAAGTTGCTCATGAAAATCTGTTGAAGGTGAAAGAAAATCATGTTAAGAAAAATTCACACTTCATGCAGGGCAATACAAATGCTTTCCAATACAATATCAAAAACTCACAAAATCATGGAGAGTGTTCACACACACACACACACAAACATAAAATGTTCATTCTCAATTCCCCTCCGCATCTAATAGTGTAAATAAAAGAAATAATTTTGGTAGAAAAAGACCCACTTGTTTTTATTGTGGGAGAGTAGGACATGACATGTATATATGCCAGTTGATGAAACTTGATGATGATTTGTTCTTGAGAAAATACAGTTACACCACTATGAATGCTAATGCCAAAGGACCCAAGCTTGCTTGGTTACCTAAACCAAAATGAGAATTGTTGGTTGCTCTTGCAGGTCTGCATGAAGGCGATGCAAAATAAATGGTACCTGGACAACGGATGCTCCAGGCACATGACTGGAAATAAAGAACTTTTTACAGACCTAGCAGACAAAAATGGAGGTGCGATAATTTTTGGTGGATAGGACAGAGGTAAAATAATTGGTATTGGGAGAGTTGGTAAGGATCTCAACCACTGCATTAAAGATGTTTTGCTTGTAACCATAATTTGTTGAGCATCAGTCAACTTTGTGACAAAGGTCACAATGTCATTTTTGAATCATCTCACTGCTCTATCATTGATGCAAATACTCATGAAATTAAATTCGTAGGTGTGAGAAGTGATAATACTTATCATGTTGATTTTAGTGAACTTGCTTCTAAAAATCTGTGCTTGGTTGCAAATAAAAATGATGATGTGTGGTTGTGACATCGCTGTTTAGGGCATGCTAGTTTTAATGTAATTAGAAAGCTAACTAGAAATAATTTAGTTAGAGGTCTTCCATGCTTAAATTTTGAAACTTCAAAAATCTGTGAAGCATGTAATAAAGGAAAACAAACCAGAGTCTCTTTCAAATGCAAGAACATTGTTTCCACTGAAAAACCCCCATAGTTACTTCATTTGGACTTGTTTGGTCCCACCAGGACTCACAGTCTTGCAGGGAAACGATATGGATATGTCATTGTTGACGATTTCTCTCGATATGCATGGGTGTTGTTCTTGGCTAACAAAAGTGAAGCCTTCAAAGAATTTGCTGATTTTTGCATTAGAGTTCAAAATGAAAAAGGCTATCATATTCAAAAAATTCAAAGTGACCATGGAAAGGAATTTGACAATTCTGAGTTTGATGATTTTTGCAAGAAGCAGGGGTATGAACACCAATTTTCAGCACCAAGGACCTCACAACAAAATGGAGTTCTTGAGAGAAAGAATCGAACGCTCATGGAGATGACATGTACCATGTTGGCAGAAAATGGTCTACCACGGTATTTTTGGGCAGAAGCAGTCAACACTGCCTGCTACATCACGAACCGAGCTATGGTAAGACCGATCTTTAAGAAAACTCCTTACGAGCTATACAAAGGTAAGAAATCGAACATATCTCATTTCAAGCCATTTGGATCCACTTGCTATACCTTAAACAATGGTAAGGTTAATCTGGAAAAATTGATGCTAAAAGTGATCGAGGAATTTTCCTTGGGTATTCATTGGCATCTAGAGCTTACCGAGTGTATAACTCTAGATCACTTGTAGTCGAGGAGAGTCCTCATGTTGTAGTTGATGAATTTACTCTAAGGAAGCCTAATGATGTTGAACACTTTATTGTTTTAGGTGAAGGTGAGAATGAGAAAGGAGAGCCTAGCAATCAAGGTGAGGCACAAAATCAAGAAGAGGATGAGCTGAAGGAACAACAAGAGGAGTCAACACAACAGATCCTTCCATGCCAATGGACCATACATAGAGATCATCCCTGGACAATGTTATCGGCGGCGTGGAGGAAGGGATAAGAACTCGGGCCTCAATCAGGGAAGTCGAACAATACGATAATCTTGCTTTACTTTCCTCTATTGAGCCCAAATCTATAGATGATGCTCTTAATGACAATTCTTGGGTTCTCGCCATGCAAGAAGAACTGCACCAATTCCAAAGGAATCGGGTGTGGTTCTTTGTGCCCCGGCCTGATGATCATCCCATAATCGGAACTAAGTGGGTTTTTCAAAATAAACTTAGGGAAGATGGGGTGATTGTGAGGAATAAGGCAAGATTGGTAGCCAAGGGCTACTCCCAAGAATTTTGTATTGATTTTGATGAATCTTTCGCTCCTATGGCTAGATTAGAGGCAATAAGGATTTTTCTTGCTTATGCATGTCACAGGAACATCAAGCTTTTTCAAATGGATGTCAAGAGTGCCTTCCTCAATGGAGTCATCAAGGAAGAGGTATATGTGGAGCAACCACCGGGCTTCAAAGATGAAAAATTTTTGAACCACGTCTACAAATTGGATAAGGCACTATATGGGTTAAAACAAGCTCCCAGGGCATGGTATGATCGTTTAAGTTCATTTTTGATTGATAATGGCTTCAAATGAGGTAATATAGATCAAACGTTGTTTACAAAAACTTGTGATGAACATGTCTTAATTGTTTAAGTTTATGTAGATGATATAATTTTTGGAGCCACGAATCTTAAAATGAATGATGACTTTGTCCAACTTATGCAGGGAGAATTCGAGATGAGCTTGATGGGCGAGTTGAACTTCTTTTTGGGGCTTCAAATAAAGCAACTGGATGATGGTATTTTTATAAACCAGAAGAAGTATACTCAAGAAATTTTGAAAAAGTTTCAATTAGAGAATGCCAAACCTTTTGCTACACCAATGTCTACCTCACTCAAATTGGAAGATGAGAAAGGTAATATTGTTGATCAAAAACTTTTTAGGGGTATGATAAGTTCATGGTTGTATCTTACTATTAGTAGGCCTGACATTCATTTTAGTGTCTGTCTATGTGCAAGATATCAATCTTGTCCTAGAGAATTTCATTTGTCGACCGTGAAGAGAATTTTTAGATATTTGAATGGAACACTTGATCTTGGTTTGTGGTATCCTCAAAATAATTCATTTGATTTACTTGCATGCACTGACTCTGATTATGCTGGGTGCAAAATGGATCGTAAGAGCACAAGCGATCACTGCTAGTTTTTAGGGGGCTGCATGATTTCGTGGGCCTCAAAGAAACAACACTATGTGGCTTTATCAACTGCTGAAGCCGAATTTGTGTCTGCAGACAGTTGTGCGGTCCAAGTACTCTGGATCCAACACCAGTTGTTAGATTTTGGTATTTTTTTGAAAAACTCTCCCATCTTGTGTGATAACACTTCTGCAATAAATTTGTCCAAAAATCCTGTCCAACACTCTCGCATAAAGCACATAGAAGTTAGACACCACTTTATTTGATATCACATCAATAAAGGTGATTTTGAGTTGACTTTTGTAGATACAAAACATCAACTTGTAGATATTTTCACAAAACCTTTGAATTCTGATCAATTTTTCTTTCTTAGGAGAGAATTAGGTGTGTGCAAAGTAGATATCTAAAATCTTTTTGATGCATTGCTCTATATATACTTTCACTCACAAATCTCTGATAAATCATCTGTGCATACTGGTTTACTTTCTTGCACATAAGGAGTTTTCCATTGCATTTAGGTTTCAATCTTTTCTCTAATGTGTATAACACACTGAATAACATTTAACTTTCATGCATATCTTTATTCCTTTGCATCCGCCTGTATATACTTGCATATATCTTATACTAATGCGCACGTGCATGCCATGATTATCCGGTATATCAAATGGCGATTGTTGAAGGTTGGATTTTGTCCAACTGGAAGCCTTCCCCATGCGTGATGGTGGTCTTCGGACCTACGTTCTCAGCCAAGTACCGGTAATCAACTTGTGTGAAAACTTTACCTCAGTGCATGATTAAGTGTAAATATCATATCACCCTTTTCTTGTGATTCCTCCTATGACCTTTTCCCTTGCTGAACAAAATTGCATTGATTTAGACATGTTTGTTACATGGCACATATTAAGGGGGAGGTTTTCATAAATGTGCATACACTTAGGGGGAGACATAACTGTGGTGAGACTAATTCATCTCTTACATTCAGTATAACTCCCACACAGTTTTGCACTTTTGAGATCAATGACTCTATTTAATAAGGATTTTAGTTATTCTACTCAAACACTTTAGAGGGCACTTGATTCCCTACATAGACCACACGTGACTCGTGAGGAAAAAGCTGTCTGCCCCACCAAAAATCTCAATAAGTGGAAAGTGGAACTGAGTAGCCGGGAATCCCCATTGAGATACATGAGGAAACTCGTGTCGAAAAGTGAAATAAATCCACAATAAGAACAAGTGGGATTTGGAACTGAGTAGCCGAGAATTCTCTCTGAAACAAAGGGGGAAACTTGCGTCAAAAAGTCGAATAAATCTTCATTTAAAATAAGTGACGAAGCAGAGTAATCGGGAAGTGCTCCTGAAACAAAGGGTACGACTCACGTCAAAAGGTTAGTCATCTCTATTATATTAAAAAAATGGGGTTGTGCGACGCTATCTTAAATCGAGCACTGTGTATGAAAGTGTAGGAAGGAAAGGTTCTTTCTTGTGTTCTTTAGAAAATCTGAAAATCCATATTGCTTGAAAATGCATGTCTCATATTTCACATACACTTTGAGATTGATTATGTGAATGTTCTTTATGAATTAGTCGCCTTTCACGGCGTATGTAGTACCATCTTTTTGTAAGCACCATCTTCTTAGTATTGTTCATGTTCGTCATGTTCATCAATCAATAGCATTGCTCCAAACCCTATCCCTAAGGGACTTGAATTCTTCTATACCTTATTATGGATGCATGTGTACTTGAATGATCATATTCATCTGCACCTCATTGAGTCAATTGTTCATATGAGGCACCATATTTCATTTTCATATTCTCCTGTTTTATCCCCTCTTTGCCTCTAACAAAAAGGGGGAGAAATAAATTTGGAAGATTTGCATGACATTGACATTTGGAATATTTGCATGACATTGACATTTTGAATGAATGTTGCTTTGAAATGTTCTGGATATCAAAATTCAAATGACTGTTTCATTGGGTGATTGTTATCTCGTCTCATTCATGCAAATCTTTGTAAAATTCAAGGAGTTTTGTCTTCATCAAAAATGGGGAGATTGTTGTGCCCCGACATATTTTGATGAAGATAAATTGTTCAATCAAGTAACATGCATTGCAGATCTTTTGATGTAAGCATTGCAGAGTGTGCTTCATTTCCCTTGGATTGCATTTGTAGTTCAAGTGTCTATTTATATCAAAGTGGTTAAGGTTTGTTTGAATTGGGAGTTTTTTTTTATGAATGAATCATTGTTGAAATGAGAGCTTGCTTTGGTCTGAACTTGCAATTAATGTAAGGTTTGATTCATGTGTGTTGTTTGATATGTGGACTTGTGTGTTAAGTACGGACTGAATAGATCTAGAGGGGGGGGTGAATAGATCTAGCCCCTTTTTCAATTTATAAATCAACAATCGATTAGACCTTAAGCAAGCTATGGGTTGCAACGATAAAACTGATAGCTATAGCGACAGCAAGCAATAATAAGAGCACACACCACACGAAAAATCACAAGACAGGATTTTTAGGTGGTTCAGTCTCTTCCCGAGACTTACGTCCACCCCTTGCTCAACTTGAGCAAGGCTTCACTAAATGAGAACTTCTGATCTCACACAAACACCGCTGTCACACAGCTTGTTCCTGCTGACACACAGCTTGACTCCGCTGCCTCACAGCTTGACTCCGCTGCCTCACAGCTTGACTCCGCTACCTCACAGCTTGACTCTTGATGTAATGAAAAGATAAATAGAAAAAGGTGTAACAAGGCTGAACATAGACTTTTGAAGCAGAGTAATTAAAGAGTTCAGCTTGGGACTCAATCACATAGGTAACAAGGCAAGACTCCCTGTAGGACTTCCAGCAGGATGCCTTCAGCTGTCTTGCTGCTGGAACTTGCAACGCCTTGAGCCAGGTCTTCTTTCTGCAGCACCGAAGAACACTTCTGTCTTCTGCTGCTTCTTGATTGCCGGAGAGCCACTCTTCCTTTTTTCTTTCAGAGTATCTTCGTGGGTGTCCTTTTCTTCTGCTCTATGTTCCACACCCCGCTCTCTATCTCTTCTCCTTTTTGCACCAGTTTTTATTAAGCACCGAGCGGTTCTTAGCAAGATTCTCTCCTTGAATCCCGTGCGTAATCTTATCATCTGAACAGCCCAACAACCTGCAACAACAATCTGCAGGTTTTAAGGAACCAAAACAGAATTCGGTTAGAGTTCGGTTCTGGACGCTATAACACCCGTGGTCGACCATGAGCTTGTCACTGGTCGACAAAGAACAATGTCCAGACGACTGGTTCTTCAGGCTGATGCTCGTATCGCTCATTGTTGACAATAGCCCTGTCGCTGGTCGACAAGGGGCAATGTCCAGATGTATGGCAGTTCTGTCTGATGCTCTGTCTGTTCCGTGGTCGACAACGGGCAGGCCTTTGGTTGACCACCGAAGTCTGTACAGAGGAGAATTAACTGGTCGACCACCGAAGTCTGTACAAAGGAAAAGTAACTGGTTGACCACCGAAGTCTGTACAGAGGAAAGTCTGTACAGAGGAAAAGTCTGTACAGAGTTGGATTCGCTTGTATTGCTTCGTGGTCGACAACGGGCAGGGCTCTGGTCGACAACCAGAGCGCGTACAGAGAAAACATAGCTTGAACTATGTTTGGTTGGATTCGTTGGTCAACAATGACTACTACTCTGGTCGACAAGAAACCTTGACAACTTCCTCTGATCTGTTGACTTCATTAGTACTTCAGTATACCTGAAATTACTTGAACTATCAGATTTGCATTGAATTAGTTAACCACATCTTTTGTCATCATCAAATTATCATGAGTCCATTACTTTATATTGAAGGAGCAATTAAACATATCCTTTGTCATCATCAAAACTAAAGGGATGCACAACATTCTCCCCCTTTTTGATGATGACAACCATGAGTCATTGTGACAAATCTTGCAATTATTTCAGCCAGACAATTCATTTGATATGTTATTCAAAGATATGTTATTCAAAGACATCCATAGAGAAGGTAAGATGAAAATAACATAACCATAAGTAGACTTGACATTATTTGGCACAAGGACAACATACTCTTTCTCCCCCTTTGTCAACAGCAAAAAGAGGGGAAATCAAAAAAATAATCACTCCGAACAGGATGTGAAAGGAGGTGGTGGAGCAAAATGAAATACAAAGACTCCTGGCTGTTTATCCTAGGGTAGAGAAACAGCTTGATGAAGAAAACGAAGGGTCAGGATTTAATCAGCCGAATTGAATTTTGGGGAAATTGATTGAAGTGTACGCCCTTTCCTTAATGAAGCATTTATTTAACCTATCCATTCTTAGCAGAGATCACCTTGTAAACAAGTAGAGTGGGCCTTGTGGTTCATTGAATTTGAAGGTATTGCACCAATAAACTTGCGCCCCATATCTAATTTTCCTCCATATGACTTCTCAAACTTATAATAAATTTCATGAGGCTGTTTGACTAACAGTGCGAGCTGAACAGTGTTTTTAGCTTTTCTTTGCATGCCATGCCTTCGGTCAACCATTTTCTTCTGTCGTTTGAGTAATTTTGAAATTTTCTTTTTGGAATCATTTTGAAGGCTGTGGTCAGGTTTATCACATGCTTTTCTACACGAGGAGACACGCTTTTTACACGCCAGAAACCTCGGCTACTTAGCATGCCTAACCATTCCACTTTTAACTGGGACACACCTTTTATCCGTGAAGATATACGTTTATCAGACGCTAATATCCCCAGTTACTCAGTATGCCCAATCTCAATAATTTTTGAGAGCAGCAGAGATAGATTGATTCTTCATGACACACATGCCTCTCACTTATTTTTCATCCAATTTTTTCTTTAACATGGGAGGCAGTAGTTTCTCATAATCCAATCCATTGCTCTACCATGAAGACAGAATTATGGCGTATTCCACGTGCATTCATGCTATATTATTGGATTTATATTAACTGTTCAGAATTAGCACAGGTAGAGAAACCGACTCACTACTAAAAATCATAAGTCTTCAAAATCATGTGACAGAATCATAGTTATGGCTTGACTTTATTGAAGTAGTACAGTTCAAATCCTCATTACTACACTCAACCTCTACTCTTATTGATCACCTTGGTGATTTTATTGGAAGATATGGTTAGGTTATTCAATGTTTCATCAAGGAATGAGTTTACACTTTTACTCCCCCTCAATTTGTGAATCCATGCTGAATCAAAAAAATGTTGGCCAGGATGAGATAGACAGACACAGGGAATGGAAAGTATGAATGATGATGAATGAGTGAATATGAATCTGAGTCCAAAAAGTTTAACCAGTCCAGAAGATTCCCTACCAGAACTAGTGTCAACCAGGAACCTGTCTAAAGTGGCCATTTGCTTCCGTACAGATCCATTGTCGACCATGGGACTGTCTGTTGTCGACATCTGCGCAGCCACAGAACCCATCCAGTATCCTGTCCTGATGGCGTTGTCGACCACTGCCCGGTCGTTGGTCGACCACCAGAGCTAAATAGTAGCAGTACCAGGAGCTTGCAGGCTTGCTTCAGTAATCAGTTGAACTCCCAACCTTACCAGTAGCAGATACTTAGCTGACATAACTATTTGCAGAAATGATAGAGAGTCATAAACAACGACTGATTTTCTTTTCTTTCAAACAGATTTAGTTTTTCATGCATGGCACTTATCCATGATTCAACCTTTAAGGTTTTCACTATGGATTTGGGCTCTATTTGGGACACAAGGGCAAGTTGATCTAGTTCATTAATGGTCTTGAGCTGAGATCTAGTCTTCCTAGGATCATGACTACTACCAATAATGTTATCCAAGGGATGATCTCTAAGAAGTCTTGAGTTTTCAAGATTGTTACCTGAGTTGACCTCTCCTTCGGTTTGGTCATTAGAATTACCTTGATTTCTTTCTTGATTCAGTTCTTCTTCATTCTCCATCGGTTTTTCTTTGCCATCCTGAAATTCCCCATCTTCTTCTTCCTTGCTGACCTGTTCATTTTTGCCAAAATCATTAATTTCATCAAATGAAATATGAGGGGGTTCTTCAACCACTTGATCTCTGGTGTTAAATACCCTATAGGCTCTTGATCGATCAGAATAGCCCAAGAATATTCCTGAGTTGCTCTTAGGTTCAGATTTGTCCAAGACTTTCTTATCATTGTTATGAATGTAACACCTTGCACCAAAGATTCTAAAATGAGCTAGGGATGGTTTCTTACCTTTGAATATTTTACATGGAGTTTTTGCACTAAACGGTCTTACCACTTGTTGTGCATGACTGCCTGACATTCCTGCATCACAAATTACACAGAAACTTTTGGACCCCAATGGTACCCGGGTCCAAGATAGCTTGTGAAATCATGAAACTGCTGTAACAACATCTTGGGAACCCAAACTTTGTTAGAACAGTTTGTCTTTTCGATTCTTAACTTGTTCAGGTTGTGTTCCTTTTGATTTAATGTTCCTCTATGTTGAGTCCATTTTCTTAAATTCCAATTTCCATTCTGTTTCAGCTGAGAGAAGTTGTGGGTTCTGTTTGTATGTCTGGTCGACATCTGGTATGTCTGTGGTCGACCAGGGTTTCTCCCGAAGCCAGTACCTGTTCTGGCAGACCCTCTGGTCGACATAGGAGGAGTCTATTGTCGACCAGCCTGTTTCCAGACACCTTGTTTTACAGGTCTGGGTTTATTAACATGATTTAATGCTCTGTTTGTCTGGTTACTTCTGTGAATTTGAACTTCTCGTCTGATATGGCTGTTGTTTTTAAGCTGATGTAGATTGACCATTTTCCCTTTAGAATTCCTCTCTTCCCAGGTGACATTAGTCTGTTTAGAGGAACTTTCAGCTATGTCCTTTTGTTTGTTTTGATATAGGTTTATCAGGGGGCCTTTTCCTTTTGTGTCAACTTTTTCATTTAACGTTTTTAGTTGAAATTCCTTTTTAGCTGTTGGGTTGTATCCTAACCCCTCTTTCTGAAAATTTACTTTTATTCCTAACACCGCGTTCAAGTTGTCTTCACCCTTAGTCATTTTTTCCAATGTTTCCTGTTTGTTTTTTAGTTCACTTTGGATTCTTTCTATTTCTTTCAGAAGTTGACTGTTTTCTTCCTTGAGTGAGTTGTTTCTTTCTTGAGTTAACTTAGTTTGCTGTTCATATTCTTGAGTCTTTAGTTTTAACTCATCAATTGTGTTTTTTAGTATCTCATTTTCTTCCAATAGTTCTTTGACATTTTCTTCATCTGTCTTGTGTTGATTCAGCTTATTTTGCAAGGTGGTGATTTCCAATTCTAGTTTAGTTCTGTTAGCAATTAGGTTGCTGTCATCATTGAGCTGATTAACTTTCTTCTTCAACCTTTTATTTTCCTTTCTTGTTATTTCATATGTATCAAGTAAGTCTGAATAGGCTTCTTCCCAATCTGAACTAGAAAAATCTTGAAAAGGGGAGGTTACCTCAAGATCGTTGCTGTCTCCTTTGGCCATCAGACATGTGTTTCCTTCTTCTTCTTCGGAGGTTGTTTCCTCTTCGCTGCTTTCCTCCTCCTCGCTCCATGTGCTTATCATTGCCTTTGGTCTCTTACCTTTCCACTTGAAGCTTGATTTCTTAGGAGCCTCTGGACATTCAGCCTTCATGTGTCCTGATTTTCTGCAGTTGTAGCAGGCAAGTTTGTTAGATGAGGCTTTAGTTTTGTCAGACTGAAACTGGGGTGACCTTCTTACCATGCCCTTCGGATTTTTAAATCCCTTACCTTCCTTCCGCAGAAACTTTCTGAACTTTCTTGTTAGCGTGACAAGCTCACCAGTTTCCTCACCTGTGCTAGATGAGTCATCAGTGTCAGATGATTCAGAGGTGCCTATTTTAGTTTTCAGAGCTAGCTGTTTCTTTTTCTTGCCCTCTTCTTCCTTTCCTTTTAGATTGACCTCATAGGCCATTAGGGAACCTACTAGTTCATCCACAGTCATAGTAGTGAGGTTCTTTGAGTCCTCAATGACTGTGGCCTTGGTATGCCACATAGGAGTGAGGGACCTTAAAATTTTTCTCACTAGCTCTTGCTCCTTGTAGGTTTTCCCTAGACTCTTTAAGCTATTTGTTAGTTGCACTAGTCTAGCATACATATCAGAAATGTTTTCATCAGTTTTCATTCTAAACATTTCATATTCTGAGACTAACATATTTGCTTTTGTCTCCCTTACCTCTGACGTACCTTCATAAATGACCTTGAGTCGATCCCACATCTCCTTGGCTGTTGCACATTGTGAGACTCTTGAGAACTCCGTGGGATGAAGTGCGCATTGCATTACATTCATAGCTCCCCAGTTGATGGTTGATTTTCTGACCTGTTCTCTGGTCCAGGTATCCTCGTCTTCGGGCAGATCATAGGGTCCGTGGCTCACTACTCTCCACATCTCATGATCTTGTGCTCTCAAGAACACCTGCATACGATTTTTCCAGTATGAGTAATCATTTCCATCAAAGTATGGTGGTCTAGTCACTGAGTGTCCCTCAGCCATTAGACTTCTAGAGTTCAGTCCGCTAGGTCTCTCCTGGTTGTTAGACCACATTTTCGGAGAGTCTAGCTCTGATACCACGTGTTAAGTACGGACTGAATAGATCTAGAGGGGGGGGTGAATAGATCTAGCCCCTTTTTCAATTTATAAATCAACAATCGATTAGACCTTAAGCAAGCTATGGGTTGCAACGATAAAACTGATAGCTATAGCGACAGCAAGCAATAATAAGAGCACACACCACACGAAAAATCACAAGATAGGATTTTTAGGTGGTTCAGTCTCTTCCCGAGACTTACGTCCACCCCTTGCTCAACTTGAGCAAGGCTTCACTAAATGAGAACTTCTGATCTCACACAAACACCGCTGTCACACAGCTTGACTCCGCTGCCTCACAGCTTGACTCCACTGCCTCACAGCTTGACTCCGCTGCCTCACAGCTTGACTCCGCTGCCTCGCAGCTTGACTCCGCTGCCTCACAGCTTGACTCCGCTGCCTCACAGCTTGACTCTTGATGTAATGAAAAGATAAATAGAAAAAGGTGTAACAAGGCTGAACATAGACTTTTGAAGCAGAGTAATTAAAGAGTTCAGCTTGGGACTCAATCACATAGGTAACAAGGCAAGACTCCCTGTAGGACTTCCAGCAGGATGCCTTCAGCTGTCTTGCTGCTGGAACTTGCAACGCCTTGAGCCAGGTCTTCTTTCTGCAGCACCGAAGAACACTTCTGTCTTCTGCTGCTTCTTGATTGCCGGAGAGCCACTCTTCCTTTTTTCTTTCAGAGTATCTTCGTGGGTGTCCTTTTCTTCTGCTCTATGTTCCACACCCCGCTCTCTATCTCTTCTCCTTTTTGCACCAGTTTTTATTAAGCACCGAGCGGTTCTTAGCAAGATTCTCTCCTTGAATCCCGTGCGTAATCTTATCATCTGAACAGCCCAACAACCTGCAACAACAATCTGTAGGTTTTAAGGAACCAAAACAGAATTCGGTTAGAGTTCGGTTCTGGACGCTATAACACCCGTGGTCGACCATGAGCTTGTCACTGGTCGACAAAGAACAATGTCCAGACGACTGGTTCTTCAGGCTGATGCTCGTATCGCTCATTGTTGACAATAGCCCTGTCGCTGGTCGACAAGGGGCAATGTCCAGATGTATGGCAGTTCTGTCTGATGCTCTGTCTGTTCCGTGGTCGACAACGGGCAGGCCTTTGGTTGACCACCGAAGTCTGTACAGAGGAGAATTAACTGGTCGACCACCGAAGTCTGTACAAAGGAAAAGTAACTGGTTGACCACCGAAGTCTGTACAGAGGAAAGTCTGTACAGAGGAAAAGTCTGTACAGAGTTGGATTCGCTTGTATTGCTTCGTGGTCGACAACGGGCAGGGCTCTGGTCGACAACCAGAGCGCGTACAGAGAAAACATAGCTTGAACTGTGTTTGGTTGGATTCGTTGGTCGACAATGACTACTACTCTGGTCGACAAGAAACCTTGATAACTTCCTCTGATCTGTTGACTTCATTAGTACTTCAGTATACCTGAAATTACTTGAACTATCAGATTTGCATTGAATTAGTTAACCACATCTTTTGTCATCATCAAATTATCATGAGTCCATTACTTTATATTGAAGGAGCAATTAAACATATCCTTTGTCATCATCAAAACTAAAGGGATGCACAACATTGTGAAGAATATGGATTGGAAATGTGTGAATCACTTGTACATATAGCTGCATTTCAATATACTAACTTGCAGGTTGGGAGAGGCAGTCTTGTGTGAAGAACTACAGTGAAGTTGGTTTCTTCATATGCATAGATTAAAGGTGACATGCTATTGAGTTTCTAAATGGTGAAGGCTCACTAAAGCCCACAAATATTTGAAGTCATGGTAAGATTTTATGTTTGAATGTATTTCAATGTGGCTAGATTGGGCTTGATGCATATTTCATGTTTTTGGGCTTAAATTGACTGCCTTGAGTAGTTTTCCATTTTCCCACTGCAAGGGTCGACCCCTGGGGTCAACACCTGGCTCCCTGGGGCATCAATTTCAGGTGGACAGAACACCCTGAAATTGGTGTCGACCCAGGGGTCGACGCCTGGCTCCCTGGGACATCAATTTCTGGCGGACAGAACACCCTGAAATTGGTGTCGACCCCAAGGGTCGACACCTGGGCTGTCGCGTCCGGATCACAGATCCGGTTTGGGTTTCGAACTCCCCATTTGGGGATCCATTAGGCTTGGGTTTTTACACTCCTACCCCTAGGGTTTCTCCACTTGATTAGGTGATGTTTTGAAGGGTTTTTCTGTTGGGCATTTAAGTCATTTTGCATCTCTTTTCTCTAGGTATATGAAGCCGTGATTTTCATACGATGGACGAACTCTTGGGCTAATAGTTTTCCATCCTTGCAGGAAAGGAGGTGAGGGCGATGCACATAGTAGGATGAGGAAGAAGATCACCTGGAGGACGCTTCAACGAGCTGATCTCTCTCATCTGAACCACCCTCGCACAGATCATTGAGTGACGTCTCTAGGCTGGGAATTTTTGCAGCATCAACACTCTTCCTCTCCGCGGATAAATTTTCCAGCGCTCCCTGCCATCCTATCTACGGGATTTGTTGAAGATCTGAAGGGGGATTTCTTGTTCTCTTGCTTCCATATTTCTATTTGAGCATAGATTATCAAATTTGGATTGGGCTTTGTAATTTCCTATATTTTTCTTTCATAGACGCTTTCCGAGCATCGTCTCCGAGTGTGCATGTTTTCTCATCTTCGCGGGAGAACACGCTTGTGTGTGGGGCTGTTGTGCCCGTGTGTGTTTGTTTTGCTGCCATTGTGTAGCGTGGTTAGTGGAATCCTCTCAAGTTGAGAGGGGTGGACGTAGGACTGCACTGGGCGCATCCGAACCACCTAAAAATTCTTGTGTTTGCTATCAGTGTGATTGTCGATTTACATTGTCCGTCTTGATTGCATGTGTGATGCGGTGAGTGGAGAGTTATATATATACATATAATATGTGCGCATTTCACACTTTATCTGAGTGGTTCATACAAATTATCGTTGGAGAGCTGTGAGTGCTTGCTTGATATTCACTCCGTTAATTCTTTTTGTTATAAGATTAGAGTGTTTTATAATCTCATCTAAACATCACTGCATCGAATTTTTCAAAAGGGGGCGCAATCAATTCCCCTCCCTCTTGCTTGCATTCCTAATCGAGCGAACAGGGTCTATGTCGATGCAAAGAGTTTGGGTTTCTCTAACTTGGACAAAAGGTCCAAGTCGAATCCCTCGGCTAAAGCCCCGGAAGGCCTCGGGCGCTGAGTTAAGGTGTTCATGTAAAGAGTTTCAAGATGTAGTCTTGTTCATTGCGGGGTATTAATTTCAGTTGATCGTCGTGCTGAGGGAGCGGCGCATGGTACAGCTTCAGGTGTGTCCCATTGAGGGGTGGAAATTGAACCTCTCCCCGGTGGTTGACGGCAACATAAGTACCGCCTTCATAAACTTTCTGGACCGCGTAAGGTCCTATCCAGTTTTCATTCCATTTGCCGTTGGGATTCACCGCCATGACTTCTCTTCGCTTGACCATGACTAGGTCTCCTTTCTTGAATTCTCGCTCTTTGACGAGCTTGTCAAAAGCACGGGCCGTACGGGCCTGATACATCTATATATTCTGCTGGGCTTTGAACCGCTGTCCTTCCAGATTGGCGAGCTCCTCCAATCTTCTTTCTACATTGGCTTGGCCATCTTTGACCAATTCGGGCTGGATTGCCACTCGCAATGTGGGTATTTCTTGCTCTATCGGGACAACCGCTTCCGAGCCATACACCAGGGAGAATGGTGAGCAACCCGTCGGGGTCTTGTACACGGTGCGGTGCATCCACAGTGCTTCATACATCCTGTCTTCCCAATCCTTCTTGCTGGAGCTGACCATCTTGGCAAGAAGTGTGCTTAGTGTTTTGTTGAAGGCTTCCGCTAACCCGTTTCCCTGTGGATTATAGGGAGTGGACGTCCTCCAATCCATCTTGAATTTATAGGCCAATCTGTAGACCTTCTGATTCCGGAAGTGACTTCCATTGTTGGAGACAATTCGATCGGGCACGTCGAATCGGAATATAATATTTCGACGGACGAATCTGGCTATGATTTCTTCCGTCACTTCTCTTAGAGCCACAGCTTCCGCCCAACGGGAGAAGTAGTCTGTTGCCGCTAGAATGTATTTGCATCCCGATGAAGACGTGGGTAATGGGCCCACGACATCGGTGCCCCATTAAGTGAAAGGCCAATTGGGGGCCATCGGGTGCAAATGTATTGGGGGTCTTCTTGGGATCGCAGCATGCTGCTGGCATTTATGACATGACTTGGCATAGTTGCAACAGTCATCGAACATAGTTGGCTAGTGATACCCCAGCCTTTTGATTTCAATCTTCATCTTTGGCCCAGCTTGGTGAGCACCGGCTGATCTGGCGTGAACTTCCTTCATGACCATCCAAGCCTCCTCCATGGATATAAATCGAAGGAGGACCTTTCTTCTGGCATCTGCCATAGTTCGGAACAAGGTTCCATTTTTGACTTCATAAGAGTCTTTCATTCTAAACAATATGTAGATCTTTTCTTCCCTTTGCTTGGGTAATTCTTGGTGTTTGAACCATTTCATTAGGGACTCCCTCCAGTCAGGAGAGCGGACTGCTTCTGCTGTTACACCTTCACATTCTTCTTCTTCACCGGGCTCCTCTATCATGCTGGGAACCTGACGCTTGTTTAACGCTGTTATGTTGAGGGATTCACCTGGCGGGACTGCTAGTGAGCTGGCTAGTTTTGCCAGTGCATCTGCCTGGGCATTTTGACTTCGACCGACATGGCCTATTTCAATGAAATAGAATCGCCCCATGACCTTCTTTTCCTTAGTGCAATAAGGGAGTAACCTTGGCTTCCGGACATCGAACTCTCCCTGTGTCTATTTCATGATCAGCATTGAGTCGTCGAACACTTGTAGCATTCGAATCTCCATATGGAGGGCAATCTGAAGGTCGATGATCAGGGCTTCATATTCTGATTCATTATTCATGCATGGTTTGTTGATCGAGCATGATGTATGTAGCACTTCTCCTTTCGGGGATTTGAGGATGATGCCAGCTCCGTCCCTTACCCTCGCATGCCCCGTTTGGGAGGTTTCAGTTCTGGATGCTCCGTCAAAGTATAACTGCCACATGGCTTGATGGACTTGGTCCGCTTCTATGGTTTCATCTTCCGGGAGCTACGTGAGAAGAGGGGAATCCTCAGGCACAGGGTGTGCCGCAAAGAAATCTACTATCGCCTGGCCTTTAATAGCCTTTTGCGGCACATATGTGATATCGAATTCCATCAAAATGATCACCCACTTTCCCAGTCGCCCTTTCAGTGCCGGTTGGGATAAGAGATATTTGACTGGATCGGCCCTTGATATTAGTTGTATTTCATGCGAGAGCATGTAATGCCTCATTTTCTTGGCTGCAAAGACCAAGGCAAGGCAAACTCTCTCGATCGGGGTATATTTTGCTTCCACCCCGACCAGTCTTCGACTGAGGTAATAAAGCTCCTGCTCCTTTCCCTCGTCGTTATTTTGGGCCAACATTTCCCCAGTGAACATTCGGCGGCGGCTATGTAGAGAATCAACGGCCACCCTTTGACAGGTACCCCCAGCACTGCTGGGGTCTTCAAGTATTCCTTCAGCCGATCAAAAGCCTTCTGACATTCTTGATTCTAGCCGAACGTCATGTCTTTCATCGTCAGCTTATGGAACGGCTGACATCACCCAGATAGGTTGAGATGAACATGCGGATATAGGCCAATCGTCCCTGTAAAGGCCGCAGCTCTATTAAGTTCTTCAGAGGCGGCAGCTCCTGAATGGCATTTATCTTGGAAGGGTCTATTTCGATCCCCTTATATTGGATAATGAAGCCCAGAAACTTCCCACTGAAAATGCCGAAGGCGCACTTCAAATGGTTCATCTTCAGCTCGTATTGCCGAAGCCTTTGGAATATCACCCTAAGGTCATCCAAGTGGTTTTCTCTCTTCTTGGTCTTGACGACTAGATTGACGATATGGCATTCAACTTTATCATAGAGCAGCTCATCGAATATCCTCGTCATCGCCCTTTCGTAAGTGGCGCCGGCATTCTTAAGGCCGAAAGTGATGCGGGATGGGACGCGACTGGAGACAACAAGAGACTCTAGCTCACGGACGTCCCTAAGCGAGGGAAACGTGTGGATCTGCGCGGTTGAGGAACTAGCAATGAGTCTCGGGTACTCGACTCTTCCGTATACTCGGATTGAGTCACGGGACGGGTCACGCTCGTTCTCTCTCACAGCGATGATAAAAATTGAGTGGGCTAGAATTCCTAACTCTTAAATAGCAGCATATGAATATATACGAGGAAAGCAAATGCCAAAGTGGGGAGCGGACACGATACCTCCATGCTCCGGGCGTGGGGAAGGCGATCCCAGCCAAGACTTGTATTCTCGGTACAATGGTATAATTTAATTACAGCAAAGATTTTTTGGCCCACTCCACGCAGCGAGGTAAAGGGCGACAACAACGACCCGGGAATAGCGAACTTGGGTTGACGGGTAACGATTTGGACCGCTCCATCGGTGTTGTCCGGACGGCGCGGGCTGCCGGTTGTAGGGACCACATTCTGCTCGGACGGCCGATTGGGGCGGGGTTGGTCCCATTGCGAAGGGGACTCCTGGAGGATCGCTCCCTGGAAGGCGGTTGGACTGGAATGCTTTGTGGAAGGCGGGGCGGCTCAGCTCGTCGGGTGTTGCAGGTTGATGTCCCGAGCCTGTGTTGTAGTTTCAGAACTGCGCGACCCGGTGAGAATGAATGCTGCGATCATATCCAATGTCGGAATGATGCGAGACTGGCGCCGTTACGAAGCTATTTCGAATATCTACAACCTCCTAGTGTTATAGGAATTTTCCTGTCGCTGGACTTTCCGTGGGGAATTTTAGAACAGGAAGGTTTCCTATCTCAGAACAGATCTGGCAGGCTGGGATCTGCCTGAAAAAGAGAGTTGACCGTGGCACAAACTATAGATCTGGGAGTTGGGATTTTTATGGGAGATGGCGGGGGAAGTAAGGAACACGTCAATAATTTTTGTGTATTTTTCTGAGGTGGTTTAACAGGGGGAATGTATTTTATGTCCGGTGGTGGTCGGATCTGGACTGCAGGAGACATAACAGATTCCGGATTTTGCAGAGAATTTTAGGAGGGGTAAACAAATTCCAAAATTCGTGAAAAAATTTATGGAAAGAATATTTGGTGGACAAAAAACACAGTCCAAATTTCAGATCACTCTGAAATTGGAAAGGGAATCAAAAGGGCGAAGAGAGGGGTTGCTGGAACACAGATCTGCACTGGGACAGGTTGTGTAGAGCTGGGGGATTAAGGTGGAACGAGGATCAAACGATGTAGGATTAACCTGGAAATATTTTTGGAGAGGGGGAATTTTGTGGGGAACTCACCCTCTATTTGAGCTCGATCAGATCTCCGGATTGGGAGATAAAAATCGGGCACTAGGTTGCTGTCCAGGGGTGGACAGATTTGCGACGGCGAGGCGGTGGTTGTGCGACGGTGGCTTGATGGCGGCGACGGCGGCAGTGCTGAGCTTCTCACTTAGAGAGGGATCAGATGTGAAGGCTTCTCACCTCAGAAGACCAGCTTTCTTAGCTGCAAAAGCGGAAGAGAGAGAGGGGGTGCGCCCTTGGGCCTTCTTGGAGTAAATGCTGATTTTTCTTCATTAATTCTTATGCAAATCACAAAATACATGGGTTATATAACTCTAACTAAAAGACCTAAATAACCCCAGATCTAGGGTAAGAGAGGGGTAATTAAAGGATATGAATATTTAATTCAATCTCCCATGTGGTCAAACCAAAATAAAAAAAAGGATAAATGGGGCATTATTTAAATTCCATGTAAGGACAAGAGAGGGGGCACCCCCCTCCTTGGAGTCAACAAGAGGAGCTGGTCAAATTCCACCTTGGACCATGGACCAGTCCCACATGGGCCCTAGAGGGTCTAGGTGGCCCAATGGGAGAGAGGGTGGGGGTCCCACCGGCCTACGCGGCCTTTTTGCAAAGAAACCCACTAAATCCTAATGACTAACCCGTTGGCTTATAATTGCCATAGAATTACAAACCCAATTAACCCATGGATATAAATGTAAATAAAAAAAGTTAGTGGCCTTGCTTAGATGTCCCATCAATTCTCCCCGGGTGGGAGAAACTCGACCCCGTCGAGTAACGGGTGTGGCTGCTCATGTGGCTCCTACTGATCCGTCACTGTTCCCGATAGCGCGGAGGCACACTCCACTCCTAGTAATCGTCACCTACTCATCCCGTATATATTCCATGTGCTCACGCTGCTGTGGGAATGAGGCTAGTAGTGGACACTCCGAGGTGGGGTCACTCTCAAAGAAAGGAGATGGCTCAATGACTCACTAGGAATCACCGTTGGGTCCCTGTGGGTCACTAGATCCGAGACATTGAGGTAGAGCTGATCCCAAATACCGGCAAGTCTACAACTTACGCATCAGACCTGACTTGCCTCACACTCGAAAGGGACTGACATCGTGAGCTTACATAAGACCGACTCAACTCGACCCATGCAGACTCCGACTCAACTCGACACATGCATACTCCGACTCAACTCGACACATGCAGACTCCCAATAGACTTGACGAAACAAAAGACCCACACTTGACCCTAGACTCATACCAAAAAGTAGTGACATTACCCCTAGGTGTACATCATCCGGGTACTGGATCTTGGGTGTTGATAGGTTCCTCTGGGTCATCCTCATAGAATTCGTCAGCTAATCCTCGCTCGGCCTCATAGCTGATAGACACAAGCCTGAAAGGTGAAGCTTCTCCAACTCGTGTGTCCCCAATGACCAGAGATCTACGGGTGGGACACTGGCCTGTAAAGTGGCCAAACCCTTAGTAGCAAAAACACTGCTGACGGGACCCACTAGTCTCCCTGATAAGTGGTCCCTTACCCTTATCGTCCCGACGAGCTGGGGGTGTAGGAAACATGGGAGGAGGTGTGGGTGCCGGAGGATAGACAATGGGTGCCGGGGGGCGGGTGATAAGTGTCCATTTCTTATGACAATCCATTGCATATACACCATTTTATGTGCATATAATTAGGTAATTATGCATATTTCATAGTTAACCTCAACTCCGCATTTAAATTGGAGCTTTCACGTAAATTGATTAATTCGATTATCTTATTTAATAATAAATTAAAGTTGAGGGCCATGAGCATTAATTCTCCATTGCATAATCATGAGCATTAAAGATTTATGTGCACATTATGGTAATTTTTATGGACTAAAGTGCAATTATGTGTGTGTAGGACACCGAAGGCAATTACAAAAGAAGTCGGGGGCAAAACTGTCACCACCATGTTGACCAAGTCAAAAGTACATATTTTGATTGGAGGGAAAAGAAATTCTAAAAGTTTGAAATTGAGTAAAAGAAACACATATTTCGGTTGGAGGGAGAATTGAATTCAAAGTTTGAAATAAAGGAGAGGAATGATGAGTCTTGGGAAGGGGTTGTCCAAAGCCCAAGGAGGGTGTACTCACCTACTTTTTCTCTTCCCCATGCATCATATTCTACTTAAATCCCATCCATCCATCTCCTTTGATACAATCTCCACCCTCCATCTACCCAACTTTTCCTATAAATAGCCCATGACAAGAAGGAGAAGGGTGTTCTTCTTTTGGCAATTTCTCTCCCAACCTTAGGCCTCCGAGTTCTCCCTTGTAAGTTCGTTTTCAGCTCATTCACTCTTCATCAAAGTTCTTTGTTTTTAAGTTCTCTACAACTTCTTCTTCTGGAGCATCTTCTAGTTCCTTCTAGTTTTTAAGATATTTCATATTTTTCACTGTGCTATCCTGTTCATCTGCAAACCCATGTTTCTCTCTGTTCTTTCCAATATTTCTCACCCTTCTCATCATTTTCTCCTCTTACTGTCTTCATGAAAGTCCTTTGTTTTTAAATGTTCTACAACTTCTTCTTCTACACCATCTTCTAATGCTCTACTGTTTTTAAGTTATAATCTCTTTTTCAAGGTGTTGTCCTGTGTTTTTACTGTTCATCCGAGGTGCTAGCTTCGGTTATGTCTCCATTTTGAAGCCCTTCTTCTCTTCTTTTCTCTCTGAGTTCTTCATTAAAGTTTTTCCTCTCTTCACCCTCTTCAACTTCTTCTTCTTGGGAATCCCCTAGTTCCTCTTGGGTTCAAAGTTATTCACCCTCCAAAGACTGCTTCAACGACGAAGGCAACTTCCTCCCGGCGTAGACGACATCTTCCACAAGGTTGTTCGTGATCCAAGGCCAAGAGAGGACGGCGCTATCATCACCATTGCTGCTACCATCTCCAAACTCTAAAGTCCAGGCTTTTCTTGTGTTATTACTTTTGTGATATTTCACTTCATTGTAATCTCATTGTGTCATTAGTATAAACTTGTTTCACATTTCATGTACTCTTTCTTTTAAGTTAATGAAAGGAGTTGTTCTCTTGATCTAGTTCTTGCTCTTCTTCCCTCTCTATCTCTTTCTTCTATATCTTCTTTCCACTTCATGCAATTATTTTCTATAGCATAAGCGCATAGTCATGGTGTGTCCAATTAAGTGTTTGGTTTGTTCATCATTTCACTTTTTTCTTTAACCAAATCCAAATCGCAAGTGTTTTTCAAAGGACTCTAAGGTTTTTAACTCTAAAAATCTCTTCTTCCCTGTGGATTCGACCCGTGCTTGCCATAGTACTACGTTCTCTTTTGATCATTTTGTGCGAGTTCGGTTTTAAGATTGTTATACGCATGTTTTAAACGATGAACTTTCGCGTTATCAATTTTTGACGCCGTTGCCGGGGAAGAATGATGATTTTTGATTTAAGAACTTTATTTTCCTTGTGTATATAGTGTACTAATAAAGCTCTCTTTTCTTTTTTTTACAGGTTAAAAACAAAACCCAGAAAAATTAGAGGTAAGTTTGCATTTCTTTCTTTCATCTTTTGAGTTTGTCATTCATTTCAAAAAAAAAGAGAGAACGAGGGATTGCGCATCAAGTAAGTCTTCAAACCTATTGCTCTCATTTTGTGTCATTTCCTTAATGATTCTTGCATATTGTGGTTAGATAGGTTCACAAAATAATTAAAAAAAAACTCTTCACTTGAACCCAATAAAAAATCCTCATTCGAAGAGTAGAAATCACACTTTCATGCTCTAAGTCATGCATCATTTAGGATAGAAGTTTTTTTTCCTTGTTGTTTAACTTTGGTCATTGCATTTTGGAGATTGCGAGGGGCAAGGTGAGTTCTTTTCTAATCTTTTTCTTAATTACATGCTCATGCATACTTGCATAGAACCCCTTGTTTGAACTTGATTTGTTGCATATCATTCTAAAATATTCTAAGGGCAACACCCATAAGCAAGATAAGGTGGGGATTTCATCACCCTTCCTTAGCCCACAAACCATAATTTTCTTCATCTTTGCATCACCTAGACCCTAAATAAAATTCAATAACGTTGGCCCTAGGTTCACACTGTGGTTCTTGTGTTATTTGGGTTTACCCTCTTGTGAAAACCGGTGCCTAAGGCAAGACGATCGGACGACAAACGCCTTAAGCGGGCTAGTGGTTTGTAATTAGGTCCCTACGAAAGTAGGGGAAGCCTCCCACTACCCCACCCCTTACCTGGCCGGTGAAAATATTGAGGGTGAACTCAAGTTACACTTTAGCCATTTTGTGAAACCCAATTTGTAGCTCTAAGTCACATCTAGGTCATTAAGTAATTTGTGTGATAACTTGTTTGTGTTTACATAAAAAAAATAAAAAATAAAATGAAATAAAAAAGAAAAAAAATCTCCTCTTATCTCTCTTCGTCCTTATTTGAGTCAAAACAAAAAAAAATTTAAAAAAAATATCATAAAACGATTCTCTCATCTCTCATCTTTAACCTTGGTTTATGCAAGGGAGAAGATCTCAACACCTTGACTTAGTTGAGCCCATTAGTGAGATTGAGCGATTCATTTTTAATCCGGCTCAAAATCAAACCCAACCTATGGCTGAACAACACCAATTAGGGGTGCCCAAACAGATGAAGGAATATTTCATTCCTTCGAATTATCAGCCATCCACTTATATCCAACTGCCTAATGTCCCTGCTTTGCACTATGAGATCAAATCTAGCACCATTCAGATGCTCCATCCTTTTATGGGAAGACCAATGAAGATCCCTATAAACATCTGGATGAATTTCTAAAAATTTGTTCCACTGTGAAAATTCAAAATTTCACAGATGATGCTCTCCGCCTGACCTTATTCTCTTTCTCACTTAAGGACAAAGCCAACTACTGGCTAGGGACCTTAGGGAAACCTATTGGCACATGGGCAGATATGCAACATGAGTTCCTTAAGAAATTCTACCCCATCGGTAGAACCAACACCATGAGACGTGCAATCACAGGATTCGCCCAACTCCCAAATGAACAAATACATGAATCATGGGAGAGATTAAAGGAACTCCTCAGAAAATGTCCACATCATGGGCTCTCCAAATGGCAAATAGTGCAAGCTTTCTATGAGGGCCTAGATGATCAAGTTAGGCAGATTATTGATGCATCATGTGGTGGGGCCTTTATGAGCAAGAGTGAGGATGAGGCCTATGCCTTATTTGAAATGTTGAGCGAGAATTCAATCAACCACGCTTCCTTATCCTCATATGAGAGAACCATTGGGCCATCTAAACGGGCCGGGATGTATCATGTGGAACCTGAAGCTAGAGTGGATGTGAATTTCATCCATCAAAAATTAGACAAGGTGGATATCATGACCCAAAAGCTAAACAAGTTGATATGTTGGCCCACAAGTTAGACCAGCTCCTGGCCCAGAACAAACAAGAAACCACCATCTTACCTACGTCCAACCATACTCGGACCCAACACACCATGAGGTGTGTGCTTTATGTGCTGGCCCCGACCATCACGTGTCTGATTGCCCAACAGCAGCCTAGTTACCACCTTTTATACAGGAGCAAGTCCAAGCAGCCCAGGGGTTCTCTAAGCCCAACTATGACCCATTTTCTAACACCTATAATCCGGGCTGGAGGAATCACCCCAATTTCAATTGGAGAAATCAACAATCTCTCAATCAGCCCACCATCCCCTCTACGTCTCAAACTCACAAACCACCCATCCAAAACCAATTTCAAGCACAACCACCATTTCAAGGAAATGCTTATGGTCGGGGACCGCAAGTCCAACAACCACTCCCCCGATTCAACCAGGGTCAGGCCCCATACCAACCTCCTCAGCCCAATTATGGGTAGTCTTCCAATTCTCAACAAACCTAT
The DNA here is from genome assembly GCA_022559845.1 of Amorphophallus konjac. Lineage (NCBI taxonomy): Eukaryota > Viridiplantae > Streptophyta > Magnoliopsida > Alismatales > Araceae > Amorphophallus > Amorphophallus konjac. The sequence goes on from CM040121.1 coordinate 125,350,345, forward strand.
CAACCTCCTTTGCATCACCACCAGGACTCCCAAACTGATGATCGATTCATCAGTTACAATAACTAATTCTGGCCCAAAATCAATCCTTCCAACAAACCATTCAAGCCCAAAGTCAATCTTTCCAACAGACCCTTCAAGCCCACCAGCAAACTATCTCTAAGTTGGAAACCCAATTAGGCCAATTGACTGAAGCCACCATGAGAAGGGAAGTGGGCCAACTGCCAAGTCAGCCCATTGCCAACGAACGAAATAATCCCCCGGGCTTCCCACAACCAAACTTCCCCATGAACCAGCAAATTCCTCCTCTCCTTCAGCACCCATCAGGCCAAGTACCACAAAAAGGCCTACAACTCGAAAATGCAAAAGCAATTTCAGCCTTAAGAAGTGGTAAAGTCCTCCAAGATCCCCATGAGTCTACTTCTACTTCATTGATTCAGGCCCCAGAAATATCTTCTGATAGTGAAGAGGAACCCAACCAGGAAAAGGATGTCAATGGAAAGCGAAAACTAGATGAAGGGCCTAGCACTTACCAACCTATAGTGCCATTTCCCAATGCCTTAAAGCCCAAGAAGAAACAACCGGCCCACAATGAGGAGATGATGGAGCTCTTCAAACAAGTACACATCAACATCCCTCTCCTCGATGCCATTAAACATGTCCCAGCCTATGCTAGATTCTTGAAGGAAATGTGCACTCCTAGGCGGGAGCCACGAGTGACCCCGAAAAAGGTTCGGCTTCCTGAGAACGTTAGTGCCGTAGTCCTCAACCAACTTCCAAGTAAGTTAAAGGACCCTGGAGCGCCCCTTATCTCTTGCAACATTGTGGGTGTAACCTTTGATAAGGCTCTCCTTGATTTAGGAGCCAGTATGAATTTACTTCCCACCTCCATCTATGAGCAGTTTGACATCGGTGAGCTCAAGCCTACACCCATTATTCTCCAGCTCGCCGATAGATCAATCAAGACTCCAAAGGGCCTTATTGAGGATGTCATTGTTAAAGTGAATGAGTGTTACTTCTTGCCGACTTTCTTATTTTGGACATGGTTTCTCCCCAAGAAATCAAACATACTCCTATCATTTTGGGTAGACCATTTTTAGCCACGGCTAGAGCTAATATAGATTGTGCTTCAGGAGTTATGGACATATCTTTTGGGGACCAAAAAGTTAGCATCAATATTTTTAAGGCATCTAAATTTCATGATCAAAAAGGAGATTGCTATGTTATTGACACCATTGAGGAGTTACTGGAGATTGAAGGGGATATTAGGATCAGAATGAGAGAAGAAGTTGACATCCTGTCATCTCAACTTAGGACGTGGCCCCCAGTTGAACCCTTGCCTCAGCTTAAATCTGAACCAGCTCTGCCATCTTTACAATTTCCTCCTCAGGTTGAATTAAAACCATTGCCGGCCTCCCTTAAGTATGCATTCCTAGGTCTAGACCAAACCTTGCCAGTCATCATAGCAAGCGACCTTGAACCTAACCGTGAGGAGAAACTAGTTGAGGTCCTTAAATCTAATAAAGGGGCTATAGGTTGGTCTGTCGCTGATCTTAAAGGGATTAGTCCAACCATTTGTCAGCACCACATCTATATGGAGGAGAATGCAAAACCAAGTAGAGACATGCAGAGGAGATTAAACCCACACATGAAGGAGGTGGTCAAAAATGAGGTGGTCAAGTGGCTAGATGCCGGTATCATCTACCCAATTTCTGATAGTGAGTGGGTAAGTCCAACCCAAATAGTCCCAAAGAAATCAGGACTGACTGTGATCACCAATGATCAAGAAGAGTTGATACCTACTAGGTTGACCACGGGATGGAGGGTCTGCATTGATTATAGGAAGCTCAACTCCATGACAAAGAAGGACCATTTTCCCCTCCCATTCATTGACCAAATTTTGGAAAAATTAACATGGCAAAAATACTTATGTTTTCTAGATGGGTATTCTGGGTACAATCAAGTGGCTATCTACCCAGAAGATCAAGAAAAAACCACATTTACATGTCCCTACGGAACATTTGCTTTTCGGAGAATGCCCTTTGGATTATGTAATGCGCCTGCAACATTTCAAAGATGCATGTTAGCAATTTTTTCTGACATGGTGGGCAACTTTTTAGAATTTTTCATGGATGATTTCTCCATTTTTGGGGACACATTTGATTCATGCCTTGATCACTTAGCCAAAGTAATGAAGAGATGCATTGACACTAATCTTGTCCTCAGTTGGGAAAAGTGCCATTTCATGGTTAAAGAAGGCATTGTTCTGGGACATATAGTGTCGGCAAGAGGAATTGAGGTAGATAAAGCCAAGGTTGAGCTCATTTCCAAACTGCCACCACCCACCTCAGTAAAACAAATCCGATCATTCCTGGGTCATGCTGGCTTCTATCGCCGGTTCATTCAAGACTTCTCCAAAGTTTCTAGACCTCTCACTAATCTGCTGGCTAAGGAAGTCCCATTCCATCTTGACCTATCATGTCTTGAGGCTTTTGAATCGTTGAAAATGGCGTTGACCGATGCCCCAATATTACAAACTCCCAATTGGTCATTGCCTTTTGAAATTATGTGTGATGCCTCAGATTATGCTTTAGGTGCTGTTTTGGGACAAAGGGTAGACAAAAAGCCTGTGGTGATTTACTATGTGAGCCGCACACTCGCTGATGCCCAACTTAGGTACACCACAATAGAAAAGGAGTTACTTGCCGTTGTCTTTGCTCTTGAAAAGTTTCGATCCTATCTGCTAGGTGCCAAAGTCATTGTGTTTTCTGACCACTCAGCCCTTAGACACCTGCTGTCTAAAAAAGATGCCAAACCAAGGTTGATTAGATGGATCCTTTTACTACAAGAGTTCGATTTGAAAATTCGGGATAAAAAAGAAGTGAAAATGTTGTTGCAGATCACTTGTCTCGAATTATAACATCAGACACCACACCCTTACAGGACTCATTTCCAGATGAGCACCTCCTTAGTGTATGCCACATTTCACCCCCATGGTATGCGCACATTGTAAATTACTTAGTTGTGAAAAAAAATCCTAAAGGTTGGTCCAAACAAGAAAAAGATCGTTTGTTTGCTAAACTCAAGTACTTCTTTTGGGAAGATCCTGAGCTATTCCATTTAGGACCAGACCAAATCATTCGGAGGTGTGTCCCTGAGAGTGAGCAACATAGCATTCTGACATTTTGTCACACCTTATCTTGTGGGGGACATTTTTCAGGTAAGAAAACAGCAGCAAAGATTTTGCAGAGTGGGTTCTACTGGCCAACATTATTCAAAGATACATTCATATTTTGCAAATCTTGTGAGCGCTGTCAGGCTGTAGGAAACATGTCACGCAGGGACATGATGCCTTTAAACCCTATCCTAGTTGTGGAAATTTTTGATGTATGGGGAATTGACTTCATGGGACCGTTTCCACCATCTTTTGGTTATGAGTACATTTTGGTGGCGGTGGATTACGTGTCTAAGTGAATAGAAGCTATAGCCACAAGGACTAATGATCACAAAATTGTCATGAAATTTGTTCGTAAGAACATTTTCTCTCGGTTTGGGTGTCCTAGGGCTATCATTAGTGATGGGGGTTCACATTTCATCCATTCTCAATTCTGGACTTTGCTTAGGAAGTATGGGATAACACATAAGATTGCTACCCCCTACCATCCCCAGACTAGTGGCCAGGTGGAGATTTCTAATAGGGAGATCAAGAACATTTTGCAAAAGTCTGTTAGGCCTGATAGGAAAGATTGGTCAGAAAGATTAGATGATGCTTTATGGGCCTATCGGACCGCCTACAAAACTCCCATTGGCATGTCCCCTTATAGGCTCATTTTTGGAAAGCCATGTCATTTACCAGTCGAATTGGAACATAGGGCCTATTGGGCAATCAAGCAATTCAATCTTGATTCAGCACAGGCTAGTTCTCATAGAGCCCTTCAACTAAATGAGTTAGAGGAACTTCGCAATGAGGCCTATGAGAACTCTAGGATTTATAAAGCCCAGACTAAAGCATTCCATGATAAACACATTTCACGAAAAACTTTTCAAATCAACCAAAAGGTTTGGCTTTTTAACTCTAGACTGCGATTATTCCATGGCAAATTGAAATCCCGATGGGATGGACCATATGTGGTAGTTAAAATATTTGACCATGGTGCAATAACAATTCTTGATCCTAAAACTGGTCAAACTTTCACTGTCAATGGTCAACGTTTGAAACCTTACATTGAAAATCTTCCAATGCTGCAGGAGGACTCTCTCAGGCTGAGTGACCCATTGTGAGCTACATTACGTCTGGCTGAAGACGTTAAACTTAGCACTTCTTGGGAGGCAACCCAATTATCCTGTCTCTTTTCAAAAAAAAAATTGTGATTGATTTTCTTCTTTTGTTTACGGAGCATGGAGCATGGAGCAATATTTCTTTGACGACGGCATCTCTCTCTCAGGTCGTATGTATCCTTCCCTCTACTTTTTTATGGCTTTATATCTTATTCATGTCATTAGGGACAATGTCACCTAAGTTGGGGGGTAGCTTGAGCTCTAATCTTCTCAAAATAATTGCAACATTTCATCACATCTCTAACAAGTGTTTCATGTTCATATTTCATGATGAGAAAATTTTCTTAAAATGATAGGACTTAGAGTCTTACTCATGAAAGTTGCAAGTTGAAGGGATGAATTAATTGGTTATGTCTTCCTTAGAATACACTTGAAAATTCTATTGAACTTGCACACAATTGCACAATAACAAGATTGGTGGATGACAAACATTAGGATGATGAGAATTTTGCTGGACACTTAAGTGATGATGGATATTATGCCCATTCGGTGAAAGTAATAGTGAGGAAAAAGCTACCTGCCAAAAAAAAGAAAAAAATACATGGAAAATGCCCCTGAACTTAGAAACCGGGTCTGCTTCTCCTAAGGCAAGAGTTGAGGTTCGTGTCAAACGGTAAAGGGATGTGCAGCACCGTGTATCAAAAAAAATGAGAGAGAGAATAAACAGGCAGAGTGAAGCTACCTGTAATTCGAGAAGCTTAATTCAAGATGTGGGCAGAATTAAAAATCATCTTTAAGTGAAAGGTAGAAGACTCATTCATATAGACTGTTTGGTAGTCATTAGTCAAGTTATATCACTCATACACAAAGAGATATTTAATTTTGAGTGTATCCTGAGGAAAGGTCTAAACACATGGACTGATGAAATTTGTACCGAATATATTCTACTTGAACTTGTAATACTCCAAAGTCTAAATCATGATGCATAATGTTCTTGCCATGAACTGTGACACATGAGTGTTTGCTAGTCCTAATTTTTTAATTATTTACATTGCTAAGGGACTAGCAATGAGTAAGTTGGGAGGTGTGATAAGTGTCCATTTCTATGACAATCCATTGCATATACACCATTTTATGTGCATATAATTAGGCAATTATGCATATTTCATAGTTAACCTCAACTTCGCATTTAAATTGGAGCTTTCATGCAAATTGATTAATTCGATTATCTTATTTAAATAATAAATTAAAGTTGAGGGCCATGAGCATTAATTCTCCATTGCATAATCACGAGCATTAAAGATTTATGCGCACATTGTGGTAATTTTTATGGACTAAAGTGCAATTATGTGTGTGTAGGACACCGATGGTAATTACAAAAGAAGCCGGGGGCAAAACTGTCACCACCATGTTGACCAAGTCAAAAGTACATATTTTGATTGGAGGGAAAAGAAATTCTAAAAGTTTAAAATTGAGTAAAAGAAACACATATTTTGGTTGGAGGGAGAATTGAATTCAAAGTTTGAAATAAAGGAGAGGAATGATGAGTCTTGGGAAGGGGGTTGTCCAAAGCCCAAGGAGGGTGTACTCACCTACTTTTTCTCTTCCCCATGCATCATATTCTACTTAAATCTCATCCATCCATCTCTTTTGATACAATCTCCACCCTCCATCTACTCAACTTTTCCTATAAATAGCTCATGACAAGAAGGAGAAGGGTGTTCTTCATTTGGCAATTTCTCTACCAACCTTAGGCCTCCGAGTTCTCCCTTGTAAGTTCGTTTTCAGCTCATGCACTCTTCATCAAAGTTCTTTGTTTTTAAGTTCTCTACAACTTCTTCTTCTGGAGCATCTTCTAGTTCCTTCTAGTTTTTAAGCTATTTCGTATTTTTCACTGTGCTGTCCTGTTCATCTGCAAACCCATGTTTCTCTCTGTTCTTTCCCATATTTCTCCCCCTTCTCATCATTTTCTCCTCTTACTGTCTTCATGAAAGTCCTTTTTTTTAAATGTTCTACAACTTCTTCTTCTACACCATCTTCTAATTCTCTACTATTTTTAAGTTATAATCTCTTTTTCAAGGTGCTGTCCTGTGTTTGTACTGTTCATCCGAGGTGCTAGCTTCGGTTATGTCTCCATTTTGAAGCCCTTCTTCTCTTCACTTCTCTCTGAGTTTTTCATTAAAGTTTTTCCTCTCTTCCCCCTCTTCAACTTCTTCTTCTTGGGCATCCCTTAGTTCCTTTGGGGTTCAAAGTTATTCACCCTCCAAAGACTGCTTCAACGACGAAGGCAACTTCCTCCCGGCGTAGACGACATCTTCCACAAGGTTGTTCGTGATCCAAGGCCAAGAGAGGACGGCGCTATCATCACCATTGTTGCTACCAACTCCAAACTCCAAACTCCAGGCTTTTCTTGTGTTATTGCTTTTGTGATATTTCACTTCATTGTAATCTCATTGTGTCATTAGTATAAACTTGTTTCACATTTCATGTACTCTTTCTTTTAAGTTAATGAAAGGAGTTGTTCTCTTGATCTAGTTCTTGCTCTTCTTCCCTCTCTATCTCTTTCTTCTATATCTTCTTTCCACTTCATGCAATTATTTTCTATAGCATAAGCGCATAGTCATGGTGTGTTCAATTAAGTGTTTGGTTTGCTCATCATTTCACTATTTTCTTTAAGCAAATCCAAATCACAAGTATTTTTCAAAGGACTCTAAGGTTTTTAACTCTAAAAATCTCTTCTTCCCTGTGGATTCGACCCGTGCTTGCCATAGTACTACGTTCTCTTTTGATCATTTTGTGCGAGTTCGGTTTTAAGATTGTTATACGCGTGTTTTAAATGGTGAACTTTCGCGTTATCAGCGGGGAATGGGTGCCGGTGGTTGGGGTGGAGGTAGGTCCCTTGGCGGGGGAGGGCGAGGCCTTGGAGCGAATAGCTCCTGACTGGCGGGCTCCTGAGGTCTTGCCATGGGGGCCCTCTGATACGGGCCTAAAGAGCTACGGGGCTCGGCACTACGAAGAGGGACGGGACCCAACCATTGGGTAGACTCAAACTCTCTCTCAAACTGCTCCAGCTCGAGAGCAACCTGATATGCCTCTTCCAAAGTCTTGGTATCGTGACGAAAAAGCTCATACTGGTAGTGCGTCCGCAAACCACGTCGGTAGCGAGAAATAGGGATAGAGCTCTCCTCTGTGACACCACATCGTAGAAAATACTGATCAAATTCAGTGATGTACTCGGAGATGGACCGATCTCCCTGACTGAGACTCTGCCACCTATCGATGAGTCATTGATGGTATGTGGCAGGAAGGTGCTTTTGTCGAAGCTTGACCTTCATCTCACCCCATGTGTCAACTTGGGGCTCCATACGCTGAAACAACAGGCTCTCCACATTCTTCCAATACATCTGCACCTATCCTATTAGCTTCATGGTCGTGAATCAGACTCTTCGATGGTCCGTCATATCAAACCAATCAAAGTACCGATTCATGCCGGCCTCCCAATCTAAATAGACCTTCGTGTCCAAGGACCCGTCAAAAGTGGGAGGGTCCATGCAAACGGTCCTGAGGATTCGCTCATCCTCATCATGATCATGATTCCACTGTTGAACTTGACGGTCACAACCATAGCCCCTATTCTCATTATTGGACTCGTAGTCATCCACCTCGAGGACGCGACACCTCCTATCATCTACCCCTTGAGCCCTAGGAGCAGCAGGTGGCTGAACCGGCTCTTATTGACCATTTGTCGGCGCGAGGTGTGCCTCAACCGGGGGTCTCTCTAGGACGGCTACTCTCCCTACCAGACCATGAAAAGACTGGTATGACTCTTCAGCCCTATCCTCTAAGGCCTTCATCCTCTCTTCCAAACATGTGCCTAGGCCATCCACCCGCGTACTCAACCCTTCCATTTTATCCACTCGTGTACTCAACACATCCATTCGTGTACTCAACCCATCCATCTTTCCCATAACAGCTCGAAACATGCCGACCACCGATGACTCATCGGGACTAGGGACTCGGGGATCTGCCATAGGTGGTGACGGTGGTGAGTATTGGGTACCTCTACGAGTGGGCATGCAAATGACAAGGGGTTTGAATGCACCGATCAAGGCGAAGTGAAGGACGACCTAAACTCTAATATTCGGTACGTGGCGGGGGTTTGATCTGAAGATCGCACTCACGCAAGTGTGCTATCGTCCCAATAGGTGTAACCTATCGTTCCGGAGGCACCTTTTGATATATCGAAATGGAATGCAATGCAAACTTTGGAACGACTACCCTAGACTCGACTTGGCTCTGATACCACTTTGATGCGGGATGGGACACAACTCGAGACAATAAGAGACTCTAGCTCGCGGACGTCCCTAAGCGAGGGAAACGCATGGATCTGCGCGGTTGAGGAACCGGCAATGAGTCTCGGGTACTCGGCTCTTCCATGTACTCGGATTGGGTCACGGGACGGGTCATGCTCGCGCTCTCTCTCAGCGGTGATAAAAATTGAGCGGGCTAGAATTTCTGACTCTCAAACAGCGGCATATGAATATATACGAGGAAAGCAAATGTCAAAGTGGGGAGCGGACACGATACCTCCACGCTCCGGGCGTGGGGAAGGCGATCCCGGCCAAGACTCGTATTCCCAGTACAATGGTATAATTTAATTATAGGAAAGATTTTATGGCCCACTCCATGCAGGGAGGTAAAGGGCGACAACAACGACTCAGGAATAGCGAACTTGGGTTGACGGGCAGCGATTTGGACCGCTCCGTCGGTGCTGTCTGGACGGTGCGGGCTGACGGTTGTGGGGACCACGTTCTGCTCGGATGGCACATTGGGGCGAAGTTGGTCCCGTTGCGAAGGGGACTCCTAGAGGATCGCTCCCTGGAAGGCGGTTGGACTGGAACGCCTTGTGGAAGGCGGGGCGACTCAGCTCGTCGGGTGTTGCAGGTTGCTGTCCCGAGCCTGTGTTGCAGTTTCAGAACTACGCGACCCGGCGAGAATGAATGCTGCAATCAGATCCGATGTCGGAATGATGCGAGACTAGCGCCGTTGCGAAGCTATTTCGAAGATATGAAACCTCCTTGTGTTACAGGAATTTTCCTGTCGCTAGACTTTTTGTGGGGAATTTTAGAACAGGAAGGTTTCCTGTCTCAGAACAGATCTGGCAGACTGGGATCTGCCTAAAGAAGAGAGTTTACCGTGGCACAAACTATAGATCTGGGAGTTGAAATTTTTATGGGAGATGGAGGGGGAAGTAAGGAACACGCCAATAATTTTTGTGTATTTTTGTGAGGTGGTTTGACAGGGGGAATGGATTTTATGGCTGGTGGTGGTCGGATCTGGACTGCAGGAGACAAAATAGATTCCGAATTTTGCAGAGAATTTTAGGAGGGGTAAACAAATTCCAAAATTCGTGAAAAAATTTGTGGAGAGGGGATTTGGTGACAGAAAACACAGTCCAAATTTCAGATCAATCTGAAATTGGAAAGGGAATCAAAAGGGCGAAGAGAGGGGTTGTTGGAACACAGATCTGCACTGGGACAGATTGTGTAGAGCTGGGAGATTAAGGTCGAAAGGGGATCAAACGATAGAGGATTAACCTGGAACTTTTTTTGGAGAGGGAGAATTTCGTGGGAAACTCACCCTCAAAATTTGAGCTCGATCAGATTTTCGGATTGGGAGATAAAAATCGGGCACTAGGTTGATGTCCAGGGGTGGACAGATCTGCGACGGTGAGGCGGTGGTGGTGCGACGGCGGCTCGATGGCGACGGCGACGGTGGTGCTGAGCTTCTCACTCAGAGAGGGATCAGATATTGAGGCTTCTCACCTCAGAAGACCAACTTTCGCAGCTGCAAAGGGGGAAGAGAGAGAGGGGGTGGGCCCTTGGGCCTTCTTGGAGCAAATGCTGATTTTTCTTCATTAATTCTTATGCAAATCACAAAATACATGGGTTGTATAACTCTAACTAAAAGACCTAAATTACCCCAGATCTAGGGTTAGAGAGGGGTAATTAGGGGATTGGAATATTTAATTCAATCTCTCATGTGGTCAAAACAAAATAAGAAAAGGATAAATGGGGGATTATTTAAATCCCATGTAAGGACAAGAGAGGGGGCGCCCCCCTCCTTGGAGTCAACAAGAGGGGCTGGTCAAATTCCACCTTGGACCATGGATCAGCCCCACATGGGCCCTAAAGGGTCTAGGTGGTCTAATGGGAGAGAAAGTGGGGTCCCGCTGGGCCTATGCGGCCTTTTTTCAAAGAAACCCACTAAATCCTAATGACTAACCCATTGGCTTATAATTGCCATACAATTGCAAACCCAATTAACCCATGGATATAAATGCAAATAAAAAAGTTAGTGGCCTTTCTTAGATGTCCCATTAGAAAGGCACCCTTTTATAGTGGAATATCCCTTTGGGTGATCGGAATGCCGTATGAATTCTATCATGTTCGGCTATCTATATCTGGCTATATCCGGACGACCTGTCCATGAAGGATAGAGCTTTGTGGCCAGTGGTGGCATCAATCATGACCTCAATGATGGGCACTGGGAAGTCATCCTTCAGGCATGCTTTGTTCAGGTCCCGAAAGTCCACACATATCCGGATCTGGCCGTTCTTTTGCTTGACGGGCACAACATTGGCCAGCCATGTGGTGTATTGGTTTTCTGCAATGAAGTTGACGTCTATGAGCTTGTCGACTTCCTTGCAAACTTGGCTTATCAGTTCCAGCCTCATTCGGCAGGGTGACTGCTTCACTGGTTCGACCTTGGGATCAATGGCCAATTTATGCTGAGTAATCGTCGCGCTGACGCTTGACATTTCTTTGTAGTTCCAAGCGAAACAGTCTCGGAACTCTTGGAGGAGCTTAATGTATCGCTCTCTTTCTTCTGGGAGAAGGAGGGCGCTGAGGAAGGTTGGCCTGAGGTCATCTTTTGTCACGCCCCGAGCCTTTATTTACAGTGGAAGACTGGCTCGGGGAGCGCGAACAGCCGGCATGGTAAGCCTCTTGCAAGCAAGAACATTCAGAGCGCGAGACAATCACACATATAGAGGTAATTGCACAAGATATATTCAAAACTCAACTTTATTTTATAATCAATCAATATTCAAAACTACATACTTTGACTTCTTCACTAATTAACTCAAGAAATAAGAAAAATTACATTGACTCCATCTAAACACTTGAAACTGCCTAAGTCTTCTCTCTTATCCGGACAACTCTTAATCACTCTCGGACCCGCTGCTCAAATCACCCGAATCCGAATGCGAACTATATTCATCTCCTGAAAATCATTGAATAATAGGTCATGAGCACACTTGCCCAGTAGGTATCTTCGTATCAACATGAAGGCATTATTAAAGTAATTAGCATTTTAGCTCTAGAGAATTAGGTAAAATCATGCAATGCGAATCCATCATGCGATCAAATCAATAGAAACAAGATAACCAGGTAAGATAGAATGATCAAGAATGAACTAGCAAGAATATAACAAGAACATGATATTGGCCTTCCATGAACAAGAATGTAACGAGATTGTACTAGCAAGCCACATATTCCTCACTTTAACATCTTATACTTAAGAGCAAGTGCTTCGTGAATTTCTGTGGAATATCAAGCAAGAATGTCATGTTGTGCCGTGGATTTTTACTTATTTATAGATATAGTACTCCCAGCGTAATGCGACGCTAGTAGCATCATACCCCATGGTTTATAAAATAGTATGTTTCCGGCAATCAGCCGAGGGGACTAGCATAGAGCCCTTGAACACAATCAGTGCTCGATCGCATCTTCAGTTATAAATTAAGCTACTTCCACGCATGTAACAGTAAAGTATGGCCAAGAATATAACAAGTTCAGTAATTCCATGATAACAATAATCAATGAATGAATTCTTCAACGGATGAACAATATGAGTCAAGAAAGATTTAAACAAGGCTATGCTCTTGGAAATAAATCGACAGCATAACGGTACTTTTCTTAACTCTCATTCGTTATCTTACGTCAATTTAAGCAATATGATAAGTTCTAGATCATCAAGGTAAGTCTAGAATCATTGGAATATTAACCCTTGGTCAACCCTTGGGTTAACATATACAAGGTATGTAACGGTCAGGGTCTGGGCCGTTACATTATGTAACGCGTCCATGCTGGGCCGTTACAATGACCAGAGTCCAGAAAGATAAAGATAGACTCAGAGGAATGCGACGGTCTGGATCTGGGCCGTTACTTGGCCTGACGGTCCAGTCCAGGGCCGTTATTTTTCAAGAACCAGAAACCTGATAGTGTAATCTAATTAATGGGCTTTTATTGGTACAACCAACTCGGCGTCCTAGTGGGAATCCCAGGCTCGCGGAGATTTACGGAGGCCTTGAAACAATGATTTCCTAGTCCATTGGAAGGAATATCCAATAGAGAGGTCCTCATGTCCAAGATAGTGTTCCTATAGTGCAACGTGTGAACTAATGACATCATACCGGAGTAAGTGCCATGTACTTATAGAATTGACTCTATTGACAGCGAGAGACATGTATAATCAAGGTGAAAACCATGGTGAAACTCCATCAATACCATGCTTTAAAAGTCATGCTTTATAGTACAAAACTATAGAATTTAGGTTCATGAAATTAGCATAGATCAAAGTAAAATGAAATATCAATCAGGCAATGCCTATTATGAACAATTAAACAACCTTAAAAACATGAAATCAGGTTGCAAACTTAGATATCTAGGCATAATCATATGTAATAGTGGCAAGTCATAGTCTGTCTAGGGTTGACAGAACACCAGATGTAACGGTCTTGTGAGGGGGCGTCACAGTGAAAGTGACGGTCAGTAGAGGGCCGTTACATGAAAGAAACGCGTCTGTCCAAGCGCGTTATTATCAACAGCGAAAAACGCAATACACAGAGTGTGTAACGGTCTGTCTGAGGCCGTTATTTGAAAATGACGGTCTTAGCCTAGTGCGTTACATCATCTGCTATAGAAAACTAACATGGAGACTAAGAGATTAACTCACATCATGTCTGGAAATCAACATATTCTAAGCATGATGATGAAGTCTAGGTTATCTATATGCATAGGTAATTGTGGGTAGATGAGCAATTATGTTTTAATTTCTCTATTAGGGCTAGGAGGTGCATGCAACACATATAACTAATAAGACATGAAATTAATGATCTAGCATGCATGAGGTTCAATTAAACCAGAGGCTCTTAGTCCTATAAAGCTCTTTTTGCTGTTCATGAGATAACCTACCTCTTTCTTAAGTTGAAGTTTCTGGATTTGGTTGAGAATTCAGCCCTAGTTCTTCACCTTCCTTTGTGACTTCTCCAGCTACTTCCTTGGGCTCTAACCCCACGTCCTCTTGACCTAAGGATGTGAAATTCGGAGGGGAGTTAGTCTAAAGTATAATGAACAAAAACTTCAAAACAACTTACCTGAAATAATGACTTCTTACCTTCCTTCTTTACGTCCCAAAAGTAAGGGTCGCACAGTTCAAAACTATGCCCTACTTATAGAGTTTAGGTTAGGGTTTGAGGATTAGAACTATTCTAGAGTCCTTATTCCACTAAATCCTTATCCCTAAGAGTCCTTAGAGTTATTATGAGTCTTCTCATTCGATCCATAGTGGATAGGAGCATCAAGTTCCAATCTTTTCACGAGTTCCTTTCTTCACGGAACTGACAGGCGTGTAACGGTCGAGTGACCCTGCGTTACTTGGCTGTGATGGTCTCGCGATAGACCGTTACAGTCTTCGTAGTTAGGACTTTTAAAATATTAAAACTCTTTTGTTAATTATCTAAATAATTATCTATATATAATTTGTATTTATCTTTTAAAATTAAAATACCTTCTAGAATATGGGCCAAACTTAATGGGCTTGGTTTAAAACCTTTTGGATTTTAATTAAGTGGGTTGGGTTAATTGATTAACACCATTTGGCCTTATAATGACTTATTACTCAAATAAATCCTTTATAAATTCCTTTAACCCTTTTATAATTTCTAGAAAATTATTAAATAACCTAGGAAATACTTATATAAAATTTTGGGGCTTTACATCTTTTGTACCCAGGTTTACTTCGATCAGCTCATCAACGGTGGCTTGTGAAGTCCCGCGATCAATGACACCCAAGAGGGGGGTGAATTGGGTGATTACAAATTTTAAGAAAACTTTTGGTCTTTTATAAAATATGTGATAGAATGCTACTTAAGAGATTCAAATCTATGAACACAAAATTGGATTTATCAAGTTTATATGATGATGATAGAAATTAAGTAGTAAACACGTGGATAAATCCGAACAACCAGTTTACACTAATCACTCACGTAGAATGGGGGTAGAGGAAATGGACCAAACCACACAATTCAAAATATAATGCACAACTGTTTTTAAGGTGGTTCGAATGCAAGGATGGCAGTCCTACGTCCAGCCCTCACCAAACTCGGTGAGGCTTCACTCGAGGATAAATCCCCAAAACGGAGATGATGCTCCAACCACACACGCAGGATGACGCCTGCCCACACACACACGGGGACGCACCCCAACACACACACACACACGAGACGAGGTCTCCAACACGATCCAACAAGCGGATCAACAAAACACACACACGCTGCGACAGATGCAACACTCCACACACTAAAAAGACTGGATCTAAAAAGATCCACACCCACACAAACGTAGATCTAGGAAGATCTACGCACACACAAATCAAATACGACACACACACACATACGACCACGGATCCAACAATGATCCACATACACACAAGTTCATCAGTTTATGACCAGCACAAATATAAGGCCCAAAACACAAAAACAAAGAAGCACAGTTTAGAAGACTCCTGATTTGGCTTCCACTGAGTGTATGATGTAGAGCTCGGAACAATGCTTCCTACTTCACTTGAATGGCTTGAATGGAGCTTGAAAGGCTTGTGTAGGGATGATGAGATCTTCCACGAGGTACTGTTCACGGCTACAGTACATCTTCTTCTTCCTTGGACAGCTTTCTTGATCTCCTTGATGTTTGCTTGCTTCTCCTCTTCCCCTTTGGTTGCTGGCTTCAGATGGAGCTTGAATACCGTCAGATGGATGAAGAAGTTGCTAGACGGAGTACTGTTCACGGAGGGTTGCAGTAGCCTTCTTCTTCCTTTGATAGCTCTCCCCCTTGATCTCCACTTTGATCTCTTAGATAGATTTTATTTCTAACCCTCTTGTGTGTATTTTATACACTTTGAATGGTCCATAGACATCCCAAGAACCAGATCCACAAAACCTGGAAGGTTTGGTGGCTTTGGGATTAAACAATACCAAGAGGAGATACTCCTTCCGAGATGGACAAAAGTCAACATTTTGGGCTTATCGGGGCTGGCGGTCGACCAGAACTGGCTGGCGATCGACCGGAACTCTGTAGGTAACAGAACCGTTACATTCTGTTATTTTTGGTCGACCGGGATTGGCCTGGCGGTCGACCGCGCTACAGTGTCGACCTAGCTACAGTGAAACTCCTGACTTTAAGATTTCACCCCCAAACTCCATTGCAACCCTTCCAAACTTTGTGGCATCAAGCTCCTTTGATCTTGGAGGGATTATACAAAGAATTTAACCTACAAAACCATGATAAAAATGATTAGAACTTTAGCTTAATAATCAATATGATAAATGTATGAAATGCATACATGAAAGCCCATGTTCAAGGTGCATACAAACACTTGAACCATAAAAGGTTTAAGCTAAAGGTGAATAATTATTTCTATGCAAGTGAGCAAAGTATGAGAGTAATTTAGCCATGCACATATACAAGTGAACACTTTGAAAACATGATTGACTAAAGATCAAGATCAATAGATATGCATTTGTCAAATATGAATGTATCATGTAACCAAGCTCCATGAAAAGTATGCATAGGAAGCATTCAATGCACATGTTCAACTCAATCATGTTCAACCAATCGATATGAACAATCAACCATTTAGTTAGCTTCAAAACCATAGCAATACAAACTAAATTTAGTTATCATCAAAACCATAGCTCAACAATCTCTTCCTTTTTGATGATGACAAATTTAGTGATGAATGAAGACAAATTTAGTGATGATGATAAACTAAATGACGATACAACAAGTTCTTCTCCCCCTTACACATGGCAATCATGAATCTTTTTCTCCTGACAAGGGCAATCAAGAATCATCACAAAGGCAAGCATGAATCATCTTTGTTCTGACAAGGGCAATCAAGAATCATCACAAAGGCAAGCATGAATCATCTTTTTCTCCCCCTTTGACATTATCAAAAAGCGGGATAAGGCAAAGCTATCTCCCTGAACAACATAACTTGCTCCCCCATTGTCATTAACAACAGGTAGGGTAATTCCAAACATTCTCCCACATGAATATTATCAAGATGAAGGGAGGAAACCACAGAGATTCAAATAGCAGTATGATGAATGAGCAAGGAACAAAGACCCACAATTGAAAGTCTGATGAAGCACCAAATCATGATGAAGGAGAAAATGATAAACAAGTGGGTTCATGGAATGTCTGGGAGGCACCAAATCATGTTTTTGTTGATTTTCATGTTATAGATTTTTATTTGTTTTTGAGATACCAATGGTTGGCATGATAGGATACCAATTGTTGATTATTTGGACGTGCTAGGATGAGTAGAGCTGATTTCACGCTTCGCCCCTTGGTCAAACAGAATCCAAACCTTATTTAACAAGTGTGCAGCATGTGAAGTCCATTCAATTTTTTGGGTTTTCATTATTTTCAGATTTTAATTTTTGATTTATGGTTTGAAATGCATGAGATGCAACATATGCATGTGATGACATGTGGGATACATAAACAAACAAACAGACACATACGTATATATACACGCAACATATCTCTCCCGTACTTATTTAAGAGAGAATGGGTATAAGAAGGGTACATGAGGGTCATAGCAACTGAAATGTTCACTTATAACACATGGGAGATTGTGCAATCATATAGGAGATTCATGCAATTGCTAATGCAGTCAATCAACTTTCTGAATACATATTCAATCAAATTTCCAGATGTGTAAGTGAGTAACATGAAAAATGATAGTTGCAATATAGATATTCAGATTTTCAGATTAACATAAGGAGACATTTTATAGACTGCACTTCAATTTTGAGAACATCGTATTGGAGGCTTCGCTCTACCACTGTGAGTTTTCACCATCATTTTTCAACTCAATCAATATCACATGGTAGTCAGAATTTTTCAAGAGTGATCAGGTTCAAATAATTCCTTTTTACACGAGTAGACGCATGGTGGTCATGTCAGAATCCCCGATTACTCAAAATACTGAACCATTTCACCTCATTTTGAACAGAGATACTAGTCAACACTTTTCAGACATGAACCACATTACGTCTCAGGTGACATGTGCCCAGTTTACTCAGTGAGACCGAGTATTGCTCTATCTTTCATTTTCATTTCAGATTTTTCAACAAGG
The DNA here is from genome assembly GCA_022559845.1 of Amorphophallus konjac. Taxonomy (NCBI): domain Eukaryota; kingdom Viridiplantae; phylum Streptophyta; class Magnoliopsida; order Alismatales; family Araceae; genus Amorphophallus; species Amorphophallus konjac. The sequence goes on from CM040121.1 coordinate 125,368,105, forward strand.
ATGGGTAGGCAGTTTTTTCCTCAACTGTCTCTTCAACATATATGCAGCAAAGTTAACATCTCGAGAGTGTTGAAAAGAAATTCATATATCCTTATCATTAACACTCATTTTCACATTTTGTGCATGAAGTGTGTGAATTTGATTCAGCATGTATACCCAAAATATCATGAATACATAACAGTGCAACTCCCCCTAAATAGATGCACTTATGAAATATGAATTCTCCCAGAGTGTACGACATGAAGCACTCCAATAATGACTCAAATACAACATTATTTATCAAGAAGACATAAGGCCATAGAAATACCAACGGATGGGGGTGAATAGCATATAATATCACACAAGCACGCAGTGGGAGTTTATGCAAATGCACTATGACATGCATGCGAGCAATGTGATGTCATTTTGATACCAATTGAATGGATGCCAACTGAATGAGTTAAGTGCGACTAATGCATGAGTTCCAATGCAAAACAACATATGAGCATATGAGAATGCGATGCAATGTGCAAAGTGATTCGGACTTGATTTTCATTTCCATGATCTAAAAGCACATTATGCATTGAATTATGATGCATGCAACCTATAACTATGTGAGAGTGGAATGCAAGTGGTTTTGGCAAGATAAGAGCTTTGATTTTTAAGCCAGTGTGACAAAATTCTCATTGAAATCATCCTCATTCTATTCATGAATCAACAAACATTTTTCATGACATGACCTTTATGAATAAGGGTGCTTAGATGATCAAAATTAAGCAATGCAACCCAATTTACAGAATTGTTCAACAACAGATCTTCAAAGGTCATTCACAAGTGTTGAAATGAGAAATCATCCAAAAGCCAAATATATGAATCATTTAACCACAAACATATTCTCAATTTACATAGCTCAGCTCAAGAAATCATTTATACATCAACCAATCCCAATTTTCAAGATCTGGTACGAGGCGGAGATTGTAGTCCGAAGACCCAGCTCAACGCATAAGGAATGCTTCCAAGTGGACATGATCAACTATTCCACAGATGCCATTTGATATACCAGATATGCAATTCAATTCAAGTGTGATCATGCAATTCAAATTAAGAATATTCAATATGCAACCACTTCAGGATTTTCAATTTGATTCAACTAATTCATCACAATATGCTAGTAAATGACAATTCAAGTTTTTAGAATCAATACCTGTCACTTAAGGATGTTACCAAGTGACAAAAGGCCATTGCATGATTGTGTGATTCCATAGTAAAAAGGGGTGAATTACCTTAGATCAGAAGATAAGATTGGAAGCCTTCAATCATAAAAATCACCAACCTCACGAAGGTTGATATTTCAGATTTTACTTTCATACCTTTACCTTGAGAATCTATTTTGATCCAAGCCTTCCACCTGCAATCCAAAGATGAATAAGATTCAGTTCATTCACGAGGCTTATACCAAAATCTCCTTGCAAAAAAAATCCCTGCAAATTATTCAGAAAAGGCATTATTAGTAGTTCAGGCATTATTAGTAGTTTAAAGAGTGATATCATCCACATATGCTCAAACCACTAAAATATCTTTTACCTGATTTGTCTTGTGAGAGGTGTTTGATCAACCTTACCGATTTAACATGTTCTCAATCAAAAGATGCGGGCTTTTCATACCATGCCTTGGGTACTTGCTTTACCATGTACAAAGACTTTCACCAACTTGTGCTTGAGTCGATCCTGGAGGTTGTTCAAGTTCTGGTATCCCATCTCTTGGTGGCAATTGAGAATGTTCTCATCATTTTTTCATCCTTGCAAGGTATATCTTTAGTTGATTCAAGCCTGACTATGGATGGCCAGCATCACTTGGGCTTGGGGAGTGTAATCTGCATCCAAAGATAAAACAAGATTTGATTTGTCAATTATGATTTAGATTTATTAGCAATGACATGATACATTATTTTAACAACCAACATCCCCTAGACAGCTCTACATGCAATGCATAAACATTAAGTTCATATGACAAATCTGATGACTCCCCCTCAATGTGTGCATGACTGTGATATGCTCAGTAAGGATCCAATGCCATGTGCAGTATGTGACTGATTGACTCATAGTACCGGGCGGAGAACTTAGATCCGAAGATCACCTCACGCGTAGTGATAGCTTTTAGATAGGCGAAACATGCCCTTCCACATGTCACCATTTGATATACTATGTAATCATGGATGACGAAGGTAGGAGGATTGCAATACATTATGACATGAATACATAATGTTCAATATTTACAAGACATCACGTGAAGGTATATGCAATGTTAGTGTTATGCAGTGAAATTGATTTGATGAATTAAAAAAAATCCACTTCAACACGATGCTATATGAAGATGATATGCACAGGGGTATGCAAGCGACTGTGGATGGAATGCATGTACATTCATATGCATTATCACAAGATTCAGCACAAAATAAATCAAGACATAGCACTTTATCTAGAGTAATGAGAGGGATATCACCTGAGCATTCAGATTCAATTTTTGATTTTTCTTCCAACCTGACTTATGCCACCAGGCCCGTGTGCCTTACCTTCTTGATTGAAAATAGATTTCATACTTTACACTCCATGGCACACCTGCAAAACAGATTTCTTATTTGACATTCTTAGGTACCCAAATCCTTTTGGGTCCTTGGGGGTTAGCAACAACATGGGAATGTGATTTCTAATTTCTGACAACATTCAAATCATCAATTTTCTTCAGAAAATAATCATGCATGTTATGCCCTGATTTGCCACAGTAAAGACAACATGACTTTGAATACTTGAAAGCATAAAAATTATTTGAAGCATGTGACTTTTTGGTCCGATATTGTTTTCAATATGTAGGTGATGTGTTGAACACATTGGAGATCCTAGGTCGACCTGCCCTTGGATTTGGGTGAGGATAATGGGTCCAGAACACAGGATGTGTTGACACCATACGTTGGTAGTGTTGTTTCACCTTGGGATGCGTCGACTTATCCTTACCTTTAACATTGTTCATTCTATTCCTACATGCTTCCAAATCATCATTCTTCATAATAAAACAATCATGCATGGCATGTCCATGTTTTCCACAAAAAAGTATGAGATTTTCTTTCTAGACATATGTGTGTGTGTGGCAGAGGCATGTTTATCATGCATAATGGTCCTAGCAGCATTTTTAGATTTTTGATGCAAGTTGATTTTCTGGTTTTTATTTTCGTTTTGAATCTCTTGGCAGAAAACTGCTTTGGGGGTGAAGTAGAGGTACTGGCTGTACTAGAACTTTAAACAAACGAGGTATAAACCTTATTTACAAAAGACATCTTTTTAACAGGATTGAAGCCAAGCCCTTCCCTTTGAAAATTTACTTTCATTCCGAGCAGTTTGTCCAGATTTTCTTTGCCATCTACAAATTTGGACAGCGAATTATTCAAGTCAAGAATTTCAGATTGAAGGGATGAAATGTACAACTCGGCACTGGAAAATTCTTATTCATAACTAGCAAGCCTGACATTCAATAATGCATTTGTTGTCTTGAGACTGTCTACTTCCTGTTGTAGACCATCCACATTTTCACACTCACAACCACATATTTTCCTTTTTCAAGAATCAACAATCTTTCAGAAATGGCCTTGTTCAATTCCTTCAATTTCTCATTTTCTTTTGCAAGCTTTTCATCATGAATGAGTTCATTTATCAAGGTTTGATCATCGACCATTGAATTTAGCTTTCCTTTTAAGTCATTATTCTCATTTCTTAAGGAGCCAATTTGGTCTTTATGAAATTCAATGTCGAATACATGAGCTTCAATCAATTCCTCTAACTGTGAACATTTTTTGCAGGAGGAATTACAGTTGATTTGTTCAACACTCTTTTTCAATTTTTTATTTTCAGATTTCAGCTTCTTATATTTGTTAGCAAGCTCATCGTATGCAATCAATAGATCATTGAGAGAGATATCTTCAGAATCTGAATTTACCTCCGAGTGTGATCAATTCTGCTAATCACTACCGTGATCACTCGTGCCCGCCACAAGACATTCGTCATCATGCTCTTCCTTGAAGTCTGTTAATCCATCCAATATTTCCTTCGCGGATCTGCAATGGGAGACAAAAGGAAATTGATTAGAATTGGCTGTAGTAGTAAATAACGTTAAAATTAAACAATTTTGTTCATGTTTAAGTTTTTGATTTGCAGTCCAGACACTTTTGTCTTGAGGCAATTCATATGGACCATGTGAAATAAGCTTCCATAGCTTTGGGTCATATGAGTTGACAAGACTACACATTTTACCTAACCACAAATCAAAATTACAACGATCAATCACCGATGGAGAATTCAAAGTGTACATAATGGTAGTCATTGATCTGGATCACTCTAGAATGTTAGATCTATGAAATTAGAGCCTTGACTCTGATACCAATTGAAGTCCCGCGATCAATGACACCCAAGAGGGGGGTGAATTGGGTGATTATAAATTTTAAGAAAACTTTTGGTCTTTTATAAAATATGTGATAGAATGCTACTTAAGATATTAAAATCTATGAACACAAAATTGGATTTATCAAGTTTATATGATGATGATAGAAATTAAGTAATAAACACGTGGATAAATCTGAACAACCAGTTTACACTAATCACTCACGTGGAATGGGGGTAGAGGAAATGGACCAAACCACACAATTCAAAATACAAAGCACAACGGTTTTTAAGGTGGTTCGGATGCAAGGACGGCAGTCCTACGTCCACCCCTCACCAAACTCGGTGAGGCTTCACTCGGAGATAAATCCTCAAAACGGAGACGATGCTCCAACCACACACGCAGGACGACGCCTGCCCACACACACACGGGGACGCTCCCCAACACACACACACACACGGATACGAGGTCTCCAACACGATCCAATAAGCGGATCAACAAAACACACACACGCTGCGATAGATGCAGCACTCCACACACTAAAAAGACCGGATCTAAAAAGATCCACACACACACAAACGCAGATCTAGGAAGATCTACGCACACACAAATCAAATATGACACACACACACATACGACCATGGATCCAACAACGATTCACATACACACAAGTTCTTCAGTTTATGACGAGCATAAATATTAGGCCCAAAACATAAAAACAAAGAAGCACAGTTTAGAAGACTCCTGATTTGGCTTCCACTGAGTGTATGATGTAGAGCTCGGAACGATGCTTCCTACTTCACTTGAATGGCTTGAATGGAGCTTGAAAGGCTTGTGTAGGGATGAGGAGATCTTCCACGAGGTACTGTTCACGGCTACAGTACATCTTCTTCTTCCTTGGATAGCTTTCTTGATCTCCTTGATGTTTGCTTGCTTCTCCTCTTCCCCTTTGGTTGCTGGCTTCAGATGGAGCTTGAATACCTTCAGATGGATGAAGAAGTTGCTGGACAGAGTACTGTTCATGGAGGGTTGCAGTAGCCTTCTTCTTCCTTTGATAGCTCTCCCCCTTGATCTCCCCTTTGATCTCTTAGATAGATTTTATTTCTAACCCTCTTGTGTGTATTTTATACACTTTGAATGGTCCATAGACATCCCAAGAACCAGATCCACAAAACCTGGAAGGTTTGGTGGCTTTGGGATTAAACAATACCAAGAGAAGATGCTCCTTCCGAGATGGACAAAAGTCAACATTTTGGGCTTATCGGGGCTGGCGGTCGACCAGAACTGGCTGGCGGTCGATCGGAACTCTGTAGGAAATAGAACCGTTGCATTCTGTTATTTTCGATCGACCGGGATTGGCCTGGCGGTCAACCGCACTACAGTGTCGACCTAGCTATAGTGTCGACCTAGCTATAGTGAAATTCCTGACTTTAAGATTTCACCCCCAAACTCCATTGCAACCCTTCCAAACTTTGTGTCATCAAGCTCCTTTGATCTTGGAGGGATTATACAAAGAATTTAACCTACAAAACCATGATAAAAATGATTAGAACTTTAGCTTAATAATCAATATGATAAATGTATGAAATGCATACATGAAAGCCCATGTTCAAGATGCATACAAACACTTGAACCATAAAAGGTTTAATCTAAAGGTGAAAAATTATTTCTATGCAAGTGAGCAAAGTATGAGAGTAATTTAGCCATGCACATATACAAGTGAACACTTTGAAAACATGATTGACTAAAGATCAAGATCAATAGATATGCATTTGTCCAATATGAATGTATCATGTAACCAAGCTCCAAGAAAAGTATGCATAGGAAGCATTCAATGCACATGTTTAACTCAATCATATTCAACCAATCGATATGAACAATCAACCATTTAGTTAGCATTAAAACCATAGCAATACACACTAAATTTAGTTATCAGCAAAACCATAGCTCAATAGCTTGGCCACCATCTTCCATCTCCGGGGGAGCCGGTTGCAAATCGATGAAGCCTTCATCATCTTCTTCAGCCTCGAGGGCATCATAAATGTTTTCTTGTATCACCCTACTCAGTGACAGGGGTTCGTCAGCTTCTTTCCCTGGGTTAGGGATTGGTGCTGTAGCACCTCGGATAAAAATGATAGAAAAAGTTGAACTTTTCCTAAATAAATAATTCTACATGAAGGCCTTATAAAAAGAACTATATCTTATGAGGGCCACTATATAAAAATACCTACATTTAAGAGGCCCAACGTCACTTAAATACCCACACATGGATTACACATATAGGGTTTTTATCTTTCCAAAAGAAAGGGAATGGGTGCCCCTTTCAAGGGCGCCAATTACCTAAATGGTGCCCCCATGCAAGGGCACTAATTCCCTTGAGGGGACACTAACAAACCAACTGTATATAGATATGTATATATATCTCTTAAAGACCCCACCAACCAATTATATAGATATATATCATTGAAGACCAACACGTGAAGGGTTCAGCTTTTGTCCCAACCAATAGGAATGGGCGCCCTCATGCAAGGGCGCCAATTCCATTTACAAGGCTACCCAGATAATGGGCGCCCCTACACAAGGGCACCATTTCCAACAGGAAGGTTTGAAACACGAACAGGTTATGTTCGCTGGCATTGTACCCTTCCCTGACAATGGACCCCTAAGGGAACACAAACAGCGAGGTTTTAGGATCTTGTTCCATGGATCCCTACGGCTATTCCCTATAAACATTTCCCTCCGTCGAACATGTGAGTGTCATTTGCCGTGTTCCTGCTGCTGAAGCCTTGTTGGACTTCTTCCTGCTGCTACGTGAGGAGGCTACTTCCTCTGCTTCCTCTTCTTCCTTCTACTTCATGTACCACGTGTATCACTCCAAAAAGGTAGGTGTTTTCAAGATCTGGCCTAATTAGCAGCTAAATAGGGTTACATAGCATGCATGCATAGAACTAGTAGAGTTCATCTTCCATGTGATACAGCATGTTACACGGGTTTTTATGTAGATCAACTATAGCCTGTTACACCAGTTTTATACATAGTCTGTTACACCGGTTCTATACATAGTCTATACACTGGTTTTACCTGATTTGAATCTATCCTATTACACTAGTTTTTACAGCCTTAAAATAGCATGCTTAGCCCTAAAATATAACATGTTTTACAATATATATATATGTTTTACAAAATCCCCAAAACTTCACCCTTAGGTAAAGGGCGCCCATCACCTGGGCGCCATTTCCTGAAGGGCGCCCCAGGTATGGGCACCCTTTTAAATGAAGACCCCTCACAGTGTCGTCAATTTATTTTCCAGCAATTAATAATCAACGCATTCGGAAATTTATATCTATTGAACTAAACCATAAAATTCTTGCATGAGTATGATTCTGTGATCCTGATATTTTCCTCTACCTATCCATGTCCTTACTTCTTGATTCCGAGAACTTTCGACCTGATGAATAGTATTTTGTGTCTTAGAACGCACCTGCGCGGTGTGTAAAACACCCAGAGAAAAGGGTGCCCCTGACTAGGGCGCCATTTAAAGGAATTAGTGACTCTTCGCAGAGTCCTCAATTAAATGAAGACCTTGCAAAGGGGCGCCAATTCCTTAGGGTAACAAAAAGAAAAAAATGCTGAAAACTTGAATGGGCGCCCCTTTAAGCAGGCGCCCATTACCTTAGAAATGGCAGCCCCTAAGGCGCCATTTACTGAAATGAAGGCTGCCCCTAGGGTGCCATTTACAAGAAATGAAGACTCTCTACAGAGTCTTCATTTAAATGAAGACACTGCAGAGGGGTGCCAATTCCTTTTCCAAAGAAATTATAAACACCACGTTAGAAAATTAATATCTATGAAACTAAAACCCAAAAATTATGCATGAGCATGGTTCTGAACTCCCGATAATTTTCTCTGTCTACCCATGACCTTGCCTCCTGATTTCGTGAACCTATGACATTATGAATAGTGTTATGAGTCTTAAAGTGTACTTGCCCGGTGAAAATACGGCCAGAAGAATTGGCGCCCAAGCCTGGGGTGCCAATTGTTTAAATTGTGACCCTCCAGAGGATCTTCAATTAAATGAAGACTCTCTGAGGGGGCGCCAATTAAAAGAAGGCTACCGCCCTGAGCGCCAATTTCCTAAAAGAAGGCTACCCCCCTGGGCGCCAATTTCTTGAAATAAGGGCTACCCCCTGGGCGCCAATTTCATCCTGATGGCCCCAGACCCTGTCTGTTTCATAGAATGGACGCCCCTCCTAGAGGGCGCCAATTCTTGAAAGACTGGCTAACCTCTGGGCGCCAATTCAGTGCATTCTGATTCCATGATTAGTCTCGTGACTTATACCGATATAACCCTAGTTCATTTCCTGCATAATATATGTCCTTGAACTCCATTCCATGAAAATCTACCTTATGTATATCCTACAATGGTCAACCCTTGAAATTCCATATTGGCTATAAATGAGAGTGGATGTCAAAAGAAATACATGAAATGTTGTGAATATACGGCATGATCTGGTCTTGGGAGGAGCGTCCGAAAGTACTTGTGCCCATGGGAATTGAATGATCACGGTGTTTAAGCATTGCACCGAAGTACTTGCTTGCTTAACTTGAGACATTCCACACTTACTCTCTCGTAACACTACTTGCTTGATTTGACTTGCGTGGCCCAGAATGGGCAATACTTGACTTGCGTGGCCCGAAAAAGGGCAAAGTACTTGCTTGATTGAAATAGCCAATTCCAGTAACACGTACTTGATATTACTTGCTTGAACATGAATTTTACTTGCTTGAACATGATTCTTACTTGCTTGAACATGAATTCTTGCTTGCCTGGAAATACTGTATCGACATCTATAAAGTTCTTGATATCTGCTTGTCAAACACTTGAAATCATACGATACTCTCTCTATACAATTCTTGATTTCTTACTTGTTCATCATGCATAGATATACCTGTATACCTGATTTTCATACTTAATCATCATGCATTGTTATACCTACATTGCACGTAACATGTAAACGACTTAAAGACTACTCGAACTTGAGATGTAATTCCTACTGAGCGATTCTCTCATCTAGTTCATTCTAACATTTTTTAGGTGATTCGGATAGCGACAACCACATGAATGGGAATGAGACCGAGTGAAGAGTGCTAGAGTCACCAATCATCTATTGTCAGCTAGTCGTGTCTTTTGATTTCTTGAGTCCCTTGTTAAGGCTTGTAGCCTAGTATTTGGGTGAATAATGAATGTCATGTATTAGAATTATCACCATTTGGTTATTTGGATAATTGTCATCTTGGACTAGTAGTATCATTTAAGAAATTAAATATTAGTTATTATTTTAGTCTTTTGCGCACTCTATCTTTTGTCAAAAAAATATGTATACTGCTCTAATTGAATGGTTCTATATAAGCTGGCCACGACCCGGGTATCTTCTGCGCTCGGGGTGTGACAGGTGTCGAAGCCGGCCATATGGCTTTCGGGCGACTTGAAGATTGGTCCGTGGGTGAACTACCCTCAGGGGTAGTAGGGAGCTTTTCAGCTCCCCGCTCTCGTGGAGCATCATTGGAGGTCGTGGCTTCCTCGCTGGTAATGGATTCCCAGCATCTGCAGGGGGCATTGGCTTTCGGCTCTTCCTGCATCATTGTATAGGGCTTCGTGGTATCTCTTGGCACAAAGGGCCGCAAGATCTCTTCATGGTCTTCTCGATAATTATCATAGACCGACTTCGTGGGGCTTTCACCCAGAGGGGTGGAAAGGGATGCTTCACCTGTTTCGGAGCATCTTCCATTGGCGGGGCTTGCGACCTCCGTGAATAGGGAGACCAAATGGACTCCACTTTTATAATTGACCACATCATGCGGGCGCGGTGGGTTAACTTCATATTTTCCCATCTTTAGTTCACCCCTCTTGATCAGGCCTTGAGCGATATTTTTGAATACATAACAATTTTCGATGGGATGCCCCAGCACCCGGTGATAGGGACAGAACCGGGGGTCATCACTTCGTTTGGCATCTTTTGGCCTTTTGGGCTCCGGTAAGGTAACCTTGCCATAATGATGAGCCCATTCAAAAACTCCCCGAGTCTTGTCTCTCGGGAAGGAGTAAGGCCTCTTCATTTTCTCTCGCAATGGGGCCGGTTGATTGGTTGAAGGATTGGCTGCTACCTTCGTCTTTTCCTTTGAATGCTTAGAAGTGCTGAAGTTGACATGTTCGGGTTTGTTTTCTTGCTCTGCCAGGTGTTGTGTCCCTATGTTTTGATGATGTCAACACTATGATTCATTTTTGTGATTCATGCATTCCATAGTCATAACTAATGTGCAGACCAAAATTAATGAAGATTCAACGCATGAGGCTCTCTTGTTTCTCATTGTGTTACCTTTAGTTTGTTTCTGAATTACATGAAGAACAAGCTGATGAGGAAATAGTCAGATGAAAGAAGATGAAAATTGAACAGGAGGAGTCAAGGTTGAAGTTGACTCCAGCTTACAGAGTTCTATAGCTTCAGTAGAGGGAACGTTTCATGAAGGGAAGTCAACTTCAAAAGCTCTACAAGTCGACTTCAAGTCAGCGAGAAACCACCCGCCAGCAGACACAGATAAGGGTGAAAAATGTCTTCTATCGCTGACAAATGAAGCTTAAGGGTGATATATAGACCTTTAGTGGTGACAAATAGGAGGGTGTGGTGAGAACATGAAAATGCAAAGAGAAGAGTCGACCCTTGGAGTCGACCCCAGCTCAAAGCCCTCAAGTCCGAAATGCCAAGGTAGTGGCGACAGTTCTTCATGAATAAGGCTGACAAATAAAGGGACAGTGGTGACAAATGGCCACCAAGGGTGAAAAATAGCCTCTCAACGGTAACAAATAGATTGAAATGAAACTAAGGTTGAGAAGCTGAAGGAGAAGAAGTTGGACTTCGTTTGCCTAAAGAGTGTTACCACAGTCAAGCAAGCGATAGTCAAATGTTGACTAGTCAAAGTCAACATCACAACAAAGAAGACTCAAGTCAAACTAAACTTTATGTTGACCCAAGTCACAAAGATGCAAGTCAAAGTCAAAGGTCAATGGTCAACTATAATCAGCTATAGTGAACAAGGTCAAAGTCAAGGAAAAATGAGGACAAAAGCATCAATGTTGAAGAAGGGCTCTCTAAGGTGAAAAGGGTAACTAAGGTCGATTCTCGATGAAAAACAACTAACCAGAGTAACAAATGGCGCTCAAGGGAGTAAAATAAGAAGCTAATGGTGATAAATAGGTATTGGCGACGGGCAAGGCTAAAGTGGAAAACAGGAAAGGCGACGGGTCTAGACTTTAACGTTGACAAATGGATAGGTAGGAGTGACATATGGTTCATTGGGGTGAAAAATAGGCTGATAAGGATGTAAAATGGGCAACTGGCGTGGAAGCTTTGGAACGCAAGGGTGAAAGTTTGAAAACCACTGAAGCAGCGTCAACGCACCTACCTGCTTGCGTCGACGCAGCCATGCTGAAATAGCTAAGGCAGAGAAAAGAAGCATTAGCTACTGATTAAGGGTGAATAATAGGTGGGCATGGCAGACAAATGTACGATAGGGCTATAAAATGGCCAGCAAGGCTGTAAAATGGATTGTAGCACAAACAACTGGTCAAACACATGAGGAACGCGTGGGCTATCCTTGTGCCTTCAACATCAATCATTTGACACGTGATCCGAGGTACGATGTCTGAGGAATATTCTCACTGCTGCCATGTGGTCCAATGAAAAATAGAGGAATCATATTTTCTTATCCAAATCATTTCTGGATCCCCTGTTCTATAAAGGGTGCCTTCCTTCGAAGAAGAAAGGTGGCTTGCAGAAGAAGAAAGAAGAAGAGGAGAGCTGATGTGTGCACTGCAAGCAAAAAGGGGCTGCGAAGAGGGTTGAGAGAAGAGTGAGAGCAGAAGAGAAAGAGAGAGGAGTGAGCACCAGGTGTTCGAAGGATATCTGTAAGAGAGAGAGGGACTGTGAGAAGAGGAAGAGAAAGAGAAAGAGAGCTTGTGAAGTTCTTATGTGCAGCCGGAGTTCATTGCAGATTTGATGTTCCTTGGCCTCTGGATCAAATCCAAGCTATTGTGCTTTCTTCATAGCTAATATTTCTATGTTTCTTTTCTTGTTTTTTATTTTTTGTTTTTCGCTTCTATGAGGTTCTCCTGATGCTCTGTTTAGAAGTCGATTATAGCAAGCTGTGAGGCTTAGCTATGTAGCAAGCTGTGAGGCTTAGCGGGTTTATAGAAAGCTGTGAGGCTCAGCTGTATAGCAAGCTGTGTGGCTCAGCGAGTAGCAAGTTGTGATGCTCAGTGGTGTAAGAAAGCTACGTTGCTCTGTGGTGTAGCAAGCTATGAGGCTCAGCGGTTCAAGCTATGTGTCAGCAGAATCGTCACTCGGGTTGAGTGGGGGGTGGATGTAGGTCTGCTTGCTGCGGACTGAACCACCTAAAAATCATTTGTGCTGTGTGGTTTGTTTATGTGCTTGATCCTTGTCCTCTACCTCCTTCACAGGTTGTAGTGCGAGCAGTTTCTAAACCGTAGGTTCCTTATACACTAAGTGTTCAAGAGTAGTTCTGAATAGTGTGTGAGCGGTTTTCACAATAGTGATCTCATTGTATGCTAAGTGCTCGATATCGGTCTTGTATGAGTCTTCATCTGATCGATTGGGTTAATTCATATTCAACGTCTTTCAGTAAAGTTGAGTGGGTGGTTTTTAATTTGAGCATAGTGGGCGCGAGTTTTTGAATTGGGCATAATTTTTATAAGGGGATCTATTCACCCCCCTCTAGATCCCACATTGTCCACAATAATTTGTATCAGAGCGGGTCTCTAATTCATCAGATCTAACGATCTGCAGAGAGAATCATGCTAATTTGGTGCATTTACTATCTTGGATCATTTCTTTGAATTGATTTCAATGGCTCACGCACCTATGTTTGATGGTTCAAATTTTTATAACTGCCTAGGGAGCCTACGTAACTTCGTGAATTCTGTTGATTGTGATTTATGGGTTTTAATTTCACATGGACCATATGAATTGCTTAAGGACAAGTCCAAGTGGAATTTTGTGCATAAATTAAAAAATGTTGATAATCTAAGAGCTCTAAAGTTAATGAAAGATGTCGTCAATGTTGATGTATTTCCTTGTGTTTCTACATGCAGAAATGCTAAGGAGATATTTGATAAGTTGATGGCTATCCATGATAAAAAGGAGGAGAGATGCTTGATGGCTGATCGAAGTGATCATGACAGTGATCAACTGAATGAATCATCCTCCCAGGTAAGCTCTAAATCTGAGGAACTCACGTTTAATGATTTGATGGAGCTTTATGATAGATTGCTAGATAGTTACAAGAAGGTCAAGTCTGGGAATAGAAAATTGAAAAAGAAAATTGAGAATACATCTTGTGAAAAATCCTCATGTGAAAAATGTTCACAGCTGGAAGACTTGAATAAAACTTGTAAGGTTGATGTTCAATTGCATAAAGAAGAATTTGGTTTGTTGAAAAATGAAAATCAAGAGGTATTAAATAAAGTGTTCGAACTTGAAGAAAAACTGAGTTTAATGAATGATGATCAAATCTCAGTAAACGGAGTTGTTCATAATGAAGAGTTGATTAATGAAAATGAAACATTGAAAGAAAAACTGTCTGACTATGAAAAGGAGAAGGCTAATTCAGAAATTCTCATTGCCACCTTGGAAAATAAGATCCAAGATTTGAGTAATTCCATAAATCTGTTAAAGGCAAAGAGAAACTGAAAACTCCTTTGGAAGATGAGGTCACTAATCCAAGTGAGGGGATAGAGTACAATTCTGAAATTAAGAAGAAGCTATACACAACTTTTGTGCGTAGCTCAAATGTAGCTAGCACTTCAGCTACTTCCCCAAGTCAGCCAGCTGGTCAGAATACTAATGAACAAGATAAAACTCAAAAAAGGAAATTTAGAAACTCAAATATGCAATCTAAAGAAAAGCCAATTTGCTTTTACTGCGGTACTCATGGTCATATAATGAGAAGCTGTCGTGTAATGATGAGGGATGAACGAAATGCATGTAGAGAGCATGATGAAAATGGTTTTGTCCAGAAAAAGGAAAAATGATGTTTTCATTGTAAAAAACCTGGACATGTAAAGAAAAATTATTCTGCCCTGAAAAATGATGATAAGAATTTTGGAACAATGCATGCTAAGAATATTCATGCTAGAAATCATGTGTCTAAGAATATGAAAATTCATTGCTACTGCTATGGTAGGATAGGACACATGGCTGCTCAATACTGGTTTGCTAAGTTAGAACGAAAATCTCATTCTCATACTGAACGTGTTAATTTTTCTGCAAATTAGCATGTTCTTCATAGAAATAAATTTGCTTCAAAAGGTTAGCACATTGTGTGCTTCAACTGTGGAAATCATGGCCATACAGTCAAGGATTGTTGGTAGGCCGGGTAATTATCCGTTTAAAATTCGAACCGAATTCGAATTCGTATTCGTTTAATCAGATAATTATCCGAATAAAATATCCGACGGATAATTTAATCGGATATCGGATATCCGATTATTAATCGGATACGAATTTGGATATTGAGATATCCGTGTCGGATATTATCCGACCGAATATAAATATGAGTTTTTTTGATATTATACATGAATCACTTTAGGTTGGCTCTCAGATTTTTCAGTTAATAATCATATTTTATATTTATTATATTTTAATTCATTATATATATTTATATATTTAAAAACTAAAAAACTATGACCATATAACATATTCTTATATCTAATCGGATAGTCGGATATATCCGAATCCTGATGATATTCGACTATTCGATTATACCTAATCGGATAGTCGGATATATCCGAATCCGGATAATATCCGTCGAATTCGGATTCGGATAGTGAGAAAAATACACCCTAATAGAATGTGTCGGATTCGGATATCCGACCGATTATAATCGGATACAAATTCGGATATCAGACTATCCGCTCCGTATCTACTCCGTTTATAGGTCTAATTGTTGGTATGCAAAAGAGAAGAAAAATTTTCATGATAACAGACCTGATTATTCACAGAAATTCAAAAATCATGTTTATCAGAAAAATGTAAAAATTTAGGACATTGTCATTGTTGTGGTTATCTTGGGCATACAATGCTTGAATGTTATTTGCTGAAGTTTGATGAATTAAATGTCCAGAAGATGAGGAGAACACCTCCCAAAGGTGTTACTAACTATGGAGGACCCAAGAACTCTTGGGTACCTAAAAACATAAAATGAGAATTGCCTTTGCAGGTGTGCCTTGAAGAAGGAAATAAAAAGGGTTCAATAAAAATAAGGCACATGCTGGTTGGTAAAACCGCACTTCTACTTTTACCGTTTTAGTTGTTGATCTTCAATAACTCCTTCATTGCTTAGTTGCACATCATGTTTAAATCTGTTAGTTAGAACCTCATGCTTTCATTTCTAATTTTACCCTGATAGTTGTGTACCTAAGGGGGAGCTGACATAAATTTGATTGCATGAGTTCTTATATCTGCATATGTCATTTACATGCTATTAATGAGTCTGCTCAAGCATACACTTTTCCATGTGCATATGTAATTTGGATAGTTATGCATAGTTTGAAAAAGACGTGTGCACTCTCATGTATGGTTTGAAAAACCTGCATTGCATATAGGATTGCACTGTATTTGTTATGCACTTTCATGCATGTCCAATGGTATATCAAATGATATGCTGGGAGAAGGGCAAATCATTTCTGTCTAGAAACCCACACTATGAATGAGGTGGTCCTATGACCTAAGTTCTCTGCCTAGTACCATGGGACATATTTACATATAAAGCAGTCTAGATGTTCATGAGATTAGTTCAATAACCCCCTACATGGTCTTTATTTTTTTTAATGATGTCTCAAGTGCATTCTGATAGGGGGAGTCCCTGCATTTCATAGTTCATTCATATGCATATGTTTGCTTTCATGCATATCAATTGTGTCAAAACATTCCAAAAAGATTGTTTGAAATGCATGCATACACTTAGGGGGAGCTAAAATAAAATGATCTGAAACAATGTTTGAGCATCATTTATCTCTCTGTCTAAAAATGGATTTGAAACTCTCTCAAATTCCCTGCATCTGTTGAGGGGGAGTCTTATTAGAAAATTCTCAAGCCGACTTAAAAGGCCTTCCAAGTCGAGTTCATCTATTATTTGTTTTCTTGCTGTGCCTACATTTGAAATCACATGTCTACCCACTTGTCTAGAAGTCATCCCTTTGCCTGCTGGCCTTCATTAAATATCTCTTGATTCTGATTTGTCT
This sequence comes from Amorphophallus konjac, assembly GCA_022559845.1. Lineage (NCBI taxonomy): Eukaryota > Viridiplantae > Streptophyta > Magnoliopsida > Alismatales > Araceae > Amorphophallus > Amorphophallus konjac. The sequence goes on from CM040121.1 coordinate 125,384,828, forward strand.
GTATTTTGTCTGAACTTCAGTAAGATTCCAATCTGAGTACCAAGATCATAAATTTGAAAACAACTTGAATTAGGAATCTTCTATTATGCAAGTTTATGATTGTCCAAAATAATTTGCTGGTTTGATTTTAATGATTTCAATGAGCTTAAAGATGAATGTCTTGAAAACATATGTGTTCAATTTTTATAGACCTTAACCAACCTTTACATGTTGTGTCCTGCAAAATCTTCTGAAATCTGAAAATTTTGAAATCATGGCTATCCTTGGTTGAGCTACTTAGGTTAAGTATTATTTTTAAACATCAAAAAATCTAAAAAAAAATTTGTTAAAATTTTCAGACCAATGACAATGGTTCACTAAGAAACCATGTCCATTGACCTTGAAGTCTAGTGGACTGTGTCATGAAGTGTCATGTTAACTCTGCAGATTTTTTTTTTAAATCAAGGCAGAGCAATGGCTAGTTCTCTGAGAAATATATCCCACTCATCAATGAAGTGAGTGAAGATATGTCATGAGATGATAAAGCTATCTCTGTTCAATTTGAGGGATGATAGTCAATTATACTGAGTTCTTAGGGACACTTGCATCTAAACAATGTGTCTCTTTAGATATAAAGTTGTACTAGACTTAATTGCTCTTAAAAGAAAAATGTTGATGAACAAAAGAAAATATGTTTTTGATAGCTAAAAGTAGAATTGCTGAAACCTGGAATTAAATCAGAAAACTTTTGCTTGTTTAACCTCAATACTAACTTTGGTCACTCCCAAGGGAGTCATTGAACTTGGTTGAGTAAGATAGAAGAAGGTGAAACATGGGTTCCTATATGAATTTTTGGTTCATCTCTATAAAACTTGAATGCAGATATGTCTATAGAAACTTCATTGACAAACTTAGAATTTATTAGATTTGAACCATGCTGATTAAATAAGGCACATATCATAAGTTGTCTATAATGGAAGAATATGAAAATTAGTCAATTCTGACTTATGAGATTTGTATCAGATTGAGAATTGTCTTGCCTCGCTTCATTTTCTATCTGCTATTGAAACTTCATTCTCATATCAGTACATCTACATTCTGTGTCAAAGGGGGAGACTGTTCCAACACCTTCATGTCTACATTCATCTTTGTTGGACTTTTGTGACTTCCCTAGTGTTTTGATGATGAGCATCACTATGTTAAATATTGTCATTTTAATCAGATATCTTGTGTAATGTTATGCATTTGAAATTTTCATGATTAACAGGAAAACTGCCATGAGTTAATACCTTGCATGTCCGTAATGTTCCCTTCATACTCCGTGTTGT